>OY741970.1:0-4800000 GCA_963555595.1 Tethea ocularis | reverse complement strand
TGGGTGGTTTTAGTAACTGAATACGTGAATATACTCAACTAAATTTTCAATAAGATCGCATGATAATAATTAGTCGTTATAAGTTATTTTCGAGTTTCCCATGGTAAAAATCTGAAAACTTCAGAGAAATCGGTTATTATCCGATTTCAAAGACAAATCCAAAGTTTTTATCCGAAGTTATCGCCGAAAAACCAATTGGCAAGTTTGAAGAAGCCGATGGCAATCAGAATGTGACTTCAAACAATAAAGCTGGGATTATTCCACGAAAAACTAAATTTAATCAATCTAAGTAGAAGAAAGTGAGGGAAATGATACCTACTGCTATTTTGCATTCCATTCATGAAATTAAATGTTTTACGGAGAAATCCAAACATTCACACAAATCACACCATGCACAAAGATAATCACTCGTGATGTATATTAAATAGCATAATAGACGAGAAATTATCAGCATCTTTATACCGTTTCGTATAGAATCGGACCAACGGATCCCCATATTTTAAGGTTACAATGAACAATTCACGTAAAAGCGAGTAGCAAACATGTTTAGTTAACATAAATAACAATTAACGAAGCAATTAGCATTCAGTCGCGCGATGACCGCGATTATCTGGTCCCTGGCGCCACCACTAGGCGACGTTTCAATCATCATTAGATGGTGTCGATTAAAAACTGTTCGCATGCCAGAGCAGTTCATATAAATCTATGTAATTGACTATCTCAACCGTTTCGTAAAGTTGTTCAGACTATACAATTATTTTATGTTTAATTGGTGGTGGGATTAAAAAATGTAATGCTGCACATAACTAAAATCTTTAAAATTTAAAATAGCTAAGAGAGCTACGTAAAAAAGTGTTAAATCTTTTGAGAGAGATAACACTAAAAATGCAAGGGGAATCAAGGACAGGGGAGTGAGGCGAGACATTTCTTCCGTGGAAAATTTAACAAAACAACAATGAAATCGAAAGGCATCGGATTTTACGACGCTTTAAAGGGAATTCCCGCGTCAAGTGGATGGCAAATGGAATAAGAACAAAAAGATTACTTTTGAGATTTCCGCCTTTTGGAATATTATATTAAAAGTTACAATGTTTCTTTAACATCTTCAAAGCATCCATCAGTGGGTAAGTATCAAGAAGTTTGACGAGTATTCCGGGAACTGAGTTTTGATAGCTCAGAGGTTTACGAGATAAGAATGAGTCCATAATGTATTAGAATGGAGAAGTTTTTTTTTTAATTTGTGGATAAGTTACTTGTTTTGGATTGTCATTTTATTGCATCACAGTTCTTTGCAATCTAGAAACAGTTATTTCTGCGTATACATCAATATGTGCTGTTGTGTCCAGGTTATAAACTGTGTTCCAAATGTCATCCAAATCCGTTCAGTAGTTTTTGCGTGAAAGAGTAACAAACCATACGTCCATCCATACGTTTAGAAAATTTCGCATTAATTATATTAGTAGGATTTTTTAATAATTTGTACCTGAAAACAAGATCAGCTGGTGCGACTAGTAAACACCCGTTACAGAAACAATCGACAGTCTATGCATAATGTTTCCTAAATACTCTACAAATCGCATGAATAGGTAGTTACTACCTAAGGTACTATTACCTATGTCATTGTAGTTTCCAGTAAAATTCATTACAATAGCTAAACCACCATTGATAAAGCAATTGATTGACTAAGTTGAAACAAATAGCTAGAAATATATCGCTTTAGTTGTGTACGTATATAATAATCTTACTATTTTTGGAGAGAATGTGTCCGAAGATGCTAAGCACACAAAGCCTCAGAGGAACTGGCTCCCAAAAGCAGCAACCGTAATATACCTCGGCGGTACGTGCTTGTTAGTGAAGTATCCTATTACAGTGCTATGATTTCCTTGCGATGTTTTACTTCACCGAAAGCTCATGCTGATTGCAGGATTCGAAACCACGACACTTGTCAAGGCATTCGACGACACTACTGTGTTATCATAGAATCTCAAAACATACCGTAATGTTGGGTACATTTTGTACAATATTACGTCCATACTCAGGACAAACAGACATGTTCATGCACACAAATGTTTGCCCTTGATGGGAATCGAATCCACGACCTGCGGTGCAATAGGTGGTGTCTTAACCAACTTCGCCAACTGGCCTGTCAAATATTCATGCGTAGGTATTTATATTTATGAATATTCATAGTACATTTCAAAAGAGGATTTAGTATTTATTCCTACTGAGTTGAAATTTTCACTTGAGAGTGGTCTCACCGAGCTATTGTATCCTTACCAAAAGCTCAAGTTCATTGTTAAATTCGAACCCACAACCTTCGTCAAAACATTCGACTTGACGTATCATCGCCAAGGGATTTAAATTAATACGGCCTAGTAATAATATGTAAGCGGCAAATTAAACCGTGGAAAGTTATGCAAATAGCGTGTCATTTACTAAATATCAAGTTTAACAGACACTAATCTTGAAGTAATCGTATCCAAAGCTCTCATATCACAAGAACGAAAAATAAATTATATTCTACAAAAATAAATATTCATAGGTTTTTGGATAAATTTAATTAAACATTCAATAAAGTACATGGCTTCAAGCTATTTGAATGGAATGATTGAAACGCGAAATAACGTAGGCAGAGAAAAGACTGCTAAGATGTGATCGTTGCTTTAGGAGTATAAACTACGAAAGATGATTGAAAATATAATTCATTTTATGGTTTCATCCAATCATAGGTATTTATTATTCAAAAGAATGTTTAGTTCATAAGCTTTTGGCTTTGAAATGAACATAGAGGATCAATGAATATTAATTAGTGGCAGGTACTATAGAATGCCGTTACAAAAGGCCATGGGTCTAACAAGTTCATTGTGCTTGAGCTTTTGGTGACAGATAGAATCTTGAGGAAATCAAAATATGGTGGTACTTAGAGTTATTCTTATGGTAAGTTGAATCTGTCGCCAAGCACTCAATGATGTTACGGTAGTTATACTTGAGAGTCAGTTGCTTTCTAGACTTTGTATAGGTCGGCAACTCATTATCAATCACCCTGGACTTAAAAATGTCCATAGGCAACGTTAGCCACTTACTAATAGGCGGACCATCTGTCTTATAATCGACCCTCTGTATTAAGAAAAAAATGAAGAAATTGAAAGAAGGCTCAGCGGAAATTAAACAATAATTTTACTGATTTCATTAATTTCCGGAACATATCTGGGATGAATGAATACTATACAAACATACCAAGTCTATTATAAGTACCCTAGGTACCTATAAAAATAAATTGTTCGATAGACGAGGATTTACGTTTATTATCTACTGAATAACATTAGCGTAAGCTACAAATAAGTTATACTTATTGACAGTGAAAAGGTCAAGTACTTGATGCGAATAAAAGCGAAAATACATAAGAAACGACAAGATGAATCGGTCTGACAAAAAAGCCTTGTGAAAGTGGCCATTTATATCGAATTGTATTATTAGATTTGGAATACGCTTGGATTTATTCTTAAATACCTTCCGCCTTGCGGTTTCACCCACGTTCCCGAGGGATCTTATGTTTTTCCGGGATAAAAAAGTAGCCTATACGTTATTCCACGGTATGATCTATTTATGTGCCAAGTTTCATCCAAATCCGTTCATTAGTTTTTACGTGAAAGAGTAACAAACATCCATACATACATCCTCACAAAATTTCGCATTATACAAAACAAAAATTATACAAAACTAGATTCGTATTACTCGTATGTCCGACCGAAGGATTTTAAAGATTTCGTATTTCACATACTTTGGCGTAAGTAAGAGCTTTGCTTACTTGTGCTGACAAGAGGTTAGGGGAGGGGGTTAAAATTACTAAAGTTCTGCTTACATAATACTTGAATGGCCCCTACTAGTCACTACTCAGTGAAATTAGATAATATCGCCCGATTAAATGCCTACATGCAAGCTTAATGATACGTGGATATGCGAGAGTTGCATTTAATTGGAAGCTGGAGCGTTACAGCAAGCGTAAAATACCAATGACGAGTCTATTGGTGCTTAGTCTGTGGCTTTTATGTACAAGCTCCGAGTGTAGTACATAAATGCATGTTAAAACATTATGTAAATGTGAACGGTGATATGAAATTATATTCTGTTTCATTTATCATAAAATTCCATACGCCGAGATGTTTAACATAAATCTACATAATAAATATTTTTGATATTACCAAATCATCAAAAAACACGATAACACAGTCGTGATTCAGCTATCTGCTTACATTGTGCAATTCTGTTTTTGTTTTATTCTCTTTATTTGTTTATGAAAATGTAGATTCCCGAATTTTGAACTACCAAAAACATCTAGAAGAGCTAACCGATAACTCAAAGCTAAAGCTTTTTGTATACCTACCTACCTATAGTATTTATTAAAGCCTATTTTCAAAGGTTCATTAATGTCAGTATTTTGAATGCGTTTGAGTGGGCCAACTTTATCCAGAAAACAAACTGAGCAAAAAGGTTTCTGTATATCGCTTACCTGCACTCGCTGACAGCGTATTAGACTCTGTGTGTGCGTTAATATCCTTAACACCATGTGCTCTATTGTGCTTTGCTCCTCAAAGACCATCCTTGCCAAGTCAAGCAGGACTTGGTTCCTCTTCACCTCTAGCTGTGACCGTTCGTAGAGTTGTGCATTTCTGAGGCCGATGCCGCAGAACTGGAGGTAAGATGCGAACACCTTCTCATCGTTCACCGTGAAAGGTCCGTCGTTCTGTTTGTTTATCACCTGAGGAGAATAGTGTTTTGTTAGTTTTGGTTTTGATTAGTATCTATATATTTAGAATATTATAATTTATAAATTTATTTATACATGCTAATAAGTGAAAGTAAATTAAGACGTAGTTTAAATTATAGGATATAGAAAAGGGTATTGGTACCTATATGCACATAGCCAACTTCATGTTTTATAACCACGAATGTGGGAATTCTAAGTATATATTTGTAACTTATTCAAATAGACTTACAATAGGATAAATCACCAAGAATTGTATTTCAAAATGAGCTTGCTCATATGATTTCATTAAAATTCTTGGCAATCTGAAATCGTGACTGTTCAACAAATAATTATGTCTAAATAATAATTCATAATAATACAAACAGGCATCTAATGGCCGCGTCGCTTTAGCGCTTCGTATCTATTACATACATTACATACCCATTTGGCTCAAATCTACCGACAAAGCGTAGGTAGATATACAATTTAATTTAATAATGCACATTCAAATACAACGAGATTAAATTATTTAGTCAAGAAGACCATAAGTCCCACAGATGATGATTTCGACCAGCCCAGTCGTTGCAGTGATCGTTGGCAAGCGTGCGTATTTTCTGGCAATATAACATCCTTCACAAAGACTGAGCCAAATCCTTCTGTAACTTTAAAACTGAAAACAACGGGCCGGGGATTCAACTAACATTACAAATGAATTCAGAGGTCTAAACTTTTGGAAGTATTTTACAAAAATATGAGTGAAACAATAATAAATCAATCGTCACTCGCAAGATATATCACTTATTCAAACCTGACATCAAAATTAATTTCCCTTCGAAGCCATTTCCAGGCAAATACCATGAGATAATTCCAAGTTCTTCTAACATTTCACGAAGCAATTTCAATTTCATGTCAGAATATTTATAACTCAACACGATCATCGTTGGAAACTTTTTTGATTTCATACTTTTTGTTAAACCCGCAACTTCCTTTTTGAAAACTTTTTTCATTGATTTTCTAGTGTATATAAAAGCTTCAACTATTTTCTATAGACAAAATGAGAGTAACTTTGGGACTTCATACATCAATAAAGGGATATGAAATATGAGGATGAACTTATTTGGAAGTTTCGTTTGAGAGCTTCCTGAGTTTCTTACCTGTGCTACACCGATGACCTCTCCATTGATGTCCTTGATCGGCATACAGAGAAGAGACCTCGTTTTGTAGCCTGTTTGTTGGTCAATATCGTGGTTAAACCTTTCGTCCTGCAACAAAAACGTAAGTACAATATTCTAAATTATTTAACTACTCCAATTCAATATTTTTTTAAAAGAAGATGATACAATGAGAGATATCATTTCAATCATGCTAATTTATAATACAATACATTGTATTTAATGAACTGTATTGAAAGTACTAGGTAGTATCTTTGAATGGAATTACTTCTACATGAAGTCATTTAATAGGAAACTGGGCTGAGAGAGTAATCTGACACGAAGGAGTGACCACAGACCGCAACTGTCCTGATCGCCTTAGGACCTCTTTATGTTATTGCTTCTTCAACGACACATTACATATCGGAATATGTTATGTAGGTATATGTCATAACTTTAATTTAATATTTATATCTGTGAGGCAATTCAATATAACTTACATTCGACTGCCAGAAGATATTGATTGCGCACAGAGCTTTTGAGTAATATCGTTTGTGTAAAAGTACAACAGACAGAAAACAACAACTATTATTTCACCATTGGTTTGTACCACTTTCTTGGCAACGTTCACCACTCTTGTTTCAAAACATATTAAAGTTAACGCGGTAAATCTCTTCACAGCAAATACCTAAAGCAATTTGAGAAATGCGTTGTATTGTCGGATTTACGGTGCGATACACAGAGCTTGTGCCACAATACGATATACTGTGTGAACACTAACATTTCTGTGGAAAACCGCATCGGGCGTGTGGCCTAAAGCCAAAAGGGGAGTTATATCGAGACCTACCGACTACCGTTCATTAGGCACACGCGTCTGTCAACTAGCCAGATTGGGCTCAAACCATCCACTAAGCTTACGTACTCGTACCTACCACTGATTGACGGCCAAACCACTGCAGCGATAAGCTAGGTATATATTTTTCTTATTATCATTTATCTTTATGGACGTTTATAATAATCATTAACAGTTATTCCAAAAAGTGATTGATTAGGTATTTTGCAACAGTTCTATAACATAAGTCCAATCAATTACATACTTATCAACAAACCACGTAATTCCAAAAAAAGATCAATTGGGGATTTTTTAAATCAACAAAGAAGAACATTCAGATAGAACATTCAGAGATTCATCATAAATTTTCCCGGAATGAAAATAATAATATCTGTGTATATGTTAATCTAGTTAATGTCAATAGTGACACCAGCTTTCAACTAAATCCATTCACCCGTTTATTCGTAATTGAACAGTCTCACAGTCATCAGATAAAATATGATAAGTGAAATGAGATTATTTGAAATTGGAATAGAATTAGAGCTATGTAAACTTTGATAAATCTGCTTGAATACAAAAGGTTAACACTCCTTTTATTGCTTGTAGCACTTAAATATTGAATCCAATTTTGTTTCGCACTACACGCACTTTTGTTTACAAGCTAACAATAACCCAATTAGCTCATTTCTATCAAATCTACTTCGTGGAAGAATTAATAATTATATTATGTTAATTTATTATTATGATCGTATTTTAAATACGTGTTCGTTTTTTAAATTAATTTTCTCATTTTTATTGCAGCAATTTACATTTACATAATATATGCTATTTATCATAGTTTTTTTTTTAAATAAATAATTTGATGTTAGACATCAAACTATTTAACCTACCAAAAAAAGCTCGTTAATGTGTTTTAGAATAAGTTACATTTGAAAATAAAAACATTTTCACGCTATCCAAAATTAAATCAACTAAGTATTGTCACAGTATTATTATAGACTAATTTATCCTTCTTGGTGTTACTAACGTAAAAAAAACCGAACTCAGTCATAATATTTCATTGATTAACCCATAAAAAGCTGTTAGTCCAGACATTGAATTATGCAACTGCTACAAAATCTCATTTTGTTATAGAATATTTGGCAAAGACACAAAAATATTTCCGCATAATCAGATTGACGAAGTAAAATATACTACTTTCATAGTAGGTATAATACATAACTGCAAAGGAAATAGTTTAAAATAAATATGTGTGAACTCAATATATAAGCCATTGCATGAAATTATATCCAACGGCAAATTTTCCAACAGAAACATTTCATGCAGAGAACTGAAATTTCTGTTTATAAAACTGGTTACAATATTGTGCTTAGCTACGAAGTAAAAGAACAACGAATCCATTGATTATTATGGAATATTATCTCAAAGAATAATCATCTGCAATATAATTATATTTTGAGATAAGTAGTATTCCATACTTTGGAAAATAATTGTAACATTTTAATACCTTACATGTTTCCATTTTTTAGAGCAAGTCATGATTTATTCGCACATCTACATTCAAAATTATTTTCAACATGCTCCGTTTACTCGTATTTGCTGGAAAATAAAAGATTGAGGTTGCTAAAGTGGTGAATAAAAAATCAGATTTCGTGGAAAATGCCCAACTTAGGTGGCCAAGTAAAGTTGGCTTGTTCCATTCAATGGGTCCATTATCCTTTGAAACTTACTCCCTTTACACAGAGAGAATTTCTTTGGCCACTTAAACTTGTAAGATACTTCTTCATGCGTATTATAGTTGTTAACTATAAAATACCTAAATATTTTTTTTTAATTTATGAACAATTGGTGGTTTGTTCATAACGTTTCATTTTTAAAGGTTTTCAATTCTATATTTTTGTTATGTTATTTAATGGAGAACACAAAAGTCTAGACATGTAAAAGCTGTTCGGCAATCGAACACGTAAAAATCGTATCACCTTAACTTTTCTCTAAGGACATATCTACAATGAAAATTTTATTCCCAACCAGCAGAAGCCCACATCGTTTTCTACGTATCAGATAAAAGAGTGAAAATTGTGAGTGCAAGCTGTCTACGAGGGATAAAAATATTATTTTGTCCTTAATTCTAGCTTTACCGCACAAAATACCTACAACTAATTAAATATTAAAATTTTAGAATGATTTAATAGATTGTTTCGAATGCTTTGAAACAAATTAATTTAAAAAATCTGTCAACGTCATATTGAAATCAGACAGTTACACTTAGGAGACAGTTCTCTTCTAAGCTTTGTTTGGTTACCACCATCGGCGACATTATCACTGACCACGGCGAGATTGTGACTCCTAAAAGGGTAAATTAGGGCGTATCGCGTATGTATCTGCAGGGCTGAAAGCTAGTACCTATATAATGGTGCCCATTCCGTTGTTTACGAACTTTTAACTAATATTAGTCAAGTCACCTGTCTTTCATGTTAACCTTATTGAAAAAAGAGAACATTTTTAATGCTGTCAGTTTAGTCCATGGCGTCGAAATATAGGGGTAAATAGTCGTCACCGATAAAGGTCGCGCTTAAATTCACGTTGAAATAAGTGATCGGACTAATCTGACAGGACTAAAATATCTTGCATCCATTTCTTATATTTCTTATTAGAAAGAGATATAGTGAGATTAAATTTGTTCAGTTCATAAACAACAGCGAATCGGCACCATTATTTTATTTATCATTCATTACCAACGGCGTATTGTAAGTACCTATAACCTGAAAGGTAACTTCCTGTAGCCTTCATGCGAATATTGTTATTATAATTCATGTTTTCTTTATTGTGCCCTACCTCAATAAACACTCAGCATACGCGATTACTATCAGTATTTCAGTAGGAGTAAATGATGTTTTGACTTTATGACACCTGGGGAGTATTAATATGTGAACTAAGGTTGGATAAAAGCAATCTGAATATTATTAATTTTGTATACTCCCAAATTCACCTTGCATTTTTTTTCAGTACCTACCAAAGTAAGTAATCTATATATACCGAGTGTTAGTGACATTGTAACGAAAACTGAAACCATGGAATCTGTGCGCCATTTTTTTTTATTTTACGTCAAGCTAAGCAAGACTTTGGTCGCAGATTTTTTATTATTATTTAAACGTTGGATACTTTGAATCACATAATTATAATATTGATATCCATAAATGTAGGCTTTTATAACAAAGGTGGTTGGCATATCCATATAATGAAAATACATTCAGTAAACACACTGTAGTTTTTTAAAACACACCGCGCTGTGAAAATGAATGTTGCAGAGTTTGACACGTAGTCATCAATTTTCCAGTCAAGTTAGAACATGGAACATATGTCAGCTCGACACAACACTGATTGTGACGTCCACACATCCCTATAGAAATAAACGTCCGCTTATAACTTGGCTGATATTAATTGCAACTGTAGATGGATTGACATAAAGCTCTAAATTGGATCACCCGATTAGGTATAGTGTTCTAGTCACAGTAAATGCGTAATTAAGGCAGTAAACTAACAGTTCTCTCAAAGTAGGTAAACTGAAAGATATCCAGTATTAAATTAAGGGTTTATTTATATAACTTTAATTAATTAAAAGTTAATATTTTTGTCACGTGGTGGAATAATAAATAAAATTGATAAAATGCATGCCGCTAAAATATTTGTACTTTTACTTGTTGGAGCTTTATATAACGGAGAGATTTTCGTCGACTGAGCAGCTGCGAATCCTCAAGTTCTTTGGTCACATCTCCTGAAATGAACAGTCGATGGAAAGACTTTATTGTTCAGGGTCAGGTTGAAGGCAAGCGGTCCCGTAGCCGAAAACCCATGTTGGACGGATCTAATAAGAACGAAAACTAGTGTACTTGCAAAGCTACGAACCGCCAAAGATGGAAAAAAGAAAGCGAAAGCAAAAAGAAGAATTATTATTCTAACCAGGGAAACATTGACGTTATAGACCCTCCATGTACCTTCACCTCCTCCATGTATATGAACCACGACCACTATGACAAGAGTGCCGACTGTGAAGGAGAAGAGAGAAAAACACTTGCATAGTTAAAATAACCTATTTACTTGTGCCTGTATTGTATGTAACCATGACATGATGATGATGAAGTAAGATCAAATGAATAGAGTTAAAGTTTTGACATTTCACTTCTGGCAACAGATGCAAAACATAACATGCACCGGCATTCTTATTGGCACAAGACTCCTATAAAATTTTGCAAGTTCATGAATCGAATTGAAGTGTTTATAATATTACGTAGATGATGTAGAGGTACTGCTTTGTCTATATTTGCTGTGTTAACTCTAGTGCACTATCTATTTAGTGCGATCTTTCAGAGGCATTTGTATGCAAATTATTTCATAAACAGTGGATACGTGAGCACGCATGAGCCAGTCTTGGCAAGGTCACAGTATTGGAGGAGGGCCAGGATGTGACGTTATAGACATCTCGCAGATACCATCAAAGGCTATAGTTTGCTTGAAAAGGGTCTGACCTTCGAGTTAAGTATTAAAGAAACCATTAATAGCAAGGAGACAGCAGTAAAATACGAAAATGACACTGAAAAATAAAGTTCGTAGAATAATACGGAATTTATTCGAATAATAATTGGATGATGCACGTTTTTATATAAAACTTTTTATTTATTAGGCACGCATAGAAACTAAAGTAGAGTAAGTTTCTCTATAATATTCTGTACCGGAGTAGCTTTTGGTTCAACTATTGTGAGTGGTGCTCATAAAACTAGTGAATAAAATAAAATTTATATAAGTACTTGCGGAATTCCAGTGGTTTGACTAATTAGAATGTACGATGGTACGGAACCCTTTTTGAGTCCAACTCTGACTTGGCCCATTTTAAACTAACACGTCCATGCACACAAATACTTGGTAGGTATCGGTACTCGACATGTGAAAGTGACCGATTCTACAATGACTAGTGTTCCCTACGACTGGAGATTTGTCGACTAAACCGAATAGTTTATACACATTTACTGCAAGCTTCAAGATAAAATCCTAGATGTCTAAAAGCTGAATCGGCGAATTCATGAAGTAACTAAAGAGGGATAGCATTTTAAAGCGCAACATTTATCCGGCGCGCTGGGTCATGTTGGAGAGAATAATTTATGTGCACTCGTCCTGACGAATCTCTGCCTAGCCCGAGCTCTAAGCTGCCTGGATTACATGATTTTCTTCAGACTAGTTTGAGATACATTATTCCAACCTTTGTGGCTTTAATTACAAAACAGAGGCGACGCTTTATTCACTAATTACAATTATGATTACGCTTTAATCACCAGTTTTATTAAGACAGTAATATTACATAGCTTTCTGAGAGCCAAATGTTAGCTTTGTAATGATTACTAATGATAAATTAAGTATACATTCTCAGAGTATTTGCATCTTTGTTTATTTAATAGCTAATTGACGTCTCTGAGGGCCGCTGTAAGACCCCAAAATTCTAATGAGCAGGTATGATGGTGTTCCATTAATACAATAACTAGGTTCCGCCCCGCGGTTTCACCCGCGTTCCCGAGGGATAAAAGTAGTCTATGTTCCAGGGTGTCAGCTACCTCCATACCAAATTTCATCAAAATCGGTCCAGCCGTTTGAGCGAGAAGAAGTAACAAACATACTTTCTCACAAACTTTCCGCATTTACAATATTAGTACTATAGATAGCATGATATTTCTTGGAAAAAAGTCTCTACTCAAATGTAATAAGAGTACAAAATAAATGGTAATTTTGAAATTTGGTACACATATGTTTGCAATTTCAAACATGGGGGGCACTTTTGGGGGATAAATAAAAAAGTTTGGCAAACTATATTGTGTGAGAAATCAAATGAAAGGGCTCGTTATGAGGATCTCAAATATTTTTTTTGAATAATTTTAAGTTAAAGAGTTTTGAAGTTATCTAATAAAATAGGCAAAAATTGACCATTCCCTTATTTCCGAAACTAATAGGCCAAAATTTAGAAAAAAATACAGAAAATACTTTTTTACCTATAGATTAGGTACAGGAAAACCTATAAGACGTCTATGGTATTCAGAGTAACATAGGAAATTACCGAACCCTCAGTGCGCGAGACCGACTCGTACTTGTCCGGTTTATTTTTACTTTGTCCACTACACCCTCAAAAAATCCTAAAATTGTGAATTATATTTTATTATGATCTTATGAAGGAAGGCATTATTATAATGAAAACGATTCTCATCTTCAAGCACAAACAAACTACTAATTAAATAAACATTCCACTCCGTTTGAGAGTGCAAGCAAAAATATTCTTTATGTTACAAATTAATTAAAAATATTCTCGTAGATTTCAGCAAAGAAAATTCTTAAATGTAGGTATCTCTATTTAGATAAAATTAATTTCTCAAACTACAGGGAAGGTATTTGTGAGATAGCAGGACACACTAAATTGTTTACGTTTAATACCATAGGTTTTTAAAATAGCGACAGCTAGTCTTCTAGTTCAAAGAGGAACGTTGAAAAGAAAAATCTGACAGAAGTAAAATCACATCGAATTTGGCGTGAAATGTTGATGAATGAGATATTCTCGTTGTCGACGAGACGGGAATGAAATATTGACGTGAATGAATAAAACTCACACTTGGCTCTGATGTAACGCCCATCCGACCGGATGAAACTTAGGTCACCACTCCAATCCGTAAGGCATTGGATAAAAAATAACAACCGATAAATCAAGAGTCAAACTGACATAAATCGGTGAATTTGTCATTTGATATTTGATAAAAATGTAACGATGATAATCATAACTTTTAATTCTGTCAAGAATTATTGATATTAATGATAGTAAATAATATAGAATGTTACAAATTGTTGTTGTGAGCGACAGACATTCCGAGATTGATATTTTACTTATGTTATTAATTAAAGTAGAATATATGATTTTAAACACTGTAAAGGGTCATGCAATATTGAAACAGCAGGGTGTTAAAACAATAACCTTAAAATACAAAGAACAAGATACAAAGACAATATTATAACTAAATAGTATGGCCACATTGGTATTTTGTGGGAAACTTGTGCTTTATTGTTCTCATGCAACAATACTCTAAATATTATTCTGTACAATGTTTAAAATCATATATTCTACTTTAATTAATAACATAAGTAAAATATCAATCTCGGAATGTCTGTCGCTCACATTACTCCCGCCGTACAGCTTACTGTACTCAACTACGGTGTGAGCGGCTACGTCAAAACGATCACTATGTTCACGTGAGTTCACATTCACATCATATCACAATAGTACAGGTAAATCACAATGCAGTCTTTGCCGTGCCCGCGGATCTCCCGCCGGTATTGCAGTACTCGCGCACCCAGCGCGACCCACAAGTAATTCGTGATCGCGGTGTTGTCGTCTGTGAAGGTGCCTAGCAGCGGCATCTTGAACGCTCGTCTCATGATAATAGCATGCCATGGCACACTAACAATCAGGGCGGGGTCAGCTGGGTCGGTCAACAAGTCTCGGGCTGGCGGACACGTGAAAAGCACTACATAACCCTTGTAGTGCTGGCAGCTCATGGCCACTGGATCAGCCCTCAGAGAATATGGTTGCGAGCCGGTCCTAGAACTTTTAAATCATTGGTGGGCCGCCAAGTTTCTGATATTGAATTCGTGATGTATTTAGATGAGCGGCAATGTAAGCTTTTGATATTAAATCCCGCCGACGATGTCACACGGCGGAGACCGCCCGAGTTAAAATCAAATCACAAATGGTTTAAAGGACCGGCAGCTTTACATGAACCCGGTTACAGATCGCGACAGGAGGAAATTATGAGTTCGCTATCGAACATCGTTAGCGTGGCAGAGATAGTTACGCCATCGGGCGTACTTACAATTGAACCTGCAATGCTGTTCTTGGAAGGTTTATTATCTGGGCTATGGGTTTTACAAGTCATGCTGGTGGCCCAGCTGTTTAAATTGATAAGATTTTGTACGCGAAAAAATACGTCCACCGTCCGACTGAGAGGAAATAATGACGGTGACTCCGCAGGGCAAACACAGGGTACAAGTTACAATAGCTTGATGTTGTGCCCTCTGACGGTGAATGTGAATAATTGTATTGTTATGTTTATGTTACTCTTAATAGCAGCTATCATATTAAGATTCAGATCGACGCATGAAGATTGTTATGCCGCCGAGCTGTGTGAGCTTGGCGGAGGAAAGGCGCCTCGCGGGCAGTGTCAACCGCGGCAGCTCGCCGTGAAACGTGACGGGCGTGGTCTTACACTCCACGTCAAACTGCGCAACGCTGGGCCTGACCTTACGGCCGGTCAGCGCGCGCCTACGGTCCCAGACGGGGCCCATACCAACGCACGGTTCTACGTCAACTGGGTCCACAGATTGCTCCACCATGGCGGTGTCGAGGCAGATACGAACGAGGTGCGCCAGCGCTGCTGGATCGTGTGCTTACGACCTCCTGTGCGCACAATCACCAAATGCTGTGAGATCTGCTGTCTACACTGCGCTGTGCCTGCCAAACCGCCAACCGGCGATCACCCCGCCAGTCACCATGCTCATCGCCAGCGCCCACTGAGCTGTGTGGGCCGGGACTACTTCGGGCCGTTCTCGGTGGCCATGAGCTGCCAGCACTACAAGGGTTATGTAGTGCTTTTCACGTGTCCGCCAGCCCGAGACTTGTTGACCGACCCAGCTGACCCCGCCCTGATTGTTAGTGTGCCATGGCATGCTATTATCATGAGACGAGCGTTCAAGATGCCGCTGCTAGGCACCTTCACAGACGACAACACCGCGATCACGAATTACTTGTGGGTCGCGCTGGGTGCGCGAGTACTGCAATACCGGCGGGAGATCCGCGGGCACGGCAAAGACTGCATTGTGATTTACCTGTACTATTGTGATATGATGTGAATGTGAACTCACGTGAACATAGTGATCGTTTTGACGTAGCCGCTCACACCGTAGTTGAGTACAGTAAGCTGTACGGCGGGAGTAATGTGAGCGACAGACATTCCGAGATTGATATTTTACTTATGTTATTAATTAAAGTAGAATATATGATTTTAAACATTGTACAGAATAATATTTAGAGTATTGTTGCATGAGAACAATAAAGCACAAGTTTCCCACAAAATACCAATGTGGCCATACTATTTAGTTATAATATTGTCTTTGTATCTTGTTCTTTGTATTTTAAGGTTATTGTTTTAACACCCTGCTGTTTCAATATTGCATGACCCTTTACAGTGTTTTTTCTGCCTTAACCATATGAATGTATTTGCGTTGCAATATCCCGTGGCGACAATATTGCTTGATTGTGTAACGTGAAACTGACCTTTGTAGTTCATAGATTTATGTTTCGTTATTATATTGTCCTAACAATTTCCTATTGTGTAAGTTTGTTAATGGGAGGATATTGTAATAGGTTAAGGATTGTCTTAAAATGTGAAAGCTTAAGAAATAAACGCTGGTTTGTTGGGTGGGAGAAGGGATTTCGTAGCATAAATACATCCCGTATCACGGGGCTCGTGTTAGTCTTGTCTTGTATTTGTCTCGTCTCGTATTTGTAGTTCTCGTAGTCTTATACTTTTAGTCTTACAATCTAACTGTATTCGCCAACATCGTTAAAGTAGGTTAGAACGAAATCCCATCTCCTTAGCCACTGATTTTACCCTAGATATAATACTTTAGTTTCATTGTTCCCTGGACCCGGTACTCTCGGTTTATTGGTTAACGGTAGCGTCTTGGGTAGGGTAATCCGCAGCGATATATTGAATTAGTGTGTTGTGGAGCTGCTAAGCTCCATTGATTGTTCGGTATAGATCGGCGAATTATTATTTGGCTTTTCTGTGCTGAACAGTTGTAATTATAAAATAACTAGCTGTCGTGCGCGGTTTCACTCGTGTTCCCGGGATAAAAAGTAGCCTATAACCTTCGGGAATAATGTAGCTTCCTATTAGTGAAAGAATTTTTCAAATCGGTTCAATAGTTTCGGAGCCTATTCAATGCAAACAAACAATCAAATCTTTCCTTTTATAATATTAGTACAGATGACAATAAAAAATCAACCCTTAGAAGATTTAAAAAAATGGCTAATGGTACATCCTTATTCTTCCTACGATATTATAGATTTAGCAATCAGTATTACGCCGAAACTAAATGGTTCATGAAAGCAGGCAGCCAAATTGTGATTAATTAGATTCCATTAGGTAAGTACCTACCATAGGCGGAACATTTATCAAACTGTCGCAGGTACACATAGATTACATAATACAATATTATTATTATAGCAATTACTTTATGCAACCATTAAAGTAAAGCATAAAGCATGGAAATCAAATTAAGTATCTAAAGTATTCACGAGCCAAGATTTATAGATCATAGAATTCTGATGATAACTTTAGATTTTCTGAATAAAAAAAAAGAAGGAAAGAAGCTAAATCTTAAAAAAAAACAATATCAATAGCTACCTATAATAAACTGTTATTTGAGCACGCGATAGCGTTTCACTTGCGATTTTTCTATCACTTTACACTGCACTCTTCTACAGCTTATTCTCGAGAAAGTTTGTGTTAAGACAAAATAAGACTAAAGATAATACATCCGTTACTTTCACAAGTAGCCAATATAAATCACAGTCATGGTAATTTATTGATGTGGGACTATTTGTAAGTTTCATCCATACATGTTGGCAGCTCCTCTTTTATTGCTCCTTCGTCTTGTATTAAAACGAGTAATGTACCGTGCTTTGATATATTGCCGACGTACAATAAAAGTGCTCGGAATATTAACGTAAATACTATGGCTAGCATACAGTCCATTTTTCAAACAGTATCTCTGCAACCTCTGCAATGTAATATAAGCGAAGATCGTGAAGCTAAAGGTTAGGTTTTTGAAGAGAACGACTGCATATGACAGTATACATAATATGTATTTCTATTAATCTCTGTTAATCAAATCGAAATGATCTTATTTCTATTTTTATATTAGGCAAGGTTTGTGATACCTAGTATTTAGTTTATCGGTCTCGTATTGAAACGCTCATGTAGATAAGTGAAGCAAATTTGTATAATAGGTAATAGGTGGACTAAAAGGTAAAGGGTGGGTGGGATTTTAAACGCCATATTTGTAATGTGTGACTCTCACTCTGTTTATTATTTTACAGATGAATAATGGATGAGTTTTCGATATCATTACAAATTTGAAGAAGGGCCTTGATTTGATAATATACGAGTTGCGTACGTCATTATTTTCTAGAAACGTAGGTAATTATATGATTAATTCATAATTTGTGAAAATACTGCACCGGAAGTTTTAAAATAAATTTTGTGAATGTTTTTTATCTGACGGCTACTTAGCTCAAATCTTGTCCTACCTGGAAAATGTAAGGTTGTCGCAAAAGATTGAACGTTTGTGTGGGTTTCGTAGTAGGTAATATGGTTCAAATATATTGTATTATTAAGGCGGCTGACAGGAAAATGTAACTCACACGTGTAGCACCAATATCAAAGCTCGCCTTGACTTTCCAATTAAAAACCTAAAATAAGCTTGATGAATCAGCTTTTCTATCACACGTGACGAAAATAAACAAAATATAAGTCATTTTTTCTATGGTTTGAGCGGTCTGTGATAGGCACTTATCTGTCCTACTAATATTATAAAGAAGATGAAGATGTTTGTTGTCTTTCACACAAAAAATACTGCAGTACAGTATTTGGATAAAACTTGGCTGGCACATAGATAGGTCATACCCTGGATTACATATAGCTATCTTTTAACCCAGTAAAATCTAAGATATATTGAAAACGCGGATGATACCGCGGGTTGAAAGCTAGTAACAGATTATCCTCGAAATGAAATCTGTCTTCAAGCGGCTAAGGGTCAGATTCGATTGTTGAACTTGAACCTCTGTAGGCTTTGTTTACGAACCAAACTTCGGCCAAGTCATAAATTTCACGGTGTGATTATAAAAAACACAAGTTTAATAAGAGTAAAGCTACGAATGAGTAAAGTAATAACAATAAATAAATAATATAATTCTCAGCCTATTCTTTGAAAATATATTACAGACTGTCTTTGTAGTGCCTATATCATATTGCGTATACCAAATAAAAACCGTAATATTACTCTTACACGTGTTTAGTATTTTGGGGTAACAGATGTTATTAAACGAGATCTAGGTTAATATTCAATAGTATGATTACTAAACAATACTTATACCTATGTACGTTAATTAAATACAGTATATCAGGAAAGTATAACAACTGCACACTGGTATCATATGGTATTTCACAACGAAGTGGGAACGCCCAGAATTTTCACGATAAGATGGATCGTAAAATCCGTGATGAAGCCACAGATCGTACGACGAAACGTGGAATGAATAAAGCACCTGAATTCATAACATTTTTATACTAAAGCAAAGCAGTAAGACTTATAAAATATTCCTAAATCTGGGACAGCGAAGCGTGTTTATAAATTACTAGCTGTCTCTCGTGGATTTACCCGCGTTACCATTTGGGATAAAAAGTAGCCCATGTCATGCTCCGACACATAAACTATCAATATGCATAAACCCACTTCTATCCATTGCTTCGTGAAAGAAGGACAAACCAAAAAAATCATTTTCGCATTTATAATACTAGAAGGTAACGTACACGATAACGGTACATATAGTAAAATACATACACAAAATTATATTCTGACTCAAATGTATGGTATATCATGATGAAATACATAGGTATTTGAAATAGTAATTTATATAATGCAATTTTCACACATTGTACCTAAATTACTCCATTAGTAAGTACAAAACAACGCAAACAATCCGACCGTTGAAAAAGTTTACACGGGCCAAGTTTTTCCTTCAACATTGGCGTTCATCGCAAACTGTTTGTATAATAGGCGGGGGCCGTGTAAGCCCTGGCACTGTCATTGTTTAATGGCCAGTCGTAAAAGGGTATTACCGTTTCATTTTTTGCTTTCTCCCATCATATATTTCTCGAGTCGGGACACTGAGATGGGTAAACTTTTGGAAAACACAATAATGCATTGTATTTTGTGAGCTTTTTATTGTCTAACACTCCATTCTCATTAACCGTATAGGGTTTTCCTCAATACATCACAATTTTTGACAAAATTAAATAAAAGTTAATTTTTTCAGTTCGAAATTAGATTATTTCTTAATAACGAAATATTCCTTCGAATGCCTACTCCAACTAATTGCCAAACAAAGAAATCTAATAAAAGGTCGTGCTGAATTCCCTGTTATTGTAGGTGTCGCCTATCTTGAAGAGGAATAAGTAAATTTACAAAACTGCTCACTCATGCGTGACATTGACGGCTAAAGCCATTTGTACTTATCAAGCTTGGCTGTTGTTTTGTAAGGATTCTCTGAAAGGATATGTATTAACTGTGAAAGAGAATTTTGGAACTTGTATTCGGCACCATTTTTGCTATAAATATTATTAGGAATTCCACAATCTAGATATAAAAATAAATGAAGCAAGCATAGGTTAGCAAGGTTCTGTGTAATCTATATTTACAAATAACTTGTGTGAGGCTAAGAAATACATACCTACCTTTGAATTCAATAATCCATGTATCAGAAAGTGTTCTTTATGAATTAATCTTTCAGTGCTAATACGAGTATCACAAATCTTAATCTCTGTTTAAAATATGTTACTATTTGTTGAATACGTTTAGTATTTCAAAACTATATTTCCATTTATTTTATACCAACACCAACATGCACTAAATTCTTTTTGTCTTAGTACAAGAGATGGAATAGCCAATTTTGTAACTCATGATTTAAGATAGTGACTTTTCGTTTAATGACGTAAGAGTGACGGATATATTTAAAACCTGTTTTGGTCGATGTTCAATTTACAAGAAAACGGCCCAATAAATTATAATCGGGCGTTTACCACGAATTTTTGTAGAAAAAGACCTTATTAGACTTACTTTAAACCATCACAATGTGGTTCGTAATAAGGTGGTTAATGACTGAAGTTTTATTTTATTCTTGATTTTATGTCAATTTCAGAAAAACAAAAAATACAGACATGTCTTTGGGACATGGTTTTTATTTGCGTTTGACACCACGTTAATTTTCTCCAGTCGGTCCCAGCAATAGGGTAGTTGACACTATCAAAAATAAATGACCAAACACTAACTTATGCATAAAACATCTAAAAACACGTGGAAATATCAAATATGTTGTACATTTAATGCTTTCTATGATTTTAATTACCAGTGGAACCACTAAGAGTAAATGATTTGATGCTGGGAAACTATGACGTCATAGTGTAATATTTCATACAAAATTCCATATAAACTATCATTTTGACATTTATTAAAAAGTAGTTGATTTGATGTGTCAGTCAACTACCCTATTGTCACTCCGTAGGTTTTCCTTTGAGACAATGTGCAGCTGCTCACGACCTAATGCATCCGTAATGTACACAATTGGAACGCATGTGGTGGGACCACTACTAATACCACAGCTTCTACTAATGACTTCACCACAGCGTGTGTGCGTCACATACAAAACCTGTGTTTGCATACAAATTGCTTTCAGTACACCTAAATAATCTCTCATAATATAACCTGACACTAGGTAAATACCAACTAATTTAAAAAGGTAGGCGAAAAATATTTCACCTTTTCGTAATGTAGGATAATTTTAATACGGACTGAACGTTTCAGATGTTAATTCAGTTTCATAAAATGCGAAAATCTATTTTGGACCATATTTCACTGAATAAATAATTTACAAATTAAGCGTTGCTGCTGGTGAAAATTGCTTTTTACGTTATGTTTTAATAACGTACTTTCATTGAAATTTGAGAGAGCCTTAAGTATTTTTAAAAATCTTGGCGTTGGTTTTAGAGCGACTTGCTCAATTTACTCTTGCCGTAGAGCTAAGTTATAAGCTTCGTCTGGAATTTCTTCTAATTAGAGTCGTACTCTAACGTTTATTAATCAGGTATATCTACTATTTTTACATTTTAGGTATAGCTACCTACCGAAGTATTACTAAAAAACCTACCTACCTCAGCCAAATGAATTTTGTAATATCCTTTCTTAGTAGATGCCTACATTATATTAGGATACATACCTATAGTACCTATATCTACATGTATTTAAAATTTCTAGATTATATATTCTGCTGTATGAGCTTTGCGTGGATCTGTTAGTTTCTCTATATAATAAAGATGCATGCAATTACCAGAGATACTTGTAGGTTTAAACAATTAGGTAATCTTATTATTAATAAAATACATTACTTTCGTCAGCAAAATAATTATTTCAGTATTTAATCTTACAAAAGGAGGGCAATGCAAAGTAGTCGAGATTATTTGAAGATTTGTCGCCGTTTGACATTCAATTTTATCACTTAAAACTAATTTTATCCAGCTTAACAGAAAATTTATTATCATCTTAAATTTCAACGCTAATTTCAAAGTTGTTTACTTTAGTTCAATGAAATTTGAACTCTAAATTAACAACTAGATAATGGATTCAATTAAAATATACACGAATTTCAATTAAAATAGATGACATTGGATAATATGAACCTACCTTTAAGAAAGATAAGGCACTTTATTAATTGCCTATAATAATCATCAAACAAATAACTACGAAACTTACCTATGTACCATTGTAGGCTCCAGTTGTAGTTCAAATATAGAGATAAAGGAGAAGGAACCTTCCTTCAAAGTATACCGTAACTAATTAACTAACCTTATATGCATCTGGTATATTGACTGGTTCTCCACTTTCCGCCACATAGCCAACGATGCCGCTGCCCCATGGTATCCTGATCTCCTCGAGCTGTTCCATTTGTTCTGGAGTTGACTTTGAGCAAACATCGAACAGTTTTGATACTAGACATCTGTGAACAAAGACAGTTACAAATAAACAATTTTGTGATATTTTGTGAGTAATAAAAATCCTGGGAAATCTCAGGAAATTCGTGATCCCAGTAACCTAGGTTATAAGTTCTCATTTTAATCAAAAATAATAATTATTTCTTTGTTTAATTACAGTACATAAATTTAAATGTTACATTAATAAATTCAATAACATTCTTGAGACAGTTAGTAAATAAGTTAGTGTTATATTATTTAAAGAAAACGAATACCTCCATACAGTATGACACAACTTAGATGTAGCATCGGCAAGTCGTTTTCGTACAGTTCACTTCCGATTTACAAAACTAATAAAAATCATTAATTATCGCGCCTTTCAACGTTCAATAAGATCATTTTCGCCAATCATTTTTTAATTCATGAGTATGTGCACTCTTTACGGGAACGATCGATTTTACGAATATTGCCGATGCTTCATCTAAGTTGTGTCATACTATACCTACTTCTTTAAAAGGCAGTTTGCGCCACTAAAACAATCTGGATGAAATTTATCTTTGAAATAAAACATTTATCAACTATATTTGTAATACCATATTATGGTAATCAGACAAATGTGAAGGTACATAAAATATACGAGAAAAATGCAAAAGAAACTGAAAGTGGTCATAGTAACAGAAAATTACCATAATTATGTTCTCAGAGAATATCGTTATTGACGCGTAAAAACTGCTGTACCTATTGATGCGTGGCGTAAGCAAATTCTATTGTGTACGACTACAAAACATAAGTAACAAAGTGAGTGAAATACCGTTGCAAAACAGATAAAACACAATTACGTTAACCGCATTTCATTAGTATCAAAGATAGAGAGTAGTAAACAAGACGAGCATACGACAGACATAATCGAATTCCCGCCGATGCCGTTGCCGCCAGGCGTGGATAATTCTCCAATCGACAAATAAAAAGAAGAATCCTTGTAATAAAACCTCGTGAGTGTCATTGCCTTGTTGTTAATAGTTTGATAGGCATAAACATAACTTGATTCACGAGCTTTTAGCACGGCTGATTATTATTTGATAGTTGTTTATGTAACGAACTTTTCTAATGGGTCATAAATAAGTATTTTGTTTGACTATATTTTGTATCTAATTGATATGAGCGTAGGCTGATTTTTGATTCGGTTACTTTGAATATGAAAGTAGAAAACCTTTAAGATTGTTGATTAGGAAAAATTGGTTCAAATTCATTATTACATACATACTTTAAGGGTACATATACAATTTATTGTACCTATTTAAATTCCTAACTCGTGCAAAACTCGCGTAACTAAATTCTAACAGGCTTAAAGCATTTTATCCATTGGGAGTAGGTATATAGAAATACATATAAATACTTGAAATGAGTTCATATTTGAATTTGAGTTGGTAAAGTGGTAAATAAAATACAAAATGGTAAATCTCCTTGCGACATAGGATCTCGAAGATTTATTATTATTTAAATTTTGGGTCACACACATACTTATTCTACTGTGAGAAGCATATTTAGGTCAGAGTTGAGGACGTACATTTGATCCTTGAATATTTACTGTAAGTAAGTACCTACCTAAAATAATATAGCTATTAAGGGCTAGATTTGATATAACATATTTATCTACTCTCATATCGTAAAGTTCTAATTATGAAATCAAAAACAGTACTTTAATGACCCACTTTATGCACACCCGTCTATAATGAAATTAAAAAATTATATTATAGTACAGGTTTCTTCCCAAGATAATGCTATAAAATAACTTTTTTTCATTAAAGTACAAGTATTTGGACATGTCTGGCCACTTATAATGTTTTTTGGGTTTTAATACTTCAATTACTGTCAGTCAAATTGTCAAACAAAATAATAAAGAAAAAAACATTATAAGTGGCCAGACATCAGGACTAAACAATTATAATTTTAGATGCAAATTTACTTTGTCTGTGGTCGCGTATGCGGTAGAGATCTCGACATAGGAGGATCACGGATTTGGGCGCCATGATGATTAATGTTTGTTTATTTTATTGATTTTTTGCATACATATTTTATTTTGGCCAAAAATGATAGAAAAATAGCAGTGATACTAAGGTGAAATAAACTTGTATCTAAAATTGTGGAGGCGGCAGTGGAAATGACGAATAATCGATACCCGTAAGTCATGAAAACCTATGACAAAATATTATCTATTTTTTACCTTTAAATTACATTATTTATATGAGTTTAGATAAAGTACTGTATGATACTGCACATAATTAGGTATTAAAAACTCGTGTGATACTATTAAGAACCTCGCCTACGGCTCGGTTCTTAAACCCACACTCGTGTTTTAATAACCCCTATTATGCAACAGTATCATAAACTACTATTCTTTGTAAATATTAGTCTAAATAAAACAAGTATGAGACGTTAAGAAATAGGTACTTATTGAAAAAGTAACACGTGGTGACATTTGTACGACTGTGCTTTTATATCAATAATTTAATTTCTTAAATAGATCTAAACCAAATAGATTCTAGGGCCTAGGCTGGTTTCTTTTTCAATTGATTTACTTGTACAGGATTCCCTGTAACATTATTATGGCATCAAACTTGTACCAAACCGTACTAACATAGTGTGTACATGTCTCTTAAACATCGGTATTTCGCTAACGGAATTATGGACTCCCTGGGACTCCTGGAGAGCTCACTCAAATTCAATAAAACCTCTCAGTCGAGAGACTTAAGACACGACTACACACACATGTCGTAAATTCATTTCGACTCATTGACGTAGGTTAGCTAGAAGTGAATAATTAAGTCTCATATTTTTTTTAATTTAACAAAGTACATTGTGAAAATAATTATATAAATAGGTACTAGCTGTGCCCCGCGGTCTCACCCGCGTTCCCGGGATAAAAAGTAGCCTATATGTTATTCCAGGGTATGATCTATGTGCCAAGTTCGTAGTCGAAATCCGTTCAGTAGTTTTTGCGTGAAAGAGCAACAAACATACATACATAAGTACATACAAACTTTCACGTTTATAATATGATTAGTAGGATTTATACATTATATATCATGAAGTGTTTTATAATTCGAATTCTTATAAAATTATTATTAAATCATAAAATAAAAATCATAGCTTTCAAAAAGTTTTTAAAATTACTTTATTCAGATAAATTAAATTGCTTTTCGACCTAAGTTTGAAACCGGTTTAAAAATTAACCGGTAATAATTAAATTTTGTCATTATTTAGATTGGAGAGAAATTGTTA
Source organism: Tethea ocularis (assembly GCA_963555595.1). Classification (NCBI taxonomy): domain Eukaryota; kingdom Metazoa; phylum Arthropoda; class Insecta; order Lepidoptera; family Drepanidae; genus Tethea; species Tethea ocularis. The sequence goes on along the minus strand of OY741970.1, from coordinate 4,774,095 downwards.
AAAGAGCCATATACAATTCAAGTTAAGTAGGTGCGTAAGGAATACTTGACAACATTTTAAATAAATTAAGTCTTAAGACGTTGTAAACATACATACCTACCTACATTCAAGCATCTGTTCACCTAAACGAGAATTGGAATCGTAAACGAAGAGTGACACGTGAAACTTTTCGGGGTACCGAGTATCACATGAAATTCTTTCATTGGGTTAAGGTCACGGTCAAATGGGATGGAAACGCGGAAATCATAACAAAATAAGAGACTCAAACACGGGACACATGGGGGAGTTGGAGGAAAGTTGGCAACATCCAATGTGTTTGATGTGAACCTAATTCATGTCACGTCACTGTATGATCAAGGCAATTTTGTTTAATTCGCTGCTACGCATCGAGTATATTGAACTAGATTAACATGTGAGTTTATACAGAGTTCTTAGATCTCTGTACCAACCGAATCCTTTGAAATTTTAAAACTAATTATGAAAGAGTAAATACAGCATTCTCAAAAAAATTTAATGTGTAGAGGCTAGAACCTAGAACTGAAGATGACAATGGTGACTTTGAATAGGTACATAATGAGCATGAACTTACGGCGAATTAAGCAAAGTGATGAAAATACAGCACGGTTTGCAAACAAAATATGCGTGCGACAAGAAAACAATGACAAGTAATTAATTAGCTATGTTCGACGAAAACAAGTAATAAATCATCCAATTTGATAGGTTGTCTGATTCACTAAACAGTAAGCGAATGGAATTAAATGAAAAAACGAAAATACAATCATGAGAAAATATCGAAGTTACTCAAGGCATAGAGTTTTTAGGCATAAAAAGTTTATAGTGACTAATATTATCGTTGGGCAAACATGAACACATAGAAATATTATCATTTTATTACACTGGAATTACGTAGGCTCCAGCCGGAGGATGCAAAAAAAACCAATTAATTTAACTTAATTTATTAATTAAAAGAATACAATATTCAATAAATCTAAAGAAGGTGTCTGATGGTCGATGTCAGTACCAAAAGTGAAGTATGGGAAAGAAATATTGGTGCGGTGTCCACCGCGATGATGTAAAGCTGCATCGGCGATTTAGTTGTTTCATCAATGCAGGAGGTCTTGCGAAATCGATGAGCTGATTCCTTCTATTACACCGTACTTGATTTTATCAGCAATTCCTTAGTCACACCGTATCGTAACACTGGTAATAATATTGTGAGAGATAAAACAAAAACGTCTTGTGCTTCTATTATACACAATAGAAAAAAACAGCTTGTTGGCTTGTATACAAATTCTATGAATAACAAAATAGTTACTAAAACAAAGCCAAACATTTGTTTTGCTTACATCATAAATGGTTGTATTCATTCAGAATTCATTATTTTTATTGAGTCTTTGTCTCATTGGTCATAGTGCGTGATGCGCACTTTAAGCCTCTGTTAATAAAGATATCAATTAAAGTAGGTAAGTACCTACATCTAATGTCAGTAGTTCATAATAATTGTTGAAACTGACTCATCATACTCTATACCAACTATCAAGGCCAAGAAGAGACTGTCTATATAATCACTGGGTTTTCCTAGTTCTTTAACTAGGTATTTTTTGCCTGCCTTCTTATATTAAATGATGGCAAAACTCTTAGAGAAAAATGATTCGTCATCCGATCTTCGCCATTATCGATAACGCAAGAGAAGTGTTAGACAAACCGTTTAAACATTATTAGAACTGCATATAAAAAAAAAAATTCATCCTACGTACCCACACTTCAGATCTACAATCTGCCCAACATATTACCAGTTTTCTGCATTTAAAAAGAGTATTTCTTACAAAGTAAGAAGTCACAGAAATCAGGACTAAATACCTTCATGGAATTTGTAGAGTCCAAATCCTTGGAGTTCTATCGCAAAGGGTATGAGAAAAAAAGGTGTTTGATTTTTTTAATATAAGGCGGCAATTTCATAGCCATTAAGATTTTAAAAGTTAATCAACCCTAGGTATATAAATTACCAATATATACCTACCTCCTACTACCTACTTTTCTCGCTGTAATAAATTAAATTTTGCCAAAACGGCAATTAAAATTTGAGTTTCTAGTTAAAATTGAATTGAATTTTAAATCGTTACCCTGCCCACTCATAAGACCCTTTCGTTTCATATTTTGCGCTTGGCAAGCAACAACGTCATAATTTTGAATTGTTATGCAAACAGACATTGTTCTCTTGAGTTTCAGAGCTAGTATCGCACTTATATTATTAATATTGTAAATGCGAAAGCGAGTTTGTTTGTTACCTCTTGACGCCTCAACGGTACAACCAATAGTGATATTATGTACTCGTAACAGTGCACGCTAGTAGCCTAGAGCATGGAGAGGAATAGAAGGTACATTTTATACCGAGATCGCGTGTACAGCCACTGGGAACACCTAGTATAGTACATAATATTTCCATTTTAAAGTAATGTAATACGTGTAGAGACCGCGAATCTTTTGCAATATTCAGACGTGGATTTATTGTAACTTTGATATATGACTGCTATGTCACAAGTCGTGAGCTCAATCTACAATCGCTCGATCTAAGTACAAGATCTACTTAGTTAGGCCGGGTGTATAGAATAATTATCAGTCTTGATTTTTAAAATCCCTACAATAACACAAATAGAGACAAAACTGATTTCCTATTTTCATTAAGAAACCTCCTTTCATTAAGTTCCTACCTATTGGTTGCAATACTTAATATACTTAATATCCAAGCTTCCAATACTTAATCTATACTAATATTATAAAGAGGAAAGATTTGTTTGTTTGTTTGTTTGTTTGTTTGTAATGAATAGGCTCCGAAACTACTGGACCGATTTCAAAAATTCTTTCACCTTTGGAAAGCTACATTATCCCCGAGTAACATAGGCTATATTATATTTAAAAAAAAATTAGGGATCCTTACTAAAACTTCAATAATGTAACATAAGGTGTAAAAAAATGACCTGAAAAATTCCTTACGTCGCGTGCGCTGCGAAAACTATTGATGATAGAACAAAATCATTTACTACGACTTTGCAGAACTCATCATTATCTACAAAAAGTGTCGCGACAACATATGTCTAAATATTATAGTTATGTCACAGTAAGCAGTTTTTTATTCTAAAAAATTAATTTATATATGCCGCCTCTTGAAAAGGCTCTTCATTTGTACCTTGGTATTAATCCTCATCAAAATAAATTACTTTATATTCAAGACGGCTTTAATACCTTTTTATAACTTTTTGAATTATTCAATTCGGACATTTCATTCGGAAGATATCACGAGTTTAAAAATGCAAGTATTAGAAAAAAGTCGCGTGGTTGTCGCTCACCGCGCTCAGCTAGCCAGCATGCGATGTAGGCTCCATGTAAGCGTCACTGGGGTACGGGGGGGGAGTCAATGTAATCTATATATATAAAAGAAAGTCGTGTTAGTTACTCCACTTATAACTCAAGAACGGCTGAACCGATTTAGCTGAAAATTGGCAGGGAGGTAGTTTAGAGCCAGGAGAAGAACATAGGATAGGTAGGGGTAGGTAGGGTAGGTAGGTAGGGTAGGTAGGTAAGGTAGGTAGGGGTAGGTAGTGGCAGGTAGAGGTAGGTAGATAGGTAGGGGTAGGTAGGGTAGGTAGGTAGGGTAGGTAGGTAGGGTAGGTAGGTAGGGTAGGTAGGTAGGGTAGGTAGGTAGGGTAGTTAGGTAGGGTAGGTAGGTAGGGTAGGTAGGTAAGGTAGGTAGGGGTAGGTAGTGGCAGGTAGAGGTAGATAGGAGTAGGTAGGGATAGGTTTGTAGGTCCCAGTTTTATTATTGTTCTCAGGGCAGGACAACGTCTGCCGGGTCAGCTAGTATTGTATTAAGAGGAAAATGCAATAAGCGTATACTTAATATTGTAAACAAAATTGCTTTCGAACTTGACCGTACTATTATAATGGTGAAATCGAATGTGTAATCGAAGACAGATTGTGCCGAGAGGAGGCCATTGTCTGCTCCTTATCCGAAAGGCCACAGTATTATATAATAAGTTTATATCCATACAAAATGATAAGTAAATAAGGACATGCACCAAGATTATTATAAATGCCTTATACGGAAAAAGCGTTTCAATTTGAACTTTTATATTAATTGCCTGCTAACTTTTTAAGCGTGGTTTGATTTTTTAATCAATCAAATAATTATAAATAATGATCAAATATAGTTTATGAAACTAGCTGAAACTTCATGTCATGTAAAATATAAATCCGCTAAAGAACATATAGGCACCCACATGCTAAACACGTAACTTAGAAATTCTGTAAAAAAAAAAGTATATAAATCTACATCAAGACGTTAGTCCACAAAGGGTCGTGTAAACAAAAGCCCTTGCGAAGGTCCCTGTCGCCTGGCATTGTAGCAATATCGCGGGTGTACGTGTAGCATTAGAAACGGTCGGCCCTTCGGGAGCGGATGCCGAGTATTGGAGCTCATGTACAATTTTGTTCACCGACCACGAACACTTGACAAATGCTCGTGTGTATACCTACCGGCGAGAAGCCACAGCTTTTGTGCAGATTCATTACATTGTTATCAACATATGTCAGTGTATTTCTAAAACAAAATTTGTATTCATTTTGACTTGGTGTAGGTAAATTGCAGAAAATATAATTGGAGAGTCCACAGCATTGTGAATCTTGTTATATAGGAATCTAAATTGTAGAGGTCAAATCCCAAAGGCAGAAGTATGTAGGTATTTATGTCTATTATGTGTAAGCACTATGATCACTACTAATCATCATGCTCACAAGCACCACTGCCACAAAATGTTTCCTCAAGCAATAAATAATTCAGTGTTCAATAGACCAAATCATTGAAGCATTGCCAAAGTAACCTACGAGTATGAGTATCTATCCTTCCACGTTATAATTCACATATTACTAAACCTCTTGTTTATGATGCTGTATTTTTTATGTTATGTACCAAAACCAACATTTGGACTAGAACGTTAACGTCCCACTGGTAATCATGAAACTAACGGCTGTGACAAGCAGCAAGGAGTCGTATAAACATTCTGCTTTGTTGTTGGCTTCAAAGCCAACTTTTAAAACACATACCTTGCATTATTTTTTGGAAAATCTATTTACCTCAATATTTTAAGGTTTTATTAATCAACCAAATATTGAAGTCATCATTTTATTTAAATTTACTATACAATTTTAAATATAAGTAAATCCACCGTTATCATATACATGTAGGATGCATGAAATGGAACATGAACGAGCGAATGAAATGGAAATAGTGAAAGATGAAAGGTGTGAAAGGGAGAGAGAAAGAAGTAAGGTGATTGGTTAGATTTAAGGAAATAAAAGATGGAGATTATTGTAAAGAGAGCATAAGACGACGACGACATAAAAATACGTGTAAATAGAAATAAGATTTTATTAGTTAAAATACAGTGTTTAATAGTTTTCCTGAGTTTCACTTCGCCACCCTCTACATACATAATATATAATATAATTATCTTATATCCCAGGATATTTATATATTTATCTTACTTTAGCCCAATTTCAACGCACGCTTATAATCTCGAATTAAACAAAAACAAAGTCATTGCAATAAATTGACTTGAGTTGAAATAAGACAGATGAAAAACGATTCAATTTAACTTGCTTCGTGCACTCAAACCATAAACATAACTTGCATGTAGTCTTAGCCAAATATGACTACCTACTTCATACAGAGTTACGGTACTTGCCTGCGAACTTCCGCATAACTTGGAAACCACACATCAAAGTTTAATCAAACATTAAGTTCTTTGAATCAACAACCTACTTACATAATAACGAAAACCGCAATGTGAATTAGCGTACCTATATTACAAGGATGTTGTTTTAGCTCTTCTTATAAAACATTTTTAGTTACTGTAGTTAGATATTCTAGGGTTTAACCACAGTCTACCACGGTAAATGAAGGTGGGGTGAAAATGATTAACGTGGAAAGGACTTAATGTTCGCATGTGATTTTACTGTTTTATTATGTGCAAACAACGTTTTGATCGAATTGCAGCATATACTCTAATAGAAGACTTTAAAATGTGTGTATGTTTGTGTTAATGTTGGCTCAAAGGATTTGAGAGAAAGGAAACACATATATTCTACACATACTGGAGGAAAGAATACTTTTATCAAGCAATAGCCTTAGGTGCTTATTTACTAGCGAAAACAATAAGTGACATTGAAGGTCTGAATCAATAAAACATATTTCATTTATTCCCAATCAATTCTTTACGAGTGTAACAGTTATATGTAAATATTATAACATCAACGATAAATGTAGTTCGTACCTACTCGAACATTATGTATTAATTTACTGCACATTTCCAAACACTTTTTGTTCTCGTTAATTGCGACCAAAGTGAGACTTGACACAGTTATTCATTAAAAGCCTATTCGTAGTGGGTGATTATTTGTTTTTAGCATATCTGAGGCACAGTTTTACTCGAATTACTTAAACTTTTTTTTACATAGTAGCTAACTCACATTATCAGTAATTTAGCAATAAATATTATAATTTGCAAACACATTTTTTTTGCAAACTATTTCGAAATAGGTATGCATTTGTTAAATTGTGTTGGTCCTGATAATAAGTAGATCAATAATAGAATAAATTGAAAAAATGTATACTATACATACACTCAATCAAATCAAAACTCATTTATTCAGTTTAGGCCCTAATAAGGCACTTATGAATGTCAACAGTTACAATTTTAGACTCTACTACCAGTTCGGAGTACACTTGTTATAACACTGAAGTTTATTATATTTGAACACACACCTATTCGGCTATTCGTAAAATATAACATAAATTATTCTAATAATTAAAGCGATACCTAAAATTGGATTTAAGAGGATGGAGACGACGAGAAAACGGAAGCTAGCCGGTAATATAACAATAATTAATTATAGTAAAGCTAAAAGTTCTTTGGAAATAAAGAATAATATTGTATCTTAATATCAAAAAATAAAATCCATCAATATCAAGGCTAAAATACTTCAAAATAATAAAGAAGTTTCAGTAGGTATACAAGTTAAGAACAATATCAAAATAAATTTGGTAATTTAATTTAGTAATGCTTATACTTACTAAACTAAATTTAAGGATAATTAGATAATGGAACTCTGTAATTGGCAAGTTGACAACACAAAATAGTATGATAGTAATATTTGAAATGCTGTAGAATTGTTCCTTGTGGTTAAATAAATAAATACCTATAAAATATGTCTGATGATCTCAAACTATCTAATTCTCCTATTTTTCATCTCGACCCATTTCCTTTCAACTCCAGCAGAAATAAAGATGACACTGCCAAATAATGACTGCATTTTTAACTCAGTAAAAATCAGTAAAGTGATATTCTTTGTTGTCCAGAGTGATCGAGAAAGCCATGAGGAAGCAGAAAAGTTCTGACATACATAATAACTATAACATTCTATGGCATCGTAAGGAAATATGCTATAAAAAGGAGCCAAATGCTGAAAAAGGATTCTAAAATATACAACACTGCAGTGCGCTACACGGTAGTATCGTAAAAGTAAGTGGAATTTGGAATTAGTTCTAGTATAAAAATTCTAACTGAAAAATATTAAAGATGCAACAAAGTAAAATGATAAGTTTTAGTTTTACCTATATCTTCTGTAACTGAAATGCGGTGAATCTATTTGATCTTCCTCTACATATTAGGTAGGAAGTCACCCGCATCTGTTTGTCTGTTTATTCTGTAACTCCTACTAAACCACGAATGGAATACTTTCATGGGCAATTTTTTTAAATTTAAATTGCACCTGTGTGAATCCGGGGAAGTTATACATAAAATTTACATTATATATTAAAATATTTATAGCAGTAATAACGTATAAATAATATTGAAAAACACGCAGTAAAATTCTGAATATTCAAACACAGTTTACGTGCCATCGAAGTCCACTAAATCGTCTATCGAGGACACATTAACGAGGCTAGGGGATACTATATCACATTTATTTCAGTGTCCCGTAGGAAAATAAATTTATCTTATAATTTCACGAGTAACGGGCTGCGAACGTTTAACAGATTATCAGCATTTATTGTGATTCAATTCTTAATAAAATCATGGACGCGATTCGTGTCCGCGATGCGTGTTCCTTTGACAAAATTAAGATAGAAATTTAAAGAAAATAGTGCTATACCTATAGATTACAGGAAAACCTATGGTATTTAGAGTAACATAGGAAATTACGGAACCCTGGATGAGCGAGTCAGACTCGCACTTGTACGGTTTATTTTCTTTTAGAATATGCAAGAGTCATTTCGGTTTCATGTTTTAATAATTAGTCAAAGATGAACGAATGATTGCTACTACAGTATAACAAATATTGTATGATCAAAGCACAGTGTAACTATAACTATATATAGCCCGTTTCTTTGAGGATGGTTGTTCCAACGTCATGCATAATACTTACAAGGTTAATTGTAATTCCCGTGCATGCATCTGCTTCACGGAATTGGAAAGACATCCATCAAACCTATGGACACAGCATGTATGGCATGGCAATAATATGGGCCAAAATACTGGGAACACGTTGACACACCTATTCATACCAAACATTTGTGTGGTTTTGTCAAAGGTTTGAAGTTATGTTATGCTCTACACTCCTGTCCTTTGAGTCCAAACATTTGAGGGTTCTACATTGTTCTCATTCTGTCTGCAAGTTTTATATAGATATTTATTTATATATTCTATTATTTTACCATTTGATTGTGTATGTATGATATTATATTTTATATTTCGACGAAAAGGTTTTAAAGGTGCGGCTCTATTAGTACCTATTTACGGCTGGCTCGGCAGTTGACCGATTTTCCCACCGTCACGGTCTAGTAACGAAATAGGAAAAGTCTTGGTCTAATTCGTTTGGGTAACCAAAAGTGAAAATTGTTTTTCCTCTCACCGGATAATGTCGTAACCTGTTGTTATTTCCTGGCCATTTACCTATTTTGTTTTTATTTCTTTAATGAACTAAGCCCAAAGATTATATAAGTGCCTTGTCTTGTAGGTTTTATTATGGACGAACGACTTGTTAGGTATATTCTTTTACATATATTAAATTAATTCCGTAGATATTTGAAAGGAAAGAATAAAATGTTTGGTTATAGGCATTGCATATTTTAATGAGGCAAGGCCATATACACATATAATATGTACCTCCATTTTATAATGAAAATAAAATTCCACAATTAACACAAAGGAACAGGAGTTGTGGGCGTAGAGAAAAAAAATTATATGGTTGTCCAGAAAGGTAAAATGTTAGGAATATTTTATGAGTGCTTTTGTACCACTAAGTAAGTAGGTACTCGTAGGTTTATAAAGGTCGTATAAGGAACGTATGCACCTTGTATTAAGGGTTTTTGTTATTTTTTCTCTGTCGTGCATAAACTTGAATGAATGAAATGAAAGTTCATTGTAGTATAAAAGTAAAAGAACAGGTGAAAAAGCATTATGAGTATTAACAGTTATTTAAATGTAATGTGACTTTTTATTATATAGCTACTTACTTTGTTGTGAATAATATACCTAGTTGTGTTTAAATTATTTGAGCGTGGTTTGTGTAAAATAAATCCAATGTTTCTATGACTAAATTAATTAAATATACCTAATAACGGTAGTATACATGCCATACTATAACGCCATATTGTATAGTGTATTTTTCAGAAATATATACATACTAGCTTACCTGCGTTACATCGCAGTCATCAATAGGTATAATGGAGTTTTTTAATTGCTGTGATGATTAACTGTCGTGCTTGTTAGAGGCTGCGTGCTTATAGCAACGAATACTTGCTATAACTACACTCACGAAAATAAAGTGGATCAGTTATAAAAAATGAATATTTGAGAAGTCCTTTTAAAATAAAAACTAAATTAAAGTTTATTTCATTACAAAAACCTCTAGTTTTTGGTGATTGTATGAAAAACAAGAAATAAATTTTTGTTGCTATCTCGATTTATTGCAGTGTATGTTGTCGCTATAGGTCGTTTAATACTTTTTGAATTTAACGAAGAAACCCTAAGGACTCTCAGATAGTGGTCGACCTCAACAAAAGTATTTAAGCGTTATCCACACATGTCCGGGTACCCGGCCCTGCCGTGCCGGGTCTGGGCTATCCGTGTTCCGAGTTGTTCGTTATACTATGATGTATCCGGACGCCCCTGACACGGAGCTGTGTGAACAAGCTCGTACTAGATGTATGTAACCGATTTTTTCCCCATCCCTGACGAAACACGGCAGGACCGGGTACCCGGACATGTGTGGATAGCCCTTTAAGCACACAAACTGATGTAGTTCCTTGATGTAGCTGTATTCTGTTTGATATACTCGAATGTGAAGATACTTAATTAATTTAATATTCTGTCAGCTGGCAAACCTTTAGAACGCGATGTCAAATGTTATTACCGCACGTCACGTCACGACATGTTACAATAAAATAAGTAATTGATTAACTTATGAGTTTGACGGAATATGTGATACTTCCGCTGAACGATTACAAAATTGTATAACTTTAAAACAAATTCCTGTTGAAAATAAAAACACAAAGATGTTGCTGTTACGATATCCACTAAACAAAACTGTAAATGATTACTTAGATCCAAACTACAAACATGTACAGAGTCCATGAATCGGTCTGTAGTTTCCTATTTGATCTCAATACAAGGGAATTAACTACATAATATATTTCGTAGTGACGTCCAAGGCCAAGTTCAATAACTGAAGGGCACTGACAGGAGATGAACGTAAATTAACTTTCGTAATTAAATCTGACCCTCCATATTCATCGTATAATGCGTCAGTCTAGACTTAATTACTTCTTAGGGGTACTGTCATCTCATTACAACACCATAACCGTATACTTGCATGCTATTATGGCCTTTAACCGAAGGAAATTCTGGTTAAAATGGTATAATGTAAGTATAAGTGTACTGCGCATATAAAATCAAATGCAGTCTCGTTTTACGAGGGTTTTGATTTATAATCAAGTTTGATGGCTTTATGTGGATGCATAAATATAAATTAATGTTCATCACCGATATATTATACAAAGATTATGATGTTCGAGTGTAACTGGTCATTATCTATATTAATAATCTCGTGAAGGGGTACGATAGACTCAATCGAAACCTTACCTGAATAATAAAACATAAAAAATAAAGATTTCGAGTCGACAACATATATCCGCAGAATTCGGATTGTCGAGTATTTTGTTAAATCCTAATTATGCTGACAGACAAATTACATGCGCCATATTGACAACTCTAGCGAAACGTCACTGACACACTGACATTATGAAGTTCTATTCGTAATAAAATTTTAGGTTATTGATAGAAAGATGAAACTTTGTATGTATATGTGCATTTACCACGTGGACAAAGTGCTAAAATAAAATCACGAAAAATATTTTTTTGGGGTACCTCAAAAACCATGTAAAGTGGGGATGACATTTTTTTCTCGCGTCTATCCCATTGTGTGGGATATCATTAGATAGGTTTTTTAAAAACATTGAGAGGTTGCTAAAACGATTTTTGATTTAGGTATCAGTTTGCGAGATATTCAACTTTAAAGCGTATTTTATTGTTAAAATAGGGTGTCCCCCTTTTAAAAGCTAAACTACTGGCTCGAAAATATCAATGATGGTAGTCCATGTGATGAACTTTAAAGGAAAACTAAAACGGCTAAGATAACTTTTTTTGTTCAGGAGTTATAGAGGCCTAACTAGAGGAAAACTTCGTTCAATAATAACGAAATAATAAGTACTTAAACATGTAAAATATGAAAAATAAAATCATAACAATTATCTATCGGACACGATCTTCTATGTCCACGTGCCATTATGGGTGACTACGGAATCCTATTCTATGCGTGGCCTGACACGCACTTGGCCGGTTTTTCTTATTCAGTGTTCATTTAGTTTTGCATAGTGATTACAGAGTACTTTTTATATACGGAAAATAGTATTTATTAAACACAATAAACGATGCTATACGAATTTATGCCTTGCTTTGCCTATAATATTCATTTAATATACAGAAATATCTGCCAACATTTTGTACCTACATGTGTATTAAGAGTAATATTTCACCCGAGCGAAGCCGGGTTTTCATCTAGTAAACTTATATTTCGTAGGTGAACGTTGTCCCCAAAATAAACGAAAATAGTTGTCAATGAAGAGAAAAATACTAATATTGATTGAAAGCACGGGAAAATACCAATTCATTTTCTGAACAATGTACATACATAGGTAGGTCGAATGAATGAATTTCGATATCAGTATTCTCATGTTAAATGACGTACCTACCTAATTGTATATTCTCATAACAAACCTACACTATTTACGTTGTAGCTTAGTGCGGGTGACAGTAGACATAGAGATATGAAAATGAACCTAATATATTTGTAATATAATTTCATGTGTTTAATCAGTTTAATTATGTAGATTCAGATTAAACTTATTGCAATGTCATACGGTTCATTTTCATATCTCCCTGGCTACTGTCACCTGCACCAAGCTATAACGTAAATAAGTAGCGTAATCCTGACTTAGGTACTCGTTATTGAAAAGAGGCAGCTATACAGGCTCATACGCCGCAATCTCCAAGTTCGATGGTATTACACGAGGCATCAATCTCAGTAACACAAACTCGTTCCTAAAGCAATAAATTCTGATTACCGATGACGACGGGTCGACTTGCATTCAAGTACAAATTCTCATTTCAATTTGTACTCGTCGGAGTTTCTTTTGTTTATTTATATTCACAGCTGTTTTAATTAGTATTTCAATACCAGAATCTCCGTGTATAGTAATAAGTCGAGTAAACGAAACAATACTGAATATTTACTCATTTATTCCGAAGACGGAAGTAGCCTCAACACTCGCCACTCGCACAAATTGGATAAATACGTGCTGGCACTTAACAGTAAATGGGATTTGAACAGTTAATCCACGTCATGGATGTAAGAGACTTGGAGACACGTGCCTTTGAATTCTTCATATTTTACGGTTTGTAGAATCGTATCATTTGACATATACAAAATTCTAAGTTTCAGGTATAACCTGTTCTTATCTTTATTCTAAACAGTTGTAATATTTCACGTCAAATGTCGACACAAAACTTGTCTTCATTAGCCACTGAACTGAATTTGATTATCATAAAGTCACACGTTAATCAGATTATTTCGTGAATTTGGTACATAAAGCGTTATAGGAACTCAGATCAGTAAATTTGCAAACAAACGTTGTTATTTTGTATAATTTTACAATGTTAAGTAAGGCATGTTAAGATATAACAATGTGGCACTCTAAAGCACGATACAACTGGGAGTATTATCAACTGCGTGTAAAGCCGGCACAATCTAAAGTTTACACAAACTTCCTTGAAATCTCAGCATTGAGCTCAAGGGACAGACAGTTTATTCAAACTGTCTGGCAATCGTTGTTACTTACGACACGTTGTCAGAGTGGTTAGACACTTCAATTATAATTTGAAGCCAAAAAACTCGCTTACTGCTCTGTATTATATTTTCCATTCACCTAGGTTACTGACCTGCCATTTTGTGGTTGTGGTGACGCTGCTTTTTCTCCCTGCACTAGGAACAGAGAGCCCCGATCTGCGTCGAGAAGGATTGACACATTCTGCAGGATTTTGTGGCATAGCACTCGCACTTCAAGCTCGTTGCAAATGTCTTTAACCTATAACAAACAAGAATATTTCATTAAAATGAAGAGCACTGTGAATTTAATACGTCTTTGGAACTACTTTTCTCCTTTACAAAGAAATTCAAAGAATAATTGCCTTTCTAGTGCATTTACTTAATGCTCAAGCAAATTGGCGAGGAAACTCCGTTGTTTTCAAGAAAATTTTACTCGATATAAATTGGCACTTGTTCAAAACTTTTGTTCTGTTTGAAAAGTCCGTACTGATTTTCTGTAACTTGTCAGTTGTCAAAGTCGCTATCTAATGTCACTCCGGGAAAAGGCTTAGAAGAAATGGAACTGTCGGCCCGTAAGGCCTTGATTAAGAATCTGCCTAGCTTGCCACCCTCTCTGATTCGAGCCTGTGGCTTAACGGCGCAAGAATTAAACCTATGTCAGCCGTCAATTGCCGCACATTGAGGTTAGAGTCAGCAATCAAACCTAAGCTATTTTCAAAGATAGTTATTTATTCTAAAGTTTTGGTCGGCCTTATTTATTTACGGACTATCGGTATGTTTATTAAGGTAGCATCAGCCAATTAACTGCCAAGTCTACCCACTATATTGCAAACTTACGAGTCCCATGTCTCGGTTTCGAATATGATGTCCGAACTAATTTCCGCCTAGTAATTCCTGAATTTCTGTCTGACTACGCCAACTACTTGCATTAACAGAAAACGCTAATAAAGTTCGCAAATTTTATGTACTAGCTTTCCACCCCGCTGTTTCACCCACGATCCCCTATTTTACCCCTTTGGGGGTTGAATTTTCAAAAAAAAATTTTAGCGTATTTTTACGTCATAATAGCTATCTTTATGCCACATTTTAGCCCGATCTGTCTGTGTGTCCGGTACTGTGTTAATACAAACAATGTATTTCGGTGAACCAAACACGGTCATTGTTTTTCTTTTGAGTTCCGGAACCCTATAAATTATGCGTCATAGGACCAAAATCCATCTCACATCTCTATTAAATTAAGTTATAAAATTATATACGTTAAATATTACAGTGAAATCCTTTTTTTTTTAAAGTTGCTGAACCGTATTTATTTTATTTATTCCACATTCGAAATACTGAAAACTATAGAATAGGTACATTTGATATATAGCTAATTTACAGGCTGAATGAATTTCTAATTGTATTAAATTATATTCAATGAATATCGATTCCCATAAATTGAAATTGATATTTATCTGAAGAGATAAATCGCGCTCAGCTATTCAATATCAAAATGTCAAAATGAATAAACAATCGAATAATCACTAGTTAAACTCACGATTTAAACTATCGTTTCCAATACAGGCAATACGCTTTGCTATATTTACCTATGTTTAAAACTTTCTACCATTGAGATCTTTCCAATATACGGCAAAGGTACTGTGAAGTGAAAGCTGGCTGCAATGAGTGTTGGGAAACTAATATAGAACTAAAAATAAAAATAGGTCGAGTATGTTAGGCTACGCATTGAAATGAGTCGAGGGAACCTACGTCAATAGGAGCAATTTAACTTGAACGCTTAACAATTATTGAGTTTTCTATGACATTCGACCCTTCTCACTTTTAATGTAAAAATAATTATTTCACAAATCACACACAAAATCTTAATGAAAAATTTGCTGAACCCCACCGCACGCATTGACGCACTTTGTTAAATCTATGATTTAAAGCGGCAGTTATATAACATAAACAAGAATATTGATTCAGATTGCGCTAAACAATCTTTGTTGAACAACCATGTTATTAAAAAAAAAAGGAAAACGCCTATTGTACGTCGGGAAACGATTATTCAAATAAATACTACGAATATTTTCACGATAAGTACGCCGCAGTCATTTGTTTAATTCACCTGCGCAATTTATCCACGTCCCAATTTAATACCTACACGAAATGATTAATTATTGACGAATTGGGTCGAACGCGACGCTCCAGTAATCTGAGAAGCCTTAACCAAACATTTACGTTACGTAAGAAACTCATTTAATAACTCAATCAGTTTATTCAGTTATACTTACTTAAACAAGTGTGGTGAATGAAATATAATTTGTACGGGGCGTGGGTGGCGTTTTATTTTAGTAAAGCTATTTTTGTTTTACGTGGATGTCAGAAATGTATCGTGGAATGTGGAGCTTGTGAAATGAATGGAACATAATAATTAACTAGTTTCAGTCCAGCGGTTCCACCCGCGATCCCGAGGAATTACCTGTATACCAAATTTGATCAAAATGGTCCAGCTATTTGAGCGTGAAGAACTAACTTTCAATTTTTCGCATTTATAATATTAGTAGTATATGCTTTGTCTTAAGAATATGTTTTCATAGATTATTAAAAGTATTTCATATTCCTTTTAGGTATTGTAAAGGTCGCCTACACTTTATTATAATATTACTAATATCAATAATAGGTGACGACACGGTAGGTAGTTACCATTCAGGTGGACCACTAGCCTGCTTATCAGCCTATACTGACATAAAAGATCATGCCTGCTGTAAATTAAAAAAAAGTAAGCCATCGCACGACTAATAGGTAGTTTTCACGGGACTCTCGAAGCTTGTTTATCCTACTAATATTATAAATGCGAAAGTTTGTGAGTTTGTTTGTTGCTCTTTAACGGATTGAACGGATTTGGATGAAACTTGGCACATAGATAGATCATACCCTGGAATTACATATAGGCTACATTTTATCCTGGAAAAATATGAGATACCTCGGGAACGCGGGTGAAACCGCGGGGCGGAAGTTAGTTTTGCTATAAACGAGTATGCTATGAATATTCACGGTCGCCCAAGCACACGTGACCACCATGTTTACTGAATCAGTTCACCGGCATTCACCAACCAAAACCATGGGAGAGACACATCAAAGAGACATACACGTATACAGAATTGAAAGCAATTTGGGAATAATCTTCGTTTGGAATTTATAGTGGATACAAAAAAAACATTAAGTATGTCGAATGCGAGCGATCGTGTAGTATATTATGTATGTTTGGGGTACTATCTACTCATATGCAACGTAGATAACTGACTACGCACATAGAAACAAACCTGACTGGAACTGAAACTAACATTGGCAATGCGCTTTTTCGGATAATGAATGCGTTTCAAAGTAATTAGTACTGAAACAGCCCTAAGTTATGCAATTCCATTCGATAGGTACCTACCTAATTTATATAATAGTGAAAGCGCGTTCTTGTCCTCGGGAAACTTCTCCGTGTGAATAATACCTCCATATCTGTTTTAGACATTGCTTTTGTGGGAAACGATTTATTATGTCCGATCTAAACGGTGGTAAAAAAGATGTGCCAGACGGGGGACGTGAAAAGAACATTATTTTTTCCCGACTAAGTACAGCGAAGCAAAATGGAGGGTTATGATTTTGACCGGTAAGTATGTTCATCTGTTCCCTCATAACTTCTAAACTACATAACATAATTTGAAATATGAGGGAAAGAATTGAAATCCGCGAATAATTTTTTCAGCTGGTTATAGGCTATTTCAAAAATATACATATTGTTAGTTGTTGCTCGCGGTCGCGGCCTTAATTGTATGCACTCAATAATTGGGAATAATTTCTAAAATGACGCCTCAGATGCGTGCCAAATATATTTTCTTATAAAATTATAACCTCAAAATAATTTAAGTAAACTGAAAGTGCAAAATCTAAAACCCGACTACTGAAAACGCTCTAAAAAGTATGAAACTAGAAGCCGTGGTCATAATATGCCACGTTGCCTTTTAGTTTTTTAACTTTCTATTGATTAAATACGTCACTATAGGATTTATCTAAAATAAAAGTTTAATGTATAAAGCGTACAAATTTCAACAAAGACGATTAAATGATTTAGCATCGAATATATAAATAGAGTCTGGGGCGGAATACATTTAATTAATTATAATGCCCTTTCCACTAAACTAAGGGTGGCGGGTCGGTCGGCATGTTTACATGTAATTATCAAGCCGACCCACTGTTTTATCGGCTTTGACCTCTGCCTCTCAGTGGCCGACAGAGGCCTAATTTAGGCGCATATGTTAACCAATACCCAATTGTCTTTAGTAAATTAACTTTTTGGAAAATGCGGTTCATGTCTCGAAGACTGATCTGATGAGATATAAGAAATGACTTTGTAACGTTCGGGAGCTAAGAGTAGCTTTCGCGAATTTATAGCTATTTTATCTATCACACAGAGCTCTTTTCAATGAATGAATCTAGATGAAATTGATCACTTGAATGGAGAATAATAAACTTTCTGAAGGAAATACAATGCATATAAATCATCAAATAATAGGTATAATTTATAGTATTATTAATTAAAAAAATATATTAGTATTTTAAAAAAAATCCTGGATTGCTACCGATGAACGGCAAGGTTCCCAGAAAAATACAAATGTATGGAACGCAAATGTTTAAATTTGCTGGCTACCTCTATAATCTAACACAATGTAAGAACGTCTGTAAATATTTACTTTCTAATCAACAAGCCTTGTAGGTTTTTTTAAATAAATAAAATGATAATTTTTACTACCAAAAAAAAAAATTTGCTCCAAAATATATTTTAATTTTAGGTTAACTTTTTTACGCCTATATGAAATTTTACAAAGCCTCGCTTTACAAGAGTATTAACTTACCCCTCAGTTTGGTTTAACTCTGTTTGTTATAAAAATAACAAAGAAATTTGTGGAATTGCTGATGAAATTACTCGTACATTATTAGAACTTGAGAATTTTGCACCACTTAGTAAGGTGAAAGTAAACAATTCCCAAATTCTAGAAATTATAAATTCTATGTAAAGTCTCATAAATTAAGAAGTCATAATAACTTACCAAAAATATGCCAAAAACTTACACTGTTCTTACATAATTCAGATACTGTATCGGTTTTTTACCTCAATATAGTTTATAAGACTAAGTATAAAAAAAAATGCGAAGCTAGAATACTGGGCTAACAAGATCTAATAAGGATATTCTTAGGTTATCCAATTTGCAGTATATTTAGCTATATTTAATGCTTAGTTACATTATTTCTTGACTCAATTTTACAAACAGGAAAGAGAGTCAGAGAGAAAAATGCCAATACAAAAGCTCAAAGGGGAAAAAATCCTGCTCATATAGAATAAGTGAATATTCTGGTACTTAGAAAAAACCTTTTTGAACAGCTGTACGACTTTCTGATAGAAGAATTATAATACATTAAATCTATAGGCAGTGTATAATAGGTAGGTACTCACTAGCTCAAATATAAGTTCCTTCTCGTCCAGCTGTCGGAGCTCATGCCGTGACCGTCGCTGCGGCCTCGACGGCGTGGCATGAGCGGGCTGGTCTCCAAGGAAGGTAGGTGTACCGTCCACAGTCGTCACTAACGGCTTTAAAAGACCGCCGCGCTCAAACTCGTGCGCAGAGATCTTCCTGTCGAAAGATTAATGTATTTGAGGAGCTGGTTTACTATATACAGTTATTAAATAATCCTAGTGAATATTTAAAAGTATAAGAATACTCAGAACATATCCATAGCAAAGGACAGTGACAAATGATTTAAAGCAGCATATCTCTGCCAACCTTTAAATACTTATTTGACAGATATTCTTAAAGAAGAAGAATGAAGAAACGTTGTGACTATTTACGCGCTAGATCAATGTGTCATGTTAAATTGCTTCGGGCACAGTTTGAATATAATCGTTAGGATAATAAAACCAAGGTTGTTGGAAAGTCAGGTATATTGTGGCCACATATACGAGGCACATAGGTGTGATCAACTGGAATAGTGTTACTATACAGTTATGAAATATATGAAATTATTATTATAAGTATTATATTTAATCAACAATTTGCATAGAAGCGTCCTTTGATAATCAAAAACGAAATATATTTACGATAGACATACCTAGACATCATAAATCACCATTGGGTACCTTGATGTAAACAACAAATTATTCCTAAGCAACACCTAAGTATCGACACTGAATACTAAGCATGTTAACACTTGGTAATTCATTACATTTAGTACTAATTAGCACCTAACAGTATACGTTACAGGATACGTTAACTTTTATGTAAATAAAAACGATGATTAACGTTCAAACTGTTAAAATAAGCTACAACATCAGTTACGAAGTTCTGAAATAGCCTGTAATAGCTGAATATAAATTTTGTTCTTATCGAACAAAAGTAGGTGAAACGAAAACTTTACTGTACCTATAGGCGGTCAACTTTCAAAGATAATGAACAAAAGGAAGGAGCTTAAAGTTTACTCGTCCTGGTTTTGTTTTTATATCGCTTAAAATATTTGAGGCAAATGTTTAGAAGTTCTTTACTTGTCATTATTAAAGTACGTAACCATAGTAATATACAATACTAAATACTATAAAGAATGAGCTTAAACTGTAAATTGTCTTTATCTACTCTCATATCGTAAAGTTCTAATTATGAAATCAAAAACAGTACTTTAATGACCCACTTTATGCACACCCGTCTATAATGAAATTAAAAAATTATATTATAGTACAGGTTTCTTCCCAAGATAATGCTATAAAATAACTTTTTTTCATTGAAGTACAAGTATTTGGACATGTCTGGGCACTTATTATGTTTTTTGGGTTTTAATACTTCAATTACTGTCAGTCTACTTGTCAAACGAAATAATAAAGAAAAAAACATTATAAGTGGCCAGACATCAGGACTAAACAATTATAATTTTAGATGCAAATTTACTGTGTCTGTGGTCGCGTATGCGGTAGAGATCTCAACTTGGGAGTTTTTCCCCACACGGATTTGGGCGCCATGATGATTAATGTTTGTTTATTTTATTGATTTTTTGCATACATATTTTATTTTGGCCAAAAATGATAGAAAAATAGCAGTGATATTAAGGTGAAATAAACTTGGATCTGAAATTGTGGAGGCGGCAATGGAAATGACCAATAATCGATACCCGTAAGTCATGAAAACCTATGACAAAATATTATCGATTTTTTACCTTTAAATTACATTATTTATATGGGTTTAGATAAAGTACTGTATGATACTGCACATAATTAGGTATTAAAAACTCGTGTGATACTATTAAGAACCTCGCCTACGGCTCGGTACTTAAACTCACACTCGTATTTAATAACCCCTATTATGCAACAGTATCATAAACTACTATTATCTAGTTGACTTTATTCAGATGTTTTCATGAACCTACTTATTTTTATAAATAGTAGGTACATTATCTCATTATTGTAATTTAGTGCAAAGTATTTTCCATGTCGATGAAGACAGGAAGAGTCCTCCTAATCTATTCCGAGAAGGGTGCTTTATCGACAACATAGCAACGCGTAACTTGTACAACACGATGACATAAGATTGATGATCTCGAATCTGCTCGAGGGATAAAAACACTTTATTGATCCAATAATGTAAACTTAAAAAAAAGAAAAGTTATAGCATAATAATAACCATGACAGCACAATATCAATGCTCGAAAATGATTAAAACAAATAACCAGACAGAGATTCTTTAAATATCGTAGGCTAACTACTTAAACTTTGTTGTTACGTGGAATAAATCACAGGGAAATGTTGAATACAAAAATATAAAATACAATGTTAGTTGCAAGCAATAAAAATTTCGCCTAGTTTTGTCTGATTTTCAAGACATTGTATCGTTTTGATACCACCGACGTTTCGGAGCCAAATAGCAGTTATCTTAGAACAAATCAGGAACTAGACACCTTCCGCTATATAGAGTTTAGTCATCATTGTTAGTAGGTAATATAATGAACTTATACATCTTATAGGTATTTAGATATCTCCTTTTCATGAGCATTCGTTAGTAGTTACAACAATGATTTTATTTCTTAAAAGAACTCGCGTCTTGGGCAAAGCATGTCCCAAGAGGTTTAGTTGTCTTTTTTATTAGGCTGGAATCTGGACATGATTACAGTCTAAGTACCTATTAATTAATACTGACACGATAATGTTTCAGTAATTTGTACTATTTTTCATGTTTATCTTTAGTCTCTTTGACACTGTAAGCGTGTTTTCGATCCCAAAACAAACTTGGGTCCGGTTTTGACCAGCTGTGAAATTAAAAGCATATTTACTTAGGCTAAGTCCTCCATGGGTAGCGTTTAACAATTAATTCAGTGTAGTTTAAATATAGAATACACATTAGTTAAAGGTAACACTTACTGGTTCTGCTTCATAAGCAACATATATGTAAATTACAACGTTTTGGGTGCCTATGAAAAATAAATGTCTGTGTCAAGTATTTTTTTAGGTCCGTCATATACTTTATGCACATTAGATAGTCACAAGATATTCTTTCCTACACGTGAAATTACATCAGAAATCTAAAGACCAGACGCTAGAGATATCCCTAGTTTAGTCCGATCTAAATTACTATAGCCCATAGACAAAAGTTATGCAAAATAGAGATATCGAATCAGAAATTATAATATCCGCAGGCGAAACAAAATAACTGACATAGCCCGAAGAATTGCCAAACTGAAGTGGCAGTGGGCGGGGCACATCGCTCGTAGAACCGACGGCCGCTAGGTGGAAGGTGGACCGATGATGTGAGGGTCGCGGGTAGCGCAAGACCGCCCGTCGTAGAGATCCTTGGGGGAGGCCTATGTCCAGCATTCGACGTCTTTCGGCTGACATGATGATGATGATAGACGAAAGCCATGTTACCTGACAGGTGTAGTAGCCCCAGATCCGGAGCCAGCGCGAGACGGTGATGCGAGCTCGGCGCTAGGCGGAGTCGCGTGTGACACCAACCACGCGTCCACCACTTGCCGCGTCGCCTTCCTGTCGACAAACAGAAATATATTATCACGAATAATAAATTGATTGATTGATTTAATGCACCAAAATTATTTTCTCCAATTTCAGTACGAGTAGGTACATACATAGTAAATATCTTCGATAGGTACATTTTAGTTAAAATTATAGTCAAAGTTAACTTTTTTAACTATTACCATGCTTTGACCGTAGAGTCACTTTGACGATGACCGATCTCCCTCGGTCGAATGGTTACGGTTAAAATTTTAGTTAAAGTGACACGAGAAACCAAGTTTGTTTTCTTTCGGCGGTTAAAGTTAACTATAACAGAAACCTTACTTAAACCGCCGTTTATGTTTTTAAAGGTAACAGATTTTGTTTTGAGTATTGTTAGTAAAAGAATTTTGTTAACATCGGGTTTTAAGGTAAATAAATCAAAGGATTTTTTAATAATTTATTCGATAAACGCTGAAGAAGTTCTATGTACCAATACCTATGTACCAATACCTAGTCAACTTCAACATTATATGTTGAAGTTGACTAGGTATAAAAAAGAACAAAACATACTCAATGGATAAAGTCAATACCGAAACTACACAAAAGGAAACCGTATGTAATATATAAAAGAAGTACAAAAATATACTTATTATATGAATGAGCTTTTTTTAAAGCAATAAAAATAGCGGACAAGGTCGAGTCTGACTCGCGCACCGAGAGTTTTTGGGTCTATAGGTTTTGAACTATTTTCTTTATTTTTATGGCCCAGTAGTTTCCGAAATAAGGAGGGAATGGTAATTTTTTTCCTATAATAAACTTATTTATCTTAAAACTATAAAAAAAAAAAACTCACAATTTGATATGATGTCACACAATTTTATTTAGGTATTTTACACATACGTGTTTGGGTCACCTACTTACATAATGTGTACCAAATTACAACTTAATCAGTCCAGTAGTTTCGGAGCAAATTGGCTATGATAGACGGACAAACAGACTGATGATAAGAGTGATCCTATAAGGTTTCCGTTTATTCCTTTTGAGGTATGTACGGAACGGAAGCCTAACAAGTTATAATAAACTGAGCTAGTCGTATGGTAGTTGATGCTCGAATGGTCGTATAGGACATAGGTCGGTCCTTGTACTGAGTTTCGTGATAATCATCGTCTTAAATGCAGAAGAAGTTGTACATTACTAGTTTCCATGAGTTCACAATTATCGACGAAGAAAATATACAACAAATATAAATAAGAATACAATAATCAATAATATAATAGGTAAGAGTCAACTTGTACCAGCAATAACAACAGAGTTCATTCGAGACATGAATAAAGAGAATTGCTTATACCCTATAAAAAAATTACAATAATAAAACTACATATATTCAACTTTCTCAGAGTAGCTATATGTGCAATGACACGCTCCTTTCCGCTTTCAGGACGTCGAACTAAGGATAAATGGAAATTCTTGAATGTGACATTTGTATATACGAATAGAAAATTGCAAAGCTGACGCAGGGTTCAAAGTGCCGTTATACTGTTCAAAAGTACGCTCAAAACAATAGTTGAAGTTTTTATGACTTTTTTAATTCTGTAATTTCAGTTGGGTGTGAAGGTCGCGTACATTACTGCAGTTAATCAATTTAAATGTAATCCTACTATCCTACTGGTATAATAAATGCAAAAGTTTGTGAGTATGGATCATACCCTGGAAAAACATATAGATGGATTTTTATCCCGGGAAAACATAAGACCCTCGGGAACGCGGAGGAAACCGCGGCCGAAAGCTAATAAATTAATATGAGCAAGAAAGGACCAAGAAGCTGACGATTATAAAATTTAATAATTTGCTTTTAAAAATGAGTTATATGTATAATATGTTTGCTAATCCATTTAAAAATGTATTAATTTTGTTGAGCTTTAAAAAATACTTAGATGTTAGGTATAGTTATTATATTGTTCACATAACTAAACCAAACAACACCTACTTCGCTCACACGTTGGGATTAAACAATAAAATGTGTCATACTTACGATTCCGATCGTAAAATTATATAAAATATAATCAACATTAAATGCTTTTATAGCCATCTCCTTGAATCAGCCATCTCATACAACTACAAAAGAATTGCTTCAATGCGTTGTTATAGTTTTATAACAACGTGTGTACAATGATAAGTTCCAGAATAAGTTGGTTTATATCTGGTTGTGTTGCTTGCAATTCATAAGTACAACATTTTTATACCCGATTGCGGCGAAGCTAAAAAGGAGGGTTAATATGTTTGACATTAATGTATAAGCCATATCATTAACCGTTTACGAGAATAGCTTTGGTAATTTTGGCACAACCTAGGCATACGAAATCAAAAGCTTTGTATTTAATATTTTAAGCACGCCCATTAGAAAAGACTTAGTGCAATATACTAGATAGATATTTAGCTACCTACTATTTATGATTTACTACTAAGAATTATGTACAGTCAAACTATCCATCTTAATCTGACAATGTTGAATTTATTATTAACATTAAGTTTACCAAACAATTATTTATACGTTATAGAAAGTACTTATATAAAAACAAAAAGATTAAAATATCTCACAACTATAGAACTTTAGCCAGTATCTATAAAGTACCAAGCAGCCTAAATAAACTGAAGGTATGGCATTAAGCCTCCGGCTTTTAGAAACAAGGGCGGCAATTAATGGTCCTAAACAAAAACCATTTTCGTTGACGGAAACTGAATCCAAAATATCACCCTTGCGTTACACTGAAACAGTTCTATATTTAGATAGGGCTGCTACTGCACTGAAGGTGATGTTTCCTAAAGTGATGTAAATTGCGATTCAAAAATAGATCAAAGACATGAACGAGGTTTATGCAAACATGTGTAGCAAACAAAATTGGGCCAAGTAGACCGTTTTTACTTTTAGAGCTAGTTCATCTACCCTAGCACACGCATGTAGGTACTTACTCGGTTTAATACATCTATCAACAAGAAAAAAGAAACCACTTAAAGTTTTTTTTTCTCTTGGAATTTGTTACCCCAGTGAAATTTATAAATACTAAATATTTGGCTTCTCGTTATCTCGAGTTTTGCGTGGGTCGATATGCCTAAGTTCCAGAAGCTAAACCTACTTGAGGATCAGTTCTTTTCTAGATTTCTACTTAACCACCTTCGCTATAGTATAAATTACCATGGCTACATTGCGGTTAAACATGCACCTGTAACTAGTAAAAAAACTAATCACAACGAAATTCAGACAAAGATGTTACACAATACTGTCAATTCACCTAAAAAAGCTGAGTTGAGAACAGCCTCCTTTACTTGAATTGTCTTGAATAATTTAGGTAGATGTGATTAGCAAACCTCAAAATGTCTCAAATAAATATGAATTAGGTATGACGTGTTGGCTACCTTTAATATGAAGGATATCGTACCGAGCTTTAATTAACTCGAAATACGATTTCCCTCAGGGAAAGTAAATAAGTAGTTACGACATAAATTGTTCAGCTTGTAAAATAATACTTGTGATTCGGAAGAAAATAACTTCCGTACAGGGGCTTACTGAAAGTCTCTGCCTACATACTTACGTAGGAATCTTATAGAAAACTTAGGAATTACTATAATAGTCGTAAGTTGCTTACGTGAAGTAATGTTCTGGTATTTCCACTTACAAAGATATGTAATTTAGCTTTGCAAAGTTAATTTAATTGTAATTGTTTTAGTTGCGAAACTGAACAAAAACCAGAGCAAATTGTTATTAGACCTATTTGGAAATTCCAAGTGTAATTTAATCGAACGCAGTTGTTAAACCTTGATATTATACAAGATGCTCCTATACTCCTCTCCGAGCACCTTGTATAGACATTTTTTAGGGAACTGCCCAATGACTTCAACCTCCACGACACATAACTCGTCTCAACCATAATTCAACCATAATTCATCGCTCTAGATAACATTACACGTAACGATTTTTTCATCGTGTCAACAATTCCACACTCCACTTGATTTATTATTAAGTCTCTTATGTTGTAAATTATTATTTGCTCTTTGACAGTTTATAATATGAGCGTTGATGGTATCTACGTATTTTTACGTATCCGTATCTATTTCGTTTCGTAGTACTACGTCCGACCCTAGTAAATGCTGTCGACCTACTTGGCACTCACAAATTTTTCTCCTATGCTTCAGTAGTTTATCTTATCCCACCTCCATCTGTCACGGTGTCTGGCCATTTGCTCTATATTTTCTTCACAATTTTGGTGTTGAAAACGAATCGTTCAGTTAGGTATTTATGTCCTCTGTCTTTATAACAAAGTCATGAAACCTGGCAAACGACAGGAGACATTTTTTTAAGGTCAATGGAATTATCTTTTTTGCATCTTTTAGTTTCATCGAAGTGTATATACGTATCACTAATTTGGTCATTGGCCTAATTTTCAAATGACCTATTAGCAGATAAAAGTTAAATTATGGGTAAATTTTCATTTTATAAATATGGTTTGTCTTTTAAATTGGTGCAAATTAAAAAAATAAATTTTCGATTCTACAAAACGTATATTCCACACGTCTCAAAATCCATTGGCACGTTATTACACCGGTGGGATTACGCGGGATGAGGACACATTATACGTGGAAATATGTTATGTAATAAACTGTGTAATCCTTTAATCAAATAGGATTGGAAAATGGTTTTACATAGTCACGAAGTATGGATATGCTGGTAAGCTCATTTAAATAGGTTGCTCATTACGCATAATGCTGATGATTATATCCATCGACGACATTTTGTTGGTTCGGTTGTAGCTGAATGTGTAAACGTATGGCAGTTAAGATAAAGTACAATATGCTCTATTTGTTTACCACTTAATATTACAAGTTATTTTACCTATAGTATTACTACTTACATTTAGACCCAATCTTACCAATGTCAGATAGCTTTTATACTTGTTTGACAGATTCTATACAAATTCTGTTACACAGCCATATTTGTCTTATAGACCAGTATTACCCGAGGTTAGTGAAATTGGGCTTATGATATTTGGTAGAATATTTTGAAACAAGCACTAATCACAAAAAACTTTGAAGGGTGTCTTATACGAGTGTTCTTAGCTAGGTTAGGACCTAATTTGTCAAGAGTGCCGGGGATTGCTTAAAATTTCTAATTTTAGTTATATTGAAAGTGACAGAAATATGAATTACCTACCTCAAGAAATAGTCATGGACAAACTCCTGGTTCTCATCGAGCCAGGCTTCTGTTCGTGCGCACTCCGCGTCGTAGCAGGTTGGCGCGGGCATGCCGCCGCCCGCGCCACCTGCCGGCTCCTCTATGCTCCGCAACTGTAGGCCTGTAACAATGGAGAACATTATTTAAAACAATATTTCAATAGATCTAGTCTTACATAATATAAGTTAATACCTGACTCCATATTCTTCCACCACATACAACATTTGTAAAAGGCAGATGACATTTGAATATCACCAAAGAGAATTTAATACTACGTTTTAAATATCACAAACGATCCAGTAGAACCAATGAACAAAACACAAAATATAAGCCTTGTTTGCCAAGTTGGTCATAAGCTGTCATGAATGTAATTTTATAACGATTTTGACAATAGGTATGTCATTTACAAACAATGATGTCTAAAAATGAAAAAGGTCAGACATAAAACCAAAAATATTGTGTATAATCTGTGTATTTTTTTTTATTTCACTGGCATTCCAACAACGCCGTAAATGTGTAAATAAATATTAGGTATAAACTTGTTTTAGTGTTGCAAATTCAATACACGTGCAAATTTTTATCAAAGGCTATATCTAATGCGCAGTATTTTAATTTAGTTTAATAGTAGCGTACAAATATTTACTCATTGCTTTACTTTTTTTATTTATTTATTAAACATGACAATATTTTACAAATATGAAGCTCCATAAAAACCTTTATAGGTTTGTCTTTGTGATACATTCCTCGAACTTATACTTACTGATTACAAAATAATAAATTGATTCATTTGTTTTGCGCGCAGCAGCGCACTTACATACATATACCTATTATAAATTCATGCATAGATTCCGTTTTATTTACTATCGTAATTTTAATTACATGAAATTGCACATATGCAAATAATGATACTATTCCTTAGTGTTAAATACACTGTGTAGCATTATTTATTTTATTACACAGTAATATTAAACTAAATTCATATAGCAAAGCAGCGAAGCTACAAAACTCTGCAAAAGACAGAGAACACATAGCCTGAAACGGATGTATACATGTTCCGGGAAACACTAGAACCTTGTGTGCCTCCATATAACACTTGACTGCTTTTACTTGAATTTCATAATAGAAGTGTCAATACAAAATATGATATCTTAGGCATTTTAATAAAGACTACTAATGTAACATTTTAGTAATTAAATAAATTATTACTGATATAAAGTAAATTCTGATAAGAAAATATTGTTAATTTCTATAAATATATACCTATAGGTACACTCCGTGAAAAGTTATTTTTATCATGACGTCTGATGAAGTCTAACAATCAGTCCATTTATGTTCAAAAATATTATAATGTAAAATGGTTTTTTAACATCCAGTTGCATCATTTACTTATTTCATAGAATGGAGAAAGGTTATGAATAATAATAATGAATGAAACGTAAAACAAAGAAAATCATAATACCTATGAATTCATTTCTAGCACAACAAACGAACGTGTGTGACATACAAACATTATTATGATTTCGGGTACTACGTGCCTGGGTGCCCGACCTTTCCGGTAAGCGGTAACGCAACGATCACCTGTTGATTGTTTACTTAAGGTCCGATAGCCTTCTACAGTCTCATTTTGTGTGACCGCTTCGAATTCATAATGACTATTGTCGTCATTGAAAACAGTAGTAATGGACGTCCTTTTAGGGCTCTGGTGTAATTAGAAACAGTCATGATTTCAACATGGATTCGCCTAATTGAAATTGACACAATACCACAACACGATACGATCTCACTGTATGTATGTTTGTGTAATTTGAGACGTTGGTAGAGCATGTTGATTTGACATGAATAAACCTACTCACTATAAATGAAGAGGTTTTGAGATTACAACACTCTTAATGAAACTTCCCTTTGTAAGTAAAGGCTGTTGAATTCAATTGTAACTGATTCCAGTTATGTTCAAAAGTGGGCTGATGCTTGAAACTAACTTAAGGCGACGATATACTATAAATGACGATTCTAAATTCAGTTTTTCTCTGCATTCAGTGTTGCAAAAGATTTGTATAAAATATATGTTAAACTACAGAATATATGACGGGGAATAGTTTTTTTTTTTAAATATATTTTTTTCAATAGTTTCGTGAATATGCCCCTTTTTAAAATTAAGAATTATTTATTATTTGTCCGTACATTTTGAGGTCTAATAGAAAGGGAATAGTTTTATTAATTTAAAAAACAAAGGCTTTTTTTTACTAAAAGTGGCCCTCGCCTGTCTCGCTTGTTACCGTCAGTTTAGTAAGAGAAGGATACATTCGCGGAGAGCATCCTATATGCTATCGGACCTTATCAGACAGCCTTTTTAAGAAATAGAACTAGTAAATACCTACGTAATCTACGTATCCCAAAACGTTGAATTATAAATACATGGTTAACCATATTCTTCAAGTTTATTGAGACATCGTTGTAGATTATTGGATCTTTATTCTCACACTATAAAAATATGTTTACATTTTATTACATTAAATACATTTTACATTAAATAAAATCAGTTTTCAAGATTGCGCCAAAGCAAAAGAGGAATCCCAATGGACTATGTTTAATATTACTGATATTTACATATTCCACTATATTTTCTGCATTTTACAATGTGCATAATATTTGCATATTTATTGTTTATATCAAATATGTATGATGTCGTTTAAAATTTCCATTAAATCTCCTGTTTGAGTTTTATATGCGCAAATATCGGTAAAGCTAATCGATATCGTAATCCGCAATACGTGTCACTCCCATTTTATTATAATAAATGGTATATTGCATAATTGTATGTATATAAAAGATATATATGTACGTAAAAGGGGAACTAATTGATTAACAAATACACGCTGGGCTCGAACTGCTTTGTAATTCTTTATATAATGTAGGCATTTACTAAGTAAGTGTTCTCAGTCAAGTCAAAATTCAATACCTAAGAAGATTTAATAGGATGCTGGGGAAACCGGAGGTACCTACTGCAAATGACAGCTTCATTATATTGGTTGCTTTTGCTATAAATTTTTATTTTTCATTAAGAAATCGAATAATTTTCGAAGGACACGAAACGACAAAATAAATGAACAATGACAAAACTGACAATCTCACAATTCAGTAATTAGTTTACAATGGCGATTGTAAACTAATTACTGAATTGTGAGATTGTCAGTCATTTATTTTGTTTAGTGACTGACAATCTCACAATTCAGTAATTAGTTTACAATGGCGATGCATTGTAAAAATACTTCCTTCCAGGTTCAGTCGGTGGTTTTCCCCAACAATTTCTATCAATATTTTTTCTCTTTTTATAGGTATAGTACCTAATTATTCATAACAGTATATAAAATAAGTACCTATTTACAGTAATTAAAACACTATGTCTAAACTAAACTAAAATGAATTAAATGTAGATAAGACAAAATTTTATTTGGTATAACTAATTCGTGAAGATATAAGTCAAAATCTAACAATAACTGAACAAACCAATAAATGAACAAGAAAATATTTTTTTTATTTTTATAACACGGAATAATTTAATATGTAAGTAAGTATATAATACGTTATACCTTCTTACATGGAGCCTTATAATAAATATTCAATATTAAGCTCGTACACCGGAGAAGACATTGTAGTCTTGTTACAAAATATAGTAAACGCTCGCGTAAACTTCAAACATGACGGGAAAAGTCTACAAGCTGCGTGATACAAATTTTCCCGTCTCATATTAGAATACCTTGACGACTCTCGTGTAAGACTGAATACAAACATGAAACAATATTCTTAACATACGTAACT
This sequence comes from Tethea ocularis, assembly GCA_963555595.1. Classification (NCBI taxonomy): domain Eukaryota; kingdom Metazoa; phylum Arthropoda; class Insecta; order Lepidoptera; family Drepanidae; genus Tethea; species Tethea ocularis. Next base: position 4,742,527 of record OY741970.1, on the reverse strand, counting down.
TAGCTAACAAAAGACTTCTGATTGTAGATCTCTTTCTAGAAAACGTAGGGTTTTTCCAACAGGATAAAAATACAGGAAAAACCAGTTATTACCTTTTCCACGCTTGATTCTCGGTATAGGGATCTACGTATAATCAACTGGAATCATTTAATCACTTTATAACTACTTGGAATAACATCATAATACATGACGCATGACCAGCGAGTATTAAATTTAAGTAATTTCATGTAGATGGATTCAAACGCGATCTACGAAAGCTTACAACGGAATCATAATTCTTGCACTTCACTTGGCTATTGTTTTAGTATTCAGCATAATAGCCAAATGTAGACAGTCATAACATCGAAAATATCCTTTCAAGGATTGTCTAAAAATAGATTTCTAGTAGGTAACATCTCGTTCGATCGCAGAAAAAGTAATATTTTTACTATTGCGAAGTACCAATTTCTCAGAGTTTTTTTTAAGTTAAGGCCGGTGGTAGAGTAATTTGTAACTTTCGATATTCATAAGTGACTTACTTATCAGTGCCTAAACTGGAGTTCATCAATATAACAAGTCAATTAAGAATAAATTAATAAATTGAGAGAGGTATAGCAAAGCTTTTTTTCGCTCGAAGAGCAGCTCGACTGGGTACCATACAGAATACCGCAGCCAAATAACTTAAGGCTCATCGGGGAAGGCGAAGGGTCGGCAACGCACGAGTGGTACCCATGACGCAGATTAGTAAAAGGTTTGTGCCCTAGGTGTCCTGAGCATATGAGATGGTTGATAAACGAGACTTTTACTTTCTTTATTATAATATTACACCATCTAATGACTTTATAAGATAAAGTAACCGGTTATTTTTTAAAGGCGTCTATATAATACTTCCACGTGATTCTGTTAAAAGTTTTATGAAAGGAAAATATTAGGGTAATACATTTTTTACATCAAAGGCTCAATGAAGGATGACGAAGGCTCTCAGTTGTCTAAATAATAGAGTAAGGAGTAAGGCTGTACTTTTATCAGTAATAACCTCTCAGATCATATTACAGGCTCGTTCGGAACAAAGCGGAGCACAAAAGAAAAGTTAATTTATTTTCCATTAACTGCAAACGTTATAGCTAAAGACGCTAGATATAATAAATCAGATCAGATACTTCAAAAATAAACCTGTTTATGAGCACAATGCTACTAATCTCTTATTATTCATGTCCAATGTGTTGACTTGTTAAAAATAATCTACCTAATCTAAGCAAATTATTACTATCCAGTCGATAGTTCTTTTGACGTCAACCATGTTTATGAAATTTACAGCTTTGTACGGCTTTGCACAGGTTGAACATTGGATCGTATTTTAAGCTTGTTAGTTGTTTGTTGTTAACTGTAAACTGGATATTGATGTTCGATGGGTCTTACTAGAATAGCGAATGAAGTGATTATCATTTTAAAGTCCTCCAGTTAGTTAGGTAACTACTTACTTTTTAAGTGCTTTATTATAGATAAATGTTCTGGCTCCATATACATAGACTTTTGGGCATTATCTTTTCGACTCGGAGAAAGATAAACTGGTACTCAAGATAACTTTCAAAAGTGTTTTAACTGAATAAGTAGATCATAGATAAAGTTCCAGCCTACAAGCATCAGTATTCTAAATACTAATAAATATTATCAGATGATCGCGTGGACTTGACATAAATACAATTTGTGAGACTGATGATGACGCTACAGACGTAGTCCCGACCGCCCACTTATTGACGTTGCTCATAATAATCTTTAACTCGGCAGTTTACCTATGTATTAGTGTTGCTCTCGTATTGCTATGAAATTTATCGACAGCGATAACTCACACTTGAAAAAGTTTCTTTATTGTTCGTGACGTGATATTTAACCTATAACGATTACGCTTGTAGACACAAATGTTTATTTATAGGTGATTTACTTAACGTTTATGTACGTAACAGAGAGTGAGTTCGTTCATCCTTAATTTCCCAGTAATTTGAAGTCGTCGTCTAAAGTAAAATCGTCGAAAAAATAGCAATAGATTTATTATGTATACCTATATTTATACTAATAATAAAGCTGAAGAGTTTGAATGCGCTAATCTCAGGAGTTACTGGTCTGATTTGAAATATTCTTTCACTAATAGGGCACTAACTCCGAAGTTTATAGGCTACTATTTATCACGGGAACGAGAGTGAAACCGCAGGGAACAGCTAGTCATGAATATATCACGTTATTTATTTATAAATTAACTGCACTAATACAAATTGAAAATAATAATACGGGTACCTAAATATTAAATACTAATTATCTTGAATAATAAATATTATGTTACATACCTATTTAAGCAAAGATTTTATCAAAATAATGTCGCAATGGATGAATTAATTAATTGGACGATTACAGAAAACATCGATGTGATTCGATCGTGATCAACGATAAAAAATATTATGACAGACTAGATTTTGATTAGCGTGGGTCAAGGTTTTATACCAATTCAACTTTTTATTTTCAATAGACAGAATATTATTTTATTGAAATAGATAAGTTGACAAAGTTAGTAAGCATGTGTTTTTTTTTCGAAATTATACGGGTAACTTATGTACCTAGAGGTATTTTGGGTACGGAACCCTAAAAAGCTTAACAGCAAGACATTTTCTGCCTGAGTGAATGTTTTAGGTATAAAACAGGGAAAATTGTCTCGTTAACGTATATATAAGTCCTGCGATAAATATACAGAAAATTTTTAGAAATATTTAACTTTTACTTTTATAAAACCTTTTCAATGTCACACGAGAAATTTGAAACTTTATATTAGTATTGATCCAAAATTGTCTGGAATAGGTCAAAGTTAATTATCACTATTTCATTTCCAACTTCTCTCAAAATTATATTCCTCTGTATGGAAATATTGGTACAAAAGTTTACGGTGTACTTGTACAAGATTTTCATCCCGCAACCGCGGATTGTTTTTGTATAAGGTAAAAGCAAAATGCTACGTTGAGCATAATTTTCTGCGCTTTGCACAAGGAATTGCGAAGACTTACTTGCTTCTATAAACTCCAACAATGAAAAGTAGCGTTCCGTAATGTGCGTGGCCCGACACGCACTTTGCTTGTTTTTTTTAAATCCTTTTAATTCTTATAAGTTATAACACAGGGAACGTTACACGGTTTTATATTATAAACCTCAGATCGAAAGTAATCTTCCAAAAACATTAAAGTAATGAGGCATGTTCGAGATTTTTTTTAATAAGTGTGTTGTGTTGCAATCTTAAATGTCGTCGTAAGTCAAAGTTAAAGATAGTCCGGGAGCTCGCTGCAGTAATTCAATTTTGTGTGAGTGCACTGGAAAATGAAGTTTGCTTAAGTTGAGCGGAATGAAAATATTTCGATAGCGCTAGCGGTACGGACAGACAGAGTAATATCGCTTATGTTCTCTTGAACGAAATCTCGAAACGAAAGACTTTATTCTTGAATTTGTATCATATTCGTAGTCTCAGAACGTAAAGCATATAAGCGCAGACACAAGTAGGTATTGTTCTTCTATGAACATGAAATATTAATAAAATTTGATCATATTTTTATTATTTTGGTTGATTTTATTTTAATTTATTATTGCAGATGTTGTGATAATGGTAAGTATGATAAATTTCAATAAACATCTGTTTTGTTTTCTGAACGAATATGTTACAACACTTTTTAAACTCTCGCGAATATCATTCATGTTTATAAGTAATATATCGGGTCTGTTCGCGTCGAGGTTAGTCAAAATTATATTTTTATAATATAGAAAGAAAGAAAAAGTTTTTATAGGTATTCTATGCGCGAACAGACCCAACCTGACCTATTAAGTAGGTACCATTTTGTGTAAAAATTTGGTAAGAAGGTAGGTACTTATATAATTTTTACACAAAATGGCTATTTCATACCTACATGTTCCTATACAGACGTAGCTAAACTAAAAATATAAAGTCGAAAAAAAAGCAAGATAGAGTTGCTATTCGCAAAATATAATATAATAGGTACATGGTAACAATAGGTTTCAAGTTACGTTTACCATTACGTGGTAAGCATTCAACATTCTAAGAAGTCTTTATATTAGTCTAAATAATTAACGATAACAAGTATTATCTTTCTATTCAGGAGTTCAAAGATAGAGGATCTAAGTTTAAAAAAAAAGAGATATATGACAGTAGTCAGAAGGTTGACAAGCAGGCAGGTGGTCCACCTGATGGTAAGTGGTTACCGTCGCTTATTGCCATTTGCGATACCAGAGGTAATTACCAATGTGTTGTCGACATGTTACAATTCCAAGAAGGCAACTGGCTCTCAAGTGCAATTGCCGGAACACACCGGTAGGTGCTTGGCGACAGATTTTCAACTTGGTGAGACCAACCAGGCGGGTACTACAAAGTACGCTACCACCGTGCTATGGTTTCCTCACGATGTTTTCCTCAAGTTCATTGTAGAATTCGAACCCACGATCTTCGCCGCGGCATACGACGTCACTATCATGAGAATGCCAATTTCATTTAAAACATTCTAACTTTTAATACCATTGTTATCACACTTTTCGTAATACAAAGGGTAGTTAAAAAGGTTATATTGCATCGCAAATCATCATATCATGCAAATTTACTTTAAAATTTAAAACATTCTGCTGGTATGAATGCTACCAATTTGCAATATAAATTTGTAGTTTCTGCATAAAACATCAAAACTTTACAGTCAATTTCAGCAAATTCTTTGCATTTTACTAAACATTATAATGCTTAAAAAAGGGAAAATTGGAAGCCTAATTTAAATGTGCCATCCAAATTACGCAATGAGGATCTAAGCAATTCCCGTCAGGTAGGGTCGTTAATGTTCCTCTCAAATATAGGTCTGACGAGACTGCTAACTCCTGGCAATTTGTGGTGTAAAACCGTTTAAACTTTCACACTACAAACTCTCTGAGTACTTTACCGTGTAAATTGTGAATTAGATGTGCATAATTGGGTAAGTATAAGGGGTACCAAATAAAAAATAATAAAAATATTTTTGTACATTGACAATTTAACCGGAGGTAATTGTACATCTTTGTGGTCTTATATCAACCCTTTTTGTAATTTAAACATGTACAAATAAATAATATTGCTCGGACAAGCGTCTCTTTTGCAGAATCCTCTTGACCTCAATGAAAAAGTATCTAAAAGTCACTCAAACAAAGTTCAAACCATTTGAGATCTTATTGTGTCAATTTCAATAGATACCTACTCTACCTTACCTTTTAGTTTAATTGTCTGTCTATCTGTCAGTATGTCAAGACCTTTTTTCTCTGGAAAGCGTGGATAGGTATCAAGTTGAAGTTAATTTCAAATACGATTATGACCCCTGGAGTTATAAAAATATCATGCTTCTAAGTCATTGCAATAGATACCTACGGTCGTTTATGTCGCATATTTTGAAACTCGCAAGTAAATCAAAACTTACCTATAAACTTACTTCCCATTGACCTAGAATCATAATAATTTGGCAAGAACCAATGTAAGCACAAGTAAAGTACCTAATGAATCCGAAAACTGACAATTTGTAATTAAGTAATACCTATCCTACCTATTTTAATCGATCACAAATTTGCAGTTGAAGAATATACCGTGACGTTTATCGATCGATGTATGGGCAAATAATATCTCAACTACAAAGTTGGTATTTCAACTCAACTTTATCTGTACGAAACCCTCGCGCATGAGTTTGACTAGCACATGACAGTTTTTTTAAAGCATCTATAAATAAAAGCAATTAAAATTCCCAACCCGTCCGCTCATACGTACCCGTTAATTCAGCTGTACAAACAAACCTGAAGCAATTTGTTCGTCAAGTTTAAATTGCTTTGTAGCAAGCAAACTGCCCCTGAACAGGTGAGGGTTATGAACCCTCGTCTACTGATCTCTATTATGACTTTTCGATTCCCCCGCCACTAATTTGTTCCCTATAATAGCATTGGAGACAACCCTAATTTTCAAACGATTTGAGTTCGATGGAAGTTTAATCGTAAGTTACGTTATTGTTATAGTGCGTTTGAAGCTGATAATGACGTATCTATATATTGACACGAACTATCACGCCGCAGGTCGTGTTGAGATAACCGTGTGTGAAGAATGTCACAGGATATTTATAATCCATTTAATAGGTACTTAACAAAGTTTTTAATAAATTTGACAAGCCAGTTGGCGCAGTTGGTTAAGACACCACCTATCACGTCGCTGGTCAAGGGTTCGATTCCTATCCAGGACAAACATTTGCATGCATGGACATGTCGGTTTGTCCTGTATCTGGGTGTAATTATCTATTTAAGTATGTATTTACAAAAAAAGTAGTATATGTTATATGTAGTATATCAGTTGTCTGGTTTCCATAGTAGTTCGGGATCAGATGAGCGTGTGTGAAGAATGTCCCAGGATATTTATTTATTTATTTATTATTTGTAACAAGTATACTTGTATATATGTATCCAGAATTTGCACCAAATATATAATTGAACAAAGGAGGGTCATTTTGATAAAGTTTACCTACACTATTTCTTTTACTGAATTTATGGACTTCATGCAAAAAATGCTGATCTAATTAAAATATTATCATTATCTCGTTATTCTACCACGAACAATAATAATTTAAACACTCTGTACCTAAAAACAGAGTTCCAAACTGAAGTTTATGTTTTCATTAGATAAAACTAATTCACCCTCGTATAGCTGTCCGAAGTGTAACGGTGATCATTACCTTGACACTTGCCCACAATTCTTAGCATTAAAGTCTTAACGACAGAATGACGTCATTTGCAAGTTATAAGGTGTGTTGTGGGTGTATATTTGTCTACATGACCATTCGTGGACTAGACAATTATGACGGTTAGTAGTAGTAGTAGAATAATAGATGTACTTATTCAAATTACTGTACCTAAGATCAAAAATATGACAGAATAACACAAAAAGTAGTGTAATTGTTTTTTTACTAAATAAATACCTATCTACAATTTATCAAACACATAATTGTTGAATCTAAATCAATAACAAAAAGTAAAAAAAAACTGAAATAATTAAATGAAAACAAAATATATACGAACATCAAAGAGTTAATCTGACAAAAATGTTATCAACTCATTCACACCTGGATAAACACTACGTTATTGATAGATAAACGAAAAAGCAATATAAACAATATAGGTACCATACATTTAGATTTGTTCGATAATAATCTGGCCAAGTGCATAAAGCGACAGCTGTTCAAATAATAAGGAAATTATAAATGACTAGCTGTTCCCCGCGGTTTCGCTCACGTTCCCGGGATAAAAAGTAGATTTCTATTCGTGCAAGAATATTTCGAATCGGACCAGTAACTCCGGAGATTAGTGCGTTCAAACAATCAAACTCTCCAGCTTTATTATTAGTATAGATTTCTAAGGTAGCTGAAATCAGAATTTGTAAAAGCACATTTGGGGAGCACAAAGGCCTGCTACAATAATTTGTCAGCCGCAAATAGTTGTAATAAATTTCCCAATATAGGAAGTGGGCTCAGCGATCGCGACAACGATAGGCAATAAACTGTTCCGATTAAGATCGATTATGTTTTACAACGCAGTAAAATAGATTTTGCCCACGTACCTATTGTGATTGGCTAATAAACGGGTTCTAGGTCTATTCCGTTAACGTATCATCAATATAAATCAATCAAGATTTTTTTTCTGTTTCAAAAGTCAACATTCAAAATTTAACATTTTATTTCAATAATTTAAAATAATGTTTGTGATGTTGACTAGGAAATAAAAAAACAACTATTTACATTAGCAATGGCGTCGATTTTGTTGTTTACGAAATAAAATATTAGTCACGTTATCACTCTCACTCACGGTCCGATTTTTTATTTTCTTATTTTTACAGGAGTTTTTTAGATCTTTTTTAAGCACAGAATAATAATAAATACCTACGTTTTTATTACTGACCATATTTTATACAATTTTAATAAGTTAATCCGCAAAATATGACGCTTTTGTCTAAACGCTCGACGATAATTTATGTAGAGCTGCGTAGAAGCCTAAAATATTCAGTTTGCTTTATCTCAGACTTCCTCCCGGCTCAGCGGTTAGTAATAAATAATATGTATTTAAATATAAATAAAGTAAGCGAACGCATAAATATACAAAACCACAAATAAATTTAAACTACTTCGACAAAACTGTGAAAGAGACGTTTATAAAGATATTAACGCTAAAGAAATTGTCGAAAACAAAACTTATTGTAAGTAAATATATTAACCAAGATAAGTAATACTGAGAAGCAATAGAAAAAGTCTCAATAATACAGTAGAATACAAATACTATCTCAAAGCCTGTGTGTATAGAGAAATGGATGTTGTACATAATGATTAATGATTTAACATTTACAGTACATTAACCGTGAATATAACTTGCTACAGTCATTCGTATTCTGTGTGCGCATCATTAATATTATTTGCTTTTTCTTTTATTTCAAGACAAGGTTTCTCTTTGAGTACAATATACATGCAATTTAGGATCTTATCAATATTTTTTCTCGTATTTCGATTAAGGAACATTGTAAAGATAATATGTTGATGTAGACGAACGAGTACCTACCTACTCGTAGAGAAAATGGAACCTATCTGTTCCACTTTGTAGAAGCGAATGTTGATTTTAAAATGAATTAATTACTTTTTACAAGAAAGAGAACCGCCTTCCACAAAGAAGTATAAAATAACTATGTAGGAGAATCTAATCTGACACTGTTTTGAAGTCAGCGAAAGAAATCCGCAAGTACTCGGCGGGCGGTTCTCTTTTTTGTAGAAAGTAATTTATTTTTCAAATTTCCTGAGATCCCATCATCAGATCTGAGACTTGGTGACAATGGGACCACTTCAGGAGTATACTCTTTCGATTGAAAAAATTAATAAAATCGGTCGACAATTGGTAGATATCGATCTTGTGGGTCTTGGTTCCGAGTGCCCTGCCTGCCTAGTAGGGGATCGCGGATGAAACCACGGGGTGGAAACCTAGATATTCATATAATTCATGGAAACTAACAGCTGCGTTTATATTTATACATATATATAGCCTGTGTTTAACCACAATCACATCACAATACCTAAATGTTACAAATAATATTTTTGACATGTTATGTTTTGATACAAATCTTTATACTTACCTATAATTTGTGTAATAATTGTAGCTACTTGAATTCATAAAATAATGTACAGAAAAAGAAAATTGAAATAGCTAAAAATAAACGCAATTTCTAAATAACCTATATAAGCTTGACACGAGTAAGAACTATGTCTGAGTTATCAATAAAATACAAAGTAAGGCTTCGTATAAACTGAGGGAGAAGTATACATTATTATATGGCAGTATACTCGAGCTACTTGGCTACTATGTTCCTACTTTATATTTATACCTATCTATAATTCTAGCTTAGATTAGGATTCTGCACATATGTCATACAACAATTCCAACAAACAGTTTTTTTTAAATAGTACAGAATACATAAACAAATATTATTTTAATCCTAAAATAAACGCGACTCAAATAGGATTTATGTTTACCCAACATCCAGTAATTTCAAGCTAAAATCAAAACTATTTTGAATGTATCAAAAGCGTGATTAAAATACGGCTATATTAATATGAACAGTGGAACTAAAATTAACCCATTTTCAGGGATTCAAAGCCCATGAACAAACAGATGCTGTTGCTAAATAAATGTATGGATGTAAAGTGCCTACTCTTTGTGTTTTATTGTGACCTTGGCCTTACAGTGGATTGTGTGAAGAATGAATTATTCAAACAGTGAGTCCTGTACTATCTGGAGAATCGAGTGAGAGGATATCATGGTAAACCAGTGATAGAGACATCCAATATCATCCAACTATTAAACTGTTGGTGAAGGAAAACATGGGAGAAATAGCGCGGTGATAGGGTACACTGTTAGTACCACCCTGAATTTGAAAATCTAGCGGCGAGCACGTTAAAATGTGTCTTTGTAAATGTCAGCATTCTACAACACACTGTCCATGTCCATGGGCGACGCGTGACGGTGGAAGGAGGCTTGTCAGCCATGTCATAAATATAATGGGTCACCAGGAAATGGCTGAAATGGCAAATGTCCGTTAACTGATTTCACAAAAAGTTAAATTCACTGCACGAACTATAATAACTACTAGGTTCCGATATGCAATGGAATTGTTCAGAAATAATAAAATATCCCTGCGCGGTGAATATTTCGCGTTAAAATAATACTTATACATTTTTATGATTTTATTGATAGAAAAACTTTTTTTTTACAGTATTTGCATAGTATTCACCCTGTTAATTAATCAATGTGTAGAACACGGAATATCCCTAACACTCCCATTGGCTAGGTGCCAATGGATTCAATCAAAGTTTTACGTATAATAAAGTTAAGTACACATCGTAAATTACCAGTTTATTTACGTTAACTGGTATTTATGCATAAAACAATCCATCGTTTACAATGAGTGATAAAATCTAATTTAAAAACAGTTAATTTAGGCCGGGGTCAGAATCCAACAATTCTAGCTGCTCGCCACTAGATTGCGCCTGCTGTCTGTAAAATAATTGAAATCGTTCTACTTAAAAGATGTAGTGAGAATTAGGTTAGTGTCGATATCGACTAATTGGCTCTCCTATAATGTTAGTAAATACCAAACAAAAAAGATTGAATTATTTTAAAATTTTACGTTCATATATTTTAATTATGTTTACCGTCAAATCAACAAATCAGGTTGCACATAATCGCTAATTAATACCATGTTAATACGTACTTTTCTTGTGGTGGAGACATGATCCGTGGAGGCGGCACATGCTCGCCGTTTGCCCCATGCGGGCGCTACCTTGCTCTAGTCTCCATCCGTGCGCCAACAGCCGCCGCCACTAGTCTCTACATCTCGATATTTTTATCGACACTCCATCAAATTTCACTTCACTGGTACAACACTATTCTTTTCACGTTTACATCTTTCGTTCACTAATACCTCGAGTGATTTACTATACTAGCCTGGTCCATTCGTAATTTTTTTGTACTATTAGTTGATTATCTCAATGAAATTGTCAATATTTCTACTTATGTTGTCAATCAGACTTGAGTATCTAATATAAAAGATTATTATAATCATCAAGCAATTCTCCAGAGCTGTTTGATGATAACAGACAAAACTGATAAGCAAGATCATGATTATCATTATCATAAGAAGCCACTTTTAAGAGGAAATTAACAAAATTAAATATATAATTTTAAACGTTCATATTTTCCATTTTTATTTCGTTTATAAATTGAAATTTTGTATTTTGTGCGAATAGATGAAAATGTCATATTATTTTATTGAGAAAGCAGTACATTTGCCGCCGTAAAGATCATCGTGACAAAACACCGAGACAGTTTTACTATTTTTAATATTTGGCCTGCTACTTGTTCTAAATTTATAGCAAAAGTACCTACCTTCAAAGTTTATTTGCCTACAGCGCCTTCACTAACATCTATCTAAATAAAAACATCAGTTATGCAGATTTTAATCGTCTTAAAAGCAGAAGCGTGCTACCTACTATATTCTATTGTGTTTTAGTTAAAATGTTACTTAGCTAGCGAGCTTAGCCTCCGTTAAAACGCTTTTTACCTCATTCGAATATATTTTAAGTATTTTAAGCTTAATAAATGTCGTCGAGATTTTAATAAAAATTTTTGGTGCTTTTTTTAGACTCTTTTATTTAATAAATAGTTATTAAATAAAAGATTTGCTGCCGCAGCCTTCTGGGAACCTTGCCGTTGATTGGCAGCAACGGCCGCCTCGAGGAAATTTTTATATGTAGTTTGTATATATTTGTTGTAAATAATTGTAAATATTGTATATAATAGAATAAATAAAAAAAAAGAAAGATTTACAGATCTGAACTATGACAATATGTTTCAAAATCAACACCACTAGTAGTAAATTCCGAACCAAGTGTATTCCAAACCGGTGGTAGAGTCTATTGTAATAAATGTAAACTATCGGACATTCATATGTGCCTTATCAAGGCCTAAACTGAATAAGTGAGTTTAGAGTTTGAGTTTGACAGAGGCTCTTTGATATTTGATTGAGAGGAGTTTCGAATTGAATATAAACCCACTAGTTCAGCAGAGAACGACGAGAAAGTTTTACGAAAACATTGAACGAATAACAGCATTACAATTGTCATTGATTGATCGTCGGTCCACGCATCGAATGGAATGTCATTCATAAATGTAGTAATAGTAAATGATTGTCGATCGAAGCCGCCCCCGCAACCATCGCCCCGCTCCCCTAACCCCGGACAAACACGCATCAGTCAGTGAACTGACGAGGACAATCATCATAAATACCTACAATAGACACTATAGAAATGAGTATAGGTGTGTAGATATGGTACTGGCATGAATGATTTATGTTGTTGTCAAAAGATTTGTTTCTGACTCTCAAGTAACAAGAAATGAATATCGCTTGAATGAATAAAAGGAAGATGATTGGTTTAATAAATACAGATTGAGGTAGATTCATGAGTCATGATAAAATTATCGATCAACAAACTAATTGATAACGAGGCAGCGTTGGAGAAGTTAGTGCATTTACCGATTGCAATGGAAAAAGTAATTTGTCATCACACTGATTGAATTATGCTCGACTCATTTATAAATAATCGAACAAAGATTTGGCTGGCGATCAAAAATAAAAGATGACGTGCTCCCAAAGATTTAGTTTCCAAAATTTTTAAATGAATCGATAAGTCAAATACTACTAATAAACTTTGTAAATTAAATTAATATAAATTTACTGTTCTATCAGAATATTTATCAGCTGATACAGAAAAGTTTACTAATAAATTCATCGGATGATAGAAAAGTATTTCCACACCCAGTCTCTACTACAAGATTTATAAATTCTCAAACACTGCATTATGAAATGAGTGTAAATAAGGTTAATATTTTATTTAAAAAAAAATGCCTTGTTTCAAATAGAAAATAATTTAAACACTAAATTATGAGTCGCTTTTAGGTGCCGTATTTCCAGCATTCAAATTACAAAGCCCTAAAATAAAGCCACCCGTATTATAGGACTCTAATAAATTGTTCTTAATTATGAAAATTTATTTATACCCTGACATTAATTGCTTTGACATGATGCTAATTATTATCTGACTTGATTTATTTGTAAACTAACCAATCTTGTAATGTTTGGACAAGAGCAAAAAAATCTGGTGCATTCTAAATCGAGTGGAGTGGATGGAAAAAGTTTTGTTCAAATCGATTCGTTTGAAATTGTTCAATAGAAACAAGTAATATGTATACCAAAAAAATGACTCCCCAATTTTACATTTGGGCATATTTTTCTCTATATTTACCAACATTAGGTATGTCGTGATATCTTATAATACAATATTGAGTTCCATATTCCACAGTCTGACACATGGTTTTTCGCTCATCGTAAAATTAGGCAGGGGCGCAATAGGATATCAAAGACTCCAAAGCTACCAATACATAGGAGTAGTTTGAGAGCAAAGCGTCTGCGAAGTACTTACGTTGAAAGGATCATCACGTCTGAGATTAAGTTATTCAGTCTGGCTCACTGTTTTATAAAAATAAATAGTATATTCTGAGATTTTGTTTCACTATCAAAGATAATAATAGATACCCTGAGATCTATCTGATGATATACCCTCATAAATAGCAGGGGATAATATTTTGAACAGGATTTATTTCGATCAAAAAGCTAGCTTACAAATACCAACTAGCTCTTTTGATAAAAGTTGTCCCAGTTAACCTTCAGGGATTTGAATATAACAACTTGAGGGAAGGACAATATAAGCTCAATAATACATTTAGGGCAGCCAGCGTGGGCAAGGGTCTAAAGTATCATTACGACTGTCTGCGTGACTGGAAGCCAATTGTAATTAATGACTTCTTTAGAGTTTACGACAACTTTGTCTATTACGACCCACGCGGCCATATGTTTTGGTTTGGCACGTCTATCTAACACTATACACGAGCACATCTTTTGTAGAATAAACTGCGTCACGTAGCGTTTATGGAACAGTTTGTCAAATCTCTATTGGTAGCAAGCTACCAATAGAGATTTTGAATATGTTTTGAACGTCGAAAATATTATGAACAATGTACAAATATATAGGCCTTTAATTTAAAGACCACAGCTGTTCATTCATTCATTAAACGTTTATTATTTACTAATATGCGCTAGTCTTAGCATGGAAAGGAACACTTGTAGAGATTTTACATACCTAGATAAGGCTAAAAATAATTTGCAACAGAATATGGTAAGCAGGCCAAATTCCCCGTTTTACATATGCGATGTTTTCTTCATAAATGCTCTAAAATGTTACCTATTACTTTAATCATGTAAGTTGTTAAATCTCATAAATACGAGTATTGGACAAAAAATAGCAATCAATATGATTCACACAAATTTTTCATACTGCAATTTTAAATTCCACTAACTTTGATTCCAACTGTAAATTTAAAAAAATGAATACATTTGACTCTACTGGAACGATTTATTTCATCTATATCATGCATAATTCTGAAATCGGCCCGAAGGAGAACTCTGAATACTTGAACTAACATTTTGATCACCTTTGCACCATCGAGGAAATTCAATTCTAGGATTTTTATTAGATGGTAATAATATAAAGCTATACCTATCGTTACTAGAAATTTAGTTCATTGACAGAAATTTAGTTCATTGAAAAAGATTCTTTATCTGACAGTTGATAAGTTATTAAAAATATAAACATAGAAGATTAGACTTATTCTGTGTTGATGCGCATTAACCACAAATTGTATTTTATGTGATTTCATCATGAAAAGCCCAACACCGACGTAGATAGTACAAGTATTGCATGACTCTAATGAAGTCAAACTATGTTCTTGAATGAATAGATTCGATTGATTGATTGAATGATTGCGTACACTCAATTTACGACTAAGCGAATACTCTTGTTTCACGCGGCCATGCGGCGCTCATGTGTGATCCTTTGTGTTGCGAATTTTGTTCCAATATCTAGACAAGAATTCTACTGAAACAAGAATTTCGTTATATTAGAAATACCTCGTTCATTCAGTGACGTGATCACGAGCGACGAGAACACCATTATGATAGAATAATATGGAGATTTTTTTTACTTAGCCGCAATAGTTATTTTGGTGGAATGAAACATAAATTATCATTTTTGTCAATAAACTTTTCCTGGTCCAGGACAATATAATTTTAAATTCAAAAACAACATGATAGGACTTACAGTAATCCTACCACGGGCGCTGCAATATGCAATGCGCCTCTCGAGGCGACAAGGTAACGCAATCTTAGAAGCCAGGTTAGAATACTAAGCGACTGTAATGTATTCATCCGGGAAAAATCGTGGTCTAGTAGCCCCAGGTAGGTACATACTGAAAATATGATTATATTATATGCCACGTTCCTTATTGTTGTTCCTGTTTAGGGATTCGTAGGTCGAAAAATCGAAGGTCATCCATAAAAAATTAGAGCTCGCACTTAAAATTCAGGCTACGTATCCAATTGGTCACTTATTAAATCATAAAGTTTTAAAAGTGTTATGCTCGTGAAATGAATCACTCAGCGGGAGCTCAATTTTAGGTAATTTTTTTTAAACTAAATAAAAGGCAGTACGACGAAGACTTAACTCAATATTGTGTCCATAATACAGGTAACAGGATGGAGGCACGTGTGGAAACCAATTTCCGATCCTGTTTACTTAAGAACGGTAAGAACAGAAACACATTTTACGTACAAATAGTCTACACGTTAGGCCTTTTTGCGGAGGAACATCAAAAATATTATGGTAGTGGGTGTTCTAGTGTTAATAATGTTTTTTTACAATATCTTTTGATGTCTTTTGCCTTACTACAGGTACCACCTTAGGCGTTGAATATTCAAAAATCGTTGAATATTCAAAAATCCTTTCTTAGCGGATGCCTACGTCATAATAACTATCTGTGTGATTAGATTATAAACTTTTGAAAATGAATACGCTATATTGTAAATATAATTGTATACAAAAAAAATTACAGACAGATTACAATCACGCGAGATTGATTATAAACGAAGGATGTTCATAATCATATGGTGACAAATAAGTATATAGATTTCATTTAATAATCAGAACTGCCTGTTCTATATTTTGTTAATATTTTTTTAGATTCCAAACTACTACAAACTTGTTTTTAAATTAATAATGTAGAAGATCTATAAGGGCTACATAGTGTATTATAAAGCGGCGCTCGGATTTAGAATTACTTTATTATCATAATAAATATAACAACGAAATATCTAGGCTCAAAAAAATAAATGTTAAACAAGAAACGGTGAAGACGATGTCTACAATTTGCTCGCAAGAAATCCACGCAGATGGCAAATTACTTACAGTAGTAAATCCCAGAAGATACCACTCTTGGCGCCAGTAGCAATAAATTTTACAAACAAAAACATTAAAATCTCGTTAAAATGCTTCCCAGTATTGGCAATGCCGCTCAACCTAACAGTTACAAGCGTAAGCCATATAAGTCACTTAGAAATAAGTGAATAGTAAATTAGAGTGATGCTAAAGGTTTTAAGGTTTAGACTTTACTGAAGAATACACTTCACAACTACCTATATCGTTTTAAATTTACATTAAAAAATATATACCATAATTTGCTTCCTTTAATTACTTTTTTATAATATTACTTTCGACTTCGCAATACTTACTGATATTTTTTTAGAAGTTCGTAGAAAAACAAATTTAGTTTGTTATAAATTTTACGTAATAGTAGAGAAAGGCTAAGTGAAGAAAAACCACAAGCAATTAATGTAATATTGCTTTCTTAGTTATTATTGCAAAATTCTTCAAGTTTCTTTCCACTTCAAAGCCAAAAGCTAAAGCTATGGCTATGGAATAAGTATGAAGAATTGAAACTGAAAGACATTTATGAAGGTAATATATAGCTTAGTCAATAAATCAATAGTGAGTTGGTCAAGTTTCCACCGATCCAAAAATCAGGCTCAAGTGGGATGAGCAGACTAGAAACTTGTCAAAATTTGGTTTCTTATTTCATTATTAGGTTTTCGGATGATTTTTATATATAGGATAAGCTTATTAGTGTGATAGAAATCTATACAAAATCTGATCTCATTTCTGGCCATTTAAAAAATCACCCCTAACAATTCTAAAAACCTCGGTTATTCCATTGCAGAACAAAAAGAATAATGGCATGACTCATGCCTCAGCCGCGTATCGGGTTTCATCTCATTTTTTGTTTGTTCGCTTGTGGTCATTGCTTCACGTTAAGACGGATATATCCGACAACTTAGGAAGGGAGATTGAGTACGTAACTACGTACCTAGATATATTTTTCTATCAATTTTCCTGGACCCTGGACGCCAAAAACCGGTGGTGCCATTGTTAGCATTTGATTGTCATGAGTACCTACTGATGCCCTTTTTGAGCCCAAACTATACAAACATGTTATGACTAATATTATAAATGAATTCGTGACTGTCGAAACATATTTTGGAGATAGCCATGGAGATGATGGAATTTAATCTCATGATTAAACTATTGTCCAGTTGATGTTGATGTCAATAATCAATTTATGTTTTTCATCGGTAACACATAAAAATCCGACAGACGAAACAATTTCAGAGATATCTAAACGATTAACGACAGTACCATTGAGAGTAATCTTGTTCAGATTAGTAGTGATTATTCGGGCGACTAGTCTAACGATCAGTCGAACCGACTGTCTGCCTGCGAACGGAATGCCGCTGCAAGGTCGGGTACGTTCATCGGCCTAGATCATCCGGGATTTCTTCTCTTATACTTGTAACACTGGATATTTTATATCCATGAAAAGATCTGACTGAGAAGAATTGGATAGAAATTGTAGGATCTGATTTTAAAATAGATAAATCTCTAGATGCTGATGTTACAAAATGGATTTAAGTTCTAATAAAAACAAAAAGCCACACCTTCCAAAGATAACACTCTAATCAAGATAAGTGGCGTTAATAAAATTCGACCACGATCGCTAAGTAGAGTACCCACCAGTGTAAATCATTCACTTCCTGAGTGGAGATCTACAAAGGTACTTCGATAATGTAATTATGTAACGTTTATAAAGTAGGTAGGTAACAGTTGGAATGTGTAACAAAAACTGTATTGTAGGTAGAATCTAAAATTTGGAAAATTACAAAAAATACCATTCCCCTAAAAACTATGTTTGTTTGTGATGGAATTTTGATGATTTTGGAAAAATTGTGCTGTGTAGTATACATCCATCTATTTTTCCTGTTAGTATGTAATCTGTTGATAATTTTTTGATTTGAGAACTCCGGAGATATAGCATTCCCCTTGAGGGGGATTTTCCAAAAAAGTGTGCAAGTCATATGACTTATTATTAGGCATAAAAACTCAATACTTAGGTACTACTATTCTATCCCGTATCATAAAGTTGATGAAGCCATCAGACCAACTTTAGTATTTTCCAAAAAAAAGACTATCTATGTAGTTGAATGTTTATATTAGAGGCAAACAAGACATTCAATATGCTTATAAACTTATTTTGATCAGTAAAATTAGCATTTGATGTGTAAATACTTGCCCGGCAGATGTTTTCCGAAAAATATACATTTTATGTCGGCTCTTAAGCCAACTATGCAAATACTTACATTTATCTCGTCTCACACATACGTGGAATTGAATGCCTGAATGCCGAGATCTTCGAATAAACATCGCATATAAACTCAGTTAAAAGACAATATTTTTGTCTATCAAAATAATATTATGTGGGTATATTTCAAAATGTTCGCGTCCGTGTTTTTTTTTTGTGAGCTCGATTACTTTAAAATTATATTTTATATTTTAATGCTTCTTATATTTTTGGATTATAATTAATACTTATGAAAGCAAAAAGTATTCACAAATAAAACCCGCTCTAAAAGACGTTTGCAATAAAAATCGTAAAATACCATTATGGATGTAGGAACTCTAATCTGAATATAGTAATGATATTATGCTCTTTATCTTGAAGTCTGCTAAGGTGGAAGTAAACTTGTAATATATATTATTTATATTTAGGAATTAAATAATCAAATAATAATTAAATTAAGAAATTCTCAAAACATCTTATTTTTAATAAAACTATACGGAGTCAACATACATGAGTTGAAAGATAAACTTTTAGTTAAAGACCCGTTCCGTAAGTTAAATCTCGAATAGTTTTTCTCAAGATCTATGAGGCAGTATGAAAGATTTACACAAGTGTGTAAATAGCTACTCCTCTCAACTCTTACAAAGTGTAATTCACTAGGAAATCGTATCAATAGAAGTTTTCCACCCCTTAATGGCCACAATCCATCTGTCTCGAGGCTATGCAAAACTTAAACCTATTTGAAATACCAACTTTGAACAGTAATCTAATGTTGATAAGGTAAAACCATAAAAACATTTTAGAAATTTTAACTATAGCATGAAGTATGTTTTCAAATTTTAAACTGGGGTTATCCCTAAATCATGGAGGTATATGAAATTGAATAAAATGTTGAAAATCCCACAGAAAACATGGATAGTTACAAAAACTGACCAAGGTTTTCGTTTTCAACAAGGCAAAAATGATTTAAATAAATATAAATAATTAACCAAAAAAAAATAATTTATTGGTGTAAAAATAATCAGGTAGGTACTACTATGCTTGGCTGTCATTGGGTAGGGTTAAGCAGGTGACTTACTTAATTGTCAGAGTAATAAACAGTTTATTTATTATTGAATCAATGGGTTATCAAGTTTAAAGAATCCGGTAGTTTTATCACTGTATATAAAAAAGTAAATTCAAATGCATTTTGTTACATCACAACATTGAATTCATTCATAACGGAGTAAATAAAAATAAAATAACTTAAAGTAAATGAAATAAAAATAAAAAATAATACCATACCAAAACATTTCCTAACAAGTGGGCAATTCATCAAGTATTTCCAGGGCGTATGCGGGGCTGGTTTTTTCTTCTTACAGCCCCTATGTGAGTGGGGGTGGTGGCACCGCTCAGCGGCCTTGCCGTGCTTCGTGAACATTCCGAGTACACCCTGACACTTCCATAGACTGTCACATCACTAGCACTACCGGCAACATTACACTGGCAAAGGCCGTCGACAGGCACTCTCGCTGCCAACCACTCACTAGCACGAATCACAAAAACAAACCACTAAATCAAGGTCATCCGTAGCCATCACCATCCGAGTGAAAGACTACATGGGCGAGGCCCCGTTCAAATGTAACTGAAAAGAAAAAAACAAAAACTGTAGTTTTAACTCCTTGCCTCTTGTCGGCAAATCAAAAAATAATGGGGACATGAAATTAGATGCTCTCTTCGTTTTAAAGTGGAACGGACACTTATTGAGTACCTAGATGTACTCGTAGCTGAGTGCTCCATAATCTATGGTTGTTTCCGTCGCGAAAGGAACAAAAAACCGATTGAGCTGTGGGTCAGCAGGTTTTTGTCCCATTACATGTGGACGTCTGGGCTACGTCGTGGCTACGTCAGTGTTTCATCTACACGTTATGACAGGGCCAGTGTAATTGTTGTGAACATTAATAATATTAAGTGGTAAAGTTTGCTTGTGAGTTTAGATCTTCGAAACTACAGATCCGATTCTGAAAATTCTTGTACTAATAGGCTACCTTATCAGTTGCCTATGTGTAGCTATGTAACCGCGAGAGACAGTTGAAATATAAACCTGCACTTATGTTTTGAAAAAAATATCGAATCGAAATTATAATGGATTGGAATTTAGGATATTGGTTCATAATATTTTTACACAACCGGTCTGATGTGACTACTTGCTTTCAAGTAGACCGCCTGCCTGCTTGTCAGCCTACTGACAAAATTGTTTGACAGCTAGTAAACTGCGAATTACGAATCAAAACATGTTTTTGTGAGAATAAGGCAGCTGTTTAACGGATCTGGTTCTACTAGAAAGAAACCAGTCATTAAAATTAGTTTCCGATTGTTCTATCACGAAGATCATATTATATTTTAGACCCCTGTATTTGAGTCGAATACCGTTTTGGTTTATTTATTTGCGGCTGGAATTTCTTAGAAGTTTGTTCTTAGTGTTCAACGATATTGTCAAGCAGGAAAATCTTATATTAATTTCTAATCACCTGAAACAATACCTTCTGAGCATTTTAAAGAGCACTATTAAAGCAGACGTTAAGTTTAGTATGCGGTCACAGACCGGCTGCGGAAGGTCAAGGCGCACGCATACATACACACCCACCCATACACTCTTGTTCACATACATAAATCCATACACACGTACATAAGTATCTACATATCTAAACAAGGACAACGTTATCACTCTTCCGTTTACTTTATGAAAGCGACGTGTGTTAACTGGAAATAAGACGAATATTCTCTTTGAATGGGAATCGTTCGAACAGTTTCCATTGTGCAAAATTAATTCGACCTCAAGAAGGTATTTTTAAAGGACAACTAAGCAAAATAGTTACTGATATATGCGTCCTCCTCCTTTTTTTCAGGTTTAATGTTGTGTTTTCGGATGTTCTATGTAATATGTTCACAATAACTAACTTTTCGAATTGCAAATAAAAACAAGTTTTTCATATAAAATACAATCATTCCGTTTTTAATATAGAAGAAAGCCATAAAACATGTATACAAGAATCCACTATCTTGTTCACCGCCAAAACTTTTGGTTCGAAAACGTGAGGGGCAAAAAACTGAATATGCGAATCGATATTGTTACATTTACGCCGACCGAACACATCAATTGTAGCAGCGATACCGCTCAGTTCATAGAAATACATGTTATTTGAAATGTAGTGCTGTGTAAGGAATGGTATAGGTTTCCACGAAGTTGTTGCCTTTTTAGGGTATCACACGTCATCGCCCTGCAGGCCGTCTCGCTTGTTTTTATGCAAGTTAAGATGAAACTATGACAGCGATGGAAACGATGGATTCCGATTATATATTTGATTTAAGTTTAGTATAGGTACTATTGAAATGCAGTGTTCAATATTCAAATATAAACATAAATATCCCATAGTCAGCCTTCTGAGAAACTTGACGTTGATCGGCAGCAGCGACCGCTTCGAGGAATTTTTATATGTAGTTTGTATTTTGTATATTTGTTGTAAATAATTGTAAATATTGTTACTTGTAAATAAATTTAATAGGATTTTAAATATACTATATGAATAAATAGAAAATAATTTTGTTACTCACTTCAGAAGTTTATATCCCTCCATGACAGTTGGGAAAGTCTTCAAGCTTATCGAACATTCATCTATCAATGTTTCCTCCATATCCCTATCGATTTCGATTCTCCTTAAAACGGCCTCGATATGGCAACAGTTAGCTCAGGTTCGCTCCTTATGTGTACGGTACGTACCATCGACCACACATTTGCAACAGTTTCTACATTAATTTAGACTTTATCACCTTTGGATAAGGTCTGTTTAAACTTCAAACAGTACAACGTTAGCCTTTGGAGGCCTGTACAGGTAATCGAATGACTCACCGCAAGCCAAATGTGGAACTTGACCAAGACCCTCAGGCGTCGTTGCACTAAGAAGTGAAGCCGGATTCACTGCATTAATCTATATCACTCGAAGATTATATTTGAGACTCCTTTGAGTTTTCTACAGTATTCTTAGTATTTCATTTTTCGCCATCATTCAGGGTGTCGAAATAAGGTCCTTTATAGAAGGTATGATATTAAAAGGCGATTTGAGACATCGACAGATGTAGTGGTAGCAATATTGGAGCTCATCGCTCGTGTTGAACTGACCGTTGTTGGGTGGGACGAAAGTAAGGGGGAGTTCTGGGTGGTTGTTCATTCATCTGAGGCGTGACGTCACGCGCGAGGTCGTGCCCTCGGTTCGTGTCGTGAGCATAAACGACGACAAAAACCAGCTGAATATCAACATGACATGACCTTTCAGTTACAATTTTTTTAAACGGTTTATTCCTTACCCGGCAATCAATTGAAGATGTTGTTTTACCCGATAAAGTTTTTATTTTTAGTTATAATATAATATAGGTTTCTGTAAAAATATTTTAACACAGAAATCTGTAATTAAAACAAGAGTCTTACAAATATTTTTATTTATGAATTAATTAAATTATTATACCATGCTTTTATCTCCTGTAGTCTACAACTAATTGATTAACTATTTGATAATGAAAAGTTTTAGTTTTCATTTAAAACTACATAATATATTATTGGCAGTAAATTCGTATCACAGTTATTTTAAATGTAAGCCACTTAATTTATTGAAGCAAGACAGTAAGTTAATTCTCTACTTAAATAAATATTCTCTATCAGACACCACAGCTTAAAACAAATCTCAAAAAAGCCGTTCAAAAACGGATTGCGGCATGTGAACGTGCAGCAACGTAGTACGTTAGAGGACTTTTATCTCACTAATGCATTTATAATGTTCTTTAAATGCAACGGTCGACGCAGACACCGGCTGAGAGTCAGCTGTACAGACTGCAGCGTACAGTGCCACACCACGCTGCCAAATTGCCCACTGCATTTGAAAATAAAACAAGAATATCATATCTTTCTGCATTTGATATACTTACGTATCCATCCATAGAATGGACTAAACCATAAAACGCATATCAAACTCTTGCTAGACTATATCTTAACAGCCGGCACGTTTAAGGAGCTCGTTTCATCTGTGGTTGTCCAGGACGAGATAAAATGCCTGAACTTAACCGGTTTACACAGCAATAAAGTAGTGCTATAGTGTTAGCAACATAATGTTTTAGTGAGGGCGTATCGATTGAATTAATGAGATGTGGGCGCACGTGTGGTCCGTGTGCGGAATTGTGTATGCGATTGCAAACGGCCGGGTTATCAATATAAGGGGGTTTTATGGCCTCCTTATGATTTAGAAACAATAGTAGGGAATCCTTTGTAAGGCTTTATGTTCAATAACTATGGGTGTGTAATGGTCGCTTTAAAAAGACGCGTAGTTTTGGTCAGTCAAATATTTTTTTGGTGCGCCATAACGTAGGTAAGGAAGGAATAGATAAACAAATTGAGTGTCGATTACGAAGCACGGAAAGGGAGTAGAATTAACCCTGGCTGTGTTGATAGGACCGTTGTCCTCCGTGATCCCTGAAGATTTAATACCGCAGGTAAATGGGGCTGTCACAGAAACAAATCCCTTTCAGAGTGGGTAGAGGGTAGCTTTGTATATGTGAATCGTTTTACGTAAAACCGTTTATTTGGACTTAAGCAAACAAGAGATGTTTTTTACATTAATACTTACTATTTACAACATAATGTACACAGGGCATACACATACACCACCAATGCTCTAGTCTAGTTTATGGGGTAGCATCAATGTATCACAAAAATGTGCGTTGATAGATAAGTCAATCAGTCAGTCAGTCACGTTTTAATAGTGAAGTTCTAGAAAAACGTTTTTATACATTCAGAGCTAGTTTTCGTTCACTTGCATTACAAGTGGAGTGTACTCAACAGTATATATGGACTATTACTATGAGGCTAACTCCGAAATCATGAAAAAAAAAGATTTCATACAAAACCACAGATTTATAAACAAAAAACTTGCTCGATCAAAATGTATGGAAAGTTTAATTTTTGTTAATACCTTTGGCTCTGGAAACTTGGAATATTGAGGTCCTCAAATGATGTCAAACTAGATAGGGTTTTATCAAATTTAACTTCCAACTGGGATAGACCACAGAATAATATAGTAGAAAAACTTTAAATCTCCTCCCAAAGCATTTCATTACTTTCAGTAGTATAGTGTAATACGGCTTAGGCAACTCGACGCAAATCTCGACCTATGTATGGGACGAAAAGCCTATCAAATATTTCCCTTCTTCCTTTCCATTAAATCTAGTTGATTCAGCAATCTGATAATTCATTCAGGTTACCTCTCATTCAACGAAGAAAACATAATGCAAGTATAACAAGAGTAGGTATTGACGTAAACACAGTATTTCGTGAAAATTAACATTAGAATGATAAATGAAATTGTTAAAATGTATCAAACATTATGTATGGCGCACAGAATCAGATGTTTTAATACAAACTGTTATCCATTTTTCATATTTTTATTATCATATTTGTTTTGATTTTATCTCATATCTTTTTTAAAAGTAATTCTCTTTGAGCTTATGATCAATTAGGTACAAAAATTAGGTACCTACCCACTTATTTTCATTTATAATGGAAATTCATACCTCGTTTACTTAGAAGCAGTTCTTCTAACAACTGTTCACAACCAACCAACACAGCCAATATTTTTCTTATTTATGTTCGATTAGACTAAAATATTATGATAGTGATTTAATTAATTCAAAAAGTCCAGTGATATAAAAGATAATCAGAAAGTTGTTGAAACCTGAAAACCTCTAAAAGCAAACACAGCATTTTCAATCAATCGCTTGAGAGAAACTTAGAAATCTCGATTAAGTCTTCCGAACATTCACAAGCAAGTCGCATTCCAGCCTGTCTTCCAGTACGTGTGATGAATCCCAAATTCTTTTTCATGCCCCAATTACCTCCATTCCGTTTGAAAATAGATATTACAAACACCGAATGAAAAAGAAAATCTGAACACATTATTTATTAAGTAATTTCACATTCAAATATGTCATCAAAAGTCGAGCGATCCAATTCGACTACTGAATGACACGTCATTGCAAAACAAAGATAAGATGATTTGTTAGGTATAAACGATGACGGCGGAGGCTTGCCACGATAACACGAGGTCAAACATACAATAAAACTGTACCGACGTACAATAACGTCGCTGTATTCATGAATATGATTTACCTACGCTTACAGACTTTAAAATGGACTATTTTCTCTTTTATACAACGCATCTTTGTTTTATTATGTATTAACACATACACCTACACACTTATGTAGAGATCCTTGGTAATTTCGAGATCAAACTGTTGGGAGCTAATACAACATGTTTATCTAGAACTTTTATCAGTTTCAAAAAGCTACTGATGATACCGCAATGTAAATTACAAAACAAAAACAAAATTTACTTAAATAAAAAAAAGTCATCAACATTTTCCTTCAGTTACATCACATAGTTAAGAAGGCAAACGCAACGTTTTATGGTCGCCGAAGAAACCGATGATCAGAAGTTGCGTCCGCAACTAATTGCTCAAAGCATTTTTATAAATACGCACAATTCAATCGATGTTTCCTTTTTGTTTTTAGATCACAAAAAGGATGACTAACAACTAACTTGAAAAATGAGAGCCTTATCAACTATCTTACATCAAGACAATAAAAATGAAATAAAAAATGTGACAATAGAAAATAATAGAAAAACAACATAATGTAGGTACCTTTATTTGCCTTGTTGCCGTGGTCGCTGACTTAGAACAGAGTAACATAGTGAAGTTTCAAAGCAACAATAATAATTACTATTCCAGACGAGACGTCTTCGAGAACGACGAAGGTTATTCACCCGTTAAAGAATTAACGACACGTCTTACTAATGCCTTAGAAGTGCTTAATCTTAGTTCCCTTAAGAGAATTCACATAAACAATATTAAAATATCCACTTTTATTACAATTGGCCTTTATTTTTCTCAACAAATTATCTTATGCCATGAGAATAAAGTCAATTGTTAAATAACACGATAGTGATCAATTTTATATAAGCAGCGAATTGATTTGGCAACGTATCAAAAACGATGGCCAAAAGTTTTGCAAAGCCCTTATAAATAACTCATCCATACAAATATGGTACGACCTGCCAATCAATGTCCAATCTCCTGAACATAGACATGATAAAATGGAGAAGCGACAACAATGCAGTAAACAATATTTGTTTTCACTATGTATGAAATACGTGAAAAAATTCTATCGGGAATATTATATGAAGTGAATTATTTGATGCAGAAAATATCACTTTGCACTCGACAGGTGAAATGAGTGTGCGACAAATAAGAATTATACTTGCAGATCAGTCTAAAGTCGCTAGGTCATCATGCTACTGATGCCTATCATAATACTTAATCCGCGTGATCAGACTAGGGTAAAGATGTGGACATCTAGAGCACGTGCTTAGTGTTTGGTAGTGTGCGTGAAATACACACTTGTTATTGCGTATCGGAGTAACCAGCACGAAGAGGGGCGGGGCGGCGCACGCGAACTGATAATAATTATTAGTCTGAAGCAATTAAGAGGCGCCAGATATACGCCATGGATGAGATAGCGGCAGACTTGAGAGAGAATAGATATACCTAGTGGCAGATACACAATAACACTATTATAGATACTTTGAGCATGTTTTATATTCACAATCATAATCAGTTTAATATTTTTATGAGCCTAATTATTACTAGAAGAATATTGCGTGGCTTAATTAAAAAGTCAACATTATTACTATAACAAGTGTCTATCCAGATATTAGATATCGATTTCTCTTTTTAACATAGCAGGTAATTGTTGTTATCGATGCTTTACTAAGATAATTCAAGTTCACATTAATTTTAAAATTTACATATTGCAGCGCTAAAGAGCAGGTAAAAGACATGGTGATGCTGTAGGCACAGTGTCCTGAAAAGTTTCATTCGACCAAAGAATAAAAGATTTTATAACCGGCTGTCACTTCCTTTACATTCATTAGTCGAAGTGCTTGTGAGACGACTGCCGTTTCACATATAAGCAAACAATTTTCTCGCTGTGGAAAATTTACTGCGAAGTATTGTTAACGGTTACATGGACTCGCGTGACTACTTACATTACAACTCTGCGCGTATTATTACTAGGTATGTCATTAAAAAGGTTTTTCTGTAGTATTAAATAGAAAACGTGATGACATCACATGCTCGCACATAAATGAGGGAAAGTTTTAAAACTACATGTAATCCTACTAAATTTGAAACAGCTGCTACATTCTGAGGAAAATGCATAACAACACTTTTTAGTTCTGACCCTAAAACAAAAACTGAACTAAATTTTATTTTGTATTCGTCATGTCATCACTAGGTCGTATAATTCGCCATATCATGGTATACCTAACCTAACCTAATGCCTGGGTATATAATGATTTGGCGAATTACACGATCGAGCGCTAACACATACAAACTTTGAAGCCAATAAAATCTCATCGGCAGATGTTTTAGCACATTAAAGGCTTTACACAAAAACAATTCACCCCGCGGGCTCGTCCCAAACAAGCTCTCATTCGTTATTATCGAATTTGTTCTATATCTAAACATTATCATTCGATTAAGGAGAAAACGAACATTTATATTCGCTAGAAACGCTACAACATCATCAAATATCGCTTAGGGCTAATAGAAAGATCATCAACGTAGCATTTGCAATACGAATAATTTCTGTATCAATATTTACCAGAGATGTTCTTAGCAATAAAACTTAATCGCTCAGTCAATTAAACTGGGTCCGAACCGAATTGTCAATTATCATTGTGCTACATTGTCTCGAACGGTTTGAGGACTTGTCTGTTTTAGCCTCTATCTATTCGTAATTGCTTCCACGCTGAAGTTTTGGTTCCAAATCGGCAAGACCGTGAAGTAATTTAGCATACTCAAATATATATATTACAGCAATTACCTACTAGACATGAAATATAAGAATAGATCTAAGTATATTAGTAATACCTACATCAAACATCATTCATCATCATCATCAGCCTATATTAGTCCACTGCTGGACATAGGCCTCTCCAATTGCACGCCACTGAGCACGATCCTCGGCTACTCTCGTCCAGCTCTTTCCAGCCGCCTTGCGAAGATCATCGCTCCACCTAGTCTGAGGGCGTCCTACACTACGTTTGCCGATTCGCGGTCTCCACTCAAGAACTCGTTTACCCCAGCGGTTGTCGGTTCTTCGGCTGATATGGCCGGCCCACTGCCACTTCAGTTTGCTAATCCGCTGAGCTATGTCGATGACTTTGGTCCTCTGTCGGATCACCTCATTTCTGATTCGATCCTTCAAAGAGACTCCGAGCATAGCCCTTTCCATAGCTCGCTGAGCGACTTTAAATCTGTGGACCAGCCCAAGCGTGAGTGTCCACGTTTCAGCACCGTATGTCATGACGGGTAGGACGCACTGGTTGAAGACTTTCGTCTTCAGACTTTGTGGAATTGGCGATGTGAAAACTCGACGTAGTTTTCCATATGCTGCCCAGCCCAGCCGTATTCTTCTATTGGCTTCTTTCTCGAAGTTGTTTTTACCCAACTGCAGTATTTGCCCGAGGTAAACATACTCCTTAACAACTTCGAGAATACTGCCCTGTACAGCGATTGGTTCCGGATTAACATGCTCATTGAACATGACCTTGGTCTTATCCAAGTTCATCCGGAGACCAATGCGTTTCGAGGAATCAGCTAGGCCGTTCAACATATGTTGCAAATCTTGCAGCGTTTCTGCTACGATGACGATGTCGTTAGACTTCCGGTTTTGGACCTGGACGGACATGGTAGCGGCATTGTATAGATCTCTCAGCACTTGAATGTATCGTCAATCGACTTGGCATCGCTGCAAAGATTCCAGAACAGACCAGATTTCAATGGAGTCAAAGGCCTTTTCATAGTGCACAAACGCTAAGCACAGGGGCCGATTATACTCTTCGGTCTTCTGTATAATCTGCCGCACTGTGTGGATGTGGTCTATGGTCCCATATCCCGATCGAAACCAGGCCTGCTCCGGCGGCTGGAACTCGTCGAGTCTCTGGAGTTCTCCCATCAAAGAGGACAGTATTGAAGATTTTCTGGAGCTCCTTCATAACAGGTGTACCACCAGACTTCAAGAGCTCAGTAGTAATACCGTCCTCCCCAGGGGCTTTTCCATTTTTAAGCTGTTTAAGAGCCATCTCGATTTCGTCGAGGCTGACTTCTGGCAAGTCTTCGGTAAAGTGGCGCGTCAACGTGCTAGCTTCATTGATTGAAGGCGACTTTTTGTTCTGTGTTTGGAGTTTGGAGTACTCCTAAAGTATATAGTGTTGAATGAAAAACACAAGTTTATTTATTTAAAAAAAAGCTGTTTGTTAGTCATTGACTTATCCGAATCAATATACATTATTAACCTTAAATAAAGCTTAGCATTAGCATTTTAATTAAGCTTCTTTGTTACCCGCCCGATTCAATACTTCATTAAAAATATCAAGACGTAATTTTATTTACATATAAAATATTTCCCTTTAAAAATAAATCAGGAATATAATATTTTCGTTCCCCACAAATTCCCAATTTGATGTTATCTAGAAATGGGGCCTATAACAATGTACGTGATCTCCTGGTTGGATCCCTGATTAATCCTTATTGATATGAAAATGGATCAACTAGGCTGGGACGTACCGAAATCCCTCAAAATGTGTCGCATATACTTATACAGACGTATTAGATCATCCTTGGCTTTTCCAATTATTATTATAATCAATTACACTGGAATCATCTAATTCACTAGAATTATATTTATCAGACAATACAAGTAAACACAATTTGACTTGCATTGCAATACAACATGATCAAACAAAGTATTATTACATACATAATATTAATTGTATACTTATCTACTAATTACATTACACTACCGATATTTTTGGTTACATTATGTCCATGATCTGTTTCTTAATAAACTTGATTGACGATAAGTATGTTGATATTGATGCAAAACATATTTGTATGTAAAATTCTTGATATTATTCATTAACATAGTATATGTACATAAATATAAGTTGCGTTGACGTAACGCAACTTATCGTTCTTTTAAACACGTGTTTTAACGTCTTTGTTGTATGTAAAATAATAATATAATAATTATTTTTTCTTGGATGCTAACGAACTCAACAAAGCAAAATGTGTCATCATCATGTCAGCCGAAAGACGACCACAGCTCGACAAAGGCCTCCCCCAAGGATCTCCACGGTGGCCGGTCTTGCCGCCCGCTCTTTCTCTTCCAAACTTATTATTATTATACATATTTAAACTTATATTATTGCATTTGGGGGCAAGTTTTTTCCGCCAACGCGTTAGAATAAGATTTTTTCGAAAGTTAATACATAAGTAATATTTTAAAAATTCAGCAGGTATTACCTTGGGATGGGAATTTCAGGGGGATGGGAATTCCCCCCCCCCTCCTCGGTAAGCCAAAGAAATGCTAATTCTTCAGAAATATCAAATCAACACGCAGCATCTATGACAGAAAACTTTGCACAATAACAATAGGCCTCCACTAAGGGTCACTTAAAATTCAACCCTTGAGGGGCATTATATAGATTTTCTATCCATCCACTTATATATGGGTTCCAAAAAATCCCCATTGGCAATGATGACACTTACGTACTAGAAAATCAACAGTATGTTCAATTCAGACCAAAGTCGACAATGTAGTTGGTACTTTGTCAATTTTACAGTATAATGATATTTCATTCATACAAAAAGCATCACGGTATCTTTGACACGTTTGACCTCATAGGGAGGCAGGGTCCACGCGGCACAACACTAACACGCACACAGTGTAAAGTTTGTGGTGTCATGTTGTGTGCGTGCCGTATAGTGTTTTACATCTATTGATAAACTGCGTACCACTACGCGTTAGAATGGAATTGTTTTGGTTTGATGTTATGAACATAATATTTAGATAGAGTAATGAGAAACGTCACATAATGTAAATAGTGTACTTATATTTGAAAATAGTCCTTTTGCCTCATCGCCTAAATAGGTATCCGAAATATAAATAAACAATATGTTTGTAACCTATGTATAAATAAATACCAATAAACTTATTGACTGTAAGTATGTAGCCAGAATGTGGCCGATGAAATCCACGATAGACGTCAAAATGTGATCATTAGCTAGATAATATAATGAATATTAAAATAAATCTTCCATCCAACCTTGTAGTTGTCGACACTTGCGGCCAGCACCAAATCAATAGATGCCTATATCTTATAATGATTTTGTAAAAGATTCTTTCCTGTTTGATCTTTTCTTTATTTATACTATAAGAAAGGGGTATTTATTCAGATAACTGTCAAATTATTTGAAGAAACATCTCAAACAAATACCAGAGGCACGATGTTCTATGTAAATCTATCTATTCTAATAATAAAGCTGAATAGTTTGTTTGTTTGAACGCGCTAATCTCTGGATCTTCCAGTCGCATTCGAAAAATTATTTCACTAATAGGAAGCTAGATTAGGTATAAAGTTATAGGCTACTTTTTATCCCGGGAACGCGAGTGAAGCCGCGGGGAACAGCTAGTCTATTATAATTATCTTTTACATCAAGAAATAATTCGATTATGTAGGATATATGTCAAATCAGGCGCCGAGACTCACATTCTGATAAGTAGGTACCACAACAAACTACAAGGTAAGTAGGTACTTACTTAGTTTTGATATCTTTTTGCTAGCATATTGTTGAGAATATAAACCCTTTAATGTTACAGTGAATGCTTCGGGTTAGCCGCGAAATTAAAATTTGATTATGTTTTTTTGCTAATTGCAGCTCAGTAATAGGTCGTAGTTTATCAACATCGCAAAAATGATAATTATTTACTGATTAATAACTAAAAAAGTCATAATTGAGGGATATAAGACTATTGAAGAAAACGTGACTTTTTAGCACAAATTTAACTTCGTGTTGCTGTTTTTTTTTTAATTTTAATCAGTTAATATACCTAATACTATTCATGTCGCGAATCACATGCTGTCAAACTTACGACCTAAGTATAACTGAGCTGCAATTAGCAAAAAAACAGTGCATCAAACGTATGTACCTTGAAGCATCCCACTTTATTTAGTTATTTTGGTAACTTTAACAAGACTTGAAGTCTGCTCAATCATTTCAGTCACAGGTAAAATGTTAACTTATTTATTTATGTACACACACAGACAAGTAAAGAGAAAAGACAAAACAGATACAAAGGGACAGAATATTTCTAATCTAAAGAAATTTCTTCCAGCAGCCTTGCCTTAACCTTATTAGTGGTAATGTCGTTCTAACACAACTTGATTGCACTTCGTAATAGGCGGACAGTGAGTGAATGACATGACAGTTACTGGCCACATGAAAGTAGCAATGAGTCAGTCTTTGGGCATAGACTTTCGGTCAATTTAGCCTGGTTTTCTCGGGCTAGCTAGCGGTTAGTGCAGGACAGTTACTGTTCAACTATCCATTCGCAGAAGCCTTTGTGAAAACTAGTTTTCACAGCTACTAATTAAAGACCTGGATACATGTTTCAGTTCTTATCTTTCTTGTTTCAAGCTGCGAAAACAAATTAGGTCTCTGTTTGAAGAGGACTTACTTCTGTTGTTTCAGGAACCAGCCAGGTATCTACCTAATTAGTTTTGTTTAAGCATCGCTACGTGCTTTTTGCTTTATGTGCCTAGTTACGGTTGCTAAGCAAGTGAGCATTCAATTTTAGAATAGATTTAACAAATCAGTATAGGATATAATTTATTAATATTATTATTATATATTTTTTTTTATAGGATTATTTACTTGTTTAAATTTGCTTTACAGTTTTTTTTACTATTTAATAGACTCATATACCTACCCATCTCTTGCTAGGTTTTTTGGTGTTCTTCTTGTCCTAGTTAGTGAATGATTTCCATCGGTTCGCTAACGACACTTTTGTTACAATTTACAGCTATTTTGCTTTGGATTAATTTGGAATTTTAAACGCAGTCATTTATAGGCATGACTTGAAAGTACTCCATTATGGGTAGGTACAATAGTATTATACAAAACAGCAGTAATTCCATGCAATTATGCATACAGGTTGACGTAATAAATGCTTGATTATATTTGTATGCACGCAGAATGAACAGATGTACCTATAGGCGTATGCTAGCTAGGCAGATATAGCTATATGTTTGTGTACAATACACGCACACACACTCACACGACACACATTTGTACACGTCGATACAATCATTGAGTTGGTTTTTTCGCAAATACATATTCAACAATATTATATTTCGCAATATAAATGAAATATTGGATAATCAACACCGTGGCTGAAAAAGCGACTCACATACTCATCTCTTAAATGATATTTATTTCACTGTGCCGTAGGCCAAGTGAATAAGTGTAACAGGGCCGATTGACAACTAAATGCTAGTATTGTAAATCAACCGGGGTCATACTTACAGATAACGTTTCTCGGATACAAATGTGGAGGTTAACAACAAAAATCCGTCAACAAAAACACAAGGGACGTGGTGCAGGCGTGTTGCATACACTGCGGCCGTTAACCCGGCTGCGGGGCGGGCTGCGTTTCGAAAACTTCGCCGTGAAGCGTTTAGAGAATATTCAAAAATAGACCGACGGGCTCGTAAATACGCGCAACGGTGATCGCTCGCACGTTATACTTTACGACACAACTCGATATTCGAAACGAAAGCGACGCGCGGCCATTGGATCCGCACGGAATTGCTTTGAAAAGTTTCCAGTACACAAAGTTAGTGGGATCGCGAGTTAGGGCTCTACGCGGCGAGAGCGCGGCAGCCCCGTGGCGCTCAGAAGTGAACTGGCGCCGCCGAGCACCGACCGACCCGCTCCACCGTCCGCCGCGCCTCGCGCCTCCGACACAGGAACACCCACACCACCACACATAACACATACAAAATAAATGATAAATACGACACAGTCTCGCTACTCGCACTGCTCACACACACTCAATCTGAAACTGATAAACAGCATAAAAACACCAACACTCTGCAAATGCACATTGAACATACCACGTTTTCCTGCTCTTGTGTGTTTAACAACAGAAGCTGATGCTATCAGAGAACGTGTCACAATTAATTCCAAATAAATATCAGTAGTCTGTGACTAATCTTGTGAACGAATGGCTGATGAGAATGATCATTGGATTCTAACTAACATTTTATTAACTGTAACATATATCACACACAACATCAAATGCATCTAAAGCCTATCATTACATAGGTCATAGATAAAAAAAATAGAGACAATAAAGAGACGCTAGCGTACTAACAACGCACTCGCTCTTACTTATAAGTGGAGTTGGCAGAGCATCATATGGAGACGTTATTATCCATACTAGACACGGAGACAAGAACGAAAAGCATTGAATGAAAATATTGGACAATGACAAAATTTGTCGCAGTCTATCACAACCCAACTTAGTACTTATCTATCTAGTATCTTATCTTGAAAAAGAGATATTAAAGTGTATCAGTATAAATAATTGCATGTGCATGATGCATCATTTGATTGATTGCGATCAAGTAATTGATAAGAGAGTTGTTTTATATCTTACACAATATACCTAAACACTTTATGAATATCGTACAAATTCATTCAAGTAACAAAGCATGATACTAATTGGAGTACTACTAATAACCAAGAAGAAAAATAAAAAAGATACAGAAACAAAATGTTTAAATTAATGTTAAAAAAGAAGTGTAAATTGAGGCCGTATGGAGAATACGTTATTGACACCTGTTAATAATGGGTTTATGTCGGAAACTGATAGGATTAGCCGTTTCTGAGATAAATTCATTATTATTAGGTGCTAAAAACGCATTCTCTCGGCAATTGCACTTGAGGTAACAGAACACCCATAAAAAACTGAAAGAAATTGGTACTTACTGGAATAAAATCCATTGGAGTGATTATTCGTTCGGAAATTACCTGAAAATAATCAAAGGAAACCTGAGGTAACAGCTATTAATAGACCACACACATGTGGTGGCACGTGTGTTTGGTCATTCTATAAAATTAACCAGGTATGTTTAAGGAAGTAATAACAATTTAGTAAGTGATCGAAACTTTAGAAGTGATCCCAAATTTCTGATTATGGACCAGACAGAGGATGATAATTGTAATTTTATAAGATGACTAAAGCTAACAAAAAAAACTATTTACAAGAAATATACAAAATACAATCTACATAATAAATAAAGAAAAATCTCGAGGCGGCCGCTGCTGCCGATCAACGGCAACCAATTTTACAAGATTATAATATAAATCCTAATTTACAATTCATATCCTCAATCTTAAAATGAATCTAATTTGTGAAGTGAAAACTGGAGAACTAAAATAAAAACATCCTGAAGCTTGAAACACGTGTCATCTGATGTCTATTATTCGTGTAACTTTCCACGTAATCTCTAACAAAATGTTTTATCTTCACTCAACTCACCAGAGAGGTCAACGTCTCACATCAGATGTGACATCGGATTTGTTACGATAAATTAAATCATGTTAATTTATCATTTAAACGTTACGTTAAGGCTTATCTTTTTATTGACCTTTTCAGTAATATAATAATAATTAATTCTCAAGAGAAAGCACTTACTTACTTATTTATTGTCATGTAACACATATTTACTATAAACATGAACATGTTAATTTTAAATCATAAAAATCAAGTTCAAAGATTTCATTATTTACCTATTATTTACAAGTCAAGTAGAAGAAGTCCCCGTGAAACATTTCCATTTGAAATGTCGCTTTCAGAAATTCAATTTGAGCTTTCGTAAAATCTATTTGTATTTCGACACACGTCCAAAGATAAAAATGGTGAAATGGTGTTGTAAATTGATTTATCCGATGCCTAAATTCGTCTTGTTCGCCATTCGCTTGATCTTGATTTTATTGAAGGCCTATTATTGGGCTCTTCGCATTCAGGTACCATAAGCACGATCAGTTTTTAATTTGTTTCGCTTTCAAGGAGTAATCATATCTCACGCTGTTCATTGTTTTAAATAAAAACCCTTTCTTGTAAAACCATTTGTTTTGACTTGACTTTTTTGACAAACGCAATAATATACAATACACTAATATCTACACTTACTCGTATATGATAAAGAGGTAAAGTTTGTATGTAGGAGGTAATCTCCTGAGTTACTAGTCGGATTCTAAAAAATCTTCACTAATAGGATTACATTACATTACCCCCAAGTGCTATCGGGCCTATCGGTTACTTTTTGTCACAGGAATCAGGGTGTAGCCGCGAAAACAGCTAGTCTCGTTATACAAGCTGGTCCCCTCCGCACACAAATGTAGTATATGTAGTGATAGCGCAAGACCGGCCATCGTGGACATCCTTGAGGGAGGTCTTTGTCCAGCAGTGGACGTTTTTCGGCTGATATGATGATGATGATGATGATAGTAGTCATGCTTGAAGTTTGTTGGTTAGTATCATCAATTACCTATACATAAAATTGTAGTTTGTTGTAATAAATTAATGTGAGGAACATTCTTTACAAGCTTTTTTTTTAGAGTGAAGTTATATCGCTGTCGATATACGAGACAACTCCTTCAAACTCTAATAATCATTGACTATTGAGGATTTTTAATTATGCGTCAATTCTGCAATATATTTTTTCGGTACTGACTCGCTTCGAGATCCATAATTCCTGTAAATCCTCAATGGATCTCTCAAATCCTCTTCGAGAAGTATGAAGTCAGTTAAAAACTAGAACGTGAGGTCGAAGTGGCTCAAGGTCTGTACGACTTTTACCTGCTACCAGGACCTACATAATATTTCCACGATATGTAGTACATCAATTATTATACCTACAATCGAAATAATTTAAAGAATAATTGAGTTTATAGGAAAATTCAACTAGGTTTTTGTATAACATCGCAATGTTCGTAAATTAAATGAAACGCGATTTCGTTTGATTTAATTATGAACATTGCATTATTATACAAGAACCATATCGTAATCAGATTAGGAAGGTTACTCCAAATTTTAAACTCATTTATCCAGTTTTGGTACTGAGAGGCACTCGAATCTCGGTTTGGAAATTTCTGGATATACTTTTAAACTGAGGAGATCGGCATAAAAACCTCAACAATGTCATTTTTTGTGGATCTTTCTATTGATTTTATGCTATTAGGTACATTTTCAAATGAACATTATGTATTTAGCACCTTTGAAGTCACTAACTAATGCTTTATAAACTAGTGATCTGTTACAGTTTCTACAGGTTGATTTTCCTTCTGTATAACATTACCACATTGTGCAGCATGCATTTAGTTAGTGAAAAGAAAATCCTCAGCATAAACTTCATTCTAGTCTACGACAAATTACATTGTGTCCAACGAAGTTACGAGTTCGAAACTTTTTGAATTGAAATAGGGTTGGTAGGTAACTATTTTATACCTAGTTGAAAGTACGATGCACCTTTGTAGTCAGGTCGTTTGTCTTTACAGTTCGATGTAGATACAGACAGGTATATGTACTTGAATTAAAATTAATCTTTGATCTCTAGAACAGAAGATTTTTTTAAACAGTTGGTACTATCTACCTAGTAAATACTATCACTAAATCAGATAAAACCAACATAATTATTTCAAACAAAATTGAGTATGAAATAATAAATTAATTTTATTTTTTTTTAAAAAGATTTTTCTTTTTGTACGATATGATAGATAAGGTGTTCTTCAAAAAACGCTCTTCAATCAGACACTTCGGAAATTCCTAATGTTTTGCAAAAGTCCATAAGCGGAGGTGACCACTTACCATCAGATGGACCGTCTACTTGTTCAACCTATACTGAACGTAAATTTATGTTGCAAACAATTATGGAGCCACTTAAGTGAGAAATCACTTGTGAAATTAAAACTACATAAAGAGAAAGAAAATCTAATTTCTTGGCAAGGAACAGATTTCAGAATCACCATTATCGAATTACCGATGTAGGTCATCCGCAACCTCCTACGAACGTGTTTTGTTTACACTTTTTTCTTATGTTCCACTCCAGTAGTCCTGCCAAGATTGCTGGATGGGAAACAAATAGGTTCTCACATTGTTGGCAATAAACGATTGCGTAATTTATCATTCAACCCTACCCTAAAGAGGAGCCAAGCTCGTTGCTGTGCTGATCCCTATCTCCGTAATAATATAAGTAATAATAATAATATTTAATAAATGAGATAATAATAATAATAATAACAACAACATTATTATTATTATCTCATTTATTAAATATATATCTTATAAATTACATTTTTAAATATAATCTATAAAAAAATACATTTAAAAATATAAAAAACAGAATCCAACCGGCATCGGGAACAGGGTCCTAGATACCGATGGTTAAGGCTCCAGACAGAGGAACTTCCTCACTATGCGTGCCGTCTCCAGGAGCACTGCCTTCTGAATTAGGCCCTTGAGCCAGCTACCTAACGCGAGCCTCTTGAGGTGTTTGTCGAGGCTCTTGGTCATAAGGCCATGGGCTGATACGATTATTGGTACAATGGTTGCCGTGTCAATATCCCACATGTCAACCACCTCGTGTGCCAGATCAAGATATTTGCTTTCTTTATCTTTCTCCGACTTCACGAGGTTCTCGTCATGGGGGACAGCAACATCGACAATCATTGCACGGCGCTCTTGGCGATCTATCAATACAATGTCAGGTCTATTGGCGACAATAGTCCTGTCAGTGATGATAGATCGATCCCAGTATAGAGTGATATGGCCATCTTCGAGAACCAGTTCTGGCACATACCTGTAGTACGGCACCTCAGACGTCACTAGGCGATATTTCAGGGCAAGTTGCTGGTGTATTATCCTGGCTACTTGGTTGTGCCTATGCAAGTATTCACCGTTTGCGAGACGCGAACAACCAGAGATGATATGCCTGAGGGATTCACCAGGGCGATGACATGCCCGACAGATGTCGATGGTGCCGTCCCGCAGGATAAATCTCCGGTAGTTGTTCGTCATCACAACCTCGTCCTTATTATTATTATTATTATATTCCTGAAAATAAAAAAGGGTCAGAGCCCATTCATCCCCTAAAATTCGTCCCCCAGCATAAAAGTTATGGATTCGGCCCCTATATAGGTGCCTATTGGTACCCTGAGATAAAATTTGCTATATTTTATATAAGAAACGGTTAACATAGTACACTTGTGAACAGTTTATTAACGGAATTAATTTAATAAATCATAACTGATCATTGAAAAAAGAGCTATGATGAATGATAATCCGTCATGATAATAATATAACCTGTTGATAGGCTTACGATGTAATATTGTCTCTCTACGAATGGCTTGTTAAAAAAACGGGTTACAAAATAGATAAGGTGTTTTGTTTGTATGTTATGGCTGCCTCGGTGACATATTGGTTCTTGAAAGTGACTGCGAATACGAGACTGTTCAATGTGTCTTTGGTCTTTTATTAAATGAAGTTTGCCTAACTAAATAAACAATACTGTTAATATTATAATAATAATATTTTTAACGTAATTGAATCGAATTATCTCATTTGAATCCTGGAATATGATTAGTATTAATATTGATGGTAAGTCAATTTATGGTGGAATACTACAGTCATATTTTGACTAAAAAGTCAAAACTAAATTATTTACTCATAAATATGTATAGCATTTTTTTATCCGCAGTTATAATTTTATCATATTAGTGGATGTTATTATGTTCTTGTATTCTAAGTGTTTCGTTTTAGCTCACTGTGGAGTCGTTGTCACCCTTTTAATGTACAAAAATAATGAACGTTCTAACATTAATTCTGTTTTGCTCCAAAAATTGCGTTAAAATTGGTAAGTACTCTCCTGATGTACGCGGGGTGTGGCATGCCGAAGCGGGAGGGGTAATCTTAGCCAGAGTATCTGCGCGCGAGCAAATAACAAAGGCGTATCCCAAAACAATAGACGCTCGATGAAAGGACTTGCACCTGATTGGCTAACACCAGTACTAGACAACTTCGGCGTATTTATTCCAGGAATGTGTTACTACTGTAAAATTCAGTTATTACTGGGATTTTATTTAAATAGTTACACAGTTTTATTTTACTGCATAAAAAAGATATTATAGTTATCATATATTTTGCTAAATATTTACAAATGTACAAGAAACCAAAAGTTGATTAAATATTTTGAAGACTGACTTAATGCCTAGAGCCTAGAGGCATTTTATTAAACTTAATCTTATTTGAAATAAACATGATATCTACCGAATTACTAGTTACCGAAGTACTTACTGCGCGACTGTACCAGGACTACCAAGCTGCAGTATACACATATACATGTACTTATATTAGAAGAATGAATATAAATAAATATTCTTCAGGGGACGAATGGGCCCCTCAAAAGTGCCAGGGGACGAGTGGGCACAGGGTGCGAATCTTAGGGGACGAATGGGCTCTGACCCATAAAAAATCTTTTATCTTTAACATACCTAACTAAATTGAAATCATGGATATAAGCAATGGATATAAGTCATAATTTGTTTACAAATGATTAATTACTAATTAAATTAGTGGCCCCGATTGCCCCCTTCACACTCGCCAAGGCTAGAATATCATTTGATTTTCAAACAAAGGTCCCGCTAAAGTGTTAAAGGTCAGTGTTCATTTTGTGCAGACAGGTTAGCTGAAAAATGTAGTTATCACAAAAAAAGCTGTTACGAAAAAAGTTCTCTTAAATTACATGCTCCATTATATCTGTCAGAGCAGCAAGATAGATCTCTTTTGCAAGACTGTCCTAGAATTCGTGTAATCCCGAACACAACGTTAATAAAACAATAAGATTTTTTACTTTTTGTGATCTACAACAAAAAATACTATAATAAAAATAATACAATATTATAGAAAATTTTTAAAAGTCTTTCGTTACATAAAATAATGAGGAATATAACGTTGTGACAAAAAATATTATCTTACAGGATTTCTTAATAAATACTGAAGAGTTCCAGCAAAGATATTTAATAAGGGTCCAAAAATAAATAATGACTGTCTCGGCTAGTCATTTTACAAGGAGAATCCTGAAAAGAGACGCCTTTAGAAATAATATCGTTAAAATAAATTAGTGTCATTTATCTGAGCTCTCGGACATGCGTCCCAGTTGAGACTTAAAATTATCGACAATATTTTATCAAGTTTCAAAGCGAAAAGTAGTGCCGTTAGGTTGGTGAATTCGTAAATACTTTGTTAAACAAAATATTTAAAATAATTGATTGTGTAGAACAAGAGTTTGGACGCCTGTTTGTAATTAGTCCAAATGTAGTCCGGTTTTCAATTATGTTATCCGCTAAGCTTTTGTCTATCACATACTATAAGTCAAAATATTTATAGGTATGTTAGTTAGAATATTTCCGGGCACCTACTAGTTCAAAAATACCATTATTTGTTCGGCCAGCCTAACCCAAAAAAGACATAACCTAAGATAAAAAGCCTCATGATGACAGACTAACGGTACCATGCAAATTACAGGAGCATGCGGAGATAACACCAAAATTAATCACATAGGTATAGCATTAATGTGATCTTAACAACCACTCGTATACTAAAATCATGTTTTTATTGAAGAAATTCCTGTATTTTTAAAATACAGCTCAGTCAAGTCGTGACGTCAGATAAACCTGTCCTCGTAATACAGTAAGTATCCTAAATGTCATCTTTTCGAAATCGATATTGGTTTCGACTAGTAATACTAGCTTTTACCGGATCAACTCTGAGATAACGAAAATATATCAAATTTATTTAAGTACGGTCAACCTAGCTTGATAGGAAAGTTTAAAAAATCGCGATTTCCGTAACCCCATAACAAAGTGATCAATACGTCGAACCAGATTTCGAAAAACAAATAACTGCTAATATCCATCATGTAGGTATTTAATTTGCTAATCTTGTTTTTAAAATGGCAATACGGCAGATATTGCAAATCTTAACTAAAAGGCTTGAAATGAACTTACAATATTATCATGGTAAGTATTTTATTCCGTTGAAGCGCAAAGCTCTTCTACTATGTACAAAAATTCTTGGCAAAATGGTGAAAAGGATGGTTACGGTAATAGTGTCTACCCCACCATCTTTCTTTTATTTTAACTACC
This sequence comes from Tethea ocularis, assembly GCA_963555595.1. Taxonomy (NCBI): domain Eukaryota; kingdom Metazoa; phylum Arthropoda; class Insecta; order Lepidoptera; family Drepanidae; genus Tethea; species Tethea ocularis. The sequence continues at coordinate 4,699,606 of OY741970.1, read as the reverse complement.
TTCCACAGCAATATTTTACTTCCCTGTAGATAATAATCAGTGGCTTTCCTATTCACAATCGTTTCCATAGATTTAATATGCTGGTTGTTTATTATCAAACCTTGTGACCTTGTAAATTATACTACAAAATTAAATCCAGGAGAAAAAAAATACTTCAAAGCATCTGACCAAGTAAAATTGAATCCTGGAAACGGAAGAATAGAAGCTAGTTTACAGATTTCTTTAAAGTTTTCCTAGTGAACACCGGATGTGAAATTTTCCACGGCAATTTCAGAACTGCTTGGGATTGGCGGAGTTCGTTCATTCACGATTGTATTTTTGGCCCAACACGCACCGTTCACTCTCGGAATGGTGTCATAGCCACGCATATGGAACTATGGGTTGGCGACCCCAGTGGCGCAATGCAAACAAACAGCTGATCGATGAAATCGTGTCCCAACTAGAGAATCCAATCCCGCATCAAAATCGCGATCCCGCAAGCCTGCGGGATTAAGATCATCAATCCCGCGGGTCCCGCGGGATTTGCGGGATTGATTTTAATTATTATTGTTTTTGTTTCATGTAATTTAAAGAAAGAAAATACACACAAATATTTTTAATTATTCTTATCAACATGAAGCAAAGTTATCACTTATATTATAAATTAAATATAATGATGTTTAAGACAATACAATATTCACAATATTTCACGTTTCATATTTAGATTTTTATTTGAAATAGAACATATTCATTGGTTTTAGAGGCATTTAAAATCAGCTTATTTTTTTTGAAAATACTTTCGAAGAAATGATAAAGTATCTAACGTTTCATCTTTTAGATTTGATCTTATCTTGTTGCATAAATAGCCAGCGACGGAAAAAGCAAAAGTCCTGTCATACGTTACGTAACCTTTTCACATCACAAGTAAGACGCAAATGACGCAATAACATTCTTTGACACTTGACCGCGCGCAAAGGTAAATCCCCGTGCGCCGTAGGGGAATCCCCAGTCATAGAGTACTGGAACTGACATTGATTACGTTCCGTTCCGTCCGATAATAGTTCCGATCATCGTCTGAGCCTATTTTTCTTACTTTTTTTCAATCCCGCGAACGTGCGGGATCCCGCATGAGTAATCCCGCATTTTTGATCCCGCAAAAAAGGTGCGGGATCCCGCATTAGCGGGATCCCGCGTTTGCGGGATTGGATTCCCTAGTCCCAACCAACAAATAACTTACGTAGTCACACGATCACCGACACTGATACAGGAATACTAAACATGCAACTTAGTACCACTAACATCGCCCTTATTTTCATCGCAATAAGATTAATCGAGATTTAATAGAGAAACATGAAATGACCCTTCGTGAAATATCTTGTAAATTCGAACAATATGAGAATTCTTAAAAAAATCTCGGATTGATTAGTAATACATGAGGAATTATCTACTCTAATGTATTAATTTGCTGCATAGCCTGAATTGGTCGCTCGTGATCTAAATACCCAGTAATATAAGTCAGTAAGGAAGGCAGGCACATGATTGGAAATAAGTAATTACCCGGTAACTCAGATCATCTATCAAATTGATTATTAAGTTGAAATTCCTTTGAGACGTCCGGAGCGGGTAGCTGATAGACACTTTGATGGTGTGGGTATTGATCAAGGTCACTTCACTATACATAGTTTTTTTTTATTTATACCATATTAATTGTCTTTTATTGTAGGTAGATGTTACATCTTGTTTCAACTTCATTTTTCTATCATTCTACTATCATACTAATATTTTAATGCAATCACTTGTGAGTGCGTTTAATAGAAAGGAAAGACCCACCAGGTGGACTGGAGACCGTCAGCTTGTCCGCTGTAGAAATCTATTTTGATAATAATAATACCAATAACATCAAATATGATCGCAGTTAATTGAATTGTCATACACTTTTTAAAGAAAGTGTAATAATTATAATAAAAATATTTCGTACAGCATAAACGATACGAAACGATAGCACCAAAGAAGAATAAATCAAGGAGTATGTGTTTGGCTTGGATGCGTCGCCAAGCGTGATGCTTGCCTGTGGGAAGACGTCATCTGGAATTATACCGTAATAAACACAAACACTGCTCTCCAGGTGTGGTTCCATAGAGATTTACAACCACACGGCGGTCGCGTGTTTACTATTTCTTTCTTTGATCACCACCCATAAAATATAAATGCTCCATCAGCACAAAAATACAAATAATATAATTAGAATCATTTATAACGACTGTAAATAAATTTGTGTATAGCCCTGCAGAACAACGAAATGTGTTTTACCAAACTTAGAAAGTACCTCTGATTATGAAATTCAAATTCTTTGGAAATGGTTATATGTATATATTTTCGGTGTCTATGTCTGTACCTTGTTTTTTTCTGTATTTTGTTGCTCACAGCAACAAAATTAAATATTTCGGCTAAAACTTAATTGAACAACTTATTTTTTACAAACTTTTCTCTGAATTCCGAGAATAAGCTGCTAAGTAACGCCCGAACGCGTGAATTCCTAAGAATTATTTACAATTAGAATTTCCGGATAAAACAATAAGCCCAATGAAGTAATGAATAAAATCTTTATTCAATAATTTTAACTATATCTGTATAGATTGAAATGAACAATCGCCAAAATTGCTGTGAAACAAAGCGTAATGACTTAATTTGCAAAGGAGATTAGCAAGTGTACGAAATTTCATTGTGTTTTAGTTTGAGAACAATGCTTTTGAATTTGTTATGATGTCACAGCTGTTTGTGACCTTTGTTGAAGACGACTAACTGTTTTTTTTATTATTGAATAGCTTCCGCCCCGCGGTTTCACCCGCTAGCCTATGTATTAATTAACCCAAGGTGGCAACTACCTCCATTCCAATTTCATCAAAATTGGTCCAGCCGTTTGAGCGTGAAGAAGTAACAAACACACTCAATCACAAACTTTCCAAATTATAAATATTATGTTGGATAGGTCTATATTTGATACTACAATATTTCCTTGGTAAATGGTGATGCAGCCGAATGTGGCAAGTACACGAAACCTAGAAAGGAACCGGAAGGAACATCTTCGACGAAAGCTTAATCTCACTATAAGATTTTAAAACATAACCTTCGCCACGTATTGATGATAATTCATTCCTCCGTGATGGTACTATACTAATACTAAGCCTTATATATATTATACACTAGATTCCGCCCCGCGGTTTCACCCGCGTTCCCGAGGGATCATATGTTTTCCCGGGATAAAAATTATCCTATGTGTTAATTTAGGTTATAAACTATCTGTGTTTTAGATTTCAGCCATATCCATTCAGTAGTTTTTGCGTGAAAGAGTAACAAAAATCCATCCATACATCCATACTCACAAACTGTCGCATTTATAATAGTAGGATATATATTTTAAAACATACATTAGTATATTCACTTTAAAATAAATTTGTGCTTGTATAACCGCAAAATTCCACAAACTGTATTGTCATTAGATACTAAATAACCTCCAAATCAAACTTAATTAGATATATTGTAGTTATACCTAGTATCCTCCTAGTACCTCCTTGGCATTACGTACTATACGTAATGCCAAGGAGGATATAAATGTAATGCAAACCATTGCAATTAACGTAATCCTATAAAAATATATAAGAATAAAAAGCCTACATAAGAAATCTCTGAATATCAAATAACAAGCATAAGTTTCAGTGGAACGAGGTGTTACCGTTGTCAAATCAGTGTCACTCCAGGTAAAATGAGCCTCGCTGGAGATATTGCTGGATTATGGTAATAGGACGCTTATCATAATCAATATAATACGATTTAGGTTTCTAGTTGCTTGTGGAAGTGGAATTTAATACATACCTATAATTATTGTACAGTAGGTATGAAAAGACTATCCATTATAGAATTAATACTATAGATGATTTGGCAATTAAGTTAGCATCTTCATCATCTATTCTAAGCATTATGTGCTTACCTCCATCGGCCACATCATTACTGACCACGGTGTGGTTGTGGTCAAACACAGTCTATAAGCACTTTCAAAATAAAATAAAAATATCTAAATATTTATAAATCTAGGTTGAGCGATTCATTCAAACCTTCAAGCCATAAGAATGGGAAGACGCTACAATAATCATGGTTCACTCAAAATTATTAGGAGATATATATATCTATAAGTACAATAAGCTCCTTTGTAAACAATTTAAATGTCTCGTCCTGTGGTAGCTGCCAGGTCAGAATTGCTCACTGACTGCGAAATAAATTACCAAACAATACCTCTAGCTAATTTACAGTCTGCTACGTTCACATCTAAATTTACACTCCAGTTGTTTCTTTAAATTAAACGTGTTTTGTCTTATATAAATTGCATTGTACCAATCATAAGATCATACAAAATGATTATGCTCCCTTCCCTTAATCACAGTATTTAAATACTTTGAATTTTATGCTCATGAAAATCCTCACGGACGGTCAAAGTTCATTCTTTTTAATTAGGTGATTGAAATGAGATATACCAAGATAATAATATCTTAAGGTAAATATAAATCAGCAAAACATCGTCCTCGGTAAACTTTAGTAACTTGAGATGATGTGTCAGCCAAGCGCACTGTAATATTATATTCTACGAAAAAGTAATTGATTTGGCATTCTCAATAACAAAAAGCATTTTCATTTTTTGAAAAAGCAAACGTGAACCAGTGGTGGAGTCAATGTTACTTCAGACGTTAATTAGTGCCTTGATAGGGCTTGAACTTAATAAATGACTTTGATGAACAGACTACTAATGAAGTGTCACCTTATGGATTCATTTTTAACCTCCTTAAAACAAAGAAGTAGGTTCTCTGTTTTTTTATTTGTTTGTTCATGCATAAGTATTTTGCTTATGAACCGATTTTTTTTGCGTTGGGTTCTGTATAGCTCCAAGGTGATCGCAGATATTAATTGTATTGTCTTTGAAGACAATTTTTACTCTTTTTTAAAGTTGATTATTTTATGTACGGAACCCTAACACCGTTTGAAACAAAAATATGTTGAATTTCTGTTGGGTGTTGTCTTAGTATTTGTAAATTCCCACATGAATAAGCAAGCAACAGTAAGAACAAATAAGTAACTATGTTATCCTTGGAAAATCCAGTGATCCTCTGGGATAGCTGTGTGAACATAGTCTATATACGAAACTAAGGGAAGACAAAACAAAAGTTGAAGCTACACAAGAAAATATATACACATAGCAGAAAAGCGAAATAAAGAATATGGTCCAATTTATATAACTACTGTCAATTTTGTTTCAATACAAATTAGTGTCCCTTTATGAATATTTCGGACACTCAAAATCCGAGAAAATCGTGTTGGACATTGATAAATGACTTCACGTCGATTTTCTTGACATTTCTCAGGTGAAGCTACCCAATTTGCAAAGTCTAGACGTATAAAAAGTTTCAATGTTTTACATGGAATATAAAACTTAGGTATACGTTATTGGACCTGTATGTATAGTATAGATTTAAAGTTAATAACCTTAGCTTTTTCCCTGAGGTTTTACCCCGGTCCCCGAAAGATCTGTTGTCCCGGTTAAAAAAGTAGGTACCTATGTTTTATTCCAAGGTATGTTCTACTTAAAAGCAATTAGGGGCGTAAAAACGTTCACAAAAACACTCGCGTTCTCTGAACATATAGATAAACACAAACTTTCGGATTTATGTTAGTAAGATACTAACCTACAGAAGCATTATTAAACCTCGGACAAGTTATTCTTTTGATAAATCTATACAAAGACTGTTCTAGTTTTCAAAGCCAGAAACCGCTTACCTGGTCATTGAAAAATAAGCAGTAAGAGATTGAAACTCTTAGAAAAATTGAGAAACTAATATTTTATTTTTTTGCATCAGCTATGTTAAATAGTCAACCTCACCTGCACGTGGTGTATATTCAGCTCCCAACTTGAACAGCGGAACTGAAATGAAACATCCCTTATTATTTCACCAGCCTGTATATTACTTATTTTTACAATCTAAATATGTAAAAGGAAAGGGTGACTCACTGACTGATGTATAACAGATAGCTATTATGACGTAGGCATTTGCTAAGAAAGGAATTTTGAAAATTGAAACCGCAGGACTTGAATTGGGACCGCGGGTGAAACCGAATTTACTTTGACTTTCTTGAAACACAAAACTACAACGAATCCATTTAGACATGGGTTCGCTTTCATAGTTCGGGGCACTCCCTCTTTCCTTTCTCTTACTCTGGGTGTAATGTCAGCTAATGTAAAATCCTCGAGTTCACTGTTCCATATACACTTGACCGCTTAAGGCGACAATATCCGAGAAATGATGATTCTAGATTAAGTTTTTCTCGAAATTCTTTATCGCCAGAGATTTGTAAAAAATATAGGATGTTAAAAGAGAATATGTGACGAGTTTAAAAACAAATGAAATTTCGTCGGAAAAAAGTCGTGAATATGCCCCTTTTTAAAACATTTTTTTTTCTTATTTTTTCCATCCAAATAATTTGAAAATATTCACATACATTCTGATATCCAATAGACAAGGTACTGTTTAGTTTTTTTTAATAACATAAAACTGTATTTTTTACTAAAAGTGCGCCTCTCCTGCCTCGCTTGTCTCCGTCAGACGGAGTCATTAGCAGAGAGCATCCTCTTAAGTGACTAACTTTCCAAATTAATTGAAGCCATGACCGCAGCTCACATAATTCACTGAAACAATGTGTTAACTGTGGCGGTACCTAATTCACATAGTTCTAAGCTTGTCACCCGCGATTAAACCGTGTGGTGTAATACACGAGACCGCTTAGCTTTCTATACTAGGTACACACAGGGTCATGTACGCAATTTATTCCAGTTTCAGTCGTTTATGCACAAAGTGGACGGACGTTAGATGGAAATATTCTGTGGAATTCGTTTGATGGAAAACTGTAATGAAATTTTTGATAAATAATGTACATATTACTAGCTGTCTCAGCGGTTTCTCTGCCAATTTTCATGAAGTCGACTGGATAGTTTCTTGTGACATTGCACTCTGATAGTGAAACTCGTCCTAATTGGAAAACCGTAACAATGTTGCTTTTATTTGTATAGTTACTGATAATATAACTTTTGCAACTGCGGTTGTAATTGCAGCAATTATGTATTCTATAATAATAATCCATCGACATACTCATGTCGATCATGCTATTCCTATACGAGTAGCCAATTTTTTTTAGATTATTGTACTCATTGTGAACGACTTTTTATTGGACTAACTCTGAATTCTTGATATTTTTCCATATAAAACATCTATCTTGTTCGGACAAAATGAAATTCCCTGAAAATTTATAAAGATAATGTATTAAAGTAATTATTATTAAAATGTATATTAAAAAGAGTTGCTCAGTAACTGCTGAGCAATTGCTGGTTGCACTACACATAATCAGAGTGCAACGCTAGCATTGACTGTCGAATGCAGAGCACAAACAGTGCTTGCTGTAGCGCAGTCAACCTAGCGTTAAACTCTAAAATTGAAAATGAAACGAGGGTCACTTGCGGAGGTAGGTTTTTCATGTTACTTATAGTGCGGTACTATGGTTGCATGAATACGCTAAAGTGTAAAAATAATACAGTTGCGTTATTTTGTATTTCTTTGAATTTATTTTAATCTGGGGTAGAAATAACATCCTAATTAAAGGTCAAAAGAGCATTCATTTATAATCACAACATTTACAATTTTTGTTTACCAGTTGTTTGTAATTAAAATGTGCTCCAAAAGTTTAATGCTGCAGCTATTTTTTCACAAATTTTTGAATGCTGCGCCAAATTTTCGCCAAGAATTCGAAGCACGTTATATGAAGATAAAGGACGGCTTAAATCAGGCGCACTATGTATCTGCAGTGATCACTGCAATTGTAGCGGTTAGGCTGAATTAATTTATGAGCTTTTGCTGCAGTAGTGCGCTTCGCCAGCACAAACGTTATATAGACGTGGTGTTAACAGCTACCTAACATAATGATTACCACTATTTTTTGTTGACAATATTAAAGATCGATGTAGAATACAGATAAAATTGTTATTTAATGTCTATTTAACTTCAGTGCCATTAATAATAAAAGATCATAATTTTACCCGCGCTTATCATGACTCCGCCACATAAAACTTGAGTTTTTCCCCTTAAATTCGTCTAAAAAATAGGCAAAGTCTAGAGGGATGATTAATTGTTGAGAGATTATCGTCATTCCGTCGTATTCTATTCGCTCGGGAACAAAACGCGACGAGCATTGTGCGTGCGATGCGATATGAATATAATTTATTATCTGTGATGTGAACCATAGAAATCTAAATAAATCATTTTTTTTATATGTAGTTTATATATTTGTTGTAAATAATGTATGTTATAGACGCAATTTGAATCAGTACAAGTGCCATATCTCAATACTTAAATAAACACGTGACAAGGACACGTACGTAATTACATTATGTAAAATTTAAAAAAATAAATTTCATCCTATCTAATTGACTACAAATTCTCCATAAGCGTTGAAAACTTAATTATTCCTTAACTACCAATACAACACATACATAGTTTGATCTGAGTTCATACATTGATTAAGTGTAGGTATGGCATGATATTTATAATACTTCTCAACTTATTCATTTAAATGTCTATGGCGCAACCAGTAAGCTCTGCACATCCTAACGATTAATCATTATAACCAAGGAAATTAATTATTAACGAGCGTTTTCCGCCTCTACTGCGCTTGAAAACAACTGCCTTAATCGAATAGTAAATTATATTTAACTTCAACAAAACGATAGAAAATAAAAAATAATTAAAAGTGTAAAAAACGTGTAAATAAAATATGGCGGTCACCTTCATACGTGATTTGAATTACTCTGACACATTTTTTAAATATATTTCTCTCACTGCAGTTTAAATAGAATAAATGAAACGTATTGTAATTAAGTGTCCCGCAGTGGATTTACGCTGTCTATATATTTTATGGGGCGAAACAATTAAAGGGGATGCCTCTCTAAATTAAATTCTCAAAGTACTCAACAATTCACAGAAAGGCTTAATTTACATACATCCACAATGTCAAGAGAATTACACGACGCTTCCTATCTTTCATTTTTATAGCGACTATCGTTTTCATTTATTCAATTAACTTTCTTGGGGGGAAATGTCAAACCTACTATTTTTTTATGCGGAAGTGAGTTTGTCGTTACTTTGAGCCTTATTTATTATTCTACTTTAAATATTGGTATGGGTGGGCAAAAAAAACATAAAAATATGACGAAACGAAATTATTATTTTTGTATTAGGTATTTAGGTATCAATTCCTTACACCACAGCGAAATAATTAAGTAGATGGAAAAATGATGATAATTGTAGAAATAACACTGAGAAAAATGGTAATCATAAATACAGTGAATTCAGCCATAGAATAAATAATATATTCAGCTAATACTTAGATATTGATAATGATGAATCACGTAAAGTACGATACATAGGTACCTACTTACTGAGTACAATTTCTACGAAGATTTTATATAGTACCTAGTATATATATTTATAGACAGATTATCTATTTTTACCAAAATGTGTACAGTCTAGCGGCTAGACTATCATATGTGCAATGTGACAAGTTCTTACTACACACAAATTTTCATCAAGATCGGTCAAGCCGTTCATGAGATATAAGAGGACATAAAGAGACAGAGCGTACAGATTTATACAGTAGAATAAATGTAGGTACTATCAATGGGAGAATAGGCACTATTGAAGTACCTAGTACTAATCCAAGCTCTCACCAATAATTAATTCGTTCGTAGAACTGTCTACAAAGTACTACAAATAAAGTGGAAAGCTTCAACCATTCCAAAATGGTCAAACATTATTAGAGATATGAAAAACAACGACTTCAAGGTAAATGGATGACGCAGAAAGGAAATTGCGATCACGCAAAATAGACATATTTGGTACCTACTGTAATGTCGCGAGGGAAAATTATCAACAGATAATGATAATATCAGACAAGTGGGAGACCATTCACGTTTATTAGGAATTCCATGTTTCGTTTATGGAAGCAATTAATAATTCCATTAATTTAACACGTTCGCGTACTCGTAAGTCTGAATGACGTTTGAAAACCGGTACAGTGTTTTAGTATTTTATTTGGATTTGTATGGTATTTTACATAAGTACTTACTTATCGGGTTTTAGATTATCTCCTATATTACTTGAATAGAAAATAAATTAAGTTAGCTAACAAATTATTACTAATTATTTCTAATTTACAAAAACAGGTGAGCACAAGATGAATTATGTCCCTACTAGATTTACTAAATATAATTTTAAACATAAACGATATTATTAATAGAAAGTTGCATAAACTACATGTATTTCTTAGTTAATGTTTGGTACGGACACAAGACTGACCTATACACTCTAAATATTTTACACTAATCAAGCGTTTGCATGCAGCACCAAATACAATTCAAAGGGGATGTTAACTTTACACTTCCCAGAACTTTCAGCGCTTCAAGCTTTCGGCTGCTCATCCAACAATTCTCACATGAATATATGAATGAATATGAAAATGGAAGAAATACATCCGACTTGCATTAGAGTTTTGGAACAATTATAAGAACAGATAGGTGTGAATTTTATTATAACAATTTCCAGGTCTTCACGCCAAAAGGTACTTTAACGTGTAAGTATTACGAATATAAAGCTGTTATGTACGAGTATGTTGTAAGTAGCAACTGCTCCTTTATTAGAACCGGGAGCGTGAGGTAACTTATCGCCATCCTCAGCCCGAGAATGTCAACTTCATTTCATCAAAGACTTCTAAATCAGCTTTCTATACCTGCCGACCAAATAACTTCTCCGAAATCCTTACTTAGGTACTGACTTTATTTACCTGCCTTAATTTATATGGAAAAGGTATGTAAGTACTTACTTACCAGTAGCTATGAAATTGACTGTATCAAGAGATCTTTATTGCTCAATACATTAGATAAGTACATACATTACATATATTTAAAATCACCTAGTTTTACTTATAGTTAAACACGCGTTTATCGTTAAAATAAATAACCGCATAGTGCCCAACGTTCCTTTACTGGACAATAAACGATTTTATAATGGTACAACTACTGTGCATCTGAAGTAGATATTCTGAAGCAATCAAATCACATAGTGATCCCACTATAAATACATGAATTTATGATCATGAAACAGTTACCGAGGAAAACGTTGGTGGTTTTAACGATTATATTTATCGCATCGTCGTTTCGCGGGAATCGTAAAATGAATCAGTTTTATAACGTACGATACGTTCGTTTAGTAAATGTAAATATTCATTCTAAGAAAATTAACAACTCTGTCAGTATCCAAAGATTCACGAAGATCTTGTCTTTGTAGTAATTTATTTTCTTCATGCTTTTAGCATATTTGATTGAATTATGGTATAAGCGGGTAACTCAAACACAGAAATCAAGTTCAATCATCATTAACATTAGGTCGCCATTACAACTGAAACTATCTTTGGTAGTTAGATATATATTGATAAACTTGAATTTTCGCTAATGTAACTCGACTTCATTCAAAGTGACAACGTGTGATTTCATTTTTATCTATCATGGTTCAATGAAACAAGTCTATCGTAGTTTCATCAATCACCCACCCCACAGGTTTATAAACAATAGGTTTTGTTAGTAATCTGAGCATCACCCAATAATGTGGGGTTTATCTATGTAGTTTACTCATTCATAATCAATTAAAAGGCATTTTTATCTGATCCCAAACTAAGCAGTACTTGTACTATGAGTTATATTTCAATAAAGTTTGATCGCCCTACGCGTATCTTATGATCGCATAGACTGAGACTTGTGGCCATAGATCATACACTATACACACATAAAAAGGATTTCTTCATTTAAGATATTTTAACTTCCACGAAGTTAGTTTGCATTGAACCAAGATAATGGCGATTTCATATATAGGGAAACTAATATTTTCTTATAGAAAGAAAAAAAAACTTTTGGATTAATATTCATAATTCAAGAAATCAAATGTCAATTGTTTTGTGACAAGACAATTGCCATTTGATCCAAGACAATGTATCTTCCACCAAAGAGATTTAGTTTTCTAGTTCTAATGAAATTGAAGTTCTTAATCCTAAAGTACTTATAACATGTTCATTCAAGAAAATGCAGAATCAATGTAAGAGATGATATTCTTAGTTCAATATGATAAAAATGTATAACAAAACAGAACGATCTTGTTTTGAAATTGGTTTTACTTGGATTTTGAAAGTGATACATATCTTAAGATTTTTTTATCTTCACATGATATAAAACATTCTCAGTTTAATTTGTTATTATATTATAATAACAAATAAAAGCCTTGCATAGAGAAATAATAGATTCTTTCAAGATTTCAACATTTTTGTGTAAGTTTCTGAAATCTTCTGCAGAAATAAAATATTCTCATTGTAAAATTATTTGTCCTACCAACAAAAAGGGTTTTCTCATTATAAGATAAATTTTACTTGTGGCAAAACGTAACGATTTTTTACTAAACCGTAACTATCTTGGATGTAGTAATGTTACTTTCTTCCGAGAATTAAAGGGTTTTTATTAAATCGTAATTATCTTGGATGTAATAAAGTTACTTTGTTCTGAAAAATAAAGATCTCCTTTCAATAATTTGTTTCTCATTGTGAGATTTTTGGCATGCTTGTATAGGTAGAAATATATTTGCTTAGTCTAAATTTAAGCTTATATTAGTGTAAAAACCATAATGTAGGTATTCGTGAAAATAAAAAATAAATCTTTTTTTTTCTTTCGTACACATCTAAAAAATGTTATAAATTTTCACGAATACATTATGGTTTTTACACTCATATAATCTTAAATTTAGACTAAGCAAATATATTTCTACCTATACAAGCATGCCAAAAATCTCACAATGAGAAACAAATTATTGAATGGAGACCATAATCAAAACAAGCTAGCTTTACTACTTACATCCTAGATAATTACTATATAATAAAAACCCTTTTAGTTCCAGTACAAAGTACCCTTACTACATCTAAGAAAGATACAATTTACTTTCTTTTTATTTCACACAATTTTTTCGATCAAAATGAAAAACAGGTTTGAATATAATGCAATCTATATTAATAGCTGGCTGTACACACGAATAACATCATATTATTCAAGTAATAAAGACATATCTCACATAATGTTATTAATTTACACATAATTTAAAAAAATATGAGAAACTGATTTTAAATTCTCATATAACACTTACAACAGTCAATAATATTGATTAATTACAAAATTAAAAAATAAAATAATAGCCTAATAACTAGGTATCTAAAACTAAAACGATAATTTAGATACTTTTAACATTATTCTTTATAAGTTGGCATGCTTATGGCGACTTACCTACACTAAATATGTCTAACATTATAAAACTGTCAGTACAGTATAATTAATAATAGGTCATTGAATTATCAACACGTGCAAATTCCCTTGTAAAATTATATTGAACATTTAACTTGTTTGCTTGCAGAGGCCTTCAGCTTTTGTTCTTCTATTTTTGTATGTAGGAATATCACCAGGATTCTAAAAATAAGACAAATGTATTAGAACGTTGATTGATCAGATCGTAGCGATATTATAGAAATGACACCTAGATTAATGTATGACAGACAAAATAAAACATAAGAGGAGGATGAATGCATATGTATTGTAATGAAATGATCATATTCTAAAATAAATAAAATACTTTAGGGATGTACTAGGTACGAGTACCTACTGTATGTATCTAAATGTATAATTTCCAAAACGGCCAGGAGTCTTTGAGTAATCGGGGATCGAACATGAAAACAAAAGAATATGAATGATTCCAACGAATTGAGAACCTCGTAATTTTTTAAAGTCGGTTAAAAATAAACTTATTGACTTACTTTCACTGTCCAATTTTTCTAAGCCTTGCACAATGCTGAGCAGATTTTCGTTTACAGGTTTTCTTAATAAACTTCTTTAAATAACCTGTAAAAAGTTGTTCGTTGCGTGGGACAGCAACGCACAAGCTTTTACTGCGAGGGACACCTTGTCCATTGCAGTAAAAGCATTTATGCAATTTATATTGGCCCTAAACTGCCTCTGCGCGCACAAATGGAGTTGCTTGTTATCACTTTCTACTATAGGCTTCTGCTTGCAGAACTTCTTCTTGCATCTTGCTTTCAAGATGTGCACCAACGGCCGGCCGGTCACGGAAAGAATGGTCATGGTGGCCGCTCGCTAGTTGCGCGGTATTGTCTTGACAAAAACATATTTTGTCTGCCGTAAACCGTAATTCCTTTAATCTAGAAAATGTATCTTACTATAAGTTATTTCGTTCGATGATATGAAGCAATAGGAATTGTTAAGTTAAGACAACATTGTTTATTCCAATTAACATACTATAAAACTACAATGAAAGAAGACTATCTTAATTTAAGATATTATTACTTTGGAACTTAATAAAATAATATTTTCTTGCTTAAATAACATAATTCTTCATTTGAAGATTAAATTTTAATAGATTAAATTGTTTAAAAATGTTGAAATAAGATTTTTTTTTGTTTTTAAACTTAAACTTTGTATATTTGCTTTGAAACAAGTTTTCTTTAAATGTCAAGTAAAATATTTTATTGTACAAAGAATAATATTTTCTTGGAGAAAATATATATGACTTGAACAGAAACACATTCTCTTGATATTAAGAAATATTTCAAGACATTTTTTATTCTTAATTGGAGAAATCCTTTTTATCTGTGTATCTTGTAGCATGCAGCAAGGTTATTCCCAAAGGGATGGATGTAGTATGATAAGGTAGGTATGATTGCCAAGTTACCTGGTTTTCTCCGCATTCGCCACTGCACCGGCGGTGGCGCCGTGCTCCCCGCGCCCGACAAGGCCAGCTTGAAGCCGTAACCTGCAATTATAAAAAAAAATTGGTATACCTTACCTATTGACCTAAATATGTAGGTAAGTATATATAGGATAGTTTTTTTCAAGTGGAAGTGGTAGATCAAATCCTAAAGTATAGGGAATAGCGAAAAATGCGGAGGTCGATGAATCGAAGTCCTTGATTTGGAAAAAAACACAGCCTACATTATTGTTCCATCTTATATTATTTTATTGATCAGTTTCTGGGAAGTAATGTTGAATGGTTTTTTTTTAATCCTAGTAGGTTTACAGTTTTTAGTTTATCAAAATCGGCCTCGACGAGACTCGTTTCAGTGAAAAAGCCCAAACTTTGTAACGACATCTATTGGCGTTAGGTCAAACTAAAACAGTCGAAAGTACGCAATATGCGGAGGAATTATTTAGGATAACAGAAGCCTTGCTGTGTTCGCTTCGCAATAGTTAGCTTACAAGCAACTAGATGGCGTTAGAAACTCTAAAATAATGTATATTTTTTCCAGTTTAGCCCGCCAAATTTTCATAATAGTGGGCGTCGCGTCGGCGTCGTCATAAAAATTAAACATAGAAAAATCTCACTCCTACCTAAAACTATAATATTATTGATAAAAGAAGTACCTAAGTACTTTTATAATTTAAAAAGGAGACATTGGCATATTGTTATTAAATTTAGTTTTGAATGATTCGTCCTCTAAATATTAATATGATAATTTTAATGAAAGGAATTTAAAGTTCACAAACCAGAATATTGTTGGCAAGGGTGAGCTGAGCATCCACCAGGTAATAATCACCACCACACCACCATGCAACAATTCAATCAACAAAGCTCCTGAATTACTTTTGCCTCGTAATAATAGATGAAATTGAAATTTTCCGAGCCCCAGGTCGTAAACAAAAAATGAGCAACAACTTAAAAAGCGTAGCGTCTCAATACTTACCTACTGCGAAATGCTTTTTATTACACGTAAGTGGTAAACATAAACAAGGGGCGAATTTGAAATTCAAATTATTATATAATAAAGTAGGTATACTGAGCCACTGTGCAAACTTATATGTGTAAGGTTTAGGTAAGCACTTTACTCTGAAACTCTATTAAATATCCCTCCCGCTTCAATAGAGGCTACACTACACTAGCAACCTAACGATTTCAATGTCTATTAAATTAGTAGGAGAGATTACCTCACTATTAAATTAAGTCTTTGTGAAACCAAGCTTTATGAGTATGAACATTTTAGGTACTTATATAGATTATTTTATTATAAAAAAAAAGAGATAGTTTGTATTTATTTAAATCAATCTGGTGTCATAAATCCAGGAAGTTCGGTTATTTCATACACGTATGTTTTTAATTACACTCTATAATTTGAAGCTTTAAGTATAAGTCTAGCCCATAGCTCCAAACCTACATGACTTTACATTCCGGATACATCCTATGAGCCTTTACATTTTCTAGAGAACCACATTTTGGTCCACCTGATGGTAAGTAGGTATATAGTTACTGTCATCTAGGGGTTCCTACCTTCACAAGCAAGCAATTAGCTCTTTTCCATTAGGTACCAACAGCACAAACTCTTTGTAAAACGCGAACCCACGAAATACTTACGTGACGCGACGTCATTACCATTGAGATAGAATACGCATCAAAGTAATAAGCTAGGTCGTTAAAATTTTAGATAATTGTTTTTTTTTCACGGCAACGGCTTTTATTCTAGGATAAGCTCAATAAGGACAAACCATAATCTTAACGGGGTCAAGTCACAGCTTCTCGCAACGATCGTAGATGGGAAACCAAATCGATTAATCATCAATTCGTATGGGTGTAGCGTCGTCGCAGGCCCATAGTAAATTTCGTACGTTTGCAAACGACCAAAGCCTTTGCCTTATCAAATATCCCGTCATTTTACAAAAGGCCTCAGCCAATAAAATTGATAAATAGCTAGTTCCTTCATTCATGTCTTTTGCGCGAGAAACTCTGCATACCGAATCAACGTTCCTCCGTGGAATCAACAATAATGGCGGCACATACCTACATAGGTATACGGTAGGTACAGTGAAAGTGTACATACATAGGTATGTACCTAATTGTATTAGGTAGGTACCTAATTAAACATTTTGAATAAAACAACAATAAGTAAGTACCTACTTACTACCCATTTACCGTAAAAAAAGTAAGTATCAATATGTAATGTTTATATCATAAATAATAATAGGTACTTTTAGGAGCATGAATGTAGAGATCTAGGCGTTAAGTATACAGGCAGCGTTTAAAATCGGCCTGCGACATAGATACAAATTACGTCATTTATAGGTACTATTGCTTGAGAAGATGAGTTGATAGTTATGACGTGCTATGACGCAATTTGTCCACATGTGCTAGGTTTCCAACTATGTGAGGTGCTTTGGTTCCACAAACTGTCTAGGAGTAGGGAGTGACTCCTGACCAGTATCGCTCGTCCGGTGAGTGAGTCGGGGTGGGTCGGTAGGTACATGAAGTACCTAAGCCTCACCCTGGACAGTCGCTGGGGCTTCGAGGAGCACTTTGATTGCCTAGTCTCACGGATTGAGAGGGTAGCGGGTGCTATGCACAGACTGTTGCCCAATCTGGGTGGACCGAAAGAGGAAGTTCGCCGTCTCTATGGGGGACCTCTACCAACATATGTTTTTTCGACATTCGTACTACGTCATCACAACTTAATTTATCATCTCTTAGAATAATGTTAATATTTCCAAGAAACATCCATATAAATTATAATAATCTGAGGTTTAGCAAAGGTAGGTATATTATCGTCAAGCGATTTTCAAATGCGGTAATCTCACAAGTTATTCATGTTTTCATTCAAGTTATTCATAATTAAGCAGTGAGAGGCCAGTTGGCGTGGATAGTTGGTAAGATACCACCTATCATGGTGCGCAGGTTCAGGGATCAGATAACCGAGTGTGAACCATGCCCAGGATATAATTTCCGATAGAATCCAGTAAGCTTCCCAAGCAAGTTAATAATTTACAACCGACGAAAAATATAAGAAAGTGCTGAATACCTATATAACGTAAGGACTTTTTTCCGTGACGCATTTGCTTGCTCCTTTGAAAAAAGTCCTATTTCGAGCTCCAACACTGGTGCTGATTCTATTGTTTAAAATTTAAAGTTATATTAGTCACGTCACCTCTATAAAAAAGTTAGTACATTTTTAATAATTCAATCCAGGTAAAAGCATCGACGAAAGCATTTAATGGTTTCAATTCCATTTTTAGAACCTCATTTGACGTGTAATCTATACTAATCTATATCTATCTATAATAATAAAACTGAAGAGTTTGTTTGTTTGAACGCGCTAATCTCCGGAGTTACTGATTCGATACGAAAAATTCTTTCACTAATAGGAACCTACATTATCCACATCCATTCTAGGCTACTTTTTATCCCGGGAACCCGAGTGAAACCGTGAGGAACAGCTACTTAGTATAAAAATATGTATAATTGTAATATGAGCGTAGCCAAAGCTATCCTATTATTTTATCTGAGAAACGTGTCAGTATAAAGGAAAATTTTATAACATTATACTTAAATCGTGTTCGTTATTCTTTTACAAAGGCTTTTGTTACATTCAGATTACATCGAATAATTACGTTTTCAATTCCAGAGTGGTTTCGTACGTCTAAGGAGTAAAGTTGAGCCAAAATCGGAGTAATCCTTTAATTAATTAAATTACCAACATAGCACAACTTTCTTGAGGTTATTCGAGTTGGACCAAAACATCTAAGTTCGGGCCTGGCTGGGGTAATTATGAAGTTTGTTTTCAAGTCCAACGAAGATTTGACACTTGACATCCTGTAAGTACTTACTTGTCCTAAGAAGTAATTCTATAAATTAGCTATTTAAAACAAAATATCAGCATGTCTGTTCGAGATTCTTCTCAAAACCTTGATTATAAAATTTTGACGCAAAAGGTCATTGGGCATTTTTGACCCGGAAAGCTTGGTAATAAAATAGGTCAAACATGGCCTTTTCACCTATTTCAGTGAAGATAACTTTATTAATTTTATTATTCGAGCAATTGCGTCGCACTGAAACCGGAAATTAAACTGGGAAGGCAAATGTCGGCCCAAATCGACTAAGAAACAAATGATTGCGATAACTGGCAAATCAAGTAGTAGGTAGTAGTAGTCAATAAGTATCATAATTGAAAGACACGCAGTAATTTTTTTCGAAACGCATTTTTGTTTCGATTTCTCAGTTAATAATTTACTTACCTACATAAAATACGTCTCTCTGTTTTTTTTAGGTTTCAACAAAAAAGAGGAATTTTCTTCGTTCAATTGATATCTACTTTATAACCAAATCTAATTGAGATTGGAAGAGCAGAATGTGTCTAGCTAGACTCTAGCTAGACTGAACAGCAGGCGGAATCACCTGAGAAAGCTTCTTAGATAGTTTTTTTTAGTTAGTTCTTTTTGCGGGAAAAAGTATGGAGTACTAGATGTTTCCTGCGGTTTCACCCGCGTTTCCAGGATAAATGTATCCTATGTCTTTCTCCAACTATCTGCGTGCCAAATTTCATCGTGATCGGTGGAGCATTTTAAGCGTGAAAAGGTAATAGAGTTGCTGTCGCATTTATAACATAAATAGGTATAATTTTCTGTGAAAAATAGACGTAATTTTATGCACACAAATGTTTGAGGTTCGACTCATGGCTTGTTTACAATTAATTATTATCTGTCAAATGCCGTATAATATCAATAGTTATACTAAAATAAGTAGGTACCTATCTACCGAAAATGCAAAAAGTTAGTGAAGTATCAGAATTTCTGAGTTTCCTTACATATTGCTTCTTTTATACGTAACACAAAATAAATAAAATTTAGTTTTCCTTACCCACGCGAAGCCTCCCACGCGAAACCTTCGGTGAAAAGCTCATGTACAATTTTATTCGAGTCATCTTCTTACCAACCCTTAAGACCTTTACATACGAACTGTATTTACATGCATAAATGGATAAAAGGCATGTTGTATAATAGTAAAGTGAATGAATATACTTTGAAGTGGGACTGAAATTCTTTTTGTATGTAATATATCAGGTATTTCAATGTTACAAAACTAAACCTGTCAAATAATGGATACTTACGTAGGTATTTATTTGAGATAGTTGGACCGACTTTAATGTCAATGTTATATAGTATTTGCAATAAATAACTTGAAACCAATAGCTTTGGAATTTACTATTGAGTAGATATTATGTACCTGCCTACTGAATTACTCCTACGCCATGCTTGATTTAGCATTACAATTTATATAAGCACATAAAATGAAAAGTCATTAGGGCGATTTTATGAGGCACGTTTGGTAGAAATTATAATATTCTAGTCTCTCGTATGTACGAGGTATTATATACCTACCGACTTATCAAGAAACTTTTGGTGAACTTCCCTGTTCCTTTGAAGTTCCTTAAGTAGAAACTTTAAGATCGAATCACATTTAACTTAACCTGACATTGTTCCTACTTTAGGGTTAGTAAGATTGAAAATGGCAGTAGAGTCAACTGTAACTTTTATGAGTGCTTAATGAAAGATGATTCTAAATTACTATTTTCAGGAATTAGGAAGTAATATTTTAAGCGAATTTAAAAAAGGAGATGGTTCAATTTTCGACTGCCATTAATTGCACGTTGTCCGATTCTGATGATGGAAGGTATGAATCCCAGGAAAATCGCAAACTAAAAGTTAAAAAATAATCTGACACTGGTACACTCTCTTTTTTTAAAGTAATTTATTAGGGTCAGTCTGGTGATCGATTTTTCAACAGGCTATTTATTGTTTGGTACTAAACCCTGTTTTGTCAATATTGTATCGACATAAAAATACTTCATCTCAGATCGATATGATCTTATTATACGTCGAAAGAACTAATTAATTAATTTAACTTGTAAGTAAGTATGTATCGCTTTTAACTATGGTACCTATACCTAACATTGAATTATTCCTAAACTTACTCGTGTTAATTGTATTTGAGCTGTGTGTAATAAACTCCAGCAAATATTTTCACTGTCCCTTATAAAGCCATCTTGAAATTATTCCGTTAAACTTTCAAACTCTGTTGTTACATAAAATAACATCACATCTTTGATGAATCCAATATGGCTGCGTTTGGGTCAGGGTAGAACTTTGGTATCCTCATACCATTAACTTCAGCATAAACTTAGCAAGCGTAGTTCATGGAATTTAATTAACTATGAAATCATACTCCTTATAGCGAAGACTTCTAGCATGGATAGAGTTTTTATTGAATTATAATTATTTTCTTTTACAATAACAAAGCCTATACCTAGCTTTCAGCTTAAATAAAGGCACTTTCTATATTAAAACCAGCTTATCATAAAATACATTCACTGGATATCAAATTTACCGAACATTGTTGGATATCAAATCTTTATTAAATTAAGCTATTCAATTTAGGGATAGTCAAAGCACTAGTTCTGCCACAGAAAAGAAAAGGCCTGTCTTCTATGGTTTCAGCAGCCTTCAATTGGGAAAATAACCCGACGACTTTTCAGCCTCAGAGCTATTTTTATACAAGGTGATTTTGGTTGGGTAAAAAGGCCTAATATAGCCTAGAACCTAGGTATATCAAGCACGTTTAATTTGTAGACTCAGACAATTCCTTTAAAGAAATTGATACCCTGCATTGTTTGTTCAATTCCCTTGCAACCACGCACGAGTGGTCGAGTCCAATTACTATCGCTTCGAATTCATTAAGTTTCACAGCTTTAATTAAACCGTCGATGGACGAGAATGTACCATTCGTGCAAAATATGGAACACAACATTAAAATAGCTCCTCGTGATCTAGGGTAACCATACACCAGTATTAAACATGTAATGTGTGATATAGGCAGATTTTCATGTGTTTTTTCTTTGGACAGGTTTATGTTTGAACACGATCATGTCATAGATGATCATTAGATGATGATGTATCGAAATTAATTGATGAAACCAAATTTTTTTAAGCCTTGCTTAGTCCCATGTACAAAATATTCAGCAAGTCAATAACAAGTGTATAAACACAGATTAAATACTATCCCAGAGTAATATAAGTAACAAGCTTACTGCTTACACAAAACGAATCGTTTTTCCATATTTTCGTAATGTCACCCTACTCGTAGCATTAATATCGGCATATTCAACGTATTAGCTGCTGCAAGTGGAATTCATTTGCCATTGTTTACAGTTACAGTCTTTTATAGCATATATTTTCAGAGAAAACCACTCGCATACCATTTAATATATGTAGATAAAAGTAAAACAGAGTAATTTATTCTGTAAATGGATGAATAGTTTCATACATAAAACATTAAAATATACCTACTTATATTGTGAAATGAATGCGTTTAGACAAGTGTTTCGATCCACATTCAGCAGCAAAACTTTTTGTCGTCCATATACCTTTCAATGTTATTTTCAATGGAAATCTTTACATTACGTAAATAAAAATGTATATAATTTTAAAGAGAGTACTTGATTAGAATATACAACTTTCGTCTTTAATAAATAATACGATTCAGAATAAATACGTCTCAGTTATTTCAAGAGAAGTTACGTAACATTTAAGTTTTAAAGTTTCCTTACCCAACAAAGAGATCTACAGAGCTATTTCCATCGAAGGCTATTTCTAATCCACCTGCAGTGCTTTTTGAGGTGGAAATAGGTACCCATCAATATGCTTACAGTGATTTCGAAATGGTATTTTAGCCCGAATTTACTTACCATCAGGTGGACCGCCTGCCTGCTTGTTAACCTTCTGATATAGAAGAAACAACCATTACGAAAATGACAATTACAACTTTAGCATAAATTTCGCACTCAGGAAGTTCTCGAATAATATAATACGCGTGCTAGACTATTTTGTTGATATTTGTATGGAAATGTCATGTTTCCACTCTAAAATATGATCTGTTTATGGTATACATCAATGTCCTTTCGGCCTACTATAGGCTTTTAAAATCTCCCGGATCAGACAAACTTCGAATATATCCTGGGACATTCTTCACACTCGGCCATCTGTCCCTGTCTCTAAACTAAGCAGAGCTTGTAGTGCTTGTATCATGTATGGAAATCAGATACTTCCCATAGTAAAGTTGTTCATATTGGTGATTAATAAAATACAAATTACTCTTGCGCATTAGCCTCGCAATTCAACGAGGTAACGTTGCCAGCTTTTTGGGAACCCTGCCTGCAGGCGGTGATTTAAATGCGGTTTATTATTTATAGTTACTCTGTATATATATATATATATATATTGTAGTTTAATAGTTCTAAAGTTTAATTATAGAGCCAATATAACCTATTGTACTATTTTTCAACTTATCTGCATTTATCTTTTGCAGGCTACGACACAAAATACGTCTGACTGAATGTATTCTTTTGTCAACATTGTTTCCAAATACAGTTCGTGACTAGCACATATTTCAATAAGTACATGACCATAACACTAACAATGTTTTTGTAGTCTTAAATATGGAATGGTGTGGTACCATCGACGATTTTCAAAAGTAAAATCGCATTTGTACATCCGATTTAATATTTCAGGTGCGTGTATTGATTGAATCATACGTTATACTAACCGCATCTGTATTTATGAGGCATTCCCTAGTGACTTTTCCTCATTCAACGTTGTATCTCAAAATCTCGATTTTCCCATCATCATCGTGGGTTTTCAATATTTTATATGAAAAAAAAACGTTATTACGTAAAAAAAATTGCTTTCATTGTAATTTCTTAGAGAGTCATTAATAAAGAGCGATATCATTTTTAAGAATACATCTGTAAAGCTGTAGAAACAAAAGAAAATTAATCACGACATAATAATCTTCGTAATTCAATACTACCACAATACAGATATTTATGAGTACTTAGTTCAGAAAGTTTCCATTCACTTCAACCTCTCCGTGGGAAGTTTAAGACTCTCCGTGGGAAGCGTAAAACGTCTTTTACAGACATTTAAACTACCAAATCTAAATTATATCTCTATAGCAGTTATTACTGTCTCCAAGGAGTGGGAAGAGAAATAGATACGAGTATGTACTTAAGACAAGTAGTAAATCTGAATGGTGATTTATCCCCACCCACATGTTAAAACTTCCACAGAAAATTAGTAAGTAGTTGAAATACCGACAAAGCTTGGTCGATCCCTTGAAATACATTTCCCTACAACTTATAATATATTCCATTCAGTAGGAAAAAATATTGAGTGGACGAAGTTTAGTTCGTGAGGTCGATGCCTTCTCGATGTTTGGCGACATCTATTTTATTTATTTTTTATTGGAAGCCGTTTTGCAAAAGAGTATTTATTTGTCGATATTTTTGTTTGCAAATAGTGAAGCTCTCCAAATATGCCGGCCGGACAGGGGCATTTATTTATTTTATCGAATAACGATATCCTGCTGATCCGACTTCCTTCCTACTATCCTGCTTATATTTATGACTTTTATTCCAGGAAAACATGCGAGAAACAAAAAACCAGGAATCCCTCGGAAACGTAACTAAAATAAATTATGATAAAAAAACGTATTACAGAATATAAACAGCAAATCTATTCTATGGTGAATTATTGTCGCAAAAGAAAATGACTATGACTAAATATAATAAAAATAATCTACCTAGTTTTTAGTCCCATTTTACGACCGATTTTATTATATTAGTGACCAAATACGGATAGGATTACGTCACTAAATTTACGGGAATAATACCGCAGATTACATTAGAAACGAAATAATGGTTATAAGTATGTGTTTTTTTACACCATGTAAGTCAATAAGCTTTTTTTGTGTATAGATAATTATATTTTTATGAACTCTGATTGATGTTTCCGTGTCGTTATGTATTTATTTAGCATATGCCAGATACCTACAGCAAATACACAAACACGAATACGCAACACCATGTGAACTGCCGGCATAAGCCAGAAAACTGTGGGAAGTTAACGTTTGGAAGCTGGCAATTTGCCCCTACTACTGACTGACTATGTAATACATTGCCTACGATACTTGATATCACAAAATAATGCAATGGAATTTAATGTTGGTATTGAGCCATAACATAATAATTATGTTTAAGTTTTTTTCTTGATTGTATTGTTTTTACTAAATTGTAGATTATGACGTAATTAAAACTGATAATACTATCAAGTGCGTAGGTACCTACGAGCTAACTGCTATAATTGTGCTGGCATTAGTAAATTTTGTATAACAAAGGTACAGATGAAAGAGATGAATCAACCTAAATATAACTTTGGTAACCAAGGGAGACAGGTGATTAATTAATTTAACTCTATACTATACTGCCACGTCAAAAAATAACATATTCACCGAGAACGTTAGATCAATTTATGAACAAAGCAAAGTTTCCAAAACCTTGAGGGAATTAAATTGCAATGAAATCGAATCTAAGAGAATTTGCACAGTGTTAGTAACGACCAATGTCGTGACAAATGTCGCGGGTTCGAATCTTATAATAAGCTTGAGCTTTTTGTGAAGGAAAACATCGTAAGGAATCCATAGCACTATGGCAGGGTACTTTGAATTACCCGCCTGGCTGTCTATACCACCCTAAAGTTGAAAATCTGTCACCAATCACCGACATCTGCACCCGAGATCCAATGACATAGTGTGCTTTCTATCTCTAAAATACCAAAATAAATAAATAATCTAATATGGCTCAAAGAACATACGAAATCAGATTGATTTTATCGATATGTAAGTAATAAGGGCGTGGATTTAATAAGCATTGAGTAAGTGCAAATGTGGGCGGTTCACGTACCTCATCGCAATAAAAAAGGTGGTGAATTTAACGCCTCAATCCGGAAGTACTAAGACTGGGTGTGGTAGCGACACATAAAATACCGTATCCAATTACTTAACAACACTCGATGGCATTTATTATCACGGTACATGTTGCGTTGTCAACCATCCATAGTTATACAGTATTGGTTAGTTAGAAGATACTTCGATACCTAACTAAATTCAACTAGAACAGTCACGAAAAAACATTTCATACAAAATATCAATCTGTTCGGTGAAAAAAAAGGGTTTGTTCCATAGTAAAAGTTGTTCATAATAATAAGACCAATAATCCCTGAAAATTTCAACGTGATTAAAAAATCACCGATTAATATAAAGTGTACGTTAATACGTTTTTCAAAGGTATGTTTGTTAATACTTCAATATTGGAGTACTTATTGCTTTTTACTCATCGTCGTATGGTGGAACCTACGAGCGAATGCAGTGGTCTCATGTTACCGGGTCGTTACTATCTACCATTTTATTTCCTTGTCCTAGATTACTGTACTAGATAACGACCGCTTTTTCTATCTATTTAACCTACCCACTTTAACTACATCGTAAAAAGCGATGTAGTATTTAGTGGTGTATTTGCTGAAAATTTTATAGTGTTCTGAAAACATTCCATATGTTAGAGTTAAGCAGTGATTGATATACATAACGGTATTATTATAACAATAGAGATGTAGATGCCTCCACTGTACAGAAAACCGCAGCCAAATAACGGTTGTGAACTGAACAAATATAGTGCTTCTGCGCGTGAGTGGAGTTATGCCCCGGTCATAACAGTAAAATAATGGCTTTAGTTATTGTTCTAAGATGCCTCGGGTGTTGCTAGCGTCCATAGGTTGTAGTAACCGATTGCCACCTTTGGGTTTTTCTTATTTGCCGATGTATTCTGTCTGTCTGTCAGGCTGTCAGCAAGGTGGTATTTGGTATCTCGCATCAAGAAACATAGCATAAGTAAATCTCAAGAATATATATATATCTGATAATAATAATCTATACTAATATTATAAATGCGAAAGTAACTCTGTCTGTCTGTTACCTTTTCACGCTTAAACCGCTACGCATATGATAAAGACAGGCTACTTTTTATCCCGGGAACGCGGGTGAATCCGCTGGGGAAACTAGTCGACCTATACGACGTACCTACTTTATATCATAGAAACAGGTTTCAAATTCCATTTATTTAATCTCCACACAATATGCTTTAATTAATACGGACTTAAATATAATCTAGAGACGTCAATAATTAAGTAAGTAATCTGGGATTTCCCTCCAAATCCCATAACGCCGGATTAAGCCCTAGGTAAATTCCCCTAAACTTTTACGTAATACCTTTTTAGGTACTATGATGAACTGTATTGTATCATCCTTACGTCCTTGCAAATATCTTTTCTTCATCATCATCATTCATCGCATTTCAGGAAGTAGCTAAATAATCGATTAGAAATTTCTTAAAGATTCATTCTTACGCATGAACGAATAAAATACTTGTACCTACCTAATAAGATAAACTGAGAAACTCAGCTGAATCATTAGTAATTAGAATTACCTATTTTATTATATCTATATCTATGATTGTTTATCCACGTCACCTGTTAATAAACATCTTAATTAAACACGGAAAAAACTCTAATTAAAATTGTAGTACCTACATACAAAGGAATTTTTAACAATTATAACGACTTCGCCTTCAATTACATTCTATAGTACTACATATTTGACACATAAATATATATCGGAAAGTTGGCTGGTTGGTCCGACTCGGTTGACTCATATTAAGGTGGAGGCTTAGGAGGAGTAAATATACTACCATTCTTGTCGCTAATAACATGTTGATAACTTACGACCTATAACTGAGCCGCAATTAGCAAAAAACATGATAAAATTTGATTTTAACGCTCCAACCGAAGTTTTACCCTTAATATCGTGGTAGAAGGGTTGGGTTACATATTACGTAGTAGCAGCACTGACAATGACTGACGTCAATGACCATTGTCTATAAACGGGTTAATGTGGGTAGTATCACTTTTGTAACGGTCAGTTGATCGCAAGCTCTCGGACTGTACGCACCTCAGTGCAAGCGTTGTTTCACTAGATCATCAAGCCTATAATTTAAAACTGTTACGTGTGTTAGTGAAGTGATAATTTAATTATTGTAAAATTATAACAATAAATCTAACGGGGCTCATGAGGAGTTTCTTGCATCGCTTCTTCTTCTCATACGGGACTTTTCCGAAGCGATATAGTATAACGTTGTTTCATTGCCTGCATTCCTGCGCACGTCGAATTCTATACTACCACCGAACCCTAATTATTTAGGCGTTCGTATCGCTTGGCTGTCGTTGACCCCTTATGTAGGCGTCAACGACAGTATTAGAGTTATGTATTTGCAAATATTTCTAACCTTCATTCAACACAATATATAAAGTAAACAAATATGAACGGTAAATAGGCAATTCATCATGTGACCGGCTAACTCGAGTGGCATGTCTGAAGATAGTGAACTGTTTGACAAGAATATTGATGAACTAACTTCTACTAAAATGACTCTCATGCCCTGAATAACGAAATAAAAACGAATCTACCTTGAATAACATAGATATGACAATATAAAAGCATAATATAGAGTAGGTACTTACGTTGTCATACCATGGCAAAAATACTCCTAAACTCGAAGGTTTCTATTTCTTACTGGGACAAAAATGATATTTTATTATTAGCTGAATCTCTACTAAGCAGTCTTCATATAAGTATATACAACAACGTTGAACCGGGTGGTTACCAGGTTACCAGGTTTTAAAACCGAATTGGCCACAGATGGTCCTTGGAGCCTTCTAAAAAGTTGCCAGGAATAGTGTGCAGTCTTTTATGACCTGTCGGTAGGTGAGATAAGCTACAAAAATAAATCTCATTAGTTGGAAAGGTTTTTGTTTTTTTCAATAAACTGTGTTACAATTTTTTTTTTACAACAAATATACAAACTATATATAAAAAATTTCCTCGAGGCGGCCGCTGCTGCCGATCAACGGCAAGGTTCCCAGAAGGCTGGCAGCGTTCCCTCTTTGTATGGCCAAGCTAACGCGTTGGCGGAAAAAGCTCCCCGCCCGCCGGTCCCCTGTGACCTCAATTAATTTTGAAGATAATGTTCGAGAAAATCGGCGAGCCTCGGACCCCCAAGGACCCATGTTCTCGACCGCAAAAGGCAAAAATAAATAATTTGGGCCAATAGAAGCGTATTTTTTGGATTTAGAATTTTTAGTGTTACAATTAAGTACTTACATGATAATGTAGTGTAGTGTAGCGGCGTAAAACTTACAATATTACTTTAGGTGTTCATTATTTTGTGGTTACATTACTATTATACCTACCACCTATAATTGGAACGTTACCGCGATGACATAAGTGCACAGAGGAAAATGCGTTATTTATTTTAACATAATTTTAAATTATTTTGATAATTTCATAGAATTATTCCGCACATCAATTCAAAAGAAAAGATTCACATAAAAGAGTTTTGATACGCATGCCTATTACATGATTTTCCTAATGCACTCTGTCTACTGTCTGTTAGTTAGCTACAATTTCACGACTGCGGTGACTAGTCGTGAAATGTTAATGAAAATTAGCTGAATGGTAGCTTAGTTAGACTGAGTGGTAGATAAGACTTTTTATTCCTAAAACGAGGGCGAACAGATAGTCCAGAATATAAGCCCACCGCCCTCTTTCGGAAGACCTCTGGTTCCTCTGGCACCTCAAATACCAAGAACATTGGGACTTTAAACATAATGGTGGCACGAACATTATGAACGTACTTGGGAGTTCTAGCTAACGTATTCAAGTGGTCACTCGTCTTGAATTTCATAACAAGTGATCAATCATCACGTTTCCAGAGCAATGACATTAATTAACACTTAATTATGATGTGAATATTGGTACCGTAACTTGAGTCACGTGTGTAAAACTCTGCATTGAGCTTGACCTTTAGGTGAAAAACATAGGTGTGAGATTCTGTTCCCGTCTACACTTTGAACGCTTACCACCTTCGGCCACATTCACCATCGAGTTCAAACAAAAGGATGTAATCATAAGTTGTGGAATTAGTTTCCCGCCGTGGTTTTCATGGCAGCATGGGGTTCTTCCATGAAGGTGGTTTCAATGAAAACATTTTTGCAGGGTCGGCATCGCGCGAATGATGCGCGTCTAATAGGCTACGGTTACCGCATACCAAGCGGGCTGTATGCTTGTTTGCTACCTTGATATAAAAAAGTAGATTCCACAATCAAACCAAAACACAAGCAAATTCTATTTTTTGTAGTAATTCCGAATTTAATCTTCCGGTTTTAATCCGTTCAAGTAGTCTTTTTGTTTATTTACCCCTTTATTCCTGAGCCTTACTAACTAACTAAATGTCCACAAAATAAGAGCGGGATTAGCTTGATGAATCTGACACAAAGGTTTTTGGCCGGCAAAGCCGCTGTCCTTGGCTATTCAAGTCTTCTTCTGATAATAGATTTGTCGAGATTAGTCGAACTCTATTAACTGGTATAATTGTTTTACTGCTAACCTCCGCCCTGCGATATTACCCGTATTTCCAAGGGATCTAATCTTTTAACGGGATAAAATTTTCCTTTGTTCTATTATAAGTTATGATTTATTATAAGACATCTACATCCGTTCAGCCGTTATATCGCGATTAATTAAATATAAAAAAAAAACAAATATACAAACTAACTTCAAATGTATGTTTTGAAAGTTAGTCGATTTCAGTAAACTCACTCGCAATGTTGATTATAAATCTTGTTCTATATTTCCGAAGCAAATAAAATATTCAGTAAATAACGTCAATCAAAACAAATATTTATGTTTAACTATCCACAAATGTTATAATAATATTGAATTATGGTAACATCATAACATCATGTTATACCTATATTCCACATGTATTTCGATAAAACATTTTCGTTAAGAATAAAATATAGTACACGCCTGAGGCAGGAGGCATTACCCGGTTGAGAGCTCTCAACCCTCACCGAATTGTCCCTGTTAGATGTGAAAGCTCTGAGGTTAACACATTCAAGTCCATTCAAAAAAAGGCAGGAACCTTCAATACATTCAGCATAAAGCTGAAAGTCGAAAAATGCTATGCTGTGAAATTTTCTTTAATACATAATCAAAAACTTGTACAGGCAGAACGTTTAATAATGCCTATTACCATAACCTTATATTATAGCCGATATCAAAGCGTCCAAATTACAATATGCAAGCAGAACCCTCGGAAAATCAATTCCCCATTAATTACAGGAATCCTATTAAGTTTCCTTGTTAACTTCATGACAGGGCACGATCTGTGCTTAATTACTGACACTACTCCTATTGTAGTAATAATGTTGGGTCTTAAACAGGAAAGCCTTATAACGACAAAAACACTCGCAGTATATCCGTAACTTTAGTTTAATTAGTGAATGTTGGCTTAAGTTTCAGTTAGGAGTCGCTGTAAGTAACTACCTCTTTAAAATTGTTTACTTTATGGTAGTGTTTTAGTTTAATTTTATATTGTGAATTATTTTCTTGCCCTACCAAACGATGGGGTGGCTTATGACCTGGATATTCGTGGATCTAAAGCCATGACGTATGATAAAACAACTGTGGCTTTAAATTCAAGAGTAATTGGAAAATTGGCCATCAAAATATTGTAGAAAGATAAACTGTGTTTTGTGTAATTCATTGAGATTGAATAACTGATAACTGAATTGCATAATTAATTAGCAAATATATTGATGATATTTTTATCACTACCTAAACTATTATAAAGTTACAAAGTTTAGATAAGTACAATGTTTTTTGCTATTTTACAAATAAAAAAGGCCAATAACAAATTACTTAATTAGGACGAAGGGTGAATTTCCTACATTTTAGGTTCATTAAGTAAATGCTACCTTGACGTTTGACGTCACACAAAGCCCTGAAGGAGACCGCTGTGGTTAGCATTGACCTATGCAAACAAATGAAGTTTGTATTTGTATTTTTAACATTCCAATTTGCAAGACAACTTTAATACACTATTTATGTTATAAACATAATACAAAAAAACTAAAATCTATGTATGTGATAATCATTAATTACGTTGGGACCTATTTCATTTAGAATACCTATACTATAAATCTTCAGTAATAAAGTCCCAGTTTATAAAAAAATGTTTGATATAAGAACAGGACAAAAATCAATTAGGTACCTTAACCATCTATCCTAATCTAGAATATTAACACATTCCATAAATACATAGATATAATGAAACAAAATTTTGGGTAACGTCTTGTTCCTATCTAAATTCAAGGCATTATTTAGAGGACAATTTTTATTCAGGTTATATTCGCTCGATTATAGCCAACATTTTTTGAGACTCAACATTTAGGCGCCCATTAAAATAATGGGATACTTACGTGTCTGTCCTTTTTATCTATTTTAATCCTGTTTTACTATAAAGGCTTTTATTTCCGTGAGCTCTATCTGTCTATGAAAGGAAATGTAATGGAAGATCGCTTCTGATAGCTTGTAGGTAAAAGCGTGTACCGTCCGCTCCAAATAAGTGGATAGACTTATAGATAAGTATATAGTGACGATTGCATACCATACTTATTTTGTCATGCAAGTACGTAATAAGTAAGTATTGTGTAGTGCGACAGAAACGTTTTATTGATCTCGTCTATATTGATGTCTTCAATATAGCAAGATACAGTATGACACATCTTAGATGTAGCATCGGCAAATCGTTTTCGTACACTTCACTTCCGATTTACACAACTAATAAAAATCATTCATTATCATGCCATTCAACGTTCAACAAGATCATTTTCGCCGATCATTTTTTTACTCATGAATAATGTTGTAGGCGCACTCTTTTCGCGAACGATCGATTTTACGAATTTTGCCGATGCTTCATCTAAGTTGTGTCATACTATACTCGTGTTACCTTTATTTTATACTAGCTTTCCGCCCACGATCCTCTACTTTACCTCCTTAGGGGTTGAATTTTCTTTCTTAGCGGATGCCTACGTCATAATTGCTACCTATTAAATTTCAGTTCGATCCGTCCAGTAGTTTTAGCTGCACGGTTGATAGATCAGTCAGTCACGCTTTCCTTTTATTCATTTGGATCAAAGAAAAGTAACTTTGTAAAAGGATTACAAATCGACCTATATCCAGTGGTAAATCCAATATGATTGAAAATAGAATGTAGTGTACAAATATTAAGCTTCCTTAGATGTCTTACTTTGTAGATAAAAAAGTAATATTAAAATGAACACCCATTCCATATTGCTATCTATAGCATAAACAGACTAACTCAACAATTGGAATATAAATGGAGGCAAAATACAATTACAGCTGACAGTCAAACAGGATGTCGGGAAAATGTGCGCACTACGTGAGCTGTATATTTTTTAAAATTCTCAATTTAATAAATGTAACAGAAAACAATCAAGGCCCGTTTTCAATACCTAGTACCAATAAGGAGCTAGTACCTACCTACTTCATTTTATGGTCCAACATTTGAAATAATTTTAATGCAAAATGTAAAAACCACCAGACTGCTTGTTTGGCGACTTCGTAGTAAAAAAAACAATAACGATTTTATTTGGTCAAAGTAATTTATTTGAATCCAATTCAATTAAAAAGGATCATTGAGTAAATTGTAAAGGATACAGCTACCTTTTGGAGTTAATTTATTCGTTTTTAAATTTGCGACAGTAATCCAATTACCTGCAACAAAATAAATAGGTATAATATAATATCCTGGGGATATTCTTTACACACGGCACCCAGACTCAGGACTAACAGACATGTTGATACACTCAGACGTTTTTCTCAGACGAAGGTTGTGGAGCCAAAAGTGGCAGCCCCCATGAACGTTTTTTCCTTTTGAGGTACGGAATCCTAAAAATTGATTTCAACTCAGACATGAAATTGGAATTTGAGAACGAGGCGAAATTATTCCCCTTGTAATAGAATTAATAATACCAGGATATTCATGATAATGGTAGAAAACTGTCGTTTAAAATTTCAGACTTTTAAAAATAATAGCTATCTCTATGATAAATAGGTTCAACAACATTACTTGATTTGAATATTCCTGTGGACTGATACATCTCTATTACGTATGCATGAGAGGGAGATACTGTACATAGTAGGTATTCAATATGGAACAAAAATATAATATACATGATTACATAATTGATACGAAGGTTATCCATGCAACAAATAAATAAATATTCTCCTAAGACATCTTCATACAATCATAGAAATCTGATTACAAAGTGCTCTAACTAATAGAGCTATATTCGTACTATGGAAACCAGATGACTGAATATAACTATACTTACTAAGCATATTATATTTAAGTAGAACAAACATACTTCTTCATGTTACACAAATGTTTTCCTAAGTTGGGATCGAGCCCACGACCTGTGGCGTGTTCAAAGGTAACACCAAACCGTTAACAATACCTACTTTCCATAATATGGGACGGGATTATCTATCCCTGCGGGATATTGTAATTTTTGGTAATCATACCGAACTCTACATACACCCGTCCGGCATATGCAGGACGGTCATACCGTGTAAACAAAGAATAAATAATATAATAATGTACTAGTGTAAATAAATAACTAACATTAGCCAATGCTAAGTATAACAAGAAATAATGAAAATAAAATAATATACGATGGTACCTACGGAACCCTCTGTGTTCGAGTGCGACTGGCAGATTTTTCGCTGACGTCATTTTTTTAAACTCTGAACAATACAGATGAAAAGGATGATATACAGTCTTACAGTCTATAAAAACTATTCATGCTTTCTACTATTCATTCATAGTATGAATACACACATGGTGAAATATGGTGCGACAATACAAGTAACGAACTATTGTTTTGAGTGGTCGCTCTAAAATAGGTGCAGATATTCGGATAGGCTTTATTACCAACCAACATTGCCAAAACAGTTTTAATTACACCACATAATATCCTGTACCGTACCGTATTACCGAGAGATAGCATGAATTTAGTTAGCGAAAGTTTCTTACTACGGAGCAGTTTACACCATTTCATTTGAGTGACGTCTTTTGTCGTATTTATTGTAAGAGTTATTGAGTAAGTTCTTTTAATTTATTAAAATTGATACTTTACTAAAAAACACCGGACTAGTGCAAGCCTGACTCGTGCACCGAGGGGTTTCCGTAAAGATAATTTCCTATGTTACTTTAAACACCATAGACGTCTTATCGGTTTTCCTGTAATGAATAGGTAAATAACTATATTCAGTACTTAAAAAAAAATGGCCCATTAGTTTCGGAGATAAGGGAGAGTGGTAAATTTTCGCCTATTTTCTTATATAACCTGAAAACTATTTCTCCTAAAATAATTTAAAAAATATTTGAGATCCTCAAAACTAGCACTTTTATTTGATATGTCACACGATATTTTTTATTTATTTTCTAATTTAACCAAAAGTGTTTACGTTACCTATATACATGTCCGTGTTTAGGTAACCAAGTTACATAATGTGTACCAAATATTAACTCAATCAGTACGTGTTTTTCCTTTTGAGGTACGGAACCCTAAAAATAATAGAATAGAACATTTATTCAGTGATTTTACAATAATATTATTAATTACCGTATTTATTTACAATTTATTTACCGTATAATAGGTAAGACGTATCGTATCATCCAGTTTTTCCAGTTTTAAAGCCATCGATCAAGGCAATTTTACTTGTGTTTTTTTTTACTAATAGCATATTATAAATCATTCAATTGACACAACTAGTAACAGAAACTAATCCTTTAAATGCAGATTTATTACTGATTTTATAATTGAAATATTCGATACGACGTAAAATTATTGTATTTCTGTGGTGAAATTTTTTTATGATTTACGTTATAACTTTAAGATCTATTAGGTATACCATATTCAAGCAAAATATCATTTTATTTCATTTCAAATCAACAACAAACCTGGGTCTACTTGCTCTTCATTAAAAACCAAAAAACCTGTCCTTACAACCTGTTGACATTGTATTCCTAAAGCTGCATTATGCTTCAAACCAATAACATACTATCGTATTGATAATATTATTAAGTAAAGATATTATTATGAATACTGGAATAAAACGTGGTCTCTTTTGGTAATTTGGCATGGGAGGCAACTTCCGTTATCTGACTATCGTCCTTGTAACGAGCAACGTCTTTGCCTGATAACTTGAGTCTCAAGGTTCAGTTGTAATTGTTTCAGTGGGAATGGATTCTTTCAATCTATTTGTTGGTGATGAACTAAATATATAAAAGCTATCAACGCACAGCTCAAACCAAGAACGGATCGGCCTGAATTTCTGCATTCGGATAGCTATTATGACGTAGCATTCCCTAAGAAGGGGGTAAAATAGGGGATACCGGGTGAAACCGCTGGTCGGAATGCTTGTTTCTTTTGTCTATGTATTAGTTCTAGCTTTAGCAGAAACTAGTCTACAAATATTGGTTCGGCTTATAATATCTATACTTTAGGTACTATGTATAACTTTAATAGTTAGGTAATCGTCTCCTGTCATAGGTACGTATGTTTGTAATTATAAACATACAACATGTGGTTATTAAATATTATTACGACACATTTATACGCAACCTCAGATTACTAACACATATGTAACACAACTCGTACCAGTATTTTTTTAAATAATCCTTCAGGCTATGTTTTTACTGCATACTTTCTAGATGTTATTTCTATCTCTTGGGTTATGCTAGATTTCCAGATAATTATCGTGCACGTTATGAAACAGTTAAACAAACTGCGAAAAGAGGTGTAATTTTTTAAATAAGGAAAGGTATGTACCTACCTATATCACCTACATAACTTGAAACGTGCGTGACGTAGCGGGAATCGACGTAGCGGAAATTGACGTAGAGGGAACTCAACTACGACGTAGAGGGAAACGCAACGTAGTAGGAGGAATGATCTTTTGACGATTAAACAAGTTTACACAAGGTACTAATAGATCAATTTCAATCTGAAGTCACTCTATTAAGTTTTGTTATGTTGCGTACGTATACTTCTTTCAATGCGTAAATCTTTTCGTGATAAATAAACATAATAATATAGATGGATGGTAGAGACGATATCGACATTATATTGGTTTACGCATATTGCATATTAATCGTGGCATTGAATATTTATTGTTTTACGAAATCGGAACATTCCACTCTATTAAAATAACGAGTTTGATACGAAAGTCCATACACTGAGCAATAAAATGATTATATTGATTAAGTAAATATAATCGATGAAAATGTTTTATATGTGCTACTTACTATAAAGTGCTTACATGAAATATTCTACAATAATATTTTGAAACAACTCTTAAATCGTAAATGTATTTTAGTGTTTTATTCATTATTCAAGCTTAATTATTTTTTGTTTGGTTCACAAAGGGCAAAACGGCGCTCTATTAGTGTCACTCTGCATAATAGACGTCTGCCAATGTGTGACAGAGACTGAATAATGAAATGCAAATTCAATTAATTTGATGAAAAGGAGCCATAATAAATTTCTCCTGGAATGTGGAGTCTCATTGTCTAGTGAATCAAAAATGCACTGTCAATGTTAGTCAGTCTAGCTAGTCCATTATCAGATATGGCCCTACCAGGCCGGCATGATTCGCATCTGACCGGTAATTTTTATTACTATAAGGTAGTACGTAGTATATTATTTATTCTTTGCTATATGTAAAGGTTGAGTTTGACCATAATTACCTACAATCTGGTTGTTGATGAAGTGGTAGGTATTATTACAGGTATTATTATATTTCTACTCTTCAAGCCTACCGCGGAAACCACAAGGACTTTGAATTTATTGTTTTATTTCACAACAATCTTTCAAAAGGAATGGTTGCATACATTTCTAATTGATTATCATTTTTCATATTCAATAAGTACAACAACAATGACAAATCCTGCATACAGCGTACACATCATTGTTTACCAACATAGGTAACGTTGAACAGACTCATATTTTTGGGTATGATTAAATTTTCAAGGTTACCAGAATGAATCAACCACATGCTAATATTTACTTGTGGTAGGTACCTACTTTTCTTGTTGTTACATACTTGCCATCCTTTGATCTAAGTCGGAAATAATAATAGTATAGGTACTACGTAGTTATATATAGGTACAGTCTTTTATTGTCAGTTTTGTGGGACGTGCGTTGTGGCGATTTTGTGGCGACAATATTTTTAAAAGTCTGGAATTTAGAAGATTGGGCCTTAAATTGATCATTTTAATACCTACACGTGAATTTGATTGATTCCCTAAAAATCTCCGGAAACAATCATTTAATGCATAAAAAAACGAATGTGAGGAAAATATATTTTTAACACACTAGACTAAATTATTTTGCGTCTAAGTGTTACTCTTGACACAGCACATGACTTGTGTTGTTTATTTATGTATTTGCATACATGAATATGCGCCCATTGTTACAGGATTCGACATCCTGTATACGTGACATGAAATATGCCAGTTTTATCTAAAAAAAAATCATTACACATAACATGAGATGAGGACAAACCTACGCATTGTCACCACTCTATTAAGATAAAATATGGTTATAAACGCGTTAATCTACTGACTTCAATGACAGGCACGATTAAGATAAATAGTTAGTGCGTATAAATACAATAAAAATGATATGGATGGAACTTTTATCTAAAAAGCTTTTAACGTAAATAAAAATGAACTTCAATCCATTAGCAAAATTGATAATAAAGTCTATCACACAATTCATATGAAAAGGAATTATGTGATGAGTAGATTCCGTAGATAATGAAAACTATGAGTAATTAATGGCTTTTAACTTCGATATACAACCTTCAAGCCTCAAGATTATATGCAGTGACTAGCGACTATCATAGCTCGCACTGTTCTTTGGCAGCCCATTCCATGGCAACCAAGAGAAGAATTCAAGGTGGACCAACGATCTTGCGAGGGTCGCGGGAAACCGCTGGATGCGGGTAGCGTAAAACTGGCCAACGTGAAGATCCTTGGGGGATGCCTTTGTCCAGCAGTAGACGTCTTTCGGCTGACATGATGATGATGACATAGGTACGGCCCAAAGTAACTTACCTATCAACAAATACCTAGGTGTTGGTAATATTTGGCTCTATCTGGAACTTTGTCATAAAACATTTGCCGAATAGTTTTGGCAACTGCAATAAAGAGCCATAACTTATCTTCTAAGATAAAGCGAGCTTACCGCCACAACGAACATCACAAATCTGACAAGAGGAGACTGTAGTAACTACGCAGTGCAGTTAGTATTCTTATTTATTCTGTGGTTATGTTACATTAATATTGATAATCAATGGATGTGAACAAGAAGCATGTCTATGTTCATTACTTCTAATTTATATGTATTAGTATGTGGGCGTTTTCCTGAATTGGCAGAAAAGAAAAATATTAATTTCAAATTAGAATTAGGTCTATATTTATTGCAATAATTTAGGAAATGGCAACATAGAACTTTTATAACTAAGGCCCAATTACACCAACGTCTTATAGCACTAAAACCCACGGGTTAAATATGGCTATGTGACAGAGTTGGTATAGAAATCTGTCTTGCAATGCAGCGTCTTGTCTGATGAAGCAATATTTGAAAAAGGTCAATGCATAAAAACAAAGCAAAACATACTGGTTGAAAATGAATGTCTGCAGAATAAAGCTCTGAAGCCCTTGAAGACTGGGTGCCTATTTACGCCCACATTTTTAGTTCGCCCGCCGCCGCCGCGCCGTGAAAAAGAACAACCTTTTTTATTACCGAGAAAATGCGGGCTACCTTGCACGAATTTGGACTTATTTCAATGAATGATTTTTGTTATTTCCATCCTATGGCAAGGCACAAAAATCGATGTATTTTCTTGTAATTATTGATCCTACTATCCGATCCTACTGATATTATTAACTTAAGATCCCTCGGGAATGCGGGTGAAACCGCAGGGCGGAAGTTAGTACGAAATGATTCTCTTAAAAATGCTGCCAAAAATTTCAAAACTTTAGTTAACATAGGTCAACGATCATCTGTCCCCGACAAATAGTTCTGAATTGAAAACGGTACAAATGGATGTTTTCGGGCAAATGAGTTGAGCCTAAATGACAAGACAATAAAACATAGCGACTTTAATTGAATGCTAAAATATTCGCCGTAGGGAAGTGGCACCGGATGAGGAACTGCTCTACAGATGGCCATTTGAGCGGTCAGTACGGACATAAACAAAGCATTTGGTCGAGTGATTGAACCAACCTTTATATTATACAATACGTGCTTCTTCATAAAATTCTCTGTTTTATTGATCCTCAGCTCCAAGGCTCCAAGGCAGGATTACGGATAAATGCTTACTGGACAGTAGATTTATGTTCTGAAGTCGAAATGAAACAGCTACTAATATAATAATAATATTATAGTAGGTAATCCTACAATGGGCAATGAAATATAGTCTAGGACTTAGTTAAAGAAGAATAGATATATAAGCATTATTTTATGGAATGCCCTATATAATTCTGGCACGCAACATTTTCTGTAAAATACTACATAGTTACCATAAATAAATGTTATTATTGTCAAAAAAATAAAAGTTAAAATAAATAATAAATTTTCTGCAATAGTTTAACTTCTGGCAAGTTTCCATGATTCTGTGTGAAACATCGTACGACTAGCTTACATATTCTAATTACTTATTTAATTATTAAATCTTTCCTTCCTACTTTAATGTACGTGCTGTTAGTAATGAAATCCTACCAAAAACATTTCATGTAAAATTGGCGGCCAAACAAGCTCCTAACGCTTTCGCTGTAAAATAGTTATCAGATCCCAGGAAAAGCCAAGCCTCTAAGCACTGACTTTTCTAACCCTACAACTTGGTTTAAAGAGTACAGCTTGGCGGTTGCAGAAACGAGGAGTATGGTTGGCGGTAACGCGGAGTGGAAGCTAGTACCAGAATAAAATAATACAATATTATATCTTATGCATGATTATCTGTACATTTAATGAGCATCATAAGAATATGGTAAACGAAGCCATGTGTATAAAACCTTATTATACGAGATTCATCCAAGGCCTGCTCCAATCCATATGAACCGAATGAGATCATCGAGAGATATCTGCTAATATACAAACCATTCGATACAATCCAAATACTCAAATCGAATGTCCCTTACCTACGTTGTTTATGACCTTCAATAAAATGTGTTCATTCGATATACTAGATAACTAGGTACAGTATGACACAACTTTAGAGTAAATTCAAATTCAAAAGTCTTTATTAAATGAACTCATTGCAAGTATTTTTAATCGTCAAATTTGTAAAAATAAAAAATATGTATATAAAAAAAACTATAAAAAATAAAATATTAAAATTAACAATATGACAATAATAATAACAAAAATTATAATAACAATAAATAGCATGTGAAGCGAACAACTCATTGAAATGCGTTCTTGTCCTCTATAAAATCAGAAACTTTATAGTACCCTTTTTTGTACAACTTATCTTTAATTAGCTTTTGAAATTTGAACACAGACAATTCTTGAATTTCTTTGGGTACTTTGTTAAAGAAGCGTATACATTGCCCCTTAAAAGAATCCCTACTTTGCTCAAACGAGTTACAGGTATAGCAAGTTTATCCTTATTTCTAGTGATTGAACTATGAGTATCGCTATTTTTGGGAAAGTTATGAATGTTTTTCCGAACATAAATTAAGTTTTCATATATGTACTGTGACGACCCTGTCATTATATTTATAGTTTTAAATTTATTTCGTACGGAGTCTCTGGGACTTAAATTATATATAGCGCGAATAGCCCTCTTCTGCAGAATAAAAATTCTGTTGATGTCGGCACCGCTACCCCAAAGGAGGATGCCGTAAGACATCAAACTATGAAAATAACTGAAGTATACTAATTTTGCCGTTGTAACATCGGCAAATCGTTTTCTTACACTTCACTTCAGATTTACACAACTAATAAAATTCATTAATTATCGCGGCATTCAAGTAATGTTGTAGGCGCACACTTTTCGCGAACGATCGATTTTTATGAATTTTGCCGATGCTTCATCTAAGTTGTGTCATACTATATGTTAATCGATCTATTCATGCACCATTAATGGAGTGCTCTATTGATTTGGTTTCATTAATTGATTTCGATTTTTATTGATGGTCAAAATGTATTTGGCTTAGATCTCAGTGGACATAGGATGCGTACACGGATTAAATTACTCTTTATTTAACTAATAATTTGAAATGCATAGAAGATTTTAAACTTTAGAGGTATAAAAATAAGAAGTTTACAATTTAATGTTTTATCCTCAGTGATTCAATCTGCACTTTCAAATATTAACTCATTTACTATTAATGGGATAAAACGAAGCGACGCTACATTTTCCCTAACTCAAATACTTTGTCTCCATTTTAACTCTCAACAAAAATTAACCCTTTGCCCGTCCTAGTTGTAGCTGAATTTTTAACTCACTTTGCTATAGGTACCTACTACATTTTTTAAAGAGGAAAATTATTATAGACTTGAAGACTAAATAATAATTTACAGTACGTAGATTTAAATTATTAAAAATTGTTATGTAAGAAGGGGGCAGGCAGGTAGGTAGGTACCCCTCATCATCATCATCATCAAATCAGCCGAAAGACGTCGACTGCTGGACAAAGGCCTGCCCCAAGGATCTCCACGATGGCCGGTCCTGCGCCACCTGCATCCAGCGGTTTCCCGCGACCCTGAGTAATATTGTGGTATCCCTCAATAATACGTAATATCCAGTTTGTACCATACAAACTGAATCTTTTTTATAACCTTGCATATCGCTTAATATAACATTATTTTCATCAGAAACCCGATCTTTTTTTGGATTAAGTGACAACAAAGCGCTCCAAAAATACGACTACCTTTCCATTACCAAATCAAGGTATGACATGAGAGCTTTGCTTCGCAAACATGCCTTAATTGAATTCTCTATGCTTGATTCCCTTTGAAATGTAGAGCCATCTGGATTTTCCTTCATCATTTAGATAAAATATAAGGATTAATATTACGTAAGTATGTACTTTAATTTTTTAAATACCATTATTAAATAAAGTCAGAGTGAGATTTCTGGGCAAGCGTGTTCCAACATAAGCTCCGTAATCGTCCTTTAAATGGGCAAACGCAAAATAAATTATGAAAATAAGGTTATTTAAAACATACCTACTTACATAAATCATAAGACATGGACAGCTATTTACAAGCTGGTAGGCTGGTTAGGTACCTACTACAAAACACAAAAAACATAGTATTAGATACTTATGGCAAAATTTACAAAAAATGGTAGGCATATGTAAGGTTATTAATTGTACTATTCAAAAAACACGAATCGAAAACGTTTCCGATAATGGTATAATTGATTTGATTGGATGAAGAATAAACCGGTATGCTGCGTACTTTTCCGACTCTTCAAATTGCCTATTGTAATTAGAGAGGACAAAGAACGCGGTTTAAAAATCATTGAGTGTCTTTAGATGCTAGTATCTATACAGTAGAGTCTCATTTCTTTTCATTGTAACTTTTAAGAAGAACGAATTCGACACGTGGGGAAAATCACACACGTTATACGTCAAGTTTAGTACATTATACATACTACATCATTTCAATATATTAGGTACTACCTGTGTTTACGATGCATTCTAATGGTTGCATTAGCTAATACTGTGTATCTGTTTTGGCACAGAAATGCATTGTCCCATTCAACTATTTATGTTGAATTTATTTGAATTTTATTGCTAGTTTTGAAGTACATTAAAAGAAGGAAATACAAAATGTTTCTACTTCTAGATTTATTACTCGTATCGTAACAAATTGTACATAAACGTGAAAAAAATATAAGAACTAAGGCCCAATTGCACCAACATCGTATAGCAATAACCCTAAGAATTCTGCCACAAAATAACAATTAGATTTTCTTGAATGTTCATGGAGAATATAAAATTTGGTTTTGAGATATTAACCTCGACGTTATACAGAATAATAACACAAAATATCTGAAACACAAGCACAAGGTAATGGTAATTTCAAATAGTTTATTCAGTGTGTAGCAAGATGTTTATTTCCATAATTCCGTAGAGCAGACTAGGTAAAGCAGCTACCCAACTGTTTGACACGGTCACATTTGGATTCTAATGAACCAACAAAATATGTATATACATGGAGTTGTTTATTGCATTTCGACTCTTGGAAATTCAAGGATTGTTTGTTACATTTTTATTAAAACAGAATTTTCATGGATTGGATTAGGTCAATATTGGTTCTCAAAACCAATTTCCATGTTCATGGTGCCTTATAATAACCAAATTCAGTATCTTCCTTTCTTA
Organism: Tethea ocularis; assembly: GCA_963555595.1. NCBI lineage: Eukaryota > Metazoa > Arthropoda > Insecta > Lepidoptera > Drepanidae > Tethea > Tethea ocularis. The sequence continues at coordinate 4,655,350 of OY741970.1, read as the reverse complement.
CTCTAAATAATATTATTTATTCAGTGTACTTTTCCGTCATCGTTGGCCACTGAGAAATCAATTTATTAAGCCTTGAATCGAGCTAACAACCTCAACGTGGAATGGATTTGATTGTGACCCATAGTGTGAAAATTTCTTCAACCATAACGCGACTTCGTAATTCAATTAATACATATTAGTACCTCCCTCCACGTTACACATTTGTCATACAGATGTTATCAACCCACGTGCTCCAATTTTAAAATCGAATGACTCAATTAAATCCTCAATTTCAATGTAGATTAGAGCGTAATTGTAATCCTTGACAATCTCTCATCGTATTATACAACGCTTCCTGGTGAATGTTACTACTGAATATAACGTTCGTGCAAACGTAATGTAGTTTTAGTACAAAGTGCACCTTTTATTGAACTCCATAAAATGTAGGTATCATTTATTTGCACATGTGTCACTGTGCTGATTAGTTAATTGAAAGATAACATACTCAGCATAATGAACACCTACAGGGTATGAGTAGCCAATGGTTAGTCAACTATTATTGTTCTCGGCAACTACATTAATTGCTAGGTTTATAAAATATTTAAACCTAGCAATTAAAGTATTTGCTGACAATACCAGGGCTATCCTTAGGTACCTACCTTCTTCCTTACTTATAATGTAACCGGACAACTCAGTCCCTCGCCAGTCGCCTGCGACTGCACAGGGGAGCAATGACGAGAAAGGGAATTTATGCGGCATAAAGGGAAGCGGGGAGCTGATGGTTCACTACGTTCGCAATGCAACATAAGCCCGTCACTTACTCATTTCTAACGTCACAGGCGTGGACTGAGTTATCCGGTCGCACTACTTATAGTATTAAAACTTCGAATGTTTGTTTCTTTGATGGCTTGTATTCCTTTCACACAGCCTGACACAGCAACGGATCGAGGCGATTTATGGCATAGGGATAATTTATGGCCGATATATGGTACACACGGCCACAGATAAAGCTACACACTGCTGCACCTTATGTGGTTGTAATAGGCGCTATTTTGCAACAAAAATGTGTAGCTGGATCTGTGGCCGTGTATAACTTTTAACCAGGGAACGCGGGTACAGACAACATTTACAAAAGGATCAAATCTGAAATTGCTGGTAAAAATCACTAGTTCTCACTCTACATTACAGCGTAATCACCCTGTGGTTTGATTTTAAACAGGAAATAATATGTAACATTTCTCTTATCGGCTAAACAAACCATGACAAGGTTATCACTGTGTTTACGAAATACTGATAATAACGTAAAAGCACTAATGAGAACCACGTTTGCCAATTTGAAGAAATTTTTGTAACGAACTGATAGAATCAATTAGCCTGGTATTTCTTCTTGAGACTATTTGGTCCTGAGGTCCAAAGAAAATATTAGTTTCAGCAATGTCCGTTACATTTTTTTGAACTTTATTCCATTCTATAGTCATTTGTGACAAGCAATCATACAGTATCTCGTATTGCGATTACGAAAACATTGATAAAAGTCAATTAGGTACGTAGAGAAGTGATTAATCGATTACTTAATTGATGTAACATAGTCAGTCTCACAAAGATTGAATGGATGGAACTTTACACTGATTTTCTAGTGATTAAATAAGCAGCAGATAATAATCATTTATACTTACAATACTAATAAAATAGCAATATTAAAATCAATGTCCCTGACTGATCGATCACTGACTACCGCTACCCTACCGCTGGCTGGTCCTAGAGACATGAAATTTGGAGATCGTGTGTAAAATGTCCATGTAAAATGTTAGCGTAGGTGTAGGTACGAATAGGTCCACTAAGAAAGGGTTTCTCGAAAATTCTATCCTAAGGGAGTTAAAAGAGGGTTGGCGGGGCGGAAAGTGGATTGAAAGTTGGTTGCTTGAAAATCTAGATAAACCTATATGTGTATGTAATCTACACGCCAATAGTTAGTAGGTGTGGGTGGATCATATGAGGAGAATTTATTCATATTTTCTTTGGCTTACACTATATGAGTCTGATCACATTAATTTTAATAACCTACTACACATTGAATTTATCTCAAATTCATTTGAATGCATGAAAGAATAATCAAGTTGTTAGAGTTAAATGACTGTCAAGGCTATAATATGAAACATCGGTTATAAAACATGAACCATAGACCACTGGACATGTCCTTGGCATCCCACCACCATGTCTTTGCAAACGATTCAACCAGTACTGATCCTTTTGAGTCGAAAAACATCAGAAAGAGTGTAATGATAATGTAATATCGCTTTGATTTCGGTACTTTTGGGATCCCTGTGGTAAAACCCCATTGATAACTTAAGAGATAACCTTCTGTTATCCTCTTTAGATTTTATTATTATTTTAAGACAGACGAAGCAGCTAAACACTACAAATATTATCAACATTATTCTGACGATACAAAATGGATAAGAACTTCTATTTTGGGTAAACCATTGAAGCGTTTAAAGGAATATTTGTACATTCAGTCCACACTACTGAGCTAACATAAAAAGATTACATCTCCTCGAAAAGGGACTGAAATAGCAAGTAAATAGATTCTGTTATAAAATGTCTGTTGAGTTACCTACATTTTCTTTGTCAGTAAATAAAATGTTATCGTAGGTAGGCCGATTTTATTGCGTATCATATCATATGGAAAAATAAGTACTATATTGGATTCTGATACAATAATATTATCATTAATTATTATCAGTAAATCACTAAAGGACATTGTTCAGCGTCCATACATCATTCGCCTCAGAACCAAAAGCAATAAAAAAATGCTTATAATATTTTTAATCACCAATAAAAGTCTCCGCGAGTGACTGAATGGGTGAAGTTGATTGTGGTAAGTAGGGATGGAGATCTGAGATCGATTAATCGAAAATTGATTTTTTGGGCCTGGATTCGGGAAGAATCACCATTCCTATTGGTAAGAATTAGGAATGTATACTAAATTAGATTCTAAGATGTTGTAAGTATTAGAACTTCTACTACTTCTAGGTTTTTTTCTGATATCAATAAACTTACCAATGTAATTATTTCTCGACACACTTTCCGGAGTAGGGTACCAAAAGGTTTTTGAAAGTGCGACTTAAACGAACCGGTTCCATAAAAGAATTTAATAAAACAAACTTATACAGGTTTTGCACAAAATTCTTTCCAAAAGCATTAATAGGTTATATCGACCAGTGTGGAAAAACCTAAAAAGAAGAAACCAACTACATAATTTGTATGTTGGTACTACTTGGTACCTACGGAACCTACTTGAAAAACAAGGCTAAGATTGTAATAACCATAATTTGACGAAGTTTCGATAGGAAATGTCTATCTGAAGCAACAAAAGACGTTTTATTATCGCAACAAGGCGTTGTCACTCGTTTTTATGTGAACCATAACTGGTTTTAGGTACACCATTACAATTTTGTTGGTAAGGTTAGTGCCTCCTACATTCCTGTCAATTAATTTACTCCATATTTTCATTCATTCTTGTAAGTATTTTTTGTTCTATTAGCATTAGTTTCAATAATATCCTTAGATCACTGTTCATTAATAATGTTGAATCTTTTGAATATTATTATATTCTTTTCTACTACCTACTTTGTCATCCACTAGGTCCAAAATGCTTTCTAATAATCTGTTTGCTCTTGGATTATTGGTATCTAGGAGAACTAATTCTGTATACACGTACGGTTAGGATGGGGGGGTTAAATAACCTTGATTGTTCTTCTTCTTCTCCCGACATGCCAACACTCTTGACAGTGTCAGTGACTCCTCACACTCTTGAGTGCTCGTGGTTATGGTAGGTCTCCAATCTTGAGTGGCGGCTTTTGCAATGCGTCTCCATTTGGCTCTGTTGCAGGCATTACGGGAAATTTCGGTCATGGTGGAATGTGTGGTAGACATTATGAGGTTGAACCATCTCCAATCGGCCTTGTTGTATCTAAACTTTAGGCACATTTAAAATTCAACTTTATACTCTCTGTCTATATTTTAGATTCATATAGTTGGAAATAAAGCAGCAGTACCTATTCTACCAAATTGAGCAAACACATATAGATATAGATTTTAGATAATTTTTGCAGTATCTGCAGAAGCGATCAAGATGCAATTTATCATAAAACCTGAGAATTTTATTCAAGAATCTTATACCTAGTTCGCTACACACGTGTTATTCCAAACCATGGAACTGGAACACAACAACGTATACCTACTACTGATGTTGACATTCCAAAAATACACTGTAGTGGCACCAAACCTTGTATATAGGTCATTAGAGAAATATGTGAAGTGAGCTCTACAAACAAAGGCCTGGTAACCGAAAACATTAGCAACGATATCTCGTAATGTGACTATTTAAAGTTCTCATTAAAAATGCTGCTATGCTGGAAATACAGTTTTTCAAAAGATCTTCTGTGGGATAGAACAAAAGCATTACCTGCTATTCAGAGTAGGTAATTGTCTATGAGATTTTGCTTATATGAGATTTTTTTTATACTACTAAGGTAGCAAGCAAGCATACGGCCCACCTGATGGTAAGTGGTTACCGTCGCCTATCGCCATTTGCAATACCAGAGATATTGCCAATGTGTTGTTGTTGTTTAATTAGCTTTCATGATGATAGATAGGTAGAGTTTTTTACCCGACTGACCCAGAAGGTTTTTAAAAAGGTTTAAAATTTATACACACCTACATAAATTATTTGTTTTTAAATGTATTATTTAAGAATGACACATGAAGTAGGTATTATTACACATATGAAAAGAAAATAACACGGAAACATTGAATTTTTTTTTTTTTTGGCATACAAATTTGTACTGAAAGCGTTCAAACTGTGCCTTGACCGTTACATTTAGAAATTAATTAGGCGTCTTGATTTTACGCATGCCAGACGAGTTTCAGAATCCTTGATCGTGAACTCTGAGCGGACAGATTAGAACAAGGCCAAGCCTAGGTCTCTAGCTAGTAGATTACATGACTTACATACACACATACGTGTTTGGTGGCTTGAGTTTCTAATTTCGATTCGCAAAATTATTTCGTAAATTGAATTACTCATTTGGAATTTTGGACGCACTTACAGATGACTTTAATTGATGATGGATGAAGATGCGCAGGAAGATAAGCCTAACTGCTAGGAGGAGTCTATGCGAATAGCTACAGTAAGTTTTCTATGTATATAAATAATGAAAATGAAAAGCAAAAAAGTCTCCGGTAGGTATGTCTATCTATGAAAATAGAAAGTTGACCGGTCCTGTTTCCTTGGCACCTGCGGAAAGAATTATTTTCGAAAACCGACAGCATTATAATATCAAAAACTGAAGTCGAATACATACGTTCCTGACGTTAAACAAAACTGTTTCCTATTTCCTTGCCACACACATACACACACCCCGACAGGCAGACACGTCAAACATAAAACACCTCGTCGTTTTTGCGTCGGGGGTTAAAAACACCGCTTTCACACCGCTGAATCGATCGCGATGAAATTTGGTACACAGATAGCCTATAATATAGAGAATGGTGGGTATATGCTATTTTTTATCCTGGGAACGCGGGTGTAACCTTGGGGGACAGCTAGTAAGTATAATATAATAATACTCAAAAATTACAACAAATGCTATATAAAACTTTAAGTAGGTATTTAATGTTAAAAGAAATTTCCATTTCTCATGAAAATTGTATTATTCGAAAGTTTCTTAATTGTTCGTAAGTGCTGTGCCTGTCCTTCAGGCGATAATACATACTTAGATAGTTATCATTATTTTCATATCTCGATATATGTTAATTTTGCGGACCGCATAGGATCGTCTATTACAAATTAATTATCGGTAGTAAGTAAAGTAGTAAGTACCTAAGTATATAGGTATATTACTTATGCTACACAGACACAGGCTAATCACCAGGATTGAAAGAAATATGTGATAACGTGGATATATTTTATCATACAGTAATTAATTAATTAGATTAAAAATAATTCCTATAAACCTAGGTGCTGACAGTTTTTCAAAAACAACTAGGTACCTACCTATTTACTTTTTCTTTTTTTTTTCGAGAAAGCGTGTAACTCGAAATACAAAACAATATTTTTCGATTGTCTTATCTTGTAAACAAAGACCGTAAATTAATTGATCAAGAAGGAGTATTCCGTCTGTATCTGTTTTACTATCTGGGAATACTCCATCAAGAATTATTATGGTAATCAAGTTGTTCAACAATTAATGACTCCATCGGGATATTAATTATTATAGTGGTACCTACCTAGTTTTGTTTGCTAATTCTGCCGACGGAATCAAACATGCCCTGACAATCAGCCTCGAACGAAGAGGAGACCCAGCACACGATGGAGGTATGCCCAGACTGGACAAGCAAGCGCGGCGAGCTCTGCACCGGACTCGGAGTCTGTCTGCCACCCATGACGCACGGGCTCGGGTAGGTGTGCGTGTGTTCCCGCACGCTACTCAAGGCGATACGGTGAGGAAAAGAGCTCCGCACCTTCGGCGAAGAGGCTTTCCAGTGTCCCCCAGGCAGTCGTCGCGTCGCTGCTGAGTACCCACGCGGACGAATGATTCGACTACACAGCCAGCAGCGACAGGTGGGAAGGAATGACGGATTCCCTACATAAAAATATCTATTCTAGGGTAGGTAATCTCCAGTGTATGAACACCTCTGAGTAAATTAACAAAAGGAACGTCTTTCATACAAATAAGCAAATAATTTGAGGCGATGATAGCTCAGTGGTAATGACGTCGGATGCCGAGACGAAGGTCCCGGGTTCGAATCCTACAATGAGCTTGAGCTTTCGGTGAAGGAAAACATCGTGAGGAAACCATAGCACGGTGGTAGGGTACTTTGTAGTACCCTTTGCAGTACCACCCTCAAGTTGAAATTCTGTCGCCAAGCACCTTTCGGTGTGTTCCGACAGCTGCACTTGAGAGCCAGTTCCCTTCTAGGCTTTGTGTGCTTATTATCATCGGCCACATCATCACTGACCACGGTGAGATTGTGGTTAAACACACACATAGTATATAAAAAACAAAAAAAAAACCAATTAGTGGGTCACTACCAAACATGGTAATTTTTTGATGTGTATGGGCTATATTTTTTATAATAATACTGCTACATAGTCATTCAATGCAGATGCGTAGTTTCAAAATGGTGATCTCATAAAGTTACGCATGGCAGAAACGTTTTCATTTCTATGGCAGCGAATTAAGGACCCTACGCTCCTGCTCCTAAGACCTCCTGTTTTGTTTTGATATTCACTTTATAGCTTTACTTTGGTTTGTAATTGAAAGGAAATCAGTGTATAGGATGAAAAGAGACTTGGTTTTTGTAAATCAATACTAATTGCATTTTAATTACGAAATTAGACGAATATAAATAGCTGTTCGATTACAGGATCACAAAAATCCTCAAAATGAGTCCTCTACATGGATTTTTTCTCTGCTTTGTGTTCACAAATAAAGGTGGATAAAAAATTTTAGGTAGCATAATACCTACCTACCGCTACCCACCCAACTCTAGATTTCTGAATTAAGCAGGTAGAGATAGGTCTTTGAAGTTTTAAGGAAACAAGGAATTGTTGGAATTAATAATATGCAAAATAGGAAATAACGCGTAAAATAATCAACAAAATACGAGTAGGTAGTAAATAATAATAAAGTATCTAATAGATATTCACTTTGAGATTACAAATTATTAAAGTTATATCGTTATTATTTGTAACGGTAGGTATAACAAACGATTCAAAGCCTCGCTTCGACTTACCTCAGTGGCGCAACTGGCGCAGTTCAAAGCAACAAGTTCACGGTCAACACACAAAAACTGTACAAACTGATCACTACAAAAACTAACCAAACAATGCAAACTTTGTAAACAGTTGTGACACACACGATAGCGGTCCGCGCGGCACGCACCAGCTTCGACAACTTCGGCTGCTCAATCAAATTCGAACGACCAAGCAACGTCCAAACTCGAAACAATCTTAGTTAACCGAGTGAAAGTTTCCGCGATAACGCCGACGAGGTTATGTTATTGTTGTGATAAAGCGGGAGCGTCGACACAGTGCCAACTCTGCGCTATTACTGAACGAACTGAAGTGAATTGCGATCCGCGAAACGGTTAACATAACAACCGAGAGAATGGAATGACGCGCACGGCGCGACGCGATGCGACGCGTCGCAAATTTTATTCGCAATCCTCAATGCTGGCTGGCTGAGTCGTCATGAGTCGTGGATTAGTGCGCGAGTTCGCAAGCATATGCGTACTAGTTGTTTACAGAAACCACGTGCTACATGTACAGACCTAAATTAAACCACGTCCACGTGACAACAAACATTATTTATCATAGGTACCTACTACAGCCAGCGATAGCGACGGTTATAGTTTAGTAGAGTAGGCACTGGCGTAGCTACCGGAGGGCTAGGCGGGGCAGTGCGCCGGGGCCCCCATGCTCGGGGGGCCCCCAAATCCTCTTAATGATTTTTTTTTATTGATTAGCTAACCTCTTATTGAACTAGCGAAAATTTTCGCACCTTCGGAATCTGAATAAAATAGGTTGAAACAATACTATAATCAAGGCAGCTCATTTAACAAAATACAGAGAAATTCCCAGTTAAATTCTATTTACACCCCAGGGGGCCCCAGTTTTATTTTGCCCCAGGGCCTTTGGTCACCTAGCTAGCTACGCCACTGAGAGTAGGTAGGTACCTACCCACCTAGTAGATTAGATTACGACGAATGAGTAATTCTACTCATCGGTACTCGTCGGAACATTAGTTCCGACTTCCTAGGCTACAAGATCAGATCATTGACATATGAATATCCTATAAGTACTAGCTATGCATGCAGCAATATACCTACACCCAAAAATATTTTTTTTTTAATCGGGCTGGTGATTCCTAAATATGACACGTTCAAACTTTCATCTTTTCCAACACTATAATCAAAGAATAAATAATATACTACGTACTACTATAATATAGCCTACTGCCCCTACTGGTACTACAAATGTTATTGTTAAAAAAATAGCCGTTGAAAATTCAAAAATTCAAAATGCAGCCCGCATCGCATCAACCTATGCCGGCCACCGGCCATAGACTTTCAAGTAATTTGATCAAACAGTTTTATCAAATTGGCATGAATTTCTGTGGGAAAATTTTATAAAAAATGGTATGATTAACAAATTTTCGTATTTCTAATTGGTCAATTTTTTTGATCAAATTATTTAAACGTCTATCTATAGGGCCGGCATAATGCTAATGTGGCGCTGTCCCCTCATTCATAAAAAGATGTCAGTGTCAAACTGAAACATCATACTCAGCGTTAGCAACTTGAAGTGGACTAACTATCGTACCAGGGGCCGTCAGGGGCGTAAAATTATCGTACATGGATCGAAATTATCGTATTTTTTAGGATAATGTCTATTATAGATAAATAAATCATATAAATTGTAATATTGATATGCATGCAAGTACTCTATAGTTTATCTTTTTTAAACCACCGCTGTCAAATCAACAGAACACTGAAACCCAAATGTTTTACACGTGGTATTCTTCATTGCACAGATAAAAAATAATTAATAGGTTAGTAAGTTACAGAAAATATAAAGCCACTGAAAAAATGTATTTGATAAATATACCTACTTGCCAATGATAACAATCACTCCGAGTGTGTAATCAAAATTTTGCTGCTCTAGAAAATTACTTCTTTCTTCACTTAATTTGAATAATTCCGTTTGTCAGAGCGAATACAGACATATAATCATAATAATATAACGAAATAACTGCCAACTTTTCTACACAAAATATACGATACATATGAAGTGTGAACATAATCGAAATATCGAACTTATATTCTCTTGTTCGCATTGGTAGATGCTATACTAACCAATAAGAAAGCGTGTACAGCAGGCGCTGGATAAAGTTACAGTATCGGCAGTGGTGAAACTTAGTAGAGCGGATCGTAAGGACCAATAGGAATAGAGAACTTGTATTTCCCGGTATTTTCCCAAGATTTTATTGGACAAAATAAAATCATGCTACTGCGATTTAGACTATCAACGCATGAGTGAAATAATATGAATTCTCAAATTTTGCATCATGATAGAAATTATCGTACAATCTGCGTACGATAATAATATACTATCATACATCGTACGTAGGCACAAAATTATCGTATGTGTACGATAATTATCGTACGTTTCCGAACGCTGATCATACTACCCAATACTACCTATAAACACAGAACAATTTTACTCTCCTATAAACCTACCAGTGGCGAGGGTAAGCCGTTCAAAAAACACCTGTGATTTTATAATTGCAGTGTACTTTAAGCATGATAAAAGTGGCTTTGAAATGATGAAAATGTGGGACTAGGATTCCTAAAAGGTAAGCCTAAGATGGAAATCGGCTTGTATACCCTTCGCCATTGATAGGATTAAATTCTCTTTGCTGATAGGTACATACCTCCTTTATTTCATCAGTTTTCTTTGCATATTTCGCAAATAATGTTTGATAAAATGTAGGTACTTGTGAAACTAAATTTCAGAGGTAGTTTGCGTTGTTTAATTTTTATAGGATGAGTAACTGATTAATTTCTTCTTTGTTAATAAGAGTCGGCAATACATTATATCGGGATGGTCTCGGGGAGAATAAATCACCGATCTTAAATAACGTTATAATCTTGCACACTCCACAGTAAATATTACAGACAGGCACTTATGTGGTAAATGGCAAATGGTGTTAAAGAACATCAAATATCATATGTTTTAGTTTTAGTTGGTTGGTAAGCGTCACTTTTCAAACCCTAAAAATTTATCGTACGTAACCGTCTTTGGAGTTGACAGCGTATGGAAAAATATTTCGGAGTTTCGGACAGTGCTGCCAACTGTCGATGTGGCTAACGCCAAACATTATATACTGAGTGTGGGTGTAAGGGATAGCGTAACGAAAACTTTGGGAAAAGGTTACACTGAATTTACGTAGTAACTATTTAGTAACTGTGACTGAATGCCTATATGAGAACATTATGTCCGAAGTCATGGTTTACAGATATCGTAATTTTTGAGCGCACAATGTACGTTATACAACGCTATCACACACAACAGCACGTGCAGATATCCTCTTTGACGTGCAGTCTTGCGTATTGAATTGAATTTTGATTTACATTGCAGTATTACGTCTAAATTAATTAAATTACGTTTAGTTAGACTCGTGTAATGATTTTATAGTAAGTATAATCAGTCCTAAAATTCTGTTTTTTTTATAATAATTCATAAAAAGATCAACGAAAAATTCAAAGTTTAGGGGCTCCAGAATCATGAGTAGAATCCATGGTTTCAGTGGAAACTGACACCATGGACAGTACGCTGTGTCGCTATATGATATATTAAGCTATTTTTCCAGGATTCCGTTTGCGGTAGGTAACATCCGTGTGTATCCTCACACACACACACACACACACATTTTTTTAATTTTTAAACGGTCCTTAATTAAAAACACGGTTAAATATCTAAAAACAAACAAAAACAACACAGCAAAGTTTTTTCTACCCTTATTAGTTCATTCGTCAATCATGTTTAATTCCTTTAAGGTGAAACGTTCATCAGAAAATCATCAACATATTCCTCCAAGGTATATTAGTTCATGAAATAGTCGTATATGTCAGTAAAATACCTTGGAGGAATATGTTGATGATTTCTTTTGTTATTAATCAGTAAATATACTACCATTCTTCTCGCAAATAACATGTTGATAACTTACGACCTTTAACTGAGCTGCAATTTGTAAAAAACGTGAGAAAATTTGAATTTCGCGCTCCAACTGACGCCTCCACCTTAAAAAAAACACTAAAAACAAAACGAAGCCTACAGTGCGACAAGGATGTTTTGGCACGTGGCCAAAATCGGAACTAATGCCGTTATCTTGTCTTATTTAACTTATCTTTTGAGAGTTCGCTCTGGCCGTTTATCATTTTTGTATTTTGTATTGCGTTTTTTGACATTCGCGTAGTATTTTGTTTGACATGGTCACACTCAAGACACATATTTAAATTATTAAATATTTACATACTTAAGTAGTTTTTTTATTGGTAATTGGACTTGCTTGAGGGTAAATATTTTTAGAAGTTGGCAAGCCTAATTTGTTAGTCATCATGACTAGTCAACATAGTGTTAGATCACAAACTTTGAAATTAAAAATAGGGCTTTTTGGTGGGAACCAGACATTGCGTTTTAGTTTTATTTTCATTTAAAATCGTGTCTTTTGAGTTTTATTGAATATTATCGATTTTATTTTGTCAAGATATTTAAAAAGATATAGTAGGACGGCCACCATTGTACTAAAACTATATAAGTTACTCTATGACTAAAACCCTAACACCTAACAATTAACATAAATTGATTAAATGACTTGAAAATGATTTAACATAATATGACTTAGACACAAAATAAAATTACATGATGAATATAAAACAAAATGTTCAACTTGACACTGGCAAAATACACAATTGTGTCATGCCAAAAAGAAGAAGAAAAAAATTTAAAGAAATCCGTTGCGTTGTTTGTTTCAGCGTTGCCAGAAGGTTACATTTTTTACATTTTTCGTAACTTTTAACCCCCTCGCGTAACATGTAAGTTGACATGATGATCACGATGAAGTAATTTTTTCGTAACTTTTGAGAACAACGAGTTTTGTAATACTAGATTTTTATTGCAGACAGTTTACGAACGCATTTCCATTGAACGCACCTAAAACTTACTTTATTTACTCCATATCACACTTAGAGATGGCTCTGAGTGGAAAGCGCCACGACAAAATGAAATGTATCCTCGAAATATTAAAACTTGATTTTGCTTAAGGTTTGTGAAACGCTGTTTTTCGAGAATAAGTTAGGTGCTAGACTAGATAGCAACAACAGTGAAGATGGCGCTGCGAACGAATGAAACTAGAGTCTGTTTTATCCTAAAATTAAATACACCATTACACATCATAGATTCTTTTATATTCCGCCATTTTGCTGACATCAATTTGCCTCCGACATCCGACCCCAAAAACACGTGAATAAAAAAAAAAAACAAATGTAACTTTGCAGCAAAAATGTAACATTTCAGGAAACGAAACGTAACTTACGACTCTACGGCTCTGGCAACACTGGTTTGTTTACTTCACAAGAGAACTAACGTTGTTTACTTTCGAAATTTCTCAGACTCGGAATTTTATATATTTTTGTTTAGCTCTTGTAATAAGTAAAATGATTAAAACAACTCCATGGTCTGGTGGAACTGATGAAGAATATGAAACTCAGCACTTCGGCTTTGGCGCGCAGCGTTTCAAAATAGCAGTGCGACAGCTTGTGGAAGAAAAAGTTACGACAGGAGTCAAAGATTTGGAATCGTACTTGCAGGAAACATTGGATCTGAACGATACAGACAAGGCGACACTGACACTCTCTTGTGATAAGTTGATACGGTTATATTGTGAGCGTGCTGGGCCTTCGATGAAGATTATCGACGATGAAATTGAGAAGATACTGTGTGTGCCCCACAATGTTTTACTGCCGGAGGATGAGGTTCAAATTCAGCAGGTTTCTGACTCTGAATACGAGACGTTGAAAGAGGAAGTGGTGGCACTCAGGAAACAGGTGGAACGTGAAGCACTTTTTGGGGCGCTCCTCTCAGCTGAGGAGGAGGAACTTGAAAAAGTACTTGCTAAAACTTCTGAGACAGCAAAAAAGGATATGGAACTGTTGGATTTATTGCAAAAGAGCAATGAAAATGACTACACTAAAGCAATTCATTGTGAGACTGAATTCTTATGTGCCAGTGCTCCAATTAGGGAGAAATTTGATATGTTATGGGATATTTAGCATGTTGATTTTGCTAGCCAAACTTTCTGATCATAGATAGTCATAATCATGATGTACCTACCTTTTCTATTTGAAATTAAACCATCTGGTAGATTTGTTTCCATACTCTGGACTTATTATTTTGTGTAAAGTTAATCTGATAATTTTGCAGAGACTAATCTCTGACAATGTGGAAATGTCAGTGAGCACTCAGGGTGATCACATATACAAAATAGAGAGGACTATACTATAATACATAATATTATTTTGTGTGAACCACATATCAGTAAGTGTATCAGTGAGTGTTAGAGCAGAGTTGGAGCGGGTGTACTGGGCACTCCTTCACTCCACCCCTATTGTTGCTTTGCAATGTGGCAATACACTTATATCCTATCATATCTTTTGAGGTGGTGTCCTTAAAGGCTAACATCACATTAGTCAATTGAAACACCAATATGGCAATGATCGTGATATAGAATGCCAAGAATGAGATTATGGTGAGGAAAACATAGCTTGCTTATTTTTAATACCTATAATAGGTATAATAATAACTCTTTATGAGGTTGAATATCAGTTCTCCAATCCAACGGGTTAAGTTGCAAATTACCTACTAGTGTAAAAGCTGACAAGTAATGTATGAAGGCTACATATAAATTAATGCTTTAACTGTAAATGTAAGGTTGAAAACTTGTAATCACAATTTTTTTTTGTGCATGTGTTCATGAAATTACTATTTGGTTTCTTTACCTGTGCAGTCAGTTGAACCATACTTGCTAAAATTCATAAGTTAGCGAATATTTAATGTAACTTGTCTCTAAATTGTGTTGACTTAGAATTTTTTACACCTCTGAAGTTGACATTTGATATTAATTTCTACTCAATATCTCAAATTATTCCTGAGAATAATGGTTTTGATAGATAGTGATTCATCAGACATCCAAGTGATTCTCATATTTTCTTTTTGAGGTATGGATTCTTTTGAAGTCCATGCCTTGTATTCTTCAATATTTCCTCCCTAAATTTTTTACATTATTATAGCAATATTATCACTTCTGATTGAACCATTATTTTTCATTATTAATTTACATCTTCCTTAGTGTTCAGTAATCATGTGTGTATAAATAAAACAATGGTTGATATTTTCAACAGTTCTTTTATTTTAATGTAAAAACCGAACCTCTTACAGAAATTGTTCCTATCACTGAGAATCAGAGAATAACAATACTTAATACATCAATTGTATTATTATATAACACCAAATATTACAATAACTTGTTTATAACCTAATAAACATGTTTTATATTTCCCAAAAAAACTCCACAAAAACTATTTTAAAAATTCACTCGAAATTGCTAAACTTGGCACATTGAACAGGAATTTTAAGCCTAAAGAGATTCCAAAATTAAAATTATATATGATAATAAAAAAGAGCAATTTTTAAATATTGTACTGACTAAACATTATTTGGTATCACATTTATGACTTAACACTACTGACACATCTAATTACTGAATGAACTTGGCTCTGCCAATAACTTTTATTATTCTAACCAAATATTCTAACATTATATCAGCTAGCAGCTGGATTAAAATGAGTAGTTTTGATACATAGCTATAAAAAGAAAACTTAAAGGATTGACAAGCATTGAGACAATATTTGTCACATCATGACTATGGAAGTATTATGCAGCATTTACAGAAGGCAGAAAATTAAACGAATTGATATAGCAACTCTATTTTGTCAACTAGCAAAAAATAAATTTCTATAACAAGTAGAGAAGACAAATTATCATATTATATAACAATAGAGGTAGGTATAATTAATAAAAATAAGCATCTAGCTTTTTCGAAATGCAACATCAACATTTTTCAAAACATAAAAAAATATTTTTAAATTTCCTTGTAAGTACTATTCAGTTAGTAAGTTTTGCAATAGTGACAAACATATTTTTCGATAATATAATATTAATAACAATAATTTTAATAGTACAATGAATAACTAATGAGAATAAAGAAACTTGGGGAGTAATTTAGTTGTTTAGAAGTTTAAATGAAGTTGTAGCATTGAGGTAATGATAATTACAATAATCATTAGAAATAATGTGATTTAATAAATCTAGTGTAACAAAGCATAATTTCCTTTTCCTACGCAATATCAATTACCCACCAATAATACTAAAATGTTTATTACATTGCACAACATTTATAACTGAGTAATACTTGTATCCTTTATCACAGATGGTAAATAAAATGAAATTAAATATAAGTTACTATTAATTAATGATTTTTATGTACAACACTTTAGAATTTATGCTTTATTTCGACATGTATGTACATTTTATTTAATTACAATCTAAATTACGTTTATGGATTATGTGTGATTATTTTTCTAGTTTAAAACATATAATTTATTCTTTAATATTTTAACTATTCAAGATATGGAATGAAATTATTATTTTAATTGAAAATAAGTTATTTATGTATTTTTTTTATATTATATTCCAAATGACTTACAAAAGTAATTCTTGCAACTTTTTATTGTCCGTTCTAACGATGAACACTCAGTGCTCGATAATTGTATACATAGCTACATTATAGAATAAAAATATACGACGAAAAAAGAGTTTATAAAAATAACCACGACTTAATTACAGTATAAATTACACGGTTTGACTAGCATTAACAATGGTAGGTAGGTACTGTTACATTAAAGAATGTATATATTGTAACTTAATTATGATCTAAAAAAATACCAAGTATATATTCGTTTCATGATAATTCATCCAACTTATAAACTTTATCCTGGAATGGTTTGATTTTTTTTATTTTTACAGTAGGTAGGTACATCACATACTGAATGTCTATAAATAATTATATTTTATAATAAGAACACCCTTGCTATGAAATGTATGCCTGTGTTTGTCGTAAACCCAATGGATTAGTCAAATAGTCACAGATGCCAAACAAAATATTGCGATCAACCTTTTTCTGCAAACAAATTATTTTTAACCAATGAAGGTACCGCACACATCACCAATTGTCTCGGTTCGAGGCGTCCATAATTCTTCGTAATAAACTCTATAATACAATGGACATCTCGCCTTGAGATGTAATCTTGGCAACTGACGAACGACGAGTTGACTACGGTCGTTGTTGGCGAGCTTGTCTCAAAGCGTAGCGTTATACGATGTCACGCTGATATGTGTGCGATAACCTTTCGATTAAGAGGCTGCTTCAAGGGCTACCAAAATTGTCAACCAAATAGCCTGAAACGCTTAAACGTCAACGACTCAAAGTCCTCTATTTGCTCTTAGTTGCTGGCTGATTTACAACCGTGAAGCAACACCTTATTATTTTGTAATGTATTGAGAATAGTCTCTAATGAAAACGCTTATGACGCGTGGTGGCCATCACAGAAAGACCACATAGCTAAATTCGTGTCGTGGCCTCGTGGCTGACATGCTATTCGACCACAACGCGTTGTGGGAATGGAGAAAAGCCATGACGCGTTCTGAGCATTAAATTAATAATAATAACGTTTATGGGTCGCCAATCGAGAACCCTTCTGCCCCAGCGGCCGTCGGTTCTACGAGCGATGTGCCCCGCTCACTGCCACTTCAGTTTGGCAATTCTTCGGTCTCATCATTTCTGATTCGATCTCGCAGGGAAACTCCGAGCATAGCCCTCTCCATCGCTTTTTGGGTGACCCTGAGCCTTCTTATGAGGCCCATCGTAAGCGACCACGTCTCTGCTCCGTCGCTCACGAACCGGAAGACGCAGCGTGGGCAGGCCCCCCACAAGGTGGACCGACGATCTTGTGAGGGTCGCGGGAAACAGCTGGATGCGGGTAGCGCAAGACCGGCCATCGTGGAGATCCTTGGGGGAGGCTTTTGTCCAGCAGTGGACGTCTTTCGGCTGACATGATGATGAACGTTTATTGAGAATAAAACAAACAAAATATAAATTCATTTATATTTGTGTTAAATATTTTTATGTACTTAAAAGACTTTAAAATTGTCATATTTTTTTATTTTTATTTTATGTATTAATTCTAGTTCGGGGAGCCTATGGAATAAAAAAAAATGTATTTGTTTTATGTTAACAACACGATTTTTTTATATTATCTATACTAATATTATAAAGAGGAAAGATTTGTTTGTTTGTTTGTAATGAATAGGCTCCGAAACTACTGGACCGATTTCAAAAATTCTTTCACCTTTGGAAAGCTACATTATCCCCGAGTAACATAGGCTATATTATATTTTAAAAAAAATTAGGGATCCTTACTAAAACTCCAATAATGTAACATAAGGTGTAAAAAAATGACCTGAAAAATTCCTTATGTCGCGTGCGCTGCGAAAACTATTGATGATAGAACAAAATCATTTACTACGACTTTGCAGAACTCATCATTATCTACAAAAAGTGTCGCGACAGCATATGTCTAAATATTATAGTTATGTCACAGTAAGCAGTTTTTTATTCTAAAATATTAATTTATATATGCCGCCTCTTGAAAAGGCTCTTCATTTGTACCTTGGTATTAATCCTCATCAAAATAAATTACTTTATATTCAAGACGGCTTTAATACCTTTTTATAACTTTTTGAATTATTCAATTCGGATATTTCATTCGGAAGATATCACGAGTTTAAAAATGCAAGTATTAGAAAAAAGTCGCGTGGTTGTCGCTCACCGCGCTCAGCTAGCCAGCATGCGATGTAGGCTCCATGTAAGCGTCACTGGGGTACGGGGGGGGGAGTCAATGTAATCTTATATATATAAAAGAAAGTCGTGTTTAGTTACTCCACTTATAACTCAAGAACGGCTGAACCGATTTAGCTGAAAATTGGCAGGGAGGTAGTTTAGAGCCAGGAGAAGGACATAGAATAGGTAGGGGTAGGTAGGGTAGGTAGGTAGGGTAGGTAGGTAGGGTAGGTAGGTAAGGTAGGTAGGGGTAGGTAGTGGCAGGTAGAGGTAGGTAGATAGGTAGGGGTAGGTAGGGTAGGTAGGTAGGGTAGGTAGGGTAGGTAGGTAGGGTAGGTAGGTTGGGTAGGTAGGTAGGGTAGGTAGGTAGGGTAGGTAGGTAGGGTAGGTAGGTAAGGTAGGTAGGGGTAGGTAGTGGCAGGTAGAGGTAGATAGGAGTAGGTAGGGATAGGTTTGTAGGTCCCAGTTTTTTTTTTGTTCTCAGGGCAGGACAACGTCTGCCGGGTCAGCTAGTATTTAATAATAACAAATACTTCATGCGGTGATTTTAAATTTTTAGTAGTAGAAAGGGCTTTAATTCCATAGTTACAGGATAAAAAAAAAAATCCTAAGGAAATCTACCATAACTGTTCAAGACTAGAAGGACCCATATCGCAAAGCACTGTGCGTCGTAATCAAATACGCCTCATGGGTTCTCTCCATTGCCACAACGCGTTGTTGTCGAATAGCATGTCAGCCACGACACGAATTTCGCTATGTGGTCTTTCTGTGATTGCCACAACGCGTCGTGAGCGTTCTCATTAGAGCCATAACACGAATTTCGCTAAGCGGATGTTTTACTATGACCACAACGCGTTGTGAGCTATTTTTCGCTCAATGAGCGTTTTCGGTCTTTGAGCGTAAAATATATAATTAACAAATGAGTGTTTATGTAGGTATAGTCGTAATGTATCTGTCGTTGCGTTGAGAGAATGCGTTTTGACATTGTAAACAATGAGCATATTCTCAGAAACGGCTTTTCTGATCTTAGGTGGGTCTTTCACGAAAAGGTTCAGCATTTTCTCAGCCATAACTTTAGTTAAAGTCAGAAATCAGATTAGCCGTATCCGTGATTAGACTATTATTTCCAGTAATCCTACTGTACTATAAGCTCTGTGCTATAAGTTTCCTGATTATTGTGATTCCACAACGGTCCACTAGAGGCGCTGCCGCTGGAAACGCCATACAAGTGTACACTATTTACGTTGTAGCTTGGTACGGATGACAGTAGCCAGAGATATATGAATATGAGCCTTATATTTTTGCAATAAAATCCATCTGTTTAATCTATTAATCAGTATAATGTATATCCCAATGTCATATGGTACATAATCGATACTCGTTAGCGACTACACTATTTATGCTACAACATAAATAGTGTAGTCGCTAACGAGTATCGATTACGTTACCGCAGCAAACTCATAGTCAGGGTACTGGAAATAATGGACTAATCATGGAACTGGGAGGCTAAAACGGCCGTTCGAGCAATATTGCTAATGCAATTCATTTCTGGAATTTACAGCAGATTATGGTGTAATTTGTCTAAATTGGAAATGAATTGACTATGATTTACATTATCGCCAAAAATATTTGGCTCTGCTGTAATTTCGAGATATGAATTGCATAGCAATATTGCTCGTGCGGCCTTTTTACAGCCCCTGGTGTCCGAAACACATTATGTCTGTGGGCGCACGCGCACTGGCAGTATATGTGTGATGTATTGTATTGTATTATTATACGTATGCAGGTGGCCTGGGGTCGACGGCAGTGCGCAGGCGCCTCGCGGCGGGCCCGGGCCACGACCAGCCCGCGCCCTCGCTCAGCGCCACCCGTCACACTGGCCCCGGACCCGACCACTCGCAGTTCTCCTGGACACATTTACTTTATTATGAGCTTTTTTGTTGAAAATATCTATTTATGTATGTAATTACAAAAAAATAAATAAATGTATAGTATATCAGTTATCTGGCTGTCCATAGTACAAGCTCTGCTTAATATGGCCAGTTTGTCGATGATGGTAAGCACACAAAGCCTAGAAGGGATAACCGTATGTGAGGAATGTCCCAAGATACTCATTTATTTACTTAGTAATTAACATACCTAGTTAAAAAAATATTATAAAGATGGCATGGAAACATGGATGTGCCTATTGGATTTTGACAACTTTGAATTGTTTTACCTGTGCAATGCTAACAGTCTTAGTATGCAACGGGCTCTGTGGAGCGCCTACGGCGGCGCTGTTAGCAGCACTGAAGTACCCGCCCGGCCGCGGCCTAAGGTGACGGTTGTGCATTTCCATCTGTACTATCTTCATGAACTCTATCTGAGCCGCCAGCTTTTGTACTTCTTCCTGTATAATAATTGACATCATTTTCAATTTTGGCACAATTCATAATTACATACAGTTTCATGAAAAGTGAAACGTGGAATAAGAAAGAGTATCTCTCAATCTCTCTTCGAAAAAGCAAGATTAAAAGTAAGCAGTAATAAGCATTCCATTAAATGAATATTCGATAAATCCTACTAATTTATAAACGAGAAAGTTTGTATGTTTGTTACTCTTTCACGCAAAAACTACTGAACGGATTTGGATGAAACTTGGCACATAGATAGATCATACCCTGGAATAACATATACTTAGGCTACTTTTTATCCCGGGAACGCGGGTAAAACCGCGGGGGACAGCTAGTGGGATTATAATTTTCACGCGTTACATCTTTGTGGCCTTGACTCCATCGAGATACGACGAGAAAATCGACTAAAATGTATTATGTTTACTATACCTTGAGCTCCTCGTTCTCTTGGTAGAGGTCGGGCGGTTCGTCGGGCACTAGTCCGATCCCGTTGAGCGAGGAGGAGGCGGGCAGGCCTCGCGCTCGAGCTCGGCTGTCCCACGTATCGCCTGTGCCGCGGACCACGCGCATCACCTACGTCACCGTTTTAGAAATATAAAAGACTAGCCATTTCCCTCGGTTTCAACCTTAGTACTCGGGGATAATGTAGCTTCCTATTAGTATTAGTGAAATATTTTTTAGAATCGGACCAGTAACTCTTACAGACGAACTTACAAACATTACCTCTTTATAATATTAGTGTTTTTTTTTTACTATGTATAGATAGGCCTGTGTTTGACCACAATGGTCAGCTCACCGTGGTCAGTGATGATGTGTGTGGCCGATGATGGTAAGCACACAAAGCCTAGAAAGGTGCAGGTAGACTGTTGCGATTCGGTCTCGTTACACGTAAAATCCTATTATTAGAAACTAGAAACCGATTTCTCCGTGGTTCACCCAAGCATAAGGTTCTTCAAGAATGGTGTGAAGAGATTTTTGCAGTCTTCAACGCGAGAGTGATACCCTAGTGTTGCAAGCGTCTTTAGCCTACTTTATGCAACCGCTTACCATCAGGCCGTATGCCTATGCGCAAACCCATTTACTACCTTTGAATACCGTTCGAAGCGTACAATAAGTTTTAAGTTTAGTGAAGGAAAACATGAGGATACCATAAGTAGGTGGAAGGGTATTTTATTGTATTCTACCTGGTTTCCACCCTTGAGGATCTATCACTAAATTAACCTATTTGTGTTCAGTTCAGTGTATAGCCATTTCCCTACTAGGCTCTGTGTTTACCACCTTCAGCCACATATTCCTTGGAAAGATTGTAATCATATTCAAGCCATATAAATAAGTATTTTGAAACTGAAAATCATTACCTTCGGTAGAAACACTAAAAGTACTGTAGTTGATGTGGACAATTGAGTTCTTATAAATCCAAGTAGATATTTTATGTCTGGGCCTGCTCGTGGAAGGATAAGTAAACTGAAAAATAAATCATTTTATTAAAATTATGGTTTATTTATATGTTTTATGTAATACATATACCTAATAAATAAGTAAATTAAACTTACTGAAAAGCGATCATTAGTGAGTTGACCGTGAATATGTTGTAAATGGCGATGGATATAAGTCGCGCCTCATTGTACAAGCTTTCAGCATGACGGACGCGGTAGCAGACGCGCACACCCCACAGAAGAAATAGTATTTCACCTGAAACCATATAAAATTATAAAAACCAAGAATAAAACTGATATTTTAGCTGTTATAAAAAAGTCTTACCAATGGCTAAACTGTGATCCCACCAGTTATAAGTACACTGCTTGAATTTCAGTCCTTTGTTGTCTGTTATCTGTAATTTTGAAGTATTTAGTATAAGTATTTTATAGTATCTAAATTACAATTAAATAACCTAAATTAATTTATTCAATCATGTTGCTTAATATTTCAAATAAAAACTATTTGATAGAAAATCAACCCATGACTGGAGATAATATAGTGTGCTCCTATAAACATTTTAATAAGGTTAACAAGCAAGCAAGGGTTTTTCGTGCGGTGGCCTCATATGGTGAAAGCTAAGACCTAAGAAATATATAACTTACAACTTCAGCATCAGGTGGTGCGGAGAATGTCCATGTACCGAGATATACTAGCATTATTAACAATATTGGCGCCATCCATTGTAGTAACTGTTTGTCTGTGAGCTTCAACTTGTGTGCTGACTTCACACGGTATGTCAATGATACTCTAAAAATAATTTAAAAAAGATAGACTAACAGCTGATTGTCAACTAATGGTAAGTGGTCATTACTGAAGAATTTATTTACCTCCATGTCTTCATTAGCAGAGCTGTGTAAGTAATGCAGAATCCCATGTGACGAGTCCATTTTGTTGCAATACATGAATATCTATCCAATACTGGGAAAATAGCAGCCATCTGTGGGTCAAATGTTTCATATTAATTTTATAAATATGAGCATTTGTTTCCATAAAAATTATTCTAGCTTTAAAATTGAAGTTATGAAAAGACCCTTTAAAATTGTCTGTATACCAGGAGCAAGCGCCTCCTTTTGAATGATAGTTTTTTGGATGTGGGTAGCACAATGGAATACTATTCCTAGCATCTTGCTATTTAGTTCAGTACTTATGTTAGTGGCATGTGAAATTACTGTACAATGATCATAAAATCTGTACAATAATTGCTATAAACCAAATAATATCCTAGATTAATATTAAACTTTAAACTTACTTCCATATACATGATAGCGCATCCAAGTAGTGTGATGGAGAGGAATACAGGACTTGCTACGCGGAATACCTTCACACGTCTGTGGTGACGAGTGTAGATAGTCAGACACACTGTCATCACGGCACAAGTCACTGATATTACAAGAAGGGATATCCTGCAATTTTGAATATGAGAAACCATTATAAACTTAATTTCCATGCCATGGTCTCCTCTAATAAATTGAAAGAACAGGCACACAACACTACCTGGCATTAATTCTAAGTAAGTATGCAATGTAAGTATAAGAAGAGAAGGTATACCAGAGTACGGGCAATAGCGTATCTTTGAGAACTATAACACCATACTGCAATCGCCAACCCACTTGCCAAGCGATTATGGCATATCCCCCCAAATGATTCAAGATCCTTGGGGAGGCCTTTGTCCAGCAAGGGACGTCTTTCGGCTGACATGATGAAGATGCAATGTAAGTATATTTGTTGATGATCACAGTTTTCAGAAAAGTTCTAGTGCTGAGCAGAACTGAACTAGAGGATTATGGTGATGTTTTTATGATCATGTCATCATGGTTTTTGTCTTGGCATATTGGTCATAGCTATAGGGGAATTGTCTTTCAATTGTAGGGGAAGGTATTTGGAAGCAATTCAACAGGACTTTATTTAAATTGACAAGGCCATAGTAGCCTGAATTTTGGTGATGGACAAAGGATACTTTAAATACTATAGGATATATACTAACTATCTCTCCGACCAAGCACAGAGTCAATTGAATACGTACCGAAAAGGCCAGTTGTAAGTGGCCAAGCAAGGCTCTGGACCCCGACATGTTTCGCAGCCCGGCTGGCACTTCAGACATTCATACGGTTCATTCCAGTTCGCCAAATCATTTTCCTCGTACTCTTGATACGCAACTTAAACCAATTAAATTATTAGTATATCTTATTTGTATTAACATTTTAAAACTTTTTTACTTGTTGTTGTTTTGTTTTCTTCATTCAATCAAAACAAAAATTCATTTGATTTTTTTGGCTTAATACTTTGTGTATTTTGCCAATGTCAAGTTGAGCAATAAAAAAAAATATTAATGTATTTATTTCTTTTCAAGTACAGTTCAAGTAATAAATCCTTTTCAAGACATAGATTTAGGTATGTACGTACAAATGGTGGCCGTTTTAAGTAGGTTTAACATTACGCAGGAGAATTTCTGTCTCGAAAAATGGAATTAACATTTACCGTTTTTCCCAAACCCGTATTGCTAGCCTTGATTATAACGTGTGCTGAGCACCTATTTGACATAAAGCAAAAATATTTTTTTTTATATTTAGTATTTTTTTTACCTTCCACTAGAGATCCGTTAAATCCTTCTGGATGATGTATGGAGTAGAATCCTGGACGACATCGGCAAATGTATGTCCCACGCGCCCAGCCAGCGTACCGTATGCTCATTTCTCGATTTGGTTTATATTCACACTAGAAAAAATATATTTGAAGATAATAAAGTAGGTAGGTAATTTAAAATATTAATCCAGTTTTTCCTGTTTTATGAAAACGTGAAGCAAAAGAAATGCGGTATAATTTAGGTCAGTTGTTGTAATAAAATGTTTTATGACTACGAGTAGGAACCTTTCCACTTAGGTATAAATAAAGACAGATAAAAACGTACGTAAGTAGTCTCATTTGGGCATTTATGTGTCCCGTGGAAGGAATATATTTGATTATCATTTCCATCTTCAGCATCCGCCTCGCACTGATTTATTTCCAAGCTAGATATGTCTATGTCGAGCGAGACAACACCTTTTAATCTGAAACATGTAGTAAACAGTTGGTATTGAGTTCACTTTACTATCACCGAAACCCAAAATCACAGCCAAAAAAAAGTACGTAAAACCATTGGTTAGAAGGAAAAGAAAGAAAGAAATACATTTATTTCAACACACACAAAATTATACACATAGAATAACAATAACAAACATAGAAAAAAAATACATACAAAAAATGTGTGTAATGTAAGGAACTCAAAAATGAACTGACAGACGGAGAGCAACAATAATATTTACCCACGGATTGTTGAGACAGGAGCGGTATAAGATAATAGCCACCGCTTAGCCTCGCAACTGTAGTAGGGGTATGTCCACCATCCCTCCATTGCTGCCCCAGGCGGAGAGGGCATAAACTTTGGCGAGCGAAGTGTTTCACTATCGTGTGCGGACACATACCTGAAAAAAAGAAGGTCAAAATCTTAGTAAAAAAACATCTCTGATTTCTTTTTCCTAATCGTATATCTACAGTCGAGTGATCACTTCAGGCTTGAGAATGTTTTTTCATGTCGATAGATTTGTTTTCAGTAACTGAATCGGAAAATCGTTTCACAAGTTGTTCATGTTGATTGATTCTGAGGTAAGTAAGTACTCTGCCTTTGTACTTTTTAATTTTATTTATTCAATCACAAAAACATAATTTAGCGAAAACCTCAGGGGTTTATTTGTAGGTAATCAATCAAATTAAATTGTAGTTCCCTTCTTGGCTTTGAGTAGGTACTTTCCATAATGCTGGCTACATCCTGACTTTTCGCGGTGAGTGGTCAAATTCAAATTCAAATTCAAAAGTGTCTTTATTAAATGAACTCATTGCAAGTATTTTTAATCGTCAAATATGTAAATATAAAAAATATGTATATAAAAAAACTATAAAAAATAAAATATAAAAAATAACAATATGATAATAATAATAACAAAATTCATAATAATAGTAAATAGCATGTGAAGCGAGCAACTCATAGAAATGCGTTCTTGTCCTCTATAAAATCAGAAACTTTATAGTACCCTTTTTTGTACAACTTATCTTTAATTAGCTTTTTAAATTTTAAGACGGACAATTCTTGAATTTCTTTGGGTACTTTGTTAAAGAAGCGTATACATTGCCCCTTAAAAGAATCCCTAACTTTGCTCAAACGAGTTAAAGGTACAGCAAGTTTATCCCTATTTCTAGTGTTTAAACTATGAGTGTCGCTATTTTTGGGAAAGTTATGAATGTTTTTCCGAACATAAATTAAGTTTTCATATATGTACTGTGACGACACTGTCATTATATTTATAGTTTTAAATTTATTTCTTAGGGAGTCTCTGGGACTTAAATTATATATAGCGCGAATAGCCCTCTTCTGCAGAATAAAGATTCTATTGATGTCGGCACCGCTACCCCAAAGGAGGATGCCGTAAGACATCAAAAATATAATAGTAACAAATAAAGAAGTAAGTAAGTAGGTACATATCCTATAAGATTTATGGTCAGTGTTCGTGCCAAAGTTTTGTTTAACTTACCATGGATACTCGGGATCTGGTGGTTTTTCCAACTGTGGTGACATAACTGCTATCGGTTCACCGGTACCGAATCTCTGCCATGCCACCGCGCTGTTCACCAGACCGTCTGACCGTAAAGCCATGGCGCGCGCTCCTACCGCTCTCTCTGATTGACTCGCTCCCATCACCAACCCTTGCGATACTGCCATGAGGACCTCTGAAATTTTAAATTAAATAATGACGGAGGAGTTGATCGATGCTACAGACTATATGAGATCGGTACAGAACAAACTTTGGTGATAGAGGTCTTAAGAGTCTGCCGTTAGATAAAGCCTATAAGTTTACTATAGACTCACCAGCGGTCTCCAATCCAAGTTGATGTAATAGATTGGCGGCGAGATCTGCACGCGCCCTCGCCGAGTCCCACCGCGACGCATGAAGGGGCGCGCGCAGGCGTCCGTAGCGATGCGTGACGCATAGCGCGCCTGTAGCACCTGACGCAACTGCGTGGACAAGCCGTAGTGACGACTCTACTTCTTCCTGGTAATATGAGAATCCATTATTTAGTTAGATATAAGACATTTTTCCTGGCTTGATCAAACATGTCACTCGCACCTTCGTACGGTTTGGTAAATCGTTACGGAAATCTCCTTTTACGATTGTATATATTAGCAGCCCCGATACACCAGTTTCCATTTTACCAGTCCTGAGTAGGTACCTAAAGGTACCATTTGAAAATATAATTTTAACGTAATTAATTGCTCACTTTAATTTGAATAAACTTTTACATAATGAGCAATACGGGTTTTCAAAGGGTCGTTCAACCATTAATGCCGGGGTAGCACTTTTAAGAGATATTTTTAGCGCTTTCGAAATGTCACAGAATGTTAATGGAGTATTCTGTGATTTATCTAAAGCCTTTGATTGTGTTGATTACCTCTCACCCTCGTACGTAAATTGGATTTTCTGACGAAGTCGTATCTTGTGATATAATAGAAATCAAAGTTTTAATAGACTTTAAAAATCTGGTTCTCCTGCGCGCGCATACCTATATGTATGCCGCAAGGATCTATTTTAGGTCCTTTCCTATTTTTTATTTATATAAATGACCTTCCCTTGTATGTCAAAAATACCTGTGGAATACTCTATTTTCTGATGACTAAAGCTTTCACAAATATTTAACATATTAAGATCGTCTTAGTACCTACCTATAAGGTACCTATACGATAATATTTAATTATCATAAAAAAACGATCGCTCCTGCAGGACATTTTATGTAAATGATAAAAGTTTATTATGAATAGAGTAATTTCTGAGTTTATTGCCAGTTATTCTCAGCAAAAGCAACCATCCGAACCGTGCATTAGAATCTGACAATTTATAAGTGCCTGTGAAGGTCTATTTGAATAAAACATATTTCATTTCATTTTATGAAGATAAGCCTTCTAGTTCGTTAAAATACAAGGTATGCACGATCTTCATGCATAAATCAGTTTACCAACCCTATAGGTAATAATAGAATTAACGTAGGTAGGTTAGTTTCCCATCGCTGGCTTACTCATACCTGGTAAGTAATATAATAGAGAGACGTAATGTAATTGTTATAACTAACGTAGGTAGTTAGGTACATTACCTACGCGATAAGAGAATTAATATGGAACATAGGAAAAATATATACCTACTTATTGAATTTCTTTCCAACCAAAGGCTATTTTTACCATAACGCTTTTTCGCGAAACTGCCCATTGTACCTACAGTAGTATATTAAATGTATTTTTGTTATTTTTTTCAACGAAGAGAAAAATAAAAATTACTTACAAGGAGTTATCTATCTATCAATATTTTTATCATCTAATTTAATCTCGGAGACATATACCTACCTTGCATAACCGAAACTAATATTAAGTACAATTGCGTTTACCATCAACAATAATTTGTTTAATTTATAATTTACAAAGAGTCAATCTCATAAAGATCCCTTGAAAATTTAATTATGAATACACTACTCATTTACATTATCGGGGTATCTAAGTAAACCCTTTGACCTTATAGGTAGATTCTAATAATTTCAACAAAGCCAACAGGCTTACAATTAACAGCTTACAGAGCTTAACCGTGTATGGTTACAAAAGGTAGGCTTGAGCAAGTCTTAGTTACCTAGTAGACCTATATTGTAAATAGATTAAGTTCTTAGATGCCTTAGTTGCCTAACCGTAATATCTATTACAGGAGAAGAGAGAAGATTGCGTCACAGAATACTGTTGAAGGAAAGTTAAGTAGAACGTGAAGGAATAGGTAGATAGATACCTACTTATATTAATACTAAACGGTAATTTGTGTTACTAAATTGAATATTGCCTAAATGTTATTAATAAATTTCAGTAATTTGTTCGTGAAATCAAATTAATAGGTAAATTATTTTGTGTGAAGGCATATTAATTAACACTTTGTAAATTCGACTCTATCAAACACGTGTCTGGTTAATTAACATTAGGAAAGTGTTTGTTCTAATTCTGAGCCACATTTCTCACTAACGAGTTTTGAACGAGCACCCCGCAGACTATCTTGGGGTATTTAATTGTCTCTAAATTTCATTGAAAATTATAGTGATAATTCTAAAGGTTTTTTGTTTTTTTAATTCTATGAATTCCAATTCTACCATGAATAGGTACTAAAAGTACTGAGCACCTAATTTCCTCTGAAATTACCCCGGCTTTGGACAGATGGCTCTGATGCAGACGCGATAATATCTTTGTTATAATACGTTCAAATGGTAGCTCGTGCTAGAAAATTTTAGGAGTCGTGTCTAAATAGTATATAATTGAAATGAGAAATGCTGAGCGGATTTTCTTGAAACAGCTAAGATAAGAACACTCTTGATTAAGACATCTTTCAATCGAAAAAAACAGAATTAAAATCGGTTCATCCATTCGGAGCTATGATGCCACAGACTCACAAGTACATATACACACACTACAGACTCATGTCACTCCTCTTTTTCGTCGGGGCTGAAAAAAGTCGCTGACTTTGCGACCACCCAAAGGATTTTGATGAAAAAAGAACGTTAAACGAAGAAAGGTTTGTGTGTATACATATAAGCTCCGTGCAAAGCCGGGGCGGATCGCTGGTACATTATATAATATTCCACATTCCACTATAATGGTAATAAAAGCTCTAAAAAGATTTATAATAAGTGCATAGGTATAGGTACTTACAGGTTGTATTCCCCTACACTACGGCACAGATTAAACCCCTCTGCGGTACAATAATAAATAATGCACGATCGTATTTGAGTAAAGAGCCGTATTTGACTAAGCAGATATTAGGTTCCTTCACAATCAGTTAGAAGTAGGTACTTTACGTTGATACGTGCTGCTTTTGGGGGCTGGGTCTACTAGAGTCTGATAATAATAATCCTCTTTGTTTTGCCGCCGCTAGGGTTACGCAATTGTTGTCAGTGATTAGAACGTTAATGTTTTGAAAATAGCAATTACTGCGAATATACACCCTTGCAGGATCTTCTCAGCAAATGCCAATTTTAGAACCGCATTAATCCTGTTAATTCTGGGACTTTTTAAATGTTCTACTTTAAATAAAGATAATTAACTTCGCGAGAAGAGGTTATAAAAATGTTGTAAGTAGGTAATCTAAGAAATTTATTATCAAAGCTACCTACCTAATTCAGCATAGGAAATAAAACCGGCAAGGTTGAGAAACGTAAGTAATTAGAGTGGGTGTACCCATAGACAAATAAGAGAGGTTAATTCCTTTGTAACCGCGGGCCGTATTGGCTCTAGTACATAGAAACCGTTTGAGGAAACGAGGTTCCTACCTAATTGCAATCTCACTTATTATTATTTTCATAATTTTACTATATTCTCTCTTAGTCTTCGCAGTTTAAGTATATTCCGAACCGGTGGTAGAGTGTATTGTATTAATTGTAACTATCGACGTTCATAAGTGCCTTATCAGTCCCTAAACTGAATAAATGAATTTTGAGTTTGATTTGACATAATTATAACTGTTTGCGATAGTGGGATATTAAAAAATTATGAAGAGATAACACCCAAATATAAAACTAATAACCTCAATTTTGATGTAATGTAAATAATACCAGCCTGAATAGAAAATATTAATATAGAGGTTGAGAAAAAAATCACTGAGAGATTATTCTAATATTTGTTTACTTTACCTTGAATTACTGGCGCAGATAGAATTCTATGATGAATTGTTTGGCTATATAATCTCTACTAAAAAATGAGTCGGAGTCTGTGTTTCTATTTTTTTAATCCCGAGAGTAATTTCCGTCTTTCATTACCTACATTACATTTCATTACGGTACATTAATAAGCAAGTCTATCATATAAAATTCAGGTGTAAGTTTTTGTAGCATGTTACACGTCGTTACAAATATACATGCAACAATTTACGGCCTTAAACGACCAATTTCGTAGGTAGAGCGGTGTAAAAAACAGTAAAGAAATGAGGAAATATCTTGAGATAATGTTAGAAGTTGTAAATTAACCTCAAATACATTACTTATTCCAAGAATGTAATACGACGGCATATTATTTTAACATTTTCATGGAATTACTTTCAATTTACCACGAGAGCGCCCTGTAAGCATTTCATGTTATACCTAATATGTATGTAGTTCAAGTATTTTTTCCGTTTATGGATATTTTATATACCACATTATTTTTATTACGTACTACAAGTATATTAACATCTTTTTAGATACAAACACAAATGCTAATAATTTTTATTTATTAGGAACCTTTAAATTATCTTGATATTTTGTCTTGGATCAATTTTGACACAAAGATAAGATGTTGTAGATAGAATAGAACGATTGTTTAATCTAGTTCATAAATTATACACTATAACTATCTAGGTCTTTGATTGAACCTATAGGCTAGGTATACCTAGTACCTACATTCTGAGGAACAGATACCGGTAGCTACGATCGTTCTTACGAAGATAAACAAAGCTATGGCACCCTCTGGCTCTACGGATCGATATCCCGAAGATAATATGAGACTAATGGCCGGAGGTTGGAAATTCAATAGGTATTACACAGAACTGGAAGTTTGAAAAGCGGCATTTGTCTGTGGAACACATGTAAAATTAGTTATGGGACGAAAAATTACTTTAGAAAAAAAAT
The DNA here is from genome assembly GCA_963555595.1 of Tethea ocularis. Lineage (NCBI taxonomy): Eukaryota > Metazoa > Arthropoda > Insecta > Lepidoptera > Drepanidae > Tethea > Tethea ocularis. The sequence goes on along the minus strand of OY741970.1, from coordinate 4,623,207 downwards.
AACAAAAAGACCAAACACTACGACCATTGGGAACGCGTAGCGTGTGTCTATAGGCCAGGTATTATAATGCTTGTTTGACGAATTTAAAAAATTTAAAGGAGCTTCTACTCGTATAAGTAAGCATAAATAAGCGTAAAAAGATTTTTCAAAATTCTTCCATGAGTGGAACGGACTGTCTAGTGTGTCCGAGTGCGAAAATCGATTGTTCGAATTTCATTAGTTTGGACACTTTTCATCCACATTTCGATACAGTTACGCTAAATTTTGGTGCGTGTAACGTTAGGACGTTACGAACTTTACATCTATAGTATGTTTATAGTTTTCCAGTTTATTACTTTGACCGTACCATACATTTTGTGATTCCCTATAAATATTTTTATTTTTTTTAGTTTCGGACTGGCGTAGGTTACCACAGAGAAACTGCAGACAAATGTACAAATGTTTTACATTACTTGTGTTAGCAATTCGGTGAACAATAATATGATTAATATTCTCAGGACTTATTGTACGTTAAAGCCTGTAAATTTAATTATCTTTATCTAAATTGTCACAACAAAATGGCCCAGCAACATCGTTTCACTTCAACTTAGTTTAATTAACACGAAGGGTATTTGCATAATTACCCTGACCTTTGCGTATTTGTCTTCGGAGACTAAGCCATGTTTTAAAATGCCAGACATGTTTAGAGAACCTATGATCTGGACTTCAAATTAATGAGGTAAAGGGCGGACTGTATACTGAATAGTAAATACCTATTAAAGTTCTGATGAAATTACAATAGATACTACATACCTACGGTAGACATTCACTTTTAGGCTTTGTGTGCTTATCACCATCGGCCATAATATCATCACTGCAATGATAACGTGTGAGATTTTGATCAAACACAGGCCCATACATATTAAAAAGAAACGTTCTGAAATGTTAAGCTTATCGTTAAATCAGATCTAGTCTTCTAATTCCATTATGTCGTTTTTTATGTTGTTAAACAAGTAAATGGTCCGCCTAATGGCAAGTAACTTAACGCCGACTTTGATAGAAACGACTAAGTATAACGGTGCAGGCCGTGGTTTCGATTCTGTTAAAAATGCTGGTCTATCGCAGGCTACACAATTAATCTGAATAATATAATTTATTAAAATACCACACTTTTAGAGAACACGACAATGTCACAACCTGTGGTCACAACGACATCTTTCTTTTTTTTTTACATTTGCAACCTCCAGCATATTCCCATCCAAGCCATAATTTACTGTGCATGACTATGATCATGTCTGTTTATCCTGAGTCTCGGTGTAATTATCTTTACAAATATTTACAACAAAAAGTTCTATCAGTTATCTGGTTTCCATAGTACAAGCTCTGCTTAGTTTGGGATCAGATAAAACTATGTGATATAAGTAAATATATATTTTTAATAACCCCATACAGCTGTGTGCGTCCCATGAATACCGTAGGGCATTATTGACGTGAATTCGATGAAGCATCGAAGGTAATCGAGCTAAATATGTACCGGGCACTCCAACGGAGGATCCTCGATGAGGGACAAGGGTGCTATTTGAAGAGGGCACGAGATCTTCCCCCATCACGTGCGTCAATATTTATCTAGACTAGACTAGGATTTGGATTTGTTTCAATTTTATATTTCAATAGCTTTCCGCCCAGCGGTTTCAACCGTGATCCCCATTAAACCGCTTTAGCTTTTACCTTTCTTAGCAGATGCCTATTGTCATTCTAACTGTATGTCAAATTTCAGCCCGATCCGCCCAGTGGTGCTGTGTGTTGATAGATGTTGTTTTTAAACCGATGAAAAAGAGGGGTATTATATGTTGGTTGTGTGTATCTCTGTGCCTGTTCCTTATGCGTTTTTCAACAAAATTATGGCCTGCAATCGAATCATATAAAGATAAAGTCCGTCGTTTGAAGCCTCGGTATAAAGAAGAAAGGCTCTAGTTATACATATTTTGGTTAGAAGTATCTGAGCTAGGATTCCTGGGACTCATATAAGTAGTCTATCTATTTTAGTCTTTACTGTGGAACTCTAAGAAGTAGGCTTAGGCTAAACAGTGACTAAACCTAGGATGAATACGATGACCACATAAATGTCAAACAAATTCGAAGTAGAATTCGGGAGTAGAATTGGTTTGTGAGTAAATTGTCCCCTAATTTAAATTTATTTTTACATACCCGATATGTGGTGGTATTGGTAGTATCTGCTCGCGGAAGTGACAGTAGCGCTATGGGCAGCAGCAGCGCACTTGACATGCGCCGCGGCCCACCCATCTTCGCGCACCATTCGCGCGAACGCGTTTACCTGCAACAAGATAATTTATCGACTTGAGCTTTCAGTGAAACATCACATATGGATGAACAATGGTAGTAGGTATTTACGCAATGAAAAAAAAACGCTTTCTTTCATCGGACCATTTGTAGCGCTATATCTACGGGTGATGTAAAATTATTCAGAGGAAGTGACTCGAATCGAATAGTACTACGCTGCAGGCCGTAGGTAGGTATAGCAGCTATCGTTATATTCTTGCTGAGGTCGAAAATCGTTCGAAAAGTTCAACCCCCGCTCGCCGCCGTGAGTTTAATATTATTGCCAACTCTGAACGTGTTTTCACAAGTTGCGGTAGTCGGTGAGAAGGTACCAAGGGATTATCAATCAAGATATTATAGATTTTAAAGTATAGAGGGCTGCAGGGTTGCAATACACACGGAATGAATGAGTTTAGAGTTGGAAAAAAAAAAGGTAGGTATCACCGTTAATTAGATTTATCCTAGTTCCTAGATTGCATAGAACTATAGAACATCGTGTACAACTCGCACTTACATTTTTTTACTCAGACTCAACATTTTATAAAGACCACATGCGACGAATTAGAATGGACAGAAGGTTTCTACCAGCAGGTATCAGTTTCGCTTTCAATGTAAAAATATACCTTCCAATATTGTGTTTTCATTTACCTTTACTCTGCGTTTTACCTCTTGTGACATATTGAGTTACATTTAAAGAAAGGTATACGGATCAATGTTTTCAAAGACTTGGCTATGTTTTACTTGAGTCGTTTACTTATTCGGTTCATTTATCATTCATTCAATGATGAACAACAATCGGCACCTATTTTGCAGAGTTTTAAGAAGAAATGGTTATATTTTTTCTATTTTTTATTTGTAACATCTATCTCAGAAACATACAATTCAATACTCAGAAAACAACGTATTTCTAACATAAGTATTCACTATTCATTAAATATAAGCATTAAAGACAAGCCAGTTGGCGCAGTTGGTTAAGACACCACCTATCATGCCGCTGGTCATGGGTTCGATTCCCATCCAGGACAAACATTTGTGTGCATGAACATGTCTGTTTGTCCTGTGTCTGGGTGTAATTATCTATTTAAGTATGTATTTACAAAAAAAAAAGTAGTATATGTAGTATATCAGTTATCTGGTTTCCATAGTACAAGCTCTGCTTAGCTTGGGATCAGATAACCTTGTGTGAAGAAAGTCCCAGGATATTTATTATTATTATTATAAGCATTTGGCAAAGACACATATTTAGCTTCCTGCATCTATCGCCAATGAACTATCTAATGCCACACTTAATTGTCTAGAAAGATTAAGAATCTATTTATTGATAAGTAACATCGGCAAAACACATAGCAATTGATTTCTGAAAGAGTTATCTTCTCCTCTCCCCGGCTACCTCTCTTCTTTTTACCATCTCTGAGGTTCAAATTCACGGGTCTCACGCGATTTATTTGCATTAATTAGTAGATCGTTAATTCTAATCAGTATCAAATTAAGTACCGCAACATTCTATGCCGTTCGTCAAAAATTTTTTTGTGTATATAATATAGGTAAGGTACATAGTTTTTTAAGGTTATCTGTAGGTCTACACATTTAAGCTTCATTTCCAGTCTGCGACACGGGGTCATTTCCTTGTAATTTCCGTATTATTTTGTGATCACGTAACCATAACCAGAATACCCTTTACCTCGCTGAAACGAAGTCCATTTAAATTATTCCAGCTTCACTTTCAGCGACAGCTGTCAAGGTATCAACGCGATATGAATTCAATAGAATTTGCATCGGTTATTTCGCGATACCGATATTTTGTAAGCCTTTTATTCCATGTACTTTCTGTTTGCCAGTGGATTTTTAGTTTCCAGTCTAGGGCCAAATTAAAATCAAGAGGAGATATTTAGAAATGAGTAGATGTCATGATGTCATCCTTGGGCTCCCCCAGCTTCTTCTGCTGGCCTTTGTCCAGCAGTGGACGTCTTTCGGCTGATATGATGAGATATCATGTGCTGAAAGAAGTTTAAATTAAAATTAAACTATGCTAGAATTAGAAAGGTAAGAGTAACACGCTCAAACGGATGCAGGGCAGAATAGATTATTTCGGACCATCATTATAGAGATTTTAAAGAATCCAGATACATCTTGTACTATGTACCTAATTTCTGAAACTCAATCAGCAATTACATTCACGATGCTAGTCGGAGTCGTAGAAAAGTACGATTGACCTGTTGCCGCAAAACGTCATCACAAACAGACATGCACACAAATGTTTGCCCTGGATGGGAATCGAACCCATGACCAGCGACGTGATAGGTGGTATCTTAACCAACTGCGCCAGCTGGCTTGTCAGTTGGGTACTGTGGTTGGGTACGACGACAGCTTAACTTTATCGACATGGGTTTATTCAATATCGAGGTGGATTTTCCAGCTTTTGTAGGTTACTTCCTCATTTTACTGTAGATTTAATTTTATTATAAAAATAAGAACTAAACATAAGCAAAGGTCGGTGCAGGATAATTAATGATTAAACGAACTTACCTGAACGTGAAGTTCTATCATAATTATACGAAGCCTTCGTCCGTAGAGCATTTGTGATTACTTGCTAGTATTAACTCTGGTGAGCCCTATCATTACCTAAGGAGCTTTACTAATTTTACACCTACTTCCAAAAAAAATTACTCACTTACAAAAAAGTTCAAAATCAGTAATTCTACTACAACTCTCTAAAACCTTAAATTTATTTTTGAAAATATTATGTCTTTTTACAGTCGAATTTTTTTTTTATTACTTTTTTATGTCGTATTTTTTAGTTGTACCTACTCTACTCACGTAGCTCGAGTATCGGATGGCCTTTCAATGTTATTATTTTTTATAAAAGCAGTGTTAAATCATGTAACAGCATGGAGAGGTAATAAATTAAAAAAAAGTAGGGAAATGACGGCAGGTGATAAGCGTGCGGTCGGGTATTCAGGTCAGCTGGGTCGCAACGAGCTGAAACAACCATGCCGCGAGCACTTTGCGTTTCCGACACGAAACTCATAGACCTACACTAGGTATACACTATGAGAATATTTTTTTTATACTGTAACTCAAAACGATACAACTTACTCTACCAGGTTTAAACAATAAAGAAAAGAACTGAAGCATTGCCAGCAAAAATGTTTTCTTCAAAGATAAAAAAAAACCATTGGTAGACATTTTTCCACTTGTTTATTCTATAATTAGGAAAGTAAATACGTACTGTCGGTACTTAGTAAATTCTTAATGAAGCTTAAAATGTCTAAATTTAATTCCGTCATGAACAAGAGTCTAGGTACATGTCTCTTTTGTTCTCAGAATTCAAGATCGGCATTGTTGAAAACAGAAATATATCTACCCTTGGGAGACGTGAGTAGGATATGTGACATGTCGTATTCACCTGCCTAGACAGTCAATTTACTGTAAAAACTTTTTCAGTCCACTGAAAACAACATATTCCCACGTGAACAACATGTTTGCAACTAAACTAATATTTTTTGTATTGGATTTATTGCCACCAACATTTTCTTTATTCGAAACATTAGATACCTATAAAATATATCGGAATCTTCATACGAGGCATAATAAGTGGCGGGTCGCTAATAGTTTATAAATTAGTCCCGTTGTTGTTTGTAAACATGAAACGTCCTAAAAAGTCATTATGAGCACACATGAGACACTGCGAGTATAATAACCTCACCAATTTTATGTGAGCATATACACAGCATGTAGATATGTAAATTGAATGCATAACTTCGTAGAAAGCAACTAATGTAGCGATCTGACCTCAGATGTGTTCAAAACTGCAACCATTTTGGCTAGCGCGCTGGCTATTCGACACTATCAGTAAGTACAGAGAGGCCGCCTAATTACTCAATTTTGTTGTTATTACTGCGAAACAGTCGCGTAGTTCGCAACTAGCTTTCGTGTCGGCCGCGGGCACAGTTCCAACAAACTTCTACATTCTACGAAGTGCCATTCGGATATATCTGTCATTCTGTGCCACTAACTAAACACAGTGTTTTAGCACTTAGTCTTGCACTTGAAGTTGTGAAGACTTTTGTGATTTATCAAATGAATCTTACTGGCGAAAGCAATGTTGGAAGTTGCTGCCTTGATGCGTCATACCTTGCGATGTGACAACAGTACAAATTCAGAAGATCTTGACTATTTCATTTATGCTATACCTTGAATCACTTTAGCAGCATTATAACAGACATACTTATAATTTTTTTCTATATTATTATTAATGTGTCCCATGAATCCAATCCAATTTGTTATATCAGTCAAATGCAATATTTAATTTTTTTTCGGAACTTTTAATTATTTTTCTTTTTTGGCCACACACGCATCAAACTTTTGTATGTTTGTATAAATATTTGTATCATTAATAACGACTTGTTGTATATTATAAATATTATTATTCATAAGGGCTTGTATTTAGAATGAGTTGGTTAAATTCATTTAAGTAAGTAAATAAAGTTATAAATTCAGCGTTATTTATTAAAATACTTTGCTAGTACAAAATGTATTCTGAAAGTTTAGCGCTTGGAAATGTTAACAACATTGTTTTATGAACTGTTTTCATTGTGGTTGTGGTTGTTATGAGATTGTTTGAAGATTTTAGGTGGATAATACTCATTCAGGTGTATTATGTAAGCCACGTGTTACCTGTTATGTGCACATTACTTCAGTAGAAAATGCTCCACATGAGAACCCGGTCCCCGTCATGGTTTCTTCAATGACGAGATTATGGTCAAACCATAAAAAATATACGACGCTAGAAAGAAATAATAAGTTTATGGGTCTCAAACCCATAATATTATAGTAAACCTTACGATAATGTACCAACTATCATTGTCCTGTTAAAAAAAGAGGCCAATCTGCACAATAAATAAAGTTATGTACTTACATTCTGATGAGTGAGATGTATAAAAAATATCATGAAAATATTTTCTTCAGTAGGTACGCTTACTGACCTACTTTTATATTCTTAGTTGCGAACTTTTAAATTAAAGGCCACGTCGGCAAAATCAATTGTCATTTCTGGGTCATAGTTTTATCTCGATTTAATTCTAATTTTGTGATCGATTGGAGACTACAACAAAATTTCTCATTTTGACTTCAAAAAACCAAACTATTGAGTAGAAATATTTTATTAATCTGTGCGCTAATGATAAACACACCGTTCTATCAAAATCGACTTGAAGTACCTACCTGTCCCGTAAGGTATTATCCTTGTAATAAATTAGGAACTAGATAACACCGTTTCAATACATATATTGTGTTGAAATAACAACTGAAATAAAGATGATCGAGCGATATGTCAATGAACACTTGACTGGAAACTACAATTAACAATTTTACGAAAAACAAAAAATCGTACACCAATAGTTGACCGGTTTTATGAGTCGTGTGATAAATTTTCAGAATACCTACTATGTTTACACTTTACAAATAATTTAATAGTTTTTTGAAGTCAATAAAACTAAAATCAATCGAAGTTTGGTATTTCAAAAGTTTTATTAGGTGGAATATTTAGATTGGAATAGGAGCGCGAAGACAATTTCCTTTAACGGTGCTAACTAAACTATTTATGGAAACTCCCATTTTATACGACCTGGATAGATTGGAATAAATTCTTTTACCTGAGCGTGATCGAGATTTGATGAGGCAAACTTTTTATTTTATATACCTAACGATGCATTAACTGAGTAAAGAAATTCGTTTCGGTTCCGTCTTTTTACGACCAGAGTTTCAACGGGAATAATTTTTGAATATACCTACCTAGTTTCTTCATCTTCCATTACTTTTATTTACTCTTTATTTCAGATATTATCTACGATTACTCTTTAAGTTTCATTCATGGTTTAGGTATTTGAATATTTTTCGATGGAGCATGGCAACCAATTTTCATCCATGAAAGAATCCTTTTCGAGTAGGTACTACATGTACCCATTTATAAATAAGAACATGGGTAACCTAGTAGTATATTAGCTAATAAACTTGTCTGTAGACTAGTGGTTTCAAATTTTAAATCTTTTTCTAATATAATACGATAACACTCTCTAACTCATCCTAAAATTGAAATTGTTGTGCGTGAGTACCTACGTCTACATAATGTAGGTACCTAACTGCTGTGCGGAGCACCTAACTTATGATAATATCAGTGATTTATTATATTCTATTCCTTTTCTATCAGTGATATAACAAACGCATCATAATCTGAGTATTAATAATATTTAATACAGAGTGTAATAAAATAGACAAGTAAGGTAAGTTAATAACAAATACAATGGTGGTTGCAGTTGTCTTTAATATTATATTGGCAATTATGAAAAATAAACTCTGTAATTTTGGGAATATTAAATATATTTAATGTTATGGGTTTTCGATGAATTTATTCATGATAAGTAGTAAACTTTTACTTTTTCAAATTTTTTACACGCTCTACTATAAAATTTAAAGTGAGCATCCATACTATTTGTCGGATACCTTACGTCATGAACAGAATCATTTGTAGGGTACCTGACTAATATGAAATGTGAATTTTGACTAAGTTGTTGGCATTTTGTATGAATTCAAACTCAAACTCAAAACAAATTTATTCAGTTTACGCTCTAATAAGACACATATCTTCATATTGTTAGGTTACTGAAATACTATTTCGTAAATAAGTGAATCCGAATTTCCATTGGCTTAGAAATACTGTATTATGTTGTTGAGTGATAGTAACGCGTTGATTATTATGGCGAAATAACGTTTTATCTTGATTACACGATACAACTAGAATTTAGATTGGGCTCTAATCCTTTAATAGATAACAATTTGTAATGTTGCTATGTTACGTGCACAAATACGAAAAATTTCGATAACTATTTGATATTATTTCCCATTTATTAGGTACATGTGAATGACAGTTTAAAGTAAGTCTAGTAAATTCATAATAGAGTAAACCCCAAGATTTAAATAAGTATACAGAGAGAGCAGGGGCTATCTTAAAACCAGCTCACACAATAAGACAGTGAGAATTAAAATAAAATCATTTTAAAATATTATTAAAATGTCAAAATGACTAAATATTTCTGAAGATCTGATCTCATCCTGTAACCAGCCAATACTGATGATGCTTCTTTTCGTATCCCGACCAATGCCGAGCTTATTTAAATGGAATTTCGACGGCCTTGCAGAAACATTAGATGCGAAAATATATTAGTATGGCGCGTAAAGGCATTGTTATGCATCTTAGTGCGCGATACCATCATGGCGTGAAATAATCTTTATTCTGAGTACATCACATCCGTAGTGTTGATGAATATTAGGTGTTATTTATAATCGAAACGTGTTTAGCAATTTACTTCCTCTTTGCCATAAAAGTGTTGTTACATTGATTCACTGTGAAGTGTGAACATCTTTTTACGTCTATACTTATAGCGTCTGCTTTTAGAAAAGAGATAAATTAGTAGGTATAAAGAGTAAGCGAAGATAATTATTCATAATGTAGTTTTCATCTTGAAAATAGGTATGAAATATATGACCTTACTCACTGGCATGATCTGTGGGCATGATAGACCTTCTACCAATAGACAATAAGTAGTGGAGAACGATTTCCCTCCTTTGTCCCCCTGTCCCTGTTTGTAAATGTTGTGTGCTTATCACCTACGGTCTCATTATTCCTCCCAATGAGATTTGAGTGTGACAAAATTAGATCTTATATGATCTTATCTATTTATTTTGATTCATATGTAAGTTACATCTAATACCTTCTTGTATTTCTGAATCTTGGAAACGGCTCCAACAATTTTCATGAAATTTTGTATGCAGGGGGTTTCGGTGGCGATAAATCGATCTAGCTAGGTTTCATTTTCAGAATACACGATTTACCAAAAAGAAATCCGAGTAAAGCTCGGTCATCCAGGTACTAAGATTAATATGAGTACCTAACTTAACAATATATTTTGTTCGGGAATTTTTTTGACTTGATGTAGACGATAAATTATAATGTAAACTACACAAAAAACTTTATTAATATTAAAATTACCTCTATAAGGGTAAGTTCCAATATAAAATGATACACCTGTAGTATCTCATGAGAAGCTTTCAAAGGCAGATTCATTTCCCTCGATCTCGGAAGCACAATAAATATTTTTAATATTCAAAATCCCCGTCATAAATCCGGTCTGGAGTAGATAATATAATCTTCAACAATGTACCTATGGGCTAGCATTAAAGCTCAGTGGTGTTTTTATTTTGCCGAGTACTACTACGGAGGTTGAGGTAACCTTATTTCCTCTGCCCGTCTTTACTTTACTCCCGTTTATACGGTAAAAGTGTATAGGCACAGAGTTACGTAACAGTTGAAAATTTCTTCTTTTTAATTTTTATAAGCCAGTTTATATATAGAAAAAAAAATTGCGTCGAATGTCGACATACGAAAAGGGGTTGGTTTTCTTCACGCGATTTACGTCTCTAATATTTTTTTGTTTTTCCATAGACGCGACGCTTGTCCGAATTCAAAAATGTTGGTCTATATTCATCATTTCAAAGAAACAAAAATGATAATTTCTTCAGTCATGTCTTGAGTCGAGATGAAGTAGCCTGGACCCAAAGGATGGATTATTTTCAGTAAACACATCTATTCTTAATACTTAATTAAGATTCCCGTTTCAGTATTTAGCCTTTCGTAAGTATCTGGTTCAAACCTTCATGTTTCATACACTGTCACCTTTTACAAAACCAATACAAATTATCTTCGGTCTTCCTCCTTTTTCTTAATGCGGTAGAAGTATCCCATAATATAAACAAAAACGAAAAATAAAGTTTTGAGCACACAAAAAGACCACAGATTACTAAATAGTTAATACACCTCACCTACGAAAGTAGTAAATCGAGTAGGAAGTCAAGTGAATATTCTTTATGTTTTTTCCAAGACACTCTCTCACTTAGTTCTATTATAATTATGCTAAAAATCGTTATCAAGTTTTACATTGAGCTGGAAGCCAATTTTCTGAACTTCTCCTGCCCTAGTAAAGTTACGATTGACTTTTTAACTTTAGCATGGTTGTCTTATCCTACTTGAATATATTACCTAAGTAAAATGAGCTGCTGATGTTGCAATAATCATACAGATAAAATGGAAGAGGTCGATTGTCATGTTCAGGTTCGATTGCCAACTGGGATAGCTTAACGGGGATTGCAATCGTTAAAATGAAGTTGTCCAACTTTTCTAGTCATGAGATTTGTGACCGCACTGGCTGTTGTCAGACTATTGTGCAGATGAATGAAATACCTTCTAATCATTTACGGGTATCCTTAGTATAATAAAGAAAAAGGACTCCTAAGATTTGAATATATTAAATGAAAGCGCGATTGACTGACTGACTGAACTATGAACGCACAGCTCAAACCACTGGATGGACCAAACAAAAATTTTACATACAGATAGCTATTTGCCTACACCATCCTCTTAATTTTTCAAATTCACAGGACATTATATGCAATTCTTATAATTCGGAAATACTAATGTTATTAATTGATTAATTAAAATGAGTAACATTTTCACCAAAAAATCTCTGCTATAACTTCGAGAAAAGGGTTTTATTACTGTTATAGTGACGAATATAATGAAGGAAAGGTCGGAGTACGCCTTGAGAGTATTTCTCTTACAACTGTTCGATTTAAGTTCAATCAAGTAGTTGAACAATCTCAATTTAATCTTGCTTGGAATCTTTACGCATAAAACGCTTGACAGTATAATAAACGACACTACACTTTGAATTTGCCAGATTCGCTATCGTATCGGTCGGTAGAGTAGAGATGACCGTCACAAAATCGTTTTTATATTCTCAGCATCAATCTAGTGGATTGGCAGTGCTTATTATGTTTTATTTAGATTAATTATATGCAGGTATCTACCTAGGATACATACATAATATTTTTACGATTTCATATAATTTTACACAGCAATTTCGTTAAGGCATCAAAGCAATTTTGTGCAACTTACCTAGGTGGCTCAAATCATGTCTGAATCTGAAACAAGTAAAATAAAGTTACGCACATTAAAATATTTTGGAGAGGTTCCATGGATTTTAGCTTTAATTTTCACCCAGAAATCGTGTAACTGCCAATAATTCAAAAAGCAATTAAGAAGATTGCAATTTGCATAATACGTAGCAGCCGCTACGGAAAATTAATAGCAGTTGTTAACAATGAGATGCTGCATGCAACTGTTCTATAGGTATCTACTGTATATTTTATAAGCTTCATGATCTAATTTAAAATACAAGTTGACAGCAAACTATTAAAGAAGAGTACCTACGTTTTCAAAGTATGTTTATAATATCATCACGTTGTTTATAATCTGTGTAGGTTATTACTACAGTTATTTCGAAATCAAATATTATTGTTTGAAATGATTAAAAACGCAGAATTTTGGGACCTTTTTATTTTTTGTAGCCCAGTTATAAATTACCTACTAATTTGTGTACGTAATTCAGTACTGTTACTACTACCCAAGGATTGCCTTGTTGAAGAATCGTAAAATGGAAGTCGTAAATTTTATCTCGTAAAGTGATGTCGACAATATTATGAGTTTTTAATGAAGATAAGTGAGCACACATTGTTAGATTTAATAAACGAGTCGTTTTATTTGAATCAGCAAAGTTTCCAAATTTGACTGCAATTTTGAGGTATAATGTACGGGTATAATGGTATTATTGTCATAAAAAACTTGCCGTACAATTCGTTGGTAGCTCTGAGTTGAATCATTGAAAAAACTTTGTTTAAAATAATACCATCAATAATTAAATTAAATAATATTTTATCGGGTAGCTCAATGGTCAAATTTCAATAATCATTATTATTCCACGACCAACAACTACCTACATTATGTCTTCCTGCTACGTGAACATCTGAATAAATTTGATTGGCCTTTTTCAGTTTTTCCTAAGTGCATTTACATAATAATGGGCATTCAATTATGCATACAGAGGAAGCTTTTCCTGAGGTACTGTAGGTACTTACTTACGGACGCGGTACGAGATCCTAGGATATATCTTCAGAACTGCTAGGTAGGTAATTAATACAGCTGTTGTACAACTTATATTACTTACAGGTTAAGAAAAAGTTAAATAAGAGTCTAAGAGGTATTTTGCTGCGAATAAGAAAAATATAGGTGAATGTCATATTAGTTATTTTCAGCCTCAAATAGGGCTATATTATGATAATCCACACAAATCCGTCAAATTAGATGAAAGATACCTAGATGACAGGTCGATGAAATGTCCATATTACCAAAGAATAAATAATATATAGGAAGAAAGTTAACGCCCATACTTAAGAAGTTACCACCTTAACTCGCGTAATTAAAGCGACAGTGGTGAGTATCATAAACTACGTGCTACTACAGCGAGGTTTAGTTCATTTTGTTTTCATGTAATAACACCAGAGGCGCTACTGCGCTACGCGCGACCGTTAGATGGCGCGGTCCGAGAATTCCGTTTGTACTTATTATTATTATACCGCGAGCGCGATCCTAAATCTCCGTCGCGCGGCCCACCACCACGAATATACCTAGACATACCCCGAGATATTCTATCTACCTACTTCTTGTACGTAGTACCTATAATTTTAACTATCTGCTACTTCTATCAAAACTGCGATTATTCGTGAATATACTATTAAACGCTATATGAATATTACACTTTTTTTTTATTATTATCGATTTAATATTTGGTATATAAATTAAATATTAAAATAGCTCCAAAAAACCACAACGGTTTAGACAACCAGAGCTATAAACCTATACAATCTAGATAATTCCTATGTGTTTTCATAGAAACCGATTCAACAAAATAGTACAATAGTACCTGGATGACTGAGCTTTCCTCGGTATTTTTTGATAAATCGAAATGATACAAAATAATTTAGATACAAAATAGATAAAAAAAGCAAAATAATATTAGAAGACATCTAGAATCGAACCGGGGTCATCGGGCTTCGGGACCACCCGATTATCCACCTGAGCTATTTTAACCTTATGGACTCTTGCAAAATTTACCTTCGTATTCTATTTTAGCAGTTTTTCATTCCCTGAAAATACGAATGAAACGACGTTTTCTAAATATGAAACCTCGCTAGATCGATTTATCGCCCCCGAAGCTCCCTTCCTCCCTATACTAAACTATAACTATACTAAATTTCATGAAAATCGTTGGAGCTGTTTCCGAGATTAGAAGAATTGCTCGTTTATAGGTATTAGATGAACCGCCATACCTACTATAGGAGCGATATCGGTATGTGACACGATATGCGTCAAGTGGCGTGGCGTCGTCGGTCGTCCAGCCACAGTATAAAGATGTAACAGTATGGAAACTAAGCTAGTTGATAAGATAATTACCTACGCTTCGTTGAAGCAGTAGGGTCGTCACTTTTAATGTTTTATGGTATTGTTTTTTTAATTAAAACATTCAATGTTCTGTAGTGTAGTGATCAATTAATCGAATTGAAATAGCTAGTTTACAAATAAAATAATAGGCATCTCATGGCGTCGGTTACTTCGATAGTTTAAAATACGGAAAACAGTTTAATATTGACAGTTTAAAAGGTTAATAAACAAAAATACACACACAACTTTTGTAAAAAAATACTATTCTATTTTTTTTACATTTTGATAGCACTATTGGCTTCAACACCCTCGAAAACCATGAAAACGACACCCACGACGAAAAAGTTAATAATTTCTTGGAGCCGCCATCTTGGATTTACATTTTGACAGCACTATCGGCTTCAACACCCTCGAAAACCATAAAAACGACACCCATGATGAAAATGTTGATAATTTCTTTCAGACGCCTTCTTGAATTTAGATTTTGACAGTAATATCGGCTTTAACACCCTCGAGAACCATGGAAACGACATCCATCTCGAAAAAGATGATAATCTATTGCTGCCGCCATCTTTGATTTCTATACTGACAGCACTAACGGCTTCAACACCTTCGAAAACCATAAAAACAACACCCATGACGTTATAGTTGATATTAATATTATAATCTATTGCAGCCGCCATCTTAGATTTGTATTTTGTGTAATGTTTTACGCATTTATTATGATCGATCACATAGACGATTACTATTTTAAAACAATAAAATTCTCACCTTTCAAAATCAGCAGGAAGTTAAAAAAATTATAGCTCCGGTTTTGTTGAAGCATATTTATTTGTCTACTGTGGTCTAGCGGCACCTGCCCAAGCCACTCCCCCCGCAATCCTGCTTCACCCCGCACTGTGTCGTCACCCGATATCGGCAGTGTGAAAGCATTTAGTAGTGATTGTATCAAACTACCAGTCCGACGATATCGTGTTGTTACCGTTATCGTCCAATGTGAAAACGCCCAATAGGTATTTATGTAAAAACTAATCCTACCTATATATTTTAATCTCTTTGGCAATAAACAATATCACACTGACGGCAATTGATGACATTTTTACCACATATATGGCAAAAAGAAAGAAGAAATTAGTTCCATTAGTTTTCGGCACTCTCCCAGTACTAGTCGACCTTGACGCGAGAGTATGCTTATCAATTTCAATTATGGCATAACGAAGAATTATCATTGAGTGATTGAATTACGTGAAGAGAATGACCATAGGATTAATTCATTCTAATAAAATTTTGTGATACGTTTTTTTTTTCGAATATTTCGATATCGATACCAACAGATATCGATATCGAAATATCGACTAAATCACACCTCTAGCAGATTTCTCAGTGCTCGCTCGCTCGCATCGTTATTACTTGTACAAGTAGAGTACAATCTGTATGTACATACGTATCTAGCGTTTGTACATGCAGCGCTGACCCGCCTATTTAATGGGATCCTGCGCTCGGGAACATTCCCAAAATCTTGGAAGAAGGGACATGTAATCATGCTGCCCAAACCGGGGAAGAACATTCTTAAACCAGAAAGTTACCGGCCGATAACCCTGCTGTCCACAGTGTCCAAGGTGTTCGAATCACTCCTGCTGCGGCGACTTACGCCGCATCTAACACCCAGACAGGAGCAGTTCGGATTCCGCGCTGAGCACAGCACGACGCTTCAGCTATCGAGGGTACTGCACGCCATGACGGCAGCGACGAACAAGAAGGAGTGCACCGTAGCAGTATTCCTCGATATGGAAAAGGCGTTCGATAGAGTATGGCATGCGGGTCTGCTGCACAAACTCTCAACGACAGAGATTCCCCGTCGCATCGTGAAGGTGATCGCCTCATTCTTAGAAGACCGGAGATTCCAGGTGAGGGTGGAAGACGCCCTGTCGACGGAGCGCCCCATCGCTGCGGGCGTCCCACAAGGCAGCTGCCTCTCACCGTGCCTGTACTCCCGATACACCGACGATATCCCCCTGGAAGAGGGGTCCCAGCTGGCCCTCTTCGCAGACGACGCAGCATACTACGCGTCGTCCATCAAGAGGAACCACGCCGCAGCCAAGCTCCAGAGGACCCTGAACGCGTTGCCAGACTGGCTCTCCAGGTGGAGACTGTCGGTCAACGTCGGGAAGACGCAGGCCATTATGGTGAGCAGCGCCCGCATCCACCCCCCACCCCTAAAACTCTCCGGTCAAGACATCAGGTGGTCCCCAACGGCCAAGTACTTGGGGATCACCATAGATAAAGGACTGACGATGAAGCCCCATGTCAAGAGGGTCATCCAACAGACGAGAAGTGCCCGCGCCAAGCTGCGTCCAGTGCTCAACTCCCCGCGCATCCCTCTGCGAGTGAAGCTCGGGGTGTTCAAGACGTATGTGCGCAGCCGCCTGACCTATGCCGCACCAGCGTGGTACGCGCTGACGAGCGAAGCCACAAGGAGGCGGCTGCGAGCACAACAGAACCTGTCACTAAGAACGATTGTGAACGCCCCGAGGTACGTCAAGAATGCCACGATCCAGAGGGATCTGAAGATCGAGAGCCTGGACGCTTTCATCGCCCGCCTTGCGAAGGGGATGTTCGCGCGTGCAGACGGGTCATCCCTGAAACATATCAGGGAAGTGGCCCCCTGGCATGCGCATCCCCCGGACCGCAAGGCCTTCCCGCGAGACTTGGTCGCAGAGGAAGAACCAGAAGAGGATGACTCCGGTGACATGGGGATCACCTAACAAAGCCGCCGCCCGTTTTACAGGTGACCGCTCCTGCTGGGCCTCCGCTGGTATCGCCAGCGGTCTCACCTGGTAGGGCGGACCGTACGGGCGGCGTGAAGATTGTGACTCCCCCCCCCTTATAATGAAAATCCCCCCTACCCAATTGACGGCTACCATAGCCAAGGACCCTCCCGTATTGACGGGAGGTGATAGAAACCCCGCGAAAGGGGCACCGCCCCGGACTCGGCTCCCCGCGCCCCGTGAGGGGTCGTGAGAAGGCTAACACACGCGTTTGTACATATATTTTTTTAATAGTGTCCTAGCGTTTAGCTTTGACGCCAGATGGCGTGTACAATAAAAAAATTGTTTGTTTAGCGTATACGCCATCTAGTAGACTCAGTGTTATCATTTAAAGATGTAAAATATATTATTTACAGTTTATAAAGACTAATTTAATAAATAAATTAATTAATTAACCCCAGTAATTTATTCTTATACAATAAGCTGATTTTTAAGTGATTTAATTGCGTTTTTATTTTATCAATAGTCCAAACGATGTTCGTAGCGACATCTATTGGTGTCAAATCTATACTAATTCTGAAATGTATGGACCTGGCCACCCGTGATATTACCAACTCAATGCAAATGTGGCGCAGATATTATATTAGACTAGCTTTTGCCCGCGTCTTCGCTCGCGTTAAATTCGGGGTAACACGGTTTCCCTATTATTCGTTTTTATCACAGAACCTGTACAAATTTTGCAGAGTCTCACACAAATTTCCATCCTATTTTAGAGAAGAAATTTTCACTTTCCATCCCTTCAACTATATCACGTCAATTCTTCGCTCCGTTTTGCCGTGAAAGACGGACAAACATACACACACATACACTTTCCCATTTATAATATTAGACGTAGTTATATTATTTATTCTTTGATATTAGTATGGAAGTTCTGATGGTAAGCTTGGACCAACTCTGAATCAGGAAAATACATACCTACTTACAACAAGATTCCAGAATTGATCCCATATAGGTATTTGTTTACCTATTACTAAAAACCCGGGATCTCAAAGTAAATCATTTATTATTTTTGTTACTAAAATTGGTGAGTAGAACTGAAAAAATATCAATAGAAGTGATCAAATTCGATCGGTATATAAAAACCCCTTTGAAATTTTTATGTGTTACGAAGTGTGTACCTTAACAAACCTAAGAATATGAATTCACTCTTGAGCTCATTGGATTTGCTTTGACGGGTTCAATATAAGAGTTATTATAAGGGTAAGTATTAGTTATTATATGGTCTGATATGAGTTTTCTCGCATTCAATACAATGTGAGAAACGTGCCGAGAGCTTCTTGGTATGAGAGGGATTTAAAAACTGCATGTCACTAGCTTTATCTGGCACTGTTGTGTTTAGCTTATATACATAATATTATATAGATATACCTATATATATATATATATTATAAACGGCTTCTGAGGGCTAATTCATAAATTATACACTATAACTAGCTATAGCTAGGCTAATGTCCGATTTTTCACGGGTATCTAGCTGTTGATTTGAAATAAGAAGAGTTTTTGGCTTTTGTATTTATCGAAGGAATAGCTCAGGTAACCTACAATGGGCGCAGAGGACGAATCTGATTTAGGTAACTGAGGGACACGCTTGTACCTATGTATAAAATGCTGAAAATAAATTATTTTGGAAATATTTCATTGAAGTATAATGTCTCCTTTCTATTTAGGTATTGAAAAATGAATTCAGTTTTTTGAAACAAAGGAATTGGTTTCAGGTAAATAATACCATTTATTTACTATGTTGCATACCTAGCATGGAGCGATATATTTGATATTCCCTAATTGTTTTTGGATATAAACGATATTCTGTTGCACACGAATGAAGCGATGAATACACCGAGCTCACTGGATGAATATTGAAATTGCATATCCAAAAACTACAATAAGATTACGTTTTCATCAACAGTCGTTAAAAACATCATCGTTATTATATATAAGGTCCCTTCGCCATTTAGTGTTTTTTTTGCTATACAGTGTGAGTCTTTATAATGTGCACATATCAAAATGAGGGAATCTATACTTAATTTTATCGACGGAAAAAATATTTAAAAAAATCTAAATATTTTTTTTATTTTTTTATGGAATTTTTAAAAAAATTGTTCGCTACTTTGAAACCAGTGTAAACAAAACTCTGTAACTTTTAAACTAACTAATCTATCGCGATGAAACAAACTCCATAATGATTGGAAGTAATAAGGCGTCCTCATAAAATGAAAATTGTGGAAAAAAACGATCCTCAATTGAAAATAAACATGTTTTTTTTAGCATAAATCAGTTTTTTTTCATCAATTTTTACAATTATCGTAAAATTTCTCTTTAATACTCCCCCATTACCTACCTTTTTTTTTACTTTAAGTTATTCTTGATCGTATTAGCCATCTAATGGTAAAAATTCCATGTTTGTAACTCAATCCCAACATTTCCAAAAAGGTAGGTAATGGGGGAGTCTTTTTGAGAAATTTTACGAGAATTGTAAAAATTTATGAAAAAAGACTGATTTTTGCTAAAAAAAACATGTTTATTTTCAATTGAGGATCGTTTTTTTCCACAATTTTCATTTTATGAGGACGCCTTATTACTTCCAATCATTATGGAGTTTGTTTCATCGCGATAGATTAGTTAGTTTAAAAGTTACAGAGTTTTGTTTACACTGGGGTCAAAGTAGCGAACAATTTTTTTAAAAATTCCATAAAAAAATAAAAAAAATATTTAGATTTTTTTAAATATTTTTTCCGTCGATAAAATTAAGTATAGATTCCCTCATTTTGATATGTGCACATTATAAAGACTCACACTGTATAGTAGGGGTTAATTTCTCAAATTGACATGTTAACCATGGTTTTGTGTAAAAAAGAAAAATATTTTAGTACTGTCAGATTAGTCTTATTACTTATTTCAACGATCTATTTTGCACACGACCATTTACCCGTTAAGTACGATGGCATGGGGACTAATTTGACAGCATTAAAAATGTTCTATCTTTTTTTAATAATGTTTATATGAAAGAGAGGTGACGTGACTGATATTAGTTTAATAATCCTACAATGAGCTTGAGCTTTCGGTGAAGGAAAACATCGTGAGGAAACCATAGCACGGTGGTAGGGTACTTTGTAGTACCCGCCTGGCTGGCTACCACCCTCAAGTTGAAATTCTGTCGCCAAGCACCTTTCGGTGTGTTCCGACAGCTGCACTTGAGAGCCAGTTCCCTTCTAGGCTTTGTGTGCTTACCATCATCGGCCACATCATCACTGACCAGTGAGATTGTGGTCAAACACAGGCCTATACATAGTAAAAAAAAAAAAAAAAAACGTAAGTACAGAATGGTGCCGACCATTGAAATATAATCCTGTATATAATAAATACCTAAGCTTATCTTTGATCACAATCTCACTATGGTAAATTGTTGATGTGACTGAAATTGGTAAACATACGAAGATTGCTATGGTTTCCTAACGATTGAATGTTATGTCCAGCTCTTTGAAGGTATCCAACTCTCGAAATTCGTCAATACTACCTACCACTCAGATACATTTCAGTCTCAGTATAACCACGAAATATTCATAGCGACTCAACTTTACTTACATGAACTCTGACAAAATCAATATTGCCTATAGCAGTGAATTCACAGCTAAACTAGCTCTATGTGCCTGTCTACTCGTATCTAAAATCAAATCGTTTCGCTGATCAAGTTATTGGAACGTCACATTTGAAAACACGATTCGAAGTCAATTTCTGGTCATTTTTTCGATTTTACTAAAATTTTTGTGAAATCTGTTTGGTAAATAAATTAAATATTTAAAAAATAGGTTACCTGGTCAGAAGGTATTTAACACACATACTAAAAATACCTTTATCTACTCTCATATCGTAATGTTCTTATTATGAAATCAAAATGACCCACTTTAGGCACACCCGTGTATAAATATTCATTATAGTACAGTTGTGTTCCCAAGATAATGCTATAAATTAACTTTTTTTCTATTAAAGTACACTTTGGACCTAATAGTATAATCAATCAGTATCAATTCAATTTGACGATGACAATGTGACAAATTTTTGACTTGAACTTTAGAGGTAAGAATTTTTGGGAGTTGGCAACACGGATTTGATTAGGTATATGATTATTGTGTCTGTTTATTTTATTGTTTTTGCCTACATATATCATTGACCAAAGATGTCACAAAAATAGATTTTTTTTTTTTGAAAAGTTGGTAGAAAAATACTACCTATCGATTTTTCTTCTTTTTTTTTTTAATTACATTATTTATATGAGTTTAGATAAAGTACTGTATAATACTGCACATAATTAGGTATTAAAAACTCGTGTGATACTATTAAGAACCTCGCCTACGGCTCGGTACTTAAACTCACACTCGTATTTAATAACCCCTATTATGCAACAGTATCATAAACTACTATAGTCTATGTGTACAATCAGACATACCAATAAATTACATACTTTTTGACCAGGTAAAGATTTTTTTTTATATTTCTGACGATTCAAGTTAAATTAACGGTGTGCGTTTAATTTTCTCTTTATGAAACGACTTCGGTGGGAATTGTCATTGTTCGGAAAAATATAATTTTATTTGTTCAACATGATTGTAGTTAGTAGATATTAGAATAGTTGAATAAATTAGTTAGTATATTTATTGGGAATTTACAATTATCATAAAACCCAACAGATAATGTAATCCAACACTGCTCAATTTTGTATTTCTGCTTTCGACTCTTAAAAGTGATTTAGGTACGTTTATTGATAACATATAGCAAAAAAAAACTTGATCGGACGTTGGATTCAAATAATTCCCTCGAGAATATTGGTATAGTACATACCTGAATTTTAATAGGCTAGATGACAGTGTCAAAAATGTGAAACTAACTATGACGTCATACCTAAGTATTTCATACAATATTCCATGTAACCGATCGTTTTGACATTTATTAAAAAGTTGCTGATTTGATATGCCAGGAAACTACCTACTCTATTGTGGTTCCTACATTAAAATTTTCTGGTTTAATTAAAACCGTATGCATGAAATAATTTAATGTAGTCAAAGAAATATACGGGACGTGTACTAACACGTCCCGTATATTTTTCTCTTTGACATTGGTCAGTGATGATGTGGCCGATGGTGGTAAGCACTCAAAGCCTTGAAAGGAACTGAGGGCCTACTCCGAAAAACGATAGTTAGATTATCGTTGTTAAATTATTAACAAATAGATTTACAACAAACTATTGTGTAAGTAATTCTATTTGACAACGAACGATGATCGAACTATCGTGTATTGTTTTTTGGAGTAGGTCTTCTGGCTCTCAAGTGCATCTGTCGGAACACACCTGCTTGGCGACAGACACTTATACTCCTACTCTCTCATAACCTGTAAAGAGTTAATAAACTCAATTTTCAAGGATATATTACATTGATTTGCGCACTGAATTGAATTTAGTTCGATAACATAATCAAATAAATATCTCAAGTGTGCCGTTTTATTGAGCTGGAGTGTTCGTGAAGGAATTTGCTTCTTTAAATTGAATTTCTTTCGTGAATTTCGTTCGTTGAAGCAGCTGGAAAACTTGGCGGAATTAAATAAAATTCTCCTGTAGGTAAATAATCAATCAATACAAATTATCAATTAATTCAATTGCTAATTTCTTTTCATACATTGAAAAAGATTAAAAAAAAGCAACGTTCAATACAACATAATAATAAAACGAAGCACATTTCCATTTATATTGTAGTGTATTGTATAAACACAACTAGACAATGAATGTACTGCAATGTTATAGGGATATAGGTCGAATGTCAAAATAAGAAAGTATACTTAGCATAAAAGAAAAACTGTCGTAAAATACTTTTAGGGAAACTGTAATATGCATTTAGAATATTGCATGAATGCAAGTGCACTTTATAGAATGTTTCGATTTATTTTACCTATGTCCTATATAATGTATAGGAACCAACCCACAAACATAACAACATAACCCAAGAACTCTTTCCATAAAATGATCGACCATGATAGATGCAGATTTTTATGTGTTCTAGTGACACATCCTGTGCCGATGTTAACAAAAAAATAAATACAAGCATTTTTTTTTATTTTATT
Organism: Tethea ocularis; assembly: GCA_963555595.1. Lineage (NCBI taxonomy): Eukaryota > Metazoa > Arthropoda > Insecta > Lepidoptera > Drepanidae > Tethea > Tethea ocularis. The sequence goes on along the minus strand of OY741970.1, from coordinate 4,599,561 downwards.
GGGTGATTTTCTTTCTTTTGTTTCAATAAAACATATTGATACCAACAACTCCAAATATTAATTCTCCAGACATCCTTTCAGCAATACCCCATTATCTACCACATGAGTTACACCAGTTATACTTTTTGCTCTATCACTCGCCAAAAATAAAACTAAATCAGCAATTTCTTCGGGTTCAGCTATTTTACGAAGTGGTGATCCTTCTATCATCATATCCCATATATTTCCTCCAATGGCTTTGTCTTGAATCTGTTCCAAGATATCAGTTCTGACAGGCCCCGGGTTTACAGCATTGACACGGACTCCTTTTGATGCCAGATCAAGTGCTATGCTTCTTGTCAAATGATCTACACCTGCTTTGCTTACACAATATGAGAAATTATCTTTCAATACTACTGCAGTGGATGCAATACTAGATATATTTATAATATTTCCTTTTGTTTTAATTAGATGCGGAGCAGAATGATGAGTAATATAAACTATTGACCGAAGATTAGTTGCAATCATTTGATCAAAAAAATTCATAACGTTTTCAGATAGAATACTTTTTGTACCAGCTGTTCCCGCGTTGTTTATCAAGATATTTAATTTCCCAAAATGTTTAATGACGTCGTTTACCATAGTTTTCATTTTATCATCATCCGTTATGTCAGCAATAATTACAAATGGTTTGCTACCATGCTGTTCACACTTCTCAGAGACAGTTTTTAGTTTAAACTCGTTTCTTCCAACAATCACTACATTAGCGCCTTCTTTTGAAAACTGTATTGCAATAGCGGCTCCTATGCCTGAACTTGCTCCAGTAACCAAAACAACTTTATTTTTGAAATTCATTACAATATTTAGAACAACTACGGATGGAGAACCTTGAACACGGACTAAACCAAAACTTTGCTAAGAGTTTTATACAATTATAAATGTTACATCATTGTCTTTTTTTTATCGCATAGCACGTTAATTTAAGGGTCCAGTATCTCATTGGACCCAAAGAAAAAAAAATGTTGTGTCACATCATAAAGCCATGAACTCTCGTCTTGTGTTATCTTTTGCGTCGATAGTGATATTATGAAACCAATTAATAGATTAGTTGATAGTTAGGTATCTACATGAAAAATAAAGTCTATATTATATAAATCTATTGCCGAAATGAAGGTACTTATGTAAGCGCATCACTTCAGAACAATTGCATCTATTTGGTTAATTAATTTTTATTTCATTTTGTAATCGTCAAGGACAGGAATTGACAAGGTTTGCATGGAAGTTTTTTTTTTGGGAAAATCTAACGGGAGCAATGGTATTTTCATATCTGAATCTGAATTGAATATGAATCATCTGGGCGATACCGAGCAAGAACAGCTAGTAAAAGATAAATGTTCATTTATTGAATAATTTCCTTTATAAAACAAGATAATGATATGTTTGTAAAAGTCATGGTTGTACAAGTTCTAGTACATACCTACCTAGTATTTATCAACCTCAAAAAAAATCACTGTATTTTTGTGATAACTGAATAACATACCTACTTCATAGTAAATTACAATTATCGTTAGGTACCGTAATTGAAATAAAACCAATGGATGATGATTAATTATGATTTATATCTATATAGATATCCCTTTACGGTAAATGTTGATCAGACGCGACTTCACGCGAGCACTTTGTTGATCCAAAAACGCATGTTGATCCGGCGCCTTTTGTTGATCCAATATGCATCTCTGGTAACTAATGTGGCTCCAACCGGATCAACATCTACACTCACGGGACTGTTTACTAGCGTTTGCCCAAGTTGATCCGATATACAAATCCACCTTGCGATAGTTACGGAAAATGTTGATCCGATTTAAATGAGCCAATCAGAGCACAGCAAATAATCGGATTGGCTGAAAGCAGCCGCGACGTTGCCACTGCTCCTCGCGCTGCCGGCAATAATTACCTAAATATTGCCGTCTGCCCTACCACTCACTTCGCTTTCAACTTTCGGCAATGGCATACGTCGAAAAAATTACAGCGTCAGCGCTTTGTCTTTTTAACCGACTTTAAAAAAGGAGGATGTTCTCTCTTTTTTTATGTATGTTCCCCGATTACTCGAAAGCGCCTGGACCGATTTGGAAGATTCTTTTTTTGTATGAAAGGGTTATACTTCACAGATGATCCCATAGTCACCAGGTCAGGATTTGATCATGGAATCCTGGAGAAATCGAGAGAACTCTTCCAATTTTATAGGCACTTACAAAGTTTTTCATATAATTTCTAAAGCTATTCAGATGTTTGCGTCTGGTAGGCATTTACGTTGCTGAGCTGATGATGGAAGTATACAACTCCTTAACGGTTAGGAGTTAGGGGATAATTCTTTAGTTAAATAATTTGATGTGATGATGGAAGGTACAAAGATAACTTATACTAGGTCAGTGATAAAACATAATAAACTAAAAATTTAAAAATAAAATATCCTGGGACATTTTTCTCAACAGGACAAACAGACATGTTCATGCACACAAATGTTTGTCCTGGTTGGGAATTGAACCTACGACATGACCTGCGGCGTGATAGGTGGTTTCATCTATACTAATATTATAAAGAGGAATGATTTGATTGTTTGTTTGTTTATTTGTTTGTTTGTTTGCATTGAATAGGCTCCGAAACTACTGAACCGATCTGAAAAAATATTTCACTAATAGGAAGCTACATTATTCCCAAAGGTTATAGGCTACTTTTTATGCCGGGAACGCGAGTGAAACCGCACGGAACAGCTAGTAACCAATAATGTTATGACCCCAGATAATGTGGCACCAAAACTGAAATCGCGAAACAAAAAATTAGCTGGTCCATACGGTTTTTATTTAATATGTTTGTATGTATAAACAGCTATTTTTTTATTCGCGACTAGCTGACCCGACAGACTTTGTCCTGCCCTGAGAACAAAAAAACTGGGACCTACCCTCTACCTACCTACCTATCCCTACCTACCTCTACCTACCACTACCTACCTCTACCTACCTCTACCTACCTCTACCTACTTCTACATATATATATATATATATATACTATATATGTAGATATCCCTTTACGGTAAATGTTGATCAGACGCGACTTCACGCGAGCACTTTGTTGATCCGGCGCCTTTTGTTGATCCAATATGCATCTCTGGTAACTAATGTGGCTCCAACCGGATCAACATCTACACTCAAGGGACTGCTTATTACTTTGCATTTTGAGAATTTATATTGTTCTAATTGTATCGAATAGTCTATATTCAAAATATGTTTCACCCTTTCTAACTTTATGCCGCATGAAAAGTTTGAGAAACTTAGTAGTACATTTCGAAACAAATACTGTGGAACGCTCATATCCCAAAAATCAAGCTTTAACTCGTTTACGAAATTTTATTTTCTTAGCTTTAGCTTTTTAAAAACGGATTATTTCCATCGGTAATAATTTCTTCGAAGAACAAAAGTTTGAGAAACGCCGAGACTACATTTTAGCAATGTTATTAAACTACGTAGACTATAAATTTTGAGTTAGTATCATTTAAAATCACAAAGTTATGAAGGTTTATCGGAAACAAAGCAAAACCCTTTTTCATATAAAAAATAGTTTTTTTAAATATTTCGTCCCATAGACAAAAGTTTGAGAAACGCTTGCACCGGTTTCTAATATTTTTTTTACTGAAAAGGCTACATTAAAAATTTCAGACTTCTAGGCCTTACGGTTCCAGAGATATTATGGTTCTTAAAATCGTACAAAAGGCCCTTTTCCACCGCTGCGGAAACGAATTAAAAAAAATCCCTACATATATGGTGTCAAAATCTATTCACATGTCAAATTTCACATTCATCAGTTCAGCGATGTGGGCAGGGCGATGATGACTCAAACGGCTACTCTTTAACTTCCGCCCCACATTCCCGAGGGATCTTAAGTTTTCCCAAATGATGGGATGCTAAGTTTAATCCAAATCCGTTCAGTAGTTTTTGCGTGAAAGAGTAAAAAACATACATAATGGAATCCCGCGGCGTTTCCCTCGTGGTGTTCGATAATTGTCCCACGGGAAAATACTATCGGGATTATTCGGGATAAAAAAGTAGCCTATATGTTATTCCAGGGTATGATCTACCTATGTGCCAAGTTTCATCTAAATCCGTTCAGTAGTTGTTGCGTGAAAGAGTTTCAAACATACATACATTCACACATCCATCCATCCATACATCTATACTCACAAACTTTCGCATTTATAATATTAAGTAGGATTTCATCTTTAGTCCTATAATAAAAGTTGCTTGTTTTCACGAGTAGAATAATCTCTAAAATTATCCGGGATCGTAAAAAAATAAATAAATAAATAACCCAGTATATGTAGGTATCTACTATGCATTCCATATAACAATCGGACGGTGTTCGTGGTTAAAAACTGTCCTTAAACTCAAACGCAGCAGCTAACGCATCTTTCTTACCTTATTACTCTAACGAATTAATATACGGGGTTCTCTGTCACACGCAGAACGCGACGTTGCCGCTTTGTGTTTCAGTACCTATTCGTCAATTTTGGCTCCGGATCAACTTAGTCGAAGTAAATGTAGCATATAAGTTAAATATATTCTGGATCTAAGAAATCACATTCAGTATGATTTTTTCGACCGTTAATGGATCAACAAATAATGGTCAAATCGTTGAGGAGTATGTTGAAAACCGATACGTGCAGGTCCACCTACGTCACACGCGCATCAAAGACGGATCAAAGTATATCAGTTTGCGAGTCGCGGAGCTGAGTATACACCTAAAATAGGTGGATCAACAATTGTTCTAACTTCTCACTGGAGCAACATTTACCGTGAAAGGTTGATTATATATATATATATATATATATATATATATATATTTTAACATATTATATATGTAAAAGTGATTAGTTAAGTATAGGCATTAGATATTTAATTTAACAATAGGATGAATTATTTGTTCATCAGACGGAAAAACACAAAAACGGTTATGTAAAAACACAAATATCAATAACTATTTATTTTGGTCACTCGTCAATTAATCCTGAATTAAAAGATCCTTTTAGTAGACAACCATTGTCAGTTACATATGAAGCACCGGTGATACTTCGTGCTTTATCACTTGCTAAAAATACTGCAAGATCGGCAATTTCTTCAGGATCAGCTATTCTATCAAGAGCCGTCGCCTGCTTCAATTTAATCCAAACAGCAGCTTCCATTGCCTCACTTATACCTGCATTTTCAATTATATCAGTTTTTACTGGTCCCGGATTAATAGAATTAACACGCACACCTTTGTCAGCGAGTTCATATGCTGTGCACCTTGTAAAATGATCTAATCCAGCTTTAGAAACATAGTAAGAGAAGGCTGTTTTTGACAATACTCTGATTGCTGCTATGCTGGATATGTTAATGATATTCCCTTTTGTTTCAACGAGATATTTTGCTGCATGGTTTGTGATTATAACGACGGAACGAAGATTTGTAGCCATGGTTTGATCGAACACTTGCATGGCGTTCTCGGCGAGAATGCTTGCGCTGCCACTTATTCCTGCGTTGTTCACCAAAACATCCAATTTGCCAAAATGACTTATTGTGTCGTTAACTATTCTTTTGGCATCATTATCTTTGGTCACATCAGCAACGATTAACAATGGTTTGCTGCCTTTTTGTTGGCAGTTTTCAGAAACCTCTTTGAGTTTATTCTCCTTTCTTCCGACAATGGTGACCTTGGCGCCTTCCTCCACAAACTTTATAGCGATGGCAGCGCCTATTCCCGAACTAGCACCAGTCACCAATACTACTTTATCTTGTAAGCTCATGTTTATAATAAATCCTGCTTTATTAGGTAACTATACAGTATAAACTGAACTTAAATAAAAAATATATAGGCTTATATGTATTTCAAGAAAATCTTATCTGATTTATTAGAACTGATAGCTTATCTTAACTACGTGTCAGTGAAAATATTATTTAGAGAGTAAATTAATGAATTAGGTAGGTTTATGTGTCAATGTAATATAATTTGTTTTTGCAATCAATATTCATTTATTCAATTCTTTCAACAATTTTTATTTTTTTGTAAGTATACTCTGTATGTCCGCTGATAGAAAAGTTGAACCAGTTGGTTAAGTAATTTAAGATTCATGTAGGTTAGTAATATTTTAATATTTACGAATTATATCCCAACCAAAGAACCATTTATTAAGATCCCATTACCAAATGATAAGCTAACATAGATAAAGGTGGATATAAAGACAATAGGTAGGTAATTAACCAGAGAACTCTTGTATAACTCAGACACTTGAAGAATGTGCTTGTACAAGTTCAATTGTGTCCTTTTATGACAAATAAACAGACCGACAGACGGAGGGACGGACATCAAAGTCATCTTATAATGTTTCGTTTTTAGGGTTGCGTACCTCAAAAGGAACCCTTATAGGATCACACAGTGTCTGTGTGTCTGTTCATCCGTCTATCACATTCAATTTGCTCTGAAACTACTGCTCAATCGGACATTGAGCTGAAATTGGTATATACGAGTATACCTATGTAAATCGGTGACCCAAACACGGACATGTAACGTAAAGAAATGGATTTTGAATAAGATGATATAGGTATATTTTAAATAAAAGGGCTGGTTAATGAGAATCTCAAATATAATATAATTTTATCTTAAGTTTGAAGTTATTTAAGAAAATAAGCGAAAATTGAACATTCCCTCCCCTTATCTCCAAAACTACAGGTCTAAAATTTTGAATAAAATACAGATAATAGTTCTTTACCTATAGATTCTAGGAAAAACTTATAAGAATTCTATGTTATTTAAAGTAACATAGGACATTACCTATACGGAACCCTCGAAACGCGAGTCCAACTCGAGACCTAGAGATCACTGAAAAGGAATAGAATGATAGAAGGCTTATAATCGAATGAAATTTCATCCTAAGTAAAAAATACATAATATAATTTCTTAAAGCACGCCTCTGGCTTCTGAAGGATGTTTTTCAATCAGCGAGTCAAATCAATTTGTTCTATTTACTTTCCAATTAGTACTGTAAATTGCCGGCTGTAGGTACCTATAGGTATACAGACAATGTTTGTTTACTAAGACATGTACCTTTACTTAGAAAATGCGCCGACCCCAAATTATTGGGAACAGGGCAGGAAGATGATGATGACTTTTAAAACAATGGTAACCTACCTAAAACTGTACTATGACGTCATACTTTCACAGCATTAAATTGTGGTTCTACAAATGGTAATTAACAATCATAAAAAGCATAAAATTTACAACATATTCGATGTTTCTTTGGGTTTTTTTTTTACCATGTTTTATGCATTGGTTATTTTTTACTCTGTCCAATAGCCTAAATTATTATATTGCCCGTTAGTAGTAACCCGTATATAGTTTGTTGACGCCCGTGTGGGATATTTTATAACAAAGTGAGGATTGTATGTCACAGTTAAGTAGGAAGAGCTTTTTTTAAATTTTGTAATAGTATTAGAACTGGTACCTACCTATTTTATGGCGAGAACCACCGAGAACCTTGAATTTTTTTACTCAACCGTATCAAGGGAGATCCAACGATCTTTTCTCTAAAACACACAAATATCAATAAATATATTTTTTTTGCGAACCCATTAATCTTGAATTGAAGGTCCTTTTAGTAGACACCCGTTGTCTCGTTCAGTTACATATGAAGCACCGGTGATACTTCGTGCTTTATCACTTGCTAAAAATACTGCAAGATCGGCAATTTCTTCAGGATCACCGATTCTATCGAGAGCCGTCGCCTGCTTCATCTTGATCCAAATAGCAGCTTCAATTGCTTTACTTATACCTGCATTCTTAAATAAATCAGTTTTTATAGGTCCCGGATTAATAGAATTAACACGCACACCTATGTCAGCGAGTTCATATGCTATGCATCTTGTAAAATGATCTAATCCAGCTTTAGAAACATAGTAAGAGAAGTCTGTTTTTGACAATACTCTAACTGCTGCTATGCTGGATGGATATGTTAATGATATTCCCTTTGGTTTGAACGAGATGTTTTGCTGCATGATATGTGATTATAACGACGGAACGAAGATTTGTAGCCATGGTTTGATCGAACACTTGCATAGCGTGCTCGGCGAGAATGCTTGCGCTGCCACTTATTCCTGCGTTGTTCACCAAAACATCCAATTTGCCAAAATGACTTATTGTGTCGTTAACTATTCTTTTGGCATCATTATCTTTGGTCACATCAGCAACGATTAACAATGGTTTGCTTCCTTTTTGTTGGCAGTTTTCAGAAACCTCTTTGAGTTTATTCTCCTTTCATCCTACAATGGTAACCTTTGCGCCTTCCTCCACAAACTTTATAGCGATGGAAGCGCCTATTCCCGAACTAGCACCAGTCACCAATATTACTTTATCTTGTAAGCTCATGTTTATAAATAATCGTTCATTATCACTGTACAGCAGGTACCGACTTGAAAAAATATATACAAACTTATTTATATATTTTTCAAGAAAATCTTATCTGATTTTATTGAAATGTTATGAAATGAAAATCAACTTCTTTTCTCAAATGTGATTTTTTCTAGAATTTAGATATACAATTAGCAAAAATCATTAAAGCAGAGTATGTAGTTAGGTACTAGATACCAAAAAAATACACATACTTGCGGTAAAATCATGTATAAAATAACCTGTATTTTATACAAAAGTATAAAAATTCACACCGGACTCACAAGATATTAAACGTTTGAGGTAATTTTGAAATGGTTCCCAGAAAAGTAATTCAAGTTCTTCACATTACCTTTGCCAATAGGTAATTATACTTCTAGTATACATATCTAGACTTGTGTAAAATTTTCGGTACCTAGTACCTAAGTCCAGGGTTCCATTTGCATCAGGCATGGCAATGTTCATTCAAATTATAAAAATATCCTTTAGTATAATTTCATTGTTTGTTTGTTTGTTCATTATTTTAATTGTAATGTTTATATCACTTTAAATACACACTATTGTTCTTAGATGTTTTTGTATGCTGTATGTCTGCTGATAGAAAGGTTGAACCGATTGGATATTTTTGTTCAATATTAATTTAAGTAATTATTTCATGCTTATGAGTTAATTACCTTTGATTGAGATCCCATTGTCTGATATAAAGGAAGCCCCCGTTATACTTCTAGCTTTGTCACTCGTCAAGAACAGCGTCAATTCTGCAATCTCTTCAGGTTCACCTATTCTACCAAGGCAAGTACTATTCTTCAAGGATTCCCAAATAAGTGTTTCAATTTCCTCAGTAGCACCCATATTTTCAACTATACTGGTTTTAACAGGCCCAGGGCTGATACTATTTACTCGTATTCCTTTAGGTGCTAGTTCAACGGCCATACATCTAGTAAAGTGATCTAAACCTGCTTTCGATACGCAGTATGGGAAGTTTTCGGCAGGACGTGCCATCAACGCTGATACGCTTGAAATATTAATAACATTACCTTTAGTTTCTATTAAATGTCGTGCTACAAGATGCGTGATATAAACTACTGATCGCAGATTTATAGCTATCGTTTTATCGAAAGATTCCATTACATTTTCTTTTAGTATGTTGGTGTATATACCAATTCCTGCATTATTAACTAGAACATCGATCTTTTTAAATTTTTCAATAGTGGTAATCACAATTCTCTTCACGTCATCTTCATTGGTCATATCTGCGACAATAATTAAGGGCTTGCTGCCATTCTTTTCACATTCATCAGAAACCTTTTTAAGTTTATCTTCATTTCTTCCAACCATTACCACATTTGCTGCCTCTTTTGCAAATAATATGGCAATTGCGGCACCAATACCTGAACTGGCTCCCTCAAAACCACTTTGTTGTTGAAACTCATATTTAATAAAAATATTTTAATGTTTTAATATTGTTAGTAGAACATCGAATGAGCAAGAACCAAATGATTGAAGAATTTATAGCAAATGCAATATATTTGAAATACAGAGACAACTGTGAAAATATTAGAATTTCTTGTAAGTCAACACAGATGGCATTTCTCAATGTAATATTAGTATTAATTAATATTAGTAGATATTTCACAATATTATGGTTAGTTAGTCACGTCACGAAACTATTTATCAATATTACCTACTTGTATCCTTACTTAAATAAAAAATATTTTTTCTTTTGCTAGAGATACCACATGGTAACATGTTTTTTATTTAGTATTATGAATACAAAATGGACATAGTTATGTTCTTTTTTTTGTAGGTAATGTAAGTAAATATTTCATAAATTTTCTTTAATTTGTAAAATTCATTTGCAGTTAGAGGATACCTATTAATTTATTATTTATATATATGTATGTATATATATCGAGTATTTACATATAGGGTTATGTACTTTAATTGTTATTTTTGTGATTTAACTAACAAAACAAAGTTTTAATTAATGCATAATTATAAATGGTACTATATGAATATCATAAACATGTCATACAAGTCGTTAAAATATGCAAAATGCAATTCGTTTTTAAGTTCTCTCCCAACCTCTAAAAATTACGGACCTCTAAATATCCGGTAGGTCATTATTTATTCTAATCTAAATTAACTAAATACTCACTGATGACGAGTTTTACGAACGCCTGGTTAGTTGCTGTAAACATAAACTGTAAGCAACTAAATTGTAAGTATACGTACTATATATTATTATGTATCTTATTCAGTGCCTGAAGTCGAGCGTGATTTTATCTACTTGATGGAAAACAGGGGAATTTAATTGGATCTAAATCAATCAATCGCCCTTTAGGGAAGACCTATCTTATTTCTATAAAATACTGTGCAACTAACAATATTAATTTAATTATAGAGATAAAAAACGTCCCACACGCTAAAGTAAGAATGATACAAAATAAATAAAACAGCAATCATATTATGAAATTCCTTGAGATGTCAGATTGTATGGAACGATTTCATGTGACGTAAAAAGAGATACTGAAGCAATTATGATTTCTGCTTTATGCTACTATTACAGCTCTATTATTCATTATCTGATAAAGTATTATCGACGTCTACACTAAATCTTCATTGATTCAATCAGTTTAAATTACTTGAATGATAATAATTTTCAGCTTTTCCAATTTTTCAACTCAACCTATAGTAGAAATTAATAAATATGAATGTAGAAAACATAATGTTTTGTAGTACCATTCTAGGAGGAATATGTCCCTATAGGTACCTAAACCAAAGAAAGAAAGAAAGTTGATGTAAGGCATAGATAGGTGTTGAAATTTTAGAACTTTTATTAGCGTGAAATAAACCGGTCAAGTGCATTTAAGATCAAATATACCAAATAGCTTATTAATTTTAGCTTAGCTTTTGTTCGCAAAATTAAGTTATACAATATTACATGAGTGATAAAGCCACAAAACAAAGAAATAAAAATGATAAGATTATTATAGTTAGACTATCGACTATATGCTTGAAAAAGTCAAAAATTTGCGATATTTTGAACATATATTTATTTATAGTTAATAAGCTAACTTTTAATTAGTAAAATGGCTGTCACATAAGAACATTACATCTCTAAATACATAAAAACCATTAATAAGCCAAATGCTACACATGAATTCGGATTTAGTATCTATTGCTTATTAGCAAATAAGTAGGTACTATCGACAAAGTTGAAGCATGATCACCTTAAAGGTGTATTTTGTATGCAGTGACCAGCCGCTACCTGTGTCTCACACAATATAACCAGACAATGCGCTTGTCATAAAATAGTAGATTGTCATTGTCAGTAAATAGTCTAGACAAAAGATTTTACAAGAGACCGTTTTATTGTCAACAATGGACAGGGCGAACTATGATTACTGGCTGCATGCGAAAAGGTCTCAAAACTGATCATGCTTCAACTTTGTTGATGGTACCTAAGCTTTTTACCCGACTGACCCAGAAAAAAAAATAAGTGGAAGGGGAGGCCTTTTCTGTGTATTCCAAATTAAAATAATAATAAAAATCAGTACAAAAAACCGAATTGGTAGGTACTGGATAAATAAAGATATCGAGACAGGAGCTGGTGTTTCTGCAGTTACGGTGTTTTCCAGAAAACTTATCCGAAACCAAAAGGAGGCGAAGAAACTTTTCTAATAACTCTGCAGCTGTTTTGGGTACGAGCGTCGATTTTTAGGCTTCTTATTGATTTAAATATTTGGTGAAAAGTCACTAAAAATAAAAGTGAAAAATAGTGTATATCTCTACATAATATATATAAATTGTAACTGTGCGTAGCCGGAGCGGGTCGCTAGTATTTTATAAATCCATGAAAACATTATTTGAAGTCGGAATCCAAATTCAATCTAATTTTAAATGTACTTATTCACAAGGACTTAGGTACTCGTAGCATTGAAAACAAAACACCTACTTATACCTATTTTCATCCCTCGCGTTCCAGAAGGCTTTACAGGATAATGAGATTTCTAGCTAATTGTTATGTTATTTCAAATAAGGACGCCAACCTGACGATATTTTATTTTTTGATTAAATACCTAAGCTTTTTTGACCAAGCATGAAATAGTTGTCAATTCAATGAAACGTGCCCAAATTCTGTCACAAAACTACTTTTTGTACAACAGTTGATGGAAATGTAAGGTGCGACGGTTTCGGAATAAATTGTCGTGTTCAACCTTAGAGTACCTGTCTTAGTATCCATTTCTAATTGAACCCATTTCACACATCACGGTGTATTTTGTTGTTTGCAATGACCACCAAAGTTGAAGATGTGTGTACCTTTGTTCAGTGTAACGAAAAGCATTATGTGAGCATTTGAAAGCCCTACCTATCGTAGTTTGTTGACAGGTTTCTTGTTTCGTTGTCCCAGTTTTCACTCACGTTGTCTTACTTATGGATTATTTTGAAGTGAGTAGGTTCTTTCTGCTTTTGTGAGTTGCTTATTGAGTTATTCATTATCAAAGCTCAATAAACAGTTTCATTGAAAGTCAGCACGTTTGAGAAAGTCTTAATCCTTTATTTTTTTAATTCCCCAGTGATAACACTAATCGTACCTCAGCTCTGCGGAAAATTGGAACTTGTAGCTGGAGGAGTATCGCCTCTTGACAAATATATTATGTTTAGTTACTCTAAAATAAGTTACATTCAGAACCTACCTAAGATAAATTGAATAATCTTGTATCGTAGGCGTCTGCGTACCCTTCATATGTACAATCGCTTCTTGACTAATATTTAGTATTTTTTAACTAGATATAAATCATGTAGAAGACTGAGGTACAGACTTTTGTTCTTCTTTAATTTCTCGGTTTTGCAGCCTTCTTAAGAAACATTTAACGCATCTAACCAATTCTGAACATCTTTACTGCAAATTACGTCATCTATCATTTCTCGAATCCATGTAAAAAAAGTTGCATCTACATCAACTGGAATTGAAAGTTGTTTAAGTTTTCTTTAATTAACTTTAGAGGGACGAACCGCAACAAGGATATACCCTTTATATAGATATAATTATTTGGCTAGCCACCACTATTTTAGAGGAAATGTTTTAAATATGCACCAATACCTAATAGATCTTTATTGTTTTGGTGATTTTGAAATTGTTGACCAAAATATGTAAAGCAGCAAAATGATACGAACTTCTAACTCGGCAAATGGGTTAGAAGTTCGTATCATTTTGCTGCTTTACATATTTTGGTCGATGTATTTAAAAAAACCATTACGAAAACAAAAACGGCAAAAATATTATGATAGTAAAAGAACTTCCGTACCCAGAAAGGAGTTCAGTGCAAATTGAGGTCAAGTACCTATAGACATTAAACCATTTGATTACACGTAATACCAATTAATACGTGTTAATGAATAACTGGGATAGTTAGTAATAACCACTAACGCTACAGCTAACCACAAACGCGGATAAAATGTTTATTTTGTTTATATTTCAAACTGTGAAGCACAACACGTTTTTGGGATAATAGAATATGTTTATTTGTTAAAAATAGGTCATAGACATAATGTTACAAAACGTAAGAGTATCTACGTTTTATGTGCCTAAACCCTTCAAGCAGAAAACAGATTTCTACCATTAGGTGTAAAATTTGGGTGTCATATATAATGGTTTTAGTTTTGTAAGACTTGTTTTGTACATATATTAGTTAGGTATTGCATTTTTTTTTCTTTCATGACAAAGAAGGAGTCTCGTTTCAGTTTTTAAATAATCTTTTCCTTCTATTTGCTTACTGATGCGTCTGATTTTATAATAATAGCAGACGCATTTAGACAGCATTTTTCAATTTAATTATCAATTACTTTGCTTCCCATTTTTTATGTTGCGAAAGTACTCAGCCACAATTTAAAGACACGTGTCCTGCCAACATAGGTAGAGGCAAAATAAACAGTAAAATATATAAGATAAATAAATCAGAAATCTATAAATAATTCTATTCTTCTACAGTGTTCACAAACGCTGAATTATTTTTTAATAGATTTGATTTTTATTTGGTTTTTGTAAGACATTGAGAGAAAAAAAATATACAGCGCATGAGTGGGGTCAGCATTTTTAGTTAATTAGTTCTGATCTGAGTAGTTACTCAGTAATTACCTATATGAAAAAAAATATACCTAACAGGTCAAAAAAGAAAAAGTACCTATACAAGTAGAGTGAATGCGATAGATTATGTAAGTAGGTACCTAAGTTTGTAATACAAACTTGATACCTCTAAATTGACAAACAGACAGACCGACAGACGGACGAACGGACATCAAAGTCCTATAATGTATTTTTTTAAAAACAGAGCACTAAAAAGGAATAGGTTTGTAATCGAATGAAATTTCTTCGCGAGTAAGAAATATAATTTGTTAAAGCACGCCTCTGGCTTCTGAAGGATGTTTTTCAATCAGCAGCGAGTCAAATCAATTTGTTCTATTTACTTTACAATAATTTGTTAAAATACACGAAGTAGGGTTTACGCTATTTCGTTCGTTAGGGTTTAGGGAACCTCAAAAGGGTTTACGCTGAAAATGTTTAAGGCGCATATTATTACAAAAGTAAACCTTTGTTTATGTGCATTTGAGATTGTAAGTGCACTCTCGTGTCATCTAAATTGAGCTGAGATATTTTTCTTCTACAAACCACTTTCCACTGCTTCGATCACTCGGTCGGTATGATGTTGAAGGCGATGATAACTCAGTAGTAGCAAAGAATAAATAATATATAGGGTAGTAGTGACGTCGAATCTCGAAATCTACAATAAGCGTCGAATCCTACAATAAGCTTGAAGAAAAACATCGTAAGGAAATTATAGCACAGTGTAGTACCCGCTTGGCTGGCTATCACCCTCAATATTGAAAATCTGTTGCCAAGCACCTTCCGGTAAATTACTTAACATCGATGGATTTCCTGTAATAAGTTTCAGTAATATTGCAGAGTTAGTATTAGAGAAAAATCCTTAGAGTAGGTAAGTTATGAAAACAACAGTACGAAATAATACGAAAACAAACAAACATACGAGTAATGTCGTGCTCTATGTACTGTTTTATTACAATATTTAACTATTGTTAATACATTATTAATAACCATTAATATCTACTGACTTTGACCGTTGAATCGGTCAGGATTACGAAATTTATCCGCCCAACCGCAGCATTCGTGGTCTCCCTCATTATCCACCCATTTCGGTTATTGTAGCCTATATTTTACTCAAGCTTAGATGTTCGTTCGAGCGATAATTATCTAATTAGTAGGTCGGTTAGGTCTCATACCTGGCTGTGAAACGTTGTTCACGGAAGCGTATACTCAAACTCCGCTCTCGGCAACGGATCGTGAGATACGCGAGCGAGACACCTAAACTACAACGATATTTACACAACAGAATTGAATTTATATTTGGTTTCGAGAACAGATATGGATGGGAAAGATACTAAAGCTTTCTTCTGACAACGACAAACGAGGGAGGAACATCCTGGAAATATTCGATTTAATTTCTATCCATCGACCTATGATTTATATATTGCATAGTACAGTTGGGAACGTGTTAAACAAAGTATGGATTGTATCTCTGTGTATTACCTACCAATATATCGAGGCCTTTGTCTGCTCGTTTTTCTCATACTAGTAACAACTATTATACGCCTGGAGGCAGGTATTATTTTCATATCGCCCGAGAAAACATTGTTAGATCTCCCTTCATAGGGTAGAGTGTTTATGTACATGGAACGTTATTATTTACATGTTATCGTTACACAGTATGTTATTTGTTGATCTTTGAAACATCAACGAATTTATTTTTAAAAGAACAATATACGAGAATGTAGAGATTTCTTTAAATTGTATGTTTGCTTTTTTATTGTTAGCCCCTATCAAAAGTTGTTTAACATGATGAACCTCATGGATGTATTTTTTTTTACATCATGTATAGGTTAGGCTAAATGGCGTGGAGGTTAGATACTTTGACTGCCACACTACAGGTCTTGGGTTGGACTCCCATCCTGGAAAACATGCATGCATGTTACAAACTAAGCTGAGCTTGTACTATGGAAACCAGATAACTGATATAGGTACATAATACTACTTTATTTTGTAAATACATACTTATATATTATTACACCCAGAAACAGGACAAACAGACATCCTCATGCACACAAAATATGTTTGTCCTGGATAGGAATCGAATATGACCAGCGGTGTCATAGGTATAGTGTCTTAACCACTGCGCCAACTGGGTTGTCTATTTTTATATTTTTAAATATTAATTATCTTTGGTTTCTATTATACAGGCTCTGCTTGGTGAATCAGATGAAGAATTTATGAATAAAAGAAGTTAATTAAAACACATGTTATATAAGTATGTAAGTATATCTATTTACTTCTATGTGATATAAGGTATATTAGTATTTCAAGAAAATAGAATCAACACGGTCGTCCTGGAGTAGATATGTGTAATTACAAGAGAATTCGTTGAATGCAATATATTTACCTTCCTTTTGTGGGAATACAATATGGTATTGTGGAAAACTTTACTCGAGGCTTCGCAATGTCATGAGGGTAGGGACTACGATGATTAAGATTAATGATATCTTTCCGTTCCCTTTTGTATTTCTATAACTTTGACTTTGAACGTTTTATCTTCGCTCCAATAGTTAATCTTTAATTCAGAATCATATTTACATCTCACTGACAAATTGATTCAAGATCTAACTCTATCGTATTTGAATACAGTTTTATTTATTTACAGGCTGATTGATTCAAGATTTGCAGATTTGAATCTCAATGCGAATTTTTTTTTTCCGTTTAGGCCTTGTTATTAGCACTTATGAACGTACCAATTGACTCTACCACCCATTCGGAATCTATTTTTTCCGTTTAGGCCCTGTTATTAGCACTCGTGAACGTACAAATTGACTCTACCATCTATTCGGAATCTATTTTTTTTTGTTTAGGCCCTGTTATTAGCACTCGTGAACGTACAAATTGACTCTACCATCTATTCGGAATCTATTTTTTCCGTTTAGGCCCTGTTATTAGCACTCGTGAACGTACAAATTGACTCTACCATCTATTCGGAATCTATTTTTTTCGTTTAGGCCCTGCACTTATGAACGTACCAATTGACTCTACCACCCGTTCGGTCATACAGATGAAAACTACCACATGATGCTATAGAATGCTAGGCATCCTCTCTAACGTCATCTCTAGGCAGCAACGAAGCAACGAAAGGTTGCTTGCAGACCGGTTCTTACACTGTAGAGATAGGATATATTTATGAGTAGAACACCATCAGAGTGATTTCCCGAACGTGCCTGACATACTTAACATACGAGTACGTTTAGCAGTCTCATTTCTAATGTAAAATGGACACTGAAAGGGTGCAACTCCTATACATACTTAGACTTAAGCTAGAGGAATAAGCTTCTTCTAGGTGCTCTATCATAGGCCATGGCTTATTTTATGGGGAAGCGGTGGCCAAACCAAAACCCATTTATAAGTACATGTCGCAACCAATTTGCAGAATACGTCTTAGATACTAAGTAGGTATATAATTTATCAAATATTATATTATTTATTATGCAATCTTTGCTAACTCCCGTACTCACATACTTAGTTCGGCCTAACATACTGTGGCCTAATACTCTGTAAATGAAAGGAAAAACTATCTCACACATCAACGCTTAACTCAAACCGAGCTTACTCTACATAGAAACTTAAAATTTTGCCGGCGTTTTAGGTAAAGTAAGTCTGCCTTTCTACTAGAGATGTGCTGAGATGGATGCGTGCTATGGATGGCCTCGAGTAATGTACCTACAGAAGGCGCGCGTTTGTCACCGAAACTAGACATGCCCGCGCATCATCTTCGCACATCTACCTCGCGGCGGCGCGTATCTTCATAGCACATCTTACCACTCCGCTACATAGCTTAGCATCAGAGGAAACGGTCACATAGTTTCGCAGTTTAGTTTTCACATCCTCGCATCATAGCTGCACAGCATCTCTATTGGAAAAGCAGCCTAAGAAAAGGGTTTTTTCGAAATTGTATCCCTACTTGCTAAAATATAGAATTACGGGTAGATGTGAGGAGGAAATATGAAAATGAAAACTTCATGTAACAAACATAGAGGATACTTTTTATCATGAAAAAAAAATAGGTAATATTTCTCAGGATAATGGCGATTGATTTCTCGATAAAATCGGTGCGAAATATTTAGAGAAACACGTGTATAACCACTGGATAAGGCGTTATTATGATAGGCAGTTAATCACTCCACAAGGTTAGGCTGAAAGTACATAATATCTGATTCGTTTTGTTATCATAGTTTCTGAGCACGGTACTTACTAGTGTAGTATCTACCAAAATGCTTCTACTGAGACGTACTCGCTTGTATCTTGGAACTGAAGTGATTTGGCAATGACATAATTATGTAGGTAGGTAGGTACTACATTGTTTAATCAGGTCTTCTTTCGGGAACTATAAGTATCATCCACCCCGCGGTTTCAACCGCGTTCCCGAGGGATCTTATCGTTACTTATATGTTTCCGGGATGAAAAGTATCCTCTGTTATTCCAGGTTATGGTCTATCTATGTGCCAAGTTTCATGCAAATCCGGTCCGGCCGTTGATGTGTAAATGAGTCACATACATCTAAAATCCACATCTATACTAATAATAAAGCTGAAGAGATTGTTAGAACGCGTAAATCTCTGTATTAATCGGGTTCTCGGAAAAAATATTTCACTAATAGGAAGCTACATAATCCCCGAAGGTTAGGCGTTCCCGGGATAAAATGTAGCCTATACCTATATAGGGAACGCGAGTGAAACCAAAGGGAACAGCTAGTTTATAATATTTATGAGATTAGATTAATTTTCAATAGGTTTTTTTAAAGGATGGCTTCAGCCACCTTTCCGGACAGATCGGCGAGCGCAGTAGGCTCTCAACCGGGAAACATTTATTGTCAATAGGTTTTTGGTGAAGTAGTACCTAAATACTGATGTTATGCCTTTAAGACAATAAAATTGGATATGTTTATGACAACGAAGCTAAAGCCAGGTTTCTATATTAGAACAGCATAACAGCTGCGAACATACGACTATTATAAAGTATTGGTCAAGTTCAAATCAATTTACAAGATTGAATGAATGATTCATTCGTTAGAATGCATATGTATTTATACATATATACAATATCTGTATAGGTCCTACATAACAAGTGTATACCTACAGTCATAGTATGTACCTTATTTATTATTATTTATTTTTTATCTCGATTAGCATTGGTTGTTTGACGCGACCTCGGAAAATAATACAAACTTAATCAATACTATTTGTTTATGTAATAATATTTGTAGTGATAAGTGGTTTGTATTTTCCGAGGGAAGTTAGATAACGTCACGGGTTCCCTCCCTCCAACCTCCAGGTCCGGGCTAGGGGTCGTAACCTTTAAACAACCACTTGCTCACGACCTTCGTCAATACAAAATCAAATACCAATCAATAAATGCAATTATAAAAAGAACAACCTACTTACCACACCAAAAACTTACTGCCTCTCAGACGCCACCAATTTTCACCTCGTCTGAAGCACCTGAAGCACTTATCATCCATTTACAGACATCCGTACATTTTATTAAGTAAAAAATCACGAGATCCACTATAAAATCACCAATTCCCATTCATTTAACAGTATATCACACCCCGGAATGGTTACTTAATCATTCCACATGAAACTGTTTCACCGGTTTCAACAAGATTTAAAATGAAAATGTGTTTTTCCTTCCGCTACTTTCAGAGGACTGAGGGCTGAAGCCTACAGGAAAATATCAAGCCTCGACCGGGATTTGGATGAAAATAATACACGGTTGGGAGAAGCGACTGAGGCATGTTTGTTCACTCAGCCGGTTGACTCATCTATGAGTAAGAAAGGGTCAGACGGATCATGCGCGGTGACGTCATGATGAAACGGATGCTAACGATGTGGCCCGAAGTTTAGCGGCGACAGAATGAGATGGTCACCGCCAAAAGCTCATTGAGCAAAGATATTTTTTGTTATAAAATATACATACATTTTCCAATTACCATGTAAGAACATTATTTATTAAGCCGTTTGCCTCGTGAGGAAATGGATTTTTTTAAAGCCGTAACAACGTCGTTTGTTAGGTATTATTTAATATTTTGTAAATTGTATTGTACTCGGATATAATATGGAAATGTAGGTACCTACAATGTAACAAGAGTATGAATTATATGAAGTCTTCTCAGTTTAAGTGTACCTACCTATTACGGAACCATGGTAGTCTATTGTACATAATACCTAATTGTAAATCAGAGGGTCTACCACGAAAAACTATACACGATAGTTCGTTATCAAATTATTAAACTATGGAATTACACAAAATGTAGGTAGGTACCTACGTCTCATCAGTTTGCTGAAATTCTATTAGTTATTAGTTTGACAACGATGATCGCACTATCGTGTACCTATCGATTTTCAGGGTAACACAGAGTTTTAAAAAAACTGAATAAATGATGAGTTTGGAGAAGCGGAATACTGAAGTTTCGTTTTCCCTCTTTGTTCCCAATTATTACACCCCAAAATACATCTAACCAAAATATGTACGTTTTATACCGGTTAATTAAACCAATGAAATAACATGTGATATGGAGAAGGAAATAGGCTACTTTTTATGCCGGCAACGTGGGTGAAACCGCGGGGGTAGTATGATTATAATAATACTAACTGTTCCCTATATTTATTATTATTATTAGGATATAGGTAGGCTACCTTGCATGTACCAACTGGAGGTAGACTGCGATTTTGCTACATAAAATTCCAAAGTTTATTCCCTATTGCTTAATTAATAATTGATTGATTGTCGCCAAGACAGGTAGACCTGCAAACGAATTGCCACGTTAAATCTATCGAACTGGTAGTTGAATGCCGTGACAAAGGCCGTGGGTACGAATCCTACAATGAACTTGAGGTTTCGGTGAAGGAAAATACCGTGAGGAAACGTGGGGCACTTCCTGGCAGGGCCACCATCACCGATCTGAATTCCAAGTCTGTCGCTATTTTGTCCTCGAGTATCAGGTTTTGTCGCTTCCTGGTTCAAAAGTTATAAGGGTTTTTAGGTGTCCTTGCCAGGAAGTCTGCTGCCTGGTAGGGCCACCTCATATCTCAAGATCTAGACAAATTCTAGAAGCAAACAGATCTTCGCTAGGTGCTCTCGTTCTTGAGAGATATGAGGTGGCCCTGCCAGGAAGCATACTTCGTAAAGACCTGAGGACAAAATAGCGATAGACTTGGAATTCATATCCGTGATGGTGGCCCTGCCAGGAAGGGTCACACTGAGGCAACCATAACGCTTTGAAGTACCCTTCTAGCTAGCTACAAACCTCAAGTTGAAAATCTGTCGGCAAGCACCTACTGGTGTGTTCCGGCATTTGCACATTAGAGCCAATTGCCTTCTTGGCATTGCAGCAACAACACAGCCCCACAGTGGCATTGTAACAGGTCGGCAACACATTTGCATTCACCACTAGCACTGCTAATGGCGATTGATGACGTGTAATGAACACTTACCATCAGTGGACCACCTACTCTTTGTCGACTGCTGTCCATACATACTTTGAATTAACTGGTTATTTACCGCTATAGGTATGTACCTAGCTACTTTATGCAAGGCTATTGTTTATCTATCTACTCGATTACGTGCAATGAAGCTAACCTTATTCCACCTGGGTGTTCGTGGGGTTTTTTCATTATCGTTATTCGCCTTGTTATTCAAACTAGCTCTCCTTCATGCATCAATCGATGTGACCGAAATCGTTTAAAAGTATGCTACGAGTCACTCATCATTTGCCTGCCCTATTCCCAAACTTTTGGAGTTGGCGCAATATGTAGGTATTTGTCTTCCATTCTGCCTTTCCTTTCAAATCATCTTTCATACAATCACAGAGTTAATAGTATACACGGATTGTGTATACTATTAACTCTGTTATCCATCTCTTTTTCGGTCTTCCTCGTGTCACTATTTGAAAGAAAGACAAATTTGAACAGTGGTTTATTTTATTACAAAAAACTAGGTCATATAAAGAAAGGTACCTATTTCATAGTTATCGTTAAGCAATATTTACATTTCA
Source organism: Tethea ocularis (assembly GCA_963555595.1). NCBI lineage: Eukaryota > Metazoa > Arthropoda > Insecta > Lepidoptera > Drepanidae > Tethea > Tethea ocularis. Next base: position 4,576,939 of record OY741970.1, on the reverse strand, counting down.
ATGTTAATTGCACCATGTTAAAGGTGCTAAAACACTAAAAAGAAACAAACGGAATATTATAAAACTCAAATTATCATGTACTAAATAATTGGCACTGAATAATTTTGCAGTATACTGGTTTCATTTATCAAAGCAACTATAATTTTAGCTAGGCAGGTACAGGCACAGACTGTCTGTAAACATGAATACGGTACATCAATGTTTACCTAGTTATTAAAATACATAGGTTCCAAGATTTTGTCTGGTATAAGGCTATTTTAAAAATTATTTATTCAATTTATAGCGAAATTTATTAAAAGTTAATTTTCGAACCCGGATATTCCGGAAAGCAATATAATTTTAGTGATTTCAAAGATCTTATCTGTGGTGCCGCCGGGGACGCTGGTACCAAATTATTATCAAAATTAACCTCTCTTATAAATCTAATGTTGGCAGGAAAGGTACCGAGCCCCATCACTGAGATAATTTATGGGGCCAACCTTTGCGCCTTATCAAAAAAGGACGGTGGTATACGACCCATCGCTGTGGGTAATACTATCCGTCGTATGGCCTCTAAAATTTGTTGCCGTCACATTCTCCCGAAAGTTTCTGAATTATTTCAGCCAATTCAACTTGGTTTCGGCTCAAAGGGAGGATGTGAGGCAGCTGTTCATGCGGCTCGGACTTTCCTTTTAAATAACGGAGGTGATGTTTTGCTCAAGGTCGACATAAAAAATGCATTTAACTCCGTCGATAGGGCCGCTATGTTAACACAAATACAGGATATTTGTCCAGAAATATATTCATACCTTTGGCAATGTTATGGGTTCCAGTCAAAACTTTTTTTTTTTTTTTTTTTTTTTTTTTTTTTTTTTTTTTTTTTTTTTTTTTTTTAGGGAACATTCACTTGTTTCCGCAGTGGGCTGTCAACAGGGCGACCCTCTCGGTCCGGCTATCTTCAGTTTGGCTATTCATCCGATTATATCCAGCTTAAAATCTAAATTTAATGTTTGGTATCTGGACGATGGTTCCATCCCCGTACCCACGCAACCTCTCCTTCCCTCTCCCCCACCCAAACGTTCCCCCCAGACAACATCCAATAACCGTCGCGCAAACACACCCAAACTACCACTGATCGAAGACCCGGACTTCGCTCTAGTGGAGCGCTTCGCTGAGGCAATAAACCTCGACGAAATTAGGGACCTGGCGACCCAGATCAGAGCGAACGAGGGCAACGGTCGTGCCCTTGCTTCCATCGCGATGCGCTTCCAAAGCATCGTGACAGTCCTTTCCAACTTCCGCGTAAAACCATAATGGATAATACAACCGTAACGTGCAGAATTAAACCCCGATCCCTCAAAGTAGGATTCTATAATGCAAATGGCATTAAAGGTCAACGCGATGATATCGCAGAGTTCCTGCGAAACCATCAACTTGACGTCCTTCTGATACAAGAGACTTTCCTCAAACCTTCTCATAGGGACCCTAAAATTGCAAACTACCAAGTAGTTCGCAATGATAGGATTGACTCTGCCCTAGGAGGCACCCTTATCTATTACAAAAGGTCCTTGTACTGCTCCCCCATGGATCCGCCTCCCTCCCTCCAGTGCATTGAAGCATCGGTTTGTAGGCTTGGCATGACAGGACACCAACCTATAATTATAGTATCAGCATATATATCTCCCTCCCGTAATGATTCACCACTCAAAACGGATCTAGAGTCTATTTTCGCGCTAGGTAACTCTGTAATTCTGGCAGGTGACCTAAACGCGAAAAATATACTCTGGAACTGTCACTCTACTTCCCCCAGAGGTAGACTATTAGAGTCCCTCCTTGACCCTCTAGATATAGATATTATCGCACCCCTCGACCCGACGCACTATCCCCACCAACTGACACACAGACCTGATATTCTCGATGTGGCATTGTTACGCAATGTAAACCTACGTGTGCATGACGTAACAGTGCTACATGAGCTTACATCCGACCACCGACCTGTTATCCTAGAATTAGCAAGGCGCATAGGTTCCCCAGATGCAGGTCAAGCCCCTCCCACAAAGGTCGTGACAAATTGGAATAGACTGAGTGAAAGCCTCAAGTCAACCACATCCGCCCACCTTGATCAGATCCCAGATAGCCTCAACACCGCTGATGAGGCTGTCGGCGCAATTGACTCACTCACTAGCCACGTGCAATCGTTAATTAGCGATTGCTCACGGACAGTGCCAGCGGAGAGCGATCAACGTTGGCGCTTGCCCGATGACGTACGTGACTTGTTGAGGCAGAAAAATGCCGCCATTCGCGCCTATGATAGTTTCCCCTCAGAGGACAACCGCATCCGAATGCGTGCTCTCCAGCGTGACGTTAAGTCACGCATCGATGAGGTACGACAGGCCCGCTGGGACCAGACCCTTACAGACATTAGACCCTCTCATCAAGCCTTTTGGCAGCTTTCTCGTGCCCTTACCAAGGACACGGTAGCACCCATGCCCCCATTAAATAGGCCTAATCTCCCTCCCGCTTTTGATGACGATGATAAGACAGAATGCCTCGCTGAAAGCTTAGAGTTTCAGTGCACGCCCAGTACCCTCCCGATAGACCCGAGTCATCTGGAGGAAGTTAACTCTGAAGTTGAACGGAGAGCCGCCCTCCCGTTACCACCCCCCCCTCTCAGCGAAGAGGATGACCCCCTTCCTCCCGCGACCCCTGACGAGGTCAAATCGATCATCAGGAACTTACACACGCGGAAGGCCCCGGGCTCGGACAAAATCACTAACAAAGTGATCAAACTCTTCCCCGCCCACCTCATAATACTGCTAACATCCATATTTAACGCTGCCCTCTCTTGTAATATTTTTCCACATCAGTGGAAAGAGGCCCATGTAATTGGAATCCATAAGCCCGGCAAACCCAGGTCCGAGCCCTCCAGTTACCGCCCCATAAGTCTATTAAATGTTTTGGGCAAGATGTATGAGAGACTGATCTATATCCGCCTCAAAACATATGCCGACGCCAATAATCTCATCCCTGACGAACAATTTGGCTTCCGAGCCAAACATTCTTGTGTTCAACAAGTACATCGTATTGTTGAACACATCTCTTCCCAGTACCAAGAGCGTAACATGACAGGCGTCTTATTCTTCGATGTCGCGAAGGCATTTGACAAAGTGTGGCACAATGGCTTAATCTTTAAGCTATTCACCTTAGGTGTTCCACATAGACTCGTGCTTATCTTACGAGATTATTTGTCAAATCGCCACTTTCGATATCGCATTCTAGGCGCACTCTCCTCCCCTCACCCCATCGGTGCCGGTGTCCCTCAGGGCTCAGTACTGTCCCCCTTGCTATTCTCACTCTACACGAGTGATATGCCAAAGACCGACAAAGTGCAGCTAGCTCTTTTTGCGGACGACACCGCGGTCTACTGCTCTAGTAAGTCCCCCTCAGTCATTGTTAAGAACCTCCAAACCGCGGCTAACGCCCTAGGCACCTGGTTTCGGAAATGGAGGATCGAAATCAACCCTGTCAAAAGCCAGGCGGTCCTATTCTACAGACCCTACCATCGAGGTACCCCCACCCCTCCAAAGGCAGTTACTCTATTCGGTGAACCAATCCCCTGGGAAAGGCAAGCCAAATATCTCGGAGTAATTCTCGATGATCGTTTGACCTTTGATGCCCACATTAAAGCGGTCCGCGCGCGCGCCGCCTTTGTGTTAGGGCGCCTCCACTTTTTATTGAATCATAAGTCTAAACTTGCCCTCAAAAGCAAGGTTAGACTATATACCACGTGTATCCGCCCCATTATGACCTATGCTAGTACTGTGTTCGCACATGCAGCTCCTGCACGGATCCATAGCCTTCAGGTGATTCAAAACCGTTTCATGCGCAAAGCCACGGGCGCCCCGTGGTACATGCGTAATGAAAATCTCCACATTGATTTAGGTCTCCCCACGTTAAAACAATTTATAAAACGCGCCTCACGTAGATTTTTCAATACCGCCGTTAATCACCGCAACCCTCTTATAGTGAAAGCCGCAACGTACACGCCCTCTCGTATACTCCGTATCCTTAGACCAAGGCAAGCCCTCAGCGAGCCGGATGACCCCATAACATTAGCTCAGATCGAAGCTGACGAAGCCCGTAAAAGTACACAACACACTACACAAAACCGATTACGCTACCGTCCTCGACGGCGAGGACCGCCGCGACGTCCCACTCAGTCTCGTCCCGTTCCAGCGGCCCGAGCTGCCAATAGTAATCCGACCGCCCCCAATTAGTCGTAACTCGTACAAAGTCCTCCCCTTCCCCCGGTAACGCCCTGAGCCGAGGTTCGTACCCCACTCGGGGGTGCCCTCAGGCGTGGTTACCTAAATGTTACCCGGCTGAGAGCTCTCTGCGCTCGCCGATTGTCCGGTAAGGTTGGAGCAGCCATCAGAGGCTACCAACTTTAGTCCTTTCAAAAAAAAAAAAAAAAAAAAATGGACGATGGTACTCTGGGAGGTGACGCGATTTCTGTATTAAGTGATTTAGAAACTCTAACAGCAAATTTTAAAAAAATTGGGCTAGAATTTAACTGCTCCAAATGCGAGCTCCTTGTTTTAGATTCTCTTCCAGAATCAGAACAAACAGAAATTATTCATAAATTTGATGTTTTGGCTCCTAACATTAAATTACTTTCAAAGGAGTCTCTTCATCTTCTTGGGGCTCCTGTCTTAGATGAATCCATTCCCGGTTTCTTTGAGAAAAGGATTCAAAATTTTAACGACTCTTCCAATCGTCTTTATGAGATTAATGCCCATTATGCATTTTTTATTGTACGTCTTTGTCTTTTTGTGCCGAAGTTTACCTACTTACTCCGTTGTACTCACTTGTTCAAATTTGATCAAATTTTAAATACTTTGGATGATATGATCAGAATTTCTCTTTCTAAAATCCTAAATTGCAGTTTTGATGAAAACAAAGTTTGGTCTCAGGCCACCCTTCCCATACGTTATGGCGGCCTAGGAGTGCGGAAAATTTCGAGCACATCATTACCGGCGTTTCTGTCCTCGGTATACAGCGTGGGTGACCTTGTCAGATCTGTTTTGAACCCTTCTATTGGATCTGCTGAGGTTTCTTACCTGTCTGATGCCAGAGATGCTTGGCGGACAGCTTGTCCAGGCACAAATATTCCGACCTCGAGTAGCTCTCAGAGAGCGTGGGACAAGCCCCTTTGCGAAAAAATTTGGCAAAATTTATTCACAAATTTTTCTACGGATTCAGATCGCGCACGCTTGCTAGCTGTCTCTGATAGGGACTCAGGTCACTGGTTGCAAGCCATTCCATCCACAAATATCGGGACTATGTTAGATCGAATGACTTTAAGCCTGTGCATTTGTCTTCGTCTTGGTTCCAGGATCAATCATCCTCATCGCTGCCGCTGTGGTGATTTCGTCGGCGAGCTTGGCCACCATGGGTTGTCGTGCTCTCTAAGTGCCGGCCGAATCTCTCGTCACTCGGCTCTCAATGACATAATCCGCAGGGCTCTTGTTGTCGCCAATGTGCCTTCTGTACTGGAACCAGTCGGTATTATGCGTGGCGATGGCAAGAGACCGGATGGTATGTCTTTGATCCCATGGAGTGTCGGTAAGTCGTTGGTGTGGGATGCCACATGTGTTGATACACTTGCGCCATCTCACTTGCCAGCGACATGTAGAGTTGCAGGAGCGGCTGCAGCTGGTGCGGAAAATTCTAAATCCAAAAAATACGCTTCTATTGGCCCAAATTATTTATTTTTGCCTTTTGCAGTCGAGACCATGGGTCCTTGGGGGTCCGAGGCTCGCCGATTTTCTCGAACATTATCTTCAAAATTAATTGAAGTCACAGGGGACCGGCGGGCGGGGAGCTTTTTCCGCCAACGCGTTAGCTTGGCCATACAAAGAGGGAACGCTGCCAGCCTTCTGGGAACCTTGCCGTTGATTGGCAGCAGCGGCCGCCTCGAGGAAATTTTTTATATATAGTTTGTATATTTGTTGTAAATAATTGTAAATATTGTATATTTATAGAATAAAGATAGTTAATAACATTTTTATAACGTATATGTCTTAGTTTTATATTCTTTTCTCCGGTATACTGTGCTTGTGCGTAGTAATAAATTATAACTATGTGTCATTTTAGTGATTTTATTAGAAAACAGTTTTAGTTTCTTAATAGTTTTCATATCGATCGACATGTAGTTTAATAATTAACTAGTTTCAACTCCATGATATGGTAGGTATATCAGGGTATCCATATGTGTCAAGTATCGACTAAATCCATTCAGTCGTTGAAACTTACACTTTTATAATATCAGTGTTTATACACTTCTCGTAAAAAAAATCGAAACACCTTGCCAGTTTATGTTTTGTAAGGATTATCAGAATTTTTTTTATTTAGTTTTTTTTTATTAGTATAGCCAAGAAATCATATTTTCTTTATTGAATCAGATGCTCTTTTACAGCTGCACACATAATTCTTTGTAAATAACATTCTTCATAGAATTTATGATAGCTTGACATTAGTACATGATAATGATTATTATGTTTCATAGACATAAAATATAAAAGTTAAACGAAAATGAGATTCACATAAGTTTTTCCACCAATAAAGAAATCAGTAAAAAAAACAAAAAAATGTTAATTAAATTTAAAAAAAAATGTAAAGCTAAGTGGACGGATTTGTTTCCTAAGGCACATAATTACTTAATATTTTACCTACTTTTACACAAACTTAACAGAATAATGTTTCTTAACTTCAGGAATTACAGGTGAGTTAAGCTTTGTCCTAGAAAACCATATCTTTTAAGAAGATAGCAAATACTTTATGTATAGAAATAGTATTCTTAGTCTTTTTCAATTTCACGTAAAAACGCAATAAATCATATAAAAATGCAAAAAACATCCTGCATTTTCTTAGAAAAAATCATAAGATACATCATAATATAATGCCGATATTAGAACTTTTTAGATAGATGTAATTTCACATATAGGGTTGAGCTCTTTTCAATTGATCACTTCATGTTGTGACAGACTTTATCATTGGCCAGCGTTATCATTAAAAGCGTCACGTTTGGCCATACCATTAACGTAGTGTTTCCATAGTTTTTTGGGTGACTCTCGTAAAATTCAAATAGTTTTACATCATCAATTGGCGCAATTATTTATCTGAATAATTATCCGCCGCCATTGTGCATCACGAAAACAAAACCATATCAGTACCTCTAACGGTAGATAATAATATCTATGTTACGATATGATCTAGAGATCGTATCATCAAACGCTAATTATTTAGCGGGCATTCTCCATTTCATGAAATAGTCACTCACATCATGAAGTGATGGATTTTAGCCACAACATCTACATCAGCATTAGCCACATGTATATCATTTTCTACCTAAATTTTACATTTTAAATGTAATAGTAATAGCAAAGGACAAATCAAGTCACCAGAATAGCGTTATAAGATTTATATATGTCACCGTATGATTGCGAGCACCGCTAGTTGACCGTCGATGATGCCATTCATAATTTAACGGTTGGACAATGAACTTACGAAAATTAATACGCCACATTGCAATATGATATGCCAAATATGATACAGTTCACAATGCATCGACAGTCTACAAACTCTCGAGATAGATCACAAAACAACGGCGCTCGCAATCATACGGTGACATATACATAAATAGATGTTTTCGTGTACTCTTAGGTGTTATGTTTAGTGTGATTTTCTTGAATATAGGTAACAAACAACCCTATGAGAGCCAATGATTTTTGTGTAAAGCTTACATTATTTATCCATATAAGAATGTATTTACAATAAAAAAGTAGTCTATGCATTGTATCAGTTATGTGGTTTCCATAAGCATGCTAAGTTTCGGATCAGATAGCAGTGTGTGAAGAATGTCCCAGGATATTAAACTCCAAGGTAACAATATCTACACACTACATACAAGGTAACATGGTATAGATGCTGATCTAATAAACAAGTATTTCAAAACATTTTCTTCTATCTATCATTTAAATAACTGATCACCACAATCATGTATAAATTTGTTGTATTGTTGAACAAACAACTATTGCTGAATTCTGTATTTATAATCCTTATTTTATTGTCAGGTTTTTTACTATGTAAGATACTTAATTCAAATCTGTTCATGTTATCAATAATAACTTAAAATCAATTAAATGCTGTCAAAACCACTGGAATGTGCATGCTTTTAGAAATCTCAGATGAGGCAAGATTACTTTTAAAAAAAAACAGATTCCAAAAGGTTATTGTAACATAAAATAACTTTGTTACAAAATAAAATTATTTGTATAAAAATACTGATAATATTGAAATAAGTATGACTGTCACAGATGATTTGATGAATGTAGAACTGTTGCATTCATCTGCTGAACAATAACATTCTTCCCAATACACACCATTCTCATATACACCCCAGTTACATACTCCTGTTACACCATTTTCAGCTACGGATGCACAGCGACGGATCACTTGACGCCAACGTCCATCCCCTGAAAACATTTATAATAGTAAATGAGCATTTTACATCTGTTATTGAGTGTTTTAAGAACATGTGAATGGGGGAAAGGGCAAAAACTATGTGACAATAACTTTATTAGATATTTGGAATCAGCAATTTTTCCTGCATCATTTGAGCATGCAGGTTAGGTTTCATTTTATTTTGACCACTTTTATGGCGCATGAAAAAATATTTTTTGATTGTTTTCTCTCTAATGACTATGGAGGAGCAAGGTGGATGACTCCTCTATTGAAAAGGGAAGGGATCCGCTAGTCTGCGGCATTGTGCATCTTCTGTCTGACTTTTTTTCCTGCTAATGTCCAAAACGGCTAGACCGATTTTAACGGGACTTTCACTGGCAGATAGCTTATGTCATAAGGAGTATAGACACAAACTGTTTTCACTTTCCCTAAATCTATCAACATTGCCTTTTAAGCAACATATTTTGTTGACTGTAATTTGCATAGGCAATGTGTGTTAAGATAAAGTGACATGCAAAGAAAATACTTGGCGAAGTCAATTATACCCATTTACTTTCAACTAATACAAAACACTAATGGATAGATTGTAATGTCTTATAACTGTAACAATTAGAACAGGTGAAGCCAAGAAGTGAATGTTAGTAATAAATGAAACTTACAAATAAATCCTTTTGGACCCTGCTGAGTCAGTTTCATACAAAATGATCCAGGCATATGAGACTCATCACTACCACACTCGACAGCTATGTGGCTCTCCTTATCAAATTTCTTGTAAGCTCCACAGGTATCCTCATATTTGTTGCCTTGTGATGATGCACACTGATAGCATCTTACGCAAAAAACTGAAAAAAACAATCAACGAAAATTTGATATGAACTTATTATTATTATACGTATTTTGTTTTAGAATTAAGAATCAAAGTTTTTGCTTACCTGTCGGTAGAATGCATAAATAGAGAACAATTAAAGTTTTCAGTAACATTATGCAGATTTTATAATTGCTTACTTTTAATAAAAGTATAATATATAAACAAAATAACGAACGAACTGAACACACCCACCCAATAAAGTTAACCACAACAAGCTCAAAGTTAACCAGTGTTGCCAACTAGTCTAATACGAAATGTGCTAAAGTGCTGTTAAAAAAATGCCAAAAATGTGCTAATTTTTTAAATGAAGTGCTAAAATAAAATGCCAAATTAATTTAAAATTTTAATAAAGATAACAATTTTTTTGTACCTAGGATCACTACAAGTTTTGAAATAAAAAGTCGATATCTTCTTGATCTCCATCAACAGTAGCTGTAGATGTGGATGACTGAGAGTCCGAATCATACATTTCTTTGGTACCTATACAGCGCAGTACGTCATCTGGAACTGTATAAGAATAACAACACTTTCCCGCCCTCTTCAAGCCGAATCTGACATATAAAATGGCATTTAGGGTTTTCACCGCCAAACGGTTCCGAAGCTTGGTCTTTACTATGTTCATTTGACTGAAAACACGTTCAATCTCTGCGTTTGAATGAGGTAACGATAGCAGAGATATTGCAAACTTAGATAAATCTGCAAAGGGGTTATTTCCAGCTGCATCTTGATACTCGATGACTTCGGTCCAGAACTGTATGGTGGAAGATGTACATTCCCATTTAATATGTACTATGTTTGCCCATTGAGACACAAGTCTCTCTATTGTGGGTGCATTCACCTGGAACTCTTCGGCAATTTCGACAATGGAAGGCTTGACTACTCTCAATGTCTCTTGTACTGAAAACATAGATACTTTCTGCAGCATTTTAAAATTAACGGGTAATCTCGAACGTAGTTCTTTCACAAGTTTCAGTGTGAAATTAATGCATCGTTGACGTAAGTTGTTTGCTACCTCAGGTTGAAGATTGTATTCACGTAAATTGGTCTCAAAAGCATATCCCATATATGGTCTAGGGTTTAAGTAATCATCTATGTTTTGAGTAAAAATATCTACCCTCGCCGTAGGGTTCAGGATACGCCGACTTGTCGATTCCACTAAGCTGCTCAGATCCTTATAAAGTTTTGTTGGATCAACATCGTTGCTTTCAAACAGTTTGTTTACAACTTGAACCTCCTGTAAGATAGGTTTTAAGTACAATAAGTACAGGTGATTCACAGGATCACTGTACATGTTGTATAGCATTTCTGCCATGTAGCAGTGTTCATTCCGCCTGGCAACTTCAAATAGGAGCTTTAATTCGACCCATTGTTCTAATATACGACTGACCGCTGGTTCTATTGATATCCAGCGGGTGTTGCACATTTGTGGGATTATCAGTGGATCGGAGCCACCGTTAATCGTTTGATACATATTTTTGTAAAAGAGTCGGCGGTTCGAAGAGTGGCTAAACCAGTTGTAGGTTTCTCGTATAAGGAATTCCACATTGCGTGGTAGAGTTTCTTCTGAAGCATGCGACATAGCCAGCTGCAACGAATGACACACGCAGCGAACTAAGACCAAATTATTGTTGCCAGTTGCATTTTTCAACAATGCATGCACTCCATTGTTAATTCCTGTCATCACTGTAGCATTATCTGTCCCGATACCGATAATTTTTTTAATATCTACATTTAGTGCTGACAGTAGTCCCTTAATGCCGTTGACTATGCTCTCTGCCGTGCCATTTTCAATTTCCACCAACCCTAAGAAAGTAGAAATTATCTTTTTAAGAGATTGACTGAAATATCTGATAGAGACTCCCAACATTTTGCTTACAGAAATATCTGTAGATTCATCGAGTAAAAGACTGTACTCTTGGTCTTTTAAGTCTGACACAATTTCTTTAATAAAATGCGGCGCCAAAACATTTTTGATTATGTTGGTGCATTTCGTCCGGTGTATTCGTAAGTCGCTACTTTTGCTGTCTCTGAATCGCTGTTTGCATAACTCCGATAAATGGTCAACAGCCATAATCGCACAATGTTCGCACACGAACATAGCTAATGAAGATTCCGCTGTCTGTGTGCTTAGATCTTTTTTCACAATGGGAAAATTTATGGTTTTTTGACTCTTTATTGGCTCTATTGCTTTTCTGTGCTTAACTGATGTAATATGTTGCTTCAAGCAATACAATTTTGCAATCATGTCGCACTTACAATACTTACAATAGGCTTTTGTCGTATCATTTTCAACGGGCTGCAACCACTCTTTGAAATCGGACATTTGCTCCCAGTCCGACCGGTAATGTTGACTGTACTTAGGAGGCATAATTTAAGTTAAAAACTCAATTTTGCAAACAAAACCATGATTTTCGAAAGAGCGCAAAGATTCCACTTCCACTTTCGTTTGTTTTAAACGAACGAGTTCTATCTATGTAAGTTATGAATGAATGAATGATTGAATTTATTCTTTCTCCCTCATTCCTACAGAGAAGAGGGAGAGAAATAATGTTGTTTGTCTATGATATCCACCTGACAAAACGAAACAGTTTTATTGGGGAATCCCCTAGAAGTGCCAGAGTAAAAGAGATTGTTCGTTTCATGTTTAAATTCTATTAAACTAAAGTAAAGTTGTTCGTTTCATCTTTTCCTAAATTCATTTATTGTTTTCAAGGTAAAATGCTAAAAAAATATGCCATATGCTAAACGACAAAATAATGTGCCAGAGAGAAAGAAAATGTGCCAAATTTAGCATTTAAAGTGCTAAATTGGCAACGCTGAAGTTAACCAAACAAACACACACACACATAACATTAATAGTGTTGCCAACTTTTTTGTGCCATATACGCGCGATACATAACTGTTCAAACCACCAAAAATCACTAAAAGTCAGGAAATACGACGATTTCATGAAAACGTTATTTTTTCTCTCAAGTATAACCTATTGATTGGTGATGATTTATTTTGTTATTAATGAGTAAATATACTATGATAATGTTAAAGAAACATTAGAGTAGTGTATTTTATGTCAGATCTTGGTTGTTTGATTTCCAGCAATTTACTATCCACTTTTAAAAAATCTCTACAGTAATAAAATTATTTTTTTGGCAACCTTCATACATCCCACGTATTGAAAAAAAAGACAAAAATAATATTTTATTATCATCAGACATACATTTAGCACAAATTAAAATGTGAAACAAACTAAATTCCCCGCGGCTGGTAACCCTTCACCTGTCAATTTAACAATTTAGTGAATACAATTTTAATCTCAAGTTTATGTTGAACTTTTAAGCTTTACTTTTGTAAAACCTTTTTATTTAACTTAAAATTTAATCATGATGAAATATTTTGTTTGTTTTTGTATTATAAGTTGTCTAATGCCTTATGGTCTGTACTACATTCACTCTTTTCTAACATAGGTCACGCCCAAACGTTATCATAACGCCTTTTTTTGGTTTACAGTTTTGAGTATAAAATGCTGGAGTTGTCGTTCGAGCAATGACCCTAAATGCGCAGATCCTTTTGATAATACCACCGTACCCATTACGGACTGCAAGCAAGCCAAGGGACTTGCGCACTTGCCTGGAGTCCAGTCATCCATGTGCCGAAAAATAAGACAAAAAGGTAAACAACTTAAATTAAGTGTCCATTTCCTTTGTGCTCACCACCTTCAGCCCACATTATCCTTTACCATGAATGGTGGGATTGCGGTCAACTATTGGCCAATAAATAGTAATAAAAAATAGATTTTTTAAGCAGTCATATAAAATAGCTGTTTCACTCGTGTTCCCTGGATAAAAAGTGAGATAATTTTTAAATCGGACCAGTAACTCCGGACATTAGCGCGATCAAACAAACAAACTCTCCAGCTTTATTATTAGCTTAGATTTAATATCTATGTATCTCTTTCTTCCTGTATTTGTTGAAATAGGGATCACTGGTAGCTAGTAATTACTATTTCAAGAAAATACATAGTGGTTTTACTCAAATTCCCTAGAGTGCGCTAATAAATATTAATCCAAGTTCCAACCACAACGGTTCAGCCTTTTTGAAGTGGTATCAAACATACACACAAAGAACGATGGCCATGTCCCATACATTTGAAAACCTCAGAATGAAAGTTAGTGTATAAGTAGAAGCTGTATCAAAAGAAGTTCATTAATAATTGTGAAATCATCTCGTGAAGACACTTTTTTTTTTAAAGCCAGGTATATTGATAAATTGCAAATAGAGAATCCAATCCCGCATCAAAATCGCGATCCCGCAAGCCTGCGGGATTAAGATCATCAATCCCGCGGATCCCGCGGGATTTGCGGGATTGATTTTAATTATTATTATTTTTGTTTCATGTAATTTAAAGAAAGAAAATACACACAAATATTTTTAATTATTCTTATCAACATGAAGCAAAGTTATCACTTATATTATAAATTAAATATAATGATGTTTAAGACAATACAATATTCACAATATTTCACGTTTCATATTTAGATTTTTATTTGAAATAGAACATATTCATTAGTTTTAGAGGCATTTAAAATCAGCTTATTTTTTTTGAAAATACTTTCGAAGAAATGATAAAGTATCTAACGTTTCATCTTTTAGATTTGATCTTATCTTGTTGCATAAATAGCCAGCGGCGGAAAAAGCAAAAGTCCTGTCGTACGTTACGTAACCTTTTCACATCACAAGTAAGACGCAAATGACGCAATAACATTCTTTGACACTTGACCGCGCGCAAAGGTAAATCCCCGTGCGCCGTAGGGGAATCCCCAGTCATAGAGTACTGTTGGAACTGACATTGATTACGTTCCGTTCCGTCCGATAATAGTTCCGATCATCGTCTGAGCCTATTTTTCTTACTTTTTTTCAATCCCGCGAACGTGCGGGATCCCGCATGAGTAATCCCGCATTTTTGATCCCGCAAAAAAGGTGCGGGATCCCGCATTAGCGGGATCCCGCGTTTGCGGGATTGGATTCCCTAATTGCAAATATGTATTTTTAAGGTTAGAATGTTTATTTACCTTTTGGAAGTATTGAATGCATAGATTAATATGTATATAGGGTAATTTAAGGTTTCTGTAACTCCTCTGATTTAATTCTAGATACCTATCCTGACCAAGGAACATAATTATTAATATATGTACTCTAGATCTTATTTTTATTTTTGGCATGACAGTGTATTTTGCCAGTGTCAAGTTAAGCAATGTTACCTACATACATTTTAATCTTCTTCATGTATATAAATTCTCGTTAATCGTCAAGTTTCAAAGTTCAAGTCATGTTAAATCATTATACTAGTCGGCCAGTTTAAGTTAGGTTTTAGTACAATGGTAGCCGTTCTACTAAAACTTTTCAGGGACTTTTTGAGATAACTTGAAAAGCCACTATACACGTTATCATTTCATTTCACTGGTTCACTTGTATTGATCTTTATTGGACAAAATACCACCGATATTCAATAAAACTCAAAATACACGATTTTATGAAAATAAAATGAAAATTCAATGTCACTTCACAAGTTCCCGCCAAAACGTCAGACAGACATAAACACGTTCCGTTGCTCACATAATTAATTTGTCGGTCTTCATTTAAATTCGTAGATTATTTTAAAATATATAGTGAATAATTGTTTACGCCGAAGATTCTTCAATTGATTAAAATAAAATTAATATTTGTTATTTTTAACTCAATAATGTTAAAAAAAAATATCAAAGCTACGATGGCTTCATATTGAACGAGAAATGAAATGGAACGCATGCACTTGGTGCTTTCAGAAACCAAATTAGGGTAACTCTAATGTACAATTTTGAATAAATAATAAAAATTATATCTTTTTTTTCTGATTTCTATATAAAAAACTGTTCAGTTGACGGAATTTAAACCTTCTTTTCCAATTTATAATATTAAGCTGTCTAGCTGTCTCCTGCAATAAAAAAATCCCATACTATTCCTGGATATTTTGAAAGTTTCAATCATAGCTGGTTAGCCGTTACAGAGCTGCGTAGTAACAAACATACACACATTAGTATGATAAAATGAAGCAACAATTTCATACTACCATGTTTGATTTTTACAGTTAACGGTGAATGGCGCTATTTCCGTGATTGTGCATATCTTGGTGAAGTTGGCATCCAGGGTGATGAGAGATTTTGTCTCATGAGGACGGGTACTTACAATATATTTGTTGAATATTGTACATGTAATAGTAAAGATGGTTGTAATGCATCATCAGCGTTTAGCCCTTTGCCGTTACTTCTAGCTGCTTTGGTTGCACTGCCTTATGTGTTTATTAAGATCATGTTGTAATTTTACGAGAATAATTTGATTCTTATATTTTTATAAACTGCTTACATTTTATCACTATCAGACTAAACACTTCAAATACCAGAAATGCAGTTTATTTAATAGGAGTGTAATAATACAATTCCATATCTAATTGACAATGCTGTAATTTTATTTTTTATCAAGATATTATGGCAGGTGCACATCATAAGTGAATTTAAATACTCTAATACCACCAACTAAAGAAAATGAAGTAGTGCATTCTCTACTTCATGTCTAATACGCTATAGTTCAGTTCTGATAAGAATCTCACATTGTACAAATATTATTATTAATAAACTACCTTAGAATGATAAATGCTACATTTGTTATAAGCACACTTTTTATTTTATCATTATGCATTTTAATCTATGTATTGAGATGTATTAAATTTACAAATACCTACTTACATTCAAGCACATTATGATCTTTTCAAGAAATTATGGTTTCTGAATGTAGATGAAATTGTATGGAGGTTAACCTAATGGCCGGCGAACAGTGTCGGGCGGCACGGCAGAGGATTTAATTTATCAATTGAATTTAATAGTTATCCAATCGTAATAAGAGATTCCTCTAAAGCATCACTGGTTGAAATATATATCTTTTTTCGTCTGACTCTGTGCGCCGGCCAAAAGTGTATTTTTATGTTATTATAAAGAATATTAAAATGAAATAGAGTTCTTATGGTTTTTATAGACATACAGATACATTTCTCTTCTATGACAGACAGTTCAAATTATAATGATCTGGTTCATTGTTTGTATCGTTATTGAAAAATATTGTATAAGACTGAATTAAATACCGTCCATTTAATAATTATGTATAGTAAACTTTTTCTATTATAGATAATACATAAGTATTGTATATTGTAAAAGTGATTTGATTTGCGTTGTGTATTTATAGAATTTATTTGAATTCCTATGCAAATCCTGTTCAGATTAGGTATATCAAAATATGGATATTTGAGCGCTAATGTTCTCAAGTTCCCGACGCATACGCCCTATTGTTTTCACTTAAAAATTTTGACCTTATTTGGAGGCACTTAAGAACAGTCTGACTCTTAAACCAAAAAATATATAGTACCAGTAGTAGCAGTAGGCTGCGCATTTGGCGATTTATCGGTCTATTTGATGGTATGAGGTCCAGTATACCTACCAATAATCAATATACGAGACCCAAAGAGCCAAAGGCTAGTTCTAAAATAAAATAATTGGCCTAGTTCGTTCGTGCGCGAGTGTAGTCAAGCGCAAACACACCTCTTCCACTTTCTTCCAGCGTTATTTTTACATGACGCGACCTATATCAAATAATAAGCCTTCTTATTAGTACAAGCTCTGCTTAGTTTGGGATCAGATAACCGTGTGTAGAATGTTCTTTACACAAAAAATTTAGGGATTGAAATAAAAAAACGGAAATATTGTGGAGGACTTTATTTAACATTTTATTTATTTCATATACAAGCATGATAATAATCTATTACTTACCCACCTAGTTAATTTGAGATTCAAACATTTCATTTTTGTCGTTGTAATAACATGGGTAAGTAAGGAGATACTTTTTTATTTTTTGTACTTCAATGTTATTAGTACTTAACATTTTTCAAGTCCCAAATTAAGGCACTGGACTAAGCATGTGCAAAGATAAAATCTATAAAAATATGTAGGTAGGTAGGTTAATAATTTTAACATGAAACATATAATCAATATCACTTTATGTTAAAATCATACACAATTATTCAAACGAAGAGTAACTTAAAAATATTTACAGTTAAAATACTCCTTAACCAGAAAGTTATGTTAAAAGCAGCACTGATTAATAAAATAGAATATTATGGTCAAGTAAAGTTGGTTAATTATTATGTAGATACTTATGATGTTTAAATAAAGAAATGTTAAAGGTAAAAGAATAAAGAAAACGTTAGACTGTGTTAGGTAGGTACCTTAATAAAATTACTAAAAATTTAACATTACAAACATTTACAACGATTTTATTTCTCTATTAACAACTTAAGTGTTACTTGGTTAACTCTATTTATTGCTGCGGTGGGCACTCAACTGGGGAAAAAAACATGGTCCCATGGTAATTAACTGTCAACTTAATTAATGTTTAGTCTATGTCAATAATTCTACTTGAAAAGGAGGAGGCACAGTGGTGCGGTCAGTAATGCCAGAGTTTTGGCAACTGTTGTTGCTCCATTGCAGGCGTCGTACTCGCATGTTTCGCAGAAGTTGGTCACTTCATTTGGTCCGTTCGAGGAGCTGGGGCACGTGTTCGAGTCATCATCGCTTCGCTTCCATGTGCAGCCACGGGATACTACTAATTGGCCGTTGACTGTAAAAACACAAATTAGGGTTATTTATCGCATTTACCTACAGCGATAATGCAGTGTTGTTAGTTTGAATTGATAATTACAAATAAACATTAAATGTTTAATAATTTGAGTTTAGGATAAAGGCTTCTATAACTATTTACTTATTAGGTAGGTAGGTACTAGGTACGTATAGGTACTTATTATTATGAAAAAGAGAGATGGACCATTAAAAAACTGGGTACCTAAGTGCGAGTCCAACTCGCGGATCGAAGGTGCCGTACGAACTTTACTTTGTAATTGAGGAAATATTCTCCTATATATCGATATACCTACTTCACAGTCAATTCTCCAACTGCGAATGTATAGTTATTATTGTTTATGTGTATAAATATATAGGTAAACTGCAAATTTGAAATTTTCAGATTTATTCTCGTATGTGTGCTGTAAGACTGCTTCATGCCAGATTCTAGGTCAACGGGAAGTACCTAGATTAGACTAGAACGGGATTGCAGACTTGAGTATATGATATTAATTTCAGCTTGATACCTCTACGCGTTTCTGAGAAAAAGGGTCTTGACAGACGGACGGACAACAAGTGATAATATTAGGGTTCCGTTATTTTCTTTTGAGGTACGGAACTCTAAAAATAAACAATCTATCAACCAACCATGTATTTTTGCGTAACTACTGGGCCATTTCCAAATATCTGATTTGTTATCCCAAGCTAAAAACTTATTCCTAAATTCAGTGACCTTGGTGCCGCCTACTAGTTTAAACTGCGAAATGATTTCTAACACTGTAGGTACTGTCGTAAATTAGCACCGATTAACGAGAACAATAGAATAACATGTTCAAACAACTCGTATGAAGGCAATTTTACTTGACATTGAAAAATAGGTAAAGTGGGATATTATCAAACACGTGAAGCGTAGGTAGTAAAGTTACATACTTTTTTATACTTAGGTACCTACTAAGGTAGGTAACAAACATGCATGCAACCTCCTGATTCTAGTTTATTGATGACATCTGAAATGACCTTCTTGAATGAATGATGTTTCTGCCAATATCTTTATAATCAAACTCGCACTAATGTTATGAACAAGGAAGGAAGCCGATGTCATAAAGATCTATATTCCGACTATCAACAATATTCTCAAACTAATAATCTCTAAATAAAATTTATGGTCTCATTCGATTCAGCGCAAAAAATTACACGGTCCTATCTCATCTGTCCTAAATCTATACTAATCTATCTATATATATATAAAAGAAAGTAGTGTTAGTTACTCCACTTATAACTCAAGAACGGCTGAACCGATTTAGCTGAAAATTGGCAGGGAGGTAGTTTAGAGCCAGGAGAAGGACATAGGATAAGTAGGTAGGGGTAGGTAGGGTAGGTAGGTAAGGTAGGTAGGGGTAGGTAGGGTAGGTAGGGGTAGGTAGAGGTAGGTAGGGTAGGTAGTTAGGTAGGGGTAGGTAGAGGTAGGTAGGTAAGGTAGGTAGGGGTGGTAGTTAGGTAGGGGTAGGTAGGGTAGGTAGGTAAGGTAGGTAGGGGTAGGTAGTTAGGTTAGGGGTAGGTAATTAGGCTGAAACGCCGAGCATTCGAACAATGTATCCTCCCCGTAATGATCTATGGTTCCGAGACCTGGACGCTCACAAAACAAATAATCCACAAACTCCAAATAACTCAGAGAGCCATGGAGCGTGCTATGTTAGGGATTTCACTACGTGACCGTGTCAGAAACACAGAAATCCGTAGAAGAACCAAACTGCCTGACGTAGCCAAAATAATCACTCGAAGAAAGTGGAAGTGGGCGGGCCACATTTGCCGCAGAGATGACTCTAGGTGGGGCAAGAAAGTGCTAGAGTGGAGACCTAGAACGGGACGGAGACATGTTGGGAGACAACCCGCAAGATGGACCGACGACCTCGTCAAGGTGGTGGGAAGGGACTGGATGAGGAAGGCCCAAGATCGTGTAGAATGGAGTGCATTAGAAGAGGCCTACACTCAGCATTGGGTGGGAATAGGCTGAAGAAGAAGAAGAAGAAGAAGAGGTAGTTAGGTAGGGTAGGTAGGTAGGTCCCAGTTTTATTTTTGTTCTCAGGGCAGGACAACGTCTGCCGGGTCAGCTTGTATAATAATAAAGCTGAAAAGTTGTTTGAACGCGCTAATCTCTGGAGTTACTGGTCCGATCCCGGGAACGCGAGTGAAACCGCGGGGAACATCTAGTAGAATTATAAAGTTACAAGATATCGTCTAGAAGTAAATGTTAAGGAAGTCTTAAAAAATCTATTTGCTTAGGTATTTCGATAACTTAGCTACCTATTATGTTGGCAACGCAAAAGTACCTAGGTACTATTTACTTCGTATATATCCCATAATCACTGATTTTGCATGGTTCAGTAATTTTCCTATCTAGGTAATGTTCGTAGATACCCGTAATTTAAGAATTATTAAAATTTGTTGATTTGAAAGATCGCGACCACATTCGTGGTAGGTATTACCATTTCTTATTACATAGGTATATGTTCAAACAAAGCTCTTCAGTTAAATCAAACAAAACAGATCTTTTGGCGTGAGGCACGAACCTAGTACCTATACCTACCTACCGAAACGTTTAGTTGTGCAATCCGGTGAGATGTGGACCAACATAACGGTAATAACGGGTATCAAAATGGGCCTTTTGAAGGTACCTACCTAAAAACGATCAGTGTAAGATTTGTTGAGTTGGTACAAGTAAAGAGGAAAGAATAAGAGTCTTTTAGGTAATTTATTTTAGGTTCGTGGTTTTGTGTTTTAAGCTACAATTTTGCCTTAGTCAGTTACATAATCAGTACATTTTATTAAGTAGAAACCAACGAAGTATTCTTTGCTCAGCAGATTTTTTTTTTATATCTTTACAAAGAATTCTAACCCTTTTGAGGGAAGACCATTAAACAGAACGTGAACCAGATAGTCTTGTTTGGTTTCCTGTAGATAGAACAAGTCATCGAGATAAAAAGCATTAGTATAAGGCGGAAAAGCATGACTTTATTATTGCGTAAAACTTTAATTGGACCATGTGTAGAGCTAAAATTATTTTATTTTTGATATTATGTTTTTTTGGGTTAAGTGGGTGTTTCAAGCCTTTTCAGAGCTTGTATCACTGCGAACAGACTAGATCTATTATGTATCTATTCACATAAATTCTATTTCACTTCGATTTATTTTGTGTTTGCAACACAAGTTAGAAATTTCAGTAGGTTCGATCAGCGTAATAATATCAAGTTTTGGCCCAGATGCTTTTGGGGAGATTAAGCCCTTTAGCCCTCTGGATAAGCTACTGAGCAACTTAGTAGAGTCATTGATGCCACCTCACCAATCTTCGAAACACCTGGAAAGGCAGACGCGAAGAGCGAATGTTGATACCTGTGGCCAATTGGTAGTAGATGTCTGCAGGTTGGTGATATCAGGTAGAGTCTTAGAATTTTATAGTCAGCGAAGTCTCAGTTCCAAATAGTGAGGTGACGTGAGTAGAGACCGTAACATTTACTGATGGAAATACAAAATGCCAAATAAATGGAAATAAGATTTGCATGTAACCTTCGAAATTATGGATAAAATAGATATCAAAATAGCTTCAGATAGCGTTTGACTAGGAAATAACATTATTCCTACCTGCCAATGTTGGGAAAATTGGATAGTTTCAAATAACATACCTAACCTACCTTACATGGGATATAAAGCCTACTTGAACCTACCTTTCAAGCTATCAATTGTAATGGCATACAATACATACAACCAACCTACAATACCAAGACCCAAAAGTCTTTAGCATGATGAAATACTTACAGCTCTACATTCTTCGCGCAGTTACACACATAGTTGACTTATAAATTACTTGCTGCAAATATATTGTACCTACGTTCACATGATTCCCAAGATGTCTCGATTTGTCTATAGTTCTATAGACAAATAGATTTGTCTATAGTTCTATAGACAAATCGGGAGAAAAGGATGGATTTGAATCGAGTTCTATTTTTCTGCATCATTTAAATGATTACATAGAGAGCCAATATTTAAAGTTCCTTATTTTAATAATAGACTTACTGTATTTCTTTTGCTTTTTACAAGCAGACTTTGAAGACGTGAGGTATGGGTAGGTGGCTCCGGTATTTGCATCGCAGTTCTCCAGTCTGAATAAGTAGGAGCTCTCCGATCTGCCAACGAAGAAGGGGTCGTTGCACATCGGGTTAAGGTCAGAGGAGCACGTCCAACATCTTACTGGTTCACCTGGAATTAGAAAAAATATATATTATAAGTATGACGACTACGACTTTGACTACCTGCAAAACAGTGCAAGGACAGGATATAAGATTTGTTGTTTTTTGTAGGTATATGAAACTGATGTAGATTATTCGTCCGCCTCATTGTAGAACAATTTTATTAGCAGACCTATAATAATATTATTATTAACTTACGTTTAAGGTTTATTAAATAAAAATTAAATGGATTTTATTGCTTAAGGTAAGAATATTGTTCTCCAAGATCTCATGCAGTGACATGACCTCAATTAATCTCGATTACCTCTAAGTGACATCATTGCGTGACCTCGTTAGATGGTTATAGAAAAGTACTGCTTTTTTAATAAACTCCGCGAGCTTGTGAATCATTTAAATTCAATTGTTAGCAAAGTAAGACAATCATGAGATTTTTTGTAAGCGAATGTTGATCTACCTGAACGTACAATTTTGTTAAATCTAAAAATAACATTACTTCATGTTTAGGTACCTATTAATTATTTAAGATTTTGCCTATTAGTGGAAATAACTATATTTATTCTTACAAAGTAGATAGCTTCGTGTAAAAAAACCTATAAAATCAAAACAAATCTACATACTTATTCCAATAAAAACAGTTTCAATGGATGACAATACATTTTCTCATTGTAGTTACCTAGTAGGCTAGTAGTTAACGGGTAATAACTACATAGATAATAACAACAGATCTAACAAATACCTACCTAGTTATAAATACTTTATTCTTATTTATTAGAATGGTTATTTCGTTATCCAATACAATACAATACAATGAGATAAAATGTTATTGATTAACTGTGGTCTTCACACTAGGCAAGCCTGTATCGTGAAGACCAAAATTAACAGTTAAGATTATCTCCTCTCACATGTTATAAAATATAAGTATGCAACTAGGTAGGTACTTCGATAAAATAAAACAATTTAATTATTATAGTTTAATTATAACTTATTTAATTATTATAATCATTATAGGTAATAACTGTAGCTACCCATACTACCACAGAAGAGGCCAACTGAAATTCAAACAGCCTATTGTATTTTTTTATATAAAATGATCTGTTTCATTGATTGCATTTATAGTCGAAAAAGATATTTTTTTAAATTTGATTATTGTTGAGGCGCAAACCATGTCAGCCTTCAGCGATAAAATGTCTATAAAAACATAATAACGTCTCTCAAGGCCCTTTCCTACATCATAAGCTTGTCACGCAGTGATGATGGTCAATCACAAAGGAAGGTAGGTAGTTCTATTTGTCATAGATTTGTTTACGTGCCGGTAACGTAGTCACGTGTCTGCGATGGAATTTGAATTTAAATGTTTATTATTTATGAACCCGTTACAAATTTGCCCTTCGTAATGCAACAATTCTTTTTTGCATTTAAAAAGCAAAGTTAATAATCAAATCATACAAACTTAGATTAAAATGTGATTAAAATTGGAGATGATAATGGAACCATTCTTAACGCGTAGGACGTTAAAGTTAAAATTACGTGTAAGACGCACTATTACCTACTTAGTTTTTAGCGGAGTTATTATCCTATACTACTAATATTATAAATGCTAGTTTGTGAGTGAATGTTTATTACTTCTTGATGCCTAAACGGCTGAACAAATTTTGATGAAATTTGGTATGGAGGTAGCTAACACCCTGGATTAACACATAGGTTACTTTTTATCCCTCAGGAACGTGAGTGAAACCGCGGGGAGGAAGCTACAGAATAAAAACAAATGTTCAGTTATACAGTAGAACTGATATTTTGTTCATGAAACTACAAGTTCTCTGTGCTACAAGTAAGCTTAAAATGAATAACTAATATAATAGTGCAACAGCTGAAACAGTTTAGTTCAAAGAGTATAGTAATATATGGTTTAGTTGTTCTACCTGCATTAGGCAGTCTTCCGTATCTTACCCTTTTTGTTTTAATCTCAAAGTATTTATTTATTAAGGTCAGCCAACAATTGTTTACACATTACATTTTCATAACTTATTGACAAAGATTTTACATTGGTGCCTATTCTGTTGTTTACGAACTTAACTAATATTAGACAAGACACATCTCTTTCATTTTAACCTTATTGAAAAAAGATAAAACATTTTTAATGCTGTCAGTTTAATCCATGCCGTCGTAATGTAGGGGTAAATAATCGTGACCAATAAAGATCGCGCTTAAATTCACGTTGAAATGTGTGATCGGATTAAACTGACAGGACTAAAATATCTTGCATCCCTTTCTTATATTTACTATTAGAAAGAGATATAGTGAGATTAAATTTATTTTAATTCGTAAACAACAGAATCGGCACCTATTGAGTGTAACAAATTACTTATAGGCTAACACAACATGCACTATTTACGACTAAAAAATAACAGAGAAAATGGAAATAATTTGATATAAAAAGATATTGAAAAATAAAAAAATTAGGTCGAATAAAAATCTCAAAATAATAAAAAACATCATTAAACAAAAAGTATGAGTTTTAAATAAAAAAACATAAGTATATCTTATAAACATTAGTAAACATACTATTAGAAAGTACATAATTAAATATAATGTAATGGTAAGTAATGTCATATTTATCTGCCTTTATTGTATGTATTTTACGCATATAAATATTAATATTATTGTGTCAGAAAGGTCTATCTGTAGGTATGTATGATACACAAACAAATTCATAAATATTTACGAGTATAAGTCACTCTGAGTCGTATGATTGAAACACGATGATGATAATAAGGCCTACCTATCAAATATTTATACCAATTTTCATGTTTTTCTAAAATATTTCATTTTCTTTTAAGTATTACTTAGCCTGTATTGTATGAAATGTAAATTATAAACAGTGCAAGCTGTTGAAAAAAATATGATCTTCTAACATCTATCATCTTCTAACAACCTATCAAATAGCGAAATATTTATTACCGTCTCTTACTTTTCTTAAACATTAGATTTTATTTATTACGCTACACAATGCGTATGCGCAACAATACTGCGTCTTTGATATAAAACATCATTACTAGGTCTTCTCAATTATGTAAAGATCACAGTGAATTTGTATTTAGGAAAACTTTCAATAATAGCAATCGCTCATCCATTAATCAATTTGTCACCATATGATTGACTTCCAGAAATTATGAAAATAATTTTAGCATTAAGAATTTTGCTATGAAATTATTTGCTTCGAATAACTTTCAAAATAATTACTGCTGTAAAGGGTCTAAAAAATATAGCAATTTAGTACTAATTGCAAGTAGGTACTTCTCTAGTAAATTAGCAAATATTTAATGGTGTTTGCAAGGACGCGCCACTCCTAATAATATTATGGGATTACTCCAATGAGGTCGTGGGTTATTGTTTAATATGAGGCCACCGGGTCATGAAAGCGCTCTGACTGCTCCATATTTATTGCTAACTAGCTTTTCCCCGCGGTTTCACTCGCGTTCCCGGGATAAAAAGTAGCCTATAACCTTCGTGGATAATGTAGTTTCCTATTAGTGAAATATTTTTTTAGAATCGGACCTGTAACTCCGGAGATTCAAAAAACAAAATCTTCAGCTTTATTATTTAGTATAGATATGATAATTGCTTTAACATATACAATCTGCAAAATCAGCAAATAGCGTTCCCAAGTAAAATCATATTGTATGTTTTTGTAATGACGTCATTGTAATGGCTGCACTGATAAGGGCGAAAGACACATAGAGAAATCTAGCCATAGAGAAGGAGATAATAAAATTAAATGTTATTTTATAACATCGGGTAAAAATATATCCTTTGTTAACACGGTGGTCGGTGACGTAATTAATACGGCCGCTTATGTAACTTGGAGAAACCCTGTTACAAAAAAACCGCAAGCAAAATATAAAGCCGTTCTTCCATGCGCCGCGCAGACGCGACCGCGACGCATACGTTAAAAATTTTTTTTTGCGACACAAATCTCGAATCTATGTATATAAGTGGGCGCGTGGAAGTAGAGCCTTATGTAACCAAACCAACGATCAACAATCTACGATTATCGTCTTACACAATCTATTGGTGATTCTATACTCAAACTTTCTACTAGAGATCGAAAGTGTAAAATTTCTCTAAGATCATATATCAAGGTATACGTACATTTATTTATGATCTAAATCTTAATTAAGTATAGTAGTTTCGTAAAGATGCGTCCCCACACATTAGTCATGTCACTTCAACAACACGTCAATGGTTTGTCACTGTCAATGATCTGTCAAGCAGTGTAGGTAGGTAGGTATCTACTTGATCTTAGAACGAATTTGTGTTAGGTAGCGAGTTAATTAGATTTAATTTCATGCCTCATCAAATGGACAAAAAATTTAATAATTTATGAAGCTTTGTTGTGAGCCTGTGTCCTTTTAAGTGGAAGGTTACTTTCCGAACTAATGGAAACTAGGGCTTAAACTTAATAGATATATAGCTTTGATTGTGAAGATGACGTCCTACGACTTTTCAAAATATTATATTTTACGAGACACGTGACTGACCGGAGACGTAAGACGTTATTGTAACTATTATAATGTATCTGACTTGTGTGTGAATGAACCCTAATGAATTGACTCCGTGCAGTGGTATCTAACGAGTTTTGTAGGTAGATAATAGAATGCAAATTAGGTAATTATTTTGATATAAACAGTCTGACACTCCCGCGAATAAGCTAATAAGATAATATGAGTATACTTTTAGTTTGATAGATAAAATTAAAATATTAAAAGAATATAACATAATTCAAGATGACCCCAATGAAATATATTACAAAATATCTAATATAAGTACCTACCTACTTCTAAATACGAAAAAATAACTAATTAAGTTTCTTAATTCTCAACTTAAAAACATCGTAGATATAACCTTCGCGTCATTATGCGCGGTGTTGAATACTAGTACTACACAAAACGCGTAATAATATTATATGCTTTATTTCCTGAAATATAAGGTCGTAGCGGAAACTTACGAAATGAGGTGGGTGATGTCAGTCTCCGTTGGCTTCACGATATATATCTACACAATAACAAACTAGACACCTAAATAGCCCATGGCACGGGTCATGGGTGTGATTATATATTTTTGTTGCTTCCTTCATTACGGACACAGCGTGATTCTGTTCAAAAATGTTTGGTACGCGAACTGGATAAGACGACATGATTTCTAAATTTTGCTGGTTTTAGAAACAATAAGATGTAGTGTCTTTTATTGTTAAATTACTTACAAAAAATATTTCAGTTTGAAGATTACTGGAGAAATTTTATCTTATCTGCAATGTTTATTTTTAGATCGAAATAATCTATTAGGTAATATACCTAATACCTCTCGTAATATAATAAAGCTGAGCAGTTTGTTTTTGAACGCGCTAATCTCAAAAAATACCAACGGGATATGAAAAAATATTCTTGCAATTGACAGGAGGAGGTTATTCTTAGAACCCAAAAATAAAATAAAGCTAAGCTGGAAGGATGAAATGCGAAAAAAAAAAAAACCTTTCCTAACTTATAAATAGTATTAATTATTATTGTGTTGAAAAAAGTATTTAAAAACCAGCGTAAATTATTTATTTAATGCATATTATTATGTAATATAACTTGATTGGGTTTATTAGGCTGTATAATACTTATGGATAGTGTATTTATTTATTTGTGTTCACCATTATCAATAATCTTTCAAGAGTCTGAGTAAGGATTTTAGTACTCTATGTAATTTCTCAGACTTACACTTTAGTATATTTTTCTGAACTAATTTTGTTGAAGTTTCTATAGAAATATTTTTGGGTTGTTGACCTTTATTATTGGCATGTATTGGTATACTTCAAGCCCTTTGAGTATATTACACTACCAAAATCACACTGTATAAAGTAATTTTAATGTTCGATATTTTTTGAGCACAATATTTTTTTTCTACTTGTTCTGAAGATATAACATACCTATTGTTTTCTTACAACATTGTTGAGATATATAATAGATAGGTAGGTACTGAGTAACACAAATAATACCTACATAAGGTGCATTAATGTACTCCTATTGTTTAATTGCTTTAATGATTGTATACATGTCTCGTCTGTATACGTAAGTAGAACGTACAATTGTTTAACTTATATTATTATTCATTTTAATTAAGTACGTACTATATGTACCTACACCGGCTTTATTTGTCGCGTGTTATCTCAAGGTATGTGTTTTTATGACTTAAGAATAACATTATTCAAACCAAACAGTTACTGAAAATGAATCTATACTGAAAAGGCACTTTGCACAAAAAATAATCTTTTGTATACTTAAATAATAATAATTATACAAATTAATCAACGCTCAAACTAATCCACTGGAGGAATTGGGCTGAGGCATACCTATACTAGCTATTATGAAGTATGTAACGAATTCCTACGTCATAATAGCTAGTGTAGGAAATAATTTTTGAAAATTCAACCCCTAAGGGGGTAAAATAGATGATTGCGGGTGAAACCGCGTGGCGAAAAGCTAGTATAGAATACTATAAAAAAGACATGAAAGCTACAAAATCTATCATTAATCCTAATTAAATATAAGGAATGTTGCCCTAGCGATTGTTGTTGTTGTGATGCGATGGGGTCTGTTTCCCCTTTTCCCACTTTTAACCTTATTATAAATCTGCTGAAAAACACCTACAGTTATGTTTCAGCTACTCCCACGTGTAGCCAGGGGGTCTAAAACGGCCAGTCGAGAAACATTGCTACATGCAATTAATTTCTACTCACTAGTATTTTGTTGGTATCTACTTACCATCACGAATTGGCAAAAATGCTCATGGTACTAATATTTGTAGGTAGGTATGTTTATATTTTTCCTTAAATTCTGTGAGTAGACACTTTATGGTTCATCAATCACGTACACTCAATATAAGTAACAATGAGAACAATCGGTACTACCTTATGGTACCAAAGTTGGGCAAACGAACCGGTTTACAAGAATTTTATTTACTCACTAATACCATAGAGTAAATAATATACTAAGTCTAATACCTATATTATCATGACACGAAACAAAATTTTTTTTTAAATTCTAATCAAGTACGAGCGTTTTTTGCTCTACGGAACTGTCCATCGTAATTAGTTTGAAGGCTACAACCAACAAATATGCAAGCACAATTGATTTTGTTAAATTAAAGTATTTACAGAAACAATTAAAATAAGTAATGTGTTTAAATTACTATTCTCGTAATTTCGCTTGGTTGAATCGCTTATTGTTCATGCGGTGAATTAATGAATCGTTTACGGCTATTTTCGTCAGAATATCCTTTTTTGTTACCTTAATAATTATTATGCAATGTTAGTTTCAGCCCCGCGGTTTTACCCGCGTTCCCGAGGGATCTTATGTTTTCCCGGGTATATGTGATGTATTCCAGGATTTGATCGATGTGAGAGCCAAGTTTAATCTAACTCCGTTTAGGCGTGACTGAGTCACGTAAGTAATACTTACTGTACACAATTTTTGTCTAAATTAATGCTGTAAGTATGTTATATTAATTAAATTATGTTCAAAGGATCAATTTGTCCCCTTCCGGTGATTAAGTTCCCCCAAGCCAGCCGGTCAGTCAACCAACCTGCAGTTATTTGGTGTCATATTATCACACAATCAACACAATATATTCCTATCAACTAACAAGTAACACCAGACCAGACCAGCCCCTCTCCCGGAAAACTCATGAAACTAATTATGCCGATGGAAATCTATAGCTAACGCAATATTATAATTATTATTTTTTCATATACTGAACAGAAGCTACAAGAGAATTTGAAACTTTGGGGCTCGTTTTACTAGCAGTTGCCGATAATATTCTGATAGCTTATCCGGAACACTTTACTATAATTCTGAGGATCTATTTGTGAAATTACCTTTTTTCCATTACCTACATAGTTGATACATCATTGTTCTCACGAAAACATCGCCAGCGGCTGAGTAACACATGACTATGACCCGTGACCTGCTGACAACAGATGATACAGAAAGGTCACGGCTCTAACAATTGTAACTATTTATTACGATCCTAGAGCGCCCTGGATTAACTGTGCTATGACGTAGATATAACTTAGCAGGTTTATATGGATCATGTCATTATGAATGTCTATCCATTCGTGCGTTGAATTACCAGACTGTGTTTTATTAGTAGGTAGTAAAGTAACTAGGACAGTCTAGAGTTGATAAGAGCACGGTAGCACTAAAACTGCAGCCTTTTAAATAGTAAAACAAACTTTCAGACAATAATTAGCATAATATCCTAGTGGGAATGTTCGTGCTCTTTACCGTTGACAATTTCATCATATCTTCCATGGGTTCATCTCGAGAGAGTTTTCTTTCTATCAAAATCGGTAAATATTGCCTGAACATCTTAAAAATATAAACTAACCTATCTACCTACAGACGAATTGACAACTTCTGCGAAATCATATTAATTAATTGTTAATAATGCTTTTATTAATAATTTCTCTGGAAGATAGCTAATCACTAGGTTCCACTTATTATTTATATGAATATTTAAGTGCCTATTCTTCCTTTGATAACGATCTTTAACGCCATTGTCCATAATTCCTCTATCAATAGCGGCTATTAATATATCAATGGTGTGATTCGCCACCATTCAGGTCATAATGGTCGCGGTCGATGCTTCTTAGTGGGGTCATGGCTTTTTTATTGAATCCGATTTGGAAATATGCGGGCCCGAGGGATATCTATTCAAAAGCTAATCTTTTCTAACACAATGGCTATATTTACTCGTTAATTTATTTGATGGTATTTGACGTTGACCTTTTAGACTATGGAATATAAGTACCTACTCAAAAGATGTTTTTAAAGGTCTACACATAGATCACGTATAAAAATCTCAAATTGAAAAATAGCTCGTCAGGGACAATGCAGCTTCCTTTGGGTGAAAGAATTTTCAGAATTGGATCACTTTCCAGAGACAAAGATTGCCTCCTCCATCCAAACAAACTTTGCCTCTTCGAATAATAAATTGTAATAAATTGAAACTTCGTACATAGTAGGTACGCAGCCAGCACTTTAGTAGGACAAAATAAAAGTTATCGAAAATTCAACAATACCACATAGTTAATAATACCTATATAGCCTTATATAGGTACTACGTACAATACTAACATGGCAATATATTAAAAGTTCGGTAGGTACGTAAACTTCAGATAACCTACAGGTCTCGGTCATGTACCTAATATCAGAAATAATCAAACTACATAGGTACCAAAAGTAGGTACCCATGACCCAAAGACTCTATCGCCTTTTTGCATCAGTAGATATTCAAATAAATGATTAGGTAAGTTTAAAAAAATAGAAAGTAGTCCCTTTAAAAATGTGTTCAGTATGCTTACGTAATAGAAAAGGGCTAAAAAGTGTGTCAAATAGCTATAACTAAAAAGTGAAAGCGGTGAACACACAGACACATTGTTATGCTATTTACTGTATGCAGGAGTGTGGCATAACATAAGTTGGCAGAGCACCTTTTATTGGTAGGTACTGATTAATATTTATTTAGGTATAATGTCATAAGAGGGTTTCGTTTTATATATGCATTGTATGTTATGTTGTTTTTGCTTGTTATTTAATACAATAATGCTGAAAGTAATAAGAAGTGGAGTCAGAGAGATAGTGTCAAAAGTTAAAAAATGTTCTCCTGCCGATGTCATTCAACTGCCAAAATATTGCATGCCCCATTATATGTATTATATCCTATCAAAATAATCTCTAGTAGACGAGTAATTTGATCTTGATATATTTTGTATAATTTATTTTAATTTTAAATATTAGTTTAAGGTATTTGATAGTGAAAAGAAAGTCGGGTTCTCATAGTTATGGCCACGAAGTACTGTTTTTTTGTCCGTGGTTATGCAAACAATTTAACAAATAAGTTCTGCCATGAATACATAGTTCTACGTTACTTGTGATTGATTGATATGGTTTGTGCATCGAGATCCTAAGGCCTTCAAGTTTCATTTATATACGTTTAATACAAACATTTTAAATTAGTTTTATATACCTTCGCTAAACACTACTTACACACACTATTTCTATATCAATACTTGTACTGCAGTATTTTATAAGATGGAAATACTCATTGTAAAAAAAACTTTTGATATGGGACCAAATCTGAAATCATGAACACAAATTCAAACTTTTGTCTTGCTGTAAGAAAGTGTACCCTATGCAGGTGCATAAAAAAACCCTGTATTGATTGAGATCAAGTGAAGGATATTTGTTCAGTTTGACTGCACTGACTTGTATCTTTTAGTAGCTTTCAGCCCTGCAGTTTCACCCGTGATCCCCTATTTTACCCTTAGCGACTGAATTTTCAAAAATCCTTTCTTACATAATAGCTAAATTTCAGCCCGATCCATCCAGTAGTTTGAGCTGTTCGTTGAGCGATCAGCTAGTCAGTTACTTCTTTTATATTATAGATTTAAATCTTCTTTTTTGGCACAGTTATGATCTTGTTTTGGCAAGATCAATCGCGCAATATTTGCCAAACGAATAAAAAAAACATATGTGGGCGAACATAAATTTGCATTGAGGTCCTGTGTGGGTTATCGTAAATAATCGCACTCTTGATAGCTTTGGATTGGTAAATTGTTCGTAACGTGATGCTCCTTTATGCAAATGCACTTGATCTTTTAATGGACATAATCTACATTATACAGCATAAGGACAGACGTGAGCACGATTCAATATCATCATTATAAGTATGTGGTGAGTTCGTACCTACCATGCAGTTTATGCTCGTGTACCTATAAACTTCGAAGTCTAGTCAAGAGAGCGAATCATTAGCACGTTTTTTTTTATGCTCGGCTATGAAAGAATATCAGAAGCGAGTTAGGTACCTCCTTTAATCTTATATCCGCCCCCGCGGTTTCACGCGCGATTTCCTATTTCACCCCATAGGAGATGAATTTTCAAAAACTAGGTTTTAACAGTTATCAGTTCGTCCGCTGCTGCCAGAGCTGTGCATTGATAGATCAGTCAGTCAGTCACACTTTCATTTTATAATATATTCATCAAATTTGACATCATTACAGAATCTTCTAGTCCGGAGGCCAACGCACCTTTAAAAACAAAGTGTGCATTTAAACTAAATTTATCGCCGTTGTATTTAGTTATTTAAGTAAAAACCATGTACCTTTTTGCAAAGAATAAAGAATAAAGTATAATTCAAGTATACTTTTGGAACGTCTATAATACAAAAGTTCCTCTTGAATTTATAAGCAAAACTAGCCTACCTACTCAGGGGCCATACGTGAAGCAGAAGAAGAAAATTTCCTGAGAAAATTCTGGTCGTTTCTCAATATCCGACTTTACGTTGATTACCTAATTATTGATTTCTTGACTCACCAAACCTGATAAAACGATGTGATTGTTATTCTTTTCGTAGCAGATTTTCCGAGCCTACGGCACGTAATGTCTTATACTTATTGTTCCTATAGTAACTATTAAGTATCTGATCTAGATTTGATGACTCTAGGTTCTGTGTCAGAAAGCTAATCAACCTGTTGACTAGGAATTAAAAATAAATACCTATACTTGAGCTAAAGAGCTGCTTTAATTTTGTATTTTGCAGACAACTTAGTTTAACGCTAAGGCAGATTACTGGTTCTGCGCAAACAAACTGGTTATCTCGGGCTTTGTAGGTATTAGCACATGTTTAGTACCTACCTATTATCGTTGGGTTTTGGACTAACTGATACTGGTACAACAATAACAATATAAATATTAGGTATAATAACCTACCTACCAAGATTAAATTGTACCTACGTAGGTACGTTCTTGTTAATATAGCTACGTTAAAACCTTATCTAATGATTTCGAGATTAATAATTATTTAGACCCATATTTTTAAATAAAAATAATTATTATAGTTTTATATTACAAATTGATGCAAAAACAAATGGGTGTGTACAATAAATTATTAAACACACTAACCTTCTCGAATGAATAACGCGAGCAGTAGAACAGGTACCAGCAATGATAAGTTTGCCATTTTCAGAGCCACAAGATTTGATACAACACACAAGTTTTGAATTTCACACAAATAATCACGCGGAGACGTTCGATTTGATACTCACTCAGTGAGCGAATGACGCACCAAAGAATGGCGAAATGTGTACACTCGTACACAGAGGGACAATAAAGAAGCGAGAGAAACGCGGCGTCCGAGCCGCAGCTTTTAATCGCAGATACCTAAATAAGAGACCTTTCATATCAAAGCTATCAAAAACGATAGATCTATGATTATTTATGTAATTTAGATTTAAATTTGTACAAATCTACCAACTAGATTAAGTAGGTACGTAATCTAGTAGGCGTAGAGTTAGAGTTTAGTAATTACCTAATGGTTATCTTTGGTAGTAAGTAGTAGTACCTACCTACTGTAGTTATTTTATCATGAATGTTTATATTTCTTCATACTTACTGTCAATAAAGAAATAATATCTTACGTGTTAAAATTAATAAAATCTGAGATTAATCATTATTGTGCCCAGGTATAGACGATTCAAACGTTAGTTTGTTCATATAATCAACTTTACTACGAGGCAAGGCGTGGTGTTTAGCTTATACAGTGCGTATTGAATACTACGATCGTGTCATAGACGAATTAATCTATTCAGATGAGTCTGACGTCATGCATGCTCATGACATTATATAAAATACTTGCCTTTTATTTGTTGAAATAAATATGCAGTACCTACGCTACGTTTGACAGGTATAGCCTCGGCCATTGGGTTGAGGCGTCTCTATTTTAGTTGTTAAAATAATTGTCCATAGATACAATTGAATAAATACATGAAGGTACAACTAAGTACGTAGGTACTCCATGTAGGTAGGTACATAACCTACCAACCTATTACTATACAATATTAAGGTTCGATGTTCACCGACTAGAAAACGGCCCGATCGGTTGTTTACCATGTATTGTATGCTACCTATATTACCTACATATATTGTAATACAGAAAAACGCTCCGTCTCGTATTATGCATTCTTTGACGACATTGTATGACTCAAGACATTTGGGTTACGAAACAGCTTCGCTGTCGCAGTAGTGATGTTTTCGTTTCAACATTCATTCAAATAGGTATTTCTTAAATTTATTTGCTTCGATTCGTTCTTCTCGCTTAGAACACACTAACATGGATTGCTTTAATTTACTGAGACATGTAAATAGTTCTAGAAAATTCGTACCTGTGTGAGTACCTACTACAATAATGCATATAAAGTAAACTATCTGTCTAGAACTCTAGAACCATAAGTAGTGCTACATTATTATATATATCCATGGAGTCTAAACTTTAGTTAATTCTCATTCGAGTTCGTAGATGACTCGAACCTGAGGGCCTCTGAAAAACTATACACGATAGTCCGATCATCGTTTTAAAAATCCCCTTATCATGATTTATATACTGAAATTCAATGTATAAATAGGTAATTTTTAGGGTTCCGTACTAAAAAGAAATAGTCTTTGTCTCAGAATGGCGTGGAGGTATCAAGGTCTTGGTCCCTTGAAGCTGTAAAAAAATCAGGCTACTAGTCGCACTTTACTGTGTGGTTTAATTGCATCTTGTATTTTAATAACTTTGTATCGTCTTGTAGTGTATGTCAGGTTTTATATTTTGGGTGACACGATTTTCTGCTTGAGGCATAACTACGCACCTTCATTCCCCGTCCATCTTCCCAATATTGAAAGATGTTTAGGAACGAACACAGTGGTTGCTATTTGTGATTAATATAAAAATTTACAAGTTATTTTTGGGGCAACATGCATTTAAGATACACAATCTGTCATCTCGGAGAATGTCAGTAGAATAGATATGCTACAGTAAAATAAATCCTATCTATTTTCAACCGTCATTTGTGTCTCTACCCAAGACTTCCGGATGTTCCGAATTACGACGGATTCTTGTCCCAATTAGGTGCCAAAATAGATTTGGTGTAATATTTAAGAACAGACTTACCCTTTTTGTCTGCTTTTTTATTATATTTTTTTCGTAAGTACTTTGGTACTTATAGTTAGGTAGGATATGACAAATTACTTATAGTTAATATATATTATTTACTATAGTTGGTTCATCATCTATATATTAATATAATCAAGTACCTACTTAATAATAGACGATTATTTTTTTATAACGATTAGCAAAAATTTTCTGGAAAACATGTCAATCAATATAGAACAACTCTTAGTAATAAATATTATAATCTAACAAAAGTTTCTGACTATAGCGCCATCTGTTGTTTTATGCCATGAGTTTTGTATCGCATACAAAGTCACTAATCAAGAAAATATATCTCTATTATCTTATCACTACACGATGCGTTAATAAATTTATAAGTATTTAAGTTAGTGAACAGATGTCGCCTTAAGCGAGTTATTTTCTTTGTAAAATTTGAACACTTTTTTTACTGTATAGTATAGCCTGTGTTTGACCAAAATCTCACCGTCTAAGCCACCATCACCAAAGCCTAGAAAGGAACTTTTTTGTTTATTATTTCAAACGCATTTATATTTACGTGAAAGTATTCGAAGACTTACGCTATATACTTTTCACCTACTTGGTAGGTACTTACTGTAGCCTGGTTACGAAAAACTTAATTTAAATAAACGTGATGGTAATTTTTTAACTAAAATAATCGAATCATCGATGTAAAAGTACGTAATAGTAATGTATAAGTAACATTCAATGATCTGGTGTAATGCATTTATTTTGTTTGAGCTTATTTTGCAG
Organism: Tethea ocularis; assembly: GCA_963555595.1. NCBI lineage: Eukaryota > Metazoa > Arthropoda > Insecta > Lepidoptera > Drepanidae > Tethea > Tethea ocularis. Next base: position 4,539,824 of record OY741970.1, on the reverse strand, counting down.
ATATAGGTACCTCCATTGATTTTTTAGCAAATTATAAGTTAGTTAAGATAGGTATGTACTTATACAGTCAACTAAGTACAAAGATACGTATCCATTTTAATGTTACTAAATTATTGTATCTGTTCATGAAATGGGTATTTCATGAAATATATATCATGATATAGCCAGCTAAAACTGACTGTATCGTTTAAAGTTTTAAAGTTGGGTTTCCATTGTTTTTGAATGAGTTTCGTAAAATTCAAATAGTTTTACGTCGTATTGACATTTCACTCCACTCTTATCTTAATAATTATTAGCTTTTTTATCACAATAATTTTTCGACGCCATGGTGCTTCACCAAAAACTAACGATATCAGCGCCATTAATACTCGAAATAACAATCGATTTATAATTAGTGTTTGTATGTAATACGATTATTATTGTATGTACCGATTGTTGTTGTATGTAACAAATATAGGATACATAGAACCTAATAGGTATGCAGTTGTAATTTTTTCTACGAAGTGCAATCACTTTCATGAGAAAATAATGTGACCATATTTCGCAAAATGTATACAGAGAGACAGATAGATCGACGAACAAACTAATAAAGACTGCTTAAATAATAATTGATTGTAAAATAAAAGTGCTATTTACTTTTTGTAGAATATCGCTGTAATTTAACACATACAATGAGACCTTTGCATGCATATAAATAAGATTCAAGAAGTGTGAACTCTTGACTAATTCAATTCTATGAGAGCGCAGTTTTAGCAAGAACTGGGGTCACTATCAGTACAAAGAATGCCATTATAAGGTCAGGGAGAGAGCGAGAGACCCCATTTGTGTTGCACCTGTCTCCGTCACATTCTTCACAGCTCAGCAACTTCACTATGTCCTGGTGATTGGAGTGAGATTGTCTAATATCAGCACAAGAGCCTCGGTCAGTGGCACAACCGCGAATGTACCATGGTCTTTTCAAATCTGGAATTAATTAAAAAATAAAGTCCTTCTCTACTCAAGTGGTTTTTGTAAGGTGCCTTTTTCATATGGGGAAATCCTCATGGATAGAGCGGCCTTAGACTCCTACTGACAAAAACCCCACTACGTTCCTTCCTGTCGTTGTCAGAATTCATTCGATGGTGTTGTGCATATCTCAACTATAATAATTCGCATTCGTATTTGGGCCACATGTTACTCAGAGGCGATGTAAGTTTGGAAAAACTGATTGTACTAGGAACAAAGAAGGAAAACTGACTACGAGGTGGAATGGTGAGATTACACAAATACTTACATCTATATTTTTCAGCGTAAACGACACATTTGCCTTGTTTCGTTGGATCAGACGAGTAAGGGCAAATTTTTGACGTGGCATTTGATAAGATCTTTGGGCAGTCAGTACACACGATGCACTCTGTTAGCTTCACAGGCGTAGATGGTCCGACTGGTTTAATTCTTCCCCCAGAATTAGAAGAGAAAATGGCCTTTGCTGATGCTGCTGAACGTCTATCTGTTTCATCAACTTCTACGTCATCGTCATCTAGGGATCTTTGATCAGGCGAGTCATCTATTAACAATACATTTTTATTTTATTTTAGTTAGGTAACTATTATTTACCAGATAATAGAAAACAATAATTTAATTCATAAAGCATGAAATAAATCTTATAGAAAAAGTATTAATGAAAGTTAATAAAATATTTACCCAGAGATTGAAGGCTGACAGCGCCAAATAAAATGGCAGACAATACTAGAAGCAAGGTGAGTTTTGTCATTTTGCCGTCATCAATAAAAATGCAACTGCACAAAATAATGATTATATACAGAAGGTTATCATTGCATACAACAGAATTCTGCATGCTCCAATGGCCAAAAAGGTACGCACTCGGCAGAGCAAATCGCAACGTGGTTTGTGATGTGTGAAGCCCATAGAATCAGTTTCATTTCGCTGATATGATAAGTTTTCATAAGGTTATACCGACCAACAAAAACCGATAAAATATCTTTAATCGGATCGATTGCTTCTTCAGCTAGCAATATCTATCGATTTAGTTAGATCAATCAATATTAGACTATTAGGTACCTAATTATAGTATAGGTAATTACAATATTTGTAAATGTTTTGCCTATCGTGTGTAATATTAATTATCTTTGATCAATGAAAATGATTACAGTTCGTAAATGTGAAGGGAAATTACCCACGAGAAAAGGAGATTATCATTTTCTTTAAATTGTTATTGAAATTTGCGGGTTTTTTTCCGAGTTTACTGTCACTCTTTAGTTGGGTTAGGAAACCTAGCTGGAGCTTAGAATAACAGCTACGGTGTTCCCCAGCCTGTCGTAAAAGGCGACTAATTGGGGACCTTTGGGGTCGTGGGCAATGGGGGCGTGGGCCCTATGCGTCCAAAAGCGATCCCAAGGAGGACGATGGGTCGTTGTGGTCACGATCCATCGTGCACAGCGAGGGTGCTGGGGGGAAGTATCACGCTTCCCCCGGGATGGGCTATCTAGCGCCGCGCGTGAAGGGGGAGTGAGTATGCTTTCTGTACGTGAACCCGCCCCCCTCTGCAGCGCAGATGGCAACCACCATGGGATTTTAGCCGGTACGAGTCCGGCATAACCTGGTTGCTCCCCCCGGGGCGACTGGTTATCCAATGAGGATTTCCACACAAAAAAAAGGAAACCTATAGGAGCGGAGTGGAGGGAGACGGATAAACCAAGGGAATAATTTGAACACGGTATTTAATACCCTCCTGACTGGAATACCATCAAGTAAAAGTATATTCCAATTGCAGTTTCAGTTGCAGTTTGTTCCAGCAGCAGCACTTGAGAGGCAATTCCCTTTTGGGATTTGCGTGTTTACCGCCTTTGGCAATCATTATTGTGATGATTATGGTGAAACACGTGACATTCGCATACCAACCTAATATTTACCAGTCAACTGACAAACTATCTTAGCGGACAAAATAGGCTATTTGCAGTCAGACTTAGGAGCGCTGCTGTTGAATAATTAGAGATATCTAGTGTCTGCTATAAATATAATTTTAACATCGTTGTGACGGTAGTTGTTACTCGCATAATAATGTAAAAGTATTTTAAAGGAAATACTCATCTTTAAAAAAAAAAATCATAATCAATTGTCGACCTATGTGGGATTATACAAAGCCGTCGAGTTAGCTGCAGTAGGCTGACCGATAGTGCGAATGAAGGTGACATGACAGGTGTAGCTGAAAAGGTATGCTGGAAGACCTATCTCATTAAGTACCTATTATCATTTTATGATAATAACATACTTACGATGCGCATACATAGAAATATAAGTTCAAACGTATCGGTACTACAATAATTGATTAGATTAAATTATATATATATTTCCTGCCATAAATACCTATTAAAGTAAATTCCAATAATCACCCAATAGATTGTAAATCAGTATCTATTTATGGTAATTTTATAAGTTTAATATCATTGTTATTATTTGATATGATTCCAATAAAATTTGCCGATTCTATCAATCATTATGTAGGTAGGTATTATCGATATTTTTGGAAAATTCAAATAGTAGTGGTAATTGCATCTTTAAATGGCTCTGAAAATCTTAGCAAGTGGGCTTGAAAAATCTGGTTGACGTTACGACAGAGTTCCTGAAAGCGCTTTTCTTCATGAAAAACGATAAGGCCTTTTTGACGAACTGCCTTCTGATCCCTACGTTACTCTGGATGTAACGACTTCAAAAAACCGTTTTCAAATAAGGAATCCAAAAAGTCTTTGTTAGATTAAACGGAGTTTTTTTTTGTGAATAGGCTGATACGTTACATATAGGTATATAGAGATTCCATAAATATTAGTAGAGTTAGCCGGGTGAATACTACAAATTACCTACGTGCTATGCTATTGTTTCCTAACGGTATCCTTCTTTCACTGAAAGCTCAAGTTCATTTATTCAATACGATAATGTGGATATTTTGGGCTTGTATTTAATTTATTTATTTCAGATGAAAAAGGATAACGGAGAATGGATGGCCAGGTCATAAGAAAACAACGGGATAGTTGCAATAAAAAATAAATAAGATATTATATTTATTGTCTTTATTTGAAAACTTAAATGAAGAGCCTATACTTATTATATTATTGTTATACATAAATTATGATTCATTTGTTATAATTTACCTACATCTTATTTTGTCACAATAATGCGCGCTCAAGGTTAATGAAGGTAGAGAGAACAAAGTAAAACTTTTGTGTATTTTTTAGGAACATAAAGTACACCAAACAACATTTCGAATACGCACAAAAAGAGTGTATTTCTACACATTACTATCATCACCATCTACACACTGGGGGTCAGTACATAATGTAATTCTTTGCTTAGATTATACCTATTGAAAACTATCTCACCACAATTTGATACTGGGACGGAATTTGTGAACTTAAACAAGTAAGAAATATAAATATCTAAGTAAAAACAGTAACATAACATTCTCTAATTATGATACTGTCTAGCTCTAGTAAATAGTTTTAATGGGTATTTATTTCACGAAATAATTTTCAATACAATATATCTATTTAGTTTATAGTTTATTTTTAAAGATGAATTGCTTACTTATTACAAAGTTATTATTGGATTAAAATGAACTGTGAAGACACCAATTTAAATATATACTGAAATATAAACATGAGTAAAGTAATATTTTACTGTAATTTTAAAATTAGTGACCTGCTTAGAAGTTCAAACAATAATAAGAAAATAAATAAATAATAAGCTTAAAAAAAGTAAATAAAATTAAATACTAAACAATATCAATAAATTAAAAAAGTCATAGACAAGTCATTGTAAGAGAATATCTACGATTTAAACGAAAGAGGCAGATTGGACAGTTTGTTATTATAAATTATAATAATTCAACTTACAAAAATCAGGAAAAATTCCCATGATTTAAATGCATGAGAAACCGAGCAAAAACCTAAAGATCTAGAGGGAACAGGCGACTAAACTGATGACAAAAATTATAAAAGTCGCAGTATTTTTCCCTGTTGAGTTACATAAATCTCCCGTACACACTTTACAATTTGTGACAGTACCATTGAAAGATCCATCTTCACTGATCGCTTCAAGACAACGTTCAGCTGGTTCTTCTGATGCATAAGAGCAACCTCGGACTACATTTGTTTCGCCATTCTCTGGAAAAGAAGAGGCGATTATAATTATAGTTAATGGAATCTTTGGCTTGACCTTTGACAAAATATTGAATGAATATTTTGGGGTTTAACCATCCGTCGTCGCCAGATTTTTAAGAACCCTGTCTGTGAGCGGCGATAAAACGCGATTTTAGGTAATTCTAATTTAAATTTTCTTGGTTTTGAACCATTACAGTATCATTATCTTAAAATGTATACATATAAATTATAATCTAATTCTATAGCTAGCATATAATTTTTGTTGAAGTTATAGAATAAAAAAATCCTCTTTATAGAGTTATGTACGTAGTGTTGTGTGCGTTATAATATCATTTTATTATCGATATCTTATCAGCAACGGGGATTTACCAAACTTACGAGTATTTGCTATTCTTGTTGCATGCTTTTTTTTTACAACTAGATTTTCCCCCTGCGGTTTCACTAATTTCAGCTCGATATGTCCAGTGTTTTCAGCTGAGCTTTGATAGATCAGGCAATCAGTCAGTCACGCTTTCCTTTTATATATTTAGAAAATCAGAAACCAATAATACGTCCGATGGTAAGCGGTTACGTTAGCCTATGGACGCTAGTGAGCTGCCCTGTAGGTGGGGCTTAGAATAATAGCTACGGTGTTCTCCTGTCTGTCGTAAAAGGCGACTAAATGGGGACCTTTGAGGTCGTGGGCAACCGGGGCGGGGGCCCTGTGCGTCCAGAAGCGATCCCAAGGCGGACGATGGGTCGTCGTGGTCACGGTCCATCGCGCGTGGAGGGGCAGTGAGTATACGTTCTCTACGAGAACCCGCCTCCCTCTACAGCGCAGATGGCGACCACCATGGGGTTTTAGCCGGTACGAGTCCGGCATAACCTGGCTGCTCCCCCTGGGGTGGCTGGGTATCCTATGAGGAATTCCCCACGAAGAAAAAGAAAAAAATGGGCGCTAGTGAAACCCGGGGCACAGCCCATTTACTTAATTTAATTAGTTATTGTTTGGTGGATAGATACACACTTTCACACTAACGATCACTCGCAGTAGGTATCCTGGTTCTCTCGGACTAAAAAGTATACTTAACCTCCGTGTTCAAAGCTACTCCTCTAGCAATTCTCATCAAAACGAAAATTTTGTCGTTAACATGACAAAAATATACTTAACTGATTGATAGATATACTTCCATGAAATTTCGTAGGAAAATGTCATCATAAACGCCTGATTATAATTTGAACATCGATCTAAACGTAATATGTAAAAAACCAGATGATGAAAAATATTAATCATCTTTCCACAGCAACAAATACGCATGTACTACGATAGTAATTATTTATTTACCAGACCATAATCTGGGGGCACGGTAATGCCCTCGCCAAACCAGCCATTTACTTTATCTGTGACCGGGCCGCCACGCGCGCCGTTCTTTCGGAAACATCGGTGTTCGTTACTGCTCCAGAAAGTATTTTCTCACGATCGCGATATTTTCATTCAAAACATTTTTTTGTTTAATAATAAAGTGGTAAAATGTTTGGGATTGTTGGTTCGTGGATAGTACGCAAGTTTCATAACTATGACATGAAAAAAAAACCAGGATCTATTGCTATTCACGTGATGATATATTATGCTTACGATATTAAATCGATCAGTAGGATTCCTATATCAAATATAATAAAACTACCTTCATAAAGAGCTACCACGCATCTAGGTTCCAGATCAGCATCTCTCCTCTTCCGATTTAGAGTATGTATGAAGCCTCGCGGACCATTCATGTATTTTTCATTGTCGTTGACCATCTGAAACCAAAAATATAGGTATTTGTTCTCCTTGCCCTGTCATTGTCATTGTCCGTGTATTAGTAATTAGTGTCCGGCTGAAGGTCGATTTCTGGCCGAATCCGATTAATCGGCTATCGCCACAACCTTCGACCGAAGTTAGTAGTGGTGGTCTGGTGGTAGTAGAAGTAAGTTCAACTAAAAATACTGACGATGAGGAAATTTTGAAGGAAATCTTCTCCCCACAGTAGAGCTCGAGTGGAGGATTTTTTCTAAGAAACATTTAAGAATATGGGTGTTGGCTTTCAAGTGCGGGCATGTTAGTATTCCATCACAACTACCTATTTACTATCCGAGTACTTACTTATCTTGCATTTTTTTTGTACCTACTTGGCTCTCTCTCACATTGATATTTTGGGTGGGATTGAATCTTACCTGAACGTAATGCAAAAGATCTGGCGTACCCTCTGTGGAAGGTGTCTGTGTTGTTGATGACTCTGTTGTAGGTGTCTGTGTTGTTGATGACTCTGTTGTTGGTGTTTGTGTTGTTGATGACTCTGTTGGTGATGATTCTGTTGTAGGTGTCTGTGTTGTAGGTGTTTGTGTGGTTGATGACTCTGTTGTTGGTGTTTGTGTTGTTGATGACTCTGTTGTAGGTGTTTGTGTGGTTGATGACTCTGTAGTAGGTGTCTGTGTTGTTGATGATTCTGTTGTAGATGTAAGTGTTGTTGATGACTCTGTTGTTGGTGTTTGTGTTGTTGATGACTCTGTTGTAGGTGTCTGTGTTGTTGATGACTCTGTTGTAGGTGTTTGTGTTGTTGATGACTCTGTTGGTGATGATTCAGTTGCAGGTGTCTGTGTTGTAGGTGTTTGTGTGGTTGATGACTCTGTAGTAGGTGTCTGTGTTGTTGATGATTCTGTTGCAGGTGTCTGTGTTGATGATGACTCTGTTGTTGGTGTTTGTGTTGTTGATGACTCTGTTGTAGGTGTCTGTGTTGATGATGACTCTGTAGTAGGTGTCTGTGTTGTTGATGACTCTGTTGTTGATGATTCTGTTGTAGGTGTTTGTGTTGTTGATGACTCTGTTGTAGGCGTCTGTGTTGTTGATGACTCTGTTGTAGGTGTCTGTGTTGTTGATGACTCTGTTGTTGATGATTCTGTTGTAGGTGTTTGTGTTGTTGATGATTCTGTTGTAGGTGTTTGTGTTGTTGATGACTCTGTTGTAGGTGTCTGTGTTGTTGATGACTCTGTTGTAGGTGTCTGTGTAGTAGGTGTTTGTGTTGTTGATGACTCCGTTGTAGGTGTCTGTGTTGATGATGACTCTGTTGTCGGTGTTTGTGTTGTTGATGACTCTGTTGTAGGTGTCTGTGTTGTTGATGACTCTGTTGTAGGTGTTTGTGTTGTTGATGACTCCGTTGTAGGTGTCTGTGTTATAGATGTTTGTGTTGTTGATGATTCTGTTGTAGGTGTTTGTGTTGTTGATGATTCTGTTGTAGATAATTCTGTTGTAGGTGTCTGTGTTGTAGGTGTTTGTGTTGTTGATGACTCTGTTGTAGGTGTCTGTGTTGTTGATGACTCTGTTGTAGGTGTCTGTGTTGTTGATGACTCTGTTGTAGGTGTCTGTGTTGTAGATGTTTGTGTTGTTGATGACTCTGTAGTAGGTGTCTGTGTTGTTGATGATTCTGTTGTAGGAGTTTGTGTTGTTGATGACTCTGTTGGGGTCTGCGTTGTAGATGTTTGTGTTGTTGATGATTCTGTTGTAGGTGTTTGTGTTGTTGATGACTCTGTTGTAGGTATTTGTGTTGTTGATGACTCTGTTGGGGTCTGCGTTGTAGGTTGACTTGGATCTGCAGCTTGCGTGGTCGATGTCTCCGTAGTAGGTTCAATAGTAGTAGTTGGTTCTCTTGGGCTACATGTTTCAATATAACGAGAATCTAATTCTTCGCATCCTCGACATACGTAGCACTGTAAAGCATTTGCTGGAAAATAAGGAATTAATTTTTACTCAAGATGATTTTGAATTCACTACCTTCACCAAATATTTGACATCACTTTCACTACCACTGAGTTATCATCGTCTTAAAAAGTAATATCTTTTGGAATTTTCACAAATAGATTCAGGAGGCAAGACTTGATAGTTCGTACTTATTTTGTTTCTAGATCACTATTTAGTTTCATTAGTTTAAAGTAAGGTACAAAAGTTTAAGGTCCAATTGCACCAAAGTCTAATAGCACTATACAAATTCATATATTATCTCATATTTAGGGTATGTGACAGATTTTTTATAGAGTTTAAACATCCCGTATGTTTAAACCTAGTGTAATATGTACAACGTGGGCGCATTTAGGCGCATTCAATTTTGACAGATAGTTGATCTGTATGTATATAAGTATGTTAAGTTTCATCTAAGTTCGTTCAACCGTTTAAGCGTGATTGAGTCACAAACATCTGAACATCCAATCTTTCATATTTATAGAATTAGTAATATTATTTTCTACAGAGAGAAATATGCACTATTCGTGTTTAATAAAGTGACATCATAACGAAAAGGTACATCATTCTAGACCCCTCTATTGGTCTGAATTTTGAATCGGTTTATAAATGTATTTTAAGTTCAATGATATCATTTGTTTTCATTTAAAATTGCAATTGATGTAAATTCAAAATCGGCTGATAAAATGTTAAATTTGCGGGCAAGGTCATCGCAGGTGGCATACCTACCTACAGCATTTAAATGTATTTATGAGATTTTATGCGCTCAAAAAAAAATTACTTACCTAGGCTCAAAAAAGAATTACTTAAATAGCCTACTAAACTATTTCATGATGCTAGAATACTTGACTCAATTCAAGCTAGAATAGAATAAGGTGTTACCATGACCCAAATTATTAAAATAAATAATTTCCTATAAATTAAATAAATAAGTATGACAAGTTTTCATCTTATTGATTCAGCTTAGAAGCAAGTCAGTGAAATTTCTCAAATATATTAATTTGATAAAATGGATATTTTGCATTCTCCTATAAGATTTATTTTTATTTTTTTCCAAATCTTGAAAAAAAATAAAATGGTTGTTAGCTTAATTGATTTGACGATATTACACTTGCAATTGAGTTCATATAATAGAGACACTTTTGAATTAAAAAAATGCTCAGACTATTAACTCACTTCTTCCATAAACATTGAGAGTGATGAAGAAAACACACATTATATATTTCACACTTAACATTTTTTTTTTTGGAAATACGTAGTTACAATTTTAATAATTAAACGTCAAACTGACAGAAGCACACACGCGCTACTCATCGAAATGCTGATTATAACTTTTTGATAGTAATTTTATATGAGTAGATTATCTGCGAAAGAAAGAGATAATAGCAAAGCAAATACGTTGCCACTGATACTGAAGCCGTAATTAACCGTTTGTCAAGTGACAATTCCATAATACTGTTGCATATTACAGGTATCAATTTGTTCCTAAGTTACAAATTAAAAATGACCAACGACGAGTCTTAATTCGTCTTTGAACTTAAAAATATTGTTTGTTTACTAATATATATGGCTTGTCTATGACAACAATCTCACCGTGATGTGATGTGAAGGTGGAGAATTAAAAAAAGTATTTTTTTAATTATTATTTTATCATTTACTAAGTATAGGTAAGCCTGTGTTTGACCACAATCTCAACGTGGTCAGTGATGATGTGGCCGATGGTGGTAAGCACACAAAGCCTAGAGGGAAATGGCTCCCAAGTGCAGCTGTCGGAACACAACGGAAGGTGCTTGGCGACAGATTTTCAACTTGTGGGTGTTAGCCAGCCAGACGGGTACTACAAAGTTCCCTACACCAAGCTACGGTCTCCTCACGATGTTTTCCTTCACCGAAAGCTCAAGCTCATTGTTGGATGGAACCCACGACCTTCGGCGCGGCATCCGATGTCCCTGCTACTGAGCTATCATCGCCTGAAAAATAAACAAATATTATTAATAAACAAGTGCTGAAAGCACAGAGCCAGTTCGCTGGCTGGAAATCTTCTCGCGGGCTTGCCCTACCACAAGCGATCCGCGCGCGCTTCGTCTGCTGCGCTGCTCTAGCGCCAGTGCCTCTCCCCCTCAAGTGTCGTAAAGTTATAAAGAAGCAGAAACGGATGTAAAAAATGCGTCCAGAACTTCCGCAGTTGCGGAAACAGAAGTCTGTTGTATCACTATTAATTACCTATTGACTAGGTAAATGCGTCAGATTTAATAGAAATCACTGTTATCTTTTCAAATATTTTAATTACCTTGAACTTTCTTTATGAACCGCTTGCGCATAACTAAACTATCAGCATTAACTAAACTATCAACTAAGAGTGTAGGTACTTAAACTTTGCTCAAATTTGACTTACAGAAAGTTTGGCAAAATACGGTATGTTTTTGGATTTGAAATTTATAATGTCGATTTAGTAGTTTGAAATTAACCTACAAATTATATAAATTCATGCAATAACTAGGTACTTACTTGTTTTTTTCAGGTAGGTATAATTCAGTGTTGAAATATAAAAATATTGCATGTTTAATAATTAATAAATTCTGATAAAGTATCTAACGGTTAAATTAATTTTATTGATTGAGAAAAAGGAATCGCGTCCAATGTCATTGAATTGGTGCCCTTAACTTTGCTTAGCATACAATCAGAGATTCAGCCATAATGACTTGGATTTCAATCCTACCATGAGTTTGAGTTTGAGCTTTCGGTAAAGGAAAACATGGTGAGGGAACCATAGCACGGAGGTAGGGTACTCTACCCGTCTAGCTGGAAACTAGCATATCAGTAACTGCCAGCTACTTCGCTTTAAAGTCAGTATATTTCTAGAATTTGTGTGTCAAGTTTACTAAAGTACCTAAAATTGTGATCAATCACGATTATACGGGATGATCTTGGTTGGGTATAATAGACATTATTTAAAAAACACAAACTCCAAATAATATCCATTAAATTCAATTAGATAAGCATTATTACATAAATGTAATTTTAACTGAGAACCTACGCTCTTGCATCTGAATCTAAGGGCTTTTACCAGAAGTTTTACGCTAAACATCGAATTATTAGGTATAATAATTGTAGTGTTGGTGCCGCTGCAAATTTCTTTTTTTTGTGGATTTTTGGTTGTTGTCTATTCGCAGTGTCCAGCCTAATTTACCCAATGAAAATCACCCTGGATACAATAAAAAAACGATATTATAAAGGAGGCCTGATTTCCTTTATCATGGCGGTTTCTAATCAATAAAGTAGCAGTAGCCAGCCTGTGACAAGATAAATTTGCTATCACGCTGTTGTTTGATAAATGTTTCACCAGATATCAGTTAGTCTATCGCTCGTTACTTACTAATTTTAGATAATTTCCATCTGAAATCAATAAAATGGCACCTGGCACCTGTTCCTGAGGCATACCCAAGTATCTAATGAATATTTTGGGGTGTAATTTATTCAACAACTTTAACGAGTTGAGTAGGTACGCTTACATTCAGGTAAAAATATTAAATTCTTTGACAGTGAAGCTAAAAGGCGTTTTTTAAAGGATATATCTAGATTCATTCACCGAGTATCTGTTTTTTTTTTTCAATCGTGGTCATCATGGACGTACTTAGCTTTAGCATCTTGAATCTTAGATCGTCCGTGAACTCTATGTGTAGTAATCTTTTCTATGTTCCACCTACTATCTGCAGTTGTAATCAAAGTATTTTTACTTTGATTGAATGGTATTTTTGTGAAGTAACGTGCTTTTCTTTTTACCAATCTCAGTTCTATTATGAAGTACATAATTACAATAAATTTTAAATGTAAGTATATCACTAAGTATATATAACTTTCTAACGAAACACATAAGAAAGGGATAAGATAAAATTAGTCCTGTCAGTCGGGCTAGATAGCAATCAACGGTAACTTAATTGCCACCTTTATTAGTCACGACCCTATTGTTTATAAATCAGTGGTCATGACGAATTTGATTTGTTTCAATAATGTTTGTATGAAAGAAAGGTGGCGTGACTAATATAAGTTTAGTTTGCATGGGCAAAAGTTCGTTCCTGCTTATACATCGACTTGGTATGCCAACTCTGGGCTGAGAACATCTCATTCGTAGGTATATATAACAATTATACCCTAATCAATTTAATAAATAATAATAATAAAGCCTTTTATTTTCCATAAAGGTTTTTACATAACTATTTAAACTTAACTAACATTGTTTAAAAAAATATGTATCAATATTATGCATTTTATAAATGCAGTTTTATTCCTTCGCCTTATCTCCAATCCTTCCCTGTGATTTTTATTATCTTGTCAAGAGGCAAGAGGCTCACCAACAGGCAAGAGAATCAATTTAATACCTAAATGCAATTATCTTATGTCATGGTGATCCATAACATAAGATAACCTGAATAAAATCTTGGACAATGTATTTTTTATTTCTTAAGATAACTAAACTATACAATAGCTTTATTAGATCAGCAAATACTTAACTTTATCAGGTATTAAAGTATCGCCGTTCGCGGTAATTTTCCCCGATACCAACATGTACTTAATTAATAATGATGATTAATATTTGTTTAAGTGATTACTGATAAATTGAAATCAATGCACCTAAGTTTGGTACTTAAATAGCTATACAATGATTTCATATCATGTACTTGATGTTTTTAAAATAGAATAGGTAAATATTTTTATCTGTATCCTTTTCGTGATAGGTTGTACTCATTTATTTAACTACTCTGTTTCTCGCGGTTTCACTCGCATTCCCGGGATACCTAAAAAGTAGCTTATAACCTTCGGGAATAATGTAGCTTCCTATTAGTGCAAGAATTTTTAAATCGGACAAGATTCTATAACCTTATGTTAGATGCTATCAAGGAATCTATGCTATAACAAGTATTATAAAGATAGAATAGAGCAAATTTAATAAATATATATAAAACATCTTTGTTATCGTCTTAACATTCCATATTCGATCGTAAATTATTTAATCTATGCATTTTTTTTCATTTAATGCCTCTCACCAATAGACGTGAAGTTGCAGACTGTACATTTGTTTAAAAAAAAACTAGTTTCATTGATTGTCCTGATCTTCCATACAAGTTTTCTTTATATGTCCCAGTCCGATCTACTAGGCACACTCAAACAATTCGAACTCCTCTTGCGCACACTATCTATCGTCAAAATACCTTTATCTTGTGAGCCAACAAGACCCAAAGTCTGCCCAAAATTTTGACCTATTCTGTACAAACATTGAAGGTTTAGCTACCGTCTAGCCGAGCTAGACGGTAGCTAAACCTTAATTTCTGTACTACCAAGGTACTTTGAAATAATGAATCTGTGGGGCTGGGATATCTAGAAGGTAAGCCAATGGGAATCGGCTTGTATGGACACTTCGCCACTGGTAGTATAAATACTAACCCAAATTATTATAATCAACTTGAACATCCCTTTCACTTTCTCTTGTCAAAAATGTAATTATGACTGTCTAATACTTCTTATATTAGTTGCCATCATGTTGTCTAACCGTGAACAGTACTAGCGTTAGGGTAGGGCGCGGTAGGGCGATCGCCCAGGGCGCCAGGCCCACCTTTATTTTCGGTCGCTCATGAGCGAGTCCTGCTATCTCGAGTCTAAATAAATAAATAAATTCTCAAGTCTAAAGATAAAATGGCTATAATGGCTTAAAATGCCTTTTGTTGGCGGGAGAAGGGGGGGGGGGTATCACATCTCGCCCATGGTGCTGGTAGAGCTAGATATGCTACTGGCTTTCTGTTTTCTATGTGAAATTATAGTTTATTAAATTAGCTTCAGATCTTCCTTTCATAGATAAATAAATATCCTGGGACATTCTTCACACACGGTTATCTAATTCCAAACTAAGCAGCTTTGTAAGTAGTTATACTTACATAGGTACTTATGTATATCCCATTTAGAAGAGATTAAGTATAGACAGACATAGTGTGCTTTCCACTTTCGGTCACATCATCGCTGACCATGGTGAGGTTGGGGTCAAACAGAAGGGGAGAGGGAAGACTTACTACTTACCTTTTTGGAGATACCTATTCCAATTCCAAATTCTTGTTTATGGCTCCATCGAGTGACTATTACGATTTAGTAGCTGTTAATGTCACCATTTGTATTTTTCTGTAGCTTTGTTTGCTTCCATTACCGTTATCTTGTTATTTGTTCTTCGCGGAGTGTGGATTGGATTTTATAGTGAAATAGGTATTACACGAACCGGGTAATCACCTCTTTTTATGATTGCACTGAGTCATTGTCATGTCAGTACCACAGTACTTTAGAATTAGTTCACGAGGCTGTTGCAGCTATTGTTTTCCTAACTTCAAGTGAAAGTATTATACCTAAGTTTTTATAAATATTAGAGTCATAATATCGACGAGTCAATTGACCACCTATTACGTCGCGGGTTATGGGTTTGGTTCACATCAAGAAAAAATCTTCAACCTGATTCCAAACTAAACCTAACATAGAGCTTGTACTTGACCAGAGATGTAGCTACACCCAAAATTAATTTGATGTTTAGACACAAGATTATAAAAAACAAAAATATTTAGTACACACGGCCACAGATCAAGCTACACATTGCGGCACCTTATATGGTTGTAATAGGCGCTATTTTGCAACAAAAATGTGTAGCTTGATCTGTGGCCGTGTGTACCTAACTATCAGTGCCGTAAATAGCCTTTTCAGCGCCCTATGCGAGCTTCTATAACTGCGCCCTTGTTTTTTTTAGATATTATAGGTACCCTAGCTAGAACAATAATTTAACAGACCATCCAACTAGGTAGGTCCAACTTTGAGAAAGAGGTCAATCGTCGAATCCAACTCGGCTGGGCAGTGTTCGGGAAGCTACATAATATCTTCTCGTCCCAAATACCCAAGTCGAAAGTCTTCGAACAGTGTGTGTTGCCAGTGATAACTTACGTGGTCGCTTACGATGGGTCTCATAAGAAGGCTCAAGGTCACCCAAATAGCAATGGAGAGAGCTATGTTCGAAGTTTCCCTGCGAGATCGAATCAGAAATGATGAGATCCGCAGGCGAACCAAAGTAACCGACATAGGGGAGGCTTTTTTACAGCAGTGGACGTCTCTCAGCTGACATGATGATGAAATCAAATAGGTTATATTATATAAATACCTAGGTACATTTTTGATTTAATGAAGTTAACATTACCTATAAATAGTAAATAGGTACCTATAAGTTTCCAATTTAAATATTAATTTTTAAATTGAATCTAGCCATTTTTGAGCCCTCTTTTGAGTCATGTGAGGACGAAGCGCTATGAACTCTTCTTCCATTATTAAATTCCATTTTAAAACAAACGTTATATTGTTCAAACAATTTATTTACTTATTCAAACCAACGACAAAGAAAAGGATTATCAACGGAATTAATGAAAATTGTAAAAGAGTTGCTCCATTGCATCTGTCTGTGGTACAAGATGAACAGGTAGTCGTATTAATAATATTTGCATTTATTACTTGGCATAATGTTTGATTTGTATTTAAATTAGGTGCACAACCTCTGAATGTTTGATCTGTACCGTTTACTGAAACAAAAAAGTGTTTTAAATTTAGTAACATTTCAAGAGTTTTGGTTTTGGTCTCAAAAAGAATGCACTTGACATCAGTTCAATAACGGGCCCACCTGATATCAAAGGAAAATATTTGAGAAGGCAAGCTATAACTGATCTGTATTGTGGTTTTTCAAAGGTTAGGTTAAATTTATGCAAGCCACTAGATAAAGAAGAACAATCGATCAAGAACATGCATGCATTTCATGCATATCATGAAAATTGACAACTGAGAGAGTTCTAATGAAAAAACTATGTTGTCTATAAAAGCAGTGAAAAAACTAAAGCCTTGCCCTTAAGCATATTTAAACAATATTCTTAAAACTACATGTTACCCAAGATAGGCTAAAAGAAGAAGAGGTAAACTAACTGCTAGATGGAGAGATGAACGAGACAATTGTAAAGATACATGGCACAGATCTGTAATAGGCAAAATTGTGTAGAGATAGAAGGAAAATTTCGAGGGTATTTTTTAGTAGGTACTAGGTACATGGGTGTAAAAGGTCTAATGCGTGACTTTTATGAAAATAGACATAATTATTTACCTTTCGCTACCACCTTGTAGCAAGAGTAAGACTCTTCAACTCTGAAATTTTGTTGAGCGAAAGATTCTAAAGCATGTCGTTTCACTCTAAGCGCTGACGGCTGTTCTTGGATATCATTGTTATCTGTTCCAGGACCATCAATGGATTGAGTCGTTGAGCTAGAACCATCAGTGGATGGAGTCGTTGAGCTAGAACCATCAGAGGATGGAGTCGTTGTGGTTGAACCATCAGTGGGTGGAGCCTCTGTTCCAGTTCCATTAGTGGGTGGAGCCGGTGATTCAGTTGAATTTGAAGGTGGTGGTTCTATTGCTGCACATGTTTGCAATTGTTCCGCTGTTACGGTTTCACAATTTTGACAAACATAACATTGTAAACTATACGCTGTAACAAAACATAGAATTCAGACTTTAGTTAATTACTTACTGAAGTTAACTCATTATTAATCGTGCTCCAATAATATTTTCATCATAATTGACCTTCTTTTAACCGCTACCAGCGTTTATATACATAAGAAATACCAGGGGGATTCTATTGTGTTGCCGACCTTTACAAACCGTTAAAATAGCTAAATAACAGACTCTCAAGTTCAAGCTAAGCACCTAGCAGAAAACATCTGCACGAAGTGATAAATTGTTTACTTGAAGTCGTGTCAAGTAGGCAATACAAATACATACTAACTCCGTGAAAAAGTTTCTGTCAAAAAATTCATTTTTGGTACAAGCTTTTATTGCCGACTGTACTTTTTTTGCACAGTCTTCAACTAGGTACTCGTAAAGTCGGTTTCAATGAGCCCAAATACGACGGGTTGTGTCGTTTTATTTCGGAATTCCTATGACCACTTTCCAGCTCCAGCATGCATTGTCATCCGATTTACACATGCATGCAAAATTTCAGCTCAATCGGTAACCGGGAAGTGGATCTAATTTTACTTGCAAGAGAATACCATTACGGCCGAAGTATAAAGGCATTAGTTATTTTTTTTCATTTGGCACACAAAACAGAATACGACAATAAAAAATAAATTACTAAAAGGAAATAATTGAGAAAAAAAGCATCTTATTGGGCTGGATTCCCAAACATGTGTAAACAACACGACAGATAAATGTACTTACAAGACAGTGTCGGTTAATAAGTGATAAATTAGAGAAAACAAACAAATTATGACACGGAGATATTACAAATATAAACTTACTGTTATTAGGAAAAAAACTTTAATTTGACTTGAAAATATTTATTAACTAGGTGCTAGGTATAAAAGTACGAAAATCTCATCTATAAGGTACCTACATATAAATATGTAAGCTAGCTATTTATTTTATCTCATTATACTTACACCTCGCTAAGATTTGAAACTAAACTATACCTAACTAATAAACCGGTCCAGTTACTTACTGTTGGTGTATAAGAGTATTAAAATCGGTTAAAAAAGAAAATTTCGAACATAGTATTTCTACTAATATTGTGAAATGGGTACATAACTTACCTTGTGCAAATACACTTAATAAAGCCAGAAAAAGAATAAAAGTTGATTTTTCCATTGTCCCTGCCGTGTCTGACCTGTTTTACAGTATCACTGATGCCAACTATATCAGTAACAGAAGTGTTTTGATTAGTTTTATATACGGAAAATTTTGTATATATGGTGTGTTTTTTTTTCTTACTTGTGAGTATAATTTTTTCCGAACTTATTAAGTATTTTTTAGGTAGGCTGATAAGCAGACAGTTCTATCCATAAAATATGGCTGATCTTTTATTTATACCTACATGGTGGCGCTTAAAGAAAACCGTACAGGAAGGCTCCTACCACCTTCTGGGTCATAAAAGGAACCTTCATTCACTGCTGGACAAAAGCCTCCCAAGGATCTCCACGATGGCCGGTCTTGCGCTGCCCGTATCCAGCGGTTTCCCGCGACACTCACAAGATCGTAGGTCCACCTTGTGTTGGGCCTGCCCTCGCTGCGTCTTCCGGTTCGTGGTCGCCATTCGAGAACCTTTCTGCCCCAACGGCCGTCAGTTCTACCTGCCTGCGGATCTCATCATTTCTGATTTGATCTCAACAAAAGGAATCGACCAATCTTAAATAGTCTTCAGTATCTTATACGAGAAGGCTTCAACGAAAAGCCAATATCGTTTTTATAAATAATACATGGCACTCTATCTTCAGCAGTGGACATTCCCAGGCATAAATCATATTATATAATCATAGGTAGTAGGATACTAATTTATATAAATATTTAGTACTAGTTAAAGAAAACCACCACTATGTATAAACATGTTGGATACGTGGTACTTTATCGCAGGATGAATTGTATACCTCTCCATAGATAAAATGAATGTAAATTGCAGCCCTCTTCAATGATAAACAGAAAATGAGAAAAACGGCATGCCTATATTATGTCCATATTAAATTGTTGATATGTACCTAGGTATATACCTACCTACCCACCTACTAGGGTGAGACCGCGGGCGGAAAGCTTATAAACATAGAGAATTCAATGAAAGCCATATGACAATTTGATGTTTAGCGTAAAACCTCTAGTGAAAACCCTAAATTATACAAAGATGTGCTGTGATTGGGCAACATGTTGATGTTGGGCAGATATGTTAGTAATGTAGTACTTTCTTTTGAGTGTATTTTAACGCTAAACCAATTTTTTACCGACTTCAAAAAGGAGAAAGTTAACAATTCGTCGAATCGTTTTTTATTCAGTTTTTTCGTCTGGTAGTCATCACCTCATGTTAGGGGATAATTCTTTAAGAGGCTAGTCTCCAAGCGTGGGAATTTATCATAGACTACACACATTGACATATTTTACTCACACATTTGCGTCATCATTTTAACAGAGAAATAGGTGGATTGCCACTGTCCGCGTACTACATGTTATTTAGATAACCACGGTACAACCAGTACGTACCAGATCTTACATATAATAATTTTATATTAATTAGCATTAACACTTAATTTTGGTAGGAGAGCTAACTGAACTATCCTACTAACTCGTATCCCGCAAAGCTAGTAACAATTTATATGATGTTTTATTTATCATCGGTCAATGAACAATGTACCGTTCTAGCACGGTAATGATTATAATATTACCGTGGTTCTAGGCATCTCGCGGTAGCGTATCATCCCTTATATTTTTGAAAGTGTAAAAAACATTATCACCTCTCTCGCACGAAAAAAGCACTTTTGACGTGTAAAAACAAAATAAGCTATTTTGCTGCGAGCGTGAAGAAAAGTGATTCGAACGAACACCGCCTTCTAGAGCACTACCACCAACTAGTCTAAAATAAAATGGACGCTGGTTTGATCAGAAAATCATTTTAGCCTAGCGATTTAAGACATAGGCACAACATTTTGTGTGTTATTTTTTGAAATTGAAGTTTATGAATTTTACTATTGCCTTTTTAAGGACACGAATAATATTTAAAATAAATAACTTCATATTTTTATATAAAATTGTATAACAAATTTCCTATAAAAATATCATGTTCAATTTTGATACAAATGTCAAGCAGTGTAGTTTCCAAACGCAACATCTAAAAAAAAACACTTAAAATCGTAATGGCGGATATCAATTTTTTTCAGGATTACGATGTGCTGGACCGCAATGAAGATAGTTGACTAACTCCAAAAGCGTTAATAGAACAAGTTTCAAATATTGACTTAATTGTTTTCTCGTGGCTTGTTTTCTCGTAATTGAAAAAAATAATTTCACACATTGTTTTCTCGTGGCTTTAAAACACTCATTGTGCTCAGTAGTCTACATTAAAATCAATCGCCCGTGATTCAATTTTTGACTACTTCTTACAAAAATAACGCAAGCAAAGTTATTTTTCGCTACGAGTGCGGATTTCAAAACATGAACTAATGAAGTATGTAATCTAGAATTGAATCAAGAGCGTAGCAGTGATTCTAATTTTAAAATTCTTTAACTACTAACCACAGTGAGTGATTTAAAGGCACGAGATATAAAAAAAAATGCTCTCGTGTGAAACATGCACAACTCGACCAGCGAGAAAACAATTAAGACAAAGAAACATTTAACAAAGAATAGAGACGACTTCAAAACACTACAAATCATAAAATAAACATGTTCGCTTTTTACAATTATTTTTTATTATCCATTTGTGGTAAATAGTTAATGTGATATGGAAAGATGTTATTTCTTTTTACTACACTATATTTATGTTTATTAAACTTTACTTAATCCAATCTTTGAAATGATTCCCATTGTCTGAACTAGTCGGTGGCCAATCGTATAATTCGCCAAATCATTATATTCCTAACCTAACCTATATCATGATTTGACGAATTATACAGGCTGATTTTTAAATGGTATATATAGTAGGCCGAAATGGCATTGATGTATACCTTATACAGATCATGAAAAATCAATTTTAGAGTTTATATAATAAATCATAATAATAATTAATATCCTGGGACATTCTTCACACACGGTTAAGAGTGGAAAACAATATTACAATATTTCTATACAAACGAAAGATATCAATCAATAAATTAGTTCATCGTTATATATACACTGCAATGTGAGTCTAACTGAGTATCAATTAAATTACTCGAGCGAGTATAATATAGCTATTTTGCCCTGTTAGTACTATTCTGATTGCGAGTAAAGGCTTTTACTAGAGATTTTCGATAAACTTGTAAATCTTGTCATCGTAATGGTAGTGCTCAGGCACCTGAAATTTTGTAGGATTACTGATAATGATGTACACTATCCTTAGAATTCGGGTTAAAATGCCATTTCAAAATCATGCTGTATACATAGAAGAAAGTAAGAAGAAAGCCTGTAGAAAATTCATTTGTAATTGCAAACTTTTTGAGAAAAAAAAGGAAGGAACTAATTGAGCGATACTGAAGACGAATTAATATTTTTAGTGTTGTTGTTTATCTGTATGTTTGTATGCATTAGTTTGAGTTTAAAATATTTATGACTTTCAATAATTTTGAAACATCACAGTTATGTAGGTAGTAACAATATTGACAGTCAGTCATAATGTCTTATTGAGCAGTCGCGACCCAACTTATGCAAAAAACAAAATTTATCGTCGAGCTCAAACTGGCGTGCTCTCACCTTTGATTCTAAAAAGGTACTGAAAATGTTTGATACACGCATTCGAAATAATTCAAATCAATTTCAAATAAATACGGTGACGTTCCGCCATACAAATTACTATGAAAAATGGCGGACGAATTTCATGAATATTTAAACGTAGATTATTGTTATGGTATTAGTTTGTAAAAAAAACTGAGACGGTGAAGGTGGGTTTCATACTTTTAAGTTTTATTTTATACAAAAAGATTTATAATAAATTCATTCGAAATAATGTAAATTTGGAAAACCGCGAAGGTCAATTTTAGGTTTTGAGATAATTTATTATGTTTTTTTTCTGGAAATGAGAAAATATTTCAAAAATATGGCTAGGTGAAGTTGTTGATATACCTGTTTAGATTTTAAAATGTCTTTGAGATGTTATTAAATGTGGGTTTTTTGCCGTTATTTTTGGGAAACCGTAACACATGTTTTAGCGTTTTTCAGGGAATGGGGTCTTAAATATTATTATAATAAAACACAACCCTGGACTTTATTAATTTTATTACAAATACATACATACATCTTAACGGACGGTCATTATCTATATAAATACATATAAATAAATGCTTAGTTTATATCTTGAAACAGTTTGACAATTTCGCAATAGTAAACTTCAAAATAGCACTTTATTTTTATTTTATTTGAAACTGTGACGTCAGTAATTTACCATTACACGAAATCAATTGTTGTTTATTTTGAACAAAGTATACTATTTTCTTGGATGCTGCAAATTATTTGTACATAATATTACCAGGTACGCTTATTTTACATTATAATGTAATAGAACACTAACAAACAATGTTATTGGTGTAATTTTACGGTACTATTATATGTAGGTAGTCCAGGTAAAGGTTAAATACATTTTTATTACATACTAATCTTAACAGTAACAATTAAAATAATTCAACAAAGCAAAGTAACAACATCAATTTGGACGGTCTGTTACAAAATTTACAAGGCCGTATTGCAGTCATTGGCTAATTCACTAATATGTTTAAAAATTTACACAGTTAGTAGCAAAATGTATTCTCATTCGAGCGAGCATTTTATTTTCGATTTTCGAATTAAAATTTTGGAAGTAGCAAGCATAATAAATACACTGTTCACGAGGATTTTAAGCCTAAAGACCAGCAGCGAAGTTGTTCATTAGCTTTGTTATGAGTTCGGTATTATTGCTTGCAGTAAAGGTAAGAAACGATCAGTGCTAAGGTGGCTAAAGGCAGGGAGATGGATGTGGTGCCAGCGCCATTGCAGTTGTCCTTGTCACACACACTGCAGTGTTTAATCTTGGCACTTTCGACGGTGGCAAGTTTGGAAGCAGTATCCACGAGACGACAGGTTTGGTTCATGTCAGCAGGATTAGTATCAAAGCAGGTACGGACGACGGTGCCAGTTTCTGGAATCATAAAAATTACAAATTAACCACCAATTCTGGGAGCTGGTAGGCTGGCATTGAAACACAGCGGTATCCCTACTTAGACGGCCACCAAAGCTTTCTTATAGCTTTTAAACCAGGGACTATCAACAAAAAAATACAAAACCGCGACGGACTCAATTCCAATGACGGCGGCCCTGACTGGATGGATCACACAACTCGTAATTTTGTATAGTTTCGTAGCCTAATAAGGTACCTACTCTGATGGTTTCGTTTTGTAACTATCGATCATGGCACTGATTGTGAGTGTGTCACTTTAATTCTGATATTCTATGTCGTGTATAATTATGATTCAAATACTAACGTGTAATAATTTTGTGGCAGTATCTAGGCGCACCCGCAACACTTGCGAACACTTCAGGAGGCAGGAGACCACGAAGATTGAGTTGATTATAAGACACTGATTCCTGAGAATTACAATCCTGTAACAAAATACAAAGAAACATTACTTATTTACAAATATATTTGTTTCAAGAATTATTACTAGGCGATTTCTAGGCGTTACACATAATTTTCAATCCTTTATCTAACGGTATTCTGCGAGTATCAAGAAAAATTCAAATACTTACATCATATAATTAATTTTTGAAGGTGTTTATTTTTATAAGACGATAATATGGTGAAGGTTGTGAATTCGAATCCTTGTGCCTACAATAAGGTTGAACTTTAGGTGAAGGAAATCGTGAGGTTCTATGGTTTCATAGGACGATAGGGAACTTTGTAGTAGGTACCCGCCTGACAGGCTACCAGTATGTGCACATAAGAACCAGTTCTAGACTTTGTGTGCTTTGCTACACCTCACTTCTGCCACACATACTGACAACAACGGTAAGATTGTGAACAAACACGCCTATGTTATATAAAGAAAAATAAAAATCATTCCAACTTCTAAAACATTTTATTCCGCGCCTATACAGTGAAGGGCATTTCAATTGTACTTACCACTATAAGCTTGCTGCCTTTGAATGGATCACCACAGGTTGGGTCCTGCTGAGAGTTGCACTGGAAACACTTTAAACAGGAGCCTGTAACATATACAAAATATTTTTAAGGAAAATTGTCTACATTAAAAAGTTTTAACTATAAAAATATACTTGTGGAACAATTATTGTGGAAATTGTGTTGTGTATTACCACGAATGTAAATCCGAATAATCCGAGCAGCTAATAGCGGCAGTGGGGCGATATTTCAGAACGGTACTTATAAATAGCCGTGCTATTTAACAAAGAAGACGTAACTGTTATTTTAAACTCTGTATTAAACTAATATTAACAGCTGTACGATGTTTGGTTTACATAAAAGTACAAGTATGAATTTTGCGAATGAAATATTATAAATAAAAAAGATTAGGTTAAATGGATTAAAAAATAGATAGGTTTAAAATAAAGATATGAAGCTTTCTTCTAACAGATTTTTGCGTTTTTACCAGTGTTAGTACCAAATTCTTATGTGCCTAAGTCGGCTCATTATATACTTCCCTAGAATAGTAATATTCATGACAACATTCCTATGATGTAACACTAGTCCTTAGACAATGTTAAATTCGATGCTTATATTCTTTCATTTTATTACGAATGAGACAAAACACAAGGACGTATTGGCTATCCTACTTGTTCATGCAAGGAATAAAAGGTCAAGAGACTACTTGGCTCATAGTTCATGGCCCACACATTAGTCGACAAATTAGATGAAACGAGTCTGTTACCTACGTACAGACAGGATAGGTACGTTATATTTTCGAAACCAATGCTGGGTCCGTCATTCTGGACAACTTTTACAATGAAATGGGGCCAAATATTTTCATACAATAATAATGCATGATCAATAATTTCCGAGATAGATGTTCTTTCGTTTTTGAACTCGCATACTTATAAATACTTTTCATACTTGAATTAATCATTAATTTATTTTATGGGATGTAGAAATGGGATCAAAAAATTTGCTGGAAAGGACTAGATATATAGATGTGGCTTATACGGTAGTTATACCCGAAGTAGACTCATAATTTAGAAACTATTTAATAAATCTTGAGACACCCACGGCTGACTCTAAACTAAGCAATTTAAACCATCTACCACGTAATAGATGAGTAGGGTAATATCATACTAACCACCTCAACTGGCCGGCTAGATCCTAGTGGTATAGGGAAGGATAAGAATCGGCACCATTGTAATATTATTTAAGTTCTGGATAATAAAGGTTTATTATAATTAATACAACCCAGTGAGCCAAAACGACAAATTTTGGTAAAATGTTTGCCAAATCTTAATGCTAATCGCATCATCTATTCCAGTACATTTCTCTTCAAAATATATTTCAATGTTCACCTCTGGTTTATTTTGCCAAAATAAGTCAGAACTGTGATATAAATTCGAAATAGATCCTCCAGTGACCAACTTTTTTATGTCGCATTAAAGGATACCGCTATATTTTTCTACCAAACAATCTTATTACAAGTCAGACGAAATTTATTGCACTGTTTTTGTGGGATCGCAAATAACTGGAACGAATGAATATCTAGCAAAAACTTAGGTATTTTTATATATCTTAATGTTCCTCATAAGTATGTCGTGTTCTTGAATAGAATTTATGGCAATGGATAATTGAATGTCTGCCTAATATTAGGTAAGAAAAGCGTTTTTTTTATATGAATAGAATGTATTATTTACTTTGAATCTATTTGAAGAATACCTGAAGAAGAATCATCAATTAACTATTCAATTAAACTTCATAAAACAATGAGCTATTCAATGGCTAGGTAAGTGCATCATTGCGCTTGATCAAGGTTATATGTTTACAAAATACCAGTGTAAAAGGCTCTAACAGTCGTGTTACTAAACAGATGATGTCATCAGACCATTTAAGTTTTATATATTTAGGCCATGAACGCACGCGTCACCTTCTACATTCCGACTCGATCCGTCGTACTGCACGGACGTACCTTTGCGCTCCGTGCGCTACCCGTATCGTTTCCGCGAATTTATCGCTCGATTTGTTACCTGGCTTTGGCTCGGTCCCTTATCTGGCATTTTTCGTCGAAAGACACCTGCGCTATTGTTTTCGTGGTAATTTACCTGGGTATTTACCACGATAACATTCCTTTGTTTCTGACACCGTCATCAAACTTGTGAAATCCACGCTTTTAGTGGTGAACTAACGGATACCTAACGGTGACAACGAAGTTAGTTCGAGCGTGCCCCGGGCGCTCACGGTTTCCCTTCTGGAAAACGTACACCCGGACGGGACTGGATCAGTCGGCCTTGGGGGCTTCCCTAGTCGACCCCAGTTAGCGCTAGGCAGGGACGTAGGAACCCACTGCACAATAAGACTGGCAGTGGGAACACAAGCTTAGGGCACACCCTAGGGCCTACACACCTCCCAACCTATACCCGGTTGGGAGAGATTCTACACACCTCCGGGCCTACCCACCCGGGGCGAATAGATAGGTTTTAGCTAGGGCGATTGCCTGAAGTTTCTTGTGACTTCTTCTCTCAGGAACGCCACGCGAACGAAGTCACAATAGTGTCGTCTTAGATTAGCTCCCCGGCCGCAAGGCCCGGCTGGCCACCATGGCCAGCCAACCTCCAACTCTGTCCCTAGAGGACATCCTTTTAGATGAGGAGGTACTTCGGTACCTCCAAGCCAAATTCCCGGGACACCAGATCCCCACCCCATCCCAAAGCCGTCCCTCTTCCCGCGCTGATTCAGAGATGTCGACCCAGTCCATCTCCGAGTCAGTCGCTGAACCCATCCCCCCTACCCAATCGTCTGAGGAGGACGATAGCTACCAGCTCGTCCCTGGCGGTCGTAAACGAGGTCGCAAGGCCCGCAAGGCGGCCGCCAAGGCGGCTAAGGTGACTTCCCCCCCGGAGGATTACCCGGTGACCCCTCCCTCCCCCGACTGCTTTCCATCCACGAATCCTGCCCCCACCCCAATCTCCACCCAGCGCGTTGCCGCCAGGGAAGGCACCTCCTCCCCTCCCCCACTCATGGATACCCCAGTATCGGCTCCTCCTATGGAGGTAGCGCCTACCCCTTCTGCTGCCCAAGTTCCAAAAAAGAAGGATGTACCCCCGCCCCTTTTCATTCAAGATAAGGGCAAATGGCCCGATGTGTCATCCTGGTGTAATGTGCCCGGAGCACACATCAATTTCACCAATGCCCACCCCACTGAGCACGGAATCCGTGTCACAGTGTCTACCTCCCAGGACCATAGAGCCCTAACTAAGCTGCTCAAGGAGAGGAAAGTAGCCTTTCACACCTACTGCCTCCCCGAGGAGCGTGCCCTTCGTGTGGTAATTAAGGGGATTCCCCACGAAATTACCACCGAGGACATTGAAAGGTCCCTCAAGGATCAAGCTATCCCCGTACATTCCGTACATCGAATGTACAAAGGGCGTGGCCATACCCCATATAATATGGTCCTCGCCCAATTAGAACAGTGTGACGAGGCCAAAAAGATATTTAAGATCAGCCACGTCTGTCACCTGTCCGGTATCTCATTTGAGAAACCCCATAAGGGAGTGTACCCCTCCCAATGTCACAATTGCCAGTTGTACGGCCACACCGCCCGCAATTGCTTTGCCCCCCCCAGATGCGTCAAGTGTCTTAAGCCCCATTCCACCATTGAGTGCGATAGGCCGAAAGACAAGGCCCTGTGTACTGAGGAGCCTGGTTGCGTTCTCTGTAACCAACTCGGCCATCCCGCTAATTACCGCGGGTGCCCGAAAGCCCCTCGTCCCTCCCGCAAATCAAGTAACTCGGGCCCTCCGCGCAACTCGCGCACATCGCGCAACTCAACGCGAACTGCCCCCCTCACTGACCCCTCCCAGACTGTCCTAGCCCCACAAAGATCCTCGCCCTGGAAACTTGTCAACTATGACAAGGACTTTCCAGCTTTAAGTAGTGCACCTTCAGTGCCTCCAACTCCAGCAGTCAATCCCCCAACTGTCCCACCCTCTAAATCCATCCCCGCACCCACGCAACCTCTCCTTCCCTCTCCCCCACCCAAACGTTCCCCGACAACATCCAATAACCATCGCGCAAACACACCCAAACTACCACTGATCGAAGACCCGGACTTCGCTCTAGTGGAGCGCTTCGCTGAGGCAATAAACCTCGACGAAATTAGGGACCTCGCGACCCAGATCAGAGCGAACGAGGGCAACGGTCGTGCCCTCGCTTCCATCGCGATGCGCTTCCAAAGCATCGTGACAGTCCTTTCCAACTTCCGCGTAAAACCATAATGGATAATACAACCGTAACGTGCAGAATTAAACCCCGATCCCTCAAAGTAGGATTCTATAATGCAAATGGCATTAAAGGTCAACGCGATGATATCGCAGAGTTCCTGCGAAACCATCAACTTGACGTCCTTCTGATACAAGAGACTTTCCTCAAACCTTCTCATAGGGACCCTAAAATTGCAAACTACCAAGTAATTCGCAATGATAGGATTGACTCTGCCCTAGGAGGCACCCTTATCTATTACAAAAGGTCCTTGTACTGCTCCCCCATGGATCCGCCTCCCTCCCTCCAGTGCATTGAAGCATCGGTTTGTAGGCTTGGCATGACAGGACACCAACCTATAATTATAGTATCAGCATATATATCTCCCTCCCGTAATGATTCACCACTCAAAACGGATCTAGAGTCTATTTTCGCGCTAGGTAACTCTGTAATCCTGGCAGGTGACCTAAACTCGAAAAATTTACTCTGGAACTGTCACTCAACTTCCCCCAGAGGTAGACTATTAGAGTCCCTCCTTGACCCTCTAGATATAGATATTATCGCACCCCTCGACCCGACGCACTATCCCCACCAACTGACACACAGACCTGATATTCTCGATGTGGCATTGTTACGCAATGTAAACCTACGTGTGCATGACGTAACAGTGCTACACGAGCTCACATCCGACCACCGACCTGTTATCCTAGAATTAGCAGGGCGCATAGGTTCCCCAGATGCAGGTCAAGCCCCCCCTACAAAGGTCGTGACAAATTGGAATAGACTGAGTGAAAGCCTCAAGTCAACCACATCCGTCCACCTTGATCAGATCCCAGACAGCCTCAACACCGCTGATGAGGCTGTCGGCGCAATTGACTCACTCACTAGCCACGTGCAATCGTTAATTAGCGATTGCTCACGGACAGTGCCAGCGGACAGCGATCAACGTTGGCGCTTGCCCGATGACGTACGTGACTTGTTGAGGCAGAGAAATGCCGCCATTCGCGCCTATGATAGTTTCCCCTCAGAGGACAACCGCATCCGTATGCGTGCTCTCCAGCGTGACGTCAAGTCACGCATTGAAGAGCTACGTCAGGTTCGCTGGGACCAGACCCTTACAGACATTAGACCCTCTCATCAAGCCTTTTGGCAGCTTTCTCGTGCCCTTACCAAGGACACGGTAGCACCCATGCCCCCACTAAATAGGCCCAATCTCCCCCCCGCTTTCGATGACGATGATAAAACAGAATGCCTCGCTGAAAGCTTAGAGTTTCAGTGCACGCCCAGTACCCTCCCGATAGACCCGAGTCATTTGGAGGAAGTCAACTCTGAAGTTGAACGGAGAGCCGCCCTCCCATTGCCACCCCCTCCTCTCAGCGAAGAGGATGACCCTCTTCCTCCCGCGACCCCTGACGAGGTCAAATCGATCATCAGGAACTTACACACGCGGAAGGCCCCGGGCTCGGACAAAATCACTAACAAAGTGATCAAACTCTTCCCCGCCCACCTCATAATACTGCTAACATCCATATTTAACGCTGCCCTCTCTTGTAATATTTTTCCACATCAGTGGAAAGAGGCCCATGTAATTGGAATCCATAAGCCCGGCAAACCCAGGTCCGAGCCCACCAGTTACCGCCCCATAAGTCTATTAAATGTCTTGGGCAAGATGTATGAGAGACTGATCTATATCCGCCTCAAAACATATGCCGACGCCAATAATCTCATCCCTGACGAACAATTTGGCTTCCGAGCCAAACATTCTTGTGTTCAACAAGTACATCGTATTGTTGAACACATCTCTTCCCAGTACCAAGAGCGTAACATGACAGGCGTCTTATTCTTCGATGTCGCGAAGGCATTTGACAAAGTGTGGCACAATGGCTTAATCTTTAAGCTATTCACCTTAGGTGTTCCACATAGACTCGTGCTTATCTTACGAGATTATTTGTCAAATCGCCACTTTCGATATCGCATTCTAGGCGCACTCTCCTCCCCTCACCCCATCGGTGCCGGTGTCCCTCAGGGCTCGGTACTATCTCCCTTGCTATTCTCACTCTACACGAGTGATATGCCAAAGACCGACAAAGTGCAGCTAGCTCTTTTTGCGGACGACACCGCGGTCTACTGCTCTAGTAAGTCCCCCTCAGTCATTGTTAAGAACCTCCAAACCGCGGCTAACGCCCTAGGCGCCTGGTTTCGGAAATGGAGGATCGAAATCAATCCTGTCAAAAGCCAGGCGGTCCTATTCTACAGACCCTACCATCGAGGTACCCCCACCCCTCCAAAGGCAGTTACTCTATTCGGTGAACCAATCCCCTGGGAAAGGCAAGCCAAATATCTCGGAGTAATTCTCGATGATCGTTTGACCTTTGATGCCCACATTAAAGCGGTCCGCGCGCGCGCCGCCTTTGTGTTAGGGCGCCTCCACTTTTTATTGAATCATAAGTCTAAACTTGCCCTCAAAAGCAAGGTTAGACTATATACTACGTGTATCCGCCCCATTATGACCTATGCTAGTACTGTGTTCGCACATGCAGCTCCTGCACGGATCCATAGCCTTCAGGTGATTCAAAACCGTTTCATGCGCAAAGCCACGGGCGCCCCGTGGTACATGCGTAATGAAAATCTCCACATTGATTTAGGTCTCCCCACGTTAAAACAATTTATAAAACGCGCCTCACGCAGATTTTTCAATACCGCCGTTAATCACCGCAACCCTCTTATAGTGAAAGCCGCAACGTACACGCCCTCTCGTATACTCCGTATCCTTAGACCAAGGCAAGCCCTCAGCGAGCCGGATGACCCCATAACATTAGCTCAGATCGAAGCTGACGAAGCCCGTAAAAGTACACAACACACTACACAAAACCGATTACGCTACCGTCCTCGACGGCGAGGACCGCCGCGACGTCCCACTCAGTCTCGTCCCGTTCAAGCGGCCCGAGCTGCCATTAGTAATCCGACCGCCCCCAATTAGTCGTAACTCGTACAAAGTCCTCCCCTTCCCCCGGTAACGCCCTGAGCCGAGGTTCGTACCCCACTCGGGGGTGCCCTCAGGCGTTGTTACCTAAATGTTACCCGGCTGAGAGCTCTCTGCGCTCGCCGATTGTCCGGTAAGGTTGGAGCAGCCATCAGAGGCTACCAACTTTAGTCCTTTCAAAAAAAAAAAAAAAAAAAAAAAAAAAAAAAAAAAAAAAAAAAAAAAAAAAAAAAAAAAAAAAAAAAAAAAAAAAAAAAAAAAAAAAAAAAGTCACCTTCTACGACTGAGCGAAACCAGTTCTTATTATGGATCACGTGGAAAAAAAATATTCCATTCATATATCTATAACACGAGGAGTGATTTTTCAAAAGGGATTATCTCATTTTTTCAAAAAAAAAGCTATGAATGGCATTCTGACTGTCATGTTAAAAACTAGACTTTATTTTATATTCCAATCCAAAAGTACATTATCATATCTTATGGTTTCCTTACTGACATAAATCAAATTTTCATACAGAAGGATACATTTGCAGTATAATTTTAATTCATGGTTAGAAGCTTAGAAGAAATTACTAAAAAAAATGTTTAATGAAAGTAAGCCCCTGTGAAAAATAACTCTTCGATTGGTCTAAAGTGGTATTAGCACGTCAAAAACAAATGTGAGCCGGTGAATTTGATTACGAGTAGAAACCGATAGTAATTGGATATCCTACCTACCTAACTAAATATTGAACCTGAAACCTCGAAGCTGTTTTCTTTCCATACAGAGTTGGTCACTCTGAAATTTGTAAAAAAATAATTTTCATAGATTTTGATCGAGCAAAGTTAATGTTTTGTACGAATAGCAAAAGTTGCTCATAATGATGAACCTGCCACCTCCTAAAGCACTGTAGCAGAATTAAATATAATTCCGTTTATGTATAAGACAGTAATTTTCTGTGGTATTAAGTTCTATTCTATAAATTTTAACTTTAGTTGCTAAGTTTTTGTCTGGGAAAAAGAGATTACACGAAGCATTTGTGACTAAATCTAAAATTAAAGTTTTTACAGCTCTGACATACCAAGCTATAATATTTTCCGGGGAAATAATATTGTTTGGAACTTAAGTCAAAGTTTGACCTATATTTTTAACAATGTAATTCATAAATCTACCCGCACTAAATGTATTTATTCGTACCATGTATTTTTACTAGAGATAATAAAATGAGACACGGTTTCACTAAATAAATAGCTGGTATATAATATATTCATCATTTCTCTTCATATTTTTACGTCTAACTTAAAATTAATTTAGAATGCTTAGGAGTAAAATAAATCTGTATATTTGGTAGTTCTTTGACACCCAGTTCTAATTTACCAGCTGCATCGATTTATTTGCGATGAATTAAAGGATAAACAATTTCTAAAAAAAACTATTGTCAATTTGACCATGCTAGTCCCATAATATTTTTAACCTATATGATTATATTATAACAAATAATTAATCATCCCATGAGTAAATCGGTCATATTTTAGTCCTCAAACTAAAATATCTTGAAAAAATGTTATCCATTTAAAACAAATGACTGAAGAAATTTAAGTAAGTATGCATAATAATTTAACACTGTTAGAAATGTCCTCTGTGAGACCATGACTTTTAAATTAATGAACATTATTTCATCTTATGGCTAAAGGCTGAGGGAGAAATTTACTTTGTGTATTTTCGTTTTTTTTTTGGCTTTCATCCAAATGTATCAACCTACAGGATGTTATTATTACTGTTCTTACTGTATTTAACCTAATAACTAGAGCAAAGAGTAAAAACATGGCACATACTTTATTTTAATCTGAAAATTACCTTTTTCATAAGATAATATGCCAGTACATACATAATCTTCTAACAAGGACAATCCAAATTGAAGGCAATTGGACGCAGTAACCAACAAAGAACGACATGACACTTATAGCTTGAGACAAATTGATATGTCAATAAATAAAAATCTCTATGTACCTAAGTGTCGGTTGCATAAAGCGCGGTCATAGTAAGGTTACGGTTATAGTTAACTTTAACCGCCGAAAGAAAGCAAACTGTGTTGCTCGTGTCACTTTAACTAAAATTTTAACCGTAACCATAACCGACCGAGCGAGATCGGTCATCGTCAAAGTGACTCTACAGTCAAAGCATGGTAATAGTTAAGTTAACTTTGACTATAAATTTAACTAAAATGTACGCCGAAAGAAAGCAAACTGGGTTGCTCGTGTCACTTTAACTAAAATTTTAACCGTAACCATAACCGACCGAGCGAGATCGGTCATCGTCAAAGTGACTCTACGGTCAAAGCATGGTAATAGTTAATTTAAATTTGACTATAAATTTAACTAAAATGTACGCCGAAAGAAAGCAAACTGGGTTGCTCGTGTCACTTTAACTAAAATTTTAACCGTAACCATAACCGACCGAGCGAGATCGGTCATCGTCAAAGTGACTCTACGGTCAAAGCATGGTAATAGTTATGTTAACTTTGACTATAAATTTAACTAAAATGTACGAGCAACCGACCCTAAGTGGTGTAAAAATAAGGTAATCAAATTGTCTAGCAATCATTTAGTTATAAATAAGGTTTGGTACTTAGGTACTTAGTTGTTTTAGTTTTGTTTATTTGGCTGTTGTCATTTCTGAATTTCATATAACCTATTTATTTAATTTCCGTTCAAAAATAATTAAGCTATTTTTATATAAGTACGTAGAATTATCTAAAGAAAATAAAAAAATCATACCTCTTAGCAGAGTCGCAACTGATTATAGATAGAGAAAATGGGTCGACTGTAATAGTAGAATCGAAATTAGATATTAACTTGGAACTACGCCACTCCAGTATCTCCTAAATCCTTATTAAGAGTATATTCTGTTAGTGGCGCTGAGTGAAGTGTGGTTCATATGGGTGATGAGGACCAATTAAATCCAATTAATTTAGTAAGTATAGTGGGTGAGGATTACTCATGCGTTAGCATTTATATCGGTTAGTACTCTACGAATAAATCACAAGGATTTTCCTTATAATAATAGGGTAGTTGACACTGTCAAAAATAAATGACCAAACACTAACCAATGCATAAAACATCTAAAAACACATGGGAATATCAAATATGTTGTACATTTAATGCTTTTTATGATTTTTAATTACCAGTGGAACCACTAAGAGTAGATGATTTGATGCTGTGAAACCATGACGTCATAATGTAATATTTCATACAAAATTCCTTATAAACTATCGTTTTGAAATTTATTAAAAAGTAGCTGATTTGATGTGTCAGTCAACTACAAGTACTTGTTTAGTGATATGACGAAATCTGTCAAAACGAAGGGGGCTAAGATTATATTAGGTATTTGAACAACATTTTGACTCCATTCGCATTATAAAAACTGATGACAACGGCTTACTAACACGACATTGCGTCTGTTTTTTAATAGATCGTATAAAATCGATTGTAAAATTATATAACTTGACTAGATATAAATATGTGATAAAAAAATGATAGGCACTTTTTTTAACTTAAGTAGCTAAAAAGAATACTGCCCTCCTGGTAGGAAGCGGTTACCCTAGCCTATAGATGTTACAACAACAAGCCTGCAAAAATCACACCCTTCTTGAAGAACTAAATTGAGTATAAAGGTATAACTATAAGTAGAGTAGGTACAGTCGGGGTACGAAAACTTTCGTCAGTTTTCAAATCATTTTTTTATCATGTCATAGAGCTTTTGAAACTAAAGCACTAAGAACTGATACTACTACTTGATATGATAATTATACACCTTTAACCTATAATCTAGTGTGATATCACCATCAAAAATTGTTATTGGTCTCGTCATTACGAAGTTGGAATGCTCAATTAAATTGTCAGTGTCATATATTTTTAATAGTTGACCTGTCAGTCAACTAGCCCAGTGCTAACGTCGTCAATGCGATATTCTGTTTCATTTGAAATTAAATGCTGGCATCACCGATAATAATTGCCCTGGTGCAAGCAAATGTCGATTTTAAGGTGGCGAACCTTTTCTTACCCCGAATGTAGGTTAATAACTTCATGAGATTTTATCCTTTTCGGAGATAATAAAAGAAAATAGTACCTATAAAGTTACATTTTGAGTACAAAGACACAAACAAGGGGAAGTAGAAAAGAAAAACAGAAACATTTAAAACTACTCGTTATGCCAGACATCACAAAGTTGTTTCTTTAAGTTTGTAACTATTTCAACCTTGTGACATTCTTGCACGAATTCTTATTCTTTGTGGATACGCTTGATGTGTGTCAAGACCTTGTACATATATGACAACCTTGTTGCGTTTCCTTCCTTATGAAAATCATCAGGGTACGATTTACCATTTGGCACATCCTGTTATTAAATAAAATTTTCGGAAAAATCGGTATCGCCATAATCTAATCTTATTTTATCAAAGAAATAATTATGTGGATATTTTTTTCACATGCGATTTGTATTATTGATAGGCCTTGACAGGCCAGTTTGGCGTGGCTGGTAGGTAAGATACTCTACTTTACTTATCACGCAGGTTGTGAAATAGGTAGGTGGATTTTCATGAAATTTGGACATTTATAATAGGACAGGGTAGGTACTTACTATCCCGAAAACGTGGGTGAAACCGTAGGGCAAAAGCTAGTATATTTTTTATACCACGATGTCGGTAAACAAGCGTACAGCATAGCCCGCTTGGTGGTATGCGGTCAGCGTAGAACAATAACGAAAGCTATTACTGTTCTGTCCTCATTCACGCGTTACCGAGCCGTCCCCCACCTCGACTTAACTCTAACTCACGCGCAGGTACACAACATGGCTGCGGTAAGGTGATGGTTCGTCCCGAGTCAAGCTGTTCTATGGCCAAAAAGCTATATAAGTATAATAATAGTATGAAAAATAAAAATCGAATATAATATAATAAGTTGCAAGTGTCTATAGGATACGGTACCATCAGGCGGGTCGTATGCTTGTTTGCTACCTTAGTAGTATAAAAACAGAGATCTGAGGTCAATATCTACACAATACTACACTATTTGCGCAATTTACGATGATGTCAACCGTAAAAACAAACTACTTATAAATATGAATCACCACGCAGTCATCAAGGTCTAAAGGAGTACCAATACCAATGGAAACTTTACGAGAAACGTCTGTAGGTAGATACAATTTATTGAGAGGTACGACATGGTAACTCATGGTCATTATTTGACGTTCAAACGGCTGGACCAATTTTGATGAAATTTGGTATGCATGGAGGTACTTGATACCATACCATTCGGATAAAGTTTGACGTTCGCTTTCATCAATTCACAAATTGTGTTGTTTCATCGATTCGATTTGGGCTGCTAGTAGAAAAGTAGTAGGTACTATAAAATGACGCCTACCAGTGACATCGTCAAAATTTTACGTATGTACCTAACTGTGAATTCGTGAACCAACCTATCTGACGTTTGCAAATTGTATTATAATCATTTTTAACGATTTCTAGTACGTCGATGAAGTTATTTATTAGTTATTTTCGGAAAATCTTTATTGGATGTCTAAAGTTGTATCATTATTAAAAATCTAATCTAGAAGTCTCATTGTCACAATGTACTTACTTAATAAAAATATAATAATAGGTATAAACATTGGATTGTAGGTATTTTATTTATTAATGGCCTTTGGTATTTATTTGTTTGTAAAACTAAGATAATCAATGCTTGACATTCAAACTTGAAAACTCAAGGCACATACCTAAGATGATAATAACCGGATTTATTTAAACACCACAAACCTATTGTATGTACCTATTTCTGATGTCATGGCTATTGATGTATATAGGTACATTGATTTATACATACTAATTATAGTTTCTTGGATAAGATGTTACGTCTCGCGCGACTTTTGATTTATTTTGATAAGTTACAATTTTTTTAAATTCTGTGACCAAATGCGAGTTACACTAAGCTATCTAACATTCTTATAAAAATAAAAACTTACACATGTATGTATGTTTGTATAGGTATTGCGCAGTCATAAATAGTCTAGATTGCTTCGAGATATGTCGCATTGAACTATCATAAACACGTTCTAGGAATTTGATTACTTGAATAACGAGCTATTACTATCCTAATTTAGGCTAAAAGCTGATTAAATAGGTCATGTACAACCAAGAACAACTTTACTAATCTCGTTTTATATTATATTCATTAATTTGGAAGTTTATGTGAGTTAGGTAGATACTCGTAATGTCAGATGACACTTGGCTGTAGATAGAACATATCACCCATCTATCTATAGGGTACTTTTTGTGCCGTGATAGTGCTTTGATAGTGATAGTGCTACCAAGGGGGTCTAAAAAGGCAAATCTAAAAAGTCAAAAGCAATATGGCTACGAATCACCACACAACCATCAGTCACAATCACAATCATCAGTTTTAATATATTTTTGTGAAAATGTAACTTATTTTAATTCAAACATTCACGAATTTAAGAAATTACTGTAAATTCGAAATGTAGTTCGTATATTTGTTGTAAACAAAGTATGTAATCATCGAGATACAATAAATGTCAAAGTTTAACTACCTATTTATTTTGAAAAGTTATTGTGTTATTGTAGGCACTTGTGGAACGAATCCATTGAATACCTATATGAATACTAAGTATATGGTTGTGATGATTTGGCTAAAGGTGGTAAGCATATAAAGCATGAAGGGAACTGCGGCACTTGAGAGCCAGTGCAGGTGTTGGAATTACTCGGATTCTGCAACATCAGGATGCAAATTGAAGCTAAGTACCTCTTTGCCTAATAGGTACTCATTAATTTGCTTCATTAATTAAAATTTTAGGATAAAAACCTTATTATTTAAAATTTTAAATATCGAGATAAAATACTCCTTAAACTAATGTTTACTACGTCATTATCGCCAAAGTGATCTCATAATCAAAATGAAATGATTGGAGAGCCTGTCATATCTTCTGTGAAATTAGTAGATTACCAAGAATTAATCAATTTGTTTTCCAACGCGTCAACAATCAATTCCTATTCCTTATCAAATAGGTTTTCAGAAAAAATCCTAGAAAATTATAACTAACTATTACTTAAAATTAACTTTTTGGTTGGTTAATTGTTTTGAAACAAATATTTTGCTACGCGCCTTAGTACGAAAAAAATGTATGTATCCATAAAAACTAAATTAAGTAATGTTATTTCTAGGTTGATTACTGATTGCTTCGCTGATCGTAATATTTACGAGCTATAACACTGAACGTGCTTGCAATACACAAGTAGGTACCATGCCTTATCGATGGTGAATATAAAATACGAGAAGTTTCTTATACTTTAAACATAAGTAGGTACCTATACACACATAATGATTAAACCAATTACAGTTTATGCAAAAACACTTGATATCATCGTGATAGCTGTTTTGAACCTACCGAGCTTTAGGCATAGCACTAATCACCTGTTAAGTATGTCAGTACAACGTACAACTGTGCACAAAAGTGTGAATATTCTATATAACTTTTTATAAAAAATTTACGTACCAATTTCGAATACTGCCAATAAGACGGCGAAGCTTAACGCGGTGAATCCACTTCGGGCCATGATGATTGTTTTTTAATTAAAGCACTGAGTAATATCGACGAGTGAACTCTTGCTACGGATGAGCGATACTGAGTGAGAGACTAGTCGAGAGCACGCCGCGCCCGCCCGCCAGTGCGACGCCGACCAACGCATTTACACGTAACGTAGGGTGAACACAAACGCATTGACTCATTGGGACAATAAATCTAGAATATTAATATATGTAAGCACCCATTATAATTATGGTCTAGATGATTGATTTCTATGGATAAAAAAATAATAATAATTTATTTTCGAAGAAAAAAGAAAAATGACGCTTTCACGACAATGTTCTCTAAAAACTGGGAGTTAAAATAATTATCATTTAAGCTGCCATGTTTTAAAGGATTTCATTAACATGACTGAAGAAATCTCTTTTAGTTGGAACGTTGTTTGTCAGTATTTTACCTAAAAAGAGCTTTTCCAGCTTAGAGAATAGCATATAATAGCAATAGCTACTCGTATTATCTAACGTTTCATTCGTCGACGAGCACGCGCAACGATGCCACCTAAAACTGACATCTCACGTGATAACGTAGTAAACGATGGAGACAGAGTCAGTGACAGCGTTGAATTCGTCGTCGAGCTTGTGATATCTCATTACAGAATAGCACCCCAGGTCGGGAATATATTATCAATTTCCCTAGTATTGCCAAATGTCCATTTATCCTCAAATATAAATAGCCTGCATTC
The DNA here is from genome assembly GCA_963555595.1 of Tethea ocularis. NCBI lineage: Eukaryota > Metazoa > Arthropoda > Insecta > Lepidoptera > Drepanidae > Tethea > Tethea ocularis. Next base: position 4,499,668 of record OY741970.1, on the reverse strand, counting down.
TACATAAGAAAATCAATTTAAAGAGCTGCAACACATTAAAGTTTTGTGTAACATAATCACTTCTTTCATTAACTATACTATATTATAATGGCTTGTTAAGTGCCGACAGATAAGGAGAGCAAAGTAGGTACGTAATCGTAGACAGGTATTGCTCATCCATCATTAATTAACCAATACCTAAATCTATTCTTCTTAGTCACTGTTTTTTTTAAATAATGTGTTGTGAAGCCCACATTTTTAGGTATGTTTCCATTTTTTGTTAAACCTAGAAGGCAACTGGTTCTCAAGTGCACCAGCATAAACACTCCAGTAAGTGTGTTATGTTACGTAAAGCCTACCTACAAAACAATAAAATAAAAGATAAAAAATCTCTTAGCTATACATAATATTGTAAGTATAAGTATAGTTTGATGGTTCGGCGCGCACGCAGTAAGAGATTGCAGCAGTGCGTCATCAATGTTTTCAAAATTCGGCATCAAATTCGGTTTCGTGAGTGTTATACAATCAACCTTCTGTTTTTATTACTACAAAGTCGGAGAACACTCTTGGTTCTTTTATGTATTTTAAAAATCGTATTTTATAATTTACATATTCAGGTGAATCATAAGGAACTCTAAAAGTTTGTTATTTTCCTGAAAATTAGTCATTGAGGCAAATAGTCACATGCTATTGACAAATCCACTATTTTACAAGTACACATATAACCTAACCTAAAACGATGTATCATTTTGAATGTAATCATTTCTTATATGAATGTTTGTTGAGTACCTATTACGGTATTAGACTTTTTAAATTTATTTAAATAAATAAAAATAGAAAGTGGCCATCGATTGGAAAATTTTAAGATAGCCTGAAGTGTGTACGTATTTTACCAAAGAATAATAATAAAATTATATTGTATATGGGAAATATGTATAGAATCAAAAAATAGGTAATTTATAGCTATGGATATAGTTGCCCGATTTTGTAATTTCGATTACTTTTAATGACGGTACTTTAATTTGACTAAAATTAAAGCTTTATTTTAATTTAATTTGAGCCTTTCATTGTACGGGCAGTGAGTGGCAAGCAATCACAACTGGCGAAAAAATAATTGATTCAGTAGGTTCACAAATTATTTAATAACGGGGTTCAGAATAGAAATTATTATTCACTGTGAAAACTTGGTGAAAACTCTGAACATTAATTTTTAATTCACAATAAACATGAATATGTGGACACCACAACGTCCGTCTTGTTACTCTTTTTTTTCTATTTTGTATCTTGAGCAAGATTCACATAACATTCAGTCAAGGTTATCAACACATTTTTTTAAACAATATTAAAAAAGTAATAATATGTAATAACTGCTATGCAAGTACACTTTTATCGGGATTTATGATTATTCCTGTTATGTACACACGGCCGCAGATCAAGCTCCACCGTTTTGTTGCAAAATAGCTCTTATTACAACCGTATAAGGTGCCGCAGTGTTTACCTTGACTTGTGGTCGTCCTTACATAACATCTATAGTCTATACTAATATTAAAAATGCGAAAGTAGCTCTGTTTATTTGTTATCTTTTCACGCCTAAACGTCTCTAGTTATTATGTATCATCTATGGCCTAAACCACTGAACCGATCATGATGAAATTTGGCACGGAGATAGTCTATGATATGGAGAAGGACAAAGGCTACTTTTTATCCGGGACCGCGGGTGAAACGACAGGGGACAGTTAGTAATAATATAATGTGAATATATGATTTTTGAAGTTTAATGAATATATACTGAAGACACCTTTACCGGTGCAAACCGGTTTTAATTTTGAATTGTGTTTATGCATTACCCGTTGACTTCTATATAAAAATAGAAAACGAACTTAGCTGGCACTGCTCCACTTATGACAACTTAAAAAAAAACAAAAATATTTTGCTAACCAACCACTTACCGAAACGACTTTTAGAGCTATTTCTAGCTGAAAGAACTGGGTTATTACTTGCAGTAGTCATAACCTTTGACCATCTCTTATATTTCACCTAGTAGTGTAGTGGCCAGAACTTACAAAATCTAGAATAATTACTCTGCAGAAGGTACCTACTCCTATCCAGGGGAGGTATATTACGTAATTAACTACCCATCCAACAAGACACGACCTACTTACCGCAGATGGCAGGTCCCTGGCGCTTTGTAATGGTTGTCAGGAATAGTATCGGTAGCCACTTGGTAGCTACTATAAAGAAGTCTGTAGTCGAAGGGGTAATCATCTTACATACAATACTTGTACAACCAACGGTTATGACTTTATTCCGAATAATCTCATGTTCAAGGTCTGATACTGATGATTCCTCCGTTTCAAAAGTCTATGGGATAAGTCAGCTTTTGTCTGTCAGGCATAACCATCCATAGCAGTTTGGCACTTATAAGTTTTTAGTAAATCGTGCAGTCCGTAGCAAAATTTCTCTTCTCGCTATTTTTAAATCTTGAACTGGCACAACCCTCATATGGCTGTAGTAGGTAGGTATACCATACATGTAACATGACTGGTTACGCTATCCGTGCGGTGTCGTGACTGACATCTGACTGATTAACAGTCTACAGGACGCTGACCTAGATCTACAGTGCACCCTGCATGTTATATCTATGCTATGTGTCAACTATGTTAGTAGGACTAATTCAATATTGGAACATTCATAATAATTATTAGGTGTTTACCACAAAATTATCAAATATTGGCGCTTTATATGGAAAAAGCAAAAGATTTTTTAAAAATTAAATGATATAGGTATTTATTCAATCAAAATATGTACGACTGTTATCTATGCATTTTACCAATACGATTCAAAATCCCCTAATTATTTTGACGGTTGAGTATGCAGTTGATACCAATTCATGCGGTACCCATTTTTCGAGCATTTTCTCTTTTCCAATTTGTTTCAACTGAATATTTGTTTTTACACTTACATCAAAGCCTGTCGCTAACTCTGACGTGCATTGCGATGATAAAATATCTTCCCCCCGCGGTTTCACTCGCGTTCCCGAGGAATAAAGACTACTTAGCCTATGTTAATCCAGGGTGTCAGTTACCGCCATACCAATTTTCATCAAAATTGATCTAGCCGTTTGAGGGTGGAGAAATAACAAACACACACACTCACAAACTTTCGCATTTATAATATTAGAAGGATAGGATGTGAAAGTTGGGATGTTAAGATTTTGACGTTTTGTTTTTGTGACTCACGCACGCATTAACGGCTGAATAGATTTGCATGAAACTTGGCACATATTCAAATCCAAATTGCAAAGTGTCTATTAAAATGAACTCTTTGCAAGTATGTTTAACCCCTGGAATAACCAGGTGATCACTTTGAGTCTGTCAACTTTATATGGAGTGAATCTTTTCGTTGACTACAGCGAGTATGACACAGATGTAACAATGGTAATATCCAATACGTGTACTACGTAGGTACCTATAATATTACGGTTGGTTACTCTCCAAGCTTTAAAATACACCTATGTGTGACTATATAGCATGTATGATGACTATACAACACAATACGCTATTATGCTGCTAATTGTAGTAGCAATAAGGTCAGCCACAGAGGTCAACCATGCATGCCTCTTCTCTTTGACAAATCGAAATAGGCAATAAAGGTCACATCTAATTAAAATCAGTCGAAATTTGGTCATCACTAATTGTTTTTTTTTAATCATCATCCCTATAATGTTTCCTATAATTTGGGGACAGCCCGATTCACTTCTTTCTTACGTTTTCACATAATCCATCCATTTTTTTTCTGTCTCCCTTTTCCTATACCAACTTTTTTAGTCACATGGGTTTCATGCTTCTTCATAACATTTCACTTTCACTTCACCACTAAAGTTTTTCTCTCAACCTTTCAATCACTGGTAGCGCCAAAATTACTATTCTTGTCAATTTCTGTTACTCCACTCACCCACCTTAACATTCTCATCTCTTTCTGTTAGAACAGAATAGAATATTATTTAAATATTACCACAGCTATTACCAACACGTGTTAAAAAAATATTTAATTCACTGAATCTAATACTTTCTGCAATAAAGACCACGAATTGAATTGAGTTTTTTATAACTCTTCATATCATCAGAAATATTATTTATTCCAACCAATAATTTCGTTTTACTATAACATTTTATACACAACAAAACAATGCCTTTTAAGATTTATACGTGACCTGTGTAAGTTATTTTATGGGCATTATTCGTTTTTCAGCTCGATCCAGACATAATGACGTCACTTGACCTAAATAAAGCGAACTTTGAACCCTGACCGTTAGCACCCCACGGATATAAATAACATGATGATTAATTGGCAGTTACCTGCCTGCTGATAGAACCGTGTGGGTGCTCGATAGGATAACTACTCCATTTTATTAGTCAAAATTCTCCTTTTACTTTAGTTCTACGTACAATTTATTATTGTTATTTTTGATTTGATTTGTCAAATCAAATCACAATAGTATACTCGTACCGATAGTAACTTTATTTACAATTAATACCTATACAAAATAGTTATACAACGTATAACCTTTTTTTCCGATAACCTAATTACCTCGTACGAGCGGAGATTTGTACCTAGTTCATTTGTAGGTACCTACATCGGAATCCGGATCCGGAATCCGAGTTCCGGAATAACTCTATTAAATATGAACCAATGTATTTTCTTTCGATAGAAAGATATTTTTTGATACGACCAAATTATTATTTAGTCACGACTCAATAGAATATATTGTTAAATGTGAGATGACAAGTAAAATATAAAGATTTTATCAAATCCCTAAGCGAAAGCCCGAAAGGCTTAAGTGTCCAGTGTATTCCGGAAACTGCACTTGAACCAAGGAAAGGCTATGTGTGCTTTACCTTCAACCACAATACTATTTTTTTTTTATTAGGACTGTGGTAAATCACAAGGAGAGGTGACAGTACTAAATTAGGTTAGATACTGAAGAAATCATGATTTGAAAATGAAATCTTCAATAAAAAGCCATGAAAATTATGTTTGTTTGGTAGCAATAAGGATAAGTAATAGAAAATTTCATGTCAACTATGTCGTGAATCATCACATCACACGAATAGGTAATTCCCTATTTCATTTATTGCTTCCTTAAACACTATATAACAAGAAGTTAGCATTGTTTACATGATGGTAGGTAATTACCTCATACATTTTTCTTATGTATTCTAACACCTCATCCTGTATAGAATACTATGTTTAATATACTTGTGTTTGAAAACTATCAACTAATACAATAACTTTACCCAATAATCAGATCAGAAATCCTTTCTTAGCAGATTCCTACGTCATAATAACTATCTATATGCCAACAGCCCAACCTGTCCAGTGATTTGAGCTACAGGTTGATAGATCAGTCAGTCCATAATTCAGTCACGTTTTCCTATAATACATACATTTACATTTTTGAATTTATACGGATTGGCACTAATAGTCAGGACTCTATTCCAAACGTTTTTCACGATGGTACCTATAGGGTGAAAACTAGGTATCTACTTTGTAGGTACCCGAATGGCTGGCTACCATCCTCATATTGACAATCTGTCCCCGAGGAAAATACATAGGATGGTACTATGTATTTCCGCATTCCACTTTAGAATCATTTCTGCTACAACAGTAATTTAATTAAATTCAGGAAGGATATAGGTATGTATGTTTGTACCCAATTTAAAATAATAACTAAGTTAAAACTAATGACTCTACCATAAGCTGATACACCCAATCACGATATAATTGTTATTATTACCTTGTTCACATTAGGATTTAACTTAGGAACGTGCTAATTACAAGTAGGCACATCATTATCGGACTGATTTCAATACATCATTCATTATTCTAACACAATAGACGGCTGTAACAAGGATAAACAACTATTGTAACGCTGCCTTCTCAACTGTGAGATTTGTCACCTTCCTGAGTCATGTGTGACGCGCTTCGCGGTTCCACTTACCTACTAAAGGGTTGGATTTCCATTACGGTTTTTATTTCAGGTATTAAATAAATAACTATCCTGGAACATTCTTCACACATTGGTAATTAAAAACCTTTTAAAATGAAACCGTTTACATTTCTGCTAAAATTTACATGGAACTAGAGATCTTCATACAGGACTTCTTGCGCTAGCAAGGTTGGTAAAGGCGTAGGGTATGTCAAAATCTAGATTGTGTAAGATGTAAAAATTATCTGTTTACTGGAGTTATTATGTTACTATTATGTCCATTAAAAATAACCCTTACTCAAACTCAAAACTCATTTATCAAACGGAATAACGTTTTGAACGTCGAAAGTTACAATATGACTCTACCATTGGTTCGTAATACACTCAAACTGAGATGAGATACCACAATACCTTTGCCTATCCGTTAGCAGATTAGGCGACAAGGGCGACCCTATAAGCCTACAGAAATGATTGCGATTTAGAGGGAAAATATTTTAAGGGTTCCGTAACTTATGGGATCAATCGCATGTCTGTCGGTCTGTCCATTCGTCTGTCACAGATAATTTACTCCAAGATTACTGGACCGATTGAGTTGAAATTTGGTACGCATATATAAGTCAATGATTGGGTCACCGACTACACGGACTTGTAAAGTAAATACCTAAATGAATTTTAAACATAGGACCACTTTAGGGGTCAATTAGAAAATAGAAATAAAACGTTTTGTAAACTATATCGTATGATATATCAAATTATCGGACTCATTGTGAGAATCTCAAATATATTTTTCTATAATAATTTATTATAAGATAAATAGTTTTGAAGATATTTTAGAAAATAGGCGAATATTTACCATTCATTGAAAAAAATACAAAACAATAGTTCTTTACCTATAAGTTACAAGAAAACCTATACGCCTATACCTATAGGCTACGAACGAACTTTAGTCCTTTAAAAAAATAACCTTCATAGCGGAAGACGTACCTACGAACATACGCTTGCCTCAGATCCTAAAGCAAAACAGAAATATATTCGGAAATTGACACAGGTATGACATCCTTAAGCGACAAAGTTTAAGTAGATACTTAATTTGTTCCGAAGGCGAAATAGTTTGGTATAAGACAGTTATTCTACGGGGAAAATGGCGCCACAGGTCCTATCTAAGTAGGTCGATATTTATTCCCATCCCATGTTTGACCCTGTTTCTAACGCCACAGCACGCAACACGACAAATAAAATTGTTACTTTACGATTTTTAAAGATACGAAATTCAGTCTTTTTCATCGTCAAAAAGTCCAGTAATTGTTTTCTTTTCCAACATTATATTATTTTCTTTGAAAACATTCGAATAAGTAGGTAATAAAAATATAAGCACAATGAATTATATACTTGGCGGGCTGGTTGGTACAGGGGTTAGATCCTCGTGCGGTGGAAGTGACCAGGAATCCGAATCGCACACGCTCGCGGTGCCCCGCGTGGAAACCCGAGCTGCGGATCATGGTCGGCCAAATCAGACGGAATCTGTCCCAGACTGTCAGTGCTAGCTAGCAGAGGCCAGCAGTCATGTCAGTCGTAATGAGGACTATGACGTCCAGAAGGAGGCTGCTGAGTGAGATCGGGAGAGGGCCGATCCCGCCCGAGGACGACGCCATCAAGACGCAGTCATAACGTCGTCATAGTGTAGCCCCGTAGCTGGGGCTATGAATCAGCTACAGTGTCCTTCCTGTCGTAAAAGGCGATTAAATAGGTCATTTGGGGTTGTTGGCCATCTGTTCTGGACCCTGAGCGTCCTGAAGCGACTTCAAGAAGGGCAATGGGTCGTTGTGGTAAGAAACAGCTAGTTTTACAATATAATTCAATGTATACCTATTTATTCAGCAACCTGAACAGGAAAACGATAAATAAAAATAAACAAATGTAATTAGCAGATAATATGCAAACAGTACGTTAATTACTAAAATGGTAGCAAAGTATTTACATATACTTTTTCCTCATCCTTGCCCATCAGGCAGCCATACATAATGGAATCATTACGGTGTTTTTGGATCAGAGATGTGCTATGCTACATTGCTATGTATGCGTTTGATATTCACCAATCATATTCATCGGTCCACATGGCATAGCACTGGTGGAAACGGGTTCTACTAAGCTATGATTTTTATATGGACGGATGCGTACTACGGATGCATGCTATGGATGCGTGCTATGGACCGCCGCTCCCCGTACTTCCCCTACTGTCGATGCATCGCATCTTCCTCGCACAGCTACATAGCTTAGCATCAGTGGAAACGGTCACATAGCTTAGCTTTCACATCCTCGCATTGTACCTGTATAGCACATCTCTGATGGAAAAGCAGCGTATAGGTTTCATTCTGTATGAGTGCCTGATGGGCTAGGATCAGGAAGCTCATTTATTCAGTTTAAGCCCAGCTTATCTTTTATGTGGATCTATCTCAACGTACTTGGATGAATTTCCAAAAAATAAGTTGTATATTGACTTCAATTATTATCAGTTATCTGGTTTCCTAATACAATGCTCTGGGTAGTTTGGGTTTAGATAGCCGTATGGAAGGACATTCCCCAGAGTATTTTGAACTAAATGAACCCTTACATATAAAGTCTACTAGTGACTATAAAGTCATCGAAATAGAGTTGGGAATATGGGTCTTCTTTCAGGAGAAATACTTTAGTATGCTTGTGAACACCCAAAATGTATGAATTTTGTTTGAGTAGAAGCCTGCTAATAGTTTTCCCTCAATAACTTTAAAACGATAATTTCTTGTAAGAAATATAGGTACATAGGTTTATTAAATATAGGTAGAATAGGTACATATCTCAGATACGGCTCTAATTGATTTAAATTTTGTATTTATAATGATTCGGGAAAAATTAAAAAGGTTTTTTTTATATCAACAGGAAAACGTCTGTCGGATTAACTTGGTGTAAATAAAAAGGCAACTGACGATGTGTTCATTCCATTACAGTGTATAAAACTGTCAACTTTCATTAATTATAATCAAAATCAGAATAAAATTCATTCAAATCAAAAAAATATGGAAACGACCACACAAATGCAGGCGCAGTTATACCTTATACCTGTGTATCCAACTAGCAACTTTACGTCTTATCTATAGTAACCCTACTCCAAGGCAGGTGATAAAGGTAATTTCCTTATATTTTCAAGTGTAGATAGCTAATGATTGAAAATATTTAAACTACCTACATATTGTATGATAAAAGCCACGTACCCAATTATGACTTTTTTTTCCGAAGTTTGCTAAGTTAGTCGACCTTGGACAGGCACGATCCATCTGTCTGATGGTAAATAGCTACCGTTGCCTATGGATATATGCTTTTTCTAGAACAGGGAGATAGCCAAAGTGTTACCTACCAATATTTACAAGGCCTAGAAGGAAACTGACATGCCGGAACATACCGGTAAACTCAGCAACAAAAATTATCAATTAATTTATTTATTTTCTCTTATGAAGATTTACTGCAGCTACATAATTATTATTTATATTATAGTAAACATATAACGTAGTCCTATACCATTTATAAATTCCCACCAGCATTAAGCAGTTATTTATCTTTTATTGGAATGATTTTGTATGGAGCAGATTATGAATATAACATTTTAAGAAATAATGACGAAGTAGTGTTTGTAGGTAAGTACTTAATAATAATATTTGCATCATTAATATTTGAATACACAGCACAAAGGTTTCTAAATATGTAATTATTGTAGGAAAGCAGAAGGTTGGCCAAGTAAAGATTCGATTTTTGAATAAGAAAATATTTCAGAGTCTTGTGATCCCTGAATCATAGACAGATTTACAGGGACTTTTCTATGTAATAATCTCCTTGGTAATCATAATGTCATGTATTGTTGCGCCATCTATACACAGTATTAATAACTACTACAACAAGTTTATTGCATACTTAAATACGTCTTTTTTACTACGCACGATAGCTGATGTTTCAATATACAGATGGCATTACTAGTACGGAGCGCGAAATTATAATTTTCTTTCCATGCTGATTGCACAGATTCATAAACAATTTTTTAAATGTATGTTTGTACAGGGGTCCAATTCGTTTCGAATCCAATACCCCAATACTAAATTTACTAAAAAACGGTATTCCACTAAATAAACAAAACCGAACCACGATTGGATTACGATTAGATTGTAATCTTTGTTGTTCTTGTTAACCGAAACAATTCTAATCCACTCAAATGTGTCAAATGTTTATTGGAATACCACATGATCGAACGTCAACTTTAACTCAATCATGATTGGATCTCGATCGTTGTCAGATTTATTAGTGGAATGTAATCTAATCAAAATTGATTATTGATTAGAGGAATTGGCCCCCAGGAGGCAAGGTGGACAGCTAATCAAGCAAAATACCCCCCCCCCCCCCCCCCCCCCAATTATAAAAGCAACCCATGTATTCCCACACAATCCATATTATATCTATAGGTTATCGGTTATTCTATCTGATGTTATATTATAAATGCAAAAGTGAGTTTTGTTTGATTGTTACCTTTTCACCCCTCAACCGCTGAACCGATTGCGATAAAAAAAAGGGTTTTGGTGTTGGAAGTTCATAACATAAATAGGTATGTCAAGCCTACTTTAGCCTCAAGCCACGTTAGTGAACGTGAACTATTGAACCCGTCTTCTACTAATGGCCTTGCACGGGTAAAATCCTAAGAGTTAGAAACTCCGCATCTCATTGTAAGCAACCCACAAAATTATATTGCGCAATCAGAACAAAGTCGCCACGTATGACATTTCATCAATCCAAATACCTAGCTGCGGAAGTGCCCATAGTCTGTAGTACTAACTGGTAAGGTCAACGCCAGACCAGCACGGCTGGCTGATTGATCATTTCTCTCACTTCCTCATCGTTCGAGGCCGACAGCTATTGTTGACGAGAAAAGCCGAAAACCAATTAGTCGCGATGTTAATACCAATAAGTTTTATTTTCGTTTTATTTAGAATTAGTTCAGGTGGTTTGGTTATTTTGAAGCCTTTTAAGAATTTCAATCTAAAGTGCTGGCAGTTAAACTTACTTTTAGGTGAGAAGACTAAAATCAAGTTTGATGTCTAGTAAGTAATGCCTATAATAAAAAAAAATTATAGTTAATATTTTTTTTTATTTTTCCAATAACTTACTGACATCGTAGGCACTGGATTATCATAACAAAATGGACTCATATTTAGCGCCACTTGCGTGCAAAAAAAAAGTAACGCGATCGTGATAATGAAATATTATTTATAATATGTCTTACCTAGCATAAACCTATGATTTAATTGCCTTTCTTGTAAAGTTATTTGGACTTGGTTCAAAGTAATTTCAAGCACAAAAAGCATATATTTTTATAAATGCCCCATCGATAACCTAAACAGGTTTATAGGTACAGAGTTGTTGCAGAGAGCCGAAGTAATAAATAATTATTGGTAGTTAATCTCCTTTTTCCTCCTGGGCTTAGTGCGCTTTAGAAATAATTATTTACTCGTATTTTTTATAATAGCTTAATTTTGTGCACGACTGTATTTTTCTAGTCACGACGCTTCCTGTTGACAGTCATTTTTTTTTGTCTTTATACAATTACTATTTTTAGGGTTCCGAAACTCTAAAGAAAAAAAAACGTAACCCTTATATAAATTTGGTATACATAATATGTAAGTCGGTGACCCAAACACGGACATGTAACATACATAAATGAATTTCAAATATGGGGACCACTTTTGGGTGGTAAATTAGAAAATTAAAAAAAAAGCTTTGCAGACTATATTCTGCGACATATCAAATAAAAGGACTCGTTGTGGGGATCTCAAATATTTTTTTTTATAATTCGAAGATAAATAGTTTCGAAGATCTCCGAAACTACTGGACACAACATTTGAAAAATATACAGAAAATAGTTCTTTATCTATAGATTACAGGAAAACCTATAGGTTTTATACCATAGACTTTTTAAATGAATTCTTCTTATAAGAAGTCTATGGTAGAGTTATATAGGAAATTATGGAACCCTCGGTGGGCGAGTCAGACTCGCACTTGTCCGGTTTAATTTTTTCTAAGACACCTAGATATAACGTAGTAACATTTTACATTCTTTGCCTATACCCTATATATTATTTATTCTTTGCCTATACTGTCAAACCTTAACCGTAAAGTAATAAAGTACACATGTATGATACAGTTCCGACGCAGACAAATATTTGACGTCATATTTTGCAGTCGGTTGCACTTGTTGGTGGAAGACAAAAGTTCACGGTTGTTTCCATCACAGCTCAGTGATCTTAATGACCTTTACTCAAGACATCGCTCGGTATTTAGAAATCAAATTGGAGATCAAAAGTAGGTATACTAAGAGATTAGATACGAGATTGTTTCAAACATCAAAATCATATTTTGAAAGAATATCTCAAGAAGTATATTTCTGTTGATCGTGTTTATGTATCTATTTAGATAGAGATAAAGATTGTAAGCATTTTATGTGTGTAGGTAGGTACTAAATTTATGTATTTTGACTAGAAGGTAATTTAGGTACTATTCAAAATCAAATAATGGCAATGCTAAGGATAATGAATTCTAAGGATATTACCTACTCACCGGTGCGGTGGTAGAGTCATTTGTAACTTTCGACGTTCATATAAGAGCTTATAAATGCGTTTTGAGGTTGAATATATAATTTTGTAAGTACGTATGTTACATAATACAAAAATACCTACAAATGTTTTATTTTCAAAAATAGTTAATGTTTTATTAACGAGTATTAGCGGTTTATGTTTATATCTGTTCTGTAAGTCGCTGCCTGTCAGCATATTTATTTATATAATACATATATTAAAATACATCTTGAACTATTTATTTAATTTGATTGTTACACTTCAGTGACCATGAAATATCAAGCATTTTATTCGCGTTTGTATTAAAGATACCTTGATGTAGTTCTTAGAATTAGTTTTGAACTAAATGTAAAATGTCATGGAGTGAAAGGACTCTGCTCGGTCTATTGGTCGGTATGGCAGGAATGTCGGTGTACAATCACACAATTGAACTATTACTACAGTTTGTTTCATTAGAAATGTCCAAAAAGCCGTTATTAAAATATAATTACCTGTTTCAGAAACCTATAACTGGATTAAATAATATTAATTTATTTATTGAATGTAATAAAACGTATACATTATTCACTTAATACACTGGGTCTCTACATCTGGGGGAAAATATTTTAAAAAATCCAAGACGTAATTTTTTCGAGATATTTTTTTTTACAGAAAACTACATCCAAACAAATAATAAACAGTTAAAAATGGGTCAACTTTTTTTGGAAACTACTGTAATTAGTGACAGTCTCAGAGTGCGTGACGATTGTCAAGTCAACAATTAATTGATTGTGAGGAAACAAATACACAGAACTGAAAAGTAGTTGGACCGGTTCATCACACGGTCTTGTAATGCAGTTCTTGTGGTTAACAATCATGTACTTTCATAACTAGGTTAGCCAACAATATACAACTTATATATAACTATATGAATTTTAGAAAATCCAGTTTATACCTCGTAGTTTTATGGGCTGGGTGTTGATGAGGCAGTAAGTGAGTCTGAGTCAGGTTCCTATAAAATATTTAGGTTAATTCCATCACATTTTCACTTTCCTACATCCTACTAATATTATAAATCTGATCAGATTCCGTGCAAAGTTCCGTTATTGACGAAGTTCTCGTAAAACACGGTGGCGTTTGCCCTCAAAGTTAGAGTCAGCAAACTAAGCGAGTTTGCTGGCAGCGGTCCGCGACACCCACTTCCCCGCAAGAGCCCCGCCGTTGCTCTGCACAAGTACATTCGTTACCGAACTGTAGGGAAATAGTTAATCTGTGGTATTCATTACGAGTCAATTCATAGCAAAAAATCGAACAAGATATGAACGAGCTAAATTAGCCCTCTGATAGTCATGTGTGAAAAATTACTCAGGATATTAATATCAACAAACAGTATTAGGCCCGAAGCTGTTACAATTAATCCGCTGCCGGATCAAAATAGTTTCTACTGCGTGTTGATGTAAATAATAGATTGCATTTGTAATTCATAAGTCGAGGCGGAACACTCGGCCACTGGCCTAACTCGCATGAATATTTGCCTCCTATTGTCCTAGAATTAAAATATTATAAGGATTTTCATTAGTCTCGATAAGATGTCAACGCGGTTTTACCTTAAATCGTAGTGAAGTTATTTGATTGTTATTAAATTATACATTATACCATAGAACCTTAACAAGTAAAATGCTGTATCTAATCTATTAAACATTCAAAATATCTATTAAGTATAAATAAGACATGTTTGTAATGGGTGAAATCGAAGCCAAGACATGGCGACGCAGTCAGGGAATTAAACTGCCACAGTAAACTCATCGACGACTAAACCAGATAGTTGCTTCTTTACAAGTCAGTGAAAATCAAATATAGAGTAAGATTTATCGTATTATCGGGTAAATAATACGGGTTCGAGCTGGATATTTTTCAGCATATCATACCATTTGTAAAGCTGCTGTTTTGTTTTTATTATTTACAAAACACGCTTCCAATAAATCTGAACGCGCGATTTGAATGCATTTATAGTTTCCAAGAATACATAAAATATATCAAAATATTTACAATTTAATATGGTCAGCAAATGTAGGTACCTATACCTTTCAAAACGAGTGTCACACAGTGGGTGACTGCACTAAAATGGCTTGTAATTGTTACTTTATCTTGATTACGTTGTAATTTATCATTTTCAATTCACGTTTCGGATATTGTTTGTAACAGAACAATCGTGGGCTAGCTGCGCCGCGCCGACGAGAATTTGACGTTAATTGTGACAGATATATAGGTATATTAAACATTCGCTTTTGAATATTTATATTGTTACTATGGACCAGTACCTACTTAACTTTTTGTACCTATATGGTTGACTGAGACGAAGTAGATATTTTTTTAATTGATTTTAGTTGTGTGTCAAAAAGTTGTAGAGTTGATAGTAGTTGAATCGTGACTTGCTCACAATTTACAACCGTTTGTTAATGCTAGCTAGAGACATCTAAAATAATTTCATCTCATCTCACTATAAATGTGAAAGTATACATGTTTGTGACTCTATCACTAATCGGATTTTGATGAATTTTGGTACATAGATGGATTATACCCTGGAATACACATATTATGATACTTTATATACTGGCAAACATAAATCGCTGTAAGTCTTAGCCTTGAAATTTAATTTACGTGGCGATCACAATAGATCTAGTCAGATCGCAGTAATATAAGTAAGCACTGAAGAGACTTGAAACAGCCACCACGCGCTGGTAAAATCCTATTCTAAAACACTACGAAATACAATGATCCAATTTTGATGCAAGAGAATTCTGTTGCTGATTGACCGACCGTTCAGTTCAAAAGGTCCATATCGACCAACTTAGGTTGAGAAGACAAACGAAATCAATTCTGTCTCAAAATCCGCAACTAGCTGAGTAATTTCAATACGGAAAATAACAGAATTAATTTTATTGATACAGTTAATCGACAGTCCGGATATGGAAAGGACTTACACGAGTTAATTAATATTCTAATTAATATCATACTCGCACTATTGTCAATTGGACCGTTAAAGGACATAATATATTCAAAATGACGGACAAACAATAAAGAGTAATTAAATAATAGCCTGTCGATTTTGATTATTACGAACCGTTCGCACCTAACAATAACAATGCTAAAGGTCAGATCAGCCTTAAAAGTTTATATACCCATTTTTATTGTTTATATTTTTAATATTATCGTATCCATCATTAGGGGGATATACCAAAATTGCAATCGCAGTATGATGACTTTATTAATCAGAGAGACGTTGCTGCCCATTTTCTGGTCCTTATATCTTGACTCGGTCGGACGACTTCTACGTCCCCCACTGCATGGTGATATTCTACGCCGTTTATTACATTCTTACAATTAGCTATTCAGTAGTAACAATAGATACTCAGTTAGACTTATATTGCTAAATATTCTAGTGATGTATTCCACTCTATAATATTTTTTCATGATCTTGTATAAGATATGTTAATCAATGCCCTTTCAGCCATATTACTTAGTATCTATAATTAACTAAATCGTGACTATGTGACTTCGCCGTACTACCTACAAACATTATATAACTTAAACACAATACAAAACTACTTTATATAATTTCATATTCAGTTTGAGAAAACATATAATTTGATTCGGTCGAGTAATTTTAGTTGTAATTGCTAACATGTCATTAAATAATTGAATCCAGTGATGGAAGGCCGACTGGAAGTGACAGATCAATTCATCAAACATTTTTACAAATATTTATATTGAGAGGTATGTTTCGTCGGCTACACTTGACAGGCTGTTTCCTACAAGGCTTTATGTGGTTTAATACTCTCACTCACCCTAAGCACTTCACCACGGAAGTCTGGTGCTCATCATTAATGGCTACCGTTCAATTTTGAAATAATAATCAGTTTTTGGTTTAAAGACTGGTTTAGTGAAAATCATCCTCAGGTTATGGTCAGAATCAGCTGTCACCCGCGGTTTCACCAACGTTCCCAGAATAAAAAGTAAACTATGTTCTTCTCCATATTATCTCCATACATAGGCTATCCGCATGCCTTTCATCGTGATCGGTTATAGACAGACAGACAGTTACTTTCGCATGCATAATAATAGTATGGATTGTCTAGAAAATGTATAGTAAACGTAGACACCAATTTGAGCTGCGCGTGTATCGATATGAACATATTTTGTTAATTAACTTTCAATTGTTTTTGATTATTGAAACACAAAACAACACAAGTACTTCAAGAAGTAATTAAGGTAGTTGATAATAAATTCCTGCGCCGATAGGCAGTCGACGAATGTCGGTAAACGTGCGGCCCCGCCCCTGACAGTAAGAGCTACCGACTCTGTTGTTAAGGCATGGTTATCTGAGCGTATTTATGTACCTAAATGGCTATTTTTAATTTACCCACATTGCTTTAAGGGGTGGAAGTTCCTACTCGTCCTATAGGCAAATCTGAATCCGAAAAAGGAATACAGCCTTTTCATACATTATATTCCAGCAAGGTTGGTTTTGTATGTTTTTTTTTTTCGGTAATATTATGGTTATGCTCACTAAAGTTAATAATTGCTATTATATAAATCAGTCAATAAGCGATTCAAAACTATAGTAGTTAGTTTTCTCTATTTTTGTATTAAATAATTATAGATCTCCTTACAAGTAGTATTATTATTTGGTCTGATTGGCCACTACGGGTCAATAAGATAGGCCCATAAAGTACAATATACATGAGTCACTCTGATATATTATTTTGTTTCTAAGCGTAGGAGCCTTAACAGGACCGCAGATAATATAAACGACAACCGTGACATATTGCTGTCGCACAATTTTATTGAGTTCTTATTATAAACCAATAATAATTAACATAATCACAGCCGGATACGCAACGCCACACCAACTCGTGGGTTCAGGATTACAAGTTTAATTAAGAAAAAAAACGGAATTTAAATTACATAACTGGAGGGTTAGAAAGAGAGTGCGTCCTGGAAAATACTGAGAGAGACAGCCTAATATCAGATGCTGGGTAGCAGGGATAATTTTGTGTCATTTACAGCTTCATAGTATGTTTTGGATAGTATTTGATCAACGTTTCGCCTAAAATTGAGCTATATTACGAAACTCCCTACAAATCTGTCAAATTAGATGAAAAAAAAGGTAGCTGACACCCGGGATTAACACATAGGCTACTTTTTATTCCTCGGGAACGCGGGTGAAGCCGCGGGGCGGAAGCTAGTTGGAGTCATATCAGCAAATAGCAGTAACGATCTGAATAGAAACATAGGTAATGATAGCCAGGTCATTATCGTACTATTACAAAAAAAATCTTCGATGAAACTAGGTTTGGTATTAGGGCCAAGTCCGAAAAACGAAACACAATAGTTCGATCATTGTTATCAAATTATTAACCAATAGAATTGCAGCAAACTGAGAAGTTGTACTAGCTGTCCCCCGCGGTTTCACCTGCGTTTCCATGATAAAAAGTAGCCTATACAACCTGCATGGCGATTGTCTATCTCCGATTCCGATCCCTCGGAATCATCTTATAATTTTGTTATTGTATATCTTAGTTGAACAACTAAACTGCGATTGTAATTACTTCTCATTATAATTAATCATTTGAAATTAGTCATGGAATAAAAAAAGATAGACAAAACCAAAATTTTAAAATGATTACGAGGGACCTCGTAATCGCAATCGGAGATAGACAATCGCCATGCTGATCTAGATAAGGCAACATATAATTGTCCATGGGAAATACAGTTCACACAAAGTCTTTTTAGTGCCTTTGAAGGCGTTTCTATTTTATGTTAAAAGTTTTTATTTTTCAATTTTTAGTTTTTTATGTGTAATCAATGAATCTCAAGGTCACTGACCTAGGATAAACCTATTAGCGTTGTACCTTCCATCATCGTTCCTGTAATATTTAAGAATTATCCCCTAACAATACAACAACACAACGTACAACTCCTTAACGGTTAGGAGACCGTTAAGGAGTTGTACCTTCCATCATCAGCTCAGCAATATGTGATGACTACCAGACGCAAATATCTGAATATTTTTAGAAAATAAATGTAAAACATTATTAGTGCGTGGTTAGTGCCTATAAAATTTGAAGAGTTCCCTCGATTCCTTCAAGATCCCATCATCAGATCCTGACTTGGTGACGATGTGACCACCTGTAAGTATAGTAATTTCCAAATCGGTTTAGGCATCTTCGAGAAATCAGGGAACATACATAAAAAAAAAGATTCCAACGAATTGATAACCTCGTCTTGAAGACATTTAAAAATAACAAAAACCGTAACCTAGGCAACCGCTGTCATCCATTGACAACCGCGTCGCATCGTTCGCCCATGCTTGCCATGCCCATTCTTCCCGCTTAACGTTATTTTTATCATCGTAGCGTGATGTTCTATAGCCTATAACCTTCCTTAATCATTGGGCTTTCAATTGCAAAAAGGTTTTCCCAAATCCCACTGGTAGATCCAGAGATTAGCGCGTTCAAACAAACAATCTCTTCAGCTTTATTATTAGTATATATATAGATTACTTCTACCATAGAATAACTTCTTATTTTTTTGTTTTATTAAGTGCTGTGCCAATAAAATATATCCTTTTTTCATGGAAAAACTGGGTGCGATCGCGAGAAGTGACCTAAAATGCCATAAAAACTATATCAAACCGATAGAAATGTATCTATAAATACTTGCAGTGACATTTTATTACTTCACCTTGATTGTACAATAAAATTGAATTGCCCCTTCAGTAAATACTATGGTCCACAGTATGGCCCATAAAACTAAGTACCTACTAGCTAGCCTATAAGTAAATACAGCAATTCAATGGAACGCACGTATATTACTGCTGTGACACTGGTATTTCTGACATGTAGTTGTGCAGGGAATGACTTATTAATCATTGCGAAACGATGCAATTAACACATAACGGTTTTAGTGATGAATGGTTTAACTAGTTGCGGTTTTTTCAAATAATTTTAAGTGTATGTTAGTAATATAAATTAATTATAAGGGATTTATATATATTTTCTGTATCAAACACATCTGTTTTCTTTTCTTCTACTTAGATACATAGGTATATCAGTATTATACCTCAAAGTGTTTTTTGTCTATTTCGATTAAGGTTTGGCAGTCTATTTTCCTATTTAAATATAAAAATTATAAGTTAGTTTGTATATTGATAATCTTTCTTGGTGGTGATGTTGTTAGTTTCCGAAACTAGTATTACTAATATTAAATGTGATATTTTGAGATGTAGATACCCTCAGAACTAGTAAGTTACATATATTTTCCTCATCAGTTATTTATTTACTAGGATCCCAATCAATTGATTTTATCAACGTTCTGTGCACTAGCTCATCTAAAAGTTATTTATCCTACGTTATAAAATCCACAATATTATAAATTGAAAGAATCGGTCACAAAAAATGGGTCCGGTTTTATAAAACGGAACATGCGACAAAAAGGTAAAAACCCCGTAACATTGACGGAAGTAAGGATTTCCCATTCAATGCATTAGTACCTACTTGCTGTCCACTTCAATTTACATACTTAAAGCATTTCAATTAACTTCATATACTAATTATCAAAGTATTATACTGTTACTAATAATATAAAATTTTTGCTGAAAAAAATGTCGAATGGAAAAAATATTACACTGAACGATTGTCTTTAAACATGAAGTAAATATAGTATGTATGGTCCTTAGAAATTGATTTCCTAAGGTATGTTTTTATGGCCAAACTTATTTTAATTCAAAATGAATCTCGGGAACGCAGGTTTTATTTTAACAGATTTTTTTTTATGTATGTTCCCCGATTACGAAGACGCCTGGACCGATTTGGAAAATTCGTATACTAAAAATTACGAAGTAGAGGCGTGAAACGATATGGCGTGAACAATAGATGATAATTATAGGCTTGTGTTGATCACAATCTTGCCATAGTAGGTGATGATGTGGGCGAAGGTGGTAGTTATACAAATACTATAGTTTGCTCACGATGATTACTTTCACCGAAAGCTAACCCATTTTGGGATACGACACCTCGACCTTCACCACGGTATTCAACGTCACTATCACTGAGGAAACAAGCGTTCATATATTATGTCATTGTAAGGTAAAGAGCCTTCAACACCACACACTATGATAAAACCGGGAATTGCTATTCAAATTATAAAAACAGAATTAAAATTGCCACGAACTTCTTATGGTGGTGTTATGGATCATGAACTTTTTAGTCTAACTGAACGTTTTTTTTTGTTTTTTGAAAAGCTCCAAAAATCTCTACTATCCTTACCAATATAAAATGTGAATTTGTGTTTTTTGGTTTGTCTATTTCACGCAGCAACAGAGTAAACGGATCAACATGATTTTTTTCATAGTATTTACGGAACGGTGGAAGCTAGAATTAACAACATACCCTTTTCACCGTATCTAACAACAAAAATTGTGATAGGTATACAATAAAACCTGATTTTTGTTGGAGGTAATTTATGTAGATACTGGCACAGTATAAATGCAAAGTGTTTAATCTATTGTTCT
Organism: Tethea ocularis; assembly: GCA_963555595.1. Taxonomy (NCBI): domain Eukaryota; kingdom Metazoa; phylum Arthropoda; class Insecta; order Lepidoptera; family Drepanidae; genus Tethea; species Tethea ocularis. The sequence continues at coordinate 4,478,499 of OY741970.1, read as the reverse complement.
TCCTGTGTTCTAGTTAGTGTCTTTGACACAAGCAATATATGTTTCTGGTAAATAACCACTGTTTTATTTAATATTTCCATTTATTTTAAGGTGTAAAGTTACTAATAAAAATTCATGGTTATACATAGACAATCGTTTCTTGTATTATGAAATGACTCAACTCTCTCGAGTAAATGAATTTTTAATGCAGTAATGACTAATAGCTAAGTGAATTGACTATTTCGAAAAGAAAATTCACTCTAACCTTGAATCTCTGAGGTGTTGTTACTAGTGATTCATTCAGTACATATTTGAACAAATCATTACCAATTTGACAAGAGCTGTAACTTTACTTTTGTTTGACTATAATCTCAACGTGGCGTAGTAAGTGATGATGAGGCCTAAGGTAGTGAGCTCACAAATTCATAAAGGAAATTCAATAAAAATATATGTTTTATGTACCTAAGCAGTATGTTGAAAATACTAAATAATTTAAATAGTAAATGAAATTAATGAAAATAATAATGATTAAGTGATTTAATGAAAGTAGATTCTCTTTCACTTTAATTTTAAAATAACAGCCGCTGAGAGAATGCGTTTCTGACCCTTGTTAATTATGGTTCATCTAAGACATGGTTAATCTTATATCGACAGAATCTTCACAAAACTATGCCTAAGAAAATACCAAAGAAAGACCCATCGAAATCAGATAATCAGTTTCCGAGATAAACCTCTCCCAAAATACTCGTATAAGTTACTCTATGGATGGATAAACCAATGATTAACTGGTGTCATAAACTCAGTCTACCAGCAGCCGTACTTTAATCTTGTTTGATTGGTTAATACGTGAGTTGGCGACACAGTTGTCTCGGGCAAACAATGAATTTTTATTTAGATGCGGTTTTTCCACCGGCAAACGTTAGCGCACTGTTACACTTCGCGGATGTTATAATGTGGTCACTACTATTAGGGTTGGCGCTGTTTTTGATACTCTTCAATTAAACTCAAACTCTAAACACATTTATTCAGTTTAGGCCCTGATAAGGCACTTATGAATGTCGAAAGTTACAATTTTTACAATAGATTCCACCACCGGTTCGGAATACACTTAAACTTAGTTTAATGATGTTTTAGAAACAATTCTCTTTGATAAATTCATTAATTAGCTCTGTTGTAATATTTTGAATTATGTTATTTATTCATTAAGTAATAATGAGTGAGTTTACATGCGACTAAAGAAGAATTCATTCTTCTGGAACTGACAGTCAGATTATATAAAGTGCATTTATTGTTATATTTTTCTAGTAAAATTTTATTATAATTACTGATTAATTAAATTTTAATGGAGTAGGTAACCTTGATTGAGTGTAGTACAGTTGACGGCTATTTAAATGGGCTGTATCAGACTATATCTATATTGGCGTATCCAAACTCGTCACACGGTCTTCTTTATTTCATTTTTTTCGACGTCTATATTCTTGTCTATATTTATGACTAAAATATTGAACTTTAAATTAAAGCGGCACGCTATGTATGATAGCCATTTTAACAGGAGGATATCTCTCCTTGTCTTTTCTGATCCTTTTCTAACTTACGTTAGATGGTTTAAAGCTGGTCTTTTTCTTGTAAAATCCAGGTTTTAAGGCTGATAGAAAAAAGGATTGTTGAAAATGCTACCCCTAAAGGGGGGAAATGGAGGGAAGAATAGGGGAACGCGAGTGAAACAGTGAGACTAAAAGCTAGTTTATTAGATAAGTTTATGCAGATAATGCCCCATTACTTACTCATAAATAATATGTTATACAAAGGTCATTAGTCTATGTCTGCAGTCATCGTTTTCCCAAATTCTTTGTCTGTCATACTTAATACAATGAAGTCTACAATGTCTATTCATTTAATATGACTCATTTTCTTGTTTTTATGAGATATTATATGAATTTCGTAAGTCGATAGTGCTTTATAAGCTTGCTATATTAGGTTGATTATGTCATCCGTCGATTAGTGGTATGTTAAAAGGTAAAAAAATGTCTCTTTTATCTGTTACGAATATGAATGAATTCACAGATGAGGGGCGAATTAGCTTTTATTTTACTACATGTTTGAGTACAATTTCACCGTGGTCAAGTCTAGAAGGGAACTGGCTCTCAAGTATAGATATCGGTACTTGGCACCAGTAGGTTGGTACTTTACAGATTTATCTGAGTAACAATAGTTCAAGTTATGCAAGTGTTATAAAGCCCTGTAATTTAATCAAAGGGTTAAATACGCCTACATTATGAAACTTTATTTGAGAATTTAGGGTCATGTTGGTCGTTGATGTCTTTTGTTGGTAGCGCTCATACTGTGCGTAATAATACCGTAGCGCCCTGTAGGTATTTAAAATTAATTAGGTATAATCTCTTCCCTGGTGTAAGTCTAAAGTTCTATTGATGCTGAACTATGAGGTCACAATAATTTAATAAAAATAGCTCCAACTAAATAAAAAAATTCTCATAAATAATCAAATCAGTCAGTAGCCTAGCTTTTTTTACAGAACTCTCGATCGTTATTTATTTTATTATTGTACGTGTGAAATATATTTAAACCCCCTATTTTACCCTTTTTGGGAAGTAAATCAATAGCACAATAATTAGGGTAATTTTAATAGATTAGTGTCATAATAAATTCCGGAATTCCATAGGCGACACTTCAAAATAAAATAACATTAAAATATGTACATAATCCACAAAATATTCTGTACAGAAACATAAATAAACTAATAAGCAACGTAAAATACAAACAAGCAAATTCGCCGAAGAGTAACGTGACTGGAAAAAAGTATTACAGCTGCGTGCAAAATTAGATCCGCAATTGTTTCCAATTTTCCAATAGACCACAACTAATCATAAAATCCAACCGGAACCTATAATACATCAACGGAAGCTTATTACACATTGCTCTGTGAACTGACCATCGAGGCAGTGATACAGCTGAGGTCTCGCAGAGTAAAAGGAACAGGTCACACTGTACTCAGTACCCGCGTGATCGCCTGCGCGTACGCATGCGCGCCAACCGCGTCTAATAAGATACAAATCCCGCCAAAACGGCATACATTCGAAAAATTACGCGTGTTATAATAATTCCAAATTCAAACGTGACAGTTGATATTTATTATCTGTGGACTCGTCTTGAGAAAAACATTGCGTTCTGTTTTTTTTTACTACGTGAAGGCGTAGACGGGGACAATAAAGGTAATGCTTATCATTGTAGATTATCAGTAGTCTATAAATAGTTTGTAATAATATACGTAGGTATAAGTATCTTCTATATTTTTTTCGTATCTAAGTATATAAATTATTCGTTCGTTTTCGAAAAACGTACATAGTTGTTCAGGATATAGTTTAAATGCAAGTTGTTTATCGAGCAAAGTTCATAAAATGTTTAATCATTCCTGGAATATAATAAATTCAGACGCATTGTACTTATAATGACTCAATTACTATTAGACAATTCGCGTAAGAACTTTACTTATAGATGACCAATAATGGCTTAATTGTAACAACCTTGAGTCAGTGTCGTTAATATTTACGTAAAACCGTCGTCTCGTTTCGATCAATGACATAACCCTACTACATTCAAGATCTAAACTATTTATTAAATACACGAACAGTAAAAAATATATGGAACAAAAAACGGTAATTTTTGGTGACTGTGTGATATAATTTATTTAGTGCGATTGAATTCATGAATCATAAATACATTTGAACTCAAAGTATAGGTACATACCCTTTGAGCCTTTTCCTTATAGTATATTCAGTATTTTAACCATAATATTATTTCAGTAATTGGTAAAAAAATTACTGGTAGGTACAGAACCTAGTGTAATAAAATTTTGTTTGATATTGTTTTTTGTTTTGGCCGTAGGCTTTGTAAGGTCGGTAACACATTGGCAATCCTTGTGACATATCTAAAGCCCACAGGTAACAGTGGCTACATAGGTACCACCAGGTAGGTGCCTGCTCCATCAGGTCAAGCTGCTGGTTGCAGAGTTTTGATATAAAGAAGCAGAACTCTCTCTGCACTACGAGTCGTTTGTCGCAACATAAGAGCTATCAAAGAAAAATCTCGCTCAGTAACGCTCGCTTGTCAGACATAAAACTCACTGCTCGTTTCCGCCAACTAGTTTCTCGCAAATCGTCGACGGTGTGACAGGTGCCTTACCTACACATTTTATAAACAGGACGGAAGAAAGCTTTAGTCGTTTGTCATGAACAAACAATTTACAATTGGACAAATCAAATTAGTTTCTTTACCTTTACAAATCAACCTTTTCTAACGTTTTCCTCAATTATTGATGTTTTAGAAAAACAAAGGTCGTTGGTTATTTTATTCATTTCTATTGTCTTACTAATACCTACTTATGGCGAAAGTTTAAAAGATTGAGTATTTGGTTGGATAGTTGTTGATCAATTACCTATAAGGTGACTCTGAATGGGGTGGGTTTAGTGAAATTATAATAATAATATCCTAATATGTAAAATCATGACGTTCCGTCAAGAATAATCTAAAATATTATATTATATATGCAAACACATAAGCATTGTATGTATGTAAACTCGAGTTCGATAGATTTTAATTATAAACATGGTAAAATATTGATATTATTATGTTGGACTACTGGATAAATCATACGTAGCTTTACCTTCCAAGGTTTCAAGTGATTTATTAAATGGAATTATAATTTTTACACTACAAATAGACTTGTGGTTAACCACAATCCTACCTTGCTAAGTTACAACGAAGCCGAAAGTGGTAAATACAGTGCCTAAAAGGAAATGCAGCTGACAAAACACACGATTTCTGAAGTTCACTGAAATCACATGCTTATAGCAGGATTCAAACCCACTTAAACCATGACATTCGACGTCACTGCTGGAACGTCTTAAAATTTCCCATCTCTTACACGTTTTACTTACAGATAAAAAGCTTCATTGAGATAAAAAAAAAATGCAGCAGTGGGAATAAGAAAACTGCTAATCGTTTTTAGATTTGGAAAATTTCATGGAGTTTTATTTAATCATATCCAAAATGGGCATACTTCATTTAGTATGAAGCTGCTTCGCGGTAATCATCATTATCATCATAAGTAATTGGATTGATGCAATACAATTTTAACTGTTATATACAAATGATACCGTAAAAGTAAAATCTTGTAATTATAAACAAAAAGTATTTTTACCAGTTGTTTACCTCATCAGACTTTCCTCCTCTAAAAAGTCCCGATTTATTTAGACTTTCCTTTCCCAAGGATAATTTGTGGTTGCTCAGGAGCGTAATTGGGGAGATATTAGAATAATACACTCCTAGTTTTATAATGTCAATATTAATAGCTCTGGATGCGGGTAGCGCAATACCGGTTATCGTGGAAATCCTTGGGGAAGCCTTTGTCCAGCAGTGGACGTCTTAGGCTGATATGATGCGTAATAATAAAGCAACTATACCAACAGTAATTTATATATCTATCATTGATTTTAATTAGAGAATATCACAATATCATATATATATTACAATGATTACTAAAACGACATGTGTAAGCGCATGGTCCATATGTCGTTTTTCCCCCCACCCGGAAATAATCGAGTTTTTTCTTATCTCTGACCTTAAATCGAAAGTCTGTCGGCAATTAAAACAAGTTTTAATAAGAGAATAATACTTATACAATGTACATACATCATATAGGTACCTGCTATTATTCCGGGTAACCTTGTCAAGTCGTTGATCTGTTGAAATCTTGTGAAATTTCGACATTAAAGGAAATGATTTCAATAACCAGTGAATAACATGTGGTACCACTTTATAAATGTCAGTGAATTATAGCGAGCGATCTTTTCTGAACTTATCTTTAACGAGCGCAATATGGTTGGATAATGTTTTTTAGGGTCTCTCGCAACATTGAAAAAATCTGTTCTTATTTATAAAGAACTAGCTGTTCCGCGCGGTTTCACTCGCGTTCCCGGGATAAAAAGTAGCCTATAACCTTCAAGAATAATGTAGCTTCCTATTAGTGAAATAATTTTTCAAATCGGTTCAGTAGTTTCGGAGACTATTCAATGCAAACAAACAAACAAACATACAAACAATCAAATCTTTCCTCTTTATAATATTAGTATAGATTGATTATTTGTTCGCTAATTTGATTTACTCAGCCATAGATTTTATTTTATATATGTCACCGTATAATTATGAGCACCGTTGTTTTGTGATCTATCTCGCGAGTTTGTAGACTGTCGATGCATTATGAACTAAACCATATTGCTTGCAATGTGGCAGTGTTAATTTGTAGATCTGACTGCGTTATTTTTTTATGTTGGTACCTCTCAGTTCATAGTGTCACATCACATGTCTGATACGCTCTTGAAATTTTTTTTTTAACTTTATATCAGCGATGACACCTGGTATCGTGAGTTTTCGTGCTTACAATATTTTATCATATTTTACTTAATTGCTCACCTTTTTAATCCCAAACGACTATGCTCTCTTCCTTCTATTTATGTTGTTTTTGTAGTTTATCAACTTATTTATTTTTGACCGAATCTTCTAAATATTTAAAAGGAAAAGGACTGACTAAACTATCGTACAGCTCAAACCACTAGATGGATCGGGCTAAAATTTGGTATACAGATTGCTAATATAACAAGACGCAAGCATTTGCTAAGAAAGGATTTTTAAAAATTCAATCTAAGGGGGTAAAAAAAATAGGGAATTGTGGGTGAAACCGTGGGCCGGAAAGCTAGTTCATATTACTATAGATAAAGATGTCTAAAAACAGTTGTATTCTCCATTAGAGTATTGCGCACTTGTTTAGGTTAGTACCAATTTTTTTTTCTTGGTCAGTGATATAGGTAATTTGAATGTTAGTGATACTTATAAAAATAAATAGCCACAAAAATGAGATCATAAAAAATGCCTAGCTGAGTTTCTTGCCGGTTCTTCTCAGTTGACGATGACCTCCGAACCGGTGGTAACGTAGAATTTATGTTTTTTTTTACCTTCATAAGTTTTTGGGCTTAAGGTTTATGGCCCGCAGTTTGAATTTGTAACGAATATTTCGTGCGTTTTAATTTATTACGTCAATTTCATATGTTTCGTAATTTTGTGATTATCGACTCAAGGTTATGACTATAAATTTGCCTATGTACCTATTCATTTTTCAAAATATATTATACCTACATTTGTACATTGGTTATTTTCTGACAATTGATAAGGAACCTGTCGCCAAGTTCACCTGAACGCGAATTAAATATGGTGCCGGGTAGAAACTAGTACTTATTGCTTCGCATAATGAAGGAAGAAATTCCTTCTCTGTCTGAATATTTCTTTACAGTAAATATTAATCGAATATAAGTTTTAATACTTACAATCTTTTACTTTTACTTATTATTTACAACTTGTTATCTCTTAGTATCATCACTGTATAGTGATGATAGATTATTTATAGGACCTCTATTTGTCCCAAAGGATGGCCTCCAAACCTCCCCTTGTCTAGCCATTCCCAGTCCACCAGCTTTACTATCAGCACATTATGTCTCTAAATAATAACAATCATGGTTGTAAATCACCCAAGAGTTTCTATTGGGTATAATTTACTCTTTTTACCACTCTCAAAACTCCATCTCTTTTCACTCCTTTTCCCCCCAACTCAATCAGTCTTACCAACTTCATCAACTTACATATTCATCATTTTTTTTAATTTCATCTACTCATAAATCGCGCAAGTAAGTATCGCCTTTCGCGACAGAACCAATGTAAAGATTTAAATAGTTTTAAAAGCATAAAGAATACGTATGTACATAGAATAATTAATTGACATACGTCTTAGCCGCTAATCACAAAATTCCTTTCAATAATTACGTACTTAAATTAATGTAATAAATTATAACGCAAAAAATATCCGCCCATCCACCATTACTGAATGACTTTTACAGGGAACATTATGATAGCAGTGAACTGGCAGTATATTTTTGAGTACCTAACTACTTTATGAGTAGGTATGTCTCAAAACAATAGTATTATTTAATATGACTGGATTATATTATTATGTTGATCTGATTTTTTTACATGAATAGAATATTAATCTAAAAAAACCAGTAACACACGGATATAGATCACGATTATAATATCATAATATGATCACAATACATCAAAATGTTGCATATTCTTATGGTTATTTTTGTAATTATTCCGCGAATTATTACTTATCGCAGTGGTCCTTGAAATTTCTGATGTAATTGTAGTTTGACCAAAAAACAGTTTAACTGGCTATTAATATACTATTAATATTGAGAAATAACAATTAATTTAATCTTGCCAATGTCCTTCTGTCATAAAATCTTCTGCGTAAAATCGAATGAATGTTCAGTAACATCTTTAACATATTATATTGAGATAATAGTTCAGTTTAAAGATAGTTTATTTGCAGTACCAAAAGAATGAAAATTCAAGTACCTACCTACTAATCTCAATGTATTTAAAAAGAGAAAAAGAAACCGATTAGGTAGGTCATTGTGGATTCACAAGTGAATGAAGCCAAGGGTAATGTGTGAATTAAAGTAGTAGTACCAAAGGGCTAAGTATATCAAGACGGTATGAAACCTGTTATATACTTAACATAAACAAAAAGTTGATCAGCGCCACCAATAACGTGACGCAATAAGATTTGTGAGTGACAGAATCAGGTCATCGGTTCCAACCATATATTGGAAAATTACCTATAATCTCCCTCTAACCTGCCTCTAGGTTCAACATGATCAATTTGATCAATCAAATAATCTAGTATTTAACTGTATATTTATGGCTAACACCCTCAAGTTAAATATGTGCAACCAAGCAAGCCCTTTTAGGTTTTGTGTTCACATTCCATAATGAAATTTTGGTCATATACGTCGATTGCAATGAATAGTAAAGAAATGTTGAAAGTAAAATGTTATACTTACAAATGGCCTGGAAAGTCGAATCAATGTCAAATATCATTGAAATTAATATCAGGGAGAGAACCAATGAAAGATCTTTGTCATATGTTATGTCAAATACAAACTTTCGCATTTCTAATATAAGTAGGATTATTTAAAATATTTAGAAAACTGTCTCTATGTGGTAACAGAAAATTACAAAATAGTTGATTTAATAACAGCACAATGTTAAAAAGCAGTTAAATATTTCCAACAAAAGATAATTTGTGTTGTAATAAATCTGTGAAATAGAATCACATGAATCGTAAAATATTCAAATGTGGGTAGTGTTCTATTAGATATCGTTAGCGTAGTGACATAAGGGTAAAATAACTAACTAAAACTGAATTATGTGTAGGCATGATTTAGTTAGTACGAGGAGTAGTAGTAGGTTTGACATATTAACTAATTCTATTCAACTTCACCTGAATATTTTTTGAGATGTCCATAAAATTTCACTTGGTACAAAAGTAAACTCTACATACAAAGTTGTAAGTATTGTCTGCTATTCTGTATTCTTCATGAAATTATTTTTGGTAACTAAAAAACCTGGTTTAATTATGTAAATATGTCGTTAAAATATTATTATGTATCGATAAATAAATATGGCAAAAAATCGGACTATTGCACATTCACGGCCACGCCGTTGCATTCCAAAAGACTGCTCGATTTATACTTTGCAAGGTCGTCGAATTGTAGGCTTGCTAACGTAGAATTCGCATAATCTGATAAATCGATATTATACTTTTCAGTTGTTATCCAACTGTTTAATTCCATATCCAAAATTTACCAAAGGGAACCCTATTTTTGAAATTACAATGTGTGACTGTTTGTCTTCTTTCACGTGGTTCAAAGGGCTGCTATTACATCCCTAAAAAAATAAGGTGAAGTAGGTAAGTTTATTATTCGCGACGTTTTATTTAGGTACAGAGTTGCGTTGCCCTATATTAACAATATTTAAAATAGGTCCTTCCGTCTATTGCGTGGTTTGCTTTAGATTTAAAAAGGACTGTGAACCTTAAGTTCGCAAGACACACCATAAACGGCCGGTTTGTCTCATATTTTATAATTAATTCGTAATTTATAAAATTAATCATGTATTTATAGTCATGTCCAAGTTGTTCAACACTTGTGTCAACGCCGCAAAAGATTGTCATAACGCACGTACCTAATATATTTAAATTATATACGTTATGTTGTGACAGTTAACACTGACATTTAAAATCAATAGTTAGCGAGCGGTTGAAGATCAAACCTACTCAATTTATCAATTAAGTATCAGCATTGTTGGCTGTAGGAATTATGGAGTCTAAAGGAAATGTCGGTAAATCTTGAAATCATATCTCCATCCATAAACGTTTATACGTCCATGTCTCATTTAAAAAAATATAATGTCACTCGGTATTCTAAATTCATGGGTAGACAGAAAATGAAATGCTGAATACTTATAGGTAATTCGCGGATTGTCCAGTAATTAGATAGGTAACCAAAAATTATACAGTCGACCAAAATTATTAGAAGCAATAGATCGAAGAACTATGAAAGAGAAATACTGAATATAGAATCTTTTTTACGCTATTAATTTACTCGCTTTTTTTTATTCAATACTTTGAGGAAAACATTCTTTACATCTCGCTCCACTTAGCAGTAAGTGTACATAGCGAGCTACCTACCTAAGTTCGACAAAGACAATTTGTGGGCGTATTTCTTTTACCATAACAACCGGCTCAGACAGGAAGTGCTCTATATTTCTTACTAATCCAACGGCATCCAATGTCAACGCTCGAATATATCTAGGGATTTGTATATAGGTAGTTATTTATTATGTCAAGCTAATTATTATAAATGTGTTTGATGGTCACATAATAAAAAGTGTAATTCGAAAATATTAGTCGACAATTTCAAGATTTGGAACTGTTATTTTGAAACAAGTCGTTGTATGTTACGTTTGTTACGTTTTATGTGCTTGTGTATGTTACCACTATTGCCGAAAACCCCTGGCCTAGAAAAAAATATTTATGGAAGTAACATCATGAACTTCAGAGCTCATCGCCATTGCAGAAGCCCTTTCTTATATAAAATCATTGAATTTTAATTGTTTTGTAGTTTTCACAGACTCTAAAAGTGCAATACAGCACTTAGAAAAATGTACATCCAATTATCGAGAAATTCCACTTGCGTACGATATTTTAAAATGTTTTTGTGAGCTTAGATCTAATGGTAAGCGTGTAATACTCCAGTGGGTGCCTTCCCATATTGGGTTAGCTGGGAATGACGAAGTGGATAGGTTAGCAAAAGAAGCCTCTGAAGATGGTATTATATATGATTGTTTGCCATACTATTCAAATGTATTACGAAGATGTGGTTCATATCATTATGGAATGTGTACGGAACGAGACCCGAAGAAGGCGTATGTTAATTCAATTTAATATAACAGTTTATGATGTCGGCTGGTGTAATAGTGTTTTGGCTTCTCCCGCTTCGGAGGAGGCCAAGATGCTTTACAAGTTAGTTGATTGTGGAATTAAGGCCCGAAATAATTAGTAATTTGTCAATTCATTTATTGTAGTATGTATGTTATTTTGAAGCATTACGGAGGTGACATTTTCAAATTGAAAAAACCTCCAAATAAATAAAGATAAAAAAAAAAAAAAAAAAACATCATGAACTTCATTGACCAAATATTTAAGTAGCACCTCTAGAGAAGATGACTAGATCGATTTATCAACCGCAAAAATAGTCATTAAGAGTCGTTTTTGATAACGCAAATTAATATAATATAGGTGTTTAATCATATCAAATTATTCGTGGTAGGTAAAATGTAAAGGTTTCTATAAAATTAAAAATAAAGATAACGTTACAATTTTCAAAGAGGAAAACGGAACCATTATAAAGCATAAATAAATTACCTAACAGTGGTTATAACATATCTTTTTCAAACCATATGGGAGCAATTATAGACTCCCATAACCATTACATGGCATTACATTACATTACGTCGTATCTGTGAGTGAGATGAGTTTCCCACGGTGCGCTTGCGCATCCGCCGTGATCTAGATGCACTTCGGCGATAGTGTTTCGTGATAATCGTGTAAGGACACTTGCCAAATATGCTCTTGAAAATTGCTATTGTGTGGCAGTCTCATGACCGTTTAGTGAGGTCATTTATAACATTTTATGGAGTTAATTAAGTCGGGTGACTTGTAGAATATCACTATATTATATTTGTATATTGATGGGCCCATGTTGGAATTGGTAAGATAATCGGCTACCTGTCACGCCAAAGGTCGTTAGTTCGATTCCCATTGGAAACAAGCGGAACTCAATAATTTTAATAAATTCCACTTAAATCAACAATATTGAGAAAATATTACAATTTATAACAAAAATTACTTTGGTGAGTCAGCCTGAGTCATTGAGTTCAATTTAAAGGCAAGTTATTTAAACGGCATTCCTTGAAATTGACGATTGTGATTTTATTACTCAGTAAAATTAAATGTCAATTGTGAATTAGTAGGTACCAACCTATATAATGTATTAGTTAATTTATGTATTGTTTCATTTGATATTACCCCAGATTCGATTTAAAAGTAATTATTAAATTGGTTACGAGCATGACATAAATCTTCTAAAACATATTAGATACGTAATATACGAAGATAATATCGAAATAAAATACCTACCTACAGTAAATAAGATTTTTATTCCTACTAGGTACAAAGTAGGTAGGCACACTACCATTGACAAAATATTAATGACAATAAACTATAGCACATATGGCTATGAATAATTTTAAACATTTTATTCATCGATTTAATATCATATTACACCGTTTAGATTGTTTAAAATTTACATACTAAGTCGCCAAATAGAAATATAGTTCTTAGCTCGTACCATTTACAATTCGTGAAAAGCAAAGTGAAGGGACAGATCCAAGGTAGGTATTTATAGAATTGATTCTGTGACTGAATTAAAAAAAAACACAATCTATTATATGAAGCGAAGTTTTAAGTGGGAATTTGCAGTGATTATTTTAACTACAGCCGTAATAATTATAATTTCCATACAATGAAGTGAAGGCATTTTAGTGATCGTATTTATTCTCGGGTTTCCCCTGTCTCAGCTCCAAATTCATCTGCGGCGTATGTTGAATGGCATCACGATTCGCCTTTCAAATCGATGCCATTTGTAAAGTGGCAAGGATATCACGAAACGGGGGGAAATCCAGCCATAACTATTGCCACGACATATACTTAGTACAACTAGTTCATTTTTGGCATCCAATTATTTTGATAATGTAGTGGTCCTCAACATAAAATTTAACAAAAATGTTTTATTGTTTCAGATAAACGACGTGTAATTGATGTGTGGTGTAATCTATAGTAAAAAAATATTATAGTGTTAGTGCAGTGCAGTTATAACAATGTTCGACTATCTAGACTAGACGATCCCACGTCGCTTAAATTATGCAAGTACATTCGTAATAGTCTTGTCAATTGTACGTAGCTATATTGACAGAGCAAGTTGACATTTTGCCCCGATGCCGAGTGAATAGGCAATGGCTTTGACAAACTTCACATTCGCGCCGATCGGCGCTGCGACGCCAGCGCTGGCGGCTGCGTCGCCGGAGCCTTTGAAGGTCGGCCTCGACGACCTACTGTATGCCCCTGATGAACACCAAGCGGATTACATCCCAATCCAGCCTACCAATGAGCCGTTCGCTCCTCCAGTAAATCAACAACAGCAACGAAGGTCCAAGCTTCTCAGAAAGCGGGCTGGCACCACCTACCTACCACCCCCAAACCAATATGCTAGATATCCTCACGAAAACATCCCACATAATCCTTACAATACACAACTCCACACACAAGTCTATCAACAGAATACGAGGCTCGACATTCAGGTAGAAAATCAAAGAGTGCATGAAGTGAATCCACAGTTCGATAATACGGGGCAATATATTCATGATCCCACTGGTGATTACGATTATGAGCAAAGGAGGCTGAATCAGAATGCACAACGTCCGTCTTACAACCCTGGGTATGCGGACGCACCTTATCCACCGGCATCGACGCCGAATTCTCCATCTAGTCCAAGATTCGAAGGGAATCCAAACCAAAATGTAAATAATTTCAACTTTGTGAATAGACCGACGACAGCAGCGCCTTTCCCACCGAGGGATCAAGGTACGAAGTCGGGTGATAGCGGTAGTAGTGGACAAACACCTCCAGACCGGCCTCGAGGCTTCACAAAAGTGGAAACAGGAAGTTCAGGCGGCAAGACACAGTTGCACGCTGTTCTAGACTACGATGATGATGATTACTATGACGATGTTCCTGGACAAGGTATTTTTGTTTTTTTTTACTTAATAGTATTTGGTCCGCTTTATTATACACAAATACCTATTATTGAGCTAATTGTTTAGTCTAAAATCTGCCTAAGTACCTACCTACAAAGAACATAGCTTCATAATGGAATTCGTCACGTCGAAACGTATTTTGTCCAGTATATTAACCAACCTGCAAAAAGCTGAGCTTGTAGTAGAAAAAAGTATTTTCATCAATAAAAAAACAGCACGTGCGTATAGGTAATAGAGTTATGTGGACGTCAAGGTGGTCAGCCGACAATTAAATCCTGTTCATTCACTTAAAGTTAGCGATAAACGTACTTATTGGTATAAATTGGCAAGACACGCCAAAGCACATAGATCGTTATCCGTTAAATACTCTCGATTCATACGTCCACGCCACCAGACTGAGTCCATGATTGGTCCAATTACTTCTACTATCAGTCGATAGCAGACACTCGCAGCCTTCAACTATGGCGGAAGGCATGAACGGTGAGACAAAACTCAAGAAATTGTTGTTGGTTTTATTCAATGCATTGACACCAAGCAAGGTTTAAAGCATTTTCAGTGCATTACACCTACTTCCTTTTCTACTGCTATCAAATCAAGATTGGTTGACTTGAGACTCATCTCTGAATCGTGAAAGCATTTTTTTCTTATACATAATTACTGAAACTATTCGTTTAGTGTGGAGGCAGTAAAGTAAGTACCTAATAGGTTCAAATCCTACACCCAATCTCAAGATGAATATCATTAATGCTAGTATTGTATCTATACTATTTCTTACTGTATTTTATTAACTTAATCGCTTAAGCTTTTGCCTTACCTCTCAGACAGGGCCTTCGATCGCTTTAGTGCCGACCAGTCACCAATGCCACACAAACAATAGACAGTCTACCGTAGACGTTGATACATCGATATGAATGTAGTCGGTGATCTAGAAATCAGACATAATTTCAGGTAGACGAAAACTCAGCACCAGTTTTCGTGAGTAAAACGTGATCCATTATTAAGCAGTAATAAAGATTAAGATCCAAGTTTATGACACAATATTTCCTGTACAGTGTCAGTTTTCTCAGTGTCAAGGCAAACAAACAATAGCAATACTTTATACAATTTGTAGTAATAGCTTGTACCTACATGAGTTGTACAAAGGTTTCTCATACGCAACCTCGCCACGCCCGTCAGCGAAGGTATAATTTTATATAGATAACAGTGCAACTTAACTATCTTTATATCTATTGGGTGATTTTTTAATCACCGTACAAATTTTCAACCCTGAAATCTCGAAAACATTTTCAAACTTTTCATACAAAACATCAGTGATTTCAGGATTGGTCCCATAGTAAAAGTTGTTTAATACAACAATTGCTGAAAATTTGGACAGTGATTAAAAAATCATCCTATAGATAGCAGTTGTATTAGCGAATTAGCAAACAGACGGTTTTCTGACGCGGCCATTAACACAGCTTTTAACGCATTGCAATTTGCAGTGTTCACAATATATCGGGACATCAAGAGTTGGCAAGCGACCTTGGTTTCACTTTCGAACACGTAGAATCATCGCGTGAGGTAGCGAGAGGTCGGAGCACTCGCGCCTTGATTCTTCAAATGAAATTGGGCCAAATCTTTGATGGTAAAAGATTACGATTAATCACAGTCATTTTAAGTTGTCCAATTAAATTATTATGTATTTCGTTCGACAGTCGTTCCCTTGAAAAGAGAGATATTTTGCACTGCATGTAGCTCAAGACTACTAAAGACTTGACGGAGATTCGAAAGGAAGTAATTAACATTTTATAGCAACTCCCTTTGAGGTGTTACACCTTTTTTCAAATGTGTACGTTTTTTCAAAGAGCTTTTATTATTATTACCATTTATTATACAAGCATCGCATTGATTATGTAAGACAGTCTCCAGACATCGAAACCACCCAATGTTGGCAACAGAATTGCATTATTTACATACAAAAATGTTTTAACACAAATACGGAATAATAAGTTGATTCCATTCGATGCAACTCTCTCTTTGATTGCATCCAACTGCAGTCCTTCTCTAAATGTATCTTTTTTATATCACAGATATAGAGTCAAGTTTAAGGACATTAGATTGGGTAATTGTTTAGATCAGACATTTTTAATTCACATGACTTATGTGGGAACCAACTAAAACAATGCAACAAATTATATTTTGGTTTGGTTTGGTTCTTTAGTCTAGGGAATTTGTTTGAGAATCTACCGAATCATGCATTACAGAAAGATGTGTCCGAAACATGTTCAAGTCACAAGATGAATTTGTGGCACTTTTTGTCGTTTTACCTCTTTGGCGTGACACCACAGCGGTGGCGGCGCAGCGTTGACATTGTTTATATAACGGTACAGGTTTTCATGTCGTAATGAAGAGTAGGATCTCGCAACGACGCGAGTGGGGCATATGAACACATAGCCGTCATCTTTTTTTGCTGTTTCTTCTATTCGATTTATAGTTTTGCCACTAGACAAAGTTTGAAGATGAGTAATAATCGATTCTATGACAATTATATCGAATTATTTCATGAGAAAACGTGATTTATAACATTTTGATTGGATGTTAGTGTTAGTTTATTTTATTGTGATAGTTGCATTTTTGTTTGGTTTTTGTGTATGTGGTGTGTCCAATTGGGGAATATGAGTCTATGTATTCCATGCAGTGAGTAAACTTTTACATATCTTTTTATTATTATAAATATTACATGGCATTTAATATCAATGAAATCGATAATTACATCGATATTTTAAATGTATTAGTTAATACCTGAGTTACGTAATTAAAACAACCTCATAAATAATGTTGCAACTGTGATTGCGTTCAATTTAAGCTAGATTTAGTATTTATCTAGCTGTGCCCTGTGATCGGGATATCTACTTATCACGAAAAGCGGATTTTTAGTTCCTAAAATTAGTGCGTTCAAACAAATCATAACTCAGCCATTTTCAAAGTATACCGCGGTGCCCAGAAGTTTCAGTGGGGGGTCCACGAAAATACAGGTAATGAGAAGCTTGACATGAAATAACTGATGAAAAGTTAAAAACAAATAATGTTAATGTCAAGTAAATGCTTATTAATAAAGAACACGTCTCTGCCTTACATAATCCCAGTTTTTGATTGTTCTAGGGCTCTGACAAAAATTTCGTTTTCCAAAATAGTTCCCCCGCTAAAAAGTTTGTAAATTGCTGCCATAACTGGCTGACTTAAGTTGAAAACATGCCGCCAAGAACCTACCGGTGCGGTGTGTTCCGACAGCTGCACTTGAGAGCTAGTTCCTTTCTAGGCTTTGTGTGCATCTTCGGTCACATCATCACTGACCACGGTGGAATTATAGTCAACTTGCGCGGGTAGGTAGGTATACCTAGATAATTTTGTATCGAAAGACCATTTACCTATAATTGAGGATCTCCAACTGCTTTTTTTTTAAATACTACATAGGTACATAAAAAATATCAAGTTTCCGATTTATTTCTTTAATTGAGCTGTGAGACCTTCTTTTTAACAAATTTCATGGTTGTAAGTCAACCACTTACATTCCACATTCGTGAAATAGTGTAACTAATTTGGGGTTGCAAAGCTCCTAGAGAGTTAAATCTAAATTACTTATTATATCTAATGAAGGTTCGATGAAAATGTATGAACATTTTCGTGATTTCAGGGTTGATCTCCCTCAGAGTAAAAATGTTCATAATGATGAGTACAATGATCCCTGAAAATTTGGACGGTCATTAAAAAAATCACCCAGTATAAAAGCTCAGCTATACCGTATACTTACTAGGTCAAATCCACTAATGAATAAAGTCCAGATCTAGATTGTATAAGAAGTTAAGAACTGGTTAGTACACAAACTGTTTTACGATAAGTTTATGTACTTACCTACATAGGTTCCATAGCTGTGAGTCAACTTTAAGGTATTTTCATTTCACTTATTTTTTCCTGTTATACTTACCTACAGACCTGCTTTTCGCCCGCATTTTGGTCCCTTTATAATTTGATTTTCGAAAAACATTTTCTTAGCAAAATAGGTAAACGTCGAAAGAAGACGTACCGTACTTGATTTTGTACATTACAGCGAGTAAGTAACCACCCGTGAACCTTCTATACAGGAAAATACTGCACAAATGAAATCACCACCAAAGGTTTGCGTCAATAGGGAGCGTGACTCCATTTATCTCGTTTTAAGGTCCAAAGTGCTATGAAAACTATGCTATAAATATATTCTAGGCAGCCCTTTCAAATACCGACCTTAGATTGGTGGTTGCCATTACCATTCCACTGGTTTAAATGTATTTGTTTACCTACTGATTGATAACTAAACCAATTAGGTTTTGCTAACCTAAGATTTGAAAGGTAGGCAACTTATAATATGACTCCAATTACCTAATAATTCATTGTCCGTTGTTTGGGCGGACTCGTCACAAACACATTTTGTGACAAGACTGATCAAAAATAAAGATAAGAAAAAGCAATCTATAAATATCGCTGTCTGCCTCTGTCTATTTTTACTGCTTCTAACAAGCGCAACGGATTTTGATACAGTTTTCACTAATAGAAAGAGGAATGTTTGTATACTTATGTACCGTTAAATTGCACCCATGCGTAGCCGATAGGGTAGTTACTAACAAATAAAAATCCTTGTAAATATACCTATGTATGTAAATGTAGCTTAGTTAATTGGTTTCCATAGAACAAGTCGTGTTAAGTTTGGGATCAGTTGCCCATAGTGACGAATATCCCGAAGTGTTTATTCAACATTTCTCAATAATAAGTTTACACCATCTAAGAAGTTTGTAAATGTCAATGTACCTAACGTTGTGAACTTTATAGCTTGTAGTTTTTAGTAGTAGACTACATGATAAGTGAAGTGACCTAAGATTCCTCAGTTTCTGGATAGTGGGTTTGGTAATAACGATCACTGTGTTAGCCATTATAATTAACCTTAGGCGTCAGAAGAATGCGTCAGTCAGAGTCAGAGACGATTATGCAATAATGATTAAAACATCAGCGTTATTTAAAAATTCGTGGACCTGCTGTTGTCATCTCACCACAGTTGAAACTGGAGCAGTAAGACAATTAATTTTGTCCTTGATATTTAAATATCGGATTTTTTATTGGCATGAGTGGAAATATTCTATATCTAAATGTAACGGAAAGCGTCTATCAATGCATAGCTCAAACCACTGGACGAATTGGGCTGAAATTTGGCATACAGATAGCTATTATGACGTAGGCATCCGCTAATAGTACAATATTCATTCAGAAATCAGAATAAAGAGTTCCTTTGCATTGGCAAAAGATAAATATTGATTAGTCTTACTCTCTACCAAATAAATGAGTGACCTACCAAGAATATATCTGGTTATTTATTTTTTTAATTATTAACTAGACACAGTGTTTCTTGCTTGAATTTTCAAAACAATTCAATAATAGCACGAGCGACACATGTTACGATACGGTGTGACTAAGGAATTGCTGATAAAATCAAGTACGGTGTAATAGAAGGAATCAGCTCATCGATTTCGCAAGACCTCCTGCATTGATGAAACAACTAAATCGCCGATGCAGCTTTACATCATCGCGGTGGACACCGCACCAATATTTCTTTCCCATACTTCACTTTTGGTACTGACATCGACCATCAGACACCTTCTTTAGATTTATTGAATATTGTATTCTTTTAATTAATAAATTAAGTTAAATTAATTGGTTTTTTTTGCATCCTCCGGCTGGAGCCTACGTAATTGGCGCAGTCGGTAGGATCTCGAGTCAGTGCGTGACGCGAACTACAGCGAAGATTTCCGTATATCTAGCCGAAGCGAGTCTCGCGTGACTGACCGGCTTCTGCCAATCGAGATCCCAGAACCTAGAGCTGCAGCCCGGCGGAGTATCAAGACATAGATACAGCAGAGATACCAATAATGCGCATGTAAGTACTTTAGAATCATTCTGGAGTTGCTTCCTTTTTCCTATAAGACTACTTTAATTTATCAAGATTTTCCATCCCAGGCAATCGCGATCCCCTAGGTTAGAAAGAAATAGTAGGTTAGATTCGCACGACGCAAATAGAAATATAAGTACTATGGCCCAGAAAATGGATCAAATTTTAAAAGCACTCAGATTAGTCCCGGAATTTGACGGAAACCCGCATATACTCACTAGATTTATCAAGTTATGTGATCAATTAGTAAAAGAATATTTGGATCCGGAACCGGACAATGAATTAATAAAACTTGCTTTGTTAAATGGCATTTTAAATAAAGTGACTGGAAATGCAGCCCGTTTAATTAACTCAAATGGCATCCCAGATAGCTGGGAAGGCGTTAAAAATGCTCTTAAAAATAATTTCGCGGATCAACGCGATGAGACCTCGCTATATAACGATCTTGCTTTATTAAGCCAAGGATCTTTATCTCCACAAGAATTTTATGAAAATTGTCAAGGCCTATTCAGTACTATCATGACCTATATTAGCTTACATGAAAACGTGGCGAGTACAATAGAATCAAAACGATCACTCTATAAAAAATTAACCCTACAGGCATATGTACGTGGCCTTAAAGACCCGTTAGGATCGCGTATTCGGTGCATGCGACCGGATTCTATAGAAAAGGCGTTAGAGTTTGTGCATGAAGAAACAAATACTATGTATATGCAGCAAAGAAATGAGCACTCCGATCGGAAATCGCAACCTCACGCACAAATGAGCCTGTCTCCGAAATATTCACATGGCCCTATGCCACCAGTAGCATCAACTTCGAGACCGTATGTATTTAATATGCCAGGCCAATTTAAACAGACCCCTTTCCAACCGTTTCAACGTCCCCCACAAATGTGGAAACCTAATTTAAATCAGGTCCCTATATACTCGTATAGAGGTCCTACGCGTACTCAGCAAATGCTTGCTGCACCGCCTCCTAATTACAGACCCCAGAGCAACGTCTTCAGAATTGCTCCTAAGAATCCACCACCTAAGTTAAATAACTCGGTGCAACCAATGAGTGGCGTCAGTCATTACGTCACGAAAACCTTACCACCTAGTGGACATGATTGGACTAAGTTTGGAAACCCGCCACCGGTAAATTATTTTAAATCTCGAGAAATTAATTTTAATGAATGTTACGAGAATCAATATGAACCCTATTATTATTCCGACTCTTACAATCATGACTGCTATGAATATCCTGAGTATGTGTGTGATAATGATGAACGCCAATACACTGAAACATATTATTCGAACCCACCTGAAGGACCTCATGATGATGTTCCTCCTAATGAACATGAGGATTTTCAGCAGGTCTCGAAATCAGAAAAGCCAAAATAGAACTTAACTTACAGACCCAAAGACAATTACCGTATATACAGATATCCAATCCTCCAATCAAGCTATTGATTGATACAGGTGCCAATCAATCATTTATTAGCCCTGATGCAGTAAATAAATTCTATCCATCCTTGCCATGGAATTATGATCCTTTTGAAGTGTCTAATGTGCATGCTACGACTCGTAATGATTATTCTATAACCTTGCCTTGTTTTCAGGAATTTAATGAGAATGACGACGTTACCTTTTTCATTTATAAATTTCACGACTATTTTGACGGTTTAATTGGTTTGGATCTTTTAAGTAAGTGGGAATCAAATATAGATTTAAAAGCTAAAGAACTTATCACTCGTCAGGAATCGAATTCTATTATTATGTATGATTCGCGAAACTGTAATTTGTATGAAGATATAATTCCGGCCCACTCATCAAAATTGATTAGAGTACCGATTAATATTCATGATGGTGATGCATTAGTTCCCGAACAATCCATATCGAATTGCATAATTGGTGAATGCATAACTAATATCAGTAAAAATCGTGGTATTATTGAAATCTCTAATCTCACTCAGAATGACGTAATCTTTTCCATGGATCAACCGGTTAGTGCGTCAGTATTTAATACCGAGTGCAAACGTACTAAACAACTGTCGTCTCGCGCTGATGAAGTTTTATCTCGCTTACGTACCGATCATTTAAATATTGAAGAACGTGCTAACTTAGAATCACTATGTGCTAAATATGCCGACGTATTTTATATAGAAGGGGAAGCTCTTACCTTTACTAACCGGATTAAACATCATATTCGTACAACTGATGAAGTTCCGATTTATACGAAAAGTTATAGATATCCATTCGTACATAGGCAGGAAGTACGCGATCAAATAACAAAGATGCTAGATCAAGACATAATTAGGCCTTCAGAATCTGCATGGAGCTCCCCCATATGGGTGGTTCCTAAGAAAGCTGACGCATCAGGTAAAAAGAAGTGGCGTCTTGTAGTTGATTTCAGGAAACTTAATGAAAAAACCATAGATGACAAATATCCGATCCCAAACATAACTGACGTCTTAGACAAACTAGGGAACTGCCATTATTTCACTACGCTAGATCTCGCTAGTGGATTTTATCAGGTGGAAATGGACCCTGAAGATATTTCCAAGACCGCATTCAATGTTGAGCACGGTCATTTTGAATTTTTGAGAATGCCGATGGGACTCAAAAATTCTCCATCGACATTTCAAAGAGTCATGGACAATGTCCTCAGGGGCCTTCAGAATGTAATTTGCCTAGTTTATTTAGACGATATAATAGTTTTTAGTACCTCATTACAAGAGCACATGGATAACCTTGAAAAAGTATTCAAAAGACTGCGAGAATCGAATTTTAAAATTCAACTGGATAAGTCTGAGTTTTTAAAATTAGAGACAGCGTACTTAGGTCATATTATTAGTAAAGACGGTATAAAGCCAAACCCAGACAAGATCACTGCGGTACAGAAATTTCCACTACCTAAAACACCTACGGAAATAAAGCGTTTTTTAGGCCTATTAGGATACTATAGGAAATTCATACCTGATTTCGCTCGTATCACAAAGCCCATGACTCAGTGTTTAAAGAAGGGATCCAAAGTCACGTATAACGATTCTGACTATCTAAGTTGTTTTGAGAAATGTAAAACCTTATTAACTAACGATCCGATTTTACAATACCCCGATTTTACTAAAGAGTTTGTTCTAACAACCGATGCATCAAATTTAGCGATAGGTGCAGTCCTTTCTCAAGGGCCTATAGGTTCCGATAAACCGATTGCATATGCTTCACGAACTTTGAATACTAGTGAAATAAATTACAGTACAATAGAAAAAGAGCTTCTCGCCATAGTCTGGGCAACTAAATACTTTCGCCCGTATTTATTCGGCCGTAAATTCAAGATAGTAACTGATCATAAACCTCTACAATGGATAATGAATCTTAAGGAACCAAATTCAAGATTAACACGTTGGCGACTTAAGCTTAGTGAATACAATTTTACTGTTATCTATAAATGCGGTAAATATAACGTTAATGCCGATGCTCTCTCTCGGATCGAAATTAATAATGAAGATGTAAGTTCTGTCGCGGTCAATCTGTCTGAAAATGCTCACTCAAAATCAGGATCATCCACAGATACAGCCCAATCTGAAAGAGCACTTTCAACCACAGGGTCCTCTACTCTTACTGTACACTCAGATGCTGAAAGTCCTATTTTAGAAGTGCCCATATCAGATGAACCCCTTAATAAATTCAATAGGCAAATATGTTTTACTATAGTGGGTGATATAAAGAAACGCGCAACAGTTACTAAGCCATTCGAAACCCATACGCGTACATCCGTTCAACTATCCGAATCGAACCTCGAGGAAGACGTTATCAATGCCATAAAAGAATATGTTAACCCCAAAGTGAAAACAGGCATTATTATATATCCACATACAGCAATGTTCAAAATAATCCCTATCATTCAAGATAAATTTAAAAGTTCCGCTATGAATCTTATCTTAACTAAAACCGAGGTAGATAATGTGAAGGAGTATTTGCGTCAGCAGGAAATTATACAGAAATACCACGAGGGTAAAACTAACCACCGCGGTATAAATGAATGTTACTTAGCGCTATCAGGGAAATACTATTGGCCAAAGATGAAGGAACATGTTGCAAAGTACATAAACGGTTGCAATATATGTGGTCAGGCCAAATATGATCGTAACCCTGTAAAACAGAAATTTTGCATTGTACCACCCCCTACGAAACCCTTTGAGATATTACACCTTGATGTATTCACTGCCCAAAACGAAAAATATCTTACCTTGGTAGATGCCTTTTCCAAGTACGCTCAAGCATACTATCTCCGAGATGGTACAGCGATCAGTGTAGTGCAAGCCCTTCTAAAGTTTTGTACTCACCATGGTGTCCCATTGACAATAGTGACAGACCAAGGTCCGGAGTTTACGAATCAGCTCTTTTCTGAATTTGTAAAATTGCATAAAATACAACACCATAAAGTACTTGCTCATAGCCCTAACGATAATGGAATAATAGAACGTTTTCATTTAACCATCCTTGAACACCTTAGAATACTAAAGTTAGAACAGAAAAATGAATCTGTTATTAATCTTATGCCTTACGCCCTTCTAGCCTATAATAGTTCAATCCATAGTTTCACTAAGTGTAGACCCTTAGAAATAATAACCGGCCATTTTGACCCCAGAGACCCAATAGACATTGATCTATCGAAACATTTACTTCAACAGTATACACAGGAACATAAGAAAATGGTTGTTAAGGCATACGGTATAATAAACGAGTCCTCTTTGCATGATCGTACAGTACTTACCGAAAATAGGAATAAAGATCGTGAACCTGAAAAGGAATACAACCCTGACCAATCTATATATGTACGTAATCCCATGGCAAGTCGACAAAAATTAGCACCACGTTATACACATGATACAGTTTTGGCAGATCTCCCCATTCACATATATACTAAAAAGAAACGCGGACCCGTAGCCAAAGCACGCCTGAAAAGAACACCAAAATCTTCATTGTTACAGGATACTTCTGCCGATAGTGTTCTGCCTGGTACGAGCGCAGGACGTAACAATTGAAACATTAGAAGATGGACCCGGTTTGCTTCCCTTTAACTTAGGCCCTACCAAATTAATATCCCATTATCATTCTTTTCTTCAAACTATTGAACTTGACGACATTCACTATAAAATTGAAACGGTAAAATCGCAGCTGAATGAACTTAGACCTCAACTTAATAATAAGACTTTATCATTATACGAGCCACATATTGAATATCTGTCTGATAAAATTGAAAAGGTTTCTGAACAATTGCATTCGTTTGAACCTAATCGTATTAAACGAGGACTCATCGACGGACTCGGTTCAGTCATTAAAAGTATTTCAGGAAATCTAGATTATACAGATGCTATTAAGTATAACAATGCCATTAAAGTACTTCAGAATAACGAACATAAATTAGAAGCTGAAATTAATAATCATATAAGTCTGACTAAAGATTGGACATTACGTCATTCTAAGATATTAGATAGTATTGTAGAGAATCAGAATAAAATAATATCAGTTTTAAAGGTTATTATGAAAAGCGATAGTACCAAAGAAACTGATTTAATTAAGTATGCTCATTTAGCTCAGCATTTTGTAATATTAAGCGATAATATAGAATCCTTATCGGAGGAGCTGTATAAGTTAGGAAATAATTTAGCCTTTATTCGTGCATCGAGCACATCTCATTCTATTCTTAGCCTAGGATCACTTAGTAACATGATAAGTAAATTGAGAACATTATATTCTAAAAAGGAAGTTCTAGAAATAGATCTTAGAAATTATTATGACATTATTAAGTTAGGATATTACTTTATCGATAATCAAATAGTAATCGTCTTTAAGGTGCCGATTGTCTTTCCTGAATCCTTTGACCTATATAAACTATCCATTGTCCCCAATAAATATCATAAAGTCCTTATTCCAACTTCACCCTATATAGCAATTCATGGAAACGGTTCTATGTACATAGAGACAGAATGTCCTAAGATCAATCTGTGGTATCTCTGCGAAATAAAACCTAGCTACAAAATTGGAAGTCAACCTAACTGCGTTCCACGGTTAATCAAACAACAGCAACTGGATTCATCCTGCAAATTCAATTCAATTATCCTGGAAAAAGAAGCTATAGAACAACTAGACGACAAGCATTACACACTATGCTTTCCAAACCCAACTAAAGTACAGACATCGTGTGGCCAAGATCAATATAGAACTCTTCAAGGAAGCTATTTAGCCGTAGTCCCACACAACTGCCTGCTGAAGACATCAGAATTCACTATAACTAATACCGATAACCGTATCAAGGGACACGTAATGAAAATAATTGGAATCCCACATATGAAAAATTATGCAAGACTAGACGAAGAACCAAGTATTCAACTCAATTCTATAAATCTAGAGTATCTGCATGATAGTAACTCTAAAATATCATTGCAGACACCAGTAAAGATAGATCAAGCTATGGACCAGACTATGTATCACACTACGATACCTATCTACTTCATTCTATCAAGTTCATTTATAATCATTTTAATAATTGCGGCCCGCCGTTACAACTTATTCGACTGCAAGAAAATCGAACCTCCGACGACAAAGTCTGAAGATTCAGAACAACCAAATGTTCCCCAAAGAATTAAAGTAAAACCTGAAGAGATAGAATTGAACCCAGCAACATTTTTACTGAACGTTAAAAAATAGTCGCTGTTCTATGGGGGGAGGTGTTACGATACGGTGTGACTAAGGAATTGCTGATAAAATCAAGTACGGTGTAATAGAAGGAATCAGCTCATCGATTTCGCAAGACCTCCTGCATTGATGAAACAACTAAATCGCCGATGCAGCTTTACATCATCGCGGTGGACACCGCACCAATATTTCTTTCCCATACTTCACTTTTGGTACTGACATCGACCATCAGACACCTTCTTTAGATTTATTGAATATTGTATTCTTTTAATTAATAAATTAAGTTAAATTAATTGGTTTTTTTTGCATCCTCCGGCTGGAGCCTACGTAATTCACATGCAAATATTACGTGACTACAAACAATTGATTTACTATTTATGCTTCCATAAAATTATACTGTGTATAGTCGGTTGATGGCTATCTCGGCAATATTTATATGTTAATTTATTATTAATGTGGAAATTAAGAGATGCGGCATTGGACAACACGATTAAACTGAAGCAAGGTCAGAATTCACAGCTGGTGATTTGAACAACAGTTATGATTGCTATTTTTAAATGTTTTATTAATTGAATAAAGGCAGAATCTAGCAGTTTAATTTGAGTAGTTAATAATTACCTACTCTATCAATATTAGGTGTTTCTTTCCTAGACAAACAAACATATAGAGGACCAAGAGCTTAGCCAGGATTCTGTTACCTAAGGGAACAGGCGATGAATAATTGACCCTAACCCTTAGTGCGCAAGATGAAACGCACTTGGCTGATTGATAGGTACTCCGGTCTCCAATTCACTTTGTAGGTAGGTATAATAATAGTGTACCTTTTAGTGATAACTGCTTAATTACTACCGATAAAGGAAGGGAAAAGACATACAGGAAGTTTCTTCAAGTGTGACATAATCCATTGTGTTTGTAGTGTTAAGTCAGTGCTCAACAATGTCTATGTAATCTTAACATTACCGATGTTTTTGTCGCGTTTTTGCACTATCGATTATGTTATCGAGTTTTGTTCCTCTTTTAAATCAATATTGTTAACTTTCTTTTTCGAAATGGAATCCACACATTATTCAAATTAACACAGGATCGAGTGATTAAAATTATTTTAAATTCTATAAAATTTAAATTCTGGTTAGTGTTCGAAATTAGCTCAATGCAGTTTTTAAGATACAATACTTAACTAGACGCGCTCAGTGGTTTTTAATGACTAATATTTCGATAGGTCATGTATAGGCCTGTGCTTGACCATAATCTCTCCGTGGTCAGTGATGATGTGGTCGAAGGCGATTAGCAACTGGCTCTGAAGAATAGCTGTCGGAACACACCGGTAACCCAACCATAGACGGGTACTAAAAAGTACCCTACCAACGTGCTATGGTTTCCTCACGATATTTTTCATCGTCGAAAGCTCAAGCTCATTGTAAAATTCGAACCTTCGTCTCGTTATTCGACGTCACTACTATTGAGCTGTGTTCGCCCTGATGCAATAGTGGGTTGATATTTCTAAGACAAGTCGTTCAGCACATTCTTGAGTGGCATGGAGGTAAAGGAGCTTTAGTTTACGCATGTCTTATTTTATTAGTACCTTTATTATCACACTTCTTCGATCGGCAGACAAACTTCCATTAATGTTTTTATACAAATAATATATTTCATCTGATATTGTAATGACATGACAGTCACGACTCACGCCACACTTTCAATAATTAAGCTCGATCACAAACACCTTCTAATGTCGTTATTGTCTTTGTTACGACGATCTATGAATCATTTGGTACGGCTTCAAAACTGTTCAGGGGAAGTTATGTGGTTGATACATATTATATCATTATGAGATACACCAGACCAGTAGAGGATATCTTCGATAAACTTGACTGCTCCATTTACAATAAATCAATGCAAAATAGTAGATTTTTTAAATATTTCCGTTTCGTTTTCGGAAAATTTATTTCTTTCTTTATTTCTAAATAATTTAAGTAATTAAGAGACTTGCGGTTTAAGTTACCTTACGTTCAACATTTTCTGAAAAGAATCCTTTTGTTGAGAGTACCTACTTTTACTATCTACCTCAATCTAGAGCTGTGGGGAATCAAATTACCGAGCTACATAACCTAACTAACAAACATAAACTTTGTGTTTCAATCTCATTGCTCAAGAAAGATCCAGGTCCAAGCAAGTATATATCGACAAATTTAAAACAATAAGGCTTCCCCTTAAGTTGTCGCACATAGAAAATTAGTGGTTTCGAAACCCCTGACCTGGATGAGATGACGCACCTCTGCTATACTGATGAAATTACGTTGTTTTACTAATAGCCACGAGATGAAATACTATGACGAAGTTGACACTGAGACTAACCTTACATTAGAATACGTGCGTTACACATACATTTGAGATCAGTCTAACATTCAGTTGCGTTGGGTACTTACTTATGTTTCCCGGTTTTAGAACAAGGTCCACCCATTTCTTCCTATGATTGTTATATATTTTTTAAACCTAAAGTAGAATAGTCAAGTTTAAAAAATATCCGCACTTTCAGACATGGTCCTTTAGTAAATGTTAAAAATAGAATATAGTTTTAGCAAATATGCCATTTCAAAATATCTGAATAGTGAATAAACTCAAAAATCGATTTAAGAAATCTTTCACTAGTAACATGCCATTATTATCACTGAATAAACAGACTATTTAAAAAAAATATTGAGTGCCCTACGAAAAATGTAATGTAAAAAGTATCAACCTACCTACCTACCTACAGATAAAATTCCTTAGGTACATACCGCGAATCGCGAGTGAAACTGCGATGCTGAAAGCTAGTTTCATAAAACAAAAACTTAAAACAATTTCAGATTCCGGACAGCCTGCGGTGACGCCTCTCCAAGGTCCAATACTCCTGCGCAACGGAACGGTTCCTGTCGTGCCGTTGACATCCTACCCTACTGTCAACAATGGATCATTCTACCAAATACCCGTAAGATTCTTTATTTACTACACAGGATGACTTTGGTTGGGTATAATAGACCAAACAGATAATGCATTAAGTATACTATAAATAGGCATACAAAATATTTTAGAATGGTTGGCAAGATTTGGCAAGTTGGGGTTTTCAGCACTGATGGGCTTAAACCTTACTAATTAAACGTCAGCATTATTAGCGGCTGGTTAGTTTAAATTAGCAAATTCATTAAAACATATGAAGATAGTCGAAGCTAGGTTAGACAAACGGGTATTATTTGCACCGCGGCATGTCAAATGATTGTCTGTCACGTTGGCAAAGGCTCAAGTCAAACAGTTCTTGCTTAACATGTACAAAATGTACCTAAACACGTCATGAACGCATCTACAAATATATTAGTAGTCTCTGCATACTCCTTTTCCAGTAAATTAAATAACATGTTAAAAATGTATGTAATTGAGTTGAATCTACGTTGAGATATGTTTATGCCTCTATTTGCTCATGCTAATAGGTCACTTAGCGTTCTTCTGTGCCTATTAATTACCAGCCTTCGACATTTCGCGAATATTTTATATAGCTGCCAATTCATAGAGACTAAACGGCGTCTCGTCTTCCTTTCGCTATGAAATTATGTTAATTAAGACGCGACTCAAAGAATATATAAGCTTGAGACTGTCATGGTCAAAGATGCTAAATTATTGACTAATAAAAATGACGGTGTAAGACACCAAAATTTTCCATTGAGTTACCTACCTAATCTATCTATAGGTACTAATAACAAAGGAAAATTTCAAAAAATAGTTCTTGTTCCGACGATGCGTTGCCGGTACCAAAATAATAATACGAGTGTCTTGTTACTAATTTTCTACCGAATTGCAATTTTATATAGAGAAAACAACATAAATCTATGAACTCAAGTATATGCAAATAAAAAAATTACACCTGTAACTATTATTTTTAAATTCAGATTACGCCGACTATATTTCCATATATGATCATAACAACCCCAACTTGATGACTGATTTAAACTGACATTTATTTTTCCTGTGAAAACCATTTCGTCAGTCGAAATATATATACAAGCTTTATAATAAACTCGCAAGTATGTAATATACCAACTATAACATAAGTGTTGTTTAGTAATACGCGATCGCAAGAGGTGATAATAGAATTAGGAACATTCACGTAGGACACGAGAGCAATGTCAACAATGCTCATGTAGAATAACGCTTAGCAATAAGCTGCGAAGTACCAGCATGGCTCTTACAAGCTATCCTTGACTTAATGTTTGTAAGGTGATGGGGATTTAACTTTTCTGTTTAGAAATATATTCTCAATTAGGTACCTATGTAATTTACTAGCTACTAGTGGTTTCACCCGTGTTCC
The DNA here is from genome assembly GCA_963555595.1 of Tethea ocularis. Taxonomy (NCBI): domain Eukaryota; kingdom Metazoa; phylum Arthropoda; class Insecta; order Lepidoptera; family Drepanidae; genus Tethea; species Tethea ocularis. The sequence continues at coordinate 4,447,198 of OY741970.1, read as the reverse complement.
CGAGGGATCAAAAAAGAGGGATAAAAAGTAGCATTTAAGTTATTTCAGGATAGATCATCTATCTATGTGCCAAGTCAAATCCATTAAGTAGTTTTGACGTGAAAGAGTAACAAAGATCTATACCTATCTCACAAACTTTCGCATTTATAATATTAGTAGGATTTCATATTTTTCAGCCTTTTCTCACTTGCGTCGCATTGTACCTACCTATCCTCTGTAGAGAGACCCAGAGAGACCTGTCTAGCTGCGGTCCTTTTTAGTTGTCCAACGAACACATTCGTCCAAACCAGTTGGGAGGGGCGGGGGGAGGGAGACAAAAGGGCTCAAGCCCCCCAATATAGAAGATTGAAATCATTTATATTGTAGAGTATGAAATTAATAAAGTAATACCTACATACATATGCCAAAAAAGATAATGTTTTGTGCAGTGCTAATGCAACCGAAGTACAAAACCATAAATTCAAATACCCACCGATAAATTCCAATTTGCACTTTAAGCTAGAGAACTATTTCGCTCCAAGTTTCCGATATTATCGTATATTTTGCGGACACCTTATTAGAATTGCGACAGCGTAGGCACCGCAGGAAACGTCCGATCTAGCCTGAGTCACACGCGTGGGCCACGACAACATGATAAAATATAAAACGTGAGCGATTTATAAGATCCACAGCAATGTGGATGCCATAAATTTATATCCCTCGTCAACTCCCATAACAGCTGTGAGAATAATCACCTTTATGTTCAGGTTGAGGAAAATGTTAAGGTACATTTACCTCGATCAGCATTCTCTTTTATTGGACAAAAGAAAGGTGCTCCTTGAGGCAAGTTTTATGCTTGGCACATTGGGTTCATTGTCCTGATATCGATTGTATTGATTATCTTTCATAAGCTATGGAGAATAGGTAACACCGATTGGTGTAGGTACCTACCTAATTAATTATGAAGTTTACCTAATATGTAGTATATTATTTATTCTATGCTAATACTGTAGTCGAAGAAGATTATTCCGGCTATAAGAAATCTCACCACTACCACTACAAAGGATTAACTAGAATTTACCGACAGTACCGATACATTGGCAGTTGTTTAATCTTAATTTATTTTATTATTTAGATTCAGATATGGGCGTTAGTTAGTAAATAAAGTAGGTAGGTAGGTATATAATATTTGTTTAATGATTTTCAATATTCTCCTCAAACAAATTATGTGAAAAACAAAAAATATGCATTAATAAAATCATTGCCTAACATATCAAAGTGGCATCCAAAATTACTGTGTAGGTAGGTATGTTCACTGCACTCTTATTTTTTCGGGTCGTTCCAAATAACCAGTTTCTGATTACGTGATGGGGGCGCCCAAACTCAAAATGACTACAGAATTCGTTGACTGCGGAAGTTCTCCAAAACAAATTGCGCTCTGTATACCTACAATGGATACTAATCCAAAATTATTTTTTTATGTGTCCACTTACATATGTACCTACAAGTAAACGAACTGAGTGAGTCACATCCAATCACGTCCAAGCACTTTACGTGAATTGAATTTACGCATTTCTGAATATGTCTGCGTTACTGCGAAACTTAAAACTGCGAACTTACGCTCCGAGTTTGCATTTAAAATACCCATAAATGACGAAGCTCGAAAAATCATCATGTATTTTATGTACGAGTAGTAAGTAGGTACTACCTAAATGTAGATGTCACATATTTGGTTAATTTCCTACAATTGTAATCATAATGTAGGTAACAGTGCGCTTCAAATTGCATTCGATAGAATCCACAGACCTTATATAAAAATACAGATTTACTATCTCTTATTCAAAGGTAACCATTCGGATTGGTAAAAAGATCGAGCTTTGCGTTGATAGATCAGTCAGATAGCGAGTCAGTCGGTCACGCTTTTCTTTTATAATATATATTTAGATCCAGTACGACAGCCTTGTTTCAAATAGAAGTCTGAATTTAGGATGATTCGTTCGAGGAGCCATTCCATTCAATAGAATACCTTATTTGGTTTCGTTATCCGAATCGGGACCCCATCCGAGCAGATGTAAATAACCCCGACAACCTCCCTTTTGCACCTTGTGGTCATTATTAACAGTCTCCCAGTTATATTGTTCCTAGCACCTTACAGCAAGGCGCCAGGGAGAGATCCATTGCAGTAACTGTTGCCGATAAATTAAATCTCTGGTTCATACTCGTACAAGTGGCACGTGAATAACTGACAGGTCCTTTCAGGAATTAACTGATATCGCTAGGAAATAAATGGATAATCTAATGAAACTTCGAAAGTATCGTAGACCATAATAATATCCAAGCCAATCCAAGGTACCCAACTAGGAACTACTTATAGGAAAATATTCACGTATGCATTTTGTTTCTTTCAGTTCTATTATTTAGACAAGCTATTAAAATCTAATTTTACTAATCTTATGAAACACGCAGATAAATAAAACATCAAACGATAATACACACTTGTCTTATATTTTGCTTTAATTTACTCGGCAAACAATAGACCGCTTCTACTCACTAATTCTATACAAAAGAGATTTTTGCATAGATAAAGTTTATATTAGCTAAATATAAATCACAAGACACTGTTTGTGTGTAAATTGGCGTGTTTGTTTAGATGTATCTATTGCAATGATAAATGCTGCATATAAGAAGAACTGGGTCATTAAAATACAGTACCTAGGTACATCCAAGTAGTTAGGATAAGCAACTTCAAAAAAAGGGGAGGTTCTTAATTCAGTTGTATTTTTCTTGTTTTAGAACTGATGGTACTAAGGACTCAAAAACTCTGAATTTTCAAAAATCGTATCTTAGCGGATGCCTATGTCATAATATGTATATATAAAATTTTAGCCCTATCCGACCAATGGTCACTATGTCAGTCTGTAAGTCAGTCACATTTAACTTTTATATATTTAGTAGACTTAGATTTTCTTTATATTTTACTATAATGAAACTGGCGCAGGCCACTTACAAATAATCAAGGAAATATTACCATCTGCACTGACATCAAGATCGTAAACGACATGGGAGATTCAGAATGGTACTCTATTAGTCGGGCGAGTGAGTAGCTTATTAGATAGAACATTAAAATACGAGTATTTATTACATAGGATCAGTAACACAGCAAAACAACATAAATGTAATCGCAGGTTTGTCAAAACCAACATGAATCAACTAAGTTACGTTTATCCTACGTATATTTTAATCAAACACGATTTAAACTACACGAGCAAAATTTATAATCGCAGACCATACTTGCCTACTTATTATGTTGCAGCAATAGTCATACTATGCTACACATTGTATGTATCATATTATTATGTATGTATGTTTTTGATTAAACATTAAGACGTGACTACATAGGTAGTATTGCATACAAATATCATCCAAATGTAATTTTAAAAATATCAATTAATTTTATCTTGACCTCAGAACGGTCGTTAGCAGACACTTAGACAGGTAACCTGGGAACTATGACGATTAAACAAGTCAATAAAAATAAATATTTCTTTTACGTAACGTTGTAAACCTTCAGACGATTTTAAGTGCTCTCCGAATGAACTTTACATATGCAATTGAAAAACAAAGTGGCGCTAGGAGCGACATAAGTCTCAAGATAAATAAATCAAAGACGAAGGAGTTTGGGCGCCAGAAGACGAGAGCCGAACGACAAAATATTTTTTTGCTTACAAATATATGTAAATTTATTTCGTACCATGCAAGGTTATTGACACAGTTGCGTCTAAAATATACTGAATAACTTTTGAATTGCTAAATAACAAGCGCTTGCTAAATTAATGACACGATCCAGTTTCCCATTTTATATATTGCGCGATCAAAGTTGTCATAAATCACGTCAATATGTAGGTATAAAACTTGGATTTGAATATGATGAACTATTATCTTGCACGAGAATTCAATATTCTTAGCAAGTGCGTGTTTTGTAGCAGTCGCTTTTCTGAATCCCAATGGCTGTTTTAGATGTCAAACAGTTTATGCAAAAACGACAAAGGGACTTGCAATGTTGTTTTTTTTTTCTATTCATATATCTAAGGTTTATATTGCTGTAAAAATAATAGAGGAGACAGAAAAACTTGTTTGGTAAAATAAAAGTGGATGCCTATATCGTAGGATGTATCGCGAGTGCGCTAAGCATTGTGCGTTGAACAGTGCCGAGTTTCAACGTCTTTTTTTCGGTAGTCGGTTGTTTTTGTTTGGAGTCCGTTCAGTTAATTAGCGCACTTTATAGTAGCAGGACGTGTTAATTAAACAGCAATCCGGTAGCGGATATGAATTTGTTCTGCTTAAATGTGAGTGCTTCAAACTCATTTAACTATGTAAGAAGATTCTATAAATAAATGTTTATATCCCGTGTCACTTAGATTATTATTAAAATCCAATCCAACTTCCTGCTACTGGTTATCTTTAAAATATTATTCATGATAGATACCTATACAAATTATTTTTCTTTATGGACAGTCCAATCAGTTAATTATTGGACGTACACAGCAAATTTTTGTTTTATAAAACTAGTGTAGGTACTTGTTGGACACCAGACAGACGCGAAATTTTTTTTTTTTGTATTTATTTATTCATTTAATTTATGAGTCCCCAAAATCTTTGTTCAAATTAGAGGCATATAGCTTTTGAAAATAAGAAACCTTCGATTCTTAGACAAGATTTACCATACCAACTAATATTTCCTACAATTTTCCCAAGTGTTCATTGCTTTTTAACTAGAGATAAGTCTTTAAAGTGTACGGTTTAATTTTCAGATCCTTTGGACTGCACTTTCCCTAGCATTGGGGTACGAGCTTCAAGGTCAGATTATTAGAGGAGTGCCATGCGTGAAGCGAAACTACCAATTGTATTGTCCGACAGCTGGGAATACATATCCTTTGTAAGTTTACTATTAATATAAATCAGTTCCGTGTCTGGCATACAAAACTGAGCCTAAGTTGACACTACATTTCAAAATCTAACATTTTTTATTGTTTTTACTAAGTATAGGCCTGTGTTTGACCACAATCTCACCGTGGTCAGTGATAATGTGGCCGATGGTGGTAAGCACACAAAGCCTAGAAAGGAACTGGCTCTCAAGTGCAGCTGTCGGAACACACCGGAAGGTGCTTGGAGACAGATTTTCAACTTGAGGGTGGTAGCCAGCCAGGCGGGTACTACAAAGTACCCTACCACCGTGTTATGGTTTCCTCACGATGTTTTCCTTCACCGAAAGCTCAAGCTCATTGTAGGATTCGAACCCGGGACCTTCGTCGCGGCATCCGACGTCACTACCACTGAGCTATTATCGCCTTAGAATCTAGAAACCTAGTCCCGGGAAAGGAAAGCTAAATTGACCGGAATAATCGCAGGAATCTATAGTAACAATAAAGCCTAAGAGTGTGTTTGTTTAAACTCGCTAATCTCCGGAGTGATACTGGTCCGATTTGAAAAAATATTTCACTAATAGGAAGCTACATTATCCCCGAAGGTTATAGGCTTTATCTCGAGAACGCGAGTGAAACCGTAGGGAAAAGTTAGTCTATTATACAATTACGAATTAGTTACGATGAGGAAATGTTCTCATGTGGCGGTAGTGTTCTGAAAAATCGCAGAATCGCCTGCTTTCGAATAGTATGACTGACTATAGAGTATATTTAGACAATGTATTTTAGGCCATTTTTAAGCAGTTAATGATGCTGGTTAAATTAAAATAATAATATGAACCATTTAAATCAGGCTTTGAAACATGTAACAGTTTACCTACTACCTAAGTGGTCGTAAACTTCAATTAATTTTATAAATACGAGTCAATCTATAGAGCTCCAAGAAAATTCATGTAGGAACCTACCTAATGTTATACATAGGTATTATTAAATTAGTGAATAATATTGTTACTCAAACGTTTAGCAAATCATGTATTATTATTATTGTAATAAGTATATCTTTGCACTGTTTTTGTCCCAAATAAATAAAATAGTCAGTGCTGCATTATAATGTTCATCGATGTTCATTACTCTTATACGTATTTTAACTATGGAATCATCGTTATATCGGAAATAATGTCTATTGTAACTCAGAATTCTGTTTTTTGATTTAGTAGACTTTTTTGGTGAGATTTTTAGTAGACATTCATGATTAGAGATTATCCCTCTAATTGGTCTCCAGAACTATTCTCAATACCTACCTAAGAAGACACTACCTAATTTTCTTGGCTTTGACATTAAGTGGCCTGCGTAGGCAGGTACCACAGATTACTTGTCAATCACTGTATTCAACTATAAATAACTTAAAGAATGACTAGGCATTTTAAGTAGTACCGAAATAGTCAGCAAATCCAATCACCGGCAACCGTCCCATTGTAGGTTTTATTCGTGGTGTAGTCAACGTATAAATTGAACCTAGACGGGCTAGTCTCAAGACGTTAACCTCGCATTACTACCGTGGTGTCGTTTCATGGTCACATTACTACATAGGCTAAAATAATCCTTATTTTAACCATAGTGAACCATTTAGGGCTTGTTTTTCAACATGATTAAATTTTTTATCCATAGAAAAATCTAACCGTGAAACTTTTTGACGAAACCTTTGGTGGGGATTCTCATGTTAATTTTTATCATTTACCTACGAATTTTTCATTTTTTTTGTCATAAGAACCCTTCTGCTGTCAATAACAAGCACAATAAAAGAAGAATTTGCGAAATCTTTGCAGCCGTTCACGCGTGATGCCGTGACCAAGGCAAATAGGGATTCATTTTTATATATAGAATTTAATTTAATGGATAGAAATAATGTGATTATTGGAAAGTCAGCCATATGAACTATCTATACATACAGCTCCATCAAAACGCGCACCTGAAAATATAAGACGATTTCATTATAATCTACCTACTGCTGTTTTAGCCCTCTTGCAAAGAAAATAACAATCTTCGTATGGTTTAATAAATATATCGGTTTTCAAGTAGGTACATTACACAATCGCCGTGTCTATATTATATTTATGTAATTGTCTTTATCTTCATTTATTATCAGATCACCGGTACTAGTCCCTTTGTTTGTAAACAAGTTTGTTATAAAACAAATAAGCTATTGTTTGTTTTGTGTAATTAAAAATTATCCTATAAGTAATTGTTTTATACATGATATAATGAACATGTTTGACTTCGAGGAAAATACTTTAAATACCTACTAAAAATATCGATATAATTATCTAAACGATAATAAATTATAAACTGTTGATGTAGTTACCAGACACTTATGAAGATTATTAAGGAAGCGCGTAGACGCAGAGCGTAGTCTTTCGCTCAAATAACAGTTTGACGCGGGAAATACCTACCTCTACCCTACATAATACCGCAGCCAAACAACCTGCGCCTAAGTAAGGCTGCCAGAGCCCACTTCTCATCATCGCGGTAGCGTGCGAGTGATTCCCCTGTGTTGCAAGTATCCATAGGTTACGGTAGCCAAAGAGTAGGTATAAAAGTAAGGGATGTATGCTTTAGGCTAAAGACTTTGTTGTATAAAAAAGGAAAATATTCCGAGGAATTGAGAACCTCCTCCGTTTTGAAGTCGTTTAAAAAGGATTTTTCAATACTTTTATTGTAATTTTTTGCCATTATTTTTCCAGAGACAAGATAGAAACATTTATAGACGAGAATAAAGCATTGATCAAGAGAATGTACGGTTCCTTCAATATACCTGGGGGTAGCAGAGTGCGGAGAGCCCCGGGTGTGCCAGACATGCATACGGGAGACTCGTACTTCCGTCACGTGAGGCAAGCATCTAACACGCAACTACCTGATCCACAATCAGTTAACAGCACTGGCAGGTAAGTTACTTCAATAGGTACATCCTTTAAAACTCTCAATAAATGAACTTTCGTCTAAGTTCAAAAATAATCATTAAAATCGGCTCATAAACAAAAAAGTTATACGTGAACAAAAATAATAAAAAAGGGGTTGGTTAAAAATAATAACCTATCTAGGCCATCATAACCATTTAATCAATCTCCAATCAAGCAGAGCTTATACTATGCAAGAAGAAAGCCAGATTCATATATCTATTACGTTTTCTTAACTAGACACCGACATGTTATGAACACAAGTATTTCTCCTGGTTGGAAATCGAACCCACGACCAGCGGCGAGCTAATTATTAATTTTACTTTACATTGGTAAATAGTATTCAAATGTACGCACAATATTTTCAGAGTGGACGCATGTGAGAGTAAGACAGAAATAATGACGCCATACTGGGCCCTGAACTCTGCAAGAAAACTGCGAGCTATTGTCAACACTATGCACTTTGAACAGGCCATACACCAGGAGGTTTGCAGGTATATCTGTGTATTACTTCGTATATTTCGATTTCACTTTTTAGGGTTCGGAATTGAGGAGCTGGCGAACAAAAGCGGACTTGTCCATTCTGAACGTATTTTTTCCAAGGTTTCGTACCTCTAAGCTCACATCTATATACCTACCCTTAGAATATTTTGCTTCAAAAGTGGTTTAAACCGATAGAAAACAGGCTTTCAAAAAGTTTGATTCCTTGCAAGTTTCAATTGAATGTTAATTTAAGTTTTTTTGCTCTAGTATAAAATACAAGTAATATTACATCACTTTGTATTCCGTTTATCTGGCTGTCTGTTTGTAGCTGAAAAAAGATCAGTCTTCTAAGTTTATAGAAAAAGGCAATAAAAATATACCATTTTTAAAATTTTCAGTAAGAAGTCAACAAACAGATGCTCAGGGGACTGCGGATGCGAGCAGAAATACAAATGGCATCGACTCCTAGCCTACGATCCAAACGACGACTGTGCCGGCATATTTATGGACTGGTTTCTATTTCCCTCGTGCTGTGTTTGTAGATGCAACCCTTAGAATTAATTATTCATCATTAGGTACCTATAAGCGATTAGTATTCCTATTCAGGTCATGGCGAGGAAGTAAAACAGAAGTATAGAGGTTATTTCTGTATGATAAAATGACAAAATTATTCACAAACTCATACAGGATTATTTTGGTTGGGTATATTAGGTCGAATCCTGCGGATAGTGTGTGTACAATTTCAGGAGTCTTAAGCACTAACATTATGAAGTTATAATAATTAGTACCAAATTCAGTGTAAAACCCAAATTGCACTCAGAAACGTTGTAATGGGGCGAGATTGCTATTAATACTCTAGTTATTCTAAACTGGTTACTACTTTTCGAAATTTGTACGAATATTTTATTGTATGGTTTTCCTTTTTTTTCACCCTTTCAGTAAATAACCCAATCAATATCAAACTGTATATGTTCGGCAAATCAACGTCGAGAAACGATTTGATCACTTGGTAGAGTAGTACAGAGAGCAGTAGAGACGTAGGAAACCGAAACAGTGGCGAAGTATACGTGGATGGATAGGTACTCAGCCTAGCTCGTTTTATAACTAAGAATTTGTGTGAATTGTTAAACAAATGCTTAGGATTAATGTGAATTTATTCAGTTGTATTAACGTGGTGTCTATAATTTTGTGATAGAGAGTAATACATAATCATGGATATTGTTCGGTAAAGATGTAATTGGCGCTGTCGACTGCTGCCGACGGTAATTATTGTTAGTTTTTTGACATAGGTCAAGATTTTTTACTACTCAGTGTTAATATTTAAATAGTGTGTAAGTCAAATAAATGCTCTGTTTAATATCCAATGTTTTTCGAAGTTATGATATTTTGAAGCTATCGTGTTTACACTGCCATTGTTTAGTTACGTACTCTTTCCTTAAGTTTTAAGAAAATAATAATTAGAAGCTATCGAGATCTGTAATTTTTAAGTCATTCCTAAGTAAATAAATATAAAATCCTTTATTCAGTTTTTATATTATGAAGATTTTAGATGTGGTTTGTTGTAACTGTAACTTGCTTTAAGAATAACTGATACTATAAGATAAAACTACTAATATTGTAGTGTGTAAGCTTTTAAAGTTAATTTTAGTTACTACTTATGTATTTATAAATTTTAAGAATTGCAGATATACATCTAAGCAGTTTTTAATATAAATATAAATAACTTTGTTCTGACAGTGTTTGCAAAATACTTAGTTCTTAATTCTATGATTCTTCGAACAAAACACTATCTATTCTCCACTTTTCATTAATTGATTTTTTGTTTATGTAGCCAGATAAACAACTGTAATAGGGTTTAAGGTCGTAGCTCATCTACACAGTTCCAAAATCGCTCCAATACCTCTCCCGCACAACGCAGTCTATGCGGTACGCGTGACGTCCACTATCGAGTGGCACGATTGCGTCAAGCACGCTTGCCGCGCGCTGTTTGCTATTTCACGTTGTCACTTTAAACCTTATCTAAAGAGCACGACCTTAAGCCCAATTTTGAATGTTCATTTTTTAGCCGTGCGGGACCGGTGTTGTATTATAAGACAGCTACGACCTTTAATAAGGAAATGCATGTAAATTATTCAAATATTTTTGTAATAAAATAATTCTACAACTTTGGTGGTTATAATAGGGCACTAATTGAAATTTGATAAATAGCCTATGATACTCAACGTTTTATATTACTTTTATCCTTCAAAAATAAAAGTGCAACGAAATAATGTTGTTTTTATATCCTTTTGACTACCATATAAGTATGGCAATTATTTTATTTTGTTGGATAATTATCCTTCTTAAAAATGTGTACAATTTTCGATTATTATCATTTTAATGGGTTTCAGATCTTACTGTCTATATCTATGACATCAGGTCTATTCATAATGGTCGAACTAAATGCAACAACCAAATAATAATCACAAGTATAATACATATAAAATCAACGACTTATTTACAATTCATAGCTACAAAATAGTGTCTACTATTTACGTAGTGTCTAGTATTTACGTAGTAGTAGTATCTAGTTTTAAGATTCATTTGATTTTTCTTTAGACTTTAACTGCTCAAACTCTTTGAATATTTTCTCACTTAACTTGTCACCTTCATCATCAATTTGTTCAACAGCTAACACCTCAGGTATGTAGAACTGCATCATATTTTGAACCTGAAATAAGATATGTAATACTTGTTTGATTGAAAATAATTATGAGTTAATAGATCACATATAGGCACACTAGCTTTCGCCCTCCGGTTTCACTCGCATTAGAGTTCAGAGAGAGCATGCAAGAAATAAAGTGTTTTTCTTTCTTTTAAATGTTCAAAAATGAAAATAAAAAACAAACTTTTCATACATTTTGACCTTACAAGATAGATGTTTTGTACGAAAAGTTAGTTTATTCTATTCCTATAAATTACCCATTACATTAGAAATTGCTTGAATCAAGACTAGGTAGCTCACCATAAACAGAATATTTATAATTTATTTATTGAGCATATAAAAACATTGATAGCCCAAGTTCCTAAACTAGAATTAATATTATAGTATCTTAGTAGACTAGTGAAAAATGGAGAAATTATAAAGAATGAGGGTGTATGTGATAATACAAGTGTTTGTATTATGTTAGGAAGTGAGTGTGTTTGTGTTCTGCATGCAAGGGTGTGTTTGTGTTCTCCATTCAACAGTATAATTTTAGATGAACTTACTCCATTCTTTAAAGTTACTATTGAGCTGGGACAAGATGAACATGAACCCTGCATTTTAAGCCTAAGCACTCCCTCCTTGAAGTCCACAAATAGAACATCTCCACCATCTTCCTGCACCGTTGGTCTGATACGTGTGTCCAGCAATTCCTTTATCATTTGGACAGTTTCATCATCATCTTCATTAATTTCTGTGAGTTTAAAAAAAGTATAAACTATTGCATTATAAATGATTTAATAGTTGATTTGGTTCAAACAGTTTATGCATAATAACTACTAGCTGTCACCCAATTTTTCTTTAGGAATTCAACAATAATATCCTGAGACATTCTTCACACACTTCATCTGATTCAAAGCTAAGCAGGATACTTGTGATGGATTTAGTATAGGATCAACTACAAAATACTGAAAAAAATTAATTGAAGATACCTACTTTAGGCATGAGTTCTGTGATTTGAATTACCAGTTTAAAAATGAACCTATAATACAAATTAAAACTTACGTGTATCTCCTGATGGCTTAGCATCAGTCACAATAGGCAGCCCGCTAGAAAAGAAGTCCATGATTGTGGCAAATATTTCAGGCTTTAACAGTTTCCATTCAACATCATCATCTTGTTTGGTAACGGTCACAAAATCAGAACCAAAAAAGACTGCTCTCACTCCATCAATACGGAATATCATTTTTGCTAAAAAATAAATAAGTTATATATTTTGTTTGTACTAAATAATGTACACGCCATATGTAATCTGTACTTCAGTAGCTTTGAATTAAGAGAACTAAAACTAAATAATTAGTTGTGACATGCATGAATTTATTTATACAATTATTTTACTAACCCAAAGGGCTGCATTGAGCTGCTCCAATGTTGGGGAAGTCCATTGTCTGACCAGGTTCTAAAACCTTAGTTCCTGGCAGAAACTTCAGGCTGTTTGGATTCGGTGTATCTTGTGTTTGTATGAACATTGTGCGACATGGACATGTATTATAAACAGGTATTTTTTTAAATCCATTCCTAATCGCCGGTAGTTGAACAAAACCACTATAATCCCTGTTATCACGTCTGTAAAAACCAAAGTCAAATACTGTAGTGTAATAAAAAAAAGGAAATATTCGTAATTAAAAAGCGTCGCAATACCTTTGAATTACAGCAGCACGCAGTCGACTGCACTGATTTCTCGTTTTAAGAACTTTCAAAGAATTTCTTAACATTTTCTAGGGATTCCAATATCTGAGATGAATTTATATTCAAAGAATTATAGGTAATTTAATTGGACTATTTCGTACTGATTTCGTACAATAGTTGTGAAATTTTTATAGTCAACTGTCAAACAAAATTTGACAATTGAATTGACAGGACATACGTAGGCTACATTCCGAATCATGCTTCGATGAACAAATCCAATGAGTCAGTTGGTCTACAATAATTATATAATAATATAATCAGTCTGTTTATTTCACGACGAATGGTAATTTTGAATATCAAGGATTAGCTTTCTTAATATTGTACCAACTTGGTAAGTATGTTTATTTGCTGGAGTTTCTATTATACCAGTAAATTTTAGTCAAAAAACTGAAATGTATGTTAAAAAATGTGGCTAAAAATATTTGATATTTTTATTTGTGGCTAAATTACCATAAGTTGTTGCATAATCTAGCCAAAAAATGGCTAACATGGAAACACGAGGTGTAAAAAAGAAATTTTGGTATTGGCAACACGGCATGCATTATTTGGGGATCAGTGCTAGGGATGCGATTCTCTCCGAAAAATATCGATTTGAATCAATTCACAAAAATTCGAGATTTCAATAAAATTACTGATTTCCCGAAAATTGATCTTTTCTTGATGTTAGCTTTTATTTGTATGGGAAATCAAAAATCCATCACAATAATCAAAGTTATTGTTTTTTACTTTAAAACCTAAGTCAAAGTGTGTGCATAAAAAGGTTGGATACGGACTACTAAAAACTATAATTGTATTAATTTTAAATGTAGCTGCTGAACGTTCAACTACTAAGAATTTTATAAGAAAAAAACAATTAATTGTTAAAAATTGTTTAATAAAATCGATTTTTATTGCCCTAAAAATCGATTCTTTGATTAATCGATATCAGATCGCCAACCCTATGCAATTCGAAACGAATCTTAACGCAGGGTTCCCAACTTAGGGGTTTTCCACCTTAATTTAGGAGAAAATAAGTGGAATGAGATAGGAGGATAGAGGGGCCTAAACCCCTAAAATATTTTTAGAGACTTTTTGAATTTGTTTGTATAATTAAATACTAATATCTAGTACAGGAAATGAACGTTACGAACGATGAGAGTTACGAATAAAGATCAAGATTTTTTTACAATGAGTGAAAAAAAAAATTCATGATACTTTTTTACTTGAGTGTTAACCATTCGTAAACCTTCTATAACTAAAACGTAAAAATGTTGTCATTATAGCGAAGTGGGGCATCAAATTGACTAAATACACCCAATCTTCTACAAAAAATAAGCTTGCAACCTCTATATAAACAATTACAAATCAAAAGCCTAGTGGTTGCTGTGACAGACGGACTGAGTACCAACATAAGGGTTCCATTTTTACCTTTTTGTTTCAGAACCCTAAAAAGGAAATTCATTGCGCGGAAAGAGAGGTTCCGAAGAGGTAATGGACAGCCACCTGCTTCTGGACCACCAAGTGGCCGCTAATAACAGCTAAGCTTTATAAAGCTTACATTATATTATAAAATAATACATTAATATTTTTCGATTATTTACAAAAGTGACATAAATATGACCTACGTCAAATGTCTTTTCTCGGCCATCTTTTACCTTAAAACGCTCTTAAAGTAGGGTTCTGGCCTCCGTAACTTACAATAGGTTTATTGAACTGTTTAGTGCTAAAATGCTGTTATGAATACCTCTTTTTCTAAAACGTACTTTAACACGCCTTTAGATATGTTGTAATTTTTTATGAATAAGACGGTAAAAACCAACATAAACTGACTAACTGTGTCTTAAAAGTGATTTATTAAAACGACTTGAACTTTTATAAAATATAACTTGACGAGAATTAAATTCATTTTTTTTACAATGTATAGGCCTGTGTTTGACCACAATCTCACCGTGGTCAGTGATGTGGCCGATGATGGTAAGCACACAAAGCCTAGAAGGGAACTTGCTCTCAAGTGCAGCTGTCGTAACACACCGAAAGGTGCTTGGCGACAGATTTTCAACTTGAGGGTGGTAGCCAGCCAGACGGGTACTACAAAGTACCCTACCACCGTGCAACATAAAATGTATATAAAACATTATAGCGAGATGGTGGGTCCTGCATGTTTTATTCAACCTTGAAGGTTGATGTACGATTTCAAAATGTCGGAATCATCAGAAGAAAATGAAATTATGTTTGAAATTTTAAATAATTTAACATAATTTCGTTTCTTCCTAATGTTTTTTTTTATAGAAATCGCAAATTTTAATACTGTATTTATTGGGTTTTAGGGGTATTTGACTTTAGCTTTCTTTTCTTTAGGGAGGGGTAAGCCAAGATGTTGGGTTGGGAGTACGAGTCAGTACGAGTACTTGGGAGTTGGCAACCCTGACGATACGAGGTCGGAGCTGAGCTAAAGCGTTCAAATTGTTCAAAGCGATGTCTTCTTTCTAAATTATACATATTTGTTTTTATTTACTTATATTAATAGGCAAAATATTTGTTTGATCAACTTCTGAAGATAGTAAGTAGGTATCTCTAAAATCAATATAAAAATTTGATAAAAATAACAGGTTGTTGGAGTCATTGTTGAACGTGATAATTTTTGTATGTTATGCATTTTATTTTGTTCATGTGCCTAATTCTCTCTTTAGCAAGGTAAAATCAGTTCTTGACTAATAATATTAACATTGTGGCATTATCTGCAGGATTTTCCATTTTTTATTTTGTTTGGGTCAGCCATTTTTGTAGTTTATATTTGTTTGTTTGTAGGTAAGCTTTTAGCCTTTCTTCGATTATCAACAAGTTACTAAAGATGTAGGTCGTTTAAATTTGCATATCATCAAGCGCAATTTATATTCTTTGATCATAGACTGAGGTACATGGTTATTTTAAATACCTACAAACACGGGTATCTACAACACACTAGGTTTAAAGGTTTATTATAAGTGGGTACTTTTTATACCTATTGATAGATGAGATAGATATAGAATACTCTTTGTTGCTTGGGATAGATAGTCCAATTCAATCAATTGATTGATTTGGGCCTAATACTGGGCCAATTGTACCAACATCATATAACACTAACCCCGGGTTAAATATGTTATTTTCACAGATTCTCTATACAAATTCTATCACATAAATAGACTTAATTAACCGGTGTGTTAGGTCTATGTTTTATCCGGGGGCTAGTATTAAATGATGATGGTGGAAGTGGGCCTTACTCATATAACATTTTTAAATTAAATCCATTGGCTCGTCCAATGCAAGTGGTTCAAATCCAAAGAATCCTTAGAATTGTGTGTCAATTAGATTATTTTATGGGTAGGTAAATTTGTGATTTAGTATTACTCTTGGAAGCTAAAATAGAGAATAATATTTAAAAATAATTTATGGCAATTACCAATGATATGTAGGATCTTTGCTAACCCAAATGTTTTTGCAGGTCATAATGGCAGACCCAGGCAAAGGCCGTGGTAGGGGCCTGGCCCTACTTCAGGCATTAAAGAAGTCTCAGTTGATGGATTCATCAGATGAGGCATCCCCAGAAAATACACCTAACACAAGTGTGGCTCCAAGTATTGTAAGTTTCAACCTTATTATTATTAACTTAATAATCACTGTTAATAAACATAAACAAGTCAGTTGATTTTTAGATACAGTGGCCTATTCCTTATGCTGCATCAGTTTTATTTATGTTAAATTGGTAGCAGTGTTGGCTGTCCAACTGATTATAAGATGGACAAGAAACTCCTTCAAACATAACTGAGTAATCAGTTGCATGTTATGCCTAAATTCCATTAAAATGCTGATTATGCTGAACTTATCTGTATTGGGGCTGAGTTTGCTTTATAAATCTCAGCCAGAGTTAGTTTAAATGAATTGCTATTTGAGTAGGATAGAAATAGTAATTTGCATGTGAAACGATATGTAATATACATGATGGTTAATTTATAATGCTGGTTCAGGTATCTTCCACAAGCATGGGCACAACAACAACACTCGGTGGAAGAGGTCGTGCTGCAGCTTTGATACTTGCCAAAATGCAGAACAAACAAGGTTAGATTCTACTCACATGTTTTTTACACCCTGCCTGTTTCATTTACCTACATGTATGTAGAATCAAACAAAGGTTAAAGAAGATTAAAGTTCCTTAGTTTCTAAAAACAAACTATATATAAATATGGTGACTTATGGATTTGATTTTATAAAAAAATAAAATTACAGTATAACTAGCTGTCCCCCGCGGTTTCACTCGCGTTCCCGGGATAAAAAGTAGCCTATGTGTTATTCCAGGGTATGAACTATCTATGTGCCAAGTTTCATCCAAATCCGTTCAGTAGTTTTTGCGTGAAAGAACAACAAACATACATATACACATACAAACTTTCACGTTTATAATATTAGTAGGATTTTCTCACTCTTTTTACTTTGTGGATGTTTTTCCACATAAATAATACCCTGACAATAATATTTTATTGTGAATTGTGATTTACCATTTAGCTTATAATGAGTATTTTCATTATAATAGGGCAGTCATTTGCTCCCGCATCCGATGTGAGTCCAAGTCTTCCTGCAGCTCCAAAAGGCGTTGGTCGTGGCATCAAGCTTTTGCAGAGTCTGTAAGTTCAAAATATTGAAAATAATATCAGTGGCGAGGGATGAAAGAAATTATGGCGAGGGTAAGCCGTTCAAAAAACGCCGATAATTTTATAATTACAGTGTATTTTAAGCATGATAAAAGTGGCATTGGAATGATGAAAATGTGGGACTGGGATTTCTAAAAGGTAAGCCGATGGAAATCGGTTGGAATGGAACCTTCGTCACTGGTGTTTATAGATGTATGGGATTTTTTTCTATGACTAGGTTGAACTATAAACATTGAATCTGAGAATAATCTCTATCTGTGTAATAAATAGGTAAGTATGAAAGTTATTCTTAATAATAAATTATCATAATATTTCAGTCAAGCTGCAAAGACTGCCCCTATTGGACAAGGAGATGTACCTGAAATAACGCATAGGATGGCTGAGAGTACATTATCTGCTACTACAACTCAAGTTTCTACACAAGCATCATCTGTTGCTAAGAATAAATATTTTGTGAGCATACTTTTTTTAATTTATCATAGTGTCTATATGAGTTCAGATATTATTAAGTCTCAGCTAACTTTCATAATTATCACTCCAAAATAATGATTTTAAGAATTTTTAGGACCATTTCCATTTCCTTCCTTCACGGGCGGGACCTTCGTTTCGGCATTCGACGTCACTACCACTGAGCTATCATCAAAATTTTAAGTGAAGTATATTTTTTCAGAGAGAAGTTAAAGAAGATCCTCCTGTAGTTATGAAAGGAGAGACAGGAACACCAGTAGAAGTCACAGCCAATTTTATATACCTAAATTTTAAAGAAAACAATGTATTTGAGTATGAAGTTAAATATGAACCAGATCAAGACTATAAGCATTTGCGTTTCAAACTTCTCAATGGTAAGATTTCTTCAATTTTGGGTTTAAAATAAACACAACTTAGTATAATAGCTTCTTCCGGTACCGGATGAAGAAAAAAACTTTTTTTTTAAATACACCACAAACAAAACTGTACAAGCAAAGGTGAACCATTGATTAGATAGTTTATCTATATTATTAGTAAGAAGCAAATATTTTATTGTATTTTAACAAGATTTATATGAAATGCATAGAAGACAGACAGATATCTAAACGACAGATAATGTCTGTCTGTCTTTTTAAGCTATCAATTTATAGCACGCAGGCATCACGAAACATTGCTACTTTTACATTCGCGTAAGAATCATTGTTCCTATGATTCCTTGAAAACTTTATTATGTTTTTCAGAACACAAACAGTACTTTAAAGAGAAGACTTTTGACGGGACGACACTATACGTGCCTCATAAACTGCCTGATGAAGCTCTTAATTTGGTATCAACCAATCCATTTGATAATACCAAAGTTAATATAACAGTAAGTACAAGATTCTTAAAAATTTAATAAATTACTCCCATATCTCTTCTGGATTATAACACACTATAGGACTAGTACTAGACTAGGATGTTTTATTGACATTTATTTTTATATGAATATAGTAAACGAATTAAAATAGTAAAAGTATGTTGATTATGTAATTTCATTTATAAAGCAGTTTTCTAATCCTAGGTGCTGCCTGTCACAGTCTAAATCCGGTTATTTCATTATAGATATTATTTTTATCCCAACAGATAATTTTCCGGCGAAACCGTCGTCTCAGTGAAATGATTCACATATACAACGTGTTATTCAAGTGTATTATGAAAGACCTGCAGTTGGTGCGATTCGGACGGCAGCATTTTAACGAACACGCGGCGATACAAATTCCACAGCATAAGTTGGAAGTGTGGCCTGGGTAAATATATTTTTTTTTTATTATTTTTGTGTGTCCGTTCATGAACTAGCGATATTTTAACACGAACACATTTTATGAGACTTCTTAGGACCAACCCTGAAAACTCGAAAAAAAAACCTTTTCATACAAAACATCTATCTAGTTCGGTCAAAATTTATGAAAAGTTTTTTTTTGTGTTCAAATATCGCTAGTTCATGACCAGACATATTGTATAGTTCAAAGCAGTAGTTTTGTATCATTCACTTAATTAAATTGTAATCTGTACTTACTATAGAGTAAGATGATGGTGAAACAGCCTAATTAATAAAGGAATCTAATCTCATTAATTTTCAGTTATGTGACTGCAGTGGATGAGTATGAAGGGGGTCTCATGTTGACATTGGACTCAACGCACCGTGTCCTTCGCACACAAAGTGTCCTATCTTTTATCAAAGAGATGGTGCAAAGTGAAGGTTCCAATTGGAAAAAAGCTATAGCCGAGACACTGATTGGGTGTTCAGTAATGACTTCGTATAATAAGAAACTGTTTCGGTTAGTTATTGTTCATAAATAAAGTTGATAAGTAAATACCAATTTCTTAACATTTTCACTGACCACGGTGAAATAGTGGTCAAACATATAAATGATTTTGTTGCCATATTGAATAAAAAAAAAAGAAGAAAAATTCATTCTGATGTTTAAAAAGTACAGACTAATTTTAAGCTTTAAATATTATATATCCTTTTGAAAAACAATCCAACCAATTGTATTTAATGTGTCTTAATTTTGCCATTCTATAGAAATTTGTCTTTGCGTGCACATTATTCAATTATAACATGAATACACCTATGTTTTACAGAGTAGACAGTATAGATGACACAATCACACCGAGATCGACGTTTGAGAAGACAGAAAATGGCGAAGTAGTGAAGATCAGTTATATTGAGTACTATAAAAAGAACTATGGAATAGATATCACTGACATGAATCAACCTATGCTTATATCCAGGTAAATATATTAGGTTGTAATGAACATACAATAAGTATGGTCAAATAACTGACCAGCGGTTTCACCCTGTATTTTACCCCTTATTAGTTGAATTCTGAAAAACTCCTTCGAGTGCTGTGTGTGTGTAAAATTTCTAGACCCTGCAGTTTGACCTACATTCATGTTTGTCAGTTTCATTTTTTAAACTCCCGCCGTCAAAAAACTAAGGTTATAAGTTTGACACCTATGTCTGTCGTCGTAGCTCCCAAACGGAAGAGACTATTTCTTTTTCTGGAAACTTCTGGGAGATTAAGAATTATCCACTCTCTAACTATAATTACACAGAGATACAAAACGTATGCCAGGATCTGAAGCCCCAACTGAGTTTATGATCTGCCTCGTGCCAGAGCTTTGCCAACTGACCGGTCTCACTGACAACCAACGTAATAACTTCAGACTCATGAAGGATGTTGCTACATACACTAGGATAACCCCTAATCAACGTCACGCTGCTTTTAAATCGGTGAGTTGTGTCTTTAATGGGTATGTGGACCTTTCATAAATGTATTGCTGCTTCTTTCATGACTAAAGAAGAAGGCAAATAGACAACCTATTATTTAGCTGCAATTAGCAAAAACTAAAAAATAAAATAAAATCGCGGGATTTTTGAACATACATTTTTCCTCTCTTTTCTCAATAATGCTTGTAAGAAAGAGATGTGGCATGATTAAAATTAAATGAACAACAAAATCAGCACCACTATTTCTTTCTCATTCCATACCTTTTCTCATTCAACAGTACATCTCAAACGTGATGAACAATGAGACAGCTAGAAGCCGCTTAGCCGGCTGGGGCCTCAGCATAGCGCCTGAAACAATCAACATCACCGCTAGGACTCTACCCCCCGAAGTGATTTACTTCGGGAACCAAGTGAAGGTTCCCGGAAAACCCAACGCGGAGTGGAATAATGAGGTTACAAGGAACCCTGTGATGCAGGCAGTTGATATACTCAGATGGGCACTCTTGTTCACTGAAAAGGATAAGAAAGTTACTATGGTATGTAACATTTTATTTATAAGATAGGGCCTAAACTGAATAAATGAGTTTGATTTTATTTAACTTCTTTTGTGTTTATTGGCTGATTGAACCGGAGGCTAAACCTAGTGTCATGCTAAAAAACTCTACTCTCACTCACGTCACAAATCTATCGCCAAGCAACTACCGACAGTTTTGAGAGCCAGATCTTTTATAGGCTTTGTTTGTTAAACATTCGTTCACGTTCACAAACTCCGGCCACATCGTCACTTCCCAGGGTGGTCAAACACAAAACCTTTCCGTAGCAAGAAAAAACTACTCCCGTTTTTCAAAGCTGCAATTCAATTTCAGTCATTTATGGATACCCTCAAGCGATCGTGCCGTCCGATGGGGATAAATGTATCAGAACCCGAATTGATTCGCCTTCCGAATGATCGTATCGATGCTTACATCTCAGCACTGAGGAGTTGCATCAATAAAACGCTGCAGTTGGTCGTCCTCATATGTCCGACCGCAAGAGACGACCGTTACGCTGCCATAAAGAGGTTGTGTTGCTCTGATAATCCTATACCGTCGCAGGTGAGCTATCAATAGTACTAATGAAAAAAGATGGTCGTGAGACCAAGGAAATTTGAAATGATTAAACTGTTTAGGATGTACTAAGTTTTGTTAGAATCCTTATGTTATGGTAACCAAAACTCAAAAAATTTTAGTAATTAAAGCAAACATTTTGGACATTTTAAGTTCGTAATCATGTTTCTATTATATCACATGAGTAAATAAACAGTACAGAATATAAGCTTCTGAAGAATGTGCAAAATTGTTAAATATTTTGGTAGGGCTGTCACAATAGGTTAAGACAAATTAAACAAAACATTTAATACATAGTTTTATTATTCAGTATGATAGAATACTTTACACAGTGTTGCCAACTCCAAGAAACTAAAAAACAACAAGCTCACCAATAAACAAAACAGGAGAAAACAGTAGGTAAATTAAAAAAGGCAGATTTCAAACTTTTCTCATCTAATTAAAACAATCACCTACAAAGTTTCGAGTCCATTTTACTAACCGTTACAGAGTTCCCTCGTAAGGAGACAATGCTGCCTGCATCAGCAGTTCATGATAAAAATCGTGTTGATCTATCAAAATTAAACATACATACAAAATTTCGTTACCGTGCTATTAACCGTTGAAGAGTTCCCTAGTGAGGAGACTATCCTAGCTGCAGCGTCAGGTTATATCTACCCTATTATTGCATTGTCACTGAAGTTACTCAGGTATACAAAATTTCAGCTCAATCGAACATCGGGAAGTGGTTCAAATCTTACATGTAATATTTAACACACATACAGACTACCTAACCTACCAACCCACCCACCACGAAGGAACTCTAATCAACCTGACATTGTTTTGAAGTCAGCGAAAGTGTAGTTCATGTTTCATGGAAAATATCATGGTACCGCTACATGGTTATTTTATCCGTTTTAGTGTTTTGAAGACGGTTCTATTTTTTGTTAAGTTTTTTTATTTTTCAGTTTTTAGTTTCTTATGTTTTATCACAGACCTAGTATAAGCTATCGTTGTAGCTTCCATCATCACATCAAATGATATACTAACGGTCTAAAAGGTCCTATAATATTTAAAGAATTATCCCCAAACTCCTAACCGTTAAGGAGTTGTACCTTGCATCATCAGCTCAGCAACGTAAATGATGACTACCAGACGCAAATATCTGAATAGCTTTAAAACGGTATATGTAAAACATTGTAATTGCCTATAAAATTTGAAGAGTTCCCTCGATTTCTCCAGGATTCCATCATCAGATCCTGACCTGATGACCATGGAAGTATTATACCCTTTCAAACAAAAAAAATAATTTTCCAAATAGGTCCAGGCGTCTTCGAGTAATCGGTGCACATACCTACATAAAAAAAAAACTGACGAATTGAGAACCTCCTCCTTTTTGAAGTCGTTTAAAAACACACCGTGTAGTAGGTATGGTACGGTCCTTTTTTTTTATTAAGCAGAGGGTGCTTAATAAAATAAAGGTACTTGAAAAATTAATAAGTAATCAAATATTGACTTACCTATTGTACTCCTTGGGATAGTTAAAGTATGATATGTTTTTATTCTTTCTAGTATTATTAAAACACACAGTCTGTGACACAGTACAATAAGCAACCGTTAATAATAATAAAATATCACGTTTTTACATTACACAAATATTCAAACTTGCAACTGAAAAACAAACAACGTGCCATAGAAACGTGAACAAACAACTTGTCATAGCAACGTGCGTCACACTGACCCTGCCATTGTCAACTGGCTGTGTCAGCGTCAATCGGTTTTTTCCAATCTCGCCGCGTACGTGACACGCGGCCAGTGGTCACGCACACATGCCCCGCGTGCTTGTATTAGTGCAATCGATTCGCGCGGTTGTATGAAGCTTTGTATCTGTATATACATAATCTGTGATTATTTGAAATAAATTACAGGTTATAAACGCCAGAACATTATTTAACGAGAACAAAATACGAGCTATAACGCAGAAGATTTTGCTGCAAATGAATTGCAAGCTCGGTGGCACTCTGTGGAACATACAGATACCCTGCAAGACTGCAATGGTCGTCGGTATCGACTCTTACCATGACGGTGCGCGTAAGAAGCGGAGCGTTTGCGGTATGTAGCAACTATACTTAGTCGTAATTAATTTCTGACGTGACTGAGATTGCGTCAGTCATATTTTTTATGGGATATAAATAAATTTATGAATTATCTATCTGTAAAAAAATGCGAAAGTTACGAAATCGACTATCTTCCTAGATTATTTTATATCAAACCTGGAAGATAGGAAAAATGAATTTTATTTACACATTAATACAGCTTAAGATTAATTTAGGAGACAAAAATGGCATGTACAAACAGTGCGTGTAATAAGAAAAGTGCATTTCGGTTACACACTGTTATCATAATTATGTTTTCCATTTCATATTATGGATTAATTAAAGATACGTATCTTCATGGTGGTTACAGCATTTGTGGCGTCATACAATCAGACAATGACGCACTGGTACTCGAGGGCTGTATTCCAAGAGCGAGGCCAAGAGATAGTCGACAGCCTAAAGTCTTGCCTTGTGGACTCCCTTAGACAATATCTCAGAACAAACGGGAGGCTTCCTGATAGGATCATCATATACAGGTCGGTATTTTTTTATATATTACTTTGGTTATACGGTTTTACCCGTTTCAAAGATAAAGGTATAAGTGATTAGTGAAAATGTGTCCGAAAGTTTTATTTACTGTCAACAATAGTTTATATGGAATGTAATCCTGAATGAATTGTGTGTGATGTATAAATTTTAGAGTATCAAATGATCTACAATTGGGGTTCAACTGGTGATTAAAAATCATTAAGCGTGTGTATTTAGATATTTTACTCATACATTGATTAGTATTTAATGATTAATTTTTCAGACCGCTGATAGCTTAGTTGAGTTTTATTTTATTAATGAAACAAAATCCACAGCTCTTATTTAAAAACTATGCTAATAGATACAACTTATCTTACAGCCAATAATGGAGTTGTGTGAAAGGACAGTAAAATTCTACTAATATTATAAATGCGAAAGTTGAGTATGTATGTATCTTTGTTGCCCTTTCACGTAAAATCTACTGAAAGTATTTGGATGAAACTTTGGACATAGATAGATCATACCCTGGAATAACATATAGGCTACTTTTCATCCCCAGAAAACATAAGGTACCTCGGGAACGCGGGTGAAACCGCGGGGGGCAGCTAGTAATAAATAAATACCCATTGCAGAGACGGTGTCGGCGACGGTCAGCTGAAACTCATTAAAGAATACGAGATCCCTCAGATGGAAATATGCTGCACACTCGTTGGGGAGCAATATAAGCCAGCCCTGACGTACATTGTAGTGCAAAAGCGAATCAACACTAGGATTTTTATGAAGGTCAGCAGTGGATTCGACAATCCGCATCCCGGTACTGTCGTCGATCACGCGATTACTAGACGCGATTGGTAAGATTTAATTACATATATCTTACATTAGCTCCTTAAATAATTTGAGTCACTGCGTGCGATGGGCTATAGAATGAGGGCTATGCTCGGATTTTTTATGTGACAATGAGAACTTTTAATGTTTCCGTAAAATTTATTAAAGGCGCAATATGCAATGATTTGAATGATATTTGGTTGTGTTTAAAAATTGTAGTACTTCCTTATAATTTACCACTGACTTGTAGGAAAGTTAACCCGAAAATGATTTTTACTATTGAAATTAACTTTCATAGTATGTTATTGGTTTTACTAGGTATAAACATTTTTTTATACCTGGGAGAATTCGCAAGATACCTATTTATTATAATTACCATCAGATAGCCATATTATGTGAATAATGTCCCAGAATATTTAAAAAAATGTATCAGATCACAATACCTAATGTAATTGACATCTAGACACATATTGACAAACATAAAACTTTTTCACAGGTACGATTTCCTGATCGTGTCACAAAAGGTCAATCAAGGTACTGTAACTCCAACACATTATGTGGTTGTTCATGACAGTAGCGGGATGACACCTGATCAGTGCCAACGTCTAACGTATAAGTTATGCCATTTGTATTACAATTGGCCTGGTACTGTCCGAGTGCCGGCCCCATGTCAATACGCCCACAAACTGGCTTTCCTCGTGGGCCAAAGCATTCACCAGGCACCATCAGAGGCACTTTCTGATAAGTTATTTTTCCTTTAAGTTTTTTATCACTTGTATTCATAGTCAAAAGATGCTCAATTAGTCGTGGGCTGAACGTAAATGAAATTCATATCAGCATGACTGACTGATCTATTTTCTATATAGATTAGATTATTTCTGTACTAACATTTAGTTTAGTCTCTTAGTTACCGATTCTATAACTGACTATTTATGTGTTTGGGAAATTGATTACTGATTTTCAATATAGTAAAGGATCTGTTTTGACATAATATTAAGCAATGATCATCTATTTGGATCGACATGTGATTTGAAGGAATTCTGTCAACATTTCTTAAAATATATATTTTATTCGTTTGTAGACTGTAATCGTTTGTAGAATCGGTCACTTTTCGACTGAAGCCAGGATACTCTAAGATCGGTTCATCCTTTGTTGTGTGATTGAAATTCCTAAAAATAAACCACCGAACGATCTATCATAACTAGGTACATAATATTCTTAAGTACAAATTGTTTGCGCCAGGCCAGGGGTATTTATCTTCAGAGTTTGAGTACTTTCTTTTAGATTTTGTAATAACAATATTTCTATATTTTATATGATATGGCTTAGTTTGGGTGTTTGCCTACATTCGGGTGCCTATTGAAAACGGGCAAACTACCTATACTCTTCAATATAAATTGTTAAATAGTTTTAAGTATTGGTTAATTTGTGCATCAGAATACATTTTGAGTTAGTTTCGATAGACATATCAGTTTATTAAAAATAGGGATGATGGCTAAAAAAATCTAATTAGTCCGTTAGTTAGATTACCAAAAAATATTGGACACATATTTTTTCTTTAGTTCCGAAAACAAGAAATAACGAAGATACAGTGCGTTAAAATTTCATTTGACTTCACTCCTGACTGAATTTTGATGCGACTTAACTTTGTATTTTTTATTGATTTGATAAAATAAAAAATACGTAGGTATTCAATATTTTTTGATGACCTAACCGACGGACTATTTTACAAACCATAGGATAAATAATAGTAATACTCGAACACTAAAGGGATATCATCCCTTTAGTGTTCGAGTATTACTCGTTTATTTAAAATGGGTCCTGATAAAAAAATACCATAGATATGTTTGACTATCCACTTGCAAGGCTAGTATAAGTGCTGCTTAGACTTAGGTATATCTAGTCTGATATATGTATGCTGGCTGCCAGTGGCGAGGGTTGAAATTATGGCGAAGGTAAGCCGTTCAAAAACACCGATAATTTTATATTTACAGTTAATTTTAAGCATGATAATAGAGGCTTTGAAATGATGAAAATATTTACTACAGGTACTTTGAAATAACTAATCTGTGGGACTGGAATTTCTAAAATGCAAGCCGATGGGAATCGCCTTGTATCCCTCGCCACTGCTGGCTGCGTTTCTATATAATATATTGTCAATGGTGCCGGTGTGACGTGTGTTCAATAATTTTCTCATTGTTTAGTGATAGGAAACGTACGTTTGTGTAGTATCTCTCACTAATAAAATAATATTACATCAGATATGATTGAAAATCCTTGTACTGCCATACAACATTCTATGTGAAAAAACCCAACTACTGTAGTGGAGCGAAGTTGAGACAAACAATAACTTCAAAGAGAAATATAATGTCTACTTGTTAAGTTTAAGTAATTTGATAGGTTTTTTTCTTCTACGCTCTTCCCACCGCTGAAATGAAAATTCACCCTAACTATTAGATGAACCACTGTCCAATATATATTTTGTAATAAGAAATTTTTATAAAAAATAAATTTTCAAATGATATTAGACAAAATTGCTTGATTTCGAGTTCCAATTTGCTCACAGCTGTAGGAAAGGAAGGCGTAGTAATTTTGTGCTTGTAACAAACGGGAAGAAATAAATTAAAAAAAACGACCCTCTTTCTCGGCGACTGAAATTTTTTCTAAAACTATAAATGTAAATTAATTGAAAAATATGAATGATTTCCTAAGGAGGTTTTTTAGTTACTGATCAATCTCAAATTTCTACCGAATTTTATGTTTTACCTTTAAAAAACACTCAGTTATTTTGTCTAATATTATTTGAAATAAAATGTTCTATTTTTGTATTGGTGTATTGTAGATTTTAATGTGACATTACCTTAAAACTTTATTCGTTGAATAGTTTTAAAGTCGATTAGTATTAAGTGTTATCAGAATAAGTTTTGATTTTTTGATTATTCAGTATTGGAATCTCTTGTGACAAGCACTGTGTAAGTTTTATGATAAGTGATGAAAATAATAAATTAACAGGTTATTCAAATTGACATCGAGGGCGTACCCAGTTTTTGGCCCAGGAGGGCAAATCAGAAACTTAAATCGGCTCTACCGCGCTTGTTCACGAGATTCTGCTTTAGGTATTCTGCTTTCTGATAATTTCATGCCCTGGGTACGCCCATGTATGACATAAAAGACACAGTGTTCGTATTAAGTGCAGCGCCAGCCGCATTTGCGAAAGGAAGCAGTAAAATTATTTGTTGAACGAGTATTTCTTTTTGCTTATACATTCCATTATCAATTTATGGTCATATGAACGCTTTTCGCATTTATTTCTGTCAGTAGGCGCAAAAGCGGCCGGTGCATTAGTCAGTCAATTTATTGTAAAAAAAAATATTGAGGCAAAGAGCGATCGTTTTTCTATCTTTTTAAATCGGTACCTGACTAAATAATAAAGAAAGTAATTTCGATTTTCATCATCATCATGTCAGCCGATAGACGCAAACTGATGGATGGATAAAGGCCTTCCCTAAGGTGATGGCCGGTCTTGCACTCCCGCAATCAGCGGTTTCTCGCGACACTCGCTAGATCGTCGGTCCACCTTGTGGGGGGTCTGTCCACGCTGCATCTTCCGGTTCCTAGACGCCACTCGAGAACCTTTCTGCCCCAGCGACCGTCGGTTCTACGAGCGATGTGCCCCGCCCATTGCCTCTGTCAATTCTTCGGGCTATTTCAGTTACTTTGGTTAGTTTCGATTTTAAATTACTTAATTTGTTTTGAAACTTATCCAAATTTCGATCACTGATTATGACCTGGTTTGAATCATCTTATTTGATTGTGTTGTGTTTGTATTCTATCGGAATCTAATATGTATGTATGTATGCTATATTTTTAATGAAGATTAAAGCTACGCAGAGATTCTATGGAAATTCTTTTTTTTAATTTTTTTATTAGCACAAGGTGGTCTTTGGGAGAGTAAAGCTAAATTAGCTTCGAAAGCGATTAATGAATTAGGTTTTTTCTGGGCAAGCGTGCTACATCCTCGGCCTCGTCATTACTCCTCCTTGGGGTCAGACGAAGGTCAAACGTAAGCCCAAGCTGGAGGTGCTAAATATACTAGCGGTTCTTCACACCACTTAAAGTGCAGGTGAGGCTGCACATGGTCCTGTAGGTACTGTCCCCTCTGGGGACTCGCTTACCGGCTTGATCAAATTGCCTCATTGCCTACTCGCGGATTATTACTTCAATTCAGGAAAATTCAAAGAGATCATTATTGCTATGCTTATTTATAGCTTTTAGTAGTTTAAAACAAGTAAATATGGTCTGTAAAGTCTGAACTCCGCAGGTACCAAATACCTAATTATAAGTTTTGAAGAGAAATCCTAAATCTTAAAACTTTTCAGAGCTGTGTTATGGCACTTTAGAAAGTTATAAGTTACAATTTACTCTACATGCAGCTCCTGCACGGATCCATAGCCTTCAGGTGATCCAAAACCGTTTCATGCGCAAAGCCACGGGTGCCCCGTGCATGCGTAATGAAAATCTCCACATTGATTTAGGTCTCCCCACGTTAAAACAATTTATAAAACGCGTCTCACGCTGATTTTTCAATACCGCCGTTAATCACCCTCTTATAGTGAAAGCCGCCACCTACGCGCCCTCCCGTATACTCCGTATCCTTAGACCAAGGCAAGCCCTCAGCGAGCCGGATGACCCCATAACATTAGCTCAGATCGAAGCTGACGAAGCCCGTTTAAGTACCTACTCAACACACTAAACCGATTACGCTACCGTCCTCGACGGCGAGGACCGCCGCGGCGTCCCACTCAGACTCGTCCCGTTCAAGCGGTCCGAGCTGACATTAATAATCCGACCGCCCCCAATTAGTCCTAACTCGTAGTAAGTCTCCCCTCCCCCGGTAACGCCCTGAGCCGAGGTTCGTACCCCACTCGGGGTTGCCCTCAGGCGTGGTTACCTAAATGTTATCCGGCTGAGAGCCCTCTGCGCTCGCCAGATTGTTGAAATGTTCATACATGCCTTGAGAAAATCAAGGCAAGGAGCTCTTTTCAGAATCTGAGCGTCTTGGAAACCGCATAGTGCGAGATGATGAACTCCCCTTCGATGGTAAAGAGCCGTGGGTATCAAGTGAGACAATTCCTCACAATTGTAGAAGCTTTAGTAGAATAGGTACATTTACGGACGACAAATTCTCCTCAGATTAAGGGGTTCTAAATCGCTATAGCTCGGGGTCGTCAACATTTCTAAAGGCACGCCGCTGACCCGAAAAACCTAAACTGGCATCCAGGTGCCTCCAATGGCAACCAGTATCTTGTGCTTACGACGTATGAAATTGCAGTATTTGCCTAGATGTGAAGTACCTACTACTTCGCTCTATTGAACTGTTTGGATATCGGCTTAATCTTATCCTCTTCGTGATATTAAGAGACGTGTTCTGGAACTGTAGAGCCACAACATTTTGTTTCCTTAGTAGGGTTGAAATGGACTAACAAAAGTCTACCCCAATCGGAGATACTGGTTATAGAGTATTCTTCATCTGAGATACAACTAGTCTAAGTAGTCCCACGATACCTCAATAGTTGTTTTTTTACAAATCCTCATTGAATCAGCGTATTGGCAAACGAGATTGCTAGTGTATAATAATGAGCCTAAGAGCCTTGTCCAGAACCTTCGCGGCGAATCGTTACACGCGTTGGCGAGGACTGGTCACCAATTTGCGTCCACAACAAGAATCGCGCGAATTTTAAATACGCGCGAACTTCAGAGCGAGTGGACGTATTAGGGGAAATGGAGCGGTAAATTTTTTATAATTTCTTTAATTTATAAAAGTAAATCATCAAACGATTTTATGGATATGCGAAAGTAGTAATGTTCTCATGTTTTGTTGACTTTCGATACAAAGTCAAAAACATAATTATCACATAGAATGTTTTAATTTAGTTTCTCTATCGTAAAAAATTGGATGTACTTAATACCTTCTACTTTCCCTTTGTTTTCTTTCATTCATTTTCATTTTTATTTTAGTAGTATGTGTTCAGTAAAATCGATACTGATTTAGTATTAAAAATAACTATGGATATATAACTCTTTATCTAATTAGGTTAAAACCAGATAATTTTGAGATTATTTCTAATTTGGTCAAAAACATTCGTCCTTTTGTAAAAGTAAAGACCTAAGTACAAGAATGTTACGTTTTTTTTTTTTAATAAATCATCTGGAAATATATTTGTTTTTTGTCAAATCCTTTTTCCTACCTGCACTCACAATAGAGTTATACGCTTATACTGAGTGATTTTTTAATCACCGTCCAAATTTTCAGGAATTATTGTATTCATTATTATAAACAACTTTTACTATGGGATCAACCCTGAAAACACGAAAAAAATGTAATCCTGTACGCAGGAATTTTATATGCGAAATCGGAATATGCGAAAGACTTGCTATTATACGTAGTATATTATTTATTCTTTGCTATTATTATCAGTAACATAATAATAACATTTCCTATTGCATATTGGTTCCCTGTGAGAGAGGTTCCAAAGCTATGTGCTTAGGTATATAATAATTGAATTAGTTGCATGTTCTCTAATGGCTTTTCAATAAAATATAATCTTGAAATAGACTTGATATTGGGCAGGAATGTTGTGAAACATAGTTAAATAACTGTAATCATTGTTTGATGCCTAATTTCGCAGATCTAATCTAATCGCTCGCGCTGTTCGGAAAATATTGTAGGTACCCTAATTATGTGCAGTGGAGTCTTCCCCCGGGGGATTACTTGACAGGAGACGCGCTATGCACGCGCTCTAGACAGATTAGAATTGGACAACTAACAACCATAAAATACTATTGACTACGAATCCAGGTAGATAAATTCACGAGTTTCACATCCATTGATGGCACTATAGAAACGTTTTGAAAGAATCATCCATTTATAATGGTATTGTATTAGAAAATGTTTGTTCAAACGTCTAGTAAAGGTTTAGTAATGATTAAGCAAAGTGGTCCACTGTTGCAATTTGAGATCGGTGGGAGATTTTTTTAGTTAATTTAACGGTTAAATTATTGCTAATTTTGAATATATTTTATTTTAGTCATTCAGATAAAACGTCTATGTGAATTGACATGAAGATTACGGGTGAGATGAATATTGGCTTTGAGTTGTGTTTATAGTTCTGTATAATAGTAGAGAAACAAAATCAGAATGAATACCTAAATGAGTTGAGGTTTCTAGGGTTCCGTACCCGAAGGATCCAAACGGAACCCTATTGCCGTCACTCACGTGTCCGTCTGTCCGTATGTCACACAAGTTTTACAGCCAAACTGTTGGAGCTAGTCCAAATTTTCACAGTATAAGCATCTTATTGACGCAAAGTTATACAAATTGTCAAAGATATTTTAAAGTGTTTTTGAGGGGGCTCTCATACAGCTTGTAATGTATGCATATTGAAACTACATCACTGGTTATCTCTTGTACGGGGAATTATCTGGCCAATAAATGCATCTATCAATAATCATAACTAAATACTTAAATTCTTATGGAGATGTTTGTAAACACACATATTGCATATATCCACATGGATGGATATATGCTTAAAACGTGAGGCTTTTGGAAGTTCTCCAATCCTGAAAATACATGACACTCCTTCGACATGACCTTCGATTTCTGGTAGCTACATTTTTTTTACCTCTGTTTGAAAAACAGAGGTAAAAAAAATGTTCGAATAAAATATTGTAATAATATAATTTATTTAATACGAATGACAGTTCCACATAACTTTGTCACTTTACTGTCCCACAATATTTTGAAATTAATAATGATGTTTTCTTAAAAATATATGTCGAAATCTTAAAATTTACTGATGATAAGTGATTTTGGTCTTATTAACATAGACAGATCAATGGATCGAATATTGGAACAATCTCTGTTTTACATGTGGTTTCTTTCTGATAAAAATGTCGTAGATAATTAACAAGGTAGCATTCTAGAAGTAGAGTACCTTATGATCTTTTAGAAATATTGACATTTGCCAAAATATTTTAGAGATGGATAAGCCAAGAGTGCCCAATATCGATATGAAACTTCTAGCAGCTAACCTGTAAGTGAGCTGACGTAATCTTATGTCGGTCTTCACCTCAGAACAATCTGAAATACCGACGGTGAGTGTGGGTGTGCTTCGCTTAACGAAAGAGCGGCAGTCCATCAGGAAAGACAGGGACAACGCTATACATAGTGAGCGGTGCGCATGAATACGCAGCCCGTGGGAAATGCACAGTAGTGGTCAGATCAGACTGCGCGCGCGCCGGCCCAGTGCACGTATTATTGTATTGGAATCTCTGCCGCTTGTAACAGCTTATGGGCTGATTCTTCATGTATCGACGTCGGTTTTATTACGTTGGCCTAAGCTTCAATATTGAATTACAAGTCTAAAAATATTGGATGTTCTTTTGTACCGATAGGTTATATGGTAGTAGAGCCGGGTACCTATAATGTGATGATTTTTTTAGCGATCGATTGAGGTGGTTTCTGCGGCGGGCCTCGCTCGGGATGCAAATGTGGTGTTTACGAAGTTGGTCGGCACACGCCTATAATAAAAGAAATGTTATATGCTTTAATAAACACGTTTTCATGAGGATGTACGAGTAATAAGCCAATTTGTTCGGTCGTCGAGCAGGTTTTAATACTAATTTCTTGTGATAGTGTCGATTCTATTCTGTGTCGTGGTTTATTTCTCCTTGTTTGTTTTAATGTCTCAGACAAATATTAACATAATACCTATTGGTACCCAGCCCTATTTTGTAGTTGGTATAGGTACCTATACGTACCTTAGTACCTATAGGTCTGGTAGGTATTGGTACTACAGTTTTGTTAACATTTTATGATGTGTCACAAAAATTTATGACAAGATATTTCAAATTAAGCTTTCGGATTTTATTTTTCAATTTGCATTCTTAAAATTAATATGCCAAACCATAAAAATAATTTGCCCACCCATCGCAATCAATCACAATGACCTGTAATTTGTATCGTTTGTGTCGCCCACCTACGCGAAACTGTTGTCTTTAACGCTTCAAAGTGCATGGAAAGTAAAAACCGTCCAAATATTTACAGCGCCATTTCAACCTTAATGACAAAGCGATTTAGTAGGTATACCTATACTAACGTCTCTAGTTAATTAGACATTCAATGTAAATAAGGTCGGTTATCCTTTGAAAATTGCTTTTCTTCAATGGTGGGACAATAGAGTTTCAAGCAGGGGTGGGTCACTTTGATACATATCTTAATTAGGCCGCACAAGGCGATCATTTTATTTTCTTTTTACACATATCCGGCCGCTTGTTTAACCGTAACGAATATTTGTAGTGACGGAAAGATTAGAATACTAGTTTTAAAATGTATTTTAGAACATCCATATTGGGCAAAAGACTAACAAGATTTCAGTTGTGTGCACGTTTTCGGCATTTGAAATAGGTACCTACCGTAGGTATACGTATAATATTTTAATTTTCTATGAACACCTAACTATAACTTCAGATTTAATTCGTCCTTCAATCATCCTACTAAGTAATATAAATGTGAAAGTTTGTGAGAATATAAATTACGGATGTATGGATGTTTGTTATTCTTTCACGTAAAAACTACTGAACGGATTCGGATTAAACGTGGCACATAGATAGATCATATCCTTGAATAACAACTTTTTACCCCGGGAATACATTATGATGCTAGGGGAACAACACGGGTGGAACCGCGGGATGGAAGCTAGTAAATTATAAAGAACTAGGTAAGGTAAATAATTGGTAGCTAGAGTATCAATCAATGTAGCATAAATATGTAGGTATAGGTAAATTTGATATTATGTGTTACATACAGTTCGAGAATTCAAGACAACTTTGTAGAGCTAAGTAGGTACGTTTTTATTCTCAAGTACAGCTCAACTGGAATAAAATAGATGGTTTATTTGAAACTGGAAAGCTTAATTTGGAAGAACCGTTGACAAGCTCGTTCGCTTTTCACCGTTTGTTGAGCGCGTGTTTAGTGAATTGAACGCTGTTAGTCGAAACTTGATAGAGATGTGAAAATATGAATGAATGTTCGTTATTAAGCAGGTCAATGGAAGGTACCATTAAGTTGGTGGTTATTTCACTGTAACTTTGACAATAAAGTTTATTGTAGGTAGTGGGAAAGTACTTGCTAATAGAGCTTGTAAGAACTAAGTAGAGGTAAAGAAATAAATGAGTATTGTTTCTAGCTTTAAGTACTCTAAGTTAAGAGAAGTAACGGCCAGTGTTTATACGATGATAGCCTAGACTTACCTATAGATTCACCGAAGTCATCAAATATGTAGGTACTTATTTACCCAATAACCTAAATAAACGCATTGGTAGTTATCCGAGGCATTATTTCTTGACCACAATCTCTTAGGTAGGTAAAAACGGTAGAATTACCTACACATACTATTTTTTACATAGGTACAAGCTTCTGCTTCTCACTTTTATTTGCTTTCTTGAAGGATCTCATGTTTTCTTGGGATAGAAAGTCCTATGTTGTGTTTTATTTCTAGAGTGTGAAAGTTATCTATGTGGCTAATTTTATTTAAATCTATTTAAGCCACTAGGGCGAGATTTAGCTTTGTAAACTTTTAGATTAATTAGTAATTTGTATTAGTAGAATATTTTCATCCCATTTCGTGTGAAACACACGGTTTAATTTTGGACCATATCGTGATGGATTAGCAAGATCATCAATTGGAAATTATTCATTTATACTTATTTATTTGTGTACACACACGCCCAAACCCACCCACACTCAAGTAAAAAAAAAAAACATAATAGATACAAAAGTAGGTACAAAGAGGACTACTTATTTCTAATAGTTTTTTTTTCAGCAACTCTGCGACTGGTAAGTATATATCGATATAAGTAGGTATCGATAATCTAATTACGAGATTGACTCTGTAAGTATCTTTGATATAATTATAATAATATGTTCATTTGTTTCACATAAGAAATAAATAATTCACTTTTGAGATATAAAATCTATAAACACATTGAACGTAAAACGACAGTGACATGAATTGCAGTAGCACCATCAGCAACAATGTAATTAACATCAGACATGTCTATAATGAGATCTGCATCTTCGCCTCAGCTGCGATTGTGCTCTTTATTCTACTACAAATTAAGTCTTAAATCGTAGTTAATATATTGAAACTAGCTCAATAGTGCAACTACGATCTTGTCTGTATTAAAACGTGAGATATCCTGTGGAGTCTGAATAACAACATGCCCCCGAGAATATGTTGTTTTGCATTGCATAGTTATTTGATTATTTTATTGCATTCAAATAGTTCGGATGCATGTTCCAACGCCGACCTTGTGACAATAAAAACTTGACTGTTTTGTTTCGATTCAAGCGCGACTGAGTTTTGCATATTAAGTTATGGTCCTTTTTATTTTATGCTACTTCTTTATCTACTAAAATGTCATCTTTTTTTAAACAGTTCTTAAGATATTAATGCTATTAGGTCGATTATTTTACAATCGAATAATAAAGGAATCTTTGGTTAGGTACGTTTTATACCTACCGATGTCTTTTGCGATAAATGTCGTATGACATTATGTCTCTCTTTAGAATAATTTGCTAGTAATAGGTACCTTTTGCTAATAACTACTTAGCTTACTGGAATCAGTTAGATTTACAATATTTAATATTTTTATTATTACATACTTCAGTAGGTAACTATTAATTTTAATAGATTTTTTTGATAAGCCATTAAGAAAATCAGCTATCCTATCCTACTCATATTATAAATGCGAGTTTGTGAGTGTGTATGTTTGGTACTTCTTCACGCTCAAACGTCTGGACCAATTTTGATAAAATTTGGTATAGACGTAGTTGACACCCTGGATTAACATGTAGGCTACTTTTTATCCTGGGAAAACACAAGACCCTTCGGGAACGCGGGTGAAACCGCTGGGCGGAAGCTATTATGATAATAAAAGCTGTACCTATTGTAGTTTCAAGAATATATTTATTACCACTGATATCTTCTCAATACAAACCTAAATTAAGGTTTCTGTTACAAAACCCTAAACAACACCACACCTACATTCAATAATTTCCACAGTGTATCAATCTAATCTTCAAATTGTCATCTCGTAACCATAGCTTAGACATCGTTTACCTGCTTTCAGAGGTAATCGTCCAGACCGGCACGTCGTGTTTCAGACGAGCTTCGCCCCAGGCCCTTCGCCGTGGGAACGACTACGAGACTTATACTCCCTTCATTGAACATGTACGCTATCACCTTAATACTGAATTTTGTATCGGGCTAGACCGCGATTTAGTTGTTATGTGATTTTCACGGTTTTTACGTGAGTTTAGGAATCGGCAATTAGGAAGGTTTACCATCAATAGTAAGAAAAGTTATCAATTTATTGATACTTATACCTATTGTTACGGTTGAAAGAGTATCAATCAGTAATATTATTTCATTAATAAAGTATCATTTTAGGTAGGTAGGTACTTCAGATACTTAACTTGTGGCGGACGATGACGTCAATTTAGGTAAAATGTATAAATAGAAATATTGTTTTAATTTGGTTTATCAATATGTTTCTTTTATGTGTTTTTGGGTTATTTCCCGCAGTTTATAGTAAGTAAGATTATGTTTTTGTGTAAGCTAATTGTTTGTATTGTATATGTGTATAACCATCTAACCCGATAGAACAGGGATTTGGGAGAAATTAAGCTTTTCAATTAAAAATGTATATCTTTTTTGAGAATTTATGTATAAACTGTGTAATAACTTTAAGATAGATTAAGCTGGTATCGACAACGTGAATTCATTGGAAAGACCTAATTGCAGGCAATGTTTAAGGATAAAATCACTTTTGTAGCGATACTAGATCACAAGTAAATTATGTAAATAATGAAAATCTATAAGACATTTGAACAATGTTAGAGAACAAAATAATTATTATAATGCATGGCTCTCGATACGGTAAGACCGAAGTCTTGAACGGACATCAGTGTCTTTAGTATTTAATTCGAATATTCAGTTGAGTAGAATTCACGCATAAAAACAGGAAATTGTATCAAGTCGGCCAGTGATCACGTGTGTAATAAATAAGTGATTATGATACAAAGTTATATGCAAATATAGTATACAGTCCATTTAAACAAAGTGTTTTTATTGAGGGGAAAAGTACCTGGGTAGTTGAGTTATCGACACTACGAAGGAACAGTCGAAGCTCACGAGCTGGGAACCCCACAAATTGGTACTTCGAAGCCGGATTTGAATGATCAGCTCGAAGAAAGTGACCATCAGCACAAACCGGTTAAACACGTGATTAAGATACAAAGTTTTGTATCTAGTCGGCCAGTGATCACGTGTTCAAGCCAACCGGATTTGTCAGGGAATTGGGGCATCAGATCCTTGGGTTCCACCACGATTTGGTGTGACAGGATCAGAACCGGGACCAACACCGCATAGGTGCGCCGAGATCGTCGAGGGAAAAACACCGAATGGTGCGACGAGTTCGTCGGCACATCGCCGAGTGAAGAACACCGAACGGTGCAACAAGTTCGTCTCGAGATCGCCGAACGAGCGAAGAGGACGACGCAACATCACCCAACGGTGCGACGATTTGCTCTCGAGACGCCCAGTGAAGAGGTCGTCGTGTGAAAAACACCGAACGGTGCACCGAGTACGACGCAACATCGCGACGAGATCATCTCAAGAGAAGCAAGAGTTTGTTACCTACGTCGTTAAGCGTGTGACAAACTCGTCTCGACACATAAGTGTCATTAAACAAGTGGTGAATTCGTTTTCTCTATCTCACACGAGTAACGAATTCATCGCAGTATCAAAGAACGTGCGAAGAGGACGACGCAACATCACCCAACGGTGCGACGAATCGTCTCAAGAAGCAAGCTTGTCGAGTTTGTTACCTACGTCGTTAAGCGTGTGACAGACTCGTCTCGACACATAAGTGTCATTAAACAAGTGGTGAATTCGTTTTCTCTATCCCACACGAGTAACGAATTCATCGCAGTATCAAAGAACGTGCGAAGAGGACGACGCAACATCACCCAACGGTGCGACTATATGAAAAACGTTTAGGCGGATTTGCCGCGGCTCTTGAACGCCGGTCACCTAACGGTGCCAAACGATCGGTGTCTCGAGTCTTTATGTAAGTTGCGTCTCACCACGTTAGATAGATAAGAAGTAGATGTCGACATCTCAAACTTAAACTCAAGTTCAATCTCAAGTTTAAACTCAAGTTAAATCTCAATTAAAGCCTCAATCTCAAGTTCAAACTTAAATTCATTCTCAAGCTCGATCTCGGGCTCGATCTCAAGTGCGATCTCAAGCTCGATCTCAAGTGCGATTTCAAGCTCGATCTCAAGTGCGATCTCAAGCTCAATCTCAAGTGCGATCTCAAAAAACTTATTTTGAGTAGTTTTTTTAGTACATTGCAAAAAAGGCATTAGTGCCATAAGATGTCGACGTCTAGAAGCCCAGTCCGCACTCGTCAAGCGGCTGAGAGGCGACGCCATGAGAAGCCCCCCGCGGCCCCGTCTGAGTTAGACGTGCCCGTGAATCCGCAGCTCAGTCACGCGCGCCACGCGAGGAGTGAATCCGACGTAACCTATAAGTTCTCGACTGAACCGTCACCGCCCGCGATCGACATGATACCACGTCGTACGCGTTTGTCTACGCTCCGCGCTACAGACAGAGGATCGCGCGCTTCATCCGTGCGTTCTCAGCGATCTTCCGCCAGCACTTCAACGCGTCTCAGGTTAGCTGAACTGGAGGCGGACGAAAGATTAGCAGAGATTCGTACAAATCTCATCAAAGAGAGACGAGCAGCAGAAGCAGCAGCAACAGCAATAGAAGCAAAAGCAGGAAAAGAAGCAGCAGCAGCAGCAGCAGCATCAGCAAAAGCAGAAACAGAAGCAGCAGCAGCAGCAGCAGCAGCATCATCAGCAAAAGCAGCGGCCGCAGCAGAGTTACGGCGAATTAAAGATTGCACTGAATTGGCTGAGATTCAGGCAAAACTCGTTGAAAAGAGACTTGCTGTTAATGTAGCTACGATACAAGAAGAATCGGGCAGTATATGCGACCACGAGACTGTAGACACAGAACGTAAAGTCACTGACTGGATTCGGCATAGCGCTATACGGAGGGAGCTCGAAGATCCCGAACGTACAGAAAACCATGAGAAGTACCGCTCACCATCACGAGAAAAGGCTACAGATCCGCCTCCTCCCATTGCGTCGAATCGTTTCACAATGAGGACGGCGGATCCAACTCCTCCGATTGCGTCAAATTGTGTCATAACGGAGACACCACGTCGTCCTAGATCACCTACGCCGACACGATCAAAAGACCGAGCGATTGATCGACTAGCAGATGCCCTAGGACAAATGAACAAAAGTAGACCGATACCCAGACGTACGCCAGATTTGCCTATCTTTAGCGGCGCCAAAGGGGAATGGTTATCATTTAAAGCGGCCATGATAGAATCTGTTAGCCTCTACGGTTTCACACCAGCAGAAAATCTAGCTAGACTCAGGACATGCTTACGAGGAGATGCACGTGAAGCAGTGTCATCATTAATGTATGCAGCGACCGATTCAACAATAATCATGGAAACATTAGAACAATGTTTTGGTCGTCCAGAGATGATCATCAATTATGCGTTTGACGAAATAAAGAAGTTGCCGCGACAAGGCGGAACATCTGACGAACAAAACAAGTTTGCCATCAAGTTGCAAAACATCGTGACGATGATAAACTGTGTTGATAACAAAGGGTATCTACAGAATCCAATGATTATGCAGTCAGTTGTAGAAAAATTGAGCCCATTCCTCAAATCAAAATGGTATGATTATGCAGATGAATCTGTGTCTAAGTCAGAACCAGAAATCATTACATTGTCACGATTCTGTATGCGTGAAGCGAAACACGCCATAAAATATTCATACGATTCCAAGAATACGTCGGAAACCATACGTGCTGTACCGAAACAGGAACCTCGACATCGGACATTGGATCGTAGTCGCAGAGCTCCCGTGTATGCTACAACAGAGACGCTACCGAAAAAGAGTGAGTGTTACTGTTGCGGAGCCGAACACGAAACATCGAAATGCGCTAAGCTCGTGGCTATGTCCGTGGATCAACGATGGGAATGGGTAAAGGAAGCACACGTCTGTTTCCAGTGTATGAATAATAAGCACAGAAGGTCCACATGTAAAGCAAAGAAATGCGGAGTAGATGAGTGCCGCCAAGCACATCATGCGATGTTACATGTGATGAATAATGAGGAGTCGTCAAGCGAACCGACTCAGAATGATCATTCCGTGAATACGGCTTCAGCACATAGTATCACCAATGACCAAGTGCTAATGAAAGTGTGTCCTATTGTAATTAAGACACAGAACGGCCAGGAATTAAATACGTACGCGTTATTCGATGAGGCGTCAACAATAACACTGATCGATGAAGAGATTGCCGGGATGGTCGGAGCAGAAGGCCCGACCAGAGCGTTACATATCCACGGAGTCATGTCGAGCCAGCGAGTGTTGAATAGCCAGATTACGAACATCGAGTTACGCGGAAAGGGCCAAACGGACTTTCATACGATCAAAGCACAGACGGTTAGGAATTTACAATTGACCAGTCAGGTGATGAAGTCAGACGTATTGAATCACAAACATCTAAGTACGCTTAGACCAGAGAACGTGTGTTATGAGTATGCCAGACCACGCATACTCATCGGTGCTGATTACTGGGACCTGATAGTAACGCGAAAGTTATTATCCGGACAAAGAGGTCAACCAGCTGCGTCACTCACACGATTGGGTTGGGTTATACACGGAACCATACCCAGAAACGTTGTAACACAAGAAGATGAAACAGTGTTACACGTGCGAACAGTTCAAGAGTTCCAGAAGAGTTCAGTTACGAATGACCGAGACGAAGACCTGAGGGAACTCGTCAAGGAACCTTTCAATATTGACGCGCTAGGGATTTCCATGAAAAGCAAGACTGTCGCGAAGGATGAACGCGCCAAGGAAATCTTCAACAACACGGCCAAGCAAGAGAACCGTCGGTTCGAAGTGGAACTACCTTGGACAGATGATAAGATAGTGTTACCACCAAGCTGCGACATGGCTATGAGTCGGCTACGCGGGATTGATAGGAAAATGAATAGATCACCGCCGTTTAAAGAAGCATACACAGCACGGGTGAACGGATTGCTGGGAAAGGGATATGCAGAACGCTGTCGACAAGACCACACACAAGACAAGCGCATGTGGTATCTGCCCCATTTTGCAGTAGTCAACCCAAGCAAACCCGGAAAAGTTAGGATGGTATTCGATGCAGTCGCACGTACCAGTGGAACGTGCCTTAACGATGTGCTGCTCGATAGACCTGAACATTTAAAAACTTTTTACGGTGTTTTGTTTCGGTTCAGAAAGAAACCGATTGCTGTAACAGTAAACATACGGGAAAATATGTTGAAGGAACTAAGGAAGCAGAAAGTGGAATGGGACGACCCATTGCCACTGGAGGAAGCAACCGTGCTTGATGAATGGTTCGACGATTTAACATTCATCACCGACCTCCATTTGCCACGTTACTACAGTTACGATAAGAGTGTTCGTACACATTTCCACGTGTTTTGCGCCGCGAGTGAACAAACGTTACTTACAATAGCGTGTTGTCGCTACGAATATGACAATGGGGATGTAGGTGGTATCGTGGTGATCCGGGATGAATTATTACCTCGTGATGTATGGAAAAAAGGTCTAGTGAAGTGTGTATACACGGGACCTGACGTGCTAAGTACGCGGCACGGATACGCGGACGCGAGGGAGTATTTTCCGACGGCCAGTTAGGCATCTCATCGTCCTCCCTGTTGTTATTGAAGGCTGCGAAGATCTGCGCCGGAGGGAGAATGTGGCGGACGATGACGTCAATTTAGGTAAAATGTATAAATAGAAATATTGTTTTAATTTGGTTTATCAATATGTTTCTTTTATGTGTTTTTGGGTTATTTCCCGCAGTTTATAGTAAGTAAGATTATGTTTTTGTGTAAGCTAATTGTTTGTATTGTATATGTGTATAACCATCTAACCCGATAGAACAGGGATTTGGGAGAAATTAAGCTTTTCAATTAAAAATGTATATCTTTTTTTGAGAATTTATGTATAAACTGTGTAATAACTTTAAGATAGATTAAGCTGGTATCGACAACGTGAATTCATTGGAAAGACCTAATTGCAGGCAATGTTTAAGGATAAAATCACTTTTGTAGCGATACTAGATCACAAGTAAATT
The DNA here is from genome assembly GCA_963555595.1 of Tethea ocularis. Classification (NCBI taxonomy): domain Eukaryota; kingdom Metazoa; phylum Arthropoda; class Insecta; order Lepidoptera; family Drepanidae; genus Tethea; species Tethea ocularis. The sequence continues at coordinate 4,403,639 of OY741970.1, read as the reverse complement.
ATGTAAATAATGAAAATCTATAAGACATTTGAACAATGTTAGAGAACAAAATAATTATTATAATGCATGGCTCTCGATACGGTAAGACCGAAGTCTTGAACGGACATCAGTGTCTTTAGTATTTAATTCGAATATTCAGTTGAGTAGAATTCACGCATAAAAACAGGAAATTGTATCAAGTCGGCCAGTGATCACGTGTGTAATAAATAAGTGATTATGATACAAAGTTATATGCAAATATAGTATACAGTCCATTTAAACAAAGTGTTTTTATTGAGGGGAAAAGTACCTGGGTAGTTGAGTTATCGACACTACGAAGGAACAGTCGAAGCTCACGAGCTGGGAACCCCACATAACTTATGGATTTATATTAGAGTTAACGAAACCTGGACTCACAGTAAACAAAGGCTCAAATATCCTTAACAGGGCATGTATAACACAGCATTCGTTTATTATGTTTGATCTTCACACATTGTTAAAAAGACTGCCAGGTTAATGAGTCAGTGGAAACACGAAAAATAAAGATGTAAAGAGATACTTAACACGCCCTCTCAGTAATCCGAGAAGACTGGCGATATGTGTGAATATGTCCATATAAACAAATTAAGTATGTTATTATTTAAATATTATAAAAGGCTTCATTAATTTATTGATGTAATTTAATACAAGTATTATAATTTAGTTATTTTTTTATAATATTACAAATTATTAAGTCGCACATACTATTTTTATCCAATCCGCGAGTATGTGAAGATTATGGTTTTAACTAGGACAATAGACAAGCAAATGGTGCACGCAAATGAAAACTCCATATACTTTTCCAAACCAGCGGATGTGTTACCATACTTACCACACAGGATGTCTTTATTTAACGCCGGCGTCTCCAACCATTTATCTATATACAGACAAACAAAACATCACCAAAAATATGAACTGAATCAATAATGTTCTTGGAACACTGCGGAAAACCGATAGGGCGCCTTTATAGTCTTTGAGTGAGTTGAAAACCAAATAAAGTTTGCTGTTGGTGACGCAAATCCCCAATCGACTTTGAACTTTATATCTTAAAGTTCTAAGAATTATAAGAGTTTTTTGAGAATGCTTTTTCATGTGTGAACGTGGTGGCGACTCGAGGTTGGTGGTGACACCTCGCAAATAATATTGGTTTTGTGTGGACCACCGTCACTCCATGCCGGTACTTTTGAGAGTAACTCGATGGGCGACTTTAGACTTGAATGGTTTAGTCATTTCAATGAGTAATTTCATTAACATTTGCAACAAGATAACACGACGACATCGTGGTTTTAATATAATTATAGAGTAAAAGAGAAGATTGTATGCAATTTATTTTGGTAGAGATTCTGTAAAACTGTTTAATGGTCACTTGAAGTGCAATGGTGGTACAGTAGCACCTTTACTTAAAAGTAACAGCTTACCTATAGGCGGGCCGTATGATTGTTTGCCGACTTTGTTGTATAATAAAAAAAAATATAAATGGCAATGTATATTTGCACTCTCCCACATAACTTATATTACTGAACTCATCTTTCAGCATGTTTATATAAAAACTGTTTTATATCGATTTCCCATCACTATGAAATGGAGGCGCCACATCATAATTCTTTTATTTTCAGACCAGTCTCCTTAAATCTTTTGAGCATTACCTTCAGTGTCACCTGGACTGGACATCATAAGCGAGCGACTCGTATAAATAACGATAGATATGTATGGACACATAATATAGGACCATAACGGCGCCCATTGACGTCCTTGTTTTGTGAGTGTCCTCTAGTGATGTTACTGATATTATTTTAATCGATAGGTACCGTAGTCCATTGGAGATGGGAGATGTAATACCTTATGTAACAAAGAATCGCACCTGATCTTTATAGTAAACTATCATTCTCACTATAGTAAACTACATTATTCTACCACATTATGTCATTCTAATATCAGTTTATAAGCACCTACTATAATTTTTATACTCATCTATGAAAGTATCAAAATCTAAACTAATACCTGCGCCAACTATATTTATGTAACTACATATTTGGTCACTAGACGTCATGGCATCTATAAGATGAAAATTGTATCCCAACAATTTTCGTCTTTCGAAGATTAATAATACATCAATACCTAGAGGTACCTCACTATCTTACAAACGCTACATGACATGTGCACTCGCTTATTTATACCCTTTATCGTATGACGTCCGCACATAAAAGCATGCCGCTTGTTATAATAGAAGGACAGACCAACCATTGTACGCTTCGAGCATGTATAGACTATTCATCTCGGTGTACCAATGACTCAAGAATGAAGACTGATGCCTCCACAATTTCAGTACATTGTGTAATAAGTATTTCGCCGACTATGTTTAAGAGAAACCTTAAAAATAATTTAATTGACTCGTTTAGTTTTATAGGTACTCTGTTTCTTACAAGCTTTAAGTGTTTTAGACTTCTAAGGTTGTTAAAATGCAGTTGGACATGATGGTTTTCCTGTGTCTGTAATTTGGTCTTAGGTTCGGAAATGTTATGTTTCACTATGTTTTTTTTAATATGTTTTTTTTTAATGTTAGTATCAAAAGCTTAGTTGATAGAGGGTAGTTAACTACTAATATTTATTGTGTTATAATAAGGCACTGAATTTCTTCATCTGTAGGTAAAAAAATCATATAAAATAACGGTAGATCAAATGTTATTTCAACATCATATACCTGCCCAATCATTTGCTGTCAACGTAATAGCACTCTTTTTCCATTCAGCCTTCTATTCGTCGACGACATTCACTCCTTTCTTACTCATGTCATCTTTCACACAATCCATCCATCTCTATTTCGGTCTTCCCCTTGCACATGGACCTACAAACATCAAATGTTAAGTACCAATACGTTAGAAGTAAAGCCGGTATATTTTATGTACAGGTAACCGATGCACCTCAAATCTACCTATTTCTTTTTTATTATTTCGAAACACGTCGATACTTGAATCGATAGGATTTACAAAAAAAGGAACAACGGCCTTGTCCTTACCTGATATTCCAATGTTATGACTTATATGTCTCTCTCGTGCAGATTTATCGATATTCTATGTATAAAAAATCAACTAAATCTGCATAATACATTCATTAAATCAAATGTAAATTGATTTTTTGGCATGACCGTCTGCTCGGCGAATCGAAGCAGAAACATCTGGACTATTAATTGATAAGGAAGGAAATATGTTATAAAAAATACGTTTCTTACAATTAAGTATTAATTAAGATTCAAAATGTTAAATTACGTCATTAAGGTAATAACTTTATGCCAATTTATGGCCTTGTCTGTCAACAATTTATAAATATTTTTTTTTACAGAAAATACGCAATAGAAGTAAAAAAATAGATATTAACCATCTCATTAAACCAAAAATAAAAATTGGGTTTTGCTTTCTGCCCCGTAATATTTTCTCCTTCTTTCTTAGTACCCTACTACCCTATATTATAGGAACAAGCCAACCATCCTAATTACCTATGATAATATAGATTGAGTAAATCAAGGTCATCTGATATCAACAGGATATTAATTTGATCAAATAACAATCCGGTGATAATGACATCAAATCTTTTAAGGACAACTCAAACCAATCAATATGTGTATCGTGTAATAATTAAAATCATCGTTAATTTAAAAGCTCTCGGAATTAAATATTCTAATGAACTAAATCATACCATAAAATTAGTCGAAGTATAGGTATTATTTGCAAAAGGGTAGCAATGAAAAATGTACGATTATTATGGCGGTATAAAAACGCTCTTTACGCCGGTCTCACGATTGTTTCAACCGTAAATTATAACGTTTTGGTCGAATATTTACATTTTATTGTCACAAACTTAATGGGAGAGGACCGTAATTTAATACTTTAGCTGCAAAATTGAATAATTTATTATACAATTTAATTGTTAGGTACAATTATTCGGTGATCCTCGGACCCTAAACTATGTTCTTTTTACACGTGTTCCATTTCAAAATCACACGTTAAAAAGAAAAATTATATACCTAACGTGATTGTTTTTCTTGTATTATTTTTTACTTCAGTGTATTTTTATTTGAAATTTTGGCGTTATTTTATTGTTAAGGTAGATATTAATTTATTTTTGGACACGTTAACAGTGTCAGATATGAAAATGCTTAGGTATAATGCACAATAAATATATTTGATTGTTACAGTTAGGTTCCGCCCCGCGGTTTCGCCTGCTTTGCCGAGGTGCTAAAAAGTAGATTATATTCTAGTCTAGGGTATGATCTATCTATGTGCCATGTTGCATCTAAATCCATTTAACAGTTTTTGCGTGAGACAGTAACAAACACCTTCACATCCATACAAACTTTCACATTTATAATAATAGTAGGAGGAGTCCATAATTTTCGAATCTCAAATAGCCACGATAAGAGAGACGTTTATATGCAAAATGCACATTTCCATTTCCTTCGATTGGATCTGGGATTATCATTTTCACTATCGTAACTAGAGGATCGCTTTATGAGTCTGAGGAAGCTGAGAACATTCAGATTGTTAAAAGCTTTGTAATGCCAAACTCAAGGACATTTTATATTAAACCTACATGCAATTTTTAATATCAGATATGCTATATGCGAATAGTTGCCATTCCATCGAGAGTGATTTAATGTGGTCTGACGACTACCTGTATAGAGGACTACGCCGTGGAATCCAGTGGCAGATTTCAGATTAGCAACATATATCATGAGATATTTGCATATAAATACCGTAGATACTAATCGACCTACCGATAGACACTTCTTGTTAATACTAAAAGCGTCTTGCAATTAATTACAGTTTTTTTAAGTTCATTTTCAGTTTTAAGAATTTCAACGTTTTATGCTTTGATTTGGAAATGGAAAGTATACGTCATGATAATAAATGGAATAAAAAATGATTCCAAAAAATATGATGATGTGTGTTCCACTGTTTAGTGTGACACAATTTCTGTCTTTATGTCTAGATAGATCTTTAACAAGTGCACTTATAATCTTCCTCTATTATAAATATAACCAAGACAAGTAAAGTCGCTGAAAACAACAACATGTGAAGTCCTGAAAGGACATTGTTCAGCGTCCATACAGATTCGCCCCAAAACCAACAGCAATGAAAAAATGTTTATAATATGTTTGATCACATATAAATTATGGGGCAATACGGGCAAGCTGGAAAATTGAAATATTACAAATCAATGTCCTTTCTTACCAATATCAATGTAACAATTAGACATTCTTTATTTGCCTATGTCTTACCATGCTTAGCCAACTTGTTTATTTCCTTGACAAAATAATCCAGTATACTTTTCTCATAGTCTAACTCATAACGGTCATCAAAACGATTAACTTCAATAGGTATTGGGTCTATTTACCCTGTCATACCGTGCTTAGCCTTTAATCTTCGATACTATCTCTTGCTTCCACAGATCACCATGTACTATCACGTACATAACTGCTTTGAACAATTGACAAGCCACGTTATTCTAAAGATGATATTGACACAAAGACACAACGTTCAATGGACGATGGAATTTAAGACGCGACTGTACTTGAAAGTTCTCACAGAGGATGAGAATGCTCTTTACAATCGATATTCAAAAAAAGAACAGCATCGATGTCTCTGTTGTCAACGGACAATTCTTTTGGAGATCAACAACACCGACGTTTAATACAAAATCAACTTTAAATCATACGGTGTAATGATCAAAACAGATTGGGTTATAAATGAATTTTATTGTTCCGTTTCGGTATGAATTGCGTCACCGTCTAAAAAGACAAAGCACGAACCGATCGCGTCGCATTGTGGGGTTAATGATGAGCCAAAACATTATTTTTAGAAGGCTAGCCAGACTTTATAAGGTATACAGACGATCGTAATGTAGATACAATTCGCTTTTATGGTACCGGTAGCGTCAGTTGTTAACATGACCGAGTTTTCCGATAAGATGTTGCCGATGATTCTAAATTGATGTAACATTTATAATTGAATCGATTATCGATTAACAAAAGGAATTACGCAGTAGTAAACTAACGATGAAATTTATTATACGAATTCTAATGTTAGGTACTTCTTGAAGGATGTTACCTTCTAAAGTTATTCATTTAAAATTAGGTAAAAAAGATAGGTACTACTTTTAAACTAGTAAAATTTGAATCGTGAAACATTAATAATAGTTAAAACATCAACGCGTTCTGTTTAACTCATAGAAAAGACATCAACGCGCGCATCTTAAATCGTTGACTTTAAAGGATTATTTTACTATCGGTGACATTTTTAGGTAAGTATGTTAAAATTTAAGTTGACAAAAATGAAACTGATTTACATGAATTTCTGATTATATTCATTCACCTTAATAAACCTTTACCTTCACCTTATATAAAGTGAAATTTGCACTGACATCCATTCAAATGTAACTTACAAATAACATTTCAGAGAAATAAAAGCAAGACTAAATTGCATTTCTATCGTTCGACAGGTTTAATTAGGAAATTAGCAACGCACGTCTCCAGTGTGGTCGAAACCATTCATTCCATCAACAAAGACTGGACAGAGAGACCGCACTTTTTGTACCATAAAATCCCGTTTTCTTAATATTGTGAGCAAACATTATGTGACACTTCGCACTTTATAATATCTACAATGAGTCTATGAGCCCCCGTTGACTACAATAATAGTTACCAATTTCGAAAACAATACATCCCCTAATATGTTTTGATGTTTTCTATATTGTCTGTGTCTGTACGCCTGATTGGTTGTTTATAACCGTGACTGCGTTGTATGGAATGTTAGTTTTGTATTATTGTGTTTTTGTTCTATTGTAACGAGATTTGTGATTTGTCGCGTGTCTTTGCCGTTACGTTAAGCTTGGTTTTGTTGTTTTTTTTTTAGTTTATAACTGTTAAGGAATAATATTTTTCAATGTTGGTAAACTTGTGATTTCATTTGTACCTATATTTGGTTAATTTGTGAAGAATAGTTAAAAGTAACAGTTAATTTAGGCCATGTCTCAATCAGCTACCTTCAACATCCTGTAAATCCAGTCATTAAGTCGACGATATCCGAGAAATTATGATTCTAAATTAAGTTTCTCTCAGCATTCTTTGTTGCAAGAGATTTGTAAAAAATATATGTTAAATTAGAGTATACGAGACGAAGAAAAGTTTTTAAAGAAATTGAGTTTTTCATTAGTACCTAATATCAGAAAAAAATCGTGAATATATTTTTAAAACTAAGAATGATTTTTTCTCTGATTTGGTCCATCCAAATAACTTGAATATATGAACATTCGTAAAGTAAGTAGGTAGTGTAACGATTCGTAACTTCGAAACTATTTATAGACTTACTGAAAAAAACTGCAATAATTTTGAAAAAAAAAATGATACTATGAGCTTTGAATTTTTTTATAAACAACGGCAATACTAAACTTAACCTTAAAATTTTCTCAAGTAGATTAATTTATGGGCGAAAAAAGTGGCGAGTCATTCCTTTGTAAATTAATCAAATAAACTACACCGCAACACTATTTTCGGTTGATTCTTTGTTTAAATCTATAAACAAATTACCTATTTATAATCCTATCTTCCTAACTAGTAGGCATTACTTATATGTGAAAGTGAGTGTAAATAAAATAGATCGTATATATTAAAAACATGAAATCATGTCGTAAGCCCCCATTTAAAAAAAAAAACAGCATCAATAAAACATGCAATATTCACGCGAATCTAGCTACCTACGCTTTTGCTCAAGGACTATGGAAATGCCCAATTTTAAATGTGAGATGTCTAGCTTATTAAAATAGTTTCAATACAAACGTGTTATAATTTTAAATTTTGTGTTGTATACCTGCAATTAAATATTCAAAAACTAAGATGTAAATTATAAAAATAATTGAACTCATTAAATTGAGAAAACACATCAATAGAAATGGGATAGTCAAAATATATAAATGCATTCAGCATAAATAAATATGGACATAATTATAATGCTGTACACAGTATGATACTATCTTCAACCTACATTATAGTACCTATAAGTTGTGTTGTGTAATGTGAAAACAAAAACACTGGAGGCGGCGCGTAGCACGGGAGCTGCGCGCAGTGAACATAAATAACCGGCCACACCGCAAACAAGTTTTGTATTTACGACAAAATTATATTTTATACTTGCGCCCGTTCAGTACACGGAGGCTCTAATACGTGGGTAACCTACATAATAACGAGAACGCGCGGAAGGCGTAACCCGGTGGCAATCTACCGTCTCGCTCGACAACGCCCCGGGCGCGCGCCTAAGCGAGAGGAACAACCACAAATTTATTGAAACGAAAAAAAAAAACTTGGCTACTGCACTCCGCGTCGCCTCAACAGAACTAGATACATTTTTCCACGTCGTCGTGTGTGACTGAGCGATATCAGAATTGTTACAAGAGTGAGCGAGATGGCCTTTGTTTCGAGAGTCCCGCAAAGAGTTAAACGGCCGGTCATGTGGGCGCTGCCGGTGTTGCGCACGCGCAGCTACCTCGGTGCGGCAAAGTTCCACGCTCACGCTGCGTCGTCGTCCGGCTCGCTTAGCCCGGGTGACCTTTACTTGGTGAACTTAGGAAGCGTCGTTCGCTGTGAAACTTCCATTAGACCCCCTTCGTCCCGCGCGGCAGTGATTCCGTAGACCTCCAGCGCAGCAGTGACAGCATTGGAGCGAAAGAGACGGTCGGCGGTCGCCAGTGCCGTAGCTAAGGTATTCGTAGAATGCGTGATCTGTATCGGGCGGGCGGGAGGCGGTGCGGGGTGCGGGGTACGTTCGGAAGCGGTGGCAGCTCCCATCGACTCCTGGGGTTATTCTTCCTCAGGCCACTGCTGCTCGAGCTACGTACGAAGCAAGCCAGTTTTTTCTGTCCACCGCACCGCACGCCACACACTCGTTAAGCCCGTGCCAACACGAGAAGTCGCCACTAATAAATTACTGTTTTTTACTGCAATCGCAACAGTCACCGCCGCGCAACCGACAAATTTATACGTAAAAATAAACATTAATCAGCAATAATCGCAGTTGCTAGCGCCCGATTACAGTGAGTACTCTAATATGTTCTAATTTTACCTTGATTTAATCGTAATTCTCTTATTTATCGATCAATAAAAACTTTTGAAAAATATTTAACAAAGTAATCTAGTAATGTTTAGGTAAATATATCATCGATAACTAAGAGATTGTGCAGTTAAATCAGCATTTTGTTGATCAATTTTATTCGTCAATATTTCTGAGATGAATCATTTGAAATATCATTTTTGTTATTAGTTTATCATTCATTATTATTTTCATTTGCTTTTCGTCCAATCATTATCATTTACAGACAAGCTTTATTCTTATTAGAAACAGAAACACTTACATAATATGTAATAAAATATTATTACATATCTCTCAACAAAATTGTACATCCACGCAAGGGCTGTAAAATGAACATCAAACTAAAATACATACACCACACACGCACATACATATATCGTTATTACATACCTACGTAAACTAAAACTTAATATCATTAATATTTTTCAATTTAGTCTTATGAAATAAATTCGTCAGGAATTTCATATTATTTCATAAAAAATATATTCCCATCCTTTCGTATCAATAAACACAAAAAATATTTGAATAATCGTATCTATTATCATGTAAATTGGTCTTAGCGCCTCTCTCGGCGCTAGTTCCACAAAAAGCACATCCAAAAATATTGTCCTTATTAAAGACATTTTTTTGGACGAATATCATTCGCTCCCGCGTTGGACTCCATTCAATGTCCTACACTGACCATTTTATAACGATTTATGGTTTATTTAACAATAAAAGAAGAATGGTTTAAGAAAAAACTTCTTCAGATATTTCTGGGGTACGGTTAATATGTTGCCTTTGTAATTCTTAAGAGTTTTGTATTGTACGCGTCATTAGACACAATTTTTTGACACCCTCGAAAGATTTTCCCATGAGATAATAGTACCTACGTATCAATAGTGCATTTGCTATTTTGATCCAACTGTTAAAATATAAAAAATATTCCTTTTTGTCAATGTTTCTGACAAAAAATATATAATTTTCTTAGCAAAAACTAAATTTTGCATTAAAATTAGTAATTAAACTGCAAATGCAGTTAAAAAGAAACTAATATTTGTAAATTCATGTTCAAATTATGAAATTAAAATTTGATATTTTTTTACATTAAGTAAAATGTTGTATTCTAATAGGTACACTCATGGATTCTTACGGGTAAAACTAAAAAATATATTAAGTTCCTTCACGGAAAAGCAATTGTTAAACTCTCCTCAGACGTAATGAGAAGTTATTTTCGCGTCGATGGCTAGTTGCAAAAAGAAAAATATAAAACTTTTAATACTCATACATGATAATTAAAGTTCAAACAAGTACCAAGATATAAATAAAGCCTGTGTTTAACTATAGCCTTATGTTACAGGACCACAAAGTTATTACTCATTCTTACAAATTGCTTTTTTCTTATTTCACAACGGGTTGTCTATCTAGACGCGCTGACAGACCTTTTAACATTTTTTGCCAACATTTTTGTATTTTTGTCTATATTTGAGTAATATTTCTTCAAGTTTAATATGTGCTTTATTGTAGGTAAATTTAATCATTAGCTGTGTTTTCAATTTTCTTCTTATGCGTTTTAAAAACTACATAATAATTGATCACATAACTCTGTAAGAGTTTTATTGAGTTTTAAAAGTCCATATGAAAAAGTGAACCCAAAAGATTTTTAAAAATGCAAACGAAATATCCTTCTAAATCTCATTACCTACTGTCTACTCTACATCGATGAATTAATGTTATGCACAAAACCATCATTTAACTTAAATTTATGTTAAATTTTAAAACAATTTACAATTGGCCTTCATAAAAATTCACATGTTAAAAACGAGGAAAATGACTTCTTTATGTGTTGAACGACCACTCGATTCATGTGGTTAAGCAGCATGGCCCGAAGCTCGGAATTTACGTCTGTAATTACCGACGAAGTGGGCAGTATAGGCTAGGAGCTACAGAAGATATTTCATCCGAAATGACAATAAACTTAACAACTATTTAAAACATTTTGTAGAATTATTTTTAAGCAAAAAGTATGAAAAATATAATTTTCGTAACAATTATTTTGTGAAATAATAATCAGCTAATTTCAAATTAGCCTAAGATGTGAAAATAATATAGACACTATATTAGTATTGTGTGGCCCCGCTACAATGGGAAATAAGTAAATATGGCATCTGGTATAGCTTCATAAGAGATAATGAAGTGAAAATTATGCCAACAGCAAGATACAAATCCACTGGAATAAATGCTCAAAATTCTTAAGTTTGTTAATTATTTACTAAAAGTGCTCAAATGATATTAATATTGTTTTAGGTAGGTAACAAAAAAAATCTGATTGAAGTGAATTTATGATACAGTAATTTAAAAACAGTCAAGCTCCTGTTGTAGAATGCGTAATGCAGTGGCAGGTGTCTGCCACGAGCCGCCCGCGCATTTTGCCAATTGTGGATATCGCAGATTTGGCAAATTATGTTTAGGTGTCGTAAGTCAAATTAAAATTAGCGCGGAAACCATCTTTTTAATTTAATATTTTTATTACTCATTTTGAGAATACATCCATATAACTTTATCGATAAATTGTCAAAATTATACCTATAGGTAAATAAGCAGTTTTATAATGTGCCCAAAAGATTTTTATTATGCAATAACGAATAGAATTTTCCACTCTTTTTCTGACATCTAAACATTTAAACAGAATGAGAGATTATTAAAATTGCATTCCAACAACAACTTTTAGAATACGTGGAACATTTAGGGAATGTAAAGGACTCACGACGGGGTTTCCAGACACTGATCACCACTTTCTTTCAACTTTGCCGAACGTGACCTTACACACGCCGGCAAGTGATGGACGATTCCATTCGATTTGCATAATCGACTAATCCATTGACATTGATCGGCGATCGAATGATTAAATTAGAAATAAAATATATATTATGTAATATTATTTATGTATATGTCTATGTTTATAGGCAGATATATATGTCTTCTAGTTAGATTTTATTATAAATTTTATATATCACCTAACTCGATTGTCAAGATGACCCATGCCGTTTTTAAAACGGCATAATGAAGTTTTTTACTTAATTAATATTTTCTATTTTTTCGTCTTGTAATATACGAGTTCGCCTATATTTACACACCACGGGGTGAAATAATGACAAAAGACTAATAATAATTTATATTCCATGGTTTTTTGTAATAACGTACCGTGTTCGATGGGTTCTTTAGGCCATATATAATTTTATATTTAAATATTGATCTCGAAAAGGGACATTTAATTGATTATATTATAGTTTATGGAGAATATATTTTCAGTGATTTAAATATTGGGTCGTAATTTTTAGGACTATTCTATTATTTTAGTCTACTATTTTTTGTGGTGTCAATATGTTCTTAAAGAAAATCAGCATGTAATTTTTCGGTGTAAAAGTATAAAAGAAATTACTTTTGCTATCGGTACTATTTTGTCCAAAACGATTAGGAAGGTACCTATTTAAAATCTCCCATAAACACAGGCTTTGCTTTGACTGTGTTTTGGCTTTTAATCAACTACAGATCTTTCTTTGTATTTCGATTCACAAGTCTTGGTAGGTAGTACTAACGTATAGTACCTGCATATTTGATGTTTGAAAAGTTATTGTTAAATTTTAAATCTGTTTCTGGTATTCTATTGAGCAATATTCACAAACGTATCTAAGTGTTACGTGTTGGTATATTACCTTCAAAAGTTACAAAACTAAACAATACCTTATTTGTACATAACATCCTTTTCACATATAATTTGTCATCAACAAAGCATACAGACAGGAAACTTTTGTTTGTACGAGATAAAACACAAAGGCTGGTCGAGTTTCAGTTAAGCTTATCTACTGGTAATCTTGGGATGACGATAGATAAACGAATTCCAACTTGGAATGTGTTAAATATTAACAAATATGACGTGGGCCCATAAGGCTTCAAGGGTTTTTAAATAACCTTTGGTTGTGTTGTTCTGATACGTTAACATTGCTTTTGGTCTTGCATTAAATTATTTTTATAGCAGTTGTTGGATAGGTCTTCTTGAATAGTAGGTATCAAAACCACTTTTGTTGAATGATCTTTTTCATAGTCTTCTTCAATATTTGTCATCTTCAAACTTTTTTTTGTTTTTTATCAACTACTGTAAAATAATTACAGGAATGAAAAAAACTAATTATATTAATGAATTCCTTATAAATATTCCATTATTTTTTGCTATTCCAGTCTCTGTATCAAAGGCTTTCCTGCGTTTTGTAAAACATTTATAACTGATTTTATTTGGCATTTGCTATTCCGTCAGGGTTGTTTTAACTCATCGAGTCGATACGATAGTTAGGTATTCGATAAAAATATGACTACTTACCTACCTACTACACACCTATTTAATTATCTATCATCATTATTGATGGGTTTACCAACAAGGATATTGATGAACGCATAATTATATTATACTTATCAGTCGGTTTTGTTTCAACTAAATTGTTTTACCTACTGATTACCTACATGATATTTCCACTGAAAAGGAGGTGGTGCGTTCTTTTGTAAGCCTTATCACGAAGTAAGTATAGGATGCTTCAACGCTATTGTGGGCGCGGCGGAGATAAGGTATCATCGAAACTTTTGTTTGCGCACGAGTCGAGGCAAGGCTATCCTTTATCTGACACGTTGTTTGATTTTCTTTTGACGATTTTCCGACGCACTGATAATATTGTACTATCAGGATATGTTTCAATTAAGTAAGTGCTATTATGATTACCTACATACTTAACTACATGAGAATAATAAAAGTCTTAGTAGTAGTAGGTAGGTAAATTAGCTGATGTACCTATGTATGAATTTAAAACTATGTATAGGTATATAAGTATAGGCATGTATTTGGTCACAATTTCATCATTATAAGTGAGTGTGTCCAAAAACAACGCCAAAAAAGGAAATAGCTCTCAAGTGCAATGATTTTCAACGATGTTTTCAATGGTTAAGATTACTTAGTGGGTTACCTTATCACCTATGTTTGTACCTTAAGTTAAATTATGTATTATTCATTTCCATCAGAAATTTTGGGATACATTATATAAAATATCACGAATTCTTCGTATAGTCATATTTATATACCTACTTCATTGTTTGTTACATTATGTGAGTAAACGCAAAACCGCGTGGTTATATGTATATATTAAATTACATTCGGTAGGTGTCAGGGTTACCCGGCTGAGAGCCCTCTGCGCTCGCCGATTGCTCCGGTAAGGTTGGAGCAGCCATCAGAGGCTACCTACTTTAGTCCTCTCAAAAAAAAAAAAAATAGGTGTCAGATTCATATTCCACCTCTTTGACTGGACAAAGATCTCACGTAATCTTAAGGACTGTTGATTCAATTCTAATATTCCCTACATTCTGCCTTCAAGTTGAAAAACTACCACACTTTCCTTACTGGTGTCTACCGCCTTCAGTCATATCATCACTTTCCGTGATGCGATTTAGTCAAACACTGGCCTATTCAATAGGCGACAATAGGAAAAAAAAATCTCTTAATTATAATTGCTCCATTTTCTGACACATTCATTCACAAGATTTTTACGTTACTTTCATTGAGTTTGGTTTGTTTGTAAAGGCCAGTTCGCACCGGCGCTATTTGCCCGGTTTGACCACAGGGCAAACATAACATTATTTGTGGGCAAGCGCCACAGGTGACGTACCTACCTGCTTTTTTGCCATATGTGCTTAGGAAGTTAAGGCTATTTAGACGTTTTCTTTGTTTACGGCCAAAGATTTGAGTGTTTAATAGCTGTTTGGTTCGGGACTGTTTTTTCACTCGCGAAGACGGTGGTCATTTTACTTTTATGTTACCGATGTTGCCTTTATTTATAGATTTCTTCTTCTAAATACCTGTTTCATCATGAAATTCCTTAACATTTGTTTTTTTGTTCAGACTCATTCAGTTCAATTATTAGTTATACATTTACATTAAAAATTATAAACGATGATGCTCTAATTTAAACAATTAAGTAAGTTAAATCTCTCAGTTATTTTCAATTCTAACAATTCCTACATTCAAAATAGAAAAGATTTCCTTTATATCTTAACTAAAGCTTTTTAATTCAGCTCACAAAGGTCCCTCTTGCGTCCCACGAGAAGTAGGCCGCGGGCGATAGAAAGTCCCACCCACGCTCTTCGTTGATCACGCGCATCGGTTTGTCTGTAGTAAATAAAAAAGTGAATAATCCGTTTTTTGAATGCGGTCCAACAATTCGCCGCCGTGTTACGCGCCCCGCCCCCGCTTCGTGATTGGTGAACGGTAGCCGCATTTGAGCTTTTTTATGCGCACACGCATATGTGGATCGAATTGATTAGCGCAGTGTGGATGAGAATTGAGAATTGGATCGGTATGTAATATGTATTTCCTTGGTTATTTAGAAAAGATGCTTTACTTTTAAGTTTAGTACCTAATGCACATATTTACAGCGAAAACAATATACCTACATTAATTATATTTTATTAAGTATTTGCTCATAAAATATCGATCCTAATTTGTACAACGGTTAATGAAGATTGATTGTTAGTTCATTAAAAATATTATCATTAAAATAAATATAATTCCTTATGTACCATTTTTAATTTCACAGAAATAAGAAAACCAAAATATTTTGTGACGGAATAAAAAGAACTCAATCCTTTCACTACTAAATAGGCAATCATTTTCGTACCTACACTCATTGATTGGCTGCCCGCGTAAACCAGTAGCTGACTCCCACACAATATACGTGACTATATTCATGTACTTATGTGTATATTGTATGTATGTATACTCGTATTTACTGGCTACCGTGTAGTCCCCGCCCAGCCCGGGAGCGATCTTTGATGATGGGAAGCGAGGGATTGCATGAACTGAATTTTAAGGATGCTTAATTTATTTTTTCACATTTTCAACAATGGAAAGAGTTCTTTAAGTATCTAAAAAGGAATTTAAATATAAAGAACAGGGGGGTTAATGTGGCCACATTTGCAGCTTAATAGATGTCTCATACGTATAATATCTCAGTGAATTCGTAATATGGACATTCCATCGACCAGTCATCCATCTTTCAATTCATATAATTTGTATGGAGTTTCGTAATATGGTAAATTTTAGGCGAAACAGATATTTTTCTATGTTTAATTTTCTACGTTCTCCTTAGGTTATTTACTCGTTTACCTGACATACTGATAGGCTGATGCCATAGGGATCATTGAAATATCCTTAGGTCTTTGATCGAAGCTAATATAATGAGTTTCCATGGGATTATTCACTTGAATGTCCAGCTTTTAAAAACTATTTTTACTTGCCATGCTTACCATTACTATCGCTTGTAGAGCATATCCTAGAGTCGCTACATAATTTTGCAAAAACTTTTTATAATAAGGTACCTAATCAAAATCCACGTATGTAAATAAGATCAGAGCATGTTATATGTTCTGATCTTCCTGCCTAATTAACGTAAAATATGTATGTAAATATTTTTTTAATAATTTTCTGAAACAGTAATGATACAATGGTAGAGATAGATTAGCATTTCAAACCCTCGCCTTATGGCATGGTAGTGAAGGTATCTTACCCCATACCAACCGGTCCATCTAGTATCGCTCTACTAGTACATACAATAATATCAAGTAGGCTCCAATAATATCAAGTATCAAGGGGTACAAGCGTTGGGGCAAGCGACGCGGGCGCATCGCCAGGGGCTATTCGACCGAGGCCCCCAATATATCAGCGGTACTCACAGATACTTCGTTGCTTTGGAATAAGTGTGGCGTTGAGTCATTTTATGCTGTTAGATTTTTATTGAGATATTACTGTTTTTTTTAATAACAATAGGAAGACCTATATAATTAAATAGATACTCTTCGGTTTGAGCTGATGTAATTTATAGGATCTATAAACAGAGATTTCAAGATATTTCGGGCTGAAATTACATCGAAAATGAAGTGTTAAATTTAATTTATTCAAATTAAGCTATGTAAGTTTATGTGTAAATCCATATAATATGTTTGTGAACTCTAGAAATGCTATAAATTAAACTGCATTTATCTCAATTTAAGTAGGTATAGCATATTCTAGAGTTATAGTCTTGTTTTGTGGTTCAGATTATTAATTTGTTTATTTTCATAAAAAAAATGTTGAGAGATTATCAGATGAACTTATTTAATATGTACCTCATTCTATACTCATTCCCAATCAAATTATTATAGGACGTCGTATATGCCATGTGATTAATTTTATATAAAATATTAATGTTAGGATGATTTACAGCAACAAACATATTATATATATATGATATAAAATATAAAATTTTATTCAGTTTAATAACTATTCCATCCTATTCGCTGTCCAAAGCCAAGCGCATACCGTTCCTGTGGGAACGCGCAGGACATAAACTGTTTCGTTATTTCTGCTCACTCTCTCATTTGTATATTATAATTTGGCCCAAGCTTAGCGAAGTCGACTTGAATTTAAATTGTTATATTACTACCATGATTATGTACTACGCCCTTGTAGTTAAATTATTCCGTTTTACAGGAATTATATTTGAATCGTTTACAAGTAAAGAGGAAACATATTTTAGTGTTTATTTAAAGTAAAGACTGCGTTTTATTGCTTTTGCCAGCGACTTAATTAGAGTTTAATTGCGCTGTATCATTGCCAGATGAAATTGCATAATTTTAACTAGGGTTTACTTTAGACTTGATTTCGTGTTGTGTTTGTGTTAAATCTTAGAATAATATCAGCCATAGTAAGTATTGAGTTTTTGTTAAGAATTAGTTGATTCTACTCTCTCGTTACCTATTCATATTGACTTCTTACTAGTTTATCCACATAAGGGATGATGTTGTATCTTGTATAGGTATGCAAATAAAAATATGGGTATGTTGTAAGTATTATATGGAGTTTTCAGCCTTTGTAGAAGGACTAAGACTTGTGTCTGTTTAAATAGGTAGGTAGGTAATTACAACAGCGTGATTCAGCTGATGCATCGCATTCTTTCAAAATTTAAAGGACAAGCTAACAATTACATTCCATCCCTTTCACTATTACGGAGATGTTTATCTGTAGGAGGGAGACAGGTATAAGTCATTGTTCGTAAAAATGTCAAATAGAATGATAAACATAAAAGTTCGTGTTGAAACGCACGAGAGATGCGCACGCGCCTAACAATGTGATGGTAATAATTTTATTCAAATGTGGGTGATCACGAGTTTTATTCTTTTATTTATGGGTAGGTATTTTGATAAAAGGGCTTAATTTATGGGTTTTGTTGCTTTTGATATTTTTAGGATGGTAGGTAATGAGAGGGAATTGACCTCGCAGTTACATATTAACCTTTTGTAAACAATTAAGGCACTCATTAGAAGTTTGTAATAAAGCAAGAAATGGCTTTAACTTATCATACAAATTGATATCATATACATTTTAACAAAACGGAAAACCGAAGTCGTTTGTGCTGAATATCTTTTCATGAAAATAACATACAAAATCGAATAAATAATTGTACAATCAAATCAACACACTACCAACAAAGCTTTTATCGACAAATTCCTAGAAAGCCGTAACGCCGAAAGCCGAATGCCGCTCGAACTCACGCTGACTCGGCAACCTGAGCTCATTGAAAGCCGAACAATAGCTTCAATACACTATAATAGACGGTATTAGGCGCAGCCATAAGGCAATGACACAATAACTTGATAAATATTGGACAAGATACAGCTATTGATGCCGGGACTCTTTCGGATGTGATTTTTCATACAGGGTTATTGTCATTGCCTTGGTTGTTGCTCCTTTGAAGTCTACAGCGCCAATGTTGTGTTGCATCGATCGAGGTTTTATTATCAACTCATTATTATCTGATTTAAATTATTTAGTGTTCAAATTGATTTGAAAATCAAAGTTTTTTATTTTTTCTTGATTTCTTACCATACTTACTTGTAACTTCTAACATACAAAATCGTTGAAGTAAAAAGCGTGGTAGTAAGTTAATTTATGTGGAATATTACTGGTTAGTTTGTTTTTAAAACCCTCGAAATTATTTAGTCATACATTGTAATGTGAATAGAGTAAAATTGACTCTGCATTAACGATCATCGCATCTTTTTATTATGTTGTTAAAGTTTTTAATTACGGACCTTAAAACATGACAACAGTTGCTAACATTTATGGTTGCCTTTTGATCTTCAGTTCAAATAGTTCAATGCTTGGGCATAAAAATAAAGGCCCTGTTTGTGCCTTTGATAGATTACCTTCTACTACCACAAAATCATTTCCTACCACAATAATCTTGACTAGTTCTACTTTCATTGCGTGATAAAAACCAGCTGTAAGCAGAAGTGTACCTACTAAACTCGCAATGGAGTGCACATTATTTTAATTGCCAGCTACTTTACATTGTTGCCTACAATCGAACAATTTAGTATTGCCAATGCTTTATTACGTTCGTTTGTGGAATTTTACGTAATTAACTCTGTAGTGGCAGTTTTTGTATGTAATTATGAACGTGTGCAAACTTTATGTACGTGCGAGGTTCTGTACAATGTTATTAATGAACTGCTATGAATAATTAGGCAAGGTATTTTGTGTATGGGGAAAGTTTGGATTACTTACTATGTTGAGTTTGTTTGTGCCGGCTCTTCTTTCCAAAATCTCATATTCAATTATTATTCCATATTTATATGAAACCTTGTGATTTATATCAATCACAAGGTTTCATATAAATATGGAATAATAATGTTGGGACTTGTTGAGGAACATTGGAGGTATAAGAAGTATAATATATTGAAGTCATATGGCATGCATATGACTTCAATATGGAGTTCTTTAAAAATAATATAAAAATCAATCATTAATAAAATTTAATTGAGTATATTAATCTTTCTCCACAATCATTGCTGATTGGATGTAACATTTAACTATGAGTGGTTGTTGTAAAACATCTCGATAATTTGGAACAGGAGCTTACGAAATTTGTAGAACATTCTAAAAGGTGTCACCGACATTCTTCAAGAGAAGTCACTTAATTAATGATTGAATGTTGACTCAGAGCTTTTAAAACAAACCTCGTAACCGCAAAACAAGATACTCACTTTTCATGACGAATCATAACTGTAGAATTTTATTATATGATAAATAACCTTTAACTTGGCTTTTGCGACCGTGTTACGTAAGTTTAATGATACTAAAAATAACGATAAAAAAAAAATGAAATACTTAAAGAAGATCTAACATTAGTAAACTTGGATCTGTATCCAACACCTGTCAATGCATTGTCAACATATGTTTAGTTTTAATCATTTTTATATTGTGAAATTTAATTGTAAATAGTATTGACAAATCTCAAAGATAAAAAAAATATTCATCTATTTTCTATTTTTCATAATAGTAGATATTGATCAATATATTATATGATTTTTATAATTATTAAGTTTTGTGAAATAACAAACCTATATTATTACATGCCCGTGTACATTTGTATGGTTTTTCTGACAGTCCTACCTGATAAATGGCACATGCAAGTCGATCAAACTGTATAAAACCCTTTTATTCAGTGGGATTTTTTAAGTCCTACGATTTTTACGTCAATGCTTAGATGACAAACTAGTTCTTGTAAACAATGTAGGTCGTCAGAACTCTAATGATTTACTTATTCGACGTATTGCACTTAGTCCTGGGTTTTTAGATTTGCGCATGAGTTGGGCATATGTAAAACATTTAATATTGTGAAATGTCAAAGTTCAAGTCAGCCTATTGGTGAATCATCGGTTGTTTAAGTGTTTTGACACGACAAGGCCTCCCCATGTGTTTGTATGACTCATTTGAAGATCCGCTTGGGCTGATTTTAATAAACTATCTTATTAAGATTGTATCTAGATAGCTGTTGAATCATTTTTATTAACCGCAGACACAATATCTTATAAAAAAATATATTATTGTGTAATTTAATTGTTGTATTTACCTATAATGTTACTGTTAAATCAAATTTGCAACTATATCTGTTCAAAATACGAGCATTTCATTATTTTGTTCTAAAATAATAAGAATGTACCTATATAATTTACTTACGTCAAAAACTGGTGCATAAAATTTTCAAACAATTCAAAGATTAAACGCAAACATTTTGGAACAAGGAGCTTTGTTGTAGCGTCTAGCGTAGTAGACAAGAAGGCCATTGCACTACTTAGATCAGTAGATACGTCTTATCATAATGATTCCTAATGCCACGTAAAATATGCAGCCGCCGTGACATCTTTAACTTCTGTCCGACAATGTTTTACGACAGTTATGGTAAGACCTCGTGACCATCAAAGATTTTAATCGTAATGTTATCTCTATGGGCTACCATAAATGGCATATAATACCATAATATTATTTTGTACTAAATATGAAGATTCACTGAGATTGCCAAACATTTTTTGCAAGACTTTCTGTCGGTATATTCTTGTCGTGACGATGTGTGATCGTTTACTTGGGTGGTTGAATTGATCCTTATTTTTATGGGATATAAAGTAGCAGCGGCATTTTCTGTAGACTAATCTTAGATGCGCTCACATTTTAGAAATCCGACAAAAACTATCTTTTGCTATGTTATATTAAATATTTTTTGTCGTCAAGACTTCCCTCTTTATAAGGTACGTCTTCTTTAATTTTATAGGTACCTATGACCTAATTTTTAATAATAGCAATATGAAATAGTATTTTAAATCAGTTTATGAAAACTAGTGTTTTCTTATTATTATTTAATTATTCCAAATTAGCAATAGAAGGTAACGATAGTTTATTCTACTCGAGGAGAATAAGTAGCAGGTTCCTTTTCATTAATTTGATAACATCCGCAAAATAACTCCTGGTTCCATTAATTGGACACGACAGATATTTAGCATAACAGCTAAGTTATGTCTGAAGCTAATTATCGCCAACTTATGTTCAGTCATACTGCAATTTACCTTTGAATATATATTTAAAGTTAAACACAACGGTCAAGATAATTTGAATAGTGTTACGCGTTCATAAAACGAGACATAAGTGTTGCTTCATGCCTGTTCCAGGTATTAAGTTTTATAGCTTCTTTAACACGCGAAATTTGAATATTGTGTGAAATCGTCGTCGATTTAAATGAACATCTTGTCCGTCCAGTTTTAGAGGGGGTTGTCTCAATTATATCTGTCAATATACAAGTTTTAATTAGTTGATCGTGATACCTACTGTCTGATTGTTTTATATTGATTTTACGCATAATTGGATGTGTTGCCTGGATGTGTGTTTTGATTGTTAACTTAGAGATTTGTGTGTTAAAATTACTGAAATATTACGAATAAAGTCACGGCTTGTGTTTTGTCTGAAAATATTTGATAAGGACTTGCACAAAAGGTTATATCAGATAGTAGGTATTTTTTGTCATTCTAAAGTTTTCGTGTACCCTATTATTCAATTCTAATTACATGGAGCTACTTAATCTAGAAAGCACACCAGGCCCTGGGGCACGGTAATGACAGAAGCCGAAAATCATCACCAATTTACCGGTAAACAGTACCGCTGCCGAAATAAGTGGGGGTCACGTGTGTTTCGTGAGTGAAATACACGGCAGCGCCGCAAGCATACGGTTGCCTCTCGCTTTCCCACCGCGGTACGTCGACCGATAAACAGACTACGTAAATGGTATAAATACGTAAATACGTAGGTACATACATTCTTCATATTTTCAATCAGAATAAACCAAATCCTAAAATGATCGTGTTGCGAGAATAATTAGTTTTTAAAACAGCGTAAAATGTGCATTGAATAAAAAATCTTCCATCCGAATTGAATTTATCCTTGTTCCCATCGCACCTATATCACTTACCTTGAACCAAAAGAAAATCATCAAACCCAAGCTGTGTCACATAAAATACGCCTACAAAACCCGCCGTGTAGAGTTCATCGAATTTTCACAGTGTGCGAGACATGAGCCATCAGCTTACCGTCGCTACCTGTTCATTCACTCGAGCGCACGTGGTGGGGGCTGTACGCCTTCCGCGTAACGTTATCAGTAGTTTCCGCACCCTCTCGCCAGCGCAGTTGCCAAACGCACCCGCTCATAGTCGCACGTTCATCGTCAACCACTTTGACACTTCTAGTCTCTTTATATCCACACTCAAAGTCCCCGCGTATTTTTTAACTCCGCATTAAAATCTTATGACTGTTGTATTAAGTTCTATTTTGGAATTAACTTTGGTGCTAGTATTTTAAAAGTTAATAGTGAAAGTGTTTTAAAAGCTGTTATTTTCGTGGGCTTCGTCACTTAAAAGGTGCGTATTTGAATAAATAAATAAAATTAATTGGTATTGTTATCTGGGATAGTTATAAATTTTCTTTAAACGTTATTGAGTTATATCATGAATGTTAAATTGATAAATCTCTATTATTCCGTTGATTCAATTCCATGATTTTCTCATATTTTTTTTATAATTATGAACCTCTTTTCTCTTTGCTTATTATATTTGATCAAATGAAAGTAGGTAAATCGAATTGCACAGATATAGAGGCGAAAACACAATGTGCAGATTTCAGGATTTTAGTATTATTCGTCCCTCTCTTAGTCTAAAATAAAGAATGAGATAGACCGCGAAAAAAGCATAACAAAACACATTTATCTACATTCAAATATTACTTCAAGTTACACTATACAAACATCAACTCTATACACAGCACAATAGGGTCACGAATCAACCGCACACGACATCTGATAACTTATCATTGTACAGGCGCTCAAGCCCCGCCCGTCGTAAGCATCACATCATAGCCCAGACAAAATGTTCGCCGTGATGCAAATTGACGAAGACCACACACGGGATTTCAGACGCAAACTGCGCCCAAAATGCGAGTTCGTGTGCAAATACTGCCAGCGTCGGTTCACGAAGTCCTACAACCTGATGATCCACGAACGCACCCATAAGAGCCCCGAGCTCACGTTCAGCTGCGAAGTGTGCGGGAAGAGTTTCAAGAGGCAGGACAATCTGCGCCAGCACAGGTGAGTCCCAGTTTTGAAATATTTTAAAAAGAATTCGATTTTTGCGGAATTATTTAAATATTGCGGCTAGTTTATTTTTTTAAAAGAATATACCTAATGTAGCTCGTTTTAGGACTTGTTATTTTGCTAAACCTGAACCGAACCAGAAGTTACAATTTTCTTTAACTAGGTTATTAATTAATTTGGTGTATTTACAATATCTTCGGTGAAAATTGGGTTTTAGTTCTTAGGTATAAATATGAATACTTTTTTTTTAACTTATCCAATTTTTGTTAAATGTTTTACAGACAAAAAACATTGCTCTCAACAGCTGTAAATAAATTGCTTAATTTAGGTACTATAATCTTCTCAAAGACTAATAATTTATTAATTTCATTACTTATTGACTTATTTATTACATATTATGGAACTATTATATGAATTCACAAGTTTAAGCTACAATATAAAATCTTCCGCATTATAAGTCCCCTCCATACAGATTGTACTACGACCTACATAGCTGTCCGCGGTTTACCAACCCGCGGCCCGGCTGGTCAGGTGTGACAAGGCTGTGGTCGGCAAAATCGACCTTTATTAGGGTCTAGTCGATCACGGGGGCACTCGGGTATCCCAGTACTGTACTTTATCAACGTGCTAAGTTACTACTGTTACAGAGAGACCACATGTCTAGTACACGTGTTAGCCAATACCTTTGGTTACTGTGTTAGGTTTTACTTATTAAATTATTTTCATACATATTCTGGTACACACACTTTAAGTATTTACAAAAAAAGGAGTAGGTGTAGTATATCTGTTATCTGTTTTCCATAGCACAAGCTACTTAGTTTGGGAAAAATGTCTATGCGTTTGCAAATTAAATACAACATTGTGATGATTCAATATTGTGATGTGTTTATAAATGTCTGTGACACCTGCAATTCAATTGCATTCGATCTTGAACTATATGTCAATGGTAATAAGCACTTTTGTGTTGAAATCTAGTCCTAATTAAAATGCGGCGACATTGAAGAATTGTCATGTAAACATAAATGACGCCTGTGATTATAACCATTGCTTATCTGTGCCTCTTATCTGCCTCGAGAAGTCGAGAGGCATTAATATGGTAGTCTTATTATTTACAAAACGTTTCTTTTTATCTTGAGAAAGATGTCAATTGCTTAAAATTGTGCTTGAAATAATATTAAATAAATATAAAATTTAAATTATCTCTCAATTACCCAAATAAACAACCCAAAACAATTAAATCCTCTTAACATTACGAGCTGTCAATCGTATCAATTGCGAGTTCATTAAACTTCTTAATTCATAAAGGTGCGTTCACATTTCGCTCTGTCACTCAGCCGGGATGATTGTCATACCGATGACGGTTGTCATCCATAATTAACATACAATGTGTTGGTAGCATTACAGTGATGGGGTCGCGACCCAACCGTGGCCTAAGCAATGCAAATCTTATCTCCAGTCTCACAAAACAATGTCGTAACCGTTTCGAAACGCTACTTTTACGATACGAAATCGATGTGGGTGACAAAGGGCTCGATCTTTCCTTCATAAACCATACCATATTTGAACATCTTCAATGTTTTCCGTTCCTCTGTACTGTTTATAATGTCCGTAAACATTTACACTTGCGAAATTACAATTCGAAATTACACTTGCAAAATTCGTGAATTGTGATTTAATTGCATAATTTCGCATGACAATTCGTGAGCTCATGATTCCACGGCAATAAAACTCTTTCTAGAACACAACCAGAAATGGAACAAAGTACACGTGTAGAACACAATGTGCCGTGTGAAAAGGTAAGAAAAGTCCGCGATCCTACTCGGAGGCTACTGAGAGATCGTCGATAGATCGCTCATGCTGCATGAGAGTCGTGAGCTCGTGACGTGCCTGTGTGTTAACGGTGCTTAATGGGCCCTAATGCTTCCGAAACTGTGCGAACGCGGACGGTAGCCCGCAAGACTGAGCCACACGTGACTGCCACAGTATAATTTGCAGTTTATGCACCGGCCGTACAAGGAACAACAATGTGTACCACGCTTAACCGTACAGTGGTGAAATTGCAGCAATTTGTCGATAAGGCCATGAGATATGGTATCATATTTGGATGTTTTACAACTGCTTTTTGATGTTGTTTCAAACGATGAACTCGTTTAACGGTCTATGTGAGAAGTTCAGTCCAATGAAGTAAACCAATTTTATAAGTATTTTTTGCTTTGACATATCTTACATGCATTCCCTTTCCTTGTCAAAGTTGTTAAAGATTACTTCTATAAGATACCTTTCTCTATCTTGGTTATGAAAATTCTCTACAGTTATCGTAATTCCTTCCGCCTATCTACATCATCGATGGTTAAATTAACGACAGTCTTAAATCTAATCACATCTTCAAACCGTTCCATTAGCCATTCCGTAGGACCACTACGTTATACTGTTAAGCAGTCATTTTTATGGGACATACTAGTACATGACGAACAGTAATAAACATCGCGTGTGAATCGTCAGTCAGAAGACGTGAGTGCCAAAGGCAGTAAAGTCCCGCTACTGATTGTTTTACTAAATATGTAAGTGTTATGGTTGTCTCATCTGTATGGTGCTGTCGTGAGCCCCTTTTCTTTGGCCTTTTCATTTAAATCATTATACGACTTCTGGTTCTTGTATTTTTCACTATTTCAACTGTTTTGTTAGCAATCAATGCTTATTAGTGCAGCTTTTGGAACGTAATAAACATATTTTGGATGTCTTTCTAATGCCATAACATTTTAACCACCTTTCAAAATCATTTATTTTCGTGCACCAATTACTTATACATAATAAATTTGTTAATTACCTACTGTAAATTACGTAAAAGTTGTTCATACTGATGAGTACCTACAATAATCCCTAAAATCCTTCAAGATGGCAAAAAAAACATCCAGTATACATTTATAATGTCACTTTCAACTAAATTTATATCTCTAACTATTCCTAAGTACGAATTTTACGTAATATTTTAGATCCTTATATTTCTATTTTTCGCTTTTAAATGTATCATTCATTACTTTCTTCACGTAGTTTCGTGCAATCGGTTCACAATTCATCACATAGAGATTTATTTAAATGCAAATGAAAACAAAAGGATCCCACAATCTTGCTTAATTAAGGTACGAAATAGAATCGAGAGCGCGATGTCCTATTTAGTTAGCGCAATGGGTCATCAGCGCAGGCTCGGGTTTGCGTTCAAGCCTTATCGATCGAACATCGATTCTTCGATAGGTCGATCCATTCGATTCACGACTTTTGGATCGAGTTGACACAGTATTATTTCCTATTATCTCTAAACGGTAGCGTTGGGATAATTGGCTATTGGCGTTTCAAAATAATTACTGTGTGATCACCGTTTAAGTTTTAATTAAGGTAATCATATTTGTGACTTCGTTATAGGAAGTTGTTTAATGTAGCTTTATTCTTAAAATAAAATTAATTTACCTGTTTTAATTTCTCTGTCTGAGCTAGATTTTCCCTTTATAATTTTGTCAACGATGTCATCAATGACAATAGTGACACTTTAATTTGACAGTTATAATTTCTATCGGCAACACTTTCTTTTGTCATACAGGTGTCTTTGAGTTAAATAAGACCTAAATATACTTAAACACAATCAAGATAAGTAGATACGTACATTAAGTGAAAATTAAACCTATTCAGTACTATAAATGCAATGTAATTGCAGTAAAGGCATCTCGCTACACAATTGTTCGCGCATGCGCCGCGTGGAGGTGGCAAATACGGTTAATTAGACGCCCCCTTAGGAAAACTTGTTCATTTACAGGATGATTGTATTTTGATTAGAAGTAAATTGAATTAAAGAAGTTGTTATAATCATTGTTTCATGTAGGAGAATGTTTCTGGCTAACTTCTAAAAATCTGTGTAGAGTAAACAATTTTTCTAGATAATGGGACAAATTATGAAGTTTATTGTACTCTATTCTGATTATCTATATGTATAGATTACTTATTACCAAACTGCGCCTACAGCCAATGAGCTGCGTAGTATCACCACATTTTGTGAGTTTGATTACCTGTCGCTTCGATACAAACTTGTTAGTTTATTCCAAGCGGTCGATAATAGTCCTAAAAATTAGACACATGGGTATAACTTATCTTTTCAACCTTGAAGAGTTGATTAGAATTTTATATTGAGTTTTACTTTAGCTTACAACGTCGTCTCATCTTACAGAATCGTGATCGGTTGAGGTCTGGCCTGAATAATATTTGAAGGTTATTAACGCCATTGCAGTATGGCATTATCAAATAAATATATTATTTATCACAAAAAAAGTGATCCACGTCGAAAAATAATTTTTACTCAATAACTTTTGAACTTTCCGCATCGCAGTTTCATCAACGATCCGTGGATTGTAAGAAATTTTATAAGTGTTTTTTTACACCTTGGGTTACTTGAATGGATTTATTGTAGGGATCCCAATTATTTTTGAAAATAATATACAGCTATGTGTCTATGTTACTCAGTTATATGTTCTAATAAAAATAAAATTAACAATCACTCTATATATGAAAACAAAGAGCTTCGTTCCCACAGTCGCACATACAGGGTGTGCGATCACGAAGTAACCCAGTCTTGTATCGCGCGGAAGTGTATAAATGCCGTAGCCTGTCACCTCCGGCCTTTACACTGTTGTTCAACTATCTGGATCTAGACACTTCTAGTTCCAATTGTATTTTTTAACTGGGCTAATAATATTGAAGATTCTTTGGCAATTCAGTATTGAAGTTTAGATATTCACACTTATTTAAACTCAAAATGAACGCTATAATAGGTACAAATATAAAGTTATACTTTGCTGATTTTCTTCCCGGAGTTTTCTCAGTTTAACCGGTGGTTAAGTCAGTTGTAACTTCTGATGTTCATATGTGCCTAAACTGTTGTTTATCCACATGAAGAATGACAAAGAGAAAACAACTATCATTTCGTGAAACAAAATACGGCCATATTAACATTTCCTAGTACATCAATTAAAATGACACAACCCACGTTTAGTCGTTGTTACATTGATCAATGCCCTATTATAATTATTCAAATAAATCTGAAAAGTATCATTTCCGCGTTTGACTTAGGTGTTAAAAAACTTTAATAATAAAAATAAAAAACTCTTAACATCTGGATGCCAGTTCACGGCCACATTGATATCTTCATCACGATTATGAATAATTAGATGACGACTTGATGACATATTGAGTTGAAATATCCTTGGCACCACGCGGAAAACTTTATTACATGTCACTTTTATATCATTTGATTTTTAAATTGAGTCGTATTTTATGAAGATTTTAAATATATTTTTGAATGGCTACTATTAGTAGGTATGTCTACATCTATGATTAAACATACTAAAATTTAAAATTGTACTTATAACGTATTTGACGTATTGGAAGACATATCGCAAATACTCTAAATAATAGAGTAGATTGATTGTCAATTATGTATTCCTTTTTTATTGAATCTGAATGCCACCCGAAAAATTTTCGTAATGAGCTAAATATCTTCAAGTTGACTTTAATGTTAAAGACAATAATTTGTTAGCAGATTATTTTGTATTTTAGCGTCTCGGTTTGACTTTTGAGTCTTTAGTTACGGTTTAAAGTTTAATATGAAGATGTTACATTCGACCGACACTAATCTGTTTAAAATGTTTAAAACCATTCATTGTTGCAAGCGGTAACCGAAATCCTAAAAAAAGATCAGCAGGCTTTAATTTTTTTACATTTTAATCTCGTTTTAGGGCTAACGGTCCTACGGGTTTTTCAATACACAGAATATTTACAATATTAACGGATTTTTTGACTTTATTGTTTATATATGATTTTTGAAGGGATGAAAAAACTGTATACTTTTTAGTTCATTATTATACAGCTGCAAAGGATTTTACTGTTATGAAAGAATACATTAAAATTGAGTTTTTATTTTGGGATACAGCCGAGTCTCTAGAATTTGAAATATGTAAAAAAACAACTTCGTATTTAATTCCTTTATTATGATAAAAGTAAATGTACTCTTTCTACATGCATAATAATTTTTGGTATTTTATTATAAAAAACCTATATTATGTAGGTACTTTTTAAAAGTTGATGGGTTATGAAATAAAATAAAAATAGGTATCGTGAGCGTCATTATCGGATTCACTTAATTTTAAGTCATAATGATAATTGTATTTTTCATGAATGGTGGGATATTTGGAAACTGTTAATAATTGTTATTAATAACATGTTTTTTTTCTTAATTGTTGTAGATGTAGTCAATGCTTGTGGCGGTGAAGGTGATGGAAGCACGATCCTACTACAGCGGTCTCTCTTTCATAATAGAGTAAGAATCTCAATTTTATCATTTGTTCATAATTCACTGATAAAATATGTGGTTGATAGACAACAACCAATCATGAACTCCTCGAATTAAGAGGAAATGATTATAAAACATTTTTGACACCAAAATAATGTGTATCATTACCAAAATATTGATAATGATAATAACCTGATAAATATACTGGAATCTTAAGTTTTATTTATGATGCCTGTCCTTGTGAAGCCAATTCTGAATCATTGGAAAAATCCTCAATTTCAAGAACAAAATAACGTGAAATGTTTTCATTTTTCCTGTCAAATTTAATAAAATGGAGACCGCATCGAATTTAAAAGCGAATTATGATCGTGCTATTTTGTAAAACCGTACAAGCATTTTTTTTCATTGATAACATAATCATAAAAATATTGGGTGGAAATATTGTCTTGCTGTTTTCAACATTAATTTTTAATATTGATTGATACTTGTTTAATAAATATAACAGATTACAAATTAATGTTAAAAACAGCTGTTTTTGGATCATATTTTTCAACTATCATTAACACATTAACTATCATTATCACTTAATTAGTTTATTATTTTGTGTTTATTTTTCTTTATTTTTTGTTACAGAGAAATCCACTACAACCCAAAAAAGGAGACCATGTATTTACGTTGGTGATACAAAAAGCATTAGGTATGCTTTGAGACTCTCTGTCTTCGGTTAATATCTTGGAGTTACTTATTTTACATAACAGTATTCGTGCTTCGTCATTAACACCGCCAGAATGGGATATTGCAATTTTTTGATTATTATTTTTAATATTTTTTTGGCTTCCGATTCTTTTTTTACCAATGTGATATTTTAGATCTGTGGTATTATTCTTCTTATATCACCTAATTAATTTTGTTGTAACAAAATCAATATGATGATCGTAGAATAGTGCCACTGTAAAAATTATCGCTTTTGTCAAAATTCAATAACATTGTTTCAAAATTCAAAAACATTCTGGTGATTATTCTGTAAATAGTATTTATTAGGTTAAGTATTGGTAGCATTTAAATAGCTTAACTGCTTAGCTACATTTTAATGTAAAATAATATTTATATTATATTTAAAAAAAATTTTGTTACTAAGCTTTTTATACGTAGAACGTATGCAGTTCTAAAACATTACTTATCAAATTGTTTTGAAGTTTCATTTATTTTTGTCAAGATAAAAAGGTTCTGCCGACATGATTTATTTATTAATAATAAAATTAATTGTAGTGTATAACATTCCATTTATTGCTTAATAATAATGTATTATATTATGAGGGTTGTTCCTAATACCTAGAAGTATGGGTAGTAAAGTCTTTATGATTGTTTTGACTGTAGTGGTGATAGGCACTATCATATGTACTTATTTGGATTTATATTCTAAAGTGGTAATAAAAATCTAATAACAGTCCCACTTGATCTTGGAAAAATCCTGATAAGGACATTTTAATAGTAGCCGCCATGATGTTAGGAAAGGATAATTTTAATTTTATTCATTGTCAGCTTATTAGTTCTTATAAGTTAATTCACTGCATAAAATATCGTAGTATTGTGATACAAAATAGTTTAGTTACTTTAAAAACAGAACCTGTCTCTTTCAAATTAATTTATTAGTTTCACAATAACTATAACTCCTCTTTAAAAATGTACAAGTTAATAAACAAAAGGTTATCAATTGGAATCACTGAAACTTACTATATTTCGATACTAGCGAAATAAACGTAAGGTTGAGATAAATAAATAAAAACAATTTCATATTTTTATTATTTTTGCTGTCTAATATACGATATATAATTATATTTATATATTGATTATAATATGAGATGCCAGCTAAAATTGCACTGTTAATTTCTTTATGCTTAAATAACCTGAAAATTATGTAACTACGAAGGTATTTGGGGGACTGTGATAAGTGATATGTTAACTAGTGTGATATGCTAATGCTGGCTTAAAATAGTCATCACTAGCAGTTTGACACTTATCACACCTCCTTCATTCAATAGTAGTCTTAGTGATGGTAAAATAAAAATTAATATTCAAAGTGCCAATAAATGGACAGAGTTAATGCCCTGTCATTAGCCATATAGTTTTAGATGTAAAAAAAATATAATATTTTTTGACTATGTTATTTTTATGTATGTATGTATTCAATTACATTGTGTAGATCAATGATAATAAATGATTTATTAATAATGAATGTTGTGATTTAACTTGTTACTATGAGGTAGTTGATATTTAAATATTTAGGATAAATCTTCTTGGCCTTATCCACTCCCGCGCATAATTTTTCTTTGATCTATTTCCAATTAGCCGTCATGTCTTTCGCAATTCATCCACACGATGGTCTTCCCCAGCTTATCGTAAAAAAATAATAAACCTGGTCTAATTCTGAATATGCAGGGCTATTTGTAAAACATTGCTCATAAATTTTTAACAACGTCATTCATCAACTTCTACTATCAACTATGAAATTAAAAAAAAACTTGTTCGCTTAAAATGTACGAAGCGTTTAGTAAGTTTTACACATTGATGGGTACATCCACTTTTAAATCATACATATTGTTTTACAAATAACCCTATATATAAAGCTATATTCTTTTAACGAAAGGACATACAATAGCAATCTTCAAATGAACTAAAGATTCAAAGAGATAGAGCTTGAGATAGAGTTTTTTTTGTCTGGCTGTTAGTATGAAATTAGAAAGTTTTTGTATAGATTTTATTCCCCTTTTTTTCGAACAAATAATATTTTATTAACAATTTACAACAAATTCCACAAATACTCTCAGCAGCAAGGTGGCAGCGTTTCCTCTTTAGATGCCTTAGTTTCCAATCATATGTGGTGTGACAATAAAGCATTATCTATCTAATTCGTTGGCGGGAAATGCTCCCCGATCGCCCCGGCCCCCGAGACCTCAACAAGTTTGGATGATAAGGTTTGCGAGCAAATCGGCGAGTCTTGGAACCAAAGATCATAAGAGGAAGCGATTTTTTAAAATTTAGAATAACATTTTCTGCACCAGCCGCAGCCGTAACAGCAACTCTACATGTCACTAGTAAGTGAGATGACGTAAGGGTATCAACACAAAAAAATGTTGTAGGAAAAGATAGTTTCCTTTATAGTCCAAAAAAGGCGTAATTAAAATAACAAAATAGAATCTGAATCAAATAGAATTCCACGGGCAACATAAATTTGGCTTAATAAAAGTCAATTTGCTTAGAAATAGACCTAGAGAGAATAGCATCGCTGATGCATTGCAGTGTGAAGTCAACCTTTGATTATGCGTACGCAACTTAGCACTTACTAGTAGTAAGAAACAGGTTTTGAGCTTTGAGTAACACAGAAGTTCAGATGGGGAAGCCCGTTTTAGTCATGCAATATGACGGACGATCCAGTCGTGAAATAAATCAACCATCGTTTGAATCGATGACGTCAATTGATTCATAAAAAAAAACGTATTGACATAATGCCACACCTGATATTCAATTATTTACCATTAAAAAGCTAAATTGTAGTCAATTACTTTTTTTTATCTTTGCATTGACTCGAT
This sequence comes from Tethea ocularis, assembly GCA_963555595.1. Classification (NCBI taxonomy): domain Eukaryota; kingdom Metazoa; phylum Arthropoda; class Insecta; order Lepidoptera; family Drepanidae; genus Tethea; species Tethea ocularis. The sequence goes on along the minus strand of OY741970.1, from coordinate 4,369,534 downwards.
GACATAATTGATTTATAATTCAACAGGTTTATGTTCATTAAAAGATACGCTTAATTGTAATAAAACATTATTGCATTAAATGTGCCTTGAAAAAGACATAAAAAGACCGATGTTTGCTTCGGAAGTTAAATCGTATAAAATGATGTAAGTTAAAAATTACTTTGGTAGGTACCTACTACAAAACAGTATTAGCACAGATCAAATATCAACTAACTTCTAACTACTAGCATAAGTATTGTAAATAAAAAGGTGAGGTACTACGAATAAATAATAAGTCTTATTTATTCGTAGTGAGGTACCTACTAACTAAAGGAAACAGTAAATGTAAAAAATGTAAATGTAGCTTGAGCTTTCAGTAAAGGAAAACATCGTGATGAAACCATTGTCCCGTGTAGTATTAATAATATTTGTAGTACCTCTCCGTCTGGCTGGCTACTACCCTCAAGTTGAAAATCTGTCGCTAAGCACTTCCGGTGTGTTCCGATAGTTGCACATGAGAGACAGTTCCTCTCTAAGCTTTGTGTGTTTATCACCTTCAGCCACATCATCACTAACCACGGTGATATTGTGGTCAAACACAGGCCTATACATCGTAAAAAAGTTTAAAAAGCTTGTTAAAAGTTTCATCCTTAAAATCTTAAAGTCGCAAACTAATTCACAAATAAAACCATATCATTGAATGCGAATGGAATAAATTCCGTACTAGTATAATATCGAACGGTCACCAGCGGAACTGGTTTGCAAGTGTAACACGGTGGCTGCCAGACAGTGTGGCACGGGTTAGTCATCGCTCATCTGCGGACAAGATACTTGTACTTGCTCATATTATATGTGATGCAGATTATACATGCCTTTTTAGGTAATAATTAGGTTTATACAAGATATTAGAAAGCTTGGCTGTCCCTAGAAAATGTAAGATTTTAAGGATTTCGTCCTTTAGTTTAAGGACTCTGCAAGCAGTGACGACACCAATGATGTAGTTATGGATTGCATACAGATGGAAATAAGAGTTCATAAAATGTTCTCTGCTATATTTTTACTGTCTTAAGCATGTTGCCCTAAATTCTTTATTCTCATTGTTAATTTATAAGAAAAATACAAATAAACAATACACTCTTTGATAAAATATAATGTATTATAAATAAGTTGTTACATTATTAAAATAACATAAGGTTTATTACACGACATTAACATTTTATAATTACCCAATAAAGTTATGTTTCACATCCGTGTGTAAAGCTGGGTATCCACTATGTTCGCGAACAAGTAACGCTTGATTACAAACTGCTTTGAGAGAGAAATTATTTACTATGCTTTACACTAATATAATAATTATAATATTATAAAGTTTCTCTTTATTGATTTTTGTATGGTGGTTTAAACTCAAAAAGTACCTACTTAACGGATTCTAAAAATTCTTTCACCTATAGAAAGCTGTATTTATGTTAATAAAATCCGCTATGAAAGGATTATTCGTGGGGCGAAAGGCTAGTGGAGAATACAAGAAATAATTATAGCTAGCATTTTAATGCTCAGAGAAAAGAATTAAACACACACATCCAATAGTATCTTTACTGTAAGAAAAATCACTATTCTTCGTACCATCAGGGTGAATAATTAATAGGTAATAGCTATATGTTCGCGAAAGCATTGGATACCCAGCTTTGCTAGCCATCTTCAAGGCTCCAGCGTGAGTCAGAACCTCGTTTCGCGACGCATATCGGTCATCTTAGATCGTATCATTAGGTCGGGTCACCCAACGGAAGCCCGCTTTAGCGAGAAAGCTGAATTTTTATGCTGTAACTCACAACTGAAGAAGGTTCCCACGGCATACTTCTTGTTGCAGTGGTAGAGGACATACTGTTATTTGCAAGTCATTCTTGGTCATGTCAGGATACAATACCTATTGATTTTTAAGGCTGACTAGATCAAAGTTTAGTCTAGTTAGATACTAAGTCAACGGATTGATGTGATAACTTCAGTCGGAATACCGTGCTGAGCGGCAGGTATTCAAGTGAATGGAGCCTTGCCTAAAACTGGTAATATGATGTTCTTCATGAAATTTTAATTACCGACAGCCTAGACTAATTGTTGAATTTATTAAGTCCATTACCATTATCCAAGTAAAATTACATAGATTTAAAAATTAAATCCTAAACATCAAATATTTCTGAGGTTTCAGGACTGGAAAAATCATTAAATATTTTTTAATCTAAAAATACATTAGACTATTCGCTTAGCAGAAACTTGGCTAGTCCATACTATTCCCAATGTACCAAGGACTTCCCAAGACGATGCTTTCCAACAAAAAACAAATAAATGCAAACACGATCTAGTATTGCACTAATTTTGCTCTCGGCGTGAATTGTGGAAGACAATACGCGGAAGGCAGCTTTGTTTTGTGCCTGGCCGTGGAGCCAGGGGTAATGTAAACGAATAATGGAAAATAGTATTTATTTGTAACAAAGGTAACTTCGTCTTGAGACGGACTTGCAACAAAATGTTATATACAAAGTTACTTTTTCCATAAAATTGAAAAATATTTTGTTGATTTTTTTAGTCATGAACTGACGAATGTGGTGTTGTGACTATGAGAAACTCGTTGAAGCTCAGGCATAGTTTGCGTTCAATTTTGTCATAAATTGCTATGAACTAAAAATAAAATGACTATTTTAAATAAACAACGAACCAAATTATGTCAACGTCAGCCAGAAAAAGTTGGCTTATGTGATCATCATCATTAAATTTATGGTTTTATTTAAAATAGAAATACACGCCTTTCATTATATATTCAACGGTATTGATTGACAACTCTCTAAATTCATTGATCACCCATAATAGTTGATTGCCTACATTTTATAGTTATATTATGTGACTATAAAGCTATAATATCATAATAATCACTAGTTAGTGACTGGTCAATGAGATGTAGGCGAGCGTAGGTGTTCTCTCCACTAATGAGACCAGTTCGCACACATTGTCTCGTCCATAGGTACCTGCGTCTGAAACAATGAGAATTACTAGAATAGAATATATAGGACATCCTTTGAGTTTTTTTACGCTTAAACTATTTACGTACGGTGCCAGTAGTTACGTAATTTATGAAATTAGCTAAATAAGCTATTTGTTCAGCTGAGTTTATAATTTGGTATTTATTTATACAAATTAATAAAATTGATGTCTGTTTGTAATGTCAAAAAACAGTTTTTTAATAAGTTTTATTATACTCGTTAGAAGTTACCGCACCGTAGGTGCTCTAAGTGGAATAAAATATATTTTTTTATTTTTATTTCCTCATAGAGGACCAAGCTAAAATATTGACGGGTGCTCTATAAGGAATCTTTTAAGGAAAGTCTTTTCGGTGCTCTTAGTGTCGGTGCTCCACCCCAAAATTCAACAGCCTACATTTTGATGTCCTTCAAGTCAGTTTACATAATAAATCTAAATATTTACATATTTTTTAGTTTTACGTTATCTGGTTAATACCCTGGCTTCACGCAAGGTAAGCGGTAAATCTAAAGAGCAGAACCTACAAATTAAAAGTGTATGAAATAATGCTTTATTTAATGCTTGCATTAAAAAGTAACATTTATAATTTTCATTCGTCAATAATCATTCTAGGCTATTAGTGGACCATTTTTCCGGCAAATCAATTTGTTAAAGGAAATATTTATTTTACACGAAACATCCTTTGATCATAGTCTGTTGAGACCATTAATTCAAATCGATTCATCGGTTCCGATCATTTCATAAACGGATCCTAGGGATTTAATTACCGTTGATTGTTTCACGGCCTAACCGCAAACTAATTTGTTCATGAATAGTACATCCGTGAATGGGCTGGGTTATAATGTAAAATGGATTTATTTAAGAATGGTTTGCGTGCAGATCTATCGTTAATGTGGGCAAAGTTGAATCAGTTCATTCATTTGTGGTTACAGGACTGTATTGATTACAATTTTATTTATCAATGGCTAGATTTTAAGAATGAAATATTTGGGTATTTCAGAAATCAAGAAGTTAATGAAATAGCTGTTTTCTTGTGGTTGTTTTTGTTTAATAAAGTAAATAGAATAGATATACCGTCAATATCTACAGAAGAAGATTGCATACGACGTCAATCTAATAAATTCTATGGGTAATAAATTCAAAGTTGGTGTCATTTAAATTGGATCTCATATGTTTGATAGGTATGTTTTGCCATGGAGTTACATAAAGCTGGAGTAACCTTTTGCTTAATTAAAACATATTGCAATGCAAATAAGGTTAGTAGTTCAATGGGAAGTTTGTAAGTAGGTATATTCGTTATTCAATTATGTCGTAATTGAAAGTTGGATTTAGATGAAACGGATGGGATACATTTGAACTCAGGTAAAGTCACAGGGCGGAAAATAGCTTAAACTAAATAAGTAATTGATTACTGGTTTTCTATACAGATCCCGAGATTTTTGTTTTAAAACTTTCATTCTTCTTTGAAATATGTAAATACTTTGGTAGAATTTATGTGAAAATGGTAACCCAGTAAAAATTATACTTACCTAAAAACTTTACTTTTAGTACCTTAAGGTACACGAATGATGCAGTCGATCGTACGTCATGAGATCATAACTTGTCATAACTTATAACAACATAGTGTGGTTGCGCGGTCGGTAAATGCCATGAAATTGACTTTCGGAGAAACTTTTTGACTCATCTACAATGTTGTGCTGACCTAATTTTTTATAAAGCTTTTATTTTGAGACATTATAGTTTAAAAATTTGGTCTAAATAAAATTTGTTGTATTTATTGAAATTATTTTTTGTTATCAATTCACTAAAGTAAAAGTTTACTATTATGATACGGGGTTAAAACGAAAGCTTAATGGGATTAAAATGTTAAAAATCTGGTTTTAGTATAAATATAAAATCCAGAGTTTTCTCAGTTCATAGCATGTTTTGGATAGCATTTCATCATCATAATCATCGTTTTTGTTTCGCCTAAAGTTTGGCTATATTACTCATACATATCTGCCAAATTAGATGAAACAAAAAAATGTTGATAAGTTGATGAAATGCCATCCGAAACATATTATGAAGCTGCAAATGTGATAAAATTAACCCTACCGTTGTAGAACCAATTTGACCTTATGAAGTTTTTAAGTCTTTATCCGTGCCTAAATGATGTAGGTTTGAGATTAATTCCTGGTCCTTCGGCCACATCATCACCAACGTAGTCCTACAAAAATAAAAAAATATTTTCATTAAAAAAAACGTCTTAAATGTAAATTTCAAAGTTATATTGATAAAACAAGGTACCAGGCTCGCATAAATAACGCGGTTGTACCGCACAACATACGTTCGATAAAGAACAGTGTTGGTATACATCGTGTACGACACGGGCCGATACTGAGCGGTCTTCAGTGCCTCCCATTCACTAGGAAGAATGGTATTTGCATTGATTTGCAAAGGGTTGCCTGCTATAATTAAATTTAATTAGTTTGTGTAATTATTTTTGATGTATTTGTTTTGAAATATTATTTGCATCTGTAGGGTCTACATTCTAGACCATCACATTATATCCTATTAAAATTATAAATGCGAAAGTTTGAAAGAAGAGTATGGATGAATGTTTGTTACTCTTTCACGTAAAAACTACTAAACGGGATGAAACTAGACACATAGATAGATCATACCCTGGAATAATATATAGACTACTTTTTATTCCGGGAAAACGGTTTCTTCTTGTTGACCGTTTATCATTTAGATTGAATAGTTTTACGAATGTATTTTGTAGGCTCTACTGTACTTTCAGCTGTATAAAATAAATAAATGATGTGAATTAAAATATTGTTACTTAAATACTATGTAAAATTTGACGTTATATTATTATTTTGATTGCAAGTAGGTACATATCTACGTAAACGTTTGTTTAAAGCAAAACACGTTGTCTGTTAACCGTGAAATATAATCAATTTACTGTGACAAAAGAGTGTTGATTTTAATAATAAAATTGTTCAAGAACAAATCATGTTTTTCGAGTTTAGCTTCCATTACTTAAATGCGTGAAAATTAAGTTTAGGTTAAGGCTAGATTAACAATAGGTATCTACCATGAAGAACCGAATAAATTGACTGTGAAATATTTAGCGTCAGTTTTTTAATTGATGTTGAATTTGAAGATTGACCATAACAGACGAATATTATTTAGGGTATCTACATATCATTTATTTTTCATGGAAATCGTTCTGAATTATTGTGAATTGGAATCAATCTTGTTCTATTTTTGTCGTTTCACATTATCTCGGTTTACATCAACCGAGTTTAATGTCAACCCTGGGGCGATATAAAGGGCTATCAATACGCGTGTAACCGGAGCGGATATCTCCATTGAATAAATCGCTTGGATGTTTCACACGAGATGGAGGAGGGGGATTCACGTCGTCGCCGGGATCGTCGCGTGCCGTCAACGTTTCTTCGATGTACTGTACAATATTTAGGGATCGTCAACTGTTTTTTTTTTATTATTTTTATATGTCAGAAGGCTGACAAGCAGGCAGGCGGTCCACCTGATGTTATGTGGTCACTGTCGCCTATCGCCATTTGCAATACTAGAGGTATTGCTAATGTGTTGCGACCTGTTACAATACCAAGAACTGGCTCTCAAGTGCAATCGCCGGAACACACCGATAGGTGCTTGACGAGAGATTCAAAACTGGAGGGCCTGCCAGACGGGTACTAAGTACCGTGCTATGGTTTCCTCACGATGTTTTCCTTCACCGAAAGCTCAAGCTCATTCTATGATTCGAACTCACGACTTCGTCGCGGCATCCGACGTCACTACCACCGAGCTATCAAGGCCTTTATTTAAAAATAAAGAAAAATATGGGTTGAAGGAATATGTAACCTTTCGGAGTGAATCGGACCGAATGTGCTAAATAAGTCTGATTATTTCGAGCATGAGAGACATGGTTAATATATGGAGGCGGTTACTAACCTTAGATAGAGATAAATTTGATGAAGTAGAGTTTATATATTTTTTAATTTTTCAAGTAATTTAACGGTTTTATTCAATTAGGATTTATCATTTGTTGACCGATTAACTAATAAGGCGAACAAAAATTAATGCTTGCAATTTATTACTCTTAACAACTATATAATCGCTTATACAAATAGAAAGTTGATATTCGAGAGCACCTACACCAACACTATCCATTATAAATGACAGTATACAAACTTTGACGCACGTGTTAACAATTAAAACTCATAGTTTAACAAATCATCGCTCTAAACAACAATTATACGTGGTCACGGCTATTACTAGACGTATAACGGACCGACCGACGGACAGATCTCAAATTATAGTTTAGATACGGTGGTTTCGCACCCACACATTTCCGCGTTTAAGTGCCTAATGATCTGATATTATATTACAATATTGTGACTGGATGGTCCCGTTGTCGACCAGTCAATGGATGCGTTTAATTGGATATTGAATGAACACGATATGGCGACATAAATAATAGATTTTGTATTTTCCGTGGGTGTTATGACGCAGTGTTTATATTAAAGGAAATTTACAAGTGTTGGTTTTGTAAAGGTAATTATAATAGGTGTGTTTGGAAATATTTTTTAATTGATATCCAAATGTTGAGGATGTGGGAAAGACTTGCGAAAGATATTGAACGATCCCGCGATGTTATGTCACGAACGCGGGGCGGCGCGAGTGCCGATCGCGACCCGCGTGGGCGGCGGTCGAATAGGGATAGGATATTGCTGCATAGTACCCATTTATCGATAAATTTGCTTTCATGGTATTCGAACCTTTCAGAAAAGTTACATAGTAAAAATGGCAGTAAAATATTCGATAGCTATTTTACGATATTAGTACTAATACTAAACAATAATGATAAGGTTAACACCGATGAGGTATAATGTTTATTTAGTTATTTATTTATATACACACAAGTAATAATAAAAAAACATAAAGGATACAAATGTACAAAAGGACTATTGTGGTACAAGAGTAATGTTGTGTATAAGGACTTGATAAGCAATCGGAATTAATGAAGAATCATGACTAAGTATGGAAAAGGCAAGTAATATGGTGACAAAAACGGATGTTCATTATCTCCGACGTTGACCTCTTTTTGTAAAACTTATGTAAAATATAAAAAAAAAATGATTGACAGTATTTAGATATTAATTATTAACGATTTTTATTGTTCAAAATGATGTGAGTTCAATTGATGATTTTATAATTTATCGATTCCTATCGACACATACTATGCCCAACTCTACCGTCGCAGGCGCAATCTTTCGCTAAACCCGTAGCGGCTGTGGCGACAGACAACATAAGGTCACAAACGGTCCCATAAGAGCAGACCTTAAAATATATAGCCTTGTACTTACGTTAAATGTCTAATGTCATTTCATTTGCAGTCTACCATTACAACGATGTGCACTCGAATGCAGATTTGTTTTGCTTTAATTATTTTTTAAGGCTTTTGATAGGTACCTAATATGTTCACGTTGGTTAAATACTTACCTTATTTAATTACTGATAAACTGCTGCTTGAATCTTAGGTAATATCAAATAGTCCAAGAATGAATCGGTTAAAAAATGTTTACCTAACTAAGACAATCATGATTAAGAAAGTTCTAAAATAATATATCTATTCATCGTAACCACAAATTTTAGATAGTGATATTTATCAATTTATTTGATACTAGCTGTTCATCGCGGTTTCACTCGCGTTCCCAAGATAAAAAGTAGCCTTCGGGGATAATGTAGTTTCCTATTAGTGAAAGATTTTTTCAAATCGGTTCAGTAATTAGGAGCAAATTCAGTGTAAACAAACAAATAAACAAACAATCAAATCTTTCCACTTTATCATATTAGTATAGATTGATATAGGAGAAACGGATTTGATTTCACAACTAAGTACTTAGGTAAGTACGTCGCCTTCTAGACGTTTTCTTCATACTATATTTTTCTCATAATAAGCTTGTATTTCTTTGAAGAGCCTTTGACGGGAAGTGAGCTTTATACTATTTGTATGTTTGTTCCGCTCTTTGTATTTACGTATACAGTTTTGGTAATGCGTGGAAATTTTTACTTGTCTGACCTTATAAGTAACTTTGTTTAGTAAAAGATAAATACATTTAAAACGTGATTTAAATTCTAATTAAGTATTTTGATATGTTTCTGTCTTCATTCTATAATATTTTAGGGTTAGTTACCACTAGTTTTGATGTGACATACGAACATCAGAATGATTACATAAACGAAAAACTAGGGCTAATTAAAATAAAGTTATTTTTTCGAAAGCTAGACTGATGATAAATCAGTATTACAGTAAAATTCTCTGTAATTAATACCCTTCATGATTGATAATTATTTAACAATAAAAATATTGATTGGAACCACTTTCACTGACCTCAAATACATATGATTTTTGCAAATATGACCTCAAATATACTTTCCCAATAATGGACGACTAGAAAACTTTCGTAGTAGGTGATACGAAACTGATAAATGTTAATTCTATTTACATCCTATATTTATTGGATTAATCTATGAAACCATCTATATATATGTACCTACACATATTATTACTTTAATATTGACACAATTTATTGAAAAAGTACCTACACATTTGTAACAACAATTATAATCATCGCGAACTAATTCACATTCATAAAAGTAAAACAATTTTCAGTTACAAAACAACATTAAAGTTCAATGTGACCTCACACAAAAGTAATTCCATCAAAATTAATGATCCCCGTGTGTTTTGTTTACGTTAAGGTCCTCTCACATTAGATGGTGGTCAATATATTTGGAAAAAAAAATTGCCAATATTTCTAGCCCTAAACAGATTCTTTCTTACAACGGTACCAACCGTTGTAAGAAAGAATCTGTTTAAGATGGTTTTGAAACTTTGAACAACTTGCCATACATTTAACTATCTGCCTGCTTACTTGGCTACCTTGGCTCAAGTAGAAAATCTGTCGCCAAGCGCTATCTAGTGTGTTCCAACAGCTGCACTTGAATGTCTGTTCCCTTCTAGGCTTTGTCTTTCGCCCCATAAACATTGAAGGTGAGATTGTGGTAACACAGTACGAAAAAAAAGGACAAAATTCTAATTCAAAGAAAAAACATATTTCCATAGTACATAATATTGAGCATTTCTTCGTTTAATTTATTTTCGTGCTCCAGAAGTTGGTGGTTGGTTTATAGTAAAAATTATTCAATATGACAAAATTACAATCTCACTATAAATTTGATGATGACGCCACATAAACAGGAATGATTTACTTTTGTTGCTATTACGAAAACTTTGATTAAAATTTTTTTAGTGTCAACCAATATTCAACGTTGACCACTCACGTTCTCTGTATAAACCTTTGAGCAACCGTTGTATGAGCTCCTTTAAGAGAAAACATTGCTGGTATGCTCATCATTATTCCGTGGAGATGCGCCAACACTGTCATTGTATAATGTATGCTGAATACACGCCGGCCGATGAATGGACGCACCCCCTCGTCCGAGTAACGCCCCCCATTGTTTCGGGGGACATATTATAATAATTTCCCAGCAAATCAAAAGCATTTGGGAATCGAACGATCGACTCCGGTGATGTTATTAAATCAATGCGGATAGGTGGATTTGTGTTCTTGATAGTTTTCTAAACTTAATTAGACTTTTTATTTACAATAATTTATTGTATTGACAAGTAATGTAAATAAAATGGCTGAAAGAGTGACTGGTTATTTATTAATTTACCAGTAAGGTGTAGGTGATATATTTAGAACTATAGATGATTAAACTTTTATTTGAAACAGCAAATATAGATTTCTGATTTTTATATTATACCTAGTCATTGATGGTAAATAATGCAGGTAGTCACACATAGTAGTAAATAAACATTTTTACCAGCGCTTTTATAAATAAAATGTACGCAAGACACTACATTTTTGAAATCTATTAACCTAAGTTAAGCAAAACGAGTATTAAGATCATAAGCATAGTACAGACTTCATAATACACAAGTTATCTGATGCGACAGCTTGCAATATGCATATTTGTGAGAACAATACTACACCGCTCTAAGTGCAGGGTTAGACTTTACTTGCCAGTAAATTATACTTCAAACATCAATTCGATTCACAGAGCAATCAGAAACACATTAACATTACAAGAGAACTATTATGTATACAAACGAAACTCGTACTTGACGTCTTATTATTACAGCATAATATTTACCTCACGTACAAAAAACATTAATGTAACACCAGTAGCGATATTCTGTAATCCTCACCACGAAACGTTAAATGAAATTATTCGTTGTGGTATAGTACAAAAGACCATTTTAGAATGTAGTGTGGTTGGTTTTGTGTCGTTTTAAGATTGGAATAAGAGGTAAGACCGGTAGCCAGCGGACAATAAGCGATCACTCATCGCTTAGATAGCAGGTGGAATGAGCCCGAGGACATATTTGAATAAAGACCTTTTGTTGGACACGGCTCTTTTGTACGTAGTCATTAGAGGAGATAAATTTATATGGAACTTTAGTAAGATCCAGATAACGACGTAAATGTATTACATATCAAGATTGTACGATGATTTATTTATTTATTTATTTATTGAGTAGGTAGGTACAATGATTTTGAAATTTCGTTTGGATCTTTTAGCAATAATATTCTATTATGAACAACGATTTAGTAGGAGAAATTTAAAGGCATTGAGGCAGTCCTTTCAGTTTTCAGTCGTCGTGGAGTGCCATGCTCACCTTCAGTGAGGCAGGGAAGACACGATTACCCTAGTTATACGCCGCTCGAGAGTGGAGCGCAGGAATTTGACAAACAACCTTTCCCTATGTACCACGAGTACACCACACATCTATGGGGCTCGAGTAGTACCTAGTGCACGTGTTCCCACACGCTCAGGAAAAGCTCCGGTCTTCACCTTCATCGGAGGACAGGCTTCAACAGGCTGAGGGCCGACTGGATTGTGGAAGAATGTTAGTCCGCTCCTATGACCTAGGTATGGGCGAAGAGAGGAACACCGTGGGGTTTTAGTTGGTAGGAATCCGACATAACCTTACCGTTGCCTCCCCAATAGAAAGGTATCCATGAGGATTACCCCACGCAAAAAATAAGAAGGAACGTTCAAGTGGGCCTTCTTAATTGCATTAATCTGTCATAAGTTATGTCTTAATCAAAATTTAATTTCTTTTATTCATCACATTTATAAAGTAATGTAGTTTCGAGGTGGGATTGCCAAAACATGTAACCAATATCTCTATGTCACTTGCCGTTTTGGATCTTTGAAAGAGATTTACTAAGTGTTCCCTAATATAATATAATAATAGCAAGAGATGATGTCATCGTATTGACTACAAATACGAGCTAACACTTTAATTGCTAAAACAGGACTTGCAGTGAGGGATTGGGGAACATGCCTTTAATTTTACATCTGGAGTCTTGTTTCCTCACGATATTTTCTTTCACCGCGAAAATAGTTAGTCTATAATTATCTTAGAAATGTTATCATTTTCACTATAAAAAACGGTTTAAAATATATGAAATAGAATAAAAATAAATTTATGCGTCACATTCTAAACTCATATAACAGAAAGAGCTGCCTCCCTAAAACCTAGGATATAAATAGGTTAGGTACTTATTATACCTAAGTAGTATAGGTAGAGGAATTTTCTACTGAGACCACTAAGGTATATTACTACATATAGAGAAGAAGCCACCCTTAACCTCTATGTTCCGTTCAAGTGCAGCCATCCGGTTGCACTTCACTGAGTTGCTTAAACATGAAACGCGTAAGCGCCATGAAAATCACGGCGCTTCCGACTTTTGGGTTGCGAAATAACTACACCTTAAAAGGTTTTTAGCGCTACGTGTTTAAATTGTCTGTTTAGAATAATTATTGTTTCAGCGCTGCAGCCAATATTAACAAAATGGATGACCTTTGCTTAGGATAGCTTCTCCATACGTAGTAATATACCTCAATGATTGAGACTTAGAAATTGAGTGACTTATCAACATCTTCACATACGCCAAATATATTTGGCGTATGTGAAATATTTGTTTCTTTTTTAATAAATTGATTTGAACTTTGATTGTAAAAAAGTAGAGATTAATCATTGTCTATTTAATTGATTTGTCTAAACATATACTAAGCTTTATATATATAATTTTACTTGTAGGACACCCACACTTATGATAGGCAAGTGTTGTTCTCTTTGATAGGTTAATTAATCATTTCATTGATATTATATTCTTTATTGATCATATTAATAGAGTATTTAATTGTTTGTTAGAATTTACATATTTAAAATGGACTAAGTATATCTTTAGGTAGATATTATTAGTATAGACCATATACTAATAATATCTTTAGATAATATTGTTTTTTACTTTACAAAAAGAGAAGTCGTTAAAAAATACAACTAGGTGTGTATGAGTATTATACTATTATTTTTATTCTTGCCATAAACGTCAAAATATTGCTTACATTCACCTTAAAAGCAATATTTTAATTATTAAGGTAAAAATTCACCTTACCTATAACTACTGATTTTAGCTCTATGAAGCTGTTTTCTATTTGTAAAACACTAGCCGTTAGGACTCTATCACCGGCAAGGCATCTTCACCGAGGAATATATGTTAAACTAAAATAATAATAATAAAATAACCTTGTATTTTTAACATTTTAATATGACAATCATTAAAAAAATCCAAATCTCTACAATATCCTTTATTTGATCAAATAAACTCACAATATTTATTAATGTGGCCGGCGAAAGTACGTTAACCGTGCTGTTCCAAAGAGTATTTTTAATATCTCTTTCTGGACATTTTTGGTCACTCATATATCACCCTAATGTTATCTGTGGGGCCGCTGTCGGCGTGATGCATTGCGCTTGCGCAGCTTTTGATTAACGAAATTAATTTGTCACAGGCGCGAATGTGGCACCTTAATTTGTTGTTTAACATACGTTTATTTTCTTGTAAAAATCCAAATAAAATATAACGTTTGAAAAGTTTTGCAACTTTATTCGGTTATTGAAATATATTTGTGATTAATCAGTTATGATAGAGATATCTCAAAATCAAAATTTATGGATATCTTAATAGTGTTGTAACTGTTTTTTTCTTAAACAAAATATCTATCTATGTTAATTGAGCCAGGTATCGTTGGGGCTTCCAATATCGTAATTTAGATAAAAGAGGTGTGTGTCCTAACACCGCATAAAAATACAACATGTCCAAACATACTTATCTTGTGACCACCTTTGAGTTCCTGAAATTAATAGAGGTTACGATATGATCCTCTTTTTTTCTTAAAAACATTGGTGAAATATGGTTAATCAGAGAAATTAAACTTTTACGTTACTTCGTTTGAAAATAAAGATCAATATCCAATATTATTAATCACGAACCCTTCATTTAAAACTAGTTAATTATATGATCACAGTCAATAATGATTATTGACCTTATAAAATCGTCAATAGAACCGATCGTTTCACAAAGGGAACCGTCATCAGTCGGCTGCCGGTGCAAAACTATTAAAAAAAAACAAAGCCAATTTGGCCTAATAAAGAATAATTAAAAAATAAGTTTTATTGTTCGCCCCCTTCACGCGTTACTTTGAGTTTTTAATTAATCAAATGGGTTATTGGGAAGTCTATATCGTCGGTGTAACAGATCATATTAGACAAAATTGTCCGTCCACATTGTTTGATTTGTTATGGACGCAGAGGTTTAAAAAGACGGGTGCTATAAATGGTTCCTTTATTACCCAATGGGTCTTTGGGATATCATATAATATATTTTTTAAATGTTTCTCATTGGATCCAATTTCGTTTCATTAACAATATTAAACGGAGCGCCACCTCACGGTAATGAAAACGACTAATTAATAAGATGATGTAGAATGTTGTTATAATTACTATGAGTACCTACATGCATATACTCATAAAACACACACGACACCCTCAACTTATAGCACAGAGGATAGTAACCTATAACCTTAGCCTATTTGATAAACTTTTATATAATTATTATATACTGGCTTTCAAAACTTAGTATCACACTTTTAATATAGTACTAAAATAAAATTGCAGTCTCTGCAGTCCTAAACCACACCTAAACTATAGAACCTTGCTCTCTCAGGTATATGAATTTAAAAATGCAAACTATTTTTGTTATTAAATATCTTTCAACTATTTTATGAAACCCATAATTGCTGTCAATGTTTTCTGATACATAACCAATATTAACTTCAAACTCCCAGGACAATGGGCAAATTTATATGAAGTCATTCCCAACCCTTGCAGCAATATATAGTATGTTGTACGTGGTGCCCAGATCATAATAATATATTTTTTTAATCTAAGGGACGTCGAAGTAATCAAAATTAAAAAAAAAAACATTGTAAGGCTAACCAGGCACAAAATAGCGATAGACTTGGAATTCAGATCCTTGTTGGTGGCTCTGCCAGGAAGTGCCACACGAGTGAAACAGCTATTCCTTTATTAATCTTTCTATAAGTACTATATTTGGTAGTTTAAGCAATATTTTATGGTAATCAAACTGTATTTAGGTGGAAAGAGCCCCTAGCTAGAGCCTAGCGCAATAATTAGTACAATTCAGGTTCGTTGTTGTAATAGAATAATTTGGCTTTCGTAATGAGGCCTTTCATATGATATACTTACTGCTCAATGTGCTACAAAACTTGGGCCAATCCGCCCATTGTCCTTTCCACGTTACGTTATATTAATTCCCATAAATGCATAATAGCAACTGTATCAGATTATAAGTTACGGTTGGTAATATACAATTAAAATTTCAGTTTATCTGTCAAAACGTCCTTCAGTGGCATGAGATGGACCCAATCTGACAACCCCTCATGCCATAGAACCTATTATTACGGTTACTAGTCGGATATGGAATACAAAAGAAATCTTACAGATGCAGTAATTATGTGTTACAAATATTTATAACATTTAATTGTTTGTAATTAAAGTTACAAATAATTAAATGCAATAAATGCGGTTCAAATGTAGTTAATTATAATTCTGATTCAAATACAAAGTTTATTTATTGTAGACCCTATTTATAGGCTCTTAAGAACGTTAAAGGTCTTATTTCCGTTCTCTTCTAGATTTTGTAGACTTATCAGATTTAACCACATGATCGTTTAGCAAAATGCAACTTAAATAAACTTGAATTGACTGAAGAGACTGGTAAGATACCCAGATTGTCACGCAACAGGTCGTGGGTTCGATTTAAAAAAATATGTGTGTATGTATAAGGAATATATTTTAGTTTAGTACCTATTTGACAACCATTTGTGAAAATATCTCAGGGTAAGTAATTTATTTATTTAAAAGCATACACATTGTAATATTAAGGTCAATATTGAAAACAGTGATGTAACTAAGCATTGCAGTACTTACCTATGTAAAAGATGTAAGCAAATCGATTAGTTTCGATTGTCTATTGAATCGTGATTTCCTTTCGTTACTTCTCATATTGTAAGGTACAATCGATTTGAAATACTCGTACCTAAAGATTTATAATAACGTCGTGGTCCGGAAGCAAAAATAAAAATTGTGTAGGTCTAAATCGTTTTCTAAATGATGTTTTTATGAATTTTATAGAAGTAGTAATCAGTTATCTATTGTAAATTTTAACTAATATTATAAATGAATAAGTATTTGTTTGTTGTTTAACGCCTCGAAAGCATAACAAATCGTGATGAAATTTGGCATGCAGATAGATTATTATTTGAAATAATAGTTTAAAGCATACTTTTATCTCGGGAAAACATAAGTTCTCCGAAGTTCGCGGGTAATGCCGCGGGGCGAAATCATGTAATTAATTGAAATGCTTATGTAAACAATCTGAAAAAATAATTTATGTGGAAAGTAGGTAATATAGCGGACTTATTTTGTTTTTTTTGGTTTTGAGTGACGTAAAAACAAGAGCATACCTATATCATTTTGTTCTAATTTTTTTACCCAATACCTAAGTACCTATTTACCTATAAACAAATCTCTTGACTGACAGGTTTTAAGTATAATCGATGTACTAAGTAATAATACACCGATTACTATACTTAAAACCTGTCAGTTAAAATCAGAAGCCAGAATATCCATAAAAAATATTTCTACAAAGTCATCTATGCAGAAATAGTATATCTTCCTTAATCAGTATACAAGTAAAACCCATTAAGGGCAAGCGTAATAATTGGCGATAGTTTTATTTTTTGTTACCGAGTAGGCTCCCAGTTGATTGACGCGGCCGCTACGTCTTTTCGACAAGCCTGAAGTATTTTATTCGAGATGTCTGTGCATAGTGTGCTCATTTTTTGCGTTGCATTTTTATGGTTCTATAATAAATTTGATTTTGGTTAGTGGTGACTATTTTATAGAAATACAAAATTATTTTTTAAAAACCTAATCATTATAGTCATGAACGTGGTTGACCTCTCTATTTAAGTAATGTAAAGATGTAGATACTGCTAGGAGACTTCGTTTTTTCATTGCAGATAATGCAATTTATGAAAAAAAAAGGTAAAGTAGTAGTCCTTTAAACTTACCTAGTCAATAATATTATATGAAACGAAAATATCTTGCGATTGATGCAATTAAAAAAAGCTTAGAAAAAAAAAATATTTTATCATTAAATTTGAAAAATAATTACTTAAAAATGTGTACTTAGTAATATAAACACCCTCTACCGCAAATATCTTCTGCAGATGCGTATCGGCAATATATTATCGGTAGATAATCGAGCTCTTGAGTTTACGCTTTACACAAAAAGGCGTAACAGAAGCACTCTCAAATGGACGGCCCGTAATGACTGCTCCTTAACTTTAATTTAAAACGATCGACCTCGTGTTGAAAATTACAAGCTCGGTAATTGCAAATTTGTTTTAATATATTGTTGTATTAACTTTTGCCTTGCCTCAAGTTTAGGTTATATTATTATAACCGAGAGTTTTTTTTTGTATGGATTTTTCACTATGGTAAAGTGACAAGCATAGTATATAAATATCCCGCGTTCCCGAAGGATTTTGTTTAGCCAAATTAAAAAGTTTTATACATATAAAGTAATATATTTACAACAAAATATAATTTATATAATCTAACTATAATGAAATATTAAATTAAAATTAAACTACAAAATCAAACCTATATACAGAGTAACTATAAATAATATACCGCATTTAAATCGCCGCCTGCAGGCAGGGTCCCCAAAAAGCTGGCAACGTTACCTCGTTGGATTGCAAGGCTGATGCGCTGCCCGAGGTAAGTGCCAGCTCTTTGGTCACCTGTAGTTTATATATATTATTTTGTTTTATACTATAGTCTAAAATTTCATTATCGGTAAATTATTATGTGAAGAAAAGTAGGTAAGGTACTACTCACCTTATGTCTAATTACATTATTTTTTTTTTATATATTTGTGCTATAATATCTTATTGCATTCTTAGTAACTGTAAGCGAACCGACAATCATTTTCAATAATAATATTTTGACAGGAAAATTGCTGGTCAAAGTATTAATCTAAAAGCTACCGCACAATCATTGGATGTATCTACAAATCAAACAATTTATGTATTGTAATATTGCTACCCTTAAAAATATTTTAAAAGATTTGTTCGCCTATCGCCCATCGGCGTTACATATAATTATCTCATCTTAAACCTTTTAGGTGTAAATCTGAGAAGTGACTTCTGAGAAGCGTATCGGTCGGGACTAGGGTTGGTACTTCTTTAAAATATTCCACGATTATACTAAAATATTACTAGAAGAAATGAAGATTAAAATATATTAATTATGGAAGTTTGATCTAGCTATTATTTTGTATATCCATTTTATTTCTTTATTGTATAAATTATATTTCAGTGAAAAAAATAAAATGTTTTTTTTTTTAAAAGAGCACAAAATAGATAATTATTTCAATCACAACATAAATTATTAAATTTATTGATATAGTAATTAGCTGTCCCCCGCGGTTTCGCTTTTGTTCTAGGGATATAAGAAAATTAGCCCATAATATGTTATTCCGTTCCATATTTTAATGTCTACAGGTTGACAAGCCGACATACCTGCCCTACATTCATTCAAATCCGTTTAACTGTTACGGAGCTGAGTAGTAAAAACATTAAACAATATTTTTGAATAGTACCTACGGTGATATTAAATTAAATTTTTCAGAGACATCCCTAATTAAGATCGTGAGAGCACGCTGCAACGTTGTATCGGCGTTTAATCATGGACTAATTACCAGTTTTGACTATCAGCTATCACATACGGATAGACAGTGCATTAACTAAAGGTCACTTACATTTCGGAAGAATAGTGAATGTAGACAATGCTTCATTAAAATATAAAATGTATTCCTTTTTTTCCCATGAACTATGACATTTTGAATGCATGAATTGCATTTATTACCTATAAAAATTAAGGAAGTTTCATGTATGTTACAAATGATAAAATACATTTTTTATTCTTTAAGGTCATGTTCAGGTATTTTTATTGGCAACACCGTACATTTTGATCGAGTAACATTGATCTTCTGTAGCTATGAAGATTACAAAATTATATTGTAAAGTCTTGAATTTCCACTATTATTATACCTACTGTGTAATGTTAAAAATGCGAACGTTTGTGTGTACCTAAGTAACGTACCGTCTGAACGATCTTAGATGAAACATGGCACATAAATAGATGATAACCTGGAAATACATATATAATATTTTTATCCCAGGAAAATACAAGGGCAGAAGCTAGTTTATACTAATAATGTACTAGTATTTCACCCAGCGGTTTCACCCACAAACCCTTATTTCACTCCCTTAGGGGGAAAATCCTTTCTTACCGGATGGCTATGTCATATTAATAATACTGTATGCCAAATTTCAGCCCGATCCGTCGAGTGGTTTGAGTTGTGCGTTAATAGATCAGTCAGTCAGGTAGTCGCTGGGGTTACTGGTCCGATTCAAAAATATATTTCACTAATAGGAAGCGACATTATCCCTGAAAACTATAGGCTACTTTATATACCAGGAACACAAGTGAGACCGCGGGAAACAACACAACTAGTAGATAATAAATTCCGTGAAATAAGCATTGATATAATTAAAGGTCAAGAATTACCCTACATTTTAGCCGTAGCAATGACCACGTAATATTCTGATTGCCAACGACAAACAGACAGACCTTTCCCACGATAAAGAAAGTGAATTATACGTTCAATATATAAAACAGTACTTCTATTGTGTTGTCAAAACGTTATGCCTCGTCGGCTACGTTGTCTGTAATTAAGTTAACTGACTACTTAACCCGCTGATGATGCGTTGATGCCCCATCAATCAATGATTGAACAATTGTTTTGATATTGATTTATTGTGGTAGAGATATGAATTTATATGTTGAGAGTTGTAGAGGAAAATATTGTTAGAAATACATTCTTGTTGTACTTAATTGTACATTAGTATGTAGTTTATAGCAATATTAGCTATGCCGATTCTGTTGTTTATAAACTAAACTAATTTAATCTCATTGTAGCCTAAAGGTATCATCTATCTATGTTTCAAGTTTCATCCAAATCCGTTCAGTAATGTTTGCCAGAAAGAGTAACAAACATCCATACATAAATTCTCACAAACTTTCACATTTATAATATTATATTCATAACAGACAAATTAATGTAAACTTATAGATTTCGCCTCAAAACTTTCACGAGGATCACCGCGAGCTTGGTAGACTACATAAAAACTTACCTATAGTATAGGTATAATTGCTTTATATGACTGCGTACTTCAACAATGAAGCAAGTCATAAACAGTAATATGAGTCCTTCAACAATGTAAACTCAGCATAAATAATAATAACGAGGTTAAGGAACATTATCCGAGCAATTCGCACTGTCATAAAACTGCCCATGTAACTTAAGAATCAATCAATGTTGCATTTTGTATCTTTAAAGCCAAACAGTATCATCTTCTGAGCAGTAAAAGCCATTCGTGAACTTATTTACATCTTTACATGTCTTATATTATATACATAATCTACAGATTAGGAGTATTAGATAACACATCAATATAATATATTGGTTAAAGTTATTTTATAGGATTCTGTGACAAATAACTTAGCCTTGTTTTGAGGAACTTTTAATAATACATTACTAATATTTAAACGCGAAAGTTTGTTATCTCTCAGGTCCGAAACGACTGAATGGATTTGGATGAAACTAGGTATAAATATAGTTAGCATAATTTATTTTTAGTACCTTAACTATTTACAATATAAAAACAAAATAATATCAATAAAACTTCATAAAAATTAAACTAAAATATCTATATAATATATTATAGTCACTATAATTAATAAACTTGGTATGTAGATAATAATAACCTAAAATAACACATAATCCCGGGAACGAGGTTAAAGCCACGCGCGGAAGCAAATGTTTTAGAAATATTAAGTAACTAAGTTATAAAGCCAATTATACTACCAGTACCTACAATTACATACTAATGTAGAGAATATTAAAATCATCCTATATCCAATCTTTTGTTTTTTTTTTTAAAAAGACAATTGAAGCCATCCAAATCGGCGAACTCACCACCAAGAACAAAAAATTGTCATGCAGTTGATGCATCCATATTAATCTGGTGAATAAGTGTTATAAATACCAAAGTGTCAGTGCTTTATTTTTTAACAGCTCCTGTTATGTTTTTGCTATACAATAATTAAACAGAGATTAAATTTTGGCAACAATGTTCTACTACCGAACCCACTAATTATAAATGAGCTTAAACATTAGTTTGGCTTCGGAACCCTATAATTTGGATGCGCCATAAACATTATTATGAACATTAAGAGTTCAGATAAATTACCGAGTGATTAGTAGAGTGTTTGGTTGCTTTGTTCAGGTGATATAGTTTTAATCATCATTAACTTTAATCAACACTATTCTATTGTCTCGATTCATGGCTATCTGCTGAGTATGTAAACAAGATTCCGCTAAATAAATACTAGTCTTCTACATTTGAAAATATTAAATTAACTGTCTAATTAAGTGACATGGTTTAAATCAAATCTTGTAAAACCGAGGATTTTGATATTGCCCAGGGCTATCAAACATTTCTTTTAAATGATGTAAGAAAGTGATAGATATATTTGAAACATAAGTTGTACTAGATTTGTTTTAAACCGTCTAACGTATTAGGTATAATAAAATTCAAACTCAAAACGCCTACCTCATTGTAAGTACCTAATTACGTAGGTACTTAGTCAAAGAGTTATTTTAAACACACATTAATAAATTAATAAGATTACGGTTCATGCAGAAAGATACGGGTGACTAGCGACAACGACATGTTTCGATTATTGAATGAGCATCGATGCGTCGAATCGATTACGTCCGAGTAGTACGTACAGTGTTCGTCTGCGATGGTCCGACCGAGACGAGACTTAACAAGGGGTCTTGCAGGATTGTACTTTTTGTTCTGGGACTTATGCAGTAGGTTATGCAATACTGCCTCATTTACTTAAAAAAAAAAAAAATATTACAAAATAATGTTTTATATTGTTTATACTGTAATAAAGTTCTAATTTATGTAATGATGTATGTATGTATGAATGTAATCAAAACGTCCAAGTAGTACAAAATAGTTTTTTTTTATACTACTAAAGCAGCAAACAAGCATACGATACGGCCCACCTGATAGTAAGTGATTACCGTAGCCTACAGATGCTTGCAACACGAAGGTATCAATCGCGCGTTGCCAACCCTGCAAAAATCTCTTCTTACCCTTTTTAAAAAACCCCATGCTGTATAGTCTCTTGAGAAAACCACGCCGGAGTGATCAAGGGTCTTGTAGAATTTTACTACATATTTCGTATTTCGAACTTACGCTATCGATTCGATACCAATATTATAAAGATGTAAAGGTTGGAAGTTCGGATGTAGCAGTTAATCTCCGGAGTTACTGATCCAATTAAAAAAAACTTTCATTAATTAGGAAGCTACATTTTATCCCAGAAACGCGGGTGAAGCCGCGGGAAACAGCTAGTATGATATACATGAAATATAAAATAATCTATATTAGATTTTACAAGAAGCCTCGAAAGCTCTATTTTTATATAAACTCTTGAGAATCATAATTTACTGCCCTAAACTCCAGGTCCCTTCGTTAAAGCATCTCACTGTTATGTCCAACTATAAGAAAAATGGTTCTTGGTGCAAACTCAATAGTCCCGAGATTATGCAAAATTATAAACAAGTAAGGTGACCTAATCGACATACACCATAATAGTATCCGACTAAGACCAAAATAATATATTATTATAAGATTAATTTAATTTATTTGTTTGATTGCTTTGACACAACTATTCTAATTTCATCGTTTTAAAAAAAAATAAGAAATGAACTGGCTTTAATAGTTTTTACGATGGCATTTAAAAGTTGCTTTTCAAAGGCCTTACTACTACTAAATAGGGTTGATTTTAACTTTTAATTTAAATTCAACGCATTTTTTTTATAAAAAGTTAAATCTTGCTTACTTACTATGCAACACCGTCCACACAACTCAGCTGACGCTAGTCGCGCCGCGTGCACTATCGCGACATGATCGCAGCGACAAATCGCGAGATGCGTTCGCGTCGGTCGCCAACCGTCCGTTATTCCGCACCGCTGCTTACCCCCGTCTGATCCTATCCGTGAACATATTATTATTGTAACCGATCAGCGAGAAGACCTGGCGGCAAAAAAGTTAGCACTCTAACTCTAGTCATATTTTTAAAATTACTGTCATAGATAAGAAAATATGCTTTTTATATCAATTTTCAAGACCAAACCATTTCATATCACTCACATCGTGTCGTATGATAATGATTAAAGGTGTGGTAATATAGAATAGAATACACTTAACTTTATGACTTTTATAAGTTTTGGCGGAAAAATGTTTAGGTATTAGGTACTAAGACTTTAAATAAAAAATATTCATACTGCAAAAATGTAAAAAACATACATAAACCATATTTATCAGACCATAAATTCGAGCACTAAATCAATTACTGAGTCGTCGTCAACAATAAAGTACGCAAGAATTTACATTACACAAACGAGCCACGTGACACTGAATCCTAAACTAACGATATAAAAGAGCCAAGATTTCCCTGCGCCTCAATACAGCGAATATCTCAACAAATCGACCAGAAACTCCAGACCTGGAGTTTCGACTAATATAAAATAAAAAGATGGGTCTTGATAATCTGGTTCTTTGCACATGAGTGGTTTTGAATGTGTTATCGTGGCAGTACATTAGTGGCGACTTGACACGACCAGTCTTCTGTAAGGGCACAGCTTGTATTAGTGGCTTCTAATTTATTGGGAACGATAGGACGACGGACGCCGGCCACCCTGGCCACGGATCCATTCACACCAGCTGAGGAGATTTGGGATAGTTGGAAATGCTATTTTCAAACTGTGTTTTTTTTTATTTTCTTTTAAATTGTTTATCATTTATTTATTTATTAATTTATGTACACACACACAAGTAAAGGGAAAAGAAAAAACAGATACAAAGGCACAAAGGGATCATTAATACATTACATAATAACTTAATAATAACCAAATGAGTATTCATATATTCTTGAAATTATCTAAATGAATACTTTAATCGCAGTCCTTTCGTAATAGTAATTTGGCATTAACACCATTAATAGAACGATTTAAATCACATTAGAAAATATGAGTAAAATTAACTAAATAGAATTTTATTCTATAATATACAATATTTACAATAATTTACAAAAACTATTTGATTTATATTTAGTAGCGTAGAATTTTGTAGTTATGAGTAAATTTTACTCTACATACTTCGTTTTATTACTGGTGTTAATGCCAAATAACTAAAATACTTTTATTAAAGTATTCACTTGGTTTTGTTATTAAGAAATTTAATATTAAGTAGTAAATATTCTTAAAAAATATTATTGTTACAGGTCTATTTTTCCCCGGCCCACTCTACATTTTTATTAACACCCCAAACCTGATAAACAGGATACGGAAAATATATTTATTTGTCCAATCATCGAATATAAGGGGCGTTCTCAGGTTACACCAAATGATTCCAGTACAGCAATCGTCCAGGTGATTTGTTGTGATAATCTGTACTAATAAATAACACACTCCATTCGACGATTGAGCTGCCTTCCTTGAGATATGCCCGGATTCTTTTGTTTTTGGTCATTTTTAGCCCAAAAACTATTTGATTTATCATTTAATTTGCATATTTTTCTGTCGAGTATAGTTTACTAGTTCTAGGCTAGTAAGTTAACTTATAATGACTTATTATTGAAGTTAGTGGAAGTTATATTCAAGGAAAATGCTTCTCGTTCACTTAAAATATAAATCTATAACCCTGGATAAGATATAAGTTTTTGAAAAATGTGAAACGAGACAGCTGTGGTATACAGCTACTTAATTAATTGTTACTCATGACAGGCTTCATTTTTTTTAATTTGCTCTATGTAGATAGAAAGAGATACAAAGATTATGTTACCGCGTAGAGAGCTTATGAAGAATCCATTCCATTTTAGTCGCGATAACTTAAAACACCCTTGCCACAATCGCCACATCATGGTGGTAACCTTAATAAAACTCTTATTATACCATAAAACAAAGACGATGTATAGAACACCCACACAGCGCTACTTTTATTGTGCTTTCTATCGCATCGTAAACATCGTGACATGATGGTGATCGCGGAAGCCATTCGGTTGCTAAAACCTTAAAACTTGGGCATAATATATGAGCAAGCTAGGCAATAAAGATTGGATATGTTGGCGTGGAGCTTTTAGCGGTGGCATTTGAAGTATGTGGTTGCTAGAGAAGGCTAGTATGTCATTGTTCAGTGGCAAGGCTTTATAATAGGCCCGAAAGTTTTGATTTTATATAAATTGAATTATATAGTTTTGAAAACAACGCTAATCAACATTTTTATCGGTTTGATTAAACTGCAAATTGGTTAGAAAATATACCCAGTTTATGATGAATGAATACTGATGATGACAGATTATATAAATAGGATTTGGTATTTGCTATGTTCTCGCATAGGCTGCTTCGCTCAAGCGATAGATGGAATACTTACTGACTGCACACGTTTCAGAGCAGGAAGAATAGTTACTCCTGAAAGAGGTTTCTTCCGGTATTTGGTTTCATTTTAACATTTTACTGTTGAAATATATGTTAGAAGTGGAAGGAAAAAGGATTTTTATCTAAATAGGTTTATGTGAAAAGTCATAAAATTTCTTGTACATAACCCTGTAACATAAAATCCTTAAAATAAAACAAGTAAAAGCCGGTTATTTTGGCTATTAATGTATCTATACATAAGGTTCACAAGCAGATTTTATTGTTAACCACAACAGCCATGATTTAAATGATACAATGATAAATTTTCCATTCAAAACATCTTTACAAGAAAGTAAGCGATTGTCGCAACAGATAAAAAAACCGCATTAGCGTTAACAAAAACGCCGCGACCGACACATACCGAGCTCAATTTCGCTGATTCGCTCGTAAAGCCACGAGGCGTGTAAAAAGCCTATAAAATTCAATTGACACCCGTAAAACCTGATAATGTACGAGCGAGCGGGGCACTTTTCTTGTGTTAACATAAATTGTCGAGATTCCAATGCGTCTAACTTGTAAAAGTACTTTACAGCGCTTAATCACTTGATACTGTAGAATGTGTGTTGGGATTGAGTTAACTATAGATGCGAGTAAGATACGAGATGGAATAATCAAGCACACCTTTTTCGTTGACCTATAAGTCTTATAGTTAATCATTACTTATTTAATGGCGTTAAGTTAATACCAATAAAGTCTTCATTGTATTTATTGTCAATGTCAATTAAGTTTAGAAACATCGATATTATAATATTTTTTTGTAGTTTCGATTCTCTATAATATTCGCAGTTTACCTATTGCATTGACATTTTGTCATATAATGTGAAGTTATTGGCATTGCCAAAGGGCATATATTATCTACTTTTGGATAGTAGAATAAAGTTTGTAATACTCAATAATAATAATAGTAGATAATAATGTTAATAATAATGTTAACAATAATAATAGTAGAGATGAAAG
The DNA here is from genome assembly GCA_963555595.1 of Tethea ocularis. Taxonomy (NCBI): domain Eukaryota; kingdom Metazoa; phylum Arthropoda; class Insecta; order Lepidoptera; family Drepanidae; genus Tethea; species Tethea ocularis. The sequence goes on along the minus strand of OY741970.1, from coordinate 4,342,361 downwards.
TGAGAAATCTTAATTTGACATCTTTACTGGTTTATCGCTCCATAATGCCTCGAAGTGAATATAAAAATTTGACGTCAGTAGGGTTAATTTTGTCACATTTGCAGCTTCATAGTATATTTCGGATAGCATTTCATCAATATATCTGTTTCGCCTAAAATTGGGCTGTATTCGAAACTTCATACAAATCTGTCAAATTAGATGATACAAAAAATAGTTTTGACAGGTAGATGAAATGCCAACCGAAACATATTATGAAGCTTCAAATGTGACAAAATTAACCCTACGGATTAAATAAAAATAATTATTACGTCATCATACGTGACTGAAACTATTCTGTGATTAATTTATAATGACCTTATCAGCAACCAATATTTGATCAAATATTCGAACGAGGCTCAAATAAATCCCACAAATATTTAATAACAGGAACAAAATAAAAGTCACAGAACTATTTATTTTGACACACTCAAACAAAATGTTTCGACAAATCTCTAATAGGTATAATAAACAAAATATTCACCCGGTTAAGAAGCTTGCTTGTCTTATTAATTTGTATAATACTGCCATATTACGAAGACACCATTTCTCTATATTTCATGTCAAGATTTAGAGGTCTTGTTATACTGGACCATTGGGAGCAATTCGGGAATCGTCCTATCACGCAGGAATCTCGGGTTTTGGAACAGGTAGGAAGGCTTATGAAAAAAAATTAAGTAATAATCCGACCACAAGTCTATGATAATCTGATGGTAACGCCATTTTGTCCTGTGTGGTTTTGTGTAAAAAACACGTGACATGATTATCTGTAACCCTGGGGAACAAAAAATGTTAGAGTGGGTTTATATTATGGTGAAGATAAAATTTGGCATTATTCAAGGATGGATTCCTGTAGTTGGTCAAACTGAAATAGGTACTTACTTGAAGCCCTTGTGGATAGTTCTGTACCACTTTGCATTAAATCTTAATAGCTATTTCATATTCCAATCATGTTCTAAGATTTCTCATTGAATAATGTCATTATTATAAAATACATACCTATTGAAAATATATGACCTACATTATGTATCTATGTCTATTATATTTATTATTGAAATTCTCATACCTATTTTGGGTTTGTAAAAAAATATAAAATCCTTTATTTAACCGACTTTAAAAAAAGGAAAAGTATGTTTGATTATAAGTATCTATTTTTACATCGAAATAACTAGAAACTTTTTTTAAACATTCAGCCATGTAAACCAACCATGAACCAATTATAAGGACGCGGTCATTGGAAAGCAACAGCGTTTCAGATAAGGGATGAAAGTAATACATACGATAACATCAGGGTTGGCTCGTTAGTCGCAATAAAACCGATTTTGTGTAAAATGGAGCGAATTTTTTGCTGCTCCCGTCGCGCCATGCGGCAATTTGTCGTGGGATTGAGTTGTGGGATGTGTTTTGATTTCATTTGACATTATAATTTAGTGTATTCATTTTACACGAGATTTGGGGAAAGTGAAGCTTCGAGAAAAGGATAGTACGGCCGTGCCGCTTTTTTGCTCGACTTGGCGGGGGCACTGCCGTGCCCCCAGATATCTGAATGAATGGAATATAATAATGTATTTGAGTAAAGTGCTGGAAAATAACGAGATAGACAGCTATGTGTAGGTATATAAACTCAAAGTCTTTTTCTCGAGTGGCGACCATGAACTGGAAGACGCAGCGTGGGCAGTGGGTCGTGGGAAACCGCTGGATGCGGGTAGCGCAAGACCGGTCATCGTGGAGATCCTTGGAGGACACTTTTGTTCAGCAGTGGACGTCTTTCAGTTGATATGTTGATGATGATGATGACAGGAGAGGGAGAGGCACTAGTAAAATCCACAGAAATGTCGCGATGGAAATTATTAGTAATTATATTGGGAAATTTTGTTAGTTCCGCAACATTTCGCTACATTAAACAAGGTAAGAGTCCTAGCTTTTTGACCGCCAGAGGTAACGTTAGAAGACATTAAATGATTGGTCAACAATCAGAAAAGTTTATTGAGTGACATGCCTTTGTAATGTAGTTAATAAACATAAGGCCCATACAGGTGCAGTGAACTGATACTATAGAGTGCGCATGCGCAAGCGTTGATGTTGTATCAAGTACTATTAAGTACTGATAGCAAAAAGATTTTTATGAATAAAAATATTATTTGGTATTTACGGAGTTCAAACTTGAATCTTATAACTGAAAAAATAAAAAAGAACTAGGAAATTCTTTAGATTTTCTTAATATTTAATTACCAAAAATTAGGTATAGTTTGCTATATTTATCAATCTATCACTAAGTTATTTGTGTTTGCGGAGTTTTGGCATATTCGCCAGGTGTATATGGTATATTTGGATATATTTTTATGAATTGCCGATATTTATTTATTATTTAAGATTCACAGCAAAGCCGAAGAATCATACTAAATAATCGTAACTTATTACTTAGGTATTACAGAGAGTAGGTTATACAGGAGTATATTTTGCCTAAGGGTTTTTTATTATGCCAGAAGGTTGACAAGGGGCTGTTGTTCGGTATGGTAAGTGGCTATCGTTGCCTATGAACGAAATGACATGACATATATTTAATTTTGATATTTAGCTTATGGCTGCATATTCTATTGCTCATTATAGATTAGTGGGCCATAGAATATGCATTAGTGGGCCATTGCCCTCCCAGTACTTCAGTAGCTAATTACCTTACCTTACCGTAAATAAAAGATTTTTAAATATTTTTCGTTGGTAGTCGACTGACCCTAGACACTTTTCATGCTACCAGTAGGTACATTTTGACGTCTTTATACGATTGTATGAATGCAATAATATGCACATATTTAAGTCGACGTTTGTGCAATCTGATGCCAAGAGACAATTTACAATGTCTTTTGATTCTCTTATACTGAAGTAGCTCACAGAGGTTGTGGTCGGTGAAAATTATACTCAAGTTTAAATTATTGTAGGTATATTTTCGCTACATATATTAAGTCATGCCTTATTTTACTGTAGTAGCAGTTGCACTATGTAACTTGAAGATTGTTTTCGGTATCATAGCTTTGTTTTAGGTATATCATGTGTCTATATATATGTGTGTGTATATGATTAATTATGAACAGTTAGTGCAATACATAACATTGGTATAACATTGATTTAATTTATTAGTTTTATTTGTGTTTAAAATAAAATAAAATATATACTTACTTAAGATTCTCACACCGAGTTCTTTCATTTGATATGTCACACGTTATAGTTTGCAAAACTATTTTTTTAATTTACCCACTAAAAGTGCCTTCCCATGTTTAAAATTCATTTGTTTACGTTACACGCCCCTGTTTGGGTCAGAAAATTGACTAAGATGGATGGACAGACACGAGTGATGGTTGCGTGACCTTAAAAATATCAAATAAGCATGATTATGTAGTTGTTGTAATCAATGTCAAAAGTAGTAGTGTGTTGATTTGAATAATAATTCATTAGAGTACGCAAAAAAAATCTATAATAGAAACTTAAGAAGAAGTAGAAAACAATAAACCAGGTGGGTTTTTACAAAACGAAATAATTACTGTCAAAAATAACAGGAAACAAACAATCCACCACACCTCTAGCGCCACTAAATTACTGAAAACGTAGACCTAAGTCAACAAAAATCAACCGGAAGACAAAAGATCGGTCGCGATAACATTACCTAATCGATAATTGTATCTACGACACTTCGGCTCACACGTAACATCGTAAAAAAGTGAGAAAGTACGATGATAAAACTATACTAACCACCACAATAATTCTACCATTGTGCAAGTCAAACACGTTCAAAAGTATACCTTATTTCCTTATTTTAAGAGTAGGAGATGACGTTAGGGCGTGTAAAACTAAGTTGTGGTATCGTAAAGTCGCGAAGAGCATGGCAATAAAAAAGGTGAAATGTCTCAGTGGAAGCGACAGTGGACGTACAGCCGATAAGGGACCACCGTAGTGGATACTGGTCCCATTTTTAGGACGGTGTTCCGGTTTTGTTATTGGGATACCAATTTTTTTATGTATGGAAGAAATTCTTAATTAATAGTTAAATTTATAAAATCAAATTAATTAGGTATATGAAAAAGGGGCAAGATGTTTGCAAATTAAAACTTTTTTTTTAATTGAGATTTATCTATAGTTTCAACCAGTGATTATGACTTTGAAAATATTAAGAAAGAAGTAGGTAGGTACGGTCGGCCATGAAAGTCGTGTGCCAGTTTTGATTAAGTTTTCTAGTCATCGAAAATTACAACAAGGTCCAAACTAAGAACAGCTGTCACGTAACAAACAGTAAACAAAATTGTAAGATGTCAGATTGATCTGCAAGCGAAACTAATCATTATCACCTATGAATCTGCATGCGACATTCAACCTTAGGATGGTACAACACTTTCTTGGCCGACTGTACATATTGTGGATAATATAAAAAAATATATATAAAGATATAAAACCATCAGCTCAAATGCTGGAGCTGGAAACTACGTTCATAACGAAAACAAGAAGCCATCTTGCTTTCATTGCCGCTTAGCTTGAATAACCTTGATCTTTGCTACTCGGGCATCCTCACAATGTAGGTACAAAATACTTGAATATGAATTAAAGTTAGAATACAACATTTTAATGTTTTGTTTTCATAATATTTCACTATGCAATTAAGTTTACAATCATATTTGTAATTACATTTCGTTATAACAGCCGAGCATTTAGCCATCTACTTTTAGCATACTAACTTTTTATAGCCCATAATTTACGTATATATCTACTATATCACGTAAGTTCTCTGTACATTACTTTTGTAGGAAAATAGTCGTTTTCATTACAAATTTATTTGTTTTGTAAATTGAACGATAACTCGTAAACGGTGAAGGGACCCGCCGCGAGTCGGCTATAATAATGACATCTACCAAATATATACGATTACTGTGAGATAGCGGTGACTCCTCAGGGGCTATTACTTTATTTTGTGTCAACGGTCCACATGACAGTAGATATTGAATTTTTACTGATCAGATAGTGAAGTGTTGAAGGGAGAAAACAAGATGATAAAGTGCCTAGTTTATTAATTCTATTTCTCTGTCTTTGATTTATGAAAAGTATAGAAAAATACTTATTTTGCTTATCTGTTGAATGATTGTGGTATGTAGGACCTACCTGTCACTATCATTGTCAGCCCAAATCTACCAACTGCTGGGTACCTATAAGCATCCTTGCATGTAATTGTACCTAAGGACCATTTCAAATTGAGCATTTTTATATAAATAGAATAATTGATTTTCTAAGACTAGCTTAGACGAGATAAAAAGTAAAGTTTTCCACTTTTAAAAATTAGAAGAACGCTTTCCATGTAATTTATTTTCCTGTTTCATGAACCGATTCAAAATGTTGACAGGTGAGTGGTAATACCCGTAACATTCCTTTATTTACATTTAAGCAAAGATTTAAAAATCTTAATCTTATTACCAACAAAACGTGTTAGTTTAAGCTACGGAATAGCTTTAAGATGAGACTTTCAGGGTTAGCTGTTTGCGAAGTCAACCGCAAAACAAACACCGTTAATATTATTTCATTATTATCCCACTAAATAAAAAAGGGACAAGTTATTCAAATAAACCTTTTGTCTATGTATCAAAAGATCATCGGATCAGTCAACCAACGGATGTTAATCGGATTTTCAATGTAAAGTTATTGTTTGGGATATAATAATCCCACCGGGCTGTGGTTGGTTATCTTTTATTTCATAATGAACCCGTGTTTTCCCTTGATGGATTTACAACTCTATTGGAAGTATTTTTATGACACATTAATCTACAAAACTCAACTTATTTTCATATATATAAGGATGAATTTCCATAAACCATGTTGTTTCTAATCATCGCATGCCATTTGTTACATGATTTATGGTTTTAAGCAAAGTTTGCTACTGGGTAAGCGTTGGTCCGTATTAAGCTTTAGGTAAGCTTTGAATAAGCTCTATTCGCATCGTTTACCAAATTTAAATCTTGTAAAATTGTTTTAAAATTATGAAACTGTTATTCTTTCTTTAAACTCGTCGTTCTTTTATTATAATAACTTGTATATTGTTTTGTTCTGAGGAACACAGAAGTTTTTTTTTTAATTTTAATATTAAAGTAATGGCGTAAAAACTTATCTTATAAGTTTATACGGCGGCAATAATAATATGTGCTATTGAAAATGTAGATACATGTAGATAGTGGTAATTATACTACGATGATTAACTTTAGATTAAACAACAATAGAAAGTTACATTATTAAGTTTGTTTATTATGGGTATATTATTATGTTGTAATATTACTTACCTATATAATAATTAGCAATATTATAGAATAAAAAAATAATTATTTTCAGTGTTAAAAAAAATCACGTCACCTTAATCCCGAGAGTGTCACAGATTTAAAAAAAACATTAACTGTCTAAATATGAAACATCTGGACAGACGGATATTTTGTAAAACTCAGTAGGAATAGGATTACAGATTCAATTTTCGTTTAATATTTTTGTTGTTAAAAGTAAATTTGCTCAGGTTGATTTCCCGTGGGATACAGAGAAAGTACAACAAAGACTAAAGACTATCCTTATTTTTTCCTCAAAATATACAAGAAAAGGAAAGGGTATCCTTGTTTGTAGATATTTTTTGTTTATATTAAATTTTGACAAAGTAAAAGGAATAGTACTTGCCCAGTGAGGAAGTGAGATGAATTAAATAGTTTATGCGTACCTAGTTTATGAGATACTAGGTATTCCGCGCGGTTTCATTCGCGTTCCCGGAATAAAAAGTAGCCTATAACCTTCGGGAATAATGTAGCTTCCTATTAATGAAAGAATTTTTTAAATCGGTTCAGTAGTTTTGGAGCCTATTCAATGCAAACAAACAAACAATCAAATCTTTCCTCTTTATAATATTAGTATAGATTATTAGTTAGGTAATTTACATTAACTATATTTTAACCGTTTAATATCTAGTTAAACTATCATTAACGTAAAGGTTTGGCTTACAAAAATGACGTTATAAAGACTAGACGGAATTGGAAAATTTTCAATATGTCCGTAACACGATCTCTCGATCGATAACGCTCCGCCTTAAAAGGCGCCGTACAGGTATGCGCAGGCGCCGCCAAGTGCTCTCATGCAGAAAACAACTTCACTGATGAAACGAACTCTTAATACGCGGTGACGGTCACTACAGACCCTAATTAAGGCTTAAATCTTGACACCAGTTTATCAAGACCTTTAGATTTATACCAAATCTAATTATAAATTGGTCAGGGTTGGGGTCTCGTGTACTGGTTATGTAACAGTTGATATCGCTATCTTATCGCCTAGCATTGATTTTGAGATTCAAAATCTCAGTGTGCGGTTTCAACTTGTATAGATAACGTTATTTTTGATGTTTTATTTTCTGATTTAGTTTTGTTGAGTTTAATACTCGAGCGCGTTGATGTCTTCTCTATGAAACTGCTACAATTACCTACACTGTTTCTGTAATACAAATATTTTTATCTTTGTTGAATCACTTTCAATTATTTACCTACCTATAAAATATTACAATATGATTTTTATATTTAAAAGTGACGTTTCCGTATTTGGCCATTCATTGTATAAAACTTCATCCCTACAATTGTTTGCTCGATCAGTAAGTACATACTTAAATTTCTTTTCGAACGAACAGAAATCCTTCAGATACTTAAATTCTATAATGAGTTGTAGAAATGCGTTGGCAGGCGTGACAAAACTGTTAATAGAAGATATAAAAGCAGAGAATTGATCAATAAAATGTTAAGAATTGAAGAATGGGTGAGAAGGCTTCTTTCAAGGATTCTTTCGCTGATGGTCACACCTATTACCTACACGATAAGTGGGTAGGTATACGTTGAAGATATCTATCAGTAGACTGCAATAAGTTGATATATATAAGGTTTATAGTTTTGAAGCGATGATAGGTTATTGGTCACTACTTAAATACTTCACTACGTGGAATGCCGTGACGAGAATCTAGCAAGATTTAGCTTGCAATGAACTCGAGACTTCAGAGAATGATAATATCTTAAGAAAACTTGTTGGTACTTACTTGGTTGGCTTATATCTTACTTAAGTACGTTCCAAATTTCCAATAGTTGTATTAGAGTCAGTTGCTTGATTTCTAGGCTTTGTATATGTTGATAAAAATTACTCTTGGTATTCCTTAAGCCCATAATAGGGGACGGTAGCCTACTTAAAGTGGTTCCACTTGTTCAGTTTTATTTTGAAAACTTAGTAAAAATATGTCAAAAATAGATATTATTCCTATGCGCATAATTTTAGGCATTACAAGTCCTAGTCCTAGGCGTAGTATCAACTAGGATTTACGAGTATGTGGGTGTTTGTTGGATGGAAAACAATAAACAGATTGAGAATATAGTTTTTGACTTCACTATTGGCCAAAATTACAACTAAGAGTACAAAAACTGTTGTGTGACGGGAAGTGTAAAATTACTATTTTTCACCATTAAATACTTGAGTAGGTACTTGATGGGGGTATGATGGTCGCGGTTCATGTGAGAGCGCGCGGTCGCGACAGTCGAACTAATGTCAAGGCGAGTGCAATCAGTGTGCGTAGGTGCATCGTAAGGTATAGCGTGGATGAGACTATTTGTAAGAAAGCATTTTTTTTTAATGAAACCATAAGAATACCAGGGAGTTTTGTCTTTTTTTAAGAAGCATTCGCTACGTGTGTACGATTTTTGTTGTATTTAGTATAGGTATACGAAGTAGATGGAAATATATTACTTTGATAATAATATTTTTTGTTCGAGATTAAAAAAAATATGACATTAATTTATATTATCTGTTATTTCAATTACCGAATTATTTTATTTCATGCAGATCCGTTTTTCTATTATTACCTACGTCGTAAAGTATCTAAAAACATCCACATAAACTTTCTGTGGATATTAGTGAGTATCAAACTGGTTAAAAAAGTATTTTTTTTTAGCTTTTAATCAAATAAGATATGGGCTGAAATTCAAAACACAATTTTACTATTTATTATTTTACCCGTAAATAGTACTGTGAAAAGAATGCATACCTATATTTAATTGTCTCATCCACCCTAGTTCGCCGCTCGCCGCAGTCGCGCTTCAGTAATTGAACGGCGATGTAAAAGGTATCTACGGTGCAAATAATAAAAAAAGCAGTCATAATCGCGGGTCGCACTGCTCCGCCCCGCGTCGGGCGTGCGCGCAGGCCTTTACTTGAGCTCACAGAGTGCAAAACAACGTAGAATCTGCGTTAGCATAAAATCTTAATCTTAAAAGACAATTTCGGTTAGGTAGCCGGTAGGTATTTTTAATAAAGATTGCCAACTACTTTGCTAGTTTTTAGGGTTCCATACCTCAAAAGGAAAAAACGAAATCCTTATAGGATCCTCGTGTGTCTGTCTGTCCGCCTGTGACCGCCAATTTGCTCCGAATCTACTGGACCAATTAAGTTGAAATTGTTGAAGTTGGTACACATAATGTAGGTAAGTCGGTGACCCAAACACGGAATGTAAAGCACGTGGTCTAATTTTGAGGGGTAGATTAGAAAATAAAAAAACGTTTTGCAAACTAGGATCGTCGTATCAAATGAAAGTCCTTGTGAGAATATCAAATATAATTTTTTATCATTTTAAAATACATCGTTTTGAAGTTATTTAAGAAAATAGGTGATTGACTATTTTCCCCTTATCTCCGAAACTACTGGGCCAAAAAAAAATATAGAAAATAGTTCTTTAGACTCAAAATTAATATCTAATTAATGTCTACTATTTTATATTGTTGTATTTTGTTTATGTAAAACATGAATTTGATCTCTGTATTTTTTCAGATCGAATGTTTCTAGTACATCCTTTATTCTTAGCTCGTGCTATACGGTTATTGTGCGGCAAAATAAAAATGTGCCCCATTCAACGGGTTGAATTACAAAGCGTAGGCTGTAGACGTGTTTCAGTTGTGTTAATGTTATGTACGCAATTTGAGATTTTCTGCTTTTTATCGTCGCTTCGGATTTGTTTAGGTTTAGTGAAGAGCTTTTTGGATTTATGGTGAGCATGGGAAAAGGAAATGAAGTGAAATGAAATCGGAGAAATATACAGATAATATCTATATCTATACTAAAAATACAGCTGAAGAGTTTGTTTGTATGAACGCGCTAATATCTGGAACTGCCAGTCAGATTCGAAAAATAAGATTTAGTTTAGAGTAGAATGTGACATGAGTACCTAGGTAAGCGTTAAAATATAGATTATCATAGGTATTAATAAAAATGCGAAGGTTTGTGAGGATGTAGATATGGATATTTGTTACTTTTTCACGGAAAAACTACTGAATGGATTGGGATGAAACTTGGCACATAGATAGATTATACCCTGGAATAACATTTTTTTTATCCCAGGAAAACCTTAGATCCTTCGGAAACGCGGGTGAAATCGCGAGGCAGAAGCTAGTATCTTTTAAAAGTCTCCCAATGACAAATAAAGTTTAATCACCCCGAAAAACCATTGATCTATCCATTTATGATTTTTTTCTATGAACAGCTCTATATTTATAAATTATTAAAATATCCCATAGCATCTGAATACATTGAGCACGCGCAAGGTGAGGACATATAAAAATTGCGCAGACACTGAACAAGTGGTGGCGCCCATTCGCGACGGTTTTATGCGACTCAATTTGTCAAATGGTAATTTTGTTTGTTTGTTTTCTTTAGCACTGTACTGTCCTTACATTGAATATGCTTAAAATTAATAATTTTTAACTAGAGGTTTTCGCCAGTAATAGTGACAATGTTTCTTTTGGATGCGACAATAATAGACTTTCAACAACGACAAACACATTTTTAGCTCACTGATGGCCTACTCCAAAAAACGATACGATAGTTCTGATGTCAAATAGGTACGATTTTTTGAAGGTGAAGATTTTTTATTTTGTTGATTATCGCTCTTATAAGATGAGCTACCCAATAAATCTATTTATGTATGTAAATATCCGAAAACATAAAAAGCATGTAAAATTCTTCTAGTTTGATAACACTTTTTTTTTTCAGGTGGACATTCTGCTTGCAACCTTTGGATGTAAAAACACATAATTAGCTAAATTTCTTTGAGATACCAGCAAGATGTTAGTTTGAGATCAAAAGTCCTACAACACTGTTTGCTAAACTAAAAGATATCTCAATTTCCTTGAAACAATATAGCTGAGGTCGTGCCATGTAAAAAGGCCACCTCTTTTATTGGGGACGTAAATAAAAACGTCGGAGATGGAAAAAAAAGAGTTTTAAGAGAAAAGGCACACGCGGTTACACAGTCCTATCAAAAAACAAACAGACATAAGATTCTACTTAGGTGCGTTGTTCGCGGTTCCGTGGAAGACGGCTGTAAAATTTATGATTCGGTGAATTATTGTCTGTTTTATTGAAATAAATGTACCTACAACGATGAAGATGGAACCCACTATGAAAGGAGAGTAACCGTCGAGTTGAAGCGTTTTATTATAAGCCTCCTAATGAAGATGAGATAAGGAAGTGATTGAGCCGTTACCACAATCAAGTTTACCACTTCTACCTATTGATTATGTCTATAGGTACTTACCTATACGAATTTTATTTTTTATTATACATAAGTTATAAAGCATAGTACTTGTCCAGATTCAATAGAATAATATACCGATAGAATAATAATACTAATAGTAAGAATAATAATTCACACGGCTTACTGATTCCAAACTTAGCAGAGCTTGACCATTAGGTACTATGAAAAATAGATAACTGTTATACTATAGTATACATACGACTTATTTTTCTAAATACATACATATTAAGATAATTATTCCCAGACTCAGGACGAGCAGATTTGTGGCGTGATAAGCAGAGTGCCTTACCATATCATCCACGCCAAATGCGAACAAATTTCTCTAGAAAGGATTTATTTTATAACTATAAGCATAGATATTACTCATTTTAATTCCATCATAGAGACTCGGTGATGTCATAAAAAACGTTACAATATACGTAACCTACAATTACGTGTTTACCAAAATAGCTGACGCATTATCGGTACCCTTTACACAGATTACACGTTTAGTCAACGAATTACATTGCTAATGAAAACCGCACTGAAAAAAAGAATACGCCGTAATACCATGATTATAGGAGCCGTGCTAGATGTATTATAAAACCATTATAAATACATCTACTTACCCTTTAACAGATGGTAAGGGTTGGTTAATGGTTCTTTTTGCTATTTATTCTTTGTACTCATTTTAATAGGCTTTTAATTTCAGTGGTCGATTTACGCCCATTTTTGTTGAGTATCTATTATTAAACGATTTTGTTATAGTGAAAAGAAGATGCACTGTGATATTTAAACATAAATTATTTTTTTATAAAGATCAGATTTTGGGTGACAATTGAATAATAGTCAGATTATCGATTTTTATTAGGTAGTTTATGTTTTATATCTGTCAAATGCATAACTAATCGGGTACTGAAATGTAATTATTAGTATTCAGTGATACATCAAGTCGTACAATTATGATATTATAATTTTCAACAGCTTTTTAATTAGTAATTTTTTATTATGCTAATAACATAATCTAAAATTTTGCATTCACAGGTACCTATTTTATCGACACATAAAGTAGACTTTTGTACTGTTATTTATTCTGTTTGCGTAAAACCCTATCGTACAATTCCTTACATCGTAATGATGCATAGCAGTATCATCGCATAAATTATCGAATGTCACAATCACATGCGTCCATAAAGCACTCTTCGGCTGCGGGAATGCTCGCACAATCGTTCATTGAGGTACTTATTTATTTTAAATACAATCATAAGGGGGCCCTCCTGCGGGGCTACACCCGGGGTGCTGTCGCGGGCCCCCAACCTCGGTCCGCTTTCGGCCCCTTTTAATCAACTGTCATGCGGTCAGTGCGATACCATTACCGTGCTGTTAATCCCTTTACTTTCGTTTTAACTTTTAAGTTTAATAAAATAGAGTTGACTTTTGAATGTGTGGTTTAAATGTAATTTTATGTTGTCGTATGGTAAAGAGCGATCGTCGTGGTCGCCATCTTTATTTATTTGATTGCAGTGTTATATTGGATCTGGAGCAGGTTTGGATGACATTCAAAAATGTAGGGATTGTATTGAAGGTAGCGGGATAGGTAGGTATGCGTGTTTGTTATTTTGTATTCAGTGAAGATAATAAAAATGTTTTCGACGACGATACCTATGTGATAGGCGTAAAATAAAAGGAATAGTTTAGTTAAAAGTTTTGATTTAACAAACTATGGCACGAATTATCGTAGGTATTTAAAGCTAACGTTGTATTTACAAGTATACTTTGACTATCCTAAAAAAATATTTTGTCATCTTTTGCATCCCGCAATCTTTTTTAAATAACTCATCAAAATTAATAACAAAAGAACTTTAATTCCGTAATCTCCACACCGTGTTAATAACAATAAGTGATCGTCATAATATTCATACTTTGGGATCCATAACCGACGTCAAGCTTGCCGCGTTGATCTGACGAATTTGTTATGGTCCGAAATAATATGTGATACATACGGCTGCTGCGTTCTTCCAGTATGTCATGCTTATGCGAAATACCTATTTAAATACACTGTACTTTTTCCAAAGAATTGGCAGGCTTAGTTTTATTTAAGGTTACATTTATTATTTTATTTACTGTAATTTTAATTATTTGTTGAAATCAAATTCTAAAATCTCTAGGCTGCACTTTAGCGGGGCTAGAAATTCCCGGGGTAAGATGTTCTGTAAGGGAAACATTTTTTCGGGTTGTTCCTACAACTTACTCTAGTTAACTTTCAATCGTATCTACAATTCTTATGACCATATTTCATAAGAATGCCAAATTACAAACATAAAATAAAAAGAGGTAAACTGACATTGTTGCGTCAAGCTGCAATTGCAGGTAATCAAGGAGATAAACTGTGGCACGAAAACTTGAAATTTGTCACAGGATGCCTAAGTTGATTACGACTGATTAGAAAATGTAAAACTGTTGTTGGAAAATATGAATATTATAATGAATCTAATAAAATAAGTTTATCTGGAGGTTACCCGTATCGCTTTATTATTTTTTAAAGTTTAGTTACCCTTGTAATAAGCAAATAAATGTTGGTCTGGAGTTTTAAAAAAATATAAGATTTATGCATAGATCTCAATTTATAAAAAACAAAAGTTTTAATCGACTCGTAATGTTATGTGCTAAACATGCTCTTTTTTTAAAAAAAAAACATTTAAATTTCAGTCGCAATATCTTTGTCAATAAGTCAGTGTGCTCGTAATATTATTTGACGTTCGATTAACTAAACTCGACTATCGTGTGTCACACACGCCATTTATTTTTTCATGTCCTAAACGGGCCATAAGTAAGGCATTGTGCGACCAATGGTAACAATAGCGACCATTATGGACGACCATCGATACCCTTTCTTTGCCGGAATTTAATTGTGTGATGAAGTGTGGTTACGACATTTTTTTATTCGTACCTACTCGAAACCGAAAAGGCCGTGAAAAATACGAGATCTTATCGTTTAAAGAAGAGAAGTGTAAGAAAGTAGGTATTATTTACGAGACGTCATAGAATTAGAAAATTAAATGTACTGTTGTAAGTGCCTGGAAAGGCAGAATTTGGAATACTCAATAGCAATCAATTTATTATTAATATAAAAAAAATTACATAGTAGTACTTATGTAGGTGTATTTTTTAACCGACTGCAATAATTGTTTCATGCTCAACACACATGTTTTTGATATTTGTTCGGATTGCACAGAAATAGTAATTTAATTATGATTATATTTCATGTATCGGTATTAATGCTAAATCAGAGTCACGGGAATTCACATTTACAAAACTATTGTTCAAAGAAAAAATACGTTTAGATCTTTAGCAATTTCGAAAACACAACAAGTCAATACTACAATATTTTGGTGAATAATACTTACTTACACTAAAGAAAAAAACAGTAATTACGCAGATATAGTTTAGGTACCACTTTAACAGTGTATCTAGGACACACAATATCTATCCATCAACGATTTCATCATTTTAAAGTCACTTCTTCAACTTCTAGGCGAAACATTTGAAAGCCTACAACTTTTCTCACTATTTAATGTAAATGTAAACTCAAATGGTAATAGCGACAGAAAATTATTGGATTCCCACCCAGTACTTAGTTTTAAACCTTTATACTTGACATTTTACACTTTGCAATCGTCGTATTGCGAAATTAATGCTGCACAATCTTTATCTCGGACGCAAATGGAAAACAAACATTCAATAAACTGCATGCGTTCATAATAATGTCAAACGAATGCGCGGGCGCATCGAAAAATGCATTCAAACTTCATCAATTACTTGCAAATTAGTTTCAAAGCACTAACAAACATATGATATTAACACTTGATGTATTTTGACGTCTTAATTTGTTCGTATTACTTGATTAAATTTATAATGCTTATGGTATTGCATTAAGATCTAATTTTCAGTGATCAATATTCGTTTGATGATATTAAGGTTGTTCATTACTCGGTTACCACCCGCTAGGTCGATAAGTTGATATTCATTTGAAGCAATGTAATAGCAATAAAGTGTTGCGAATTATTTCATTATGGTTCATGACACTGATAGTAACCGTTTTTTGTCATTTTTTACGCGGAATTAATTCAGGTTAAATATGTAATCAGTTTTCATTGCAAATTATAAAAACTTTAAAATCAGATTTATTTGTTGACTGAGCTTTGCTCGTTTTTTTTAAATGGCCTTTTCTAAAAATGAAACCTAGCTAGATCGCCAGAAACCCTCTGCATACTACTTAGGTAAATTTCATGAAAATCGTTGGAGTCGTTTCCGAGATTCTGATTATACTCGTATATATATACAAGAATTGCTCGTTTAAAGGTATTAGATAACATATATATTTATTTACCTAATGAAATCACGACATATTTTAGCTTCTTAAAATAACAATAAATACTTAATTAGGATATGAAAAAGTAATTAACTAACAAAAATTAATATGAAGTAACTCGTACATACATATTAGCATCTATTAAGAATAAAATGTTAATTAAGAAAGTACAAAGTAATCTATAACAATTTTGTAATGTTTACCAAACATCGAGACAATATTGTTTTTATTATTTGTACGGTATCCGATTCCTTAACTTCCTGCATCGTTTTGACCCTTAAAGGACAACCGGCCAATATTTTATGACCACAATTATAATTATTTTTTATTAATATGTCCACCACAGAGAAATAAACCACGTAGCTCATGATCAACGGTCATTATTAAAAAAAAAACACTAGCATAAAACAAATAACACAAATATTACCAAGGTTTAATTGAATTTTTATTTCGAGACATTTTCATGTCCATAATTTAAAAAAAGCAGGTGCAATTAAAATATTTAACATGTGTCTCGTGCCTTTAGATTTGGGCTCACTAAATTGCCTACGCCATCATAAATAATCGTTTTTAAACGATAGAATTTATATGGAGCTCCCAACGTGATGCTGATTAGGTTTTTAAATAAACTGAAAGAAACTGGTTGAACTAATTTTGTGTGGTATTAAAACTGGACGTAATAATGTCCACAAATCTGTGATTTTATTATAAGCGGCTGTTGAGGAAGCCTCTAATTTAATGGATGGGCTTATGCCACTTTGGGAACATTAGAAACTATTTTACGATTATCATTTTATTTATTTAGGACACAAACAGCCACATACATTATTATGTTCAGTAAATTTAAGAAGCCATAGGAATATCGTGTAGAGTTAAAAAATGGCACCAACCTCATAAATGCCTAACCTTAAAAGTACATATTTTTTCTTAATTATTAACAATTTGTGTTATTAAAAAAAACAAACAAAATATAATTCGGTTTTCAAGAATATTCAAGAATACATAATATAAAATAATTGACGTCATTTTGGTGAAGCATTATTTGATTTAGCTTATCTTTTTACTCGGTATTGTATTAAGCCGTCCAAATTAGAGGATCATTCTTTTTTGTTAGCAGCATGTCGCCATAAATGCAATATGATGGGACTTTGGAACCGGTAATTATGGTATTATTTATTATGAAAAAAGACCCTCATTTCGTACTTAATCTAAACAAGAGAATTAAGCTTTTAAATTAACCTTATTAATGTTATTTAATTCGGTGAATTTGAAAAATACATTTTGGGTTGTTTTGCGTTTGGGACTTTTTACATTATCTGCTTGTAGGTATTCCACCTAAAAGATAAGTGGTTCCCGTAGCCTATGTGTTTTTCCTAGATTTTAAAAATCAAACAGCTACCTAATACTTAAGTACCTACTTTTTTCTAGCATAGTTTTATTTTGCCAGTGTTTTTGAAAAGGTGGTTGTTCAGCTGAAACTTTTTGAGACAACTTGAAAAGTCACTAGGTATAATCATTATCACTTAATGATCTTTAATAAACAAAATTCCACTATCCATTCCAACCAATCATCTAATTTCTTGCGTTAAAATTTTGGCGCAAAAAAACCGCTATTTTGATTTTTGAATATACTTAAGTGACATTTTGCGCAATTAAGACAAATCTAATGACATATAATGCATCAAAATCGGTCCAGCCATTTAGGCTACATGAGGTACAATGGAACGGACATACAAAGATACATAATACCTGTATATCATGATAATAAGCGCGAAAAACATAGCCCTCC
Source organism: Tethea ocularis (assembly GCA_963555595.1). Lineage (NCBI taxonomy): Eukaryota > Metazoa > Arthropoda > Insecta > Lepidoptera > Drepanidae > Tethea > Tethea ocularis. The sequence goes on along the minus strand of OY741970.1, from coordinate 4,324,571 downwards.
TGGCTTAGGTAAAAATATGAATTTAAACAATCCTAGAAAATAGTTACGTATGAATATTTAATTTATTACCGATAAATCAGAGCAAATGATAGGTAATCGACCCTTCAACGCTCCTAATTATTTAAACTACAAAAAATACAAAATGAATATCATTCCAGTATCTTTACAGCGTACTTAAATAGGTACCAATAAAACTGCAAGACCGAGGGTAGGCCAATAAAATTAAGACATTTTAATTATGTGCCCCTATTTTGTCTGTCTATATAGGCTAATTACCTTAGGACGGTGGTCTGTTTCTTTATAAATAAAGCTGTTAATTAAGGAGGTACTTCAGATGCTATTGGACGCAATAAAACGATAAACTCCGACTACTTGAACCTTTAATAAAGCATCCTTAAATATGGCTCTAATTGATTTGCAATAAATAATGGAATTTGAATTACTTTTTGCTATAGTAAAACATGTGGAGGTTTTATGATCTTGTTTATTCTGCTAATTGCGTTGAATTAAATCGAATGCAAAAAATATTTTTTTATAGAACTAGTTTCTACCGTGCGGTTTCATCAACGTTTTTGAGCTACGTCATATGTATTTGGCACCAAGCACTCTTCTGCTTGAGTCTTATTGAATCTTGTTAAGTCTGGAATACGATATTTCAGATACTTTTTATTCCGTGGACGCAGGAGTAACATCAATTCACATTTCGTTTTTTTGCATGTTTGTTTGGGACTGAATTATGTAATAAGTAGGTAGTAATCATTAGATTAAACTGATGAAGATTTAGATATAACTTGCATAATTAAATTAAATTTTATTTTACTCTCAATAACTATCCGAGTAAAACCGAGAGGCGGAAGCTAACTAATACTAGTGGGTACGTCATGGGAACTGTACTCTCACCCACCGATGAAAACAAGTGCTTTCTCACTTATGTACACCATAATGTACTCACAAAAAAGCTTCAAGAAGGGTAACAGGAAACTTCCCGGAAACGTCGTCCTAAGCCACACGTCCAATACGTCAATTACCAACACTGAAGATAAGACATTAGCGTTTGAGAAACAAACCGACAGACACGCGAGCGCCTGTCACCAAACAGCGCTGTGTTTGGTGCTCAAACAATTGATAAGATAACCTTTAGTTAACGCCGACACAATGGTCGGAGCGGCGTAAATATTTGTCATGTGAATACCTTTCGGCGTGCCAAGCGCGTGCTAGTAATGTGGGCGTATGTTACACCGAAGCGTCTCTACGTATCTGTGGCAGACTAAGGCTGAGATCTATAGAGCGTAGACTTTGCTCAGACGTTACCGTACAAAGTCGGTATTTAAAATGTAATCTTCGAATCTCTCTGAGTGTGTGCTAAGCTAGCCTAAGGACGACTTACCAAAAACTGGGCTACAAATTAAAACACACAAATATTTACTTTATTACTAGGTTTATACCCTAAGTAGTCCTAAGTAAAGTCTAAGCACGCTCTATAGATCTCAGCCTGAGTCTTTGTAAGTTTGTCCTGAGAAGCGGACCGACAGCCTGCGACTCGATATAGGTAGAGTTTTTAACTAACTACGCCAACTGGTCGGTAAAATTGTGAAAGAATTGAGAGAGACAGATTTATTTCAGATTTAATAATGACTATTTGTATTAAATAAATATGTTTTAGTAAGGTATCGAGAATCCAAACTTATTTGACCCAAAATTTGAATATAATACTTAATAGCTAGTTAAAGCCCTCAACCTTAATTAATAAGTTGTTAATGTTTTATTTCACTCTTATCCCAGAATGTCCCAGAATATCATTACAGACATTTAGACATAATTTTAAAATAGATAAGTAGCTACCTTTTCATATGGCTACATTTTTGACGGTGTAATAGGTGTCAACTAATGCACAAACGAGGCACTTAAGATTGTAACGGATGTCAAAGATAATAGAATTTAATTTGGAATAAAGTGTGAATGCATGATAAATGATCATAAAATATATCTGCTTTATGTAAGTAAGAAGGCTTACCTATTTCAGTATTCGATTTATAAGAGTTAGTCGGATTATAGAGTACGTACCTAAATAAATCTGTAGGGCACATGATGTCGTCCCCAACTTTAAGATCTATAAAATGTACTTAATTTAATTACCTAATACAAATGCTGTTGATGTGCTTATCTACATGTCAGTATTAATTTTATACAGGCTGATTTTGAAAGCGTTACCTATAACACGAACTACTAAAATATTTCCATACAATTTTTAACAAAATATCAACAAATACGCTTAGCATAAAATAGCTCTAATACGTAAGTCTTAGTCTCTATTAGATTACTCGAGTGCTGAAATAGCTATCGCCCTATCACTACGTTTCAGAGTGCGAGTAAAGGCTGTTACTAGATATTGATTTTGAACTTCGAATTGCTTTACTTTTTAATGGTTATGCTGAGACTCCTAAAATTTGGTAGGACTATCCGCAGTATTCAGCCTAATAAACCCATTCAAAGTCATCATGTATATGTAAGGTAGGGATCTCTAAGTAATTATTTTTTTATATTTACATGTTAACTCATTTAATAGGATCACGGGTGAAACCGTGTGCCGGAAAAGTAGGATAGTAATGATAGGATAACAAAAGCATGTTGAATTTTGTAATATAACGATAACAATAAAACGCCACCGTGTGTGTTTTGTCAGCTGATTTTGAGAGGCAAATTCCTCCAAGGCTTAATAATTCTTACCATTTTAGTTTGGGTAGGTAGATAGTGAGTATAATCTTATGTTAAATTCAAAGAGTAACGTTAAACAGTGATTGATCGAGAAGGTCTTACTATACGGGCCACCTTGAACCAACATGACAAGAACAGGATGGTTGTAGTAGTATCTCTCTGCATTCCCCTGGTAAACTGACAATAAATGGTACGAGATTTATGAATATTATTATTTAAAACATAATTTAAATTAAATAAATTCAGTAGAAAGAACCATAACTGAAAGAAGTTTTGCTGGATTTCTTGCGAGTCTTTTCAGTCCGGTGGTAGAGTCAATTGAAACTTTCGACGTTCATAAGTGCCTTATCAGGGCCTAATCAGAATAAATAAGTTTTGAGTTTGAGATAGTCTTTCAATGGCTTAGATTAAGTAAGCTTATAGAATAATAATAAGTCTCTATCAATTAATAAAAATAAATGAGCTTCAGATGACCTAGATAAAACAATTAGGTAGAAAAGTTATCTTCACATCGATTAATTTATAAAAAAAATACACTTCATGTAGGTATAAGCCTAGGAAAGCGCTAACATTTTCTTAATAAAAAATCCGCAATAATATAAAACTAATAATTGTATTAAATTATTTGTCACAGCCTTACTCGCTCTATTACCTCAGTAACTCTATAATATTGATGAAAGCGATAAATATCCTCAAACAAGTTGTTCCATGCCCTATTAGTCGTCCAGCCTTTGTCAACACATCAATAAATGTACCGGCAATGTATTGAGTAACAAACCCCAGTACAAGTGTAGGTTTACAACAAATTGGCAAGTAGCCGTTTTGCAATAGAACAGACTTGGCGTAGGCATTAAATTCAAGATAAATTGACCGTTTATAAGTGAAATAAGTAGGCGCCAATTCGTTTTTGGCAGATTTAATCCATTTGAGTGGTTTTGTGATATAATGATTGGGCGATTGTTTTTAGGGATTTGTTTATGGTTGACTCATGCCATCTATTGAAATGAGATATTAACATACGTTTAAGCTCGTTACCTCGCACAAATTAGCATTTATTTAGAGTTTATTGTGTATTAGAATGGTTTATTCATCCCTACAGCTGTGGACAGGTAGGTTTAATTTGCTTTAATTTTATAGTGGATGAACGTGATTAGATTTTATTGTACCTATAACCTACTCCACCTACCGTACCTACCGTATCTACCTACTCTAATTTTTGAAACAGTGTAAATATAATAAAAATAGTCTGACTCTATTGTATGCAAAAAATAACGTAATCGACTATTTCGAAATATTTTAGAGCGTACGTTTCTATTTAAAACTTGGATTAGAAAATAAAAAATGGCTCGCTGGAAAATCCCGGACGTTTAATAGAACGATTACCCGCAGTTCAACATAAAAGAGCATTCAAGACTTCAATTCAATTGCATTCTTCGTACAGCGGCGGGCTCAAGCCTTTAATGCGCGTACGCATCGATTCTGCTATCGGCCAATCGGAGAACGGATTGGGTGGGAAGTGGGAGGTACCATTTTTGGCATCGCCCACCGCCCAGCACCATTTTATTGAGTATTGGATTACAGATAATAGAGTTCGGTTGTTTTATTAAGATTTCTGTACAATTTTTTTTGCTAAATTTTATTGAAATTACTAGTAACAGAATAACATTGAATTGTCCTAATAAATAGGATTTTTTAACACTTCGTTGGTAGGTAGATACGGCAATGAATTTAATCCGTCGCAATAGTTTTATTCTACATAGAGATGTTACCTGCATGACAGTTGCAGTACATGGATATGAAATTCCAGTTCCCAAATGTTTAATAATTTAGTTATATCATATATTTGAGTACCTTATAGATATGTAGGTAATAGCAAGTCAGCCTAGTAATTTATTTAGGACCAAAATATATAGGTTTTCATTGCAATTTAAAGACTTATTAAGTAATATTGAGTTGATAGAAATATTTTCATTTATTTAAATCTTTACCTATTTCACAAATGATTATAATTTTATCGTTGCTGAAATATCATAGGTACTAGGTACTTTGTAATGCCAAAAAAGACTTGTCGATGCCATCTTAGTTACCAAGTTTGGTGTTTGATTTATCGACTCTACGCAAGCTCTTAGTACCGATCTCGAGCATCATTTTAGATGAAAATACCAACCAATTTTCTATTAGATACTTTCATCTTTATTTTTGTAATCAAAATTACACCTGGGTTGACTCTTAGATATTTTTTTGGTTTAAATAAAGTGGGTATCTAGTAGTTTTCCTTAAATCAATAGAAGAATAGGCAAAACTCTATCAAGCCATGATTTGGCTATCAAATACATTGTCTTCAAAGCTCATTGCAATCGGCATCGTACTTTAAAGACAAACCAGTCTTTAAGAACTGCGTATACGCATCGTGTGCGGGCACTATCTAGCGGCCTATCGTGATGACGCCGTTATTGTCAGTCGCGACACGATAGCTGCGCGTGGGCAATGTTCAATGATTAATACATGTAGAGACGACATTTGATTACAGAATGAGAACTCTGCCTATTTATGTACCCACGAAAGTATTTTTTAATGAAATTATTGCATTACTACTAAAATACTTACCGTTTTAGTAAATTCCATTGTAATAGGAGTAGTATGTAATTTTTTCTCTTTGTAGATACTCTTTCGTATTTGAAACAAAAATTGAAATAATTTTAAAGTAAGATCCTCAAAATAATTGGAGAGTTTCTTGTTGGAGTCATCTCAGTTTAAAATCTCTGTTGATGGTAGATTATTTAGATTATTAGAGTCAATTGTAACAATATAAATGTACCATGGCCTATACTGAAATACCAAACATGCAAACAAATTTTGGACACACGACCTGCGGCATGACAGTTAGTAGGTATATTTCAACTCTACGCCAACGGCTTATTATTTCTTTGCGTTTACCTTAAAGCTCAGTGAATGCCAAGACCTTTAAAAAGACTATCACATCTGCAATTTTCTTCATCCATACGCATAACGAGCACTTAACGTTGAAGCTCGTACACGAATGGCATTTGCAATCACAATTGTCACCGTTAATTCGCATACTCGCGATAAGATGACCGGTCGTAGGTAGTTTTACTATAGTATTCTCAAACGAAACAACACACTGCAATGTTAAAATACTTTTATTCTATGAAGACATAAGGACTAAATTTCTATTTAATCATTGACAATGTTTGTATGGCTATGCGCGTAATTAACAGCAGCGTCTGTACTACATGTCCTTAATTTATTTATTTAATTATCAAGTAAATATTATGATTGTACAAGGAGTAATGTTCACCTTCAAATTATTGGTAAATTGAACTTTTGAACTTCCTGTTATTACTTCATTAAATAGTTTCATGGTCTTTCGAGCCGGATGTGGCCATTTATATAACTGCGGTCAGGTATTCCAAACGGATATACCCATGACGAGGTCTAGGTGTATATTTAATCTTAGTGAAGAAAATGCCTATTCATTATAACCTTAAAAAACTCTTACTCTTTAACGTTTGGAAACATAGGTACCTACACGCCGTATTTACCTATTTCGCATTAGGAATATGACAATATTTTTCTGTTAAGTACTATCACAGGTACTATTAATTTTAAATAATTGTAAGTATTAATATTAATAAAAAAATAATTTCTAGACGATCAAGGATTTAATTTATATAATTTATAATTGTTACTAATTACTTTCCCCTAGAGCATCGCTTTAAATTATAAATAAGTAAGTAAGTATTACCTAATATATATAACTGAATAATAACTATTACTAATGTATAACTTTTTTAAATTCCTTGTTCATATACCTAAAGACAAACAATTGAGAACGAAACCGTGCTTAACATACGAAACAAGCCGAACGCACGTTCCACGGGCATTGTCAAAACACCTTATACAATTTCACAGCCGAAGAGAAAAACATAAAAAAACTACAGTACCGTGTGTGGTCGTTGCGAATAAAAACCACGCCACTAAATTCGGATAATGTACACTCAAAACGAGCAAATATTTTTCAAACACCTTCAAAAGTAAACACGGTCCTTTGTGACACTCAAATATAGGTGTCGGTGACAATAGTGTTTGCGAAAAAAAGGTAGTTTTGTTTAACTCAGCGGGATGGTCGATTGCTCTGTAATTTGTGAATAATTCACGGACATTAAAGCGTTCTGAGCAATGTCCTATTATTATGTTGTCATAGGCTATAATGTATTTAATAGAATGGTAGAGGTTGTGACGTTTCTGCATTTGTTTTGTTCTTGATCTTTGACTTTATGTGTATTATTTCTTCACTTCTTAAAAGTAATAATACAGAAACTATAAGTATTTAATTTTAATTGTTAAGAATTGGAAGAAAATTAACATGACCTACTTATAATATCGCTATTTATAAAATCTACTAGAAAATGTTATGCTTAATTCCATAATACCTAACAAATCCTTCCGCAAAGACCTTGACATAGAATTAGCGATAGATTTCTAGAATGTCAGCATAAAAAATAGATACGCCTACACTCAAGTCCGCGAATCCGTGACGTGAATCAAACTTGCAAAATTCCGTAGCGAATCACGCGCATCGATTCAAATGTAGAATACGGATCCACGTACCTACCTAAATTATGACGGTTGTTCAGAAACAAGATACGCGCCCATTCGTATGAACAGACACAATTTGTTACCTTTTTAACACGTCATCCATTTCCAAAAACTGAAGAAAAAAAAATGTTTCAAACATGTGGCCCCATTATAAACGTGTTTTGTGTTACGAAAAGAATCAAGCTTTATGTCATTTTGATACACTCTTAAGAGCCTTTGTGTGGGATTGAATCGACAATGTACTTTTTATTCGTGTGAATAACTTTGATGCTCTCTTGCATCGATTTTGTGTTTGAATTGAATCGATTTTTCAACCTCGGTAGTTGTTCTTTGTTGCTAATGGCCGTATTTCGTCTAGCTTTTAGTTGGTTCTATATAATTACTACGTTAACGTCTATGTGATTGTGTTTATTTGTGCATCTGTTCTGATAGTGAGATATGATCTCATTTATGTAGGTATTTAAGTTATATCTTCGTTTCATTAGACTTATGTAATGCTTATGTAGGTAAGTAATTAATCATAATACTTAATTTTTATTTATTAGCAGTAGAACTGCAGTAAACCTAAGTGTTACCTAGTTTTTAATAAATTGTAGTCTTAATTTTTAGAATCAGGTATAGATATGGCCTAGTACTCAATTGAAGTTATTTAAATCAAACATGAAATAATAAGAATACAATGTATTATAATTTTTTTTATATCAATTCTATCATATGTTATTTACTAAAATGTTTTTTTAATAATAGTACAACTGCATACCTACTTATAATTTCATTATATATTAGATTATATTTTTATTTGACCTGGGAATCGAACTAGTTGAAATACAGTATCATGTTATGGGTTTAGGGACCAATTGATTGATATTGTCCATAAATTACACAAAATTGCTGGAATATTTGGAAGATATTTATTGATGATTCTACTATATTTTTTTCTGATCCAATTTGTCTACCCTATCGAAGAAATCATTGTCTTTACCTTTTTTCTTTCTGCAAGCTTCATTATCTTCTGTGCTAAAATTATCATTAATATCTCTCAGCTAATGCAGTAGGTACACATTTTTTCAATTAATAATATAAAAATAATATTATGTTCTACGTATAAATGTTGTGTGGTAACACAATAATTCTGTAAACCCCAATTGAATAGAACCTAAAATAACCGATTTTAGAATCTACACAATGTTTGTTAGATTGATTTAATTTCAATAAATTCACGAATATGAGTAGCTATTGGGCATTATGATAAAAAGATAGATTTGTGTGATTCTCTACTGAAAAGGAAAATAATATGAATGCAGATTTTTATTTTCTGTCATTCGAGTCATCATTTTCATTTTACTTCCGTTGTATTTTGTATATACTCGTAGATTTTAATAAGCCTTTCTAGTGAGGAATTTGTAGATTTCATTTAGTTTTTTTTAATCATAAAAAATTATGCTCTTGCCTACCTACCTAATATTTTATAAGTAGTTAATATCTACCAAAATTAATACAATATAACTTAAGTAGTTTTAATCCCACCATTTTTCAATCACTTCATATTTTGACAGTAAGGTTTTTGGGTTTTAAATTTATTTTTGTATTTTAATAAACCAATATTTTATACAGAAAAGTTATTTTAAATACCAAAATTACTCTTGTTACTTACATTCTTTCAATATAGTTTCACGTATATAATGTTAGTCATGTCATATGCATCAAGAGTGTTTTTAAAATTAATATACTGCAAACGTCTAGAAATTAGAGTAATTATTTAAAAAATATAGTACCTATTCACTATTAATACCTATAATTATTCACTTTTTACAACTAATAATATTATCTACTATTAGTTTGATTGTTATGTAATTGGAAATTTATTTTTTGAAGCCCACTATCTAATAATACTTTATTAAAAGAAAAAGCACATGCCATATACAATATCTTGTGAACCTCACGCTCACCATCGCATCACATAGGTTACACACGGCCACAGATCAAGCTACACATTTTTGTTGCAAAATAGCTCCTATTACAACCGCATAAGGTGTCGCAGTGTGTAGCTTAATTTGTGGCCGTGTACTTATCTTTAATATTTAAAAAGGGTAAATAAAAACCATTAATCAAATTCATCGTTTTAATTACATTTAAACAAGATCTTCATTAATACAAACACTCCCAGAAATCAGAAGTGAATTTTCATAAAACATTTAAAAGAGGAAGACTTAAATAATATTAAATTGACACAACCTTCATTTACATTAAGTTTAAGCATTTACATGGACGGAATGCAAAAGTTAAGTTTTTTCTTTATTTACAATTACACACAAAATATGAGATCAGAAAATTTACAAGATTAATGAAGAGGCTTAAAACTAAATAATACTAATAGAATCCAAAGTAACAAGGATCTTATTGCAAGAAATTATTCTTAAGTCAGATTCAAAGTCACCCATCAAAGTACTAAAGCGAAACAAGTAAATCATTTTTTTTATCATTAGATAATTGGAATTTGAACTCTTAATTTATCAGATACCTATACACCAAGGCAAATAGGTAATAAGTATTTGAGAAGTTGAATAAATGAAAATTGAATACACTCAGATTATATTAAAAAAAGAAATAAATAATAGGTATCAGCAATTTCAACATAAAAAAAGAAGTTTTGTAAAAAAACATGATTACATTAATTCTACTTGAATTTTGATTAGGCTTATTAGAATAATACCGATAGAAAATAAAACAAGTAATAATTATGTACTACTACTACTAAAAGGCACTAGTTTATACAGTTTAATTCAGTCTTTTCACTTTTTTCAATTCTCACTGAGTTAAAGTATTTTATACATTAAGTTCGGTGCTAATTTTCATCTTCTGTGTCAAGATTGTCGATTGGAAAATTCGGATTGAGAATTGGACTTTTGCCATTGCTTCCACTTGGTGATGTGTTAACTGAGGAAATCCCAACGAGGTTATGTGTCAGACTGTGTCGCCTCAAGTCACAGTTTCTTCTGAAAACCTTTCCGCAGGAAGAACAGTTGTATGGCTTAATGTCAGTGTGTGTTAATAAGTGAGTTTTAAGATTCGACCTTTGGTTGAAACTTCTACTGCAGACTGGGCATTTGTGAGGAGACTCTTCCATGTGTAAAATTTTATGTACTGCCAACGTTCTCGATTGACAGAAACCCTTACCACATTCTAGGCACTTAAATGGCTTCTCTTTTGAATGAATGTACCTGTAAAATATTAAAATATTTTTGATCAGAAATTAAACCGACTAAACTCATACTTACATAAAAATAATTCTGTTATCATAAAGAACCAGACTAAGTACTAACAATAAGTCAAGTAATAACCAACATGTCTTCTTACTCCACTCAGTTAATTAGGTGAAAATACTTGAAGACTTTAAATCAATCTTTTCAATAATATTTATTTTACTTGAAATAATGAATGGAGCAAAACTAACTACACTTTCCACTTGAATGAGGCAAAAAGACTAGTCATCGTTAGAACAACTGAAGGAGGCATAAAATTGACAGGTTCATTAGAAGCAGCAATAATAGTTTGAACTATATTATTAACTAAAATGGAACGTAAACTGTTTAAATAAGTACTATTTAGTTGAGGATGCTGTAAGTAGTGATACATATAGTTCAAGTCATAAAGCGCTGAAACATTGGTTCTCGAATATTTGAACACCTTGTGGAAGCAGAGCAGGCGGGAAGCAAACGAGTGCCCGCAGGATATTGGTAATAAATTTGCATACTTTTTCTTTTTTATTTCCAATATGATCAATTTAAGAAGTGAGGAAAGTTTATTTCCTTTCAAAAGTCGAGAAACTGTTAAACGTATAAAAGCTTATGAAGAGAAGATGATATAGCAGCAGGTACCAATATAATTACAGAGGCAGCTGTGAGCTTTAATTATAAGTAAAGGATGGACATCACGCGTATTTTAACGTACTGATAGCAACTAATTTTAAATTAAATTTAAGTATACAACCTGTAATTAACACACTGAGTAACGTATAATCAATGATAATATTGAACGAGAACCCAGCAATCGAGTTTCCAATACGAGAAATTATACCCGACTCAAATAAACAAACATACTCGAGGCATAAAAATTACGACGTGTTTTAAGTAACGTAATACGTGTAATAATCGTTGAGATTAGTTAGATCCGTGACGATAAAGAACTACACGATGATGAATGAAATAATAATTTTGATATTAAAACTCGGGATGATGACGGTGATTAAGACGGGATTGATTGCGCGCGCAGTCGAGCGTGCGTCGTAACACACCGGCACAAACGCAGCGATAGGCCTAACTCGTACCAACGCGATGACTCTGATTAATTAGCTCCGCAATGCGGATCGATAGCCTATGAAATTTGTCTCTTCTGCATAATTAAATCATTGCTACATTTAAATAATTATCAACGTATATTATCAGTACAAAAATCAACGCCCAAATTACTAAACAAGCTACAAATTAATTTAAGTCTATTATCCAAATTTCAATCTACACAAAAAAGATCTCAACGGTTTCAACATCGAAACTTGATTTTGTATGCGGAGAATATTTACCAAGGTTTTTTTATTTTTTTGTCATCCATATTAATCCTCACGTCAGGATCACCACGTGCTTTGTTAAAACCCGTCGAAGACCCGCTTCGGGCCATTATAATGTATCGTGTCAACGGACATCGATTGAACATCGACAGGCCGGGACCGGCCGGGCTCGGGTTAACCCTGCGGCGTCTACACGAAATTTATTTTATTGCCGCAGAGATACGGTGATTTGGGAGGAAATCGCCGAGAGACAGGTGTTAAAAATTCAACACCTTTACATCTTTTTGGGTAGGGATCTCGTCCAGATAAGTGGAGAAATAGATTGAGAGCTGTTGTAATACTATTATCATATTTATTGTATTCGATATCCATGTTTGGAATTCGAATTTTTGTAACGGTTACATCTTCTTAAAGTATACACTTACCTTGTTTTTTTTACTAAGATCAAATGTTTTAATTTGTAAAAAATATTCGCAAAAATTTATCAAAAATGCGAACGATTCGTGAAGAAAACAAAATGAAAAGTCAAAATAAAAAAATCGTCTCGTGGGATTAGCGGCGGTTTTGTGAAATAATTTACGAGCGTGACGAACGACTTGTCGATACCATCTGCACGGTCCATACTTAATCCTTTTTGTTTTAAATTATTTTTTCATTCCCTGCCATTATTCAAAAGTTTTCTCATAATAGCGTTTCGTGTTGATACTCGTCTTTTATTGATATCGAAGAATGAGAATCGTGAGCCTCATGTCTTGTTCGACCTTAAGATTATTTTATCTTAGGTATAAATATAAGACACGCCAACTGACATGGACTTTTGGGAGAATAAAATTAATCACTACGACTGATTTAACTATTTACCTTAACTGTAAAGATAAAAATAGATGTCAATAAATTAAGCTGGTTTGACCATTAAGTTCTACAAGACACGATGAGGAAGATAAATTTAAAGTTATAGGCACATGCTAAGTAATTATGGAAAACTGTTTCATGCATTTTTTTTATGAATTTTTACTTATTAATTTATTTATGTGAAATATAATTAGAGATGCCACAAATTAAGTGAAAACCGTAAAATATATTTTCATGCATTGTTAAATATTTATAAATTAAATTATTCTTTTATTCAGTTTATATATATTATCGTGTAATAATAAATACTCATAAAGTTTTTTAAGAAAATTTAATTATTCTTATTTACCTGTGGTCCCTAAGATGGTCTTGCCGTCGGAACGCTTTTCCACAAATGTCACAGGAGTAAGGACGCTCATCTGTATGTGTCCTCTCGTGGATGAGTAGGTTATACGACTTGGTGAACTGCCTGTTGCAAAACTTGCAGATAAATTGTTTTTTTGTTCTAGGCGCACTCCCACTTGTCTTTTGTTTATTTGATATACTACTGGTTGATGATGTAGAACTATTTGTTGATTTTGACGAATTAGATGCTTGAGGTGATAATGGCGCTTGTGATGGACTTCCATTCATTTGTTGTTGATACATAGCATTCATTAAAAGACTTGGGTACCCATTATCTAAGTTCTGTGATGAACCGTAGCCGTAACCTTTAGATGTTGATTCTAAATGTTGTTCCAAAGTAAATTCATCTTCATTATCTAGTAAAGCCAAGTCTTCTTCCACTTCTTCAGATAAATCTACATCTTCTGCAGCTATGGCGTCTGACAATGGATACTCCTCAGGGGTTTTGGGTGAAAAATCTTTAGAGCTATTCTCAGATGCATCTATTTCACTAATTTTTGCACTTGCCGTCGCTATCCTTAATATATCTTGTTTAGATGAGGAACTATTTTCAGATATATTAGGTTGAGTTGTACTATTTACAGAGGAGACAGATGTCAAACGCTGCAAAGTCAAATAAGATTCCAATGCTTGTAAATTTAAAGCGGCAGCAGCTGCTGAATTTGACGGCAAGAGCGCAGCTTGTTGTAATGAATTCATCATTGCATTTTGAAGTGAAATAACAACGCCTTGCAGCGATCTTTGTAACATATTTTCTTGGAGTAAGGCGGCGGACGCTATTGACATGTTTATGTTTGGAGTTGAAGAAGAACTAGGACTCTTACTTGCGTTTGTTTTCAAATCCGCATGTGGCAAAGGTGGGTCGACAGCCAACATACTGTTCATGTCCGTAGATGTCTTCGTATCTTGAATTTGCAGGTTATTTTTCAGCTTGATGATAGCGCTTTCCAATGAATTCAAAGTAGATTTGCTGGATCGTGATGAACTTTGATCTTGCATGATGAAACTTTTGAGATAGGTGATGATACCATCAGTTGTTTAGTATTCCACTGGTGGTGAGGAGCACGTGTTGTAGAGGGGAGCGGCGGGGAAGGGTATCGCGTGCGCGTGCGCTGTCCGAGGGGCACGATTCGTGGCGCGGCGTGCGAGGCGGCTCTGTGGCACGGCGCGACTGAGCCGGCGGGCAGCAGGCAACCGCCCCGCCCCCACCTCGCTCTTCGCCTGTCTTCCCGCCTCACAAAAGCTCTCTATTTTAGGCAACTCTTTGTACGCAGTAATGGTCACCTCACGCTGCCCTAACGACAGACACGTCCATGAGAACAACGTTGCGCCAGATTTGTTGTAACCCCTTTCAAGTGTAATGAGATTCTGAATGGGATCGGCTGGGCTATGGGAAAACAATGTAATGCGGATGATCTCTAGGGCTTGTTTTGTCAGTGGGTCACGCGCGCTGGTAACTAAAAGATAATCGGTTGAATATTCAATTCGATTCGGTTTATTGATTTGTACTTACCTACATAAGGACTTCAATTCATTGCACTATTGACACAAAATGTACCTACTGGATATAGCATAATACACAAATCAATGTTGAAAAATGGGTCAAAATATAACACTGTCTAAATAAACTATAAGATGTTAAGGTGCATTATTTAATTATGCAATCTTGTTAGGAAAGCTATTTCTATTAATTAAAGGCCCTTTAAAAGATTCTCATTGGAAGTTAATGATAGAATGATGGGATGTAGAGTTTATGTCACATTTAATTATTAGTAACAGTTGAATTTTTATGGGTATTTCGAAACCTGTTGACTCTAGAACTATATCACGTTAAAACGAAGCACTTTTACTAAATACGATAAAATATTTTGTTAGAGTAATTTTTTTGTTTGACTTTGTTTCATAGTTAGTAATATATACTAACATAAATATAATATTAACTATTGTAAACCATTCAGTATCATTTAATTAGACTTTAATAACACCATTAAAAAGTCATGTCGTGAGCGTGAGTGCAAAAGACGAAGAAATTATTTTGTAACTTGAATACTTAAGCTATAATTAAATAATCGGCGGTTACAATGTTTGAGATAATATTTTTTAAAGTAGATTTATATTTAGATTATTATTTTAGTCATTGACTAGTTAAAAAATGGCCGGCTAGCGGAAAGTTTAAATACCCTGAATATTATGGAAAGCTTAACGGTAGTAACGTTGGATGTCAGGATTATGGTAGCAGGTTCCAATCCTTCATTTAGTTTGAATTTTAGGTGAAGGAAAACATCGTGTGGAATTTATAGCGCGGGGTAGGGTATTTTTATAATTGGTACCCGCCTGACTGCTAACGGTGTGTATTCTATGGCTAGGCAAGGCTTTGTGTGATTATTTCTTTTGGCCAAAACATTACTAATTATAGTGAGATGGTAATCAAACACTGGCTTGGACATAAAAAAAAATGTACGGATTGATTCAACCATGTTCATTTGAGATGAAGCAAATCTATTTCAATTGTTATATTTCGTAATGCCCACTTGTCCATTACAACAATTCTACCATTGGCATCGTCACGGGCATTTAGCAGAAACAAAAGGCCTGCCCATGCTCCAATAGAGCGTGATAATTGCAACAATTGACATGAGAAACGTAGAAATAATACAATTAGTCACAAAACGATCCGTAGAAACCAGTGATACTTAAAGTATATGTATCAGTTAATGCATTATTAAAAGTCAATATGATTTTGAACTCCATAGGCAACCTATTACGTTGTATTTTTGTTGATGTATTTATTATTTTTGTCATCGTCAATCAACCTATGGACATCTATTATTCAATATAACTCTTTACCTCATGGATTTCTACAACAAAGGTGCTCTTCCTTGATATCCAGACAATCTAGCTAGAGGAAGATCTGTCTGCATGCATATTGAAACGTCGATACTACTATGCTTGCCACTCGGGACCCACTCTTCCGCATTGATTATGTAGGAACTATATAAATTTGTACTGGTCTATAAATTATTCCAAAACTTTTAAGCAACTTTTGTAACTGGTTTAAACAAGTATCTATTTAAGATTTTAGCGTAGGTGTACAACGAAACACAAAACTACATTATGAAGTTATCAAATTTGATAACGATAATATTTATCGTGGTATTAACCTAACTGTTATTTATTATATATGTTAACGGAAAAGTATCTAGTCCGTCATTGTATACATTTCCTAGGAAATCCATACATTTCCTAAATATCTATCGGAGAACTACATTCGGTATATTTGTAAGGATAGCGGTATTTGGGGGGTTGTAAGTGAAAGGTACTTTTGTGTGAATACTTGCTATTCTATGCAAAATAAAAAAAATAACCCCAACCTATTTTTTTCAATAGTTTCTATATATTTCCAAGTATCATTATTGAATTATAATTTCCTAGGGGAAATACACAGGAATTGTATACAATTCCTATATTTCATACATTGACATAATACATTACCACCATCACCATGAACTGGTATTGCTATTGGTATCATAATATATAGCTATCATCTTTGAAGTTTCACTTAATATTAAACAAAAATATATGGACGATGTGATCAAATCCAATTTCGACTGATATCATAAGGAATTAATTTCTCTGCAACAAGGAACTCTAATGAAGTAATTGCACATATCCAACATGTCGGAACATGACACGTGTCGACTTGAACAAACCAGTACTGGTACCAGGTTCGTTCCTAATTCGCAGCAGGCATTAGGCGCATGCGCACAGCGACGGTTCTCACGCGCCGCCGCCGCCCGGAGGCAAAGAGTGCTCACGACTTACAGCAGATATAAAATTAATTTATCTATAACTATTGATACCATGTTGTAGAGGGTAAGTTAGGAGACAGTTAGAAGCTGAAATTAATGACAAGTTTGGTTTTCCTTAAAAAAAATCTGTGACTGAATGCGGATACTAATTATATGAGAAAAGAAAATTGTTCCTTATTATGACTATTTACGACTTCATTCTCTACATTATTTATGATAGGTATAAGTAATTAAAAACACTCATGCTTTAGGTTTGTATAGCGTGTTCTTTACCTTTCTCTCCTTTTAGTGTGATTTACTGTCTAGTGTAAACTGTCTGATGAGCTTTAAATGAGATGACGATGTTGTCTCCTTAGTTTTTTCCATAGGTATATTTCCCAGCATCACTTCTTTTTTACTACCTATGTAACATATTATTATTATTACACAGTTAAATATTAGTTTAGCGTTTATTTTTTCATTCAAGTTTTCACACTGCGTAAATCTGTAAACAATTCTTTACACAGATTTCACCAGAAGGGTAATTTTCTTCTTTGTAATTCTTGCTGTTACCTGCTCTTTAATTGACTATATAAAGAGGTAAATAAACATGTTTAATCGAAGATATATATCAAAGTTTAAGAGAGACTGCTCGTTAGATAGATAACGAGACATGATTAGAATTATCGAGTGAAGACATTGAGTGAGGTCAGATGCTACGATATACCGTTAGAGCATTGATTAATACATTAGGAATGTCTTGTTAAATTTTGTGTTTATGTAACTTTCGCAAATAAAATATTGATATATTATAAAAAATATATATAAGATCTATACAATTGTTTGCACGCACATAATATTGCATGGTGATTCCAGTTCATGGAACTATGGAACTATTTTAGTCTACATGCAGTGATATTCTATGCTATCCTACTAATATACCTAATTCAAAAAAAAGTGAGTCTAAATCATACCTTAATTGCGATAATAATTTGCCACATTAATCATTTAGAATAAAAAGAAATTCTTGCAACTTTTGAAACGCGGGATAGAAGCTAGATCAAAAACATTGGTTTCCAGCTTCGCACTTCTGTCTGCTAAATATTAATATAACTGTTACCGATACATCAGTTTCTACTATACTACAATATAATACTTTAGATTACATCTACAAATATGGTAACGTTAACAACGTCTAATAGGTGCTATACTTCACAGATACCGTCCAAAATTATCCGTTTAATCATAACGAGTTGGTCCATTATTGCCCACACTAGATGATCTTCCTCCGCAGACTCTCTACGTAAACTATAATGTACCGTGGATAGGTTTGATTTGGATTTTGGTATAAGTTAAAAACTATAGGTACTTCAAAACTTAAAAGGCTTACAAAATCCTCAGCCAGTACAAATAAAAACTTAGATTAATTACAAATTTTGTGAAAAGAAGGCTGTTCCTAATATCTATAAATATTCAAATAGCTTCTGAAGTGAGTTGATTAAGTACTAAACGTAGGTAAGTAAAAAATAAAAATTATTAATAAATTAACAAGAGCGAGTGGACTGACGAGAGATGAGAGTGGTTAATCCAGTAACTCACCCAGAAGACATGACCAACCATGAACAACTCAGCAATCTTTACATGTTGTTGTTAATAAAGAGCTTAACGTAGCGTTCTTTGGCTCAAGGAGCAACTCGACTAGGGATGTACCCTCCACTTTACAACGCGTTGGTTAGTTCACCATGGGGGCTAAAAAGGCTGGTTTTGTTGAATCATAATGAGATCCTATTGTGAATGAAATTACAAATCGTAAAATGGACACATATGCAATTCAAAATATGATCCCAAAACGTTTCTAAATCTGCAATTCATTTATTTGTCAGCTCATCGGGTAGGGCGGAGAGGTTAATAACGTATGATTGATCGCCCGGGTGCTGCCAAGTGTCAATAAACCAGCAGGTTAACTAAATAAAAACTCTATTAAAAGGACCTTTTCAACAGACAGCTCAGCACTAGATACTCGCTCTCTAGAGTATGTAAGGTAAATCTCTCATAGCTTAGACCACAAACGTTATGCAACGCTCGACGTGGCGTGCGTGACCGCTAGTGACGGGCGCCCACACGTCGCACGCGCTCTTGATGGACAATTTGCATCAACGTAGCGATACAAACGCTAGAGAAATAGTCGTTCTGCTGCCACTATGATTGGGGTACTATATTTGTTGGTGTACAGGTCCCCCAAAGGGTTGATATTATGACAGTAGACAGACTAAAATATTAATGAAGAATCAAAACTATTTTAAGTATATTCTCAAAAGGTAATTTATATTGAATCCACTGATATGAGATTACCAGATTTTTTCTTTTTTAAAACTTCATTCACGTTCGTTTCATTTTCAAAATAACTTGAATTACTTTTTTCCCGACTGCGGTGAAGCCTAAAAGGAGGGTTATATGTTTGGCCTGTATTTATGTATGTCTGTATCAATGTTCTCTCGTAATCGTAACTATTAAACGGCTGAACCGATTTTGATGAATGACTTTCACTGTCACCTTCGTCCACCCAGTTCAAATTTTATTTGGTAACGTGTTCCGCCTGCTACCTTAAGTTTTTATTAATGTCTAGATGAGTTTCAGATTATTTACTTGTTTCATGTTTTTCAGTATAGGTACATTAAATTAATTTTGTCGTACCACAGTTGGGTATTTTATTATATAAATTACTTCTATTTACGTAAGTAACTAAAAATACATTTGACAATAATTTGACTTGACGTCTACTTTGATTACATATTGTTACTTCATACAAATTAAATTTATTGTTTTATTGCAATCGGCTGTAGTTATTATTTTTTCTTTTATTGTCACTTCAACATCGCTTTATTAAGGCAAGGCCACTGCTGGACATTATATACCAGTCATAAAATTTATGATGGTTACATAGATATGAAGACAGACTGAGGGTTGACTATTGTTTCACTTTATTTTATTGGCAGCTACACAGCTACAATAAAAAAAATGTAATTAATTTAATAATAGTCGGGTTAATTAAAAAATAGTACGTGTTTATTTATAAATGTAATTACCACAACAAATGGTCTTAAATTGCTTGTATCCTGTATTTTCAAAACACGATAGCGAAAACACAGTACAAATATATTTTTAAACTGCTGTCCTCCTGCGTTCCCAGGATAAAAAGTAGCCTATATTTTGTTTCAGGGTATTTTTTTTGTAAAGACTAAAGTTGGTGGCCTCTGATGGCTGCAGCAACCTTACCTGACAATGATCTATCTATTTGTAAAGTTTCATCCAAATCCCTTCAGTAGTTTTTGCGTGAAAGAGCAACAAACATACATACAAACTTTCACGTTTATAGTATTAGTAGGAAGATGACTAGTTTAAGTTTAAGTTCCTTAAACACTAACGTTTCATTTCCACAGCGATATGATACAAACAACTTTATGTTCACGACGCAGTTCTAAGTAGGTGTGACTAAAATATCTATTTTCCTGCTTGGTTGTAAATTCTCACTGAAGTGGTGTTATAATGTTAGCAGGTATTTATAATAGGTAGGCCTGCTTTGACCACACTCTCACCGTGGTCAGTGATGTAACCGAAGGTGATATGGACACAATACTTAGGAAGGAACTGGCTCTCAAGTGCAACAGTCAGATCATTATAAAGTAGGGAAATATAAAGTTAAAAGGTACTGAAAATTAATCACATTTTCCTTTATGTTTTTGACTTCTTATAAGTCATATACAATAATATATGCAGGATGTATGCATATATTATATGCAATTGGTATACCGTTTAAATAAAATTGCATCATGTTGTATAAAATATACCGGAATAATATCTTGCGGAGTCTAAGGTTTTTGCTTTGAACGGCGATGACCTCCGACCCGACCCGCTATGCGCTTAAATTATTGCATACAACCGGTTCTACATATTAGGTGGACCAGGAATCCTTGTACTAAAAGGTTGTACCTACCAGAATCATTTGAATGTCGCTATTGCTGTCTCGCTTTTTACTCTCGTGGAAAAAGAGATGGATTATAGAATATGAAAAAGAGATGAATTGTAGGATAAAAACAGTGGATGGTTAAAAGACGATAACTTGATAACAATAAGGTTGAATTAGCAACTATAGTGTGACCGGATAAATCAGTTCAATTATGACGACATCGCTAGCCACGCGTCTAGCCCCTTCTCCCCTAAAGTCGTCTCAGGCGTGGACTAAATTATCCGGTATCGCACAATAGCTACTTTTAATTCTGGGAAAACATTAGATTTCTTAGTACTTAAGTCGGGTAACCACGGGACTCTTACTCTATGATCAACTCTGACTTTGTGAAAATAAATATTATTAAAAGTAAATACATAAAGAAGAAGGCGCACTCATACCCTCCCGCGCGTGTACTCCAAAAATGTCTACGTTTTCGTCTATCGCCCAATATGGACCAATGGAATGGTCTCACTATTCTGCTTGTGCGCTGTGATACAGCGTAGGAAATTAAATCAGTCCGATTGTATGAAGTGCGTATCTATAGACATTTCGATCCTTACCTAAATAAAGAGATGCCTAAGAAATGCTAAGAAACGATAAATATTCGCGCGTTACATTTTCTGACACTTTAAAATAATATAACTTAGTTATTGATAGTTAAATAGATTAGATACCTATCTACACATTTTATTGATCGTTCTTTACGAGGTATCGATTTTCACAACTTTGAAATTTCGAGTCGCAGCGACAAAGAATATCTTTTCATTCCAACGACTAATACCTCTATTAATTTTACAAACAAAAAAGTTGGTTGCGTTTATAAGCCTAAAGTTGAAAATCAAATGACCTACGTACTATACAAGTTTATTTAATTACTAGCTATGTTTCCCGTGGTTTCGCTCGCGTTCCCGGGATAATGTAACTTCCTACTTATTAATGAAAGAATTTTTCAAATCGAACCAGTAGCTCCGGAGATTAGCGCTTTCAAACAAACAAACTCTTCAGCTTTATTATTAGTATATAGATTGATAGATTTAGGTGAGGTAGGTACGTATGTTTTTCGGTCATAAACGTAAACTTCTTTTTCTTAAACTTTTAAGAAAAATAAAAAATTAACAATCTTTTTTATTGCCAAATACATTTCTAAGCAAAGTAAGTAAATTTTTAAAATTAAAATTAACAAAATTGTTATGAATTAAATAATACCCGTATCACGTTTGAAAAATCTTCCAAGAATACAACAAAAATCGAAGCGCTACAAATTCAGCAACTCAAAAGGTATATTACCGGACGAATGTGACCCGGAGTCGACACGGCTATAATGTTTTATGGGGTCTGCTGTGTTTTACGATTGTCACATTTAATTACTTCATTGCCGGCAATTAAAGTTTGGTGGAAACGATTTTTTAGGTTTTACAGCTGCATTTGGGTAAATAAAAGCTTGAATCACTATATTTGTTTTTTACCACACACGAGCTCAAAATAGTGTTGTTGCAACTAGATATCGATATAATTAAGCTATAAAGCATTTTTTTTACTAAAGCGACTGATTCTGTCCCGCTACTTTTAACTCAAAATTTGCAGATTTGACCCAAAAAATCATTCACCTAACATTGAAGCCTCTTTATCAATATTTGGTCTACTGATAGTAAAAAAATAGATATGTCTACATTTTTATCTAATTATAGTAATTGGAATACTAAATATTCTACAAACCAATATTTACTGAACTCTTGGTGCGCGAGTTGGATTTGCATTTGTCCGGTTGATTATCATTGATTGGAAGAGAAAACTCGTTATATCGATGATTACATTAACCATTTCATCGACAGTGAAATAACGTCAGTACATCACAATAATTCTTTCTCGTATCGCCCATAAAAAGCTATGGTCAGTAAATTTCACGGGAGCGCGTGCGTCCCTCGATACCTTTCAATAGAACTCGATATGGTAAATAGTTAAATCGATATAATATTCTTACTTTCATTTAAGTCACTACCAATTTTTTGCGATTTATAAGTATGAACATTATCACAAAATATTTGACGTTTACTGTTTTAATTAGTAATTTATATTAACGAAGATAACATTAATTGAGTGTGTTTTCGTTTAAATTAGGAATGTTTTAATATAAAAACCGTCACAAAAACTTTATTATCCAGTTCTGTAGGTATACTAACATAATTTTAATCGATTACGACGAACCGTAATCAGGCTGCCGGTAATTGGCAATAATTGTATCAAATAAATGTTTAATTAAATTATTTTTATAACGCCATTAGCATTTTAGTCACATAATATTTTTATTTATATGTGAGTTGGTACATTAATTTACTGTTCGTTAAACTTATTAATTATTTAATCATTCAAACTCAAAACTTATTTTTAGGCCCTGATTAAGCACTTAAGAATGTCAATAGTTATAATTATTACAATAGACTCAACCATATACCTACAATAAAGGGTTCGTGCTTCTATCAGATTTTGGAACGAAAGCCTTGAGATTTCATGTGCCTAAGTGCCAAAGTGGGTTTATTATTTTGTTGTCAACTCTTGTAAAACCATGGTTTAAAGATAGCCAGCCCGGGTCTTTTTGTTTGATGAAGTAAAAAAAAAACCAGACAAATGCGAATCCGACTCGCACACCAATAGCTCCGTACTATAGATTGGTTCGTAGGACAAAATTAATAGATAGTTGAGAAACTGTTCTTCCATATATCGATATACTTAGTAAGTAGCCAGTAGTAGATCAATAAGTAGATAGGTATTAGTAAAGGTTGGTTTATACCAACCTAATAAGTATATAATCAAAAGTAAAATATAATCAAAATCTGATTAAGGGAGCACCTATAAGTTATAGGTACTTCTATATGTAGCAATGAACAACAAGTACATGCCAGCAATAACATGCCGCCATATTTAAATAATTTAAATTCAGCCACGTACCACCGGTGCCAGGAGCGGACTCCAATAATTGCCGCATTACAAAGTTCAGGTGAGACTAATCTCAGATTTATATTACATTGTTTCGCATAGATTAAACTACGATTTAGTGCCCTTCGTTAAAATTATTAAACATAGAGTAGTTGTAACCAATAAAATTATTTAATACAATAAAAAAGCTTAAAATTAAATCTCCAGTGCAACCACTGAGTTATATTACTACGTAACTCAGTGTGTCCAACTTATCTTTTAATCTCCTAGTAAGTAATGACAAATTGTTGTTTGCTTTTCGCGAAAATCAAAGTAATTTTGAAATATGAAAATAAATATATTTTTGAAATATTTCATGCAAATACTTGAAAACCTGTACAAAACACGACTTAGAAACATAACAAATTAATTTACCCATTTTTTTTTATTTGAATTTAGTTTCTTTTATAAGGATTTGATAATATTTTGTTATTTATTAATTTTATAAAATACAGCTATTGCATCAAAACCATTAAGAAACCGCTGCATTGAGCTCGATGCAATTACCGATATCCGTTTTTGCGCTACAAATTGACATGGAAACAAATGATGGGATATTAACCACTCTATACGACTCCCGGTGAAGTCGAACCGGACCGGATAAATAACGTGCTGGGTTAATCTAATTACTTAGCACAATGTCTTATTTGTAACTTTTTGTTGTGCAATTAAACGCGGCTTCGTTCCGCGTGTAAACAGAGATCGGCGCAAGCGCACCGATTTGTTACAACCCTGTGCATTTGCAGTTTTATTATATTGATTCGCTATTGGTGTTAACATTCAATATTAATTTGTATTCGTTGTGGGAATTAGAAATTAAATACAGTTGTATGTTATTTTTCATATGATTTCGAGTAGGTAGGTATTTGTTGCAGTCGTGTAATGTATTATGGGTTTTCTTTTGGAAAGTCTTTTATAGCATTTGTTTCTTGTTTGGTTAATGTCTTCATAGAAATTTTGCAAATGAAAATATTGAGAGATATACCCCGCGGTCCATAATGTCTAAAGCCCCTTAAATGTCATGACTTAATAAGTAATCTAGGTAATGCCTCAATGGTTTCAAATGATGTATTTATTTTGTACACTAATAAATTACCATATTTCAAATTAAAACCTTTTTTTAGGTATTTCGGATAGTCTTGTAAAATTTTACCACAATCTAATCATTCAAGTTATCGAGGTTGTCAACAATTACGAAATCTATACAACCAAATTATCATTTCCTTATATTCAAATTTAAATTCTAAGCAATGAGTAAAAAAGTTGAAGTTAACGACCACCACTATTATAGTCAAAAGGTGCGCGTGCGCTGCAGATAAAACGACAATTAATTCCATTAGCACGCGTGATTTGATCACAACATGTCGACTCGACATTTCAATAGATTCAAATTGCCATAGACATTAGTGCGCGTGACTTTAATAATTAATTATACAATAACATTTGATAGTTGGTAGGTACAAAAATATTTGTATAGAAATATCTTTGTACATATATTTTAAGCAACGTAATAATAGGTATGTAAGGAGAAACTCTACAACACAAAAATAATGGGATTTTGATATTATTATGAAAGCTAAACAACAGGTATATTTTTTTAAATTAAATACTGATCTATTTCGATATTGAAGATAAAATAAAAGTAAAAATTAAAAGCTTTTATTTAATGACCTAAGTACTTACCTAGTAGTAGTAAAATTAAGAGTCAAACTTTCCATTTGTTCTTAACCCTACATTAGTAGCAACCCTAACTGTTTAACTGATGTTTTAATCGCCCGTGCGGTGTTAATTTCCTCTTGATCATTGGTAGGTAAGTGCTAAAACAATTTTTTTTTATAAAAAAAAGTAAACATCGATTATTAACACGTTCCCGGACATGGAGTTATTTATTAAATCGACTCGCACGCATTGTTATTTCAAGTAATAGAATGGATATAAAAACTAAAGAATCTATGTTTTTAATTGTTAACAATATATTGATGGGTGATTCTAATTCGATTAGAAAAGATAGAACTTACCAGTCTGAAAAAGTTTCAGTGTCAACCTGAACATAGTCGGTAATAGAGCTTTTCAATGTGATATAACTCTGATAAATATTTTATGACATGGTCAAATGGGAACTAAACAAAAAGATTATTATTTAATACGAGTATACACAATACGTTTCGATGAAGTTAAAAAATACCAAGCAACAGATTTATTAATAGTAGAGATCGTAATGGTATCGGATACAAAACGAATAATAAAGCACATAACCCGGGATGTTATTAATGGCATTATTCAAATTCCTTTTATTAGATTAACAGTGGAAGCCCTACTGTGTGGAGAATGCAAAATATATAAATTACTTTGTTTTTATACGACTTCATAATGATTGTGATACCATGTGAATTTACTATAACTACGTATTGTAGAAGTGGTATTTGTTGTATGAAGGACTCTTAATAACAGCGCTGAAGGAATAATCTTATCATCTATGAGTTTGAAAGTTGAATGTATGTACATAAAAAATATATGAAAGTAACTTTGAATTGTAGGAAAGAAATATCTATTCTGTTTTGGTCACACCCCTTTATTCTTATACAAAGGGTTAATATAAATGTATCAATATGAAACTACAGATATCTTAATTTGTTATCTAAATTCGTATTTGTTATAATAATATCGTCATTATTCGCAAATTTACACATTTTTAGACTTGTATACAGGGTCACTGGTACGTAGTAGGTACGTAACTAACGCAAAACCTCATAAAGGTGACTTGACGTGATGAACGCTGTACGACTTTTTCTAATTCAATGTTTTTTTCCTATAGAAAAAAAAACATATTTGCAAATGCTAACCTTCTTAACTTCAAATAAACTATCCATAGACAGACACAGATGATTATCTGATGCGTATTGTGGCTTTCTAGCCGTACGCACGCGGCACGAGGCAGTCAAGACAGAGTACGATTTGTGGAAATTGAACGATTGATAGAAATCCCCACTAAAACAAATTATTTTTTTCGCAAATAGGTAGATGTAACATTAATAATGACATGACCAGTGCCGATGTTTACGTAGCGCAGGTAAAGGTAAGCATCATCGGTCGTAACATAAAGCTTGCACGAGCGCACAGAGCGTCCATACTTTTAGACTCGGCATGATTAGTAAGAAAAAAAACTTGAAAAAATATACCTATATCAAAATGTAGTGCAATCGATTTCACTATCGATTCTGAACAAACTACTTTCAGGGTTCGAGTTTATTCAATGACACGTTGTATATAGGTAATAGGTATAATATAATTTTGATCAACCTCAATGTTCAATCGTGGTCACAAGTGGTCTAGGTACTGACCAAGATGTTGATAACTGCTGAGTTATCAACATCTTGACGCATCATCTATGCGCGAATAGAAATGCGAATTCATAAGTGCCTTATCATGACCCAAACTGTATAAATTAACTGAATAACATCGTATACCTAGGGGACGATTGATGATCCAGCTATAGTATAGTGGCTGTTACCAAGCCATCCTTTTACAAAATGCAAATGGTAACTCATCGCAATTCACATCATAAAACAAATCACAACATGAAATAACATAATGCAATTAAAACACTGCGGGTAATTCAATAAAATATATTAAAATAAATATGAGAGACAATAAACTGTACCGCTACTGACCCATAAAACATTTTTATTTACGCCAGTATGATATACGCGTCGCCACGGTCAAAATAAACTCTTAATTTTTTAATATTAAGTATACCCGTCAATGCTTCCACCACATACAGTGATGTCATGACTTAAACCAATAAACATGAAATATCATGTGATCGTGAGATGCATGCGTGATGCTTACTTTCGTGCTACATAAAAATAGCTACACGCAACCAATAGTGAACGTTAAACAAATCATAGATAACTGGAAAATAACTTAAATGCTGTTAAGTAAATTAACGTCAAGTAGAATAGCCCATATAAAATACATATGGTTGAATTCAAATTCGTCAAAGATGACGAGGCAGTGACGATTTGGTTTTAAATAGAAAACAACAGTTGGTACAGTTGACAGTAATCATATTACAACAATGATAAAAATCGGGGCTTACGGTCAACGCATTTTGATATCAGAGACACGATCAACCATGTTTCATTTGTCAGATGACTCAGCGTTGTCGCTGACGTGACGCTCTCAAAATGCAAATTTTTGAAAAACCGAACAATATAAATCTCGATCGGTCCATCTCGATTCGTCGACGGTATCCACTGGTCCCGCCAAGCAATTGAATTCAGTCGATCACTAATCGATGTCTTGTCCGTGATAGGCGCGGTCGGGGGCCTCGGCAGCAGGGTGCCGACTTACCACACAATCCATCGTTAACTTCTTTCTTTCTTTCATTATCAACATTACTTTCAATATCAACTTTACTCACTGCTCATCTAAAGTTCATAATATTTAATATCATATTAAATGTTGTATCTTTTTGTAAATTGTTCTCTACCGTATCTTCGTCAGCAAGTTGGGATGCTTCGTCATCAATAAATACCGTAAGAGTTATTACTACGATATGTATTACTTTGTTCATCGTTTGGAGATAATTCCTTTTCGTATTGAGCATTGAATTTAACCTCATTACCTATCTTAATAAAGGATTTGCCCTTTCGCGCCGACTAATCACAAATGAGCATGTAAAGTCTGTAAATTATGTTGCATTGAGTTCGTATTACTGATGTTTTTTTTATTTATTTTATCAATGTAGAGGTTGCTTATTCATAATTAGCCCCCCTCGAAGTTTATTACTTCTGTATGAATAAAATGATTGCATGCAGTTCTGTACATTTGAATGAACCATTGCGTTTTCCGTTCTGAAATGTCTA
The DNA here is from genome assembly GCA_963555595.1 of Tethea ocularis. NCBI lineage: Eukaryota > Metazoa > Arthropoda > Insecta > Lepidoptera > Drepanidae > Tethea > Tethea ocularis. Next base: position 4,295,777 of record OY741970.1, on the reverse strand, counting down.
TCAAAACTTTTGTTAAATGTTGACGTTTGGTTCAAAGAGCTGCTTGAAATTTATAATAGTAAGCTTCAATTCAGTTTATTTTGTTATTGTTTTCCTTGTTAATTTACTCGCTGTATTCACAAAATATTAAGTTTTTGTCGTAGGTTTTGTTCATGTTTTTATAGACTATTACCACAAATTTTATCAGTAGATAGTATTTAAACTTGATTATTATTTTCTCAAATACTAACTCATATTCACGAAATCCTTTGGAAACAATGGTTTGATTTTTTATTATAAAAATAATCTTCGGATAAGCAATTCATGGATGACCGGATCGGATTATTGATTATCCTACCGATTATCTAGCCATTGAAAAGTCAGCCCTCAATCAATAAATATTTTAATTTTTAATACCACTATTGTGATTAATTTAAATTTACATGTCACATAAATATTAAAATTAAACTTCTTTTTGTTGTTCTATAATTCAGGGCTATTGATTGCCCAAATCATGCCCAGCTACGGCATCTTCTTATAGACAGAATCATAGTCATCCATATCCCAGTGCCATATATAAAGTGTCGAAGGTTGGGCTGATGACTGCGAGAGTCAAGAGCAGCGCTCGTGGTAGCCCCCCGCCGCCTCACCCCAGGGGACGTACCGACCCGCCGAACTAAATCAAATAATGACTAATCGATTCTCTCTTATATTGCACAGTAGGTTCACGTCAAACGTTATTCCTCCCTTTAATTTTTATTGTATTATTTGCATAAATCCGGATTCGTTATAGACAATGCCGTGATTGATTCGTTTTTACCGTTTGATTGATGTTTATTAGTTCGGTAGTCGGAGTTTTGGGAATCATTAGATGAGTACGGTGTCTTATGAAGAGTAATGGTTGCACCGCTTGTGGTACTCAACTTAATTCGAGGTTTGACCGTTTGTTATTTATGATTCCAAGTGTAGGTACTCACACTGTTTAATACGTTTTCCTCATTTGATTACTGAAGGTCTTTGAAGGGCTAACGTTTTGAGGATCTTAAGTTGTCGGTATTTTGACCTCCATTTTTTTATCCCTGATAATGAGTACTCCGTACTTTTTTTCTGGGGGTCTATCAGCTCACGAATCAGCTGATAACCGCAAGGTTTTGGGTTCAATATATTATGATAATCATTGTGACTATATTGCAATTTGATTTTGCGAGGCACTGGTAAGTTGTCTATAATAGTTGATAAGATGTAAATATGTAAGTACTTATACTTTTCGTAACGAATTTTCATGCGATTTTAGTAATTAATGAGGAAGGTTTATGTGTATAATTTGTTAAGGTTTTGTGTAAATTGTTTGAAATATGATGATAATTGTTGAAGATGCAGTTCCCGCGAAAATACGAATAAATTTATAATAACTGTAATATTAAACAGCATGTATAAATAAATACTGCATTACTTACAAATTACATTACAAATGCCTGCAGTATTATAGTTATACACTGAATAACATTCTTTTACACCCATATTTTATTACCCAAAGACTTAACGATTAACGAGAGATTTCAGTCTTGACCGTAAATAACCCGCAGCTAAATTTGAACAATTATATCGTATAGCTTTCGTTGGATTCGATTTTATTATGGCGTCAACTACGCCTACGCTTTAACTATTCTCATTGGAACTGGTTATTTTGTTTTTTTGTAAATCCTAATACTTTGACGCTAACTTCCATTACTTCAGAATGGGTAATTAAGTATAATTATTGTATTATGTCAGAGGTCGATGACGTAATCAGTAGGGATACGGATACTTATCACTGGTTACTAAGTATAGTACTGACTTTTTGGCGGGAACTTGCGAAGTGACGTTGCGTTTTCATTGTATTTTTATAAAATAGTGTATTTTTTGAGTTTTATTGAATATTATCGGTGGTATTTTGTCCAATAAAGATCAATACAAGTGCACCAGTGAAGTGAAATGAAATGATTACGTGTATAGTGGCTTTTCAAGTTGTCTCAAGAAGTCCATGAAAAGTTTTAGTAGAACGGCTACCATTGTACTAAAACCTAACTAAACTGACTGACTTTGACTCGAAGAAGATTTAACATGACTTGAACTTTGAAACTTGACGATTAACGAGAACTTAATACATGAAGAATATAAAAATACCTACATTGCTCAACTTGACATTGGCAAAATACACGAAGTGTGATGCCAAAAAAAAAAAAAAAAAAAAAAAAAAAGTATAGTACTTTGTGTTAACACTTACTAGTTTTTTTTTAAATATCACCATTCAGACTCTATTGTCTGGCTTGTCGAAATTGAATGGAATTATTTTTAAAGGAAACACCAAAATTAAATCACACTTAAGTATCTACAAAAAGCTTTCGCAAGACAAGAACAATTTTATAACGTAAAATCCTTAGCTTTTAGGTATATTTGATTTTTTGTTAGCTAATTCTAAGAATCATTAGGAAATTCATTTGCAAATGAATACTATTTAATATTGAAATTAGTAAAAAATAAGGATTGAATGCGCAAAAAGCTAGCTTCACACTTCAACCATAATATCCAATTGATTTTACAATGAAAAGATTGATAGACTTCAAAATTAAAGGATGTTCATCAATAAATGATTTATTAAATTATGTGTCATTGATTACACATCGGAGCTTATTAATAACTAGCTATCCTCCGCAGTTTCACCCGCATTTCCGGAATATTTTTATCCGGAACGCGGGTAAATCTGCAGGGTGGAATGGAAGCTAGTTAAATAATTTAACATAAAAAGGCGTAAAGGTTAAGGTTCAAGGCGATGATAACTTAGTAGTAGTGACACCGGATGTCGAGATGAAGGTCCCAGGTTCGAATCCTACAATGAGCATGAGCTTTCGGTGAAGGAAAACATCGTGAAGAAACCATAGCACGGTGGTAGGGTACTTTGTAGTACCCGCCTGGCTGGCTACCATCCTCAAGTTGAAAATCTGTCGCCAAGCACCTTTTGGTGTGCTCCGACAGCTGCACTTGAGAGCCAGTTCCTTTCTAGGCTTTGTGTGCTTACCATCATCGGCCACATCTTCACTGACCACGGTGAGATTGTGGTCAAACACAGGTCACAAAAAAACGGGTTCAGTCTTTAATCTAAACGGTTCTGATATACAAAAATCTGTTATGTTTTTCACATTCAAATTTATGATATTCAATAGGCTTTTTTATATTTGGGAATACTATAAAAGCCTATAAATAGTATCCAACTGTCAATGCACAGTATGGTGACACAATTATGGAGTTACAGAATAGAAATACAAATATGATAATACTAGTTTATTCATCGGCAATTGTAAGCCGATGTTACGACTTCATTTCAAATTGCTGTAAATAGACGAATAACTGCCTGTGGAATTAGATCTCGAATTGAATGTGGGTAGGAATTGGGAAATTATGGTTATTCGCTTGAAATATACTTACAATAAGATGTTACAGTTTATTTTATTTGTTAGTTGGTTTCATTACATATACCTACTTACTGTATTTATTACAATTTCTTTTAAACAATCTTTCTATCCAGAAGATTCTATATACCCTTTTTGAAAATATACATACTTGATTATACTGACTCATTTAATGCATGCTATCTTTAATTCTTAATCATTAAATAAACGTCTCAATTACCTTTTTTAGTCTCCAGAGCACACAAATATTCGAGACTTAAAAATAAATAAAGATTATTTTTTGCTTATTATTTTAAAGAACAGTCCAAGAACTCAAGCAATGCCTGCCAAATTGATCGCAATGTGGTTAGACAACATGGTCTCTGAATGCAATATGTACGAATAAATTTGATTGCCCACTTTTCAGAATCATAAGTCCAACTACAATGACTTTCAAAAGTGTGCTTTATAATTTAGTTTATATGACTTCAATTATAATGATAATGGAGATGATAAAAGGCTTGTTTCAAATACGGCTAGTGATGCGAATCACAATGTTCGCAGCAAGTTTGTACGGGAGTCGAGTGCAGGTGACAAATAGTCACGCCACTCTGGAAAGGTCGGAGGCGAAGCGACACGTCGATGTTTTTATTTTCTCAAGTCGATGACTTAATATTAGTGGTGGAACTATCGACCTGATTTGTCATAAAACAATTTTAATTGGTCTTATATAATAATTTAAGTAGGTGACACTTAGCATTGCATATTCAGGATATAGGATGTCATCATCATCATGTCAGCCGAAAGACGTCCACTGCTGGACAAAGGCCTCCCCCAAGGATCTCCACGATAGCCGGTCTTGCGCTACCCGCATCCAGCGGTACATAAGACAGGATGTATCCAGTAAGTAGATAATACAGTATAAGTAATTACTTGTCGTATATCTATTATCGATCTAAAATATTATATAAGGAATGTTACTAATTGAGTTTTTGATATATTCAGATGAAATCAATACATTTGAATGTTAATTAAAATGTCGATAATAATAAAGAATATCGATAAAATTCCAGATGATGTTAGCAACAGCGTCCCATCCCTTACTTTATAGATACATATCTCTTAAATGTATGCATTCAGCAGCACATAATTCAGGATTACAAATTGTTTGTTTTAGGCCGAGACACCAAATGTATTGGCGTGATTCCAACTTAAAAGGGAGGCGATAAATATATGAAAAATCTGATGAAGCATTGCAAAATGGAAGGTCGCGGTTTTTTTTCTTCGCATCACGACATTTTTCTCGTTTGGCTGACAAAGGACACAGAATTTAAATTTGTTTGCATATTTTGTCGTTGACAATGTTTATTTTGGTCCATGTGTAATTGTTTCTTTGTAAATGAATAATAATTTGTATGGTAATTAAGTTTCTTTACTGTTATGCGAAAAGGAAAAAAAAGGGAAAATACTTACACCAAAATGGTTTTAAATCCTAAATATCTTCACATAAATATGCATACCTACCTAATATGTCATGGTGAATATTTAGAACTTTATATTTATAAAGTTCACGTGTAAAACACTACTTCAATTTGGTAATCAAATGGTATTATATAGGTTTGTGTATAGACCTCTGTTTGACCAAAATTTCACCGTGGTCAGTTATGATATGTCCGATGGTGGTAAGCACACAAAGCATAGAAGGGAAATGGCTCTCAAGAGCAGCGGAACATACCGAAACCGGTTTCTTATTTCTTTACTTATTATTTTTCTTTCATATTTATTGATTTAATCTGAATCTTTTAGCTCAGTTATGATATAGATAATATCATAACATTTAATGAAGATAATGGTCAATAAGGAGGTGTTAATTTAACTACTTAATATTTATGACTTCTGTTGAATTTTGAATCCATTTCTTAATATATAATTAATAACTTTAATTATAATATTCACAATTATTTTAGACCTAATTTATTTATATAAATAAAGACATCACACAGACTTACCATCCTTTTTTCGATATTTTCATAGTTAATCTGCTTTTCTCGGATTAACAAATTATAGATTATCAAAATTGGTCCAGCCGTTTTCGAGTTATAAATAGTGTAAATAACTGGACATTCTTTTATATATTAAAATTAAAAAAATTGATAAAATATTTCCAAAAGAGAAAAAAAAATAAAAAGTACCTACACACCATCAATTTTAAAAACGCGTTTCAAATTTCAACAATCTGTATTTTCTGATATCACGTCAATACTAATATAACATGTTCATATATTACATATATATTGACAGCATTATAGAAAATTATGACTATTTAAGTGTAAATTCCACAATTTGAATGATTGTCAACTGGTTTCACGATGTAATAATTATCTTATCTTCATTGACGGATTGAGATGTGGCTTGAATTATGTCTATTGATTGATAAAAGAGTGGAATTAAATATGACGTGATAGCATATCTGATGTTATTTATAGTTATTTGAAAATTATTTGTTTATATTACTGATATATACAGGCTGTTTATAAGATCATGAAATAAAATACTGTATTTGAAATGACAAAAAAAACTTTTTACGATTTAAACGTGACAGTAATAATATATAACAGTATATATTTTATCTTTTTATGCATTATTTCCATAACTAAATCATAATCACTCCTCTGTAAAAACTTCAGCTTTTAGGAGTAAAGGCTTAGGCTGAGTAGACTACATAGTTAGTTAGGGCTCTTTTATTTTATAAGTAATATACCTACCTAGATACAGAAAAAAATCCTGTGGAAAAGTTAATAAGAATTGATAATTATTATTTTTATCAAAAATAACTTGGTTGATGTTACACTTATTTATACAAAAAGTGGATAAAATATTATGACATTTTTTAACACATTTTCCTATAAAATTGAAACATCAAAATCGTGCCGACTTTATTTTTGGCACAGTGAACGTCAAACGGTCAAAGTTGAGCGGTTGACCCCCGATGACCTTGCTAGTAGGTACCAGAACTTGACTCATATGGTGCGAATGGTTCAAGGTCTGTATTTTGAGAAAGATAATGCTACGTAGAAAAAGTCTCAACAGGTTATATTATAGTGTCAACTGTCAACATAAAAGGAAGGAAACAGTATAATATTAGGTATTATTATAATATAACTATGTTGTATTCTATTAAATATTTTGAATTTCTAAATTTATATTGTCATAAGGAAACCTGCCCATACTTATTTTAAGGCTTTTTCTAAAAAACAAAACATCATTAACAAATCGTAATAATTTTACAGACCCTTAACCAAATTTAACCCAAAACCGCTGATGTCACAAACGTACCAAAACATAGTGGAACCACATAAACACCAGTTTGGTATTCAAATGAGGTCGGTAATGAGTAGCAGCGTATGATTTCTGGGTAAAATATGTACATTATTTAGTTGGTCGGCCGACGGCAGCCGCGGGCATGGGCGCTAAATTAAAAACACGTCAAATGGTAAATTGGACCAAGACATCTATTAAGGGGGTTAAGGCACGGTTATAATGAGGTCGGAATATTTATGCAGGATTGCTTAAGTTATGATTTTTGAAGTCATGAGAAATATTTATTTATGTATTTATTGTGGTCCAATGAACCTTAATATTAATGTAGTGTGATGAAAGATGATATGGAAATGATCAAGGTGATGATAGCTTAGCAGTAGTGATCCACGTAAAAGGTGAAGTACAAAGTGATCATAACATAGTGGTAATACTTTTCAGTCTACTTGATTCACTTATTTACCTTACTCAAGTTAAAAAACTTGTTACAATTATTTACTAACTCAGTGTTCAACTACAGGATTTAGGAGCTGGACAAAAAATAGCACATGCAAAAAAAACACTGTTACATCTTTTACGTTTTTTTTATTTTTGTTTTTTATAGGTTAGTTTTAGTTTGGTTTAGATTATAGTGTACCTATTAATTCCTGTAAAAAATAAATTTGGCTTATATAAATGAATTTCTATTACTAATACAAATATCAACATTCAAAGTAAACACAGCTTTACCACCAACTAGAGGTATCAAGAAACAAGAGCTCGAAGGCTTTTACTTAATTCAGAAGCGCAGCGGGTGTTCCCAAAACCATTGGCCCGGTACCGTGAAATATGGTGCGCCCGCGCCGGTGATCACCGATCACCTCAGGGCATGTCCTGCATGTCTCGAATACCACCACTTTGTTATTCTAAACGCGGATCGCCTTTTGATCCAGGGGAAAATTAGCTGCGAACATTTTTTTTAATTCGTGTTTGTTGCGAATGATCGCGATGTAAGAATTTGGGTTTTGATCATTGATTGAATATGGATCTTTATTTGAGATTTTTTTTTAATAATTTAATTTGGTTACTAGATAATATTATAACTCTGCAATATAATAATAATTTCACATGGTAGGTATGTTTGTACAGGAAGGAGAAGACCAAAAAAGAGATGGATTGTGTGATATCAGCAAGAAAGGAGTGAATGCAGATGGGACGAATAGAAGGGCTGAATGTAAGATGTATAGGTACATACTTATTATTGCGCCGATGATGATGATGTTGATGATGATGATGATGGTAGGTGTGTTGTGTAAGTACATTTTAAAAATAATGTATTAGTCCATGGTGATTACGTTGATAATATTAAATTATGTATGTTATTCAGTATATTGCTAGAATATTTATAAAATATTAACATCGTTGAAATAAAAAATAGTTTTACATCAAGCAATAAAAATAAATCTATGAAATTAATAAATGTAGATCGAGCAAACCTTGTTAACATTTACCAATTATCAAAAATGATAAATTACTATGACAAGTTTATATTAACAAAATAAATAATGACTTCCAAATCTATGACGATTGCAAAATATAAACTATTCTTAGCAATATTCATAACTTTATTTATTAAAACGTTTATCGATGTCCATGAAAATAGAGATGGCTAAGGTTGAAGTATCAAAATATTATGTCGATAAAGAAATTGATTTCAAAGATATCAAAAGTATCGATGTTCCCTCAATAACAGAAACGATAGTGTAGCAATTTACATCAATATGTATCTTTTTATTTTAATAAAAGCTATACGTAGGTCCTATCTCTACAACTACAAATTAAAATTATACAGTTTACACCATGCAAATAACAAATCTAGGTACTATAGGTACATAAAATTAAGAATTGTCAGTGAATTTAACTATAACTAGGAACAAAATCGATACAATATTTAAGGATCATTTTAATATATCGACAAAGTATTCTATTCCATGTTTCGCAGAAGCCCTAGTGACTATGGCATTCTGTCGGCATTTGACAAAACAAAACGCAATTTTCTCCAGTCAAGAACACATTTATCAAAGGAACAAGTGACGTTTAGGAGTAGCAAAACAAATTGTGAGACCTTTTCGGGCTAAAAGCTTATTTAAAAATTTATAACACAGTAGAAAAAGTTAATTAAGTTTTAATGGAATATAAAACGGGAGTGGATATGGTAGCCAAAAATAGGCGGAGATGTTATAAAATTTAATTAGTTTTTTGAGGTTAATGATGATGCCTTTTTTTCACACAGCTTCTGAACGGGAAATGTAAACAATTATCAGCTTATTATTATGAATTAATGCTTTATAGATTTGATGTTGATTTATGAAAGCAATGATTGTTATACAAAGATAATGTGCTGCGTTGTCCTACGATAGGTAAATGTATAGTTATTTTATTCATGCAAATAAAAAAATAACATAAATTAAGATTTGCAAATGACATACTGTTACCTATCAAAGTATTTATTGTTTGTACCTTCTCAGAAAGAAATAAATAAAAGTATTATCATGCCACTTAAGTTTCTATCTTGCGTATGATTGAGAAGTCCAAAAAGCCTGGTCATTTGAAGAATTTGTTTATAATCTTCTTATTTCAAGCCCTATACCGTGAAATGCGAACTTCATTCAAATCGTTTGTTTACACAGAAGTTTTGGAAAGCGAATATTACAATGCTTCGTAAATCGTCATGAGAGTCCTCGAGGTTTGCCTCGCACCAGAGTTTATGACTCCATTGAAACCTTCGTACGATCGTTTTCACTAAACGCATTATATTGTACGTCGTCTTAGCCCTTTGATGGAGGTCGCGAAACCTCAAACCTGATGATTTAAATGACACCGCGGCCCGTAATTCTAACGGAGTAAATGGTCGAAAAAATTGTCAAAAATATATTTTATGGTCGACGACCGCACCGCATCGAATCAATTTCATCTCATTCTGTAGCTTATATTGGATCATTTTTATCGACTATATGGTTGTGTGGGTGAACGTTAATAACATAGCTTTTAATTGCTCCGTATAAATCATTATTTCTTGTTACGACTTGAAGTGATTTACTTACTGCTATGACACATGCGCGTATCTCTTAAATCATGACGAATGCCAGTGCATTTCGCCTTTGTCATGAATGGCGACTTTATGCGATTTTTAATGAGATATCTGAGATTGAAAAATATTATTTAATCACTCGTTTCGTGGTAGACATTAAGTTTGACAATAACATTATATTATGTAGGTGCTAAACTGAAAAATAGTGCTGATATATTTTTTGTTTATTAAATCTTTTTTTGTTGCTAAAGTTACAAACATTTTGAGAGTGTAATGTTTACATTCAAATATTTATATACAAATATTATATTTAACTCCAATCATAAAAGACAAGGTGTTGTATGGAACAAAGCCTTTCAACCCATGTCGTTCAGTTATTTTTCCTATTAGTTATAACCACACTATTTCGTAGTTCATTAAGCATCATATCGACAGACAGGTCGTTACTCATAAATATTGTTCTCAGTCAATGAGGGATCAAGTCTCGTAACTAGTGTTTGCTTCTCAATTTACAACTGACACATTGGAACAAAGAAATTAATTGATGTTCGTAATGATGGAAACTAATGAATGAAGGTATATAGATTAGTTTTCAAACAGAGATAATATTATACTTCATATATAGACTAATGTTTAAAAAATCTTGAAGATGTTATTTCTTTTCAAGTTTTATTTTGAGATTTTAAAAATAATTTAATATTACATTTCGGAAACAATATCTCCGTTAATTACCTACAAATTAATTAATTTGCATATAAAAATTAAAGTTCCCTCGATTTCTCTAGGATTCAATGATCAGATCCTGACCTAATGACTATGGGACCACCTGTGAAGTACCTAATACCTTTAAAAGGACATGTTTGGTCGTTAAAACCTTCATAATATTTTACCAAATCACTTTAACACTGACATTCTCTAAATCACAAATTACTCTACTCAATTCTCGGGAACAGTCAATCCAATCCATCAAATCTAGCTCTAGGCCATATTCGTCTCTTTCGTGACTTCTGCAATTGCCCTACGATATATTATATTATGTTTGCTTTTAATTAACTGACATTAACCATCAGTTAGAGTACCTTACATGGTTGTAGAAGGTTCCTGAGTTAAGACAAATGGCGTCAGTTACGCGGTTTGTAGATAGCGTGGGAAATGATTTACTTGACTTGGAACGATACTTCTAGGTATAACGCAACTTAGAATCATAAGTTTCAATTGTGGCTGAACTCAGATCATATAGATCCAGTTGTGTCAACATAATAATATGCTATGTTTGTATGTATGGATCATCTTGATGAGGGAAACACGTAAATATAGTTACAATTAATAGAGGTACAATTACTAGTAAGACTTTTAAGTACTTGTATGTGTAAGATACGGGGAAATAAATATTTCATACTGTTTTATATTATAAAATATTTTTTATTTTTTTTATAGATAGTTATAACCCTTTATTGTTACACCACATAGATTTGAGAATTTATATAAATAACTCAACTTAAACAAAAAAGTGTTACAATGGGCGGCCTTATCACTAAAAGTGATCTCTACTATAATATCACATGAATTCATCCCCATACGAATTAAATTCCAAGCCACTTTAAAATAAACTAAACAATTTTTCATTGTCCACACAGTGTAGTTGAAAGTTTTTGAGATACTGTTAGACCGGAGGGCATTTCTCTAATAGTTTCTAACAGAGCCCACAACGATAACTTTGCTTTTGCCTGACCTTTATTTTTGGTGCATAAGGGTAATTTTACAATGGTTTAGTTTCATAATGATTTGGAAAGGGTCGAATCGTGCCCTGGCTATTTAAATGGAGCCTCCGTCAGTAGAGGTTGACTCAGCAGGGAGTACACCCTTAATTGGGAACGTAATATGTTACATCTTCAACTGATGGTATTGTAGGTATATTTTAAACTGGTATAATTTTAGATAGGTACCTTGTTATGTATTGTATTTCCATTTTTTCTCTTTATTTATACAATCAAAACAAATATCATTCACTACATAAACGAACGTCGTGTATAGATTTTGTTTTTTTCACAAAACTAATGATGTACTTACTATAAATAATAATATTCCATTTTGACGTTATAACTAAGTTAATGCAATCATGTGAATAATACATACATAAAAGAAAACTGCAAAAACGGAAAAAATGGAAAGCAATGTCTTCCACTTATCTCGACTGCATGCATGGCATACTTTTTTACAGAATTTGTTATAAAATTAAATAAAATGGAAAGTTGTTTTAAAATGAAAAAGTCAATAGAAGTTTTTATCTAAACATTATGCGGGTGAGATATAAAATTGGCATCAATTCCATTAGTTATTCTAAACTCTCTTAGTTATTCTAACTATCCAAATTTTAGTGATATTAAGTAATAATTATTTCATAAATTATTTTCCTGAAATAGTAGAATTTGAAGAAAATATGCCAATACGCGTTTGGACCACTTCAACTTTTGCAATAATGTCCATACACTCCGTTTTCATTTTCAATTGGCGTCATCCTTTTTCCGTTCATAATTCAAGCTTGATTAGGTGATAACTACTCGTTTGCAGTGTGATTCAACGCATCCTGTTATCCGAAGAAAAATGGTATTGTGGTACATCAAAATCACTTATGTTTAAAAAACCCTGGAGTTAGAATTATTAAAGTCCGTAGGTGTCTTTTCATGTTTATTATTTTTGTTGACGTATTAGATTATGACTATTTTATTGTGTCATGCGTCATACAAAATGTGATTAGAAAAAAGAAAATGAAAATGAGAATGAAAATGATTTATTTGTCATATACACATTACAGAAACATATATACAAATTATAACATAAATTACAAATCGGACTTCATAATCATGTGTGAGGTCGAAAAGGATCGCGACTTAGTTTTACTCTGAGGTACCTAATAATTACATAGCTCAGAGCTGATTTTCAGTATACATAAACTATAAATAAAGTTTCTGTCCACGTGTACGCGGGCCAGTGCAGTAGTGTCCTTTGCATACTATTGAGGTACGTTCTTTTTCTGGAAATGTAATCATCATCAACAAAAAAAATATATATATTCATATATTTCATTTAATTTAATTTAATTTCATTTCATATACCTAATAAATAACTAAAATTGAAAATTTTAAGAAACCCCCGAAACTCACTAGGGATTGATAATAATTTTCAAACGGCTGTGCGGATTTTTTTGGAACACAACTACGAACACTCGGGATAAAATTATCTATGACACAAAAAAAACTGAACGAAAATTTTCGTTTAGTGTTCATTCGTTTGGGAGCTACTATACCACAGACAGACACGTTAAACTTATAACACCCCTCTCTTTTTGCGTCGGGGGTTAAAAATATAAATATTTTGATTGAATGTCATTTTTATACATACGTTTCCAAATTAACTCCAGTATAATGGATCAAAGATGTATGTTGAAAAGAAAATAATTATGTATATAATAAATTGGAAAGCATTTACATCATGTAGCATATTTATTTTATGCACAAACCTGTCCTGTTACGCAGTATAGATTGCACTGAGTTACGATTACGACAGTTTGAGCTTGTTAAAAACATATGCGCACTTACATGTGTAGATTGATTAATTTGTAATGCATATCTAATGTAGATAATCCTTATTTTAAATAAAACTTCGTTTCAAAAGTTTTTAACAAAAAGAAATTAGGTAATGGATACTATAAATAACACGTCAAAACTTTATTTGACTAACTGTTGCCTGCGGTTTCACTCGCGTTCTCGGGATAAAAAGTAACCTTTAACCTTTGGGGATAATGTAGCTTCCTATTAGTGAAATAATTTTTCAAATCGGACCAGTAAATCCGAAGATTAGCGCGTTCAAACAAACTTAAGCTTTATTATTAGTATAGATATGATGTATTTAATGAAAGCTAGTTGTTTTTAATGTAAGAAAAGAGCCAAAGCATTATGCTAAGATTTTTCCAAAAGCGAATAAATAAGTATTTTGTTTTTATTGGTTATGGTCACTCGGTATTTGTGTCTCTTTTTAAATTAATAAGAGATAATCATTATAGTAATTTGAGATTGAAATAAAACCCAATCAGTATGAAAAATTAAGCAAATGAAAACTAAATACACATTTTCTAAACGACTCCAAATGAAAAACTAAGCCTACAACATGTTAAGACACTTGAAACTAAATTCATGGTCTCACACACATCGTATCGAAACTCTCATATTACTTCCTCGTCAAAGGCAATAACTTCTCTACTAATAATCGTAAACGATGTCTAGAATCAAACATTGATGAGTTTTACTTTTATTAACAATAATTGCTTGCTGACTCTTTGTGTGCTCACGTGAAGCGTGCCCAGTGTCAATAAATATTGTCAATTATAATCTAAAGTTTATTTGAAATTGTCCATTTCGATTTTCATTGCTTTACGGTTCTTTAGGACGGCGTCTTATTACCCATCACGTTTCATTTTAACAATCTCTAAGTAAACTTAGAATTGTGTTTGTTGTTTACTAATGTTTTTGAACATGTTTCAATCGTTTTGGTGATTAGGATGGCTCTAGTGTAAGTTGGTACCAATAAATGACTTATATTTAAAAATAATAATAATATTATGATCTTTGTTCGCATAACACCTAAATATAGGTATATAATAGGTAAAATTGAAAATTTAAAGAAACCCCCGAAACTCACTAGGGAATTGATAATAATTTTCAAACGGCTGAGCGGATTTTCTTGAAAGATAGCTAAGAACATTCGGGATAAAATTATCTATGACACAAAAAAAAAAACGAAAATCGGCCGGCCATATCAACCGAAGAACCGACAACCGTTGGGGTAAACGAGTTCTTGAGTGGAGACCGCGAATCGGCAAACGTAGTGTCAGGACGCTCTCAGACTAGGTGAAGCGATGATCATCGCAAGACGGCTGGAAAGAGCTGGACGAGAGTAGCCGAGGATCATGCTCAGTGGCGTGCAATTGGAGAGGCCTATGTCCAGCAGTGGACTAATATAGGCTGATGATGATGAAGTGTATGTTTGTTGTGAGCGTTAAATTGCAGGAAAATTATGGTTTGTCTAATCGGCAGGAAAATAAAGAAAAAACATTATCTTATCTATCTATGAAAGTGAGCTTGTTTGTTACGTCTTGACGCGTCAATAGTAACAAAATTCGGCATGCCGGTAGATCATAACTTGGAATAACATATTTATAGGATACTTTTATCCCTCTGGATAAAACAAGTGATTCTTTAATAATTTTGATTCACTTTTTATTCGTGCTCATTACAAAATACCCGTTTTTGCATCTACATCTGAGATTGCAACATTTTGTAAATAAATAACACTACCTAATTCCGGCGCACCTTTAAAGACAATAAATCTGTTCGAATCAATGAATTATATTATCTGCTTAAGAATCTGGCGCCTAGATCACTTAGGTGACGTCATGACGGGTGTGGTGATCACGGCAATAAATATCTTACAGCAACGGAAAGTGTAATTAAAGACCTACAATTCTTTTAAACTTAACATAAAGCTTTAATGATTACATGTGAATAAAGACATAAATAATTTTAAGGCTACTATGAAAATTAGATTTACAGTATTAAAAAATTATTATCTATTATTAGTACCTATTCAGGCCATGAATAATCTTTTGAGGTGAAATTGACATGCAACAAAAACATTTACGATATAAATTCACAAGCAAGAAATACCTTTAGCATAAATCATTTCACTGTAAGATAGAACTTCTTACTCCATTCTTTTTTTTAGGCAATGTAGTTAATCATGCAGTTCATATGTTCACTCCTACATAGAACTGGGGGTTATGAAAAGTGAATATTTACCTATTTAAACCAAGTTCAGTCAAATCAAACGAGAAAGAAATAAGATTTGCAAGACGCACTGAAAAATGTCATGTAAAACACATAAATGGCGCTGCGCGTGCGCTTAGGGCAGCGTAAGAGGTGTTTCGCTTGAGGTTCGTGGCTAATGAGCTTAGAGGACATTTTCTGTTCAAAGTTAAAGCATACGTTAGAAAGACATAAATCATAATGCCGAGTACAGACAAACTTATCTCAACTGCTCATTGGCCACACAAAAATAATCTTATATTAAAGTTACAAAACAATACAATACAATCTTGATACATTTCATTCATAAAACATTTAAAATCATAACACGACCACGTGCAGCGATCGCACATGCCTTTTATTAAGTTAGTAGATATAGATGGTCCCTGATACATCGGCCAATGTATTCAAATTGATGATTGATTTGAACATGCAGTGTAACTGTGATTGAATATAGATACATAATATTAGTGTCGTGGTTGATACACCAGGCAGATGTTAACCTTTTGAACTATGTCGACAGTCGGATGTTTTGGGGTTTCGTTACGTTTGATTTAAAGTTTTGACATGGCGGCCTCATATGCTTTATAATTTCATTAGCCTTCGTTTTGTATTCAAAAACCTGATAGGTGTCTGACTATGACGAAATTAACTATATTAACCATAAAGTAAAATGTGCGGACTCTTTAATTAAGAATTTTCTAAAATATAGTCCTCCCTTATTTATGAACTATGAAAAGTTTGACAAGTTCTTCTTTATCGACTAAAAATATTGGCCAATTAATTTTACTGTTCAATACCTGAATAATATATTCGATAATTTATTCTTATAATAAAACTTATCCTTTTTCTTTTTAACTGTGGTTATCAAGGGGATCAATACCGCCACATTTGCAACTACATAATATGTTTCGGATGGCATTTCATCGACCAGTCAACTATCTTTTACGTCATCTAATTTGACAGATTTATATGGAGTTTCGTAATATAGCCCAATTTTAGGCAAAACAGATATGTTTCTGAAAATCCGTCAGATAATATATGTTTTACCATAAAGTGGCGATATTAACCCCCCATTTAATGATTCTGATTTAATGTCAACATATTATATTAAAAATATTGTTTGACATCAAGCCTAGGCCGACTCAATAACATGTCAAATTCATAGTCAATTAAAAAGAATTCAAAAGGAAACTACAATAGTTGATCTGAAGGCTTTTTTTACGGCACATCAACGCCTCAAATATGAAAAGAGCAGATATTATTCACAATTTTTTCGTCATCACAAAAGGCAGCGCCGCCAAAAGGTGGCAATTAGCGACAGGTGCCCCTATTCTGGAATCATATAAATTATATTTTTTTCATGACTTGAAACTTGGTAAAAACTTTTGTTCTCTTCAAAGTTTATCCCAACACCCTTTGTCAATGTCATATTCGCTACCATTCCGTATAAGAACACAAAGCATGGTGACATGTGTAATATTCCAGAGTCATGATGACCCGAACGAATTTAGAGGACCATACCTTGCAAAGTTTTCTGATGATTTTGAAAGCATTCCGTTTTTGCTACTTATTTTTTTGGGTTTTGTTTGTGATGGCGACCCACAGTCTGTGAGAATCACAGGAATAACTGCTTTTTATAGTTTTTTAACATTAATTTATTTGTGTCTAAAAATAGGATGTTACCCTTATTGTTCAATGGTACCTTTTATTTTATTTCATACAATGCCATTAATTTATCATTATATTATGTTCAGTCAGTATGTTCTATCTTATAGGTACTTATTGTTTTTATTCTAAACTGGGGACCAAATCTCGAGGTTTTGACATCAATATTAGATTGTTACTGTTTTCATCTCGTAGTAAAAATCATAATTTAACCTCGACTGATAGTCTTGTTACCATTATTAATTAAAAAATGTAGAATTTCCTGATTTTCCAAGAAGGTATATAGTAATACTAGCTGTTCCCAGCGGTTCTCGAAATAAAAAGTAGCCTATATCTTTCGGGGATAATGTAGCTTCCTACTAGTAAAATAATTTTTCGAATCCGACTGGTAGATCCAGATATTAGCGTGTTCAATCAAACAAACTCTTCAGTTTTAATAATTAAAAAATCTATAAAAAATGTATTTTACTATCAAACATAATTAAAAATATAAGAAGCATTGTTTCAATGCAAGTTATTTTGTCCCATTATTTCCGAAGAATTAATGATCTGACATGTAGTGAGTGATCGAGCATCTACGATTCTGATAGATTAGTGAGAAAAAACCATCTTGAAAATTCTGAAAACCATAATATTATTGCTAATGTTTAGTCTATCGGGAATTTCAAAACTCATCACAACATTTAAATCATCAGCTTTAGATGGACGTTGTTATCACTATCTAGATTGTAAACCTAGATAACAGACAGGCTCTTGTATAAAAATAAAGAAAAAAATACGATTATAAAAAATAAACAAAACACAACTGTTTCCAATAACTTGGTCACACTAATCATAAGCAATTTACAATAAAATTCCATACGGAACCGGGGCATGACGCTTTGTATAGTCCATGTTAATGTTCTCGATTCTGTTTTGTTGATTTCTATAAAATATTATAAATGAGACGGCTACCACTAAGAGAATGACCAAATATTATAACTTAGTGTACGGCGGACGAAAGTTCCATTATTGCTGAACTATCTTCGGTACTCGGTGTCATCTGTGTTTTTTTAATGATTTCATGAGCGATTTAAAGTTGATTCTGAGCAATTGAGTAGTAATATAGTTTAGTATGTTGTTATTTATAATAATAATATCTGTCTTTTAGGTATTTTCTGTACATGTTTTGAATACTATGTAATAAGTAGATTGTTATAAATAAAATATTGCTAGCTGTTTTGATGGAAAATATGTTCTCGATGATTCCTTACTTTCGCGGTGCCATGCATCTTACGCAATATGAATCCAGAAAAATGGAATATTCTTTATATTTTATTCACTGCTGGAGCTCAACAGGTAAGCATGAATAAATTCCCTGGCCGATGACAAAGGCCGCTCACAGTTGGGCAGCGTTTTTCATAAAGTGTCGGCCCTGTTAAACATTTTTTATTTGGCCATTTGCTACCAACTGCGTTATATGAAAAATGGATCGTAACATCGTACCCTTTTCTCGTCTCTTTTTTTATTCACTTGAATAAATCATGTCATTAAATTTTAATAGTCACGAGTCGAGGTTAGTTAGGTCTTTTGTTGAGTCGAGTTTTCGAGCATCCTTTGATTCGATTGTTACTATTTAGGGCCATTGTGGTTCCGTTGGTTAACTCGACTAAATGCCGACTTAATTTCATTAATCGATGCCTTTGTACGAATTAAGATTTAATTGAGTCAAGCTGACTTTGTTGAGCATTGTCCGAGTGATCTTTTCAAAAGGAATAATGCGAAGAATTCGAATTATTTTCAAATGTATCTTAATGATGAACATATGTATGTTTTTTGGTATCGCGTGCTTCAAGGCTTTTTTTTATTTATTCATTTTTGATACGTCACGGGTATTATTGTGGTCTTAACAATGTATTGAATTCACTGTTAGTGACCATGAGGTATTTTTAAAGTCTGTTATAATATACTGTGGTTTTTATTTTTTGACGCCTATGTAATCAGTTATGATATAGTTTTTTAAAATTATTTATTTTAATTTACTTAAAAAAAAAAAAAATGTGACGTTAAACAGGATGTGCTACAATAATCTTTCACGTATTTAAATGTCAAGATTTACAATAAACAAAAGAATATTCTGTTTTCCAGTTGTTCTGCTATTGTCAATAATACAAGATTTTATTTTTATGACAAATAATCTGAGACGATCATAAAACGTGCATCCACTTGACTCCAGTTTCGCACGGAAACAATATCGATAAGATAATCGCCCTATCAAATCTTTTTTAAATTTGAATCGTAATATTTTCTGTATCGATTTTTTAGATGGTACCAAAAAGGTGTTGGGCGGGATCGCTTCAGGCGAAGCATGTGTGCGGTGAGGGAGGTGCGGGGAGAGAAGATGCGCGGGCGAAGGGCATAGGTCACGCGGGCCTGCGGTCTGGTAGTGACGAGCCCAAGAGCTAAAAATACATGTTGAAATACCAGTGTCTGATACACTCGTGTATAAAACGACTCGTCGTTTTATCGATGTTTGGGTGACGTTTGTTCTAGAACTTTTGTAATTAGTATTTTTAAATTTTGTATGTGAATATAGACCTGCCTGATGTTATTACTTTCAATTTCTATTGTGCTTTGATTAGGTTGTATTATGCCATACTTAATTCTCATTTTCCGTGCTTGTCATTACGTTTTTAGCATGATTCTAACCTGATTGATACCAATAAAATCTATGTAAATATTTGCTGTTTGTTAGAAAAGATACAATAATTAAATTATTCAATATCGTTTTAATTTATAGGTAGAGGCACATCACTATAGACCACACCTTCGTTCACCTCGTCATGGCGAAAATGTAATTTTAATTCAACTAGTCATACGAGGATAAAATATTACTTAATTTGTGGTTTGTTTACATTTTTCATACAATGTATTTTTTGTGAAGTAGTTGAAAAAACTTCAGGACAAGTGGGAATCTTAAAAAAAGCTAACTATCTTACTAATGACTATGCTAAGAGTAAGTTTGTGATATTTTATTTTCTATATATCAAATTATAAAACATTACACCTAACCTAAGCTCTTCAGAAAAACTGTAACGTAATTATAACAAAGATTGACATTGTAGCTGTTTTCGTTACTTATTTTTCTGACATAACGACAGCACAACGCCAATTGCCTTTATTCCATTCGGACCTCCATCGACGAGCCTTTAATACATGGTGTAAAATTTCAAAGCACCAGTCAATGGATACGAAAAGAGAACAACACGTAAGAGGCATGATTATAGAAATCTTATAGAAAGTATAGATGTGGCATACTCGCATTTCCACAAATCAAATGTGAATTGTTCTTATTTTATTTAGTTACTTCCTGCATTGATAGAACTTTCTTGATTGTAATATCTGTAATGACATGTTTTGTTTTAAGTAATAATAAAACATCAACATATTCCTCCAAGGTATATTACTGACATATACGACTATTTCATGAAAATGTTACTAATATACCTTGGAGGAATGTGTTGATGATTTCTTTTGTTATTAATCAGTAAATATACTACCATTCTTGTTGCAAATAACAGTTGATAACTTTACGACCTATAACTGAGCTGCAATTAGCAAAAAACGTGATAAAATTTGAATTTAACGCTCCAACCGAACGTTTACCCATAAGAAGACTGAGTTTTAACATAAACTAAGATTTCTATGGTAATGATGCGATCTCGATCCTGAGTCGATCAAAGCAGATGTATGGAGGTGTATAGTTTATGCAAATAAGAGCCAGGAAGACAATGCTGTTCCGGTTGATAATCTTTTTCATTTTACATATTAAGATTTGATGTTGTTTTATTCGGATGAATGGAATCACCTGTTAAGTTATACTAGATGCAAGTATATGGTATGGTTGTATTTAAAAGTAGGTTTCGGCCCGCGGTTTTACCCGTGAGATGTAATTTTTTTAAGATAAAATGTATATTTTTTTTATTACAGGATATTAGGTATCTATTTCGATGTCTCATCTAAAGATCGATTTTTTTTTTTCAGGTTTCAACCCGCTATGGTGCTAAGTGGTAATAAACACACACAAACTTTCGCATTTATAATATTACTACGAAATAGGATTTACTAGTAGGTACCTTCTCACCCACTGTATAGGTAGGTAGTATAAATTAGGTACTTCACCAGGTATAATTACATCATTTATCCAATCTAGTCCTAACGGCTACACTAGAAATATAAATAGGTAGAATGTGAGATATATCAGTAAAGGCAAATTGTAATAGTGTACCTACAGCTGTTGTGATTCCAGCAAACATTATGTTAGCCATCTACTTTGTTAGTAGACATTTACAACTTCGCGTATTTGTTAAGGGAGAGATATTATTATGTCCAAAGACACGAGTTTTCTAAGAGTGGTATATTACTAACTCCTGTTAGTAAGAGCATATAGATACCTACCTAATATGATGATGGTAAAAAGCATAGAAGTTTTATTTAAAAACCCAGATAAAACAAAAGGGAAAAAAAACTAAACTGAAAAAAGGGGTGTCCTACCTTCATGTTTTTACCTGTGGTTTAAACAATTTATTTTAAATTTGCATTAAAAATTAATTTAATTGAAGACAACATTTTGTAGTCTTACTAAATAAAAAAAAAATAATACGTACCTACATACTAATGTTCCTAAAAACTATGAGCATTAGAATCCCCATGAAGTAATAAACTCATATCGACAGAGATGAAATCCTCTGTTCTTTTTCATTCCAATATTTTTGCTATTAACTAGCTAGTGAAAAAAAAAAATCCATCCATGTGACTATGAATTTGCATCAAAATATTCGATTAGATACGTATATACCTACGTAAATCACATATACAAATCAAGACTTTGTCTATGGTCAATCTATATTTAATTTTCTGTTAACATAGACATCAATCGATAGCACAGACAGATTATATAATAGTTCGATAGCTACATTTCTAGATATGCTGAGCCTTAACAACAAGTCGTAACGCAACTAGAGCAATAGATGGCGCTCACAAATGCGCGCGCGCCGCTCGCGGGCAAACGCAACGAGCTGTCGACGCGCTCGACGAATGTTCTTCTGGCAGTCGTCTGGGAAAAACAGGTAAGCGAGCTTTTAAAATTTAATAATTATATTAATATTTTTTTAAGTTCAATGGAGTAAGTATGTATCACAGGTATATATAATAGGTTTCTTATCATATTAATAAAATATGATTATAAATTTTATTATAACTCACTACGCACGCCATTCTAGAATTTGCAGACACAAATCTACAGGCTACATCAATCATACAACATATACTATCCACTCGGATAGCTAGGCAACTCTTTCAACACTAGCTTCTAAAGGGATCCGTATAGGTCCGAGCCAATTTGTGGTGAACCTAAAAGCTTGGCTAAAACTAAAAGGAATTTAGATGTAATTGATTCCTGTAGTAATAATTTGCCCTGGCATAGCACTTATAAATAAAACCTTCAATAAAAAGTCTACCATAGAGGTACTATCTTTAAGTAACATCTTATGCATACTTGTGAGACCCCTAACACTGTAAATCAAACAAAAGGTCCAGTCCACAATCAGCGTTTGTGACGTCTGTTATTGTTCTGAGAAGGCGTGTAAATTCTACTTTGAGACAGATAAAATACCAGCGGGGCTAATTTTGTCACATTTGCAGCTTCATAATATGTTTTGGATAGCATTTCATCAACATAAATAATAAGAATATAGAGAAGTAAACTTTTACATATTGCTGGTTTTGGCAGCGAAATCTCATATAGGTACTAACTTAGGTATATACTAAGTGACGATAACAGTATACATAGTTTAGATTAGCGGCACAGTTATATTTAACTACTGCACTTTCATTGTTCACATTGTTAAAAGATAAACTCGTAACCGTACATAGCACAAATAAATTTTATTCTTATTCTTAATAGATCGCAGTAATAGAAGTTTTAAAAATACTTGACTAGCCTAATTATCTAATAATACTACTACAATCGTTTTGGGTGTCACAACTAATTTGAGTTTTAGCAAATATTTCCAGTTTATCCCTCCTAATGCAATAGCTATATTCAAATATTATTAAAGTCCTTAAATTTATTAACAAATAGAGAATGATTCTATAATTTGTTTATACATTTTCACGTTATAACGTAGCGTTGTTGGACATTTTTTTTTTTAGGGGCAGATTACATTTTTCTTTGAACCTGGGAAAGACCTCATAAGACATAAACAATCAATTTTGAGTAATAGCTTGGAAGCACCGCTTATATTTTCAGTTCGACCAATTGCCAATGATAGGTACTACTTATTTTTTTACCACTTTTTTACTAAGGTAATTTAAGTGATTCCGCAATGATAAAATCATGAACCATAAATCAAAAAAATCTTATTTATAATAATGATAATTCACATCTCACTTACCACCTTACTTGTGAGGCGTCAAAAGCTTTGTAATAGCACAATAGCATAGTTTGTCGAACGCTTGACTCCGACCCCTGACTTATGTGTTCAATAAGTTCACACCGAAACATGGCCCATCCTTCGCACATAGTGATGACAATTTATTATTTATTGTTGTTTTGTCAATCCTATTACCGACTGTGCCTACGTGTCTGACGCTCTATTGTTGACTAGTTTGTGCGCGCAGGTTTGCTCGTTATAGCAGTATAAGCCTTTTACAAAAAAAGGCCAGTCTTCTTTAAGAATAAGATGGTCCAGTGCATATGATGACATGACATAATTTATAGTGTCTTTTGGACTTTTTGTAGAGTAGGTACTGATTTTAAATTGAGAGCAAGCAGTAAAACATAATTTGATTTAAAAGTCACTAATTAATTTAGAGATGATGAACTAAACTAAATATCTTGCTATAAATGGCGTAAATTAATTGTGATGACATCACTAGCCATTTATGTATCTGTAGAGATTAAACCTATTAAATTATTAGAAGATAAATGACTATGATCAAAATAAAAGAAATGAAATTACCCTCGTGCCTGTTGTAAAATATCTTTAGCAGTAATTGCTGAATAGAGTCGTGACACTGACACTCCGACGCTCATTAACACAGGACTTCGCACTAATTCGCGAAGCTTACTGATGCCGGACGCTTTCTCATTTTACGATACATAGTTTTAAAGTTTATAGTTTATATAATATAACGAAACTTAATGGAAAAGTTTCGTTATATTATGAGACTCATCGTAATTGGCAAGGTACCTAGAAAACTACAGGGTGTCAAAATATTTTCATAATTAAGCAGGTATAATATTGGTGTGATAGCTTTAGGGACTGGATCAGTATTGAAAGTGCTGCTAAATTGTTATGTACCTTCATCTCTATCTATCTCCATATATCTATATCTATAATAATAATAATAAAGCTGAAGAGTTTGTTTGAACGCGCTCTGAAGTTACTGGTACGATTTGAAAAATTATTTCACTAATAGGAAGCTACATTATCCCTAAAGGATATAGTCTACTTTTTATCCCGGAAACGCTAGTGAAACTGCGGGGAACAGCTAGTGTAGTATAAATATGTAAAGCTGATTGTTAACTGAAGCCTTGCTGAGTTTTTTGCCAGTCTTCTCAGTTTAAGTCTATTCCGAACCGGTGGTAGAGTAATTTGTAACTTTCGACGTTCATAAGTGCCTTATTAGGGCCTAAATTGAATAAATGAGTTTGAGTTTGAAGTATCAAACGATAAACCTAATGAAGAAATAGATTCAGGATTCAGGAAGGAAATATAGCATCAAATAATTTGAACAGCTAACCTAACTCTGTTATTATAATATCGTTGGCTTGTTGGCTGTGCCCATATAACACATGTACCACCACAGCGTATAGGAATTTGACCGACATGGCGTCGTGAATGTCAGCGGACGGGACGCACGAGCCCGCTCGTGCAATGAGCCGTAAGGCTTTGTTCATAGTTGCGATTCATGTAATAGTAAATTAATCGTAATTATTTTTCCCTTATTATGTAACAAGTAACTTGACTTCGTACGGCTGGCTCCAATTTATTATATATTGCCAAGATAATCCCTGTTTAATTGGTAAAAATCGTATGAAAATCAAATGAAACTCATTTAATCATAAGTCTGAGTCTACCACCCGGTTCCTATTTATTTTGATTATTAAAGTATATAATTATTTTATTTTGTGTCATAATAAAATCCAAGTTTTTTTATTGTATAAGATGCCGCTGAGTAGTATTTTTAGGTATTTATTTATATATCCATATTTTATAAGTAAGCTATTTTTTATTTTTATTTAAGCTATAATATTATGAACACACGCTAACCATTTGACGCGTGCTATATCAAAAAGAGCCAAAGAGAAATTTCTTTGGAAACGACGTAAGCATCAACTTCTAATCTCTTCATTAGTTTATCATCCAAGCTTTTATATCAAAGACCTAAAGTTCTATTTCCATTGTCACTTTTTAATTTTCTTAAGACGATTTGTGTTTTTACGCAACATTACCTACTGATATTTTATTCGAATTCCAAACATCCTAACAGTCAATCCAGTTTAATGTGAATTCAACTTTTATGTTACGTGTTTACTGTTGAAATTTCCATGTCAATGATGATGACTGTTTGGATAAAAAGTTAGTAGAAAATGAATCGTGGGAATCGAGGTATGCCCGCGGGCGCGTCATGAAACTTCGCAAGTGAATGGGACAGAAAAAAAAATTACAAGTGAGCGTATTTCGATTAGCTTTTACATATAATAAGTTTGGGTACAGCCTTCATATTTGTGAGGTTGTGTTTTTGTTATAACAATGGCGTCGCTGAATGCGGTGAAGTATGCTGTTATTCAAATTGCGTTGTCATATTTTAAGAGATTTGTTTCCAAATTTGGAGTCAGATTCATAAGTTTTCAGCTTTCAATAGATTTTTGCAACCTAACTCAAAAAATCTAAAAGAAAAGAAAGTCATCATTTCACAAACAGCTTTTAGTACTTTCACTGCTGAGTTAAATGTGTTTTTGATGCAAAAGTTTGCGATTTTAAAATAACAGCCATTTTGTGCTGTTTTATTATGTACCATGTTACAGTGTGATTTATAAAGCTTGTTGTTCTAACCATTTATTTTGTTGAATTCAATTGAACATCAGGTTCATTGATCTCTAACATAAACTTATTTGTAAAAGTAAAGCATGTTTCAATGTTCGCAAGCAACTGAAACCTACAACTTGTTGTTCTACCTGTAACTACTACAGATAACACCTATTATAGACTCTAACATCCTAAAGACCAATATATTATTGAACAAAAGCGAAAGTTCCAAAGTTCCGACTGCAAGTGAAGTACTATGGTCGTCAAAAAAAAGATAAAAGGGCACACAAGGCATGCCGCACTAAGTTACAGGGCAGGAGGGCGATAAATTCCAATCAGGGCTCGTGAGCCTTTGCAAGGGCACTGGGTCGCAGGTTGGGTCAGTTAAGGTGAGGTACTTAGGAAAATATTATTATAAAGACTCTGTATATGACGGAGCGGATTGAAATGGGATTTTTAGTTACAATCGTTTCTAGTTTCGAAAATCGATTTTTATCCTTTGGTTGGTTCCTGGCTGGAAAATATGCAATAGAATTTAATACAAAAAATATTTATTGTTTACACCATAGCGTACAGAAAAATACAGCAATTATGCTATGACTTCCTTATGATATTTTTCATCACTAATTGATCAAGGTCATTTTAGGATTCAAACCCAGGCAGGACCTTCGTCATAGCATTCGTTGTCAACTCTTCGAATCTGTTCTCAAAATTATATTCAGAATATCTGGCAAAAATGTACAACTTTCAATATATTTTTTCTTAGTTTATTAATTTAATTAAAATAATACTCAACATTTTTTTTTATAGTTAAATAAAGAAATAAATATCCTCGGACATTCTTCACACACGGTTATCTGATCCCAAACTAAGCAGAGCTTGTACTATGGAAACCAGATGACTGATATACTACATATAATACTTTTTTTTTTGTAAATACATACTTATATAGATCATTATACCCAGACACAGGACAAACAGACATGTTCATGCACACAAATGTTTGTCCTGGATGGGAATCGAACCCATGACCTGCGGCGTGATAGGTGGTGTCTTAACCAACTGCGCCAACTGGCTTGTCGTTACATAGGTGTTGTAAGGTGTAAAGTTACATAGGTGATACGGTATGAAAGGTAAGGTAAGGGTACTAGGGTAAGGTAAGGGTAGGTATAGTATACTATACTTACTTTCTATGTACACCTATAACACATTCATACCTAAGTGGCTTATCAGGTCCTTAACTGAATTAATGAGTTTGAGTTAACGACGCAGTAGGTATCAGAAAAAAATAATAAAAGAACAATTCTTAAAAAGAACGAAGATATTTTTAAAATTTTCTTGTACCATAGTTATCCGAGAGTCCATACCCTTAAGTGTTTAAAGTTAAAGCTCATACTGGTTGTGAATTCATATAACACATGTTCAAAGCGAGCTGGAGTGGAGGTCCAAGTACAAGCTCGCTAACATTTCAGACATCGTACCTACTTACATGAAGATATTGTATATCATGATAGTAATTTTAATAGAAGGACCTTGTAAATGTATTTAAGTCATGAAGCCACTGATATTTTATATGTATTTCGTACTTGTCTGCAATGAATATGAGTGTCAATCATTGAAATTTTATTTCGATTAGTTATAATAAATTTTATAATGATATGTTGTATGATTTTTCGAGTGAGAACCTCCTTTTGTCACCTATAGGTATTTTTGTATACTTTACAAAATTATTACTATTTATATTTTCTTACTAGCTGTTCCCCCGGTTCCACTCACGTTCTCGGGATTAAAGGTAGCCTATAACCTTTGGGGATAATGTAGCTTCCCATTAGTGAAAGAATCGGAGCAGTAACTCTAGAGATTAGCGCGTTCAAACAAACAAACTCTTGAGCTTTATTATTAGTACAGATATAGATAGATAGATATATATTGCGGATAAATATCTATCACCGTACATTGAATTCTAGTTATGTTTAGTTCAAAGTATTCGCTTAGCCCATATGTAAAAGCAAGTATTTACTAGAGATGTAGTAAGTACCTAAGACGGATAAAACTTGTAAATCTGGGATCTAAAACCATTACTTTTGACTATGCTTTTGTTTATCAACCTAGCTGAGAAATAACATCGCATGAATATTTAAAACTGAATAACTTTTGACGCTTAAACTAAAATGAATCATTTGTGTGTTATATTATGTTTGATTTCAGAATAATAAGGCGAATTACTATGAGAGTTTACCATTCTAATCGTCAAGAAACGTGAAAAAATCCACCCACAATGCGCGTGCGCTTCTCTGTGGGACTTAAAAAAGTTAATTGTACTTACATAGAGTAGCTAATACCAAAAAATATTTTTTTTAATTTTACTTTTAAACACTACTTAGTTTGTCGTGCCAATATGAAATTAAATGAAGTGAAAAATACGTAACAAAATGTTAATATTGTATTAGATTATTGTATTTTCTCGCAATCGTAGTGAAAAGCATAGTGTAGTTACACGATTAAAAAAAAGATAATTATAAGTAAGTTCTGCTTTATTATATGTATGAATAAAGTATGTACCTACTTAGAATCTAATATTCTTATTTCGCAAGATATTTGCATTTTATTCTATAACTGTTTTATAGGACAAATATTTAAAATAAAATATTAGCAGCTCTTTATACATTATTTTATGATGCATCCAACAATAATAATTGACATTGTGAATGTGCACTGGAGTATCTGACCAAATTTACTCAAAAACTTTTTCTTTTTACGCATTTATAAACCGCAAAATTTCCCACGCCAATTTTAAGTTAAATTTATCATGTTACCTGCATACGCTTCCTTTAAAAGAACACTAACTAAGCAATAGTAATAATTTTAATATATCGAATTTGGAAAATAATTTTGCTCAAATTCGTATAATGGATAAATAAAAAGACAAAAACATGGCTTTGCATTAAAAATTAAAATTATTGAAAATTTAAACGCTTATCTTATCTTTAATACGATTTGAAAAAAAAAAAACTATTGGAACGTACGATAAAAAAATCTAGAATATTTACCAATCTAGAATTAACTTTTACAATTTTATTTTAATGTTTTCCTGAAAAAATATAAATTGCCGATCATTTTGCATAATAACCTTAGCATAAATCATCATTACCAAACAAAACAAATCAAGGCAAAGCTTCGCCTAATGACAGCGTACTGCAGTGGGAAAAACGATATTGATTGTACTGTAATCGGTAGGCCATTAAAATAGTCCATCTGATTGAATTTCTCATGGTACAGTTGTGAGAAACAAGCTAATCGGTAGTTATTATATTAGTAGGGTAAGCCGCCACATTGATAACCAATTGTTTTTATTTATTTTAAGGCCTACTTTGGATTTATAACGACTTTATAATGTCATTTTCTAGTTGTTCCTCGCAGTTTCACCCACGGCATTTTACTACAGAATAAAAATAGTCTATAGCACTGGCATAACCTGGTCCTCAGGACAGTTGGATATCCTATGAGGATTTCCCCACGATAAAAGAAATGCAGGCGGCTCACTCGAAGGTAAGTTGGCTGTCGCCTAAAGACAAAAACTAAGCAATGCCTAAGAAGGCATAAATTAATAAAGATTATCGAGTATAGATTAAAAGGATATTCCTGTAATCAATTACGTTTTACCAAATAAGCTAACATCTAAATTTTAGAAGCTCTCAAAATTATTATAATGTATTGATTCTATCACATTATCATATTCCATAGCCAAGACTTATCAGGGGGGTCAATATCTCCCACATTTGCAACTTCACAATATGTGTTGGATGGCATTTCATCGACCTATCAATTATCTTTTGTTTCATCTGGTTTGACAGATGTTTATGGAGTTTCGTAATATAGCCCAATTTTATGCAAAACAGATAAGTTTCTGGAAATCCGTCAGTTAATATATGTTCTGCCGTAAAGTGGTGATATTAACCCCCCAGTTCTCAGTTATACAAACACTTCTTTTGATCTGCTTCTTCATTACATTATGCCACATTGTCATCTTCAATTTTTAAAGCATTTCTTTGTAAACAGCCCAGGACCGAATACATTAAAAAAGCGTGTTTGAAACATAGCGTGATCTCAACACGGGTAGCGAACATATCACGCAACAAACTTAACATTGATTTAAACACCACACTCGGTGACTAATAACCTTTATTATGGCTATCAATTTATTGAGTCCACCGATTGAGATATCCTTAAGGCTCAAGTAAAAAGGTAGCTGTTATTAAGTGGCGACAAACACGCGATCTGACTTTTTTAAGCAGTCGATGGGGCTTATATTTCAATTTTCAGATAGTTTGAAGCTGAGAAAATAAGGATAGTTGATTATCAAACTTCAGGAAGATAAGTATTAGAATTATTTAATGGTGAAAATTATGGCAAAACGACTTGAATTGCTATATAGGTACTTAAGTCTTATTAGAATTTTCATTGCTTGACAACTTGTGATTTTCGTGTAAGTTTTCTAAAAGTTTTTAATTATTTATCTTCTAAACATAATTCAATTTACTTAAGTCCTAATGCGTTTTATATACCTATACTCAGAGCTATAGCAATATAACTGTAATACATTACACGCTTGCGTGGCCTCCTTATCTCTACGCAACTAGTTCGCGTGAGTTCGTAACTGGCAATTTGAATTTAGAATGCGATGCCCGCCCAACTGGCCCGCCCATTGGTAGATGCATCGCTATCAGATCGGCCTTATGTAAGACTGATTATGCATTTTCTGACCTGACTGTACTTGTTTGATGACTGCTGATATGGTGCGAGCATGTGTGAACGATGTTCAGCTCAGTAGATAAAATGTATTGTTCGTTTCCTACGAAGGGACTGGAACTGATGTACTTACCTACCTACTTTATGTACGTACATACTTGTAATAATGGGAATTTATGTAGGAGTTTCAATTACGTACCTAGAAGTTCTTTGTTTTAAAACCTCAATTTAATTGGAATCTCTAAAAAAATATTCGCAAAATTATCTTATAGATATGTAGAGCATTCTAATGTTATTAAAAAGGTTGTTAAATTCCTCTATTTTTATCAAATTAAACCTCGTTTTGCTGCACTTTCTACTATATCAACTTCTACTGTATCATTTCCTATTTTTATGGTCTGCCTTGCCGGAGTCTTCTCAATTCAAGTGTCTTGCAAATCTTCGGAACCGATGGTAGAGGCAGGTGTGAGTAACGTTCATAAATGCCTTATCGGGGTCTAAAAATAATAAATGAGTTTTGAGATTGACCACCAGTCAATATTAGTAACTTATACCAGTAGGGTTAATTTTGTCACATTTGCAGCTTCATAATATGTTTCGGATGGCATTTCATCAACATATGTCACATTTCCATTTCTATTAAAACTATTAAAATTACAACAACTATACATTGCGTTGCGTTACACAACCGTTACATTAAAAGGCCCATCTAAAGAATCACGATAGAACAATTACCAAATCAGATGTTAAAAATGACCTTTTACCAAAACTATCATTACGCTCTGTCGTCGTGTGACCGTATGAAATGAAAATTACTGGCAGTCCACACACGTACGATCGCCGACTTGTAATTTGTGCATAGATGTCGACGTGACCCGAGCTCGAGTCCCGGGCGAAAATGTTCCCATGGGTAATGTGGCCCTGGCTTTAGTCATATTAAAATCTGATATGTTGTTCTGTGTGTGTGATACATTAATTATTTTTTATAACTGTTAAACATGTTTTGATACTTGAACATACGAGTACCACTTACCTACATTTCAGGACAAACAGTTTAAATTCACGTAGAGCATCACCTTTTTTTAAACCAATTAATAAAGATTGTTAAAAACACATGAAATGCCATAGTTTTTTTTTATCTATACCTACTTGTGGGTCTTTGACTACTATTTCACCATGGGCAGTGGTGATATAGCCGAATATGGTAAGCAACAATGCTTTAAGGTAAAGTGTAACAAAGGGTCACACAAACAATCGTTTGGCGAAAGAATTTCAATTTGAGAGTGCAGCCAGACTGGTGGAAAAATCCACAAGTGTATGAGGTTTTCACTGAAGAAGTAAACGTATTCAATACAAACCAGAATCGAAATACCCATTTTCAAGCTAACTGGTACAATCTGATCACTAGAGGGCGTAACGCACCGGTGATATAATGCCCATTTCCCCTTGTTACTGAAGCTAGCCGCTGTGACGGGAGCTACTCTATCTAGACACAATCTAGATCCAAACTACACTTTAAGTTAGCACACAAAAAGTAACATAAATTGGCTTACAATGCTGAATAATAGTGAATTCATTTTATGGTAAGTACATTTTATTGTGATATTATTTACTTAGGGTTACGTTCAAAGATCTTAGTTTAGAAATTACAAAGTGTACTTTTAAATATAGCACGAATGATATTTCTACGTTTACATTCAAAATTCTGTGTGTATACAATATAGCGTCCTGCAGGTTTACCCACGTTTCTAAAATGTACCGCGATCTTATATCTTAATTGTATCCAATATATTACTGTTGTTGTATTATTGACACATAAATCGACCTATATGCGAAAATACATGCCTATGTATAATATGATATAAATAATTATTATCTATAATACAGTGCCAAATTCCATCCATTTTCATACAGCCAATTTGACGTAATATATACATACAAATATACACATACACTGACACATTTATTATAATATTATTAGCAGGATAAAAAAGAATAACCAATTTCTAGAAGGATAATTATATAGTTCATGTTAACCAGTAGCGCCATCTATCCATATTTGACGGAAGAATATTTTTTTTATTCTGGGGTACTCCATAAAAGATGTGATAAAAGTGCTGTTAGTATAAAACAGATCTATAATATTTTGACGATTCTTTTTTGAGTTGATGTAAAAAGTTTACTTTCCGATAATAACATTTCCTCAACATTAGCCTCCTGAAATATACCTACTGTCAGTTTGACACTAACGACGCGGGACTAAAGCGCAATGAATCAACATGCGCACACGCCTATAAATAAGCGGGACCATAATGTAATTGGTCTGTAAATATCCCGCCAAATGAGCATTAATGAACCCACTCCAAACCGTGTCTTCATTCTTCATTTGAAATATTTATGTTCTTATTTTGAACTTTTTCAGGAATGCGTTTCGAATTTTGAACGGTACTTATTTGGTCAGGTTTGGAAATAACGTATTGTTGGCAAATGCAAAAATATTATTAAACTGTACACCATATGCCCTGCGGCTGTAGTTTCGGTCAAAATATCTTAAGAATGATTAAAAATTATGTTCCAATCTGAAACAATAATTAATACCTAAGTTCTTAGAAGATATAGAAGAACCAAGAGTTAATCACTCGCTTCAAAACTGTAGTCTCTCATAAAATGATAACCTAATTTCATTTTATTTCACATACAATAAGAATTAATATCCAACATAGAAAGTACCTATTAGCTATTATTTAGGATCTCACTGGTATTCATAAGCGAAAGCTATTTCTTTACATGCAGGTAATTACATTCCCATATCCCAAGCAGCCTTTCATTAAACGGTCGTAGTAGTGATTTTTTGTCGTGCTTTGACCCAGGCCTTGTCCTCAGGCGAAACAGTAAATAATGATTCCAACCTATGTATAAATTAAGAAATGCAATCTTAAAGTTAGACTTGTATTTACATAGAGATGTAAATGCCACTTCAATTTTGAAAACTTTTCTTAATTGACAAAATTTATAAATAAGTTGAATGTTGAGCATTCAACTTATTTTTTAAGTATGTATGTATTTATTAATTATTTATCTGAAAGATTTGAGCATGAGGTATGGTATTTGAGGTACTTTTTTGAAGTTTTATAGCGCTTTCAGCGAGCATACCAGGAACTAAATAGGTACACCTATACGCACACTTTACTAGTGGACTAATGTTAAACCAGAAAAGTGTCCTGATACCACTAAATAACCACTGATTACTTGACCAGAAGTGATAAAATGGCGAAATATACTGCTTCACGAAGCATCCAATCTAGAGTAGGTAAGTACATAGTGTTGCTACAGTATAAGGTCAATTTCTCTTAGAATGGAATACTAAAACACTCACTATCACACCGACGAAACTCGTTATAAATTATAATAAAAGATGACAGGTACGTCAGTGTTTTGCATAGAGGTCGTTACCGTCAATGATGGATGGGGATCACACGATCTCAGCCGATGAGTGCCGAGGTATGCCGAAGCGCGTCGGTGATAGGCGAATGCGCCGGAGGCGCTACGAGCTATCTCTCGGCTATATTTTTAGCTATTTAAATGAGTTGTCAATAATAAGTTGTGCCGTATGATCTTAAATTATATTGCTTCATGAGTGCTTGTTAAAATTGTATTTATGTGATCTAGCAAATAGTAGTTAATGCTTTTTGATCTAATAGCCAACATTAATGAAATAAAAAACTGACAGGTACCTACTACTAATCGATAACCAGCAATAAAAGGTTTTCAAGGGTTACAAACTTTACTTTTATTTCGTATACTACCACTTTTTTTAATACGTATGCTTACCACTATAGGCCACATCATCATGAAGGTGGAAGCCAGCCTGGCAGCAACGCAGTGCCTAACGCAGTGTTTCCTCGCGACGTTTTCCTTCAACAAAAGGTCAAGCTCATTGTAGGCGGTACTGAACTGTTTAATCCCCCCGAGTTAGTTTTGGGACCGGAAGCTCGTCTTTTGTTCATAGATTTCCGCTCGTGATAACGAGGGGTGTTCTAATGGGATGTTATTTATTAAGCTACAATAATTGAATTATAAACATCAAAACAATTTATGAAGCATATATTTTTTGCCACAATCTTTTAACATTAATGCAATAAAATCGTGACAATCATCTAGAGGCAAATTTGTGTAATAACATGTAAGGAACCGCCTTTGAACCGTCCAAAAATGTTCCGAAAACACCGTGAGAAACCATCAACCAGTGACTCGGTTTCATATGATATATTGCCTTAAACGTGCCATTTAGCGCTTACGCATCCATTCTTAAGTATAGTGGGGTAAATTAGAAAAAAAATGTAAACACAACATTGTACGAATTCAATAATTAGATTAAGTTTATAATGAGGGGGTAGGGGCAAAAGTTGGGGGCCTACGGCGACGGCGGGGCGCGCGCCGGTTCCCGCCCTGTGGCGCCTCGGGCGCGGCCGCTTTGACCCTATTTGTTTTAATTACTAACCAATGATCTTTAGGACAACACAAAGCCTTTGTACTAGCCGAAAATAGTGCCCTAATTGGCGGTAGGCCGTAACGCATCGCATTAATCTGGCTGCTAAGTTTTAGGGCGGTGACGATCGTAGCTGAAGTGATTTTATTAACTTTCTTTGAAAATAGAGTATAAAGTTTTAGAGAAGAGGAAAATTTTGTATCATGACAGTCATAGGAGTTCGCTCGATGAAAATAGAGTGTTACAAAAAAAGGGTGGTAGATCTATAAATAAAATGCTAAGGGTCGGTTGCTCGTACATTTTAGTTAAGGTTATAGTCAAATTTAACTTAACTTTTACCATGCTTTGACCGTAGAATCACTTTGACTCCCTCGGTTGGTGATGGTTACGGTTAAAATTTTAGTTAATGTATCACGAGCAATCCAGGTTGCTTTCTTTCGGCTGTTATAGTTAACTATAACCGTAACCTAACTATAAGCTTACTATGACCGCGCTTTCTGCAACCGACCCTAAGAAATGTTAAAGGTGAAAATAAAGATCAACAATATTATCATCTTACTAAACCTAAAGTTCAAATTTCCAAAAAAAATATTCAGAATACTTCTACTTATACTCAGATAAGTTAGGTGTGTGTTACATATCAAATTATCCGCAACTATTTTCATAAAATACTAAAAAACAGGCGCACTATAATATTAGTTAATATTTTTTATCGATCCTACTCAATAACAAGTGAATTAACATTCCTTTACTAAGAACTATATTTACGCTGAAGAATTCTTCCAGACAATGTTAATAATAATACTCCAGATGGCGTTCCAGAAATTCCCGAGACATTCCCGATGTGCCCCGACAATTACCGAATCATCCAGTAAACGCTTGTAATCACCTTCGTCGTAGTATCGTTATTACACTGAATGCGGCTATTACGAGAGCTTAAAATATTATTTTTTCCTTTTTTTATTGAGGCTTGAGACAGAAACCCAATAAAAAATAGGTTTTGATTTTTGTTCATCAAGAAATTTTCATGACTTTTTTGTACTCGTTGAAATTTAAAATTTTGTCTACTCTACTAACTTTTGTTTCATATTTTGTTCGAAAACGTTATTAGAATCATTATTTAGATAAAAAGTTCATACAAAATACCACCCAACAATCACTTATCATTAACAGAATCTTGCTTAAGAAAATCCCACGGTCATAAAAGAAGTCGAAGGTGAGAACCAAGATCTCTAGCCTGAAGCAAACAGTAGATCCACTGAAGCAGCAATGGCGTCCGTACATGACAGTCCATACTACACTTATCGTACTGGTGAAAAAGCCACAGTATACGAGAGCAACCAAAATATAAATTGAGATACTGGTGTTCTGGGAGTAAGTAGATACAGACGAGCAAAAGGTTGTGTGTGAGGCAATAGTTGATGAATTGGTAGTAGTGTGTAAAGATACGGTTGGTAGAAGAGGTCGCACGCAATCCAAGCATTCAGAGCACGTGGGAAAGATTCAGAGTCGAGGCGGAGAGCCCTGAGGCAATCCGCCACAGTTGACGATCGCCACGATAAATATATCCAACATTAGTGTAAGCACAGAGCAGGTTGAGTAAATTTATGTAAAATTGTGGGAGTGAGTATGTGCAAGAATTATAAGTTTCTTGACTGTACAGTTAAATAGGTGTGTTAATATTTTGCATATAACGGTTAATCGAAATAAAAAAATAATTAGGCTATATTTTAACGGGATTGATTATATTTTAATCATAAATAGTTACAGAAGAAGCCAATATAATGTTATTAATGATTACAAACAATATTTTTGAACCCTTTACAAAATGTATTAGATAGGTACTATAATAGTCCATAGTCGTTACAAAACACATTGTAACTTTAGATCAGGAATATAATCCTCAACCATACAAGTAATATATTATTAACATATTGTTACATAAAACATGATACCCTACTCTGTACACTTTCCAAAGCGATCCAAGTTAGGACCAAGACGGCCGGAGGGCGAATTCCCCAAAAAACTTGAACCGTGAGGTCAAATGTCGAACAATTTATTGCCTCCGTGGTAAAAGGCCCAACCGTTTGGGTTTCGGTGCGCTTTGGGAAGATCCGCGAACCTCTAATTAGTGGGATTATGAAAATATTCACACAGGTGCTTGGCACAACCCTAATAAGCATCTTGGCTGGAGGCAAGAGTCGTGCAGGATCATCGGCTTAATGTTTTGGGTGTAACTGTTGCAGGTGATCTCTGTTGGTTGTTGTTTTTGGGTCGGTGAGCATCTAGGAAGTTTTGTTGCCCAGAGTTTTTATACGGTATTAATACAGAGAAAATTGTTAGGTAGGTATAACCTAAGACGACTATTGATAA
Source organism: Tethea ocularis (assembly GCA_963555595.1). NCBI lineage: Eukaryota > Metazoa > Arthropoda > Insecta > Lepidoptera > Drepanidae > Tethea > Tethea ocularis. The sequence goes on along the minus strand of OY741970.1, from coordinate 4,257,768 downwards.
ATTAATTCATATTAAAGACAATTTGGTACAATAAATTGGTAAAATAGCACACAGTATTTTCATATTCAACCATTTCCATCCTCTCCACTATCACAATCTGGCACGTGTCTTTAGCATTTAAATATTATCTTTAATAGAAATTACTTTAAACGGTAGTTAAGACCACCTATGAGTACAATCAGAGCTATTTATCTGCGACATTAACATCACAAGCCGAGGGTTGCTAACAGCTATAAGAAAATTGGTCTTTTTCATAACTAGATTAATCGGAGTTTGACAAAGAGACATGAAATTGTTAACGGGGTTTTTTGTGAAGTGTATGTCTATATTAATTAATTAATAATATTATAAAGAGGAAAGATTTGATTGTTTGTTTGTTTGCATTGAATAGGCTCCGAAAGTACTGAACTGATTTGAGAAAATCTTTCACTAATAGGAAGCTACATTATCCCCGAAGGTTACAGGCTACTTTTTATCCCGGGAACGCGAGTGAAACCGCGGGGAACAACTAGTATCTAATAAGAAGAAGAAGCTTTTTGGAAAATCAACTCGTAAGGGGGTAAAATAGGGGTCGGAAAACTATTTATTTTATAAGAAGGCATACGACAGGTACGATACGATTTAATCGATACTAGATGTATTGTGAACTATTGTAAATGAATACGTCATATTGTGAGCGGTATGGTGCAGTTCACAGTTTTTCACTAGTTTTCAATTTCGCGAGATATTTTGTTAACTGACGGCGATCACAATGATACGGTGACACATAGGTAAATAGATTAATTTTCAAGTGTTTTATTACTTTAGTGGCGATTTAATATAAAGTGACTGCTTTTAGTGGGAGCTTACAAAGCAACGACTGTGGTTTTTGTGTATTTTATATTTTAATGTATTTTAACTGGCAGCCCTACAATAATTCCATATATCCTTATTTTATAAGTACAGTTAATGTTAGGATGAACATAGACACATACTGGACATAGAAGAGATTTAATTTTAAAATCGTGACGACAACTCTTGTGTTTGTAAAACTCTTGTGAAGTCTAAGGAAAAATGACCAGTGCAGAGTGGCGGACGGGATAACAGGGGATTTAAAATTTATCAATTGAATTGAATAGTTATCCCATCGAAATAAGGTAAGTAAATAAAAAACTATTTATCGAAATATGAGAGGAAAGTGTATGGTGTCAAATAAATATTACTACACAAAAAATTATAAAATAGAGAAGAGAACTTGGAAAAATCATTATGATATAGCTACTAATAAATATATTCTAGATTGTACGTATTGATGGGAATTGGACAAACAACATCACACATAAACTTAACGTTGGTACTATAATAAAATCAAATAACAAATCCGCAACCGAAACCATTAGAACCTCCCATTCATAAAATGGCACAAAAACAGAGAGATCGCTCTCGTTATAATAATAGGTGGTCCGTTGAAAAGCACGCCGCAAATAAAGGGACGCCATAATTTTTGACATGTCGAACGTAAACACCTTATAATTTTTGGCAAAGATAATAATAAAAATATAGACTGTACGAATCGTTTATTAAGCCAATGAATATGGTGCCTGATATTTCTAATTTTATCAAATTTAAAAGGTATGTTATGGAAGCTAAAATATTGAATTGAGACTTAAAATATCAAAACTTGAGTATGTTAATAAATCTATTCACATCGATCCGATTTGACTTTTGTTTAGAAAAATGAATGACTACTAACTTAATGATTGAACAAGAACTTGTTATGTGAACACATAAACATAGCTATTTCATTACAACAAATAACAATTATATACAAAATACAACCTAAAAAAAAAATCTCTGAAAATATGAACCTTCATAGTATGTGTCATATACAAATGCTTGACGTCTCCTTTGAGATCTCAACAGGGTAGGCACAAATAAACTAATTTAAATCCATCTGTAAGGTAGTTTACACAACTTTTACTCATTTCACGTCTATCCCACGGGTGATCATTCCCAAAAATGACGGTATAATGATATAGTAGTTGATTAGTTTGTGGTTGTACATTGTGGTCAGCGATGCCGCTGCCAAGCACAGTGGCGCCGATGAATTAGTCATTGCTTACTGAAAACCGTCGGCTTTACTAAGAAAACTTTGTCTGGCATTACTATTAGATCCTAATGTTGATAATAATAAGCGATCGATTGATTAGATTGACCAACGATATATGTAGTCCTATATATAATTCCCATTAGTAAGTACCTACCTATCGTTAAATTGTCTATGCGTAATTGAGTCACTAACAATGATACAGTATGACACAACTTAGATGTAGCATCGGCAAATCGTTTTCGTATACTTCACTTCCGATTTACACGACTAATAAAAATTCAACAAGTTCATTTTCGCCGATATTTTTTTAACACATGAGTAATGTTGTAGGCGCACTCTTTTCGGGAATGATCGATTTTACGAATTTTGCCGATGCTTCATCTAAGTTGTGTCATACTATACATACAAATATATTGTAAATTTAAGATATCAGTGAGATATGATTTTCAGTTACTAAGAAAACCAAAGATAATGTCATAACTACTGGTAACTACGTCAATGATAAAATATGATCATTGTTCATAATATTTAGAAGGTTGGCAACACATGAGTGATGTAAGGGTTTGCAAGGATCTATAGGCAGTGAATTCTCTCCATTCTATAATAGGTTACGTAAACCACTTGAAGAGCTGGCGAACAAAAGCGGACATGTCCCATTACCTACCTACTTGTTTTTTTAAACTAGAGCACTGAATTTGATGGTTACAAATTAGCTGAAAATTGTTTTCTATCGGCTTAAACGACTTTTGAAGCAAAATATTTCAAGGAGATATAGCATATCTCTATGCTTCGTACTCTCGTACGAAACCATGAAAAAAAAAAACTTTTGGAGTGGACAAGTCCGCTTTTGTTCGCCAGCTCCTCACTTATCACCGTAATATTTAGCGGGACGCTGCAAGCGGTACACAAAAACGTTCGTAGTTTCACTGCAGGAGGTGGGACCATATATATAGATTAATTGTCTGAAGAACTGTCGATAGCAAAGCCAATGCCATTCTACAAGTACTAATATTTACGAGAAACACAAAACGTGTTTGTTCCACAAGGAGCTGCAGTGGAAACGTAAACCCACGCAGCTAAAGTGGGCCGCGTGCCCATGCACAGCGTGCGCCGCGGTGGAACAGCGCCTTTACAGCAATAAATAAAAAATGCAAGATAAATAACAATCGATTTTGTTTCTCATTTTAAAATACATAATTTAGCTAATCAGAAAATGTTTGAAACCAACCAACAATATATAAAAAAAACACAATTTTATATGATCAGTTAAATACGATAAACCACCATGCTTTTAAAAAAATAATTTCCTGAATATTTTTAATCTAGAGTGTAGTATGACAACAATTAAAATGACCTAACCTGAGGGATGTAGGGTGAGCCCTATAGATGCATGATCAAACAAAGCCTATTAAATCCACAACTGTTGTTGACGTATACCTACATTCTAATTCTAATTCTGGTTCTTTCTGGTTAAAATACAGCCGTACCCTTTCCTATTCAGTTTTAATTACTAATTACCACCTCAAAATGTTCCCCTAATCCTTGCAAATACCGTTAATTTTATTTTAAATATTAAGCTCATTAGTAAAAAAATAAAAGATTATAATGCATCATAACAATGTGTCTTCGGTCAGATTAATTTACCATTACTTGTTTAACTAATAACGGTCGGTGTCTGTTTTTTCTAGGTTTACACAAGAAAACTACTGTATAGATTTTAAAGGGGCTTAACTGTTCACAAGTTTAAGATTAGCATTATATAAAAAAATGAGAAGAAACATTTAACAATTCACACTAAACAAAAGTGCATCTTGTAACTGATCTTTGATCAGAAAATTATACAAGAACAGAATGGAACGCACCTTTTAGCTGGAATACTCTGCTTGGTGATAGATCTTGTGATATGGTTTCTTTCATTCAAACTACAATACAATTCAAACTTTCATACAAACATCAATCTTGTTCGATTAAAATGTTTGAAATGTTTTAATTTTGTTTCATGATTTCATATTTGGTTCCATAGTAAAAGTTGTTCATATTATGGAGTTATTCTACAACTACTAGTATTTTACAAATAACCTAGTATAAAGGTATATTTTAAAATGAATAACATCATTAAATAAAAAAGAGGAAAATAGTTTCGGTAGGAACATCTACTATTAAAATAACTACAATTGCCTTATACATTTAATTTGTCATACAAAACCCAAATGCCCTACAACAATAAATCTTTTCCCACCACCAATTTATACGACATAAATCTGTCACAAACCGTTCATTTGTAAATTAAATCGTCCTTTTTTACAATAATCCCTATTATTTTGCGAAATTGCAATGTTCTGGCAGCGGAAGGCACGTCCCTCGCATTAAAAACATAGTTACCACAAAATTGCAAAATTCATCTAGAGTCACAACAAAATTACTATCCTATATTCCTGTATCATTCAAAACCGACCTGACGACTATTATAACCGCATTTGCACCCAAATCCTACATTTTAATAATTGGTCCAAACGGTCGGGCTCAAATTTTGTGCGCTTATAATTATACGTCTGTATTTCAAGCGTCGATTCTTGATTTTTTGATATACCTGGTTTTACTTGGAAGGGTGCACCTTGAAGGATCTAGTTTTGATTGAGAGATTGTACTATTCTTACCCTTTTAAACTATTATAAGTATATTTAATTATCCGTTACAATCGTTGTGGTCTATAATATAAATGCATGTAATTAAACGCACGCGATTTCTTGCTACATAATTAGTGGGTAACATACATCATAAAAAAATGCTCTACCAAAATCAAATGAAAATACGATGAAGAATTGTGTGTGTTATTAATAAAGTCACTAATCAGATGCTCAAATACAAATCATAATAGCCTTTAGTTGTCAATATTACAAGACTTAACAGGTATACCTACCTATTATCTGACGTTATTACTCTCTAGTAAAGTAGGCCTTTTTGGAAAAGCAAGACAATCCCAAATACTAAACACGTATCTATGAATGTATTATATAATTAGTATTATACATTTTTTTATCAATAAATTTCCGTTAACCACATACATAATTTATTTAAAAAAAACAAATGCCTTTTTATTCATGACCATCTACAATGAAAATAGTAAGTAATAATAATTTTTCATAGAATGTGGTAACTGCTCCAGATTCAGACCCCCTGTCACCCTACATCAATTTGTTTGACGTTTAATTTCGGCGATGAGGCCAGTTACTCTATTAAACTGTTAGTTTTATTTACCGTCTACCTTTACCCTATAATCGATAAAGATCAAATTACAATGGCATCAATAGGAATGTGGTTTTGGAACCACATTTTGACCAGCCGCTAGTCTATTTTTGATGTGTATTTGAAAAGGGTGTTAGTTAAGTACCTAACTAAAACAAAATCTAGTAGATAAAGTATTAATAAATACTAGTTTATAATATTAAAATTCTAATTGAAACACTCATGTAACCCTAACATTGATAGCTATAAGGTAACCTTTACAAAAAACGAAACTTCAAGCATAATTTTTATCTCGTATAGATTTCGTGCAAAGCCGGAACTAAGTAAATCATTTGCACTTCCGGTCAAAAATAATTGATTGATCAATCATCATTGGAAACGCTCCTCGCAGCACAATCGATTAAATGATCGAACAATCAAACTTATGACCCGGCAGAAGGTTATATAAAAGGAAATAAAAACAAATAATCATGACAGAAGTTATAGGAAGTCTGCTGAATCACCCTATTACGAAAACTGCTGGATACAATTTCCTGAAATATTACCGTGTCACTGAAGCATGAGACACATTGTTGTATAGAACTTAAAGCAATTCGCTGTTATGCTTAATACTTTTAATTGTTATGAAGAACAAGGTACTTTTAATTCATCATCACGTCAGTGTTTTTTTATTATCATAATCTTACTAAAATAATCATGCTTTAAAGAATGGTTAAGTATTTATTATGTTACATATCAGAAAATAAAGGCAATTATGTAATGAATTCACGCAATATTGTTGGCCCCGATATTTTTAGTATTTGAATAGGTAACTTGCGCAAAAAATATATTTTCCTGCCATACAAATGCTCTATAATCACAACCACCGTATCATCACATCGCTTTGCTTCGCTCTATGATCACATAAACGTAATACCTACCTACATTGGCTATTGTACGGGGTATTTTAACATTTCATCGGCGCGTTGTGGGTGCGACTACATGGCTCTAATTGGCCGAAATGAAACCTATTATAGTCGATGATTTGTGATGATTGACAGCTGCCAATCAGTATTGCGTGAGTGAGCCGCCAGGTGGCGCGTGCGCAAGGGAATATGCGTGTATAGGCTGTGGTTTGTAAACCATATTTTACGGGGTTTATAGTTATATTTTGATACTATACATACATTGTCATGGCTTCAAATATTTTGTATTCATTCCTTATAGTTAGTAAGTATACCCGCAATCTCCTATTCTACCTCCTTAGGAGTGGAATTTGAAAAACTTATTTTGTAGAGACCACACTTAAAATGAAACATACCCTCAAAATGTCATGACTTTAGACCAACTAGCGGTTTCAGCTATGTCAGTCAGACTTAAATTTTGAAACAAGTACCTAATTTTTTTGATGCAGTATATTTCATTCTAATAGAAAAGGTATCAATATAACAGGATTTCCTGATCAATGTGAAGATGTAATATAATTGTCATAATGTACTTATGAGTACTAACAAGTCTAGAGTATCTCATGCTACTCTTATTGTACTCTACCTTAGTCATTCTGCTATCACTTGCAATTAAAGAAGTAACTAACTTAAATGACGACCAATTAGACATAAACAGAGACCATAGAACCTTCCTAACATTTAATAATTTACCAAGCAATAAATCACTCCACATTGATTTCTAAAAAAACCTTTTGTTTCCCACAAAATACCGCAATATAGCTCGAAGCTAGAAATAAATCTTCCTCAAAAATATCGGTATAGAACATTATAACATCTAAAGTTATAATAAATCTACAAATAATTCCTTTAGTTACGTTTTGGGCTACTTCAGTGATCGTTACGTTTGTACGCCTTGGGGTTAATGCAATCTTCATTATGTTACCTTACCTATTGTTCACCCACGCTATATTTCTAGTTATTTGGACTCAGATTCCAAGAAAAACTTGTATATTACTTTTTAATATTTGTATGATGACACGATTTCACAATATTGTACATAGTAAAACCTATTTTTGTCTTTAAGAACGCTTGAGTTTCAGTATTTATATTATAAAACCATGGGTAGGTACTCAAACATAGGAAATAAAGTATAACCTACTTACCTAGAATCTACTTCTTAGGTCTGGTTTAGGTAAATTTTAGGTCGATCTTAGTTGCAATCTGTAGTCGTTAAGAACATTGAAATCCATATTTTTATTGATGTAAAGAAAACTGATAAATTTGGATGATGATGAACATATGGATCAAATTAATTATTTCCTAATTAAGTGTAACTCCGGTTTTTCTAGATTGAATTTATGCTCTAAAACTACGAAAAAACATCGCATTTACATGACGCTTTAAAATTTTAGAATATAATCCATTATGTCACGACATGGTAAAGGTAACAAGTTTACATGTCATGTCTTAGCTAGCTATTGTTATACATCATAGTAAACTAAGGCTACCGTACCTATTAATTAACAGAAATTATTGTTCATAGCTAATTGAATAGAACTGCTTGAATTAACATCGATAAATCAGAACGGTGCATTCATAAATCAACAGTATACGTCAGTCAGTGTATGCGCCCGCGCATGGCCGCCACTGACAGACAAAATCACTTGAAATATCGCCGTTGTTCAACCAAATTCGACTTTAATCCGCGCCGAATTGTGTTTAATTGGCATAAAAGAGCAAAAGTAGCGATTATTGGAATAAATTCGGAATAGTCATGGGAAAGCGGTGCGATTTCGCGATTAGACCCCAATCAGGAGGAATTTGTTGCAATTTTCATTGACTGGCAAATTGCAGATGTAAAAGTTTAACTTCAATCAGTAACACAGTTTCACGTCGATTCATGAAAATTGGTTTTTAATCTCCCAATGAAGCCTTAATTAGAATAATTCGATTTCACAGATTGTTGATACATAGGTAGGTATCTACTATCAGTAGGTATTTTAATAACCAATGGTTATTAGATATGCTATTAGTGCTTTAAATCTAACCTAGGTAGGTACATAAAGATGTAATAAACGTAGGTACACCACTTTGTTAATAATCTTTCTCTACCTATCTATCTTTGTTTTGGCGGTGAATCGAAAAGTCCACTTTCCGTCGTTTGTATAGTTAACTTCACAGTGTCTTCATCATCTGAGAGATTCGATGGAGAATGTTCAGAAAGCGATGATGCTTTCTGAATAAGTATTCTCCGTAAAAAAATAAAATATTAAATACGAAACATAAACTTTCATAAGAAGCTGTACAAATACACAGTATTCAACTACAATTGTCTAGAAAATTGCTTTCTGCAGGGCAATTGTCTACGCATCTTGACATCGTCATCGGTGTCAATGAAAACGATCATCGGCTTAAAATGAAGCTTTTCGTATTGTCTAACTTCATTACAATTAGTCAATTAGTTTTGGTCGTTTGACATTAGCCATCGGAATAAAAATAGATAGACAATACCAAAATTTTAAGACGATTACGAGGGACCTCGTAATCGGAATTCCGATTACGAGATGCGTAGTCAATTGCCCTGCTGGTCACGCTTGGGATCTTTCTAACATGAAACATTTTCCCTCCTACGTAATACGTAGCGACATCGTGTTGTGACAAACGACATTTTTTAATTCAGCGCTTTCCCGGTAGATGGCGCAGTGATCCAGAAAATAGTGAATGGAATGTTATAATCTTTTGTGGGAAATATGAGGATGTTTATAGTAATTACAGTGTTTTGTTCGATGAGATATTTTGATCTTCATAATTTAAACATTCTTTTCATTTAATGATAACATTCTAACCATCCACAATACAGAAAAAAAATCCATCCAGAAATTGGGACTTGCTTCTTATTATTGATTTTAAGTAGTGTACCAATAAACTGCAATAGTAGTTACAGAATTATACTGTGAGATTGATAATAATAAATAAGGTAAAAAGGTACCTTACGTTATTTTAAAAGAGAGATGTCAAGAAAAAAATCCTCTATCTATTATTCTTTCACATACAAAAACAGCAGCATTATAACTATTATTATACCAAAACAAGTTCTTACTGTAAAAAATTACTTGCAACATCCGACTATATAATTACATTTAATTTTATAATTTAAATATTACCTGTAATAATGATTGTGTTTCAAATATGGCACGATGTGACGCCATACCTACCATAGACCACTCTCTAATAGGCGAATGGACACGCAAACTACCGTTATTTTATACCATATCAGTTCAATAGTCTGTATATTATTCGATACCTACTTTAAGACAAATCATTTAAAAAATATTCCTGAAATGTATTTGTAAGTCTTTGAAATCTATCCATGTATCCCGTTTGATAAAATATTGTCTTTTCAGTAATTTATTTAAGCTAGATTATCTATAAATATTAAGTAGGTACTAACTACTACACAAAGCACAAGATTTCCGTATTATAAAATTGTAATGGAAGACGAACAAGCTGATGGGGGATTGGCAAATTATGCTATTGCATTTTATTCCTGTTTTCTAGCACGTTTCAATTACACATTAAAATCATTTTTGATTTACCATAGTATCAAGATCTTGGAAAATTAATAAATGATTAACTAAATAGTTTTATTTTAGACTAATTAATGGAAAACATTATAATAAATGCAATCATGGAATTATAGAATCATTTCATTAAGTAATCCAAAATTCAATAGGGATTCTCTAACGATGAAATTTCTGCCAGTTAGTCAGTTTAAACTATGCGGCTCTTTTTCGAGCGAAGTATAGGTACATAGAAGGTATAGTATTATTATCAATTTTATTTCCAGACATATTAATTACTATATGGTTAAAAAATTGACAACTTGTCGAAAAACTTTTATTGAGTTATATATTATTTTTATTGCCATTTACTTGGCAATTTGAGTTATAGCCTCATCACACTAAATATTTTATTATTTAATATAATAAATAAATCTTCTCTACATAAATCATGGTCATAATTACTGCAGCCTACATCAATTAGAATAGCTATTTACTTTTCTTTTTACTAAAATTGTGACACGTCCTGGAAATGCACTCAAAGATTCCAAATCTGAGTCCGTCGCTATATTGCTACTAAATTGACACCGAATATAAGATTTATTCATTGGTTCTTTTATTGGTTCAAAAATTATAAGAGGTTTTTAGGTAGCCCTACCAGAACGGACTCTTCTTGGTAATTCTATCTCTACATCTCATGAACATAGAGCACTTAGCGAAATTCTGTTTGCTTCCAGAGTATCATTAATAGTATACTATTTTTTGGATTCATGTTTTTTTTTTATTATTTGCAACGAATATTCAAATTAAAATATTACCTATATTATTTAAACTTTTCTTTTATTATTCTAAAGTAAATAGAAGTTTGAATTCCATTTTCAAATCCCAAAATTTTAATATCTAATAAAAAATATAATATGTTCCTTTAAGCTGAGTGAAAGTGCATGAGGTAAATAAAACAAAAAAAAGTAGGATTCAATGCAATTATTTTTTCATTAAAATTAAAATTTTAATAAGTAGCCTCGTGGACTTAATAACTATTTTCTGACTTATGTTACAATATTTACAATTATTTACATCTAGAAGTAATACAAATTGTACTATTATACTTAAATTATCTAAATCTAATTCAAATTTGAACATGATCTCTGAATTATGTCATAGCCACTGAATTTGGAAAGGAGTCACTTAAAACAAAGGTAATACTTTTCGGTAACTTTAGTTAACCATAAACTTAGGCCTAATTAAGAAACTATCACAATAAATAAATCTCTAAGGCAAACGATAACAATAATAATTATTTATAAAACAATATCAGTCTTTTTAGTGTGGAACGATCCAAGTTTCAAAATTATAGGCTATGTTATGTTTTAATCATTCGCAAAATCAAGAGATAGCCCTGATGACTGATCATTGTCCAAGAAAACTATATTTATAAAAACAGAAGTGAAATGAGGAAAGTATGTATAAAGATAAGAAATTATTAATCAGTCGATGAGATATTTCTTTGGTAATTAAAAAAACAATACTTAAACGTAAATTGTGATTTTTGATTCTAATAATAATGCTTTGAACAAAACATTCATAGCTCCTTTTATAATTTCAACAATGTCTGAAACCGGCTATAAGAGTCAGTAATATTTACTTTTCCAAATAGCTTTATACATAGTAATTAAGGAAATAATAGAACTAACGTTTCATGATATCTTCTATTGAAAAACCAAGAGTCCTTTTAGGTCCTTCGATTGGAGACTGGTGTGGACTTACAAGAGGTTGATGTTGTGGAGGTAATTGAGGTGATGGTTTATGAGAGAGATCCAATAGTGAGTTTTCAGATTGACTTGTCGATGAAACTTCTTGACAACCTTCCAGATGATCTAGGTGATGTTTGCTAGCTTCACTGTGTGTAAGTAGATGTGTTTTCAAATTAGATCTTTGGTTGAAACTTTTGTTGCAAACTGGACATTTATGGGGAGATTCTTCCATGTGCAGAATTTTGTGTACTGCTAAAGTCCTCGACTGGCAGAATCCTTTCCCGCATTCCGTACATTTGAATGGCTTCTCTTTGGAATGAATATACCTGGAAAAATAGATAAATTCGATTAGTCACAAGCCCAACTTTCGCTTCTCGAAGCGAGAAAATAGATGTTCTCTATGTAAACAAATAACTAGATGGGTATTTATGGCTCAATAGACGACGAAGTAATAAGCGTTTTGAATGAAAATTGAAGTGATTCTACATTACGAACACATTAGAAGACTAATATATTCGACATAATATGAGAAAAAAAAAGTGTTGTCTCGTAAAAGCGAAGAAATATAACGTGTAATTTGTTCGACGGCGGAGCAAGACAGATATGGTGATCGTAAAGAACCAAACCGGTTGTAGGGGAGCGCGTGCGGCCAGCGCCTTGCGACCTCACAAAAAGGTTTACACTTTTATTTATTTTTCTTTCTTATAGTCAACAATGCCTAAGTGAAGCATATACTAAATCACATTGTTGATATAGAGAAACATTAAATTAATTTTAATATATTCCAAGGATTTTGATTAGTAGGATTTAGGTATATGTAGCGTTTATCGACAAAATACTGTTTCAGTGAAAGTGGTTTCTCTTTACATCGAACCATTAATCAAAAACAAAAGTTATTGGCTATCAAATTACTCGGATGGAACATAATTTTGACACTAAAAATCTGGTCGTAAAACGATATTTACCTGTGATCTCTGAGGTGGTCTTGTCGTCGGAAAGCTTTCCCGCAAATGTCACAGGAGTAGGGCCTTTCGTCGGTATGTGTTCTCTCATGGATGAGCAAATTATAGGACTTGGTGAACTGACGATTGCAGTACTTGCAGATGAACTGTTTCTTGGGTCTCGTCCCTGGAACGCCGGGAGCTCGCATTGGAGGTGGATGTCTTCCAGGCATCCTCTGGGCCATTGCTCCGGGATATCTCAGAGAATGGTGATACAATGCAGCGTTTCTGATCCATTGGTTAACCAGCATCGCGTGGTAAGGTGCTGAAGGTGGTAGAGTAGCGACTTGAGCTTGCACGTAGGCTGACATCGCTGGATGCGCGTAGCTTGGTACTGGCACTTTCTCGTAAGGGTAGGGTGTTTGCATTGTGGGTCGTGGGTAGGAAGGGTAGGGTTGGGGTGCAGGTGGGGTCCAAGCGGGTTGGTGGCGGGAGATAACGACGGCAGGGGGTGTGTCGTCGGTGGGCGTATGCGGCGGCGTCGGTAATGGGGGCGACGGCCTTTCGAGCTTCACTAATGCTTCTATAGGGAAGTCTGGAGGGTAGCCTGCGGAGACAATAATAGAGGTGTTGAAATGGAGTTGCATGACACTAAAGCTTATATTTTTGAAATGATTATGCTGTTATTGATGATTTATTAAGATATTTTATGAAATTTAACACTTGAGAGCGGCTATGATTTTTTTAATTGACTAGGTACCTTATTTAATCGACGAAAATGCTTCACTTTTAAAATACAAAATCGTGATATTTTCGGAAATTGTTATTGTGATCAATAAAAAGTTTTCAAAACATATATTATGATGGTTTAAAAGTCATAATTAAAAATTCGCAAATTCAAAAACACAAACTCAATATTAATTCTTTAAAAAAAATACAGTCAATACGTACTATGATTATCTTCAATATGTTCCTCTTCTTCTTCTATATTGATATCGTCCGAACTATCAACACTATACGGTTTATCTTCCATTTCCACAAAACAAAATGTCCAAAGAAAAAAACACTAGGGCACTGTACTCGGCTCGGTCAGACTCACTTTGGTATCACTGTATACCTGTGTCGTCACTGGCAAACCGGTTTGTGAACTGACAACCGGCTTGAGAGAGCGCGCGGAGCGTTATGAGTTTGTGTGCGTTCGTTATCTGGGCCTGCGCTTGCGCGCGGCGGGGAGGGGGGACATCAAAAGCACCGCTCCGGCCGGCGCCTGTGTTAGCTCCCGAAGCAGCAGCGCGCCTCCCAATAGGCGGAGCTTACCGAGCACTGCCTTCGGAATCGATCGGTAACAATCGCAAATTGCTTGAACCACTCTCTACTTTACGTTGACTTAGTTCTAACTCTATACTTATCAACGGAAAAATGGAACCCTGTCTATGTGACGTGGGTAACATGAATTGTATCGTTTTGAAATTGAGTTTATTTGGTAATGCAAATTTTTGGTGACATAGCCCAGTGAAGCTATTAGGTGAGCGGATTGCTCTCGTAATTTAGTTTCGTAGGCAAGTCTTTGAACCGATTGTCGTACATGGCTTTGTTCGTTCCCTTTGTATTTTGTATCTCTATTGAGATTAGGTATTGCAGTACAAAGCTATTGTGGATTGTTTAGGAGTGGTAGTGAAAGCTGAATCAGATTTCGCAGTCTGGATTAAATTGTTTACAATTGTTTACATTATTAGTATCTACTTTGTGGTATCTGTATTGGCTATATAAAATGTGTTTATTTTAATTTAATGAGACAGACACGCATGATTACGTGACATAACTGACTTTATCAAATATTTCCTAATATCATATTCAAAATCAAAATCAAAAACTCATTTATTCAGTTTAGGCCTTGGTAAGGCACTTAAGAACGTCGATAGTTACAATCATTACAATAGACTCTACCACCGGTTCGGAATACACTTGAACTGAGAAGACTCCGGCAAGAAACTCAGCAAGGCTTAATTATTTGTGGATCTTTCTTTTGAATTTATGTAATTGATAGAGATAGGTATTTTTTGACAACTGATGTTTTTTGGTAACATAGTTTTTCTCTAAAATAATAACACTAACAATTTATACTTAAGTATGTATAATTTGCAGGTAGGTATAGGTGGTAGGAATGGAAATAACATTTAGGTATATTTCACCTAGGTATTACATAAGCTCTTAAATATTTGTACAATTTTTCTAACTGCATGCTCCATAAAGTGGTATAACTCACATTTTCTTAAAAAATGTGAACGATTCATGTTATATTCCTACTATATTTGTAATAACGATTGGACGACGAAATGGAATCATTAATTTTATTAGTGAACCCTAGTAGCCTGTAATTAAATGTGAATTTATATATTAATTAAATTACCATCTTACTGCTCAAATAGTTTATAATATAACGCTAATGAGACTCGTATCAATATTTAAAATATGAGTGATGTAACAATTCTTATAAAATATAATTACCTAATAATAATGTAATTAACTAAAAGCTACCAATTATCCAGTAAATATTATTATCAAATATACCAAAAAATAGAGGCATGGGCAAATTAGTAGATTTACAGACGGTTAAAGGTATGTTTCTGACAGGAAGCGATGATAGCTCAGTGGAAGTGACGTCAATTTGTCGTGATGAAGGCAATGGGTTTTTATTTTACAATGAACTTGAGTTTTCGGTGAAAGAAAACATTGTGAAGGAACCATACATAACATATGTAGGTACTCAGTGTAGTCTGTTCTGTACTTAGCAATAGCATTAAGTACCTAGGTGCTACGACGGCGGCACTATTGCTAAGTATGTAGTCGTCTCAAGAATATATTTTGTTAATCGAAAATAAACCTCATGTTCACTGGTCCAGATTCCTGATTGAATTATTTTAATCTTGACTAAAAGTTTGACTTAAGCTTCTAGGTTGACATTCTAGAATACATTGTTGATATAAAATTAATATGTTATTTCATGTAAAAAATACTTACAATCTATTGGCAGCAAATTTTTTTAAATTGTTTTTTTTTTGGCATACATTTTTGTTAATCTTGTAATAAAAAAATAAATTGTAAACATACGTACTTAAAATTTATAATGATCCCACATTCATAGAAAAAGTTACCTACTAAATAAAATTCACGAAAAGCCAACAATATGTCTGCCCGTCTGCAATATAGTGGTGTGGTGAGCGTTTTGATGCGTGTGCGCAAACAGCGGTCAGGTGGGCGCGGGACACACGACACTCGGCGGCACCCTTTATGCCATAATCAAAAGCGCCGACGCAAACACTAGCTCGTCCAATAATAACGTATTAACTCACAAAATGTTTATTTTATCTTCATTTGAATGTCACCATTCAGTGAGACTAGGATCGCATTCTTAAATATTTTTGACTTAAGCCTTTTTGCATGGCAGAGGTCGAGGTCGGCCAGCTGCGCCACTAGTTAGACACCTTGTTGAGTCTAGAAGTCACCTTGTTATTTGGGCAATGATTGTGTTAACAAATCAAAGAGTCATACCTAAGTGTTGTTAAGAAACTTTGATTGAAACTGAATGGCGCGACTAATAGTGAGTGACCAAAAGTAGGTAAGAGTTTATAAAACGGTAGAATCAGGGTCAATAAGGATGATCAATCCATTGAAGTATATACAAAAGTAAGTCTATGACGAAACTTAGGTATCTACATGCTAGGAATTACGAAATCACGAAATTCGCAGAGATTTTTGAAAGAGAAATATAAAATAAGTATCGAAAGTTTTAGTAGGTATATGAATCTATGAATGAGGTTGTATGAATAGAAAGTAATAAATTCCAATGAAAATATTGGAAAATATTACTTTCAGCTACTGAAAATTATTTTATGCCATTCTTTACTATGAGCGAACGCGCGTACCTATAAGTACCGACTGATCTAAATATCAGTAATTTAATGTTGTCAGGAAATCCACTTACACTACAAAACTAGGTAATGATACCACCGAGAATAATACATTAGGTATATGTAGTTGATCATCATCAGCAACATATATCATCCGAAAGACGTCCACTGCTGGACAGAGGCTTCCCCCAAGGATCTCCACGATGGCTGGTCTTGCGCTACCCGCTTTCAGCGATTTCCCGCGACCCTAACAAGATCGTCGGTCCACCTTGTGGGGGGCCTGCCCACGCTGCGTCTTCCGGTTCGTAGTCGCCACTCGAGAACCTTTCTGCGCCAGCGGCCGTCGGTTCTACGAGCGATGTGCCTCGCCCACTGCCTCTTATGTTTAGCAATTCTACGGGCTATGTCGGTTACTTTAGTTTGTCTGCAGATCTCATCATTTCTGATCCGATCTCGCAGGGAAACTCCGAGCATAGCCCTCTCCATTGCTCTTGTAGTTAATAATCACTCTTAATCGTTACCAAATAATATAGAGTACCTAGTTTCTATCATTATTAATAAAACGCTAGGTAGGCAATAAATTTCGTCAAGACATTAAATAATCATTTTATAATGCTAAGCTGAATATTTATTTATTGCCACAATTAAATTGTAACTCGTTGCTTCTGTTTATTATTATTTAATATTACCTATATAAAGTAGACTGATATTTTATTTTAATCTTATTATTTTATGAAGTAAGAAAATGTAAAATTCGATTGTGCTAAAAAGTTATCACAAAATAAAATTATATATATTTTATTCATCATCCAATAGCACAGTCCAATAGTCATGACAATCTGCCAAATATAAAAAATAGGTAGTTAGTTCTAGATCTATTCACCACTTTCTGCCCTAAATAATTAAGTTACCCGTATCAATATAATCATAAATTTAAATACTATCCGATGTAATCTAAAACAACATGAAGCAATCAAATTACTTCAACAAACATCCATACATCCTCAAAAACTTTCACATATAGGATTCTTGAATCTACTCACTTAGTACTTATATATGAAATGGAAGCTACGTTTAAGTGATTCCAAGAATGGCGCCTTTTAAAAGTATTGATTATCAAGATCTTTATCGATAAAGTACCGAGTTACTTAAATTAAAAGTGTTTGAGTGTAAGTACGTTAGGTGAACCACAAAAATATGATTATAAAATATACCTATTCCTATAATTTTCAGAGTTTTACCGAATTGGTTTTATCTACTAGAAACCAATTTTCAATTATTATTTAGGTACTTCACTCGTACTTATTGGGTAATAAGTTAATTTAGGTAATATACCAATTTTTACCTCAAAGTAATTAACTCGTGATAAGAACTACAAACATAAAAACTAAAACAAACAAAATGACGACACGCAATAATCCTGAATTGTACTTCTAAATACGATAAAGTAGGTATGATTATCAAAAACAGAATACTAATTGGGGGGATAATAGTCGTAACAACGTAGCGAGAGTGTTTTATTATATGTAAATATGGGGCAAATTCCTCATTATATGGATTATGGAACCTTCGTCATGATAACAGTTAATTTGCAACGTAATTTTATAGCTTTGTCATCTGTCGTATGTAGATAATCAGAGTTGGACAAAATCCAGCCTCCAACCCCCGTAGCAAGCAAGCCAGACGACTCGAGTCATCGACCAATAATAATCACGGATTCATTTCATCACGTCAAATTTATGTGATTTAATTGGCTGAAGACTTGAGTCTTCTCTAGTCTACGCGTGCCATGCTACGGGTGCTGAAGGCATATGAAATGACGTCACGCGTGAAACATGTCATCTAATTAAAAATTAAATCCCTAGGGGGTAAAAGCAGTATTTGGTAAATGTGGATATTCAAAATGTGATTATTATAATTTATTTATACGATTAAACTTAGACATCTAAATTAATTTAGGTACCTACTGCGCACAGTACATTGTAAGTACATTTCAGTTACTGATTTTTAGAAACACACAAGTAGGTACTTTGTTGTTACCTACGATTATTTGTAAGCTTGTGAAGAAACGTCGGGGCCTGGGTAACATACGAGGCCTCTTATCACTTCCTAAAACGCACCTTCCTCGGAAAAGTCATTATGTTAAAGGTGTATCTTTGTTTTTCTTATCACTCAACCCAACAATATTCCCTACATGGATACCTATAGTTTTGCATAGCTAGTTCGTTCTACTACTGATAAAGTAAACTCAGGTAAAAAATTAGGACGGTGTTTCAAAGGGAACAGTGGCAAGTAAGGCGCCTTAATGTTATTAAATCTATTGTAAACAATATTTAGTATGTTTACGACCCCTGTCGGCTCCTTTTACCTTTGTTTTGGTACGTTTCAATTGTCGGTTCGTTTTAACTGAGGAAATTGAGACGATAGGTGCAATAGCTATGTAAATAATGACTAATCTACCTCTTGGGAATATAGTTATAAAAGGTATGTGGTCTCAGAAATTGTTTCTGCAGAATGTTGGAAGTTAGAATTTAAATGAGTACTTATAGTGACGCTCAGCGCTCAGCAAAAAGGGTTGTACGGACTAATAAAAAAGCACAAGGTCGAAGAATGAAAGATGATACCATCTTCGACAGATTAATATAAAATTACACGTCAATTAAATTTTGTATCATATCAATTGAATCAATCTATTTACATGTTATGGAACATAAAAAGAAACTAATGGAACTGATTAAGATATAATTTTGTATGTTAATTAAAAAGTGCATTAAACACTTTTTAATTAACATACAAAATTATATTGTCTTTAATTAATGTGCTTGATAAAGATAGTTGGAGTATAAACCTATGTAGTACGTACATAAGTGATAAATTAGAAAAAACAAAATCATTATTGTCGTGAGTCATTCTGTTTTTTATTTTATCACCAGCTGTGTCACCCACGTTACCAGGATAAAAAGCACTCAGGAATAATGTATTTTCCTATTGATAGAATTTTTCGAATCAGAACAAACATACAAACTCTTTAGCTTTATTAGTATAAATATACCTAAATTGATTTTTAAGACATGTTATTGGTTGAATTATTCAAAGCCTACCTTAATTAGTACATAAGTATCCACCCACTGCTCAATATCATCACTGACAAGCCAGTTGGAAACCGCTGCAGATCATGGGTTTGATTCTCATTCTAGACAAACATTTGTGTGCATAAACTGTGTATGTAGTTTATCAGTTGCCTGATTTCCGTAGCACAAGCGCTGCTTAGTTTGGGATCAGATACCCGTGTGTGAAAAATTAACCGGATATTATTATTAATGAGGTTCGCTTTGGAACTTTCCTGTATTCTCGTTTCTACGTGCAATATGGCTCTAATCCACTGAGTCACCAAAGATATCCGGATAAAATGGTTCTGCTTTTAAAAATGTCTTGCAATAATATTCTTTTTCTGAATAAGTTTAGTAAGTATACCTAGCTATATTCGAAAGTGTTATTGTAGGTAAATATCAGTTAGAGCAACTTTTGTAATTCTGAAACTATTTGGGAGTACAGCATGTGTTGAAGAGATTTGTGCCAAGTATATAAAGCTGGATCATCTGCGTTCGTTAAAATATTGACGGGTGTCTAAAAGGAATATCTATGTTGCTCTTAGCGTCAGTGATCTAAAAATGGATGCGCAAAGTGGAATACCTTGTAGTGAGACACCTATTTATTACATACTACATGTACCTAATGTGTCATGAAAATGTTTGCGTAGAGCAAAATAAGAGCGGGGGACCCAGCCTTAGTTTCTGATTTTCCCCTCCTGCGTCAAAGCTGGGTACACCACTGAGTTGCCCTTACGGAAACCGCTTTACATTAGAGTATTATAGCCGTATGCTATCTTAGTAATATAAAACAAGTGGTTTTTTTTAAAGGACTAAAGTTGGTAGCCTCTGATGGCGGCATCAACCTTACCGGAAAAAAAAACAAGTGTGATAATGATACTTTTGTAGAGACAACTACTAATGATGAAATGTTGAAATCGATCTATATCTTAATCTTTAATCTCTAACAGTAGTAAATGGAACAACTTCCTCAGATCAATCATAAAACGTTCAGCCCTTCGATATAAACACTTGAACCTTATCTCGAAGGTGATCGCCTTAGAACAATAACACATATTCATTATCTGGAAACTATCAGACACATGTAAGTAAATAATCCTAGCAATATATTTTTTTATATATTTTTTATGTTAAGTATAAGGTTGACAATGCAATCAGGGAAATGGTGTACATAATGCTAGTGGTTATAGAAACTTAAAATGAGGTAAAATTTTTCGTCTATCCAGTTTCAGACAGAGCCATAAGATTCAATAGGATATCAAGAAATACACGTTGGATAAAGGCTGAATGTCTGTAGGTACTACCTATACATATGTACAAACTTAAACTTATTTATTTTAGTACCTAACCATTCATACATACTTACCTCCGTATTATTTTATTATTATAATACACATACACACAAAGATACTCCTTATCATCGCATTATACATATAATATAAACTAAACAATACACAGGTAGTGGCGACTCCGGCTTGAAAGTAAACGATAACAGATCAAAGCGTGCCGACAATTGATAACAGCAGATGTAAAGTGCCGACAGGCATTACGGTAGCTGGTATAAAACGGACAATATTTTTTATTGCGAAACCTTTGATGTAGCCGATTGATAATGATTGTTGGAATAAACTGCCGATCGAGATATGGTCGCACTCAGTAGAAACGATATTAAGGTGAAGAATAGTCCGTTGTTTGAATTTTTTACGATTATTTGACACTTTTTAACTTATTACATCAATTTCAAGATCCTATGAGTCGTAATTTTGTGATTAGCGCATCAAAGATATGGTTATCTATGTATTCATTTTGCATTCAAAATATTGTATAAATGTAGATTGGTTTCTTTTTAACATATCGTATAAGGAACCAATATATGAATTGAAATAGTTTCAACATCATAGTATCATCATCATACGTTTCAGGCGCTAATCACGAATACAGTCTCACGGTCTCAATAACATGAACACTTTAATCGAGTCTACTTTAAAAATATTGATCTGAGGGACCTAATTATAAAAGTATCCTAGGTATTTGTTAATCCAAATCAGCTTATTTCACATTTATTATGATAACACTATAGTAGTACTATAATATGAGATATATGCCTCCCTCTTTAGGTGAATAATTATTATAATATAACCTCATAACATTAAATTTGACTTTAATTTGCTTTTAGATAAGACTAACTTATTAATCACGATGGTATCTAAATAATGAGAACACATCAGTAGTCCAGCAACTTAATTGTTTTTGCTGTTTGGTTATAATACTATATTTTTTGGAGCAAATAAATGCGATAATAATTAAGGACATATAGCGTTTACCGATATTAAATTGGTTATGGTCATTTAGGTACACAACCATAAGTCCTAGATGGAATTCTAAACACATGGTCTGTGACGCGGTAGGACAGATTAGTGGTAGTCAGTGTAGCACTCACACTTTACTCCTCTGTGCTCACACCAACCGGGCCATCAACATTACAATAAATTAGGTCCAAGTTAATCGACCAGAAAACGGTCCGGTAAATTATAATCAAGAAGTAACCAGTGACGTGTCCAACTCGCGAATTTGTCAATTCGGGGTTAGTAAGTGTTAATATGTTTTCGTTGCAAAACTTCATGGTAAACGCCCAACTAATAATTTATCGGACCGATTTCGGACCTTAGTTTAACTCGGTATAGGCATTGTAGTTGTGAATGTTTTTTATTACCTACCAACATGGAAAAGATTATGTAAGTATCCCTGAAATAATTACAATATGATTTGTTGATGGCATTACGTCATCTGAACATGTTTATGATTCCGATAACCTCTTGAGTACAATTTCAGATATTGGTGGTAAAGTGACACCTATTAGTTGATATGATATCGTTACCTAAGTGCTGTTGTAAGAAGCTATTTCTTTTAACATATAATTGAGTGTTAAGTATTTATAAAGTCTGAATGAGTTTAGACCACCAACCTCCCCTTACCCTTAGAAAAGTTATGCATTAGGTAATGAACGGACGTACCTAGGCGTAATATTTCTTTAATGTCTTGCCGTTTTTGTGGAATTATTTATGGTTGATCTATAATGAATTTCGCATATAAATTTAGTAGGTAATAATCATATCATTGTATTACTATGTCCTGAACTAATAAGATGTTATAAAAAGGCAAGGGATTGAGAAGACTGTCAATTAATCACTAGAGCGAGCAGCTGTGGTAGGTATATAAATAGGTGATGGTGACAATTTTATATCACAACACAAAGGATATCTTGACCTAATTAATACCAATTAGTTTGCCTTTGCGGCATTATCATATAACGACCGACTGTAATAAAAATAGCAGCCGTGTATGACAATACGTCTATTGTAATGGCCGATATCAAAATGACGTCCATCAACAATATTTAAGCAACGGCGTAAGAAAAAAAGAGCAAGCGAGATATAGAAACAACTGTTGCAAAAATTTCAAGAGTAAGTTGGTTGGTAAAATTATTGAATTTAATCGCAATAGCTTAATCATTATCTTTATTAACATTTGAGTCTATTTAAACTCCCCCAAAACACACTTCTTTTTAATATGGTTGCAAGAATCTCTATTATGTTTCAGTAAATATGAAGTCCTGAGTTTTACATGTCGGGGCATTTATTTCAGTTTTTACTAGAATATGACTATGTTATAGTATCAATTTTATCATTGATATTCAATGGAAATATTTGAATTTCAGTAATATTACTTTATATTTCTTTCATGTGTTCCGCTGCCACTCGTTACATATAACGTATTTTAGCTGAATAGAAGCGGCTAATGTGTCAGTGCTGTAATGGAACTGCGGCTGTAATCAGCGTATTAAAGTTTCAAGTGCTATACACTACAATATAACCATCACTCATTATTAAGGTATATGCAGAACCACTAAGCAAGTCGAGGAAATATGCATTTTCTCTTCCCTAGACAGAAAAAACTAATCTACCCTACGAATTTGACATTGCGCGTTCCGACTCTCTCACACCGAGCCAAGCGGTGTATGCTGCTTCTCGTTTGCGCAGAAAACTACAATGTAACTTTTATTTCTTACCTTAATTAATGTAGCTAGCTTTAGGAATTAAATATAGCAAGTTATGTATGAATTCCCTATTCGATTATGTTCATTGTATGCGTTTAGTTATACATACATTTATGGACATATTTCACCAAAGCACATAATATACTTCTCAATTTGAGGTAATGTGCAACTGCCCTTGCCTATTCCAATACTTTTGATATTGAGCGCGCACTACCGATTTGGATACCGCACCTAATGTGTCAATAATGTTTTATCAGAACTAATGCATTTCATCGTATATCATCTAGACATTAGGACAGTTTAATGATTTATATAGGATATGAGGATAACACAATTTATATGAGAGCTACGCTAAATCTGTAGGGAGCTAAGAAATGCTTTTGTCTTTTAAAATAAGTTGGACTCCTGAACTTCTACATATTTTCATTTTGAAATCCAAATTTACAAACACCTGAAACTATCCATGACTAGTAATTTATGGTATGTAGGATTTTACAGACACAATTTTTGTGTTATATGACAGTTAGGGTTTACTATTCCATTATTATGGTCAATTATAGAGCAGGTTACTTGTATATTTAAAATGTGTATGTTTATATACTTATTTATTAAGGTTCTGAGCCATTAATAGCTATTTTTTGTAATATCTATCTACATCATGATGTGCGCCTGGTTCCTGCTCATCACTTTCTGTTTTCGCTTCTTCCTTAAAGTTTTCTCGAGGGAATACCATCATTCTTTTGTTTTTATTATTTCACAGTACTCAGCTATATTTTGGGGTTTGGAAATTTCATTCATAAAGACAGTCGAAGAGTAAATATTTGGTTTCGATGTTGAGTAATAACAGGCAAAGAGATTTTCAATTTTAAACTATAAAACGTCATGCCAAAGTTGATTTTCCTATGAATGTATTGATTATAAATAGGGGTAAGATATACAAACCGAAATGTAGCACGCCTTGACGCCACTTAAGACCACCCAAGGCGAAGTTTTTGCACACAATGGTGCTTTCAGTTTATTTTCGAAGCGAAGATCTGTGAAAATAATCGCATTTTTTTTCCACTTACCATTTCTTTTACTATAATATTATTATTATTTTAATTATAAATAACAAATATTTCAGTAAGTACCCACCTAACGATTTTTTATTTTTTTTATAAAAACTTTTTAATGAATGACCATGAAAACCAGCTGATTTTGTAAATCACAGTGGATTTTGGATGCGATGAATATTTTGGACTTAAAACGTTCTTTTTCAAACTTGGTAATTTATGGATGCGATTTTTAATGTTACCAAAAATATCATCATAAAATACAATTTATACAAGCATATCGTACCATATACCACTCTTACAAATTCAAGTGAAAAAGAGCTTTTACACTCGGTTAGACTAAGAAGTGTAGTAGTACACTGCATTTCAATGCATTTGTCACTTTACCACATTTTATTGTGAACGAAGTGCAAAAAATATTGAAAATAAAGTGACGCAATTTTACGCAATTTTGATTTCAAAATGTAATCGATGCTACCCAGATACGGACCACACATTGTACTACAAAAATGCACACTTAAATTAAGTCTAATGAAAACTAGAACTTATTTTCCTAAAAATAAATGTGAATATTGAACAAAATTCAGTATGGTATTGTGTACCGCAAATTGCACATTTGACGGTTTCGATTTCTGATTACAATCGGAATGTCAATTGAAGTGTATTTTGCGGGGTTTTATGAATGTGACAAATTAATGTTAATTGAACTGGAATCTGATTATTTTGCGCTTGATATGACAAACCAAACAGTGTTGGTTACTTATATTTTATACTAGTTGTTGCCCGCGACTTCGTCCGCGTTGAATTTAGTATTTATTATAGGTAATAATATGTAATATTCTGGTACGTTCTTCACACTTGGATATCTGATCCAAACTAAGCAGAGCTTGTATTTCAATTTTCTCTAAATTGCTGAAATCATTAAAATTTCAATCATAAAGAGACGCAGTGCTACCTACTTTATTATATGTTGTGAATTATCGTGGGATCCGACGTAGGTGATGAAGTCACGGTCACGGTCGGGTGGATGATGTTGCCGAATTAGGAACCCAAGGCGATGGTGTAATGTACCCGAAAGTAAATCTGGATTCGATGATCAAATAACTTAATATAGGTACAATTCTTATGTTCTGTATAATATTACTATCATTCTTGAGAGATTTATAATGAATATAAAAATATAAATTTTATTCCCGCCCGGGTTTGATCAACCGATGTGGATCTTGCTATATAAATTTAAGAGTATACGTACCATTCCTCAAATCAATTCTATAATTTTACTATTAAAATAAATCCGACACATGTAGGTAAAATCACGGGCGATCTTCTACACTAATTCATTGCCCATTGTACAGTAAAGTGACAATTGCCTTCGGTACGTGTCAAATAAATGTCCCGGAGTTTCCCATTACCAAACTATAAACAGCCTTCATTTCTCCATACGCCTGATTTTGAACCTTATGCTTATGTTATAAGGAAAAGTTTCTGTTTGACACCGATGTAGGTTGAAGAAATAAGTTTGTGGTATCAGTGTAGAATGATATTTGTGTACAGAGAACCCCTGTTTGAACAACAAATTAGTTCCATTATACGCTTATGAGTAGGGAGGAAGTTCCATAGTGATCTAAGGGTGAACAAAATGCTCATGAAAAAGTTCCTGTAATTAAGCTAATAATTTGATATAATATCCGAGGAGATTCTTAACACATGGTTATCTGATTCCAAACTAAGAAGAGCTTGTATTATGGAAACCAGATAGGTATACCTATATAGCTATAACTTTTTTTGATACTTCAATATAGCACTGACGTCTCTGACATGTGCGGTGCAGAGCGGCCATTTCAATCTCACCTTCTGCCTTCTTAGGAGAACTTATTGTTTAGAAAGACCTTGAAGCCATATCTAAATTACGGATTAGTTATGGACCACCTAACGAAAAGCGAGTAGGTAAGTCATAAAAATTCAAATCCGGTTGCGACTCAAAAATTTTGCATAACTACAAAAACTGGCGCATGTAGCTACCAAAAAAAGAATTCTACAAAGAAGCGTGTCTGTGCATCCATCGGCAACTTTGAAACAATTCTAAAAGTACATTTTAACTAAAGAACAATGCGGGGTCGTAAAGATTTCATTTTTCCCTACAATAAACTCATTGGTCCAACTGTTGCATTGCATTGTAAACTTCCGAATTGTAAAGCTGTGTTACTAACTCCCATTAGCGGCGTTAGAGCAAAGGCAAGTATTTTTTTTTATCTACAATTAAACTTTTTGCGAAGCAAAAAAAGTTAAAAATTGCATAAAAACCTTTTTATTGCATGCCTAGAAAAAGGTACGAAATTTTAATTTGCTACGTGAAATTTTTATTACGCAACAGTTTTTAGGAGAGAGAAATTTTAATAAAAAATGGGCGAAGAAATTCTGTATTGTTCATACTCTTGTTTCATTAAAGTTAAAAAGATGGATGATAAATTAAAAACCTTTTAATATTTAAAAATATCTTTACTTATGTAGGTATTTGTTTTTTTTATATTAAACAATATTTTCATATCAAAATATTTTTTTTGAATCAGTGCGGGATATTTAAAGCGAACTACAGTAAGATAAATTGGGTCCTAATCCTAATACTTCCAATGTATAACTTTTGATTTCTAATCAGGTCATAAGCAGGATCCGTGAAAATTCCAAAAAACTATGCTATTGCCTTAGCAATTATTATAAATAAATTATTAACGAGCACAGTTAATACAATAATTGTGTTATAAACTTCAAGTTTACTCTTTACAGTATTCGTAAATATTTTACATAAAACAGATAAGAACCAAAGAATATATTTTTATTTGTACCCATCTATTGTATTTTTACAGTTATTTTTATTAGCAAAAAGAAAGTTCCGAAATAAACTAAGAGTAATAAAATTTGTCGTATAGGTATCATTGAACGGTAACAAATTTGTTCTGTTTTCCCGTACACGGATCCTTCGGTACAGTTAAACGAACTATTACGGTACAATTTGTATAAAGTTTTATGGTACAACACTGTTTGAATAGTTTTATAACCGGCTACTTTCTTTCCGTTAGCCCAATTTCATCTCTTTGAAGATGCCGTTGCAATCCGTTTGTAATGATGTTTACTACCGAAATTCTTAGACAAATGTAAATTACTGTAAAGAGTGTAAAATGTAAGTGTAGAATGATTATTTTTTGACATTTTAATTGACTTTGGTAAATAAATTGTGGTGATTATTAAAATAAAATTTGCTAATCGAATTGTCCACTTGTACTATGTTTGGCCATCATCGTGAAGATCATTGGAGAAGCTTTTGTCCAGCAGTGGACGTCTTTCGGCTGATATGATGATGATGATGGCTGTATTTGTCAATCAATGTTAAGAAATCTATACACGTACTTATATAAAAGGCAATGTCCCGCCCGACTGACATATCATCGCACAGCCTATACTTACCGCTTGATGGATCGAGCTAAAATTTGGCGTACAAAAAGCTTATATTTTATTATCATTATCATGTAGGCACCCTCTAAGAAAGGAATTTTCTAAATTCATCCCCTAAAGCGTAAGATAGTCCTAACATATGACGACATTATAACATAGGTACGTTGTGCGGTATAAAATGAAAAAAAAAAACATGGATAATATGATAATTATTTTCTTAGTATTTACCCAAAAATAGTTTACATAATTTGCCTATATACCTATAAATAGTATATGTATCTAATTAAGAATAATTTATGATTTTGTTAATAAAGTTGCATCTGCTGCTAAACTAGGTTTATAGTTTAAATTTCAGTATAGACAAAGAATAAATAATATATAGATATACCATACATTATTAGGTATTATATGAACATCTATCGAAGAAGTGGTTATTTCAAATATAAACAATAAATGTTAGTTAAAGAAAATAGAAAGAAGCTCCCAACAAAGAAGGTAAGGGAAACTAATGGTAAATTACTCATTAAAAAAATGTTTTTCAAGCGAAACCCATTTTGTGAAATTGCCAAATAATAAATAAAAATAAACCGTAAATGATTATTTTACCCTTTTTGCAATCCTTTCGCCAAATGTCCATTTCTACCAACCTCAATAAAAAACATTATTGTAGAAAATAGCTGTCAGTTATGTGTGCAATTATTGTAAAAAACTAAATAACGTGTTTTTCTAAAGTTTTATAACTTAAAGGGTTCGCTAAAACCTTTGCGAAGACTAAAGGCTGTGTAATAAAATGTGAAAATCGCATTAACCGTTTGCAATGTCAACAAAATATCTGCAAGGTTATCTGCAATTCTGATTACCAGCATTACTCACGCAATTATCATTTCAACTGTCTTCGCATTAAGTTCAAATTTGAAAAAAGTCCTTTCGTGAACAGTTACAAATGTGTGAACATTATTTTACCCTTTCTGTACCGTAACTAAGTCCGTTTTGTCCGAACTGTTATTCAATAACTGTTCAAAAAGGACCGCTAAATGACTCAAAGGAAGAGTTGCATTTATTTAGAACGTCATTTGAAAAACAATTGTCTCTGACGACTTTGTACCCTTTGCGCGAAACAGTATAACCCATAAATTTTATTTTCTTCCAACGAAAGAGTTGTCTTTGTTAGGCAAAGAGTCATTAGGATGTAAAAGTGAAATGTTTCAGTATTATAGTGCATTTGCAACGCTTTATTATGTGGCAAAATTAGGAAAGGATTGTAGGATATTAACTTTCACTCGAGTCTTTCATACCATTTTGCATTAGTTAAACTAGGATGATAGTTTCTAGAATCTTTAAATGGAGTTTTAGAGTTTTGGAAAAACTTTTTAAAACGTAAAGTAGGTATACCTATCAACCTATAGGTATAGCTATAAATTAATCCATACCTACGTTAGACAATATTATAAATCTACAAGAAGTATTTTTTTATAATTTTACGTTAACTGTCACTATTTTAACCTATTTTTTGTGGAAAATATGAAAATCACAAAAAAAAAAGTACATATTTTACACTCTAAACATAATCTTACGCATGTATTGAATGTGCATCATAGTAATTTCTTTATATTGTTTACACGTATCATTTTATGATTTATTTTAATCAATATAAATAAATTTGAAGATGTTATGTGGCATAGTACTTTACACCTTTACGTGGATAAGTGGTATTGTGCACATGTTCATCAAATTAATACCTAACTGTTTGTTTTTAGCTTCAGCAACTGTCAAAATTAGTCATCTTTTAAACAAATTCGTCTCGACGTATAAAAGCGAAATTTTATTGAATTTTCAACAAAGACATAATTCATTTACTGTTTATAAACAAAGAACCAAATATTCCGTTGAAAGTAAGAACAGTTATTGACTACCATGGAAGTCTGCTCTTATAAAATGCTCCACTTTTGAAATATTTATTAGTTCCCATAAAAGCGTTCAGAAAAAATCGTCTAACTGACGACGCGAAGGGGACGAGCTTATGTAACGGGCCTTGAATTCGACATGACAAGTTACAAATGTTTCAAATAGATTCGTTCTTAGAAATGGAAACCGAAATTTTGACAAAATGCGGTGTCAAATAGCGTGGAGTGTTAAACAATGGTATGAGGAACGTAAGCGTGCCTTCGTGTTTTGACCATTTCAATAAAGTGTAGAAAAGAATAGTTACCAAAGTAATTATTGGTCGAACAGTGTTCTAACTGTAGCTTAGCGGGGCATCGGGCTCATACAATGTGAAGACAGATATGCGTGAACGAAACAGTTTTAGATTTTGTGTTATTTATCTCTAAAATACATTAAATAGAAGAACAGAATGAGACAATGCTTTTGGTCATATTTGTTTGCCTTTGAGAACGTTCAAAATTGATTTGTAATGCGTTCAGCCGTTCAGTATCTATAAAAACATATACAAATTGAGTAACAGAAAAATTAATAACATAAGCTAAATATACAAACACTTAAACCAGAGTTTTACAGTAGCATGCAAAAATATTGTCGAAAATTTTACACTTTTAATCCAAAGCTAGTTATTAAAAGAACACACACAAATTATTGAAAAGACCAAAACCACATGTGTCAGTTTGAAATTGGACACGTGTGACTTCTGTGTTCGTGTTTTGTCATTCGGTAGTTTTGATATTGTATCGTTGGAATTCAGCGAAACGTCAATATGATGGGTGGATCCTATACCGTGATGTAAATTGCCCATGAAATAAGGACGGCGCAAAAAATAAATTTGAGTTATGTTACTTTTCAATGAAGTACATTATTTGTACAAACTTTTCTTTTGATGATTCTGAAAGCTTATAAGCTTTGTATCTGATGTTAAGTGGCTATCCGTCACCTATGGATATTAGCGAATACCCAATGTACTGCCGACTTACACAAAGCCTATAGAAATAAAAAAGTTGTAATTATTTGTAGGTATTCATTAAACCATAGGTATTTAAATATAAACGCTCATAAATAATACTGTAACATTTACAAAGCGATTAAAATATGGCGAATTACTCGCTTAGTAATGTGTCACATATTTATTACTACCACATGTCAATACTCCTGGACGAGTGGGTTTCGCTATTCCAAGATGTGGATAGCTCGTTAGTCAGGTTCAATACCTATATAGGTACTAAAAATAATTATGAACTTATCAATAAAAGTGTAATATTTTAATACAATAAATTAAACCAATCAATGTTGGACAAAATTAACATACTTAAACCACATTATTTTATAATTTTAAAGATAAAAAGAAAACAAAAATAAATAAATTACTAATAGAAATGTTGTTTCAGACAACACAAATGTCAATATTCATGATGTATCGTAGACAATATTCAATAATAAGTATCTTTGTATATATAGATAGGTAGTACAAATAATTCTTGATAAGTCCGTTCTGCCTACTTTATGTAGGTATCATTTGTGTGGTAGAAGTTTCATTTGTCCGCCCCTAATCCGCCCCCTTTTCATTGGATATTTTTTGAATATTATTATTAGTACTTGCTTACTTTTCTATTTTAAAATATACCTATATAGATAAATAGTAATTCTTAAAGCTATTTTTAAGAATTCCTTATACGTTAACAGAACATGACGTATTACATAAACTATACCTATAACATACACCAAGAAATTATATAGGTATGTAGTGTATGTGCTAGTTGTTGAAAGCCTAATTAGAGTTTGCGATTCAAATAAACTAAAATACAATACTGTTGCAATTACTAGGATGTTGCAACGTAGGTATTTTAAAAATCATGCAGTGAGGTATCTACTCGTGCGTAGTGATAGTTTTACCGTTAAAAATAAACAGTGTTATTGCTAAATATAAAATGAATCATGTGGTAATCAGTGTAACGCAATCTGTGGGCGTATGGCGATGGATGCTGATCAAACGATCAGTCAGCACATCTGGCTCCCTTATCGGCAGTCACTGCTGATGCCGAGAGTGCCGCCCCGTATGAATGATTATTGATATGACGTCATGGTATGTGGTGATTACTATCGAGCATGGGATGGGATTTTTTGAGATCCAAATATTGGTTTAATCATAAAATGACGATTGTCTCGGCCCTACCAGTACCTGTACCCATAGGAAAGAATGAGTATAGGCATAATTAATTTACTTCAGAGAAATATAGTCCTTATTTCCATTACCAAAGCATTCCTTATTGGGTATAATGGACATGAAGATATCCATTTATCTTCTATAATAATAGTAGGTATATAAACTTAAAACTACCTATGTAATACTAAAACAAGATGCAAATCAACATCTGCCTACATATTAAAATTAGTCACATTAAAACTTCGCTAAATACTTATCAAGATTTTAACAAAAACAGCTAACAGCTAAACTCAGCCCCTAAAAGTGTATGTGTTAAAAATACTTTCACATGTAAAAAGCAAACACCTTTCCTGTGAACATTTTCACTCCTTTATCGCGCACCCTTCAGAGTGCTGTGATGTGACGTAATGAAGTGGGTGTAACTTTAGTTGATAAAGCAAAAGCAGCTGATAGTTTTGTAAGGATAGACACTAGGAGTTATTTTAACAGGGATGATGAAGAAAAATATTGTACGATAAGCGTTTACCTCGCGGTTTTATTCGCGTTTCATTCTATGTTCTAAGTGAAATTCAGAGCACTTATGAAAGCCACCAGTTTAGAAGTTAGCCTTCTAGTCTTATTCCAGAATATATTTGGAAATTTGCATCCAAATACGTTCAGCTATTAGAGAGTTCACATTGTAGAGTTTTTAAGTGCAAATATTTTTTTCTCAGCGTAGCAAAAATACTATCGTAGAGAAC
The DNA here is from genome assembly GCA_963555595.1 of Tethea ocularis. Lineage (NCBI taxonomy): Eukaryota > Metazoa > Arthropoda > Insecta > Lepidoptera > Drepanidae > Tethea > Tethea ocularis. The sequence continues at coordinate 4,224,821 of OY741970.1, read as the reverse complement.
TAATCCTGTAGGAATTCAAGCATCAGTAATTTAATTGAAAATTAATGTTCATTTTGGTTCTTGAATTATGTTTTAGATGACGAATGTTAATTAAAAGCATATTAAAAACTTCAGAAGAGTTCTAAAGAATAAATAAAATATGGACAACACAACAACGAATTGCTTCCAAAAAGTAAAACTCTTAGCTAAGCTATTTTTCTAAATTCAACGCTGTATTTGCTGAAAGTTACAACATATTTAAGGGTCGTGTAACACCAGAACCTTAAGAGTGGATTTATCTAACATCGTAAGTGAGATAAGAATAATGGCAAGATGTCACTTGACATGTGTTCGTTTTCAAGAATTTTAAGTAGTTCATCTACGACGTAATGATTAGGTTATGATGCTACTTCAAGTGGCCATTTTTTGTATCATTTTGATTATTGGTTCTATGTTTAGTGAGAGAGACTATTAATACTGTGTGTCTGAGAATATTTTTGGTAAAGTTTAAAACTCTTTAACTTGTCATCTTAGATTTTATAAATTGCCACTTGTAAATGTAGAGTCACACTACGAATCATGGACTCCTTGATGTTTCAAAAAGCATTGCAAAATAAACTTAAATAGTTACCTGATTATTGCTTTAATATGCTTCAGTTTGAATGACGCTAAAATAAGTACAGATAAAATAGAAATTTCTACCTACTGTCGGTCGAAGATTACAGTTCCTTTATAGCCGTCTAGCTTATGTTTTTTTTTATAATCTTCTTTATTATACATTATCAGAGCTGAAAATATATATCGTCACTATTTAATTTTTTTCGGTAAAAATAATACAGGTTTTTTAATAAGCACTATCTCGGAACCTTCCTGATCGGTAGTATCACGACATAATAATACCATTAGTATCCATTAAGTACTCGAGAGCAACGTTATTATCGCAAAGTGCGGCATACATTACAACTCGAGTACAAAAATGCAGTTTTAGCTGATAACAATGAAATAATCCCCGTATCTATTAATAGGGAAAATCATCTCGGACTAAAATAAAGCTATAATTATAGACAACGTAATTTATAAAACTTTGCATTGTCGCCAAATAATATAAGTTGATAATCTGATTCTTTGACACGAGTTGAGATGCAAATATATAAATAAGTAGGTAGGTAGTACATAGATACTATCTGTAGATACATAGGTACTATCTTATAAGCTTAAACTTAAAGTTAATACTAGAACTACAAGTAAAAGCTTAATTTTTAATACCTATAATCATTGCTTATAAATTATGTAGTACCTATACCAGAAAGTTGTATTTACTCAAAAGTAAATAGATAATATGTAACATATTTTTGATATTGTAGAAGGCTTACGTAGGACCAAAATCACACTATAGGTACTTCTAGATAATGATGTTGCCAGAAATTTTGCAAAGTATAGAAAGCTTACTTTGTATATCGACACACATGACATCTGTCTATGCTCCGTTCACATATAACTATGTGTTAGCTTCAAAGAATCTTTGTAAATAATAAGCAATTCATACAAACTTTGTCATCTGTCACCTGATTTGGGTTGTAACTAACATAATGCATTAAATAAAACACCTACGTAGATACGTAAAAGGGTTTTTACGACGGAAACAACCGTTCCGCGAATTGTCGAAACTATAAATTTTGTTTAGTAGTCACCATAAAACGTCAATCACGTGAGCGCTGCTTTACTTTTACAATAATATTTTTAATTGTTCAAAACAAATTTTTGAATTCTATTGCAATGGCAGAGTGTTCAAAATAGATTTTGCTTGCTGAAAATGTTATTCTATTAGAAAAATCAAAGGGTAGCATAGTGACAAAACGTGTTTAAGTAAATCGAACTATAAAGTTTTTAGATTTCCTCCACAAAAAATATAGAACTAATTGTTCACATTGCGAAGCTCAAAGTGGCTCAAAGCTATAAAATTTAGGCGATTTTAAATCGATTATTGTATACAACATAAATACTGAAGGGTTGGCTGATATAAAAACGGTAGGTTAAATTTTCAAACCATAAATTAAGTTGCATACGGCTACCCATGTTTTAGCTAGTTCTATGATAGCACCTGCTTATTTCTTAAACTTAGCTAGAACTGCTTGTTGCTTTGTACAAATATTTTATTGGATACTAGCTGTCCCTCACCGTTTCACACGCGTTCCTGAGATAAAAAGTAGGTATTCCTTGTATCTCTGCGTAAGTTTTATCTTGAATGTGCATGTAGTGTTAGCCTACAAGTAATTGTTACCAGAACCTGTAAATTATATGTGTAAATAATTGTAGGCTAACCAAATAAAATAAAATAAAACTTTTCAGACGGATGGAGCTGAGTGGTGATAAATATATGCACACAAACATTCACATTTATAAGATTAGTAGATAAAACTCTAGCAATACCGTAGTAGGGTAACTTGTCCATTTTTGAAATAAAAAACTATTAACCCATTTCAATATTTCAGAACACTTTAAAAACCTAAGACCACGATAATACCTATCAGTGAGTATGTTGTTCGACGACCGCTGGGGCAGAAAGGTTCTCTAGTGGCGACCACGAACCGGAAGACGCAGTGTGGGCAGGCCCCCCACAAGGTGGACCGACGATCTTGTTAGGGTCGCGGGAAACCGCTGGATGCGGCTAGCGCAAGACCGGCCATCGTGGAGATCCTTGGAGTGCAGTGGACGTCTTTCGGCTGATATGATGATGATGATGAGTATGTTGAACTATATAATTTATCTTCGGTTTTCATACGTCTACAAAAATATTCTCAGGTGTTCAAGACCCATCTTACCTGTCGCAATACATGATTGTATAAAAGAAACACAATACTTGACCTTATTATCGTTAACGATGTATAGAAAACTCAATACTCATGTTAGCAAAATTCCAAGTAAGGTGTCCGAAAAATTCCTTGTTTCTACAGGACTTGGCCAATAATTTTTAATGGTTTTACTCTGGTAAACAAAGAGATGGGTATGGGCGTCTTATTGTATTACATTGTTTGTATTGTTCGTGTTAATGTGTCCATGTTAATGGCCGGTCCGTCTGTTTGTACGTATCATACAAATAGTGATTTCGTGCATTTAACGCGTGTTAGAGTTTTGTATGAGGATATTGTGCGCCCCGCTGTTGGTTCGATAGCGACAAAAGAAATGTTTTCATATTCTTAATTATAGGTTTTCATCGTTGTGTCCTATTTTTTCTTGAGAAACATAAGAACAGTTTCTCACGTAGTGTGGTGCTATAGGTAAGTATATAGGTACACATGCTAGACAGGCTATGGAATTCATGCGTCTAGCTAGACACAGACCCGCCCAATTTAAGGACTAGGGACTCGCTGACTAATGCATAATAATCTACCTAACAAATTGTTATTATTGACGTTAGTGTATGTGGGCCTTACAGTATGCATTGTATCTACTGTCGAATACTGGTGTAAATTGACAGTTCGATTCTGAGGCGTTTTGGCCAACAGTGCGTAACCTTAGAACATAAATTAAACTTTTGTATTTACTCCCATAAATAGTTCAATTTGAGATAGGTAAAATTTACCATAAAATGATAATAATAGGTATGTTTACTAAAATGTATCTGTTACTAAAAGCCACGCGACTATTCCAAAAAAACTAAAAAATGTAATAATGTCTTACCAAGAACAGCAAACTATTATTGAAATTAACAAAAAAATGTTTCTTTTTACCTTGCAAATCATTGTTGCGTTTTGAATATTGTTTTAAAATAATAGAGTTCAGAGATGTTTATTGAATGTGAAGAAACCACACACAAAAGTGACCTAAAAGCGAGAACATTATTCTTTTGTTTTGTTACTTCATTCTAAATATTTTTTACTAGGTATAGGTACATGAAATAGACATAACTCAAATTCAATATAATTATTCCAAATTACTGTATACTGTTATTTTACAAAAATAGTAATTTTCATGAAATTTACAAGTATTTGTTTACGTATACCTTGTAGGTACATAAATATTATGACCATTAAATGGAATCTTAATGAAATGAAATGAAATATTATTTATTCAAATAAACCTTCACAGGCACTTATGAATAGTCAGGCTCTAATGCACGGTTCGGAAGGTAGCTTTTGCTGATATAGTTTTATTCTATCTAAGTCATAATACGTGAACTACCAGATAAATTGTTGTGACTCAAAGTAAAGCAATTACCTAGGGACACCTTCAAAATGTAGAAGATGCAATAACAAAATATCTTGTGAACTATAAAAAATATCGAGCAAGAAGTCCCATTAGCCTCCTTCGACCTTCCGAAAATATTGTCCCACTATTATTGTCCGTAAAGAATTTTAATATTTTGTATTATTTATTCATCTTTTATTTTTCTCAAAATTGTTTTATAGCCCGGCGCGTGGACGGAGCACGCCACGGTGTAACAATATATTGTTTTGTATCACACAAAATTTGTTAATGGATCTGCATCTTTAACTCAAACTAATAAGGGACAAATTAAAATCACGAAAACATTATCTACGTGACGAAGCTGTGTTCTTAATTGTACTTTAACGGGCGACAATGTCGTAAAGCAATTGTTTCGTCAAATATTTGTTGATGACATTGAAGATTTTTCCTTAGTTACTGTTAAAGTGAATTCTGTTGTCTGTATATACGTACAAAACCGGTACTTTGATAGTAGCAGAAGGACGCGTGCGCAAAGGAGAGACATTTCTTTGACGTCGTAAAACGAGGATATTGGTAACAAGCCTCTTCTACCAAATTTGAAATCCAAAATACCCAATTATTTAACGGTAACATTTTATAGTATCAAGTAATTCAAAATGAAATTTAATAAAAGAAAATGAATTACGATTTGACACTATGTTTTTATCGTACCCTTTACATAATTAAGTACTTATGTTTGGTTTAGCAAAGAAAATAAAGGCTCTATTTTTACATTTTAATTAACCGTATAAATAATCTTTGTCATTAAATGACAGTAGGTACCTAAATAATTACCATTGAAATAAAATAAATGACGTCCTCTCAAATTTCCATCTTTCTCACAAATAATTTGCGCTATTTCTTATCGGAATTATATCAACAATAATTTAGTTAATTCCCACGGGTGTAGGGTTGGTAATCTTTCGTTAGGCTGTAGAATCGCTATGACATAAATACAATTCGATATGTAGTAGAACCGGACTTTGCCAGATGTTAAGAAATATCTACCGTATAGGTAGATACTGTAGGTTAATTTTCCGTGACTCTAGCATATTTGCTGATTGTACCTACTTGCACAGAGTAAAGGCTACTTGTCTAAAAGCAGGAAATTCGAAAGTTTCGGTAAAAACAAATGGTGAAAAGCCTAATTTGTTCAGATAAAGCTGCCTGGCAACCCTGCGCGAGCATAAGAAAAGTAAGTAGGTAAGCAGAAAATATATTTATTACTCAAATATTTGAGATGATAGTGTTATAATATTCAAGATAACACTACATGTGAAATACCTATTCAAATTAGCGTATTACACGTATCTACAATTTGCTTGTGGTTTTTTTACATTTTAATCTACTTAAATTAGTAATAGAATTGGTTTACTGAAATAAATATTTAGGTAATAGTACCAGAACATAGTAGGTAGGTTTCACTAATATAAAGTAAGTAGGTATATCATGTATAGTTAACTGTACTGTCTATACCTATAGGTATTTTTTTTGTGAGGAAAATAAATAAATAATAATTATTATTAAAAAGTTTAATGAAGGAAATATTAAACTAATTTGCTATGGCTCTACTCTACTATACAAAAAAAATATTTTTTTTTATGATTTAAGTACTAAGTCTGCGCAGTAAATTTTTCGTGATAGTAAAAATGTCTATATAATAGGTTTTGTTTCAGTAAGCCAACATGCTACCGACTTTTCCAGATCCTGGGAACAGAAATATCAGTGCTACCGTTATCAGTCAAGTGGATTGACCCGCCATCGACAGCGTCGGCGAAATAGAAACAGTTTACAATCTTCATTCAAGAGATTTGTCCCTTATCAACCATGGGAATATTGGAAGCTAGATTAAGTCAAAAATGTGCGATGAAAGATTTGTGTGGAAAGTTTTCATCTTTTTTCAATAAATCAAAATCTTTATTTTTGTATCATACTTTCTCAATGGGATCCCAAATATTTTTTTGATATCCCATCCTACATAGTCATACTGTCATACAACCCTGAGGTGTTTTGCAAATCCGATTCGATTTTGAGTTCAATGAGTTTGCTTCTTCTTCAATGAGTTGATAATGTAAGGGTCGCGGGAAACATCGTGGAGACCCTTGGGGGAGGCCTTTGTCCAGTCTCGACGTATTTCGCCTGATATGATGAGTTTGCTTCTTGTGCTGATGATGTGGCTGAAAGTGGTGTACTTTCAGCCACATCATCATTGGCCACGATGAGATTGTGGTCAAGGACTATTACGTAGTAAAAATTAAATGTTTAAAACCCTTGTTAAAATGTGTCCTATTTCCTCTAAATATACCTATTATAATCTATCAAATCAATTAATAGCTTACATACACACAAACTTTGGCATTTATATTAAGCGTATTATATAATGATGATGTGTTAATGCCAATTAAGCTAGACCTCTAAATTGTATGAGCGCCCATACAACTCAGAGACCTGTCTTAACTATGTATGAGTTAGTCTAGAAGGAACTAGACTCTGGGAGGATGTTTGGCCTGACAGATTTGTCTGGCTCATTGAGAAATTTTAAAATAATATGCTTAATAATATATATAAAATTCAGCCTTCCTAAAATTACGTAAGTTATCATGGTATTTTACCACCTTTGATACCTGCTACCTGTAAAACGGCCCCGCTTTCAGCTTAGCGAGTATCTATTCCATTTGTATGCTTATGTTAATTCTGCCGATCCTATAAATTTCATCTTTCCTAAAATGACGTAAGTCTGGCATGACTGGGATCTTAGACTATTACTAGTTATGATTACCAAATTAAGGACATAATTTGAAGTGTGTAATCGGTTTCAAAGAATTTGATTAAATACCATTCATGAATGATTAGAATTTTATCATAATATTAGTGAGGTAATATCTAAATGAGACTATTAGGTATTATAACACGTCACATATGAATTATTAATGTGGTCATGGATAATTCCTATGATATATTCGCTATTAATTGGGAATATATCTTTTTGATAGTAAATAAATTAAATAATGTGTTGGTCTGGGGAGAGTTCGATGGATATTGGGTAGTAAACAGTTGTTTTGAACAAATGTCTCTAAGGTTGAATGTCGCTTGCAGATCAATCTGACAACTTACAATATTTTGTTTAATCTTGTTGTAATTTTCGATGACTAGGAAACTAAATCAAAACAAAACTGGCACACCACTTTCTTGGCCGACCGTACCATACTCTTTTGTTTTGTTCGGCCCTTCCTAATTATATTTTGTATCACTGATGTTCAGTCAGTGGGCAAATCCTCAAGACGTGCAGTATACTTACCAAGAAACCAAGGACAAACCGTCAAGAAGTTGATATACTTATATATCACCGTATCATCCATCTTCTGGACGGAAAATAGATATAAAGTTAGTACAGGAAAGTGGAAATAAAAGATTATATTTAATCGCGAGGATCATTTTCCTTTAAACAAATGATTCAGATCCTTTATTATCAGTATTTGTTTGTAAGTGATAACATTGGTTATCGTAGACTCACCGACTACTACCGTTAATATGACGTGACTTTTTGTTTTAGTTGGAAATCATTTTTCCTTATATTTGAGTTGTTTTACTTATTGAGTGGTAGGTGTTTCAACTGAAAAATGAATAGAAGTTATGTATGTATCTATAGTCAAGATTTCCTTTATTCTTAACTGATTGACTATTTTTTTTTGTCAGGTGCAGTTTACTAACTACCTCACCCCGATCCGAATAGAATTCAATCTGAAACTCAAAATAATAGTTTCTCAGTCGTAATTGATATTTTAGTTTTACTTACGAGGTAATATTTTTTTTATTAATGACATCATGGTAAAATAATCCGGAACTTTCTGAAAAAAATGCCATAGTAGTAACAATATCAATATGACTAAGTACTCTTTTATAACTAAGGTACTGATATAAGTTGTTTTTTTCTTTGCTACTTTTTTTTTTCATTTTTCTTATGCCCTTTTCATCCATTTCTAATCAACCCAAATCCAGTCCTGACTTCGAATATAAAAGTAGTGTGGGAAAATGATAGGTAAGTAAGTACTTACATACAATCATGTTTACCATGTTGTCAGTTCCCTTTACAGATAATAGTAAAATGGCCTATAATCCTTCAATAACCTGTCAGTCGGATGTTGATTTGAAATAGGTAGTTTATTACTTATCTTAGTAGGTAGAGACGTAGTATTTACACTGGTGATGTTTATTTAGAGGCAGAATATGGAACGGTGATAGGAAATTTTCTCATGACCTACTTTACTTTCCCTTACGATTACCGTGTTTAGAGGATGTCAGCATGGGGTTCTTCGATTAGGGGTAAAAAGAGATGGCTTTGAAAGTGTCCAAGTTATGGGTATCTGGAAATATTGACTCCAGAAGAGTGTTCAAATCTATTGCTGTTCGCATGATAAAGGAAGCTATGTCTGGCTGACTCTGGCTTTGCAACATGTAATATCGTACGGGTGGAAATTTTCTCGATGCTTTGCAGTTTGATGGAAAAAAAGTGATAGCTTTGAAAGTATTCTAGTTACTTACAGGTCAGGAAACACTGACGCCGGCGCCGGAAGAGTATTCTATTCGATTGCTGGTCATAAGATAACGGAGAGTATGAGGTATAGACAGCGGGACATTTAGCACTGACCTGTCATAAAAACATACTAACCCCGTGCCTGTAACTTCATAAGTTTATCTGAAAATGTGTATTTTCATAATGCATAGGTAACATTATCAATAAATAAAAAAAAAACGATTTCAGAGTTGCCCCATAATAAAAGTTGTTCAACATGACCAACATCATTTTTCAAGACGATACCATGTCAATTATATTCTCCTGGTATACTAGCTTAGATGGGTTCTTACCTCCTTCTATCCGCTGTATATCTAAAGCCAGTATAATTGAAAATCAGTTACGGTGATACATATTTAAATGCAGTCAATCACACAACGATAGAATCACATCACTGTTCACGTGCAATCACAAAACGGGCGTCAACAGATGCGCTGGCAACAAACGCCGACAAACGTTATCGCTTATCGTCTATCGCTGCGATATCGCCACCCGCCGCGTCGTATGCGCGACTCGTCAAAATCGGCAATTAGTCAACAGCCCATCAGGCATCAGGAATTGAATAATTAGGGCGTGCTTGGAAATACGAGCGTTATCGTATGATTGTGTCATGTATGGAATTGGTTGCGAGATAATTTTTATAAAAATATACCTTGAAATTGCTAGAAAACTATTCTCAAGCTCCGGTAATTGGTCTTCAGAGCCAGTGGTCTGGTGCCATAGGAAACGGAAACAATTCGACAAACCTTCAGTTGAAATACCAGCCAGGTGGTAGGTATTGTTTGGTTCGTAGGTTACGAACATTTGCCATCTATAATATATTCCTAGGTAAGAATAATGAATTGAACAGTAGAGTTCGGTAACGGTCAACGATTAGGTACAAATTAAACATAGATCAATTACCTAATATTAAATTATTATAAATGTGTCATAGCGCGACGCCTACAAATTACGTCAGTACCTAGTTTCTCAACTTTATTATGCTTAGTCATAACTTTTGCAGGCTATGTCCGCTTACCACCTCACCATCACTGACCATGCTAAAATTGTGATGAACACCTATACCACGGTAATATTATCTCTATAACATAGTTATAAAATAAAAAAAATGGATAAGCTATATAGCTGAAAAAAAAAATTGGTAGGTAAATCCTTATTTTTAAACCCCTAACAAAAAAAGAGTGCTGTTATAAGTTTTTAGTGTATTGTGTGTATAAGTATCTGTGTGTTTTTGTGGCATCATAGCTCCTGAACGGATGAAACGATTGTGATTCAGTTTTTAGCTATGTTTCGAGAAAATGTTTCTGCTGTCATGAAGATTAGGTCAGCTCTTTTTTTGTGTGTCGGGGGTTCATTTTAAATCTAATTATTACTAAAGCACTTTAGGCTTAAGTTCTGTAACATCTAGAGTACCTTACATTTACCGGCTATTTAGGACTTTATGCAGATAGGTAGTACATTCTAAATTCAGAAAGTAAAAGATAGCTGGCGGCTACTAAAACTCATTCACCGGTACAAAATTGTGTTAAACCACCCCTCAGCAACTCCATTTCGCAAATAAACCAATCTGTGCTTTTGCTTGGAACATCAACTCTTATATCCGACTAGAAACCATTCAAAAATGAACTTTAATCCTCTAATATAAAGTCGATTTATGATTAGGTCGTAAAATCATCCTTCATTGAAAATAGCTTCGAGAATCGTGAGAGATTTTAGCCTTTATTTTATGAGAAATAGAACAGATATTTGATTGTAGAAATGAATAATCCAAAAGAGGGGTAGTTATCAACGGTTACCTTTGAAGTGGCGCTTCTGCATGCAAATTTTTAGGGGATAGCCCGGGAGATAGGTAAGTACTCTACTTTCAATTTGACTCATAAATTCACGGTAGATTGAAAAGTTGTATATTGCAACATTGTGTAGGATAGATAGGGACTTTAATGACAAACAAATTGACTCGCAACTGAAGCAGTTAGTGTAGGCGTGTAGGTACCTACCTACATGTTGTGATGTGACCTGTGACAAGTTTTTGGGTGTCATACACAATAATATCGATTACAAAATATATTATTATTATTGAATATAGACTATCACCACGTAGATCTAATATATGAGAACATAATTAATATTTATACTATAAATTTTAATATAAAAATAACCAAGTGCTTTTTGTGCAAAGAAGAGATAATATTGTATTAGCGCCATCTTTTGATCACTGTTCAAACTTTAGAGTTTAGAGGGAGTCTAAACTCAAAAGTCTTTATACTATATTGATTTATCTTGGAATAGTAACAACAATCTTTGATAGATGGCGCTAAACAGAACGCAATTGCGCCATCTTTTATTTAGCCTTTACATTAAGTTATGCCTTAGGAAGTCAAATTCGATTTGTTGTATGTAGTCATTACTGCTGCATTCAAATTTTAGTGTTTTCCTACAGGTGCCACTCTATAGGAAATACCAAAAATAATGATGTTTTAGAGAATGAACATAGAAAGAAGTTACAAAGTTTTGTAGTTGTAGCACATTTTATCCTAAATATTAAAGTAGCATTGTTATCCGTCAGTTTTACTATAGACATTAATAAAATAATACTGATTTTTATTAGAGTGCGCAAAATAGATCATTACAGTGTCGGCCACATTATTGGTCTAATTTGGCGTTTCGGTTTTATGTGTTTACTTGACGACCGACGAGGCGGCGGCGGCGGCGACCGGCTTTCATTATCCGCACCGAATGCAATAAATCGTAAGCGGATTCTATGGGTACTATGTGCAGAGTGTATTAGTTTGTACGTGACTGATTTTTACCAGGACGTATTATAGTAATAATCGTTGCAATTAGGTAGGTAATTAAGAAACATAAGCAATTTTACATTTAGGTACCTACTCTATAATCTAAAATAGGTACAATCTCAGATTACTAAGCAAAAATGAATAGAATATGAAATAACTTTGGGCAACGGGTAACTTATGATTAATTTTGTAAAACCTAGAAGTGTAGCTGCTTCATCACATTGTGTACCTACTTACTTACCTAGGTACATCTGGCGACATATTTTTGACTTGAGGATGAGACCTAATAGGTAAATACATCATAAGCCTATGAAGTCATAATATCATTAAGAATTATTATAGCAACACTGATTTATTCCCAACTCTCAGTAATATTACCTATTTAGTGAAAATTTACTTACCAACTTTATGAATATTATGTTACCCTAAACTACATCGATCGATTACTAAGTAGGTACCTACGTAATATGACCCTACTTAAACGAAATTTAAAGGATGCCTAATGTAGCTTGAAAAGCGAGGCTCGAACTCATTAGGTAAATTTAGATTTCTTACAATAATGATACAATCTATAAATACCCTATCTGATAATTAATTACTACGCCTAGCACCCAATAGATTAACACATCACAAATCATAGATTAAATGCATCAACACATCACAATTTCGCTCGCCTCGTAAATTTATGTATGGTGTCAGTGAATTGGCTCGCTGAGGCTACTTAATCAGATTCATTACAGTTCGGCTCGTGTCGGCAAACAAGGGATCAATCTGTTTACACAATTCACACCGTAGCTGTAGGCTATATTGCGTCCGAAATCGATAGGCCAGTAATTTGTCCTTAAGTGTAGTGATTGATTGCATATGTGCGTCATTAGAAATTGGAAAAATATTTTGGGTTTTATTTTGTATTTGTGAAGAGGTATTTGTTTGGATTTGGATGTAGGAGGTCAGCTCCGTAAATACATTACCCATACCATCTTTCACTAATAGAAAGCTACCTATCCCTTTATGCTATTTAGGCTTTTCAACGAAGAAACTATTTGTAGTACTCACCTGGCTTGCTACCTTGAAGTGGCAAACTAAGTGTGTTCCGGCAGTTGCACTTGAGTTAGTAGCGGTAGGTACACTAGGTTGTGTGTAGATAGATAGGGTACTTACCACCTTCGACCTCATCATCACTAGCATGGTGAGATTTTGGTCAAACAAATTCATCATATAAATATTATCACTAAACGTACAAAATACAAAACTGACTCTATTTCAAAAACATTTTTACGTAAGAAGCTGCAATTTTTTTAAATTCTCATTTCTTTAAAGGAGTTTAGTCATAAGTGCGCTATTTGTATTTAATTTATATCTTTTTTATTTTTATATTTGCTACTCTAATACCTGAAAACAAACTATCTTATACCTATCTACATACCTTCTATAAGTACGTATGTACTTGTATTCCAAGCTCGATACACCTTGCACCCTCATCCCTTCAGTACACCCTCAGGGGTGCTGGAGAGGAGGCGTGTCGCGTCGCAGGGGGTGGGCGCGCATGCTCTGTGATCTTGTTGCTATCAACATGGCGTGGCGTATAGATTGATGGGAGAGGCAGGTCACAGGGTCAAAGATTTAACATTGTATAAGCACAAATCCAAATATTTTTATTTCAGTCTTCACTACACGGAAAAAAAAGATTTTGCGACTTATTTGCGCCAAGACCATAAATATTCTTAAAAATATCATCTAATTCTAAGAGAGTTTTGTTTTCAATCGAAATTTGATTCTTACTTAAAAAAAATGATTCTCTAAACTGAAGGAGAAAAAAAATATTTATATTAAAATTATGTATCTTAGGTCAAGAACCCAGGTTTTTTGTTCTGATGAAATTAGTTTACATTCCATTTAAGACATCGAAAACTCTTGTTTTGATCAATCTTTGTAATCCACATGAGATATTTAATCGTCTATACTCAAAAATGAGCTTGTATCATTAGAAATAAAAGAAATCTTTTTCTGTGACAATATGTTATCAATTCAATATTAGATAGTAGTCTTGACAAAATATACAACAAGTTTGTATCCAAATTGAAGATATATTTATTACGAAACAATTATCTTTAAGCAAAATTTCCAAAAAATCAAATGAATATGAAGCTGCATAATTTTATATTAAGAGTGCTCTCTTTTTAATCAACTTTAAATTGTTTACATGAAGATAAAACAATTCTCATAGATCGTTGTAAATATCTCATGCCGGCCGCCATCACCGTATTTACTGTCGCACCGCGCCGGTGACACATGCGCGTCCGTCGAGTTCCGAAGCCAAAGTTTTGGTTTTTTTAAATTTGTTTTACTTTCATAAGTCTTGGTGAGTGTGTTGTACATTAATGGAGAAATTACTCAAAACCTGGTAAATGCCAGCGGAAGTTAGAGCTATCTTGGTTCTCATCAGGGATGGCTGTCCCTGGTGCCTGAAGTACAAAAGAATTCCAGGAACTGGATGCCATGGAGCATTTTAAGTAAGTGTGTTTTTTAGATTTTTGTGTGTATAAGTAGTATAAGGATATTTACCTACTGTTACTATCTTTTTTTTACTGATTAATACTAATGTCTGGCTAACTCACTTCTATATAGTGCCGAGGGTACCTGGAGGGAGGCACCTAATAAATAATTATCTTATTAACAAATAAGTATCTACTTTGGGTACTTAAAGCTGTTTCTGACCATAGTGGCGGCAGCAGATATGTATGAGATTTATTTAAATCCTAACTATTGGTTTAAACTTACAGTAAATTGGATTCAGACGAACCACATAGGTTCTCTCATGGAAGAAAATTTGAAAGAACTCAGACCATTGCTGGGTGTGCGTATTGACTTGAAGATAGACTGGTAAATATAAAACTTTATATTTTCTATAACTGATCATTGGTTTTATGCCCAATATCCTTTGAAATTGATTTAAATTGAATAAACAACTGGATACTACTTAGGTAAACCACTGGATATTAGCAAGATTACCTAGCTAATTATTTTTTATTTTCAGGCTACAGTGGAGGAGGAGGAAATGCATAATTAGTTAGATGTTTAACATAAGCCTGTCTGATGTCTTCATTCCAAGACTTTGACTTCAAACTCATCTAGAGACTTCACCATGTGGAAAAAGCATTTTACAATTCTATAGCAGTAATGGATTATTTATATAACCAAACGCAGAAACTGCTTAAATAACATCTGGTTACAAGTAAGCATTTACAATTTATACAGTTATTCATTTTAGTTATTATATCCCATTTGATTGTAGGTATATGTGTATGATAGATAGTACACACTAAATATATAAAAGGAAAAGGTGACTGACTGACTGATCTATCTATACACAGTTCAAACCTCGAGCTGAAATTTGGCATACAGATAATGAAGGCATCCGCTAAACTATACTCTTCACTTCGTAAATTCATAAGATATATAGGTATAGCTAGTACAATATAATAGTAAATTTATTATTAAAGAAATAGTAAAGGTAATGAGAGCTAACTATATTTCTTTTCAGGTGTTTGACATATGAAGATTATACTTTTATATCTGGAATGATAATAATTAATACTCTCCCCTCAAGAGTCCGCAATTTACCTACTTCACCCAACCAATAAAAAAAAGTGATACCTGGTGATAGTGGGCAAATCTATCACAGCAAAAGGAACAGTGAGGAACTTAATCAAGAGAAAGGAAGCGAACATTTGTTGGCAGTAATACACACCGCACCGTCAAAAAGATACTTGAAACAGTGAATGGTAGGTACCAAAACCAACCAAGATTATTTTGTTGAAATTTAATAATATCTTGGGATATTATAACACATGGCTATCTGTTCACAAACAGTAGAGTCTTTACTATGGAAACCAGTTAACTGGATATACTAAATTATTTTTACTTAATATTCTAAGAATTATTTATATGTAGGTATAGATACAATTATTATTGAAACATAACAACTATTATAACATATATGAAATATTAATTTAAAATTAAACTACAATATCTATCTTATATACATTACAGAGTAACTATAAATAATAAACCATAATACCTTCTAATTTTTTTAATTTATTTTTCATTTTCTTTTCAACTAGATACTACTGCAGAAGGAAAACAGGAAGACCTTGATTGGCTAAAAGAAAAGAACCCTGGGAGGAAGTTATTGCAAAATAGAAAGCTACTGCTCAATGTTAGCAAGGCAGGATGTATCCCATTATTTCACTACTTTGCAAAAAAAGAAATATTAAGTTGAGTGAAAAATTCAAAGCCAGTTAATTTTGCAAGGAGATCGGTTTTCTTATCGTTCATCATTTTTTTTTATAAAGTAAATATTGGAAACAAAATGTAATTACTTGAATATGTTTTATGTACGTAGATATATATTTTATTTTGGCTAAGTCTAAGTTTTCAACCTTGTATAGTTAACATTTTCTTGAGCATATGTAATTTTATTCTGTACATATTAATTTTATTTTTTTGAGTACGACTACACCCTACAAATGTCATTATTATTATTTAAAGATTTTAAATACTTGGGTCAATAATGAAAACTGAAATCAACTCATGATTTTGTACGTTATTTGGGATCTCTTAGCGTTAAAATATTGCGTGGTTGTTTTTTTTTTAATTGTACGTCTTTGGTTGCAGTTTTAATTACTAACTTACAAAACAGGAGTCATATTTTTTAAAAGTCCGACTTACAAATTTAACGCTGAAAGGTCCAAAATGGCATAAAGGATCCATGTTTTCAGTTTTCGTTAGATGCTCGATGCCACTTACTCCCAAGTATTTAAAATCTTTAAATAATAATAATGGCATGTGTAGGTTGTAGTTATTATTTATGCTGTATTCAATAAATAATGATTCTCAAATTTAAAATGTCGTGGTTTTTATTGAATCGAACCAAACTCTTCCATACAGACAATCCTGGCTTCCATTCAAAAAAGCCAAACTATTTTAGTATTAAACGAAGTTATCGATGCATTAAATAAAAATAGTTTACTACTTTGATCCAAAATACCATCAATGATAGTAATAATTTGGATCAAATTTTCTTAAATTTTTAGTCAAAAGATTTAATATTTTGAACCCTTTAGTTCAAAGTGTTTGTTTTTTCTTCGTAATACGATAATTACCTTGAACTAAGCATCTACTATTCTATATCGAAGACAACTCGATTCTTAGTCAAAAATCAAATAATTTCAATCAAGAACATGTATGTTTTATAATAAAATAGAAAATATCTTGATCTAAATAAACGATTGTCTTAAATCCAAGGCAAACTGTTGTCTTAAATTAAGTGAACTCTATTATTTAAATTCAAAAACAATACATAGGCTTCAGTGAAGAAAACTCGATTTCTTAAAATAAAATAATATTTTATTAAAATAAATAGTTCGTATTCCTTTGCATTAAACGTATATCAGTTTAACACAAGGTTATGTTTTTAAGAACACCGAATACTGAATTTAAGAGAAACGAAGCGTTTGAATATATATGAATTAATATTTTCTTGGCATAACGCATTTTCTTTTATTTGAAGAAATCGTTTTTTACCGTGTACGTTCTTATAGCCAAATAAAACCATTAATTTGCTAAAAAGAAAAAAAATCACATAATAATGAATTTTTATGTAGTGTTTGTGATTTGTAGATATGTACTTACGGCGAAACAGACAGATGTGGAGAGACTTTGTTTTATACTGCACTAACTTTCGCCCCGCAGTTTTATCCGCGTTCCCGAGGGATGCAAAGTAGCCTATGTGTTAATCCAGGGTACACCCTGGTAAAATTTGGTCCAGCCGTTTGAGCTTGAAGAAGTAACAAACATACTCACTTACAAACTAGTAGGAAGTAGGATAATTAGAGTAGAGAGAATATGATGTTACGTGACATATAACCGCTGCTGTATCTGTATTTTTTCAGACAGTTGAAAAAGTCACCGGAGGTTATCTTGCGCCAACTATAAATTATATTTTCAAAATATTAAATGTATCCATATTTCGCATGATATGCCGGCACTACTTCAATAAATTGTTTCGAGGTTATAATTTAAGAATATTGTTATAAGTATCCATGACATATATAAGATGGAACGTGCAAAGTAAGGTATAACCGTAATTTGATACTATCAACTAAAATCTGTGTAACCGGACGAAAATAGACATTGCTCTCGTCACAAATCCTAGACCGAGTTCGCAGTACTTATGCATACTAAATTGACTTTGCTTTATCATTTCTATTCTTTTGTTATTGCTACTAGTATATTATTAACTCTGTGCTATTTTTTTGCTATAAGTAATACGGTAAGATAATTTTTGAGAGGGCTATGCTCGGAGTTTCCCTGCGAGATCGGATCAGAAATTATGAGATCCGCAGGCAAACCAAAGTATCCGACATAGCCCGAAGAATTGCCAAATTTAAGTGGTAGTGGGCGGGGAACATCGCTTGTAGAACCGACGGCCGCTGGGGCAGAAAGGTTCTCGAGTGGCGACCACAAACCGGGAGACGCAGCGTGGGCAGGCCCCCCACAAGGTGGACTGACGATCTTGTTAGGGTCGCGGGAAACCGCTGGATGCGAGTAGCGCAAGACCGGCCATCGTGGAGATCCTTTGGGGAGGCCTTTATCCAGCTGTCTTTGGGCTGATATGATGAAGATAATTTAAAAGTACTTTTAAATTATAAACCGTAAGTACCTGGGCGATCGAATTTTTCGGGGGCATATATTTAAGGAAAGATAGAACTAAAAAAAGCAAATCTTATCAAAATACAAAATTTCATCCAAAGCGTTGAGCCGTTTCCAAGATACACGTTTAATGAAATGTTGTGATAAATTGCTTCTATAATCACTAACTTTTGATACCAAATATCTTCATAACTTAAAAAATAATAATATCTTAGTTTCCGTACATTTTTTATTTATAATGTAATGTCCAAAAATATGTTTAATGTGCATGGATAGAGTTTCAAAAACGCTTAAAAATGCGTCCTCCATACCTCGAGTAACACCAGCTCTCAAACTTTTTACTAAATCTTAGCTCCCTCCCTTTTATATGATTTTTTTAGATCTTACTCCTTTCTAATGCCATTGGACTTGCCATTCGTTCATGATCTTTGTTTTCTAGGGCACTAAAATATAAAAATAGGTATAAAATTTGCCTTTTGTAGAACACTGTTGGTTAAGTGTATGTTGTTATTATATAATTAAAACACAATTGACCATATTGACCCAAAAGACATCAACGACTTCGATAAGGCAATATTATGATATGATAAAAACAGAGGATGTTAAAATAACAACAGGATTTTGTCTTTTCCCTAAACAAATCTCGTGATTTGATCAAAGCCCAAAACTGATATCCATCCTCCATGATATAATCAAATTGCTTAGGGAATTGATCAAACCTTTGTTTTTGTCATATCCCTGCGACATATTATATAGTTTGAGCAACACTGTTCAACATTTACAATACAATGACCGACCGCCTCCCAGTCCGTCGGCTGTGACAAAAAAACTACTTTCCTCTTTCTGCCCGTCACACGACGCTATAGTGACTTACCGGGCATTTGTTTTTTTAGGCTGCCCCGTGTACGATAAAATATTTTTTGTGGCAGTAGCTCGGATTAGTTGGGGAGGTATCGATGAAAAATTGTCGATAGCCTTGCATGGTTAGGTATTTTTAATGACAAATATGATAGACACCTATATTTTTTCAAGCCAAAAAACTGTCTTTCATAAAATTTCTCAATTATCGTTATTCAATAATACTATATAACTACTCGTATAACTACCATTTTTGATAATTTTGGTTCCAGCAATCTTTATACTATACTAGCTGTCCCCCGCGGTTTCATCCGCGTTCCCGGGATAAAAAGTATGATCTATCTATGTGCCATATCTATGTGTATAGAGTAACAAACTTTCACATTTATAATATTAGTAGGATTAAACAGAATATAATCAAGAAAATAAACACTGTAATCGATATTGTATACGACAGCTTTGAGTTATCGATACTTTCTTGATCGAATAGCCCGATACACTATCTCGTCTTAGTCTTTTTATGGTAGTATAGCATTGTTTGTAGAGTAAGACAGATAGTGTCAATGATAAAAGGAGTAAGTGAGACAGATTTTGGAGGTTTCAAAAAGGAGAAATACTGATATGCATCATATGCAGTTAATTTTCCATTTCATTAGAATACAATGACCAATTTTCTTTTTTAAACGAATTTCCCAAATACTATTGTTATTTTTTCAGCAAATTAAAACCAAAAGACAAACTTTACTTAAAGTTTTTCAGATGTTTCAGATTAGCTTGGTATCAATGTTAGCACAGACGAACTTTAAACTAATATGTAAAACCCAATAAAAAAACAGTGTAATTTTCTTATTGAATTATACAACATATTCTAATATTCATTTAAATGAAAAAATAATTTCTGTATTATGATTGTTTTACTCTACGACAATGGAAACTTCTATCTCTTTGTAGAAATGTTGAAATTACCCAAAGAACGTCAAAAACGCATACAAGGACTTTCCGTCGTTATTTCAATTAAATACATACACACTTTTTTGTAAGGAATCAAAGAGGTTTATGAGAAATCTGTTAGTTTTGGAATATAATAGAATTAAACTAACATGCAACAATACAATATATCATAAAGTTAATATCAGCAAATTATCATAATTCAAAACCTTAGAAACGACTTTAGTCTGTATTCATAATTTAATATTTGCCATTTATTCTCATTTCCATTTCTAATTAAAAGCCTCTTGGATACGCGAACCTAGCTCTAGAATATGACTTGTATCGATTTATTATATTCGTTTCATACGTGTATAAGACGTAGGTAGGGTTCCCATGGTTTTAGTAGTAACATAAAAATTCCAGATAAATATAATAACCTATTTGTTTTGTTGTACCTAATCATATTGGCCTGATTATGATATATTGACTTCATCATGTCAGCCGAAAGACGTCCACAGCAAAAACATCCCCCAAGGAACTCCACGATGGCCGGTCTTGTGCTATATACCTAAGTAACCGCTGGATGCGGTATATTGACTTTATCCATTTTCGTAGATTGCTAGTTCAATAGGTACACACGGCCACAGATCAAGCTACACATTTTTGTTGCAAAATAGCGCCTATTACAACCACATAAGGTGCTGCAGTGTGTAGCTTGATCTGTGGTCGTGTGTTCCTACATGTTAGTTTGCACATACCTAATACTTACCATGCGCTTCATGACATATTTATGTAGGTACTATTAAGTATAAATAAGTTTTTTTATAAGTTTAAAAGCTATTAAAGTATTTTCATTCCCTATCACAATTTCCTGAAATTATAATTTTAGCACTAAAATATCAATATAATTAGTATTTATATTAATTAATACTATTTTAGGCCCATATTTAGGGAAACCCAAGAATATTTTTTGTTAATTCTATTTTTTATAATATATTTTGTGTTGTCCTTATGTTTTTCAAATACATGGTGACCGTAGGCAAGCTGCAGCACAGGCGGTCCACACTATAAAGGGAACGAAACTGGTTTGGAGCCTGAATGCCGACCGACGCGACTTGAGACTGCAGTGTAGTATAGTTGGATTATCTGACGATGGTTGTTGCTACATTTAGTTTCACTTTGTATTTTATTTATTCATTTTCAAGTACATTTTATGGTAAACGGTCATACTGGCGTGTAACTCACGCGGTGCTGACATGGCAAAAATATATTTACTTCTATCTTGACCCCAATGCTGTCAGTCAAAAACTAAGGGTGGACCACTACGTCTATTACTCCTGGGTTTCACATAAATGAATGCAACAAATGTTAAATCCCTGTTGTCCTCCATTCTATTGACGGGCCAGTTGGCGCAGTTGGTTAAGACACCGCCTATTGCGCCGCAGGTCGTGGGTTCGATTCCCATCCAGGACAAACATTTGTGTGCATGAACATGTCTGTTTGTCCTGAGTCTGGGTGTAATTATCTATATAAGTATGTATTTACAAAAAAAAAGTAGTATATGTAATATATCAGTTATCTGGTTTCCGTAGTACAAGCTCTGCTTAGTTTGGGATCAGATAACCGTGTGTGAAGAATGTCCGAGGATATTTATTTATTATTTTTTATTTTATTGCCAGATTCCGGGTAGTGATTGCTACCTATATCCTATAACGATTTTAGATTCAAATTGTAATGAATGAATGGAATCAATACCTACTTATTAGCATAGTTCACGGCCATGATCATAAAATATATCGATAAAGTGCAAATAATTTAGTTAATGGAATAAATTAAATATTTGATCACAGGTAAGTCGTTCGATTAGGCATGCATAGGAATTGTAAAATAAATAATTATGCTAAATTTATTCATTTGTAAATATAATTAATAAAATAGAACGATGGGGATATAATAAATAGATGAAAATAATATTAATATAAAATCGGGAATACAAATAATTGTATTTAATAACTTTATTCTATAATATACAATATTTACAGTTATTTACAACAAATATACAAACATATATAGTTTGTATATTTGTTGTAAATAACTGTAAAAAAAAAATCCTCGAGGCGCCCGCTGTTGCCAATCAACGGCAAGGTTCCCAGAAGGCTGTCAGCGTTCCCTCTTTGTATGGCCAAGCTAACGCGTTGGCGGAAAAAGCTCCCCGCCCGCCGGTCCCCTGTGACCTCAATTAATTTTGTTTACTTTATTATCATCATAATAATAAAAAAACGGCCAAGTTAATTTCAGATTTCGCACATATAGGGTTCTGTCCGTGGTTGTAATAATTAAATGGAATTTTAAATAAAAAATCAGATTTATGAATATATTGGTATTTGTTAGGAAAATATATGGAGTTACGGAATATACGGAAGTTAAAAAATTCTTCAGAACAAAACTATTAATTACCTGTCAATGAGTCTTGTGTTGTCTAAACAACGTTACCCCACTCAATGCCCCCTTCGCAGTACATTGACAAAAAACACCCCCCAAACAAAAAACAATTTGTATGACTTTGGGTCAACTAAATGTTATATGCAGTGCCGTAAATAGCCTTTTCTGCGCCCTATGCGAACTTCTATAACTGCGCCATTGTTTTTTTTAGATATTATAAATACCCTAGCTTAGCTAGAGCAATACTATGTCTACCTAATTTCATTCAGGGTGATAAAATCAAGCACAAGGACCTTGGTTTTTGTGGATCAATTATCTAATATTTTGGAAGAAAAGTATTTTTTTTTAAAGAAATAGAACTGATGTGGGCAAGAGTTTTTGATGATACTGGCATCTAGGTACGTATGAGTTGGAATCGAGCACTAGGGGCGCAGCGGGAACTTATCAGGAGCAAACCGAAAAAATTATAGTCCTACCTGGTCTGGCCATTCTTGCGCCCCCCAGAGCCTACGCCCTGTGCCTGGGCACCGGTGGTACACCCCTATTTACGGCACTGGCTATATGTGAAAATTTTAAAACGGTAGCTTCAATGCCTGTAATTATTTGGCTGTAAAACTGTGTGACAGACGACGGACAGACGGATACTTGAGTGAGCTGTCACTCAAGACTAAGGCTGAGTACGGAGTTTTATTGCTGAATAGGACTCCGATTGGACCCTTCAGGTACGAAATTCTAAAAATGTTTTGAAACAAGCTTTTTAATAACCAAATACACAATCGTGTTTCTCGAGACATAAGAAGTTTTACCAGTTTTTTCTATGTTCATGTACGCTACGCTTAAAGTAATTAGAAAGTGTAAGAAGGACTATAACAAAAGCGTTTAATTGCTAGTAATTTGCAATGTGTGAAGGATCGCTTCTGCGTTAAGTCTTTATTAGATATAATTATGGACGATTTAACAGATTTTTTAAGACTTAAGTGCCTCATACACGCACGTACCTAAATGCTGAAAATCTATAACTATCAGAAAACTCTATGAAGAAAAAAATATATACCTCAAAAATGAATATAAACGAGGTACCTATTTGTTTTTCACATGTTTGTCGTGTATCAAATATTTTTCGTTTTATGGTTTCAGAGTTTTAGGTCCAATTTAATAAATTGTTGACAATCCCAAATAAGGTTTTGAACTGAACCCAAAAATAGGCAGGTAAAATAAAAATATTTAAGCAAGAATTAATATTTCTTATTTTAAAGGAAATTAATTTCTACGTTGGCCAATTTAACATTACCTCACTATATAGATTATTGGGTGCATTCTGTACGAATCATAAAACTTTATTAAACTTCCATGTTATAAATGCAATTAGGGTTATATTGTTAGAAAGTTAATTTTTACTATTATTTCTAAGCATAGGTATAGATTTAATTCTATAATAGTATAGATAGTAGGTATTTTTACTTTTTTTAGTAGGAATTAGAATGATTCTGTTGTTTAAAAACTAAACAAATGCAATATCACTATATCTCTTTTAAAAAAAAAACATAAGAAAAGGATAAAATATATTTTAGTCCTGTCAAATTAGTCCGATTGCTAATTTCAACGTGAATTTTAATTGGTCACGACTATTTCAGCGTAGATTACAATATATTTCCTATCCATTTTCAATAACGTTTGTAAGAAAGAGAGGTGACGTGTAGTTTGTATACAGCAAAATCTACAACATTCACGTACATTTATATTTCATCGTTTATATAAGAAACTTGTAAGTCACATTTTTATTCATTAGGTAAACTAACTATAGTCTCACTTTATAATTTTTAATAAGGTGGCTAATAGTGGTAAGTCTAAACGGAATATGGCTCTCAAGAGTAGCTGCCAAAATACAGCCTTAATAGCAGTTTTCGTTTCATACAAACATATTTATATGGTTTTTCATATAAATACCGTCAGCAACAGATTCATGATATCAACTAACTTATATACTGCATAACGGTCCGTATTATGAAAATATAAAGCAAATAGATATTAGGTAGTAGTATTAGGTAGTACGTAAATAATTACGCGTTTTACCTACATACTAGAAATTTTTATATCATGGATGTTTTACAGTACAGTACAGTTTTTTTTGTAAATTTGTTTGTTCAGCATTGCTGACCGTACTTAACGGCCACGCAAAATATAAATTACTACGTCTAATAATTGATCTCTAGGTTTGTCTCTTTCTATACCTATTTAATAAACAAAGGTGGGTATACTTTAATCTGTCATTAAATTTTAATTGCCGTATCTGAGTACCGAAGTTAATCGCACATTACTATTCTTGGAATACTATTATATGCGTTTTTTTTGGATACCTATTTATTTTTAGCTGAATGATTTTTATTACGGAAAAAACTTTCCTCGGATATACAAGTAAAAGCCCGGAGTGGAAGTAATGAAACTACGCGTTTAAAACGTTTCGTTAAAAAACCACAGGTTAATTTATCTTGTTGGCATTTAAATAGATACTAATGGCAGATATATATTAAAAGAACAAGAGCGAAAAAGAACGAAATCGATCGAACGAGTGAGACGTAGAGCAAATAAAAAGATAAATGTATTTATCTATACGTAAATTAATTATATCGATACATAAGGATTTTTCATCCCATCCCTATCCCTCATTCAGTGTGATTTGCAGAAAAGGGTCGCTTGACTCCACGCTTTGCTTGCGTTCATTGGATTGGCGATTCCTAAGCTTAAATCTTGTACCCGCCATAAAGTTACATCAAGTGGTTGTCTAAAGTTGTCGGCCACCAAAATTATTGCAGTGACCAATGTTGTAGTGACCACATTGCTACCTACATACGGAACTCTAGAACCTTTTTAGGTAGGTATCTACAATAAAATCCACAGCTGAATGACGAGCCAAATATGGCTAGCAAGCGCATGTATGAGTAGCATTATTCTTAATTTAAAAAAATCGCCAGTCTTTCACCGACTTTATCGAGACGAATCAGGCGAAAACCGAATACGGCTGAAACGAGCGAGAGTTCGCGTGTCATTTGGCCGTAACGTATCTTCGGATCCGATAAAAGGGTCTCTTGCACCGTTTTAATTAGGCGGTAGAATGTATCGAGCGGCTGATGGTGGCGATAGGGTTGAACACCGCGTGCATTATTGGAAAATTCTTTTAATTGTTATTTATAGGTTTTGCGAACTTGAATTATGATTAAATTCTATAGGGATATGTATACGGTAAGCAGCATAATATTATATTACATATTTATATTACAATAAGCTCCCATTTAATTTTCGAGTTAGCAAACATAAACGTAATTTGTATAACAAATGTATGTACAACAGTATGTATAGTGTCTATCGGGCAGTGATACTTAAACTCGTAGAAGCTGTATATTACACATTGCAAAAGTAGAGAAAACCTCAATAACTCTAACAATTGATTAATGCTGTACAGTGACACATACTTTTATTTAATATTTAATTTACTAAATAAAAAAATGGTACGTACAGCAGCCCTATATCCTGCGAAGAGGTACGTAACCGCTTGCGATCCACCAGCGAGTGCCGTTCAGCTAATGCGTACCTACATTCATTGTATTGTGACCACTGGTAGTAAGAACTTATTTTATTATAACTACGAGAATAGATTTTTTTCTATACGATCATTAATTGCAACTCATTCACATACTTTACGCCTATATCAACTGTGGTAAAAAACTTGTTTAAAAAAATACTTTTGACTGCCACAGTCAAATCGTTTTTTTTGGAAGTTGTTGATAGTTGCTTTTGTTGCCAACATTAACGTTTTATTTTTCGAATTGCCCTGCTTAAACTAAAAATAATAATTATTAAATAAATTACAAGTGGGTAGTTATGACTGCAACAGATGTCTTTATAAAATAAAAACGAAATATTATTTTTTAAAATGAAATCGCTAGGGTTAATTTAGTCGCATTTGCAGTCGCTTTATAGTAGGTATGTTTCGGAGAGCATTTCATCAACATAATATTTGTTTCACCTAGAATTGGGTTACATTATGAAACTAGATCATTTAAATAAAGCTATCAAATTAGTTGAAACAAAAGATAGTTGACATTATTATTTAAAAAAAAGGAGAATTAAAATGTTGGTATTTTAATTTAAAGTTTATACCAGCTCCAAAGTCTTTGAGGTCTAACTCCAGTCCAGTTGCAAGTGGTCGCACCGGAGACCGGACAATGTGACCAGTTCGGTAGATCGTCGGATAATAGCGGCAGATAGGATTTCGCTATGTGCCCGTTGCTTTAATACAAGGCTTTTTAAAGTCTAATATGTCAGATCTTTTACAGTCTTAGTATGATTTGAAAAGGAATTGGGACCTAAATAAAATAAAATCTAGGAAATCAGTTGCAGTATCTTTGAGATAACATATTTTTGAAAACTCATTATCGTGAACAAAACTGTAGAATAAGCACTAAAGATACAAAATATATTAGCTACCTCTAAAACTCAACTTTGCCTGATCAAAATGTACTTACATAAATATGCAGCTGACTTCTAGGCTAATATGCTTACCTTACCTACGGTCACTTCACCATTCTGACCACGCTAAAATTGTGGTCAAGCATAGACTTATAGGTATATACATAAGTACTTACATAATAAAAAAAGAACCCCGTAATTTTCATTATCTTATTTTTTTTCCACTAGTTTTTAATATACACGTGCTAGAAGTCGCAATATTCATTATGCTATACAGAAACAATGTACCCAGATGCATTAAACAATAACCAGTTAGAAAAGACTTACTTACTTACGGTTACTTACATAACTATTGTATTATAAATGCTCATTGCATCCGTATATATATTTGAAAGTCTTTCTCTTAAACATAAGCGTCTATTTCATAGAAAACGTCGATAAATTTTAACGACTGAATCTTCAAACTATGTGTAATTTGATTGAAGCTTAATGATTGCAATTATTGTTGAAAGTTGTGAGCAATGGTTATGTTTGTTGTCGAACTTAGAGAAAACACTAATTGAGTTGACAACGAAAAGTAAATTTCAATTGACTTTAAAATAAATCAGGGTTATTATTAAAGTGTGATATATGAACCTTCAATCTCTAATAAAAAGTGCTTGCCCTATTACCTTATATTCGAAAAACCTGTAATCCGACCGCCCCCAATCAGTCGTAAGTCCTCCCTCTCCTCCGGTAGCGCCCTGAGCCGAGGTTCGTACTCCATTCAGAGATGCCCTCAGGATTGATTGCCTAAATCTTGCCCGGCTGAGAGCCGAACTTTAGTTCTTTCCAAAAAGCAGTTGTCTTTATTTAGAAAACTGATAAAATAAAGAACTCTCCAGCAATTGGTGCTGGATCACAAACCATTTAACTCAACCTAGCTCATTGAGGAAAACCGATACAAATAGCTTATCGAATCATTTATCACTGTAAGAATATACCTACTTACATATTTTGGGGAAATCAATGAAATTAGGGTACTGAAGCTGATTTTACTATAATAAAAATAATCAAGAATGTTTCGACTTCCGGTCACATAAGTTTCGATATTATTACAATTGCAATAAGTAGGTACTGAGAATGTATTACGATATGACTTTTGAAGTATGAGTCATAATGTAACAAAGCTCTGTCTGTATTCAGCGCGCAAGTAGTCGGCACTTGAGACGTTATAGAGACACACGGTCATGTAGGATATAAAATGTTGGTTTGAGCTTTTTTCATTCATGGCTGAGCAAGAGATCGAGAAAAAAAAACAAAAGTTTTGATTACATAATCATTCTTATTTAAATTTGAAAGTTAATAAGCAGGCGAGTGCGGAAATGCCATTGCGTTGTCACCTCAAAGAGTTCCATAAATACAGTTTTTTTTAAATCCCTGCCGCAAGGCTGCGAGAAAACCGTTATACCTACTTAGCAGAAACTATTTTTTTTTGCTTATCCGGATAAAAAGTAGCATCATCTTTCCTATTTATAGCATATCCGTCCTATATGTGTAGCAAATTTCATCGTGATCGGCTCGGGTCAGACAAATAGAGTTTCTTTGGTATTTACAATATTAGAAGGGACTAAGGAAAGAATGCTATCCTTTTTTCTGAATATATTAAAAGTTTTCCAAATCAAGCGCCCATGTGTAAAAACTTAACTTACAATATAACTAAGTTTTCCCATCACGTACATTATAGTGGTTTAGATTACCTATACGGGTTTCCCGCTTCGTTCCTACAAGAGACAACTCATTTGTATCTATATTCCGAGCACGTGGCAGATTTACGATTAAATGGAACCTCAGAACTTGTATATGTACCTTCGTACACGAATCCGGGTGTTGCCGAATTGTGACGTGATTTACTTCAATGAAAGTCAATGTTGTCATTGTTTGGGCCTATAAATTGATCTAGGCTAGGGTTGTGACGGTTGGATTATTCGGATATCTAAAGTAAACTATTCCAGGGAAAGTAAAAAAGTAATCCACCATTCTTGATTGTGATAATCCTTATTTTTTCTACATTACTACTCATTTTGTAAATGCGAAAGTTTGTGTATGTATATGTTTGTAGCCACTTAGCTCTATAACAACTGAATATAGACCCAGAAAACATAAATATTTATAAGATATTATTTATTCCAGGAAAATATAAGGTAGAACTGTGGGACAGAAGATACTTTCTAATAATGCTTTCACATAATATTATTCAGTATTTTAATGTCCAGAAATAAATGCATAAATCAAATACTAACTACCACACTATTAAAAATCAGTTAAATAAATTTTAACTACATAGTTAAATACAGGCACAATTCAGGTGTTTCATTAACTTAAGTAATTAGTAGTTTTTTTAAACATATAATTTAGAAAATATAATACATACACTGACCAAATCTAACATAAACAAAGTTTTGTCAAATTCTTTCATTTTCACTACTCATCTCCCTGCTCTGTTCCCCTTCTTTCATTCAGCCTTCTATTTGTCATATCGGCATTAATCGGCATTCACTTCTTTCTAATTCATATAATCTTCCATGCAAACTAACCATCTCTTTTCCTCTTCCCGTATATCCATCAGCTATATATCCCCTACAAGGTATAGTCTGTACAACAGAGTACCTAATAGTTTTTATTTAGTTTTATTCCACACGTGTAATAAGTAGAACAAATAAAAATTAAGTATAAATAAATATAATATCCGCAACAAATTTTGCGCACAACCCTACACTGACATTTAACCTCGTATGATCTTATCAGATTTCTGAATAAGTAGTAGTATGCAATAATAACAGGTAATACCTATGCACATGTTAATATTGTTAGACGCTTCTACTGGCATTTTTATTTTGTTCGAAATTAATTGTTGTGCACTTAAAAACGTTTCTTAAATATAGGTATTTGTTCATTAACCAAACTAAATGTGCTTTGCAAGGGTTAGTGTAAATTCCTTATGATTTGATGCGTGAATAGCGTGATATAATGTTACTTTCCTCACCAACAAACAAACATACAATAGCTTTTATATATTCATAAAGCATGACTGTGTGTGTATATCGAACATTAATTAATCCATCAACACCAATGAAAAATAGCCGATTAATCGTGAAAGTCAGTTCTAGCCGACCAAACGTCAGTCATCATGCACGTACGTATCTTAATTATAACTTTTTCACTGTGAAATTACATTAAAATTCAGTATCAAGCCATTATTCATAGTCTGTAACTCGAGCAATATGGACACAGTAGATATAATTCTAAAGTAGTATTTCAAGTAAACAAAAATACTTTCAAAATGTATGAAAATTATTTTTACCATAAATATCAGGGTTTTTATTGGTAAGTACTAATATTTGTTAAGTCTACAATATGTTATAAGTTTATTAACTAGCAAGTTCTTGAGAAACACAGTTGAGGAAAAGTAATTAAATTATGATTTCCATTATTTTTTACACAACATTAATTGACAATTTGACATCGTCACTTAATTAACAAAATATGAATTATAATAGAATGGCTTACTGCTTCTTCCTTATATAAACTGTGTCAATAACAGAATGCCACCTCACATTTGAGTGCTTTCACCTCACATCACGTTTGGACGGATTAAAATATCGAAGATACGACATTCGCTCGTAAAAATATTTTTATTGTTTTTTTTTTACTCAGCGGCAAACGAAACGATTTGCATAAACTCCCAAGTAGCTGTCGGAATGACTCTTGGGATGGTGGTTCGCGCGTTGCCTCATAAAATTGAGGTCGTAAAAGGGACACCTTTTTGCTTATAAGAAGTTTTTATTTTGTGTCAGGCTTAAAAGTGTGATTGGCCGAAGTCGGGCGATTGATTTACTTTACTTATACTAAACTTATCCTTCAATTTGTTTTTTAATCATTTAAAAAAATTAAGGATTCTTGTCCGGAAGAAAATCGTAATCTGTGTAATATAAATGCGAAAATTTGTGAGGATGGATGTATGGATTTTTGTTACTCTTTCACGTAAAAACTACTGAACTTATTTGTAACATAGATAGATCGATACCCTGGAATAACATATAGGCTGCTTTTTAATCCCGGGAAATCATGAGATCGCTTGAGAGAGCGGGTGAATGCTAGTATTTATATAAAAGCAATAATCCACTTACTGATTAATTAAATAATCTTGATATCACGACAACTACTGACGTATGAAGCTGATATCTAAGCTCTTGTTGATAAGCGGTTTTACTTGTCTTCGTAAAAAAGGTCGGCTTCAGCATCTACATGGCGGTATTTAGCCGGATATTCGGCTTCTATAAGGCTTCTAGGATAACGGGTATCGATCTGGTAATCGGCGAAACAGCTATTTCTATTTCATCTCTAGAGTACCTATATATGATCAAATTATACTTTTTTATATTCAAGCTACGTACAAGAAGTTGTTTGTACTTTGAAGCCGAGTACTTTACTTATCTCCTAGCCAATAGCAATAAGTTCCATAACTTATTATATCATAAGTTTACAATGTATCCGATTGTTGCGCTTGCGGCTGCCGCTAAATTGTGCGGTTTTATTCATCTCATCGAAAATGAAACAAGTTTGCGTTATTATTATGGAAATTCTCGGCTAACTCATTATAAGGCGCCTCGTTTGATTTTTGCTATAAAATATCACTTTAAATACTGGTGTCTTATGGAAGTTTGATATAATTTTATATGTTTAATTTATAGAGTATAGGATTTGTGTAGATAAAATCAATAGTGTATTAGTGTTGGGTTTATAAAACGGACAAAGCCCTATTTATTTTGAGTTTTTTATTTCGATTTTCGCAATCTGGATTATTTAATGGAAATCATTTTAGGTATAGGTATAGGATTTTGATGACTCCACAAGTAGGTATCAATAGTCAGTAGGTATATTTTTAAGATGTAATTTTTAATTACGATCCGCGCTTTTATCCTCGTTCCCGATATGTTTGTCTGGGATATAAATAAAGCCTACCTATATGTTATTCCTTGGATATCCTTAACTTAAATTATTAACCAATAAAATTGCAGTAAACAGATGAGACGAGATTTTATGCAATTGGTTAATTATTTGAGAAAGATGATCGAACTATCGTGTACCGTTTTTCAGAGTAAGGCCTCAGTTTCGGCATAGTAATGATCAATTTAAGTATATTGCCAATAACACAGTTATTTGCTGAATCTAATTCAGTTTATGTATTATTTGCAGGCCTCCTACTGTTTAATTAGCCAATCCATTCTATTTTATTTGACGTCATAAAGCGTTTACATCTTAAATTAATAAATAAATTATATCAAACGAATATTGTTTTATATTATTTCGATTTTTTACAATTATTACGGAATCTTTTCTTAGATAGCTTTTTCGTTTCGTCATTTCTTGACTGCTTTCATAGCAATAGTTCGGTTTTTGTATGACATGCGTTTTTTTTTAATCAAGATTTGAAAGATTGGATTAAAATAATGCCTGATCGTGGTAAACGAATTTTCTCAGTAGCTGTAGGTATCAGGAAGTATGTTTTAACTTTGGTAACGTATGAAAAAAACAAAAAAAAATACAAGTCATCATAATTTATTAATATAAAAAATACGAATTTACATACATTTAGGTAGTTTACTTAAATAAATCTGAGCAACAGAGTTGTACTTTCCCTATGAACAATGTCAAGAATATGTTATGCCAATAAAATTGCACTTTATCCTTAATAAGTACATGGTACATATTCAATAGTTTATGTGGATTCTTTTCATCATGTTCAATTTTAATCATTGTCTTAGCCTACATTTTAGTGAATACCTACTTAAACTTCTGACGATTAAAATATCCATAATGTCAATGCATTCATTAGACAATTCAGTTATTAACAATAAAATTGATATTTTATTTTATATAATTTAATTACTTACTTTTAATTAAAACACGTAAAATTATAACAAATGTACCATTTGTGTTGATGTAATGATAAACAATTTTTATAATTAATATTTACACATTAGCATGCTAATGTTTTAATTAGATCATAATTATCATAAATCATCTAATGTATCACCTACATTAATTATAATACCTAATAAAATACTATAAAAGAACTAAATAATAAATAACAGGTGTATTATCTTTAGAACCAGTCACGTCTTAATTAACTTTATAGTAGAAACTTAATTATTTTTATGTTTTTAACACGATCAGCACTGAAGGACTCTACCAAAAAATCATACAAATAATAATTGTTTTCTTATTTTATCTCGAAATCCAACATCAACAAAGCGAATAAAAAATAATCTAAATATCTTGATATAATTACTAAATTTTATTAAAATTTTGAGGTAAACAAAACACTGCACAAACAAACCGTATGAGATCTTTACGAAAACCAAAGCCACTTGCAAATACGTACAAACATACCTCTAGGAATTTTACACGATGTTTAAAACGAAACTTGAACTAATAATACTTCTCATAAAAATAACACTAAACTTAAAGTTATTATAACTTAAAAACTGTCATTGAAATGCACTGATACAACCGTTAAATTAACTGTAATTAAGATAACATCAGCGTCTCATGATGTCTTCTATACTGAAACCTTTCTTCGGTCCACTGGATTGGCTCGTTCCTGGTTTCGGGTTCGTATTAGGCTGTATGCCAACTATGTTTTTAATTCCACTAGTAATAAAACTTGAACTTCCTTCATCTGAGTCTTTCAAATTATCTTTGAAATTTGTTACACTGGTTAATGTACACGGCGCTGTATCTTTTGGAGGAGCATTTTTCACTATCAAATCTTGTGCAACAGTTTGCTGTGGTCCTAATACAGTATGTGGTACAGAACCAAATGCGATTTGAGAATGGGGCGATGGTAATGGCAAACCAAATTTGTGGTAAGAAGGCATTCCCATCATAGATGGTGGTATGCCTACAATAACTTCTCCATTCCCAATTTGCTGTCGAGGCATTGTCAAGTTTGTTGGTTCAGGTGATCTGCCTCTATAAACAGCGCCACATGTCCGCACATTATCACCGATGTCAGGTGGATGGCTACGTTTTCTAAACGAACTCAAATACATACCAGAAGGCCCAGGATCTATCGTTGGATTTGCCATTTGGCCAATTTTGGATGGATCCGGTGGGACAACTTGGTGTAAGTCTCTTCGTATTTGCAATTGTGGATGCCTAACTGGCTGGTCTGGAATTTCAGTATATCGCATCTCTTTTTCTATGATTTCATCAGATGTATATCGTCGTTTTTCGTATAAATCTGACGATGGCATACGATGTCTTTCTGGGTGTTGGGGTCGCATCGTGTAAGGACTCGCTCTGTCTCTTTGTTCATTATGATGACAGTGAGTTCGTTCAATAGCGGAAGGAGACGGACGTCTTGGCCTTTCTTCACTTTGTTCTCTGCCAATACTTTCGATTGATGAAGAACGTGCTCTTCTTATAGGAGAATGTTCAGGTGATGATAATTCTGGGTCTTCATCATCAAATCCAGGTTCAATAGGCGAGCCCGGTCGTCCAATATCTTCTTCTCCTACATCAAGAACATCACCTGGAGGTACATCTCCAACTGCATGAGTCAGTGCGTGTCTTCGTAAATCACAATTTCTTCGAAATACTTTTCCACATGAGTTACATTCGTATGGTTTATGATCAGTATGAGTAAGAAGATGTGTCTTAAGATTTGAGCGTTGATTGAAGCTTCGACTGCAAACTGGACACTTGTGAGGAGACTCTTCCATGTGCAAAATTTTGTGGACAGCCAAAGTCCTGGATTGACAGAACCCTTTTCCGCATTCTGTACACTTGAATGGTTTCTCCTTAGAATGTATATATCTGTAACAAAGAAAGCGAAATTAAATTCATGGATTATTTTTAGTTCAATCGAGGATAAGGGGCTAATATCTATTAGGCTATTATGTTCCATCTGACTTTATGAATGTTCTCCAAGAACAATTTAATGATTCATATCATAAAATATCGTGGTTTAATTAAATGTCTGCGGAGGGGCGGAGTAATAATCGAGCAAGTTTTGCTTTGTATATTGAAGTATTTATTTATGTTTGCACCATGTTATTATTTTATATCATATATATTACATCACTCGTACGTATTAAACAACTGAAATGTAGACAATACAGTTAGCACATTAAAATTCATGTTTTTTCCATACAATTTAATCTTGAATTTTAATGTTAGCGGCCACTTTACTGTTCAGACGCACCTTGAACGTGATCCGAGTAATATGAGCCTTTAGTCTCAAGGCGAGACCGACCGTCGCATGCGCAAGTCTATGTACGACCCTACCAATCTTTCAAGACCTCTGCTGATTCTTACCATTGGCCTCTTTTAATAATTGATGACCAACATCGAGACGTAGTGGGAAGTTCAAATTGTGCTGGTTACGTTCCACAAGAGTTCCAGTTCATCCGAATCGAATTACGTTAAAAGCATTTTGTGGCCAATCGCCGCGATTAATATATTATTAAAAGCGTACATATTGGATTACCGGTGGGCATCTGCTGTAAATAGGTAGTAAAATTCCAAAATAAATAATTTTTCACTTAAACACTGTAGTAGTTCTATTGCGTAGCTAAACTCTTCTTTATTTTCTTTAATAACTATCACATAATATTTGTTAGCTATTATTTACTTGTAAATAGGACTACCTATACAATAATTACGAACAAAGGCCGATAAGTATAATTACTAATGCATATTAATTACACAATTCAATTATAAAGCATACAGGTCAATTTATGGTGTAAATGAAGATAGCAACTTTCATTATGAGAATAATAAAAGTTTTTTTTTTATTTATAGTCTAATAGCATCATTTTGTAAAGTAAATTAGTTTTTTTAAATTGATATTCTTATTATTGATGGACCTACGTTCACCGACAAGAAAACGGTCTGATGACTTTTCGTTGGAAAAATTCATGGTAAATGCCCGATTATAATTTATCGGACCTTTTTCTAGTTGGTGAACATTGAGCTTAGTCAGTTATTTTTTATAATAACCCGTGCTGTGTATTATCAGCATATTTAATTACATGACGCGATCATTGATTATCTTTTTTTAAAGGAAATAAACTGCGGCGAAGGTTTTTGCAAATTCATAAAGGAAGTATGGAAGAGTCGCTTGGCCAATGTAGTAATCATGCTAATAACCAGTTTGAGACACGCTAAATCATACTGTGAGGTTTCATTCATTGTGCTTGAAAATATAGGTACATAAAAGTTTAGGAATGGTATTTTTGTACTCATGAATTAAGCATTTGAATACCAACATATTGATGCTGATTCTGTTGCAAATCTCAGTAACACTAAATTGAATCGTGTCACGTCTCTTTCTTACAAAAAATCTAGTCTAGCTTAGTCTTTACCATTGTCATTGATGGACTTAATTAAATTTAAATTTTTATTAGTTAAAATCACATTAACTATTTTTTGTTT
Organism: Tethea ocularis; assembly: GCA_963555595.1. Classification (NCBI taxonomy): domain Eukaryota; kingdom Metazoa; phylum Arthropoda; class Insecta; order Lepidoptera; family Drepanidae; genus Tethea; species Tethea ocularis. The sequence goes on along the minus strand of OY741970.1, from coordinate 4,188,353 downwards.
GTGGTAGATAATCATTCAAATCTTAATATATTATGTATTTCTGTGTTAGCATAATGAGTTTGGTTCTAGAAAAAAAAACTATTTACAAGAACATTAGTAATCTTACAAAACATCGTTGCAAAATATCAAGTTAATCATGAGAACCTATAAGCCTGACAAAAAATCTAATGAAGAACAACCGCCAACGTTGGAACTCATTTAATGATGATGACTCCAGAGATTCCTGTGCTTGTCATGCGAAGAATGCGTCACGTAAATAATATATCATTACACTACGAAGTGAAAAAGGAGTAACGACCTTTTCTCCTTCGATTACACTGACTGTCTACGCGGTTTGAGTTTCATTCACATGGTATTCGGAAAATATTCGGGACCAGTTTTAATTCTCTTATAAATAACTCGTAACAGCACAGTACCTATCTTATAGTTTATTGCCGACATGATTGACTGGTTCTACTGGATCGGTGTAGTCGTTTGTATCATCAATAACTTATAATATGCATTTGAGTTGTCGAGTTATTTTAGTTTTAATCTTTCCTCTTTAGCTTGTTTTACATACATCAATACTTTTTAAAATTGCTCAATTAAATGTGAGCGGTTCGACTTTAAATCAATATTTGTGCCGCACTCATAGGTTTCTGCAAAACGATTATATAATTGACCTTGTTTGATTTTACGGATAATTACGCACAAGTAGAACCATTCCTGGAATTATAAATTTGTTTACTTGTCAAAATTGAATATTGAAAAATAATAGCTATAATTCGAAGCCAAATAAATAAATATAATTTATTATGCTATATTTTTAAGCTTTTATAAATACTAAATCAAAGATTCGAGAAAATTTAATAAAAACATATAGTCATAGATTATGTGACATATAAATAATCATTAGATGTATTAAATGTTTTGTCATTAAAATATGTTAGTAATAAATAACAGAAAGAACTTTAAAAGAATTAATTTATAATAACAGATGATTGTGACCCCCCCCACAAATTTATAGTCATAATAAAGCTATGATAGGATATAAAGAGAAAGTCCAATAAAACAACGGAAACCATGAATGAAATCTACTGGAAGGGTACGAACTTTGACTTGCCGAACATCACGCAAATATTATGACAGACAAACCAACCGGTTTTATTGTACACACAGGCTGTCTGTCCACTCACGTTGTAGGAAAAAAGCTGTTGAAGGTATTTTACTTTTGTAAATATGTATATAAAAAAGCCTAAGGCCGTTTAGTAGAAGTATTACCTATATTTAGCTTTAAAATAAACCTTACTGATCATATAAATTACACTGGACCGATCGTATGCAGAGTCAAAAGTATTTTTTTGAATATTCATGTTCTCATCAGTGCTTAAATTTAATAAATGAGTTTTGAAATAACAATAGTAATTAAATACTCAGCTACGATTAGGTATAGATACCAAAAAGGCGAAATAGGACTGTAAGTAGAATTTGGAGAAAAAGTGATCTAATTAAATGAAAAACTTGATATTAATAACAACGTCTAAATTACTTCCAATAAAGTTGAAATATCTAATGAAGCCGATATCTCTCTAACAAAATTAATCGAGAACCTCAATCGACATCGTCCGATGACGGATTCGGAAACACTCGTCAGACAACTTTACTGAGAGATCAAAAGAGACCGCCACCTGATTCAAATTAACAAGGCAGTTACCAGATTACTTCGAAAACGTTTCACTAAAAATCAAAAGTAACTAAAAACCACAAACTTTAATAAAGTTTGTGAGCTGAAAAACTCTGGATAAAAATGAAATGTTCAAAATTATGTGACAAAAAAATATTTTCATAAATGTCATAATAATAACAAGGGCCTACATTAATTCGGAAAGTTTAAAATCGAGATACAGAAGATTTTATCTCTCAAAAAAGGAATTAGGACAATCGTAAAGAATACACATAATTAATGATATAAACAAATCTTTCCTTCCCAACTGCCTTATCACGCCACTTCGATCAATTCTGACGTTAAATAAAATATAAATAACGTCTGTCTCTTCTTATTATGCTTGGAGATAAGGATCACGATGGACAGTCGGTCAGAATCCCATCAAGAGACGGAGCGAAGATTAAAAAAAGTGAGACACCAAATTACAGAGAGGGCTGATGTCTCGCGCTAATGGGTTACATTAAAAAATATTTTCCATTACGGTTGCTGGACATAATGTCTTTTATGAAAGAAACACACGAGATGGCGCCATTGAAGAAAACAAGTAAGTGACTCATGATCTCGAAACGAAAAAACAGTAATAACACGAATTGATAACTACGAAGTACGTAAGTACCTATATATCGAAACGGTAATTGAATGAAAGCATCGTCAATTTTTGCTAACAGTTTAACTATTAAGGTGTCTCTACACCTTTTTTTAAAAATGTAATTGGTTGAACCAACAAACCATTTGCCAGTACAGAAACAGGTTTTATAAACGTCCTCGTTTCATTTTACAACTCGTATACTGTAACCGTTGTGACAGAAATGCGAACGCAAAGTCAAACAGATTTCAGTATGCTTTATTTGATTGCTTTTAAAAAAATATATACTATTAAGTTCAAAAGCCAGTCGGTCAGATACAAACGTAATAAAAATTGTAGGAAATATTTTAAAACTAAAAATATCAATGTCGTATTTCCTCTATCGATCCGGGTCGAGATGGTATTTTTTTTTTCAATTCAATCGTGTGTACGAGATTGCCTATCGACCAATGATCAAGAGCTTGGTAACAGATGTAGACAACATTTATTCATAGAAGTATCAAAATTAAAATAAATTTCAAGGAAAATACATGAATAATCTTATTAGTTATAATGTGCCTTAGGCGTCAAAAAAAATAATAAGCATACATTATGTATGTCCAAAAATAGTGTTATGAAAACTGAAATTTTCAAATATTCCCTATTATCATCTATATATTTAATTATACCAAAATAATTACGCCAATTTATTACATATTTTACATAATTTCCGAAAATATTTCCCGATTAATGGAAATCCTATCTAATATTATAATAAGTCTACGCACATTGGAGCTACGGATCGAATCAATTTCTCTCTGTTATTTATTTATTCTTATTATAAATCCTGCTTGAATGGTAGAGTCAGCCAACTAATGGTGACCCCATTACTTCGTATGTATAAGTTGGTATAAGTAACATAATACCTTTATATTTATTTTAATACCTTACTTTTTGCTCATCGTTATCTCCTAATATTATGGCTTTTTAGGAATTTTACTTAAATTTTTTTGCAATATATAGTTACCTACCTAACTTATTCTTTGAGTCTAATCATTTTTGAAACTAGTTTTTTATGTTTCAGCCGCAAGGATGGAAAAAAATGTAGTTAAAAGTAAAGAGAGCAGGTTCGACCAACCGACGTGCGCGTTGGAATGCGTGGGTCACTGTCCGTTCCCCCACTACCACTTCAACTCATCTCCACCATCTAAGCCTTCTATCGCCAAGCTAGATCGATCGCACTAAAAGCTTTTTCTCATTAACTGCTATAATTATCTGTTTGCATACTTTTCATTTTGGTTAAAATATACTGATAAATTAAAATACATTCACAGGCTATCTGATATCAAACTAAACAAAACTCGTAGTAAGCATAGATGAAGGCATAAAAGAGAGGATGTTTAGTCCTAATAATAAAAGAAATAAAACAAAACTAGACAATAAACTAAATAATAAATATGATAATCACGCAAATTAAATTAAGCCATTAAAAACATAAATAACACAAAGAAGACAATGCCACTGTATTTATGATAATGAGAAAAGCAAACTTAATTAGGTAGGTAGGTGTATTTGCAAAACCCACACTAATGCAGAACGGTAGCGAGAGATAATACATAAATTTATACTCAGAAACGGTTACATGCCGCATGCTGGCATATAAGTAAATCAAAACTGCTTATAAATAGCTTTTATTAACATAATCTCGCGATTTGTATAATGAAGTAGCAGAATTTGTTATTCAAAATCATTTTGGTTTTCAGGGAGATGCATCGAAGCATAGTTTTTATCGGCCGTTTTAAGTTTTCTATTAGTTGAATAATATTAAAAGCTGCGGTGAGGCTATTTTATAAATGTACTTTCGTAACAGAAGTATGAATACAAATACAAGTTTCACCAAATATAGTTCGTAAGAATTACTATATATTTGTGTTTCACTATCATTTGGAAAGGTAAAGACGCTTTAACATGTAAAAGTATCCCAGATATTTTAAAAATCATAGAAAGTAAGACCAAATTATGAATTTGCTTAATATTAAAATAATGTTTCATCGAATTGTTATAACATTTAATTGTATCACAGGAGTAACATTTTCCATATTAAGGGGTACATAAAAACCGTACTTAAGCAACTGTGCTTGACTTGCCTTGTCGTGTATGCCCACGCAATGTTTTATCTCTTTACAACTAACTAAGCTGGTTTCCTTTAAGTCGATTTATTGTTATGCTACTAATATCTCAGCATCAGTAGTAACTAACGCCAACGCTCCTATGGCTTTCAACTAATTAACATCATAATAGTAGAAATTGTTCATAATGCTAGCACTTATATACATTTAAATTTATTCATTAGACGCGACTTAGACGTGTAGATTAATCGAACACTAATATCTAATAGAATTTTCCTGACATGAACAATACTAAATTGAAAAATTATTAATTCAAAATGCTTTTGCTGTAATTAAACATAATAACTATTAAAAACAATATAATAAAATAACACAAGTGAAAGTCAGTATTAATAATGGGTATTCAACAAATGTATGAGGAAGTCAATCAGGTGATTGTTTAGTGGCTACACAAATATTTTGATGTTGGAGAGGAAACGAATAAAAAAAAAGTACCTTACGGTATTCCAATGCACAAACTAATTGGCAAGAAACGTGTCACTGTTGACGTTTAAGCAAAACCTGAGAAGACCAATTAGCATGAAGCCAACGAAGCTAATATTTCTAAAAACTGACCATCAGAACCCGTATTGGCAGTAGCTAAACATTTACATGAAGTATATGACATAATGCAAATGAGGCAGAGTGTTGTTCACATGAATATTTTCGCAACGACTTGAGCAAAATTAGCATTCTCATTAGACTGTTTTTTGCACCTCTCTTTACAAAATGAGACGTCAATAAACGGAGCTGTCTTTTTTGTGACATTGCAATGGAATATGGTAATTATCTTTTTGAGTATTATTCAAAATGTAGAGTAAAATAATAGCCTATTAGTGTCTCACTACGGACAAAACGCTTTGAATGATGGAAAGTGCTGATATTCTTATGAACTATATTTACTGGTTTTAGTTTTCTGTTCTGGTTTTTCGTATGTTTTTTTTAATAATTTATGTTTTAACAGAACAATACAAATAAAAATTATCATCAATTCTTGTTATTTCATTGGCGATAAAATTAAAGAAACATTTTTATAAAAAGAAACCCTACAACCGCCTTAATTACCTTACCTAGTGCTTGGTAACAATACATGTGAAAATAAAATAGGCCGATTTTAAAATTATACCCAAATTATAATAAGTCTTATATATATAGTAACGTTAAAGTTTAACACATGCTATGTAGGCGTGCTTTCAATCACTGGCTGATAGCACAATGACTCATTAACGTAGTTAGACGCTTGGTCTCCGGTAATGATCGAGTAGACGCTACCTACGCACAAAAACCTTTCGCTATATTCATTTGTGACAAAAGATAATACCTTACTGTCGAAATGAGATTCGTTTCTAAAAAGATTAACGTGGCTTAGTAGAATATTTCTTAAAACGTTTGCGTGGCTGAGATTTTTGAATAGTATTGTTACTCATTTATCATGTTTGTGTATTGTGATTAGATGTTTAAATCAGCTCTTTGGTTTGTTTATATTAAAGGTATTACTCAGTTTTATCAATAAACATTTTTATAGTATTTATGGAATATTATTGTTGCTATTTTATTTTAAAAACTCCAATCATTTGTTATTTTTCAGTTCAAAAAACTTAATCGAAAAATAATGCAGTCCTTGAACTGCATAGTTCCACGCTACATCATTTATTTTCCGTTGTATACTAAAGAAATTTTGTATTCGTCGCGCGGCCTGCGTTATAAAAAGTCAAATACCCTAAAGTTGGACAGGTACGTGGACAAAAAATAAATGGAAAATACTAATGGAGCGAGGCAAAGAGGTTGGACCGCGGCGCTATGTGGTATGATGCTATAGCCAGGTTTATGTTGATGGGATTTTGAACCAATGTAAGTATAAAGTCGTAGCCGTATCATGCTAGTGAAAAAATACTATTGTAATTTTATTATAAGTATATTATGTTATAAACTGAATACTTTAAGAATCAACAACCACACGTTCCTAGAGTTTTGTTAATTGTTTAAATTGATCTCGCAATTTCTAGCTGCTATTTATTATGACTATTTGAATTGTTAATGGAACCTCAAACAATTTATCAACAGCATGCAGTTCACTAAATCCAGCAAACATACGGCAATATCATACTATATCGCGTCCGCAGCCGGTTTGGCGGCGCGTACGCAGTCCAAGCGACGTAATGGGAGCGACGGCTGGCCGCTGCCGCTTCACACACAATTTCACCTCTGACTGACACAAACATTCATTATGCTGCGTACTTAAGTCGCTTTTCCATGTTCCAGCCAGTGCATCAGGTGTTTTACCTGTACTGCAAGCCTTTTTAGGAAACCAAACCTAAGTTGGATGTCGTTAGATCATTTCATTCTTGTCGTTTTAAAGCTTTTTCTTTAACTCATGGTAAAAGTTTTATGGATCTACTTTCAAATCGATTGTTTTGCTTTTTACCAACTTTAATTTTATTGTATCCGTGAAAATATTTGATAACATTTCTGCAATAACTTTACAATGTTTAACTGTTTATTTTTTTAAGTATAGTTTTTATTATAAATGTAAGTACGTAGACATTGATTGTCAGATCTAAAAAGTTGGCGCCTCTCAGACATTAAAAAAACGGTTATACACTTGATACGTGCAAGTATCGAATATCTTCATTATGCTCTCGCATGAATAGTTCTAAAATACAATTTTTCATGGTTCATAATATTGTTTTTTGAAACCTGATTCTTATGATTGTTATGATAACTTATTTATGAATTGATTCTAACATAAAGTTAAATAGTAGCAATAACTCGTAATTTGCTTTTGGACGATTGCTATTCAAGTTTAAAATAATAATTACTTCTATTAGAACATTCAACAGAATATTTTTTGATATTCACGTGTTGAATACAGGTAGGTAATATATTTTTATTGTTGCAAGTCCCGTTCTGTGTACTCATTAAATAAACTGATAAGATTAAAAATATCAAAGAGATAAAGCGAACACGGTCGGTGGTGTTTTAAATACAGTGCATGACACAAAAAGGAATGAAACTATCGAAAGGGGATCACCAGAGAAGCTCAGGAAGTTATATACAACTTGTTTGAAACAAGTTCCACTTATCAGATTTATTACACTGGCAGTTGATTCATGATGGTCTCTCCGTCTGGCAATTATATTGAGGACCTGAGATATCATTAATCATATCATATTGATAGATCCACTCTGTGTACAAATCCAATTAGATTTTGGATCCTTTACTACAATTTTCTTACGTCCAACCTGAGTTATATGATTTATGATTATGGTTAGAGATGCAATTAGGCCAACGGGGTAGAGGAGTGTTAATTTTGGTTAAGTCGTAAATCCAGTTTTAGTGCTGGATGTAATTGACTGTAATCATCCGTAATAGTTTCTTAGATGTTTTATGGAATCAAATCTTGTAGGAATTATGTAATAAGATTTTTTATTTGCTTACTATGTTTACCAGTGGTATAAATTGTAATTTTAAGTATTAATAGCCATTTATGAAATAGATTCATCATAAAAATTCATCATTAGTAATGTTTGAATGATATCATTTTTATATAGCAATTCCAAGGTTTTGTTGATTTTCTTAGAAATCGATAAAATGATTATTATGTTCTACACAACATTTATTACTACTGTAAAACGGTAAACTCAAACAACCACTTAATAGAGATAAGCTAAAAACTGGACTAATTAGCAATTTATAATACTGTAGATATGTATCGGTAACGCGTTATAATACCTACTTCGGAAACTTAATCAAAAGTTTTTAGATCGTCATAATTTACAATAGTAACGTAATTGGTTTCATTAAGTTTGAATCAAGTTTCAATCTCTGTCTCAACTAATAAATGTTTATTACCTACTATCAGATAACTTTTCCAAAAGTCGATCAAAATGTTTTTAATCTCCCATAAAATCGGTCTGTACGTGCTTAGAACAGATTAAAGATGGTTGTTCTCAGACATTGGTAATAAATAACGTGATTATTTCCTTTTGAAACTGGCTTCAGTCTACTTTAAGCCGACTTTTTTGAGTGAATATAACCGAAAAATAATTTTGTTAACGGGATTAAGCTGAGATGGAGGCTTTTAGTTCTCAGTCGAAGCTTTTCAATAGTAAATTTGTAATGCCTACCTGTCATTCACCTAATTTTAGGATAGTTAAATATTAAAAATTATATTTTTTCCTATGCTGAATTTGTTTTGTTTTACACATTTGCTTGCGTTAGACTAATAATCTAATCATATTCCTCATTTTGAATATTTATTCTCAATTGCAGCAGTTAGAATATACCGAAACAGATTTTAAACATGTAGATTTGATAAATATATTTTCTGAAAAACATGAATCCATTTAATCAAGAGTAAATTTAATTTTAGATATATTCTTTAACCTAAATGAAAATAAAAGCATAAGAAGATCAGAAAATCTTCGGTTAACACTATAAAAAATACATGCGGGAAAGCCATGTCTGCGAGTCAAGGGTTCAACTTACCAAGGACAACCGGTCCTTAGACACAACCCAACCCTGTGGGTAGCAATCTACCTCTGTTCAGATACCATCAACTTCACTCATTTCTACAATTTTACTGTCTCCAACAGTGGTCACGTAGGATTCCAGAATATTTTTGAGGTTATCTTGATCTTTGATGTAAGCACATACGAGTTTTGCTGCGATAATGACAAATTATAAAATGTTACCAACGAAGACGTGAGAACTTTTGTAGCTTCATGGTAAATGTTTTTACTAAAACCAACTTTGTATTCATATAAATAAAGATAGTTTTAGTATATTCATTGAAACAGTATCTCCATAAGTCTTCATTTGGACATGTACAATCTACCTTAGCAGCTTTTATATAACTGAACTTAAGATTTGTTCATTTAATTTTAATACTTATACTACTAATACTAATACTTTGCCTTCCTTTGTAAATATCTTGTATTATATTTCTAAATAGAAGTGATATTAAGTCAAATCAATTAAATTGGTTGTCGTTAAACTATATAACATATCTAACTATATACATATTTGAAAAATGCGGATTCGTTCTTGTGATCACATTTTCATGACCCCCTCTCCCCTGGTATGACGTAGCGTTTCTGCTCGACAATTCTCGAGAAATTTGTGTTTAGTGGAGACGGGAAAAAAATCCTTTGCCTTTGTACTTGAGAAATCAATTCCAACAGGCAATTATTACTTTGTATCTAATTGAAATACTAAAAATGAAAGAGATTTTGTTTTCAAATAAATATTAAGGATCTCTACCTGGTTGAAATATTATTTGTCTGTGTGAGGTAACGTTTACATACACTCGTGTTAGTGGCCCTCCACGGATTTTATCTCAGGTTGACGTCGTCATATGATTAATGGTTATACAGAACGTCGCCTGAGATACCTTTCTTCCAAGACTTGAACAATGGCATTTTGAATTTCCAAAACTTGTTTCCGAACGTTTGCTTGTTTTTATTTTTGTCAGTTATTACATATGAGAGTATAGAATTTAGAAACATCATAGATGAGTAGACTGGTGATTACAATATTCATATACAAATAGCTGAGGATGTCAATGTAAATACAAATATTCTTATGAGCAGTGTAGGCTTGGACTTAGAGGCCACACTGTAGAGTGTAGGTAAAGCACCGGTAAAGACGTTGCGTTTGTTTGGATAAACGACCGGTCACTGTTTGCTCTCTGCGACTCCTCGAAACTACTCGGAAATATTTCAAGCGAACAACTCTTGAGCAAGCGAGTTTTAAAGCCACGTCTCGAGTTTGACTTTTCAAACATTCATGATGCGATGAAATAAGAAGTCTCAAATTATTTAGAAGTTAGTGTCTATTTCACCAAGTTAGATTATAAATAGTATTTTGTATATTTTATTGAGGATAAAAATCATATTAATACAAATTATTCATTCTAATAGAAATTAAGTAGGTAATAGTAATTAATTGCATGTTGTCGACATAATGGGTAGTCACACAAAACAAGTAAAACAGATTGCTACCTACAAGCTTAATGGCTTTTAAAAACTGGATTAAGTAGCAAAGAAATGCTAAATCGACGATAAGCATACGTCTTGTCAACCCACGCCTAACAAGCATAAACTTTACCGCCCACAATTCAATGTGTACTTTATTCTCATGTTGGTTAAGATATATTTTACTTATGTTATGGAAAAGCGGAGATTTTAACTTAAGTTCTGTACTTAGCTGTTAAGATAAATTTCCTATTGTTTCTATGTGAACAACGACTGTACTTTAGAGAATATTCCAAAAGGTTTGAAGTAGAAAACTAGGTTCTTTATTTGAAGGTTTTAGTTGAGGAAGTCACGATAAATCTGTGGAATATATATAAAAAAGAAGGTATATGCTGAACACAAAAGGAGTATCATGGGTTCTCTCACGTATCGGATTATAAAATACCAAAGAGGATTAGCACAATGAACCTCAATTTGAATAACTTCCATGCCGTTCCGGATATTTATTGTACGTAATTCACAACGGGATGTTAACTCAGATAGTGAGATACTCTCTTATTTTTAATTTTAAAAGAAATTCTCACAGGCTATGATTTATACTCTAGCAGTCTTAAATTCACTATTTTAATCATATTTTTTGAAATATTAATCCATGATAACAATTCACTTAAAAGTATAGCCGGTAACTGACATTTGAATTCAACACTAACAGGTTTTTGGATTACCGTCGAATTACTTTCAGTTTTTGCGATAGCCATGATTAATAGAATTGATCGTATCAAAGAAATGTTAATTGAAAATGCACTTATTTATATCTACAGATTATATAAAAACTGGTTTAAAGATTCATTATTGCATTTAGCTGTGCATTCGTATTTTGAATTGATTCTATATTTTATTTGCTGCTATAGATAAAATAAAGTGAGAAATATATACAAAACTTAAAACTTTATTATTGTTATCTAAAAATATTTGCAAGATAGACACAAACTTTGTCCAGATCGAAGTTTTGATTTTTGTTTTATCAGTGAATCCGAATCACGCGAATACCGAAGTTAATTGGCCCAATACAGCGACAAAAAAGCGTTTTGCATCCGACACGCAAACGGCTTTAGTACCTATAATTTAAATAATACGTTTACCTGTCTGGATCGATTCGACAATAATGGCATCTGAATAATCTAAAACAGATTAAAATGGAATCCGTTAACATATTAAAACGTCTGAATTGATTGCCAGATGCGCAAATAAAATTTTTATTTGAAAGTTTTGATTTAGCTTTGATGGCTCACGTTACCAATTCATAATATAAAACAGCATGGAACTACAATCTGATATGATAAAAATCTTCAAATTCACCGATAAAATCTTTTGGTAAATATTTTGTATTTAAAACAAATTTCGTAACTAAAGATTTCCAAAGATATTTTTTACCCGGCGGCACTGTTTTGACTTATTTATTAATAAATAAATAACCGATTTTATTTTTGAGCCGCAGGTGGACAGGATACATTTAAAATACGTCCTTAACGTCAAAACGAATCGAATGTTCGAAAAAAAGTTGCGCAACATACTCAGTAGGTACTGCCAGAAAGAACTTTCAAAAGCCAATAAGATACTGTGAAATCGACAAGCGGTTTGCCGCGTACCGCGTTTCTGGCTAATTATTCTACAACCTCGGTCACGATTATTTCAAACGCATGTTTATCTATACGTATGTATAGAATAAACCAGAACTATGTTTAGTTCAATCAACTTTAAGTATTTCTTAACAATCGACTGTTGGAAATAATTGGAATTACTGAAGAACTAACATATACTTTTGGAAAAGAATCATGAAATTGTAAAAAAAATATGGTCTTTCAATGTATGCAAATTTTTCACAACCGTTGTGATTGGGACGTAGAAAATTAGGCGTTTATTGTGTCACAAGTGGGACTGTTTCTCAATGTTATTTATAAATCGCGTGACAATAATACGAAATCGCTTGAAGCTAAATCGAATAAAATAAAATTTCGGGGACTGATTCAAATATTGTAAATTCCAGCCACCTATTTAGTTATATTCAAGGGAAATAAAACTGCATATCGTTATGATTGGTCCAGAGCCCAGGATGATAATTTCTAAAGTTGTCCGTAGGCGAATCTCTTGTTCATGCGACCGAGTCCACCTGCCTCTTTGATTTATTATGGATTCAGTATTAATTTGATATCCCTTTTTGCCGTGGCCCCTTGAGCGATCGGAATGAACCAATGGAGGTTTACCCGGTCCCCATTATATGTGGTCTTGAGACCGATCATAATTGCATATGAGCCTCGAGATAAAATTATGTTCAATGCAAAAATAATTATTGTGAAGGCATCAACAAATAAAGTAGAAATTAAAACCCAAAAGAAAGATAATAAAGCTGACATAATGACAAAGGACCTGTGTTACAATTTAAAAGGCTATAGAGAAAGCCATCCACATGTTATTAATACTAGTTTCTCATAAGATGCGAGTCTATGAACCAGTTTTTCGTAAGAAATTGCTCAGCTTGCTGTGTTGAAAATTAATGATAGTTGATACGGTATGCTTACGTTTCTTAGGTACTATGCACTGTGGTTATGCTCTTCAGTGCCTCGAGTAGTATATTTTTATATCTTTAATTTCAGTACAGGTTTATGGTGTGAATGTTGCTGCATGTTTATCTTATTTCCGATGAGAATCTTTTACGGATCTCAGCTTTTTGATCTATGGTTAAAATTTTGTTAGTTCTTTTGATATTCGGTGTTCATTATCTTCAATTTCAAAGTAGGTCAGATTTGAGTTTTGTTAAATGGTTATTCATATTCATTTGTGGTGCAATTCTAACATTAGATTCGTAGTCTTGATTGATTGTTGACCCTGTAAGCTTGAAAGTTTGTCTAGTGCACCTAGCTGAGCATTCAACTGAATTATATAAAATAATAAGTAACCCAACAGTATAGTAATGTTAACGGTTGTTTATAAAAGTAAATAATGTAAACATAAATTCAAAATAATTGGCTATCCATGATGCCTAAGCTGCTGTAAAATATTATATTTTATTCTGATTAGAAAATATTGACCATTAAATTGAAGTGACTTTAGTGCCTATTTCTTATTATACAGAGGGTGGCATCTTACTTGAGATCAGGCTCGTTATGTATAAAGTTTTTACGGTCATGTTTTTTGAGTAAATAAATTCCGATCACGTTTCGATTTCTTCGATCGATCGTGGATAAGCTGCGGCTATTAAAAGTTATTTATATTTACGTAAGGCCGGTTAGTGATTTTTGCTAAATATTCATGAACAAAATATGTGCCTTTTATGTTTCTACTGGATAATGTAATTATGGTTTAATAATAGCTGGTGGCTTCGGTCTCAAAGATATTTCGTTATGGTTTTTGCGATATTCGAAGATTTTTCGGGGAATTAAAAATAAACGTGCGTGTAGCGTGTCCTTGGCGGGTCAAAGGCGCCTGTGTTTTTCCTTAGGGGTTATTAATTACGCCTGAGGATATAATAACCGGGTATTATGCAGTTTCGACGTGATGCATCTCGATTATAAAAGGCAATCATAATATTATAATGACTACGTGCGACAAAAAACTCAAATGCAGCTAGTGATGGTCAGCGACTTGTGTTACTCTTCGCTACATTTATCGATAACACGATACACTTATAAATCTTCTTAGTAAAGCCTTATTTGTTATTTTGAGTGTGTAATGTAGGTAATCCACAAATGTCTGCATTTGTTATGTAACATGTCCTTAGTAAAACTTTATCGGTAAAAATATACTATCATTAAACTGCACATAATGATAAATAATATCGATATCATGACTAGAATTTTGCGTAATAGATGTGTATGCTATAATCCAGTAAAATTTTGACTACATAGAGTAGTAATTTAATAATATTTCGTAACTCAATGTCAAACATCTAAACATGATCTTTTTGCCTCGATATATTGAAAGCTTTTATCGTAAATTTTAATGATGACAATTTCTAAGCGATAAGTATTAAATTGCCTTACAAGTTGAAGGTATACCTATAGCCTGTGCTATAACTAAGCCAGGTGTTCGTAACGTTAGCAAAAAAATGTTTACGTATTTACTTTTAAAATGACATTAACTTACAAAAGTTAATTGACAAATAAAAAATGTTTAAATTTATAGGTGTGATGTTAATATTAATGAGTAGGTATAATAAAATGGTACCTATATTTGTATTTATACATGTTAAAAGGCGGCAATATAAACCAGACAAGTCTATAAAACCTATTTTAGTAGCTATAATACTTTGCGTATATAAATATTTATGCCTTCTATTTCACCTAATATGCCACTGTTTGATTTATATTTAATTTAAAATGACATGACTTATGATAAAAAAAAGCTAAAATACCTATTATGTACCTAATATTTTTAGGTCCCAAAATTTTTGCTAAAAATCCAACTTTAAATAAAATCGTTACAATTATTGACTCAACCATTATAACCTATCTCCAAATTTAGTTTAAACGTGATTTTGTTTGACTGACCCTACCAAATCCTGCCTTCCATTACGACAGAGCGCCAATAGAATCGGATGACTCATCAGAATTTAAACTAATTACCGGCCAAGTGTATAAAAAAGTTACCTGATGTGAGACGAATATCAAAGTCGAGCGTTTGTATCGATCAAAAATCACTAAGTCCGTATTTTACGGTCGGTTTTGTGGTGTTTTTTGTCAGTTCGGAAAATATCAAATTGTAATTGAAGTTGTTACTCGATGCTATTATTTATAACTTTAGTTACTCTAATAACTATAATATTATTTAACTGGATTATTATAATCATGGGAATTTTTTTTGACTGAGGTAGGTAGGTACATTAATTACGTCTTGAATAGTACCTATTACCCAATGTCAATTTTTTCATTGCGTGGGAAAGCTATTAATAATAAGTATGCTTGTAGCTGCTATACATATTCAATCTACATTATTTTGAGTATACGAGTATATATTAATACATAATGGGATAAATAAAGACTATTATTATGGAAAAAGTTTTACTGAAAATCTCGAAAAACCCGTATTTGTGACCTTTGACCCCGAGTAAATTTTTTCCAGGTGTCGGATCGATGAGGACTGTTCACATTTCATTTTAATAGTGTTTTGAACAATCCTACCAATTTTCAGCCGAGTGTGAATTTTTGGTGATATTTGAATAGATATAGTGAATCTAGCTTCCATAAAAATAACAACGAAAGTAGGTATATAGCAGTATCATGAATAATTTATTCGTTCTGAAAACCACGTAGGTTTACGTTCAAAAATTAATATTAAAATTGTTATTTACGATCTTCATCATCAAAAAGATTCCGTTCAAAACGTTGATGGTCAATGATAAGATTGATGAATACTTGAATAGTGATATATATCGTAGTAGATATAGTTAGATATCGATTTATTAAGTGAACTAGGTTTATCGGTTTCTTTCGTGGAACTCATTATCTTTTTAACTTATAAGCAGATAAAAAATATTAATTACGTCACTGTTAATTATAAAGTAGTTTATGTTTATTTTTACGGATAAATACTCGTAGATACATACTTTCAATATGTTTTAAATGTTTATTAAAAAAGTATTTTTTTTCTTTGGTAAATCCTATCTATCCTATTAGTACCTAGGTTAAAGGATCAAACATTTTCTATGAGTGTACACTTAAAAAAAAAACAAATAATGCTTTCAGGAAAACCGTACCCTACGTACTTACGTAGGTAGGTAGGTTATTTTACTACTAAAATGCCAAGACAGCCAAAGTCAGTAAGTAGGTACTTTATGTCTAAAACATTCTTCTATGTATTTTCTTCTTTTTTCTTTATCTAGGTATGTAAAGTGATAATTTTGTGGCTCTTTTTATTTATTTTCACTATAAAAGCTTCATATTTGGTAGGTGTTTTAAACTATACACGAATAAAACTGTAAGAATTAACGTGTTCAAAACTGTTTGAATATACTAATTCTTTAGTCCGACACATCAACTGCGTATCCAGTTTTTATAGCTTTTATGTAATAAAATTATTTGATTCGCTCCATAAGCCGTCGACCTGTATTGCCGAAGATTTATTTTAATGTGTTATATTTCATAGGATTGACGTTTAAATTATTTAAATCCGATTACAAATATAACTTGGGTTCTACGTTTAACTTGAGTCACAAAAGTTTAAGCCATTCTGACATAAACGATGAAAAACCCCAATAAAACCATATAAAAAGTAAACTATATAAGCCATAAAATCTTCATGATATAAACTAAGAACTATTTCAGAGTAGACATCTTGTTGCTAAGTTTAAAATGTTTTTGATCCAAAAAACTTTTGACCTTTCCATTTTTTCATGTTCTAAGAAGACACTGTTCTAAAATTGCTGTATGTTTTATCTGACATGAATAAAAACTTTTAGAGAGGAAAACGTGTAAGTTATAAAATGTGAATTGATGAAACTATTTAATGAAAAATATTTATGTGTTTGGTAATATTCTGTGGTAATATTCCGATTAATTGATAATACCTATTACTTCTAAATCTACATAACCAAATATTATTGTAGGTAGAATTCTGATAGTATCCATCATGTGCTTTGGTATGTCATAAACAAACCGAGACAGCGATACATTATTTGCGTTTTATCTATAACTCCAATCACGAATGACCACTACTCAAAGAATATGGAATGCGTTCGTAGACTGCGCTATTTTTTCTAATCATATCAGGATTACCCGTGGTCTTCTCTTTGGAAAGTACCTATAATCTTTTATTTATAATTAATCAAGATAGAAAGACTTCCGAGAAACCACCTACGATAGAGGATCTTTATAAATAATTCCGTTTCCAAGTAGCCGGGCGGATGCGGCCACAGTCGGCTTAACATCTGCAACTTGAGTTACACCGGCTGCTTGTTACGTGCATATAAATTAGGTCTTTATACAAACTATGATCAGCGTTGTGGAAAATTAAAATGCGCAAGAAAGCGGATGCGCCTTCAACAGGTTCGAAATTACGCAGTAATTATTGGTTTATGTTTAAGGTACGTAAAAAATATATTACCTGTGGTCTCGTAAGTGATCTTGTCTTCGAAACGCCTTTCCGCAAATGTCACAGGAATAAGGACGCTCATCAGTATGGGTCCTTTCGTGAATAAGTAAATTGTACGATTTGGTAAACTGACGGTTGCAGAATTTACAAATAAATTGCTTCTTAGGTCTGGAAGCACGGCCTGGAGCTCTCAACAATCGTCGATCTAAGTGTGGATGCATTTGATGAGGGCCAGCACCGGGTGGAAATAATCCAGCTCCGGGAAAAGTAAAACTGCCAGCTGCTGTCGGTGATGGTCCTGGTGCACCTAGAAATGGACCAGGTGGTCCATAAATTGGTGGTTGTGATGACCCATCAGACATTATACCCTCTATTGAAGCTGTTCTGTGATGTGGCAAAAGCATAGCAGCTGCTGCCTCACGTAGAGCTACCTCCTTTCTTTTTTCGACCATCATAGCCATTAAATCAAAGGAATTTCTTTTAGGAAAATTACTAGGCGCTCTATCTGGTGAACCTTTTGTTGGCTCTGATCTTTCTCTGTCCAACATTCTTTCTCTTTCAATGATCTCCGTAGGTATTAATGCTGGATGCATTTCATTTGGGTACATTACAGGGTGCATAGTTCTGGTAGGTACTACAGGAACAAATGCAGAAGTCTCACGATGGGACGCTGTGAGTAAGGAACCAGTAGTTATCTGGCGGTGGTAGGGTAATGGAGGTGATTCAAAGGTCCCACTGGGGTTTCTTCCGTTCGAAGACGGCCTTTGTTGAGCTCGTTCAGCCGAGCTGGCAAGGAATTGGTCATGTCTAGACCGTAACGGTGTACTGACTGTAGTTTCATTGACTGGGCGTGGTGTAGAAGCCCTGGATACAACTGCCCCAGCGTTTTCCGACATGGCTCTTTGAAGTACATCTGAAAGTAAAAATAAATTATTACGAAATATAATTAAACTAGGTATGTACACGAGCCTATTTTTACGAAAAACATAATTTTTTTGGAATACTGGTCGTAATTGACATATTTTATGAAAAAATAACCTGATATACTACTTAACAGGGTTTTTTTTAAATTTATTGCAAATACAACATTTATTTTTCATTCGATAGTAAAAGTTCCTTATCTTCGAACCTTTCATGAGGCCGTAAGTTTAAAATACGATACAGATCCCACACTTAGTGAGTTGCTTATCTTCCAGTACTTCGTGGTGTTGAAAATTCAGATTTATGGATCGAGTATCATGCTTAATTAAGTAGCTCTACATTGTTTCTAAGTATCGATTAGCATTAACACATAAATTCTCACGGCGTCGTCTGTCTAAAATATTGTAATTGGATCATTAGTTTTCATATCTCACCTCCATCTTTATTCTCTAATAGTGTTTAAGATATTCATAAATTTTGTTTCTTTACCATCAAAATTAAAATTCATTTGCGACGATAACATTTTATTGGATAATGTTTTTTTTGTTGAGGTCATTTATCTGTTGTATTTCTTCGTTAGATTAATGCATAAAAGAATCGTTTTAAAATATTGAATCTGTACTTCATGCATCATTCAACAGTTTATTCTCAATCGTATCGGTTCTTAGCTTCTGGTGATATCAGAAAATGTTAATGACGACCGGATTTGGATTTAAAACCAACATTAGTGTCGATTCTTGATATATTACTATAGCCCGCGTAAATTGCTTTGATTTGCTTTTTTAAATAAATTTTATACGCAATTTACTTTTAAATTTATTATTATTACCCTTTTTGAGTGGATAACTGTGTTAACCTGCGATTATGGTACACGAAAATAACTGGTCACAATGATTTGTCTCATAAACTCCTCCATTTTATTATTTTCCAATATATTTAATTCAATACTTTGTTATCAATTGGTCTTTAATATAAATGAGTTAAACGTTCCTTTATATTACATATTTGAGCCGGTGTCACAACATCATCATCAAGTTGCATTGCAAGGAATGGAACATTTATAGCTCTATCTCATTCTTGTATTTGTACAAGACTAATAACATCTCTGAAAAGATTGCTATCTCGAGATTTACGATTGGTCTGACTATTTCCATCTGAAATAAGTATCATGACGAAGGGACAATAAAACTGACGCTTTGCTTTACTGCCTGTGTTGTATGAAACGTATGTTTTCATAGAGTTTCCGGTGTCTGCGACTTTGATATTCTATGTTTGTCAGACTAAATTGATGTAATTGTGTAAGTGAGCATTACTAAATGTTAAAAGAGTTTTTACTTCACTCGTTATTTTTGCAACATTCAACTATTATTAATTTGCCTCATTTGTTTAACTAATAGGTTTCCAGTGAATCATGATTTATTGAGCCAGCAACTTGTTTACAGGTCATTTATTTTCAACATCACGTACATACATTAACTATGAAGACAAATTCTAAATCTTTTCATCGTTTTTTAACATTGGTAATGAAAAAAATCTTGGCCGTCAGTTACAGCAACTACAAAAGATTAATCTTAGAATCAATTTATTCAAGCGAGATCGAAAAAGAAGGCGAGCGCGCCGGGCCCACATTTCACTGTTCGTTGCCCGTTCTACCGTAAAAGCCTTCTGATTTTATTTGCTTCTCGCTCACACTCTGCAGGTTTAATATTCTATCTCGTTCATTCTACGGTTGTGGTTGATCGAGTTTCTACCATCTTACTTGCTCCGAAGCTGTAAAACTACTTTTATCTCTCTTTCGGTTTGAGAATTTAGAGGTATGAATATGTATGCAGGCAATGCAGTAAGTAATGGACTCTGGGATGTAATACCGGTCATTTCAATAACGTAAAGCTTTTAAAAGGAATATTTTAAAGCGATCTCCTTGGAAATTTAAATTTCCTGTCTTTTGAATGCAGGTGTATTTACAACGTGGTAAAGATAGTGGGAATACCTCATAAAATACTTAAGCTGAGCATATAATGCTGTAATAGTATGGAATTCATGTAAATAAAGTACCTACTATAAAATGATTGTAAGTGACTTTTGATAAAATTGATTTAAATATATTAATCATATCAAAATATATTTAATCAATTTATCTAATTTAGTACTGTGAATTTGTATTGATGGAAATAGGCAAAACTATTCAAGAAATCATTAATATAAAAGACGGCGCATGTTTTCAAAAACAAGCTGTCATACATTTACTAAAAGTGATAAAAGATTATTAAAATTTATGGATCGAGTTTTGTGCCTACTAAATAGACGGTTTTCTTTTCATGGTACCGCTAATTCACACTGAATATTTCATATTGATCTTCATATTATTCAAGTAGATGAGCATATTAACATTATATTAATAATCAAACACAGTTACGAAAGTTAGAAAAATATCACTGACTTCAAAATGTAGCATTCAATTGTGAACTGAATATTTAAAGATGAAACACAGCTCGATAATAAATCTCTTTTACTATTTCGTCAGTTGTTTTTTTATCATATCCAATCTTGTACCCTGCACAGGCCTGCTCTTTAATTAGGATTGGGACGTTCCAAGTATCTCCAATTAAAGGTGTTTGTACCCTACAAGTTGTCTTCATTCTTCTAAACTCCAAGCACTCTGTATCTTGGTACTCCTTAATAGGTGGTTACTATTCAAGAACCTATGAAAACTTATCTTCAATTGACTTTTAATTTAAGTATATTCTAACCTATTTCATCTAATTTCCTTAGTTTAAGTGTCAAATACACATATTTTATGTATCATCTTACTAAAGTCTATAAAGCTATCGATAGACATGTATTAAAGAATCTTTGCCATCAATTAACATATTTCAATAGTCTTTTTATGTAGGTACTTAACTGTTATTAGCTTGTTATATTGCCATTTGTTGTTTTCTTACTTCAAATATCTTTAGAAGCCCTTTGTAAATTTAGAATCTTCCCTTATCCCAACAATAAAAGTCAGTCTTTCCAAGTTATAGGTGCACGGTGAGCCCCACGCTGCGTTTCTCTGTACGTGGTCTGCACTCAATAACTCGTTTCCACCATTGGTTATCGGTTTTGCGACAGATGTGGGCAGCCCATTGCCACTTAAACTTGCTGATGTTGCATAGGTTAGTTTCAATTTTCTAATTTAAAGTTTGAAATTAATTTTAAGTTTGTAAAAATAATTAAATTTAGGTACCAACGTACCAAATTTTTTATTGATGGAAATTTTACTAAGCGTCGCTTTTGGTGCCGTAAGGTTTATGATAAACATCATTTCAAGCATGTTGTTAGATTAGATTATTCTTATCAGTTGATGGTAAAGATTAACTACTATTTGCTGAGCAATTAAAACCTTCAGTCTCTTCTACTGTATTACTATTACGTACCTACCTAATGTTGTTCTGTGGCTTAATTTAATTTATCTGTTGGTTATTGATGAAATATTTTTTATAGCAGCATTTATTATAATATTTCGATGATTGGTTATTGGCAAATTTTGCCGTCATGGCCAAATATGGCCATTATAGGTGCTGGAAATGTTAATTTATTAGGCTTGATTGGGAAATATGTATTGTATTGAAATGATTAGTTCGATTGTTAATGAATCCAAATCATGAAGGTTATATATGATCAGTCTAACCTTTTCTAGATTTTTTAAACTTGTTAATGACTTTGGCTTCATCCTTGCCTTATCTTTACTGAAAATAAGTAGAGACTTTTAGATAGATATCTTCTATGTATATTATATTATATGTAGCTAAGATAGGACAATTTCACCTTTCTAATGAATTATTGTTAGTTTTAATTAGGTTAAATTCTTTTGAATAGCTGGTGAGATATAACACTCACCATCAATCATCATTCGATCATTAAACGTTTTATTTAGTTGACAATTGTAACATTCCCAAAGCAATATGTTGCAATTTGGCATGCTCTTCAGATAATTGTGTATATCTCTTGCAAATTACATAAAAACATAAATCTACAAAACACAATACAGATAATTACAGCTTAACACAGTGGCAGGAAATATTAAGTAAACGCCACTGTGAAACATTCAGAACAATGGTGCAAACCGCAGATCCGTTACTTCCCAGAATTGTAACGCTCAATACAACAACATCTGTGACGGAAACAATAATAAACACGCATAAAATAACCACACACATTCATCAAGCATATGACCATATACCTAAAACAGGTAGCAACGATCAAGCGCACCCTGCCTACCCAATTTATTCCACATCCGCTGTATCAAATTACCGAAATTATAAAAAAGTTTAGGACTCACAAGTCGACGGGTTGTCCGATCGATTGTCAGATGTGTCCAATCCAACCCTCCAGTAGTCAGGTAGTTAGCCCGCAAAGTTTACAAACCAAGGGTCTGCATGCGTACAAAAGGTGATCATTGCAATTTTTTGTCACATTTCACGGTTCAACCGCAGTAGGTGGTGTCGAAACAGGTGAATAGGAGATTAGTGGAAGCGTACACAACAATAGACGCACTGTACAGGCCATAAAACAGTTACAACAACATAGACACGGTGGTTAACGAAAGAGTTACTGCGGTAACGTCTGGTGAGTTGTAGCATATTATGTTCACTGTTCCTTTGACACTAATACACTTAAGTCACAAAATCGTTCACTGTAATCCACTGATAAAGTTTGGCACTAATGTTGGTGTTGTTGCATTGAAGTTTTTTAGTGTGGTATCACTAGCATTGGCGCGAAGGCTGCGTGTGCGCAGATGGCGCGCGACTGGTGGGAGTAGAGCGCGCGTACTACCGTCTCGTCAGAGGCAGTAGCGCTCCTGTGGCGTCCCCTCCCCGCGACCGCTCGCCGGCCAAAGCCTCCAACCATACTGTTTTTACTTTGGGAGCGATAAAAAAGGGAAGGATATCGCTGGATTGTTTATTTTTCGTGTTAGTAGCTTATAAGTCGTGTAAATTAACGCCGCCCTCAAACATTAGGTATATCGGAGATCATGAATTTCGACTGCAGTTGCTAATTGATAATATAGCTAAGGGCTTTTTAATTTTTTCATTGATGGTCCTTTTGAAAAAAGTTGAGAAATTACTCTTAGATTTTTTTTTCTATATTATATATTTTGTTTATGTGTACTTTACATCAGATATACCTAATAGTTTCGACAGATACCTACTGAAACAACAAAAAGGGCAAAAAAGGTGTAAATATAGTATGTAGGTAGTATAAAAATATATTTAAAACTATTTCATAAATTAGGAGTTATATAAGTAATATTAAATGATAGAAAACCGTATTTGATGAAATTATAAGTACCTACTACGTACAAGTACCTATTAATTCCAAGGCATATTGAGACTCGGAATGATAATTTAGTTATCTGTGATAGAGACAAGTTAAAATAAATTTTAAATAGCTGGCATATCATCAAAATGTATTAATCATACATTAACATCGTCAATATAAATGTGATGGTAGAAAAAATATAAACAGAAACAATGTAAATAAAACATATCATTTTATATTTTATCTTTATTACAACAAAATCTAATAATACAGTCACAAATATTTAAAAAATGACCGTTACTTCGTTCATTTCTATAACCGGTAGTTTTACTCCTATTTGCAAGTTCACATTGAAAATAATTGAAAACATGTTCATAAAAAATGGGCATATTGGTATTTCACTTATATTTGGCTCTGATTCTTTGGCATGCAAACGATATTGTTTTAAAAGAAAATTAATTCCCAATTCACCTACTGTTTCTCGCCTCTTATTTACTGAACACATTACTATAAGTATTATATCTTTTACATTGCTGATAAATCTATAAATCAACAATCTTCTATAGTTATATAAAGTGCATTTATAATTTTGCAGTAATTTAAAACAAAATTTTGTTAAATCTTTATTAAACACTCACTAGTTTACAAGGCTACCTCTATAAGCTTTAAACCAAATCTGTTTATATTCAAGTCTTTTTATTTATTATTTAATATACATATTTGAGCTTTTACATGATTATTTATATACATACCGTCAATATTGGATTTATTTTCCTTATTAATTATCAGTTTAATGCACAATTTTTAAGTCACCTAGTCTGGACCACATTCTAAAGGGAAATCAATATCTGAATCTTACACAATAACATTTGAATTACGATAAAATGTGATTATAATGACGATTTCTGTAACCCCATTTTACAACAATAATTAGCAATATTTACATCCTGTACGAAATTAAATAATATCTTACGTTCAAAATTAGAAAGCTAATTTATAGATACAAATAAAATATCCAAAATTTCACAACACTGATAATGATCACAATATTTGAATAAATTTGGGTTACAGACGAAATAACATGTTAGTTAATATAATATTTCAATGGATTGTGTTTTTCCCATCAATCAAAAATTACTAACTACAGCTTAATATTCTATGTATTTAACGAGGCTGTGGCACATCCATATAATCATTATCTACTGTATACTTATTTTCACTACGCTACACAGTTATGTGTTATAGCTATATATCGTGTTTAATATATATTGTAATAGGAATACCATTTGACCTTATTATAGCCTCTCCTAATTTTTTCTATATTTGATGTGGATACTATAAGGATATATATTTTTTTCAATTTTATGGTATCGGTAGTTCTGATAGTAGTAGGTAGTTAGTTACTTATGTTTTCTGAATCGTATTTTTTTTAACAATTAATTATTTATTCGATCATCACTGATTTCAACATTCCCTTTGAGTAAAAGTGCTGTAAAAGATATTTAAGATTTCATCGAAATATTTTTACACCATCTCCATTTAGTCTCAATTTGATCAGTCACGTTTCAGAATATATAAAAAGATCTCTTTTAATTTGATTTTAAATTGTTAACGTCATTGATATAATTTATTTTAAATATCTATTTTAGAATTACATAGATTAAAGCTATGCATTTAATAAATCATTTTTCATCTTCGATGCGCCGTCCGTTGCAATAGTATTTAATAATCGATAATATTTTTTTATACGTGAAAAGTACTTGCAACTGATTTAAATGATACATTTATACATATTTTTAATAAATATTTTGTAGATTTGTAATAGAATTTAATGAATACGTAAATACAATCGCATTTAATTCCAAATATATTTCTCTTACAAACTTGGAATGGATCCATAGGTACGAATACAGGACGGGAATTAACGTTGTAATAATTACAATATTTTAAAATGTATCAATAATATAAATTTGGTAAGCATAATAAAATATTAATAATATATTCTCTGAACGAACACTAATGAAACAACTATATCGGGAATAATTATAATTGTACCTAATCCCATCGAAATATTAATTTATTTATGAGACGATATGTATACCAGTATTATATTTAAGTTTACAGTATCTATTTCGATATTGAATGGGTCTGAAAATAAGGAAGATAACAATCGGATAATATATTTAATAAAATGAAATTATAAAAAATCGAAGGAATCTTCTGAAAGGATCAGTCGTCGTCAACCAGCCTTCATCCATCTATCTATGGAGTATTCAAGGGCTGACATCCAACTGTAAAGCATAAAATAAAAACAGTTTAATCAAAAATTCATATTTATTTTTGATAGTTTCGCAATTTATTTTTAGGCTTCCGTTGCCTAGTAAAGACCCTATTAACGCTGCCTGTCTGTCTAGCTGTCACAGAATAGTATTTTTTTATTGTAATAGGTACCTACTTGAATTTTTCATAGAATAAGTTTATCATGTACAAATAAAACAGACATCCTAACTACACATGGCACAAATTTTGTCATCAGGAATCGAACCCAAGAGCTGTCTAAAGCTTTCAAGTTATGTATAGGTATCTTCCTCTACCGGCCTTTTTACGTAGTGAACTTTGTGACTTCTGATCCACGTATATTATGAGTACATATGTACTAAATAGTTAATATATTCCATTGATGTCGACTGACAGAGTAAATAAGTCGGGCTCTACTATTTGATGGCAAAAATGATTAAAATTACCGTTTCTTGTCCATTTCAGATTCAGTGTGGAAGTAGAAATGTCTTTGTTTTGGCTCCGTGGGCATCACTTCAAATGCATATTTCTTGCCTCCCGGAGAACAAGTTTGTATTCTGTAACCGTGGAGGCAAGCCATTCCTGGAAAAAGTTAATAGTATAATCTATCTATAAGTTATATTTAAATACAAAAAAAACTGAAAGAGTTTTTATGTCGCTTATGACAAATAAAAAAACTGTCTATGCATTAAATAAGGTGCAGTTAAGTAACTGTTAACTTTTTATGAAATAATTATTATTATACAATTAAATCATCATTATAGGAGGCAGAGATGTGACTTATTTATGATACAAGTATCTGAAATACAGGTACAAATATCACCTTTGACGGTTTTCTTACAAACATATTTTATCTTTAAAAAGTATTTCAAAGTTACCTACATATTTTGTATCTAGTATTTCAGATACCATTCCAGAAATTATTTTATATCTGGTATCTGAAATACTTAATTCAAAAGTACCTACTTATCTTGAGTTTTGTATTTCAGATACTTTACGTATCTTGTTCATCACTAATGGGAGGCCTCGTCCTATCCCGAAAATATATTTACCAAAAGCACTTTTGCTGTTCCCGTCATTGTAAAAGTATAGACATGCATCTTTGAGCACGCAGTATCGTTTGGCCCAGGATTTCCACTTGGACCCAAGTTTCATGAGGTATCCGAAGCAATCAGGTCGAGGTATAGAAGATGGGGGCAATTTCATATTCCTCATTGTAACTTCTAACCAACCGTCACGCTGTAATAAGAAAATAAAAAAGTTCTTATTTATTTAATCGTTAGCACGTCATCTATAGGTAAGTATCTACACTACATTGTCTAGAAATAGTACTGTGGTTACTGAAGTGAGCGTGTAAATGCCCAAAGACCTATTCTACATAGTCCTACTATGTAGAATAGGTCAGAACTAAGATCACGAGTGTTTATTCAATATTCAACAAGAATCAACAGGTTGGTCTAATAAAATCCCCAAAAAAGGTAATCATCATTTAAATTAGGTAATATACCTGATTACTGGCATCAATAGCATGCGCAAGTACAGCCTGCCATCTAGCGGACGCTTCGGCAGTATCAGCTGCAAGTTGTAGCCTGGTGCCACCGCCGCGCTGCAGTCTGAATCCATGAGGTCTCCCGGAGTCTTCCTCAGACAGTTGATAGTTTACCAACATAAGTGCTCCTACTGGGTGTATGCTCTGTGGATTAAAAGGTAAGATAGTTTCAAATATTTTAGATAGATGGCGTTGTTGTGTTGATGATTAAGTTCATGACCGCCATTGCATTGGCCGTATGACAATTTTTAGCTTTAGGCGTGCCAGATTGTTGAGTGAAGTTCAGTTCAGTAGTTTTAATATTCGATTCTTCTTCGTTGGAGAATTCAAATTTAAACGTGATAGTATTTAATAATTACATTATTATCAGGATCGGACTAGACCGGAAGGGCCCAAGTGGCTCCCCTCAAGCCCGGGGTATTTTAAAATCTCATGTTAAATTAATCACGTCAAAAACGGTTGATTATAGAAGTTATCACCATTCAGAATTTTCCAAACCAAGTTTCAGGAAAAATCTCGCCTCAACCCTTTTTCGTTTTTTTTGTAACATTTCAAAATAAATAAGCTCAAGTACGTACCTTATTAAAATTCCTGCGAAGCTTGCCGCAAGCCAGGCCCGTGAGGGCTCTAGATTATTATCACAACAACGTAACTAAGTAGGTAAGGCATTTTCTTACCGAATCCGTTTTGTAATAATACAAGCAGTTGTCCCTCTTTAAGACGAACCATCGTCGCGTCCAACGAGGTGGATGATGAGGTCTGAGGGGAGCGGCTCTCCACAAGTACCCGGAGTATAATGCTGCAGGACCACCTTCGTGAGCTAAGGATGCTACTACTTCGCAAGTTCGGGCAACCTGTGATGGTAGAAAATAACTTTGGTCATACAATTTGGATAAAAGCAGTCTTTCAAGTCTCCAGATGTCTACTTATTAAGTTACTAAAAAGATAAATATGTATATTTTACAAAACTATAATACTCGTAATATTTGTGGTTGTAATTCTTGGTTGTTATGCGGTAACCATTAGTAATCTCGCAATGAGGCCGTGTAAGTAGGTTACATATGTAAAAACTGTAACATCACATAAACTACAATCTAAAGATTTATATATGATGTATTTCAAGATTTAGCAAAACACTTTCTCGGTGTAAACTTTTTTGGACAAATGTGTCACCTCTAAAGAGCGGTATGGCTTCTCTTCACTTCGGTATCTTCGACGCTTTTACATCATCAATGGATGTTGTAGGTAGCTATCTCAGTAGATTTTTTATTTTTTATTGAGATTCCAGTTACTAATTTTATTAAAAGAATCATTATGATTGTAATGAGTGTCAAGTTTATTTACCTCTAATTCCAGTATTTCCGAGCCAGAGTGAGCTATCTTTACTACTTCCGAATGAGTTTTATCTATAACACTTATTCCTGTAACGAGAAAACATGCAATCAATATTTCAAGTGATGTTAATATTTAAATTTTTATAGGTCTGAACTAGATCTAGGGATTGAATAAAACATCATAAACCTAAATACTGTCCCCCGCAGTTCCTCCAACGATTCGTATAAATAGATGAGATACCTATACCTGGGGGTTAATATCGGCACTTTACGGCGAAACATATATACTTAGGTATTAACTGACGGATTTACAGAAGCATATCTGTTTCGCCTAAAATTGGGCTAAATTACGAAACTCCATACGATGAAATACCATCTGAAACATACTATGAAGGTGATATTGAACCCCCTGATCGAATTTTATAACTTGAGCTACATTCAGTGTATTTGTGACATACGACAAATAATTTGCAATTCAGTGAAATGAAGGAAAATGGTTTTCTTTAATGTAGTCAATGGCAAAATATCCGTCATGTCTAGGAAGTACCCTCTGATAATGAATGATGACTTACCATTGACAGCAATGACAATATCTCCAACTTCAAGTCCAGATGTTTCGGCCGGAGTATCAGGTTCAATCGCAGACACAACTACTGGTTTGCTTCCGTGAATTCGAAAACCAAACTCCTCGTTACCACGCCTGACGACCACAGTTTTGTCGCTTTCTGAAAACAAAATTTCATTATTGGTAACAAATTCTGACTAACAGTTAAATTATTTATGAATTCTAGTAGGAAAGTTAATTAATTGAACTAGTGACCAAATACTGAAACGTCACTCACATAAGTCATTATTTGACAGTTCAACCCAAATAATCAAACCGTCAAATGATAACTTAGCACAACTTAAATGTGAGTGACGTTTCAGTATTCTGCCGTAGAAGAACTATACCTACTTAATTAAGTAGGCATTTCATTTCGTTACCAAATTTAAAAATTACAGTTGAGTTCAAAGTATCTTAGGGCGATTTTTTTTTTATAAGGTAAACAAAACAGGTCACAGTTGAATCTTGGCTTAAGACTAATAAATATAACAAACATTTAACACTAGACTATAACCCTTAATATGTTTACACAGCATGCATACATTATTGCTCGTATTAAAGTTAAGCTACCAAAAATAATAAATGATATTAAAAATAAAAGTTATATAGTAACAGAAACTAAATATCAACAGAAAAAAGAAATAAAAACAAGTTAAATTAAATAAATACAATTCCAGACAATAATTTACTTAAGGACACTATGGATAAGCTTCTTGTATGGATGTTGTCTCGGCTGAAAAATGACAAGCTCTTCGTTCTCACTATTCTCGGAAAAAACCGAAAATATTGATCAATAATTAAAACTTATTCTTATTTGTATGCATTCCTGAACTGTAAATCACTCCTGAACCAATATTTCTTTTCTTATCTACGCATAAATAAAATAGTGGCCTAGATACGGTAATAAACTCTGGGAAACATGACCATGACACACATTGTTCATGAAATATGCCTGAAGTGAAGTAGTTAGTATTCACAATTCAAATATTTCTACCATATAACTTTCACCAAATATTTGGCAAACTGCCAAAATGTCAATTATTCAGCTCCATTCATCAATATTTGCAGTTGTAAAGATTATTTCAATGGAAATTAATTGATAAACATAAATAAAAAAAATATAAATAATAATATAAAATCAATCGATCGAAACGAGGTTCGCAACTTAAAGAATATGTTATATTATTATTGAGCGCTTTTATATTTTGCTACGATATACGGAAATAAAATTAGCAAAAATAATAAGAGTTCTTTCGTTGTATAGTTTCCAGATGAGAACGAAATTTTTTTTGCTGCTGACTGATGGATAAAGGCCTCTCCCAAGGATCTCCACGATGGCCGGTCTTGCGCTACCTGCATACAGCGGTTTTGCCGCGACCCTCACAAGATAGTCCACCTTGTGAGGGGCCTGTCCACGCTGTATCTTCCGGTTCCTGGTCACCACTCGCGAACCTTTCTGCCCCAGTAGCCGTTTGTTCTCCGAGTGATGTACCCTGCCCACTGCCACTTCAGTTTAGCAATTCGTCGGGCTATCGGTTACATTGGTTTGCTTGCGGATCTCATCATTTCTGATTCGATCTCGCAGAGAAACTCCGAGCATAGCCCTCTCCGTTAAAAGTAACATGGATAGGAGAAAAAACATGTCGAACGTCCAAGTTGCACCCACTCAAGTAATGGTTGGAGACTCTGCACTCGAAGTTGCAGACGATTATAGTTTTTTTTAATGATGATATAAAATCTATATCTATACCTATTAATAATATCCCTACAGATTGTTAGTCATGGTAAAATTATTCAAAACATGTGTGTTACCACAAGGTTCCGTAGCCACGAGTCTATTAACTTGACATTGTCGACACCAAAGCACCAGCATCAATTTGAAAATCTCTTCCAATTTCTGCCTCACACTTCCTTTAGAACTCGTCAACACATCTTTAACTAAAATAAACAAAACACAATAATGGATTGAAGATCGATAAAAAATAAATTAAATCACTGATATAGAAAACTAAATTGTACTCACAAGAATGCCCCATGTTGGCAAAGAAAACTTCTAAACTAAACAACCGATCTTGAACTTCGTGTATTGACCCCGTTTGTCATAAAACTTGCCCTGTCTACGCATGCACTGCACGAAAATTACGTCGTCGAGACATAAATTGGAATAAAATCAATACGCGCTGAATATTTCCCAACAATACCATCTGGCTTCAGTAGCGTTCAGTCAACAACTGAAATCTGACGTCTGAAACGCCACGAGAATTAAATTTAGTTCGGTTGAGCTCGGTCAGTTTTGATTTTTCATCACTTTCATCTTCTATAACGTTCACTATTTTAATATCAATCGGTCAAAGCAATTTTGTTACATTTTATTAGTGATAGCAAGGTCGTGAATGGGAATTTAGATTCAGTAGTTAAATTTACTCAAGGTTAGTCATGGGTCACAGTTACATCAGAGGAAGCTATTTCACGTGCCAATAACGAAGATAAGCGAAAGAATTCAGGGGACACTCCTAAAATAATAGATGATGCTATTTAAACAGTGAGAGTACTAGAAATAGTCTACACGTCACTGTTTAGAAGTGGAGCAGTTATCTCACGTGCGTTAATAGTTGTGACGCAATGCGTTACTGTATTAAACGGTAATGGATTGAATGATTCATATAGATTTTATTATGATAAAAATGGTCGCGTGAAGGTTCAGCAATGCATAAGGATTGACCACATTATGTTGCTAGGTAAACGGCTTTTTATTTTTATTATATAAAATAAAATCTTCCACAACGATTAATCTCGTGTGGTATTTGCTGATTGATCTAACGAACATGAAGTGTGAAGAACGAAAATGAAAGTATATTTCAGCCTTTCGTCATTAAGTATTTTCTGAATAATTTTCATGACTCATCGATTCAATAAGCTCAAATACAACGTGCTTACAAAAATATTTTTTCACTGCAAAATTCAAATCATCTTCTTCATCGACTGTTGATTTTGCATCTCTGCTACACAGTAGACAGCTATTAGCCTACCACCATTACAGCTCCTGCGCCACTTTTCTATTTTAGCTTTCGGGACTAGTTTATAAGACTGTAATAAGCTTACCAAATGTATTATCTGTTTGTCGCCTATTCAGCTCGATGCAGGCTCGCCTGTGCACTAGCCTGTGTGTCAGAGCGACATATCGTTTATTGAATTCAGTTTCTGATTCCGTTGGGTCTTCTTTGCCTATGTCAGTTGTGTCTAAGTTATCTGTTTCAAGGAAAATATTTGATTAAAATATACCCAATGGTGTAAAACTTTTAAAAAAAACATTAGCATAAGTCAAGTCCTTACCAGGAGGAATCCTAGTCCAATGATCATTATTCTCAGAGAGCATGATCCAATTACCACACCACCAGGGAGCGGCATAAACACCTTTTTCATCGCGACCTCCTTCAGCGCCTTCCGAACTTCCTGAGCATTCTTCATGTTCTGCATATTATGGTAAACATTTTATGAGGAAATGAGTAGTCATGAGTACCTACTTATTAAAAATTTTTCCAGGTTCTTTATATAACCATATAACAAAGTTGATCAATGATTTAACTCTAATATAGTAATTATTACTGTGGTAATCTCAATTCTCAATGGTTTATGTAAAGCCATATTTTTATAAATGTTTAATGGACTTGCTGACATGGAAGTTAGATTACTTTACTATTACGTTGTAGGTGCTTCGATTCCTGCCTAGGATAAACATTTGTTTACATGATTATGTCGACTTATTTTTGAGTCGTAGTTTATCCGTTATTTGGTTTCCATATTACAAGCTGTGCTTATTTTAGATTCTTTAATTTACTTTACGTTACTTGCTATTAATAAATTTAATAACCTGGTAATTCAACATTACCTGTGTTTTTTTAAAGGTTTGATTCCAATAAGATATAATTTACATACCGTCAGGATCGACACTTGCACTAGAACCACCTAATTTGTCTAAACTATTGCCAGCTGATCGTGCTATTCGTGTGTCTTGAGGTTTTTCACTACATGCATATTCTTCTTTACCTCTTTCTTCAGACTGAAAAAAAATACCGTCATGTCACTGTCAAATCATATTATATAATTTTAAATATTGGTGGACCACCAAAGTGTATAATTTATGCTTGCAACCAACTTGCAGCTATCATAAAAAACAGGCAATTCCAATGGAAGGGTAGCGTGGGGTGCGTTAGTAGAGCACCTGTACCTGTACCTACATGTGTGAGTGCGATTTTTTTGCAGCTTCATCCTAAGATCGTAACTGACGGTATTTATTATATATTAATCTATGGTTACTGAGGCTCTGCAATAAACACTAAACTTGCACTAAACTACTGCCCCTAAAGAGGAAGAAGAGCAATAAATATCTGTCGTATCTATTTAAGTTGCTTTCCAAACATGACTTTGATTTTAGTTTTCTTTATAATGAGCAAATTTGCATGCAAATGTTCAGATATTATTGAAAATAATAATAATGAGGCAACAACAACAGCCATACTATCCACGGAACTTTTACAGGCCTCAACATTCCAAATGCCTGACGAAAAACGGATAGCAACCGCCTTGAAAGATATAGCATATTTCTTACGTTATTATAAATTCAATGAATGGGATCGACGATACATTTTTGAAAAACCACATAAAGATATAATTGGATATTTCCACGCCTTTCCGTATCCCAGTTTGACCTCGCTACATTGGAAAGTTTATGAACATTGCAACAGTAATTTCTTTAAATGTATAACTTATTTATATAGCATTATAGAAACTTCTCCATTTACTAGAAGTGATGATCCAGTAATCGCTTATGATGAAAAACTATTGTCAGGTAATGAAACATTACTTAAACATTTGAATAGTGAATGTAAGGCAGCATTACTGAATATAGAAAAAACTGGGATACCATTCGATGATCCTAAAGAAAAGTTTTTATGGCAGACAACGGCCTCTTATTACATGTGTTGGTACACAATGTTAAGAATACCTGCATTATCCATGATTGGCGAATGTTGTGATAATTTTGCTAATTGTCTAGATATTAATTTTGGAGCGAGAAATCATGATCCTAGAGCTGATGATCAACTGTCATTTTCATGTGCTATGTACAGTTTCTGTCCTGATCCTTGTTGTTTATTTAAACATGTTAACGATTTAATTCAATGTTATAAAAACAAAGATAATCCGTGCTTTAATGAAAATTCACGAGGAGATTTAACACAAACTATTTGCAAAATAGACCATAAAGAAAATCAGAACTTAAAAGATATTATGGCAAATAATTGGAATGTAACTTGTGAATGTAATTTAAAAGGATTTAAATGGATATCACAATTTGAAATGTGTGTAGATATCAATGAGTGTACGAAAGAAACTGCATGCAATAATCTAACTGAAGATTGCTTAAATTTACCAGGAACGTTCCATTGTATTTGTAAATGGGGATTTGTATTCGATGAAAAGACAAAACAATGTATAACAGTAAATAAATCTAACGATACTAAAGAAAGCATTGATAAACATTTCAGTATAATGGAAACACTGTCTTCATTTTTAAATTATGTTGGATTTTAAGTATTTGCTATTTACCTTTGCGCGCACATCTGATCTATGACGATAATGATGTCTTGATTTGTCTTCAGAGCGATATCGTTTATCTAATTTTTTGTATAAACGAGCACCACTTGTATGTTTTTTGGTTGTTACACAAGATGGGGAATCAGCGAAACCTGCAGGGGCTGGTACTATATCTGGTGTGGCATCAGCATATGACTCCTGGAATTACAAAGCTATATCAAAAAAAATCCACAAGTTTTAGTTTGAACAGCAAAACTTATCTCTGTTTAGAATCATTGTACCTAGTTAAGATATTCTGTTATGAAATAAAAAATATAATATATATTTACGTCAGTATGAGAAGTTCTCGAAGCAACACTGTCATGTTCATGTGTAGCAGTTATAATATGAACCTCCTTCCCACAATGAAGACAATGAGCTTTTGCTTCACAATCAGCTCCAGCCAAACTGTGTTCTGTTTGTTCAGAGTAGAAAACTGAATCTGAACCTGGTGACACAGAACGAAGAGATTCTGCTGAAGCTGCTTTTGCAAATTTTTCGTCTGAAATAAAAGTTCCATAATCCACATTAGTTGGATGTATTTTGTATTCAACAATTGCTTAAAATCACTATGTACCTTTGTCTTGCTTTCGATTATGTCTAGGAGAAGTTGTGGGACTTCTAACATATCGCAATGGAGTCAACCGTGATCCAGCACTAGTAAGATTTCTAGTTGTTTCAATATCTTCTGCTTCCATAGAACTCATACATGGTACTGTAGGTATTGATTGTTTTCTCCGCGGCAAACTACCAGGTAGTGATATGCTTTCGTTAGATCCGCTTTTTCGCCTAGGCCTGCTAAAGAAGAATATAAGATGTATAATTTATTTTAGAAAACAGGATTTAAACTTATTTTTATGTAAGTACCTATATCCTGAATGATTATTTACTGCAGTTGGAGATTTTACATTGTTACTACCAGTTTTTCTTCTTGGGCTATCTCGTAAACGCCTATGTTTTCTAGGAGATACATTTCCATTACTCGTACCTATTAAATGAAGTTAGTAATTATTAATAATTATTTTTCAAATTTTATTATCTTCACATTATTAAACTATTATTTTGTACCTTCCTTCCTGTATTGTTCACTGGAATCATCTGAAGTAGGAATATTTAGGTGTAACTTCATATTAGATCCTACACCTTCTCGTCTATCATAATGAACTGGTCTGTAGCTATGACTCCCATCAATAGCTGCTTTATTTTGTAAAGGACTTTTGGCTTTCAATTTCGTCCTTTTAACATATCGCTCTCGTTCAGTTGGGCGTTTGAATTCCGCTTCTTTTTCTGTCGATACTTTTTCTTTGATAGATTTTTCTATATCTTTAGGTTCTCGTGGAGAAGATTGTAAACTTTTATTTTTTTCAGCAAAATGTGTTTTCTTTTTTCGTACCTCAGGAGCTTTTTC
Source organism: Tethea ocularis (assembly GCA_963555595.1). NCBI lineage: Eukaryota > Metazoa > Arthropoda > Insecta > Lepidoptera > Drepanidae > Tethea > Tethea ocularis. The sequence goes on along the minus strand of OY741970.1, from coordinate 4,151,805 downwards.
TTCTGAAGGTGACTTAGAATTTGATGGTTTAAAAATACTTCTCTCTGACTTTTGGCTGACACTATCAGGATCTTTTGGTTTCGTCCCCCAATCATCTTGTGATGTAGAAACAGAGTCATCGTAAGATTTTGAGAATTCTAAAGTGAATGCTTTCTTTTTCCTTCGTTTTTCATCACTTAGCCACGACTTTTGTCTGCTAGTTGATCTATATCTTTGTGAATGTTTGTACGCTAAAATTAAACGTTACATATTTTAGTTATTACATAAGTAAAAATTTAAGTTAGAAATAATTTAATGTGTGATGTATCTATGAATATTGAGACTTTACTTAAACCTCCATCATCGTCATCATCGACAGGACTCTCGTAATACCCAGAAGATGAATAATGTACACTTCTTTCATCATCTGACAGTGATCCCTGAACAAAAAATATTATTTGTCATCATATTGTAGATAATATAAATTACGAAAATGTTTATCTCTATCTTTACCATCATTTTTGGTACCAGTTGCTCTTTTCCATGCATAGGACTCGTGATTTTATCTTCTGTAGCTTTAGTTTCTGCTGTTTCTGGTAATTCTTTTAACTTTTCTGTGGACATTTTGTCTTTATCATCTGTTACATTGGGATTTGAGCCGCCTATGCTATAACTTCCACTTGAGCTACTTTTCCCACTTATAGTGTCGCGTGCACCCTGCAAAATATTGTTTTTTTATTTATTACCTTAAATTATTAAGTTTTCTATATAGATAAATAGAAAAACAATAAAAAAAAATATGTTTAGTATTTTAAAAACCTTTGAAACTTTTGGTATATCTTCTTTAAGCTTAATTTCAGTCTTATCTCTCTTGATGTGTTCTGTGCTGGGTGTGATATCAGCCTTTACTTCAATCTTTTCGATAATTGCTTTAGGTAATCTATCAGGCAATGGTAATGGAGGAGATGCTAAATCTGGAACTATAAAATCGTCATTGATTTCTAGCGGTGGTGAAAAACTTGGTACAATAAAATCTTCGGCTATGTTATCTGTACGAGTTGATGAATATAAACTTGATGCACTTTCAAATGATGATCCATCTTGCGCTCTATTATTTTCTGGATCTGAAATTGGAAAGTGATCATCATAGTTTCTGGTGTTCATTAACATATGTTTAGTTAATTAGTTGTCTATAGCAAAAATTTACTTACTTTGACTTTGATTTTTACAGCTTTTTTTGGAACTATCTGAATTAGCAGTGACGTAATCTTCAGTTGTAGTCGTACTTTCCGAAACATCAGTTGTATTGATTTTACCAGAATCAGTCCTAGCTAAGCTTGTTTCACTGCTGGCAGGTTTGGCTACTATCGGTTCTGAAGGTGTTTCAAGAATTTGATTTGGTAGAGTTCCATTGGGCTCTTTTTGTTGAGCTTTTTTTTGCAAATCTCTTCTTCTAGATGGGCTTAATGCTCTTTCTCGTTTTTTGTTTATAAAACTTGGGGTTCTCTTAAATGGAACATCTGCTAAATCTAAACTTGGGTGAGTAATGGCTATTGCTGGAGTGTAGTTTAATTTGGGATGCGCTATTGGTGATATAGACTTTGATATTGTTGGCTGCTTGGTAATGGGTAATATTACACTTGGAACAACTGCAGGAGGTGATAATGATGCTCTTGCTTGTACTGAACTTGAATTTGTTGTATCTAATTTATTTCTTGGTGATGTAGGTGACTGACTCTGTAAAATAAATAACTTAGAATCAAAAATTTGTGGGTAAAATAATATAGAATTTTTTAGTTAAATAATCTACCTGAGAAGCATCAAACTCTTCATCTAAAGCATCTGTATCTAAAGAAGATCGTTGTTGGTGCTGTAGCAGTAATAGTTGTTTTCTCCTGGAAGTTGGAGTCAATAATGCAAGCGCACCTGGTGATGCTGCTAATGAACTGAGATCCGAAGAACTGAAATTAGATCAAATTTATGTACTTATATCATAGATCATTATAATACATTAAATAAACATTGCTGATATGGGATATCCAAATTGCACAAATGCAGTAAAGTACCTAATATATTGTAGGTACCTTATAACAGTTCCATTTTCTGTACCAGAATCTATTTGCAAAACAGTTGTTTGTGATTCATTCCACATACCATCAGAATGATCCCTGTAGGAAAAATTAAGTAAATAAATTATAAATATCAAGTGGCCCTTCATTTAAAAATAACGTGGATTTGCTAACTAAGTCATATACCTGCTAGGATCTACAGTAAGCGATTCATTCGATGCACAAGGTGAAATCTTTTCCAGAGGTTTTAAAATGGTAGTTACTGTATTAGGTTTAGGTGTTTTTGCTGTATTTTGGTTCACTTCTAAATCAATGCTAATTGGGTCTGGTGAGCCTGGACTTGATTTTGCAGTACTGTAAAGATATAATATGTATATAAATATATTATACATATTAATAAAAGAATTTAAATTTTCCTCTCCTATTATTTTCTTCCTAGTTTTATCTCCAGGAAACCGAAAGACTTATTTTAAAATGGTTGCGCACTAAACTAGGATAAGCTATAATAAAATGAAAAAGTGCTTCTACTCGTATTGCTTATTTTGCTCTAGCTCACTTTTTGCTTAATGATTGTTATTATTTAAGTGTTCAAGCCAAATATGATTTCATCTAGGTGAGTCGTGCGTACCTGGTCTCAAGAATTTCGTCTCTTTTATTGATAATTTCGGTTGGTTCTTCAAAACTTACACTTCGATTTCTAAATATTTCATGCTTGTAACTAATGTACTTTTCATGAAAATCTTCATATGGTGCATTCCCGTCTGAAGAACTATGAAGAGAATTATATGAATGAATGAAAGCATAGCATCAAAATAAGGCTTTAAAATTAAGATAGAGTAAAAGAATGCGCTGTTTATAAATCTCCAGTCAGTGGTAATGGCAGATTTTGTGCAGAAAGTAGTCTTAATTTCTATGTGCATTACTTGCCTAAAATTGCAAAATGCAGCTAGTTTCTATGTTTTTCTATCTAATCTATAACTTACCTAAATGATCCGTCAGGTTCAAACCCAAATATGCCCTCGTCTTTGATTGGAGTTTGATTATAATTATGACCAATGTATTGTCGGTATGTTGCTTCGCGTTCACGATCTTCCCTCGTCATGTTTTCTTGACTAGTAGACATAACGAGAGGAGTGTCCTTTATACCTTCTTCATTTGATTGAATTTCAGTTTTTCTTCTATAAAATATTGATTAAGTAATTAGTTTTATTTTAAAATTATAGTAACGATTAAACAGACTCAATATTTACTTACACGTCTAAAAGGATTTCTCCTTCTGATAAAGTTTTTTGAAGCATCCTCCTATTTTTCCTTCGGAGTGACGTAAAAGGCATAGCTTCATCGTCAGGCCTAGGTTCAAAATCTATAATAATTTCCTTTTCATTTTTCTCACTATCATCAGTCGTTGTTGCCGAAGTTTCTGTCGAAGGTTCAGACTGAAAAGTTGGAGTTTTTGAAAACTGATGTGACGAGTTGATAGTTTTTTGAGATGCGTCACTCGTACTTTTAGATAGTATTGACCTGAGCGATCGATCACCTTTAGATTGTTTTGCTATTTCTTGCTGTAAGTATTCCAAATTTCTCCTATTTAGTGCCATACTTTTTTCAATGGTTTCGATATCGTCATCTATAGTATCATCTCTATCACTTTCATGTATAAATTGGAAATTTTGTTGAAAGTACTCCTGTGCTTGCCTTTGTAAAGCGCTTAATTCGGAAGATTTATCTACTTGTGATGATGCTACGGATTTGACTGATGAAGTAGTAACGTCATCAGAGTCTCCTCTTTGTAGGAGAGGTGATGATGGCATTATTGATGTTGGGGATCTGGGTGATCTAGGTGGTTCTTCGGACTGAGTTCTGTGTAGTTTTTCATGGTCATTGTTAATAAAGCTGCATCAAAAAGTTTAAAAGTAATCAAAAAGTAATAAATTAGTAAGATAAGTACTTTTACACAATAATTAGCACCAAATACCTTTCAACTGTAGCACTTATATCATTTTGTTGATCTCGACTTGCTATACGATCACCCCCTACTTCGGAGAATGATTTTGTTAATCGTCTTACTCCAACTGTGAATCCATTTGTTTGTACTCCTGCTGCCACCATTTTTACCTTAACATAAATTTGAAATAAAGTGTTCCTATAAATTAAGAAAAAAATGAAACTTAAATTAATGAAATAAGTAGGTAGGTACTTACCCTTTTTATTGTTCGAGGACTTAGCGACAAATAGTTTGGTGGATGAGGTTTTCTCCCTAAACACACCTCTGTCTGTGTAGCTTGTGTCCTCATTACTCCTTTCTTGATTGAATCTGAAATAAAAATTATAATGCTAAAATAAATCTACAAAATCTGCTAAAATAAATGTTTTGTCAATTAATCTTCTTCTGTGGAAACGGTATTGAGTAACATACATAATATACAAAACATGTAACATTGTTATGAATACTTTAAATGTATACTTTGAGATGCTATATTTTTGAAAGCCATATTGGTTTCACGATGCTGAACATAAAACTATAACTAAACCATGGATTTAGTACGCAGTTTTTATTAAGACTATTCGCTGTTTTTCTAAGTATCTTGAAGAACTCCGAAATAAGTCGTAATTTTTTTTATCGCTGAGGGGTCCACCCACAATGTTATCTCTTTTCGTTACGATGTCTCTAACATCCGGTATATAACATAGTCTCGACAAACAGACATTTTCATGCACATTTCTTTTGTACTGGATGGGAATATCAGTCATCTGGTATTTATAGTAGGTACAAGCTCTGCTTAGTTTGGGATCAAATTATCGTGAAGTATGAAGAATGTCCCAGGATATTATGCAAAATATAAGAAGTTTCGATTCAAGTATTTACCTAGTACAACAACTTTAGGTTTCTCCGTCTGCGTTGGTCGTGGCATAGATGGTGCTGGGTGTGTCGGAAGCGGCGTGATTGGCGGCGGGTAATGTATCGGCGCCGGCGCAGCCTGCGCAGACATGAATTGAGGGTACGGCGGGAATGGTTGAAACATCACTGGCAGTGTTGAGTATGGTTTTGGTTCCGGCTGGAAAATAAAAAAGCGGTATTTAAGTCAAACTTCAAATCAATAATAAAAAGAAAAAATAAAATAATTACAAAGTAGAGTTGATCTCTCGCGGAGGCGGTTATATTATGTAGGTAAACAATAGAGTATCAGTTTTCATAGCTATTTGATTCTCGATGATTTTAGATGTGATGGCAGCCCGGACGGATATTCTTGGGGTTTTTATTAAGTTTATAGGTAGTTGAATATGTTATTGCCACATCTACAATCATCGAGAATAAGAAAGAAATGAATACTTAAATTAATTATTTTTTAAATCTTTGCAAATTAGAAATCTTCAAAAATCTTTTAAACTCGCTTCGGAAGTACCTAGGTATATAACTACTTGGCTTCGCCTCATCTTTCAAAATTACTTTGCTTTATTTCATGCCTAGAGAGTAGGTTACCTAATATGCTATAGTGACAATCCGTATTATTAAGTAGCTACCTAAATTGTTTGCCAAAAACTTACAATGTAACTTAGTTTTATTCATCATGACTCTACTTCACCTTTGATGTTGAATTCCCCGGAGAGCATTTATTATAGTGCATCGTAAACCGCCAAACATGCAAGATATTTATTATAGCTATATAACTTTCGTTTCACATAAACTTGAAATGTGTGGTTAGAGAGTTTTGCAAAATGTCGTACCTACATGTATCAAAGGTAGATACGTTACGTTGGGTCATACCAAGATTAACGTAGGTAATTGCATGTACATATAGAGGTAGATATTGTTTCAAAGGAGTTTTTTGGAAATCAAAACAAATTCTCAAACTTTTTCCTCCACGATCATCCTTTATTACCAGTTTAATGGACTATCAAATTGTGGCAGCACTTTTATAACCTTGTAGGTTGTTGTATTTTATAACGTGCATACCATTGTATTGTATTGTCTAATAAAGTAACTGGTACCCATAAACTATACTTACCATGCATGATACGATATTCGTATTATTTTGGATTTTCTTTGAGCACCTAGAATGCGAAGTTTTCATAAGGGTGGTTCGTATCAATTATCTTTGACGTAAGTTGGCCATCTATAAATTACGTAACATGAATTTCAAGATTCTAGGACCCTACGCCTCGTCCTTGTCATATCACAGTTTGTTGACACGTAATTTATGGAAGGCCTCTAGTAATCGAAATGACTGCGTTTGTTAAAACACGAAGTATCAGTTCTTTTCTCTCAATCATTCTTTGTGGTAAAACAAAATATTGTAACTAACGAACGATAAATACCCTGCGTCAGTGTCAAAATTTAACGAATGTAATATGTGACATTAATATTTTTAAAATTAAAATTACGTACGAAGATAAAAAGCACGTCTTCTACATACCTTAACGACACGTCCATCTATCAGTCTCTCGCAATCTCGTCTGAATCGACTGCCGCTGACAGCAGCCGGCATTACGGAGTCGTCGAACGTTGTCAGAGTGTGGGAGCGAGCAAACGATACGTGTTTTGTTCTGGAATAGGAAACAATTTTACTTTGTAGCGGTATACATTTTTTTTTTTTTTAAAGGACTAAAGTTGGTCTCTCTCGAAAGCCTCTGATGTCTGCAACAACCTTACGAGGACTTATTTTATGAGGTACAATCACAATTTAAATGAAATCGATATATTATCTACCGGTATTTACCTACTATCTACAAACTTGTAGTTGCAATTTAATATTAGTTAGAATATACCGTGTTTTCCATAGGTCTGGAATATTAATAACAATATATTTTTTAATAGCTATGTTTATGTGATTATTTCAATATTACATAGGTTTCTGACTATGCATAATATTATAAACCTTACGCGGTTAGGTTGAGTCTCAATACCAAAAATCTCAAAAAAGGTTTTTTATAGCACTTGAAAAATTTAATAAAATCCGGTAGTAAAAATTTCATTACCTGTGCGGAGGCATTGTAAGAGGAGGTGGTGGGGGCGGTGGCGGTATCGGGGTATGTGCCGGACAACTGAAAAAAAAAGGCAGCTTTTTAATCTTTTGTGTAAAGGTAGGAAACTAATATTTCATTAAATTTATTACCTACTTCACAAATTTACTACCTATTTGAATATATTACAAATAGTGAACAGTAATTTTTTGCATTTTTCGAAATTTTATGCGCTTTTCATACCTGAATCTGTACAAGTAGTTTATTGCTATTACATTATATTTACAATGTTATTGTACGGACGACCACAAGTCAAGGTAAACACTGCGGAACCTTATACGGTTGTAATAGGAGCTATTTTGCAACCAAAAGGTGTTGATATAGATCAGGCTAAACCTTTATTGTACTCGTACACGCGGCCACAGGGCCGTGTGTACGAGTACAAGGACAATGCGCGGAGTGGAGTTAATGGTAAAACTAAGGTCTATGGTTGTCAAGGACATAAAATTTTAAAAATAAACTAACACAATTGCAGGTAGGTACTTGATGTAAGTTAGTAGCCAGCCAAGGGTGTAAACATACAAAAATGTAATAAAATAGCCTTGACCAATTTCAGTCAGTAATATTTTTCTTTCAAACAATTTTACTTTTTATCTTGTATCACGTAACAAAACAACTCAATCTCAACTCTTGTTCATTATAAGAAACATGGTCATTGATTAATAAAAATGTTCTGTATCAAAGAACTCTCAACAAGACCATTAGGGGGAATAATGTGACTTACAGTGTAGGGTTAATAATGAAGGTATTAGTAACTACCATGATGAAGATTGAAAAATAGCTAGGTAGAGTGTGTTAATTATCAAACATCATTCGATTTTAAATGTCTATTGAAAATCTCGTTGAGTTCGTGATCAAACCGAACGAAAAGGCTATTGGAAATGTAGTACAAAGATGTTCAAAGAATTTAAACAAAACGTACTTACTTGGTTACTATTGCTTACGCTTTTTGTGTTACTAACCCACGTCTTATACTTATTCCTAATTCCCAACTCGTGTGACAGACATGTCCAGAATTTACACTGACTTATTGATTAATTTTGTATAACAAAAAATAAAGAAAATTCAAAAATAAATAGAATCCTATTCCATTTATCTAAAAGTTACTTCTATAAACCAACCCACTCTAACCGAATAAAATAGAATTTATACCGAGATTAAAAACACCCCTTAAAGCTTAAGCTAACTGTATGATTCAAAGCCTTTACATTCGTCACGGTATTCGACCAATTGGCTATCATCACCTAAAAGGTGCTTATGGTTCATTAATAATAATAACGTTATCAGGGTAAGAATTATCTGAATAAATCAAATCGGATTAATATATTTGAAAACGAAAAATTCTGCATACATCCAACCTAAAAAACAAACATTACCTTTTTATGATATTAGTATAAACTTTATCAGTAGAAACAAGTTCGTATTCTATGTTCGTGATAATGGAATAGACATAAAAGACAAAAGGATGCATGTACCTGGATTGGAAACACTTTTTTAATATTTATGTTTCTGTGATCTTTATTACCATTACATGAAGGTCAAATTATCTCGCACGATCGCCCGAGCGGTTAAATAAATATTTATAGAGAAAGTTAAAAAGGTCACATTACGCATTTGCAACCATAAAATAAAAGCCAGCTTAGCTTAGCAACTTGCTAGTCTGAGTCTGACTCGCGCGCCAAGGGTTCCGTCCTTTCTAGGCTTTCCAAGGAATAGGTATATTCATTGGTTTAGGCCGTCTCTAGTTAAAAATCAGACCGCCTAACTAAGTTTGTTTGTCACGGAATGTTGATAAATCTGTGCTAGTTAGAAAAATCGTTAATTCTTTTTCATTTTACTACGTGTAGGCCTGTGTTAACCACAATCTCACCGTGGTCAGTGATGATGTGGCCGATGGTGGTAAGCACACAGAAGGGAACTGGCTCTCAAGTGTAGCTGTGGGAACACACCGAAAGCTGCTTGAATTATTTCAATGTCTATCAACTGTAATTATTTCAGATTTTTGTGAATTTCGGAGAAGGTGGGAATGGTAATTTTTTGTCATTATTCATCATAAGTCAAAAACACACCTTACTCTATACATCTTTGAACTTGTAGCCCTGAAAATTCGACACATTTTGCAATAAAAATATTAGTATAATTATAATATCCCTATTTCAATTTTGGTTATTGTGCCACTGTGTGGATACCATTTTACCCTTTTGGTTTAGGAACCCTAAAAACGCTAAAGTGAACTGAAAAAAATACTAGTTCTTCAGTATATATTTCTTTACTAGTGTTAAAAAATATATGAAATCCAACTATTAATCTGATTGCTGAAAGCACTCGGATTAAAGAAAAAATATCGTCGCTTTTATATAGAAATAAACACATTTTATTACGTGATTTTACGATTCAGCAGTCTAGGTCAAATAAAGGTCTAGGTTAACCTTCACAAATAAAGATATTTGTCTGTCTTTTACCAAAATAGAGAATGTTCATCATTATTGGCAACTGTGATATTGCTAGATAAATTTAATATAATTTAAAGGATACATACAGCAGTATAGATTTTAGTACTAGTTATATGGAACAATCTATAAGCAATACGTTTGCGATAATATGATTTGATCATATATTTTTATCATAATTATAAGTAGTAGGAATAGGTAAACAATGAAATTACTATCTTATTCGATTCTATATTTTTTATCTATGTATTAAAATTAGGCCTTTGTCCAGCAGTGGACATTTTTCGGCTTTTTTTTTTTTTTTTTGAAAGGACATGAAGGTGTTAGGAAGGACAGAGGTGGCTATAACACCCATACGCGGACAACCATTTTTCGGCGGATGATGATGATTTATGTATTTGTTTAAATCAGATATACATCCATATTATGTTAGTAATCACCTATAAGCTATGTTAGTGGTACAGAATTATCCTAAAATATTATTTTAAATGTGTAAGATAATAAATTAAAACAAAATTGTGAACTTTTTGACCCGATGAAACATACAAAATTACCATAGCAAAATGCATTTTCAGTTTTTCCCGAATTTTTTGGGTATCTTTCCTTACAAGCCGATAATCGGACCAAAAAAAATTAATGAGTAGTAGTACTTTAATTTTTTTTGATTTAGTTCGAATACAAACTTTAAACATTGATTACAAATATAAGTTACCCACATAGGCACTTCTGACGACCTTCTTTATTTTCTGGAATAATAAAGATTAGCTAAATATATAAAAGGAAAAGTGTAACTGACGGATCTATCAAGGCATAACTCAAACCACTCACTGGACGGGTCGGGCTGAAATTTTGCATACAGATAAATATTATGACATAGGCATCCAAGGCTAAGAAAGGATTTTTGAAAATTCATCTCCTAAGGGGGTAAAATAGAGGACCGCGGGTGAAACCGCGGAGCAGAAAGCTAGTTTAATATTAGTAAACTTACGGTATTATTGATGGTGGTCGAGGTAACGAGCCCCCTCGGCTAACTGACGCGATTTGGTCCACATTATAATTCTGCGGCCACCCCGCGTTATCTTCTATTACCGATCTGAAAAAGAAAAGAAAAGAAACATTCCAATAATTTGCCGATTGGCGTTGGGGTTGATACCTTTACAGCCACGCTACAGGTAGGGCTCAATGCAAACACCGTATAAAAAAGTTATGGGTCTGAAAGTAAACACATCTATTACCGACCGATTTCAGAGTTGATAGGGACAGAATGTTGTTAGGGTCGCGGGAAACCGCTGGATGCGGGTAGTGCAAGACCGGCCATCGTGGAGATGGAGGAGCCCTTTGTCCAGCATTGGACGTCTTTCGGCTGATATGATGATGATGATGAGGGACAGAATAGAGTGGAAACACGTCGTGTTCATCATCAATTATTAATTATCAAATTGTTTCTAATTAATCTTGTGGCTGTCGTTATTAACTTTTATTGCATGTGTAAGAATAGTGCCAATTCAACTCAGTCTGAACTGAATCGCTTTGGTGTCATAGAACGTCAGAGGGCATACCCCCTAAAAGGTGATATTTTATAGAAAAATAATACCATTACTCAGGAGGCCTACTTCAGTTCAGGCTGGTTGAGTTGCAATAAGAGTTGGTGCTATGGGGGCTGTATACTAAAATTATCCATAATGTCGTAATTCCATAGTAATGCACCTTTTGTGGATTACATATTTACAAAACACCATGAGTTTTCTTTCCATATTATTCGCATGTAAGTAGCATAGGCAATTCAAAATATAATATTTTTCAAACCAAACAAAAATAATATAGTACCTATCCTCTTACATCCTAAAATTGGAAGCAATTTACGCAAACCCACAAGAGCCAAGGGCTTTTGACTATGCAAATTGGTAACAAACATTATAAATTGAAGTAAAATAATGGTATGTTTGGCATACTAATTACGAGTTTGCTTTTGTTATAAATTTACAGCTCGTTTTGTTTGTAACCGTTGCCTTTTTATGGCAGGCGATTTAATAGAATGGAATCCGTCAGACCCTTACCACAAAATATATTGTAAGACCCACTTCAGTATGAAGGATTATATAGCTAACTCGTAGAGTGGGCCAAATCATTTTTTTTTTGGTTAGACTAAGCCTAGATAGTGTTGATTTTACCAAACTACGAAAATATGCGTACAAGAGCGCGATTTTGTCATTTCAAAAAAACAAATGAAAAAATATAAATACACAAAACATTTCATTCAAGGATTTTTAATGATCTTTAAAAAATGTCTTGCAAAACAATTAAAGAACAATAGGTATTCCTTTAATTAATTTATTTTCTTGAGACTACCGAAGGTTTTAACAAGCACAACCGTACCTTGAAATCAATTATGCGAAAAGAAAAGTTGTTCAGATAACGAACCTTTCTTTCTTCATGGTTATGTAAATTTCAGAGGTTGGCAGTAGGTAGGTACTTTATAGTCATTTGTGCGAGCCCAAAATAAGAGGTAATATTTTATTGAGGGCAGCGCCGGTTTCAGCTCTACCAGTGCCCTGGGCGAGATTTCCACGACGCTCCGTATTCTGACCCTCCCCCCTCCCTCCTCCGCCAGTAAAATAATGCACCGATGTAATGAATGAGTGAGTGTATTCCACTTCGTCAATAATAACGCTAAAGAAATTTTGCGTTGCCATCATTGCGATTTTATCGCTAGACTTATGCCCAATTGCACCAACGTCGTATAACGTAGCTAGCCCCAGGGGTAAATATGTAAATTTTACAAATACTTTATACAAATTACGTCACGTCACATAGTCATATTTAACACATGCGTTAGTGCTATAAGGCGTTGGTGCAATTGGGCCTTAGAGAAGTAAGTAAGACTGGTTGAGCGGACAGGCGCCCCTTTACATCTGGTGTCCTGGGCGGTCGCCCAACCGCGACCTAACCTAACGCCGCTACTGATTGAGGCTTTCGTCGGCATAGCTACATGCACTTATGTCACAGCTTGAGTCCTCGAGATTTCATTAAAATTGTTCCCCTCACTTGATACGAACGAACGTAATGTAATTTACTGAAAAGTGAGCCTAATTAACAAATTCATAAATTGCTTTCATAATTTCCTGAACGATTCAATCTTCTACAGGGAAAAATATGTCTATATTAATAATTTCGTCAAGGGGTACGGTAGACTCGATCGAAACTTTACCTGAATAATAAAACATTAAAAAAATAAGATTTTGAATCGACAACATAGGTATATCCGCAAAATTCGGATTGTCAAGTATTTTGTTAAATTCTAATGGTGCTGACTGCTGACAGACAAATTACAGTCGCCATATTGACAACTCTAGCGAAACGTCACTGACACCGGATGACATGTAAAAATAATATACCTACACGTTACGTTTTCATTTTATTTTCATGAAATTGTGTATTTTAGTTTTATTGAATATTATCGGTAGTATTTTTACCAGTAAAAAAGTGCACTTGTGCACCAGTGACGTGAAATTAAATGATTACGTGTATAATAGTAAGTAAGTAGGCTTTTCAAGTTGTCTCTAAAGTCCGTGATTTTTTTTAGTAGAGCCACCACCATTGTACTAAAACCCTAACACCTAATGAGACCTAACATAAACTGACTAACTACGTGACTGACTATGACTTGAAAATTATTTATTATTTTATATTATTTTAATATCATTTTAAAAGGGTACAATTTAAATGCTGACCAAAGTATACCCCCTAAGACTAAGTAGGTACGAAGTAAAATAAATTAATAATATTTTTTATGTTTAAACATAAAAATTAAACCCACAAAAAATATAGTATACACATCAGAATAATACCTGCCTAGGTTAGCATGATTTTCATTAATGTTCTTAACCGACTTCAAAAAAAAGGAGGAGTTTATCAAATTGGTTGTATGTTTTTTTGTTTGTTCACGAATAATTTGTTTGTTTATGAACCGATCTTAATAATTATTTTTGTAGTGGGTTTAGTATAGCTCCATTTTAATTAACTTGTCTTTGAAGGAGGTTTGACTCTTTTTGTTAAAAGTCGATTATTACTATAATGGTGAATTTTAAATTATTAATGTCAACTATTTTAATACAAACAAATGTTAGTTTGAATTAAAATTATTTATTATGAATAATCAGAAGTAATAGAATGCAGAGCAAAGAACTTATGATCATGATGTCCAAATAATATAGATGGAATTGACATTTAATTTGTTTATTTTCTATTTTAGGACGTCTTTTCGAATGCCAATTGCTATAATTCTCAAATTTTATCCCAAAATTAAATCCTATAAAATTACAATAGTGAACTCACTGTGGCCACTCCATCCGGGTGAAGTCTTCATCCTCAGGCATCCATGTGTAGCGCTTCGGGTCAGGTTGGCTGCATACAGACCGTGGACGTCTCCGGAAGTATGAGCATTCGAGGTCAGCATCGTAGGCGCATAGCTCAGGCGGAGCCGGGGTTGGTTGGCCAAACCTGTCACCAATATTTGAACAATCTTGGTACCACTATAATGGGCATTAGGGTGTATTTTGAATTATATTATAATATAGGTATTGAGTATCATCGTTATTATTAGGGATAATGTCCTCTGTTAACGAGTTTATCCTCCATAAGATATCCATAACGATGTTTTGGGTTGCTTGCGTCCCAGCAGCTCCTAGATATTATTATAGGTGAAAATCAAAATGGAATTGATGACCGTATTGACTAGTTTTCTTGACTGATTATTGATATAAGTTTTAATTAAGTAGGTACCTAGATCAATGATGTGTCAAAATAGTACCTGGGATACCGTTGTATTGGTGCATAGTCGGTGTTGAGATTCTCATCTGAGGGCACCCGACGACGGACACACACGGATAGAAATGATGCTCTGAGAACAATAAATAAATTTCACTACATATTTGCGGTTTTTTTCTTCGCTACACGCTTTTACCTATCTAAGTTAAAAATAAAATTAAGACGAGAGGTTTATGCAACTTATAAATTTAAATTAAATACAATCAAATTGGTTAAACTGTATAAAAAATCAATTAAGAGAAAATCTAAAAATTTAGTTTACATCTTTCAAATTCATGTTCAAGTTAAAAAGGTTAAAATAAGGTAGGTATTGAAATCTAATCACTTCGACAAATAGTCCAACAAATAGAATGAAAAATACTAAGTAAATGAAAGTAAACGTTGAAAATATTTAAGTGGCCATTCACCCTCACTTGAGCCCTAACACGATTACAAGGGTGCAGAATAATAAAATGCCCAATTTGTTACCTTTACCTTCCTTAAGAGATCCGCATTTATCGCCGAAATCAACTTAAGAGGTTACCTACTGTTCGGAAATTAGAAAAAGATTTTTATCTTGTCCCTGTGAGAATGTATAGCTGGGTATAGGTATTTGTGTTTATACTACTAAGGTAACGAAAATGCATAGCCAGCCTAGTGTTGATGTAGCCGCTAGCAGTACCAGGGGACACTCTTGAAGGATTATCAAGGTTTATCTACATAAATGTACACTGAACTTCAAAACATAGTATCACACTTTTGGACTCAAAACTTTTTAAATAAGTTTAATCTAGATCTAGTTCTTTTACATGACATTAATTCCAATAAGCATCAAATATTATATTAAACGATCCCAGTAATATTTTTAATGCAATCAAAGTTAAGAGAGCTACCAACATTTCAGTTAAGTATAATAATAACTAAACATCATCTCAATCAAAATCAAAATCAAAAATCATTTATTCAGTTTAGGCCCTAATAAGGCACTTATGAATGTCAAAAGTTACAGTTTTACAATAGACTCTACTACCGATTCGGAATACACTTGAACTGAGAAGACTGAAAATCTGAAATTATTAATGAACGAGATGCAGTTAATACTGGTATTTAGTTGAAATGGCAGTAATAAACACAAGCGATGGTATTAAAAAAACATCTCATGTCTTCCTCGAATCCTGATATCTCATCGCAAATTCTAATTACTTGAATGTCGAGCAAAGCAGATTTTCGGACACTAATAAGAAATCTAGGTCGCAATAATGAAATTCAGCAAAATCTTTTTCAAAAGAATTAACTCGCCAAAATGAAAGAATCTGCCAACTACAATTCCTATCCATATCAAGGTCGGACAATTTAGGTTCCTGGTCAGGTACTGGTATAACATCAAGGATAAAGAGCCTTTGTTATACCCGATAATCAAAGATTTCTGTTCTAGGGAATGAAGGAGCTCGGTATAATAATAGGTATCGATAAACGAATATTATCGACATTTTCAAGATGATTGATTGAAAAACGTAATAAGAATGGAAGAATGGCGAATTAATTATTACTAGAGGAAAATTTTAGAAGAAGAAACTAGGTGCTTTGTAGGTAAATAAATAAGGGTATTTTAAGAGAGGTGAGCGTACCACCAGCTAGGCCGTTAGCTTATTTGCCGAATTATTAAGTTGTATAAAAATAATTCACTAATTTTCCGTCTAAGAAATGGAACCTACCAATGGAAGATGATTTCCATTCCTTCCATTTTCTTAAAGTCCAAATCATAATCATCATCATATTTTTTTTTTCAATTAAAGTAAAATCTAAATTTCATGTACACACGGCCACAGATCAAGCTACACATTTTTGTTGCAAAATAGCGCCTATTACAACCGCATAAGGTGCCGCAGTGTGTAGCTTGATCTGTGGCCGTGTTTACAATTTTAAGCAGTTTGATATCATTTGATATTGTTTCACCCTTCTGTTAAACGGTTTCTGAAATATGTTTTAGTTTTATCAAGCTAAACTATTTTTACATTGAAATTAAGACAAAAAAATGATTCACGTACATTTTGATCGATCAAAGTTGATCAGATTGAAAACTCAAAGTTGTTTCCATAGTAAAATTTGCTTAGCAAAACAAAGATTTTGAAATGATACATAAAGCTTTGTCTAGCGGAAGACACAATTACCGAACTGATATGATTCTATTATTATTTTATGTTTAGGCATTATGTAAATTTAGCTAAACATTTGTCTAGAATTAATCTAGTGAACTAAAATAGTATCTACGTCTTCATTTATGATTCAAATGAGACAGCATATTTTATTTTTATATTCATAAAAATGTTTCTTAACATTACTTCATTACTGTAGATGTAGAAAGTACAATTTACCTCAAGTAGTCTCAAGTAGCCATCATGACTATCTATTCACATTAATCTTTTAGACATAAATGCAAAACTAGGTAGACGAAGTAGAAAAAGGTTTTGTTTTACTAAATAATTATATCAAACAGTTTGGTGAGAATATGTACATCATCTGATATGACGTCAAATATTTTGCAATTTAAAATTTACAAATTATTTAATTCAATACAAACAAAAAGTGATACAAATACGAGTATAGTAGACCTTAACTTAATATTTATAGATTTGGTAATTTTAAAGTATTTCATTACAGTCCAAATACAGTTTAGATTTATACATTTGATATAAATAAAAATAGTTTATATCTAAACTGTAAATCTAACAAGTATACAATGGTGTCAATTTTGTTGTTTACGAACTTAACTAATATTAGACAAGTCACCTCTCTTTCAAGTTAACCCTATTGATGCTGTCAATTTAATTCATGCCGTCGTAATGTACGGGTAAATAGTCGTGACCAATAAAGATCGCGCTTAAATTCACGTTGAAATATGTGATCGGATTAAACTGACAGGACTAAAATATCTTGCATCCCTTTTTTATATTTACTATTAGAAAGAGATATAGTGAGATTAAATTTATTTAGTTCGTAAACAACAGAATCGGCACCATCATTATACTTTGTGGAGTCCCCTTCCTTCCCCAATTTTTATAGATGCGACAGATTTACCACGTCTCTAGTGCGTTGATATTCGGCTTAATCCTGCTAAATTTTCCATGCTTAGGTCAAATCAATGAAAATTGACAGTAGACGCTTTCCACGTATTAAATATTAGGTTTTATGCCTAATATCCAATTACGTTAGGATTATTTGATGTCAGATCCAGTTATGCTTTATTCATTTTGTCATAAGACACATCATAAGTTGAAGAACTCCTGGCTCATTTCACCCTCTATTTTGAAGACAGACCAAAATCATTTCCGATCTTTTGTTCCCAAACTTTGGTCAGAGACTTTCTTGTAGTTAAGGGAACGAATTTTTTCGGTATACCTATATAAATTCTAATGGGAATAACTTCGCTCATATCTTATACATGAAAGAAGACAGCCTGATAGCTTCCATGGGACTAACCAAGGTTCGCAAATACGAAAGCTTGATGTCATATATATAACTTGTCGTCCTCTAAGTTTTGGCTGAGTTTTGTGCGTATCTTTTCAAAGTTTTATCCATAAAATGTAAGATAATGTTTCTAAAGGGAAAAAACTGACCGGAAAAAAAATGGTATTTTATGATATTAACTATGTAAGATAGCGTTCTTTATGATTGTTTCAATTTTTATTTAAATTTCCCATCTATGCTTTATTTGTTTACCATCTTTGACCACATCATCACATACCACGGAGAGATTGTGGTAAATTACCTATTCATCAAATGAAATAATATTAATTATTATATAAGACTTAGGCCAAATTATTAAATTTACCTCACATTTAAATCCTTCAGTTCTGTAGGAGATTATATTAAATATTTCATCATTAATTTATGAATATACTATGTAAAATATTGATTCAATTCATTGGTAAAGGTGAAAATTGAATATATAATTAATTAATTAATTATACTATGTAAAGAGCCTTCGAATTTAATTGAGAAACTTGTTCTTGTATTAATTTTGAATTTTCAATTGAAAACTTGGTAACGCAATGTAAATTTATTTCATAGATATTACGCAATTTGTCTTACTTATACATAAGAGTGGTTTATAAAACTGTTGCATAATAGTGGTAATTAAAACTCACTTTCGCACCCGCGATGTTTCTGAGTGTGAGTAAAGGTTCATCTCATGAAGTCTAAAAGAGTTTTTTTTTAATTTATTAATATTCTTCTGCTTGATTCACTTTTAAATGTAGTTTTTCTCTTTATTTTATTACAATCAAAAATATATCACAAGATTTCAAATTCTAAATCACATAGGTACATTTACTGATTCGTTTTTAATTAACAGTAAATACAATTTGTAATAATCATGATGTAGGTATTCTTTATTATATCTACTTGCAGTATTCGCCCTAATAATGAAAAAAAATGGCTCTACCATGTATAGTGTAATAATTAAGGATATTTTATAGTATTTTTCGAATAGTAATATAAATAAAAAAATAGACTAGCCTAATGCAGAATAGCCAGGCCCCCACAAGGTCGACGATCTTGTGAGGCTCGCGGGAAACCAATGCATGCGGGTAGCACAAGACCGGCCATCGCCTTGCGGGAGACCTTTGTCCAGCAGTGGAAGTCTTTTGGTTGATATGATGATGATGATATACTTTAATATGGTTAGGCTTTTTGACCTTACCTATTGGACCTTGAACAGGGACTCTCGATGTGGTATTGTGAGAGACATCCGAGAAATCTGTCCTTCTTGGACTTCTCCAGCTCCAGCAGATCCAATTGTTTGTTGTTGATGCAGTACTGTTCTCGAAATTCCTGATAAAAGAATATTAATATTTTGAAAATTAATAATTACAACTGCCTGTAATATAGTGAATATTGTCCATTTTAGATTATTAGTATCCATAAAAAGCCCTCAATAGATTAATTTTTTGTTTGTAAGAATAGATAAAAGATTTTTTTTAATTAAATGTAGTAGTATAGTATACAGGTACGTTTTTTATCTCATCTATCAAATTATATGCTAAAGCATAAACTCCATTCTACCAATTGGCAATATTCATTAATTAGTTTTTATAGTTATTGCAGAGCGGAGCGTAAAATTTATTTTTGTATATCTTTTAACCCGTGTTCTTTACAAAAAAAACTACTATACTAGTAATGGACGCTCATAAATAAAAACTTACCTGCTTCGAGTACATGGTGGTCTTACTGGCTGGCCGTTCGTCGCTGGCCCTCTGCCACTTTCTGCCCGCGTTCTCATCCTCTGACTCGTAGCCTTTGGCTGAATGTGCTATGTCTGCCTGTTGGATAAAATGTTACTTTATTTCTATTGCATGTTTTTCCCAAGGCCAGCATGCGGTTAATACATATTGGCGTCAGCGACAGCCAAGCGATACGAATATCATGTTTAGGGTTCAGTGGTATCAGGATTCGATTCAGTGGACGTAGTGCAGACGTCGTAGTAGTAGTTTGCAATGAAACGGATTGTTGATCCAACTTGGTTAGTTTAACGTTTGAAAAAAAAACAAAAATATTGCAATCCGTATGCAATTTTTGTTAGAGTTTGAAGATCATAATCTTTTGTAGTGTCGGTGGGTTTCTTTAATTTTAGTTAAAAATATAGTGTTAGCATTATTTAAATTAATATTGCATTTCAAATTTAACCGCCGAAGGCAATGTTTACGAAGTTGCCTTAACGTACAAAGTAAAACTAACAAAACAAGTAAGTTTTATACGTAGTTGTTCACAAACAAAGTCGATGAGTACACGATCATCTAAAGTTCTCAGCATTAATTGCAAGTTCAGAAGTTCTATCATTTGCATTTGGGATAGCATCTATTGGAACTTAAGAAGTGATTCAATACCATCGAGAGTTTCCGAAGACCTTATGAGATATTTAGAATCTGAAAATAAATCTACTCGATTTAGGTTCGTCGATAGTTTCTATTATAATAGTCTGAAAATACTTGACGAGGTATTAAACCTATTAGAAACATATAGAAATGTACCTATAGTATAATAATTATATATCTTATCTTTATAATATTGCTTATTACTCGTATTATAAAGGGGTGAAGTTTTTTTTTATTCTTAGGAGCTACTAATCCGATTCTGAAAATACTTTCACTACTAGAAGTACTACACTATTATCCACGAGGGCTACTTTGCTTCCAGGAACGCAGATGTAACCGCGGGATACAGAGATGAGATGTAATCCAATGATAGAAAAGGCTTCAAAAGAAATTTAAATATCTTGTCTACCAATGTTTTCATTAAAGAAATATTATAAAGCTTAAAATGTTGTATATTTCAATGGAATAATCTCAGAAATGTGTAAAGAGCTTTAATTAATTCCATTAGTATGTAAAACAACTCCTATATAAAGTCCTGAGCAAAAGCAGTAAAACTAAGCAAATAATAATGCTGTATTCAAGTGCACTTTCCGACTATTAGATAGGTGAACGACTTCACAATTAAACACAGTTTAATGAGCTACAGTTAAATGACTTTTGCTTCTTCTGTTTGCATAGTTACTTCTATATTAAAATGACCCAGGATTTTTTTTTGAAGTGTGTATTTACACATTCACATACACTACACAATTTGTTTTCTAATTTGGCTACATTGTCTAAATTGAACCTTGAAATGGAACTGATTTTATATCGATTATTTCATAACGACAAAAAAAACATATCCATTATTTATGTCTTTCTAAAATAGGTAGGTACATATACAATTATGTACAACAAATCTACATATTAAAAATATTCTCAAGGCGGCCGCTGCTACCAAAGGTAAGGTTCCGAGAAGGCTGGCAGCTTTTGTGATAGAAGTAAGTAGATGTTTGTCAGAAAATATTATTAAAACCAACGAAATTTACCTACTATTTACAGCACAGATACCTTGTGTAAACCATTATAAATCTAAGCCTTTGAAATAAGCCCCTCAGATAAAAATTATTACTTTTTTTCGTACTTTTATTACACATTTAGTAAAATGACAATATTATTGTGACAATTCAAACAGACACTTCAAATTTATTTATTTGAAAGCAGATTTAATAGTGTCATTATTTACCTCTCGGCTTAAGACAGAAATTAGTGAGCTGTACCTACCGTCAATCTTTAGGTACTAAATGAGTAACGGACTTTATGCCACTAAATTCATAATTTCATCTTTATTAAAATACTAACTATACTGCCTTGCTGTTTTTGTCTAGAAAGTAATGTTAGTACAATTAATTTTTGTCTGCGTTATCACGATTTATTTTTCATTTTGACGGGCCAGTTGGCGCAGTTGGTTAAGACGGTGACTCACCTACAGACTCACACAGATACTCACCGGCCACGGGTGCTTCGGTGATTATCTGTGTAAGATCGGACGTGAAGCGACGGCGGCCTGCTTCCACTGTGGTGGAATCGATCAGGATTCTGCTACGCATACTCTCGCGGTGTGCCCCGCGTGGGAACCGGAGCGGCGAATCCTGGTCGGCCGGATCGGACGGAATCTGTCCCTGCCAGCAGTCGTGTCGGCGATGCTGAGCGGGGATACGGCGTGGAAGGCCGTAGCCTCCTTCTGCGAGACCGTAATGGTCCAGAAGGAGGCTGCTGAGCGGGATCGGGAGAGGGCCGATCCCGCCCGGAGACGACGCCGTCGAGGCGCAGCCGTGCCTCGTCACGGCCCTCCTGCCCTGTAGCTGGGGCTCAGAATAACAGCTACGGTGTTCCCCTGCCTGTCGTAAAAGGCGACTAATCGGGGACCTTTGGGGTCGTGGGCAATCGGGGCGGGGGCTCTGTGCGTCCAGAAGCGATCCCAAGGAGGACGATGGGTCATCGTGGTCACGATCCATCGTGCGATAGCACAGCGAGGGTGCTGGGGGGAAGTATCACACTTCCCCTGGGACGGGCTATCTAGCGCCGCGCGTGGAGGGGGAGTGAGTATGCGTTCTGTATGAGAACCCGCCCCCCTCTACAGCGCAGATGGCGACCACCGTGGGGTTTTAGCCGGTACGAGTCCGGCATAACCTGGTTGCTCCCCCCGGGGCGGCTGGGTATCCTATGAGGATTTCCCCACGAAAAAAAAAAAAAAAAAAAAAAAAAGTTGGTTAAGACGGTACGATTCCCATCCAGGACAAACATTTGTGTGCATGAACATGTCTGTTTGTCCTGAGTCTGGGTGTAATTATCTATATAAGTATGTATTTACAAAAAATGTAGTATATGTAATATATCAGTTATCTGGTTTCCATAGTACAAGCTCTGCTTAGTTTGGGATCAGATAACCGTGTGTGAAAAAATGACCCAGGATATTTATTTATTTATTTTATTACTGTGTCTCTTAGAACCCTAATAAAAATATTATTACTATGTTATATAGGTATGGTTTAGATTAGTTATTTTATCAGTATACAATTTTATTGTATTTTCAAAATAATGTACACAAATGATTGGGAACAGGGCAGAGAGATAATGATTTGTTGTAAATAACTAAATAATTGTGAATAAAATCCGCCAAATTTTCATTTTTAAATGAAAATATATCTACGTCATAACGCATATTTATAATTTTTTATTCTGTTGAGTTAATTAATTGATAGGTAATCGAATAATTTCATTTAAATAAATTGTACGTTGCACAAATCATAAATTCTACATTTTACTTTAATAACTCCTAGATTGTTAAACAAAGTAAACAATATGCCACCTCTAGAGTGAGCAAAGAATCTGAAAATAGGTCATTCGTTACAGAAAGAGTAATGGCTATTTTTGTCCTACGGCAAAGAAATTGCTTTTCTCGTTGAGTTACGTTTTAGTCTTTTTGCTACATAATTACCTAGCCTGCCACTGTGCAGCCTGGGCCGTATTCGGATGTAAAGAACAAATTAAAAACTTACTAGTCATGCGAGAGTGTAACAAAAAACGGAAAAAAAATTAATTGCATTCTACAAAAATCCTTATAACCTTTTGGAATGGTTTGGCTTGTTATTTTTATGCTCACCTTATGCTAATATTAATTATGTAATATTATAATGTAGTTAAATCATTTTTCAGTTGCAATGGTGATTTTGTTGCATACAAAGCTGTCAAAACGGAGATATTTGATCACAAAACCGCCATGTTTTTCGATTTCAAGTTGTTTCTATGAGAATTTTATTGCAACAAAATGATACATTATCGCCCTACTGGTAGGTACTTCTATAGACAATAGCTGCTGACGATCAAAGCAACCAATAATTCCATTTAAAAATAAAATAAAATATTCTTTCTCAACAATGGCTAACTTGTAACTTTCCTGTTTATACTAAACGTGACTTTAGTCCAATCAAAACTTGTATAATAATTATCAGAGTTGTTGACTGTAACCAAAACACTAAAACAGTTGGAAACTGCATCAAATTGGAGCACTGTGGAGGGAACTTATTCCGTTGTTTGATAACTCTCAAACTCAATAAAATATAGAATGGATTGCATTGAACTTAAATGCAGATGAGTTGGACGTTATATCTCAGTTGAATTTAAATTTGTTTTTATTGGACAATCAAAAGCTTTATTAATTCGCATAGTAGAATTGTATGTAATGTTGATTCATTTATCATTCATGTTTGCTAACTAGTTGATTCCAAAGCTTTGGTTTCGGACAAATTGGGCCCAAAGTTTTTAAAAATCTGCTAATTTAATAATAATTTTTTTTTAACACAATAAGTTTTAAATAGGTACACCTTTTTTAAGTTAGATTAGTCCCCGAGCGAATTAATACAAATGAGACAAGTAAGAAATAGCTTGAAATGATCCCAAAATAACCATTCCAAAACCAATTCCGACTCGGTTCAAATCAATCTTTTCAATCAAATGCACAATGACTATTGAAGCTGTGATTGAACGGGTAACTTAGATTGACCTTTGCCTCAATTGATTTTGCTATAAATTTGGTTCACTCAGTTTTTACCATGCTATTTTAAATACTAAACGTTTAGAAGCAAGATACAATTTCGGTTAATTAAAATATATATATATTCGCGGCATGTATCATTAAAATGTCTCCACTTTTAATTCAAACTTTTTGTTATTCACTTTTTTAATAAAGAGAGCTGCGATAGTTTTATTAACTTTAAATATATAAAATGAAAAAAACTAACTGTTACTAATGTTCATTGCTTTAACAGCGGTGTTTATTTACTTTTTCATTAAAAATTGTTTAGTCAGGGTTTAATTTTGTTGAAATATCATATGTACCTACTATGGTTTTGGAGTTACTGGTGCAGATATTGCTAATTAAAGACAAAAAGCATATTACAACTTATACCTACTTACACTAAATTACATATTAAACAAAACACATAAAAAAATTCGTGATAATGTAAAATGTTTAATAGGATTACGACTCTAAAAATGGAATATAAAAAGATAATACTGTGATTCCCTGTGATTTCATTCAACTTGCTCCCCCATATACCCAGTAATTGAAAATTAGGTATAGTATTTTGCACTCCTATGATGTTATGGCTTTTAGATCTATCTTCGTAAACTAGTTTAAATACAGTATGATATATAATAAAATAGATACAAAAACTAAAAGCTTTGCCATGTTTGAGCGTATCAGATCCAAGCAACTATCTGAGAATCAGAACTTTAAGAAACTTTCGCTGTATCTGAAACTCCATTTATAATTTCAAACGAACTGTAGGCTATAAAGGCGACTTTTGCATCTGTAATTCAATTTTTTAAAATGCTCCCTCGACTTCCACTTCATCGGCAAAGAGATAAGTTTCCCATTTTATTTATCTGCTGTTTATTTCACGGTGAAATGCGGCGAGCTTTGTTGGAAATGGAGTTTCGAAAAGATTCATTTATTGCGCTCACTTTCGCATAATATTTTACTAGAAGAGAATCATTTTTTGTTCACATTATTCTAAGGAAATGGATTATGATGTCTACTCGATCAATGTGTGTAGATGATATAACTAGGTACACACGGCCACAGATCAAGCTACACATTTTTATTGCAAAATAGCTCCTTTTACAATCGCATAAGGTGCCGCAGTGTGAAGCTTGATCTGTGGCCGTGTGTACCTATCTATATGAGAAATTGTGTATTTTTTAGTTCTGAAAAATCGAATATCCATGTTTTTAAAGCTTTATATTAACTTTTAAAGCGATGATAGCTCAGTGGTAGTGACGTCACGGGTTCGAATCCTATAGTGAATTTGAGCTTTCATCGTAAGGAAGCCATAGCATGGTGGTAGGGTACTTTGTAGTACCTGACTGGTTAGCTACAACCCTCATGTTGAAAATCTGTCAACATGGTTACAGGTTGTTACAGGTATGTTCCGATAGCTGCACTTGAGAGCCAGTTCCCTTGTAGCGTTTGTGTGCTTACCACCATCGGCCACATCATTACCGAACACGGTGCGATTGTGTTTAAACACAGGCCTATATAAAATAAAAAATAAAAACTTGTAATGGTCATGTACTAAAGTTCAATATATTAAAGGAACAGGTAACTGACTGACTGATCTATCAAGGCACAGCACAAAGCCCTGGATGATGAAACTGTTATGACGTAGGCTAAGGAAAGATTTTCGAAAATTCAACTCTAAGGAGGTAATAGGGGATCGCGGGTGAAACTGCGGGGCGGAAAGCTAGTATACCATATAAATGATTTGAAACATAGCCTCATAGGTTCATATTTTATAGTACTAGTTGATGTTGTAGAACAGAATAGAAGAACAGCGATCGTTCTTCTAGTCTAGTACAATAAAAAGGGTCGTAAAAGTTACAAAAACAAAATATCATGCAATAAAATCTATGCCAGCAGCATGCAACACACATGTGCAATTGATGTTACAAAAAAAATGGCGGCCGATCCTTTATTTACCATTTCTCTATTTAAAATTTAACTAGAATTAGAATAGAATGCATATAAATAATGTAGTAACCATTTTTGATAATCGTTGAATATTTAACCAAGAAATGCTTTATCTCTTTGTAAAATTTATATAAATGTAAAAAATATGTGAAGGCTGTTGCAAATAAAGGGAATTTGAGATTTTCCGACGACGTTTCCCAAATACTTTCAAACCACCAAAAACCTTAATATTCATCTGTATCCCTGCATTTAAAATCATAATATAAGTTATAACTGATCCTTCTTAAAGAAATGCAAAGAATTAAAAAATGCAATTTAATGTAAAATAATACAAATTTGTATTCAACAAAAACTTTTAATGTCTTCTTAGTGAATCGCTGTAAGAAATTCTTTTGAGCTTTCTTGTGTCCGTAAATTAGTAGACTTCATTTTAAATTTAAATAAAACGTTTCGTATTAAAATAATGGCAGGCAATTATATTATTTCTCGGGGAAAATGAATGCACGCCTAAAAGCATTGGTCTCGGATATTAATTCGCCAAGATGCCTGAATTCAAAAGTGTAAGCGAATAAAAGTAAAATATTCTTGATAGCACGAACAAAGAGCAAAGACCCTGATGAAAGATGCACTTATCATAGTCTTGAGGGATTTAATTAAAGTGAGAACATGCGGTTACTAGTGGATGGTGCATGAAGAAGACTAAAATACTTTTACTGCACTCAAGAGATGATATGTAAACTTATTGAGCATTTTAGCTGTTCTTTCAATTAGGAATAATATAATTAGTTTAAACTGCTATTAATACATACAATTTTGAGTAAGTACCTACTTTAACATGAAACTCAAAAACACGACATATCATAATGGAATTACGATATTAAAAAGAATGTTTTTAGCATTGCTCTTACTATATTTTATTATTAGGTAGGTAATTAAAATTGGGTCAGTTGGCCGCTAGCCACTAATAAATTGTACCACACCCTTAGGACAGACACCTGGAGTCTTGAAATAAAGGGTTTTCACGAGTCTTTATGATCCAGACGGAATTTCATTATAGTAAAATCGTGTTTTAAATGAGTTCCAGTAATGGCATAATAAAGAAAACACCTTCAATAAATTTGAACGAGAAAACGTTGTTATCGGAGATTATACTCAATTTATAAAAGATACCTATGAAAACTGAAACATTGGATATTTCGTTTTGATATTATTATTCACGACATTTATTTTTAACAATAAGAAGTTTTAGGAAAACACAAATACACACGGTTTTTCTCAGCTTTTCTGTATTATAATATGCATGTATGTATTATACATATAAACCTTCCTCTTGAATCATTCTATCTATTAAAAAAAGCCGCATCAAAATCCGTTGCGTAGTTTTAAAGATCTTAGCTGATCTATGGCACTGACTCAACAAATAGGGTTGCCCTGTGTGAATCGTGACGCGAAGTGGAACACTGTCACGGTATTGGGTGAATAAAATGTGCAAGCGGTGATGGATACACCATATTTACTGTAGGGTAGGTAGGTAGGTAGGTACATACAGATATAAAATTAATAAAATGCAACATCAATTTTTTTATACTATATGTATACCGCCATTCTTGTATCTCAACCTGTGAAGAAGCGAAGATACCTTGTATACGACAATGTTTTGGCGATAATTAATCCACTATTTTGTTTTGTTCTTTTGCGATAAAATATTTTATTCGCTAATACCTACGACTAGAATAAAAAATGAATTATAATTCGTAAAAATTCCTACCAAAGGGTAGGATTTTTATATATATGATAAATATATTGAGACCCTAAACCTATTTGTATAATAATGTACCTACATAAATATGGTAGAACCTTTCACAAGCTAAATTTATCTATATAAGTATGTATTTACAAAAAAAAAAAAGTAGTATATGTAGTATATCAGTTATCTGGTTTCCATAGTACAAGCTCTGCTTAGTTTGGGAACAGATAACCGTGTGTGAAGAATGTCCGAGGATATTTATTATTTATTTATTATTAAATGTGACTCTTACGTGACACAGAATTAAATTTTGCTGCCAATTTTCTTAGGAGGAAAATGTTTTTTTAAGACGGATTTTTAGAACCTTTATTTTGATTCAAAAGAGTATTGTAAAGACCTGAACGTCCGAAAAGTTATTTTAATGTATGAAGGAATACTCCACTGATTTACATTTTGAATATTAATATCCCTCACTAAGGATACTTTTAAGTTATTTTACTCAATAAAAAGTACCTGGATGACCGCGCTTTGCTCGTTTTTTTTTGGTAAATCGTGTTTTCTAAAAATGAAACCTAGCTAGATCGATTTATCGCCCCCAAAAACCTGCAGGGGTTTTCAGGCAGGGGTACCTGCATTACCTGCAGGGGTACTTACTAAATTTCATGAAAATCGTTGGAGCCGTTCCCGAGATTTAGATTAGTATTAGATATATATAACGATGTTTGCAAAAAAATACATCGTTCAGCAGGAATTGAGAACACTACATTTGGTTGAAAATTACAGTTGTCAACAGCAACAGACGTTCGCCATTGTTGTCCATCAACCGTCAAGTTCTGACGTCACATTGTAGGTACTTACGTTTGATTGCATTATCTCTAACGTAATTTATAATAGATTGTGCTTAATGCAATATTCAAACTTTATGAATAAGCGTAATTTCAAAAATACGAATATCAACAATATTAGTAATTGACTCCAAATGTCGCATTTAGTAATCCGAACCGTCCCAATTTATACGTCCCATGTGGATGTCGTGTATTGGAAAAATATGGATAAAAGGGACAATAATTAACGAATTTAATCTCACTGACATAAACAATGAGCAGTAAAAAGCATTTTATTGTACGAATTAAAATAAAAATGGAAATAAAGACCTTTTATTTTTCAAATTCGGAAGCGTAAAATTTTCACAGTCATTATTAATTTTGTTTGACAGATTCATGCATTTATGCGTGTACATCAGTGTACAACATTGAATTTTTTGAATTTTATTTTCAACAAAAACAAATTGGTTGAGCCCGCAACCATTGCTTATAAAAAAACATAAACAGCAAATAAAAAAACGCACATTATTTAAACATGTACCTACATATAATAAATATTTTCAAGATATCGTATAAAAGAATGATGCACCTAAACAAAATCATGAGTACATTTTTTTACAGATCTATGTTAGCTATGTTATACCTACAGTCCACCTGATGGTAAACGGTAACCGTAGCCTATTGACGCTTGCAAAACGAATAAAGTAGATTTGGTGAGGTACTGAGTATATTTTACCTATAAACTGTATTGAAAAATCTCTATTATTTAAAATACTCACTGTCACTATATATTTTCCGCAATACGTGTATCAAAGTAAAATACCGTAGCCAATAATCCTCTGAGGGAATAATATTTATAAATAATTTTCAGCTCACCTGCGTCGAAACTGATACGCCGGAGCCACCCACTCCACCTGGAACAAAAACATTTTACATCAATTAATTTTCTTGCCATCCTGTATTGAATATTGAGTATTACGGTGCCGACGATTGCCACTGAATAAAGATTTAAGGGGTTAGTGTTAAACCGAGGGTAAAGCATAAAGGTATAGTAAGTGAATAAATGGTCGGTACCAACTAAATAAATGAGTGTATCGCGAAGAATGATGATGAAGCATTTGTAGTCCAATTATACTTTAGTCAAAGAATACTAACTATTGCTACGTAAAGAAGATGCACTTATGAATATATGATAATTTTTGATAGTAGTTATGCCCCGCCCATCGACCAATGGCTTCGTCACGTGATCACAGGGTACAATTATGTAGTTTTTTAGGGTCGGTTGTTCGTAAGCGCGGTCATAGTAAGATTATGGTTATAGTTAACTTTAACCGTCGAAAGAAAGCAAACTGGGTTGCTCGTGTCACTTTAACTAAAATTTTAACCGTAACCATAACCGACTGAGGGAGATCGGTCATCGTCAAAGTGACTCTACGGAACCAAAACCACTCGTACC
This sequence comes from Tethea ocularis, assembly GCA_963555595.1. Taxonomy (NCBI): domain Eukaryota; kingdom Metazoa; phylum Arthropoda; class Insecta; order Lepidoptera; family Drepanidae; genus Tethea; species Tethea ocularis. Next base: position 4,121,566 of record OY741970.1, on the reverse strand, counting down.
TACTTACTATCGATTGTAGTGGGTAATTAGATAAGTAGGTATCCTTTGTTAAGGATCTTTATTCCAGCGTAATTAAGAAGTCACAAAGTTTTCGCTAATAATCATGTCAGTGTAATAAGTACACTTACTTGCACTTAACGCCTCGAAATTATGGAAGTTTACCCGGTACCTACCTAACATTAGGTAGGTAAATAGCATGTAGGGTTACTGTCTTACACGAGGGGAAATACAAATCCCCGGGTTACTTAGTTCGGTACTTTGCTTCTAAGCAAAATTAAGTGCACATTTGATGTAGTGTTGTGTTTTGATAAATATTAACTAACGTTAACAAATAAAGGGTTAATAATTAAAACTTATGCTGTATTGAGGTTTCATTTCTACACCGCGTCTGTTGTCACATAATGTTGTTGTTTTTAAACTGTTGGTGTAGTGTAAACCATTATCAAGAATCCTACAAAATTTCAGGGGCCTCAACATTACTATGATAAAATTATTTCAATTTTAAGTTTAGCATACATTCCTAATAAAAAACTCTTACACTATTAAACGTAGTGATAGGGCGATAGCTATTTTAGTATCTAATCTAGTATTCTAATAGGTACTCAATTAGACATGTTAAAGCGTATTTTAGGCTAAAATTCATTTGATTATATTTTTCTGTTTTTTTTGTATGGAAATATTTAAGTGTTGTTTGTCATTCAAAAATATGAATACCTATAATTTCATGACCTTTATGGTAGGTACCTATACTTTAGGTACGCCCCTCCCAAAATCACCCTATAATAATAATATGTCAACCTTAATAAAATGCAACAAAGAAAACTATAAGGTAAAATAAATTAAATGTCAACAAGACGTGGTCCTTTAAGCCACTCAACATATTTTTATTAACTTGAAATAAAATGCCAATAATACGTCACACACATGTTTTCCCGACCATACTTCATATCCAGCAAGGTTGAAGTCACGTTCCGTGTACGTTGAATTTCCAGGGCATACAAGCGTAGTTTCTTTGCTTTACTCTAAGACTCTAAGTAAACTTAAACCTCGGACTGTAGTAGCTTATCTAATTACATTTCCTACGTGTTTTGAGAGTAGAGGTGTTTAGAACCTTAAGAAACTTGGAACTAACTTAGAATGTTTTGTGACTTGACTCATGGAAGTAATTACTTGGACAACATTAATATTTGTTTTTTTTTATTATATTAAAATGAAAAGTAAAAGTCTTGTTGTGTTTATTGTATAGAATAAATAAGCAAAACATAATTATTATTCATTATTCAAAAACTCTCCTCTTCTCTTTCAAAAGGAATTAGGTAGATAACCCGATGATAACAAAAATAGGTACATACATAGGTATATGAAATTTCGAGCTTCATACTTTGAAAATGATGGACTTCCATACAACCATTCATTGCTTATTTCACCCCTAAGGGGGTAAAACTTTCTTAATAGTTATCTGTACGTCAAATTTTGAGCCCGATCCTTCCTGCGGTTTGAGCTGTGCGTTGATGAGATTAATCAGTCTGTCAGTCAGTTAGTGGGAGAAGTAATTATATAGATACTAAAATACATACCTAGTTACCTATATTTTATTACTACAAAAAAAAACAATCTGCAACTTGTAAAAAAATATAGTAACGAATTGTTTTAATTTTATTAAACGCCTTTTCGGCATAATACACTGCTAAACGTATTTGTACCTATAATAATTGAATATTTCGATTTAATATCCTCATTTATATTCAATAGGTTGGAGATATTTTGCAGATGGAGTTCGTGGCAAGGAATTTCTATTGTATGTTTGAAAAGCTACAGTTATATTATTTAGAAGTGTTTTGAAATTTGATGTTTTCGTAAAAATAATAGATAGATAGACAGATAGATAACACTTTATTGTACATAAATCATATTATGAATGTACAATGGGCGGTCTTATCGCTAAGAAGCGATCTCTTCCAGACAACCTTTGGATGGATAGAAATTGACAAACGTTATAGTTTTTTTTTGAAAGGACTAAAGGACAATAAACGTTATAGACGGTGGTGTATTTTTAATAAGTGCATCTTCTATATTTAAAAATAAATAAATTTAAAAAACAATACATATATAGGTATATACCTATTTTACATACATATATATATACATATACATAAAAACTACACATACTTATTTATATTATAGGCATATATACCTACATCATACATATTACAATAAAGATATGAAAAATAAGATTAATCGTTATAAGCTCATTTGAATCGTACTATTTATTCTTCCAAATTTTAATATTCTATAACTATCGTTCGCCCAAACAAAAATGAAAACAGATGAGCAGACTTTATAATTTTATTTGAAGGTAATTTAACTGAACAAGAACCAGAGGCTCTTGAATCAAGCATGCTTTGGAATAATTTGATTCTCGGTTTTTACAGTCCACTTGATTCCGCCAAAAGGAAATCTGAACTGCTAAGTATAATATTATTAAGTATAAAATAAAATTAGTAGTAGGTAATATAATTAAGGTAAACAGACATTATTTTCAAATTGGTATATTTTCAAGTAATAGTCCAGTTCATTTCTATTCTATCTCGTACTCTTTAAATTTGGCTCAATATATTGTAAAACAATGGTATTTTTTGCGATTTGTAGCGTACAAAGTCCTGAGCAAAACGTAAACCAACGTTATTTATTATTAAAAATATTGCATCCGCAGCGCCTGACTCTAAACTCCCGGAAAAGATTATTGTTACTTCATTGGAAAATAGGACCGTATTTACTTCGATACGACATGAATTGTAGATTTTATTGCCATTCAATAAAACATTTATAAGATTTTTCCGGTAAAGTCGAATGAATTCTTATTACAAATAGTCAAGTCTTTGTATATATGTATAACATGATAATATAACACTAAATATACCAGAAGCTACAGGAAAGTTTGTAGTAACTACGTGACACTTGAAAATACGAAAGGAAATGGAGGAAATTTCCGGGAATTCTCTGTATGCTATTATTTATGTTTTTTTCTTCTTGAATTTTTTATCTTTTAATACAATTCCATAATAATTTTCATATTTTATTTGGATACGTAAATAGCATAAACTTCTGCTAAATAAAGATGCGAGGTGTATTTCCAACTTATTATTGTATTTTTTTTTTCTTAATGTTGACCGTATGTTGGTAATAAAGTTTAGAAAGTTCTTGTAGTTATATGATTGTGGTTCTCCGCCATATTTTTACATTCCAAATAATTTGCTGCAGCAAATCCAAATTTCAATGATTTGAATTTCTAATAATTCATCATTGATTACATATTAAACAGGTTGATATAGGTAACAGGTATAGGGTAACGTTGTAATAAAACAGATAATAACTATTGTCTCGAAACACGCCAATATAACGATAATAATATGAACCCCTCATCACCGCCCCCATAATGCTTTATTTATTCTTCCGACAAGTTTTCGGAACCTGTGAATATATCAATATAAGCAACTACAACTAAGTTACAATGCGCGAAATTAATTAAGTATTTTGTTTGGTTATAAATACCTAGCAAATATTATGATTTATTGGTTTGTACAGACTAAACATGAATAGCAACAAATATTTAGCAAAATAAAAAAAAAGAATATACTTACTATATTAGTGATTTTTTTACCGTGTATATGATATACTGTAGTCGAAGCACACAAAGCCTAGAAAGAAATTGGATCATATATAGCTGCCATAATAGATTATCAACATGATCGTCGGAACCACCGTGCCATTGTTTTCTCGTGATGTTTTTTACATTGAAAGCTCAAAATCATTTTAGCATTTGAATCCACCACCTTTGTTAAGGCACTCAACTTACATAAGTAGATACTTATTTTAAACCTAGTCTTTATAAATAAAAGATCGAGATTAGGTCGCTGCCAGCGGTAGAGCGCCTAGAATAATAGGCTAGACATAACTGCGCTGAATAACTAAACTTTTCCTTTGCCCGAGGTATTAACCAGTCTTCTAACTGAGCTTAAAGTATTACTGTTAACTCCTTTTAAATTTATACCATTGAACAACAATGGATATTATAGACATTAACAAGTCGTAGGCAATTGGGGTGGGAGCTATGAGGGCCCAGAAGCGTCCCCAAGTTGATTCGTCATGAATCATCGTGCAATAGAACAACGAGGGCATTGAGAGAAGTATCAAACTTCTCCCAGCATCATCTATCACAGCGTCACGCGTGTTGGATCTCTAGTAAGCGTTCTGTATCGGAACTCGTTCTCTATAGCAGAGATTGTGACCATGGAATTTAACATATCTAATGAGTAAAGGTAAACTGTTGACTCACTTCACTTTTCACTCTAACGATAAAATCTGCTAAAAGGTTCAAAGATAAGTTTAAAAAAATTGTGTCAGTTCTTATACTGATCAAAAGATTTACATAATATTTCTAATACAAAAAATACTTCTCTGCATTCTTAAAAAAATATTATCATTTATATCATACGCTTCACAATTTTATATGAAACCAGTTCACAATCAAACGTGCTACAAAATATACCAAAACAAAGAAATCATTAAAAAAATACAGAAGCCGTTGTAATAGAGAAACTCACAAAATAATAGAGACAATAATAATTAAGGGCCATGTCTGAACCATCGTTAAAAGGAAGAACCTTTAGATAAACCTGATAAACATAACCTTCGAAACGTTTCAAAATATAATAACTTCACTAACAAAGACAAGGCTTTGTGAAAATGAAATTAAAACAACAAAAGTCGAAGTTAAATTAGGTAAAGTTGAAATTTCGGGAAGCGTAAACGGCTTCTAAAGAATCGAAATGCAGGTTTAACTAACTAAACTTGAAGTGTTTTGAAGAAATTGGGTTCCGATACTTAATTTGTGGTTGTTCGTCAGATTCTTTATTTGAAGTTTATGATGAAGACTTTGGGATGGCCATGTATATATATAGGAATAATACAGCATATTTTAAGATTTAGTATGTATCATTACCACCACTGCCAAAATCATCTCATCCAACGTAAAATAAAAACATAATTGCTAGTTGGTTGCCAACCATAAAAGTAATTAAGAAATATTTTTTTGAGCCTCTCCTAATCAAGCTAACTGATTTTTACTCATGTGTTCCTTCCGGTCAAGTAACTTTTTTTCTTCATACTGTAAAAAAAAGTTGAAAAATGTCGGCGCCATAAAACTGCTTATCATATTTCTATATTCACATAAACTCAGCAGAACTTAGCCAACTGGGAAACATTTTGATTTGATTTTTTTTTAAGTTGACGAGGATATTCAATAACGGAAACGATTTCACTCCGCCACAACGTTCTTAACATTCCATAATACGAACTATCAACACTCCATAACATTAATATAGTATGTCAAAGTAAATATGCCATAGCGTAGGTATGAGTACGTTAAATTGGTCCCGCCTCCGCTACCGACTTGTAATATCCGGCATGGAGATTCATTTTGATCGCGCGTTTGATATAAACTCTTAATAGCTTTCCTGCATACTGATATTGAAGACATTTAACATACGGTTGATTACTGTTTCAGTTTTAAACTAATCGACTATTTATAACGAGGGAAGATATCGATTTTTGATCGACACTTGATTTTAAGGAAGAATAGTTGATATGGAAAAGGATTTTATTTTTTTTTAGTCACAATGATATCAGCAATTTGATACTTGTCCATCAAAGAGAAAGCTGAGCTAAACCTAAATATTGGTTTTCCTCTATTCAATTGTATTTGCCGAGCAAGAGCAAAGCGTCTCCGTTTCAGCTTGGACAACAATGATTTCCGGCTGTTCTCCTCTACAGGTCGCATTTTCTCAACCGGTTCTCGTGAAATTTTGTGATCATGTTCGTTAATTAAATGGATTTTTTTCAAAACGGCGGAGATATGGATCATTTCGAAGAATTTAAAAAAATGTCACAAACCTTTTTTGTCCGAACAACTTTTTCATCCGATAAACTTCAATGGTTCGGGGGGGTAAGGAATTGGAAAATAATGAAAAACTCGCTAGGTTTACCAGCTTACAGAGCCACTAGTATTACATACTGTATAATACAAATGACATTTAAATCTCTACTTAACCTATCTTGTAAATATAACAGTTTAAATGTTGTACTTACAAAAAAGATTCCGACCAATTGAGTACCTCCTCCTTTTTGAAGAGGTTTAAAAAAATTGAGGATTGTCGAGATAATAAAAAAATCACGTACTTTGTTACCAATTCTAATTGATACTACCTTAATTTTACCTGGGATCCTTATTTTACCTCTTGGGGTGAATTTTGGGAAATCTTATTTTACTGCGCCTCTTTGAAATATTTACTCCAAAAATCTCTAGGGGCATTGATAGCCACTTATTTCAGTTCTTAATTAACTTATTCCTAAGTACCTTAGGCCTATTTTACTTTATAATAATATATATTAATATAATGATTGGATTATTCTAAAATTGTAGCCAGTCAGAATCTGTATATGATTGATTGACAAGAACTTGTAAAATGTACATGTATAAAGTCTTAACTACACGTTCAATTTACCCTGACTTTTAAAAAGATAAACTAAAAATTAAAATCAATTTCATGAAGTTTTACAATACTCTAAAATAACATAAGTCTTTTTCTATAGGATCATATAAAAACCTTAATTAGAGTAGGTATATTCAATTAAGTTCTTAATTTGGTTTAGTACAGGTAAACACAAAGTTAAACGCTTTACCGATGTCCAGAAATAGATAATAATCTTTTTTAATGAATAATAATTTTTGTTATCGTAACAAATTCCAGATTTTACGTTTCACGGTTATAAACTTTTCATTTCCGCATTTACGATTGAAAGTAAAATGGCAATAAAAGCTACGTAAGAGATTGTCGTCCAGATACTTTGTTTTCATTGGCACGTATAAAATAAGGTGTTTTGATCTGTTTTGCTTAATTAAATTGTATTTCTATTGTAAGATAATGAGGCATGACCCTTATAATCCTGAATTATTTTATTTTTATAAACATGGCAAAGTGGAACAGAGGAGTTTTGAGTTTAGAAAACTATTGAACTTCTTCAGACTAAAAGTAATGAAATTAATTCAAATAGTCCTTCAGAGACACTTGGATTGTCAGGTTCAGAAGGGCCTGAAATTACTCTTTTGAAATCAAACTTATATTTATTACATGAAATAATAATGTCCTCTGCATGTACAAGCGGTACATTCAATCATACATTGTAAATTAAATATTCGTTAATCTTTATCTTTAAATATAAAATTCATAGTTCCGAATTGACCACTGATTGACATATTAATATACAGCCTAAACTGTAGGTCCTAGAGACTTGAAACGAAAGAGTATTCATTTTAAAATATAAGCGACCACTAAGAAAAACTTTTTTGAAAATCACCTCTAAAGTCGATAAAATAGCGAGGAAATTAGTGTTGTAATAAGCCTTCTGTCCAAAATTTTTCATCTTAAGCAGTTATTTCTATACCTATACTATAGGTACTATCTCAGATAACACGCACTTGGTATTCTTCCATTATCATTCTCACGTTTCCTGAAGTCATCATTCAATCTAACGTAGTACGAAGGATCAGAAGCATCTATTATGCAATCTTCATTCAAGGACCAATCTAATGCATTGGTCTATATTGGAACTACCAAATTCCATTAGCTATGTCCATATTTGTACTTCCGTAAGATTTCTTACCGAGGATATTGTTGACAAACACTCCTAAGTGTTGTTTCAAAACATTCGCCTATCTCTATTCTATTTAAATGATGAAATTTTTCCTGGGATTTGTTATTTTAAAACAGCAATTTTTTCAGATACCGTCAAACATGAAGGTAAATTTAATTAGGTATTTCTCTGAAAAGCTTTTTATGTATAGAGTTATTAAGTATACCTATATCTATCAACTGCTTTATGTATGCTTATTTGCAATTTATCTGCATAAACCATGAATGTATGAAGAATTGTATATTTTTTTGCGATTTTAGTGTTCGTTCCTTATTAAAAGTGATTCAAATTGAAATTACCCTGTAGAAGCTTTTCTCATGTCAAAAATCTGTTGCCAAACACCAGTTGGTGTATTTCGGTGATTGCTCTTGAGAAAAAATTCCATTTTAGCTTACCATCCTAAGGTATTTTTGTTTTTTGTATTGTAAATCTCCGCCTCAATCCCAGTCAGAGCCCAATCCCAGCCAGAGAGCCGAGAAATAATATCAAAATAATATTCAGAAGAGTGAAAAATAATCTTGAAATATAGCATGTAAAGAATAGTCTAACAAACTTTATGAGACGTGGCACTTTATGTAATTCATATTCCCGACGCAATATCGGGCCTTTCTCTTCATAGGAACGTTTAAAATGAAAATATCTCCTTTGAGTGATATGAACCGAGACACTATGAGTCTGCAAGTATTCCAATATGCTGCCCTCTACTAGATGCATTGGCTAGAATATAAGCTGTAAATTGTACTTTTTTAATTATATTGATAATACATTGTAAGTATCTAAGAGCTTTTACTTGTCATGATCGAAATTTTATTTCAATGTGAACGAATAATGGCGGCGCCGAAGTCCGCCAAATTAATTTGTTTTGGAATGGACTGTATTTATTTTAATAATTGAAATTACTATCTATTTCTAGTAGTTTAAAGCGTGTCTCATGCAAAGAATGTATTTGGATAAAGGAAAGGATTCGCATACCCAATCGATGATGCTTTCTTCTCGTCGTTGGTAATTTTATTGGCTCCTTTCCATTCCCTGATCCAGTTTTGAAAAATGTGCGAAAAGAGATCACAGGCGTGTCGTGATATAGCTATTGCATTACTTGCGGGTTTCTTTAAGATTTTTGCGTTATAAGCGAACTTTAGCAGCCAGACATGATCGCGCGGGCGCAACCATCTTCCGAATACGCCGCGCCAGTGTTGCCACTTGCAATATGCGGGAATGGTAGGGTTGGGACGGGTAGTTAGGGAGGAGACACTGAATTAAGAAAAATAGTTTACTAATTGGCGCCACCATTTCCAGCCGCCCTTAAAGGGTTACCTTTAAAAGATATAACCTTTATAAAACTGCGGTCTATGTATGTAGAGCGTAATAATACATGTGCAAATATAAGGCGGAAAATACAAATACTATTTAAATAATAATATATATATAATAATAATAATATACATAAGTATGTACGACTATTAAAGTAGCTTATATTAATTATTGATTGGGTAAGGGGCAAAGTCGAACTACAGGTCTAAGATAAGCTCCTTTAGAAGTCCTAACCGTAGCTACGCGAATAATACCATCCTTAGAAGGATGAACCTTATCAACAATCGCTAATGGCCAGGCCAAAGGTGGCGCGTTATCAACTATAATCACTACGATGGTTCCTGGAGTGATAGGAACGGAAGGAGTATTCCACTTTTCTCTAACTTGCAGGCCATGTAAGTAGTCGATCCTCCATCGCTCCCAGAACGACTGAACTAATTTGTCTAACAGAGAATGCCGCTGAAGTATATTTAGATTTTCAGTCTCTACTAGTGGTGCAGGCAACGAATACAACGGGGCTGTATGCAAAAAATGACTCGGAGTCAAAGCCGTAGGCTCCGCGGGATCTGAACTCAAAACGGTAAGAGGTCGCGAGTTTAACAAGCATTCTATCTGTACGAGGATCGTATTCAACTCTTCATAAGACAGAAGCTGTTGTCCTATAACTTTGAACAAATGCGTTTTAATATTTTTGACCATACTCTCCCAACAACCACCGAAATGTCCTGAAGCTGGGCAATTAAATTTCCACGTAATGCGATTTTCGGTGAGTTCCTCCTGGAAACGAGGTCGATATACCTTAGTTAAAAACTCATACAGTTCTCGTAAGTACGAGTTAGCACCTACGAAGTTCGTCCCATTATCAGAATGGAGATACTGTACGGGACCACGACGCGAGAGAAACCGTTTTAAAGCAGCAAGGAAACTCGGTGAGCTAAGATCAGTAGCTACCTCAATATGAACGGCACGCGTCGTAAGACATGTGAAAACACAAATATAAGCCTTTTGGCTATGAACTCCCCTTCGCCTCACTGGCACATATGGGATAGGACCGGCATAATCGCAGCCGGTATGCGTGAAAGCCTTTGTTGCTTGCTTAGTTCGACTATCTGGCAGATCAGCCATAAGGGGAAAGGTGGGTCGCGGTTTCATACGGAAACATGTATTGCATTTATGAATTCTCTGTCGTACAACACGACGTGCGGATAGGATCCAGTATCTCTGTCTAAGCAGAGACATTAAATGCTCTGGTCCTGCATGTAAATATTTACGATGATAATGATCAATGAGCAAATCGATCACGTGATCATTACGCGGTAAAATGACAGGGTGCTTGTGTGCGTAATCGAGTTCGGAATTAACGAGACGTCCGCCGACGCGGATAAGTCCATTATCTAAAAACGGTTTTAATCTATTAAAAGCGGGAGAACAAGCTTTGTCACCTTGTAAATTTATCAATTCGTTAAAAAAGTACTTATTTTGAAGAATTTGCAGCAATTTATTTTCCGAAAATTCTAAATCACTCGCGGTAATAGACTCGCGGCGTGGTAATAGCTTTCCGAATCTACATATATAAACAATTATTCGGACGAGTTTACTCCACGACGATGTGCGTTGAGCTAACTCAAGAATCGCAGAATCAATTATGGGATTTACAACCGGGTGTGCTAGAACCTTTTGTTCGAGCACTTCCGGTGGCGGATCAAGTATATTATCATTAATAGGCCACTGTGGTGGATCCAAAGACATCCATGAAGGTCCATGGAGCCACAGTGGATGCGTTAGTAACTTAAGTGGTGTAATACCACGAGACAAACAGTCTGCGGGGTTTTCAATCCCCGCGACGTGATGAAAATTCTCCGCGGGAATATTTTCCGTCAATTTAACAACGCGGTTGGCTACAAAGGTCTGCCAGCGGTGGGGTGAACTCTTAATCCAGTAAAGTACAACCTTAGAGTCGGTAAATGCATAAGTTTGCATTGGAAAACGAACACTATAATTATTCAAAACTGTACGCATTATTTTTGCTAGCAGTACAGCTCCGCAGAGTTCTAAACGAGCAATAGAGTGCGGTGTCGAAGGAGCCACCTTAGATTTCGCACATACTAATTGAACGGTAATTCCAGTAGCCGAGCTGACATGTAGATATACTACGCCTCCGTAGGCCTGCTCACTGGCGTCCGAAAACCCAACCAACGAAACAACACAGCCATCTCCTACACCTAAGTGACGAGGTATTTTAAATCCATTTAAGGCGGGTAATTCTTGACAGAACTGCTTCCACGATTTAATGATGTGAAGAGGCGGTACGTCATCCCAATCAATGCTCAACTGCCACAACTGTTTTATAAGCAATTTAGCATAAAGAACTGTAGGAGCGGCAAACCCCATAATGTCCCAAAGCCGCGCGATTGTGGACAATATAACACGTTTAGTACACACATCCTCGGCGGGTGATGAAATTTTAAAATAAAAATGGTCTGTGTCCGTAGACCAGTGTAACCCCAATATTTTGTGTGACACTGATTTATCAAACTCTACCTCGGCAGCAAGTTTGTGCGATGCGGGTAAATTATTTAAAGCCGTTTTACAATTGCTGTTCCACTTCACCATGTCCCACTGACCCTTTTTAAATAGACTGACGATATCTGCTGACACAGCGGCTGCCTCAGACTCTGTCTCTATTGAAAATGCTATATCATCCATATAGAGGCAGGAAGAAACGATTTCTTTGGCGCGTTGGTACTCAGGAGCGGAACCATCATCACTGAGCAGCTGTTGGACCGTGCGCAATGCATGGTAGGGACTGGACTTCAATCCGAAACAGACTCTATTGAACTGATAAAGGACGAGCGGGTCTTGCGGATTAAATCTATATAAAATTCTCTGATAGCGACGGTCTATCTCTCGTACAACTATTTGTAAAAACATTTGACAACAATCCGCGGTCATAGCTACGGCATAAAGTCGGAAATTTAAAATAATTTGAAAAAGATCCCCTTGTAAATTTGGTCCACTATGAAGGACATCATTCAGCGATCGCCCTGAGCTAGTTCTACAACTAGCATCAAGGACTATTCTTAATTTAGTCGTCAATTTATCCTCGCGAACTACTCCGTGGTGCGGAATTATATAGGTGGGATTTAATGAATCATAACCATCGTCCGGAGGGGCGAGTGAGAGATAGCCTTTATTAATGTACTCAAGTATCACATCGTCATAAGCGATCTTTATTTTAGGCGAAGATTGTAATTTTTTCTCTAAACAAATAAAGCGTTTCTTAGCAATTTCATATGAATTACCAAGTGAAAACACGTCTTCGCTAAAAGGTAATGCGACGATATAGCGGCCACTGGCATCATCACGCTCAGTAGTCGCGCGGAAAAAATCTTCACATTCAACGTCACCTTGACGTTGAACGGGCGGGACGGAAAGCTCTTCGAGCTCCCAAAACTTTCTAATTATCGTGTCTACTGGCTCCTGTACTATAGCACAACAACAGGTCCTAAACATGGTGGGTTCTGAAAACATAGGTACGGACCCCATGATGACGTATCCCAATACCGTTTCTAATGCAGGAGGAGATGATGATTTATCACGTACTACGCCAGGCAACAATAAATGCGGAAAAAGCGATGCCCCAATAAGTACATCAATTTTGTTAGGTACTGAAAATGTTTCATCAGCGAGCGGTAATTTTTCCAGATGTGGAAGTGCGGTAATGTCAATGGTTACGGTCGGCACCCTATCAGTGATTTGATCGACTACAAAGGCAGACACGTTATAATTTATATTTGAATTATAGCGGGAAAAAAAATTAAAATCTATAGAACCCTTAATAACCTTCTCCGATCCACCGAAACCCTTTATAATAGTATTTTGTATTGTTTGACTGCGCATTCCCAAACGATCGCAACATTCGCTAGTAATAAAGTGACTTTGAGAAGCGGAATCGAGCAACACACGCACAAGTTGCTTACAACCACTTGTATCGTACATAACTACCTGTGCAGTAGCTAGTAGAACAGTGGTTGCGCGTTTACATTGCTCCCTATCAATATGTTCGCCGCGCGGCGACAAAGAACGCGGGGCGGCAATCGATGTCGTACATAACGACACGTCCTTGTGTTGCCGGGCGGACGGCGGGGGAGTGGGCGCGGGCGCGGGCGAGGGCGCGGGCGCGGGCGCGAGTATCGCAGGCCTCGAGCCTGTGGAAGTGGAGGAGATGGCGGCGGCGCGGGAGGCGCGGGCATCGGGCGCCGGACCAGCCGGAGCGTGCCCAGGTATTGAATCTCGCGATAGCTCGGTTACTGGAGTACTCGGGCCCGGAAAGTTGCGGTTCGAATCTCGATTAAAATGAAGAAGCGTATGATGTTTGAAATGACAAACATGGCAAAAGGAATTAGAATTACACGATGAGACTCGATGATTAATACTCAAGCAATTTATACAAGCGTTATTTTCTTTAACTACCTTGTATCGTTCCTCTGGCGTCAACTTATTAAAACCTGGACACTTGTATAAGTGTTGGTGCGTTATATTATTACATATGCATTTAACATTTTTAATATTATTAGTATCGACCGTATTCAAATAAGACTGATATTTCGGCGGCGCGGGCAGCGGCACCTTAGCTTTGCTAGGGCGCGAACTCGACCGATCGCTCGATTTCTCATTACTAACTGGAGTAATTGGCTTGCGTTGAAATATTTTCGATTGATTTTTTATAAATTCGACCAATTCATCAAACGTCGGGATTTTAGAAGAGTCCGAATGAGTCTCAAACGTGCGAACAGTAGCATCATCTAATTTATTAAGTGCGATGTGTAAAAACATTAAATCTGATAAATTATCCACTTTCAGATTTTTTAAGGAACGAACAGCAAGGACAAACTTATCCATAAATAAATCGTAGTTATTAGCAGAGGCACTGGATAAAGGTTTAAAATCAAAAATCTGACTCATGAGTGAGGAAGAAAGTACACGCTTATCTTCATATCTGTCAACAAGTGCTTGATATATAAGTTGGTAATTTTCTGCATCGGGTGTGATGCCTGCACATGCAGACTGTGCCTTGCCTGTGATTTTACCTAACAGATAATATAACTTCTCAGCATCCGTGAGCGATGGATTATCGTGAATAGTTGACTTAAAACTTGCATAAAATAATGGCCATGAGCGAACGTCACCGTTAAAGGATACAAGTTCCATAGGCGGTAATTTTGGTTTAGATTTAAGCGGGGTTTTACTATCTACTTGAGTTTGTACTTGCGATGAAACTTGCGTTATAACACATTTAATACGACTGAATAATTGTTCAAATGAAACGAATGATTTATAATCAGGCGTCGCGGTAGGATTCAGCGAGAGGAATCGTAAATTATAACTATCCAAAGTTTGTTGAAATTCAGTACGAAGCGTATCTATGTTCGAACACTCACTGAGAAAAAGGTTCTTTGTCACATCGCTTGTGTGTGCGTCTCGCGATAAATCATAAATATTTTGTATAGTTTCATAAATAGCATTGCGTTTTGCATATAGCATTGATAATTGGACGTCACTTTCCTTTAGTTTCTTATCCTTATCAGCCATATTGATAATTATCAAATACGTAGAATAAAAACAAAATAGGTACCAAGTGAAACGAAATTGGACTCGTGACGTAAACACGGGCGACCGGAGACGGGCGGTCGCGGCGCGCGGCTCGGGCGCTAGGGCGCTCGGCGCGCTCCGCACACAATATCGAGATTACCCTCACAAACGAGTGACAAATTCTAAAATAACCTTAACTTGAAATAGTAAAATCAATAATTATTTTAAACTACTTTAGTTTTGTATCTTATTTATGGTAATGTAATGAAAACAATTATCGACGAACGAATATAAGTAGTAAGAGATACTAAGTAAGCTAAGTACCTAGGTAGGTACTTAGATACTAAATTAAATGCGGGGGAAGCACACGATTCGATCGTGGCGGTTTATATTATATGTTTAAGTAAATACAAGTTATACGTAAAATACTGTTAGGTTAATATAATACCTAGCGATGCGGGCAAATAAATTACCTAGTTACTAGAAATGTACACTACTACATACGGCGTACGTGACACGGGAGAAATATATACGTATTAGGTATTTAAATACATATAATATAGATGCGTTTTAATAAATATTTGCGTTGGAGATATAATAAAGAAGGTTTGAATGCGGGATGGATAATAAATGCATAAATAAACTAAATATTACAAATTATCCGGCTCGAAGGACCACTTAAAATGGCGGCGCCGAAGTCCGCCAAATTAATTTGTTTTGGAATGGACTGTATTTATTTTAATAATTGAAATTACTATCTATTTCTAGTAGTTTAAAGCGTGTCTCATGCAAAGAATGTATTTGGATAAAGGAAAGGATTCGCATACCCAATCGATGATGCTTTCTTCTCGTCGTTGGTAATTTTATTGGCTCCTTTCCATTCCCTGATCCAGTTTTGAAAAATGTGCGAAAAGAGATCACAGGCGTGTCGTGATATAGCTATTGCATTACTTGCGGGTTTCTTTAAGATTTTTGCGTTATAAGCGAACTTTAGCAGCCAGACATGATCGCGCGGGCGCAACCATCTTCCGAATACGCCGCGCCAGTGTTGCCACTTGCAATATGCGGGAATGGTAGGGTTGGGACGGGTAGTTAGGGAGGAGACACTGAATTAAGAAAAATAGTTTACTAATTGGCGCCACCAAATAATAAACGAGAAAGATTATTCTTTTTCTTTCAAAAAATATATATAGGTAGTTTCTTCATAAAAAATTTCGCGTCTTACATAAATTTAAGAACATTGATCACTTAACAAATTTAAAGTACTTTATTTCTTATACTAATTTCACATATAAACATGGTGAACTAATCCCTAATCGCATGGATGCCACTAAAATATTATAGACACAATAATTAAAGACTTAAAGTAGGGTAAAAATATTAGAGTAGCTATTACGAGTATTAGAGAATACCTACATTAAAGAATTTTGTAAAGACCAACTTAGAGATACATGAATGAAACATTCAAAAGCATTTCCAACATTTGAAACAGTATGAGGCTGATGAGCAAATTAATTACTCAGCTGAAAGCGTGTACTTTCCGAAGGACATGGCTAGCGGATCCATTAGTCCGGGGTTGGGAGACTAATCGAACGGAAGTAGTGCAATATCCGGTACACCGATTTCAGTCTGTCGCAATTTGTGTCTAGCTTTTATAATCATTATTCACTTGGAGCATTTCTCATTATACTTCTTCATAATAACTTTTCTATAATAGAGTGAAAGCGCTTCATCCGGTATCTCAGTATATTTTTTTATTTACTACTAAGGCAGTAAATAAGTAGCTGATTCTGTAAAAATCTTGTCACATTATTTTTAAAGAACCTCTACTCGGTATCATCATGACCATCAACATCGTTATCATGAACTCCGCTTTCTTCTCTATTTATAGTATTTTTTTAAAAGTTTACATAAAGCTGATCTCTCAATTGTCTATGCCCACGGATGTTGTATCATCGATCATTTGTAACAATTTAACGACAGCATACATCAGTTTCAATTTCATGCATTGTGTCAGGTGTTTTGAGGAACGACATGGCGTATGACGTGTTCAGCGAGTCGAAACCTATCGGAAAATTTACGAAAAGAGTAATTTTCACAACATTAATTATGTCAACAAATTAAACATGTTTTACAACTTTTGTGAATTGATAGCCATTGTTGTTACTAGTAATAGATGAATCGTTTACTTGTTTTATTAAAAGTAGCGTCCAGTGGAATGAAATCAACTAACTCTTCAATTTAGGCTTAGTAATCTGTGTAGGTACATAATAAAAATTCTTAGCCAGACTAACTGATTGGATAAAAAATTTACAAGCCGTTCCCATAAGCATTCCCTATGGAAGGTTTTTTAAAAAATCTACCACAAAGGAATATAATAGAGGATCGAAAAATTTAGGGTCTGAAAATAATAGATACTTTGATGTACAAGCAAAAGAAGTGTTTTCGAGCATATTAATTGACCCTAAATTGTATGTATAATAAACTAAAGCCCAAGTAAGTACTTCAATAGCTTTCTACGTCACGCACGGCATAGATTCATTACAAGCAAACTCACCCTCCGAAACTACAAGTAACCAAACCAACATAATAGATTGAATTGCGAACTGTGCAAATTGAGCAATTCCTCCATTACATACAAGCGAGCAGGTAACTCCTAACAATTCTGTGGTTAACCGTGGACACAGATGTAACATTTACAAGGTCTTAGTACCTAATAAGTATAGATATTAGGTTTAAAATAGAATATAAATGTATTTATTTGTACTATGCATTGATTACTTATTTGTATGAAGGATAACCAACTGTTATTTATATATTTAACAGATAAAATCTAGCATATATTTTATACAACCTTGAATTTTTGCATCATCACAATACCGGCTATCAAAAACCCATTATTCAAATTACGTTCGTTGAAACTTCTAATCTAAGACCAAAAGCGACCTTAATAAGGCGCTTTCCGTCTAAATCCTGCAAAAGTATACTTAAATTGTAAGAGGTGCTTACCTACGAAATTGGAGGGATTTGTCTTAGCTGAGAAATTTATATCCTCAGGCTAATTGGTAGGGTTTTAATTAAAAGAATAAATTTCTTAACATAAACACTTTGTTTAAGTTTCTAGCGTATGGTGACCTTTTTATTACTGTTTTGGAATTTAATTTCAAAGCTGTTATATTTTTTAAGGATAGCACAATATAAAATTGTATAATTAAAAAACAATTTATGTATATAATAGAGTACCAATATTCAACAAAACAGAGGATATTGCAATTCTTTTAAAGGGGTTAAAAAAATGGATGAGGTGAAGCAAATAAAAGATTTAATCTTCACCGCACAACCCTGCATCATAAATATTTACGATAACGCGACAGATATTGGAAAATGTATAGCCAGTTTATAAAGGTAAATTTTCACTTAGTTTTATTAAAACTCCTTTCATATCATTCTAAAATGTTATCTAGGTACCTACATATTATATTGTTTCTTAGTAACATAGATAAAATTATGATGAAATGAATAAACTTTATGTTACATTTTGAGGTAGCAACAGATTGGCTAAAGTTTTCAAACAAAAGTTTTCGGGCTTTATAAATTTCCCAAGGGAGACGAAATAGTTCTGTTTAAGTTTAGGCAGAATTTAGTTTTGTTAGGACACTAATATTAATATAATACGTATGTGTATGTACATACAGCTAGTATGTATTTATTTAAAATTTGCATTAAAATAATAAACTTTACAACAAAAAAAACAATCAAATCTTTGATTGTTTTTTTGTTTGCATTGAATAGGTTCCGTAACTACTGAAACGATTTGAAAAAATCTTTCACTAATAGAAAGCTACATTATTCCTGAAGGTTATATCCCGGTAACGCGAGTGAAACTAGTATTTTATAAAGCACAAATACTAGGTACCTACTGCATTTCACAATTCCCACTTGATTAAAAGTATAGAGCAAATAAATGTAATTGTTCTGATAACTTATTGGTATAAAAATGTTAATAAATAGAGCGGTAGGGTTAATTTTGTCACATTTGCAGTTTTATAATATGTTTCGGATATCATTTCCTCAACATATCTGTTTCGTCTATAATGGGGCTATATTACGAAACTCCATACAAATTTGTCAAATTAGATGAAACAAAAGATAGTTAACTGGTCGAATAAATGCCATCCGAAACATATCTAGTATAGTAACTACTAGCGCAACACTGTTTATAACAGCGAGTCTTGAAGAATTTCATTAGATTGAACTAGGTTAGAAAAAAATCTAATGAAATCCTGAAATCAACATACCGTAAAGTGTGTCGCGTCCGGATTACAAATTTGCCGTCATCAATCACGGTCACTAGCTATTACTTAAACCGACTTTTTGCGGTTTTTCCGGCAAAATAGGGTACTCGTAAATAAAAGCGCTTTCGAAATTTTACGGTTCATAAAACTCGGTGAAACTCGCCGGTGCTTGAACAACTAGCTACGGATCTCTATGCATTTAGTACCCACTATATCCATCGGTCGTTGAAAATAAAAGGTAATCCCGAACAATATTTTGAAATAAGTTAGGTAATCAATATTTATAGGCCTTTCAAGCGAACAAGTCGAAGGCAAATGTAACTAATAAAATCTAATAATTAACATTAATCTTTACCATCCATAATAAAGAGGACGAAGTAATAAAAGAAGATTCCACTTTGAAGCGTAATATCATGGAGGTAAAATATTTAATGTCAGCCATATTTTTCCCACTGTGTAATAAATCCTTACTCTGTAAATGGCAGATCGTTTGAAGCGATGCATTTACCTCGTCGTTTCATGATAATTTTCAGAATGATCTAACTGACATTCGATCAATTGTTTTTTGCCTGGAAAATGAGACATCAATTCACACAGATATTTGTAATTTAGGTCTGAAAAGTGATCGTTTGTCATGTCTATAAAAATGTGACAAGTACATTACGATATGAGAGTACGAGATAAAATATTTTACATTATGTATTTATTACTATTTGAGATGTTTTTTTATAATATCACCAGTTTAATAACTACCTAACACAATTTTATAAATTAACACATTAAAATAGATTCAAAAATCTTTAATAAATGTTTTACGATGTAGTAAATTTAATGTCAACTTAAAGTAAGAACTTTCATAACGCTTTAATGTCTTTTATGTCGTTCTTAAAAACAGTATCATATTTTAATAAACTTTAACGTTTAATAAGTATAAAGTTTTTGATACGAAATCCTAATTAATAATGTTGATGGTAACGCAAAAACTTTATTATGTTATGCTAAATGGTGCGCAACTTCAAACCATTAATTAAGTAAATATTTCCCGTAGGGTATTTTTGTATATTATGCTGCCACATTCCTACATTTTTTTTTTACCTTTTACGAAATTATGATAATTAGGAATAAACTTAGTGTAAAATCTCTGGTAAAAACCATTTGCATGAAAATATTTATGCTTGTTTTTCATTTTTCCTTCCAAAAATTCCTAAAAAAATCAATCTGCATAGTAATATTTTTTATCAAAAAGAAGTTAAATCATGTCATAAATAATGCATACCTATTTATTCCAATAATCTATTATATAAAAGAGTAGCGGTTTTTTGGGTAAACATCCCCCTGCCTACACCGCTGAACCGATTAATGTGAAATTTGGCATGTGCATAGATTTTGTCACGTAGACCCCATTTAAGAAGCGATTTTTCGAAATTCCTTTCCGCAGTGGTGGAAACGGGCCCTTTGTGCGATTTTAAGAATCTTAATATCTCTGGAACCGTAAGGTCTAGGAGTCTGAAATTTTTAATGTTGCTTTTTCAGTAAAAAATATTAGATATGGGTGCGAGCGTTTCTCAAACTTTTGTCTATGGGAGGAAAATTAAAAAAAATAAGGGATTTGCTTTGTTTCCGTTAAACCTTGATAACTTTGTGAGTTTGAATGTTACAAACTCAAAATTTATATTGTAGGTAGTTTAATAATACTGCTAAAATGTATTTTCGGCGTTTCTCAAACTTTTTTTCTTCGAGGAAGATATTACCGATGGAAATTATGCATTTTTCAAACTTTTATATCTCTGCAACGGCTGAAGATAGGCAAATGAAATTTCGTATACGCGTTATGCTATACAAATACTAGAAATTTCAACTTGGTGTTTGTCAAAGTTTTGCCCATAGACAAAGTAAAAATGTCGAAAATTTACTTTTAGCATCCTGTTTTTCTCAGTTAATATTCATAGCAGAAGCTTGATTTTTGGAATATAAGCTTTCTACAGTATTTGTTTTGAAACGTACTATCAAGTTTCTCAAACTTTTCATGCGGCATAAAGAGGTGAAATATCCAATTTTTGCACTTTAATATTTTTGTAATGGCTCAAGCTAGGGACTTTACATTTGGAATATAAACTATTCAATACAATTGAAATAATATTCAAATCAGTGTTTCTCAAATTTTTCATAGTTGTCAATTTTATGACACCTTAAATTATTTTCTATCAACCTGTATAACGGAAGTACTATACAACTGAGAAGCATGATTTTTTGGAAATAAGCTACCCTTAGCAAGCACTATAAGAATCCTAAAGCATTTTGCAATACTATTTAGCAGCAAATTGTTATAGAGGGTGGAAAATTTTATTTTTGACTTTTAATATTTTTGCAATTACTTAAGCTAGGGTTCCAAAATTTTAAATGTAGACCATGTAACATAAGTGTAACAACATGCAAGTCAATAATTAAAAAGAAATATATCATAGACAATTTTATGACCTTTTTAATTTTTTTTTATCAACCTGTATAACGCAAGAACTATTTAACTAAGAAGCATGATTTTTTGGAAATAAGCTACCTATAGCAAGCACTATAAGAATCCAAAAGCATTTTGCAATACTATTTAGCAATGAAATGTTATAGAGGGCGGAAATTTGTATTTTGGACCCTTAATATTTTTACAATTACATGAGCTAGGGATCAAAAATTTTGGGTGTAGACCATGTAACATAATTGTAACAATATGCACATTAATAATTTTAAACTTTTTAATCATAGACAATTTTATGACCTTTTTAATTTTTTTTCATCAACCTGTATAACGCATTTCCTATTGATTTAAGAACCACGAATTTCTGGTTATAAGCTACCCATAGCGAGAACTATAAGAATCCTAAAGGATTTTGTAATACGATTTAGCAATGCAATGTTATAGAGGTGAAATATTTCATTTTTGCCCTTTAATATTTTTGCAATTACTTGAGCAAAAGATCCAAAATTCAAACACAAATGTAACAACATAGAAATCAAAATCATTCTAAATTTTAGTCATAGATATTTATATGATTTTTCAAAAAGTTTATCAGACTGCTATAAAGCTACTCTATTCATATAAGTACCATATTTTACGAATTTAAGCTATCATATAGCAAGCATTGTTTATAGCAAACTAAGAACCCTTCCACTCACAGTATTGTTCAACTTTCATGCCAAAATAAAGTAACAAAGCTTTAAATTTTCTTCAATATCTCAAACAAGTGATCTAAAATTATAATACTTAGCATTTAGTTTATATAAAATAACTAGCTGTTCCCCGCGGTTTCGTTCGCGGGTTTATAAGTAGCTTATAACCTTCGGGGATAATGTAGCTTCCCAATTGTGAATCAATTTTTCGAATCGGACCAATAACTCCGGAGATTAGCACGTTCAAACAAACTCTTCAGCTTTATTATTACTACCTATAGATAGATTAAGTTTTCACCCAAGAAATAAAAAAAAAAAAATTGTAAAAATAAACTCAAAACCAATTTTGAAATAATTAGGACCTTCTTATGTAGTATTTGTTTCTATGAAATCCGTATATAATATCTACAACAATTTAACTTAAAAATATTCAACGTTAAAGCAATTATCATCAAACAAATTACGTATAGGACTTCATGTCGGTGAAGTCGTGCATCGTTCGGTTCTTTTCGGTATTGGTCGGGTTACATCGGGCGCCGCGTCGCATCGCCCGTGCTATACAAAAATAAATAAATATCCTGGGACATTCTTCACTTTTTTTTTTTCAGGTTTTCAATTGCATAAAGATTTTTCCAAATCCGACTGGTAGATCCAGAGATTAGCGCGTTCATACAAACAAACAAAAACTCTTCAGTTTCATTATAGTTTAGATAGATAGATAAGTATATAGATTATTATTAGTATAGATAAATTATAGATAGGTTTATGTTGGCAGTTCTTGACAATTTTGCATCAATCTGTATTGTATCATTGAGACAATCATTTAAGAAGCTGTCTTTAGTTTCTCACAAGTTCTGGGATAAAAATACCTACCTTCTTATCTCACGGGTCTACCTCTCTGCCAATTTTCATTACACACTGTTTGAACGTTTAGAAAGAAAGAAGAAAGAAAAACTTTTATCTCCTGCATTGCATGCCATTCGAATCTTATAAAAAAAAAATTCCAACATAAAAATTCAATATACCTACAAAAATAAAAAATAATAAGAAGGCTGTATGGCTCTGAATCTTTGACCGTTTTTTTTTAACGTAACAAAAACTTATGTATGACTAATAATGGATTGTAATTTTTGACAAGTATTTAGACGTGAAAACTGAACTCCACATGCTTAATATATTTATGTAGCATTCAATCGTCACAGAACTATACCTGTCCCTGGATATTAAATAGCCTAAAACCTTCATCTAGGAACCTGAACCTAAAAGGGTACCTATCTTTGAAAAGCGCTTCATAATCTGTACTGTGGTTCTCAAGGTATGAGAATACTAACGGACAAATTGACCTACATATTATTTGGTTGGGTAAATTGAGAACGGGGTGTTCATGAACTCTAATGCGGGTGAAACCGCTGGGCGAAAGCTAGTTTAATATAAGAGCGTCATCATGTCATCTCAACATAAAACGAGAGAATACAGAGCGCGTTCACACAATTCACAATAAATATTTATGACTATATTTCTACTGGTTTTGTATCCCAAATAACAATGTAGAACAAGAGTTCCGATTGGTTCATAAAAAGCCAGTAGGAAGGTAATAATATTGAATTGAACACAAATATATTTGCTGGCAATCATAACATTTTATAGGGCGCCATAAAATTGTACAGATTTTTTCTTCCTGTATGTGTATTTATGATAGAGGAAGTAATTATTTCTTTGAATATGAATGTCCTATTTAGATGATATCACCACTGTTATAATGATGTATTTCTTCGATAAAAAGGCTGCTATGCTAATGCTTAGGCCTATGGCTTCAAACTTCATGATCAAGCCTAATGAGTTTGAACTTTCGTTTCACACTTTCAAACACATTACGGCGTAAAGGGTACTCTGTAGTAAAACTGCCTAGATTTTAGTATACCTGCAACACACGGCTGCAGTAATATTTTTCCCAAGCGTTGTTACAAAATTAGTCCCTCGAGTCATTGCTCAACATAAAGTACACTAGTACCTAAGGTCGTTAGTTTCATGCAAAAAATCTTTTAATAAAAAATAGAGCCCAATGCTCTATTTTTTATTAAAAGATTATTTTAGAAGAATGAGTAGAATAGTAATTTTAAGCATTTTAGTGCCTTTTTCACAGGAAAAGTTCATCATAAATATAAAGATATCGAATGAAATCCAAACGCTACTCAAAAGCAATAAAATCCATTGGTACAACACTTCCTATTTGTACCTCTGAAATACAAAGCCCAATGGTCTAGAAACCATTTCAATGAAAAAAACATGGCCCGATTTTTATCAACGTCTAAACGGTACGAAACCGTTTGGTATTTCATGCTTTATTTTGCTCGTTAGCACCAGTTCAGTAGGACCAAATTGGCACCTCGTTTATAAACTTGAAATTCAGTTCGAACTGAAATCGAGTTCTGTAGTTATTGATGTTGACATCGCCGTGTTTTGATTGGCGATAATGGCTTTATATTTGTGAATGTAGGTACCAATACCGTAGATCAATTGAAAGGTTTTATTTCATTAGAGTCTATGTAATTATATCGGTTACAAAACTGCAAATTAGACTCTATTGATATTTAATAAGTAAATAGTCGACCAGCCCCCACAAGCAGTAGGTACCTCGTCTGTCTACTGCGTAAGTGGCAGTTTTCGCCCTGCACACCATGTAGGAGGTAGGTAAGTGGACGACCCGTCAACTGTGACGTAGAATGTGACGTTGGTATCAATTTATAATATCAATTTATAGATTATTGTTTTCGAGGAGGACATTTTATTGGGACAGTGAAAAGTGTCCAACGACATTTTCATGACCAAAATTTGAGTTCATATTTAGTGAGCATTATTTTGTTCATAATATGTAAATACCAACAATATCTAAAATCATTAATTCCGTTAACGTAAGCCACTTGAAATTTGTGGTATAATAAAACCATTAGATACCATGTAAATGCAAATTAATATTTGAATGATGCAGAAATAAACATGAAAACTTTTTACAAAGCCTATTGCTATAGGTAGGTATATTATTTCTCCTTTGATGATTTACACGGTTCAAAGGTTTTGCAATTTATAAACCCTTTTTAGTAATAAAAGTATTGTGTTACGAGTACGTTGTCTGACCAATTCTTCTCACCTTTCGAACCTTTTTGAAATGATATTCATAGCTAAAGTTTTCTTTATTTTTATTCTATACCCATGTAAATACTTGAGTGGAAAATATGTGTGTAATATTACGTGTATTACTACCTGTTACTGTATTTACCTATTGCAAAACATGACAAGAAGCTGGACAGGACGAGTTTTGATTTCTGCTTGCAAGTGATAAGGTTTCGGAACTAATCATGCAATTACGAATTGATGGAATTGATAAATGTTGAAATAATTTGCACGAATAGTGTCATATAAAGCATGCTCCACATTTTTAATGGAATATATTAATATGGATTCTTACACAAGTGGTCCAGAGCTTTAAAGAGTATATTTCTCCTTGGGAATATATAATTTCGTTAGAACGGATAATGTGGTTTACCAGCACGGGTGAAAATCACCTAATTTGGCTGGTTAAGGTACTCAACGATTCAGCTAAAACTATTGACATAAAAGTGGTATAAAAAAAGAGAAATTATCAAATATTAATTAAGCTAAAAATATAAATTTTCACACGGCTATTTGTAGGGTTAATTTTATCACATTTGCAGCTTCATAATAATAAGACTAATCCACAATATTTATTATTTACTATCACATCAGGCTGCTTTTCCACCAGAGATGTGCTATGCAGCTATGATGTGAGGATGTTAAAGCTAGGCTTCAAAACTATGTGACCGTTTCCACTGATGCTATGTTATATAGTGGAGTAAGTAGGTAAGATGTGCTACGAAGAGAAAATGCGCTTACTGTAAGTAGGTAGGTACTCTGCTCTGCACATAGCTAAACTACTTCCAAACGTCCATAGCACCCATCTATCCATATGACAGCTTAGTAGAACTTGGTTCCATTCTATACTATGTAGAGTAATATGATTAGTGCAACGTAGCATAGCACATCTCTAGTGGAAAGGCAGCTTAAGACTTAACTAAATAGAGTCTCAACTTACCATCAACTTTATATACAGAGTAAGTACTAATTAGTTGCGAAACTTTACTAATAGCCCAGTAATTTTCACACAAGTATTTTAGGGTGGGGGAGAGGGGCTATTCATATGTAGTGGTGGAGTGGAAAATTTAATTTAATAATGGTTACCAACTTTACTGAAAGATATTTCACTGAATTAGAGAGCCAGTTTTCTCATGCTATATAAATGTGCGATCATCACGAGAATTAATATTTATTATATACGTTTCAAAATTGCAAATGGATGTATAATAATACCTACTCTTATTACTAGTATTTAGTACTGATTAGTAGATATACAGTATTGATTGTAGGTGTGTGTGGTGGTAGAATGTATTGTAACTTTCGACATTTATAAGCGCCATAACAGGGCCTAACTAAACTGAATAAAAGAGTTTTGATTTTGAGTTTAATTTGATTAAAGTACATTTATTTGTAAAGAGCGAGCTTATTCTACAATCTAAGCATCGGCGGTAGGAAGCTCCTTTGAAACCGCTCATTTGAAAACTACGATTCACCAACTACTGTAAAAGGCAAGTGCAATATTTTCTAACATATTACTGCCAAGTAACTAGCTCTTTGGCTTGGCAAAAACTTTCTCCTGTGAAATGAACTCGAACAGGGAAATAATAAATGAGATTGCTGGCGTAAAGTCGTACATAATTTAGGTTATAAACTCCTATCCGAGCCACTGGATTATGCTTCGCTTCCATTTCACGTGTCCACTTAGTTATATACCGGTCGTATATATTCTGAACACTGCACCAAATAAATGCATGAACTTTGTTTATTACGGTATATAGTATAAACGTTACATACTACATAATAATACTAAAGTAGTGGTATGTCAGTGGTCTATCATGGTACAAAAAATAAAAAAACTAACAGCAAGATTGATGAATTTGAAATGGCTTTGAACGTTAATTGTTTGCTTTATTTATTAGTAACTATACCTCGTGCTTTTTGGGATTAGAATCAGCTTTTATCTACCTCCATGAAATGGTTATCGGCGTGCCAATATATCTTTACACAATACCTTACAAGATTCCGAGGTTTGGTAGAGAAAAAGTAACAAACATCGAAACAGAATTCCTTTCATATTCATAACTAGCTGTTCCCCGCGGCTTCACTCGCTTTCCTGGAATAAATCAGGGCCTATAACCTTCGCGGATAATATAGCTTCTTCAACATTATTAGATAGATATAGATATTAATTTAATTAGCGCGTATAAAAAAAAAACTGTATGTTTTAGAAGATGAATACTACTGATTCATGAATATTCTACTAGTTTTTCGACCTTCTAGCGACCCTAAATCTAGCTGTGAAAGGATCACTGGGTTAAATGCTATCTTTATTGCATTGTCATAGTTTAGCTTCGTAACAGTTAATTATTTAACCAGCCATACAATATAACAATACATTTAATTGTCTAACATCCCAACTATACCACAAGTACCTATGTAATGTAAATACGCGTAGGTGTACCTACGAAATTGTTATCATTGCGAAGGCTCTAATGTGAATTGTATTCCGACATCAATCATCGTGGAATCCATTTGTAAGTTCACACTCCTGGTGCTGTTGCTATCTGTCACAGAGATGGGTCACGCCCTTTATTGTTTAATGTTACAATGATATATTCTATAAGCGTTAGTATTGGGTATGGTATGAAATGAAAAAAAATGACATTAAGAGGAGGCTATCTGCGTATGTCTCCGTCCCTTACTAAACTGACGGGGACAAGCGAGACAGGACAGACTTAATTTTAGTAAAAAAGATGGTTTTATGTTATTTAAAAAGAAACTAAGCCTTTTTTTTAAATAATAAGAACACTATTCCCTTTTTAATAGATTTCAAAATGTATGTTAATATTTTTCAAGTTATTTGGATGGCCCAATTAAGAGATGAATGCATTCTTAGTTTTAAAAAGGGGCATATTTACGATATTTTTTTCTGACGTCATTAATCAAAAATCCCAATTTAAAAAAAACTATTCCCCGTTACATATTCTCTTGGAACATATATTTTTTCCAAATCTCTTGAAACAAAGAATACAGAGTAAAAACATTTTAGAATCATCATTTCAATGGAGCGCTGAAGTAGTAGTAATCGAATAAAAGCAAGCTGCAAAACAGCTATACTAAATAAGAAGGGTAGCCAATCACAAGAAAGAGAGACAGATACGAATTTATCTCGAATGTACGCACGGTCGGTTCTATTTTTCAATCTACTAGATCACGTTTTACACTGGATGAGTTGAAACAATTCTGTAGGTACCACATTGTTTAGCGCAAGGGATTAAATGAAAATATATAGCTGGGTTTAGTTGTGTCGCAATTTATAAGCGTTTTATTTGTTAGCGTAGTAGTTTCAACAAAGGATCCTAGAATTATCATATCGTATATGGACTTTCCACAAGACTGGAAGAATATAATACTTTGTCAATTTTGACAAAAACTAATCAATGATTTTTCGTAAATGAAAACCTGGGGTAGATATTCCAAGCGTTAATCAATTGTATGATTTATTAAAATTCGAACGTTTCTATACTAGAGGTTTCTTTTCACAGATTTTCTTAAGTGTAACGTAATTAATAATATTAATACGATGGAAATTAATAAAAAATAATATAAACCCAACAAAATTTCATAATTTAATTTTGTATAATCGCTATAGCTTATACCTCAAACCGCAAGCTTTATATTGTATCTTTGAATGGGTACATGGACTTGAGAGGTGAACGTACATACGTAGCTATTCTCTAAAACTGAATAAGCTTTGGTACAAACTCACGCCACACATCGTTTTATTACAAAACTAGGTACCCGCTTTGTAATAAAACGATTGGGATGTTCTGAACCAGACCAAACCTAGAGATGTTGAAATGTATTAACACAAGAAATGTATAGTGTTGAAAATGAAATACCTAGACGTTTTTAAACTTACTTTGTTATATCTATTTTTGTTTGGTCATTTATTTAGGATAAGAAAATCGATGACAAATCTGAATAATTTTACAATGTATCCTTTTTTAACCCCCGTACCGGAGTGTTATAAGTTTGACGTGTCTGTCTGTGGCCTCATAACTCCTGAATGGATTGACCGATTTTAATGTAGTTTTTGTTTGAAAGGTGACTTAATCAAGAGTTTTCTTAGTTATGTTTCAAGAAAATCCGCTTAGCCGTGAGTCTCGGGGGTTTTCTCTTATTTTTATTTTTTTTACCACGAAGTCGGTAAACAAAATAAAAATAAGAGAAAACTAGTCATAGTTATCTAGGTAGTATGACCGCGGTATGGTTGAGGTACTACTCCAGTCGAAATGCTCTCAGAGTGAGAAACGCTATTCTCTACATCTTTTGAAATAGTCACTCTCTTTTAATTGATGCTATATATTATTTTGATGCTGATTTTTACCATCAATTAGATAATTTCTTCTGTAAGTAAAGTAAGTATATGTAGGTATTTGATATGCTACTAGAGCAAATAAGCAAATCCGAGAGCTAGTTAATATTATTGAGAAATAAGAAGCCGGTAAATAGATGCGAGCTACTTACTCAGTATTAAGTTTTGCAATTTCTTTTAATCTAAAAAGTAATATTTTTAATGTTGGTAGAAGAGTGACAGCATTCATTATATTCAAGGTAAACTTTGGGCCAACAAATATTTTCAAGCTCTACAAGTTCGTGTAATAATGACTAATGACCCTTATTAGCCAAAAATTTTCTTTTTAGACTCCAAAAAAATGGTTCTTTTGTAAAAGTTTTTTTAACAAAATTTACTGGAAGACATCATTTGTATTCTGCTTATGTTACTTTCTAGTTTGTGTTTTCTTCTTCTTCATAATCTTTATGTTTACTATAGACACCAAACTTTACTATCGCAGGACATTACCTAATAATTCAGTAATTATAAAAATGGAAAATAATAAATAATATTTATTAAATACTATGAAATGTTGTTTTCACAAATTACTAATCAATTCCGAAGTCGTGTCTTATTTATTTGTAGAATTCTTGAATATACTAATAAATACTTGAATAAATATTAGCAAATGCTTTTTATACATGATGTTGAAGTTACAAGAACTGAAGCGTGCTAGCTTTCAATGCCTAGAATGCAACGAACTCTCCAATGTTACTACCGGAAACATAGGTTTCAAATCATTTTATCTTATGGTACTTTGAATAAATTATTGATTCTCATACGTCGATTGCGTAGGTAGTTACATTTTAGATAAATAACCTATTTGGAACTTTAAACGAGTTAAGTTTGTAATGTATGTGTGTGTACATAATGTAGGCATTAGTTTTGTGTTTGAAATCCGGGGATTCTAACTTTATTTCTACGCTAACTTTAATTTACTTTTGGCGTACCTATGATTTAAGTTTGTCCCATTTTTAAGCGTAATTGGAAACCAATTTACACTGATAATATGAAGTGAAAAGATTTATATTGTATTGAATAAGCTCAAACATTACTAGACGGATCTTTCACCACGAACGAATGATTTTTTTTATTTATTTTTTTTAAATAAAACAGGGAACACCTACAAAAATTCCAATAATGTAACACAAGGTATAACAAAATACCTATAATATTCCTTACATTACGCAGATTTTGAGTGAAACTGCGATCCGGAAAACAAATCTATCTATTTGTAAACCGCACCCGTTTTGACAGCACATCTACATCAATGTGCCAAAATGAGACAATCAACAAGAGACTTTTAAGAGAAAGGCCCATTAGATTGTGACTTTAAAATAAAATCAAATAACCTAGAAAGGCTGGTTGTGGTAGGTTGAACACCTACCCGTGTGGTGTTACTGGATCACCCATCGGGCGCGTCCCCAGGGTTGCGGATAGGGGAATGCCCTCCAGATATGGGGGGTACCGGGTCTAATGACCCGGCGCGGACAAAAACCAGAAGGGAGGAATTAACCCCAGCGATGGGGCGGGGCGGGCCTGTTTTGGCCTCTTGGTTGCTCCTCGTATCCTTCTCTATCTGAGAGGGGATAGAGGATGCAACGGGTGCGGTGTGTTTGCCTTGTGCACTCGGCTTTTGCCGACGCCGGACAAGAGGAAGGAAACCTCTCTAAAAAACACTCCCTTGTGCGACGATGTGCCAGGCGCACTCGGCTCACGCCGACGTCGGACCATCCGTAATCCCAGTCGGGACCGGAGGCCTTGCAAGGCCACGAGGAAGAAAACCTCTATAATAAATTACCCCAATCCTAAGGTCTAGCGTGCCGAGGGGATGAATGGCTGGTGGGATTCCAGTCCCTAGCGCTCTCTTCAGGGACCTCACCCTAGCAAAAAAGGAAAACTATGACAATGGCAGAACAAAAAAACACACTACCCCAGGGTGGTACCGGCATAGCCGGAGAATCCACCCCCAGGCCTAGCCTGGGCTGCCCCACCGTATCTGGGGGGGGCAATGAACTGCTTAGTAAGAAAGGAGAAGTCGCGCCGGGGGGACCAGTGGTCCCGGCGCGGGCCAGGCGTGGGCGTTTTAGACGTCCGAACACGCCAGTCAGTCGGACCGATGTAAGTGACGGGGGCGAGTCAGAAAGCTCGGCCATGTCACTTGCATCGGATACGGAGAGTTGGAGGTCGAAGTCCCGGAGCTGCAAACGGCCTCTAGAGGATCGAAATGCAGACCCGGCGCCCAAACTAAGGGCTGTTTTATCCTCAAAACCTGGGGAGAAGAGACCGGATGAAGTCGACAGCGAGAACGAGTTTTCTGATCCCTCGATGTCGACTAAAAACACTCGGGCAAAAAAAAATCTCCCGAGTGTGGAGGTGCTGGGTCAGGAGATGCGGTCGCAAGCAAATAATGTGCTAGGCGACTGCATTGACCAGCACCTTCTTGACATCGAGAAGGTTGCCGATAACTCAGGTAACCTCAAAGGAAGCTTTGTCCGCAAGCTTAGAATAGCCGTGCGGACCGTGAAGGCTGCAGCTAAGGAGCTCAAAGGTAGAACGGCTGTAGATGAAAATGTGGCTAGGTTGGAGTTAGAGAACTCGGAATTACGCTCCCAGCTCTCCGACCTCGCCACTAAAATTGACAGGCTGACGGAGGAGCTGAGCCTGCTCCGTAAGCCACCAGCGAGGGGGGCAGATGCGGTTATCGCTCAGCCCACATTGACCGCTCAGTCGATTCCGGCTGCTCGGCCTGCTCCGCCTATTCAGCCTGTTCCGGCTGCCGTAGCTGTGGGGGAGGGCGATGAGGGACGGCTCTATGAGCGGATTGCGTCGGTAGTGGATGCCAGGCTGGCTGCCTTCAGGGCAGAAATCTTCCCTGAAAGGGCCACTAGGCCCCCACTGGGGAGGCGGGCGCAGGTGGGTCAGCCGCAGCCACAACCACGGCCACAGCCGCAGCCGCAGCCGCAGCCGCTACCGCAGCCACAGCCACAGCCTCGCCCACAGCCGCCACCACAAGTGCAGAAACAGCCGTTGCCGCAGATTCAGCCGCAGCCTAAGAAGAAAAGGAAGAGGGGCAAAAAGACCCATCCTCCCCATCCAGTAGAGGAGTTACCCCCTGTTCAGTCGTTGACCGCTCTTGAGCCGCAGTCCACTGACCAGGGGGGATCCAGTTGGGCGGCTGTAACCAAACGGCCTAAAAAGAAGAAAAGCGGGACCCAGGGCGGATCTCCTTCGGTGCCACCTCCCCCTGTAGCCAGGCAGAAGAATAAGGCCAAGAAAAAGTATGTGCCCAAGGTCCCGACGACAGCTGCTGTCACGGTGACGATACCGGAGGGCTCCTCGGTGACCTACGATCGTGTTACCAAGGACGCCAAAGCCGGGGTCAAGCTGAAGGATCTTGGCATCCCTGGCGTCCGCATGAAGCGAGCGGTTACCGGGGGCATTCTCATGGAGGTTGATGGCCCTGATTGCGGTGCTAAGGCAGACGCCTTGGCATCCAAATTAAGGGAGGTCCTCGCAGAACTCGGAGTGCGCGTCGCCCGTCCTGTCAAGACGGGTGATATGAGACTGCGGGACCTTGACGATGCCATCACTCCTCCGGAAGTGGCAGCGGCGGTTGCGGAAGCGGGTGGATGTGCGGTGGATGACGTCAAAGTGGGCGAAGTCCGTCGTACGCCTGCGACTATGGGGACATGCTGGGTACGTTGTCCCTTGGCGGTGGTTAGAAAACTGACCGCCGCGAAGGAGGTCTTTGTTAGTTGGGGGATGGCGAGGGTCGAGGCGCTGGAAGCTAGACCCTTCCACTGCTTCCGGTGCCTTGAAAAGGGGCACGTGGGCTGCAGGTGCAACACAGGCGTAGACAGAAGCAGTCGCTGCTACGCCTGTGCAGAAGCGGGTCATAGAGCCCGCGAGTGCACCTCAAAAACACTTAAGTGTCCCGTGTGCTCCGACCTGGGTCGTCCCTCAGACCATCGTCTGGGACGACGGTGTCCAGCGCCCAGCAAGAAGAAAGAGGGGAGGAAGCAGGCTCCCACCAACGAGTCAGTCGTGGCAGCAGCCGCTGAGCCGGGCTCTGGCCCGGAAATGGAGGTTGTTGACGAGGCCTAACGTTCTCGCCCTCACAACGTATCCTACAGGGCAATCTCAACCACTGCCGCAATGCTCAGCATCTGCTTATGCAAACCATTGCGGAGCGGCAGATTGCCTTGGCAGTCGTAGCGGAGCCCCATAGCGTCCCCGACCATCCTCGCTGGTTCGGTGACGACTTGGGCTCCGTCGCCATGTACTGGGGGGGCGGAGAGGATGCTCCACCCTGCGCTCTTTTGAGCAGAGGGCAGGGCTTCGTTGCAGTGCAATGGGGCACCCTGGCCATCGTGGGTTGTTATGTCTCTCCCAATAGGTCCCTTGCCGACTACGAGGTGTACCTGGACGAGGTGGCTGACTGCGTCCGCAGATGCCCATCTCGTCCACTGATTGTCCTGGGGGACTTCAATGCCCACTCAAGGGCGTGGGGGAACCCCAGAGACAGTCCAAAGGGAGAGACCGTTCAGGAGTGGGCGGCTGGTCTAGACCTCCGATTAGTTAATCGGGGGTCCGTGAGTACTTGCGTGCGGTGGCAGGGGGAGTCGATCGTGGATCTTACATGGGCGACTCCTGCTGCCATGCGCATGCTGTCGGGATGGCGAGTCGCAGAGGAGGTGGTCACCCTATCTGACCACCGCCACATCTTCATGGATGTGGCATTTCGCCGTCCCGTCACTAATGCCAGCCGCCATGAAGGCAACCCTTCGCGACGTTGGTGTCTCAAGCGGCTAGATCAAGATATGGTCAAAGCCGCCGCCAATATCGCGGCGTGGCCGGAAAACGCCGACGAGATTCCGTCCGATCCGGAAAGAGAAGCGAACTGGTTCCGCGGCACGATGACGCAAATTTGTGAAGCATCTATGCCGCGATCCAGTCGCCCCAAGTACCGGGCAGTGTATTGGTGGTCGGCAGAAATCGCGCAAATTCGCGCGGTTTGCTTACGGAGCCGACGCCTGTACACTAGAACCCGGAGAAGAAGGCGAGCTACTGCCGAGGAGACAGCCAGTCTC
This sequence comes from Tethea ocularis, assembly GCA_963555595.1. Classification (NCBI taxonomy): domain Eukaryota; kingdom Metazoa; phylum Arthropoda; class Insecta; order Lepidoptera; family Drepanidae; genus Tethea; species Tethea ocularis. The sequence continues at coordinate 4,086,809 of OY741970.1, read as the reverse complement.
TACACGGAGTATCGAGCGGCTACGGTTGCAATGCAGATCGCCATCTCAGACGCTAAGAAACGGTGCTGGGATGAGCTCCTGGAGGGACTTAATCAGGATCCGTGGGGGCGCCCTTATAAGATGGTTCTGGGTAAACTCAGGCCATGGGTGCCCCCCCTGACGGAAACCCTAGATCCAGACCTGCTGGGACGAGTGGTCAACACCCTCTTCCCGGCGGGACGATCGGGTCCCTCAGTCCACCCCCCATCGTCATGGGAGTGGCATGATGATATGGGGGTGACCGTACAGGAGCTAGATCGAGCCGTTGGCCGCTTGAAAGCCCGTAACACTGCACCAGGACCTGACGGTGTACCGGGTCGGGTGTGGGTGTTGAGTCTGGCTGCCCTGGGGGACAGGCTGAGGCAGTTGTTTAACAGCTGCTTCCGCTATGCCACGTTCCCCATGGCCTGGAAGGAGGCAAGTTTGGTCCTCTTGAAGAAAGAAGGCAGACCCGCGGATTCTCCCTCTGCGTACCGTCCCATATGCCTGTTGGACGAGGTTGGTAAGCTGTTCGAAAGAATACTGACCGCTCGTCTCAGCGGGCATCTGTCGTGCGTCGGTCCCGACCTGGCCGATAGCCAGTTTGGCTTCCGGCAGGGACGTTCGACTATAGACGCGGTCTTGCGCGTCCGTTCCCTGTCGGAGCAGGTGGTGTCCCGGGGTGGAGTGGCGTTGGCAATAAGCCTTGACATTGTCAACGCCTTTAACTCTCTGCCCTGGGACGCAATCAGGGGGGCACTATTATATCATCAGGTGCCCCCATACCTGCAAGGCGTGATCGGGGACTACTTGCGCGACAGGTACATCTTGTACATGGACCAAGACGGTAGGAGAATCCGGAGGGAGATAACGCGTGGGGTTCCACAGGGGTCGGTGTTGGGCCCTTTATTGTGGAATCTTGCGTACGATGCGGTTCTGCGTGTCGACCTCCCTGCTGGCGTAAATCTCGTTTGCTATGCAGACGACACGTTGGTGGTCGCCAGTGGGGATACCTTCGAGGGGACCAAACAGCTCGCCGAGCTTGGGGTGGAAGCCGTCGTTGCTAAAATCTGCGAGTTGGGTCTGGAGATAGCGCCTCACAAGACCGAGGCGCTATGGTTCCACAAACTGCCTAGGAGCAGGGAGCCACCGGACTCGCGCGTCCGTGTGGGTGAGTCGGAAATCGGGGTGGGGCGGTATATGAAGTACCTAGGCCTCACCCTGGACAGTCGCTGGGGTTTCGAGGAACACTTTGATCGCCTAGTCCCCCGGATCGAGAGGGTAGCGGGTGCCATGCACAGACTGCTGCCCAATCTCGGGGGACCGAGGGAGGAAGTTCGCCGCCTCTATGCGGGGGTAATACGATCCGTAGCCCTGTACGGGGCGCCAGTATGGGCGAAGAGGCTGGCCATCCGACGCTGTCGGACGAAAGTCTACAGCGTCCAGCGAAGGATGGCCCTACGGATCGTACGAGGATACCGGACCGTGTCAATGGAGGCGGCAACGGTTCTGGCTCGCTTTCCGCCGCTAGATATTCTGGCGGACATGGATGCGAGGGTCTATGACCGGATTCGCATTGTCCGCCGGAGTGGTGGAGGCGACCCAGAGGAGGCGATTAAACGGCAGGAGCGACTTATCGCACTCGCGACGTGGCGCGCGAGGCTCCGCGAGGAGCGGTTTGCGCGCAAACGCGTCGTCGGGGCAGTCCTGCCGGTCTTCGAGGCCTGGATGCAGCGACAGGGTGGACGACTCACCTACAGACTCACACAGGTACTCACCGGGCACGGGTGCTTCGGTGATTATCTGTGTAAGATCGGACGCGAAGCGACGGCGGCTTGCTTCCACTGCGGTGGAAACGACCAGGATTCTGCTACGCATACTCTCGCGGTGTGCCCCGCGTGGGAACCGGAGAGGCGGATCCTGGTCGATCAGATCGGACGGAATCTTTCCCTGCCAGCAGTCGTGTCGGCGATGCTTAGCGGGGATACGGCGTGGAGGGCCGTAGCCTCCTTTTGTGAGACCGTAATGGTCCAGAAGGAGGCTGCTGAGCGGGATCGGGAGAGGGCCGATCCCGCCCGGAGACGACGCCGTCGAGGCGCAGCCGTGCCTCGTCACGGCCCTCCTGCCCTGTAGCTGGGGCTCAGAATAACAGCTACGGTGTTCCCCTGCCTGTCGTAAAAGGCGACTAATCGGGGACCTTTGGGGTCGTGGGCAATCGGGGCGGGGGCCCTGTGCGTCCAGAAGCGATCCCAAGGAGGACGATGGGTCGTCGTGGTCACGATCCATCGTGCGATAGCACAGCGAGGGTGCTGGGGGGAAGTATCACACTTCCCCCGGGACGGGCTATCTAGCGCCGCGCGTGGAGGGGGAGTGAGTATGCGTTCTGTACGAGAACCCGCCCCCCTCTACAGCGCAGATGGCGACCACCGTGGGGTTTTAGCCGGTACGAGTCCGGCATAACCTGGTTGCTCCCCCCGGGGCGGCTGGGTATCCTATGAGGATTTCCCCACGAAAAAAAAAAAAAAAAAAAAAAAAAAAAAAAGGTTGAACACCTAGCCCATGGACGGATCAGGTCACTGCGCTTACAGGCCTCCCAGTTGTGACCGCTGTGAGGAAAGCCAAGGACAGGGGAACATAAAGACAACTTGTGACCAATGTCACAAAGGCGTTTCAGGGTGGACACGACCTTCAGCATTGAAGAAAACGACTACGAAGATTGTGGCTTTAGTGTAGTTAGAGGATTTAACGACCAGCCTCTTGACACGGCGGTTCGATAAACGCAGACCAATCAAATTTCATTTTAGTGTGGTGAAAATCACTGTTTCAATTCAACATACTTACTTATACGTCTTATAATTTCAACATAGTACGGTGTGTGCTTACGATGGGCCTTATAAGAAGGCTCAAGGTCACCCAAATAGCAATGGAGAGGGCTATAACCGGAAGACGCAGCGTGGCCAGGCCCTCCCCACAAGGTGGACCGACGATCTTGTTAGGGTCGCGGGAAACCGCTAGATGCGGCTAGCGCAAGACCGGCCATCGTAGAGATCCTTGGGGGAGGCCTTTGTCCAGCAGTTGACGTCTTTCGGCTGATATGATGACGGTGAGGGTACTTTGCTGTGCCTGCCTCCTAGGCAATGTTACCTAGTTTGAGAACCAACAATATTATATTCATGTTTGTTTTATGGATATCCATTACCATCGAGGAAAGATTTATTTATTTAATGCGATGAGCATCTGCTTGACTATGTTTTACCGATTCCTATAAATTATAAACGGAGTAGGTACTTAGTTGATAAATTCATTAAAAATAAACTATAAAATTCAAATTAAATACTCTATAGGGTCGATTTATTTTATCATCCAGGCACAAGAGAGAAAGTCTCGAATAAAACATTCAAACATTATAACAATTGATTAAAGTTAGAAAAAGAGAATTTCAATATTTCAGGACTTGTAATAAATAACTAGCTAGGGTTCTCACAAGCACTAAAAACTCGCATAACTAGGGCATATCGAAGTTTCTAAGCTACGCCATTTACTGGAAGTATTTTGCGTAGCATTTAGTCTCTTTTCCAAGTAAGCACTTTTCCTTCAAAGGCTGTATTACTTACGCCCCAATAGTACTCTTATATCACCTCGGAGGAATAAATCACTAAGTTTTCCTTGGATATGAGGACTCCAAACTTTTTATATACGTTATAAAAAGGGGAGAAACTCCATTCGAATTTTCTCATGTGTGCTCTAAGTAAGTGAAACCAATTCACAATATAGTTACCTAGAGGGCACATTTTATTGATTTTGTAGAGACATTTTCAAAAACTTCATTTTCACTAATATTTTAAGGGCTACAATGTTAACGATTCTATTTTTATTTACCGAAGGCTATTTAATCTCCCTTGACTCTTACAGAGATGAGCATTTTGAACAACACTGATACCAAAAACACGTAGAGAATTCCTAACAAGCTTATGTCCAACATTCACATACAGTCATATATCAAAGCCTACTTCAAAAAAAGAACACAGTTGCTCCTGTGTTTGCCGCATCACTTCCAAAGCGCTACCCGCATTCACGCCAACGTGACACGTAGCCCAAGGCTCGACGCTCGCGCTTTGAGTGTCCTTTGCGACTCTTTTAAAAACAGAACATATGTACCGCAGTCGTAGTTGGTTCCTTTTTGTTGCATTGCTTCTTTTGCTGATGTTACTAGTTGTTTTGCGTCTTGGATTAATTATATTTTTACTAACCAGATCGCCTGCCGTAGAATTTACCTAAATATGTGTTTATTATGTACCTTAAACAATTAAAAAAATATCATAAATATAAAAGTTTAAATTCTTTCTATTTATAATGTTATGTAGTTTCGTGTCCAACTCGTTAACGAGAGTTAACTCACAAAATTGTAATGACTCAATTCAAATGAAAATGAAGACTATCTCGGCTAAAATAACCTATTGTATACATAACTTTCTGGTAACTAACTTTATGCCCTTTGCCTTTATCATCTATGTCTAACCTAACCAAATGTACCATTACACTTCAATATACTGTACCGGAAAAATGTGAACAAATTCCCACTGCATAGAACGTGGTACTGCATAATGAGGTTACACGAGGAAACCTGGTGACACCGTGGCATAGTGCCAAAATGCTTTATTGAACCTTTTATACTGTGAACCTGTCTGCCAGATGTCTTGGAACACTGACTTGGAAACGGTAAAGGTGTTTTATGTGCGGGCGGTGTCGAAAATAATTTTGGTTGTTCTGTCGATTGATGTAGGGTAAGATTCCGTTTATAGAAATAAAAATTGCTTATAAGGTAACAAGTAACTTTTGTCTCGTGGTTTCACTCAGGTCAGCTCAGTGGTAGTGAATGTCGTTGAATGCCGAGACGAAGGTCCTTGTCGTTGATCAACAGCAGCGGCCGCTTCAATTTTTTTTCTATATGTAGATTGTATTTTGTATTTATTGTAAATAGTTGTATACATAATAAATACATAGTATTTGCGTCAATTCATGCTGCTTTTTAGATCACACTAATAAATTAGTTGCCATACAGACAATTTAAAAAAAACCTTCTTACAAAATGCTACATTCTGTACAAGAACCTAATTACAGACCGTAATTCACAGCAAAGACTCTAATCTTCAGATTTCAGCTGAGTCCAAATCCTTTTAATCAAGACATTGCCTACTTCCACAGTTCATTCATGAACACAATGACTTCAAAAGGGCACCTACACAAAAGTAAAATATTTACTCAACAACAAAGGTCGCAAAAGACTCGTGAAAAATGAATAAGCAAGCGTAATGTAAATTCCAGTATAATTTCGTTATGTAACAGTATAATACAGGAAACACTGTTTCCGGAAAAGCATCTTGACATAGGAATTATTTTTGTATAATATATTTTGCTCCTCGGTATTCGTATGCTAAGAATTTTCTCAGAATGCTAGTGTAATTACTATAGTATGACGCATTTTCATTGTATCTAATCTACGTATCATTTGTACCTAGAAAATGTGACGATGATTTTATAAAATTGCTTTATTTGCTTAATCACGTTATTCTTTTTTTATTTTCAAGTAACTTTACTAAAAACAAGTTGGCAGTGTCAATAACGGATTCATTAAAAACCGTCAACATTAACTTTTGAAATTAGCATTTAAATTTATTCGTTTAGTTTGTTAAACGTTAGTTTGTAAAACAAAGAAAACAAAATTGTAATATCACAGCTTCTAAGTTTTAAAAAAAGCTTTAAACAAACTTAGGATATAGTTAGTAGCTTTAATAAACTAAAATGACTTATTTATACTTGAATAACTTTAGACTTGAATAACTTATAAATATTCCTTTGATAATCCAAATCTTATTCAATGACACATATCACAATGATGCAAAAATTATAAATCTTAAAGAAAATGAATATAGCAACTAGAAATGTGCTACATCCGTTTTTACCTACCTTCCTGATCCTGAAGCAATAAAAGTTCTTGCGCAGAATATGTTTTTTATTTACCATCTTATTTTAAAAAAGCAAACTGAATTCATTGTGAATGTTAACATCCACTCCTGAAACATTTTATTGAGGTTGTAAATCGTAAAAAAGAAGACTTTCATGAGATAAATAATGTATTTCTGTTGCAGATTAATGTTTCCCATTACAAAACAGAATAACAGTAGGCAATAAAACTGTAAAATTATGGAACAAGTACCTAACTATATTGCAACAATCAGTTCTATTTTTTAGAAACTATCATAGACGTCCACACAAAACGGTCAGCCATCAATCGTACAGATGCTCGTGCGCAAGCATGATTGAGGTTGTGCAGCTTATTTAAGTAAAGACGTGAAAAAGATGAGGGCAGTTTTACTTTGCAAGGGATTTGCCTTATAATTATTCAGGCCACCATACTCATTGTAGATACCTTACTAAAAATCTACATTTATTTAAATACAAAAAAGTGAACATAAATATAGTTAAGCTTCCGGCTATAGGTAGGTTTAAGGAATTTACATAATAAAATAAACGCGAAATACGTTCTAGGTTTCGTATACTCTAAATCTGGAGCAGCGTTGAATATAAAACAGTGAAATTTGGATCATACGTTTTCAATACCTACAAAACACACAAAAACAATACATACGCTGTCACTTTCACTGCCAATTCAAGTTTATCGTTAGATATTTTTTTATTAAACCAAACCTGCAACCACCATTCAGAAGTGTCAGTACCAATCAAAGAGAATTTGATGGCAATAAAAGTTACATAATCATGCAGGTCGTCCATCCATCTGGTGGGCCATTACACGCCTTTTATTTACATACACAATGACTCAACAATATAGCCATACTGATTACAGCAACTAAAGTCCTTTAATTAACCAAAAGCAAATTTAGGGACCTTAGCGTTTGCAATTAGGTTTAAGTACCAGAAAATCGAGTGACGTCGTAAATAACCACAGAGCGGCGTTGTTAACATTAATTTTATTAGAGTAAGTACATTGAGGCGTAATTATTACCAAAATGTAATAAATATTCTTGATATATTTTAACCAATAGATGTCCTCACTCCTCACAATATTTCTTTATTTCCTACTAGCTGTCCCCCGTCCCTAGCCTACAACACTTTTAGATAATGTAGCTTCCTAGCAGTGAAATATTTTTTCGAATCCGACTGGTAATTTAGAGATTAGCGCGTTCAAACATACAAACTCTTCAGCTTTATTATTAGTCTTGATAGATAGATGACATTAGTATAAGGATTTTAAAGGCCAAGTCAACATTTACTATAGATGCTCAAATATTGATTTGGTTTGTAAAACGTTAACATCTCTTTAAGCAGAATTCTTATCTAACTACGTTTAAATGTAAGGTATTAATTTTGATTGAGAGTATAAATAAAATGATGAAAATAATCATTCCTTTGTACAATCCAAAGGAATGTTTGTTTCATAGCTCTATGTCTTAAGCTCGTGATGTACCTACAGAGTGATAGGCATTATTTACGATAGTAATAAACACACTCATAGAAGAAAGCCTAAAAGCCTAAGTGTTGAATTAACATTGGGCTGGTTTTTGGAATCGTGCCAGTTTCACACTTGCAGTTGGAAATTTGCTTTAAATGCTTAATGCAACAATAGCATAAAACGACGACTAAAATTAAATGAGAACATTTTGTAGCAAGACAAATACTAAAAGACTATGTATATAATCCAAAAACTGAAATGGCATTGGGCAAGGTGGTACTCGTGTCTTACGTCATGGGAGACAACCTCTAACCAGATGGAAGCAAGAGACTCAGTTCCATTCATTATGGAGGAGGGTCATCTAATAAGAAAGCTGTATTTATCAGACTGTAGTCATCCTTGGACTTAATACGATGATGATTATGATAATAATCAATCATGTCAGCCGAAAGACGACAAGATCATCGATCCACCTTGTGGGGAGCCGGCCCACGCTGCGTCTTTTAGTTCGTGGTCGCCACTCGAGAATCCTTCTGTCCCAACAAACAACAAATTTAAATTAGTTAAAAAGTTAAGATAACAAACGTAATGGAAATAATGATGATTCTGAAAATTGATAGTCAAAGCTAAGTTTATTACGATTTAAACATATTTTCAGATGATACCAATCGAATAAAAATAAAACCTTCGGAAATAAGTGAATTTATTATGAAGCTCCAACATAAATCTATTTTCCACAGATTATATTGTAAATAAACGCAAAATTCAATACAGGATATATTATTACTCATTAAATACTAGGTTGAATGATTTATGTATACATAGGTGCTTTAATACTCAAATCTACTATAATTAATGAATATTTTCAGGGTTTCAACATCATTCATCTAACATATAACGTGATACCCCTAAATAAATTTCTAAACAATTACAGGTTCTTCGCCAGGAAAAATTATTGATGAAAAAAAATCTCACTAATATAAAATGATTATAACTAAAAAAGCCTTTGTCACAGATAATTTACATATCGAGCAATGTTTTCAATAAGAACCATATCAAAATGCATTTTCAGCCAATACTGAATTTTGAGCTGAAGAGAATCTGCTATACCAACATTGAATCTCCAATGGCCATGCACCGCATTTACCATTCACGAACCGTCCGTGCCATGTTTACCAATGTTGGTCCAGCCCAATTGGGTCAAAGCTACGATAACTGAAACATTCAGTTGCAGTTCCAACCAATTTGGTTTTATTTTGATGGACCAATGACAATAGTTCGACCGTAAAATGTTACGATCCCTATAGGCATGTGTACAGCAGCTTTAAACTTTATACTTCCATTTAGAAAAGACAAAATTGCGTCGTCTGGAAAATGTAAAATGGTAAAAAGGCTTTTCAATTACCATTTTACATTTACGTTCCTTAAAGCACTATTTTGTTTAATAGCCTACTACATAATGACCCTAAAGTTTAAGGGTGTAGGTATATGTAATACCAAAAAAGCTTTTGTGTTATACAGTACATTTTATGGAGCCTTCACGCAAATTGATTGATGACTACTTAGCAGTAGCTGGTTGGGTTTCTAATCTTATTTATTGCCCTCATAAATCAAACGGTCAATAACTAGGCTTATATTTAGACTTGTTTACTTTCATGTCTAATTAAATTATACTGGTACTTAGGCGAGGGATAAAATCTCGAGTGAGCGGGCAATCCATGAATTTTTTTTTTACCTGTGATATTCTATTTATGCCTTTCAAGGGATGAGATTTCAAAACTATTTCAAAATACAAAAATTATTTTTAAAAAAACCTAGAAGCATAAAATTTAAGTCAGTATTTACATTTTATCAAATAAATATAACTGGAAAGTACAAAATCTAGGCCTAGGACTAAACTATGTTACTGTGTTTGGAGGCTCGCAAATAGCATTAGAATTAATGATAATTCCTTCAAAAGCAGATGTTTTTTTATCACTTGACCTTTTTCAATCCCTACGAGTAAAAACTTTTGCAACTCTAGATTGTTGACTTGGTAGTAAACGACACTTGTGTACCCAGTTATGCCTTATCGTTTCAACTTCACTTTAGGACACTTTCTGTTTGTCAAAAGGCTTATTGATCAAACAGAGGAAATTGAGTTTACCATCTACGAAATAGAGCTCTTATTGATGGTTTCAGCTGGAATTGCTGGAGCGTTAACGTGATAGGAAAATACTGCCTCGGTTCTGTTTTATACAAGAATGTCTGATGGAGTATTTATAGGGTGGGATTTGTTTCTCCAATTTAGCTCAAGTTGTTTTGTTTGTGTATTTTAAGTTTTGCCAGGATGGTACCATTGAAAACTCTTATAAAATCCGATAAATAAGGAAGTTACTACCACGGAACCTATTACGATCCATATATTTATATACCTAAGCTGTTGTTAATAGTTGGTACGGAAAATAAAGGATAGAATTTAAGAAATAGATTATACTGGTACCATCTAAAGTGGTATCAGTATCAATAAACTAAAATGCTTAAAAGCTACAAAACGATAAAATAAAGGGAAATCAACTAAAGGCAAATAAACTTGTTGGAGAAAAGTTTTTTGCGAACTAAAGGTTGTTTCAGAACTTGGGAGACAGATGCTATTGTTTACTGGCAACTTTAAAAACTTGAATATTGAACATAATGTAAGATGTTTGTCACGCAAAAAGTACTGAATGGATTTGAATTAAACTTGGTCCTTAGATAGACTATACATAACATGGAATAAAATAAAAGCTACTTTTTTTTCTCGGGAACGTTGATGAAACCGCCGATTTTCACCAAATAATCATGGTTTTACTCATTTGGGGAGTAGAAAGGTACGAGTATATAACATGTTTTAAAAACTATTGCAATTTATTTTCTTTCTAATTAGACTACGTCCAGGTTTAGTAGGTATATACAAAAAAATATGTTCTATACATAGCCTTATTTATTACCACAAATTCTCAAAATTTACTATGAGGTAAAGAAGATAATCGCCTGACTGATTCCAAATTATATGGGCTAACAATGAAATTCCGTTCCATACGAGATTAAGGCCCTGTCATGTATTATCATTAGGACCATCATACGTCGCTGTGATAAAATTAATTTAATACCCATCTACGGTTAGTCCTGTCACATGAGATTTTATGAAACAATGTAAAATTAATATGCAAATACCTACCTTATTTTGTGTGTTGTCTTAATATCTCATTTATTTTATGACATTTTTTATACTCGTTTCTTTAAAAGATTATGCCTGATAATTGAAAAGAAAGTATGGTTATTAGAAAGGGCTCTAGTAGTGGAATGTACTCCTCGTCGTGGTTTACCCAAGAGACTACAGTATTCAAAAAGGGTGTGAAGAGATTTTTACAGGGTTGGCAACGCGCTTACCATCAGGTGGTCCGTATGCTTTTGCTGCCTTAATAATATTAAAAAAAGATAAATAAATTTTGTATAAATATATGTCTATAAAAACCTAAATACAGTACATTTCTTCATGGATAGTTCTATTTTACGTTTAGAAATATTGTATCTATTCAGCTACTTATGTTGCTGGCTGTACAATGGTGTTACTAAAATGTTGCCACCAAATTAAACCAATTAAAATGTATTTTGAAGCTTTGATACTTATCATAATCTATTAAACTTAGACAAAATTAGATAGCGTAGGTTAGGTAAGTACTAATTTTAGATATAAATCTACCAATTTGTAAATGTAGAGCAATAAAATTGTTTATGAGCTGGCAGCTGTGACACAAAGTTCAAAACTAACTCAATTAGACCCAAAGTCGGGATTAGTATCTAACTTGGGGCAACTACATTTATTTATTTACAAATCTGAAGATAAATAGAGTAACTATTGAAGCCATCGTTTCAGTTTCCAATAACTTTATTTGGGCCTGTGTTCGTTATGCTACTAAATTTTGGAATACTGTCATAGTTCTAAATTAAATTTATAGTTTAATTCTTTAGAGTGCTTATCGTTGCTGAGTTTTAATAACTAGCATTTCACCCCGCGGTTTCACATACGATCCCCTATTTTACCCCCTTAGGGGTTGTATTTTCAAAATCCTTTCTTCTGCATCTGCTGCTTACGTCATAATAGCTATGTGTATGGCAAAAAAACTGTGAGTTGATACATCAGTCAGTAGTAGTCAGTCGTAGTATAGGTAGTCTACGGGTTTTCTGAGGAACCTAAAGCACGGTGGTAATTTTACAATCCGCTTGACTCACTACATCCCTATCACAGCATCTAGCAGTCACCGTTTTCCTTAATCTTAAAAAAGTGAAAAACATTTACGTTGAGCGCAGTTGACGCGAAAATGCTAACGTGTCACCCTGTATACCGAGAAAATTCCCAACGGTATCAAGACGTGAACATAGGAATCGTTAACTTGGCGAAAAAACGATCTATCAAGCTGGTTTTCAACAGGGTATTAAACTTTTCACACGGTACGAGGGCGATACGATAACGGGGAAATTCTATAAAAAAATGTAATACCTACACGTTTATTTTATGAATAGGGAGCTGAGCTTAGTCGAAAAAAATATAGCGATTCTATGTATTCAATTTAAGGCAGATTTGTAGAGGTGTACCGAAAACAATGAACTATGTAAAAATATTGAATAGTTCGAGTTGAAGTAATATTTTTCTCCGAAAATATATGACGTGCCTATTTACGATTTGGCAATAATAAAAATCGTTTCGGCAGATTATTACGCTCGAATTGTAACATTAATGTAAATCTCTCTATAGAGACAGGGTAAAATCCTCTTACGTGCCAATACTTTACACTATGAATAAAAGCCGATATGACAGTTCCCACGCTTTATAATTCCTGACTTTATGAAAAAGAAATCATCACAATAAGTTCGTTTTTAATTATAAATCTAAACAAATAAATACAATTGAAGTGTCTGTTTGTAATGGCAAAATAAATATAGCTTTTTACAAAATGCATATAAAAGTATATACAATACTAACTATCTATATGTTTGTTGCAGATAACCTCCGGAACGGCTGGACCAATATGTTATGTTATTAGAAATAACTTAGGCTACTTTTATTTTAGAAAATTAATAAGGATTCTGCGTAAAAAAAACCAGGAACACGGGTAAAACCACAGAGGACAGTTAATTAAGTTTGAAAATAAATAGGTGGTTAAAAGTACTTACTTTTCCAATTTATTATCAACATTAATACAACAAGAAATATTTTTTCCAATCGTTAAATTCAAACAAAAGAATATCTTTTCCACAATAGTAAGCAAATAGCAATGCGGATAAAGTTTCCGAAATAATGTAAGCCAGTAAGTTGTTCTGTCACTGTGTACCGTATACGGTAACTTTACGGTTTCAATATACGATAATGCCTTCTTTACAGTGCTAGCGATAATCTTGCTCTTTGATGCGATATACTAGACTTAGTGCCGTCAATACCTAGTACATACCGTAAAACAAAATAATCTGAATAAACTTTTCCTATATTATTCTAATTAAAAAAAAATACAGTCAGGTAATCAACGGAACCATGTTTCATAAAATTTACCAGTCACAAGGTTGCTAGAAGAAATTTCTATTAATAATAAGAATTCACTTTGTGCCTTTTATTTTGTGTTTTCTCTTTACTCTTACAAGTACGATAAATAAGGCTAACGTTACTGACTGAACTATCAACGTACACCTCAACCACTGAAGAGATCGAGCTGAAACTTGGCATATAGATTAGTGTGATTACTTATGTATGACGTAGGCATTCGTTACGAAACGATTTTTAACTAAGGCCCATTTGCACCAACATTTTATAGCACTAACCCACGGGTTAAATATTGAATATTTGAGAGACATTGTATTGATCTGTGAAAACATATTTAACAATATTGGTACAATTGGGCCTAAGGGATTAAAATTCGGAATCGCAGATGAAACCGCGGGGCGGAAAGCCGTGGAAAGGCGGAATTTGTTGGAGGATTACTTAATTAGCAAGTCTCGTACCATAACATTTTAAAGCGATATACTTAGCTTCGCTTACAGTAGTATACAAGTTTTTAGGGTAATAATAAAAATAAAATATAGAAAACACAATAAACTATATCCAAGCAGAAAAGTGTTATATATTCTCAAAGGTCTTCTGAGAATACATTCCAATTTCACCGGTGTGAAGTTAGCAGCCAAAAGTTGGCAGCCAATATAATCCGACCAAATTAAGAAGAATTCTAAAATTACCCTATAATGAGCTTATTTAACAAGGAAAATTGTTTAAAACAGTATAGAATTAAAAAACAGGATGATTTAAGGCCTTTCAATCATAAAATAATCGATAAAGTTACATAAATTCGGAATTTCAACATTTCTGAGTATTTTGTATAATGGCCGGCTCTGAGCGTTCAAACCAAACAAAAATTGATAATTTATTCAAAAAAATATCATATTCTTAGCAAAAGATCTGAAATAAAATATTTCCTGTAAGTTTCAGACCAATTAAAACAACCTCAAAGCACTCGGAATACAAAAGTTACAGGTTGTCTTTCGAAAATAGAGAATATTTTATCCAAAATATAGCGGTATCGCTCCAGCTGTATGTTTATATTGTAAATACATATGTAAACTTAATAAATAATATTGTTTTATGTACTTGCCGAGGGGACTACAAGGCTATATAAGACGATAACCAATATAGTATCGAAAAAATCCTTAACATGACTTTGACGGTCGGTTCAGCTCTCAAGATGCAGCCCTGTCACTCTACAAATGTGTTCAAATTATAGGTATATATCTTATCTTAGTAAATAATACAGTCTCATGTACTTCCGGAGGGGATTACATGGGTCTATGTCACGTAAGCCAGTATACCATACCGAAAAAAATCTTAAAATATTTTCGATGACTGATTAGGCTCTCAAGATGCAACCCTGTCACTCTAAAAATGAGTTCAAATTATAGGTATGTATCTTATCTTAGTAAATAGTACAGTTTTATGTACTTCCGGAGGGGACTTAATGGCTCTATTACACGGCAGCCAGTAAGACATTGAAAAAATTCTTAAAATATTTTCGATGACTGATTAAGCTCTCAAGATGCAACCCTGTCACTCTACGAAGGTTTTCAAATTATAGGTACATATCTTATATTAGTAAATAATTCAGTCTTATGTACTTCCGGAGGGGATTACATGGCTCTATTACATAGCAGCTAGTAAGACGTCGAAAAAACTCTTAAAATATTTTCGATGTCTGATTAGGCTCTCAAGATGAAACCCTGTCACTCTACAAATGTGTTCAAATTATAGGTATGTATCTTATCTTAGTAAATAATTCAGTCTTATGTACTTCCGGAGGGGATAACATGGCTCTATTACACGGCAGCCAGTAAGACATCGAAAAAATTCATAAAATATTTTCGATGGCTGATTAGGCTCTCAAGATGTAACCCTGTCACTCTACAAATGTGTTCAAATGATAGGTATGTATCTTATCTTAGTAAATAGTACAGTTTTATGTACTTCCGGAGGGGATTACATGGGTCTATGTCACGTCAGCCAGTACCATACCAAAAAAAAAACTTAAAATATTTTCGATGGCTGATTAGGCTCTCAAGATGAAACCCTGTCACTCTACGAAGGTTTTCAAATTATAGGTATATATCTTATCTTAGTAAATAATTCAGTCTTATGTACTTCCGGAGGGGATTACATGGCTCTATTACACGGCAGCCAGTAAGACATCGAAAAAAATCTTAAAATATTTTCGATGGCTGATTAAGCTTTCAAGATGCAATCCTGTCACTCTACGAAGGTTTTCAAATTATAGGTTAATATCTAATCTTAGTAAATAAAACAGTTTTATGTACTTCCGGAGGGGATAGCATGGGTCTATGTCACGTCAGCCAGTACCATACCAAAAAAAAAACATAAAATATTTTCGATGGCTGATTAGGCTCTCAAGATGAAACCCTGTCACTCTACAAATGGGTTCAAATTATAGGTACATATGTTATATTAGTAAATAATTCAGTCTTATGTACTTCCGGAGGGGATTACATGGCTCTATTACATAGCAGCTAGTAAGACGTCGAAAAAACTCTTAAAATATTTTCGATGTCTGATTAGGCTCTCAAGATGCAACCCTGTCACTCTACAAATGTATTCAAATTATAGGTATGTATCTTATTTTAGTAAATAGTACAGTTTTATGTACTTCCGGAGGGGATAGCATGGGTCTATGTCACGTCAGCCAGTACCATACCAAAAAAAAAACTAAAATATTTTCGATGGCTGATTAGGCTCTCAAGATGAAACCCTGTCACTCTACAAATGAGTTCAAATTATAGGTATGTATCTTATCTTAGTAAATAGTACAGTTTTATGTACTTCCGGAGGGGATTACATGGGTCTATGTCACGTCAGCCAGTACCATACCAAAAAAAAAACTTAAAATATTTTCGATGTCTGATTAGGCTCTCAAGATGGAACCCTGTCACTCTACAAATGTATTCAAATTATAGGTATGTATCTTATTTTAGTAAATAGTACAGTTTTATGTACTTCCGGAGGGGATTACATGGGTCTATGTCACGTCAGCCAGTACCATACCAAAAAAAAAACTTAAAATATTTTCGATGTCTGATTAGGCTCTCAAGATGAAACCCTGTCACTCTACAAATGGGTTCAAATTATAGGTATATATCTTATCTTAGTAAATAAAACAGTTTTATGTACTTCCGGAGGGGATAGCATGGGTCTATGTCACGTCAGCCAGTACCATACCAAAAAAAAAACTTAAAATATTTTCGATGGCTGATTAGGCTCTCAAGATGAAACCCTGTCACTCTACAAATGGGTTCAAATTATAGGTACATATGTTATATTAGTAAATAATTCAGTCTTATGTACTTCCGGAGGGGATTACATGGCTCTATTACATAGCAGCTAGTAAGACATCGAAAAAACTCTTAAAATATTTTCGATGTCTGATTAGGCTCTCAAGATGCAACCCTGTCACTCTACAAATGTGTTCAAATTATAGGTATGTATCTTATCTTAGTAAATAATTCAGTCTTATGTACTTCCGGAGGGGATAACATGGCTCTATTACACGGCAGCCAGTAAGACATCGAAAAAATTCATGAAATATTTTCGATGGCTGATTAGGCTCTCAAGATGAAACCTTGTCACTCTACAAATGAGTTCAAATTATAAATATGTATCTTATCTTAGTAAATAGTACAGTTTTATGTACTTCCGGAGGGGATTACATGGGTCTATGTCACGTCAGCCAGTACCATACCAAAAAAAAAACTTAAAATATTTTCGATGGCTGATTAGGCTCTCAAGATGAAACCCTGTCACTCTACAAATGGGTTCAAATTATAGGTATATATCTTATCTTAGTAAATAAAACAGTTTTATGTACTTCCGGAGGGGATAGCATGGGTCTATGTCACGTCAGCCAGTACCATACCAAAAAAAAAACTTAAAATATTTTCGATGTCTGATTAGGCTCTCAAGATGCAACCCTGTCACTCTACAAATGTATTCAAATTATAGGTATGTATCTTATCTTAGTAAATAGTACAGTTTTATGTACTTCCGGAGGGGATAGCATGGGTCTATGTCACGTCAGCCAGTACCATACTAAAAAAAAAACTTAAAATATTTTCGATGGCTGATTAGGCTCTCAAGATGAAACCCTGTCACTCTACAAATGGGTTCAAATTATAGGTACATATGTTATATTAGTAAATAATTCAGTCTTATGTACTTCCGGAGGGGATTACATGGCTCTATTACATAGCAGCTAGTAAGACATCGAAAAAACTCTTAAAATATTTTCGATGTCTGATTAGGCTCTCAAGATGCAACCCTGTCACTCTACAAATGTGTTCAAATTATAGGTATGTATCTTATCTTAGTAAATAATTCAGTCTTATGTACTTCCGGAGGGGATAACATGGCTCTATTACACGGCAGCCAGTAAGACATCGAAAAAATTCATGAAATATTTTCGATGGCTGATTAGGCTCTCAAGATGAAACCCTGTCACTCTACAAATGAGTTCAAATTATAGGTATGTATCTTATTTTAGTAAATAGTACAGTTTTATGTACTTCCGGAGGGGATTACATGGGTCTATGTCACGTCAGCCAGTACCATACCAAAAAAAAAACTTAAAATATTTTCGATGGCTGATTAGGCTCTCAAGATGAAACCCTGTCACTCTACAAATGGGTTCAAATTATAGGTATATATCTTATCTTAGTAAATAAAACAGTTTTATGTACTTCCGGAGGGGATAGCATGGGTCTATGTCACGTCAGCCAGTACCATACCAAAAAAAAAACTTAAAATATTTTCGATGGCTGATTAGGCTCTCAAGATGAAACCCTGTCACTCTACAAATGGGTTCAAATTATAGGTACATATGTTATATTAGTAAATAATTCAGTCTTATGTACTTCCGGAGGGGATTACATGGCTCTATTACATAGCAGCTAGTAAGACATCGAAAAAACTCTTAAAATATTTTCGATGTCTGATTAGGCTCTCAAGATGCAACCCTGTCACTCTACAAATGTATTCAAATTATAGGTATGTATCTTATTTTAGTAAATAGTACAGTTTTATGTACTTCCGGAGGGGATAGCATGGGTCTATGTCACGTCAGCCAGTACCATACCAAAAAAAAAACTAAAATATTTTCGATGGCTGATTAGGCTCTCAAGATGAAACCCTGTCACTCTACAAATGAGTTCAAATTATAGGTATGTATCTTATCTTAGTAAATAGTACAGTTTTATGTACTTCCGGAGGGGATTACATGGGTCTATGTCACGTCAGCCAGTACCATACCAAAAAAAAAACTTAAAATATTTTCGATGTCTGATTAGGCTCTCAAGATGGAACCCTGTCACTCTACAAATGTATTCAAATTATAGGTATGTATCTTATTTTAGTAAATAGTACAGTTTTATGTACTTCCGGAGGGGATTACATGGGTCTATGTCGCGTCAGCCAGTACCATACCAAAAAAAAAACTTAAAATATTTTCGATGTCTGATTAGGCTCTCAAGATGAAACCCTGTCACTCTACAAATGGGTTCAAATTATAGGTATATATCTTATCTTAGTAAATAAAACAGTTTTATGTACTTCCGGAGGGGATAGCATGGGTCTATGTCACGTCAGCCAGTACCATACCAAAAAAAAAACTTAAAATATTTTCGATGGCTGATTAGGCTCTCAAGATGAAACCCTGTCACTCTACAAATGGGTTCAAATTATAGGTACATATGTTATATTAGTAAATAATTCAGTCTTATGTACTTCCGGAGGGGATTACATGGCTCTATTACATAGCAGCTAGTAAGACATCGAAAAAACTCTTAAAATATTTTCGATGTCTGATTAGGCTCTCAAGATGCAACCCTGTCACTCTACAAATGTGTTCAAATTATAGGTATGTATCTTATCTTAGTAAATAATTCAGTCTTATGTACTTCCGGAGGGGATAACATGGCTCTATTACACGGCAGCCAGTAAGACATCGAAAAAATTCATGAAATATTTTCGATGGCTGATTAGGCTCTCAAGATGAAACCTTGTCACTCTACAAATGAGTTCAAATTATAAATATGTATCTTATCTTAGTAAATAGTACAGTTTTATGTACTTCCGGAGGGGATTACATGGGTCTATGTCACGTCAGCCAGTACCATACCAAAAAAAAAACTTAAAATATTTTCGATGGCTGATTAGGCTCTCAAGATGAAACCCTGTCACTCTACAAATGGGTTCAAATTATAGGTATATATCTTATCTTAGTAAATAAAACAGTTTTATGTACTTCCGGAGGGGATAGCATGGGTCTATGTCACGTCAGCCAGTACCATACCAAAAAAAAAACTTAAAATATTTTCGATGTCTGATTAGGCTCTCAAGATGCAACCCTGTCACTCTACAAATGTATTCAAATTATAGGTATGTATCTTATCTTAGTAAATAGTACAGTTTTATGTACTTCCGGAGGGGATAGCATGGGTCTATGTCACGTCAGCCAGTACCATACTAAAAAAAAAACTTAAAATATTTTCGATGGCTGATTAGGCTCTCAAGATGAAACCCTGTCACTCTACAAATGGGTTCAAATTATAGGTACATATGTTATATTAGTAAATAATTCAGTCTTATGTACTTCCGGAGGGGATAGCATGGGTCTATGTCACGTCAGCCAGTACCATACCAAAAAAAAAACTTAAAATATTTTCGATGGCTGATTAGGCTCTCAAGATGAAACCCTGTCACTCTACAAATGGGTTCAAATTATAGGTACATATGTTATATTAGTAAATAATTCAGTCTTATGTACTTCCGGAGGGGATTACATGGCTCTATTACATAGCAGCTAGTAAGACATCGAAAAAACTCTTAAAATATTTTCGATGTCTGATTAGGCTCTCAAGATGCAACCCTGTCACTCTACAAATGTATTCAAATTATAGGTATGTATCTTATTTTAGTAAATAGTACAGTTTTATGTACTTCCGGAGGGGATAGCATGGGTCTATGTCACGTCAGCCAGTACCATACCAAAAAAAAAACTAAAATATTTTCGATGGCTGATTAGGCTCTCAAGATGAAACCCTGTCACTCTACAAATGGGTTCAAATTATAGGTATATATCTTATCTTAGTAAATAAAACAGTTTTATGTACTTCCGGAGGGGATAGCATGGGTCTATGTCACGTCAGCCAGTACCATACCAAAAAAAAAACTTAAAATATTTTCGATGGCTGATTAGGCTCTCAAGATGAAACCCTGTCACTCTACAAATGGGTTCAAATTATAGGTACATATGTTATATTAGTAAATAATTCAGTCTTATGTACTTCCGGAGGGGATTACATGGCTCTATTACATAGCAGCTAGTAAGACATCGAAAAAACTCTTAAAATATTTTCGATGTCTGATTAGGCTCTCAAGATGCAACCCTGTCACTCTACAAATGTGTTCAAATTATAGGTATGTATCTTATCTTAGTAAATAATTCAGTCTTATGTACTTCCGGAGGGGATAACATGGCTCTATTACACGGCAGCCAGTAAGACATCGAAAAAATTCATGAAATATTTTCGATGGCTGATTAGGCTCTCAAGATGAAACCCTGTCACTCTACAAATGAGTTCAAATTATAGGTATGTATCTTATCTTAGTAAATAGTACAGTTTTATGTACTTCCGGAGGGGATTACATGGGTCTATGTCACGTCAGCCAGTACCATACCAAAAAAAAAACTTAAAATATTTTCGATGGCTGATTAGGCTCTCAAGATGAAACCCTGTCACTCTACAAATGGGTTCAAATTATAGGTATATATCTTATCTTAGTAAATAAAACAGTTTTATGTACTTCCGGAGGGGATAGCATGGGTCTATGTCACGTCAGCCAGTACCATACCAAAAAAAAAACTTAAAATATTTTCGATGGCTGATTAGGCTCTCAAGATGAAACCCTGTCACTCTACAAATGGGTTCAAATTATAGGTACATATGTTATATTAGTAAATAATTCAGTCTTATGTACTTCCGGAGGGGATTACATGGCTCTATTACATAGCAGCTAGTAAGACATCGAAAAAACTCTTAAAATATTTTCGATGTCTGATTAGGCTCTCAAGATGCAACCCTGTCACTCTACAAATGTATTCAAATTATAGGTATGTATCTTATCTTAGTAAATAGTACAGTTTTATGTACTTCCGGAGGGGATAGCATGGGTCTATGTCACGTCAGCCAGTACCATACGAAAAAAAAACATAAAATATTTTCGATGACTGATTAGGCTCTCAAGATGCAACCCTGTCACTCTACAAATGGGTTCAAATTATAGGTACATATGTTATATTAGTAAATAATTCAGTCTTATGTACTTCCGGAGGGGATTACATGGCTCTATTACATAGCAGCTAGTAAGACGTCGAAAAAACTCTTAAAATATTTTCGATGTCTGATTAGGCTCTCAAGATGCAACCCTGTCACTCTACAAATGTATTCAAATTATAGGTATGTATCTTATTTTAGTAAATAGTACAGTTCTATGTACTTCCGGAGGGGATTACATGGGTCTATGTCACGTCAGCCAGTACCATACCAAAAAAAAAACTTAAAATATTTTCGATGGCTGATTAGGCTCTCAAGATGAAACCCTGTCACTCTACAAATGAGTTCAAATTATAGGTATGTATCTTATCTTAGTAAATAGTACAGTTTTATGTACTTCCGGAGGGGATTACATGGGTCTATGTCACGTCAGCCAGTACCATACCAAAAAAAAAACTTAAAATATTTTCGATGGCTGATTAGGCTCTCAAGATGAAACCCTGTCACTCTACAAATGGGTTCAAATTATAGGTATGTATCTTATCTTAGTAAATAATTCAGTCTTATGTACTTCCGGAGAAGATAACATGGCTCTATTACACGGCAGCCAGTAAGACATCGAAAAAATTCATGAAATATTTTCGATGGCTGATTAGGCTCTCAAGATGAAACCCTGTCACTCTACAAATGAGTTCAAATTATAGGTATGTATCTTATCTTAGTATATAGTACAGTTCTATGTACTTCCGGAGGGGATTACATGGGTCTATGTCACGTCAGCCAGTACCATACCAAAAAAAAAACTTAAAATATTTTCGATGGCTGATTAGGCTCTCAAGATGAAACCCTGTCACTCTACAAATGGGTTCAAATTATAGGTATATATCTTATCTTAGTAAATAATTCAGTCTTATGTACTTCCGGAGGGGATAACATGGGTCTATGTCACGTCAGCCAGTACCATACCAAAAAAAAAACTTAAAATATTTTCGATGGCTGATTAGGCTCTCAAGATGAAACCCTGTCACTCTACAAATGGGTTCAAATTATAGGTACATATCTTATATTAGTAAATAATTTAGTCTTATGTACTTCCGGAGGGGATTACATGGCTCTATTACATAGCAGCTAGTAAGACATCGAAAAAACTCTTAAAATATTTTCGATGTCTGATTAGGCTCTCAAGATGAAACACTGTCACTCTACAAATGTGTTCAAATTATAGGTATGTATCTTATCTTAGTAAATAATTCAGTCTTATGTACTTCCGGAGGGGATAACATGGCTCTATTACACGGCAGCCAGTAAGACATCGAAAAAATTCATGAAATATTTTCGATGGCTGATTAGGCTCTCAAGATGAAACCCTGTCACTCTACAAATGAGTTCAAATTATAGGTATGTATCTTATCTTAGTAAATAGTACAGTTTTATGTACTTCCGGAGGGGATTACATGGGTCTATGTCACGTCAGCCAGTACCATACCAAAAAAAAAACTTAAAATATTTTCGATGGCTGATTAGGCTCTCAAGATGAAACCCTGTCACTCTACAAATGGGTTCAAATTATAGGTATATATCTTATCTTAGTAAATAATTCAGTCTTATGTACTTCCGGAGAGGATAGCATGGGTCTGTGTCACGTCAGCCAGTACCATACCAAAAAAAAAACTTAAAATATTTTCGATGGCTGATTAGGCTCTCAAGATGAAACCCTGTCACTCTACAAATGGGTTTAAATTATAGGTATATATCTTATCTTAGTAAATAGAACAGTTTTATGTACTTCCGGAGGGGATAACTTGGGTCTATGCCACGTCAGCCAGTACCATACCGAAAAAACTGTTAAAATATTTTCGATGTCTGATTAGGCTCTCAAGATACAACCCTGTCACTCTACAAATGTGTTCAAATTATAGATACATATCTTATCTTAGTCAATAGACCAGTCTCATGTACTTCCGGAGGGGATTACATGGGTCTATGCCACGTCAGCCAGTACCATACCGAAAAATTTCTTAAAATATTTTCGATGGCTGATTTGGCTCTCAAGACACAACTCGGTCACTCTACAAATGTGTTCAAATTATAGGTATGTATCTTATCTTAGTAAATAGTACAGTTTTATGTACTTCCGGAGGGGATAACATGGGTCTACGTCAAATCAGCCAGTACCATACAAAAAAAAAAACTTAAAATATTTTCGATGGCTGATTAGGCTCTCAAGATGCAACCCTGTCACTCTACAAATGTATTCAAATTATAGGTATGTATCTTATCTTAGTAAATAGTACAGTTTTATGTACTTCCGGAGGGGATAACATGGGTCTACGTCAAATCAGCCAGTACCATACCAAAAAAAAACTTAAAATATTTTCGATGGCTGATTAGGCTCTCAAGATGCAACCCTGTCACTCTACAAATGTGTTCAAATTATAGGTACATATCTAATCTTAGTAAATAGAACAGTTTTATGTACTTCCGGAGGGGATAACATGGCTCTATTACACGGCAGCCAGTAAGACATCGAAAAAAATCTTGAAGTATTTTTGATGGCTGATTAGGCTCACAAGATGCAACCCTGTCACTCTACAAATATATTCAAATTATAGGTATATATCTTATGTTAGTAAATAGTACAGTTTTATGTACTTCCGGAGGGGATAACATGGGTCTATGTCACGTCAGCCAGTATACCATACCGAAAAAAATCTTGAAATATTTTCGATGGCTGATTAGGCTCTCAAGATGCAACCCTGTCACTCTACAAATGAGTTCAAATTATAGGTATATATCTTATCTTAGTAAATAATTCAGTCTTATGTACTTCCGGAGGGGATAGCATGGGTCTGTGTCACGTTTTTTTTCGTATGGTACTGGCTGACGTGACATAGACCCATGCTATCCCCTCCGGAAGTACATAAACCTGTACTATTTACTAAGATAAGATACATACCTATAATTTGAATAC
This sequence comes from Tethea ocularis, assembly GCA_963555595.1. Lineage (NCBI taxonomy): Eukaryota > Metazoa > Arthropoda > Insecta > Lepidoptera > Drepanidae > Tethea > Tethea ocularis. The sequence continues at coordinate 4,062,456 of OY741970.1, read as the reverse complement.
ATTTGTAGAGTGACAGGGTTGCATCTTGAGAGCCTAATCAGACATCGAAAATATTTTAAGAGTTTTTTCGATGTCTTACTAGCTGCTATGTAATAGAGCCATGTAATCCCCTCCGGAAGTACATAAGACTGAATTATTTACTAATATAACATATGTACCTATAATTTGAACCCATTTATAGAGTGACAGGGTTTCATCTTGAGAGCCTAATCAGCCATTGAAAATATTTCAAGTTTTTTTTTTGGTATGGTACTGGCTGACGTGACATAGACCCATGCTATCCCCTCCGGAAGTACATAAAACTGTTTTATTTACTAAGATAAGATATATACCTATAATTTGAACCCATTTGTAGAGTGACAGGGTTTCATCTTGAGAGCCTAATCAGCCATCGAAAATATTTTAAGTTTTTTTTTTGTATGGTACTGGCTGACGTGACATAGACCCATGTAATCCCCTCCGGAAGTACATAAAACTGTACTATTTACTAAGATAAGATACATACCTATAATTTGAGTTCATTTGTAGAGTGACAGGGTTTCATCTTGAGAGCCTAATCAGCCATCGAAAATATTTCATGAATTTTTTCGATGTCTTTCTGGCTGCCGTGTAATAGAGCCATGTTATCCCCTCCGGAAGTACATAAGACTGAATTATTTACTAAGATAAGATACATACCTATAATTTGAACACATTTGTAGAGTGACAGGGTTGCATCTTGAAAGCCTAATCAGACATCGAAAATATTTTAAGAGTTTTTTCGATGTCTTACTAGCTGCTATGTAATAGAGCCATGTAGTCCCCTCCGGAAGTACATAAGACTGAATTATTTACTAATATAACATATGTACCTATAATTTGAACCCATTTGTTGAGTGACAGGGTTTCATCTTGAGAGCCTAATCAGCCATCGAAAATATTTTAAGTTTTTTTTTTAGTATGGTACTGGCTGACGTGACATAGACCCATGCTATCCCCTCCGGAAGTACATAAAACTGTACTATTTACTAAGATAAGATACATACCTATAATTTGAATACATTTGTAGAGTGACAGGGTTGCATCTTGAGAGCCTAATCAGACATCGAAAATATTTTAAGAGTTTTTTCGACGTCTTACTAGCTGCTATGTAATAGAGCCATGTAATCCCCTCCGGAAGTACATAAGACTGAATTATTTACTAATATAACATATGTACCTATAATTTGAACCCATTTGTAGAGTGACAGGGTTTCATCTTGAGAGCCTAATCAGTCATCGAAAATATTTTATGTTTTTTTTTCGTATGGTACTGGCTGACGTGACATAGACCCATGCTATCCCCTCCGGAAGTACATAAAACTGTACTATTTACTAAGATAAGATACATACCTATAATTTGAATACATTTGTAGAGTGACAGGGTTGCATCTTGAGAGCCTAATCAGACATCGAAAATATTTTAAGAGTTTTTTCGATGTCTTACTAGCTGCTATGTAATAGAGCCATGTAATCCCCTCCGGAAGTACATAAGACTGAATTATTTACTAATATAACATATGTACCTATAATTTGAACCCATTTGTAGAGTGACAGGGTTTCATCTTGAGAGCCTAATCAGCCATCGAAAATATTTTAAGTTTTTTTTTTGGTATGGTACTGGCTGACGTGACATAGACCCATGCTATCCCCTCCGGAAGTACATAAAACTGTTTTATTTACTAAGATAAGATATATACCTATAATTTGAACCCATTTGTAGAGTGACAGGGTTTCATCTTGAGAGCCTAATCAGCCATCGAAAATATTTTAAGTTTTTTTTTTGGTATGGTACTGGCTGACGTGACATAGACCCATGTAATCCCCTCCGGAAGTACATAAAACTGTACTATTTACTAAGATAAGATACATACCTATCATTTGAACACATTTGTAGAGTGACAGGGTTTCATCTTGAGAGCCTAATCAGCCATCGAAAATATTTCATGAATTTTTTCGATGTCTTACTGGCTGCCGTGTAATAGAGCCATGTTATCCCCTCCGGAAGTAAATAAGACTGAATTATTTACTAAGATAAGATACATACCTATAATTTGAACACATTTGTAGAGTGACAGGGTTTCATCTTGAGAGCCTAATCAGACATCGAAAATATTTTAAGAGTTTTTTCGACGTCTTACTAGCTGCTATGTAATAGAGCCATGTAATCCCCTCCGGAAGTACATAAGACTGAATTATTTACTAATATAAGATATGTACCTATAATTTGAAAACCTTCGTAGAGTGACAGGGTTGCATCTTGAGAGCTTAATCAGTCATCGAAAATATTTTAAGAATTTTTTCAATGTCTTACTGGCTGCCGTGTAATAGAGCCATTAAGTCCCCTCCGGAAGTACATAAAACTGTACTATTTACTAAGATAAGATACATACCTATAATTTGAACTCATTTTTAGAGTGACAGGGTTGCATCTTGAGAGCCTAATCAGACATCGAAAATATTTTAAGAGTTTTTTCGATGTCTTACTAGCTGCTATGTAATAGAGCCATGTAATCCCCTCCGGAAGTACATAAGACTGAATTATTTACTAATATAACATATGTACCTATAATTTGAACCCATTTGTAGAGTGACAGGGTTTCATCTTGAGAGCCTAATCAGCCATCGAAAATATTTTAAGTTTTTTTTTTGGTATGGTACTGGCTGACGTGACATAGACCCATGCTATACCCTCCGGAAGTACATAAAACTGTTTTATTTACTAAGACAAGATATATTGTTTTTTCGACGTCTTACTAGCTGCTATGTAATAGAGCCATGTAATCCCCTCCGGAAGTACATAAGACTGAATTATTTACTAATATAAGATATGTACCTATAATTTGAAAACCTTCGTAGAGTGACAGGGTTGCATCTTGAGAGCTTAATCAGTCATCGAAAATATTTTAAGAATTTTTTCAATGTCTTACTGGCTGCCGTGTAATAGAGCCATTAAGTCCCCTCCGGAAGTACATAAAACTGTACTATTTACTAAGATGAGATACATACCTATAATTTGAACTCATTTTTAGAGTGACAGGGTTGCATCTTGAGAGCCTAATCAGACATCGAAAATATTTTAAGAGTTTTTTCGATGTCTTACTAGCTGCTATGTAATAGAGCCATGTAATCCCCTCCGGAAGTACATAAGACTGAATTATTTACTAATATAACATATGTACCTATAATTTGAACCCATTTGTAGAGTGACAGGGTTTCATCTTGAGAGCCTAATCAGCCATCGAAAATATTTTAAGTTTTTTTTTTGGTATGGTACTGGCTGACGTGACATAGACCCATGCTATACCCTCCGGAAGTACATAAAACTGTTTTATTTACTAAGACAAGATATATACCTATAATTTGAACCCATTTGTAGAGTGACAGGGTTTCATCTTGAGAGCCTAATCAGCCATCGAAAATATTTTAAGTTTTTTTTTTGGTATGGTACTGGCTGACGTGACACAGACCCATGCTATCCCCTCCGGAAGTACATAAGACTGAATTATTTACTAAGATAAGATATATACCTATAATTTGAACTCATTTGTAGAGTGACAGGGTTGCATCTTGAGAGCCTAATCAGCCATCGAAAATATTTCAAGATTTTTTTCGGTATGGTATACTGGCTGACGTGACATAGACCCATGTTATCCCCTCCGGAAGTACATAAAACTGTACTATTTACTAACATAAGATATATACCTATAATTTGAATATATTTGTAGAGTGACAGGGTTGCATCTTGTGAGCCTAATCAGCCATCAAAAATACTTCAAGATTTTTTTCGATGTCTTACTGGCTGCCGTGTAATAGAGCCATGTTATCCCCTCCGGAAGTACATAAAACTGTTCTATTTACTAAGATAAGATATGTACCTATAATTTGAACACATTTGTAGAGTGACAGGGTTGCATCTTGAGAGCCTAATCAGCCATCGAAAATATTTTAAGTTTTTTTTTGGTATGGTACTGGCTGATTTGACGTAGACCCATGTTATCCCCTCCGGAAGTACATAAAACTGTACTATTTACTAAGATAAGATACATACCTATAATTTGAATACATTTGTAGAGTGACAGGGTTGCATCTTGAGAGCCTAATCAGCCATCGAAAATATTTTAAGTTTTTTTTTTGTATGGTACTGGCTGATTTGACGTAGACCCATGTTATCCCCTCCGGAAGTACATAAAACTGTACTATTTACTAAGATAATATATATACCTATAATTTGAACCCATTTGTAGAGTGACCGAGTTGTGTCTTGAGAGCCAAATCAGCCATCGAAAATATTTTAAGAAATTTTTCGGTATGGTACTGGCTGACGTGGCATAGACCCATGTAATCCCCTCCGGAAGTACATGAGACTGGTCTATTGACTAAGATAAGATATGTATCTATAATTTGAACACATTTGTAGAGTGACAGGGTTGTATCTTGAGAGCCTAATCAGACATCGAAAATATTTTAACAGTTTTTTCGGTATGGTACTGGCTGACGTGGCATAGACCCAAGTTATCCCCTCCGGAAGTACATAAAACTGTTCTATTTACTAAGATAAGATATATACCTATAATTTGAACCCATTTGTAGAGTGACAGGGTTTCATCTTGAGAGCCTAATCAGCCATCGAAAATATTTTAAGTTTTTTTTTTGGTATGGTACTGGCTGACGTGACACAGACCCATGCTATCCTCTCCGGAAGTACATAAGACTGAATTATTTACTAAGATAAGATATATACCTATAATTTGAACCCATTTGTAGAGTGACAGGGTTTCATCTTGAGAGCCTAATCAGCCATCGAAAATATTTTAAGTTTTTTTTTTGGTATGGTACTGGCTGACGTGACATAGACCCATGTAATCCCCTCCGGAAGTACATAAAACTGTACTATTTACTAAGATAAGATACATACCTATAATTTGAACTCATTTGTAGAGTGACAGGGTTTCATCTTGAGAGCCTAATCAGCCATCGAAAATATTTCATGAATTTTTTCGATGTCTTACTGGCTGCCGTGTAATAGAGCCATGTTATCCCCTCCGGAAGTACATAAGACTGAATTATTTACTAAGATAAGATACATACCTATAATTTGAACACATTTGTAGAGTGACAGTGTTTCATCTTGAGAGCCTAATCAGACATCGAAAATATTTTAAGAGTTTTTTCGATGTCTTACTAGCTGCTATGTAATAGAGCCATGTAATCCCCTCCGGAAGTACATAAGACTAAATTATTTACTAATATAAGATATGTACCTATAATTTGAACCCATTTGTAGAGTGACAGGGTTTCATCTTGAGAGCCTAATCAGCCATCGAAAATATTTTAAGTTTTTTTTTTGGTATGGTACTGGCTGACGTGACATAGACCCATGTTATCCCCTCCGGAAGTACATAACACTGAATTATTTACTAAGATAAGATATATACCTATAATTTGAACCCATTTGTAGAGTGACAGGGTTTCATCTTGAGAGCCTAATCAGCCATCGAAAATATTTTAAGTTTTTTTTTTGGTATGGTACTGGCTGACGTGACATAGACCCATGTAATCCCCTCCGGAAGTACATAGAACTGTACTATATACTAAGATAAGATACATACCTATAATTTGAACTCATTTGTAGAGTGACAGGGTTTCATCTTGAGAGCCTAATCAGCCATCGAAAATATTTCATGAATTTTTTCGATGTCTTACTGGCTGCCGTGTAATAGAGCCATGTTATCTTCTCCGGAAGTACATAAGACTGAATTATTTACTAAGATAAGATACATACCTATAATTTGAACCCATTTGTAGAGTGACAGGGTTTCATCTTGAGAGCCTAATCAGCCATCGAAAATATTTTAAGTTTTTTTTTTGGTATGGTACTGGCTGACGTGACATAGACCCATGTAATCCCCTCCGGAAGTACATAAAACTGTACTATTTACTAAGATAAGATACATACCTATAATTTGAACTCATTTGTAGAGTGACAGGGTTTCATCTTGAGAGCCTAATCAGCCATCGAAAATATTTTAAGTTTTTTTTTTGGTATGGTACTGGCTGACGTGACATAGACCCATGTAATCCCCTCCGGAAGTACATAGAACTGTACTATATACTAAGATAAGATACATACCTATAATTTGAACTCATTTGTAGAGTGACAGGGTTTCATCTTGAGAGCCTAATCAGCCATCGAAAATATTTCATGAATTTTTTCGATGTCTTACTGGCTGCCGTGTAATAGAGCCATGTTATCTTCTCCGGAAGTACATAAGACTGAATTATTTACTAAGATAAGATACATACCTATAATTTGAACCCATTTGTAGAGTGACAGGGTTTCATCTTGAGAGCCTAATCAGCCATCGAAAATATTTTAAGTTTTTTTTTTGGTATGGTACTGGCTGACGTGACATAGACCCATGTAATCCCCTCCGGAAGTACATAAAACTGTACTATTTACTAAGATAAGATACATACCTATAATTTGAACTCATTTGTAGAGTGACAGGGTTTCATCTTGAGAGCCTAATCAGCCATCGAAAATATTTTAGTTTTTTTCTTGGTATGGTACTGGCTGACGTGACATAGACCCATGCTATCCCCTCCGGAAGTACATAAAACTGTACTATTTACTAAAATAAGATACATACCTATAATTTGAATACATTTGTAGAGTGACAGGGTTGCATCTTGAGAGCCTAATCAGACATCGAAAATATTTTAAGAGTTTTTTCGACGTCTTACTAGCTGCTATGTAATAGAGCCATGTAATCCCCTCCGGAAGTACATAAGACTGAATTATTTACTAATATAACATATGTACCTATAATTTGAACCCATTTGTAGAGTGACAGGGTTGCATCTTGAGAGCCTAATCAGTCATCGAAAATATTTTATGTTTTTTTTTCGTATGGTACTGGCTGACGTGACATAGACCCATGCTATCCCCTCCGGAAGTACATAAAACTGTACTATTTACTAAGATAAGATACATACCTATAATTTGAATACATTTGTAGAGTGACAGGGTTGCATCTTGAGAGCCTAATCAGACATCGAAAATATTTTAAGAGTTTTTTCGATGTCTTACTAGCTGCTATGTAATAGAGCCATGTAATCCCCTCCGGAAGTACATAAGACTGAATTATTTACTAATATAACATATGTACCTATAATTTGAACCCATTTGTAGAGTGACAGGGTTTCATCTTGAGAGCCTAATCAGCCATCGAAAATATTTTAAGTTTTTTTTTTGGTATGGTACTGGCTGACGTGACATAGACCCATGCTATCCCCTCCGGAAGTACATAAAACTGTTTTATTTACTAAGATAAGATATATACCTATAATTTGAACCCATTTGTAGAGTGACAGGGTTTCATCTTGAGAGCCTAATCAGCCATCGAAAATATTTTAAGTTTTTTTTTTGGTATGGTACTGGCTGACGTGACATAGACCCATGTAATCCCCTCCGGAAGTACATAAAACTGTACTATTTACTAAGATAAGATACATACCTATAATTTGAACTCATTTGTAGAGTGACAGGGTTTCATCTTGAGAGCCTAATCAGCCATCGAAAATATTTCATGAATTTTTTCGATGTCTTACTGGCTGCCGTGTAATAGAGCCATGTTATCCCCTCCGGAAGTACATAAGACTGAATTATTTACTAAGATAAGATACATACCTATAATTTGAACACATTTGTAGAGTGACAGGGTTGCATCTTGAGAGCCTAATCAGACATCGAAAATATTTTAAGAGTTTTTTCGATGTCTTACTAGCTGCTATGTAATAGAGCCATGTAATCCCCTCCGGAAGTACATAAGACTGAATTATTTACTAATATAACATATGTACCTATAATTTGAACCCATTTGTAGAGTGACAGGGTTTCATCTTGAGAGCCTAATCAGCCATCGAAAATATTTTAAGTTTTTTTTTTAGTATGGTACTGGCTGACGTGACATAGACCCATGCTATCCCCTCCGGAAGTACATAAAACTGTACTATTTACTAAGATAAGATACATACCTATAATTTGAATACATTTGTAGAGTGACAGGGTTGCATCTTGAGAGCCTAATCAGACATCGAAAATATTTTAAGTTTTTTTTTTGGTATGGTACTGGCTGACGTGACATAGACCCATGCTATCCCCTCCGGAAGTACATAAAACTGTTTTATTTACTAAGATAAGATATATACCTATAATTTGAACCCATTTGTAGAGTGACAGGGTTTCATCTTGAGAGCCTAATCAGCCATCGAAAATATTTTAAGTTTTTTTTTTGGTATGGTACTGGCTGACGTGACATAGACCCATGTAATCCCCTCCGGAAGTACATAAAACTGTACTATTTACTAAGATAAGATACATATTTATAATTTGAACTCATTTGTAGAGTGACAAGGTTTCATCTTGAGAGCCTAATCAGCCATCGAAAATATTTCATGAATTTTTTCGATGTCTTACTGGCTGCCGTGTAATAGAGCCATGTTATCCCCTCTGGAAGTACATAAGACTGAATTATTTACTAAGATAAGATACATACCTATAATTTGAACACATTTGTAGAGTGACAGGGTTGCATCTTGAGAGCCTAATCAGACATCGAAAATATTTTAAGAGTTTTTTCGATGTCTTACTAGCTGCTATGTAATAGAGCCATGTAATCCCCTCCGGAAGTACATAAGACTGAATTATTTACTAATATAACATATGTACCTATAATTTGAACCCATTTGTAGAGTGACAGGGTTTCATCTTGAGAGCCTAATCAGCCATCGAAAATATTTTAAGTTTTTTTTTTGGTATGGTACTGGCTGACGTGACATAGACCCATGTAATCCCCTCCGGAAGTACATAAAACTGTACTATTTACTAAAATAAGATACATACCTATAATTTGAATACATTTGTAGAGTGACAGGGTTCCATCTTGAGAGCCTAATCAGACATCGAAAATATTTTAAGTTTTTTTTTTGGTATGGTACTGGCTGACGTGACATAGACCCATGTAATCCCCTCCGGAAGTACATAAAACTGTTTTATTTACTAAGACAAGATATATACCTATAATTTGAACCCATTTGTAGAGTGACAGGGTTTCATCTTGAGAGCCTAATCAGCCATCGAAAATATTTTAAGTTTTTTTTTTGGTATGGTACTGGCTGACGTGACACAGACCCATGCTATCCCCTCCGGAAGTACATAAGACTGAATTATTTACTAAGATAAGATATATACCTATAATTTGAACTCATTTGTAGAGTGACAGGGTTGCATCTTGAGAGCCTAATCAGCCATCGAAAATATTTCAAGATTTTTTTCGGTATGGTATACTGGCTGACGTGACATAGACCCATGTTATCCCCTCCGGAAGTACATAAAACTGTACTATTTACTAACATAAGATATATACCTATAATTTGAATATATTTGTAGAGTGACAGGGTTGCATCTTGTGAGCCTAATCAGCCATCAAAAATACTTCAAGATTTTTTTCGATGTCTTACTGGCTGCCGTGTAATAGAGCCATGTTATCCCCTCCGGAAGTACATAAAACTGTTCTATTTACTAAGATAAGATATGTACCTATAATTTGAACACATTTGTAGAGTGACAGGGTTGCATCTTGAGAGCCTAATCAGCCATCGAAAATATTTTAAGTTTTTTTTTGGTATGGTACTGGCTGATTTGACGTAGACCCATGTTATCCCCTCCGGAAGTACATAAAACTGTACTATTTACTAAGATAAGATACATACCTATAATTTGAATACATTTGTAGAGTGACAGGGTTGCATCTTGAGAGCCTAATCAGCCATCGAAAATATTTTAAGTTTTTTTTTTGTATGGTACTGGCTGATTTGACGTAGACCCATGTTATCCCCTCCGGAAGTACATAAAACTGTACTATTTACTAAGATAATATATATACCTATAATTTGAACCCATTTGTAGAGTGACCGAGTTGTGTCTTGAGAGCCAAATCAGCCATCGAAAATATTTTAAGAAATTTTTCGGTATGGTACTGGCTGACGTGGCATAGACCCATGTAATCCCCTCCGGAAGTACATGAGACTGGTCTATTGACTAAGATAAGATATGTATCTATAATTTGAACACATTTGTAGAGTGACAGGGTTGTATCTTGAGAGCCTAATCAGACATCGAAAATATTTTAACAGTTTTTTCGGTATGGTACTGGCTGACGTGGCATAGACCCAAGTTATCCCCTCCGGAAGTACATAAAACTGTTCTATTTACTAAGATAAGATATATACCTATAATTTGAACCCATTTGTAGAGTGACAGGGTTTCATCTTGAGAGCCTAATCAGCCATCGAAAATATTTTAAGTTTTTTTTTTGGTATGGTACTGGCTGACGTGACACAGACCCATGCTATCCTCTCCGGAAGTACATAAGACTGAATTATTTACTAAGATAAGATATATACCTATAATTTGAACCCATTTGTAGAGTGACAGGGTTTCATCTTGAGAGCCTAATCAGCCATCGAAAATATTTTAAGTTTTTTTTTTGGTATGGTACTGGCTGACGTGACATAGACCCATGTAATCCCCTCCGGAAGTACATAAAACTGTACTATTTACTAAGATAAGATACATACCTATAATTTGAACTCATTTGTAGAGTGACAGGGTTTCATCTTGAGAGCCTAATCAGCCATCGAAAATATTTCATGAATTTTTTCGATGTCTTACTGGCTGCCGTGTAATAGAGCCATGTTATCCCCTCCGGAAGTACATAAGACTGAATTATTTACTAAGATAAGATACATACCTATAATTTGAACACATTTGTAGAGTGACAGTGTTTCATCTTGAGAGCCTAATCAGACATCGAAAATATTTTAAGAGTTTTTTCGATGTCTTACTAGCTGCTATGTAATAGAGCCATGTAATCCCCTCCGGAAGTACATAAGACTAAATTATTTACTAATATAAGATATGTACCTATAATTTGAACCCATTTGTAGAGTGACAGGGTTTCATCTTGAGAGCCTAATCAGCCATCGAAAATATTTTAAGTTTTTTTTTTGGTATGGTACTGGCTGACGTGACATAGACCCATGTTATCCCCTCCGGAAGTACATAAGACTGAATTATTTACTAAGATAAGATATATACCTATAATTTGAACCCATTTGTAGAGTGACAGGATTTCATCTTGAGAGCCTAATCAGCCATCGAAAATATTTTAAGTTTTTTTTTTGGTATGGTACTGGCTGACGTGACATAGACCCATGTAATCCCCTCCGGAAGTACATAGAACTGTACTATATACTAAGATAAGATACATACCTATAATTTGAACTCATTTGTAGAGTGACAGGGTTTCATCTTGAGAGCCTAATCAGCCATCGAAAATATTTCATGAATTTTTTCGATGTCTTACTGGCTGCCGTGTAATAGAGCCATGTTATCTTCTCCGGAAGTACATAAGACTGAATTATTTACTAAGATAAGATACATACCTATAATTTGAACCCATTTGTAGAGTGACAGGGTTTCATCTTGAGAGCCTAATCAGCCATCGAAAATATTTTAAGTTTTTTTTTTGGTATGGTACTGGCTGACGTGACATAGACCCATGTAATCCCCTCCGGAAGTACATAAAACTGTACTATTTACTAAGATAAGATACATACCTATAATTTGAACTCATTTGTAGAGTGACAGGGTTTCATCTTGAGAGCCTAATCAGCCATCGAAAATATTTTAAGTTTTTTTTTTGGTATGGTACTGGCTGACGTGACATAGACCCATGTAATCCCCTCCGGAAGTACATAGAACTGTACTATATACTAAGATAAGATACATACCTATAATTTGAACTCATTTGTAGAGTGACAGGGTTTCATCTTGAGAGCCTAATCAGCCATCGAAAATATTTCATGAATTTTTTCGATGTCTTACTGGCTGCCGTGTAATAGAGCCATGTTATCTTCTCCGGAAGTACATAAGACTGAATTATTTACTAAGATAAGATACATACCTATAATTTGAACCCATTTGTAGAGTGACAGGGTTTCATCTTGAGAGCCTAATCAGCCATCGAAAATATTTTAAGTTTTTTTTTTGGTATGGTACTGGCTGACGTGACATAGACCCATGTAATCCCCTCCGGAAGTACATAAAACTGTACTATTTACTAAGATAAGATACATACCTATAATTTGAACTCATTTGTAGAGTGACAGGGTTTCATCTTGAGAGCCTAATCAGCCATCGAAAATATTTTAGTTTTTTTCTTGGTATGGTACTGGCTGACGTGACATAGACCCATGCTATCCCCTCCGGAAGTACATAAAACTGTACTATTTACTAAAATAAGATACATACCTATAATTTGAATACATTTGTAGAGTGACAGGGTTGCATCTTGAGAGCCTAATCAGACATCGAAAATATTTTAAGAGTTTTTTCGACGTCTTACTAGCTGCTATGTAATAGAGCCATGTAATCCCCTCCGGAAGTACATAAGACTGAATTATTTACTAATATAACATATGTACCTATAATTTGAACCCATTTGTAGAGTGACAGGGTTGCATCTTGAGAGCCTAATCAGTCATCGAAAATATTTTATGTTTTTTTTTCGTATGGTACTGGCTGACGTGACATAGACCCATGCTATCCCCTCCGGAAGTACATAAAACTGTACTATTTACTAAGATAAGATACATACCTATAATTTGAATACATTTGTAGAGTGACAGGGTTGCATCTTGAGAGCCTAATCAGACATCGAAAATATTTTAAGAGTTTTTTCGATGTCTTACTAGCTGCTATGTAATAGAGCCATGTAATCCCCTCCGGAAGTACATAAGACTGAATTATTTACTAATATAACATATGTACCTATAATTTGAACCCATTTGTAGAGTGACAGGGTTTCATCTTGAGAGCCTAATCAGCCATCGAAAATATTTTAAGTTTTTTTTTTGGTATGGTACTGGCTGACGTGACATAGACCCATGCTATCCCCTCCGGAAGTACATAAAACTGTTTTATTTACTAAGATAAGATATATACCTATAATTTGAACCCATTTGTAGAGTGACAGGGTTTCATCTTGAGAGCCTAATCAGCCATCGAAAATATTTTAAGTTTTTTTTTTGGTATGGTACTGGCTGACGTGACATAGACCCATGTAATCCCCTCCGGAAGTACATAAAACTGTACTATTTACTAAGATAAGATACATACCTATAATTTGAACTCATTTGTAGAGTGACAGGGTTTCATCTTGAGAGCCTAATCAGCCATCGAAAATATTTCATGAATTTTTTCGATGTCTTACTGGCTGCCGTGTAATAGAGCCATGTTATCCCCTCCGGAAGTACATAAGACTGAATTATTTACTAAGATAAGATACATACCTATAATTTGAACACATTTGTAGAGTGACAGGGTTGCATCTTGAGAGCCTAATCAGACATCGAAAATATTTTAAGAGTTTTTTCGATGTCTTACTAGCTGCTATGTAATAGAGCCATGTAATCCCCTCCGGAAGTACATAAGACTGAATTATTTACTAATATAACATATGTACCTATAATTTGAACCCATTTGTAGAGTGACAGGGTTTCATCTTGAGAGCCTAATCAGCCATCGAAAATATTTTAAGTTTTTTTTTTAGTATGGTACTGGCTGACGTGACATAGACCCATGCTATCCCCTCCGGAAGTACATAAAACTGTACTATTTACTAAGATAAGATACATACCTATAATTTGAATACATTTGTAGAGTGACAGGGTTGCATCTTGAGAGCCTAATCAGACATCGAAAATATTTTAAGTTTTTTTTTTGGTATGGTACTGGCTGACGTGACATAGACCCATGCTATCCCCTCCGGAAGTACATAAAACTGTTTTATTTACTAAGATAAGATATATACCTATAATTTGAACCCATTTGTAGAGTGACAGGGTTTCATCTTGAGAGCCTAATCAGCCATCGAAAATATTTTAAGTTTTTTTTTTGGTATGGTACTGGCTGACGTGACATAGACCCATGTAATCCCCTCCGGAAGTACATAAAACTGTACTATTTACTAAGATAAGATACATATTTATAATTTGAACTCATTTGTAGAGTGACAAGGTTTCATCTTGAGAGCCTAATCAGCCATCGAAAATATTTCATGAATTTTTTCGATGTCTTACTGGCTGCCGTGTAATAGAGCCATGTTATCCCCTCCGGAAGTACATAAGACTGAATTATTTACTAAGATAAGATACATACCTATAATTTGAACACATTTGTAGAGTGACAGGGTTGCATCTTGAGAGCCTAATCAGACATCGAAAATATTTTAAGAGTTTTTTCGATGTCTTACTAGCTGCTATGTAATAGAGCCATGTAATCCCCTCCGGAAGTACATAAGACTGAATTATTTACTAATATAACATATGTACCTATAATTTGAACCCATTTGTAGAGTGACAGGGTTTCATCTTGAGAGCCTAATCAGCCATCGAAAATATTTTAAGTTTTTTTTTTGGTATGGTACTGGCTGACGTGACATAGACCCATGCTATCCCCTCCGGAAGTACATAAAACTGTACTATTTACTAAAATAAGATACATACCTATAATTTGAATACATTTGTAGAGTGACAGGGTTCCATCTTGAGAGCCTAATCAGACATCGAAAATATTTTAAGTTTTTTTTTTGGTATGGTACTGGCTGACGTGACATAGACCCATGTAATCCCCTCCGGAAGTACATAAAACTGTTTTATTTACTAAGACAAGATATATACCTATAATTTGAACCCATTTGTAGAGTGACAGGGTTTCATCTTGAGAGCCTAATCAGCCATCGAAAATATTTTAAGTTTTTTTTTTGGTATGGTACTGGCTGACGTGACACAGACCCATGCTATCCCCTCCGGAAGTACATAAGACTGAATTATTTACTAAGATAAGATATATACCTATAATTTGAACTCATTTGTAGAGTGACAGGGTTGCATCTTGAGAGCCTAATCAGCCATCGAAAATATTTCAAGATTTTTTTCGGTATGGTATACTGGCTGACGTGACATAGACCCATGTTATCCCCTCCGGAAGTACATAAAACTGTACTATTTACTAACATAAGATATATACCTATAATTTGAATATATTTGTAGAGTGACAGGGTTGCATCTTGTGAGCCTAATCAGCCATCAAAAATACTTCAAGATTTTTTTCGATGTCTTACTGGCTGCCGTGTAATAGAGCCATGTTATCCCCTCCGGAAGTACATAAAACTGTTCTATTTACTAAGATAAGATATGTACCTATAATTTGAACACATTTGTAGAGTGACAGGGTTGCATCTTGAGAGCCTAATCAGCCATCGAAAATATTTTAAGTTTTTTTTTGGTATGGTACTGGCTGATTTGACGTAGACCCATGTTATCCCCTCCGGAAGTACATAAAACTGTACTATTTACTAAGATAAGATACATACCTATAATTTGAATACATTTGTAGAGTGACAGGGTTGCATCTTGAGAGCCTAATCAGCCATCGAAAATATTTTAAGTTTTTTTTTTGTATGGTACTGGCTGATTTGACGTAGACCCATGTTATCCCCTCCGGAAGTACATAAAACTGTACTATTTACTAAGATAATATATATACCTATAATTTGAACCCATTTGTAGAGTGACCGAGTTGTGTCTTGAGAGCCAAATCAGCCATCGAAAATATTTTAAGAAATTTTTCGGTATGGTACTGGCTGACGTGGCATAGACCCATGTAATCCCCTCCGGAAGTACATGAGACTGGTCTATTGACTAAGATAAGATATGTATCTATAATTTGAACACATTTGTAGAGTGACAGGGTTGTATCTTGAGAGCCTAATCAGACATCGAAAATATTTTAACAGTTTTTTCGGTATGGTACTGGCTGACGTGGCATAGACCCAAGTTATCCCCTCCGGAAGTACATAAAACTGTTCTATTTACTAAGATAAGATATATACCTATAATTTGAACCCATTTGTAGAGTGACAGGGTTTCATCTTGAGAGCCTAATCAGCCATCGAAAATATTTTAAGTTTTTTTTTTGGTATGGTACTGGCTGACGTGACACAGACCCATGCTATCCTCTCCGGAAGTACATAAGACTGAATTATTTACTAAGATAAGATATATACCTATAATTTGAACCCATTTGTAGAGTGACAGGGTTTCATCTTGAGAGCCTAATCAGCCATCGAAAATATTTTAAGTTTTTTTTTTGGTATGGTACTGGCTGACGTGACATAGACCCATGTAATCCCCTCCGGAAGTACATAAAACTGTACTATTTACTAAGATAAGATACATACCTATAATTTGAACTCATTTGTAGAGTG
Source organism: Tethea ocularis (assembly GCA_963555595.1). NCBI lineage: Eukaryota > Metazoa > Arthropoda > Insecta > Lepidoptera > Drepanidae > Tethea > Tethea ocularis. The sequence continues at coordinate 4,046,041 of OY741970.1, read as the reverse complement.
ACAGGGTTTCATCTTGAGAGCCTAATCAGCCATCGAAAATATTTCATGAATTTTTTCGATGTCTTACTGGCTGCCGTGTAATAGAGCCATGTTATCCCCTCCGGAAGTACATAAGACTGAATTATTTACTAAGATAAGATACATACCTATAATTTGAACACATTTGTAGAGTGACAGTGTTTCATCTTGAGAGCCTAATCAGACATCGAAAATATTTTAAGAGTTTTTTCGATGTCTTACTAGCTGCTATGTAATAGAGCCATGTAATCCCCTCCGGAAGTACATAAGACTAAATTATTTACTAATATAAGATATGTACCTATAATTTGAACCCATTTGTAGAGTGACAGGGTTTCATCTTGAGAGCCTAATCAGCCATCGAAAATATTTTAAGTTTTTTTTTTGGTATGGTACTGGCTGACGTGACATAGACCCATGTTATCCCCTCCGGAAGTACATAAGACTGAATTATTTACTAAGATAAGATATATACCTATAATTTGAACCCATTTGTAGAGTGACAGGGTTTCATCTTGAGAGCCTAATCAGCCATCGAAAATATTTTAAGTTTTTTTTTTGGTATGGTACTGGCTGACGTGACATAGACCCATGTAATCCCCTCCGGAAGTACATAGAACTGTACTATATACTAAGATAAGATACATACCTATAATTTGAACTCATTTGTAGAGTGACAGGGTTTCATCTTGAGAGCCTAATCAGCCATCGAAAATATTTCATGAATTTTTTCGATGTCTTACTGGCTGCCGTGTAATAGAGCCATGTTATCTTCTCCGGAAGTACATAAGACTGAATTATTTACTAAGATAAGATACATACCTATAATTTGAACCCATTTGTAGAGTGACAGGGTTTCATCTTGAGAGCCTAATCAGCCATCGAAAATATTTTAAGTTTTTTTTTTGGTATGGTACTGGCTGACGTGACATAGACCCATGTAATCCCCTCCGGAAGTACATAAAACTGTACTATTTACTAAGATAAGATACATACCTATAATTTGAACTCATTTGTAGAGTGACAGGGTTTCATCTTGAGAGCCTAATCAGCCATCGAAAATATTTTAAGTTTTTTTTTTGGTATGGTACTGGCTGACGTGACATAGACCCATGTAATCCCCTCCGGAAGTACATAGAACTGTACTATATACTAAGATAAGATACATACCTATAATTTGAACTCATTTGTAGAGTGACAGGGTTTCATCTTGAGAGCCTAATCAGCCATCGAAAATATTTCATGAATTTTTTCGATGTCTTACTGGCTGCCGTGTAATAGAGCCATGTTATCTTCTCCGGAAGTACATAAGACTGAATTATTTACTAAGATAAGATACATACCTATAATTTGAACCCATTTGTAGAGTGACAGGGTTTCATCTTGAGAGCCTAATCAGCCATCGAAAATATTTTAAGTTTTTTTTTTGGTATGGTACTGGCTGACGTGACATAGACCCATGTAATCCCCTCCGGAAGTACATAAAACTGTACTATTTACTAAGATAAGATACATACCTATAATTTGAACTCATTTGTAGAGTGACAGGGTTTCATCTTGAGAGCCTAATCAGCCATCGAAAATATTTTAGTTTTTTTCTTGGTATGGTACTGGCTGACGTGACATAGACCCATGCTATCCCCTCCGGAAGTACATAAAACTGTACTATTTACTAAAATAAGATACATACCTATAATTTGAATACATTTGTAGAGTGACAGGGTTGCATCTTGAGAGCCTAATCAGACATCGAAAATATTTTAAGAGTTTTTTCGACGTCTTACTAGCTGCTATGTAATAGAGCCATGTAATCCCCTCCGGAAGTACATAAGACTGAATTATTTACTAATATAACATATGTACCTAGAATTTGAACCCATTTGTAGAGTGACAGGGTTGCATCTTGAGAGCCTAATCAGTCATCGAAAATATTTTATGTTTTTTTTTCGTATGGTACTGGCTGACGTGACATAGACCCATGCTATCCCCTCCGGAAGTACATAAAACTGTACTATTTACTAAGATAAGATACATACCTATAATTTGAATACATTTGTAGAGTGACAGGGTTGCATCTTGAGAGCCTAATCAGACATCGAAAATATTTTAAGAGTTTTTTCGATGTCTTACTAGCTGCTATGTAATAGAGCCATGTAATCCCCTCCGGAAGTACATAAGACTGAATTATTTACTAATATAACATATGTACCTATAATTTGAACCCATTTGTAGAGTGACAGGGTTTCATCTTGAGAGCCTAATCAGCCATCGAAAATATTTTAAGTTTTTTTTTTGGTATGGTACTGGCTGACGTGACATAGACCCATGCTATCCCCTCCGGAAGTACATAAAACTGTTTTATTTACTAAGATAAGATATATACCTATAATTTGAACCCATTTGTAGAGTGACAGGGTTTCATCTTGAGAGCCTAATCAGCCATCGAAAATATTTCATGAATTTTTTCGATGTCTTACTGGCTGCCGTGTAATAGAGCCATGTTATCCCCTCCGGAAGTACATAAGACTGAATTATTTACTAAGATAAGATACATACCTATAATTTGAACACATTTGTAGAGTGACAGGGTTGCATCTTGAGAGCCTAATCAGACATCGAAAATATTTTAAGAGTTTTTTCGATGTCTTACTAGCTGCTATGTAATAGAGCCATGTAATCCCCTCCGGAAGTACATAAGACTGAATTATTTACTAATATAACATATGTACCTATAATTTGAACCCATTTGTAGAGTGACAGGGTTTCATCTTGAGAGCCTAATCAGCCATCGAAAATATTTTAAGTTTTTTTTTTAGTATGGTACTGGCTGACGTGACATAGACCCATGCTATCCCCTCCGGAAGTACATAAAACTGTACTATTTACTAAGATAAGATACATACCTATAATTTGAATACATTTGTAGAGTGACAGGGTTGCATCTTGAGAGCCTAATCAGACATCGAAAATATTTTAAGTTTTTTTTTTGGTATGGTACTGGCTGACGTGACATAGACCCATGCTATCCCCTCCGGAAGTACATAAAACTGTTTTATTTACTAAGATAAGATATATACCTATAATTTGAACCCATTTGTAGAGTGACAGGGTTTCATCTTGAGAGCCTAATCAGCCATCGAAAATATTTTAAGTTTTTTTTTTGGTAAGGTACTGGCTGACGTGACATAGACCCATGTAATCCCCTCCGGAAGTACATAAAACTGTACTATTTACTAAGATAAGATACATATTTATAATTTGAACTCATTTGTAGAGTGACAAGGTTTCATCTTGAGAGCCTAATCAGCCATCGAAAATATTTCATGAATTTTTTCGATGTCTTACTGGCTGCCGTGTAATAGAGCCATGTTATCCCCTCCGGAAGTACATAAGACTGAATTATTTACTAAGATAAGATACATACCTATAATTTGAACACATTTGTAGAGTGACAGGGTTGCATCTTGAGAGCCTAATCAGACATCGAAAATATTTTAAGAGTTTTTTCGATGTCTTACTAGCTGCTATGTAATAGAGCCATGTAATCCCCTCCGGAAGTACATAAGACTGAATTATTTACTAATATAACATATGTACCTATAATTTGAACCCATTTGTAGAGTGACAGGGTTTCATCTTGAGAGCCTAATCAGCCATCGAAAATATTTTAAGTTTTTTTTTTGGTATGGTACTGGCTGACGTGACATAGACCCATGCTATCCCCTCCGGAAGTACATAAAACTGTTTTATTTACTAAGATAAGATATATACCTATAATTTGAACCCATTTGTAGAGTGACAGGGTTTCATCTTGAGAGCCTAATCAGCCATCGAAAATATTTTAAGTTTTTTTTTTGGTAAGGTACTGGCTGACGTGACATAGACCCATGTAATCCCCTCCGGAAGTACATAAAACTGTACTATTTACTAAGATAAGATACATATTTATAATTTGAACTCATTTGTAGAGTGACAAGGTTTCATCTTGAGAGCCTAATCAGCCATCGAAAATATTTCATGAATTTTTTCGATGTCTTACTGGCTGCCGTGTAATAGAGCCATGTTATCCCCTCCGGAAGTACATAAGACTGAATTATTTACTAAGATAAGATACATACCTATAATTTGAACACATTTGTAGAGTGACAGGGTTGCATCTTGAGAGCCTAATCAGACATCGAAAATATTTTAAGAGTTTTTTCGATGTCTTACTAGCTGCTATGTAATAGAGCCATGTAATCCCCTCCGGAAGTACATAAGACTGAATTATTTACTAATATAACATATGTACCTATAATTTGAACCCATTTGTAGAGTGACAGGGTTTCATCTTGAGAGCCTAATCAGCCATCGAAAATATTTTAAGTTTTTTTTTTGGTATGGTACTGGCTGACGTGACATAGACCCATGCTATCCCCTCCGGAAGTACATAAAACTGTTTTATTTACTAAGATAAGATATATACCTATAATTTGAACCCATTTGTAGAGTGACAGGGTTTCATCTTGAGAGCCTAATCAGACATCGAAAATATTTTAAGTTTTTTTTTTGGTATGGTACTGGCTGACGTGACATAGACCCATGTAATCCCCTCCGGAAGTACATAAAACTGTACTATTTACTAAAATAAGATACATACCTATAATTTGAATACATTTGTAGAGTGACAGGGTTCCATCTTGAGAGCCTAATCAGACATCGAAAATATTTTAAGTTTTTTTTTTGGTATGGTACTGGCTGACGTGACATAGACCCATGTAATCCCCTCCGGAAGTACATAAAACTGTACTATTTACTAAGATAAGATACATACCTATAATTTGAACTCATTTGTAGAGTGACAGGGTTTCATCTTGAGAGCCTAATCAGCCATCGAAAATATTTTAGTTTTTTTCTTGGTATGGTACTGGCTGACGTGACATAGACCCATGCTATCCCCTCCGGAAGTACATAAAACTGTACTATTTACTAAAATAAGATACATACCTATAATTTGAATACATTTGTAGAGTGACAGGGTTGCATCTTGAGAGCCTAATCAGACATCGAAAATATTTTAAGAGTTTTTTCGACGTCTTACTAGCTGCTATGTAATAGAGCCATGTAATCCCCTCCGGAAGTACATAAGACTGAATTATTTACTAATATAACATATGTACCTATAATTTGAACCCATTTGTAGAGTGACAGGGTTGCATCTTGAGAGCCTAATCAGTCATCGAAAATATTTTATGTTTTTTTTTCGTATGGTACTGGCTGACGTGACATAGACCCATGCTATCCCCTCCGGAAGTACATAAAACTGTACTATTTACTAAGATAAGATACATACCTATAATTTGAATACATTTGTAGAGTGACAGGGTTGCATCTTGAGAGCCTAATCAGACATCGAAAATATTTTAAGAGTTTTTTCGATGTCTTACTAGCTGCTATGTAATAGAGCCATGTAATCCCCTCCGGAAGTACATAAGACTGAATTATTTACTAATATAACATATGTACCTATAATTTGAACCCATTTGTAGAGTGACAGGGTTTCATCTTGAGAGCCTAATCAGCCATCGAAAATATTTTAAGTTTTTTTTTTGGTATGGTACTGGCTGACGTGACATAGACCCATGCTATCCCCTCCGGAAGTACATAAAACTGTTTTATTTACTAAGATAAGATATATACCTATAATTTGAAACCATTTGTAGAGTGACAGGGTTTCATCTTGAGAGCCTAATCAGCCATCGAAAATATTTTAAGTTTTTTTTTTGGTATGGTACTGGCTGACGTGACATAGACCCATGTAATCCCCTCCGGAAGTACATAAAACTGTACTATTTACTAAGATAAGATACATACCTATAATTTGAACTCATTTGTAGAGTGACAGGGTTTCATCTTGAGAGCCTAATCAGCCATCGAAAATATTTCATGAATTTTTTCGATGTCTTACTGGCTGCCGTGTAATAGAGCCATGTTATCCCCTCCGGAAGTACATAAGACTGAATTATTTACTAAGATAAGATACATACCTATAATTTGAACACATTTGTAGAGTGACAGGGTTGCATCTTGAGAGCCTAATCAGACATCGAAAATATTTTAAGAGTTTTTTCGATGTCTTACTAGCTGCTATGTAATAGAGCCATGTAATCCCCTCCGGAAGTACATAAGACTGAATTATTTACTAATATAACATATGTACCTATAATTTGAACCCATTTGTAGAGTGACAGGGTTTCATCTTGAGAGCCTAATCAGCCATCGAAAATATTTTAAGTTTTTTTTTTAGTATGGTACTGGCTGACGTGACATAGACCCATGCTATCCCCTCCGGAAGTACATAAAACTGTACTATTTACTAAGATAAGATACAAACCTATAATTTGAATACATTTGTAGAGTGACAGGGTTGCATCTTGAGAGCCTAATCAGACATCGAAAATATTTTAAGTTTTTTTTTTGGTATGGTACTGGCTGACGTGACATAGACCCATGTAATCCCCTCCGGAAGTACATAAAACTGTACTATTTACTAAAATAAGATACATACCTATAATTTGAATACATTTGTAGAGTGACAGGGTTCCATCTTGAGAGCCTAATCAGACATCGAAAATATTTTAAGTTTTTTTTTTGGTATGGTACTGGCTGACGTGACATAGACCCATGTAATCCCCTCCGGAAGTACATAAAACTGTACTATTTACTAAGATAAGATACATACCTATAATTTGAACTCATTTGTAGAGTGACAGGGTTTCATCTTGAGAGCCTAATCAGCCATCGAAAATATTTTAGTTTTTTTCTTGGTATGGTACTGGCTGACGTGACATAGACCCATGCTATCCCCTCCGGAAGTACATAAAACTGTACTATTTACTAAAATAAGATACATACCTATAATTTGAATACATTTGTAGAGTGACAGGGTTGCATCTTGAGAGCCTAATCAGACATCGAAAATATTTTAAGAGTTTTTTCGACGTCTTACTAGCTGCTATGTAATAGAGCCATGTAATCCCCTCCGGAAGTACATAAGACTGAATTATTTACTAATATAACATATGTACCTATAATTTGAACCCATTTGTAGAGTGACAGGGTTGCATCTTGAGAGCCTAATCAGTCATCGAAAATATTTTATGTTTTTTTTTCGTATGGTACTGGCTGACGTGACATAGACCCATGCTATCCCCTCCGGAAGTACATAAAACTGTACTATTTACTAAGATAAGATACATACCTATAATTTGAATACATTTGTAGAGTGACAGGGTTGCATCTTGAGAGCCTAATCAGACATCGAAAATATTTTAAGAGTTTTTTCGATGTCTTACTAGCTGCTATGTAATAGAGCCATGTAATCCCCTCCGGAAGTACATAAGACTGAATTATTTACTAATATAACATATGTACCTATAATTTGAACCCATTTGTAGAGTGACAGGGTTTCATCTTGAGAGCCTAATCAGCCATCGAAAATATTTTAAGTTTTTTTTTTGGTATGGTACTGGCTGACGTGACATAGACCCATGCTATCCCCTCCGGAAGTACATAAAACTGTTTTATTTACTAAGATAAGATATATACCTATAATTTGAACCCATTTGTAGAGTGACAGGGTTTCATCTTGAGAGCCTAATCAGCCATCGAAAATATTTTAAGTTTTTTTTTTGGTATGGTACTGGCTGACGTGACATAGACCCATGTAATCCCCTCCGGAAGTACATAAAACTGTACTATTTACTAAGATAAGATACATACCTATAATTTGAACTCATTTGTAGAGTGACAGGGTTTCATCTTGAGAGCCTAATCAGCCATCGAAAATATTTCATGAATTTTTTCGATGTCTTACTGGCTGCCGTGTAATAGAGCCATGTTATCCCCTCCGGAAGTACATAAGACTGAATTATTTACTAAGATAAGATACATACCTATAATTTGAACACATTTGTAGAGTGACAGGGTTGCATCTTGAGAGCCTAATCAGACATCGAAAATATTTTAAGAGTTTTTTCGATGTCTTACTAGCTGCTATGTAATAGAGCCATGTAATCCCCTCCGGAAGTACATAAGACTGAATTATTTACTAATATAACATATGTACCTATAATTTGAACCCATTTGTAGAGTGACAGGGTTTCATCTTGAGAGCCTAATCAGCCATCGAAAATATTTTAAGTTTTTTTTTTAGTATGGTACTGGCTGACGTGACATAGACCCATGCTATCCCCTCCGGAAGTACATAAAACTGTACTATTTACTAAGATAAGATACATACCTATAATTTGAATACATTTGTAGAGTGACAGGGTTGCATCTTGAGAGCCTAATCAGACATCGAAAATATTTTAAGTTTTTTTTTTGGTATGGTACTGGCTGACGTGACATAGACCCATGCTATCCCCTCCGGAAGTACATAAAACTGTTTTATTTACTAAGATAAGATATATACCTATAATTTGAACCCATTTGTAGAGTGACAGGGTTTCATCTTGAGAGCCTAATCAGCCATCGAAAATATTTTAAGTTTTTTTTTTGGTAAGGTACTGGCTGACGTGACATAGACCCATGTAATCCCCTCCGGAAGTACATAAAACTGTACTATTTACTAAGATAAGATACATATTTATAATTTGAACTCATTTGTAGAGTGACAAGGTTTCATCTTGAGAGCCTAATCAGCCATCGAAAATATTTCATGAATTTTTTCGATGTCTTACTGGCTGCCGTGTAATAGAGCCATGTTATCCCCTCCGGAAGTACATAAGACTGAATTATTTACTAAGATAAGATACATACCTATAATTTGAACACATTTGTAGAGTGACAGGGTTGCATCTTGAGAGCCTAATCAGACATCGAAAATATTTTAAGAGTTTTTTCGATGTCTTACTAGCTGCTATGTAATAGAGCCATGTAATCCCCTCCGGAAGTACATAAGACTGAATTATTTACTAATATAACATATGTACCTATAATTTGAACCCATTTGTAGAGTGACAGGGTTTCATCTTGAGAGCCTAATCAGCCATCGAAAATATTTTAAGTTTTTTTTTTGGTATGGTACTGGCTGACGTGACATAGACCCATGCTATCCCCTCCGGAAGTACATAAAACTGTTTTATTTACTAAGATAAGATATATACCTATAATTTGAACCCATTTGTAGAGTGACAGGGTTTCATCTTGAGAGCCTAATCAGACATCGAAAATATTTTAAGTTTTTTTTTTGGTATGGTACTGGCTGACGTGACATAGACCCATGTAATCCCCTCCGGAAGTACATAAAACTGTACTATTTACTAAAATAAGATACATACCTATAATTTGAATACATTTGTAGAGTGACAGGGTTCCATCTTGAGAGCCTAATCAGACATCGAAAATATTTTAAGTTTTTTTTTTGGTATGGTACTGGCTGACGTGACATAGACCCATGTAATCCCCTCCGGAAGTACATAAAACTGTACTATTTACTAAGATAAGATACATACCTATAATTTGAACTCATTTGTAGAGTGACAGGGTTTCATCTTGAGAGCCTAATCAGCCATCGAAAATATTTTAGTTTTTTTCTTGGTATGGTACTGGCTGACGTGACATAGACCCATGCTATCCCCTCCGGAAGTACATAAAACTGTACTATTTACTAAAATAAGATACATACCTATAATTTGAATACATTTGTAGAGTGACAGGGTTGCATCTTGAGAGCCTAATCAGACATCGAAAATATTTTAAGAGTTTTTTCGACGTCTTACTAGCTGCTATGTAATAGAGCCATGTAATCCCCTCCGGAAGTACATAAGACTGAATTATTTACTAATATAACATATGTACCTATAATTTGAACCCATTTGTAGAGTGACAGGGTTGCATCTTGAGAGCCTAATCAGTCATCGAAAATATTTTATGTTTTTTTTTCGTATGGTACTGGCTGACGTGACATAGACCCATGCTATCCCCTCCGGAAGTACATAAAACTGTACTATTTACTAAGATAAGATACATACCTATAATTTGAATACATTTGTAGAGTGACAGGGTTGCATCTTGAGAGCCTAATCAGACATCGAAAATATTTTAAGAGTTTTTTCGATGTCTTACTAGCTGCTATGTAATAGAGCCATGTAATCCCCTCCGGAAGTACATAAGACTGAATTATTTACTAATATAACATATGTACCTATAATTTGAACCCATTTGTAGAGTGACAGGGTTTCATCTTGAGAGCCTAATCAGCCATCGAAAATATTTTAAGTTTTTTTTTTGGTATGGTACTGGCTGACGTGACATAGACCCATGCTATCCCCTCCGGAAGTACATAAAACTGTTTTATTTACTAAGATAAGATATATACCTATAATTTGAACCCATTTGTAGAGTGACAGGGTTTCATCTTGAGAGCCTAATCAGCCATCGAAAATATTTTAAGTTTTTTTTTTGGTATGGTACTGGCTGACGTGACATAGACCCATGTAATCCCCTCCGGAAGTACATAAAACTGTACTATTTACTAAGATAAGATACATACCTATAATTTGAACTCATTTGTAGAGTGACAGGGTTTCATCTTGAGAGCCTAATCAGCCATCGAAAATATTTCATGAATTTTTTCGATGTCTTACTGGCTGCCGTGTAATAGAGCCATGTTATCCCCTCCGGAAGTACATAAGACTGAATTATTTACTAAGATAAGATACATACCTATAATTTGAACACATTTGTAGAGTGACAGGGTTGCATCTTGAGAGCCTAATCAGACATCGAAAATATTTTAAGAGTTTTTTCGATGTCTTACTAGCTGCTATGTAATAGAGCCATGTAATCCCCTCCGGAAGTACATAAGACTGAATTATTTACTAATATAACATATGTACCTATAATTTGAACCCATTTGTAGAGTGACAGGGTTTCATCTTGAGAGCCTAATCAGCCATCGAAAATATTTTAAGTTTTTTTTTTAGTATGGTACTGGCTGACGTGACATAGACCCATGCTATCCCCTCCGGAAGTACATAAAACTGTACTATTTACTAAGATAAGATACAAACCTATAATTTGAATACATTTGTAGAGTGACAGGGTTGCATCTTGAGAGCCTAATCAGACATCGAAAATATTTTAAGTTTTTTTTTTGGTATGGTACTGGCTGACGTGACATAGACCCATGCTATCCCCTCCGGAAGTACATAAAACTGTTTTATTTACTAAGATAAGATATATACCTATAATTTGAACCCATTTGTAGAGTGACAGGGTTTCATCTTGAGAGCCTAATCAGCCATCGAAAATATTTTAAGTTTTTTTTTTGGTATGGTACTGGCTGACGTGACATAGACCCATGTAATCCCCTCCGGAAGTACATAAAACTGTACTATTTACTAAGATAAGATACATACCTATAATTTGAACTCATTTGTAGAGTGACAGGGTTTCATCTTGAGAGCCTAATCAGCCATCGAAAATATTTTAGTTTTTTTTTTGGTATGGTACTGGCTGACGTGACATAGACCCATGCTATCCCCTCCGGAAGTACATAAAACTGTACTATTTACTAAAATAAGATACATACCTATAATTTGAATACATTTGTAGAGTGACAGGGTTGCATCTTGAGAGCCTAATCAGACATCGAAAATATTTTAAGAGTTTTTTCGACGTCTTACTAGCTGCTATGTAATAGAGCCATGTAATCCCCTCCGGAAGTACATAAGACTGAATTATTTACTAATATAACATATGTACCTATAATTTGAACCCATTTGTAGAGTGACAGGGTTTCATCTTGAGAGCCTAATCAGCCATCGAAAATATTTTATGTTTTTTTTTTGGTATGGTACTGGCTGACGTGACATAGACCCATGCTATCCCCTCCGGAAGTACATAAAACTGTTTTATTTACTAAGATTAGATATTAACCTATAATTTGAAAACCTTCGTAGAGTGACAGGATTGCATCTTGAAAGCTTAATCAGCCATCGAAAATATTTTAAGATTTTTTTCGATGTCTTACTGGCTGCCGTGTAATAGAGCCATGTAATCCCCTCCGGAAGTACATAAGACTGAATTATTTACTAAGATAAGATATATACCTATAATTTGAAAACCTTCGTAGAGTGACAGGGTTTCATCTTGAGAGCCTAATCAGCCATCGAAAATATTTTAAGTTTTTTTTTTGGTATGGTACTGGCTGACGTGACATAGACCCATGTAATCCCCTCCGGAAGTACATAAAACTGTACTATTTACTAAGATAAGATACATACCTATCATTTGAACACATTTGTAGAGTGACAGGGTTACATCTTGAGAGCCTAATCAGCCATCGAAAATATTTTATGAATTTTTTCGATGTCTTACTGGCTGCCGTGTAATAGAGCCATGTTATCCCCTCCGGAAGTACATAAGACTGAATTATTTACTAAGATAAGATACATACCTATAATTTGAACACATTTGTAGAGTGACAGGGTTTCATCTTGAGAGCCTAATCAGACATCGAAAATATTTTAAGAGTTTTTTCGACGTCTTACTAGCTGCTATGTAATAGAGCCATGTAATCCCCTCCGGAAGTACATAAGACTGAATTATTTACTAATATAAGATATGTACCTATAATTTGAAAACCTTCGTAGAGTGACAGGGTTGCATCTTGAGAGCTTAATCAGTCATCGAAAATATTTTAAGAATTTTTTCAATGTCTTACTGGCTGCCGTGTAATAGAGCCATTAAGTCCCCTCCGGAAGTACATAAAACTGTACTATTTACTAAGATAAGATACATACCTATAATTTGAACTCATTTTTAGAGTGACAGGGTTGCATCTTGAGAGCCTAATCAGTCATCGAAAATATTTTAAGATTTTTTTCGGTATGGTATACTGGCTTACGTGACATAGACCCATGTAATCCCCTCCGGAAGTACATGAGACTGTATTATTTACTAAGATAAGATATATACCTATAATTTGAACACATTTGTAGAGTGACAGGGCTGCATCTTGAGAGCTGAACCGACCGTCAAAGTCATGTTAAGGATTTTTTCGATACTATATTGGTTATCGTCTTATATAGCCTTGTAGTCCCCTCGGCAAGTACATAAAACAATATTATTTATTAAGTTTACATATGTATTTACAATATAAACATACAGCTGGAGCGATACCGCTATATTTTGGATAAAATATTCTCTATTTTCGAAAGACAACCTGTAACTTTTGTATTCCGAGTGCTTTGAGGTTGTTTTAATTGGTCTGAAACTTACAGGAAATATTTTATTTCAGATCTTTTGCTAAGAATATGATATTTTTTTGAATAAATTATCAATTTTTGTTTGGTTTGAACGCTCAGAGCCGGCCATTATACAAAATACTCAGAAATGTTGAAATTCCGAATTTATGTAACTTTATCGATTATTTTATGATTGAAAGGCCTTAAATCATCCTGTTTTTTAATTCTATACTGTTTTAAACAATTTTCCTTGTTAAATAAGCTCATTATAGGGTAATTTTAGAATTCTTCTTAATTTGGTCGGATTATATTGGCTGCCAACTTTTGGCTGCTAACTTCACACCGGTCCAATTTCTAAGTTTACATATGAAGTAACTTTTCGTCCGTGTAACTTGTAAAGATATAACTACAAATACCTACTTTGTTCATACAATTTGTGTTTAGGAAAATATTAACGTATATATATTAAAACTAAAAACAGCAGCAATTTTAAATACCATTAGTAACTCCTATACGTTACACAAACCATGAACTGAATAGTTCCAACAAATATTCACTATAACCTCTTGTATTATTAGTTAATTACTAATGGGTATATTAAAATTATACCTATAAAAGTATGCTTAAAAGCTTACAAGAAATAATACAAAATAGAATTGAAATTAAATTTCGGCGAGATTCCCAGCAGGTAGATAACCTTTTCTCTAAGGTATTGCTTAAGCTAATATGTTGGCTTAAAAAGCTTCCTGCTCGTCGATCTTCTGAGGCTTTGATGTGATAAAAAGCTAATTTACATAACAAAACAGATATAAAATCAATAATTAGGATTACAAAACGGTTTAGGGCTCAGCCTGAATCAAAATGAACAATCTGGTAGGAACTATTTAGGTATTTTACGAAAACAATAAAGTCATTTTATATTAAATTAGAATTGTCAAAGAAAACTAACTTGAAATTTTCAAAATAAATAAGGTACGTGACCTACATTTCCAATTTTCGAAACACTTTGCAAAAGTAAAGTTCACAAACGACAAAATAATATTCTTGAACACTTACTTGAGCTCTATGTTTAGTTTACTTCGGAAGTTTGAATATACGCGTTATTTTCTGTGAGCAGAACAAATTTTGATAAATTTCTTAAACTATTTGTAAAAATGGTAAATTAAATTCGTCTTAATAGAAATAAAAGTAATATGTTATTTGAGTCTTTCTTTGTGAAACGATACCTACAATAACTTAACGGTAGTTACCATTTAAAATTGTAGTCAGAACTTGATAAAGCACTTTACGTCGCGACTGTATAAGAGATAATCGATCTTGTACATCAAACAAAGCCCGGTGATATTGAACGTAATTTCGTAGACGCATCCGTAGCTACTGCCATCTATCTTATAAATGGGGTAGTAAACAAAATCATCACTTATACGCCATGACAGTTTGCTTGCTGCCATAGATCAGTCAATGCGAAACTCTACGTAATGTTCTTTATAAAAGGGAAAATAATCGATAACAAATAGTAGACGATCCTATTTTTAGACCCACAAGATGCAAGATCTAAGAAGGAAGCTTATTTTCAGAAGTGGACACATCATTCATAGATTTTTTATTTTATTTCAGAAGGTTGACAAGCATAAATTTGTGGTTGAAAACCAAAAGTTATCCTGTTCATAAACTACTGTGGAAGTAGATAGAGGCGTGTATAGTTTAGTTAATAATAACCCACATGCTAAGAAGTTGGAGACGACGCATAGGTATGCTTATAAACCAAAATATCTACAAAAAGTGTCGCGACAGCATATGTCTAAATATTATAGTTATGTCACAGTAAGCAGTTTTTTATTCTAAAATATTAATTTATATATGCCGCCTCTTGAAAAGGCTCTTCATTTGTACCTTGGTATTAATCCTCATCAAAATAAATTACTTTATATTCAAGACGGCTTTAATACCTTTTTATAACTTTTTGAATTATTCAATTCGGACATTTCATTCGGAAGATATCACGAGTTTAAAAATGCAAGTATTAGAAAAAAGTCCCGTGGTTGTCGCTCACCGCGCTCAGCTAGCCAGCATGCGAAGTAGGCTCCATGTAAGCGTCACTGGGGTACGGGGGGGGGGAGTCAATGTAATCTATATATATAAAAGAAAGTCGTGTTAGTTACTCCACTTATAACTCAAGAACGGCTCAACCGATTTAGCTGAAAATTGGCAGGGAGGTAGTTTAGAGCCAGGAGAAGGACATAGGATAGGTAGGGTAGGTAGGTAGGGTAGGTAGGTAGGGTAGGTAGGTAGGGTAGGTAGGTAGGGTAGGTAGGTAGGGTAGGTAGGTAGGGTAGGTAGGTAGGGTAGGTAGGTAGGGTAGGTAGGTAGGGTAGGTAGGTAGGGTAGGTAGGTAGGGTAGGTAGGTAGGGTAGGTAGGTAGGGTAGGTAGGTAGGGTAGGTAGGTAGGGTAGGTAGGTAGGGTAGGTAGGTAGGGTAGGTAGGTAGGGTAGGTAGGTAGGGTAGGTAGGTAGGGTAGGTAGGTAGGGTAGGTAGGTAGGGTAGGTAGGTAGGGTAGGTAGGTAGGGTAGGTAGGTAGGGTAGGTAGGTAGGGTAGGTAGGTAGGGTAGGTAGGTAGGGTAGGTAGGTAGGGTAGGTAGGTAGGGTAGGTAGGTAGGGTAGGTAGGTAGGGTAGGTAGGTAGGGTAGGTAGGTAGGGTAGGTAGGTAGGGTAGGTAGGTAGGGTAGGTAGGTAGGGTAGGTAGGTAGGGTAGGTAGGTAGGGTAGGTAGGTAGGGTAGGTAGGTAGGGTAGGTAGGTAGGGTAGGTAGGTAGGGTAGGTAGGTAGGGTAGGTAGGTAGGGTAGGTAGGTAGGGTAGGTAGGTAGGGTAGGTAGGTAGGGTAGGTAGGTAGGGTAGGTAGGTAGGGTAGGTAGGTAGGGTAGGTAGGTAGGGTAGGTAGGTAGGGTAGGTAGGTAGGGTAGGTAGGTAGGGTAGGTAGGTAGGGTAGGTAGGTAGGGTAGGTAGGTAGGGTAGGTAGGTAGGGTAGGTAGGTAGGGTAGGTAGGTAGGGTAGGTAGGTAGGGTAGGTAGGTAGGGTAGGTAGGTAGGGTAGGTAGGTAGGGTAGGTAGGTAGGGTAGGTAGGTAGGGTAGGTAGGTAGGGTAGGTAGGTAGGGTAGGTAGGTAGGGTAGGTAGGTAGGGTAGGTAGGTAGGGTAGGTAGGTAGGGTAGGTAGGTAGGGTAGGTAGGTAGGGTAGGTAGGTAGGGTAGGTAGGTAGGGTAGGTAGGTAGGGTAGGTAGGTAGGGTAGGTAGGTAGGGTAGGCAGGTAGAGGTAGGTAGATAGGTAGGGGTAGGTAGGGTAGGTAGGTAGGGTAGGTAGGTAGGGTAGGTAGGTAGGGTAGGTAGGTAGGGTAGGTAGGGTAGGTAGGTAGGGTAGGTAGGTAGGGTAGGTAGGTAGGGTAGGTAGGTAGGGTAGGTAGGTAGGGTAGGTAGGTAGGTAGGGTAGGTAGGTAGGTAGGGTAGGTAGGTAGGTAGGTAGGGTAGGTAGGTAAGGTAGGTAAGGTAGGTAGGGGTAGGTAGTGGCAGGTAGAGGTAGATAGGAGTAGGTAGGGATAGGTTTGTAGGTCCCAGTTTTATTTTTGTTCTCAGGGCAGGACAACGTCTGCCGGGTCAGCTAGTATTTGATAATTATGGAAGATCCTTTTCCATGGAGGAATCATGGATGATGGAGGAACAAGGTGGACCTTGTTAACAAAATCTTAAATACACTAAGTACCCCGTAATACACTTCAGATTGCAGCATGATGACTGACGATGTCAAATCTCCATCCGGAAATACGGTGTCTAATGAATCTTCGTCTAATAACATCACCATAAAAACGATTTTTAAAATCTTATACATAATATTATTAATATAATTACCAAGTAATTTTGAGACAGAAATAATTAAATATTAAATAAGAACAAGATTAATTTAGAATAAGGTAGGTAATACCCAATTACCAAGATATACCCAATTTTATTCTCCAGTAACATCATTACAGCGCTTTGTCGCTTATGTAGGTAGGTACCTACTAGAAAATACGTCAAGTTGACAGCGAAATAGCTCAATTGAATCCGCTGACAAGATTTCCGATAGATAAATGGGCAATTCTGGAGACAATTTATCTTCGAGATTATAGTATATTGGTTGGTTAGGAATTGTTATTAACTGGATTGCAACGCTTTATTTTTATTTTGACTCTTTCAGCTTTTGGTACCTATTACCTTCTCGCCGCATGGCATCAGATTACTCAGAGTTATAATCCATCCACACATTATGAATAAGCCATTTTTTTTCGCTCAAATTTACTTACATTAATAAAATATAGGAAGATGTTCAAAGCAGTAAGTGGGCAAGCTGCTGCTGGTCTATGTGCGGCTGTGTCCAACCAATGTGTCTATTGCACACAACATGTTACACTTTTTGTAGCCTCGATTATCTACCCGACTCAATAAAAAGACACAATGATAGTACAAAAAGAGATAAAAACATGTTTCATTCCTTGTAATAAATATAAACTGTCGCGTACCGTAATATAAAGACGTAATTGCGATTTTTCATTTAGGAAGATCTTGATAAAAGGCTAATTAGATGGAGAAATATTTTCATATTAATGAAACAAGAAGCTGTAGTAATATCAATTCATTTGCTTTCATGTGGAATTAATTTTATAATAGACGTGACTGTTCGTAATAAAATTTATGCTATTATAAATATAAATGTAATTCAACAATTTATTTTTAAATATATAGCAATTTATAGCGCTTACCAGGTCTTTACCAAACAATTAATCTTATTAAAAACCTCAATAACGCTTTATACAAAAGTATAGCACCATTCCTCAACCCTTCGCAAAACTTTTTTCATTTCGGCATTCCTTCAGCGATCAGAAATGATAAAACTTTCCTAAGTAATTAAAAGACAAACAGAATTTTGGAACTTTGTAAATTTATTAAAAAAAGTCAGTCACTTGGGCGACTAAGTGCGCGAGCAAATCTTGATTTAAAAAAAAAACACTTTATAGTCATAAAGAGTACCTACAGCAAATATTTTTAGCATTGTAACACTAGTCTGGTATGCACTGAAGTGTATTCGATAGCCTTCCATACAAAATATATCACACGTCCGGAATAACAATAGGCTTCTTCAACGGCCCTAAGTGTAGTTAAGGACGGCATTTATTCAGAGAATTTCCTTCCGACTACTTTACTTTTATTTATTGAGGATAGCAAAAAGAAAAAATATATTAAAATAAGTATTTATTGACGAATCTCCTGTTGCTTGTATAATCTAATGAGCTATGTATAGATTTCTAGCTGATATTTCTGACTTATTGTGTGAGATGTTCCAAAATAAGTTATTTTAAAACCTGGCTTTAGATGAGATCAAACTAAACCACAAAAAAACACAAATAATCTTCCTTAAAAAAAAATATCTGCTTTTTTTATAAAAAGGCAAATTTGATTTTCAATTAAAAACCTGTTAATAATCATATACCTACACGTAGATACTCTTAAGATTTATTTATAAATTTAAATATTCGTATCAGAATCTTATTTCTCTCCCTTTTATCTTAATTGAATGTATTTTAATAATAAATAAGACGTAGCTACAACATTTCTCAGAAAGCTTTGATAGAAAGGCTTTAAATAATGATACTCTTAGATTCAAGGACGCAACAATGTATAATACAGTACCTTAATTGTACGTAAGCATGCTATTTTTTTCACATATTTCTTTTTTCACCTCTAAAAGACCCAAATACAACAAAAACTAGACGTTAAACGAACTAGAAAGGGCCACCCTAAATGCCGAAATTGGTCGAAACCATTTTCCTGCACTATAAAATAAATCACTGTCTCTACTCCATTTTTTCCAGTCAAACCGAAACACGTCTCTTTTCAGGACACCCAAATAATGGAGTGACAGTCGTAACTCTTAATTGTATCTACGCAAAGTACTGTATTGTATAGCTGTGTACTGTACTGTATAGTAAAAAATATATAATTTATCAGTAAATACGCAAAGTAGTTACGTGTAAACTCTTCTATCTACTACTACTACTACTATCTACATTAAAATCTTTAATAATTACTGTATAATGATTTTAATATTTTGTGCTAAGGTTCATACTGTATAGGTTTTATAAATATTAATTTACTTGCGGTGATTACTTTTAAAGTGTATAATCTCGTTCCTTTAAATTACGATACATTACATGCATACATATATTACATTACGATAGTCTATGAAATAAGCAATAAACTTATTTTAAGTATTCCCGGCCGTACAGGTAAATATATACATAGAAAATTAATTACGCACAGCTTCCACCTTCATTACACTTGTGTAATTCAGAAAGTTGCCATACACATCGCCCGGGAAATTCTGTATAAAATTACGCTAAAAACTCCCTACATCAGCGTGATAAAGATAAATTGTGGCGAGCTACGTACGGGCGGAAAAATGCCGATTCACTTTTATAAAGCCTCCGTGGAAATGAATAAAACTGTACGCTGAATGTGACGATATTTTTTCCGCGATTTTCGCTTCACCCGATAAAGAATTATTTATGAATTCTTTAATTTCAAATTCTTTACACTGCGCCTTTTTCTACTTCAAATGTGATATAAAAATGAGCATAATTGAATTGCAAATGTATTTTGTATTTATTTATTGCATCGGACGAAATTTGGAACCATAGTTTAGAATTTTAGAAACATTAGGTACAACTATCCGCCGACAAGTTGTTTTATATTTACATAATATGAAATCATCATTATATAAAAAATAAAACAACATTGTTTTTTTTTTATATCTAAAGAATTCTATCATACTTTCTAAACCTCATAAGGCAAAGTAAACAAGCCTTACTAACAAAATTCCTCGACAGACAAATGGCAGATGGTGGCACAAAGTGGCAGGTCGATGGAGTTAAGGCACTTACAGAAAGTTACCACAGTTTCGTGGCAGTTGCGTACGGTAATTGTAATACAATTTCATATGGATACAATGAAACAAAACGTGAAAACTCTGCGTTGAAAATTGTTGATGTGAACTGCACTAGCCACATAAAAGTTCGTGTTATTGAGTTTGTTTTTCGCAGGAAGTTTTAAATAGGTAGATACATGGATGTTTATTTATTCAAACATGTGCTAGTATTTAATTATTCAAATATATGCAACAAAATTTTAGCTTAAAATAACTTTGTTTTGTCTTTTTTAATTCAGTAGGTTTTACATAATTTGAATAAGTGCCAATAATTTATTTGACAACGATTATTTTTCATTTAAAATATAACGTAACGTTGACATCCAATTTCATATTTTTACATGTACCTATATGTATAAAACTAATATATATTTTCCATTACATCAGCTAAAATGATCAACAACTGAATCCAAACTGAACAGAATTTCATTTTGAAGTATTTACAACAAATCAAATAACAATAAAGAAATCTTGGCTTTAAACCAACGCTCGCTTGAACCGCGTTAAATTCTCATTAGATCAATCGAATCCAATGAAATTGTTTCGAACTGAAACGCATTGTAAGTGTAATTCAAACATTTTAATCAATCGAGGTCACGACACAAGCTTTAATTGCGTTCCTTGGTGTTGCCCTAGCAATTGCCTTAACCGAGTTCGAGGTTTGGTCCTGTGGGAGGTTCAGCAACTTTGATGTAATTACCAATACAATATGTTTGTTTATCTATTATCAGATTTGAAAGGATATAAATCGTTTCAGAGATCATTATTGAACTAAACTACAAATTAACCATAAAATTAATCATTATCCTTGCATTGCACAGCACTTCCAGAAGTTTTCTTTTCATTACTTCTATACACCATAGACTATATTTGAACCATAATGAAGGCAGCGTCACCTTGTTAACTGCAGATTCGTTATGCAAACTCGATTTATGACGTGCAAACAAGCAAAATACATAGACGGAAAGCGTCTGTTTCAGGTGGTTAGGTGTTAAAGCATAATATTAATTGCTTCAACAGATGCTTAATACGATTTACGCTGGAATATCTAGGTTAGAAACAACAGGCAGAAAGCGGAACATGCTACTATTACTTAGTGTAACAATTACATTTTTTAGGTCACTTTATTTTGGTAGATCCCACTTTATTAGAAGAGAGTACATTAGTAGTAGAGGTCACTTAATTTTAACTTAACAAAAATATTTAGCTTATAAAGTTATATTAAATATGTAGCATTAAGTTTACTTAGTATTTGAATTATAGTAAATGTTATTATATCGACTATCGGAATTTGGTTTAAATCTAGATTGACATTTACAATTTATAAGTTACAGTCGACATTGTTACAAAGTCTATCATAACTTACTTTAAATCAAACTAAACTTTCAAATTAAATTTTACTTCAATTCACGTGGGACCTTTCAAATTCACGAAATCAGTTAACGAAAATCGGGCATTTGATCTTTTACTCCTATCTCTGTTAATTGAAAAAGTTCTACAGAACTGTTTGACAGGCTACAAGTCGAACTTTAAGCTAAACTGACCCTAGTTAACTGGTAAAAGACGAATTTCAGCGCCGAAACGCCAAAATTACGTCCCACGTTTTAATTATGTCGTTTTAGACAGAAAGGTATGGTGAAATCGTTTAACTATTTTGTTACCTTAAACGTACATAATTATGGTACAAAATAAATCAACCCTTATCTTACTATGATACTTAATTCAGGTTTATTTATGGTTTAGTTAGGGCAGCTTACAATAATCAATTGAATTTAAGAGACAGTTATCTTCTAACTTTTAGACACTTACTATAAGTAACCACATTAGCATATACCACAGTTTGATTGCGATCTAATGCAAATAAGACAAAAAAAGTATCATAAGTTATTTAAAAAGTAATTTAGTATAAAATAATAGCCAAAATCACTCTAGACCACCTAAAATAATATCAATAAATTTCACTATCACAAGTATACTGTGCTCGGGCACATCATCAAACTGGACCATAGCCTACCAACATAAGCTTATTTTATCATTCTAAGGAGGAATGTCAATTTGCACTTTACCGGACATAGAACTTAAACTTGAAACCCACGTCTCTACATTTTTGCTGAATTTTCACAGATCTATAGAAGCTATATTTGAGTAAGTCATGCTCGCTAAAAGCTTGCGCTTAAAGCTTTTCAGCGGCGACGTAGTGTAACGGGTCATCCACTTGACTTCCCTCCAAAATAGCGAAAATGGGGAGTTATGAACAGGTACTGCTTGTGGGGCTGGTCTCCTATTTGCTTATTAAATATTGATAATCTACTTTGTAATTTTGTCTCTGGGGTACGTAATGGCTAGAGCAGAGTGGTGGGATCAATTGATAAACTTTAAATGATCTGCCGTGCCGTCCGCCACTGTTTTAATGCTTGTTTTATCGAGAGTTTTTTCTAAGTTTACTGTCGGCTCTTTTCAGCAAATTGAACCTTCCAAATTCAAGTCTGACATGAGTGCCTGTAAAAACTTAATTTCCTAATAGTTGCCTTACCTCCGCCTAGTTTCGCAAGTCATCGGTACATCTACACTTCGCTTGCCTGTGCCAAAACTTAAATAACCTAAGTTAAAGCTTTTCAATGACATAATTAATTTCAAAGGCTTTAAAGAAGACCTTGTTTCAAGATACACAAATGTAAAGAAAATAATAATAATGAGCATTAAGCACTAAATTCCCTCAGCTCTGTGCCCTACATTTTCCCTCAAACAGTTTGAAACCTATTTATGGCACTAAACTTACAGCTCCAGAAACCGTTAAATGATACAGATGCCAGTACTAACGTCTTTGTGCCGAGGTTCTCAAAGAATGACGGCATATTTAATGAGTTTAGACACAGCTGGGTCCATGTTTGACGTTACTAAAATATAACATCCGTTTGTATTGACCTTCTAAATAATTTAAATGAAGGGTCGAACAACAAATTGTTTAGCGGTAATAATTAAAATTCTAATGCTTATGGATTCCATAACTAAGAACTGTAATGGTATCCTTTTTTTCTTACTTATAATTATGTAAAGGGGAGGTTGTTGGTATGTCCTTCTGTCACGCATTTGGTATAGAGATTGATTATGTCACCCAGAGCCAGTTCAACTTGCCGATAGCTTCCAATACTAATACTCGTATATTGATCACTAATTCCTATGGTTTCACTTGCGTTTCCAGAATAGAAAGTAGCTTATGTCCTTCTCCATATCTATCAGGAAGATTAGCCAAGATTACATCGCGATCGGTTTAACGGTTAAAATGTAACAGACATACAGACAAGGTTACTTTCTTAGTTATAGCATTAGTTACTATAGATTTGCAAATTCGATCGACACACAAGAGGTACATAAGTTTAGAAAAAGGGTTCATGCTCGCCGTATTTTTTTATGTTAGTAGAAAATATATCTTGTAAGTACAAAGAGCATCGTACGCATATTATACGTCGTAAAATAAATATGTTTTTTTATGTAGGTATGCTACCTATACGGTACGTTCTAAAACCTCAAAACCATCTACACAAAAACGTCGAAGCATTTGACATTACCTACGAATAAGTAAAATGGGGGTTTCACTCAAACATGAATGGGGACCAGTCTAATGGCTTTAACAAAAACACGTAGAAAAGCAGGATTGAATGCTAATGGCCTATAAGAAAAATTACGAGCTTTATCATGAATATAATGTAGTCTATTTCCATACGTTATGACACATTCGTCGTGTTGGCTTTAAAATGTTTTTTCGTACTGCGGTTGTATGTTTTCACAATATTGACTAATGACAATTAACCTTACCTATACAAGAGTAGGTATGTCATGATGCCCAATTTGATAAATATCTGGAGTATGCACACGGGTATATCGTAACCTAGAATAATATAAATAATAAACAAATAAATGTTCTGGGACATTCTTCACACACGGTTATTCTGATCCCAAACTAAGCAGAGCTTGTACTATTGAAACCCGATTAACAGATATACTACTTTTTTTGTAAATACATACTTATAGATAAATACATCCAGACACAGGACATGTTCATGCACACATATGTTTGTCCTGGATGGGAATCGAACCCATGACCAGCGGCGTGATAGGTGGTGTCTTAACCGACTGCAACAACTAGCTTGTCAAAAAAATATACGAGTCTTTTCACCCTGTGAATATATACGATAACCGGGAACGCGGGTAAAGCCTATAGACGAAAGCTAGTTGACTAATAAATAGCGTGCCATACCAAAGTGTACGGTAAACTATAAATTACTTGTACCGGGTAAATTCCTAAGCAGGGCGTACGGAAAGCCCTTGTTACTGACACGGGGAATGCAATTTCCCGGCTGCCACTTACTTACAGCCATGTAAATTAACCGGCTTTGTTTAAAGCTAATTTCAATTTACTAAAAATTAAATGAGTTAATTTAAAACGTAGGAGTGACTGTCAAAATTGTTGGCTTGCCTTTATATTATGAATCAACAAATGTAACTATAGATATGTAGCTATTAAATTCAAATTGACATAGCTAATTAAATAATGTAATTTTTTGGAATTCATGCATTTTCGTATAATTTTGGGCGAAAAGAATAATTTATATGAAATGAATTATTACCATAGGTTGTATTATTTTCTAATTATATATTTCCTTATGATAATATTCACATCTTTCTATGCTTTCTTCATTGATCTAAATTTAAGAAATAAATTATATTATTTTATTTCATAAAATTATAATTATATTACAAATATAAATATTGTACTTTAAAAAACACTCTCTACATAGAAAAATGCTCTACATTGGCGTTCTTCTGTATTTAGCACCAGTCATACAAAACCTCTGCAACATCTCCACTTTGCTATTCTGCGCTTGAAAGCTATTCACAAACTTGAAATTGTTATGGAAACTGACATAAACCGGTTTAAGCCGGTTCCGTTGTTTGATATGTAACATAAGTGACTGTGTGATAAATTTAGTTGGGAAAAATACAAATAGGTACTTATTATTATACATAGTCTTCGCGCCGCGTCGCGCGCTTTATGTATTGCTGCAAGTCGCAAAAGCACAAGAACTTTGCTCGAGAATTGAAAAAATAACAGTAGCCAGCCAAGTAGCCACGTGCTATGATTTCCTCAGGTTATTTTCCATTTTAGTTCCTACATGTAGGTATATATGTGTGTATACTTACATATAGGTACTAAAATAGAAAATAATTGTCAATGTAGCTTTAAAATATAACTTTTTAAATCTCATGAAATTATTGATAGTTTTTCAATAAATTTAGATTTTCAGTGATTATCGACTTAAATAGAATAAATCAAGTGAGATACACTTATCTTATTCTAAACATTAACGGTTTCTAAGCTAAATAGGTACACACAGTTTCCTCCCTAGAATAATGCATTCATGTGAGTGAAAGCCTCGCTCTCCCGACACAATGCCTGCCCATAACGCGTGAATGAAATTTCCGTTTAATATTATTGTGAGGAAATTATTTAATATCAGCATACAAAGTGTAGACAGACATTTTTCCAAACATTCTCGAAGGAGGCAGTTTATGTCAATTCAAAATTCTCTTATTTTAATGATTTTGAAACTTAATGGTATTTTTTATGTGGCTGTATTTTTTTATAGCTAATAGGTAACAGTATCATAATATCATGTGACTTTACTTACCTCAATAATATCTCGATCTTTACATATCGATTGAAAGTCACTCGTTCAATGAGTTCACAATAAAATCATTTACCACTAAACTGTTTATAAAGTTCAGTTTTACCACTAAATGTATTTAACACTTTTTCGAAAATCCTTACGAAGTTAATCCTTAATTAAAGACACTACAAAACATCCACCATAAATATACACTATTGATGCTATTCTAAAACACTTCTAAATTCAAATGTAATCTAAAATTAAATCTAGATATTTTTTTTTAAATAATATATAGGTATAGCCCGTCAAACACTTGTTCTAAATTTGTAATTTTCTTTACGTGGTGCGCGGTATGTTCGGGCCGCGGTCGTCGAGCGACTAACGTTGTCAACGCAAGCCCCAACAATGGACGGCAAACAGCCTACTCCATTCCATACTCAACAGTATACATATCTACTAGTATATCAAATGTGCAACGTGAAACTGGGTTACTCTAAATTAGTGGGGATTTTTACCCTTTCTCTATCCGAGTGTAAGAAAATGGGGACTCAACTTTTTAATTATGAGATTTGAGGATTGCAAGAGTTTTAAATCTGTATAAAAGTTATCTCGGTTTCGTATTACAATTAATGGCTTGGAATTAATTAATTTTTAGGCGCGAGTTTAATGATGGTGTTCATTGTTGTAATAAATAAAGATACTCAATCTATTGAAAAAATCCATTTTTTTTCAAAATTTTCAAATTATACATCAATTTATATTAACAACCAAGGAAAACCAAAATCAATATTTCAATATTAGGTACGAATCACAAAAACAAATTATTTTCCACTCACAACAAAGCTGTTTGTTACGGAAAATAATTCCCCGAAAATTTTCCGCACCGTTATTCTATCTCGCGTACCTATTACCAAAACCGAATGCAATATTTCATTCTAAATTGCTTATCGGTATCGATACGATATAACGGTGTGGTAGTGTTGTCCCAGTTGGATTTATGGACATCTTTCGAGACAATGGACGGTGCCCGATTCTCGAACGGAACGAAATGATCAACGCCGACGTCTCATTGAACAATGGATTGCAATTTTAGAATAGCCTGCTTTTCATTTGACGTAGAGTAGTTCCACTATCAATTTTAATGACCTTGAAGCTTTTATATTTAAGTAGTATCTATGGGTTTTGGAGTCTCTATAATTTAGTCTTCACACTTATTAGAGTGGTCGTTGAAATAGTTGCTTTCGCAATTTTTCTTCATCTTTGGCGATTCGTAGCGTTCCACACTGCACCATGGTGGATTAGGTTATCGTAGTGCGTCAATTTATCGGCGATCTACAATATACTTACCTACTAGTAAGTTAGGTAAACTGTTTATAGGGTCCTATTTAGTTTTTATGTTAGAAAGTTGACAAGCAGACAGGCTGTCCACCTGATGGTAAGTGGCCCATCGCCATTTGTAATACCAGATCTATTGCCAATGTGTTGCCGACCTATTCCAACGCCAAGAAAGCAACTAGCTCTCAAGTGAAATTGCCGGAATACACTGAATACACATAGGAGCTTGGTGACAGATTTTCAACTTGAGGGTGGTAGCCAGCCAGACGGGTATTATAAAGGTATTAAATTCATCAAAAGAACTTACTTATATTTATATTAATAACTCATTATCTGAAACTCTTTGAATCAGTTAAATTGACTTTAATCATAGACTTTAAGTTTAATTAAATGGAGAATACCTATAACATAATTGAATATTATTACTCTACTACGTATGAGTAAAACTACAGAATCACCAACCAACCTTTGACTTCAAATGCTTAAAATGAATCTAACGAAGAATTAAACGATTTCAAAATATATCGTTAATTTTTTGTATGGTATACCTAAAATGTATGCAATAAGAACTTACTTGATCGTTTTTCGTATTTGAAGCTGAAGATTGCTTCAAGCACATTTTATTTCGCTGCACAGATTTGTCGTTTACCAGGAAATTGAAAATGTAAAAATGAATCGCTATGCTTGTTGCAAAGTTTTACAGCACAGTTTAATGAAGTGTTGTTTTGTGTTTATTGGTAGGTAGTATCATATAATAATCAATATACTAAGTGTAGTATCCATATAGTATTTTAATATCATGAATTACGTGAAAAATGTCAATGAAGTATCTAATTACTATTTTAACATAATCCTCTCAGAATTCAATGAGAAAATTGTATTGCAAATGTAATTTTTTCGTTATTAAAAACTGTTTTAAATTAAATCTTTAATATTACAAATATAAAAATGTGATTGTTGGATGTCCTTTTCAAGGTAGTAACAAAGGAATTGATTGACGTGACTTTTTCCATAGATATAATAAAAAAAAGGAAAACCCCTTAATGGAACGATGGTAAACCTTCGTTGGTTTACCTTCGTTCCATTAACGGGTTTTCCTTCAAAGAAGAGAAGAGAGAGGAAGGTTTTTCATTCCGCAGGATGGAAGCTAGAGTATTTAATATTAACTTGACTAAATTTCAAGGTTACTACATAAACGTAGCTGAATATACCTAATCTTGAGTAGGTACTCATTCACTCTGAACCACAGAATAAATAATAGTTATTACGACCCGCACTCTCGTTTTCTCTAGGCCCATTGTTAAAACATGAATGAGGGTACACATAGAAATAATATATGAAAGAAATGAAACCCGTTGTTTAGGGATTCATATTATACCTATGTAGGTATTAAGTTTAAAAATAAAGTGGAGTAGGTACTACTCTAATTCGCTTGTGTTATTTTGATAATATCATCATCATCATATCGGTCGAAAGACAAAGGCCTCCCCAAGGATCTCCACGATGGCCGGTCTTGCGCTGCCCGCGTCCAATATTGCAATGAATAATAATATTTTCATAATTTATTTTGTTGTCGTCATAATGAAAAAATCGTACCTAATCTTATCTATATATATCTTATCCTACAATCCTATGTATGTCGTATTTATAAAAGTAGAATCCTTCTAATAAATTAATATAAATTAATTTACAATATTAATAACATAATTTTAATAATAATATTATACTCTTTTTAGCTTGTTAACGGCTAAACTGATTACGTTAAAACGGAGATACCTTAACCATATCCTGGTAAAACTCATTTTTTATAGTTTAAATTTATATGTAATCCCATGGGAAAGCGGGTAAATCTATTTTTAGACAATTGATTGTGACTATAAACACATAATGGTCTTTTTGGAAAAACATCAAGCATACACCCACACTTATGTAAACAACCTACGCCTAACGCTCGGGGCCAATAATTACAATCAATTCAAGCTGATGACTTAACTGGGTCTGAACCCGACGGATATTATTACGATAAATGGAAATACGGATGGATCTATTAGAACGGAACCATGCGGAATTATGTCATGCTTTGCTAATCTGTGTTTAGTACCTACCTTCTAAGCGGTGCCAAAGTTATGTAGGTACATATGCCCCAAGCTTCATCTTCCATCCATCAAAAATAGGATAAACAGTATGATATTTAAACACCTATGAGTAAAAATTCTACCATTTGTGAAATCAACCATAAATCAATAATAAAAAACAGCACCCTTTTCATAAAAAAATATCGATCAAAGAATTTTAATTGTATAGAATCACAATTTTTTTCTTACATTCATAGTAATCTTTTTGTAAATTACAAATAAAAAAAACTGGTTAAAGATTTAAATTAAATTATTTAACACGAACATACTAATACCTGCATAAAGTTCACCATATCCAAGCTGCGTATAATACAAGAGTAAAATATTAATTCAACACAGACAGCCCATGACGTTGCTGTCCCAACTTTTAATGATAAGGGTCGAAAACGAGAATAATTTTGAGACATTCCACCTTATGGTGTGGTATAAAACAAAGGAAAATACTTTTTTTAAACTACAAATGACAACAACTTGAGGCATTTGACAAGTTGCTATAGTGTTGCCAGTAAAATTTAATTAAAATATACGGATAAGCATGTTAATACAAAAATCGTTACACTACAATACCTAACTCACAACTTAATGGAACAATCGTTATTAGTGTATATTGATTCCTAGCTTTGTATTTCCTTAACTACATTAATATATTAGTACCAGTTTTTACCCAATGCAATATAAAAAATACGACTGAAACACATGGAAACCGAATAACTGATATACTACGCGTAAATAAATACATACCTACATACACGACTCAGAACGAACAGATGTGTCATGAACATAAATTAATGTGGAAGGTAATCGAACCCAAATCCAAAGGTTTGACATCTGCCTCCACTTTCTCGAGATAAAAATTAGCCCTTTACTCATATAACCTATCTTCAATGCCAAAAATATGCCATTTTTGGGTGAAAGAAGGACAATCTAACAAACGCGCATTCGCATCTACATAATTATAATACTACTGAACAACTTTTTGCGAGATTAAACTTTATCCAATAGCTCGCTTCAGCTTATCTCTTGCAACAATAACGACCTTCACAAATTCTGATGAATATCCAAAACAATTTGTTCAGACGCGAATTTGGTTTACTTTTGGAATATGTAACTAACATTTTACAGTAGGTACTTTTCTGTATTCATTATAAATTTTGTAATGATTGTGACAAGAATGTGAATATATAAGTATTTTATATAGCTTCTATACAGAAACATTACCCAAATGTTTTGAATTTTAAAACACGCGATTTAAACTTGGCTAAATAAGTAGTATCTGAAATTTAAACTAATTTAAAATATTTCTTTATTATGAATCATCAAAAAATAAGTAACAAGTACCTAACTTAAAAATATAAAACTTTAACTGGGTAACTTACTAGGTACATAAAATTTTAAAAAATACCCAAATCTCTGCCAAGCGGAAGCAATTCATCATATCAGCCGAAAGACGTCCACTGCTGGACAAAAGCCTCCCCCAAGGATCTCCACGATGGCCGGTCTTGCGCTACCCGCATCCAGCGGTTTCCCGCGACCCTCACAAGATCGTCGGTCCACCTTGTGGGGGGCCTGCCCACGCTGCGTCTTCCGGTTCGTGGTCGCCACTCGAGAACCCTTCTGCCCCAGCGGCCGTCGGTTCTACGAGCGATGTGCCCCGCCCACTGCCACTTCAGTTTGGCAATTCTTCGGGCTATGTCGGTTATTTTGGTTCGCCTGCGGATCTCATCATTTCTGATTCGATCTCGCAGGGAAACTCCGAGCATAGCCCTCTCCATCGCTCTTTGGGTGACCTTGAGCCTTCTTATGAGGCCCATCGTAAGCGACCACGTCTCTGCTCCGTAAGTCATCACTGGCAACACACACTGGTCGAAGACTTTCGACTTAAGACACTGCGGTATTTGGGACGAGAAGATATTACGTAGCTTCCCGAACGCTGCCCAGCCGAGTTGGATTCGACGATTGACCTCTTTCTCGAAGTTGGATCTACCTAGTTGGATGGTCTGTCCTAGGTAAATGTAGTCATCTACAACTTCGAGTGCAGAGCCTCCAACATTTACTTGAGTGGGCGCAACATGGACGTTCGACATGATTTTCGTCTTATCCATGTTCATTTTTAAACCCACTTGTTGAGAGACTCTACCGAGGTCATCGAGCATTGTACCGAGGTCTTCTAAGGTTTCAGCCATGACTATTATATCATCGGCAAATCGAAGGTGCGTGATGTACTCGCCATTGATATTGATGCCAAATCCGTTCCAGTCCAGAAGCTTGAAGACATCTTCCAATGCAGCGGTGAACAGTTTCGGAGATATCACGTCTCCCTGTCTCACGCCTCGCTGCAGTTGGATAGGTTTCGAGTTCTGGTCCTGGAGTCGGACCGACATGGTGGCGTTCTCGTACAAGCACTTTAACACCTCGATATACCGATAGTCGATTTGGCACCTTTGAAGAGACCTCAGCACGGCCCAGGTTTCTATCGAATCGAAGGCTTTCTCATAGTCCACAAACGCTAAGCATAATGGCTGGTTATACTCCTCGGTCTTCTGTATAACTTGCCGCAGCGTGTGTATGTGGTCTATGGTACTAAAGCCTTTTCGGAACCCGGCTTGTTCGGGAGGCTGGAAGTCGTCAAACCTGCGTGCGAGACGGTTCGTGATGACTCTCGAGAACAACTTGTAAACATGGCTCAGCAGTGTGATGGGTCTGTAATTCTTCAATAGGGTTTTATCTCCCTTTTTGAAGAAGAGCACCACCACACCTCTGTGCCATGCCTGCGGCGTCTGGCCTTTAAGTATGACGGAATTAAATAACTTCTGAAGGGCCCTAAGTATCGGTGAGCCACCCGCCTTCAGAAGTTCAGCCGTAACTCCATCGTCACCAGGCGCCTTGTTGTTCTTGAGCTGTTTGAGAGCCATTCTAATCTCGTACAGGCTGACGTCCGGGATATCTTCAGTGTAGTGTCGGGTTAGCCTTGCTCTGGGGTCTGAAGCATGGCTATCGACAGGTGTCTGCGTTGTCGTGTACAACTCTCCGTAGAACTTTTCGATCTCTCCCAGCAGCTCAGGTTTCGACGTGACGATTCTGCCATCCTCAGTCTTCAGCTTCGTCAGTTGGCTCTGCCCAAGAGACAGATCTCTTGCGAACACTTTAGAGCCCTTATTCTGCTCGATGGCCTCTTCAATACTAACTGTATTGAATTGGCGTGTGTCGCGAGTTAAAGACTTTGAGATCTGTCTGTTGAGCCGCCGGTATCTGGCAGCATCATTTGAGGACGTCAGAGCCATTTTCCGTCTTTCTTCCATAAGCTGTAGGGTAGAATCGGAGATCTTTTTGGTTCTCTTTGTACGGCGAGCCTTGAAAATCTTAGACCCAGACGTATAGACAGCTTCCACGAACCTGTCGTTGTATGAGTCCACTTCATCGCAGTCTGCCAGGCATTCGAATCGGTTTTGAAGTTCGAGTTGAAAGGGTTCGGGGTTTTGGACGTGGAAAGGTAAAGGTCGGAGCGTAGACTTCATCAGTCGGGATCTCTCGAGTTTGACATTGAGGTTCAATGAGCCTCTTACCAATCTGTGATCGCTCCCGGTTTTGACCGCATTGATCACAGAGACGTCACTGAAAATTTGTCTTCTCGTCGACAATATGAAGTCTATCTCGTTTTTGGTTTTACCATCGGGGCTCGCCCAGGTCCATTTGCGGTGTTTCGACTTCTTGAAGAAGGAGTTCATCATAAAGAGTCCCTCCCTCTCCATAAAGTCGGCCAACATTCGGCCCCTGGGGTTCCGGTCTCCAATTCCAAATTGCCCCACTTTCAGCTCATCACCGATTCGTTTACCCAGCTTCGCGTTGAAGTCCCCCATGACCACAGTGAAATGAGCTTTAGAGGTATGTATGGCTCTAGAAATATCCTAATACATAACCTCAACCTCATCGTCGGAGTGTGTCGAAGTCGGTGCGTATACCTGTATGACCTTCAGCGAATACCGTTTGGTGATTCTGAGTATAAGGTACGCCACCCTAGTCGACACACTTTCGATTTTCACTACGTTATTCACGAGGGGCTTGTGGACTATGAACCCGACACCACCTTGGGACAGTTGGTCACCCTCCCGGAAATAGAGCAGGTTTCCTGATTTTAGGATTATCGTGTCCTCCCCCTCTCTTCGGACTTCAGACAATCCTATGATATCCCAGTGTAACCTGCTCAGTTCCTCCTCCAGTTCGATGATCTTCTCGTCGGTCCGCAGTGTGCGAGTGTTATACGTTGCCAGGGCCAGAGGTCGTCGGTGTTGGTAACACGGCATCTGCCGGGGATTCTTAGCACCCCTTGCCCTGCCGTTACCACAGCTGTTACCAAGGCTGGGAATAGCAGGGCTGCTGGGGACTAGGGGCCACGGTTTTGATGTTTCAATCATATTGGGGGGATTTGCCATAATCGCCACGCTTGGCAGACGGGTTGGCGATCGCAGTATGGTGTTACAGTTCTCAGAGATACGCTGCTGCCCGTATTCTGGTATACCTTCCCTCGGACGACTTCTACGTCCCCCACGGGATGAGATGGGGTGGTGATATTCGTCGCCGTCACCACACAGCGGAAGCAATTAAACACTAATTTTGTTTTAATTTGTCTAGTCTTCGAACATGTTATATTACAGGTAGTACGAACTTTAAAAAATAATATACAATGATTTTCTCTTCAAATAATAAAATAAAAATTTGCAAAGAAATAAGTTAAAAGAAAATCTGAGCCTATGTCCTAGGTACGTCCTATATTAACTGTGATCAGAAAATGTATTTCATATAAAATAAGCAGATATTAAAATTCATTCCCTTTTGTTTGTGTTTCTTTTCTTTCTATTGCAATTTATTGCGCTGATATTTTTTTTAATTGATAGGTATTATGTTGAAATTTATAACTTTATTACTTCAGAAGTAGACTTTATTCATTTAGCATTTAAAATATAGTAATTATTCGTAACAAAACGTCCTATTAAACTTTTCCGCTTATCGTACAGAAACTCTCAAACTTTTATTTTATTTTATTGAAATTCAAATGAGTATCGTTTATTTCTGAATAAAGTGCTTACTGAATGAATTTAATTATTTGATCAGGGGAACGGAATTTTTTGGCAGCCTCTTAAGATTATGGTGGAAAGTTTCCTCATCCGTTTGAGTTGTTCTACCGATAATTTTGGTTATAATGTAAAAGTTAAGCTTTGCCAGTTCTTAGAGAACAGAACTTTCTGAAGTACTTATAAGTTTGATTACATTAATGGTAAGTGACTCAAATGTACCCATTGACATTTTATAATAAGCTTACTCAATTTTTAGTAATAAATTCTTAACTTTCATGAACAACCTAACGACGAAGTTTGTATGCATTTCCGGATGCAGTAGTTAATTGCTGAACTCCAACATCCTTGTTATTGATTCCAATGTCAAAATTATTAATTGAGTGATTTTTATGCTTCCTTATTTTAACTCATTCTACATTATTATTTTTTAAATGGTTATAAAAACGAAAAATAGACTATATAAAATATATACCTGAAATTTAAAACGCCCGGAAACCTGCAATAACTGCTACGTAATCGCCTAGCTGTCAGCCTCAAGAAAGACAAAGGCGATAAGAAGAATGTAGGTCAACCACAATCTGAGACAACTTCGAATAAATCCTCGAACGAAAGGATTTAAGAATTCATTATTCATTACATACCATAGAATTGATGTTTATATCGGGTCTATTCGCGCATAAAATATTATCAAAATATAATTAATTGTATTCGCTAGAGTTTAAAAAGTATCATAGAATTGATGTTACAAAATCCAATAAAAATATTTGATATAAAAATTTAGGGCATGATAGCTCAGTGGTCACGTTGAATACCGTGATGAAGCCCGCGGGATCAAATTCTATAAAAATCTCGAGCTTTTGGTAAAGAAATCCATAAATGTGGCTACAGCTAGATTGGTTTACTTTGCGTATTTCCATAGTATAATGTCCTACAGTCTTCTGGGATGGGGCTCTCCATTCGTGCAATCTATTGCTTGGGTCCTCGCGAATCCTTACGAAATCGGTTTAAGGAATTTGACATATTAACCATACCGTCGCTATACATTTTTGAAAATATTATGTTTGTCCGTAAAAATTTAAATATATTTGACACAAACAGTAGCCGCCATAACCTAAATACTAGAAACAAATATAAAATTGTTACACCTAGATTCAGGCTAGCGAAAGTCAATAAGTCTTTTCTCGGGAACTGCATTCGCTTTTATAATAAAATCCCATATGAAGTAACTAAGATGTCTTATAATAAATTCAATGAGCATTTTAAACATAAGTTGATCGACAAGGCCTACTATAAGGTGGCTCATTACATAGAAGACAAGAATACATGGTTGTAGTAGCTTCTCTCTGCACTTGCAGCCCCCTGGCCAAGTGATAATTGTATGAAGTTTATGTATATTTAAGACAAAAACTATAATTAACTACATAAATTTAAAAAAAAAAAGATCCACCAAAAAAAAAACGCCTTGCTGAGTTTCTTGCCGGAGTATTCTCAGTTCAAGTATATTCCGAACCGGTAGTAGAGTCTATTGTAAAACTGTAACTGTTGACGTTCATACGTGCCTTATTAGGGCCTAAACTGAATAAATGAGTTTTTGATTTTGATTTTGATAGCACGATGGTAGGATAATTACAAATTTGTAGCCACCTGGCTGACCTTTCCTAAGAAAGAAAAAAGAAAGTTTGTCACCAAGTACCTAACGGTGTATTCCGACAACTGCACTTGAGAGCCAGTTCCTTTCAAAACTTTGTGTATTTACGACCTCCAAAAGAAAAAATAAATCAAAAATATCAATGACGATCTATTTTATATGTAATTCTTACGTTTAACAAAAAATGATATGAAAAAATACAGGTAAGTATTTCCTGTTTTGATTCTCAACAATTCTGATACGTCTGGTTTTTGTATAAAAAAATATTTATTATTTATTTTATCCTTGTCAACGTCGACAACGTGTGGGTGGAAATTCTCTTGGCGTCTTGTGGACCGGAGAAAAGGGGATTAAGGAATGATATTGTTCAATTTTTGTGCACACTCTTCAAAATATATCCTGTAGAAATCCGACAAACATGCAACTTTGCGTCAACAACAATATACTAGTATACAGCAATTTATGTGATGTTGTCTTTTTGTCGCAATGGTGGTGCAAAAGTATATTTTTGGACGTGATGAGTTATGCGCGCTGTGATTATTATTTTTAGTGGTATTTTAGCTAAATATTTGACGTAAATTATTTATTTATCTCCTTTAAATACATATGCTTTTTATCATATACATAATTATTATCTTTTGAAATTGGATGAACATAGGTATTTCATATAAATCGTTTGAAAGCGCTAATCTCCGGAGTTACTTTCCGTTTCGAAAAATTCTTTCACTAACAGGAAGCTACATTATCCCCAAAGGTTTTAGACTTTTTATCCCCGGAACGCAAGTGAAGCCGCGTGGAACAGCTAGTCATTAATATATCTGATTTAAAGTTCTAGTCAATGTGTAGTTCTATTTTCTGCCTCATCAATCAGATATTCTCGTTAGTTCAAAGTTTGAACTTCAATATTAAGACCAGCTGAGCGAATCGTGGTCGCTTTTCTAAACAGCTTGTTTAGTGATTGATGACTCACTTGTACCTACTGAAAGCTGTAAAATTGAGTTCTTTTAACAATGCTACGTGTATTAGGAAACCATAGAGATTTTTGGTAATGATTTCAAGAGTCCATCTCAATCACGAATTGCAATCACGATTATGTTGATTACTCTCTAAAATAATTTTGTTTTTGTTTCAGAAGTAGGTCTAAGTATCTTACTAGCTGTTCAAATAAACTCTTCAGCTTTATTACTAGTATAGATGATAAATACAATAATCCTTGAAAATTTGGCTACTCATTGAAAAGTAACCTGTACCTAGAAATAACTTATTGTTTCAGTTACTAACATTTAAACCATCAATCTTCGGTCTTAAAGGATCCTTCAGTATATCCTAACCTTCTGTAAGGGTATCACACTTATCAATGAACGACCCTTTAGTAAAGTTTAAGATGCATTCACAGAGCTGGCTCTTAAGCCTGGCTTAGATGGTAATATAAACGTGTTTTTGATAGGTATTAGGTATGCATTAAGATGAGGCTCCCCGCAAATGACTCCGTCCCTTACTAAGCTGATGAAGAGAAGCGAGACAGGAGAGGCGCAATTATAGTAAAAAACACGTTTTAAAAAAAAGTAAGAAAACGATTCCCTTTCCCTTGGGTTTCAGAATGTATGTTAACATTTTCTAGTTATTTGGCCGAAGAGAAAAAAGTCATTCATAGTTTTAAAAAGAGGCATACTCACGATTTTTTTCTGACGTTACTAATGAAAAATTCCAATTTTTAAAAAACTATTCCCCGTCACATATTCTCTAGATTATCATATATTTTTTCCAAATCTCTTGGAATAAAGAATACAGAGAAAAACTTAATCTAGAATCATCATTTCGCGGATAGTGTTTTTGTGGAAGTGTCAAAATTTTAATGACTTTCATTGCTACCAAAAAAAATTTAAAGCTACAGCTCAAGAAGCTATATCTACAATGCTAAACACGATGCAACGATAACTATTTATTTATCACGCTGTAATGGCTAAAGGGGTTTTAATGAAACTAGCCCATATTATAAAGAAACATTCACTGAAAAAGCTTTAAAGCCGGGTATACAATTACTTAAGCGCACGTGCAAGCACCACACTCGACTGGTCGAGAACCCTTA
Source organism: Tethea ocularis (assembly GCA_963555595.1). NCBI lineage: Eukaryota > Metazoa > Arthropoda > Insecta > Lepidoptera > Drepanidae > Tethea > Tethea ocularis. The sequence continues at coordinate 4,007,830 of OY741970.1, read as the reverse complement.
TTATTATAGTTCCTCTTCCATCAAAAGGCTCCACAGGCACTTGTGAATATTGCAATACTCGCGGGTAAACCTTAGCGGACGAAGGGCGAGAATATAGCTGGCTTTCTAGTAATTTGTTTAGTCTTTTTTGGTACTAGAGAATTTTATATAGTTATCTACAGAAGAGCATAGGAGAAAAAGCTTTAGATAACTTTATGATTTATTCTGGACATACTTTTGAATATATTTATGTGTTGGGTTCAGGAAGTCTGAAAATTATGCATATCAGATTAAAATTAACCAAACGAGGCGCGCTACCCATAAATACAATACATAATGGAAAACTAGCTATGATTTAAGTGATTAATAAAATTCGAACCTGATTTTGACTAAGAAAATAATGTTTAAAAATTACATTAATTTAATCCAATGCTTTTTGAGGTAGTAGTAACAAATTCAAAGAGTAGGATAGTAGTAAGACGCTCAATAATAAGAGATAAAATTAATCAAAAATAATAAAAACGTAATTGGATAATCACAAGAAAAATCTCAACAATTCAATATTTAGCAAACCACAGACTCTGAAAGCGTTTGACGATGCTATTTTAAATGATTCTCATTCAAAGGCGCAAGTTCAGAGCGAAATGCAAAAGAAAAAACTCAGCTACAGAATTCCAACAGAATGAGTTATAAAAACAGTTGCATTTATCGAACTCAACAAGCTGGATAGGGGGCGATTCCAACAAAATGGGCCAAGTTTTCGAGTCAAGTGAACTGTCAATACGAACTGTGGATGGGTCGGGTGAACTAAAAACACTCTAGAATGTATTTTCTGATATATCTAAAGAAAGAAACGTCTATTTATACCGATACTGAGGATTTATTTATTATAATACCGTAGAATGTTATCCCTGGTGAGTAGTCCATATTAATGTCTTCGTTTTATGGTACTGTATAAGGATACACTATAAATATAAGGATAAATAATTAATGGAAATTTGTTCCTTTCGATTAATTAAATACCGAAAATGTTTACCTATATTACTTTTTATGATCTTTACCTATATTGTTCTTTTTAAAATCTACATAGTCTTCACCTACATTGTATAAAAGTTAGCCTTGTGCTAAATTTCACTAATCTCAGTAGACATTCCTTTTAAGCTAATGTAAGAAATATATTATTCATAAAATTTAAAATCTAACGTTGTTCAAGGGATGTTGATTCTATTTACAAAGAACACAAATATTAACATTTCAAACAGGGAGCTGTTTTGAATCATTCGTATTTGCACAAACCCTTTGAATTCAAAGTAATACAGCGAAGGTGCGATGTTCCGTATAATTTGCGATAGTTGTGAAACTGCTATCTCAATTATGCTCAATAGTATTGCATTATTACCTACATTTGTAATGAAGAATTTCAGCCCACAGGATCGCTGGATTGCATCCAATATCATTCGAGTTAGTCGTTAACAATTAAATTGTGCATACATTGGCTTACAATTTCAAATAGTTAACAATCCAATTTAAACTAGGACAATATAATATATTCAAATTGGAATTTATTTATTTGTCCACACAGTTTGGTTGTAATTATTCCGTTTCATTTTATATTTATGTTGCACAATTTTAACTTTATTTAATCAAAACCTGAACCATTTTCTGAATTAAATAATTGAAAAATTATTGAAATAAATAATCTTATTTATGGTTATTGCAATAATAACTAGAACACAAATGATTTTCTGTACGATAATTAAAATACGGGTAGAATAATACCTATACGTTCGATACAATGTCACAGCTTGTATCAATCTGCATTGTTATGCATGACACGTGCATTTTTTTAAAAATGGCAAATGTTTGTGCTTAGCGTGAACTTTAATGGAAAATTATTACCCACAGAGCTATAGTTCCCTCACAATGTTTTCCTTTACCAAAAGCTAAAGCTCCTTGTATAATTCCAACACACAACCTTCGTCACTACTACTGCTATCATCACCTTCCTTGAAAGTCTTTCAACACTAAGAATAAATAATGATTAACTAATCACGACGAAATTTTCGAGAGGCTGGAGAAGAACTGAGATATAAATAAATAAATAGGTACCTACTATTTTTTTACTGAGGACATTTTAATAAATTGTAGTATATTTTATTTTTGTACATCATATAAATACCTCATAAGTATGGAATTCATCTATGTAATTATAGGCATATAATTATACAAAAATTTCATAAAGACGTAATGTGTTACATAAAGGCATTTTCATTATAGCTTAAATAGAGCTATTGATTTCTTATACAAGAAGCACTAGATATTACAAACATAATTTAACCATGTTCTGAAGCTATCCAATTTACATCAAAGGATACTTGTCTTCATCTACGGAATTCTAGGAAGCTCAACTTATTGAATTTCGTTATTATCTCAGTAAATTAATATACCTAAGTAATACTTGTGGTCAGTAGGTATCTAATATCTATTAATCTAGTACTAACTTTCAAAACACGGTCCTGAGAGATCTGGTATTTTCCAAGAAAGAAAATACCAAGTTTATTTAATTAGTTCAATCAAAAATAATACAATTAATCATTACTAAATGATTCAAAAATGTAATCACAGATAAACCACTTATAATTTTAATAATAATCTAAAATAACCTACTTTATACCAATATTGAGAAGCAAACAATATTACCAAATGATATCAAAATTAGGTAATTAGTTGCTCTCGATCAAAAATAAGTTTCACGTAAAACCAGCCAAGTTTTTTTTTTTTAAAGGACTAAGTTGGTAGCCTCAGATGGCTGCAACAACCTTACCGGACAAATCGGCGAGCGCAGAGGGCTCTCAGCCGGGTAATATTTAGGTAACAACGCCTGAGGGCACCCCCGAATGGGGTACGAACCTCGGCTCAGGGCGTTGGGGGGACCGGGAAAAGGGGAAGGCGTTACCTTGCGTTACCTTCCGGTTCGTGATCGCCAATCGATAACTTTTCTGCCCCAGCGACAGTCGGTTATACGAGCGATGTGCCCCGCAACTGCCACTACAGTTTGGCAATTCATGGCTTTACATGATGTTTTATAACCCTAACTAAGTTGGTGTGTACGATACACCATGTGTGAAATAAAATTATTGAATTGAACTATTAGCATGGGCAAGAGATAAATGAACAGATAATATGTACGTCACCCGCCTGGATGTGCTTAAGGTCTCCCAACTGCGTCCAGAATTGTGGAACAGCCTCCACAATTAGATGAAACGGTGGTCTGTCCTTAGGCAACTTATTAGGTGGCACTTCACTGAACTTTTAATGTTATTTATAGTTTTTACATATTTATTCTTGCACTCGAATACAAATTACGCGCGTCTGACAGCGACGTCAGTCGATTGGTCGATTGGTGCGCCACCATGCGGTGTCGCGAGGAGTTGGCGGGTGAATTTAAATTTGGAAAGCCCAAAACCCAACATTCCCCCCACCGAAATCCACCAGGATTTCCCAGTTACCAAACCAGGAGGTTGAAATATGTAATGTAAGTGTTTGATACATGTAGTGTTTGAATATGCAGGTAAAGTATGTTGTGTGGTAGAGTGTGGACTGTATTTTAAAGTAATTTCTCACATAAGTTTTACCAGGAAAGTTATGTGAGTAAAAATAGTAAATTATAAATGAATTAATTTGTGTCCTGCTCCAAAGGGAGAGGACTAAGTTTGACAACCGGACGAGTAAACTCGCTGTTCTCTGTGCGAACACTAACAACGCGCACAATACCATCAGGTCCCGGATATATTTTAGTAACTCTAGCTAAATGCCACTGCAGAGGTGGAGCATCAGAATGTAAAAGAACAAGATCTCCGATTTTCAGATTCTGACAGTTGTCAAACCATTTCTGACGTTGTTGCAATGTATGAAGAAAGTCTAATCTCCAGCGCTTCCAGAATTGCTGGGAAAGCTGCTGGGTGGCTTGCCAACGATTGAGTCGAGTAATAGATAAATCAGTGAGATCGTATTCAGGTACTGATAAAAGATCTCGACCTATTAGAAAATGTGATGGAGTTAAAACTTCAAACTCTGTTGGATCGTTTGATAATGGACACAAAGGTCTCGAGTTTAGTACAGCCTCAACTCGAGAGAAGACTGTCGTTAACTCTTCAAATGATAACGCCCTAGTACCTATTGTACGCTTTAAATGTAGTTTCGCCGATTTGATGGCAGATTCGTAAATCCCACCAAAATGGCTTCCTGTGGGAGGATTATGTTTCCACTCAACTCCCCGGTCAGTAATTTTACTGGTCAAGAAATCTCCATGTGAGTTAAGAAACTTTGAAACTTCTGTGAGATGCTTGCCAGCTGATACAAAATTCGTGGCATTATCAGAAATTATCGTACGACACAGACCGCGTCTGGCCGTAAAACGATCAAAGGTGGCCAGGAAACATTCAGTACTCAAGGACGACAGAACCTCCAAATGTACTGCTCGGGTTGAACAACAGACGAACACACACAAGTACGATTTGGAAATTTTGGCGTTCCTCCGATTTGATTCCTTTGAATAAAAGGGACCGCCAATGTCTATTCCAACAGTGTGAAATACGTGTGTATCTTGAGATCGATACTTAGGTAACTCACCCATGAGGGGCTGTCGAGTTGATGGTGAGACTTTAAAACAAGATATGCATCGAATCGTACGAGAACGAATTGCATTTCGAGCTGATATGATCCAGTACTTTTGACTTAAAATACTTTGAAGTGTTCGAGGACCAACATGCAGATGCAATTTGTGATAATAGTCAATTAGAATTTTAGTGAAATTAGAACACTTAGGTAAAAGTAGAGGGTGCTTTTTGTCATAAGTTAAGTTGGACTGGGAAAGTCTACCCCCCACCCTGAGGAAACAGTTTGGGTCCAGGAAAGGGTGTAACTTTCTCAGTGCCTGAGAGCAATGCACGCCTTTTGACAAAGCTGTAACATCTGCCGCAAAATGGTGATTCTGAACACATTTAACTATAACATCATGTGCTTTACGAATGTCACTAAGGGAAAGTGCTTGCCGTTTTGCTTTTGAAACCTTACAGTTTTGAATAAATTGAAAGCACCTGGCAACGACATTAATAAGTTTGTCAAAACTAGAATACTTTTCGGTCAAGTCGTAAAGTAAACTCTTTGATTGATGAGTATCCACAGCAACTAAAGTAGTAATTTGAGGCTTTAGTTCTGGAGGACTGATATCTCTGAATTCATCGATGGTCTTAACTGGCCAGCGAGACTTGACTAGAGAAAGCCAATGAGGTCCGTTAAGCCATTCATGCATCGCCAACAACACAGACGGGGCTGCGCCGCGGGAACAAATATCAGCTGGGTTACATGCGCCACTCACGTGGTACCAGCATTCTCGAGATACCGCTTCCAATATCTTGGCCACGCGAGTAGCGACAAAAACCTTCAAATTATAACAAGGTGCGTTGAGCCAAGCTAAGACCACTGAAGAATCAGTGAACAGCAGTGTCTCGTTAATAGGAAGTTGATCCTTTAAAATAGACTTGACATATTTGATTAATTTAGACAAAAGATGTGCTGCCATTAACTCTAAACGTGGAGTAGAAATAGTCTTTAATGGAGCTACTTTTGATTTAGCAATAAGTAAACTGACTTTACTCATGCCGGCATCGTTTGTAGAACGTAAATATACGACAGCAGCATAACCGTGGCTTGACGCATCGCAAAAACCTAGAATTTGAATGTAAGTTTTATTTGCGACAGCTACATGACGTTCGTGTTTAAAATCAGATAACAAGGGTAGTTCGTTAACGAAGGCTAACCATTGTTCTTCCATGTCTGCAGGCAAGCTCTGGTCCCATCCTAAATTGAGAGCCCATAGTTTCTGCATGAAACACTTGGCGAAAAACACACAAGGAGCAACAAAACCAAGCGGATCAAATAATCTTCCAATCTGCGATAAAACTGTTCGCTTTGTGACAACAGGGTTCATCGGAGTCGTCGAAAATGAAAATGAATCCGAAGCCGGTAACCATTGAAGACCGAGGACCTTAATAGAAAAGTTTTGATCATCACTGAATTCGACGGGAGTCTCCCGATGTTCAGCTGGCAACCGCTGCAAGACCTGGGCACAGTTACTAGACCACTTTCTTAATATGAAGCCACCACTCTGCAGTAGCGCCATAAGCTCGTCTTGTAGTTCAGCAGCTTCCTGTACTGAGGAAACAGACCAAATAAAATCATCCATGAAGAAAGCCTGCTTCAGCACCGCAGTAGCTCTTGGATAATTTTCAGCCTCGTTCTCAGCAAGCGTCTGCAAAACTTTGATAGCCAAATATGGACTGCTGGCCACCCCGTATGTCACGGTGTTGAGTTGGTAAATCTGGATTGGTTGAGTTGGTGAAGTTCGCCAAAGAATATGCTGATAATCACGTTGACTCTGATCGATGAGAATCTGTCGGTACATTTTACAAATGTCCGCGGATAAACAGATCTCATTCAAACGAAAGTTAATCAGCTGTTGATTTAAATCTGCCTGAAGTTTCGGACCTGGGAGAACGACCGAATTCAGGGACAGACCATTTGAGGTCTTGGCTGACGCGTCGAATACTACACGGAGTTTCGTGGTCGTACTCGAAGGCTTTAAAATGCAAAAATGCGGGATAATATATTTTGAATCCACGTTTTGCATTGTACCTAGACAAGTCATATGCCCAAGACTTTCATATTCTTGCATGAATTTGTGATATTCAAACTTTAATAGCGGTTGACGTTCGAGTTTGGATTCTAGATTGACAAACCTACGAACCGCAGTCTGATGAGAATCACCCAACTCGAAATTAGGTCGGAAAGGATATTGTATTATATATCTACCGGTACTATCGCGCCTATAACTAGCTGCAAACAATTCCTCGGCCAGAACATCGTCTGGGTTTGGCTCTATAGCAGACTGTATATTTTCCAGTTCCCAAAAATTTGACATAATCTGATCAATATTCGTTGACAGTCCACAAAATTTGGTACGACCTGTCTGATTCACTTCCGAAAACGTAGCTGTGACTGTCTGATCTGAACTATGCACCGAAGTCTGTCCTGCGATCACGTATCCAAAAATGGAGTTCATAGCTACAGGAACACCATCATTCTCTGAGATAACACGTTCACCGTTATAGATATAAGGAAACAGATCACCACCAATCAGCACGTCTACAGGAGCTGGTTTATAAAAACATGGATCCGCCAAGACGAGGTTTTGAAATTGATTTATAACCGTATTTGATAACTGCGTGGTCGGTAAATCACCGGCTATATTTTGCACGATAATAATATCAGTATTCAAAATAGGACAATTACTATTCCGAGGTTTGATAGTACAAGTTGAGACACCGAAGTCTTGTACTGGGTTTCCACCCAAACCTATTGGTTGAAACTCACACTTGCGTCGGGTAAGTCCGAGCCGATTCGCGCAATCTCGGGTCATATAGCCCGTCATAGCCCCACTGTCTATTATAGCACGTACGGTATGGTACTGGCCCCAACAGTCTGCGACGTGTATAATAGCAGTACCTAAAAGCACTGTTGAAACAGTTGAGCAAGCAAGTGAAACAGCGACACCATTGCTATTTGAACTCAAAGTACTACTAACTGCACTAGAAACTGCACTAGAACCCGAGTCAATATGCAAAGTGTGATGGTGCATATTTTTACAAATGGTACATCGAATCTTCGACGGACAGTCTTTTAAAGCATGATCACGAAGGCAATTTTCACACAATTTTAATTGCTTGATTTTGTTTAGACGTTGTGCCGGCGAAAGATCAATGTACTCATTACATCTGTAAATGGAATGCGGTTTCTTACAATAGAAACAATCCCTGGATTTAATTGAGTCACAGGGTTGATCTGTACTCGCAACTGACGATGATAAAGTCGTCTTTTGATTAGTTGCTTTAATAGAGTCAGCTTTCGAAAAATTCTGACTTGAATTGAATTTATTTTGACTTAATTTATTATTATTTATGTTTGAAATTTTATTTGAATTGGGTTTACAATCAGACATTTCCAACACATTGACATGGTTTTCTATAAAAGCCATTAAATCCTTGAACTCAGGTACTACCCCTTGCTTCGAGTTTAATTCGAATTCGCGTCTCGTGGTAGGATCGAGATTACGTAACGAGATGTAAAACAAAACAAAACTCGCTAGATCAGGTATATTTAATAGTTGAAGAGCCTTAACACTTTCTTGAAATGTCTGTAAGAAGGAGTTCAAGCCCGCGGCCGATTCACATATTAAAGGTTTGAAATTGAAAAGCTTGTCTAAATAAGTGGTCGCAAGAGCCCGCTTATTTTCGTACCGCTTGACTAAAGCACTCCATACTAACGGATAATTATCAGCTGTGACCGGCAGCGACTTCACGACGGTCAAAGCAGATCCACTCACAGCTGTTAAGAGATAGTAAAACTTTTCAATGTTTGAAATATCTGAACATTTATGAACTAAACTAGTGAAAGTGTCTCTAAATGTAGGCCAATTCTCAAGCTTACTATCAAAATGAAATATTTCTAATTTAGGTAATCTCGTTTTTACGCGACTGCTACCCTGTGGATGCTGTGTGTTGATACTATCCGCAACAGATTGAATATTATAGTACATTTGATCAAATGCGTCTATCTCCTTATAAGTGGGAACAAAAGTTGCGTTCGCAGACTTTTTTATCTGAATTATTTGCGATATATTTTGTTCGAACTTATCACGTAACATAGGAAGATCACGCACTCGTGCCCTAAAAATATCAAACTGGTCTGGTTTCTCAACCACACTCTTTGACATCTCGAATACTGACTGTAATCGCGTAAAGAACATTTCCTGAGCAATATTTAATGGTTGTAACAATTTGTCAAAATCATCACTATCATCAGAGACATCACTTTTACTGGCCTTAACACTTTGAGGTCGAGACATTTTGATTAAATTTCACCTCAAAATAAACTCGATTGAAAAAATATTTAAAAAAAATATGAAATGCAAAATTAATTTAATTAAAATATAAATTGACAGTCGCAAGTAATGGCGGTAGCGGACTGTACCGATGACCGGCCGGCACGTACGCACTATGTATGAGTTGACACAAGGAACAAAATTATATTTTTGAATTATTATTGAAAATATGCGTTTTCAGCTAAAATACACAACAAAATTATAACAAACAGTCTTGTTAGAGTATGTATTTGTGTGTATGATGCTTCCACCTATTGTAAATTATGTGTAATTGATACAAATAGGTATGATTTGTAATGTATTTTTTATTGAATTTCTTTGATAATTCCTGACTTTGTAACTGGTTGATCCGGGTTCGAATGACCAAAAATGGTGTGTACGATACACCATGTGTGAAATAAAATTATTGAATTGAACTATTAGCATGGGCAAGAGATAAATGAACAGATAATATGTACGTCACCCGCCTGGATGTGCTTAAGGTCTCCCAACTGCGTCCAGAATTGTGGAACAGCCTCCACAATTAGATGAAACGGTGGTCTGTCCTTAGGCAACTTATTAGGTGGCACTTCACTGAACTTTTAATGTTATTTATAGTTTTTACATATTTATTCTTGCACTCGAATACAAATTACGCGCGTCTGACAGCGACGTCAGTCGATTGGTCGATTGGTGCGCCACCATGCGGTGTCGCGAGGAGTTGGCGGGTGAATTTAAATTTGGAAAGCCCAAAACCCAACATAAGTGGTAATTGTTTGTAAGTAGTTCTACATAGCCGAAATATTTTGCAATTTAATTTTTAATTAACAAAAAAAACTATCTACAAAATATGTTGACAAAATTTCCTACTCATTAAACACATTTTCTATGTTAGCACTAGCACGTTTGCCCAATTCCACAAACCGAACCACGTTTGCATAATACATTTACTACGCTCGGTACAAGCAACGGTGCTCTGTCCGTACCTATTGCAGGTTATATTTGTTTTATGCAATGATAATAAATTAATACCAACCAATTTCGAACCATGTTGTACACTTAACCTATTTTGTGCTGTACTATACTTTTGTAGCTTATTTCTTTTATATTTACTTGCTTTTAAATAAAGGTTCAAATGCACTTGGCACGTCTTACGTTGACCGTCTTTATGGTGTAAAACAATAAAGAAAATTGTGTTTTGTTACATAATATACTATACATAACATCCTAGTATGGAAACCAGTCAATTGATATACTATCGATATTATATAAGTACCTACTTACCGAGTATGTAGCTGTATGTTGCAATTCCAATAAAATATTTTTTTTTGGTCCAGGATCCTTGGTAGAAAATCTCACCAAAGTTCCATCGCAATCGGACAAATGGTTTAAGAACGCAGAGGACAAAGTAAACATACAAAGAAACATTATTTGCTTTTATTTATACCTATTATAAATTAGACTGAGAACAAGTATGCATGTTCAGTTCATACATTTAAATGGTGTAATTGAACCTTACATCCTTTGGCGGCGTCTTACTCACCACGCCAGCAGGCTCGTTTATTAGAAATGGCTGTCACCTCACGACGAGTATTAAAAAGGGTTTTTGAACCATTATATCTCCTATATTGATACTTATTTTCAATTAAAAATTATGACAATGAAAAATGACATTCTCAAGACCTTTATGCAGTTTTTGACGGAACTCAAAACATATATGGATATACTTAGATAGATAAAAAAAAACATTAAACATACGACTTGATTCACTTTGAAAGCGAGTGTTTCTTTTCATTTTCTATTTAATTTGAAGATTTGATATCACAAATTTTCAAATTCTATACCACAAAGATTGACGGATTCATTTTTAATTAATAGTAAATATATTTTTTGTAATTGTTTTTTTACGTTTTTACGTGATGCGCTAGCTTGAACTCACTTCCAGTATGTATGGCGATAATTTTACGACATGACAGGGCCTTAATGTATACTAATATTATAAAGAGGAAAGATTTGATTGTTTGTTTGTTTGTTTGCATTGAATAGGCTCTGAAACTACTGAACCGATTTGAAAAATTCTTTCACTAATAGGAAGCTACATTATTCCCGAAGGTTATAGGCAACTTTTTTATCCCGGGAACGCGAGTGAAACCGCGCGGAACAGCTAGTCTTAAATATATATTAAATTCCTTACTATACAAATTCACAACAGCTAAATTTAATATTGCATATGCATAGCACTCAAAACTCAGAGATAAATAAAAAAAATCTGTAAAATAATATACATCATACACTTACAGACTTGACCTCCAACAAAGGTCATCTAACTCATTATTGCTACCCCACAACTATTCTCGGGTCACAATTCTTTTATATTTCACGTATTTTATTGTACAAAGTAAGATTGCAAGTGATCTCGAACCAGCGAACTGTCAACTAGGTCATTACATAACAGGGCAAGCCACTGGAATGCCCTCCACTCCAAATTGGTGTTAGTAACTAACTTAACATAGTTATATTATGTTTTCCGTCTCCCTCTGACGAATAGTTTACGACTACCCATGTCTATCATATCACTAGTGAATAACTTTGAAAGTTCAGAATAGACTCATCTAGTCCTATTCAGTGATATATTGAAACTAGATTATGGATTCGGAATTTCGTCACAAACTGAAATAAATTGTTCTTTTGAAATCGTTTTTACTTCAATGCCAGAACAGTTATAATCTATGCATACTTATTATCTTCGCCACAAAATAAAAATAATATTTTATTTCCAATGATAATATTATCTGAAATCGTTCGTAGAATTTTGGCGATTCTTCGAATCCCTCTTGGTGATATATCGTGAGATTTTTGATTGGAAGTTAAGTGAAATTTTAGAAAATCTGTGCATAGGCTGTTATAATGGATTGATTCTAAAAAATGCTTAAATTCATTTTTTTTTTTATTTAAAAATATGTACTTACCGAGACCCCATCGTGAGAAGATTCGGCTCGATCCACTCACGAAAATGCTAATCAAGTACATATAGTTCAATTTTCATGGGACTATTAATTCAATACAGAAACTATCTATGTTCATAGAGGCAATATGCTAACTAGTGTTAGTTGGTTGCCTCAACCTGGTTGTGTGAGTCTACACAAATGTCTGGACAAATAGATAACACCCACAGTCTTTGCATACATTACACAAATATACAGGTATGATTTACTACGTACGTAATTGGGGTTACGTTATTAATTGAGGTAAATATTGTACAAAACAAAATATTGGTGAAGAAACAATGATTTATTTGTAACAAAAAAATACATACCTAACAAAATTAACAATTAAAGAAAATAATACATGAACACAACTAATTCAGTATTATTTTGTGATTACAAAATATATTAAATAGATTTTACTGTATGTATATTCTGATCTAAAAAACGGATTTTCAGTGAAACGTTTTTTTGATAACACCAAATATAATTATTACTTACTTTATTACATGTGAGTACACGGACAGTGAAAATTTAAATAATTATTTTAGTGATTCTCTAAATACTTTGGTTCTCAAATTTAAATACAAAATTGAACATCATCATCATGTCAGCCGAAATCAATCCCAACGATGGCCGGCCATCGTGGAGATCCTTGGGGTAGGCCCTTGTCCAGCAGTGGATGTATTTCGGCTGATATGATGATGGTATATTTAAATATTATGATAGCAGAGCTGTTTGGCAACTAGCTCCAATTTTTGGTTCACCAAATATAAATTCGGCCCACGAGCTTTGCTACGATAGTGCTACGAGTAGCTAATACCTACTGCAAAAATGTATTAGATGATAATACGCCTTTATTACGTAAGTGCACGGCACTATATTATTATAAAGTTCGTTAAACTTTGTTCTACAAATGTAGTTACTCGTATGTTAGTTTAAACCAATGCTACGTAAGCATTATTGGTTGCGCTACGCCAGCTCTACGGTAAAGCTACGACGGAATAACGTGATTGCTACGACGCTACTAACTAAAGATTTGCTCGAACAAATCGGTTACGTTCAAATAATAGCTTTATTTTTATATTCAGAGCTTGATGTAGCGCTGACAATTGATATTTTTCATTTTATTGATAAAATCTCGCATCTTCTTGACTATGAAAATTAATGTCAAACATCTTATTCTGAGTCCTCAAGTATGTCACGTATCGCTCGTAAAGCGGACGACGTAGCATTGGCTATAAAATACACACACCAAGCAAAAACAAGCGAGAAAAATAAAAACACGGAATGAGTTACGTTTTACTACATTTTGTTTATTTATTTAACGTACAGTTTAATATAAGAAACATACTACTTAAGAGATATATTCTGTACTTCCAATAAAGTCCGAGATGTCATTTTATTTTTCTATTGCTAGGCTTTTGGCTTACTCTATTCTCAACATGATGAGGCTTAAAGCATACAAAAGATATAATAAAAGTATCTGATAATATTCTCAGATGTTTACGCGTGCACATATTATAGTTTTATATAGGTATTTCATACAGAAAATAACCTATTAATATTACAGCCTGCCAAGAAGTATAAAAAACTTTTTCCAAATTATACCGTCTTAATGCTTCACACAAAGGAATTATCGAGGTGAGAGCCTATTCAAACTACGTCTACACTTTTGGCAGGCTTGGTCCAAGAAGTATAGCGAGCTACAATAAAGGATGAAGTGGGAAATACATACTAATAATATAACTTTGGGACAGTATTTTCCTTATAAAAGACAATAGCTTGCCACCACTCAAAAAGCGCCTAAAACGCGTAATTAAAACTTTTCTCTATTGCAGAAATCCCCTTAATACTAGCGCCTCTAACACAGCTAAGTAAATATAGGTAGAAAGAAGCCGGAGGAAAGAAACCCGCCGACGAAAAGCGCTACAATTGCTTGCACTAATGAATTGTCTTTATAAAAATCAAAATTAAACATAATATTACCGCATACTAAATGCAATCAATCATTGAAAAGAGCCCCTGAAAACCCCCAACTGAATATTAAGTGGATTTTACATTGCAATGAATCAGTGTGCAAATTTATCTTGAGTCAATCAACTTGAAGCAGACTTCGTCTTTCAATTAAATATTTGCTCCTATTGGTAATTAACTAGCCCTTATTTACTTTAACATCGTAGGCAATTATAGCCTTTACTGTATAAATACATACTTGATAATGATGTTTGTTATTTATTAACTCAATAAACACGTGGAACTCTCATTACGTTTTCCCACAGCACGATATAAGATTCTCCCGAATCTCCCGATATTGGAAATGTCCGTAGTCAAAATTTTCATTTTACGTTATAGTTAATTAGCCATCGACGGGAGACCATCGTCTTATATTGAAATCACACTGTGCTGTTACTAAGCATCGACGATTAGGATGGTTTAGGTTGGTTGTTCTAAATAAATACCTAAAGGATGTGAAGAGATTTTTGGAATATCAGAGAAACCCTTAGTCTTGTGCATCAGGTGGGCAGTGTACTTGTTTTCTATCTTACTAAGGTACATAAAACTTATTTTTATTATTTAAACACATTTTTAATGTCACATTCGGCATAACTACTCTATAAATATATACAAAGTATAAGATAGATAAACACAGTCTTCATATAAAAATACATAAAACGGAAAAAATCATAATAGCACAAAAATAATAATGTAGTTCTAAATTTAAAATAACAATTTGCAATATATAACGGGTATAAACTTTCCACATTGAGTATTCTACAAAAGATAGATACCCTTCTCACTTTCAACCTTCGGACGGGTCTAGCACCAAAGTTTATGACAATGTCAAAAGTACAATGACCTTGGATTGGAAGCAATTAACTCTTTCACCTTTGGAAATCGAAGTCTGTTTTAATTAAAAGCGGGTTTACTTTTTATCTTAATTAGCTTTTAGTTTCTTTTCCATTTTGTTAAAACTGGGCTAATATCAAGAATAACTAAACATCATTGTATGCCTAAGAACATAACTTACTAACCTTTTCTTAAAAAAACTAGATTCCAAGATAAACCCATTATAAACAGTTGTCAAAAACGTATACCTACCAACTCTAGGCTTTTTTTGGAATTGACCAGCTAAAAAACTGATAGCTACAACACTCTTACTCTAAAGGTCGAACATGCTGCCTGTCTATCTGATAGGACATAGTCACCGCTGTCAATATTCAAAGTGATTGTTGATTTTCTGCTGAACATTACAAAAAATCTTATATCGAATAAAAAAATTAAATTATATTCGATTTCTTTCGAATTATAATTTCGTGGTTGAAACATAAACACAATATGTGGTTTATTTTAGGTATCAATATGAAAAGGTCGGGCTGTAAAGGGTTCAAATACAAACCTTCGCACCCGCAAAAACGTTCCGTTAGGATTATAATAAAATATTATTTTAAACGTGACTTGAGTTTATTAAATGTAATTTGGTTATGTGGCTGGGGTTTGGTCAAATTTCTCTCTAAATTAACAACTCTTTAAATTAATAAAGACGGTTCAATGACGTCATGTACCTTTTATACATATGATTTTGAATGAGTATTAGGCCGGATATTGCGGATAGCTTACGTCAATATCAGTAAACCCATAACATTTTAGGAGCTTCACCATTACCATTGCGAAGTTATGACAATTTAAAAGTTTAGGATAAATCTCTGGTAAAAGTCTTTAGTCGCACTCTGAAACGTAATGATGGGACGAGAAAGCTATTTCAGCATTCGAGTCATCTAATAGGTAGTGCAATAGATATACTTTGAAAAGTATTTTAATGCTGAACTGATACGTTGTTTTTTATTTACTTATTATGGAAATATTTTAATATTGTTTTTCACTCTAATATAATAATAATAATCTAATACCCTTTTAGCCTATTTTATCCCCCAAAATCATTGCATATGTTTTATACGTAATAATTTGTAATATATGCTTAACATGTGGCTTCACAGTAGTTATTTAAGTTTTTTATCAAAATCGGCTCAAGGATTCAAACTCAAAACTAATTTATTCAATTTAGGCCCTGATAAGGCACTTATGAATGTCGATAGTTTCAATTATTACAATAGACTCTAAGACCGGTTTGGAATATATGTACTTAAACTTTATATTCCAAACCGGTGGTAGAGTCTTAAACTTGAGAAGACTCCTTCATTCCTTTGAGCATTTTTCAATATTTACTATACTTTTGGACTTCGTGCATAAATTATAATATTTTTGCGTAAGGTAAGGATCTTAATAAGAACAAAAACATTCCTAATAATAATTATAATTAGGTTTGTTATTACAAAGCCTGCCAAATTAACACTGAATGAATCTCATAGCAATTCTAAACAGCTTTAACTGATTCAGACAATCGCAACGTCAGATGTGTCTATAGATATGAACAATCAAGCATTCGTGTGGAATGTTGACATCAATAATTCTGATTGCTATGATACCATACATTATAGGTATGTTATGATAACAATTGCGATGATACGTAATTAATCATGTTTTGATTTCTCTGCTGAAGTATTACGAATATGTCTGATGGTAACTTGATGCTGGTATAAGTGATTATTTTCATAAAAGTCGTCCTGTTAAGTTCGTTTCTAAACAGTAAATACATTTTAGTTAAAAATATCGCATGCGTATAAACTAAAATAAAGTCAATGATGACAAAAAATATTGACAAATTAAAGGGCAACTCCACTTATCTGATAAAAGAAAAATGTAAGAACAAACTTAGTTCGTAATATAAGAGCATTATTACGCACCAGTTTGCAACGAGAAAATGGACAGACATCAATTCGCTCCAGAGGCTCTCACATAATATAAAACTACGTAAAAAGTTTTCCACTATTTTATACTTAAATATTCTGAAATTGGTCTCCTTTGCCTAGCGTTGCTATTTTAAAGAAACAAAGTTGTCAGAATGTGTTTCAAAATCATAGCATCATAGTAACAATTTGAATGTTACTAGATTTACTCCATAAAATCAAATCAATGTAACTGAAACTTTTAAACCTTTGAATCCTTAGAAAACGTCTCCAAGGAAAAAAGTAATGTAGCCAATCACAAACAAAATAAAACAATGCCTTCAACGAATTGGAAACAACAAAAGAAACGAGTGAAAAGGTTTGTTCTGCTTGAAAAAACAGGTTATATTGTTAAGTTTATTTTTACCTTTTAACTCGTTCTTTACTAATAGGTACCAATTTAAATGATGCCAAGAATTTTGCAAAACTTTTTTTTGCACGGTGGTAGGTACTTTGTAGTACCTGTCTAGCTGGCTACCACCCTCAAGTTGAAAATCTATCGCAAGCACCTATCGGTATTTTCCAACAATTGCATTTGAGAGCCAGTTGCCTTCTTGGCACTGTAACAGGTCAGAAACACAAATGGCAAAAAGCGATGATAACCACTTACCATCAGGTGGACAGCTTCAAATCAAATCAAAATGAAAAACTCATTTATTCAGTTTAGGCCCTAATAAGGCACTTATGAACGTCAACAGTTACAGTTTTACAATAGACTCTACTACCGGTTCGGAATACACTTGAACTGAGAAGACGCTTGCCTGCTTGTCAACCGTCTGACATAAAAAAAAAACTATTTGAAGACCTTCAGTCTTTTTAAGAGCTAAACTGCTGTTAGCGGTTGTTAATATTAACTTACAAAGTTTTTGTTCTATAACAATTCACAAAATAAAGTCTTTGAACATTTCTATAAGGATATTTGTTTCAATGGTCAGCTAATAGTTTTTGTATAGACTTAGCTTATCTAAAGTTTATCTAGCAATTGAAAAATCTGGCCTATTAAATTGAAAACTAGGCAATAAAATATACTTGTATAACAGTGACAAACAATGGTACCCGAGATGAAATAGAGGCCAAGATCAATGGAATTGCATTGAAACGTCACTGCCAGTGATTTATTATATTTCTGCTGTGAATGCTGTAGGTATGTGGGGCTTCGAAGCGAAGTACTGGCGTTGACAAAATGTTTGCTATTCGTTTACATTAAAATATGGACATCATTTTGCAACGCGCATGTAGTGTAAATTTTTTAATTAAAATTGCCACATTCGTCATTCTGAATTCATGCATATTTTGGCGTTCACTGTCCATTCCGGTGTGCGTTTATATCGAAATATCTTGATAATTTACAGCAAATAAAATAATAATTATGTATCATTTTGTTCAGAAATTGTTCTAAACAAGTAGGTAGTTCTTGCAATCGGGATTGATTGAAATTCATTGATTTACACACACTATTCATTTTAATCTTACTATAGGTAATTATTTACAATATCAAACATATAATAGAAACAAATATATTAATAATATCTAAATCTATTATAGGTTATGTTTTTAAATAAAACATTTCGATGACTTATTATACAAATTACATGCGCATAACCTAAATATAATTTTATATATTTAACTATTATCTTGTTAACAATAATTACACAACAAAATACTTACGAGTAGGTACTATTTTCTAACCATTTCATGTGTATAATAAAAGGTGACTACATAATTTAATACATTAATTCCATACTAGTATCGGTACGAACATAAGGATAAACTAGGACAATTTATAGAGGCAATACGTCATGCCAAGTGTAACTCAGTACCCGCCTTCTGCATTACGTTATCATAAAATATGGCGAAGTTAGAAAAGTTACCGAGTCGAGAAGTGTATCTATCTGTATTGAATATTTATTTGTGTCGGAAATGTGAAAGGTGGAAAAATGTATGTATCGTTTCTGTATAATTTATAGCCATATAACCTAAATACTTAATTGTTGCTAAGATAATAGAGATTATATAAATTTCAAAATCGTAGTAATAAGATCATTTTGTATGTTTAAAGTAAAAGAAATCATCGCTCTCATATTATAATTAAATGGCTCAGAAATATCAATACCTGATTAATTGGTATCATAAGAAATGATTATCTCATACATATTAAATAACTTAAATGTGTCACACACACAGTCGTCAGTATAGTAATTGTACAGAATACTCAAAGGATATGTGCTACGAGAGCTACGGGCTACGAGAACGTCTACGAAATATCTCGCTACAGATTAAACAAACATTGCAAGAGGAAGCATGTATTCCTACCAATAATCACATAAATTATATACATTGTAACGTAAATAAATCCTAGCGTACACCAGAATCCTTTCCTATCGAGTAACTTTGTCGTTTTATCTCGTGTTCGCCTGACCGATATGGGGCGTTCCATTCTAGGTCTTCAATCAATCCATCTACTGCATCGGATTTAGAACAATTCCACTGAGAGCTATTTTAAGTATTCTATAGGAAGTCATAAACTTCAGCACGATCCGTCCAGTGGTTTGAGCTGTGCGTTAATAGATCAGTCAGTCAGTTAATCAGTCACACTTTCTTTTTATATATTTAAGATTCAGATTAGTTAAAAAGTTATCACCAGATGTTTAGTATTCGTCGGAATATAATTTATTTATCATATTTTCAATAGAAAGTTGGTAAATTGTTTGGTTTAATTTGTAGAGCAACAACGAAAGTATAACAATAACAAAAAATGAAGGTAAAGGTAAAACAGCTGTTTTTGACAGGCAGGTAAAATTGACTAAAACTTTGTTGTATTTTTTCGCAACAAAAACAATGTTAGAATGTTATTGGAATTTTTCCCCAATTGATAACCGAATATTAAAATAAGTTGTATATGTTCAATGACTGATTACATTTTAAAAGTTAAACATTCTTTCTTTTAGCATAAAAAATATTATTAAGTAATCCCCAATAGTTACGAACGTTAGAAACGATAATTAATTTTATGAAGTGAAATTAAACTTAATAATAAAATTAATATGCCGAGTTTTAATATATTTAATACTTAAGAAGAAATTAAATATTTTCTTTTTGAGTATTCGAGTAAAAAAAATTACATAGATTTATAAAATCAACTAAAGCACTTTTTATTCTTAAGAATCCACTTAAATTAGTTTTCTTTGAAGTCCGTGTAATTTTGTTGACTATAAAAAACTTAATAACGTTTTTGCTATTACTCATATACTTTATTAGGGTAGAATAATTCACAGGTATTATATAGTTCTCAGTACTAACACCCACATTTCACCAATAATAATTTCACCAACAATAATAATTTAAAAATCTACGATGAGCTAAACTTTCGGTGAAAAAAAAAACACATCATGAGGAAATCAAAGCAAGTTGGTAAGGTAATTTTTAGTTTCCACCTTGTCTAGCTGTTACACTTACCACGGTGAGATCATGGACAAACACAGATATAGTGAAAAAGTAAAATACCTACCATCGGTGCCCTAATTGTGTTTTTTTTTTCTAATGGCTTTAATGACCATTTTCTTTATATCTACTGTTCGCGCCGAAGGTGCTCATTTTTTTTCCTTTAATTATCAATATAAAAGTGGGTACTCTTAAATCTTTTCAATTCAGATTCTTTCGCTGCATGACTACAAACTTTAGTACTGGACCACCGTCAGTCGCGCCCAGTCGCGTGCGCTCTGTTCTACTAAGGAGCTACGCCACCGCTTTTCTGGAGTCTGTGCATCATCAGCACGGCTTCGTTCACTCATATCGAAGGACCGCAGACAATCGATCCCCTCGTACGAAGGAAGAACGCGCCAGGTCGGCTCCAACTCCGAGGTGAGTGGTTGTGCAGCCTTTCCATGATTAGGGTTAGATTGTCTTCCCGCTAATTTCTAATAATAATAATCCAATCGTGACACAGTTGACCAATTTATATCTTCGCGTCAACATCTACTAATAATACTTACAAAATATCCGATTACGTTCTGTCCTTGTTTTGCAATTAAAGTATCTTGAGCGTTAAAATTTAGCTTTCCCAATAGACGTCTCAAAATCCCTTTAAGCATGTTCACTTGGAAATGAGAATGGCTGTCTTAAGACGCGCCATTAACTAAGACGATCTCAAGACGAATGATCTTTACAATTTGCGTAGGATCTTTGAAGCATCCATTTTGAAGATCACATTATTCTTCCGGAATATTGCAAATGGTTTACAAGATAGCCTTATCTGTTGCATCCTAATAAATTGTCTTTTTGTTTGTTTTTCTTTCTCTTAACTTTCGGACTAATTAACAGGAATAGAATTAACTTTGTTTTCTTTAAGTAAGCTTAAATCTTTTGTTGGAGGTTTGTTTTTCCGGCTTCGTTTTGTCTTCATGAATTTGTAGATATATTTTTATTTGACTTTGTTATTTTCAAATTGATGGTTGAAAAATATATATGAAGTAGCTGCCGTATGGTTTTAACAGCGCTAGTATCATAGTAAAATAGATAGCATAAAAACCTTCTTCATGGATGAAACACTTAAATGCTCCAATTTCAATGGTGATCAATCACACGGTTTTAGAGATTACTGATCGCACATCCCATTATATAATAAGAATTTCTTTTGTTATTAATCCTAATCCTTTTTAGGTAGTAAGGTATACTTCTTAACAGGGAAATGTCCATGGGTGGCGGTAACCAAATACCATCAAGTAGATCGCCTGCGCGTTTGTCAACTTTTTAACATTGAAAAGCACTGAGCACTATCTGCATAGGAACCTTACACTGTGTACCTACATCGATGTAGTAAAATACAGATAGTCTTAGTCCCATAGCTCAAATAAAGTACAGAGTAGGCATCCAACAGTGTCAGAAGTTATACCTATCGTGAAATTACGCCTACGAGTCCCCAATGCACATTCTGACTTGTGATTCAATTGCCGTGTTTCACAAAAGCACGAATGGTGGCAATTTCCTAAAGTAGAACATACGTTGAACCCTTTTACTTCAAGTATGTTGTTTGTGTGAGTGAGGGTAAGAAATGTTGTAAGTGCACTATGTTTGCGGAACCTCATTTAGAAGAAACTTTTAAAAGCAGTAGTAGTAATGTAAACAGATCTTTGTAAAAACCAAAATCGACGTATTTGTTCTCTACTATATTTGACGTGGCCATTTTTTTCACTTCATTAAATTAGTTGAGAAAATATGGTTCGTTCTCGCTTTATTTTTACTATAATTTTTTTAAAAGCAAATAACCTAAAAAAAATAATTATTAAATTGTCTTACCACTTAAATTAAAAAATTGAAGTGTTTAATGATTGTCTTACAATTTGTTATTTATATTTTTCCCTTTTCCTTACCTTTCACTTGACCCATATTTTATAGATCAAAAGATTCTAAACCCATCAAAAACATGCTTGTTATAAAAAATCGTTTGTCGAACAACGTACCTACCTACGTATTATTTTTCTTCGAAATGATTTTATTTTACATGAAATTTTTGAGCTTTCAAAGAACCAGTAGAGCTGAAGACTTTCTTTATTTATTCAACAGTCCATTTGTATATAATTTAATTTCATATAACAAGTCTGTAGCCCCGAGGAATGAAAAAGATGAGTAAAAGTTACGTTATATGGAAATATTTCAACATGAGATTAAACCAGTATAAAAACTGAAAAAATACGAATACAATTTAATCAAGACATTTCAGTCGGGTAAACATGATAATCCAACTTTTATTCATACTATACAAAAACAAAATGAATCTTCATTTTCTAATCAAGATATAAATAAAGCATGAATATGAACCCTCATTTATTATTAAATACATTTTTTCCAGCGATACGTAAATAAATTATACCCTTCATCGTATTTGTTACGTTAGAAAAATGTTTCTGAGAATAGAATAGACTTCAACCTTCAAGAAAATTGCTTTATAGATAGAAAGGAGAGACTAGAAATAGTATTAAAATATAGAAGTGAAGTAGGTACTTATAATTTAAAAAGTTACGTATTTTTAGTTGTTTTGTAAATGTTGGTAGGTACATTTACTATATGTAATTATTTTATGTATGTAATATTGAATGCTAACAAATAAAAATTATTTCAATTTATTTCTTTTTTTTATACTTCTAATCGCAACTCCAATATTGGTGAAACGATGAATTTAATAATTATTACTTAAAAAAAAGTATTTGTAGACAGTTAAAATACAACGAAAAACATTTTCATTACTATTATTATTTGCATTGATAGGTTACTTAACTTATACGTAGAAATAATGAGCTTTTCCATTATTCATTTGTAGATTTACTACTACGTGTGCAAATCGTATTGATTTACCATAGACCAGGGAATTCAGAGTTACTTATATTATGGACTCATAAAATACGCAATACCCATTTTCCTTGCGCAATAGTTTTCACCAGAGCAAGTCCCAAGATGGTCGATGTCGCTACATTTTATGATCTTCCTGACTTGTATTTATGAAAGCATAATACAGTATAACTTTTTAGTTACCGCCCAAATTTATACAGGCATTATATTTATTGGTGAAAATAACAATTTAAGTACCTGTAGGTATTCTCTTTTAGTATCAGTCAGTAGGTACTAAAATATTGAGATATAGCATGACAAAGTTGTATAGTAATCAACTTTAAACAAACAGATTAAAACCTCCTTCATTCTGTTTATGGATACTGTGCACCGTACACGTTAATCCATCGACCGCTCCTGCATTTCATTGATAGAGTCATCAGACAAAAAAAATTTTTATTTACCGTCCTCTGATAGCATAGGAAGTCATAATTGATTTACCTGAAAAAATAAAATTTAAGATGAGTATCGATGATCAATATAATATGAAAGAAAATCTCTATATAATTATGTCAATCAATAGGTTTATCTTCATATCTATATGCATGCATGAATAAATAATTACTTTCATTACTGTACGTAGAAAAGAAATAGAACATTGTAATGTAATTTTCTAGCACTTAATACATGTTTTCATCTAAGTTTCTATGGTTTTTTCGTAGTCCAAACTTTACCTAATTGTCAAAAAAAATACTACTAGTAATGATTTCAATTAACAAAGTCCTCCCTCAAGGATCTCCACGATGGCCGGTCATCAGTGCATACTTCACATATACAAACTTAACCATGACTTCATGAAAATACATAATGTTAGCTCACTTTAAGTAGGTAACTTTTTGTTGTAAAACTAAATCACTATTTGCTAGCTCGTGCCAATAGGGGTCAAACTTTGACCAAGTTTACACTGGCCTGTGTGTTGATATTTCTGCGTGTTGACTCTTACATTGAGCTGCTTTACGCCTCGTAAAACCCGTTATATTGAAACCCCGAAAAACACTGTATGAACCACTGGTCTTCAAAACAAATTAAAAAACTGTTTTAAGTAATTACTAATATTGATAAATTATATACAGACATTAGATATTATACTCAGCTACCTGGTTATGAGCAAATGCCTTACGAAAAACCTCTCATTCCTTCCTATTGCTAGCTTTTCCTTTCCCATGTCAAGGGATTCCTGTATTTAGCATATAATTTATCCACATGCTGTTTGATCTACCTCTTTTTCTTTTCGTTCCTTTTGGATACCATTCAGTAGTTTTCGTATGATATAATCATAGTAGGTACATATGAGAGATAAACAGGTAAAAATGTAGGAGGTAATTTCTGCAACTTTTTGTTATTGAACATACTTTACAATATTTTATAACTTTGAAGCACCTTAAAACCTGCATATTATCATGTTTATGTAAGGTGTTACATTCCTCTTATTATACGTTTATAAGTTGTAATTTATACTATCTTATACTCATTACAAAATAAGTTTATTCATTGTATCCGAAGAAATATCCCCGAACAGTATTTGATTTAAAAAAAATTTTACTCAGTGCCGAAGTCAATTAAATAAATCAATATCCTGGGATAATAAATACATACTTATATAGATAATTACAACCAGACTCAGGACAAACAGACATGTTCATGCACACAAATGTTTGCCACGACCAGCGGCGTGATAGGTGGCGTCTTAACCAACTGCGCCAACTGGCCTGTCAATAAATATAAATTAAAAATAGGTATTCAAACATCCTGGTCCAAACAACAACCCTTACCTACTCTCGTATGTAAATAATGATTACCTACCTTGCCCTTAATCTTTTTAATGCAAATTAAACTTACGGCGGCATTTCGCTCAAACGAAACTGAGGGTAGAGTCAACTACAAAAGGTCAAAGCTTAGATACATAAAAGTAACCAAAAATAAGTAAATATTATCAAGTTTTCTAGTTAGTAGTAGTTCACAAAACAATAAGAAAAAAATTAAGTAACTTAAAATTTTAGTATCCCTATTGACGCTGTAACTTTTAATACCAATTTTAATGAATACTTAAATTTCGGAAACAGAATGATTGTTATGAAATAATAAATAACGAGCGAATTAGACTCCAAGATATATAGGGCAGCCGACTGAGAAGAGTGGATAAAGGAAAAGGATAGCGGAAGCCTTTGCCCAAAATGTTAGACAGTATAGACTGATAATATAATTATTGTTGGTAATGATTAAAATTTTTCGGTTTCTTTTACAAATAAATTGGTAATTTGCCATACCTACGGACTTTTATCCCAGTATCACAATGTCATCCGATTGTAAAACTTCTAACGATGCGCCATGTACATATTTTATTATTAACGTATTGATTCTCCTCTACAATTCCATAAAATAAACAACTTATATCTAAACTATAAAATAAAGTACATAATGTATATAGTACTTGTATAGGTACATGATAATTATGCTGGAAACAAATATTTCAGACTAACACGAACAATAACATTCGGGGCGTGAAATCAGGTCAAACGGACGGTCACACTGCGTCCTACATATCATTACTGTAATTTAACTTATTACTATCTGCACTGGGTTTTATTAGTCTTGTTGTAATATATTTCAGACTCTGGATCCAGCTACTAGTTCGCTCTCTTTCTTTTTTTAATTATAAAAAAGCATTTGAATGAAATTCATTCAAATGCTCTTTTTTGCACAGTATTTTACTAGTGTATATGTAAACATAGGATAGTTCTTGAATTATTTTGGGTACTTTATTGAGTCGAGATACAAATACAGTCAGATTGGCCTTATTTCTAACTAGAAATTTTTCATCGCTTTTTAAGTTCAAGTTCAAAATTCATCACCTAATCATTAAAAATCTAATAGAAATCCTGAAGCGACTTTAATGTTACCGGAAAAATACCATGAACAATAACAACTCCCGAACACAATATGCAAAGTGCAATTACCAAAAAGTTACTGCAAAACAAGGACATGAAAAACTCATGTTTCTGTACATCTGTGCAAAAATCCTTTAGACCCAAATTACAAACGGGTACATGTGAAACTGCAAAACGTTCACGAGTAATCTTTTTGTGAAAATTATGTAAATTCCACGAAACAAAAGGGTAGAGCCGTTGGTTATAGACGGTACAAAATCATTTTACGGTTTTTACTTGTCTGGTCCCATAGCAAATTACATTTTCCAGACCCTGTATTATTTTCG
Organism: Tethea ocularis; assembly: GCA_963555595.1. Classification (NCBI taxonomy): domain Eukaryota; kingdom Metazoa; phylum Arthropoda; class Insecta; order Lepidoptera; family Drepanidae; genus Tethea; species Tethea ocularis. Next base: position 3,981,442 of record OY741970.1, on the reverse strand, counting down.
TAATTATGGTAATATTTGGTGATATTTATTCTGCCGCCCCTTTTGGGTTGCCTGCGTTTCCGAGATGAACAGTTAGCCCTCCCTCAGTTATTACTCTAATACCATTTTCTATTAGTAAAATAATTTTTAGCATCAGATCTCTTACAAAATTCGCACTCTTTCTTTCTAATATTAGTAAAGATACCGACCTGCTTTAATCACAATGTGATTGTCATTATTTATCCTAGAAAACCTCAAAAGCAACTGCTAAATAAACCGTAAGGCGCTTGGCGACATAAAAGCAGGTAGGTACCATATAAAATTTTCCATTAATCCCAATCAACAACCATTACAAAACAACAGCAATACATACATCCCTTGAATAGGAGATATGAGGTCACTACTACATAATTGCTTCAGGCAGGATTGTAAACGGACATACTCTCAGCCCACAGACATACACTCTATGCTAGAATGATTAACGTCACATAATCACAAGCTTGCCACTTTTAGATCCCTACTTTGATCCTTTTACCACCAAAATTACGAAGTAGTATTAACTTAAATAACTGGAAATAAGAGCTTATAATGTGCCCGCTCGTACAGTCAACTACAACAATAGTATAAATTTTATTGTTACAAAATTATGTATCCAATTGGATGCAATATTTAAGTAGCCAATATATGTGGTAAATTTTATATATTATTACGAAGAACCTGACATTGTTTTATTTTCGTCATATTTTTTTTGTATTGAACATTATATGACCAATTCATATAATGTTCAATACAAAAAAATTATACATCTCTTTGTAGTTGACTGTACTATATTATAGTGTTTAGCTTTATTGTTCTATTCCCAATTCAGAACTCGTAGTACAAACAAATAGACACACCGACGTTCAAGCTTCATTAACTCTATTGATCAGATCCCATCATACCTACATAAGCATGAGTAGGTTATAAGTGTAAATTAACGCTTTATTAAGTCAACGCAATAATTGGGCTTTTGGAAAATATTGGAATATCATATTGAATCTGGCTCTACTGTTATTGGCGCATTTTATAGCATTTTTTATAGCGTAATTATAGCACTGTATACATGATGAATAAAAATAATCGGCCCCGGAGGGAATGTAACATAAATATTGAAAATAAAACGAAGTCCTCTCAGTAAAATTAACTACCTTCAATATTTTACACCAGGGTTCATTTTATTTTACTCAAACTACAACCTTATTTGTTTTGGGCGTTCATATAAGGTGCACACCCAAAAAGCTTTTAATTTTTAGATCCATTGAACCTGCATAGTCTAGACGCGGATGATTAGGAAATGAAATTAGCGCGCGCGCTTTGGGAGAATCCTTTGTCATGTAGTGGACTGTGTTTACCTATTGGCTAAGACTTACCTTTTCAATTGAAATAAAAAAACCCAAGGCCCTAATTAAACTCTTATCCACGTGTTTTATAACTAACTCCCACTCTATGTAGATCATCTTCATCATCATTATTTATGTAAAGCATAGTACAGTCATACATTAATCAAAAATATAATTAAGAAAACTTATATTTATAGCCCTCTTATCGTGAATGCTGTAAGAACCAAATTGGCACGTTAATCCAAACTTTTACTACACAACATCGACCTAATTTCCGACAAGGAAACTTCCCTTCACGAACATGCTATAAACAAAAACAAAATCTTCCAAAAGGCGAGCAGCTGAGAACTTCAGTCATAAACCGCAAGAAGTTGAACAAGTACTGAAGTAATCTTGGAATGTCTCTGATGACAGCTCGACCACACTCTTGAAGTATCCATTGCCTCGAACATTTAAATTAAGTGTTTTTTTCTATTCATACTAACATTACAATTTATAAAGAGAAATACACTTCCGGACACATCTATCGGCCCACCCTGCGATTTAGCATTGATTATTTTTTGAGGACAGGTTATATATTAGCGCGTAACCGGTAGGTTATGAGCTGGAAAGTAACATAGGCTACATACTTTTTATTTCGAAGATAAGGAAAAAGCCGCGGGGCGGAAGCTAGTTGTATATGTCACCGTATGATTATAAAGATTATAAACACCGATACTTTATAATCTATTTCGCGGTGATGGTTCACAATTTTATTTGTTTTAAAATCGGAGAAATTGTAGACCCTGTCGGTAAGTACAGGTTCGTTCACCATTATAAAGTAGAGTAAAGCTAAAATAATTGTTATTATCAGTGTAATAAAAATAAAGTTTTCGATGACCATCCCATTTTAAAACCATAAAAGTGGTTAAGCATGAATGTTATTCTCGTCAGGAAGTTAAAGTTTCAAACGATAAAACCCTTTTGTTATGTGTTTTGAGTTAAAAGTGGTTTTTAATGTGCCTGATAGTGGACAAAGTCACAAACATGTTAAATAAATACAAGTGTTGTAGCATCACACTAGCTCGGCCATGACACAAGACCGGAACATAACCTTACTATGTTTGACATATTTCATCTATGTGGTTGCGCGTGAGTGATATCCTTTTAATTATAATTAAATAAGATCAGCGACCAAGACATTAATGTCATGCGTAAACAACAAACCTTAGAAGCTCCCGAATAAATAGATAGTCTGTAGTCGATCGACCTAAAATTTTTTTTCTTAAAAATTGTATATGCAGAGTGTCACTCAATCAATAAATTTGCTGCCCGGAAATTTTACGTTAGTTTCCAAGAATAACCCGGACAAACAAAAAAACGGACAGATAGGCTACGCTGGAAACAATCACGTTACGTGTATTTGACTTTCGATAACGTATAAATATTCTAATCTAAATAATATATAAAAGGAAAGCGTGACTGACTGACCTATCAACGCAAAGCTCAAACCACTGGACGAATCGGGCTGAAATTTGGCATAGGTATTATAACGTAGGCATTCGCTAAGAAAGGATTTTTGAACATTCCATCCCTAAGGGGATAACATAGAGGATAGCGGGTGAAACCGCGGGGCGGAAAGCTAGTACCATATATTAATGCTTAAGATAAAGATAAAAATGTTTTATTTTGAAATTATAGACAAACACTTTATATTTCGTATAAATCAATCAGCAACCCAACCGCTTGTCGTTTGGACCAACTAAAAGCTACAGCCAAGTCCAAGTGCTAATCCCCTTCAATTTGCTAACACGACAAAATTGTACCGTCTTCGTTTTGTTTCTTGTCACTCCCTTTTTAGTTACGACATGGACGAAGGGTGTGACGTAACACAGACATCAGACCCATGAAACTATCTAATGTTCGCAGAACAAGTTTTACAGCTTTCACATAAAAACAATAGGGTAACTTATTGCGTAACGTTAAAGTTCAATATGGTAGTCAGTGAGTAAATTTAGTATAAAGTAGGTACCTAAATATCTTGAGTAAGCGATTTTAGCAAAAGTGTGCGATAGCATCTTGCTTGCACTTTGTTTTGGAAACCGATGCATTATTACAAGCATAGCACACACTCGAATATTTAAATAATGATGATAGTTAATGATATTAAGGAGTTGGGTACCTAATAAATATAAGGCTCCATTTTTTTTCATTTGTTTTCTATGTGTGTGTTTATAAATTGATATTGATTCAGTAACTCAGTTATACACTCCCCTTTAAAAAAACATTCCAGCTGAAACTGTAAATAAAATCTACTCTAATTATAACAAACAACAATGTAGGAAAATTCTTCTTGTGTCCCATTACTAGATTACCCAGACTCGCTCGAGGGTTAACGTAGAGTAAACCGCCAGCCATTGGTCGATCGTTGCACCCGTAAGAAAATAACTCTCCAGACTGTAGCTATTTTCAACCTTTAACTAAAAAGCTAGATGAATGACCGGAGCTACATGTGTGCGTTTACCAAATCATTATATTTATTAAAGATATAAAAAATATTATATTAAATATCCTAGGACATTTTTCACATATGGTTAACTGATCCCCAACTAAGCAGAGCTTGTACTTACTATGGAAACCTGATAACTAATATACTACATATACTACCTTTTTTTATACCTATACTTAAATAGATAATTACACCCAGACTCAGAACAAACAGACATGTTCATGCACACAAATGTTTGTCCTGGATGGGAATCGAACCCACGACAAGCGGGCGCTACAGGTAGTGCCAACTGTACCAAAAAACCTGAATGAAGCTCTTGTAATTCTAACGTAAAACTCACGTTACTTCTAAAAACACTCATAACGTATACGATATTTGAGAGCAAAGTAAAGGTAAAAATTGTAAAATACAGGCTTAAAAATTCTGTGTCCATCCACACTTCACAAAACACATTTACTACGAGGGTACGTAACATTTTTATCCTTTTTACATCCCATGGTCACTCACGGCCTTTATAACATGTACTTACCACCGCTACGGAATTACCTTTTTATAATAATGTATTAATTAAAATTACGGTTTTCATAAACCGTAATGGAAAATGTAGGTAAATACTTGCCTGGCGCATAATGGTTTCCTGTAAAATACGAGAAGCTTTCAGAAAATAATTTTCTTATTACTTTCTCATGAACAAGTTATATAGTATCTGATAATTTCTGAAATACGCTTTTTTATTTCGATTTTTTGAAATTTGGAATGAAAAAGCGTTCTTACCAATATTATATGGTGGTACCTGAAAACTTATACAGGGTTAGAAGTAGGTATTCGATGCACAGGATTGCAGGAAAATAGATTATAGAACCTCAATATCTTCACTCCTCGGTCCATCTTATTTTTACAAAATTCCAGCAACACGGAAGCATCTCGATCACCATCTTTTTTCTCACGAGTGTTGGCAGTCTTTAACGGAATACAAATTTAATATGTATAATCGACTCAGAAAGTCAGCATAGGTACAAGTCCGTGGGTGCGGCCGAAAGGTAACTATAGGCTATTTACGTCACAACACTCGGGAGACAAGATATTAGGCTGGGGTATTATATAAGTCTGCCTAAACGTCTTCTCGGACCTCAATGTGATTATTTGTCACCAAGCATCTTTTGATGTCTTTCGAAAACTGAACTTGAAATCCAGTTCTTTTTTAGGCTTTTTGTGCTCACCGTCATCGGCCACATCATTACTTACATGATGAGTCGTGTCAAAAAAGCTTATTCAAAATAAAAACCTAAAATATAGTTTCATGGAGATCGTATTACTTTACATGGTTCAACAAACTATCAACTATACTGCATGACACCGAAATGGATGCATTTAATTTTGTACCTGGGTAAACTAATAGCTAGGTACAAAAATAAATCCTAGGCGGATTTAATCTAGGTCAAACCGATATTTGGGAATTCGCAAGCGGGCAGATATTCGGAGTGATAGTGGGCATTACAATACAAACTGTGTTGGCTTATATTTCATTTTATTTTTGCATTGCGATTGATTGGAGCGTGTTTGGAGTGTTACATTTTGACTCTATCGAAGATGATAGATTACAGGTATTGAGTATGTGTTTGATAGAATGTATACAGTGTGTCCGGTGATCCGGTCATAAACTAGGGATATAATAAAAAAACATATCGAATTTTCAGGGTCCTAAGAAAAGTCCCATAAAATGTGTTCAAATATAAGTACCTAAAATATCGCTAGTTTATAATAACCCACACACTGTATGATAAAAAAAAATATAATGTAATAGAAGTATACACTTTAGGATATTAAAATTTCTATAATATGTAGGTACCTATCTCTTGCATTATCATCTTTATATGGGTTGATATGTTTTCTTTTTTATATTTCCGATTTCTTACGACAACCTCATTCTTTAGCCTCATTAATACTATCATATGTTTGAAATACCCCACACCCTAAGAGTCTTATTTTCATATCAGTCAAAGCAATAAAAAAGATAAATGAAATAATCTTACTTTACATTTGTAAAGGCAAGAATACTGAAAAGGTCACAATAAAACGCAAAAAAGTATTATATCATTTTCGTAGGAACATACTTGTACATTGCCATTAGCTAACGCAAAACATAAAAATAAAAAACATTTACCAAAAAAACACGTTACTTTGCCTTTTCACACGCCGGATAACCGGTAGTCGGTACCAGTAAATAGGTCGCGAGAATTAACTTTAACACTTGCCATTTCTGTTGGCTGTTGATTTGTGGTTTGTGTCCACCACAAACATAAAAAGTCACTAGCTTTATCCGTCGACTCTGCTCATATTTATATTTCTTTATTATTAATTAATTTGTCAACATTATTAAAGCTTAATATGATGATTTTAGAGAAAGCATCATACTAAAATGTTATGTTACGTAAAATAAACTCATGTTAACTTTAACAACGTGCATAAGTTTATCTTCCAGCTTGAGTTTCTGCAACACGCTAGGTATTACTTACGTATTATGGATTCGATAGGTACTGAAAATTATATTTAAGTTTTATTGTTGTTTTTGTACATACAGTTTTAGTTTAGATTAGATAGGTATATTGTTTTAATACTTGTCCATGTCCGTGTAAAAATCCACATGTTTATTTTTATTTCCTGTCATAATTATGTATACTTTATCAATTCATTGAACAGTAACTAATTAATGCCTTTTATTCAAAAAGGCTTGAGAAATAATTCCATTATAGATATTGAACCTAACTAATATTAAATGTTCATTAGGGCAATGTTCAATTATCACGAATCCTCACTCAATAACTATTTCGGACACACATTTAGATTTTTTATATTACTATTTCTTACATTATTATAGTAGCAAACTAGCGTACAGCCAGCCTGATGGTAAGTGTTTACAAAAACCTATAGAAACTTGCAACACCGCAGGGGTATCTCGCGCGTTGCGAAATCTGCAAAAATCTCTATACACCCTTCTTTATAATACCACGTTGTGCCTATGCCCTGGAGACCGGAAGCCCGTCGATTGTTCAAAGAGGTCTCCTTTTGTCATTGAGACCTCTCGTCATGTGTTACTTTGCTCAAAGAATTGCCATTGCCATTCAGCATGGCAATGTTACCAGTCTTCTTGACATGCTTCGACGAGGCAGCGATTTGGTACAAATTTTGTAATTGTAGCTGGTAATATTTTGATTTTTAATTAATTATAAAGTTTATTTTTAGTTTTCGTAGGTATATAAATAAAATAAAAAAAATACAATATACTTAGGTAATAATATATTTTCTATTTGGCCTATTTTCTATAACTGCCTAATAAACTACTCGTGTACTCTTATAAGTTTACATACCTATATCGGAGTTACAAAAATTCAAAAGAAAGATCCACAAAAAAATTAAGCCTTGCTGAGTTTCGAGTCTTCTCAGTATTTGTAGGACATTACCTAAAGGTGAAAGTTTGAATCTAGATATTTGTTTTATGTGGGTTATTTCGAAAACGATCATCCATAAATTTTGTAAGGACGTAAGTGTTGTAGGCATTTCGATGATTGGAATATAGGATTTCTTGAAATCATACTTTTAAAAAGACATAGCAGGTACTTAATTTGTTCTTACCTTTCACATGAAACTCTCCCTACACAAGAATTATAATTACAATAGCTGTTAATATTATTATATTATAGAGTATGATTAGATAACGCAAAGACAATATTCTCACGTTTGATCTTCCATGTATATGTAATGTAATAAATGGCTAAAATACAAATTGATGACAGTAAATTATTCTCATCAGATAATTCTACCCAGGGAGCTTTTTTGTTAATGCTTTCCCATAGTGCGACTTTGAATTTTATTTTTAAAAATATAACTTAAGATACAAAGGAAGTTAATACCTCTATATAAAATCGTACCGACATTATTTGCAATTATTCCCACCGCCTATCCTGGATAACAGTCTCACGAAATATTATAATTAAGTTCTTGTTTATGAAAGAGCAACAAAGACAATTTGCGCGGTATTATAAAGCTTTATAAACGCAAGTGGACCAAACGGCTCGTTTCTTTTGTTTTCATACAGAGCTCGACCTACTCGAGACTTGAAAACGAATTAATTTTGAGTCAAGAGTCCATAACGTTCGTGTTGAATTTAAAAATAGGTAGAATGAAAAAAAAAACATACTTCTCATTATTTTATTTACTTCATTCTTTATACACATAGTATACACGGCCACAGATCAAGCTTGCGGCACCTTATAAGGTTGTAATAGGCGCTATTTTTTTTGTTGGGTATAGGTACTTAAACGGCATTAATCTTTAAAATATCAACAAAACTATTGAATGCTACACTAATTTTGTTGTTCTATTAAGTTAGGCCCAATTCTACCATGAAAAGACATACCTACAACTATGTATCTCTATAATAAAATCGTGGGTAAGTTTGAAATAGGTAAAACATAGGCAAGTATCTATAGCACGAGCGTATAGTAAGTAATTCATGTCAAATGGCGAAGAAGGAGCGACAAGGGTTCTATCAAATCCCTTTTATGTTTGAAAGAAAACTAGGCAATCAGAAATCCATTTATTTACTTTGAAAATTCAAATGGTACGAATGACTAGCCAGTGGATGTCACCTTCACTCCTTAGAACAAAAAGGTAATTTAATTAATCTAATTCCCAAAATTCTCCCTCTAAACCAAAATCATTTCTTAAATTTAACATAATATACGTTAGTTAACACATTTACCCTATAAACCATGGTAATTGCACGGCCTTATTTCTGGAATCCACCCAATTGTCGTCTAAGAGTCCATAAGGAAGTAATTTATCAAGACCGTGAACATTTTTTGTCCACTGCGGCTTCCGATTCAATTGCCAATCTCTTTTTATGTGACGTCCGACTTATTCCAATCTAGATCCATTTATTTTCAGCGAAGATTATAAACTTTTATTAATTTACCTGTTGAAATCTACTAATTAGTACATATTTTTACTTATTTGGGCAAGAATTAAGTACCGTTACATGTATTGATAGTAATATTTTATTAGTATAAGTTTTGACCACAGCGTATGTAAATTATAACATTGTAGTATCCTGGGCCCTGGCTAGTACCCACTCTTTCAGCAAGTCTAACGATGGGTTTCGGCAACTGCACTTTGTATTTATACAGAAAACTAGGCCCTATTTAGGCTTGGTGAGCTCACCAAGTTTGCTTATTATTGTGAGCTTATGATGAAACACTAACGAAAAATCTATTTATACTTGAATGGAATGATTCTATGTCAACTTTTCCATGTTTTTTCAAAGGAGACTTAAGAAGTTAAGAAGAGAAGAATAGAGATATTAAATTGCAAAAATTGTTTAAAGAAGAGAGAAAATGAAGAGAATAAGAGAAGTAGAGAAAATTTCCAGCAGCGATGCTGTCTGCACATTATAAAACCCATGTCAGATGTACCTTCGAGTTCTTTCTATGTGTGCGTGTTAAAGGTACATTATACTAAATGAGAAACTATTTCACACAAAGAGCCGAGAAACTATAATACAATGCAAAATAACAAAACTTATTAAGTACATACATAGAATATTATCTTTAATAGAGTCTGTACACCCAAAACAAACAATATAAATTAGTGACAACAGGAATACATCATTATATGGGTTTAGTTTCACAACAATGTTTTATGGAACTATTCTCGTTTAGCCTTTGGGCTTCGTGGGAAATTTCTGACCTTCCGCAACTTATCAGCTATTTGCGCAACTTTGTCTCATAACTTGATTATATAAAAAGTTATAAAAAATACTAATTTTCACGCCAAAATTATGCCCAGAGTAGCAGAACGTGGGTAAAATTCTCAGAATTTCACTGAAAATAAGTCGCAAAGTTACTTAAACAACGCTTAATTCTAAAACAGATTTTTTTTCATTTTATGGTTATTAAATCTGAATTTAGGCCCGTATTAAAAACAAGTCAATTACCTAAACTCAATTTTAAACTGTTTTAAATATAAATAACGTAATTTCATGTTTTGAACTCAACGCTAGACGATTTAATTATTTTTATTTAGATAGCTGGTTACTAGCCTACCTAATTGTTATAATTGGTGAGGGTGTTACAATTATATAGTAACTACACTGAAACTAGGAAATTGATTGTTATAAAACAGTTAAAACAATAGAAAACAGTTCTTTCTGTTTTCTATTTTTACAAAAGATTTTTTTTTGATGTTAGGACGGAAACTGTACATACATCTGAAAGGTCATTCGCTATTTATCAGCACTGACTACTTTCCCCTGAAGGCAAAATAGAAAAAAAACGCGAATGACCCACGTGACAACACCTAACATGATGTTAGTTCGACAGGGTTGACATGAGGTTAGTTTAATGTAACTCCTAGTTAAGTATAGGTTGTACCTAGTATATTATTTATTCTATGGTATAGGTCATATTTTACTATTTATTATTCATTATTACATCACTATTCATTTTTAAACATTGAATACAAAATATAATTTTTTACGCCACAGCTATATCTTCATACATTATTAAAACAGAAGAGTCAAAATTCATAGCATATTTTTCATAAGAAATGATTGAAATATACTTTTTATAGTACAAACTAGAATTTGAAATGTTAACAACCCTATTTGACACGCAAGGTACATTCTCATGAATTCTGTATTTATACTGAGAACGCTTTCAACTTCAGCTCATCGTTGCAGTTCCGGATTTTAGTTAGGAACTCGTTTTCTGTGCGTTTTATTTTCTGGGCTGTTAGTGTGTAGAATTTACTTATAGCCGTTTGGCAGAAAGTTTAAACGCTACAAATACCTTAATAATTAAATCAAGGTAGAAATATAATTATTTATATCAGTTTAAAAGGGACGTATAAAGGTAGAAGACAGATAGGTTTAAGTAGTTATGTAGGGTAAAAGTACCCATCAATATAAACAACTTTTACTATGGAACTAACTCTGGAATGGTGTGAAATATCGCTTTTTTTCATAGAAAATTTACAAAAAAAATATTGCGATTTCATACTTGGTCCCTATACTTAACGATTGCGGTAGAATTCGAATTTCCCACGAAATAACATGATAATGAAACAAAGACAATAAATCCATCCTAAACCATCGTATCGTCTAATAGTTTCGCTAACGTAAATAACGTATTCTGGCTATAAAGGGATCAACATTAAGTCTCACTTAGCCCTACCCTCGTAGTTTGCACGACGACGTCCGCGCATTATAAATGATACTTTGTGATGACATCGTTTATTACCCGTAAGGTATTTGTCCACGCTAAATCTCTACTTGGGGAACCATTTTATGACACAAGAATGTTACTATAGGATAAATAAGATTTTGCTAAAAAATACAGATTTACCCCGCTGCATAGCAATGTAGCTGACGCGAGGGGTGAGGGACTTCTCATGTGAGATTAAAATTACTATTACCTATGAAAATAATTTAAATCTCTAAAAATCTCTATCTGTTGCTTCGTGACAAAAAAACAAACCAACAAACATACTTTCTCATCCAAGCTTATCTATATTATAAATGCAAAAATATATCTTTCTGCTTGTTACCCATCCATGTGAACCCATCGCGATGAGTTTTGGCTCGCAGATTACGTAGATAACCAATGATTTGGGATAGGACTTAGGTGACATTTTGCCCGGAAAAAATCTAGTTAATAATATGAGTAAGGATATCAATTCATTAGACCATAGCAAATATGATACAAAGCATGTGCACAAAAAGTGGCCATCACCACAGGAAGATCGATAGGCAATTAGTTCCGGTTGCCATGACAACCAGGTTGAGCGATGCCTCGTTAACCCTCAGTGCACCAACCGCCAGTTGACCCTTGTGGTGTAATTATTTTCGCTGATATATTATAGCTGTCCCCCTTGGTTATACACGCGTATCTTAGATAAGTTGGCGCAGTTGGTTAAGACACCACCTATCGCGCCGCATGTCGTGGGTTCGATTCTCATCCAGGACAAACATTTGTGTGCATGAACATGTCTGTTTGTCCTGAGTCTGGGTGTAATATCTATATTAGTATGTATTTACAAAAAAAAGTAGTAGTATAGTATCAGTTGTCTGGTTGCCATAGTACAAATTCTGCTTAGTTTGGGATCAGATAACCGTATGTGAAGGATGTCCCAGAATATTTATTTAAAGTAAATCAATGAAATTTTAGTGGATTTTATCTTTTTGCCTATATATCTACATGGTGCTATCACTTACTGAACGAAGTATACGGTTATTGGTCTATAGCAATAAACAGCACCTCGTATCGGTCTTCCAGGGACACAGACACAAACCCATACAGACTATTAAACAATACCTATATCTAACAGGAAAATCTCCTAAAGTTGCAGGATACCTCATTGTATTATACCTAAACCTTTGCCAAAGCTTATTTAACAAACTCGTGAGCAAATTACCGAAACAAAAGAATAGGGCCAATGGAGGCATACATGGAATATTTAATTTTCTTTTGGGCGAAAAGGAAACTAAGGAACTATATGGAATCGACCGGTCGGGTTGATGATATTATCGAATCAATGTTAGCACAGTATAGTCTCTATAGTCACGAAGTAGGTACGGGCTCATTTTCACTTTTTCTTGTTTATATATCTTGGTTTAATGTGTTTCCATCGCTTTTAAGATGTGAAACTATGCAGTGACAATCTATTTAATAGCTCATTTTTCAAATGCATAATTTGCAACTGAAGAAAAAAGTATTTCCAAAAATTTCTTGAATAATGAAAGACAAATTAAAAATTAGGAAATTATTAAAATTAAAGTCAGTTTATTTAAATTCAATAATCTGTGTAGAATAAAAAGTAACTGTCTAAAGACATAAATATCTAAAATACATACAAACTCTAAGTGTGCTCTAAGGGAGTAAAATAGAAGAAACCGCGGGGTGGAAACCTAATTTACCTACAATAATTGTAATCGTGAACATAAGAATGGATGTGAAAAACTTTTAATGTACTACACTTGAGTAAACAATACTTAAAATAAAACATACAACACTCATTTCATCAGCTTAAACCAACGTCCGTTGATTAATATTCATGCAAAGGGATCGTGTGCAATACTAATGAATATCATTATCATTAACGATAATAAGTTTCAACATCCAAATCGATTATTAATATTAATTTAGAATGCGAATTCCTATAGGAGAGCGTTAACGAGGTAATAATAAATCATCACACGTAGTGAGAGTGCTTCGGAGAAAATTAAATGCCTTAATGGTTTCTCCCTCGGAAATGAAAGCTCTGAAAATGTGGAGACTCTAGGTGACCTGATTACAGTGGGGTATAAAGATTTTATTTTGATATCTAAACATTTTTATAATTACACATACATTGATAATTTGATATACCAACTTAATTGACTTAGGTAGGAGCCACTATCAATACCTATGTCTCCTTACAGCTTAAAATTAGCCTTCCCTAAGGTGTGCTACTCGTTCCGTTCGTCCGTTTCCCTCATCCATTGACTCTGTGCAGCGAGTCGGAGGGCGTGATATATTTATTTTTAAGGAACTAGCTTTCGCACCGCGGTTTCACCCGCTTTCTGGGAATAAATAGTAGCCTATGTCCTTCTCCATATAATAGGCTATCTGCGTGCTAAATGAAATTTATTCAAACAAACTAAATAAGTAGCAGTAAATTAGAGTAATGATGGATATATAAAATACGATTCATGCATATATTTACAAAAGAACTCCTAGTAGCTGTTGTTGTCGATCGGCAATGTTCCCAGAAGGCTGGCTTCCGCTCGCTGTTTTACTACCCGACTGACCCAGGAGGGTAATGTTTTTCGCGCGTAATTGACATACATGCTATGTTTTATGACTTCTTGTATCTTCCCTAAACGGCTGAACCGATTTTGATAAATGATTTGTCTTTTGCACGAGTGCCAGTAGCTATATTAAAATTAATAGAAAGGAAAAATTAAGATAATCTTTGATCTCTACCTGTATTATGAATTGTTTTAAATATTAACAATAACGTAATTTGCCATGAATTGTATTATACAACCTCGTCTCATCTAACGATATCGTCTATTAAACAGGAAACTGAAAGAAAAAAAAGGATAATATATCTTTCAGGTTGCGACCTTTTAATTTCTCCTGGGAAATTCGTATTTTTACGAATCCCGTATTTAAGAGTTTTACGATAACAAAATAAATCCTAACATTACACTAAGCTTACAAATCGGCATAATTTACATGTTTTGTTTTCTATGTACCTATATTCGTGACGACACAATATTAAATTACATTGTTTTTTTCCTGCAAAATCCTCTGTACGTAAACTCATGAGGCTGTGAAATTAATGACGTCATAATTTCCGGGTCGATAGCCACCCCACCAGCGGGGCGTGAATGATCATCGGGTCCATTGAGGTGACGTCAGATGCCTTTTTAAAACTTGACGCATTGTTCCCGATAATGGGCATTATAACTGAGGGGCTTTAAACAATGTAGAAATTTGCCCCACTTCGGACCTTATTTAGCATTTGAGTAAAATGGGAGGCGTATTGTTTGAGTTTATGTACCTAATTTGACATAATACCTTATGGACATAATTTGAGGTAATTATCTGCCGGGATGAAAATGTTTGAAATCATTTTAAGGCATAACTAATCAATGCGCTCTTCAAGGTCGGCAACGCGTTGACAATCTCAAAATGTTCATAGGCGTCAATAACTACTTTCTATCAGGTGGAGCGTCTGTAAAATAGTTAAAATAGTTATTATTCTGTACTCCTGTCCAGGCCAACTAACAAATTAAGTTTTTATGGTCAACACACTTTAAATTCAGCTACTTACACAGCAGCCAAAAAGACACAGAAGTATATTCCATTCAAGTAACCTTTAAAGAAAATAATCTCAAACCATTACATTAGGTAACTAGGTGACCTGACATAAATTATTCAGTCGAACCAAAGGACAGAAAATGGAAAAAAAGGTCACAAGAGGTTTTCTAACCCTATATAACCTCTTACTCCATGTGTAAAAGTGGACTATTGATGGGTTCCTATAACTCAGAGAGATCATTTGGAATTTGTCTTTGTCGACAATTCGTTGATATAGCCCAAGTTTTTTCTTACCTTTATATATTTTATGGCCAAGAAGATAAATATTACAATGATCGACTGAAATAAAGCTTTATGTGATATTTATTTATATACATTAATAAATGGAAAAGGTTTAATAATATAAAATTCGGAAAGGAAATGAAAAGAATACTATATGCACAGCACGTTTTACAAGTAGTAAAACAGTATTTATTATGCAAAAGAAAGGATAAAGTATAAATCTGAGAATTTTTTATAATTCCCTTCTCTGGAAATTGTTAAAAACATCACGTTCTATAGACAAAACTTGATAGCTCTCGAGCTTTGTTAGAGTTCCCGCAATAAATATTGTTAATTTTAATGAGTACTTTTACTTACTAAAAGTAGATCCCTTATTTTGTGATACAACCTGTGTATTAGGTATTATTAGTATGGCTGGGTATATATCTATATAATATTGTAATATAAGAAGTATATTAGTTATCTGATCACCAAATCTAGACTCAACAGACGCAAAACACAGGCCGTGGGTTATACCGTATGTTATATATACGAACCATTTAGGGCCACTTTCGACCAATCTACACACTAGCAATTTTGCGAGTTTAGTTTGAAAATTAATATTCAAACATGTTTATTTGATAGAAGGAAAGTTAATTCATGTTAATAATCAACAAAGCTTTTTCACAACGAATACGTTTCCGAAATTTGATTAACTCCTCAACAAATTTAAGGATGGGCAATGATTCTTTTTCTCCCTTGGACTTTTCCGTTTCAATTCGTCGACACACTTTCCCTGTTTGCGAGTTTATTTTCTAAGTAATATACACATTTGCAGGCGTCTGCTCAAGTAAATACCAGTACACAGTTGTAAAGAGCCTATTTATTTTTTCATCTACTTTATATTAGGATTAGGGCATGCAATTATCCGCCTCATTTTACTATCCGGATATTTCGGATACTTCCAGTTCACTATCCGAATAAATCCGGATAATATGGATAATTCGGATACCCCCTTAGGAATGGGTAAATCAATCAGTCAACTTAAAAATATGTCTTCAATTAACATTTTTAAACACGCACGCTAAGTGCCTCATCAACCATTTATAATTAAGAGACGGCATCCACCCTCAATAGTCACCCCGCACGACGCCCAACGAAATGCTCAACAGATAGATCTCAAAGTTTTTAACTCGCGACACACGCCAATCTAATACAGTTAGTATTAAAGAGGCCATTAATCAGAATAAGGCTCTAAAGTGTTCGCAAGAGATCTGTCTGTTGGGCAGAGCCAACTGACGAAGCTGAAGACTGAGGGTGGCAGAATCATCTCATCAAACATGTCGGCTAACCCGACACTATACTGAAAATATCCCGGACGTCAACCTGTATGAGATTAGAATGGCTCTCAAACAACTCAAGAACAACAAGGCGCCAGGTGATGATGGAATTACAGCTGAACTTCTGAAGGTACACCGATCCTCAGGGCCCTTCAGAAACTATTTAATTCCGTCATACTCAAAGGCCGGACGCCGCAAGCATGGCACAGAAGTGTGCTCTTCTTCAAAAAGGGAGATAATTCCCTATTCAAGAATTACAGACCCATCACACTGCTGAGCCATGTTTACAAGTTGTTCTCGAGCGTCATTACAAACCGTCTCGCACGCAGGTTTGACGACTTCCAGCCTCTCGAACAAGCCAGTTTCCGAAAAGGCTTTAGCACCATAGACCACATACACACGCGGGACAAGTTATACAGAAGACCGAGGAGTATAACCAGCCATTATGCTTAGCGTTTGTGGACTATGAAAAAGCCTTTGATTCGATTGAAACCTGGGCCGTGCTGAGGTCTCTTCAAAGGTGCCAAATCGACTTCCGGTATATTGAGGTGTTAAGTATTTGTATGAGAACATCACCATTTTGGTCCGTCTCCAGGACCAGAACTCGAAACCTATCCAATTGCAGCGAGGCGTGAGACAGGGAGACGTGATATATCCGAAACTGTTCATCGCTGCACTGGAAGACGTCTTCAAACTTCTGGACTGGAACGGATTTGGCATCAATGTCAATGGCGAGTACATCACTCACCTTCAATTTGCCAATGATATAGTAGTCATGGCTGAGACCTTGGAAGACCTCAGTACAATGCTCGATGACCTCAGCAGAGTCTCTCAACAAGTGAGTCTAAAAATGAACATGGATAAGACGAAAATCATGTCGAACGTCCATGTTGCACCCACTCAAGTAAAGGTTGGGAATTCTGCACTCGAACTTGTAGAGGTCTATATTTACCTAGGACAGACCATCCAACTAGGTAGGTCCAACTTCGAGAAAGAGGTCAATCGTCGAATCCAACTCGGCTGGGCAGCGTTCGAGAAGCTACGTAATATCTTCTAGTCTCAAATACCGCAGTGTCTCAAGTCGAAAGTCTTCGACCAGTGTGTGTTGCCAGTGATAACTTACGGAGCAGAGACGTGGTCGCTTACGATGGGTCTCATCAGGAGGCTGAAGGTCACCCAAAGAGCAATGGAGAGGGCTATGCTCGGAGTTTCCCTGCGAGATCGAATCAGAAATGATGAGATCCGCAGGCGAACAAAAGTTCCCGACATAGCCCGAAGAATTGCCAAACTTAAGTGGCAGTGGGCGGGGCACATCGCTCGTAGAACCGACGGCCCCTGGGGCAAAAGGGTTCTCGAGTGGCGACAACGAACTGGAAGACTCAGCGTGGGCAAGCCCCCCACAAGATGGACCGATGAACTTGTGAGGTTCGCGGGAAACCGCTGGATGCGGGTAGCGCAAGACCGGCCATCGTGGAGATCCTTAGGGGAAGTGGACGTTTTTCAGCTGACATGATGACGATATAATATATGAGTGATTTTGATGTAATCAAATTAAAAATTAGTATGCTATATTAATAAAGTAACTATTCGTTTTATTCGTTTTATCCGGATAGTAAATCGAATAATATCCGAATATTAAAATCGACGGATATCCGGATAATTCGGATATCCGAATATCCGGATAGCATGCCCTAATTAGGATATTTCTTTGGACTGCGCAGATTTAGTACAGACAGTTTTATTTGTTGCTTTTTTTTTAGTTTGGTAATATTAGAATTGTCACAAGAGGTTGAGAGGTTGAACAATTGGTATTGAAGACGGCCTGAAATAGGTTTCAAAGTTTATTCACATGTTTAAATTGTTTTTAGGCTAAACGATTCAGTAATAAATCCGCCTTTCATAGTAATAAAATCCTTTATTTTCGCAATACTTTTATCCTATTTCCCATTGAGAGAAGGCTTTTATACAAAACTAACAAAAGAAAAGTGATTCTTAAAGGATGATTCACAATATTTCTGTTTCTACGCTTTACGTCAGTTGTTGCTTTTATATTTTTCCCATGTTTACTTTGTTTGTATTCTGTCGGTATATCTGCCGATTTTCGCTTTGAGCTATATCAATGTTTGTTTTAAATTGGAAGGTTTTTGTACTGAAATAAAAAAAGATTTCGTTTCGCTGACCTTAATATTCGATGAGGTAACCCTAAAAATTTCATACAAAACAAAATATTCGTGAAAGTATATTGTTAATATTTAATGTTGGTAATGTTTCAGTACGTTGGTTATTTAGTTCAATGTAATTTCGGTATAAATAAAACCTTATCAAGCGAAAACCTTTATCTATAGAACATCAACAATTTCCGTATGACTAAACATAGTTTCTTGTGAAATGCGAAACACATAGCAACCACACTAATCCGATTTATTCCAAGAGAACGAGTAATTCCTTATTATTGAACGTATCAGGATCCTATAATGGAAAATTTAAGCTCTCTTTGAATGTTTTCAACAAAGACTTTTTCACAAAGTGGGAATTTAAGTGCTTTTGAGTACCAAAAACTATAGCATGATACTAACATCATTTTTTTTTTGTTTGGATGTGAGACTGAGAGGCCATCTTCAGATCTACTAATTCGCAAATAGTGAGCTACATTGCCCTCGAGTGCTCCAATAAGCAAAGTATTATCAAGTGAGTCGTATTCCCTTTCACAATTTTGTAGTAATAATTTATTATCACCTCAAATTCTACCACAAACATTACAAAGTGGAAACTTTGCAACCAAACTTTATGGAAAGCCATCAACAATTTCCTTATATTAATTTAATTTTACATTGTACGTAACGTACTGAATATGTCACGTGATTGTACCACAGAAACACTGCGCCATTGTTACCGACATAATTATTCTGGTTTTGTACTTCCATAATAACAATACCGGATGGTTTGTTGCTCCAGCTTTTGTAATAACGAATTCAGACATACCATAGAGCAATTACCACCCGCCAAACCTTATAAACATTAAGCAAAACAGGCAAACGAGACTGCCTATTACACACACTTGCAAAACATCTGCTCATAGTCACAAAAATGATTACAGATTAGCACAGATAATATATTATATAAATGAAAAAAGAGCACTTTAGTATGCTCTTCTTTCCATTCCTTTTAACAAAAGACGTCTCTCTAGACTCTAATTTAACTTTGCAATGGTAGGTACATGTAACGTTGTTGTCACTATATCTTGTTTGTCAAATTTTTTTCTTTTGTCCTTTTTTGTGGTGTAAACAATAAAGTGTATTTTATTCTATAATACTCATTGTATAATACAGGAAAATAAAATGCAAGAACATAATAATTTTTCAAAACAAAAATGACCCAATATGAATAACTACGAAAAATAAAATTGCAACGAATCAAAAACACAAAAGCTTTCAGTGAATTATTCAGAACAAAATCAATTCACACTGACGATGAAACAACAAAACGCACGCTCCGCTAGTTCAATAAATATGGGTGTTAATTAGAGAAGAATGAAGCTACGCTCCGGTGTAACACGGTGCCACCCCTTTACCGGGAACCTTCTCAAATAATCAAATTACGAGTCCCGCGTCATCATCCTATCGTAGGCGACAAATTAGGTCCCAGTATAATGTTTGTAAAGTCGGCCGAGTTCCTAATTAGTGGAACCGGTAAATTATGTTAAAATTGACACAATTTACACCGAGTTTGCTGAAATTCTTAATTAACGCTTGGTGAAATGTGTAAGGCTGTAAACTTAACGAATGTTTAAACGTCATTGCGTATCATACTCAGACTTAGCGTAAGCGTGCGTGCTCCAGACAGTGAGTAAAGTAACATATGAAATTACTCGAAACTTCAGCTCTTTTGACTAAATTTTGTAAAATTTATGTATAGAGTATTATGTAGATATATAGGTAAGTAGGCGGCAAAATTATTTTCAGTATTTGTTCTATAACCCATTTAATGTAGTCGTTAAGTGTGTTGAAAGTTATTTCGTTAGCTTTCAAGATTCTCAAAGTAAAGTTTTTTACGATAAATAATTTCAAATAATTTCAATCGACTCGTCATTGCAATTTAGAAGCCGCTGAAAAAGACAATTCCAAAAATTCACCAACCCTTAAAAGTAATCGATTTGGACACAGGTGTGACCAATCCACCATCTCAAAATTTTCGGCAGACATTATAAGTAAGACAAACTTAAAATCAAGGTTTCAGCAGAATTTTGAACTTGAATGAAACTGAAGGCAAAAGTTAAATCCGATGACAATCCTTAATAACTAAAGTTAACGAAAGTATTTGCCAATTATATTTGCTTCTCATTTTTATATGATTAGGTATATATATAGTACCTACGTAAGTACCTATACCTTTTAGATATAAAAATATTAATACACGTTTTTTGACTATAGACTCGACTATGCATGACTGGATAAGCAAGTAAGCTACCATTGTATTTTTAACAGGAATTTTCTTTAACTTTCTTTAACTTTCAGCAATGATTATGTGGCCAAATGTTGTAACCTAGAACTGGCTCTTGCAAACAAATATAAAACCATTATCGCCACTTTACGGCGAAACATATATATTAATTGACGAATTAGCTTGGGCTGTATTACAAAACTCCATTCAAATGTGTCAAAATAGATGAAACAAAAGATAGTTGACAGATCGATGAAATGCCATCCGAAAAATATGAAGCTGGAAATGAGGCGATATTGACATTACAGAAGTTTTCTAAACTTATTTTAATCAAACAAAAAAAACTAAACATAAATACATGTATCAATTTAAATTAAATTTAACATTCGACATAAATTTAAATTCTTCATCTGCTTGTTAGAAGCACTGTATGCATCAGTCTTTAAATTGGTTACTACTCTATAGTAGTATACCTAATCGATATAATATGAAAATATAAAGGTACAATACTACCAATTGTAAAATTGGTCGGTCTCCCACTGTACTCCTAACTAGGTACTACTGGAAAAAAAAAATTGCCACATTAACTTACTGGTGACAAGATAATTCATACTTTATAACGCAGCTATATATAATGAGGTTTTCTTTGTTAGTTTAGAGGAAGTAAACTTTGGAACTGCTAATCCGATGCTTATTCGAGAACTTCTTTGCATCCTGAGAATACGAGTGAAAAATATTGTACATACAGTATATTCATAGCGTTTAGAAGACATTCGCTTTACGATAGCCAATCGTGTCTCGTAAATTTTTCATTTCCGCCTCGCCTAGGGACAGTTATTCAAGCTTTTGCAGACTGAAAACATTGCCTTGAAGGATTACTAGCCTATAACTTATATATATATTATGTAAAAGCCTACACTTATCATAAGAATGTATGGTTGAATGGAAAAAGAAAGTAAAATATATCTTTGGGAAACAATAACTAGGAAATAACATCAAACATCGAGTGAATATAAGAGTAATAATAGGACGTAAGAACATTTCTTACATATACAAATCGATATAGAAAGCATGTAGAATATTATAAGCAACGCAAATTATATGAAAGATCTTACACAAATTTAAAGTTTTGGCAAGTAAAGCCGCAAGTCAAAAACTAGTTCAAAGTAAGCTTTAAGTATAAAGTGGGGATACATCTTCCAAAGCTCTAATTTCATCAGCTCGGTACCAAACAAGAAACAGTTAGAGTAACTTAATTAATCAGTGGGAATGCTTCAAGAAAGTGTTTTCTAGTTTACGAACACCACCGAGGCTCTGTTTCTGAATGTTTGATTTATTTATTCTAATTTCAATTAAAATATTTAAGACTATAGCTTTCTGTTATTAATACAGTTTTGAAACTGTGGGTTTATTCAAATGTTTTCAAGCTCGAGACAAAGCATTTTGGGAATTGACGGAAGAAATTGTTATGGAAAAGCCATGTTTAACCATTTTTCAATATCTGGGTAGGTTTTATGGTACACTGTTGGCTTTAATTTACGTCACTACCTATATGCATTATGTATTATTATCCCCTAGGAATGTTTATATCATATTTAGATAAAGAATATTTTTTCCAACATTTATACATAATAATGAAAATGGTTAGATATTTTGATAATATATGAATAAAAATGAAAACTTATGTATTAATTAATTAAATAGATATTTTACTATGTTACATGTTGTGTTTACCTATAATTGTTTGTTGCACTTAGTATTGTTATTTACTCGTGTATATATTACATGTTCAGTGTTAACAAATGTTGGTGAACCTTTAAATAAAAATAAAATAAACAAAACCTAGCTAGATCGATATCGTCCCCGAAACCCCCTGTATACTAACTTTTCTATTGAAAAGTTGAATATCAAAAGACCAAAAGTTCAAACTCGAATTTTGAAACTACCACTATGATGTTCTGCTTATAGTTTTCGCGATGAATACTTCCTGTCTGTCTCTACTACAATGCTATTATGATTTATTCTAATACCAAATTAATAAAATGTATTGTGACTAACAAGCAACTTTGATAATATTATTCAGCAATAATTATAATTTATTTCTAAATATTCGTTTATTCTATATCTGAAAATAACGAGGTCACAACACACTTAAACAATTTTGATTCACTTAATTTAACTTCAATCTGTTTTTGAATAATCAGCAAAAGAGAAAATTTGCCTCCGAAAGCATTCATTATGGTTCTGTGTACCGTTTTTATTTACAAGCAGAAATAAAAATATGTGATTATTAATTTTTCTTTGATAAAATTTGTGAGAATATTAAGGCTGGCGCTCAGTGGTGTAAGAAATATTGTGCTGAGTAGTCGTTTTTCAAACTCTATTTTATGATCAAATTTGTAGTAGTTTATATATCAAATGCTACTCGTCACTGTGTTTCTTCTTTTTCACCTCACTATGATGAAACAGCGTGATTTTGGGAGGGTATAGTAGGCAGGTAGGAAAAGATATTGAACTGTATAGTTCAGTTATTTATGCAGGTCATAAAAAATATTTTGGAGTGGAAAACAACACTTAAATATTTTCATACTTTCTAAAAAGTATCTCCAAATTACTCTAGTGTTAAAATGCGCTTCAACATAAGTCTAAAGCTGAGATTCCACCAAAACGGAGAAGAAAGATGTATTTTCCTACTAATGACAACCCGAACGGGGTCGAGCGGACTCCGCTCAGGGTGCCATTAGTATGAAAATACATGTCGTCTCCTCTCCTCTCTGCTTTGGTGGAGTCTCGTCCTAATTATTAAATTAGTCGTATTAGATTACTCGAGTACTAAAATAGCTATTTCGCCTCATCACTACGATTCAGAGTAAGAGTACCAGAGATTTATGAGGAGGCTCCTAAAATTTTGTAGGATTATTGATAATGATACACTACTGCATTACTCGGCTTAATATACCAAACAAAATCAACCTGTATAGGCTACCGTAACCGCTTAATCATTAGCCGCATGTTGTGTGCTAGCAATAATAGCCTTATTCAAAAACGCCATTTACCGTAGATCATAAAATCGGTAACGTATTTATTATTCAATTTCTGTTGTTATCAACAATGGATACATTCCCAGACATCAATCACGTCACTTTCACGTTTATAATCAGTCATGTGTGTGTATATTTGAATATCCGCCCCGTGGCGTTGAGCGTATAGACGCTGGCATATTATATCGATTAGGTATATACATCACCCGAGTAAACTCATACATAGTAGTAGGACGCTGGCGCCATACGTCAGTCAACGCCACGGGGCGGATATTCAAATATACACACACATGACTGATTATAAACGTGAAAGTGACGTGATTGATGTCTGGGAATGTATCCATTGTTGATAACAACAGAAATTGAATAATAAATACGTTACCGATTTTATGATCTACGGTAAATGGCGTTTTTGAATAAGGCTATTATTGCTAGCACACAACATGCGGCTAATGATTAAGCGGTTACGGTAGCCTATACAGGTTGATTTTGTTTGGTATATTAAGCCGAGTAATGCAGTAGTGTATCATTATCAATAATCCTACAAAATTTTAGGAGCCTCCTCATAAATCTCTGGTACTCTTACTCTGAATCGTAGTGATGAGGCGAAATAGCTATTTTAGTACTCGAGTAATCTAATACGACTAATTTAATAATTAGGACGAGACTCCACCAAAGCAGAGAGGAGAGGAGACGACATGTATTTTCATACTAATGGCACCCTGAGCGGAGTCCGCTCGACCCCGTTCGGGTTGTCATTAGTAGGAAAATACATCTTTCTTCTCCGTTTTGGTGGAATCTCAGCTTTAGACTTATGTTGAAGCGCATTTTAACACTAGAGTAATTTGGAGATACTTTTTAGAAAGTATGAAAATATTTAAGTGTTGTTTTCCACTCCAAAATATTTTTTATGACCTGCATAAATAACTGAACTATACAGTTCAATATCTTTTCCTACCTGCCTACTATACCCTCCCAAAATCACGCTGTTTCATCATAGTGAGGTGAAAAAGAAGAAACACAGTGACGAGTAGCATTTGATATATAAACTACTACAAATTTGATCATAAAATAGAGTTTGAAAAACGACTACTCAGCACAATATTTCTTACACCACTGAGCGCCAGCCTTAATATTCTCACAAATTTTATCAAAGAAAAATTAATAATCACATATTTTTATTTCTGCTTGTAAATAAAAACGGTACACAGAACCATAATGAATGCTTTCGGAGGCAAATTTTCTCTTTTGCTGATTATTCAAAAACAGATTGAAGTTAAATTAAGTGAATCAAAATTGTTTAAGTGTGTTGTGACCTCGTTATTTTCAGATATAGAATAAACGAATATTTAGAAATAAATTATAATTATTGCTGAATAATATTATCAAAGTTGCTTGTTAGTCACAATACATTTTATTAATTTGGTATTAGAATAAATCATAATAGCATTGTAGTAGAGACAGACAGGAAGTATTCATCGCGAAAACTATAAGCAGAACATCATAGTGGTAGTTTCAAAATTCGAGTTTGAACTTTTGGTCTTTTGATATTCAACTTTTCAATAGAAAAGTTAGTATACAGGGGGTTTCGGGGACGATATCGATCTAGCTAGGTTTTGTTTATTTTATTTTTATTTAAAGGTTCACCAACATTTGTTAACACTGAACATGTAATATATACACGAGTAAATAACAATACTAAGTGCAACAAACAATTATAGGTAAACACAACATGTAACATAGTAAAATATCTATTTAATTAATTAATACATAAGTTTTCATTTTTATTCATATATTATCAAAATATCTAACCATTTTCATTATTATGTATAAATGTTGGAAAAAATATTCTTTATCTAAATATGATATAAACATTCCTAGGGGATAATAATACATAATGCATATAGGTAGTGACGTAAATTAAAGCCAACAGTGTACCATAAAACCTACCCAGATATTGAAAAATGGTTAAACATGGCTTTTCCATAACAATTTCTTCCGTCAATTCCCAAAATGCTTTGTCTCGAGCTTGAAAACATTTGAATAAACCCACAGTTTCAAAACTGTATTAATAACAGAAAGCTATAGTCTTAAATATTTTAATTGAAATTAGAATAAATAAATCAAACATTCAGAAACAGAGCCTCGGTGGTTTCCTAAACTAGAAAACACTTTCTTGAAGCATTCCCACTGATTAATTAAGTTACTCTAACTGTTTCTTATTTGGTACCGAGCTGATGAAATTAGAGCTTTGGAAGATGTATCCCCACTTTATACTTAAAGCTTACTTTGAACTAGTTTTTGACTTGCGGCTTTACTTGCCAAAACTTTTAATTTGTGTAAGATCTTTCATATAATTTGCGTTGCTTAAAATATTCTACATGCTTTCTATATCGATTTGTATATGTAAGAAATGTTCTTACATCCTATTATTACTCTTATATTCACTCGATGTTTGATGTTATTTCCTAGTTATTGTTTCCCAAAGATATATTTTACTTTCTTTTTCCATTCAACCATACATTCTTATTATAAGTGTAGGCTTTTACATAATATATAGATAAGTTATAGGCTAGTAATCCTTCAAGGCAATGTTTTCAGTCTGCAAAAGCTTGAATAACTGTCCCTAGGCGAGGCGGAAATGAAAAATTTACGAGACACGATTGGCTATCGTAAAGCGAATGTCTTCTAAACGCTATGAATATACTGTATGTACAATATTTTTCACTCGTATTCTCAGGATGCAAAGAAGTCCTCGAATAAGCATCGGATTAGCAGTTCCAGAGTTTACTTCCTCTAAACTAACAAAGAAAACCTCATTATATATAGCTGCGTTATAAAGTATGAATTATCTTGTCACCAGTAAGTTAATGTGGCAATTTTTTTTTTCAGTAGTACCTAGTTAGTACAGTGGTAGACCGACCAATTTTACAATTGGTAGTATTGTATATTTATATTTTTTTTTTGGATACTGGCTCAAACAATTGATATAAAACAAGTAAAACAACAGGTTTGTAACTTGATGACGCACGAAACTTCAAAACCACCCCGCTCAATATTGAGGAAAATCTTGTAAAAAATTTGCATAAGAAAAATTGTAGCTAATAACATTAAAGTTGACGACTTGAATGGACTTCGTATTATAAAACTTGGGAACATTGCCAGTGCAATAAAAACCAGTAGCGCGACGGTCAGAATTCTCAACGAAGGTCAGCGGATCCCAATAGGGGTAGAATAGGGCTGCTACATAAGGGTAGCAATATTGCGTGTACCTACTTAATTGAAAGCTGGCGATAAAATACGCAAAGTAAGGCAAGCAAAGGTCAAAGGGGTACACATTGTGGCAAAAATATGTAGATTTCCGAGCCTCGCCCTTAAAGGTCACCTCAAATTGTTAACCTTACAGTTCCTTTGTGACACCCAGATTGAAATGACGCACGTAATTTTTATATTATCTTATATGTGTACAAAATAAATAAGTAATTAATCGACTTAATACAATAAATAATTCAGACGAAATAATTGCTGTAATTGGATAACATAATTAACATAGTTATTGCGAAAATAGCTATTTGATATGGTTGGTATTGTGAAACAATTTATTCTAGATAAACCGACTAATTGCATTTGTACAGACCGATGCAACTTATTGCTCGATAAATTTACTTCTCTCAATTATTCGGATATTAAGTATTTATTATTATTAATCTTTAATTTTAAAGAATAGGGCAAATGTTATGCTACAGCTCGCTTTAAGAGTAGGTACCTAGCCATTATTATTATTGAGGCTATATAACCATTAATTATCATGGTTTATAGAAGTGGCTGAATCAGGATTTATGAAAATATTTTGAATTTCCTAAGTATTTTCAAGTTCTCTTAAAAAGTTGCTAAAATACGACTTGTATAACGTTACATGAGAACTTATGGTAGTTATAATTAGGTCCCTACTCGACACTGGCAAAAATAAATAATTTGTTTGCCATACTAAAAACTAAGTCAGATTTTAACAAAGTCAGTTTCACTGAAGAAGTCCAATGAAATTAATTAAAATTGTTAGAAGGCTGTCCCATAAGGCCTTTCTTCTCTTTTTTTCTTTCTTTCGTGAGACAGACTTTACCTAAAGAATAGATTCTCAATTGGCGGCGCTTATCAGGACCTCTCACACTTTACTTTTGTCTACTCAAACACGTCTGTATTGATAGCAAAAAAAAACAAATGTAATGAAAATTAAATCAATCGAAAGTAAGCTTTGGCCAGCCAGCCAATGATATCAATTGTTTTAATGTCGACTACAAAAAAAAATACTTTGAATTTATAAATAACTATAGATGATAACTATTAATGAATTAATAATTTATAGTTACAATTTCCTTGTTTTTTATAACTTCTTTTCTTAGCTATTTCTAAAATAAACCCTATAAAAAAAGGGTCTATATTGAATAACCTGATTAAAAATGACAGACAGTATCAAGTTTTATAATAAATCGTTAGACAGTATCCATCGCATCAACATCAAGTAAATTGGGCAGAACTGACAGGCGAATAAGTAGAACAGCCTCGATCAGTGACCGGATACCTATCGAATATTTTATTCAGACCTGTCAATCCTCCTTTCAGTTTTCATGCGTATCGGTCACAGACATTTATAAGGAGAATATTTTCGACGAAAATATACCTATTCCTCAGTTCGGTACACTGGGAACGTTTAATCTATCAGGTTGAAATTCAATTGAGCTGATACTGTTGTTCAAACTAAACTAATTTAGTCACGATCCATTTTCTAACTTTGTTGAAAAAAATATTGTCAATTTATCATTCATATTTTTGTAAATAACAATTATAAAATGACTAATTTTGATAGTAACCATTTTGACAAGATTTAATAAAAAGTTTAAAAGAGATGTGACACTAAATTTTGTAGAACTTTTAATAAACAACTGAATACTTAGTTACCAATATAATCAAACTTTTTAACAAATTTAAGTAAACATGCTACTTGAATCTAATTAACAGGTGGTTGAGAAAATTATCTAATACTACCAATATTATATCAATCTAATAGTAAAAATATATAAATATGTAGGTACATATAAAATGGGGATAACAAGACATCACTTTTGCCACCTCTAAGCGCTTTAAAAGCGGGTGGTGTGGTTTGAAACTACTACAGGAAACCTTATCTTCTATAATGAACCACTTAATAGCGTACTCTTCCCATTTAATTACTTTTTTATTACTGAGTGAACTAAAGAAGAATATCTCTGTTGGTATTTGAGAAAAAATTAAAAACGTTGGTCTTTTACTTCATTATTTTTTTAAACGAGTTCGCAAAAGGAATTTGTACCTAAGCTAAACTTTGCTTTTGTGACTTTCTGATGAGTGATTATTCGTTAATCTCTTTCAGCACATTATATGTAATTCGTAAAATTCAGAAATATTAAAGAGCTACATTTTTGAGCCGTTCTGGGTCGAAACTCTGGGTCCGTGGGGGCCGAATGATCATTCTATCGCGTAAACAGAATGCTGGCGTAGGTAAAGGTTCTTTGGACAGAGAATCACCATGGTTATCCGTCATGGCAATGCCGCATGCCAGTATTCTGGGAATTATGCCTTCTGACAGCGACTTTTTCATTCAGTTTATTTATTTTTTAGTTTTTTATTACTTCATTATTTTAATTTAATTATTAAAAATACCTAATTCGTTACTGATGTTAATGAGAACTTTTACACAAAAAAATATTGGAACTACATAGGCTGGTCACGGTGGTAAGGTACTTTACATCATAAAAAAAAGAAATGTATTGTATCTAGCCATATTCTTCGAGCGGCCTTTTTTAGTCCTGCAATCTGTAGAATGTAGAACATATTATGTAACCCACGCTTTGTAAAAACCTGTAACATAATATTGTAATATAAGCTAAGCATCAATTATTTTAATATTGGTACATTATTGCAGAAACCACTTTTATAACACCATTATCCGCGTTATAACCGAAAAATATACACAAAGAAAAATTGCGTCGTCGTAATCGACTGAATGGCTTCACTTATTACTTTGAAATACATAAAAGTATACAAGATACAAAGGCCAATAAAATTTCTCGTAAATTTAATAATGCTTTGCGTATATTTATACCGTAATATGTAGAAATATTTTAATGTAGGTGATGCATAGTTAGGGTTGCTATCTCTAAAAACTGCTAATCAGGACGACAAGCGTGAAATCCCCAGACTTTTGAGCTGTAGGTACCTATAATTTTTTGAAAGTTAGTAAAATAAAAAATGGTTTTAAATTTTGCAAATCAACTTTTTATTTATTTTATCAAAGTGGCTTATTTTTTTTTAATCCGGACTACAAATGAAACCCCCCGCCCGGATGCTCCCCGGACGACTTTTAAACTAGGACAATAATAACTAGGTAAACTGGACAGATGGTAACTCTAAGCATTGTGCATACTAGATACACTGTAGCGCGTCAGGTATGTTTGCGGAAGCTAGTACTGATAGCTTTCATGCTATAATACGCAAAAGGTCTGCATCCCTGATGCGTCGTATACGCGGGAGCGCCGCTTGCATTGCTGCGGGTCTGGTGCACCAGAGGGTGGACACAGGTTCTTAAATAAATTTTTATTTATAATAATTTAATGCTACTAACATAGTCTGTAAGTCTTATCACTAACCCATATGGACAATTGTCTGATATAAATGAATAAATAAAATAAAATTGTTGCATTGAATGATTTCCTAGTTATTATTGTCCTAGTTTAAAAGTCGTCCGGGGAGCAACTCAAAGCTGCTTTGCTATTTTCAAATCATATTTGCCTACTGATAGTGATTATATTGTACCGGGATAAAATATACATAGATAGGTCGGCCGCTGGAGCAGAAAGGTTGTCGAGTGGCGACCACGAACCGGGAGACGCAGCGTGGGAAGGCCCCCCACAAGGTGGACCGACGATCTTGTGAAGGTATCGGGAAACCGCTGGATGCGGATGGGACAAATATTAGAATTAAATAAATTAAAAGTAAATTTTATGTTATGTTTCAGTAAAATTGTATTTTGTAATTCAGTAAAATTGTTTGAAAGTTTGACGCAAAATCAGTGAGCATAATTAGGTACGCAATGTTGTTGTAACCCGTTATAATTTGAAACTGGTTACCTAAACATAATGGTTTAAAGATAACCTACGAAAGTATTTTTAATACATATATCATCTAGTATACATATATCAAATCAAACCAAAATTAATTTATTTCAAATAACTTAATTAAATTACCAATGGTCTCCGCACTAGGAATGCCTGTATCGCGGGAGACCATCTAAGCATTTATCAAACATAATTATTATCTGCGTAGGTATGGGATGAGCACAGGACGAATCAGTATTCAAAATAAAAATAATAATGAATGAATTTATTAAGTATTATTTTTATTTTGGTTATGCGTGTGTTATTTTTGGCCACAATATAACTATGGTATGTGATGAAGTGGCCAAAGGTATTACAAAGCTAGATGAAAACTGGTTTTTAAATTCAGCTCTCGAGATACACCTAATGAGTAAAAAACTAGTGCAAACATATTCTTTATTAAATAGCTCGCAATTTTCATCTCAATGTCCGGTAGACACTGAAAAATTATCTCATTTTCCTCGACTGAAAATGTATGTGAATGAAATAGTATTTTATGAGTAAGCTCCTCGCGTCTTCACTCGCGTTCCTGGGACAACAAGTAGCCTATGTCCTTCTTCATATCATAGAGTATCTGTGTGACTAATTTAATCGTAATCGGTTCAGCAGTTTAAGCGTGAAAAGGTAACAGACAGACTAAGTTATATTCACATTTATGAACGATGGATGTATAGAGTACAAACCTATCAAAAATCAAATCAAAAACTCATTTATTCAATTTAGGCCCTAATAAGGCACTTATGAATGTCAACAGTTACAGTTTTACAATAGACTCTACTACCGGTTCGGAATACACTTGAACTGAAAAGACTCCGGCAAGAAACTCAGCAAGGCTTCTTTTTTTTGGTGGATCTTTTTTTATTTTTTGAATTTATGTAATTACAGTTGTTGTTTTAAATATCCATAAACTTCATACAATTATCACTTAGCCAGGGGGCTGCAAGTGCAGAGGAAAGCTACTACAACCATGTATTCTTGTCTTCTATGTAATGAGCCACCTTATAGTAGGCCTTGTCAATCAACTTATGTTTAACATACTCTTTGAATTAATAAAAGACATCTTAGTTACTTCATATGGGATTTTATTATAAAAGCGAATGCAGTTCCCGAGAAAAGACTTATTGACTTTCGCTAGCCTAAATCTAGGTGTAACAATTTTATCTTTATTTCTTGTATTTAGGTTATGGCGGCTACTGTTCGTGTCAAATAGATTTAATTTTTTACGGACAAACATAATATTTTCAAAAACGTATAGCCACGGTAAGGTTACCTATCATAATTTTATCATCCGAATTGCCGTTTTAGTTTCCATTTCCGGGTTCTGGTTAAGTATTATGGTATACTAAGGAATGGTAATGTATCTGAGAGACGGCTTTCTCTCTTTCGCTCTATCTCACTCTCTCTAGTACCTATGTCTACATCTTTAAAAATAATGGACGTATTCTACAATGTTAATATTTTGCAGCCATTTTAAGTGCATGTCTGTTTCAAATAGTTATCTCGTAATTGCACGTTATACAATTCAAGTAAACAAGAAAATGACTGAGAAATAATATTGTATACATTAGAAGCGGTGCCTTGAGCCAACGTCGCGTTACTTGCACACATCGAACCTAATGTAAGTCAAGTGGTTCATTTCCACTGGAAAATCCTGAGTCGAAGGCATAGAAGTCTAAAAACAAGAATAGAAGTGGTACATACAAGTAAGTAACTGCATTGTGCGCAGACCAGATATCTATGGCGATCAAAGGCCATTATGCTGTGATCAGAAATAATTTTTATACCTACCAATCAGAATTATTTGATAGTGAAATGCTTGGTCCGGATTACAGTAGATATGAAAATGAGCCTTATGTCTTTGAAAGCATTCTTCGATTTATCACCTATTTTAATTACCCTTTATAAATTACGGGTGCAGTACGGGTATGGAGATTCAGTTTTTTTAGATATCGAATACCTAAGCAATGTTTTATAAAAAGTTGATGTAATTCAGCGCCACCTGCACGATCGATTAGCGGCAGGAAGCGCTCTACACAGTCTTATTGCAATATAGTTCATCTGTTTATATCATTTAGTTTAGATGGACCTTATTGCAATTATGATTATTTTTCATATCTTTCTGGATTCTATCACCCATACCAAGCTACTGTGTAAATAGTGTCGTTTCTTAATTTTACTGCATATATGAAAGTACCTAGTTTCTTTAATAAAAAACAAGTTATAAAAAGAGTATTTTTACTCTCATTAAAATGCGATATAATAGCAGTTCTAGAAGTCGTGTAGAGGTCTTTGGAAGCGGCACTCCCGTAGGTAGGTACTCTAGTAAATGTGCCTCAGAGCGAGAACCTAATGGCATTGGCACGTCGGCACACAATCGCCCATAAACAACAAGATTGTATCTAGGATGTACAGAATTTATGGTTAGTATATTATTATTGTAATTATAATTACATCAGCTTTTATGACTTGAGGGAGGGTTGACCCTTTCTCAACTAGGAGTCAAACGGTAACGAGTGTCGTTAAAGTAACTTAGGGAGCAGGGTATGGGCAGCGTCCACTTAAGAACCCCTATCTACACCAATCAGCCAAGCTTTGTCATTAAGATACCTTATCACTTATTTTTTAGTGCCCATGTTAATAACAAAAACCATAATTAAATACGTTTACTTCTGAGACATATATATGACTAAAACTATTTGTGCTCTCATGATACGTATATAAGTGTTCTTAGTAAATAATAAATAGGTAGTCAACATCTATTTTCCAATTTAGAATTTTCATTATATTCGCGACTCACAAACTTATTTATTTATCACGAAAAGATATAGCACAAAAAGTTTCATATTTCAAATAAAAATAAATTCCTAAATTGGAACTCTTGAGAAGGAATTAGATCTCGGAGGGAATCAGAATTAAGTGAGACGTGACATAAAAATGAACGTACGTGAAGAAAAATCTTTTGATTTGATTCGTTTAACATTTTTATTATATTATATTTTATTTATTATATTTTGAACTATGGTTATTATTAAGGCTTATTATAGTAAATTACCAACAAGTAAGTACCTATTTGTAATTGTGAAACAAGTGTTTTCACTCTAACCGATTTAAAACAACCGATTTAAAAGTTACGTCATGAAGTACTTAACAAGTGTAAATATAACACAAAGCTTGACATTTACGTAGTTTCACGTTTAAGGTACCGATCCCTTCAAAGAATTACGAGCTAAGTAGTAGCCTCCTGAGTGACTATCCATTTCGAACGAAAAGTAACTTATTGTTAGTCAAACAAATTTTATATAGTACTTACATGATTTGACGATTTCCATTTTTTGCTGTTATGTATAAAAATAAAAACTGAATGTATTTCTCTACTTTCTTTTTAAAATGTACAATCTACGAGAATGTGTCAGACAAGGACGAACGGTATAAATAATGAAACTTAGAAAGGTTCTTTAAAAGATCCCTATAATGAAGGAGATCTACAAAATGGTATGGCACACATTTATGACATGAATCCCGGTGAGGCTATTCCGAGAGGGGTAGTTTTATTAACATTTCGGTTGAGGAATTTTTTGATGAAGGTGTGGAGTGAGCCGTTGAATTAAGGTTTAGGAATTATAGTTATTTTAGCTAGTTTGAGTTGCTTTAGTTTCGTTAATTTAAATGTTCAAGCTTTAGTTTGCTTCATTAAAAACCACAACGCGCAATAGAGTAACTGTAGCTTTAATGATCTAAATTGAGTTATTACTTTCTAGCTTCCGCCCCGCATTGCCTATATACAGAGTTAATGTTCAATGAGTAATTATTGTACTCGTCATTATGAACAACTTACATTTAATATGAGTAAGGAAGTATGTAGGTAGGTATAGATAACAACAATTGGTGCAACTTCAATGATATAAATGAAGAAGCTACGGGCCATTTAATTTCCTCGAATTTCCTGACATTATCCGAACCCTGCGTTTTGAGGCAGCGTCTCCTTTCCCCAAGAAGATAGATAGACAGGTTTAAGTCTTTCACTTTCTTAGTTTCAATCAAAAACCGCTTATAAAGACACCTGTCATGAGGTACCTAATATGTGCGCTTTAGTTTCCATATAAAGAATAGCTATAATGTTTATACTGTGAATACTTTTCCGGCACATATTTCCATCCCATAACCACATGAGAGTAGATAAGGGTCTTATACTGTCCCATATTTTATCAAAGTAAAATACAGTATGCCTAGTTGGCACATTCCCAACTCGGCCGTGATTTTGACAGCAAGGTTATTTAGGTTATCAGTAACAGAAATAAATTAATTTATAGTTTTTAAATGCGCTATCATATTTATAATCGATTTTTACGAATAAATCATTAGCGTTGTCAATCACATATAATTAGTCAGTATAAATATAAATTTCGAGTAAAGGAAAGAAGTAAAAGAAGAAATAAAATCAAAAATGTCATAGAACTGACGGACTCTTAATCGCTTAGCAAAAACCTTTGTACCTAGATTCACGAAAAAAATAAGCCATAAAAAAGCTTTGCTGAATATCTTGCCGGAGTCTTCTCAGTTTAAGTGTATTGCGAACCGCTAGAACCGCGAAAAGCTAGTGATTGAATATTAGGAATATAACTCTTGATAAATCAGACCATAATTTCTACTTGTATTGGGCAACTCATATTCTCAGGAATTAGTTACCTTAAGAAAGGTGTTAATAATTTTGAAAACCAATGCTTCTTATAACGTTAACAAATACTCCTATAACAAATTTTAATGGAAATCTTTTCAACAAGTTACAACTCCACTCAAGTCCAACTTTATTTTCCACGATACACGAGTACCTACATCTAACATAAAAGTAAAACATGTAACAACGTAAGGATAATGTGAAAACTCAGCGAAAAGGCATTCCTTTACACAACAAACCTTTTCAGTGCCTGAATACATGCTACCAGCCGTTGAGAGTACATGAGTACGTCTGGGAAATGCCCGCTACGGACTTTGCATAGTTTGGAAAACCCTAGATTTTTTATTAATGAAATAGAAATTATAATTTAATTCACACATTTAATTTTTTACGATAGGTAGACCATAGCGTTTTTTCGCTCGAAGTGCAGCTTAACTGGGGAAGGATCCTCCACTTTACAGAAAACCGCCAGCCAAATAACGATAAGTTGCATTCCTGCGCGTGAGTAAGGTTGCTAAAGCTCATCGGAGAGGGGTGAAGAGTCAGCAACGTGCGAGTACTGCCTACTAATGAAATCTGGAAGGGAATTACTTAATGGTCTTTGCCCCTGGTGTCGCTAATGTCCAAAGACTACGGTAACTGCTTACCTCGGGCCATATGCTTGTTTCAGGACATTGTTATATAAAAAAAACATACGATTTAATTATGTTTACTTTGTTGGGTTAAACAGATAAATATTATCGAATTCGTCTTTCATCTTCTCCCAATAAATTTTTGGTAATCATATTTTATGATAGTGTTGTTATTTGTATAGATTGCACCCAAATTTGATTAACTTGCTTTAGCATTTTGTTCTATCTATATGTGATATTATTTCATATCAAAATGTTTCACTGTTTTCCAACTAGCACTTAGTCTAGCACTAAGTCCCAAAATCAACTGAAATAGAACATAGAGCGTAGCCAAATTACAGTGTAACTTTGAACAACAATCTAGCGGAGCAAACCAGTTGGAACCTACAATCTCTTCAGCAAAAGCTAGCGAACATAACGAAATGCGAAGCCGTGTCCTTTGTGAGAGAGAACAAAGAAATGGATTCCCTGAGTCACGGGTCACCATACTTCGGGATTTGTTCCGATACGTCACTTTTAAAACTTTTGATTCGATTCAAACTCTTTTGGGGAAATATTTAACAGACGCTTTTTTATATTATTTTATTTTTATTTTTCAGATAACTCATTAATTTAAAAAAAAATATTACTATTTTCTAACTAAAAATTAACTTTATAACTAATTACATCTATTAAAATAAAACCACAAATAATGACAATGAAAAACCCAAAATAAATGTGCCAAATCGCTGCCGTCTGAAGCTTCTACTACAAGATAGGCCGTGAAGACCCAGCTCGTCGACGTTATCCCCGCAGGGGCATCGATGGGGAACATTGCAGATGGCTCCCAGACGGAGGACGGAGGTAAGCACAAAGACCTGGGACCGTCACAAGCTCGTCGATCCACCTTGTGGGGGGCCTGCCCACGCTGCATCTTCCGGTTCGTGGTGGCCACTCGAGAACATTTCTGTTCTATGAGTGATGTACCCTGCCCACTGCTACTTCTATTTATTATGTAAAGACTTTTAAATTTTATTTATGGTAACCCTACCTGTGTCGTAACCAGGGCCGGGACGCGCTTAAATAATATTTTATAGAGGCATGGTGTATGAAAAAATGTCACGGACCAGTACTTAAACGTAAAAGGAACGTAATGGAACACTTGCCTAAAATCTTGCGTGGGTGGTTACTAGTGGGAAGTGCCTTTTGTGTTTGTGGGGACTTCATTTAAGGTGTCTAAGAAAATGTCAACACATTTATTTTTTGGTGACGCAGTTAATATCTTTTATGAAATATTTAAGTTTTAATCATATACGAATACATCTTAATTATTCTTCAGTTTTTATTATTCCTCATTAGTACATTATCTTTTCAGGCATATTTAACTTCCATGAAATATCATTAAAGTGTAAAATCCGTAGGTTAGTTGAAAATTCCGACTGAGGTATGAGCTTGGGATTAAGCTCAGAACTTTTAAGCGTACAGCCGGTGCATATTCAACTTGCATCACATATTAAATTTTATATAATTTCTGGGTATAATATACCCCAACATCATAAATTTGGGAGTTATATACTTTTGATGAGTATCCAAATCAGGAATTATTGTAATCATCATTTTATACAACTTTTACAAGAAGGACTAACTCTGAAATGTCGGAAAAAAATCATACAAAAAAAATCTTGTTTGGTAAAAATATATAAAAAGCTTGATATTTCCGTACTTGGTAATAATTTGTACAATAATCCGCAATTTCAAAAAGTAATTCTATATAATGCTAACAAAATATCTAGGTATCTCTTTCAGATATTTTTTGTGTTGAAATAAAAAGCGCCGCAAAATTTATTACTGAGACAGCGCTCGAAAATTGCAGCATTGATATTCAGCAGATACGAAACCCATTCTCTCAATTGTTTTTTTTCTATTTCATTAAGATATTGTTTTGGTTGCTTTTACTCGTTTCATTTCTCGCGAGAATAACTTGCATGGAAATTGGTAAGAATAATCCAAGAGTTCCAGGACTGAATTGCTAAGCAAGTCCCGCACAAATTAGTGCCTGCCTACGAAAGTCGCCGGCGTATCGTATCGTATGTCACTGTTGTAGTCCCAGAGCTCGCGTGCCGCTAATTCATTTTATACCTAGAAATCCAAATTCGGTCGAACAAATTAAATTAAGTGGGAAACCAAACGTTTAGTGCGGCTTATCAGAAACGGTCTATTGAGTAATTAATTGTAGCGGAATTTAATATGGTGTAAATTGAGGCAAATTCTATTATGCTTTTTGCGTAAAGACAAACTGTTTTATATTGAGAATCTAAAGTAATATACATTACATATTATATAATTTACATATTCAAGTATGCTCACCTTTACTTGACTGTTAGTAAATACGCAATAAGTTGAAGTT
Organism: Tethea ocularis; assembly: GCA_963555595.1. Lineage (NCBI taxonomy): Eukaryota > Metazoa > Arthropoda > Insecta > Lepidoptera > Drepanidae > Tethea > Tethea ocularis. The sequence continues at coordinate 3,942,769 of OY741970.1, read as the reverse complement.
TGAACAAAGGTCGTCAGTGTTAGCAAATTAGTATGCATATGACAGTTCTAAAGTTCATAAGTCTGCGGTCGAATTAAAGTTATACTTGATATGGGTTCAGAGGTTACGAAGAAGTAATACGTCTTAAAAAATCACTTTAATAAAATAATAATCCTTATAGCAATATCATATTTACGTAATGTACCTAATTCAAAATCAAACTAGGCGATGATAGCTCAGTGGTAGTGACGTCGGATACCAAGACGAAGGTCCCGGGTTCGAATCCTACAATGAGCTTGAGCTTTCGGTGAAGGAAAACATCGTGAGGAAACCATAGCACGGTGGTAGGGTACTTTGTAGTACCCGCCTGGCTGGCTACCACCCTCAAGTTGAAAATCTGTCGCCAAGCACCTTTCGGTGTGTTCCGACAGCTGCACTTGAGAGCCAGTTCTTTTCTAGGCTTTGTGTGCTTACCATCATCGGCCACATCATCACTGACCACGGTGAGATTGTGGTCAAACACAGGCCTATATATAGTTAAAAAAAAAAAAAACTAATATTGTTCGATCTGACTGTTGGTTATAGGTATATAATAATATTTATGGAAAGAAAACCTTTTTCATTCGGTTTAAAAAATAAATGGACAGAGACTTATAAAAACATGTTATTTATCGGTCTTAGTAATAAAATTGTGTATATGTAGTATTGAGTACTCATTATTTGGTAATACGAGTATAATACACTTTTTAAACTAAATTTGGACTTGTTTCAATTTTACCTCACTGTATTTTTACGTAGAAAAAGTAAGCTTCAGGAACCCAGACTACAGGCCAACAGGGGTGACGATATTACGCAATCCCCTTACCTCCTTCCTTTCGGGTAACCCAGCCAAGTTTACTGGGTCACGTACATACAAGTGGGGTAGTGTTATGACGTTATACTTTGACGTTTCCTCCTAATACTCGCATGCAAATCTTGGAAGTAAGACACATTACTCTTTGGACCCGAAAATTGAAATGTTAATGCCTTAAGAGAATTTAGGCAAGAATACAGAATGTTATAAATGCTCATTTGCATGTTAAATATATGCCATCTAATATTGAGAGTATGGAGCGTGTAATTACGTTTAAGATATTTTTATAAGCGTAATCATCAAAGGAAATAAAATTATATGTTACCTAAGTAAAGATAAATGTTGAAACTAAATGTACTAAGTAGAGAACACTTTCCTAATTCTGCTATTGGGAAGATCCCGAAAAAGCCTTTACTACTTAAGGAGATAAAATCACTGCAAAAACTGAGTACATAGGCCTGGTAACACATGTTTGATGGACTTTTTTTTACCCCAAATTCCATTACTTAACATCTCCAGTATGACATCAAATCGACGTCTCCCTAAGGATCCTATTTCGGAGAGATTTGATAAAATATCCGATCTCCCAATTTATTTTTCCCTATCTATTGGAAAAACGTAGAGTTTACCCTCAAACGCCGTACCGTTTAGTGACGATGACAGAAAGGCTTTCGCTTTTGTAGAAAAAACATTTCGTAGATAATGGGTAGCAAACAAGTGTTCCTACCTATTTTATGTTGAACTAGATTATTCTCCCAGATTTGGTTCCATATTTTCTTAAGATAAAAAGTAGGTAGGTATGGGATGCTCTATCATCGTGCTAAGTTGCACCTAAATCTGATCAGCCGTTAGTGTCAGTAAGTAACAAACATTCGGATAAATTATGATCTTTCTTACGTCGTGCGAAAATATAAATCCATCCATCCTCGTTGGGTGAGCGGTAAAATAAATTAGATACTAAGCGCCCCAAACTGTCCTCTCTTATCGCTGAATGAAACGCTAATCTTCGATCACCGCCTTTTGCCTTTTGTAGAGGCAAAATGTATAATTTTACGGAACGGAGAAATCGAATAACTGATAGACTACATACTGACTAACTAACATAACTATTACGTAAGAAATTATACTGGCTCTTTCCTGTATTAGTCAAGGATCTTATTAAAGTAGCTTTCTATGATTGTGTAAAGATTTGAAAGAGTTTTTAGAAATTGTGCAACAGTTCCAGAGATTACTCTCTACGTTCAAACTAACAAAATGTACCTCTTTATAATTGTTGTTTAGATAGATATTTACTCCCAAACATAGAACAAACAGATATACATCTGATTATCATACTGATGAAATTGTTTCACCAGTTTTCTAAAAATCTTAATTAATCCTGAAACGCGTATAAATATATTCTGGATAACTTTTAGAAGCTTCACATGTAAAATAAATCAGCGCTTGTAACATTATACTATACCTATATTATATGTTATTGTGATGTTTTCAAGCTTTGGCCATCTATTACACCGTAAATTACCTAAACAACTAAAACATTTTTTTTTTGTATCCAAGTTATAAAATTATTTTAATTATTTTCAAATGGACTTTATTACAAAAGAAACAGTAACAAACTGATATTAATTATTGATTATTTGATAACGGAATGATAAGTAAGGAGTTCCTCAATTTTAAGCCACAACGATTTTGATATTAGACAGCTTAAATTCCGACGTTAAATAACCCCATTGCCCAATCAAATATGAATACAATACTAAATGTAGTTTAGCTTATACATTGATTCGGGGTTCTCAGGTTGCCTACCCTTTCAAACATAGTTAGAGAACTCTGACCTCACGAAACTTTAAGTTAATTTGAAAGATAAAAAAATATATACGAAGTTATTTTTTTAAATAAAAAGCCAAAATCATTGCAAAAAAGGAGGAGGATATAAATTCGGATGTTTTTTCACGCATAACTTTTTTGCTTATGAACCGATTTTAACCTTTTTGCGTTGGGTTCAGTAAGTATAAGCCCTAAAGTGGTCCCATATTTATTGTCTTTGAAGGAGGTTTTACTCTTTTTTCAAAAGTTAATTATATTTCTATCTTATTATTTAATTCTTCATGTGCTGGCAAATAAAAGTACATCATATATTTTCTGTAGGTATACAATACCAGACAACAGACACCGCTTTTTCGTTTCCAATAATTCTTCATGTGATTTTGTTATTTATTTATGATTATCTTTTATGGATCCAATAGTCGAGGGTTCAAGATACCTATTATAAGTTATTGCTTCGATTTCCGACTGTCTGACCTTTGGTGTTAACGACTAGGATTTGTACTCTTGCATTATTATTCTTTTGAATATATTTTTATTTTTTAATACTAAAAAATAGGAAATTAAAGTCAAATAACCTATCACAGAGCTTATATTATACAATTCTGAAACGAGAAATTTGATTATATGCAAAATACCATAATATATTATGTCGCCGGATATGAAATAACTTATAATTTATGTAAAATTTCATACATGTGTAAGTAATTAAGAAACCTTCACAAGATCACATGACGTTACGCATCGGTGTGATAGCTACTCCCTAAACGCTATACGACTCAAGAATATAAATTACAAGGTGAAATGAGCACATGTATTTTCTTATAGCAATAAATATCTGGGATTTTCGCCGGCTTGATTGGTTGAGACTTGAGATATATGTTATTAAACGTCTCTGGCGCAAGGAAATAAGGGCATGATATGTGTTTGAACATTAAAGCTAACATACAACACGCAATTATTAGACACGAAAATAAATAAAACCCCAATGAGTCTTCTGCTTTAAAAGTAGATTGTGAAATTAAAAAGCAAAAACTCAATAAGACGACAAGACTCGACTTAATTATTAATTTAAGGGCACTTCTCGAAGCCAGTCAAAGCTAATTGGTTAACACTTTTGGAATTTAAGGGTAAGAATATTTCGCATTCGCATAGACTAAGTATCGTAAAATCAGTTCATTAAAACATTATGGGACTAATTATAACAAGCGCTTGACGTGTTCTTCTATAAAAAATTGTATGAAGGATGCATGGAAGCGCTTAGCTTGATTGTATAGTAGATAATTCATAGAGTGTTCGAAACAAAGGGAATTGGGTCGGGGTGCGTACTGGGCGCTTGTTATTATAACTATGCTCTAGAAAACTATCACTCCAATAAAATCACGTAGTAAAAGTGTTTAAGAGCCACAATATTAATATTTTGCTGCGGAAAACTCTGAAACCTGTTAATAGATCTCAAATTGCACATACCATTTGGTATCAATGGATTCTACCACAAACCAGCATGACATATAGACTATCCGTCTATAGAAATACTAGCTGTTCCCCGCTGTTCCCCGCGGTTGCACCCGCGTTCCCAGGATAAAAGTAGCCTAAGTCCTTCTCCCTGTCATAGACTTTTTATCCCTCGGGAACGCGAGGCGGAAACTAGTTTTCAAAACAAAGCAAATTTAAAAAAATATATTGCAATTTATGTCAGTAGATACCTAAATTCGAATACTCTGGTACTCAGATTACAAAACAATAGGTTTTAAATCTGTGCTCTGGTACTAACTATAAATCTCTGTGTTTCAACATTCAACAGAAACCTGAAAAACAAGTAGGAGGCCGCAGTATTCTGTAAGGTAGAGCTGATCTTTGAGCTAAAAAATAAAAAATGCTCCTAAGCGCGTTAAGAGCATTTTCATTTCGTAAAATAAAAAGATGCTCCCTCCATTCTTCACGCGATCACGCCTCACACATTGAATGTAACTCGTAAAAACGTTAAGAAAAATCATAAAATAATGTATTAATATTAATGTACTATTAATTAAAAATGAATCAATTAGGTATGTGGTTTAGAATTAGAAATCTCTATGAAATATCTAAATATATCCAAATGTTTTTTGAGTTCTTTCATATAATGAATCTACTGCATAGATCTCCTACCTAGAGACCTACATACCTAGAGACCAGATGGTCTCTAGGTACTATTCTAAACCCATATATTCTAACTGGACACCTTGTTAACCTCAAAGGTTATCGGTGGCCCTTAGCCAAGTAAACCTAGACAACAAATCACAGTGGAACCTTTGAAAATGTAACCTTTACTTGATATCCCTGAAAATTACAGAGGCAGCCTGAATATGTTTTATTAACTATAGTGAAATACCCACTCGTGTACATCAGGGAATACGCAACTTACCCTTTGAAATACCGGGTAGGTACGAGTATGTAAGTACGTATATTTGCATACATTTGCTACCATAGATTTGACTGATCAATTATTTTTTAAAAGCTTTTATTTTTATGATCTGTTGAATATTCTGAACTTAATTTTAGGTATGTACAGTTAGCTTCAATAATATTGGAGCAGACTAGATGATCAAATACGTGTGTGCTCAGATATATCTGATGTTGACAGTACATGATTTGAATATAGGTCAGACTTAATTTTATTCCAAGACTTCACATTTTTCTCTATTTGTTTAACCCATTTACTGATTTAAAAACCTTGAACTCAGCACCCACGGAAATTATTGATTTACTCATTAAAGATCAGTATTTCAAACCACATAAACTTTGAAGTTACTTATGTGTTTTTCACCATTATTTTTACATCGTACCTTTGTACCTACCTCCTTATTGGTCTAAACCAATAACCATGATCAGTAATAGATGTGGCTGAAAGCGGTAAGCATAGCTATCTTAGAAGGAAACTAGCAAGTGCATTGTCATTGGAACAAACCGGCAGGTGCCAGCCGTAGTACCAATAACCGTACCACCGCGTTATGGTGTACCAAAAGCTCAACAGTTTCATTGTTTTAGGTATTAGAGCCTGTAACCTACTTTACGGTTTCGATGTGAGCTACCTATCTTCACCTTGAATGGTCAAAATTCTTAGTCCATATTTATAATTACCACGACCTGAAACTCAAACTTATCTCAATGTAAATTAACCAACAATTAAAAAGGTGCACCTAAAATCAAGGCTCATTAATAAAATACAACTGACAGCTAATAAATAAAGCACAAAAATAAACGGCCCTATCCAGATTGGAACGAACATTCAATCTTTATTAACATCTGTCAATTTCACCACGTGGTTTTTCCGAAGGTTTTTCCTCTTATACATAGAAAGGGTATAAATATAGCTATCTATTATAAATACAACTAAACTAGCTGTTCCGCGCGGTTTCACTCGCGTTCCCGGGATAAAAAGTAGCCTATAACCTTCGGGGATAATGTAGCTTCCTATTAGTGAAAGAATTTTTCAAATCGGTTCAGTAGTTTCGGAGCCTATTCAATCAAGCAAACAAACAAACAAACAATCAAATCATTCCTCTTTATAATATTAGTATATATAGATAATGAAAATAACTCACCTATAAATACCGATATCATCAGATTAAGTTAATCTGAAATATCTCTTGCTTATTTATTTTACCAATAAATAAAGGATATTTGATATATTTGTTCACTGGGCAGTCAATTACATCAACAATTCCGATTGAATGGAACGTAATCATTATCATTTATAAGCAACGTGAGAGGTTCCTTCTTCGCACCATTTTCCTTTAATTCGAGCCGATTGTAGCAAGACTTTTCCGCTAACTCGACGCCGTTATCTTTATTGAACATGATGTCATGAAAAAAATGAAAACTAGGTAACTATATACCCAGTTTAGTTTAGGTAGATGTGTTTACTATTCGTCCTTGACATCAATTCTAAGTTAATAAACGACACTGAAGGTTTCAGTTGGACTTATAGTCACTTAAAACGGACCATCTCAAAGTTTATGGTAACCTTATTTTCTTTCAGTCAAGTCATGCTTGTTTATTTCTTTTATTTTTATACTTAAAACAATTATAAGAAGGTTAGATATATCGCCAATTCTATGTAGTATCATATATTACAATCGATAATAGTTTAAATGAATGTCATCCGACTATTTTCCAATAGTTCCATTCCGTTTAAGAAAAATCTCTTGAATTGATTCCGTGTGGACGCAGCGAACTAAAATCGTCCTTAGCACCACTAGTTTTCGCGTGAAATTCCTGAAAAGCTTACCTGATCTCAATTCGAAAGGCATGATCAAGCGTGAAAATCGCCCCTCCCCTGCAGTTGTCCCGGTCACAGACACGTCCCACCACCCCGCGGCATTGCACGCCACCTAATGCATCATACACACACACAAAACACACATAGACACAGATGTTTGTAACACTAGTTTCGTTGTATGGTAAGCACAACAATCAAGTATAGTTACTCAGATGCTGTGCAGCATGACGTATTTGGATTAAGGTTTCGTCAAAAAAGCGTAATAGGGACGGCACGATGACGTGACGAAGCGGTCGCGGCGGAGGCAGCGTCACATCTGCCGTTCGGATGCGGCGCGCGCCGCCAGCGCCCCGCGTTTCCATAACAACCATCCGGGCGATATCTACCCCGGTCCTCTTTCGTACAAAAACAAAAATAGCAAATTAATTGCGTAATCGTGTGCCGTAAATTTTTGCTAAGGTTAATTAGTACATCAAAGGGGTGTTGTGCAAGCCAAAAATGGACAACGTTCGCTGTTAATAAGGTAGCTATTTCCATCGATTATTTTGATCTCCACGAAAGTAACCCATTTTATGTGCGAAGTATTTTACTAGTAGACACATCGCAGACACCTCACATTTCATTTTTGGTATTTTTACTTTTCAATAAAATACTTAATATTTCTGTTGGTTTCTTGGTTAATACCTTATGTAATATTAACTTAGTACCTAACTTATTAATAAAATTTTACATACGTAGAACTATCTATACCTATTTCCTCCTCCGACTACTTGATGCCCTAATCCATGCCTGTGGGTCACTACTTACCACTAGTAAATTAATATTCGGTCTTAATACTTAATACTTGCTAGGTATATTGATGGCTATTAAATTTGCAACGATATCTCTTTGCCCTAGTCCCTCTTGCCAGGTTTTCAAAATATTTTCGGGCCCAAGATGTGTTTGCTGTTAACCAATTGCATATGGGCTAATCTAGAACTGCGTCTAGGGCAAAAATAATAATATGTGGTAACCACTGAATTAGAATACAGTGCCTGTCATACTAAACTGGGGTCTCTTCTAGCGTATATGACCTGAACTACTAAGGTCCATTATAAATTATAATTTATTCCAATAAATTCCGTTTCATAGTCGGTGCACTTGGACCTCAACTAGGAATCAACCTCCAATTTGTCTGACTGTAGAATAAAATGGATTTGTAGAAGCTTTTTCTTTAGTAGCTACTTATGTAGATACATTTAGGTACTCAGTCTTCACTCGTCTCATCATGTAAACAATTCGCTGTCTACACCATAGCAACACTTGGAAGATAAAGCATTGTCCCATAAATTCCTCTGTGTATGTGATCTATTTATTACATTTCTTTTTTCTAGGTAGGTCGATTCTAGGTATTACATTAGACGATAAGCTACAATGGGGTCCTCACATTAATAATTTAGTGAATAGACTTAGTTCTGCAGCTTATGCAGTGAAGAAAATTCGTTCTCTCACTGATGAATTAACGGCAAAATTAGTATACTTTAGTTACTTTCATAGTTTGATGTCTTACGGCATCTCCTTTGGGGTAGCGGTGCCGACATCAATAGAATTTTTATTCTGCAGAAGAGGGCTATTCGCGCTATATATAATTTAAGTCCCAGAGACTCCCTACGAAATAAATTTAAAACTATAAATATAATGACAGTGTCGTCACAGTACATATATGAAAACTTAATTTATGTTCGAAAAAACATTCATAACTTTCCCAAAAATAGCGACACTCATAGTTTAAACACTAGAAATAAGGATAAACTTGCTATACCTGTAACTCGTTTGAGCAAAGTTAGGGATTCTTTTAAGGGGCAATGTATACGCTTCTTTAACAAAGTACCCAAAGAAATTCAAGAATTGTCCGTGTTAAAATTTAAAAAGCTAATTAAAGATAAGTTGTACAAAAAAGGGTACTATAAAGTTTCTGATTTTATAGAGGACAAGAACGCATTTCAATGAGTTGTTCGCTTCACATGCTATTTATTGTTATTATAATTTTTGTTATTATTATTGTCATATTGTTAATTTTAATATTTTATTTTATTTTCTATAGTTTATTTTTATATACATATTTTTTATTTTTACAAATTTGACGATTAAAAATACTTGCAATGAGTTCATTTAATAAAGACACTTTTGAATTTGAATTTGAATTTATATATACTTAGGTATAATACTTGGATCATCTAAGATGTTTTTTACCAAATAAGTCAGAGCTTATATTATTATTTATATATTTAAATAAAAGTGTATATAAGCCTGTGTTTCACCACAATCTCTTGTGGTCAGTGAGGAGGTTGCCGAAAGTGGTAACGGCACAAAGTCTAGTAGGGAACTGGCTGTCGGAACAAAAAAGTAGGTGCTTGGCGACAAATATTTACTTGAGGGTAGTAGCCAGCCAGGAGGGTACTATAGCCTCTCACACGGTAAAACATACCTTTATACCTAAAATATAGTAGGTAGGTTAGTTACTTTGTGGATATGGATATTTTACGTAGTTACAGAGCAGAAAAAGAGTTTTATGAAAAGCATCTTAATATCCAATAAAACATGAGTTACGACTCTATACGATACTTATCAACACCATTACGTCAGTAAAGGGGCTTGATAAAAGAAAAAGGCCGATCTTTATTATTGTACCTACCTACCTACAACTTACTTTTTGCCACGGATTTTCTTTCGATAGAACGCAACTAGATACATAGCCTCTGCTGGAAATACGAAACAAATTGCATCTAACAATGTTGCTCGAATGGCGGTTTTACATCCCCAGATTACTAATTAAGTTTATGAAGCATGAAATCATATGATTTCCATGTGTAAACCGGGAATAATTTCAATATTACACCAAATATACACGCAAACGTGTTTGCCGTGTAAACAGGGGTGCAAAACTTATTGTTTTGTTAGTCGGGACCTCAGTCACTTTGTATAAGTTCAAATTACTTGGAAACTCTTCGAACATTTATTAATTAGAGCCCACATAGACGACAACATTCGCTGACAGTTATTCAATAAAAAGTTAGGATGATTATTTTTAATTTTCTTACAAGGAATTTCCTTCAGGTAGGTACTCCATCAAAATGAAAACAGTTTTAGGAACATCATACCAATGTTGAAACTACTTGAAACAGTAAATTCAGCTCATTTTCTGGAATTTTCCGAAACGATCAATACTTTTTCTATCAATTTTACCTTAGAAAATATATTTGGACAACCCAAAATTATTGTGATTACAGATAATTTCGACGAAAACTCAACTCAATTCTAAGCAGCCTAATTCAAAATTTCCCTTAATTAGGTATTAGGTCACGAGATCACGCGTGAATGGCTGGACCGATTTCTTTTCTTTTTCTTTCCTATTTTTTGTGTTTGTTATTATCAAGAGTATCAGGGTTCTTATGAAAAAAAAATCGGTATATAGTTGAAGCTAGGTAGGAATAGGTAGTTTTAGTTAGGTTTAGGTGGAAGGACGTCTGCGGGGCCAGATAGTTAATTTTATTTCATTAGAAAATGTTATCGAGAATGCCTAATCTAGAATACGACCAGTATGACTATGGTATATATGAGTAAGTAGGTACCTAGGTATCTTAAAGGTTGGATATTATGAACATGCCGTCCACATACCGGCAGAACCTTTTTCTTGTTCAGACTTATATATCTCCGTAATTCAAATACCAGTCTTGGCTGGTGGGCCCAATATTGATTTCACAATTTGTCTAGACTTGTTATCATTCAAAAAAGGTTTGTTCAAGGAAACTGGCACTCTAGAATAAAGTCAAAAAGATCTTGGGCAATCGGCTAATCATGAAGATTGAAATAAAGTAGATGTGAAATAATTAGTAACTTGGTTTAGGTAGGCAGTCTAGTTACTTGACGTGTAAATTGTTAGGTCATAATAAAATAATATAATAATAAATTCTTCATTATCTACTTTGGCTCATAGATAACTATATACCGTATGCATATACTAACATAATATATTACTTACAGTAAAACAATTTTTATTAGTTTTAAATCCTATATGTCTAGTAAGACAAAAGCACTACGTCATAGTGCGATTGCGTGGCATTAATTTGCGGGGCCTGCTCGGTGTCACAGATTGCTAAATAGGTACCTAGTTACTATGTCCCTATGTCGGTGTGCAGACTGCAGGCTCGGCGTTTGATTGTGGCAAAAATGCTGACGCAAAGCTTGCCCTCGAGTTCTAAATCTAGTAATGCACCACGACGCCGGTTACGTTTGATGAACTCGACGATGACTCCGTTTCCGCTACCGTTTTATGCGACTCTTTATGTTCATTGCGCAAATCAGCAAAGGTGTTTTGGGATGCATCTAACCTTTTCTGAACATCCAGTAAACAAGGTGACACTAAGGTCAAAGTGTCAAAGACAGTCGGGAGCTTTTCCTTTGCCGGTGTCAGTCCATGTGGAAAGTGGCCCTGTTTTGATATCTTAAGACGAGGCTCTCCGCGAATGACTCCGTTGCTTAATAAACTGACGGAGACAGGAGAGGCGCAATTTTAGTAATAAAAGACGGTTTTATGTTACTCAAAAAATTCTAAGCCTTTGTTAAAAAAAGTAAGAACGCTATTCCCTTTCTATTAGATTTCAGAATGTGTGTTAATATTTTCAAGTTATTTGGATGGCCAAAAAGAGAAATTTTTAGTTTTAAAAAAGGGGTTTTTGACGTTACTAGTAAAAAAAAAAACAATTTAAAAAAAATTGTTCCTCGTTACATATTCTCGTAGTCGTAGTGTGACATATATTTTTTACAAATCTATTGCAACAAAGAAGAAAAACTTAGTCTAAAATATCATCATTTCTCGGATTTTGGCGCCATTTATGGAACAGTTAACTTTTTGCGTTGAAAACTTTTGGGTGATGTCAAAAACATACAAATTCTTTGTGTAGGTAGGTATATTTCACTGTTTGTAGGTCCTTACTTTGATAAACTTTCGTGTAAGTTCCATTGTGGTGAACCAGCCATAATTATCAACATTATTCTTTTAAATTCATGTTTGCCTTACAGAGGTAGTACAGCAAAATTGTGATACACAATGTTGCTATTAAATAAATATCAGGCGCTTCATTAATGCAAAAGTCACGTTTATTTTATAGCTCGTAATATACGCTATTTCACTTTTATTATGATAATATTTTAAACATAGCCCCGAAAAAGGTTTAAATATCTCTGAGCTTTATTTTTTTGGTGCTGTGGGGTAGCGACGAATACAACCACCCCAACTAAAAGATGATAGGTACTTATCTATAATTTCGCAGAGTTGTGGAAAAATGTTATAAATCTATCCCTAGACCACTCAATAAAATGGTCGTCAGCTTACACCAAGAGTAAGCCCTGTTCTGCCTGAGTTGTTCCGTTCTTGAAATCAACATACAAAGAAAATGTTCTGAGAATGTATTTGAAGAGCAATGGATATCGCTGAGCATGACACTGACTGACAAGGCGCTGGTTAGATAGGTACCTTTAATCGCACTAATAATCAAAATCACATCGTAGCAGTGTTCCTGCTCGGTATCTTCCAATATATTAAACAGTCATCACTCGGCTTTAACTCTTTCCCATATCCACCAGCAATCGGACTTGTTACTCCATCCCTATCCCAAAATACAATTGGTTTATGAATCTTCAAACACCATTGTGTAATTTGTATCCTTCATATTGTATTCAGTGATACCTCAAAAGCCCTAACAATGAACTCGGAACACAGGCTCGGAACTACACTCCGTGGGATACCGGATATCTTTGCGGTATTGTTCGAGACGTAATAAAGGGAGCTGTTTTATAGAAAAACGTAGTTTGAATATGAGCTTTTTGGGTATTATTATAAGTCATATTATGGTTAATAACGTAATTATTAACCATAACGCTGGTCATGGGTTCGATTCCCATCCAGGACAATGTTGTGTGCATGAACATGTCTGTTTGTCCTGTGTCTGGGTGTAATTATCTATATAAGTATGTATTTACAAAAAAAAAGTAGTATATGTAGGTATATCAGTTATCTGGTTTCTATAGTACAAGCTCTGCTTAGTTTGGGATCAGATAACCGTGTGTGAGGAATGTCCCAGGATATTTATTTATTATTTAATTATCAGAATACCTATTTTGATAGTGTACGACACCCACTAGTATTTTTTAAAATAAGTAGGTATTTAGTATATTTTGGTGTAAATAATAAAGTAAGAAGTAGGTATGTACTTAAATAAATAATGTAAAGCATTTATGAGTGCTTTACAGTGAGGATCCTAACCTAATCTTTCAACAGTTACCTACTCTTCAGTAATAAATAAATGTCATAGACGAAAAATAAAGTTGCGCCGCAAAATATTGCAGCTCCACTCGTAAATAATGGGTTTCAAGAGTGCCATAAATAACAGTTTCAGCTGTGCACTAGTTTTGTCTATGATTTACAAAAGGTCCTATTGAGTAGCCTGTCTTTGTTTGGCGGAGTGCTTGTTTGTTTGTCTCTTTAGATTAGTGAAGTGATGTCATTGTTTTTTTTAAAGGTTTCTTTTTTGTTTTCAGTATGAATGGTTTCTTCACGATCCGATTTTGGCTCAAAACTTTACTTTTGTAGCTTGGTAGTTGTAATTTATTTTTGAAAAAGTCTCAAAGAAGCAATAGATCGGCAATTAGGTAGGTATCTACCTAGTCTAGGTACCACCTCATCATCATTTTCATAAATTCTTTTTATTACGCAGGAACTAGTGAGGTTTTTGAGATTTCAACGTCGGATAACGTCGAAATAGACCGCGGATGAAACCGTGAGGCGAAAAGCTAGTTCAAACAAACATGAATCATTAGTGGATAATGTGAGTGAGTAAAACACAGACGTCTCATGTGTCTCATTTAATTCCTCCTATATCCTTGTCTATCACAACATAAATAGTTTATGTAGGTTACAGTTAGGTACCTACTTACTTTGAGTATTCGCAACATCATATTTGAAACAATGTAGGTAAGTATAGTGATATACCTACATAATACCTATACCTTTAGGTAACTATTTATTAGCTATAGGTAGTTTGTAGGATCTACTTGAGTAGAACTGGCAGGTACCTAAAACATATAATATGTATTGTCATTTTGCAACATTATTATAATCTAGAGCACGGTATATTATTATAGAATAGTGTCTCGACATCAAACTAGTAGACTAAGTTTTAGATCTTTATTATACTTACCATTGATAAATAAGTAAAAAAAAGGTAACATTACCGTGTCTAGAGCGTCACACATTATCTACACTCAAAAAGATAAGAGGAACCACACTGTTTTTTATTCAATTTAAGAGTCGGGAAACATGGGCATTTAAAGTTTATACCTATTAAAATTTTGAAGCAATGATTAGCTCAGTGACGTCGAATCTCGAGATGTCGCGAGGATCAAAATGTTCGAATCCTACATTGAGCTTTAGTTTTCGGCGAAGGAAAACGTCGTAACCGTCATCAGTAGTAAAGGTGGTATTTTGTAGATAACACTCACTCGCCACTACCATCCTCAAGTTAGAAATCTGTCGCCAGTCACCAATCGGTGTGTTTCGACAGACGCACTTGAGAGCCTAGTACATAATTGATCAGCAACACATTGGCAATCCCCCAGTATTGCTATAATATCCATTTAGAACCAACCTTTCAGGTCTAATAGAAAAGCTAACCACTCAGGTGGACCGCCTGTCAGTTTGTCAGCACTTTCACATAAAAAAAATGTAGGATCACAATGACATTGCGCAAATCACCGTTGAACTTCAGTGATACGTTCTACCTACCTACCTATGTGCAAAATCTTACGGTTTCTAAGCAATGGAATTTCGTGAATGAAAGGTGTAAGGAAGAACATCGTTTGGTCAGGTAAAAAAACACTTTTTTTGTATTATACATACACTTCTTACAATGTACTTAGGTCGGTACCTCTCTATAGGATGCGATCGAATAAATAATGATGAAATCCTACAAAATAGAAAAATCTAAATTATCTTATCACAGGTATTAGGTATCATAGAAATCTTCATGGGAAATAAATTACGTTTTAAAATGAAACACCCACCACCACTCTATTGAACAAAATAGAATACCGATTTTTCCAATTTTTACTAATGAAAAAATTTACATTAATTTTGTTAAAGCTAGAATTATATGGATATGCCTACTATTGGAACAATATATTAACTAAACATTATACCTATCGAAGGTTACGCAGTATTGTACTTACAAATTGTAGTAAAATTATTTAAGATTGGTATTTTTTAGGAGGATTGGTACCTAGTTAGTTTACCAATAAAAATAATTATGCCGAAAATTTTAAGCCGCAGGACAGCCTGTGGAGAGTATATAGCTCCATCCGCATAATAGATTATTTATTTCTGCAAGAAGTCCTTCATTGAGTATATTATCTAGGTAGGTACCTATTGTATTGGCTAGGTGTAGGTACTGTACACGTTACAAGTAATTAGGGCCTCTACGTATAGGTATATTTACGATCTAGGTGTACCACCACGCAGAAGTAAGTATTTTGTGAAACACTCCCCTCACGCACACCTTCCAAACGACCGATTCATGGGCCGAATCCAAAGATTAAATATGTCTCCTAAATAGGTATATATGACCAACTATCTTTAGTATTTAAGTCAAGGTACGATATTCCACAGCAATTTTATATACTAAAAACCTCAAAAAATACAACGCTAGACAAGTATTTATCAGTCTGTAAAAGCATTAAATGGCGTTAACCCATAATTCTAATTGTCTATTCTAATTTACATAATTCGCGACCACACAGAGCGGCACGGTGCCTAATTCAGCTAACCTTGACAAGTTCATTTACTTACTGCGGCCCGGGTGATGACAATAGTAATGAGATAATGTAACCATTTGTCTCCATAAGGGCTAAAGTTTTTATAGTAACACCCACAGGCGATGGTAGACAAAGTACGGTAAACTTATCCAATTATTTTGACTAAATGGCTTGAAAGGTCCTATATTTCATTCGGAAGGGGAGGCTATAGTAAAATATGATGATTGGTTTTTCTATGAGCAAACATAACTAGCAGGATATTTATGTATCTAACTTAAATCTAACGTCAAATTTTCCCTCTAAATATTCGCCGTCTAAAAGTTAAAAAAATTAGCCCAATAATGTAAATGCTTATTTAAAAATAGACTAATGAAACAAAATTATTTTATTAATAGAAAGCTACATTATCCCATAAAGGTTTTATCCCGGGAACGCAAATCGTAAATCTTCCCATATAAAATCACTACCTTGTTCCTAAAGTGAGTAAAGTTTCACTAGGTACGAAAAAAAAACTCACTCCATCTAAATAAACAAACCATAAATTATTAAATATTCCGCTGAGTAAAAAGGAAAAATCTATAAATCCCATTAAAGGACAAATAATTGCGTTTCAAGTAGAGTAGCCCAAGGGTTGGCTTTTTACTTGGGATCTTACTGAGTGGGTGTAGAAATTCTTTGTTTACGCTCTCGTGAGATAAGAGCCATTTTCCACTGAATGGTGAATGGTATTTTATGAGAAATATGTATGCACTATGAATACCTGTACCAGAAAAAAATTGATTTTTTACTCTTAAATAAAATCATCTAAATTTGCCCAAAATACGTCACAAACCATAAAATCTGCATAGCAGTAAAACATAAGTAAATTCTAACTCAATGCTGGTTTTTTAATTACCGCAATATACCTACTATTTTTTTTTTTTAGAACTGTCACTCTTTAATGAACCGTATGCTCGGAAACGGCCGCCGCCACCGTCATCGCGCCACCGGGACGCCCTAGCCAGGATATCCTGTTTAAAAAATAAAAGAGCTACCCTACCCTCTCACCTTTGCTTAAGTAATAAATAAAATAGAACTTTGATTAGTGAAGCAAGAAGGTCGAAAATGAAATGCAAATTATCGAAAGGGTGGATAGTGCTTGAAATGAATGTATCGTCATAATTATGTCTGTGTGTGTGTGTGTGTAGTCATTTTAAATATAGCCTAGGTACGCGTTTTTAATCATATGCAGTACTTAGCTCTTATTTATAACGCATCTGCCTGCTCAATTGCAATTTGGACATTGTATATAAATATTGCATTTTTCAGCTCTTCTTAACATTAAATTTCACACTTAAATTTCTGAGATCAAATTAAATTATCTACATTAAAAGTTTTTATACAAGTACAAGATATTAATCGCTATGCGACTGCGAATACACGTAAGAGCAACTTATAAATACCGCGTAACATCAAATAATTATAAAGTTATCACTGATAGCATAGTAAAATAAAAATAATTGATATTCATAATCCATACCTAAAAATTCTAGGTATACATATTGTTTCGCTCACAACAAATAGTTGTGAATTAATCTGAGTTGTGAATATAAAATTTGTAATACCTACCTATAACAAACAAAATGCCCTATCCATAAAAAGCTTTCGTCAATCGACTAGTATTGAACAATGTTCTCTTTCTCGCTCACATACTTGGCATGTCGCTTATCTATCTCTTTCTTACTGCTTCGAAATCCATTCAATTTTTCGTTCGATCGTCGTTCGTTCGCGTTCGTTCAGTCAGTCAGTTTGTATCGGCGGTTGGGGGCAGGAGTGTCATCTGCGCATGCGCTGTAACCCCTAGAACTGTCATATTTCGAACGAACGTAAATAAACAAGTGAAAATAATTTGTGCCAAAAATTGCAATTGTTTCTAACTATTTTTTCTAAACATTTTACAAGGATTGTATCTACTCGTTTTGAGTGATTTTGTGCATCAAATTTGCGAGTGAGTAAAGTTTATTTTTATTTTTTTGCATGCCTTCAGAGTGCCGGCAACCGGCACTGATTTAATTTATCCAATGGGAATAAGATTTTTTTTTTACTGTATTTGTATTTTGCTGATATTTACCGTGATTATAAGCGAATTTACAACGGCGAACTTCAATTTATTAATAATTTGTGATACGAGATGTTTCGTATGTCGTTAAATATTTCAATCTTCAATGTTATAATTTTCTTGTAGATAGTAGGTAGATATACCAACGGCTGATTGATTGAAGGTACCAAAATTTTGTTTTAAAAAATAATAGCGTAATAAGTAAATAATTATAAAACAGATTTCACGAATAAATATTTCTGATACCTACTTATGTACCTATGTTTTGTTGGAATTGGCTTTATTAAGTACCTACCTAGGTAATTATGGTAAACATGGTTACTATTACGCTATTACAAAATTATTGTTTATCTTTTAAATATTTTGTTTTATTTATTGATGAATAAATGTATGTACAGTACATACGGTAGGTATGTAGGTGAGTACTGTAAACTAAAATTATAAAAATAAGTAAATTCTTCAAAGTGCAACATATGTAGGTACATTTTTGATACCTCCACATGTTTTGTCCTAAGCTCATGTCTGCTCTTGTAACTTGTTTGTTAATGGTCTCAGATGGTCTGTTTTTTTTAAATGATAATACAAATACTTACCAATAATTTACTTAATGCAATAAAAGCTTGCATGTAAATTTAAACTCTCACCTTCTAAACAAAGGACTTACATTCCATTCCTCCGAGTAGCTATTTAGCTGTTTATTCTGTCTAAGCTCATTACTGAAATTTGTTCATTGAACCCATGCCAAAGATAGAAAAGCTGCTGATGATACCACTATTTAGATTAGATAGGTAACTATGAGTGTAGGAAGGTATTGGCAAGCCAAAGTGGCAGTGTTAACACCTAAATAAACATATTATTAGATTTAATTGGTTTCGAGCTTGTTTAGTGCTTAAAAATATAGGAACAAATTATTTTTAACAATCTTCATTTTTATCATAGGTGTTAGATGAAGTTTCTGCCTCTCTCCTCTGTGATAATGATTGAATTAGATAAGACTGCAAGTATATTAGAATAACATTAAAATTTAAGTAGACAGGTTGGTATTCATTGAAAATAATTGCAGTTTACCAGTATCTTAGCACAGTATTTTTATCCTAACTAAAATCTGCCTTGACCTGGTATAAAAAGTGTCCTAAATGTTTTTACCAAGTATGTGCAAAGATTCAACAAAGTCCGTCTCTCATCAAACATCTATGCCTACTACAACATGTATGTACAATACTCTTACATTTAAATATCAGTCCATGTAAGGGTGTCGAAAAGTTATCTCAGGATATAACACAATCTGTCTTCTAATTAAAAAAAAAATGTTCTCATTTAATATAATATAGGATTGTGAGATTTAAAAATAGTGAAGACTGCTCCATCTCTGTCCATACCTAGCTAGGATGGACCTTTTGAGTCAATGATAGGCTATCTATCATTAATTCACATCGCCTGTCACTGATATTGTAAGGAAACAATAATTAAAGGTTCTAACAAAACTGTTGGAACAGGTAAACAAGCCTCGATGCCTCGGAAACTCGTCGCGGCATCCAGATAAGCTAAACAGTGACTTCCTGTAAGCTAGGGTGACAATACTATTAGCGTAAAGAAGGACAGTCTGTATATTTAATTGAATCCACCCTCGCGCGCGATTAGACGCAAATAAATCGCCGACAGTATGGCGCCGGTAGTTAATTTATGTGGACCATCTCATATTATATTACGTACGCGGGTAATGGGATTGGAGTATGCAATTTCGTCAGATATTGAGTATAAATGCTGATTAAACGATTTTGTTAAAGTCAGCAGTTTAAAAATGTTAATGTAGTTGTTGATACTTACGTAAGTATCTAGGTAAATTGTTATATATATATATATATATATATTATTAAATGAATAGCCTATCAAAAACCGCAAACGCAGCAGCACTCGTACCAACTAGGTAGTTATTTAATATTAATAGTGACATCGCCTTTTTGCTACCGATTAATCCCATCTGACGCGTTCATTGACTTCATGATATTTAAACTTGAAACATTTCCTATTTAAAACTGCCAAAATGGTCACAACGGCGCGGCGTTGTGGCGTTGACTCCGCGAGTCAGTGGCTCGGCCTCGACCCCTGTGAGACTGTATTTTTAGTTTCCATTGCATACCTAAATACGTACGAGTGTGACTCAGAGATAGGCAGCTAAATAGGCAGAAACTTGCTACTTACGTGTATTTTATTACCTTCGGGGAAATACCTACGTACATGAGTATGCATTTAGTTCCGTGGGTATCTCAGTAGAATCCGCTATCTAGCTTAAACTTTGCTACTTCTATTATTTCAAGAGTCTACGTGTTTCCTAGTGTATCAACTACTACAGAGCAGAGAGACCTTTAAAAGCATTTTACTTTTGTGATCCCGATTGTTTCATGACCTAAACTTCTCAACTTTGCTCTGACTGGTATTTGAATCGGATATTATGATAGTATATTCTTGGAGTGGATACCTACCATCTATTAGGCACTGTTGATGATGGATGATGTTTAATAAAATAAGTAATGCAAGTATCCTTTTCTCAGCCACCGTTTAATCCAAACATTAGGACACGCTATATAGAATTAATTTGCAGGGCTGTCCTGTGCCTTTATCTTATTGTTAGTTATACTTCCCATAATTGGCTTGCCTGCGTCCAATATCAATTATTTACAATACCTATATGTCTGTCTTACACATACCTAATGTAATCGATGGTCGTTAAAAGATGAAATAATTTGTGACGACCTAATGTGAGTAATGACAAAAACGTAGTTTTGAATTTTGCAAGGTACCTACTACCTATTTCGTTTGCGGCGTTCCAAACGAATTTGATCAAACATTTGCTCACCTTTTGCTTACTAAGCTGAAGTATGCGACATTCAAATGTCATCATTGTGCCAATCCTTTTCTGGAAGAACAGTACCTACCCCAATTACCTATTTGAGATAAATTCTGTCAGGTATTCTAATAATAATAATCTATTTTTTGGCTTAATTATTGATTGGCTTTCTGAACTAGCAGATTTTTCTTAAAATTGGTTTCCAACTCTGTTATTGTATTTTTTATCATTCTATGTAGGCATGCTTCTTTGAAGATCACTTGTTGTTTATAGATTTGCTATTATGAAGCTGCAAATGTGACAAAATTAACCTTACTGTTCCTACTATAGGTACTTAAAACTTTTCCCGGCATTGTTTGACTTTAAAAACACGTTTATTTTTAATAATTCACCCTACAATGAATCGGTCAGCTGCGCGCCGGTTAAAAGCTGCCCTTTGAGGTGTTATCGTTTCCGTTGCTCAAAGAAACTTAATCCAGATTTGTGTTCCAAATATAGGAATGAATTTTAGTTGTTTGAATGTTTAATTTTCGCCAAACAGTTTCTTTTAATCCATATAATAATTATGACACGCTTAATTCTATGCGTTCATAGTAGTTTAATTATCATATGTCCTCATCTGTAAACGAACTCGTAATATTTTTATGAATAATTGTTTATCACTTTTCCCTTGTCGTCCTTTTATTACCTACATTTCCATCCATCGTCACTAATTACTTTCCCCTTCAGAAAAAGCGTTAGTACGAGGTATTCATTTATACACAAGTACTCCTTATAAAGACTTACTATTTAATTGAAACCCTTTATCGATGTGAAATCTTGCATTATACTTTTGACTTCAAGATAACGATTCTCACGTCGTCATAAAATGATGAAATTATTCTTCAACATGAACTTTAAAGAAAGGTGCTAAAATGCCATATGAGCTACTTTTGTCTTTAGTAGCTCTTCTCTAATTGAAATTTTTGATGGTAGCTAATTTTCAATTTTCACTTCCCATAAATGGCGTGGTAAATTTGCTCATTGAATAAACAACACCCAGATAACACCAGGTGTACATCCATGTATGAGTAATTTATTTCAATGTAAACCCAAACCGCCATCCATTTAACAATTAAAGATAGGACTAATGATAGGTACAAGTGGTGATGTTAATTTGTTTGACAATGCCCTAATAGCTTCAAAAATACACATAACATAATAAGTTACGCCTATAAGTGTAAGTATATTTGCTTTGTTTTATTTGTTGCTGATGAAAATTCGACAGTGTTACAAGACGCGAAAACACATCATCCTTCAAAAATTAAGGTATAAAGTCTCCATAGTAGCTAATCTATCATCGTCATAAAGTTCAAAAAGGAAAAGTCGCGGCCCAAATCAGTTGATGCAGTAATAGGTAATACCCTACAATTCCAAATACAGGAACATCACCTATGTCAAACATAGCGATCAAATAGAATGTTTCCCATACCTGCGCGTATTTGGTAACTCTCCGTGGGAGTTGCCAGAGGTGTTAATCATAACAAGGTTCATTGTGGAGATGTTACGAGAACAGATTTTACTAGACCATTGCAAGATTTATGAATGAAATGCGTTTTATTAATATTAACGTGTATTTCAAACCAGAAATTTTGTTTTCTGGTGCTAAGGGATTTTGATCCCTGATTCAAACTGTATCAAGCGAAGTATCAATTATTTTATTAGCTATTTCTCGACAAAACATTCAGATTCTAATCCAAATGTTATGAAGACTTACTAAAACAATGTCTCGGTCTACTGTAAAGCAAGTTGTTTCAAGTTAATTTGTAACATGAATCGTAACCATAAACCTGTATGAGCTCTACTTTATCGGAATAACTAGTAAATGCCTTTGTAATCTAAGCAAGAAGGCATTAAGCCATCCGCAGCAAACTTGTAAAGCTAATAGTTACCGCAATAGGGTCAGAAAGGTAGAATTGCAAACATTCCCGCTTGACCTCCATTAAGTATAGCTCCACACTAAATTGGAAGCTTAAGAAAAAACCCAGACTGTTGGAAATTGAAGGGATCCCCTCTGTTCCCACGTAAGGGTATTTTTGTAATCTGACGTCGAATGTTGTACGCTTTTGTTGCGTCTTTCATAACCTGCGTATTTTTTTAAATCACTTTCAACTAAAGGTCTATTTTGTTTTGTTTTATTTTTGACTCTTGCTTCAATGCATTGAATAATATCTTAAATCTCAAAAGTTATGCATTTACATATCATTTAAATTTACCATTACTTACTCCCACTACCTAATGAGGTGTCCATTCCTGATTATAGGTCCTTCCCATTTGGTAGGTACCATCTAACTCTAAAGTTCCCGTCAAATGCCAAGCCATCAAACTCAAATCTCATTTATTCAGTTTAGGTTTAAAAAGGCGTCTATGACAATGTCGTTACAATTGACTCTGCCACCGGTTCGTTATACACTTCACTACACTCAACATCGATTCTTTTACTTAAAATCAGCGCCTATTTATTACTAATCGAATGCTAATGCTTGGATAATTATTAAAATATATCTCATGAGTCAGTATCACACCGTCATCTGTTTCTATCTGAATCTGTTCTCACGAGGAATGATTTTAATTTTAGTAAGCCTTCTAAGCGAATGCTGAGTCTGTACATCGGGAACATTGTAAACGCGGCAGAAACGCGGTCATAAATTAAGGAGCAATGAACATTGGTGTTAGAATTGTTCTATGAGTCATCTGTTTATTTCATAACATCTGACTTGAACTGAAGACGTGTCGTGACCGGTTGAGACATGTCATGAACTTGACTGATCATACCATTTGTAACGCATGTTGTCTCTATAAAACTGTATGGATTGAAGTAATTAGTTTAATAAAGCGTCGACAAGACTGTAAAATGATATTAATGTTTGTTCAAAGAAGAAAAGTCAGAGCACTTAATGCATTTAAAGAAATATTATTATTATAATAATGACAGAAACTAAAATCAAAATATAAGTAAACAACAGGTTCAAGGTACAAAGTTCATTGGTTGTTTGTTCACCGCAACACAACAATGTCAGTTTCTGATACATACCGACTGTCATGAATCACTTGAATTAACTGATTGCATTTTAAAGGTAGAGAAACCTCAATTACGATACTTCAAATGAACGCTACAGCATTAAAAAATTATAAAATTATACAAGTTTTTTGATGACCCTGTTCAATTGTTCATTATAGTCCATCAATTTTCTATTATGCTTTTATTCCAATTGTAACGATAACGAAACTCCAGCTCCTGAGCACTGATCTTGTTTCGCCCAATGCTCCTACTTATGTTCAAAGCTTGTTTTTTTAATGTTACCAGTTTTGAAATTAGTCGAACCAATTATTTCTCTCGTGCTCGCTTTAATCTTTTTCGGAGGAAGTAGCTTATTAACAGGTTTCTTTATCTGTATGACTGGCAACTGATTCATGACCGACGTTTCATTAAGTGGTATTTACTTGTGTTTATCTTAGTTTGTTGTGTACGTAGCTTCGTGTTCAAATTCACTTACCATTGAGAGAATCTATTGCATAATTTTGTAACTATGAATCATTACTTTAGCTGGAATTTGAACCATTTTTTTGAGGTGTTAAACTGATAATGCATTGCCGAAGTATATTTCTAAATATTAGTTACGAATGCATGAATTTATAGGTACTTAATACCTATAAATTCATGCAAACACATATTCTTATATTATAACTCAAGGTCCTCCGGTCTGATTTTAACTTCTTCGGAAGTGGTGATAACCGTTTGGTTAACAATTAGTATTCATCCCACTAACAAGAAGTTTAAATTGTTAAGTGCAAATGGCAAATGTTAATATCATTTTCCATTTGCACTTGACAATTTAACCATCAAGTAAACTGTATTTTATAAAGCCGTAGAAGTAAAAAGTATGGATTACTTCGCATAATAATGACCCCTTGCGTTGCGGACTCAAGAGCGGATATCCTGTACATATGTTTTGTAGAAAACAAAAAGATGGTTGTTTTATGTCGAATGGCTACCGTTTACTTGACTTTTTTCTTCGTTTTTTTCTGAGGTATTTGCGTGCCCAAAATTACACGAAGCGGAAATATTAACTGAAGACTTAGCAATTTCCATAATAATAAGGTACTTTAATATGTAAATTCGCGCTAGGTGCTTATTTTTACTTGATGGAGGTAAATACGAATGTTCGGTTGGCTTAAACGAGGAAAATGTAAAAATAATTACAAAACAATTATGAAATGGCACCGCTGTTGGAATGATAAACGATCATAATGTCAATGTCAACTGTCAGTATCATCTGTCAGTTTGACCTGTCAAACTGACTGAACGTTTTTTGCTTCTCTTGCCTCTTGCGATGTATGGCGGCCGGTTGTGCATTTGTAATTACGAAATTAAAATCCTTCTTAATCTCATTACAATCTTTGATTTGGCTTATAACCCATCAGGTTATGGGCCCAGGGTCGTTTGCTGCGCCCTGCAACGTAGATATCTCAGTAAAATACGCGATATTTTTATCCATACACTCTACTCGTGGATCGTGTCGGCGTGACGCTGGTTGGCCTGGTAAATACATCGACAATATTAACCATGACTTCGTCTGGATTTCCCGCTGGCATTCCTGTGGAAAAACTGAAAGGGATCGAGGACTATAATAATTGGAAATTCATGATCAAAATGGTACTCATGCATGAAGACTTATACGACTGCGTGGCGTCAGCAGAATCGGCTGCAGCTTGCAAGGATGAGAAGAAGCAACAGAAGGCTTTAGCTAAGATTTGCTTGTCTGTGGGGCCGTCAGCATTGCAGCACGTTCGCAAAGCTACAACAGCTTTTGAGGCGTGGACGAGTTTGCAGCGTGCATACGAAGACAAAGGTCTTTGTAGGCGTCTTGGTTTGCTGAGATCACTATTTGGAATGAAGTTGAGCGAGGAGGAGAGCATGCAAAGCTACATTTCACGGATTTTAGAGCTTGGACAGCAGTTGGATGACATCGGATCAAAACTTGATGATGAATTTATGGCTGTAATTATGTTGAGCGGTTTGACCACTGACTACGACCCACTCATAATGGCTCTGGAGAACTCAAGTGTGGAACTCACCTGTGAAACGGTCAAGACAAAACTATTACAGGAGCAACAACGGAGAGATGACAAATCAGAACATTCTGACATGAATGCTTTTGTCACAAAGAAGATCTTCAAGTGCTTTAGGTGCAAAAAGGCTGGACATATGAAGAAAGATTGCCCAAAGAACCAGAAAAGCAATGTGAAAAATACTTCTTCGTCCAAGGATAAGACCTTGTTGACAGCGTTATCAGTAAATGTTCGGAATGATGTGTGGTATATAGACTCCGGTGCTACAAATCATATGTGCAATAACAAACATTTGATGTGTAACATTCAGTGCTCAAAGCCGTTAGAGGTGAACGTGGCTAATGGTGAAAAAGTGATGACTAGCGGACATGGTAATGTTCAAGTCATGTTGAAATCTGGTTTAAAGACAATAAGTAATGTTTATTTAATTCCTCAGCTTTCTGCAAATTTATTATCAGTTAGTGAACTTAATAGAAAGGGTTATAAAGTAATTTTTGGATCAGATGGTTGTAAAATTTATGACGGTAGTGACGTCATAGCGACAGGTACTTTGTCTAATGGTATTTATCAGTTAGATACTGTAGAAAAAGCTATGAGTTATGAGGTTGCCATGAACTCAGTGTGTGAGAGTCCTACAGCAGGTGCGGTAATGCAGGAAGGTTCTACACAGGTTGCAGTAGTGTCTGTGGGGAACAGGGCTTCACAAGATGTTTGGCACAAACGGCTCGGTCACCTCAACTCAAGAAGCATGAATCTGATGAAAAATGAATTAGCAACAGGTATGAATTTTGATTCTACTACATTCAAGCCTTGTGTTGTATGTGTCTTAGGTAAACAAACAAAATTACCTTTTCCTAAGAAAAGTAAGAGTAGAAGCTCAGAATTATTAGGAGTGGTGCACACAGATGTGTGTGGTCCAATGCAGACACCATCTTATAGTGGTGCTCGTTATTTTGTAATTTTTATAGATGATTTCTCTAGAAAAACTTTTATATATTTCATGAAAAATAAGTCTGAAGTATTTGAAAAATTTAAAAACTTCAAAACTTTAGTAGAGAATCAAACTGAAAGAAAAATAAAGGTATTACGAAGTGACAATGGAGGGGAATATATTAACTGTGTTTTTCAGGAATATATGAAGACATGTGGAATAATACATCAAACTACGGTTCCACGCTGTAGTCAACAGAATGGTGTAGCGGAGCGAGCTCACCGTATAATTATGGATAAGGCTCGTTGTATGTTGGAAGATGCTGGTCTCAGTAAGAAGTTTTGGGCTGAAGCTGCTAACACAGCCACTTACCTGAAAAACTTATCACCAACAAAGGCAGTTAGAGGAGCTACTCCAGAAGAAGTGTGGACTTCTAGAAAAGTTGATGTAAGTCATTTGCGCATATTTGGTTGCACAGCATATTCCTTAATAGAAAATTGTCGAAAACTTGATACAAGGTCTAAGAAAATGATCTTTGTAGGCTATTATGAAAATTCTAAAGGCTACAGGTTAATAGATCCAACATGTCCAAAAAAATGTGTCAATGCACGACATGTTATATTTATGGAAAATGAATTTATTTATAAATATGTGTCACATGATGATAATGATAGGCAAGATAATGTGTTATTATTGCCTGATAGCTCATCTTTTGAAAATAGCAATGAAGATTTAAATGAAACTAATCTGGATGGTGATTCATCTATAGATGAGAATGCAATGTCTGATGACACAATTAATTACCGTAGGCAGACAATGTTTCAGTTAGACGATACTGTAAACAGTGAAAGCACGGATGATTCGTCCGATTTAACTTACGTTCCAGGGACCACAAGCATGACATCGGACACGACAACATCCTTTGAGGACGCCGTCAGTGATGAGTCGCTGTTTGCGGGGCTAGCTGAAATTATGAATGAGGAGGGTATTCCAACTACAGTGAAACAGGCTTTGGACAGCAGCGAGGCCATACAATGGAAAGAAGCTATTGACGATGAGTATGACTCTTTTCTTGCTAATAAATGTTGGACCATAGAGGATTTGCCTGAAGGACAGAAACCAATAAAATGTAAATGGGTCTTTAGCAAAAAGAGAGGGCTAGATGGTGAATTACTCAAATATAAGGCACGGTTGGTAGCAAAAGGTTACACCCAAAAATATGGAATCGATTTCCATGAAACTTTTGCACCTGTTGTAAGATATTCAACCATACGAATTTTGCTGGCCCTTGCTGCTCAGTTAGATCTGTCCATAGAACACCTAGATGTAAAAACAGCATTTTTGAATGGAAATTTAACTGAGACCGTCTACATGGAACAGCCGGAAGGATTTATCATATCAGGAAATGAAAAGAAGGTTTATAAACTGAACAAGGCAATTTATGGCCTAAAACAGGCGGCAAAAGCATGGTATGAAAAAATTAACTATGTTTTAATCAATAAATTGCAATTCAAAAGGTTATCTTCGGAACCATGTGTTTTTATCTATAATCATGATGATGAAATTATTATTATTGCATTATATGTCGATGATATTATACTATTTTCATCACCATTATCACAAAACAGGAATATAATTAAGAAGAAACTTATGGAAGAATTTAAAATGAAGGATCTGGGAACAGCCAATTCAATCTTGGGTATGAAAATTACTAAATTACAAGATGGTAGGATAACATTGGATCAATCAAGTTACATTGTGCGTATTCTAACAAAATTTAAGATGACAGAATGCAAACCAATCAAGACTCCTATGGAAGTTGGTCTTAAATTACAGAAGGAAGAAGTATCACAATGTAATTTTGATTATAGAAGCCTCATAGGTTATTTGATGTACTTGGCTGTATGCTCCAGACCAGATATAGCACACAGTGTTAGCTATTTAAGCCAATTCAACAACTGCTATGGCGAAAGTCATTGGAAAGCAGCGAAGAGAGTCTTGCGTTATCTACAGGGTACACAAGATTATAAACTTGTTTTTAAAAAAGGTAAATTTGAAATTACAGGATTCACAGATGCTGACTGGGGAGGGGATCAGCTGGATCGCAGGTCTTACACAGGGTATGTATTCAGTCTTGGTAACTCTTTAGTATCTTGGGAAAGTCGTAAGCAGCGTACAGTGGCACTCTCAAGTACTGAGGCTGAGTATATGGCAATCTCCGACTCTAGTAAAGAAGCATTGTTTATACAAACTTTTTTGGCTGAATGTATTGGAATTGAATGTAAAATTAATTTGTATAATGATAATCAATCTGCACAGAAACTTTGTAGTAATGCTGTGTGTCATTCCAGGTCAAAACATATAGATATAAGGCATCATTTTGTAAGAGATTTGGTAAATAAGAAAATCATTAAGTTATGTTACATTCCTACTGATGAAATGTTAGCTGATGTTTTAACTAAGTCTTTAACTAAGGAAAAACATTTGAAGTTTGTATCTCAATTGTTTATGCAAGTTTGTAATTAGGTAATAAAATTGTTGTTTCAAAATTGTAGTGGATTATATGCCTACTATAAGGTTACGTATGTTTAGATTTTTTTGTATTGTAATTTCAGATCTTATAATGTGTCTGGTGGTTCATGTTGTTTGATATCTTTATTACATTATGTATTAGTTTAAGGGCTAGTGTTGGAATGATAAACGATCATAATGTCAATGTCAACTGTCAGTATCATCTGTCAGTTTGACCTGTCAAACTGACTGAACGTTTTTTGCTTCTCTTGCCTCTTGCGATGTATGGCGGCCGGTTGTGCATTTGTAATTACGAAATTAAAATCCTTCTTAATCTCATTACAATCTTTGATTTGGCTTATAACCCATCAACCGCTGTCGGCACCATGAAGTGACAAGCGCAAAAGCCCTTAAACCTTGATCATGTAAATAATTATCTTTTATCAACATCTTTTATGAGCCGAATATTGTACTGAAATTCTATTTTTTTTTAAATCGATTATGTCACTAGCGTCTATCAAGTCTTCTATACTTATTTCAATTTTCATTATTGTAAAACCGGTTCATTTAGTACAAACATTTTTGAATAATGTTCGTGCTTTTTTTGTTTCGATGACTACCTCGGGAGCTTTGCCTTCTGGCAGGTTAACTGCTGGTCAAATCACTGTTGATGATGAATGATTACTGAGATTTCATTTAATAATGGTCTCGGACTTCCATCTGACGAGATAAAAAGGTTGAGTCGAATGGTTCGGAGTTGGACGAGATGTTTTTGTATGCTTTGCTTTAAGTGTAGTGTAATGAAAAGTGTAATCCCTCATTGTGTTTGACTGTTAAAATATGAATAGATTATGATGCCGTGTGGAAAATATTTTGTTTCATTTAATTTCGAATGAGAACTATTTTACAATTTTCTGTAGATTCAGAATGTCAGCTTGAAACAAATTTTTCACACATAGGAGACTGTGGGAGCTTCTTCTTCTTCAGATAATTTATTACTAAACTGATCACTACATGAGCTCATTCTCATTATCAGATCAAAAAGAAATTCTCCATAACATTTTCGGTAAATTTTCCGCATATTAAAAATAGGCTCAGTTTCAGGACTTGTCCGACAAACTCCAGAACTATGGTATGGTAACCCTAAGTCAAAATGATTAATAAATAATAATAATATAATAATAATAATTTATTCTTCTTTCTCCTTACAAACTAAACAGGACCATACATTTATAATATCAGGAAGAAAATGACAATTTAGTTTGTAGGAGAAACTGGTTTCGTTGCTAAGCCGAAGCCTGTATAATAAATTAATTTATAATAAATGTTGTGGTAGTAGATCTAAAAATAAGCATTTGGAAAATTAAATAAGAGTATTGGATAAACAACATACCCAGACCTAGGTACTGCAGACTGATCCATCTACCGGAAAATACGAATCTGGAATCTTACCAAACACGTGTGTTGAAAATATATTTGACAGTGTTACTATACGGTAAAACTGTAATCCGAAACTTTGAATTCCTACTCATTCCTTCTTGTATTCAGCTATTGTGTTGTGAGTGACCTTTCATATACCTACTCGTATGCATAGTAAACCCTCGAATAGTTCCGCAAAAGTTACATTACTTCCCTGTCTTCGTAGCAACAAAAGTAATCCCAAACTCGTCGCAATATTACACGGAAAACTGTTTATGGATTCCTTTCCTTTTCCCCAAAGGTAAGCTTTATGCAAACATTGTTATGTTACAAGCTGTATATACATATACCTACAGAATACTGTCACAGATACAAAAGTCAGACATTCGTTTTTACTTCTACCTAATTTTAGTTAGGAGCACATTTTAGGCTATTTTACCCATTTTTTTTAGTTTTTGACCTGTGTTTGACCACAATCTTATAAAGAAAAGAATTAGCTCTACTGTCACTAATTCTGCAAGTGCACGTGCAAGTAACTTTGTTGTGGCTTAGCCAAAAGATAACGAGTTTAGTCAACCCCTATGCTGATCCCAAATTCCCATTACATTAGTAGGCTATGTACGAAGCACAAAATTACAATCTTCTAAACACACATTAGCCACATTCAATGAGGTATTGTTCTTTTAAAGTTCCTTATTAACAGACATCTTATGTCAAAGCGATAAAGTTTAATTTTGGATGTAAATTTTGAGATGTTCGGAACGCATGTCGTGGGCGCATGAATGGTGCGCCGGAGTGACTGATCTGTCCACAGAATCCACTGAACTGGTTATGATGTAACTTACTGTTGGGAATGAGTAAATGACACGCCTATTACGCGATGCTTGTTAACTTAATGGCCGTTTAAGTTATCTAGTCCGAGATTAGTACTGTGATAGATTTTCGCAAGGCAAGTCGTGAGACGTAAAAATAGCTAGCTTGTTTTCTCATAATATTTAATCGCCATGTACTCACAGAAGGTAAGTAAAATACCTAAAAGTATATTCAAAACTACATGCTTACATTACAGCACATAATAATGTTGTAGTACCTACCTACCTACCTACTTGCTTAGGGCAAGATTCATACGCATTTCAAGCCTAACTTGCCTACACAACTTATGGCACAAACTAAGTGGCAGTTATTACTTGCTTTGCTTCACACGCATCCTTTGTATAGCCATGCTTACTTATTATTTTGAGGACTTCAGGACTAGTTGGAAAATAAAGCAAATAGTTCGGTGTGCTAAATGGGTTGAAGCAATACTTTACTAACATCTAGCATTTTAGAAAGCGTAAACCTACGTCCAACCAAATACAAATAAATCGACTTCATAACGTCCATTAAAAATACAAAGTGATTTCATAACGATATCCATTTAATCCAGGAAATCATCATCATTTTCATTATGTAGAGTAGAATCGAACGCAATCTCTCGATCCGCACGGCACGGCACTTCAAGCCAATCAAAATGTTTCAATCTATCTTACGTTTACCTATCATCCCACATCCGCCCTCTTCTGGTCAAGGTTGAAAGGCTTCCTTTCCCTCACGTCGTTGCTTTTCAATACATTTTAGTACTTACCTATATTTCGTCAACTCAATGCAAGCAGAATATGATCGAAGTTAAGACTCAATATTCAATTGTATTACTTATGTATGTATAATTGATTTGGTTTGGTTTTGGCGTAGCACTTAAATCACTTCACTCCTATCGGTAGGTACTGGGTTAGTTACCCACTCATGCTCCAGTACATATTATCTAGCTAATGTAATTCTCAAAGCAATAAAATTAATAATAACTTTAACATCTCTATCAGTTTCTAAAAATAACTACTGACTTATTTTCGGTAAATCTTTCGATAGGTTCGTTATCACTGGAGGATTGGTTAATTTTGGGGAAAATAATTTAGCTCTGAAGACTTCCGAAATCATACAGACAGACCTAATAACAAAGCGTATTAATACAAACCAATAAATAATTAAAACAATGGATCAATGAAATTCGCCAACGATAAAGATGAATGAATCGAAACTTCCAAAAAACCCCTAATTCAAAATTCGAACGAGCTATTGTATCGGACCCGCCATTCACTCGTTCTCATCAAAAACTGGCAACACTACTGACAGGTGTGTTCCCGTCGTGCCCCTTTTTTTCGACGTCCGCTCCCTCATGAAATCCTTAAAGTGTCTTATGTGCTCTCAATATCTCAATCCAAATTTGAGTCTTCCTACCCGGGCTTTAAAGAGAAAATACTTTGCGTTAAATTTTAATGTTGTACAAGAGTAACAATGAATGGATCATTTCCCTTACAATGTATTGCAACGGTTAAGAGTTACAGTCATTGGAAAGGCAACTCTATAAAAATGAGAATATACTCCAATTTAATACAAAATGTTATAATGTATACTATAATTGTGTTAATTTATTTTTAATTTATTTTGGGATTCTCAAAATCTCAGATAGAACTGGTTATTGTGTGGGTTTTGGGAGCTTAATCTGTTGTAGCGAAATTCAAGCTCATGGGAGAGAGTTACGATAAAATTGATTCGGTTTTTTATTAAACGTATGACAGTATATTGTTTCCTAGGTTTATGTGAACAAAAGATTCAAGACCAATCGGATAGAGATTTCTACACTGTGTTTCTGCCGGCTCTCTTAGATTTCTTCACAGCGAAATCTTTAAACGATATTCAATTTCTACGCTTCACACGCTTTAATTAATTATCTTCCGCCTGATTGAGGAATTCTCACGTTATCAATGTGCCAGTCGCGATTTTTGTTGCGCTCACAGATGCTGAATGATTTGGAATGTTCCAAATTTTTATCATGATTCGCTTACTAAGTATTCTTGTCAACCTTGTGTAAGTCAGGTTGTTACTTCTTTCCTTTTTCGGATCCTTTCAAAATCTACTGTATAATTTCGCAGATCAGCTTTTGAATCTGAAATTAAATATGCTGATGCCTAGATATGCGTGGGATAAAAGTTCCAAGACATTAGCAATGTGAACAAAAAAGAAAGGATGAATCTCTACAGCACATCGATGTAGATCTTGCATGAGTCAAATAATAACCAGTCATCGATTCATAAAAATAAAAAGTAACCACTATCAGATAATAAAAATAACTGATATTATGACACCTACTTTGTTGAGAATGTTGATGGTTCTATTTTTATGTTCCACTTCCCATTAAAAGATGAATCAAAACTAGCGAATGTACTTATCGGTACATATTCGTTTCTATTCCGACAATCATCCCACATGATTAAAAGTTGCACGGAAATAATAATATCTTTATAGGAACTGTAGGTGATGTTGTAAAAATTGTATTCTGACAAAAGATAAGTAAGTGACTCCTTGAATATTCGTGACAATTATTTCACGCTAGCATACGTTTTCATCAGCATCTATTTATTGTGTTTTCGTGTCATTTGTTTTAGCCAAAGTTTGTTTTTCATTGTTCAGATTATTATATTGCGCATCGTTATCGAATTCAGCAAAAAGTCTATGGTTTTTATCGCCTGTCTGGTCTCCTTTGACATGATAAGTTCCGGCTCAAGTATGATCATTAATTATACTCCAAAATAATAAATCTCAGAAGCGTAAACATTAATTAAGCATTACATTTGTGTAGATTTAATTATTTTCAATCCTTTCAAGTTTGCTTCTAGTTTCGTTTCACTTTGCCAGACATTACTCTCACCCTCCCGTGACAGAGCTAAATGGAGAGTGTCTGGATGAGAATTTTAGATTAGGCTAATAGGTATATTTCGTATTTTCACAATTTAGCTCCATCCATCAAAGCAGATTCCCTCTGGGTCAAAAGTCGTTTTATTTTAAATAATCTCTTAAATGTGAACATAGGGTTTGGCGTTATGTTAACATCTATTATTATCTCTATTACTTACTTATTCTTAGAAATTACGCCCTAAATCTTTTGATAAGACTGTAGGTTGTTAATTTCTCACAGACCCAGACTAATCCTCAAACGCCTACGATTTGACAGAAGTATTTGTGAATAATCTGGATAGCATTCAGTCTCACCTGTCCATTAACCCTCGGAATAATTTCTGTAATGCGATAAACGATTTAGGATAGCGTAGCAAGCCGAATCGAAAACAAGGCCGTCTTGGAAGAGTGGCGTGCTCCGAATAGTGTTAATTACGGAATCATTGTGGCCATTTTGATACGGAACCTCTGTGTCGGTCATTAACGGTGCCAGCGTGAAGGCGGAGAGGGATTATAAACATGCGCCCGCGCAGCTGCACGCACGGACCACTTGCTTTAAAATCGATAAAAAAAATACTGGAATTAATTGCTAGTGTCATCGCCTTAGCGAGTAAAAACATATTTCATGACACATAAAAATATTCTTTTTCGTATTGACTACAGGCATTTTTTACAATTAATTCTACAACAGCAAAGTTGCTGTTTAGGCTTTTGGGTTTAGCTTTATTTTTAAAATCAACATTTTATTTCAGTTAACAATGTGAACTTGGTATGTATTAAAAAACTTCAGTTCATTCTGTGAAGAGTATTGTAGTGTTGAGTTCTGTTATCTGGAGAAAGCTTACACAGATAAAAGTATTGTGTTGACGTTTTTGTCTGTTCCAGTTTGCTCATGCTCAGTGGCCGGTGGAATGTTCACGGTCCGCGGCTTCTTTCGTAACAGTCTTCTTGGGCTTGCTAGTGCAAATGTTTTAATATGGATATGCTCGATATACCTTAACGGATTTATGGCGATAATACCTTGATTGACCGCTTTTGTGGGATCAGCAAGATCTTTAGAAGCCCTAGGATTTGTAGTGTAAATAGATTGAAGACTACAACTTGTCCAACAATGTGAACAATTTATCTAAGTCTTCTAAGGCGATGGAAATTCAGGTAACAGTTTAGTGCCTAAGTAACGAATAATAATCACTTGCGTAAGTTACAAATTTATTTCTTTATTTTCGCGAACATAAGTACTCTAATATTTTTTTTTATGAATGTTTCCTTTTTAAAACATGATATGCTTATATGTTAATTGGTAACATTATACATACCTTCAAAATACTTAAGTACCTAGTTAGCATCCTGAAAATTACTGGCTTCCTAATTTAAAAGGTGAGTCATTTCCAACGTTTAATCTCGAATGCCTATGCAATTTACTGTACCTGCGTAATATGAAAGCAAATTAAAATCAATTTCGTGGATCTAAAGAGAATGAATTCGCAATACCAAGAAGCGGTGGCTGGTGGAATGTCAGATCGTGATGGCACAGGTGGTAGGGGCGTTGCTCCGTTCACGGTGTTGCTGCTCGTGCCGACTTCGGCGGCATTCGGTCGCACCCGTGACTCTCGAATTAGGAACTATTGGTAATTTTTCAAAGTATCATTGATAACTTTTTAAATAGTTTCATCTAAGGTTTTTTTATTTATAAAAAATTTGAAAACTTCATATATCTATGATTTTTACAACTAATAAAATTCATTGTTCTAAAACCTGTGAGAATGATTAGATCTCAATCGTTCTCAATTAGTCACCTATATAATTACAGTTCTCTTAGTACTTCTTTGTAAGTTCGCCGCGTCAGCAGCAGGTGTGACTTTAGACGGAGTTCATTATGCAAGTTACTGTGCAAGTTTGCTGTACAAGTTGGTGCATTTTTTAAAACATTACCTCGTTCAATAAAATTGTACTAAGTACCTAACTTGACTTGAACTTGGATCAAAATCTAGCCAGTAATATCCATGTAATATCAGATTGTAGTTACATATACTTTCTACAGTTATGTACTCTATAAACATTCAAAGGGAATTTCTATGTACCAATGAATAAATCTTTTATAAAGGCTTTCAAAGATAGACAATGTCACAGATTATGTATAGATTTACTAAAATCGATTTTCTTAACCTTTAGATTATTCTTTGTAGTATCATTTATTTCTTTGTTCAGGATATCATTGTGCGATTCAATCAAGTATACCGTGGGAACGTTCACTATGTACCTACTATAACTATACCTATATACATGCAAAGTTTCCACTATACTATGTCTTTAACACCTTATTTATTGTCAATAGATGAAGATTACTTGTTACACAAATCAAAGGCAAATCATACATACATTTTAAATTAAAAAAATTAGGCCCCTTCGGCATGCTCCCGAAAATGCAGCATTTCCTGTAATTCTAATATAATTATGTGGATCCTAATTCTATGGTAGGTACTACCTAACCCTACTCTGTCCCAATACTCCCAATGAAACATTATTCATTTCAATAAAATATCATACATATTTGCCTTTTCAATTGAATGGATGGTTCTCATAAAATTCCTGTGATGTAAAAATTCTTGGATCATTATTTGCGTATCTCATCAGGTCACGTCCTTCTATTTACGTTTCATCCAAGGGTTACGTCATCATCATTGTCATCGCCCATAGGCCCAATACCCAAGTCCCAAACCAAACGCACATAAATATTAGGTATATCGTCTTGTCAAATGGTAGTTACGAGTTTTCAGATGACCGCAACGAATTTAGAATGGTTTGTGACTATTAAACAAATCTGCAGCTCGAATTAACAATTAGCTTCGTTTATCAAGTCCGTGAGAAATATTTTTTTCTTGGGTTTGTTTATATAAATATTATTGGCAGTTAAAACAACGGTATTGGAAGGACTTTTTTGTGTTATTTGTTACGCCTTTGTAGAAAAACAGTCAATTATTGAAGATTTGGTTTGATAAAGGACTAAAAATGGGTTAGTGAGATTCAACAAAACAACACGACGTACTAATCATTGTTCCGTTCCATACATTGATCACCTAAGTTACACAGCTTTGTATCAATATTATTCCCCAAGCATTTAAGGGAGGCCCGTTGCTCGTAAAATCATATTGAATTTCAAGAAAATTCTAAATCTACCTACTACTTCTTAAATCAGTCGTGATTCTAAACGTTGGATTTCTAAACATGATTCGGTGTGTAATCGTTGATATGCCGGTGAGGGCGTGATGTTTACGTCAAAAACTTCTAGTTGTGCTAATTGAACATCAACTGGAGGCCTTTGCTCTGTGGTATTTATAGACTGATGATAAAATATACTGTGATCTAATGTCAATTTACCGGTGACATGTTTTTGTGTAATTGTAGGTTCTGTGCTTTTAATCTTGGTTAGTACAGGAACTCTTAGTTCAACATCAAAGGACTATTCTCAGAATTGCAGACAGTGAAAAGCGCAGTCCTCTTTGATTTTACGACTGCCGAGAATTCTGTAAAATTATCATATCTGCTACTGTAGTAGTTTCTCAATTAACTGAACTCGGGGGACAGCTAGTTGGTTAATAAAATAACAACAGTGATAGAACTATCGTGTATCTTTTTCGTAGTAGACCCTCTGGTTTTAAAAATTATAAAAACAGATGAATAAAATAATATTATATCTGATACTTTTTTGTTTGTTTTATCACTGTCACAAAACAATGAGTTCTCAACAAGGATCTTGCTTCTCGTTCGAGAAGTACCTACATATAAATACGGTGTTTTCCTGTCGAACATCGTTGAAATACGCAATAGTAAAAGAGATAAACGTTCCTTTGTTCTAAATAAGAACACATAAAGTCTATACGTAATGGGAGGGTATTAAATATCTCAAACACTATATATTTTAATGTGACTTCAGCTAGGTTAAAATCTTTAATGAATCATTGTATGAAACCAAGATTAGGTCAACAACTCTCTAATATTTAATATCACGAAACACATACCTTTTCTTTACCAAAACAACGATATGTTTTTATAAGCCCTAGCCATTTGTTTTCTTTATATTACCCGTCGTAAATATTGTCTGGACACAAAACTGGTCCGACTATGCTTATATTATTAATATTCCTTGTTTGTTTTAGTTTCTAGTATTTGTTTCTTTAGTGCGTTTGTTTAGCTGGTATCATCTACTATGAATCTTTTAATTTTCTTTTTTTCACGTTTCTCATATAAATATGCCAACCAAAACCAATCATGATCAAATGTAGTTTTATTGTTTCTTATAGGAAATCATTACCTGAAAAGATTCTTCAACGGTTTGTTTATTTTGATTTAATTATCGTTAGTAATTACATTATCTATCTCAGCGATTTGCTCACTATATATGTATTTAGCAATTTGTATCGGTAGTTTTTGTTATATCCATAACGTACTTGTATGTGCAATCTCGGGTAATTTAATGATATACTATATACTGTTATGGGTTATAAATTAGTTTGAGATTGGTAATAGTAGGACCCTGGTAAATGATGCCTGGAGATTAATTAAAGAAGTAAAGTCTGTTCGGAACTTCGGATGTAGGAAGTAATCTTCGAAGATCTTCTTTTACTAGCAAGGAACGTGGGGCGTGAAACTGCGAGAAACAAAAAGCTAGAGAATAAACAAATGAATATGTAGAGTAGTTCTAGCATATATCTAGCTACTGATAACTGGCTTTGAAGCTTTTTTAATCATAAGTACTTAAAGAACAATAGAGATAATTATCCATAGTGATGTCACGCATTTTCAAGTCAACTGATAGGTACCCAAAGCTTTTGTAATAAAAATTACACAAAGCATGTGAACTTGAATGTTAATTAGCCATTGAAACTTGTGTACTCCGTTAGCTTGGTGGGTGTTACGGAAAAAATAAGTTACAGGATTAAGATATTATTAATCAAATATTAATAAAATATGCAGAAGTAGCCATAATTCTAAGATTTGCTGTTTCGTGTAGGTACGTGAAAATAAAAAAAGTCTAACCTTTACATACTTTGATATTCAAACAAGAAGAAAATACTAGATGATGTTAAAAATACAAGCAAAATTATAGTCATAATGAAAACTCTGCAGGGATTCCACTGAAAGATGATTCATAAAAAATGTAAGGCAAAAACACTCTCTACATAATAAGCAGAATGTTATGTATTGTACAACAATAATACTTATTCCGTCCACGTATGCCATTAAAAACGCACGCGCCCCTTGTAAGATAAGAAAAAAATACCGCTATTAATCTCTTCAACCGTCGACTGTTGCATAGCAAATGCAGCGAAAGAGCCACGGTCTGTTGGCTATGCCGTAGATTTTGTTTTATGTAATAAAGGGAAATGGAAAAGTAAGTAATAATGCTGTAGAGATCTTAGCAGTATTAAGAAAATAAATAGGAGTAAGACATCTAATGTGGTGACTAGCGATATTCAAAAGTTTGCTTCTAAGACCCACGATGCTTGGAGCATCCTGCCTACAAAAATCATCAGCAAAAAAGTGTAAGATGATTAATGGACGAAAAATAATATAATTTCTCTGAATATGTTTTCTAATAATATGTTTTCTCTGAATCAAATCTTAGTATAATAAATAAAACTATTGAGATCAAAACACCATGACGGAATAGTAAAATATAATGAATTCAATTGCGATTGCAATAAGGAAAAATATATTCTAAATTTAGCTGTGCATAATGTTGTTTTGATAAAAATGGTAATAAGCTAACATTTACGAGTATCTCACGCCATAGTTTGACATTCCCACGTTGATCTGTAAATAATTTATGATCATAATAGCTTTGATATGAATCGAAATGCGAATATAAATTGTCAGGCTAAATAACTATTTCCTTTCTTCTCATTATTTTGTTGGGAAGTCGGGTTTTTATATGAGCCTGGGTGTAATTATTTATAAGTACTTATGTATTTACAAAATAAGGTAGTATACCTGTTGTCTGTTTGCCATAGTAACAATTTCTGCTTAGTTTGGGATCAGATAACCGTGTGTGAAGAATGTCCCAGAATATTTTGCAAAATAAAGTATTTTGCAGTTAATCAATCAAACTCAAGTCAGACCTTTTCTAATTATCTAATTTCAACTTTGCATATAGATAATCGTATGGCATGTATTGGTTTGCTATATTTTATGTATGATATAACAGATACACTAATTAGATATTGTCAGTTCGATTCGTATCATTTATTTATGTTAGCCAATCATTAGCTTAGTAGCGTGGGCAGGCCCCCCACAAGGTGGACCGAAGTTTTTGTGTCGCGAGAAACCGCTGCTGGATGCGGGTGGCGCAAGACCGGCCATCGTGGAGATCCTTGGAGAAAGGCCTTTGTCCAGCAGTGGACGTCTATCGGCTGATATGATGATGAATCAGTAGCCAATACACAATCAATATTATATTTAATAATCGAACAACAAGCTACTCTTCGTCATCTTTGTCTTTTCCTTTCATACTGGAAGTATGAAAGGAAAAGACAAAAACGTATTATTCTTTCATTATTACTTCCTTCTGCAAGATTATCACCCTCATCAAAAATAATCGAAGGAAGTTAGCGACGGCCTATCTTTATTATTTTCTTGTTATTTTTGCTTACTTTCATAATTCCGGAGCATTATGTGCATTCGATTCTTTTTCTACGTAATCCTCGTCTCAATAGCTTTTTTAATTGCAAAGGGAGTTGTCGGACCGGTAGGTTTCTTATCACCCGCCACAAATAGTTGTAAAAGCATTGAACTGGGATCAAGTAATTAATGAAAGTTGACAAACGAGATGTTTGTCTTTGACCAAGTTGGTTGTTTTCATTGATATTGAGACTATGCTGGATGAGTAAAAAAAATGTTGAGGACACGGGCGAACCTTACGAGATTGTAGTTATCTGCTTCAAACACTGAGTCAACATTGAATCAATACAAGCAGTTACATTTGAGTCACAATGCAGAAATGAATAAGTATGGAATGAATTTTGCACGTCCAATGACCGATATATATTTTTTTTAACATCAAATTCTATTCTTATTCTAGTAACTCTGAAAGCATCAGTAAATAGAATTTACAAATTATTTATCTATCCAACCAATTGCACGACGCAGATTTTGAGTTACAAACTCGATGCTGAACAATTTGTAGCTCTATTTTGTACAATGGTGCAACATCGTGTCTGATTTGTCGCCACCACACGCCACGCTTCGTAACTTTGCTCGTTATAACATCGAGATATTTTGCTATAACATTATTCTCCCACTTTTTCTATCACCAACATTATGTGTACCGTTCTCAGGAATGACTTATATATAACGTCGTATATCGTATATTTTGTGTTTATTTTTTTAGTTCGCATCGATTTTAATCTGAAATGCAATACGAGGTCTTACATCACTTAAATGCCTCAAATGGTATATTATTCCGAAGTTTTATTTACATACTTTTAGGTCACTTTCCAAATAATTGTTCTCATGTACTTTAAGAGAATTTGTTTTACAAAGATTTCATTTCTTTTTAAGTAATTTTGGACTAATTAGGTAAAAGCAGCCAAGAGAGGTGTCAATTATGATTGGATACGAATGGAAATAAGGCTCCATTTGTTTATAACGACTACGGACGAAGCGGTTTCGACTTCCTCCCAATAAGTGGATAATGATCTGTGATCTTGTTTTGCTTGGTGAGACCGCAATTGGTAGTTTTTGTGGCTAGTTGCCTTTCCGTTCCGATTTTTAGTTGGCACTAACCTTTTACATAAAAAAGGTATTGGGACTAATAAGTACGTATTCACGCCTTTCGACAGTTAAAAAGTTCGCTCCTGTCAAAAGTACAACCTGTACAATAAAAGGTCGAATCTGTTAACCTTTGCAATTGTAAATCTGAATTTGGATTCCTTTCATTACTCAGTGCAGCTTCTGTTATAGCTTTTAATCATTCGGAGGATTATTCTACACCTCAATCTTTTATTAATGTAGGTACCTAATGCTTTGTTATTAAAATCAATTTCGCATAAACATTATAATCCTTTTGAGAATGAGTGACGTCTGTATTAAGATACAAAGTCGGAGTTATAATGTGAAATGAAGATGATTATTTGTCTCTCCATTACATTAAATTTCCAAAGGGTTTCCTAATCCCTTCAGTAAATGTCAGTTATTGTTATTATTAGCCTTATTGCTCTTTGTTGCATTCGTGAGTTTACTATGCCAAGTATTTATAATATCAATAGTACAATAAGGATCGTATAAGATCTTCTTTATTGAATTTATTGATGTTGTACACACGGCTACAGATCAGACTGTACCTTTTTGTTGCAAAATAGCTCCTATTACAAACGTATAAGATGCTGCAATGTTTACCTTGAATTGTCGTCGTCCGTACGAGTATATTTATTTTTATCAACTGCAAGAAAATACTTTCTCGTGAATGGTCCGTTTTTGCCAAATTGTCAATATACATAAGTAGACCAGACCGATTAGACCGAAAGTAGTCAGTCAGAACAAGGCCAGTTTGGAAGGAATATATGCAAGCAAGTATATTTATTATACATAGTTTAAGATTAAAACAAATATGAAGTTAAAGGATTTCTTTTATACTATACAGAAACAGAACAAAATAAGTTACGAAAAATAACTCGACTAGCTTTTCAATCGAGGCCGGATTTATTTTGCCTTCGTATTTATTAACAGTATAGCCTCATTGTATCGAGAGTCGCAACACGGTCATGAAAAAAGGTCTGATCAGATTTAATCCAGTGGATTTCAGGGCACCACGTGACATGAAATTTGGCAACCACAGACGACCCGAAAGTCACGTTTGCAATTAACGATCTCAGAAGGGGGCATAAATCTGCAATTTGATGCGGTTTGATGCTGTAAATTCTACAAAATTATGGCGACTTATCTCACTGATGTTGGCATTCTTGGTATGATTGCATTTAGTTTAAGAATTTCTGATGAAAACATTATAAAAAAAACTTTATTATATCATAAAGATTACGAGATTATGTCATAAAAAGATCAATTTCCGCGCGAAATGTCACGATTTGGTCCGATAAATTAAATACGTTATAACTTTATAAATCACATGATATCTAAAGACGGTAATATAACATAAAAAAATTAAAATACAGTTTTAAAAAAAAATACATCAGGCTTCTTTGAGTATCTATCTAAATTGACTGATAACGCACCAGCGAAAGCTGACAAATCTTTAATCTTCAATTGTTAAGCAAAAACTCACTAAGTAGGTACGTTATCTAATTTACTTACGATGAAGCAAGGAAGCTTCTGAACTTGAGTTAACGCTTAAGTAAGGAACATATGTTTTATTCACAGATTTGCTCATAAATTCCGCGTGCGATCCAAAGCGCTCTAGGGAACAGATGGTACATCCGATTTTTTTCTCCAAACCATATTCTCACGTTTATTTTTTATACTCCAGTTATTCCTGTGTGAACCCTGAATTTAATCTAGGGGTGTTGTTTTAATTATAAAGGGAAAATACTATGAGTCAGCTGATCGATATTCTAATTAAGTTGAAGCTTATTTCGCATTAGCATAGAATAAATTTCTATTTAGGGTTCTGTAATGGACAGACTGTCTTACAGGGTAAATTTTGGTCAGTCAATATCGTATTTCTTAGAAACGGCTTGATATAAATGTAATCATACCTATTGGCTTTCAATAAATTAATTTCCAATTTTATTTTTATGTATTTATTTATCCAAATTACACCTTACATGGTTTTCTTATATTTAAAATCGCCAAACTACTAACGCAGTTTGTAGGCGTCGCACTCTTACACATTTTGTTACATGCAGGGTATGAGTATTACATACACTAAGTACATTATTATGATAATTCTAAGGTTTATTGTAATAATGCCTATAAAATACACCTACTTTCCTGGGAATACTACACCATACGGACTTTCAAAGCGTATTTTACTAATAAATAACTTATAAGGTACATCCCGACGATCAACACACAATTTGATTAAACTAACCTCTAGTTGAGAGTTGATCTCTTGAATAAAACAAACA
The DNA here is from genome assembly GCA_963555595.1 of Tethea ocularis. Classification (NCBI taxonomy): domain Eukaryota; kingdom Metazoa; phylum Arthropoda; class Insecta; order Lepidoptera; family Drepanidae; genus Tethea; species Tethea ocularis. Next base: position 3,898,236 of record OY741970.1, on the reverse strand, counting down.
GATAATGGAATATAAAAAAATACATTCAAATGTCTTGTACTTACTTCGCCCTCGCAACATAAAAGACAGTGAAAATACTACATAATACGGAACCCTCTCAGTGCGCGAGTTTTACTCGTACTTGACTCGTCTTTTTATTAATATTGACTACAGTTGTTTTTGCTACGGAATTTTCAGCTTCTACCAGAAACGAATGTACCTACCTATCTCTATCAACTTTCACAAAATTTGTAATTTATTGACATGCTTGCTGAGCGTTATTTTGTTTAATTATTTTATATAAAAAAGTAGATTACAATAGAAATACTGTCAGCATCGTTACCATTTTAGATATACGATATAAGTTTTATTACTGTTTTAATCGTTTTGGGACGATAAATTTCAAACTAACATTATTTAAAGTCATTCAGCGAATGCTTTCAGAAAGGTTACTCCATCTATCGATCTGTGAACTCGAAGTTCAGTTTACTCGACATTGTCTCCCAAGGATATTTAGGTCGTAAGGTTATTATGATTAGGCCAATAAATTGAATCATGAGTATTAGCAGACTAAGTAGGTATAGCTAATTGAAATCGCATCCGATTGGCTACAAGTGATATAACTGCAGAACAAAGCAAGTGCATAGTTATGCATGGTAATTAGGAACACAATATAGCCTTTATTGATTATTTTCCACTGATTCCTTTTGTTAGTGAATCTTTTGTGGAAGGACAACTCTAAATATGCGCTAGAGGAGCTCAGAATTTTAATAAATTTATGTTGTTTGCACGTAACCACAATATTTTTCAAAAATATTTTTTTAGTGTATACAGTGGATACATTTATTTTCCGTTTGAGATACAAACATACATAAAACATTCATTATTTTAATAATCAGTACTGCTGTAATTTTTGTTTTTAAAACTATAAGGTACATTTAATTGGTGTATATTATGTAATTTGTCTTGAAGAAGTCAAAAAGATATTCACACTTGGTAGCGGATGCTAAGATTACAATAATATACCTTATATATACTATAACTTATATTACATCATATACAAGGTCGAATCTCTATTAGTAGCACTAAAATTCCTTGTGGGCCCATATTGGGTACTGGGTTATGACGAACGACCCATCCTGCGCTTTACTATGCCGATATTATTGGATATAAATATCCAAATTGCATTCAAGACGCCTATCGACTCCTAGTTTACTATGTTCATAGTTAGTGTTAGAATCGATTATCTGTTAATATTTAGTTTTTAGCTGAAATAAAGTTTTAAAATAGTTTGCCATTCGAGATGTTGTATTGATATTCGGGACCGTTTGAATGAATTGTTGAAGAAGTTGCCAAAAGCAATTTTTAGGTGTTTCATTAATAGCACCTAATATGGCAATTTTATGAATAGCTTTATGAGACCATTGACTCACTCGAGTGATGGCGCCAAACTATGACTTGTATGGTAATAAGATTAGAGACACTACTACTTGCCCACGATCAAAACTCGATACACATTTCACACCAAAACAAGAATTAGAGATTTTCTTGATCTCGCTTGTTCTGAAGACGAGTTTTTATGATAACTATAGTAGTGGCCTGTACCGGAAACGGTACCTGTTTATTGGCTGCATCCTTGTGCTACAACATTTTTATGTTCTTTTTTATTCGTTATATATTAAAATATAAGTGTGTTTTAAATTGTAAAGGTTTTTATGCCGATTTGAGAATTAAATTCTGAGTGCGATGACCACATTCTTTTTGCGGCGCTCTGCCGGGTTTATCAAAGTCAATTTATCATGTTATGATAATATTTGGCTACAGCTCCGAAATTCCAGCTTCACAAAATGGTTCAATAAATAAAACCTCTGCAGTTCTAATAACTTGTTGTGTTTGGTGATAGATAAGGTTCTTACTTTTGTTAATATTCGGAATAACTAATGTAATGCTTTCTTTTGTTCCAGTTTAGTAATGAGCCGGAAACATTAGAAGCTAGAAAATGCATCTCCAAATATTTGTTGCGTTAAGCGCGATAGCACTCTGCAATGCAAAACTGCCTAGGAAACAACACATACAGCCTAATGAGCTACCAACAAACCCCACACAAAACTCGCAAGCATTAAGACTACTGCAAACAGAGTATAAAAATGAGAAAACAAGTCGAATCGTAGATGAGTACAGAAGGCATCGAAGAGAAGTGTTCGATTCGAAATCGTACGAGTCAAGTCTAACGTGGGCACATTCAGAGAGGTTGGATGATAATGGTGACGTATTATTGCGATGGGTGAACACAGATTCGAGTATAACGTTTAGATTGGAAGCGAGAACTCGTGGTTACGTCGGCTTAGGATTTAATTCTGCGAGGAATATGAGAGGTGCCGATTTGGTAGTCGCTTGGGTGGACGACAGGAATGGCATTGCTCAAGTTTTGGTAAGTTTTAACTTAATAAAGACAGCTGTTGTTTTGTCCCACGATCTTACTTTACGCTTGGGGGTGGTCTGCTTTAAACTAAAAATATATTTCCATAAGCTTCTTACATCGTTCCAAATTTATTTTAGGTCATTTGAGATTTATGTGTCTGCAAAGTTTTTATGAAAAATTATCATCAAAATACATTTTTCTTTATTTAATTTAAGGTTACATTTTGAAAAATTGTTATATATTTGCATTACATAACCTAGGTCCTAGTCCTTATTGAATTTCCTTGGAGAATTCAAAATAATAACATGATGGATGGGATAAAACTCTGAAGTAGACGGTTATTCTAGAGAAAGCTAACTTTTTTTTTACACAATGGGCAGACAAAATGATAATAATATTATACCCATTTCTCTGGCTTCCCTGGCGTCGGTTTAAAGGCAAAAAATACTTGATTTTGAATAGAGACAATGGCCTGCGGTTTTGATAGGCATGTCAACGTCCCGGGAATCGAACCGTGACCGTCGACACCATCGTTGGCTTCTGTATAACTTTTTGTTAACGTGAGGATTTTGCCCATTGGACTTTTTGCAAGATTCAGCTTTTCATCTGAAGTTTTAGGTACATTTTTGTGGTAATTCGCGAACGTCCTATTAGTTCCGGTGTAGTTAGCACGAATTATAAAAAATATAAGATATCAATTTTTGATATAGGCTATCCATCTCCATTATATCTTTTGATAATTTTAAAACTGCGTAGTACCATTGGAATTGGTTCTAAAGTAATTGTAGGTCGTTTACTTATCTCTACATACATAATCGTTCGTTCATATGTAGGTACATAACAAAACAAAAGCATTAATTCAGTATTATCAATAATGAATAGGCATTGTCTATGAGATAGAAATATAATTTAGGGAAATTTATTGAGATCAGTAGTTCATATTTCTACCTAGCCTTGTTATTATAACAGCTTTTTTATTTTTAGGGTTCCGTTCCTCAAAAGGAAAAAACGGAACCCTTATAGGATATCTCGTGTGTCCGGCAATTTGCTCCGAAATGACAGGACCGATTGAGTTGAAATTTGGTACACTTAATGAAAGTCGGTGACCCAGACACGGACGTGTAACATAAATAAAATAATTCAAATAAGGGGGCCACATTCGGGGGTAAATTAAAAAAAAAAGTTTGGCAAACTATCGTGTTGATAAACTATCGTGTGATATATGAAATGGAAGGGTTTGTTATGAGAATCTCAAATATATATTTTTTTTATAATTTTAGAATGAACTTATTTAAGAAAATAGCCGAATATTGACCATTCCCCCCTAGGGAATGGTCAATATTTTTTTATTTATTGAAGATGATTTGAAGACTATAGAAGGCCTCTTTGACCACTATCTTACAGTGATCAATGATTATGTGGCCGATGGTTAGTCAGGCTCAGTTTACAGAGTCTTCCTAGATAATTCGATAGTTATTCTGGTTTAAATTTAACCTTACCAACGCTGATTTTCCAATAACATTTTATCTTCGGAGGATATTCTGGATACTTATTTACATAACAAAGGACAATATCCATGCAAGATATTTCATGCTCTGAAAGTAACAGCGCATAAGAGCATGGGATAATACGTTAATGCGGGGTACTTACTATGGAATAAGGACCATTGTACCGTGTATCCAGAAAGCAGCTGCCTTTGTCTCGAATAATATTCTTGCTGTATTAATTACATACGTACGTGTGTTTGCTGGTACTGATGTCTTAGGCTGAGATCTATAGAGCGTACTTAGACTTTGCTCAGAATTTACCGTACAAAGTCGGCATTTAAAATGCAATCTTTGAATCTCTCTGAGTGTGTGCTAAGCAAAGCCTAAGTGCACCTAATCGACGACTTACCAAAAACTTGGCTACAAATTAAAACACACAAATATTTACTTTATTACGTATGTTTATACCCAAAGTAAACAAGTACAAATGTACAAACTATCAAGTCAGGAATTTGGTAAATTTTAACGGGATCACATAAAACGGAATCCATCGCCGTTTCCAGTCTGGTTAATAAACCATTAAACTTGCATTACAATATTGCCATTTCTGGGTTTGGGACATTAAAGCCTCAATAAGATCCTTTTTTGCTTTATTAATCGGTTTTTAAAAGCCGCCTAATAAGCAACTTCAACAAGCCTTGGGTTTTGGACACGTAACTTACCGTATGTGAAATATTTAATGTTCAATCTAAATGGGGTTCCTTTGAAGGATAAAATCCGCAATAAGATCATCAGTAGAAGATGAATGCAATGTGGCGTTTTGGTTTATTACTGTTAAGATATAATGCTATTTTCGTCCTGGGAATCCTGGGAAGGTAGCTACTAAGTATCTAATAAGTATAAAAAAAAAAAACCTAACCGTAAAAAATTTAAATCACAGTACTTTACTGCTCGTTTATCGTATAGCTCGCTGATGGATTTGGGTATTTTTAAGGGCTCATATTGAAGCCATACAAACATCCCCCACATTATGTTGTAAATGGTTAACCACTCCTGTTTTAAATCCCCATTTAGCCTACGTACACACGCTCACATAAAGGTTTCCCTCATTTGTTAGACCTATCAAAATATTATGAAAAAATACATTTCCAACATCTGCAATGATGGGGAAAAATGAAGGTCCCTATGACGAATTCTCTCATTCCCTCTCTCTGTTATCGCTCTTTTAATGTTGAGGGTAAACCTGAGAAAAATTGAGGATATTTTTTTCACGATAAATGACGTTTCGTTTTCACGTCCGAGAATTTCTACGTGTTTTCCCTATATACGTACATATTATTTTTAATCTTATTATAAAATTCTTTCAAGTTTCTTTTTGAATTCTTGACTCTATTTTATTTCTCACTTGTCACATAAAACACATTGAAATATGTTATAATTATATCCACTACGATCTTATTGTAATTCAAAGTAAATCTGTCGCGAATCATTGAAGTATAAAATACGTAATTCACACTCGTAGGGTTCCGTAAAAGGGTCCGAGTCCGACCGAACCGAAATTAACTTACTTTTTCTTTTGCTTAGATTCTTTGCATTATTATGTTTTAATGTTTACTTATTCTTACCGTTCATTCAATTAAAATAGTTGCGTTACTCTGATCTATCTAGATTTTGTACAGTTACATGTGAAAATTGCCGACTCCATTTTCATATACATGTACTGAACACGCAAACCTGACTCACACTTCATAAAGGCTATTAAAAAAATTAGTATTCAACGCCTCACGTTAGATTATCGTTAGTTTTGGGAATACCAAGCGAAATCAATTTTGTGTGTAGTTGTACGCAATGTAAACCCATGTCACACGCACCAGGGAGTTCATGTAATAAACACAGTACAATCACGTACAGTGAGTCACTCGATATATCACAACATACATTAACTGTAAGCTCCTGGTTTCCTGAAGGTTAGACTGAAGACTCGCGATCAAAACGTACTTACTCAAACAAATCCTTTACTTTACTTACCTTTGTATTTACAGCATCTGCAACAGTCTATTACGTATACGATAATGTAGTAATTTCATTGCATCCTACCTTGTATTTAAGTATCATCAACAAAGTTGAAGCATATTCCTGACTAATACTTTAAATGTGAAAGTGAGTTTGTTTGTTATCTTTTCACCCCTCAACCGCTGTAGCGATTGCGATGGAATTTGGCACGCCGATTGCCTATGATATGGAGAAGGACATAGGCTACTTTTTATCCAAGGAATGCGGATAAACCCGCGGGGAACAGCTAGTAATATGAATATATTGCGGGAATTTATTATATCATGGTCTAGTTTTTTTTTTTTAAATCAAATGTTAATTCAAGCCCTGCCACTGAAAATCCTAGTGTAGCATGAAACGAAAGATGTTCACACGCGTACAATGAATTCAATGTAACATACACTGTCATTCCATTGTTTTTCAATACAATGTGGTTCTATAACCGATTGAAATATTCATAGATGATCAAGCAGGAAGTGAAACTAATCTGTAATCGTTCTCTACGCTTCATACACCTGTGATTAGAGAGAACATTTTAATTCCCTTAAAACCCCGCGAGCTATAATCTCATTTTGAATATTTTAATATGAGGGGTATCGAAATTCCTTTGATGCCATTCGTCATAGTTTACAAGATTTATAGCTTCGTTCTTAAAAAAAACTAAATTGATCGGTTTTTGTTTTATACGAGTATTACCCATCTTGAGAATTTGGAAAGAGCCAGTGTTGAAAAAGTTCAGTTGACGATAGAGCTCATTTGTAGAAATGTTTCAATGTAGACAAGAAATTTGAGATAGAAAAACACAATTTTACCTGTTAATTGAATTCAGGGAGTTTAAAATTGGCTGCAAGTCGTTGCATTGATAGTTCTTCATGATATCTGGAATGGAATGATTTAATAATGTTCTTAGCTCATATTCGTGTCTGTAAGGAAATTGAATAGTTCTAGACTATCAAAAGAACATACAGCAAGTACTTAGCGCTCATTTTCCTAACCTCACAAGTCATATGTTTCAGTTAGGAATTAGGCATCAGACCTATGATCTAATTCAAGAGGTGACCTGAAGGTGCCACAGACCTATCGAAATTTCATTATACACCTCACGTCCTGTTCGGTCGACTTACTTAAAATTCCTATACTGATGCGGCATTCTAAATGAAGCCAGTAACAAAGTGGTGTATATCACACATTTATACAGGTACGTCTCTTGAATTGGTAATATCATTTTAGGTAAATAAGCGACACTTGTTATTGGAACTCGTTGAGGTCTGTACATACTGATAGAGCGATCGCGCGAATTTGTCGCGCTAGCATTTTCTACATCGGCAATTGCTTCCAAAGAAGTAATACTCTTAAATGCAGGTCAAGTGTAGGTCGTTTGTGCTTTTTAACTTTCTTAATTTAACTGTTTATTTAGTATGTACCTCATTTATTTGTTTTATTAGATATACTTTTTATAAGTGCCTAAACTGAATAAATGAGTTTGAGTTTGATTGGAGGTCATAAAGTTTTTGTTTAGTTTATTATTATTCTTATTTACGTTTAGTAAGTACATTATGGGTCTACCTGAAAATAAAAAACTATTATTATTTTTATAATTTGTAAAAATTAATCGTTACAAAAATGGATTTGCGATAAACCGCTAAGTAATTGTTGTAATATGAACCTTCTAATGTACTAAATATAATGTAGTTCGATTATTAATGTAATAAATGATATTCTAGATATTCGTTACAATACCCAAGAGTCGTTCTGTTATGTCTACGTATAAGGTATATGTATGTAGCACTAAAACAACGCAACAACACCTGCTGGTAATGTGGAGAGGCTTTTAAAACGTGGTCACGTCTGATGCTCGTTTTGTCCGGTTTTCTAGTAATTATTAACTGATTTGATCTCGCACGTGAATTGATTTTAATTTTGTGTCATTTAACATTCTATGTTTATTTTACACAGCTTTTGAATTTATTTACAAGCCTTCACTGTGGAATTTACCCATTGATTTTATTGAAGGAACAAATGGTTCTCGTTACCTACTACGGACGAATACACGTTAAAGTTTAACTCCAATCAGTTAAATGTTTTATTTTTATTCTGGAAGATAATGCAACGGCAAGTAGTGGCATTCTCTGTTTTTTATTACCTCTTGTACTGAAGCGAAGCGAAGAAATCCAATTTCTATGGTAAACAGCCTTAATTTGTTAGGTTTTATTGTTAATTTATTGTGTGCTTGTATACGCGTGCATATTTACTACTTTTGGTTCTAACACTTTTTGTCCCCTGCGGTTTCGCCCGCGTTCTTAGGATAAAAGTCTCTCAAGTATGATTTCCTTGTCTATGTCGTAGAGTATGTCAATGTAAAAATTCTTCGCATTGGCTGTGTGAAAAAGTAACAGACAAACAGTCAGACAGACCAGAGTTACTTTTGCATCTCTAATACGTTTAAAGTTTTCTAGTGAACGCATCACCTTGGAAATAATAATCTAAATCTCAATTTATAGCGCTCTTATATATAGGTAGTTAGTGCATATCTTGATTAGATACAATTGATTCTAGCCTCCTCATGAAACATCTCCTGCATACCTAAATAGGTATTTATTTATTACTATTAGCCAGAAAACAATATTTTAATCAGTTTAGTTTTACTCACGATCACATCCTGGTGGGAACTTTTTAATTTAAAAATAAATGTAGGTATGAAATGTGCCAAATTTCTTTTTAGTAGGTAGTTGATATGTGATTGAGTCACATACATACAAACATTCACATTTACAATATTAGGTAAAAGAATTGCCATATGAAATTATACTTCGTGTTAATTAAATGTCAGTTAAAATTAAAAATTCACACACTGACACCCATTATATCAACCAATATCGCCTTACCTTTCGAGTTTATCTCGTATCGATACATAATCAAAATAGCTCGATACATAAACATTGAATAATTCGATCGTAAATAAGCTGATGCTTTCGATTATACAAATCTCCACTCAATAATTGGTTTGGAATTCTTCAGAGTCTTATAGCTCCTGATTATCTAGTGATTAAACAAACGTTTCCAGTTTAAACATAAATATTATTAAATGTTATTTAAATTTTGTTTTTTTAGGGTTGTCGTGTTTGATTTTCGTGCAATATTGGAAAACATATGGTTCAGACTATCTTTATTAAATGGACTGGCTCCATATTATAAGCTTTTGGTACCTTGTTTTTGATAACTAGTCTATAAATCACATCATATCATACTATCCTACCTACTAATATAGTGCTAAAGTTTGTGGGTGTGTGTTTGTAACCAATCAGCTCCTAAGGGCTGAACAGATTTGAATGAAACTTGATAGATCATTCCCTGACATAACGTAAACATAATATCCAATCAAAACTTTCCCTGGAAATTGGGAATGGTTTTTGTGTAGTCGCAACCCTAAATGCATACAAAAGTAAACACGTTCACACAACAGGAATTAAACAAACATTAGTTTTAACTCTTTTCTAAAATGTAATGTTCGAAATCACAAAAAAAAATATTTACTTACCTAAGTACTTACTTATTTCTTATTGAATAGGCAAAAAAAAAGATTCTTTATTTTTTTTTCCTTCCACCTTTAACGATTATATGTGTGTACGCAACTATATAAACAAACAGCTGGAACCAAACAGTTTTAACGACGTTGTGGAGCTCATAGTTTATTCAAAACATAAGTAATTCCTGGGGCAAGGTGCGCGGGCGCATGCGGGCACAGACATACAGACACCTGCACTTTAATGCTTACGTGCATCGATATACGCCGCTGGAATTTAATGTGGCTTTTAAACTTAAGGTATGAAGGTTTAATAACATTGAGACGTTAGGTACTTAGTTTGTAGTTTTTTGATAATTTTATTTGCTTCCAACCATGGAGTTATTAATTCCGTTGGCTTAATAACTCAAAGTGGATCAGGTTCCCTCGCTCATTTCATTTAACTCAGCATCTGCTAACTGGAAAACTACATAATGTATTTCATGTTAAATAATTGAATAAAAATAAGATACCACAGAGCAGACACAAAACTAACGATAGGTATCAGTAAAAGATTTTATATTGGAGATCCCCTTGTCGAAGCCTTTGTTTGCCCATCATTGGCAGTTATTTTTTCTTTATGACTTGTTTTGTCCATCTTGTTTTGTTTTGTCCAATTGCCTTGATTCTACGATTCTTTGTCTTATTTTTTATTTACCAAAATATTATTCTTATTTCATGTTTTTAGTCTGTTTCCTTCTTAATTTTGGTTGTACGTAATATTGTACATACCTACCATTACAATATAATGAAATACAATTCTAAACTGCCGGATCAAAAGCTTCAAAGATTTTATGTACATATACTGACTATCATTCATAGTGAATTCTCAACGTTTCAAGCCTTCCCAGAAATCTATCCATCACAAAAACTATCTTGACGGCTTTGAGAAGAATGCCGGAATATATCTAACCATACAGGTAGGTAACCAAAGTTAGCAATGTAAAGTTCTTCCCACAAAGATTACAATCAATGCCACTCATACACAGATGCAATGCAATTCTATCGGATTGCGCAATACACGCCGCCGCGCCAAAATCGCATTCCATCCAGGTAGACTGATCATTTTACCTTCTAATAACTCTTGTGACTATTTACTTAGGGATGATATTCCAGCAATCAGTGTGACGTACGATTTGCGAATGAATGTGACGTGGAAATTTTACATGAAATTACTATTGTGTCGCAATTCTCATGCGCGAACCATCAAGACGTTTCTCAAAACTTATTCTTTTGTATGAACGTAGAAAGAATTTTAATGTTTCCGCTTGAACTTGGTATAAAATCGTACAATGAAATAGCACTTTATTGCGTAATGCCGACCCATTTGATAGTCCACAATCATTTTCTTGGCTCATTTAGGTTTCCAAGCATGTAATGTAACGCGGAATAACGTTGGGTGTCTCACTCTTGGGAACGCATTTGATTTCCTATTGTCTATGGATTCATTATCATTGTCAGCTGTTATGGACAAGATCAAATGACCCGAAAGACGGTCTTTTCTTTACAAATAGCGACAAAGAAACAGCTGTAATATAAATAAAAATATTGTTACTAACTGGCGATATTATTCACCTTAGAACGTGCAAAGTATTGCGTGAAATCGCAAGGTGCAAAGATACGTTGCTCCGCTAATGCTTTTTGTTTTCTGAAGCGATATAACATTCCCAGACAGCACTATATATCGATGCATGTTTATCGATCGATATATTACGTCAAACACAGCCACTTTATTGTGTAAAAGCACAGACTAATTAGTCTGTGAGTAAAAGCTTTTTTAGCAGAGCTTTCTGATACCACATAACCTGCGGACTAAAAATGTAGATATATTTGACATTTTCTCTTTGTAACAGGTAATAAAATTATCCTAAAAGATCTAGGAGTATATAAACAGTATGTTCAAAGCTCAGAACTCACACTCATAGATTACCTACACAGTACACGCTGCCACATCATACTTTATAAAATTTGCACTTCATTATCGTTTGAAGAAAACATAAAAATGCAAATAGATGCGAAACTTACAAAATATGCTCCAAGTTAATGCGTTTTATTCTCTGAACTGTGATATTCTAGTCTAGTTTTGCATATCGATGCGCCCAGATCAATACTATGAACATCTTTTCTTATCGCGCAGTTGGTCTAACGATTGCTGTGGAATAGCGAAATACGAGTAATATGAAATTGTAAATTCGTTCTTATTTGCATCAGTCAGCGGAGTGTCACCGTTGTTATTTCAATAACAAAAGATAAAACGTATTTTTTCTTTAAAGTTCAAGCTCTCTGTACCCTGTATAGTAACAACAATGTAAGTTGTATTGTTAAAACATTATGACGTTGCTTTTGCAGACTCAATATTTGTCACTAGCACCGACGGCGACGTCACTCGTTCATAGCACTATAGGTACTACGAATAATTTCCCAGGATGTTTTTACGTTTTTACTTTACCCAATGTAAAGGGGATTTTGATGAAAAGGTACTAAACTAAACAGATACAAATAAATATCTACTATTTAATCATCAAAATATAGTCTAAATGATAACTGCTATCGTTTTAAACCTGCTGGTTAATTATCAATTCCAATTAATGTCAAAATCTTAACCGGAAACAAGTACTTAAACTTTGTAGATAAAATACCTAGTGCACACGGAAACATCGGGAGCTATAAAAACGGGTTGGGCAAGTTGATATATCAACAATTAAACTCGGCATGTTATAAAGCAGTTTTTATTATGCCGTGGGAAAATACAGCAGTGGATCTGTGAATAAATCCTTGCAAAGCCTGTTTTTACACGAGTATTTTGCCTTCTATAAGTAATGTGTAGGTATATAAAATGGAGGAGACGTGTTACGAAGATTCTGCTATGATTTTTCGATATTTTGAAAGTTTGGGATTTTTGGGATTCATGTTTTAATTACTTAATGTAGCTTTAATAATACATTAGTTAATTGCTATGACCCCAAGCTTTCATAAAACTGATAAATATTCTTGAATTTTAAAACTTGGAGAATGAACTAACCTTGACTCCCCCAAGCTGAATTAAAGGATAACACAAAAACAAGACCGAGAATAATTCCTTAACATCAACTATGACATTTGGCGCATGAAACATCCCCCTATCATTACGGGTAAAGCCAGGTGCTCAAACAAATGGTGAGGCACGTGCGAGCGACATCTGCCGGCAAAAAAAAACGGGAAAAAGTAATAATAAAATTATTTATCTTTACACCAGTTTATTAACGTGTGGGGAACATGTCGATATGGGGGAATGTCGATAAAAATGTAAAGAAACGCATGTGTTACGTACACATGCGTTTCTTTCTTTCTGGCGTACCTACCCACAGTATGTCAGTAGGTACTGCAGGACATCACATAGTTTAGTTAGGTACCTATACTTTTAATTGCTATCTAGGTATATGGTGTCGTTACTCGCTGTAGAAAAGGAATATGCTATTTTACTTGGTAGGTAATATTGGCATTGCATTGAATGGAATTTAGTAAAGTAACACTTCAATATGAAATTATGTAACAAATGATGATTTTCTTTCAAATGAATCCTGCATTCGATAGTTACTCATTAATTTCCGACGATAGTACTAAAATCATCTACCAGTCGTATTCGAAAACTTCTTTCACTAATAGAAAGCTACATTATCCCCGAGGGTTATAGGCTAATTTTTATCCCGGAAACGCGGGTGAATCCGCGGGGAACAGCTAGTTATCGATAAAGTCCCAACCCTACGCTATCTCTTGCGAGACATCTGTTCTATTTTTACTCTATCATCCATCTGCTTCTTCCCACAAAGCAACATTTGCAGTCAAATTGCATGGAGTTTCCTGTCATAAGCTTTAATTCAAAGGATATAAAGGCTGAATTTCTTTAATATTGCTATCATAAAATCAAAAAAAAAAACTCGGTTTAGTACAAAGACATAAAAGTAAAAGGTTTTCCGCAGAAGGTTCAGTCTTTTGATCGTTACATGAATGGTTAACTTTTGTTTGGTTATCTATCGTCGTTTAATCGGGAGGTTCTCTGGGTGATATCCTTTTTATTTGCTTTGCTTGAATTCCTTTTTTTGATGGGTACCTACAGTCTTTTTTTTTCATGTAACATTGATTCTCAATAAATTACTTTAAAAGATTTATAAGTGCTATAAAATCATTATAGCTACATAGAAAATGTAGGCGGAGAACATTAAAATAGGAATTTGCAGTGAGATTAACGGACATGTCATAAACTAAAGACCTGATTGAGCACTCGTGTGACTTCCTAAAGAACTATTAAACCTGACCATTTAGAAATTTAAAAGTTAACCTTATTGTCATAAAATCTAAATTCTATCATCAATTTTCCAGGACTGCCATGGACCTATGCAAGATGACAAGGCCGTAGCAGATGAGGTGCAGAACTACGAGCTGATCTCCGGCTATCAGAATGATACGCACACTACTGTCGAGTTCAGAAGGCAGTTAGATACGTGCGATAAGGAAGATATTGTTATTGGTGTGAGTAAAGTTTTGTAGCTTTTTAATAATTTTTAATTTGACTGGGTATTAGGCGCTTGTTGAAATATTGAAGGATAAACTAAAGACTAGAAAGCTTGAGCTTTCGGTGAAGGAAAACATCGTAAGGAAGCCATAGCATAGTAGTGAGACTTAGTATAGTTGAACTCGCTCTCAAGTTGAAAATCTGTCAAAAAGGACTTGCCGGTATTCCAGCGCGTGAAAGCCAGTGGAAGGTCGGCAACACTTTGGCAATCCCATCAGTATTGCTTATATCCTTAAGCGACGGTAGGTACATACCAAGTAGACCACCTGCCGTCAGGAATGGTTGTCAGCCTTCTCAGTGAGTGACCTTGTTTTTAACCTGACTGGTAACTGAAAAAAGGGTAAATATTTTGTTATATCTACAGGAAGACACAACCCAAGTTCTCTGGTCGTTAGGACCCGATGGTTCAGATGGACAACTCTTGAAACATGTGAAGAGCGGATCGAAGCCACTTAGACTTCTGCAGCCGGTTTCTAAGCCTGACTCTATACCCTTAAGGCATTGGGACGTCAAATTAAATAATGTGAGTATCTATACAAAATATATTTTTTACAACGTCGGGAAAAAAACATTGCTCGTCCAGACGAGCCCCGCTTACCACCAGTGGTAAGCGGGTATCGTATAAGCACTTGCAACAACCAGGGTATCGTTTTCGCTCTAGCGACCTTACTCACTCGCAGGAACATTTTGATGCGGTATTCTGTAACTTCCTTAGTCCAGCTGCTCTTTGAATGAAAAAACATTAAATGTAATTAACTAGGTAGTTGTTTCTTTTTCCCACCAGCTTTCCCGGGATAATAATAATGTAATTACCCTATATTACTCGGATATAGTGAAGTTTTCTATCTGCTCCTCGCCTAGCTGTTCCTCTCTGTTTCACTCGCGTTCCCGGGATAAAAAGTTACCTATAACCTACAGGGATAATGTATACCTATAGCGTCCTATTAGTGTAATTCAAATCGGACCAGTAACTCCGGAGATTAGCGCGTTCAAACAAACAAACTCTTCAGCTTTATTATTAAGTAGTATAGATATTGTGGCGGACGATGACGTAAATTTAGGTAAAATGTATAAATAGAAATATTTTTTTTAATTTGGTTTATCAATATGTTTCTTTTATGTGTTTTTGGGTTATTTCCCGCAGTTTATAGTAAGTAAGATTATGTTTTTGTGTAAGCTAATTGTTTATATTGTATATGTGTATAACCATCTAACCCGATAGAACAGGGATTTGGGAGAAATTAAGCTTTTTAAGTAGAAATGTATATCTTTTTTGAGAATTTATGTATAAACTGTGTAATAACTTTAAGATAGATTAAGCTGGTATCGACAACGTGAATTCATTGGAAAGACCTCATTGCAGGCAATGTTTAAGGATAAAATCATTTTTGTAGCGATACTAGATCACAAGTAAATTATGTAAATAATGAAAATCTATAAGACATTTGAACAATGTTAGAGAACAAAATAATTATTATAATGCATGGCTCTCGATACGGTAAGACCGAAGTCTTGAACGGACATCAGTGTCTTTAGTATTTAATTCGAATATTCAGTTGAGTAGAATTCACGCATAAAAACAGGAAATTGTATCAAGTCGGCCAGTGATCACGTGTGTAATAAATAAGTGATTATGATACAAAGTTATATGCAAATATAGTATACAGTCCATTTAAACAAAGTGTTTTTATTGAGGGGAAAAGTACCTGGGTAGTTGGGTTATCGACACTGCAAAGAAACAGTCGAAACTCACGAGCTGGGAACCCCACAAATTGGTACTTCGAAGCCGGATTTGAATGATCAGCTCGAAGAAAGTGACCATCAGCACAAACCGGTTAAACACGTGATTAAGATACAAAGTTTTGTATCTAGTCGGCCAGTGATCACGTGTTCAAGCCAACCGGATTTGTCAGGGAATTGGGGCATCAGATCCTTGGGTTCCACCACGATTTGGTGTGACAGGATCAGAACCGGGACCAACACCGCATAGGTGCGCCGAGATCGTCGAGGGAAGAACACCGAATGGTGCGACGAGTTCGTCGGCACATCGCCGAGTGAAGAACACCGAACGGTGCAACAAGTTCGTCTCGAGATCGCCGAACGAGCGAAGAGGACGACGCAACATCACCCAACGGTGCGACGATTTTCTCTCGAGACGCCCAGTGAAGAGGTCGTCGTGTGAAAAACACCGAACGGTGCACCGAGTACGACGCAACATCGCGACGAGATCATCTCAAGAGAAGCAAGAGTTTGTTACCTACGTCGTTAAGCGTGTGACAAACTCGTCTCGACACATAAGTGTCATTAAACAAGTGGTGAATTCGTTTTTCTCTATCTCACACGAGTAACGAATTCATCGCAGTATCAAAGAACGTGCGAACAGGACGACGCAACATCACCCAACGGTGCGACGAATCGTCTCAAGAAGCAAGCTTGTCGAGTTTGTTACCTACGTCGTTAAGCGTGTGACAAACTCGTCTCGACACATAAGTGTCATTAAACAAGTGGTGAATTCGTTTTTCTCTATCTCACACGAGTAACGAATTCATCGCAGTATCAAAGAACGTGCGAAGAGGACGACGCAACATCACCCAACGGTGCGACGAATCGTCTCAAGAAGCAAGCTTGTCGAGTTTGTTACCTACGTCGTTAAGCGTGTGACAAACTCGTCTCGACACATAAGTGTCATTAAACAAGTGGTGAATTCGTTTTCTCTATCCCACACGAGTAACGAATTCATCGCAGTATCAAAGAACGTGCGAAGAGGACGACGCAACGCAACATCACCCAACGGTGCGACTATAAGAAAAACGTTTAGGCGGATTTGCCGCGGCTCTTGAACGCCGGTCACCTAACGGTGCCAAACGATCGGTGTCTCGAGTCTTTATGTAAGTTGCGTCTCACCACGTTAGATAGATAAGAAGTAGATGTCGACATCTCAAACTTAAACTCAAGTTCAATCTCAAGTTTAAACTCAAGTTAAATCTCAATTAAAGCCTCAATCTCAAGTTCAAACTTAAATTCATTCTCAAGCTCGATCTCGGGCTCGATCTCAAGTGCGATCTCAGGCTCGATCTCAAGTGCGATCTCAAGCTCGATCTCAAGTGCGATCTCAGGCTCGATCTCAAGTGCGATCTCAAGCTCGATCTCAAGTGCGATCTCAAAAAACTTATTTTGAGTAGTTTTTTTAGTACATTGCAAAAAAAGGCATTAGCGCCAAAAGATGTCGACGTCTAGAAGCCCAGTCCGCACTCGTCAAGCGGCTGAGAGGCGACGCCATGAGAAGCCCCCCGCGTCCCCGTCTGAGTTAGACGTGCCCGTGAATCCGCAGCTCAGTCACGCGCGCCACGCGAGGAGTGAATCCGACGTAACCTATAAGTTCTCGACTGAACGGTCACCGCCCGCGATCGACATGATACCACGTCGTACTCGTTTGTCTACGCTCCGCGCTACAGACAGAGGATCGCGCGCTTCGTCCGTGCGTTCTCAGCGATCTTCCGCCAGCACTTCAACGCGTCTCAGGTTAGCTGAACTGGAGGCGGACGAAAGATTAGCAGAGATTCGTACAAATCTCATCAAAGAGAGACAAGCAGCAGAAGCAGCAGCAACAGCAATAGAAGCAAAAGCAGAAAAAGAAGCAGCAGCAGCAGCAGCAGCATCAGCAAAAGCAGCAGCAGCAGCAGCATCAGCAAAAGCAGCAGCCGCAGTAGAGTTACGGCGAATTAAAGATTGCACTGAATTGGCTGAGATTCAGGCAAAACTCGTTGAAAAGAGACTTGCTGTTAATGTCGCTACGATACAAGAAGAATCGGGCAGCATATGCGACCATGAGACTGTAGACACAGAATGTAAAGTCACTGACTGGATTCGGCATAGCGCTGTACGGAGGGAGCTCGAAGAGCCCGAACTTGTCGGTACAGAAAGCCATGAGAAGTACCGCTCACCATCACGAGAAAAGGCTACAGATCCACCTCCTCCGATTGCATCGAATCGTGTCACAATGAGGACTGCGGATCCAACTCCTCCGATTGCGCCAAATTGTTTCATAACGGAAACACCACGTCGTCCTAGATCACCTACGCCGACACGATCAAAAGACCGAGCGATTGATCGACTAGCAGATGCCCTAGGACAAATGAACAAAAGTAGACCGATACCCAGACGTACGCCAGACTTGCCTATCTTTAGCGGCGCCAGAGGGGAATGGTTATCATTTAAAGCGGCCATGATAGAATCTGTTAGCCTCTACGGTTTTACACAAGCAGAAAATCTAGCTAGACTCAGGACATGCTTACGAGGAGAAGCACGTGAAGCAGTCTCGTCATTAATGTATGCAGCGACCGATTCAACAATAATCATGGAAACATTAGAACAATGTTTTGGTCGTCCAGAGATGATCATCAATTATGCGTTTGACGAAATAAAGAAGTTGCCGCCACAAGGCGGAACATCTGACGAACAAAACAAGTTTGCCATCAAGTTGCAAAACATCGTGACGATGATAAACTGTGTTGATAATAAAGGGTATCTACAGAATCCAATGATTATGCAGTCAGTTGTAGAAAAATTGAGCCCATTCCTCAAATCAAAATGGTATGATTATGCAGATGAATCTGTGTCTAAGTCAGAACCAGAAATCATTACATTGTCACGATTCTGTATGCGTGAAGCGAAACACGCCATAAAATATTCATACGATTCCAAGAATACGTCGGAAACCATACGTGCTGTACCGAAACAGGAACCTCGACATCGGACATTGGATCGTAGTCGCAGAGCTCCCGTGTATGCTACAACAGAGACGCTACCGAAAAGGAGCGAGTGTTACTGTTGCGGAGCCGAACACGAAACAACGAAATGCGCTAAGCTCGTGGCTATGCCCGTGGTAAAACGATGGGAATGGGTACAGGAAGCACACGTCTGTTTCCAGTGTATGAATAATAAACACAGAAGGTACACATGTAAAGCAAAGAAATGCGGGGTGGATGAGTGCCGCCAAGCACATCACGCGCTGTTACATGTGACGAAGAATGAGGAGTTGTCAAGCGAACCGACTCAGAATGATCATTCCGTGAATACGGCTTCAGCACATAGTATCACCAATGACCAAGTGCTAATGAAAGTGTGTCCTATTGTAATTAAGACACAGAACGGCCAGGAATTAAATACGTACGCGTTATTCGATGAGGCGTCAACAATAACGCTGATCGATGAAGAGATTGCCGGGATGGTCGGAGCCGAAGGCCCGACCAGAGCGTTACATATATACGGAGTCATGTCGAATCAGCGAGTGTTGAATAGCCAGATTACGAACATCGAGTTACGCGGAAAGGGCCAAACAGACTTTCATACGATTAAAGCACAGACGGTTAGGAATTTACAATTGACCAGTCAGGTGATGAAGTCAGACGTATTGAAACACAAACATCTAAGCACGCTTAGACCAGAGAACGTGTGTTATGAGTATGCCAGACCACGCATACTCATCGGTGCTAATTACTGGGACCTGATAGTAACGCGAAAGTTATTGTCCGGACGAAGAGGTCAACCAGCTGCGTCACTCACACGATTGGGTTGGGTTATACACGGAACCATACCCAGAAACGTTGTAACACAAGAAGATGAAACAGTGTTACACGTGCGAACAGTTCAAGAGTTCCAGAAGAGTTCAGTTACGAATGACCGAGACGAAGACCTGAGTAAACTCGTCAAGAAACATTTCGATATTGACGCGCTAGGGGTTTCCATGAAAAGAAAGCCTATCGCAAAGGATGAACGCGCTAAGGAAATCTTCAATAACACGGCTAAGCAAGTGAATGGTCGTTTTGAAGTTGGACTACCTTGGGCAGATGATGAGGTAGTGTTACCACCAAGCTACAACATGGCTATGAGCCGGCTACGCGGGATCGAAAAGAAAATGGACAGATCACCGTCGTTTAAAGAAGCATACACAGCACAGGTGAACGGCCTGCTGGAAAAGGGATACGCAGAACGATGTCAAAAAGACCACACAGAAGACAAGTGCATGTGGTATCTGCCCCATTTTGCAGTAGTTAATCCAAACAAACCCGGCAAAGTTAGGATGGTATTCGATGCAGCCGCACGCACCAGTGGAACGTGCCTTAACGATGCGCTGCTCGATGGACCGGACCTTTTGCAAACATTGTGCGGTGTTTTGTTTCGGTTCAGAAAGAAACCGATTGCTGTAACAGCAGACATACGGGAAATGTTCCTCCAGATAAAGATCAAACCTGAGGACCGCGTAGCACAACATTTCCTGTGGCGAAGAGATAACCGCGCAGACCCGCCACAGACATACGTGATGACATCTATGATATTTGGTGCTCGAAGTTCACCCTTTATGGCGCATAGCGTGCGAGATAGGAATGCGACAGATCACAGGGATACACATCCGCTCGCATTCCACGCTATAACGCAGAATCATTATATGGATGACTGGTTGGCCAGCTTTGATTCAGAAGAAACAGCAGAACGAACAATAGCTGAAGTGCAACAAGTTCATGCCAAAATAGGATTTGAACTGGCGGGATGGAACTCTAACTGCCCTAGGCTGTTAGCACATATCCCAGAAAAGAACAGAGCGCAAGCACCAAAGGAACTCGGGGCAAACGTACACGAGTACGGGAAAACGCTAGGAATCTTATGGATTCCCGGAACGGACGAATTGGCATTTAATACCGCCATGCCTCGTGTTCCCGAAGAGGTGAAAAATGGCAAGCGCACGCCAACAAAACGGGAAGCGCTAGGGGCAGTTATGTCCATTTTTGACCCACTAGGGTTACTTAGCCCATTTACCATCGCCGCCAAAATCATGTTGCAGGGACTGTGGAAACAGAAAGTGGGATGGGATGATCCGTTACCACTGGAGGAATCAACCGTGTTTAAAGAATGGTTAGACGATCTGACATTCATAAGCGACCTCCGTTTGCCACGTTGCTACAGTTACGACAAAAGTGTTCGTATACAACTGCACGTGTTTTGTGATGCGAGTGAACAAGCATTCGCTACAGTAGCGTATTGGCGTTACGAATATGAAAATGGGGAAGTTGGCGTCGTGCTGGTGGCCGGTAAGGCCAAGGTTGCGCCTATGAAGCCGCAGAGTATTCCAAGAATGGAGCTGCAGGCTAGTCTGATAGGCGCACGACTAGCAAATGAGATTCTAAACCATCATCACGATAAGATAAAGCCCGAGGTTATCTTGTGGAGTGACTCTAAAACCGTTCTACATTGGATCAGAAATGACTCCACTAGATATACTCCATATGTGGCACACCGATTGAGTGAAATCGCAGAGTTGACGTGTGTTGACCAGTGGAAGTGGGTACCTACGGCACACAATGTGGCCGATGATGCAACCCGTCCAGGCAACACACGATTGCAAAGCGGAGATCGCTGGTTTACGGGCCCAACTTTTTTGTTTGAGTCGGAAGACCGTTGGCCGAAAGAAATCGACACATGTCTAGAGCAACGCGAAGTAGTAGAGGCACATACAAGTACGGGACGTTGATGTGCGGACGCGAGGGTATTTTCTGACGGCCAGTTAGGTGTCTCATCGTCCTCCCAAATTATAATGAAGGCTGCGAAGATCTGCGCCGGAGGGAGAATGTGGCGGACGATGACGTAAATTTAGGTAAAATGTATAAATAGAAATATTGTTTTAATTTGGTTTATCAATATGTTTCTTTTATGTGTTTTTGGGTTATTTCCCGCAGTTTATAGTAAGTAAGATTATGTTTTTGTGTAAGCTAATTGTTTATATTGTATATGTGTATAACCATCTAACCCGATAGAACAGGGATTTGGGAGAAATTAAGCTTTTTAAGTAGAAATGTATATCTTTTTTGAGAATTTATGTATAAACTGTGTAATAACTTTAAGATAGATTAAGCTGGTATCGACAACGTGAATTCATTGGAAAGACCTCATTGCAGGCAATGTTTAAGGATAAAATCATTTTTGTAGCGATACTAGATCACAAGTAAATTATGTAAATAATGAAAATCTATAAGACATTTGAACAATGTTAGAGAACAAAATAATTATTATAATGCATGGCTCTCGATACGGTAAGACCGAAGTCTTGAACGGACATCAGTGTCTTTAGTATTTAATTCGAATATTCAGTTGAGTAGAATTCACGCATAAAAACAGGAAATTGTATCAAGTCGGCCAGTGATCACGTGTGTAATAAATAAGTGATTATGATACAAAGTTATATGCAAATATAGTATACAGTCCATTTAAACAAAGTGTTTTTATTGAGGGGAAAAGTACCTGGGTAGTTGGGTTATCGACACTGCAAAGAAACAGTCGAAACTCACGAGCTGGGAACCCCACAGATATAGATTAGTATAGATCAATAATATCATTGGCATGTGATGAAATCTGCTAAGAATACACTGCAAAACAGGTATGAAATCCTAATAAACAATCAAGTTTTAATTAGTTGAGATTATATTCATTCTCTGAGATTAGCATTAGGCAAAAAAGTGCCACAGGCGCTAGGTGTTAGTCTAGTTTTTCATGCTTACATCTACCTACATCTATTTAGCTACAAAACAAAAAAAAAACTAATTTATGTTCGTACCATTACCTCATTCCATCTAGAGTTCTCATAACTAAAGTAGGTTTTTATTTCAGCAAAAAATTGAATCAGTTTTTGTTACTTTGTATAAAATCTTTTGGTACGTTAAATAACTTCATTTATTCTAGCTAGTACACTAGTTATTCTACTAAGATATTAAGGTGACTCCAAATTATGTAACATGTTATAAAAATTTAGTTAATATCCACAATATTTGCGTTCCACAATAGGTATAGAGTTCACCTTATGTGGTAATTATGTTATACATAATTATATAAATTATGGACCCTTTCGAGCACAGCTAACATTGTACATTACAAGATGTAGGAGAGAGAAAAATAGTACCTCACATCCTTTCTACTTTATTGAAATAAGTTTTATAACATGTTATGTTATATGGATTCGCCATAGAGAACTATGGTATGGGACCATTTTGCTTTGATAATTCGTAACTATGTAGTAGGAAGTAAAAATATATATTTACACCCAAACACAGGACAAACATACATGGTCAGGTACACAATGTCTGTCCTGGATGGGAATCGAACCCACTACCTGTGTCTCAATCAACCACGCCAACTGGCCCGTCAAACAAATGTAAACACACATTTATAAGTAGGTAGTATTAGGTATGTAGTTATAGAATATCAGTTATCTTGTTTTCGTAGAACAAGGTTTTGCTTTGTTTGGGATCAGATGGCAGTGTGTGAAAAATTAACATTGGATAATTAATTATTACTTCTACTATATAAGTAGGTAGATACTAATTTTTTTACTGGTAAATATTTTCATAAGATTCCTTTTTCAGCTTACAATACCTCATGTCATGGCAACACTTTTCTGGTGCAAGATCTTCAAAACTCCAGACTTACCTAAAAAACACCACATTGTTGGCTACGAACCTTTAATAGACAGTAGACCAATAAGGAATGGAATACCAGTGCTAGAGAAAAACAGTCTTTCACCAGTCCATCATATGGTCCTATATGAATGTGCTTACGACGAGGACAAACATTTGTGGAACACTTGGGCGGATAGCGATGGATACTTTGGACCTAATAGACCAAGTGCTTGGGCAACTTGTGCAACGCCTATTGCAGCTTGGGCGATGGGATCGCAAGGTGAGCAAATATTTGTGTATTTCTATCTCCAATAAAGACTTGAAGTAACAAACAGCTTTTTAAAGCATCTGTCCCACTGCCGGCGATTACCAAGATGTGAGTTGTGTAACTTGTCTAGCAATCCATAAATTACGTCACAAGAATGTCATGCTTCTTGAAACCCCCCGTCCTTGTCACAGGTGGTCATATTTTTAATGACCCCTCACCACTGATGTGACTTCACATATTATTATGCAATTTAAATTACAAACCAAAATATATGCAAATTAGACCTGAGGTTTATTATTAGGTTATTAGTCATTTTAAAGTTTTTCGATAAAGTTAAATACTTCAAAATTAGATGTGACTATTTATAGTTTTTTTTAAGTTTTTCTATAAAGTTCAAATACTTCAGATTTAGGTAAGTACATCACATCGTCACGAAGCTTATGACTACCCCATCCCAAGGGGTGGTTTTTGTCGACCTACTTCTTCCCTCGACGTAATTTATGGATTGCCCCCTAGAAAAACAAGTTGGCGAGCAATAAGCAGCGATCTGCCAAGCGAGTGTCACTGAGAGAGATTTTTCTTTGATAGCTCTCGTCGCTGCGACAAATTAGTAGAGACAGAGAGAGCTCTTGCCAGCAGCAGTATGAACAGTCAGCGAATATTTATCTCTTATTATTGACAATATTGTATTATATATATAGGTATAGATATTATGGTCCTTTTTTATGCTATTCGCTTCTTGGTACAGGTGCCTAAATTTTTAAAATCTGAATTGTGCGGATCGTAAATTAAATTTATCTCCCTACATAATCTACCGTAACATCTTAACATAAAATCTACATTTCCCATTTCTTAAGTTAATTAACACAGTTGATAATTTTCAGGTGAATTCCTTCCCGAGAACGTCGGCATCCCTCTAGGCGAGAAAGGAGGTGTCTCATACTACATGCTTGAAGTTCATTATGATAACCAGGCGCTGCATGACGGTAATGTATAAATATCTACACTAATAATATTATAAAGAGAAAAAAAATAAACTCAAAAACTATTGGACCGATTTAAAAAAAAAAATCACAGTAGTATGCTATATTATCACTGAGTAACATAGGCTTTCCTTTAAGTAGGTACTTTAGGTACTTATCCCTATGAAAACTGTAAGTATCTATCTTTTTTATCTCCTTGGGCATACTTTCAATTAGTAGTGTACCAATGACCTGCAAAACGTGACAGGCACCAATTTCAACCCCACATTTTTCCTTCCAGTATTGGACAGTTCAGGTATTCGAGTCCACTTCACGCCAGCTCTGAGGAAGCATGACGGAGCACTTCTTGTCGCCGGTATCGGTGTGTCAGCACTACATGTCATCCCGCCCAAACAGAGGCAGTACAGAACCGTCGGGATTTGCAGCTCGGATTGCACTGAAAATGTAAGTAACTCATGTATTGAGACCACAAGAAGAGGTAGATGCAATACTACTTGTATAGTATGTTCGTTAAAGTCACGAAAAAAGAGTAGTGTTTTCAGTATTCATGTATGAGTTTATTTATTCTTATACAAGCTCCTAGATCAGATCCTGTAGTGTGTTTTATAATTTGTATTGTTAGAATCTGTATGTTATCCCGGGTGAATTATGATACCTACGCCACACATGAATAAAATAAGTATGCACTAGTAAAACTTGGTGACAACAAATATTTTGAGTTAACAGAAGGTTATTTTGTTAGGTGTCCACTTAATTCCCGCTTGCTTCATTATAACGTAAACCTGCATTATAATGCGAATTAAAGAATCTCGAATATTAAAACAAAAATATACTTACCTTCCATATCCCAAAAAGACTGTTTGAAAAATCCATAAAGTTTAATTCTTTATTATATTGCCAAGTATCAAAACAGTTTCAATTAATAAGCATAATTTTATATTCAAATAGTTATCCAATATCCACCGGATGGCCGAAGTACTTGACCGGCGCTTAAATGCAAATACTATGCGCATGCGCCACCGTGCGTAGTGTAGGCAAGTAATTCACAAAGTAGGTGGATTGTTTTGTAATACATACATACAAATTATTTGTTGTCATAATGATAAATTACAACTCTTACGTGAAATGGTGAATGAAATGATAAATAGTAGGTAATTATTAAAGTAAGTCTATGTTATCACGGCTAAACTACGGAACTGATCTTGATTTAAAGTATTTTTTTTGTCTCGGGAATGCAACAGCTGAGGCTGCCATTGTCTTAAGAGTTATGGAAATGAAAGTGGATGGATATATGGATAGAAGATAAACGAAAAAGAGACGGATAGAATGTGTGAAAGATAATTATGAGGGAAAAGAATAAATGCCGATACAACCGATAAAAGGGATTTATGGAAGAAGTGATGTCGGAACGAACGTAACCTTTTTAAAACACAATTTATTATGTTTTTAGACATTGCCCGATGAAGGTATCAATATCGTCTCAGTTCTACTACATGCACATGGTACCGCCAGAAAGATTTCATTGAAGCATGTCCGGGGGAAACAAGAACTTCCTAGGATATCTGAGGTAATTCTAATCCTTGTGAATTAATTTTACTTGTATGGGGTCTATTTCATTTCCCTGCCATCTGTTCTCAATAATTTAAAACTAAATGTTAAAATGAGTTTATTCATCTACAATTTCTAATTTTCATGATAGTTCACCTAATTTTTAATAGATGGCGCTGTTTTGAATATGTAAATTTAGTTGTGATTTTCTATGGTAGATGGCGCTGTTACGGTTTTTTTTATTATATATTTTTTTCAGGAAAATTCATACGACGCACGGTATCAGCAATCCCGCATCGTTCCTGGTGGTAGAAAATTCCGCAAAGGCGACACGATGATAACAGAATGTACTTACGATAGTACTTCGCGCGATAAACCGATTTTAGGCGGCTATTCTGCTACCCAGGTGAGCACATAAAAGAAGTCTCAATTTCATTTAATTTCGTTTTCAAATCAAAGTATAAATTTCACAATGGTTTATGAGTAGGTAGGTATTCTGAGTGAAATATTATAAGAGGGATATGTCGTCATTCAACTCGTACTTCTTTTTATTGGCCCTTCTTTTGAGCTGATGACATTCTGCTAATTTGTGTTTATGGGCAATCCGTTATCTAATCTCATGTATAATTTGCAGGAGATGTGTCTATCGTTCGTACTGTACTACCCTCGGACGGAGCTCGCTGGTTGCTACTCGATGACTCCTGTCCAGGAATTCTTTGAAACATTCGGTGTCAAAGAATTCTACGGACTCAACTTTACACAAGTGGAAAATATATTTTTATCTTCTGGGTGAGTTATGTTCTTGCCTCATTATGTTTTTTTTTATCCCTTATCGTTCCGCCCCGCGGTTTCACCCACGTTCCCGAGGATCTTGCGTTTTCTCGTAATAAAAACTGTCCTATATGTTATTCCATTATCTATCTATGTGGAAAGTTTCATAAAAATCTTTTCAGCTTATATGTTACATCAAAATTTTCACGTTTATAATATTAGCTAGAAGTGAGGATCGTGGCACTAATGAGAGAAAGGTTACCTATTCCATTTTTAACTTTAGTTTTCATGAAAACTGCAAATGTAGGAGGTATAATCAGCTATCTGATTTCCACTCGGCTTGGTTTAGGATCAGATAGCCATGTGTGAAGTATCTCCCAGGATGTTCGATCCCCAACAATATACTTTTATTAAAATAAATATTTGATTTCAGGAGTTTCGACAATTTGCCACCTCAAATGATAGACGTGAAACAACATAGCTCTGAAGAAACCGCCAAGCAGGGGGATGACCAGGGCGTTGGGTTGATGAGTAAGTAAACTAAGCTCTTATGAATTGAAATGTATTATGGTTATTTATTACATACATTTTAAATGCCTATTGGAATTAATTTTGTGATTATCGCATGAAACGTTATGTCAAATTGATTATTGTATTTAATCATTATGCTTTTAAAATCTACTTAAATTCATACGATATCAATAATGGACATTTGCAATAAAGGCACCAATTTACAGTTCTATAATGTTTTATGCATAATAGATTAATATATAGCCATTCGCCTTATTCGCTAATCGCAATATTACAACTCATAGGTGCATGAAATTGACGTAATGAATTAAAAATCAAACTGTGGACACGTAGTATTCTATCTCTTTGCTGATAACCATCCACCGTAATGAGATATCTCTATCGACATAGATAATTCCAAAGTGTAACTGTGTCAAATTCCTAGCGACGTCAGTTGCTTTATCGTAGCCACTGTATAGGTTTATTATATCATTCTTTGGTCGTAGTGTATTTTTTTTTTACTATTTATAGGCCTGTGTTTGACCACAATCTTACCGTGGTCAGGGATGATGTGGCCGATGGTAGTAAGCACACAAAGCCTAGAAGGGAACTGGCTCTCAAGTGCAGCTGTCGGAACACACCGGAAGGTGCTTGGCGACAGATTTTCAATTTGAGGGTGGTAGCCAGCCAGGCGGGTACTACAAAGTAACCTACCACCGTGTTATGGTTTCCTCACAATCCCTCATTATTTTAATTAATTCAACAGAGGAATTAGTAATCTGGGAGCCGTCTGAATTTCGCAACAAGTCGTTTATGGCGCATCTTAATGAGATGCCGTGGACTGAGTCCCTCCTTACCGAACAGATTGAGAAAACCTTGTATCGAGGCATACACATGACCTTCTGTAAGAAACGGAACGACTCTTGGGGCGTGGTAAGTATTTTTTTTTTCAATAAAATTTTAAGGTTTCGCTTTATTTAGATTTAGAGATATATTTAGCAGTAAACAAGTATAGCTCCCTCATGGCAAGCGGTCAGCGTAACCTTTTTGAAAAATCTTATGCTGTTGTGCTGAGAACCAGACTTATTTATTAGGGTTTCCCATGTCGAAATAAAAAAAATACTAACTCAATTTTTCAAATTTTTCAGCCAATCCAATTCGAAAACTATCCAAACTTCACGGAGCTTATAAACAACGAAACAGCTGAAAAATCCTGTCATTACAAAAGCGAAAGATTACCTTCAGTTACGAAATCAGCTAATCGATCAATGAAAACAAACTCATTTATATTTACCGCCATATTGGCAGTATGCACAATGATCATAGTCGCGCGGTAATAAAAAGTGTTAGCTCTGTCAGAGCCAATGATTTGTCTGTTGTTTTTTTTAAATTGCTATTACGATTGTTTTGGAAAAACACTTTGAATTATCACATCAATGATAAAGTATTATATTGCCAAATTATGTATCATAATTTTGTCTTTATGTACAGTTTTTTTTTATGTTTTTGTTGCAACGCTCTATTATGGTCAATGCCAAAGGATAATACAGTATGAGATGACTCGTCGAAGAGTGTTGTTCACTCTTGTGTAAATTTTTGCCAAATTGAATTAATTTGAAAGTCGAGTCTAAAAATACGAACAAAATGCGTTTTATAAATAAAATGAGAGAATGTTTTTTTAGTGATTTTTGTACTTATGAGTTTTTGCTCATGAAACTTTACTATAATTATAGAGCGTGATTGTATACTGCAATTAGGTATACCATGGTGGTATATAATTAATTTTTACTGCATTTTACACGAATATAATTCTGGACTGATTTGAATTAATTATTCCATTTTTTTTAGATTCCTATTGACGATATATTCCATGCAAATAGTGTGTATAGTTTCTAATATTATAATATGCATGCATACATACATAATAAAGGGTTAGGTTAAGTGGAATCTTAAAATACGGATTAAGAATGTACCTAGATATTATGTTTGTTTCTTTTTTCTACTTTGGTATTTATTTTATTACTCTTATAACTATAGTCTTCATTCTAAAAAACCCTTTTTGAGATTTCGCTTAGCAATCAACCGATTTCATTGCAATGCAAAATATTATGCTATGTTTATTGTATCTTAATAATTATTTGTACAGTTTTTATTTCGTAAACAATTGCTCTCTCAGTTGTTGTCCCTTGTTTAGAATAATCACAAGTCAGGAATATTCAATAAAATGCTCCGGTAAAATATACGTATATTTTTTAGTATTGATAAAGTTTAATTATAATAAATTATTTAAACCAAATAGAACTACAGATATTCCTTCATGTTCATGTCCTATTGTAAAATTCAATTTTTTAATTGTTGAAATTCCAAACATTTGCAACCTTAGGTATAGACAAAGGGCTGTCAGTAAGCTCTAATATTTCAAACTGTAATTCATAATATAAAGCAATAATTGTAGAAATGTAGGGTATTTTTGTAAAATGTATCATCGATGTACGTATGTATACAATAACCTTCCTTTTTTGAAGTCGGTTAAAAAATTTACACTTTGGCTTAGTAAATAATTTGATAAGTGAATGAAAAACTGTATTGTAAGATTCATATGAATTTTATTGTTTTATACGTCAAGTCATAATGTTTAGAACGAACAATTTGCATTTTTTTTAATTTATACCCGGTAAGGGTTTTAGTTCTAAGTATACGCTTAGTAATTAAGTTTTATTTATTTAAAAAGTCAATATAATATGTTTTATTAATTTCATTATGGATATTTTATTTCTAACCATTAACATTTAAATAAATACAATAATATTTTTTAAATAAATTAAAATAATACTAACTAAAATAAAAGTAAAAACTAAACTAGGTATTTAAAAATAAACAAAATTGCCATTTTGTGTGCCAAGAAAGCTGAAAGCATTCCCTAGTTTAATGGAAAAATAATGTTTATTTTATTTATCATCTCATTTTTTTTTTATGTCTGAATTTTATAATTATAATAAGAAACTAATGATAGCTGCATTCTTTCGGTCGTAGTGACATACATAGTAATTATATTAATATTACAACTATTAACTTGAAATAACTTCAGAAGTAGGCAGCGAATTGCTTGATGCTTCTATAGGATCTTCAGTGTTAAATTCAGGATCGGAATTAGAAATAGAATTTGTAATTCCAATATCCGAATCGTTATTTTCAAACTTAGTGCTTCGAATTTCTGTAGTAGTTGTTATGAAAGAATTAGGATTAACGCTGTTAGCATTAGTTGTCATTATATAATTTGGAACAGTTGATATAGAATTAAGTGTAGCGGAATCAGTAGTTCCTAATTCAGAATTCGAATTTGGAAGCCCAGAATTTGATTTATCAGTTTCAAATTCAGAATTTGGAGTTGGAGTGATAGGATTTATGAACGTATTTGGTCTTTGTGGATAAGTCTGTGTATTATTCCTGTGACTTTCAAGTGCTTGCCAGTTGATGAACCAGAAGGGTTGATTGTCTATTGGCAATTTGCTGAGGCGGTCAATCAGGTCTCTATCACCATTGGCTTCTATTGGCAGCCTTTGGGTTGTGACATCTCCTTCGCCAACACTGGAATTAAAAGTAAGAAATTAGGTGAGGTTCTTGCTGGCATAAAGCTGCCTGGAGCGGAGCGGATTAAAAAAAAATTGTTATTAAAAAAACTGATTTATAGTTAGTACCCACCATTACTATTATTTCAAAATAATTATCCAGTTTATCGTATACCGGCAGCACGCTGTCACGCGCGGCGCTTGTTTTTGTTGCGTTAAGTCAATAAGTGGTTATTTTGAAGTGTTTAGAGTATTTTGTGTACAAATAATTTATGTATTCGACGCGTAAACAAATGAGCGTTCATATTAGTGCTATGAAACTGAAATGTGTGAGTGCTATTAGTGTAATGTGTAGGTACTAACATGTGTCAAGTTATTTTGGTTTGCGAAAAGCAAAACAAAAACACCGAGAAATCGACTAAAAGTGGAAATTGGAGGTAGGTGAATATATCTAATACATTATTATAATAACAATTTCATAGGTTTTCGAATGGTGTATGATTCATTCCATTTAGTTATCGAGCTATAATTTTATTTCTCATAATATTATAAGTCGTAAAAAAGAGAAGGAGAAGTCCTTGAGGCCTTGGGTTGACCGTGAGGAGGTTAAATTTTATCTTAGGTAGGGGTAGGCTAATTTTACATGAAATGTTTTTACTTTGATGTAATCTACATGAAATGGCTTTCTTATTGTAGTTTGCCCGGCATACTTGGGTGGCTTCACTCGCTCATTCGGTGAAACTCCTTCCGGATTATTATCCGTCAGGCTATGAAAAATAATGACGAAGGTGCCGTAAACAACCAAATTGAGGCTACCATTTTTCTATGTGAATGCATTAACTGAGGTTTTGTGTTCTAAGAACGACTAAACAATTTATTTTGATAAATAAACGGTATTACATAAGAGTAGGTAGGTAGGTATTACCTTACCGTTAAACTATGTATTGATCAAGTCAAATGTTTTCAAGTAAAATGTGAATTGATTTACAGTTAATTTACTTTAATTTACACAAGATTTAGAATAAATAAATATCTTGGGACATTTTATCACACACGGTTATCTGATCCCAAACTAAGCAGAGCCTGTACTATGGAAACCAGACAACTGATACACTACATATAATACAACTTTATTTGTAAATATATACTTATATAGATAATTACACCCAGACTCAAGACAAACAGACATGTTCATGCACACAAATGTTTGTCCTGAATGGGAATCGAAAACACGACCTGCGGCGCAATAGGTGGTGTCTTAACCAACTGCGCCAACTGGCCCGTCCACCTAGAATGTTTCACCTAGCCTACTAGCACGGTAATGTTATCTATCTACTAGGTAATAGGCTTTGATGAGCACGGCTACGCGAATTTATTTGCGGCGCTCCATCTTTCTTTTTCTTGGTCTGAGGTAGGAATAAATTAATGAATATTACCGATCGCCAATACTTTCGGTGGTGGTAGTCGCGTTGACCGGTACATAAACCCCTATAGGTTGGCTGCCCGCATAAAACGGGCGTTGACCCGCCACAAACACTGCTGACGTCACCACCAAAAAAAACAGTACTTCCATGTCCTGTGAATTTTGACATAACATGTTATGAAGCACACACTTTATGTTAATAAAATTGATCTGGTTTTTTAGTTGTGTGTGGTAGTACTACATAATTATTCTATTTTATAAATGGATAATTATAAATGACTGTTGATTTTTTGTACTCATTAGGTACTATGAATAACTTTTACTATCGGACAAACTCGAAGAAATATTCAAACTTTTCATAATTGTATAATTACATCTTGTTCGGTCAAAATGGTCATTTTTTTTCCTGATTTCAGGATTGGTTCAATTGTAATAGTTGTTCATAATGATGAGTACAATAATCCCTGAAAATTTCAACACTCATTTTAAAGTCACCTTTATAGGTATTACCTATTACTCGCTTTTACTACGTCAATCATACAATTTATGATAGACGTAGCTAATGCACGAGGGTAGTAATTAAAAAAAAAACTTAAATATGAATCAGACTACCGACTCTTACGCGTAAACAGATGACGCCCCTAAAATTTTCGGGGCATACAGATTTCCCCATGATATTTTCCTTCATATGTAGATTTCCTTTAGCCAATAACCCATAAGTATTGCAAACCGTAATATTACACATTGAAGAAAGCTTCTGCATATAGACATTTTCTGGCTTAGTTATATTTTATAGTCAATAAGGAATGTTACTTACCGATGAACTTTTTCTGCAAGCTTCGCACAACCGCTCTGTTATACTGTTCACAGAAGACTGGTTGTACCGTCGATAAAAAAAAAACTCCAAACAGGAAAATAAAACGTAACTGCATCCAGTTTTAGGTACTTACCAACATACTTAATCAGATTTTGATAACTCAAGAAGCTTATATACAGGATGGTTTTCATTTCAGTTGTTATTACAGTGAAAGTTGATCATTGTGATTGACAAGTAAATAAACTCAAACTCATCTATTCAGATTAGGTCGATAACGTCGAAATGTTACAAATGACTACGACCGGTTTGTAATACACTTACCATACTTACAATAGGAACATCATCACCTCTTTCTATCAGAGGTAACCTATTAGATTTATATTATATCTACATAAGTTACACTGGTTAAAGTTGTAAAGTGCAAATTATTCATTTACTGGACTAAACTAAAATCTGGAGAAAAAGATAGTTGTGTGCGTCTAAATAGTTAAGAAAACAGCTCATCTCGCTTACATGCACACAACTATCCCTTTCGCGACCTATCAGTTTACCTACTCCACAAGATTATTAATTGCACTTTGGAGGACAAAGCAATGTCGGTTATTGTATACATACCTATTTCTTGCTTTTGTATAGACATACGTGAAGCCATTACTACATATTATAAACACATTCCCCCGCCGCGTCTTTTCGCGATAAACTCAAAAACTACTGAGCAGATTTTCATGCGGGTTTCACCAATAGACAGAGGGATTCTTGAAGAAGGTTAAGGTGTTAATTTGTTAAAGTTTTGTTTATAATTATTGAAGATTTCGAAAAAATTATACCGCACCTACCTATGAAGCGGTCCCACAGCGTACGAAGCCGGGGCGGGTCGCTAGATAGGTAATAATAATAACATCCTGTAAATTAATATGACCCTGTACATCTATGTATGTCTATGAGTACTGTCCTTCCTCATCTACATTTTCCTTATTTTTTTGGAAATTACTAAAGTTGGTAAGAAAGGTTGAAGCTAATAGAGGCTCTATTAGCTTCATCAAACTTACCGACAAAAACATTTTCCTTAACTAAACCTCTTTGAATGGGCAAACTAATGCTTATTACTATTTTTAAAACAAGTATTTTTGTCATTTAAATCATGTTTTTTACACCTTATGTGTTTAGCAGTTTTTTTCTCCACGGCTATAAGTTAGGTACTACTACATTAATAGCTATAGCCTGACACGATACTAGGTACCTGCTGATTCAGAGGTTGTGTTCACGGTTTATCGCTCCACAGTTGACTTCGAACTGAACTTTTATGAATAATGGTTTTAAATCACGTGAACTGTAGCTGCTTACTGTGCTGTGATTTGAATAAATGTATTTCACTTTCTTGAGGTATTTTTAGGATTCCTTAAAGTTTCGATTTTACAGACCTATAGACCCTGTTTATCACAACTATGTAGTTCCATATTTTTTACCAATTTTTTTGCTTAGTGACCACAATCTCTCAATGAAAAGTGGTGAAGTGACCGAAATTGGTAAGCGCACAAAATCCAGAAGGTATCTACCTCTCAAGTTCAACTGTCGGAACACGCCGGCAGGTGCTTGACGATAGAATAATCTCTCCTTTCCCAGATGAAACATATATTATGGAATATAATATAAGTTTTACAGAATTTTGGATATTTGGTTAAAAAACATTATTTGCTACCGGAATATCATAATGATGTACTTTTCCGACATTGTATTTTACTTGCCAATAAATGGCAAGGTGAGAAACATTTTGCCACTGAACCTAAATTGAGTTATTTATTCTTTCACATAGTACCTAAATACTCCTACTCGTTCCATGCCATACGTCTATATACATTATGGTAACTTCATTTTCTTGCCAAAGTCACGTAGCTTATATTGGAGACAAAATTGGTACTTGGGCGTGACCAATTTGGTTGTGGCTTCAACGCTTTTTGTAAATAACTTATACCCTAAGGTATTAAACTTTTAAGTTTCCCGTTTCGAGGATGATAATAAAACAACGTAAATACATAAATTATTTTTATTATATTTCACATAATTTTATTTTTCAGAAATAATGCTTAGGCTCAAACTCACCAACGTTGTACATAGCACTGATCCAGGGGGTAAATTAATTTTGTCATACTAATTTATTTGAAGATTTTCTATACAAATTCTGCCTCATAGCCATACTTACCCAGGATTAGTACAATAAGACGTTGGTGAAATTGGGCCTTAGAAAGGTAAATATTTAATCTCTATTTTGATTGAAGATTAACTATACAATTTTAAATAGACTATACAAAAATAAAACGAGGTTTTGTTCTATGTTTTTGACGTTATGACTTATGAGAGAATTAACAAAATTAAATGCAACGTTAGTAAGCTATGTAAGACCCGTTTGGTGATAATGGAATCTGTGCCAGAGTCTTCAGCAACTTCTTTGCAGCATTTGGTGCCAATTTCGACTACTTTGGGGTAGAAATCCGTCCAAAACTCAAAAGCTTTGTAATTGATTGTTTCTGGAGTGCTCATCGTGAAATTTTGGCGGTCTATAATAAAGTAGCCAGGTTTTTCTATCTCAAATGGATCCCATTCTATTATAACACCTGAATTCGTTGGATTTGAATACCAGGCGAAGTTGGACCACATTTTCATGACTATTTCTGATATGCTCTTATCTCTGTAGTCCCACTTAGCCAAGTCTTCAGGTAGAGCCAAATATGGCATACCAAAAGTGAAAATTAAATCGAAATTATGTGGAACTCCGATCCAACTAGGGATGCCTTCATTAGCGATGTCTGAGAAAGGTTTAAGATCAAATCTGTAGAGATAAACTGGAGCATGCTTACTTATGTGCTTAGCAAGTTGATATGTTGTAGCTCCATGTATTTTATCAGTGTAAAAATCTAAAAATAACTTGCGTAAAATAGTTTCATTTGTTGTAGGCGGTATTGGTTTATAGAAAAACGCTACAGCATCTTGTATATGATGCTGATTGGTAAAACATGAGCTATTGTCTACTGTTATATCAGAAAGTATTATTTCTTCACGCATGACGTCGAATTCTCTTTGACTAATACCTGAATCCTCATCGTTACCTTTATCGAGTAGAAGTGCATCTTCCATGTTAGTGTAACCAGTTAAAACTGGAACCGGTGAGAATATTTCATCTTTAAACATTTTGCTTGGAAGATCAGGAAGAAATGGACCAGATATGTTACTAAAACCACTATCAACTATAGGTTTCCATTCAGCTAATGGTTCTCCTATGTCAAGGAGAGCTTGGTAGTTTACTCTTCGAAGACAATCCAGAAGTTTGTAAGTTGGTTTTCGGAAGCAACTAAAGGCGCTAGCTACTTTATCGACTGTCGATACTTCTTTCCTAGCTATATTGACAGTTTCTGGTGATAGGAGATTACCACTCATTGCGATAGCTTTTTGAAAGAGTCCTGAAGAGTAGGAAGACAGTAAATGTAGTCCAACACTGACTGCACCAGCTTCATGACCGAAAATACAAACGTTCTCAGGATCTCCTCCGAAACTTTCAATATTGTTCTTAACCCAGTTCAGGGATGCTACTTGGTCTAATAGACCAAAATTTCCTGGAGCCTCGTTATCTAACGTTGAGAAGAATCCAAATATATTAAGGCGGTAAGCGACGGTTACGAATATTACCTGAAAATAAACAGGTTCTATTTATTTAATATTTTTATTGTGTATGAGGCCTGTCACAATCTCACTGTGGTCAGTGATGATGTTAAACATACAAAGCTTAGATGGGAACTGGCTCTCAAGTAAAGCTTTCAGAACACACTACTGCATGGATTTACAACGTGGTTTCCTTCACCGAAATTTCAAGTTCATCGGAGGATTCTAACCCACGATCTTCATCATGAATTAGACAATATGTACTACTACTGAGCTATCATCGCATTAAAGTACTAAAAGACTAAACTCTCTAACTAAATATCCAGCGCAAGTAAACGTACCTCTTTATAAAGGAAAAAGAAGTAAAATCAGGCAGGGGTAGTGAACGTAATTACTTGCCAAAAGGCGAGCTAAGTGGCACACGCTGATCCCTGAATTAATCCCAGCTACGTCGGAGCTATGCTCAAGGTCTTGACACATTAGATAGACGTGGATTTTTCATTAAGTGCCTTTTCCCGTGTACACTAAATTGTGTTTAGGACATAATCATTTATTATATAAAGTAGGATACTTCATCCTTACTCATCTTTATTAATATTATCAATGGTAATGAGTCTGTCAGTCCGTTCTGTTTTCACGGCTAAATAACCTTAGCCTTAGCCCTAGACGAAAAAGATTTGGACTTCGACAAAAAATCCGGAATCAATTTATAAAATTGCGGAGAATAGCTAGCCTAAACTTACTATTATAAAGCGCATGTGAATTTTGAAAATTCGTACCTTCAGAACCAATGAATAGTTTTTAAAAATTCTTTCACTAATAGGAATTTGCAGTAAAAGTGCGTAAATTCATAAGTGTCTCTGATAATACTTGAGAGCTATAGGCTACTTTTCATCTCGGAGAATGGCTAGTTGTTAGTATTTCATCATCATCATCATAATATCAGCCGAAAGACGTCGACTGCTGGACAAAGGCCCTCTCCATTGCTCTTTGGGTGACTTTGAGCCTTAGTCTTAAACATGTTAATTTTTAGACCCATTTGTTCAAAGGCTCTGCTGCAGGTATATTATGCTATAGGTGCATATAGAACGAATATAGAATAGACAAAGGAAATTTAGTTTCAAGCCTATTGTGAGTAAATAGGTTATAATTAATAGCTTACAAAAGATTATTTACCTTTTGTTTCAAAACGAGATGAAAAGGGTTGACGTTGTTAGGGCTGCCTCTCACGAAGTTTCCGCCATGAAACCACACCAAGGTTGGATAGCCTTCCACTTTAAAGTCTGTAAAAGGAAATAAAACGTATTTAGGCATACATACTTACTAATATTATAAATGTGCTGTTGTTAGTTTGTCCTTCTTTCTCGCAGCAACGGATCGACGTGAGTTTTGGCATAGAGATAGTTTATGGACCGGAGAGAAACATAGGCTATGTTTTTCCTATAATATTTTTTTTTTTTATTTACGTGTTAACTAACCCTCGGGTTAATTATGGCTATGTGACATAATTTGTATAGAAATCTGTCAAATTTACATATTTAACCCGGGGGTTAGTGCTATACGACTTTGGTGCAATTGGGCCTAATGCCGGCCATAGACGTTCAAATAATTTTATCTAACAGACAGGTTCAGTTCAATCAAACTCATTAAATTTGATAAAATTTTCACACAGACATTTATGCCAATCTGATAAAACTCTTTGAACTACCCTTTTTAATCAAATTACTGGAACTTCCATGGCCGGGATAAGACGATCTGATGACTCAACATAGGGCCTTATTCATTATAAACTAAGAAGCAATTAGTATAGAATAAATAAATACCTGACTATTCATTTACTCAATCAAATCGACGTCATACCTACATTGATTTTCCATATCGCATTTTTTCTACAATGATTCATTTATCCAATAACCAAGGAAAATAATGCAAGCCTGTTTCATAGAATTACTTTGAACTGCCTATTCTATGTAAATACAACGTTACCTATGTTACATTGAGGTCAAGAATGAGATTAAGGTTAGGTCAACGTGTCAAAGTGGGTTGTAAAGAAGGCTAACTATTGGCACGGAATTCTTGCATTAATAACTGGGACTCGCGTATTGTGATTCGACGGTATTTTGTGGAGCAAACCTGTATGGAGAATGTCGAATATATTCTCGAATCCCATTTAAGTTTTTAGCTCTGCATTTGTTATGATAGTTTTAGCTAATTTGTTTGTTAGGTGTGTGTATCAGTGGCCGTGGCAGTAAAATACCGATAATTTGATAATTATTTAAAATACTACTAAATAAAAATTTGAATGTTTGTATGGAAGTATTTTGCTATTCTTTGCGCGCAAGCTTTTTTTCGTAATATTTAAAAACACATTAAATTAATTGTAGTAGGTACCTAGGTACTTACTTTGAAATAATGAATCTGTGGGGCTGGGATTTTTAGAAGGTAAGCCGATGGGAATCGGCTTGTATGGACCCTTCGCCACTGGTGTGTATTATTTCAATCATATTGTGAATTCCAAAGCAGGACTCTAATGAAATATTTTTTAGAGTAGGATCATAACTCCGAATATTACCTCCTACATCCGAACATACAAACTTTCCACAGGTAATAATTTATAAACAGTTATAAATTATTAGTACAGATTTAAACTCGGTTGGTACGTAGGTATATAACTGTAATTAGCAGGTCACTTGGACAGTAAAAATTAACCGTTAGTTTACAAGCTTTGTCGGAAAAAAATTGAGGGCGAATCTTTTAATTATTTTATTTTATTAAGGCCCGTAATAACGTCCATAGCCGAATCGGGCTCGTGGCGCCTATTGCTCGCGAATTTAAAGTGAAATAGATTTGCCTTTGTTCTCGTGTAAAAACCGTGAAAATATCATGTTTGGTTAAGGAGCAGTAGCAAATTAAAAATGAAAAAGGACCTAATTTAAATAATTATTGTTATATAGTAAATAATACGCTACGAGATTTTTGATCTAAGTCAATATGTCAAAGTTTATAATATATTTTTTTTGGGTTTTAATGTTCACTTTCAGAGAGACACGCGCCTTAGCACATGTGTTCTTAAAGTGAAGTGAAGTTCGTGAAGTAAAAAAATATATATAATAGGCATTGATTTTTATTAAGGTAACTATCTACTAGGTTTGGGGCTGATTTATCAATCATTAGATAAACCTCGGATAGACCTTGTAGATAAGCTCTGATGAGTTTATACAAAAACTGAAACCATCTGTACGCCATTTTGGACCCTTCAGCGTTACAAATTATACGTAGGTATGATTTTTTCTTAATGCATAGATAATAAAGAAAATTAATCAATGGATATTGGAAATGCTTCATTCTTGAGGAAAATTATGCAAAAGCCATTAACAGATCTATATTTAGATTCGTTATATAGGAAGAGAAATTCATTACGTTGAAATACTATTCTGTTTTCTCTATGATCCTGTTCCTCTAAACGATATTAGAAGACGCTCTTTGATAAATGAAAGTGTTTTAGTTAGTTAGACCTCTAGCATCAAAAATTTGCTGAAGTCTCATACAAACTTCCATCCCTTAGTTTAAGGGGATTCCTCCAGATTAATGATCTTTCAAAGTTCGGTCTAATAGGTACTTCTCATGTCTAAGAATTTCAAGAAAATAGTTTTGAGGATAATATGTAATGAATAT
Source organism: Tethea ocularis (assembly GCA_963555595.1). Lineage (NCBI taxonomy): Eukaryota > Metazoa > Arthropoda > Insecta > Lepidoptera > Drepanidae > Tethea > Tethea ocularis. The sequence continues at coordinate 3,857,518 of OY741970.1, read as the reverse complement.
CAGGAGGAATTTTCATTTACTTTAATAATTTACGGCACTGCCTACCTCTATATTACGAGTAGGTACTAGGTTGAACAAAGGCTCGGTATCTTTAACTCAAAGGAAATAAAAATAATAAAAACTGCTTGTTTAATCTGTGACTAATAATGATTACCAAGAAAATGCGAAAAAACCAAGCAAGTTATACCGATATAAGTGACAGAATCCATGGTTTCAGTTTCGATGTCACTTAGGTACACCCGGTATTATTATACAACTCTACATAAATGTCAATTTATTCAATTTTCGACTTTAGTATATAGTAATTTTCAGGTGTGTTACGAAATATAAAGTCCAAATTGGCAGTTATACCTATAAGACTTTGATAGTAGTTCTGAAAAATCTTAACGGTACAATAAAACTACTAACTAAACCTCCTCTTTTTCCGTGTCGCGAGTTGAAAAAAAAAGGAGCCAGAGTAAAACGGAGTGCATTGTACATATAATCGATTTTCCAAACTACATTTAAAGTTAGATTCAATTCCTGTGCAAACGTTGAAACCTTTGACAACTTTATTTGATTACCATTTGGAAATATATTGAAGGTATATATAAAGAGTAGCCGTTACAAAATTCACTGTGAGAATTCTATTATAATTATAATAATATCTATGATGGAATAGGAGTAATTTATGCCGTAGCGAAATTTGTGCCGATAACAGCACTTAATAGTCAGTATCCGTCTAGGTTTTGTCTGCTAATCAGCTTCGGATACACTATCTATCACTAACCATGATGATATTGTGGTCTAACAGCCATATTAAAAGAGAAGCTATTGTTTTTTGTCAGTAATAAATGAGTGACCTATTTTCTATTATTTCATTGATTATTTGCGATTACGATTGCGACTCTCTCTCTTTCAATAGTACATAACTGATAAGAGCTTTTACAACGAAATTCTAAGAGAAAATAGTGGCCCACTTGAGATATTGCAGGGAGGCCCGCACTGAGTGCCTGTGGTCGCCAAATCGTTCTATCAAGGCTGTAGGTTCTGAAGGATAAGTAAATACGGAGTCGTCACTCGCAAAATTTGGAGATCTTTTACAGCTAAGATAAATTGAGAATAATACATTGAATGTAAAATATTATAATACGGTAGGAGCAAGGAGGTACTAAATACATAATACATTACATTAGTTCAGTCATAAATATATAAATTGATCACTAATACAATCTCAAATGCAAATTTTCAACAAAATGTACATTACAAACATGTGTCTTAGGACTATTATTATTTGTTAAATCGTAGCCAGTGACATCACAGATTGTAGCCGATGTTATTCAGCTACGCGTAGCTACGAATGCTACGAGTAGTGGGATAATTTTATGAACAAAGCACAAACGTACCTACGTAGGTATAAGACTGACATCACGCCCCAGACGTGAGTTCTATTCCCATCCAGGACAAAAATTTGTGTGCATGAACATGTCTATCATGGTTCTGGGTGTAATTATTAAAGTACTAAATATAGTAACTAATATTATAAATGCGAAAGTGAGTTTGTTTGTTACCTCTTGACGCCTCATCGGCACGGCACGATCAGTTGTGATGAAATTTAGTACACAAGTAGCTGGCATGGATACAAAAAAGGATACTTTTTATATCGGAAACGCAGGCATACCTGCGAGGGACAGCTTGTATTTATTAAAATAAATCAAATCACAGTAGGTACAGTTTTCTCAATTGGCATTTTCGTAAAAGGTATGGTAAGTGCCAGATGTGGTCGAAAAATATTGGTATTTTGAAAGACATACATATTTTTAGCTACTCGTAACTTTTTGTTTAGTACATTATTATAAACATCAAAACAGAAATTAATTGCTTTCTCTAATCAATATTTGAAATTGCTATCCTAAAAGTCAAACAACAATTTCGACAATAAGGAAAAGGTTTTATTATTATACTTTAAGTACTCCTTTGACTGTAATTTCCTATGCTTACTTAAATTTCGATTTCGCTTTATTTTCAAGACTGGTTTAGTAAACAATGATTGGAAAATTAATTGAAACAAGTGTCGAAAATATTTTCAATTGATTGAATTATAACAATTTATTATCTTAGGAAAGGAATACCTACCACCAGGTACCTAATTCCTTTTCTTTTCATTGAAAGTAATAAATTTGTGTCTTTTGTCACTGTTCATTGAAAGGGTTGTTTCGTATTTTTGCAAAAAAAAACAGAAGGACGCAATTGTTTTACAAAATAGTTCTCCACACTTACAAACATATCATATTGCAGTAATCAAGTTGACTGATAGAAGTGATGATTGGCCTCAGAAACGTTGGGTGAGAAACCATTTTTCAATACTTAAGATACTACATTTGAGATTTACTTAAAAGCTTACGAAAAGCTCGTAGGTCGACCTATGTAATTGACTTTGTTTTAAAAGCAACGTTCTTTGACAAAAGCTTTTTGATTGTAGCTTTTATGGCATCATATGTATTTAACGAAGCGTAAAACATGCTTCAAGTGACACAGTTTATGCAAAAAGCTATATCAAAGTAAGTTTAATCGAGGTATGTGAGTTGTTTAAAAACTTTACGGCTTTGGTATTAAATTGTAGTTTTTAGAACTATCGTTAAATATTGGTTTTAATGAGTATGTTATGAGTGACTAACAAACTTGAAATTTAGGAGACAGGTTGCTTAATACTGTCTTTTTAAATCACTTGCAGTTAGGTACTTCAAGTGATGGCAGAACTCATAAATATGAACAATTTTTATTTTGGAACAAGCTATGAAATCGCTTAAAAAATTCTTGGCATCTATCTACCTCTAGTATTGTTAATGGCGATAGGCAACGGTAACCACTTACCATCAGGTGAACCGCCTGCCTGCTTGTCAACCTTCTTACATAAGAAAAACAATTGAAGTGCTCGATGAAAATTAAAAATAGCCCAGGAACTTAGGCATCCGAATGGTTTTTTTTAAATCCCTAAATGTGAGTAAGTATGCAACTTATTTTATTTAATGATCACCTAGTTTCTAAATTAAAAAATACTCAAACAATTATAGTGACTGAAATGTACCTACCAAATCAATAGTAAACATTATTGATTTCACAGGTAGTTATAAATAGTATACAGTAACATGTATTTTCTCCTGTAATTGCCGTAGGGTAGTTCCTAGTAAGATATAGTAAATATTAAATGGGCTACGAATGTAAGGGTGAAGTAAGTTGCAGCTAATTTTAGACCACTTCCTATACCTACTATTCAGGAAGCAAAGTAAAGTGTATGGATTACTTTTCTTTTAATTGATTATTTATGACTAGCTTCCGCCCCGCGGTTTCACCCGCTTTGCCGAGGTATATCTATGTGCCAAGTTTCATCTAAATCCATTATATTGTTTTAAAGAGTAACATACATACACTAGGTACTTAAAAACTTTTGCATTATAATAAGTATTAGTAGGATAATTACTATTTATTTATTTGTTAATACAAACAAACAATAACCTATGCCAATAACACCAACAAAATAAAAGAATACACAAATAACACAAGATAAAAGAATCAAATCAAGAAAAAAAAACTTTGCAATAAAAAAATAAGAATAAAAAATTATATATAATACTATAATTAATATAATCTTTTATATTGATCATGAATCACTATAATAATAATAATAATTAACACCTCAAGAGGCTCGCGTTAGGTAGCTGGCTCAAGGGTTAGGCCCTTCAGAAGGCAGTGCTCCTGGAGACGGCACGCATAGTGAGGAAGTTCCTCTGTCTGGAGCCTTAACCATCGGTATCTAGGACCCTGTTCCCGATGCCGGCTGGATTCTGTTTTTATATTTTTAAATGTATTTTTTTATAGATTATATTTTAAAATATAATTTACAAGATATAATATTTGATAAATGAGATAATAATTCATTTATTTACTCTTCACAAAGAATCTTATGAAATGGAATAAACAGGTCCAATATAGGGAATAACAAAATCTTTGTGAGAGTCTGGAGTCTGAACTAGCTGGTAACCTGTACTACAGATCTCCATTAACAATAACAATATTTACGTACAAACTACATATAAAACAATAAATATTGCTAATTCTCAATTGGCATGAAAACATATCCAGCCTATCATTACCCTCATTTATTATCCAGCGCGAGTGAGAGGCGTTTTTGCCAATAAGTTAGTACGCAGATGGTACGGACAACAGAGGCGTTCTGTTTAAAGTAGCTTCAAAAACAGCTGTGTATGTGTTTTTGTTTTTTAACCACTATCTATGTTACAATGTTAAAATAATAATAATAGTTGCATCTCAGAACCCAACTAAGTGATTTATTGTTACCTACTGTTATAAATTTAACAAGATCTACCTACCTCATAAATAAATTAATCGGCCTTTACCATTTCTTAATGCTTTAAGGGTATACCTTCGGTTGGAGCGCGAAATACAAATTTTATCAAGTTTTTTGCTAATTGCAGCTCAGTTATAGGTCGTAAGTTATCAACATGTTATTTGCGAGAAGAATGGTAGTATATTTACTGATTAATAACAAAAGAAATCATCAACATATTCCTCCAAGGTATATTAGTAATATTTTCATGAAATAGTCGTATATGTCAGAAATATACCTAGGAGGAATATGTTGATAACTTACGACCTATAACTGAGCTGCAATTTGCAAAAAACGTGATAAAATTTGAATTTCGCGCTCCAACCGAACGTTCCCCCTTAAACTGCAGGAATTTACTGTAAGCACAATAATAATAAAAATCAAAAATTTATGTTTAATTCGACCTTAGAAAAAGTTTACATTTACGAACGCAAAAGCATACCTCAGTATAAAATACATCTACATCAATAAAATTGCTTGCATTGCATGCAATAGTACACGACCAGCGTGATTAGACATTTCAAATGCATGTTAATTGATCAAAAATGTTTCAAATACAAGGATCAGCTTACGTTGGACATTTGTAGGGAAAAGTATTCGTTATTGCTGTGGTATGTTACCGTTTTCTAATCTCTGTAATGACAGTTTTAATAGAAAATGCAAAGGTAGTAACAGTGTAGGTATGTACGTAGATTTCATGGCTGCTGTTCATTTGTATTAGGTAAGCTTGAAAGTTTCAATGTATACAATGACGTCACACGACTTTTAATCGTTTTATCTAAGTAATTTTTATAGACTGTTCGAAAATAATATAAAATTGATGATTTATTATCATCAATTTTATATAACTGATGTAGATTCCCCATTAGAAATCTAGATTAAGTACCTACTAGCTCATCGTAAATATGTAGGTGCCTATAGTATAAAAAGATCCATTGTACTCGTATGCATTGGAGTTTTGCAAATAGTGTAATTTGTTGCTCGGGCAAGCGATATGGATCGTATGAAAAAAGGAGCCCTTAAAAGCTGAGTCTATGTATGGATTTTATAGGGATTTATTCAATAGAGATCTTGTTATTTAAAATAGCTTAACAACACTGCATGTATTGTAATATAAATCTTTACACTGAATAATGTTCAAAACACTTTTATGTTGAGAAATATTTAAACCAGTATGTATTTCTCAAACTGACAAGCACTTTATGATGAGAAATGGCAGAATAAATTATATTTTGTATAACATTTAAATAATTGTTTATTGTAAGATGAAACAAATAATAATTCTATTAAAAACTACTATGTCAAAGCTAAAGCTATTGAATTCTGTTTTAATTAACCTTAATATTTTAATCTGATCTTATATTATTTTAGTAATTTTACGGCAGCCTTAAAGCAAATTTATTTTAATTTTATTAAGTTATTTTTTCAAAAAAAAACTATGTACCAACTTTAATGAAAATACGTTCAACCGTTACGACGCTGAGTGGTAACAAAAGTGTACTTATTTTACAAACAAACTTTCGTATCTATAAAATTAGTAGGATAATTTGATTCTTACATTCCTAAGAGTCAAGTGAATTATAGTGTTTGAATGAACAGCTAAGTATAATCCCATAAATAGGGTAGGTACCACGGCTTGCGACATATGTACATTTTATTCCCGTAAAATGTCAGAAGTAATATTTCATTTCTGAGTAATTTATTATGCGTATAAATTAAAATGTTGGTTAAGAGCGTACAAACCTACGTGACAGGGCTGTCAAGTGAAATGTATTAGTAATTTAAATAAACCACGCATACCAAATTAATTTTGGCGTTGTTTTAGGCATAGGTACAGGTACTTTGTGTTCTCGGACTTTATTTTGGGTTAGTGTCGTACCTACCTGACCTTTGTGTTTTTAAAAAACTACAATAACAATCGTTATTTATAATAATATTTCTGTAATTTTAAGTTGTGTACATTATTATTCTAGCTAAAAGAGGTTAATATTAGATGTACCAGCAGTAGGTAGGTAGGTCTAAATTTTACTCTAATTTCATGAGTACTTCGCATAATTTTAATATAGTTTGTGGTAGGTATACTTACTTACTTATATAACGTAGGTACTAATTATTTTACACTATTCTATTTAAAAAAAATGAATTATCACTATTCTATTAAAAATATATATACATACCTTTCTATATCTACATATAGGTAATAAACTTTCAACCTTCATTTTTAATTTTCTACATAATCTGAATATTTACTTTATTTTCCGCTTGGTACCAATAGAAAAATGTGAGCTATAATATGATACCTTATTCTTAAATAAATAGAAACCACCTACACTATAACCTATATTCAAAGTGTTTTCAACTTTCTAATCTGCAACAGTAAATTCAAATAAGATTGACTCGCCCCCGCGTTCTCTAGGTGCTTAATTCAGGACCGTAGTAGGTAGGTAAAACTGATTCAGAATGTCCACTGTCCAGTCAATTCTTGAACCCGATTAGAAGAGAATTATTGGAAATTAATTGGAAATATTGATTATAAGATAATTGCCTGATTCTAGGTGAGGCTAATGGTTTGATGATGGAAATCGGTATTAGGTATATTTTGTACTGTCCCTTTTCTATACATCGCTAGAAAAATACACTTTAACATTTAACTTTTATTGATAAAGAAAATTGTTAAGTATTTATATCGCCATGGTAAGCACACCATGAGATATTGTCTCTCAGCTGGTGTTGTACCTTTATAGGTTAGTTTGTTAGGTGATACTTATACTTAGGTACTCCTTCGAACCTCTTTGATGGATGCTCTGAAGAATTGTAACTACGTGCTATACAGGGCTAGATGGCATAAATTTCTGATATATTTTTCCTTTCTCGTGTGCCTTGAGAATGCTGCATGGTCAGACGAAATATGGCTTGATATTTTTCAATCATCTGTGGCTGAAATCCGCAGATGTATCGTAAGGTAAGAGCAGTCGTAGAACTTAAAACCGATTTGTACGCTTTGGTGTAAAGTGTTAAGTACAATTTGTAGATAAGAAAATAAATTAATAAATAATTATTGTGTTCGTAAAGTCGTGAACGCTTTCACTCCTAATTTTGCAATTTTTTGTTATTCCACACATCATACCATTCCCATCTTAGCTGCATGCAATCTTCTTTCATCCGTCCCTTTTACTGCCCAACATTCTGAACCATACATTAATACAGATCTTATCAGAGCCTAGATCTTTAAAGGCAATGGTGACTCAGACCGAACGAAGATAATATTTATCTTCTGGACAGTTCGGTCTGAGTTAATATTTAACTTAAGAATATTAATGAGATTCTTTTTTAAACAATGTCTTCTAACAGCGACTTTTATTTAGTTTCGTTATTTTTATAAAAACCTTGACTTTAAAAAACTACAAACGACTAATTCTAAAATAACTAATGAATGTAAAATAACTACAAAGAATAATTTTAAGTGAATAACTTGATTGAAATATATTGTTACAGATTTTTATTCTATTTTAATATAGGAAGATATAATAAAACTCAATTTTGTTCTTCTTCGAAAGCTGCGCTCTACTGACTTGATAAAATATTCGTTTGTTACAAGTAATTCGTTCATCAAACGAAAACTTTTTTCAATATTTACTTTATTGTATAAAGAAAAGGCCATTTATTTTCTGTTCTATTTAACTTTGTCCAAACTTAAATATAACAGACAATGAATGCAGTTATTCAAGGCAGTTCTTTAATAAGTATCTAGATAGAACGCTTTTTTATTAGCTTGGTTTTTGGCCATAATTAGTGGAGTAGAGTAAAGATGTGGTCGAAGGTTGTAAACCTAGACGAGACTTGATGTATGCACATAGTAACGTTACTCAATAAACAGTACTGTAACTGACTCAAAATTAAAATTTGCTAACGTGGTTAAAATTTCCTTTTATTTTTAAATTAAAAGCTAACGTGTTCGTTTCCTTTTTCAAAGGCTAGACTAGACCACGAGTTAACATATGATTACTTTTATCCCGGGTCAGCGGTTGAAACTGCAATGGACGGATATAGTATATCCTACTAATATTATAAATGCGAAAGTTTGTGAGTATGTTTGTTACTTCTTCATGCTCATAACGGCTCAATTTTGATGAAATTTGGTGTGGAAGTAGCTGACATCTTGGACTAACACATAGACTACTTTTCATCCCTCGGGAACGAGAGTGAAACCGTGGGGCGGAAGCTAGTTGTATTTAAATGTAAAAAAAATACTTTTAATGACTTACTGATCTTAGTTTTAGGTTTACAAAAGGTGAAAATGTAAATTAGGGGATCGTGGGTGAAACCGCGGGGCGAGTAATTAGTTATAATATATATTGATATATTCGGATTAGCTACCTATCGTTATATTATTATATAATATTCAGGTAAGTAGGTAGGTACCTACATTTTGGAACTACAAATTGATAGTTTAAATATTATTCTAAACTAAAGATCAATTTGACCATTAATTTGTTTAGGTGGATTCGAACCAATTCCGAGCAAGTTAGAGTGAAAATAATGATAAATAAATATGATTTATTCAGCCGGAAACAACCGAAATTAAGGGGATGATAGGCGGGGAGAATGCCAACTTTAGCATGGAGGGCCAGTCTTCACCCCACAGGTCGTCTATGGAAAATGAGTTTCTTATCAGATTTAGGGGAAATTTCGTAACATTCTAAAACTAGGTTAATAAAGGACTTATTTATTTTTACCCAGTTGTTTTTTGACACATGAATTTTTGTTAGAAAAAAATAACTGTCCTACATTCTAACATGCACAAAAATGTGGTTTCTTGTATTTACACAAATTGTACGATATACATATGTATAAATTTATTGTATAATAAGCGAAATACCAGATTTTTATTCGTATAATAAAACGCTAAGAGTATTATGTTGAATGTAATAGATTCTGCAATATCTTTCCCTTATCGTGGAAAGATGTCAAATTTAGAAGTAAACTTATGTGGTTGTTTACTGAGTGGTGGTGACGTCGCATGCTGTGACGGTTTTGAATTGTGCTTTTGGTGAAGGAAAACATTGCAGGGGAACCATAGCACAATGGTACTTTGTAGTATTTTAAATTGTATAATATAATAATGCATTGTCATAATTGTATTGTCTTAATGTTATTTTCTGTGTAGTCTTCTAATAAATAACTTCAAAATTATTTATTTTAAAAAAATAACCCTGTGGGCGTCGGCCATCTGACAGCGGAGGTCACTGATAGCTAACTAGCTAACTTTGTTTTTCCACATGAAAATTTCAAAATAAGTTCGCAGAAATAAAAGCGTTTAAATGCCGTCACACGGTTGTCCACTATAAAGGGAAATCTATTAAACCTGTGACATGCTTGTCGACGCCCTGTTGGATAATAAAAAGAATATTTGAGATTCTCACAACATTTCATGAAAGGGTCGGCCACATCATGAAGTGATCAATTCTAAGATCTGGCCACGACATATCCTGTAATATTTTAAAGATTTTTTTCCACCATATCACATTTCAGCACCAAAAAGTCTGTCACTAGGTTGAAATAAATCGCTACCGTTTTGTCTGAGTCAAATTAGTTGAAGCGCGCGTGTAAATGTACCATTGTTATTTTTTTTTGTTATATATCCTACATAAGCTTTGTAGGATATTTTGATACTTTTATTTCTTATGAGTACTTACACATAGTATATTAAAAAAATTAATATTTAATAGGTAATAAGGTATGTACCTTTTAATAATAGTCGGTGGTTTTTTTTTAAATTTAAATTCGGCTGAACTACTTTTAATATGGAACCAACTTTGAATAAGGAAGACAAATGCTGTTCTTAGTTATGTTCAAGTGAAAGAAGCCAATCATATTTGAACATTTTTGAAAATGTGTAATTTATTAGCGGCCAGCATGTGGCCAGCAAAGGGTAGGTATTTTTTTTCTCGAATTTCCTCGTATATAACGTTTAAATCAAAGATTTTATCTCTCATAATTTTATTTATGAAATGCTATCGGCCTTGTATCAAATAAAATGCCATAAACTAGTACATTTGAACCAAAACGAATATACCATAAATAGGTAATTTGAATAAGCGCACTATCATATAGTTTGAATTGTTGCCAAAGAATGTACAAACTATTACGTTATTATATGTATACTACTTAGTTTAGTAGTTGAAAATAAAGACAGGATGGAATTTAGATGAAATATGATATGAAAATAAGTTTTTCATATAATCTAAATTTCAGAAAGGTCTTAAACTATTTGTGGGATTACGTGTCCAATTTCATAAATTCTGATACTATTTTACTAGAATTTACTTCTATATTACTAGAATTAAAAAATTAAATAAATTATTGAAAAAAGATGTCATTAAAATTAATTGAAATTGGTCATGCAAAGAGGTTGCGAGCGAGGAGAGGAGCTGTGAGCCTGCCACCTTGCCGCTGGTCGGCAGCAGCGGCCGCCTCAAGGATATTTTTTGTAAGTAGATTACATTATATTATTCAGTTTGTTGTAAATAGTCTATATACCTACTAAAAAATTGTTTGTTTGTTTGAACGCGCTAATCTCTGGATCTAACAGTCGGATTCGAAACATTCATTCACTAATAGAACAGCTACTACACTATCTTATTTTTATAGGCTACTTTTTATCCAGGGAACGTTATGGGTAAACCGCGGGGGGACACCTAGTTATAGATAAAGTATATTTTATTGTTTAACTACAATCAAGTAAAATATAAAGGAATAAAAAGCTACTCACCATCAGGCACGTAAACATTCAAATAAAGGCAGTCCTCAGAATATTCCTTTTTTCGAGGCTCCTCCATTTGTGATTCCAATAACTTCATAAACAACTCATCGTGTTTACTTAAAGGATTTTGTACGTCTTCTTTCTTTGGGTCACTTTGCATACAATCTGGGGCATACACTGTAGCATTCTTCAATCCCTCCCATTGGGGCAAGTCTGTATACTCCGGTGGCGTAAACCGCCTAAAGTCAATAGGTGGCTGCGCATACGGTATACCAATGTAAGCAGCTATTCGTTTCGTTCGAAACCTTGTTATGAACATTCCCGCTATGGTCCCTTGGTTTGCGAGATTTATTTGGCGCGGTTCCCTTGCCGATAGAACAAAAGTTGTTAGCAACAACAATTCTAGCACTCGAATCATTTTTCGAAAGAGGAATTTATTTTTCGAATTTATTAAAAAGTTTCATTTTTCTTTTTTTGTTTAAAGTTTCATTGTATGTTTGAAATTGGAACATGTGTTATATAGTTAGATCTTTTTTTATTAACTGACATTTTCTTTTTTAAATCACGTTTATCACTGAGGTATGAGGCTTTTCAGCCTGTATCGGTGGGCGTTCGAGTTCGAAGGTGGTGCGTTACTGTTTCTCGTGCAGACTTTGGCTCGTAAACAGTGGGGCCGTCCGTCGTTATAGCGACCAAGGAATTGCTTTCGTGTATTTAGACTGGCTTAGAAGTGGCTTATTGTTTTATTCTTAGGACATGTAGGACATTTATTTTATATTCAGAACTTATTTCTTCATTAGCTAAAGTTAATTTACTATGTTACAGATCTTTAACATTGAATAAAGTTTAGCTTAATTGTGACATCAAACGACAAAGAAATTAAGTAATTCTATTGTTTTTCCTTGTGCGCAATTGATTTAAATTACCGTTCAGCCTGAGAAATATAAATTTGTCAGGTAAATAGGTTATTTATGGCGGTGATTTTAGGATTTGTTTTTCTATCTAATTATTTACTGATAAGGAAAAGATGACGTAACAGAAAATGTAGACCATAAATAAATAAGGTTTTATAGTTTTCTTTGTTATGTACCAATGTGGTGTCTAACAATTAATGTAGCTTTATTTTTCGTTTATTATTGTCTAAGTTTTCAAAGCTACCAAACAGATTATTGAGAAAAGCAAGTGAAAAAAAAATATCGTTGGCAATTCAACACGAAATTGGTGCATAGAATAATTTATCTTTGTTCAAAATTCAAAAATAAATACAGGCAGGTCTACATCATTCTATAAACAAAGAAAATAGTTGGCAGTAAGCTTGCGACGCGATGGATCGCGTGACTGTAAGTAAAGCCTGGAGTCATTGCAATCGGCTACTGGTTGTTTTTGTATTCTACCTCATCTCCCCCTATGTGGGTCATTGCGACTGTTATGGTGGTCGATATTAGATATTTAGTCAATATTGAGAGTTTACATTTTGATGAAAACTTAATTCAACGTACACAAACCCAAAAAGTAGGTATTATAAGAAAATAGAAAAAAAACATTTTGTTTGCACTACAGCATCAAATTCAAAGATCTTAACATAATTGGCTAGTTGACAGTTTCAAAAATAAATCACCAAACACTAACCAATGCATAAAACATCTAAAAACAAGTGGAAACATCAAATATGTTGTACATTTAATGCGTTTTATGATTTTTAATTACCAGTGGAACCACTAAGAGTAGATGATTTGATGCTGTGAAACTATGACGTCATAGTGTAATATTTCCTACAAAATTCCATATAAACGATCGTTTTGACATTTATTAAAAAGTAGCTGATTTGATATGTCAGTCAACTACCCTATTATTTTGTCCTGAAGCACATAACAAAATAATTATGTTCACTGAAAGAGAAGCATTACATAGTTGTTAGCGAAGGAACATAGAGCGAAGGAACGAGAATTTAAATTTGGAAAATAGGTATCTGGCCGGCTAAATGGAAACTCTATTTCTTCATGTAGGTAGGTACCTCCCGCTTTTTTCCAGTAGCTGCATACAAATTTAACATTTTTAGGTTTTCTATACCCCTTTGCATCCTTTGCGTCACGACGAGTTAGTGGTGAAGCATCTATTTTATCTATATAAAGGCGTTGATTGCTTAGTGGTAGTGATGTCAAATGCCGAGACGAAGGTCGCAGGGTTGAATCCTACTATGAGCTTTTGAGCTTTCGGTGAAGGAAAACACGGTAGTATAGGGTACTTGTAGTAGGTGTGACTGAATGGCTACAAGACTCAAGTTGAAAATCGGGCTCCGAGTACCTTCCGGTGTGTTCCAACTGCTGCACCTGCACCATCGACCACATCATAGCTGACCACGGTGAGATTGTGGTCAAACATAGGCCTATAGGTACATAGTTAAAATAAAACGTCCTCACAGAGAATCGATTATTTGCCATCGATTAACATAGATTATAATCGTGCGAGGCTCACATGAGTCGACTGGCACTCAGCTCGCATTCCTAGCGAAAAGGGCGTGCTTTCAATATTGTTTAATTTTATGGCGTACAGTCACGTGAGCACATTGTATCGGCAATGCAGGATCGGCACCATTTGACACGAGAAAAACGTTGCATAATTTTTCTGAGTATGAGTTACCAATATTTTTTTGTGTAGGATTGAGTTTTTTATACTACTAAGGTAGCAAACAAGCATACGGCCTAGCTGATGAGAAGTGGTTACCGTAGTCTATACTTGGACGCTTGCAGCACCAGGGGTATCACTCGGCTCAACGGGGCAGCCGATCGTGATGAAATTTGATGATTTAGTCTGTAACATAGAGAAAGATATGGGCTATTATTTATCCCGGGAACGCGGGTACAATTGCTAGTATTACAATATTATGGAAGAGTAAAGAGAGCAGAGGATAATGTTCGCGAATGGCCCGTCCGGTACTGAATTGACGGGCGAGCGAGGAAAACGGCTCGTAAAAAAGACGTTTATATTTTTTATTGAAAGAATAACCTGTGTATGTATACTGAACAATATACATTACAATATAACTCCGGATCCTGCAGGGTGTTGATGGAATCAACACGTTGTTACTCCTGGCTTAATGAAATAGCCGGCCATTGGCGATTTGTAGTCCCAAATCCGTTTAAATGCATACCATACTGAAAGCCTTCGAGGCATCACGGCAAGCGATGAGCATTGATTAAGCCTATTGTGTCGAGACGAGAGGTTTTGGCAAATACATATACCTATGTGTTTTAATTAATTTAAACAGTAGAAAACCTTATAAAATTAAAAGGAATAAATCATTTTCTTGTGTTTGTAATAAAAAAAAGGTTTTTTTTATTTTTCTACCACCCCGTCACCTCCATCTTTGGTCGAACTGTAGAACAGTAATGATTCATATATAACTTTCAGTTCTTTACTCGTTATGGAGCTATATTTGAAATCATGAATGTAAAGGAGTATGTAACTTTGTCCTGCGGTTTTACTTATATTTTTTAGGGCCAAACATAGGCCGTTGCTTAGGATGCCGTACCTACTTGCCTATCTACATATTTTATGTGGTTATGCAGGGTGTGTAGGTACACACCCTATGGTGTGACTATATAGATAGATTTTTTTAGGTTCGTTTTTGAAGGTTGAAAAGTAAAAAATAGTTCAGGAAAGTAATTGTGCTTGTGCGCACATAAAAATACACCTACCTATATAATTATTATTAACAAATTAACACCTATTAGTAATTAATATGGAGATATTTAAAGTAAATAGGGATCAATATATTAGAGTTATTTCACCGCAGACATCAAGCCAGAAGGCCTCTACGCTTCCATTACCAAGTTCTCTCCCCATTTTCGTATAAAACAGCACTTAACTCTTATGCCTTCAATCACACCCCTAATAAAGCCCTTCGTTCTAACCGAACTATTATTACCACAGATTAGGCAAGCAGTTATATAAATTACAGGCTTTATGGTAAAAATGACCTTGGACAGTCTTCTACGGATTTCGTTATTTTAAATAATATACCTACCTACTGTTATTTCTTAGGGTTATGGTTATATATGAAGAATAATACTTTAAAATAGATGGGGTGTCCTACTATCGTAACCACTCTAACTACCAATATTCTTATTCCTACTTTCCTAATATCCTAGTAATACCTACCATTATCTTAACATGGTATGAAATAAAGTCGCTTCCGCTGTCTGTTCGCTTAGATCTTTTAATTTTAATGCAGTTTTCAGCAATAGATAGACTGATTCAAGAGAAAGGTTTATATGTATAATACCTGCGTATTATAGTGCCGAGAAAGCCGTGAGAAGCCGGGGCGGGTCGCTAGTATAATATATAAGTACAACAGTTCGAAGAACGAATTATGTAATTAATATATACTTTTTCTGCTATCAACTAGGATTGTTTTTGAACGTTACGACACGAAAGTGTTGAATAAAATTATGAACGAAAACGCAACCACAATTTGGAGAATTCTTGATCGCAATTTACGAAAGCTAAGGTCAGTTTTCTAATTTAAATTCTTACAGGAATATTCAGAATAGTAATAAATAAGGAATTTAATGGAATAAGGAAGTCAATGATGAAAATCATAAAAGAGCTTTAATAAAATAAGGAATTTACATAAATATAGGCACGAAACCTATTTGGCTTTTTTTTAATATTATATTTTTTGGTATTTAATCATAAAATTGTAGGTAATATATTATATTTATAAATAAATTACAAATAACATAATATATTTTATTTATAATAATATGACTATTATATTACTTACTTGCGAATTGAGCACAGAATAACCTCAGAAAAAAAAATTAAACACTCCACATTCCACCTTGAAGCTCAAGTAGTGACAAGACCGTTTATTATCGACTTTCTTTCGTTTTCACCAAATCTGTTTAGATCTAACCTTGGATTTTGGGCAGCTACTGACCGTTTACAATTCTTAACTAACTGTATAAACAGTTCAAGGGCACTTTGTTATTCATGAGGGCCCTATAGGACTTATCAGATCTTCTGTAATGTAGCAAATATATTTAAAAAGTCAAATTGTTATCTCAAGTATTTTTCTAGAATATTTTACCTGTAATCTATAGATAACAGTAAACAAATGATTATTTTATATATTAGCCCACAGATTTATAAACATACTAGCTGACCCCGCAGACGTTGTCCTGCCCTGAGAACAAAAATAAAACAAAAAAATTACCTACCCCTACCTACCAGGGGTAGGTAGAGGTCCTAGGTCTTAGGATAGGTAGGGGTAGATCCCTATCTACCCTAGCCTTGTTCAGCCAAATCAGTTCAGCCGTCCTTGAGTTATGCGCTTACCAACACATTTTGCGATTCATTTTTATATTATAGATTGTTTAGTCATCTGAGTATTAGCAGTTAGGGTTTAAAATCTTTGGCATTTATGATATCTATATTACATTAAGATTTTCCATTCTATATTAGCACAGTTTTTGCATTAAAAGAAAGAAAAAGTTTTTATTTTTTGCGACCCACACAACGCATTTGACATTGCTCTTACTTGTTAAAACATATTTAATATACCTGCCTAGTATTCCTATGATTTTTTATATGACATAATTAAAAAAAAGCGGTTTCATGCAAAAAGTGCACTTCATGAGTTTTCTAATCAGTTTTGTTATAAAATAGCATGGCATAAAACTCATGGGAATTGATTCTCGATGCGAATAACTATATTTTATTTGTATAGTAGGTACCTAGGTACTAGCTGTTCCTAAGCCTAAAAGTAGCCTATATACTTACAAAACTTTGAGTTTTAGACTAATGGGAGAAATTATTTAAATGAATTGCAAAATTAAAGTGGGACGACCATGATTCATTAAAGTTACTATTTGGGTCAGCTTTGGGGACATTTGCAGGTCTGATAATTTAATATGAGGTGGACGTTAATTGGTATAATGTAAATGTTTGGTATGTCTTTAAATATATGACAGACATACAAAAACATTAGATATTTTTTCTATTTTTAGCCTTGTGTTTGACCACAATCTCACTCTCAGTGATAATGTGGCCGAAAGTGGTACCCATACAAAACCTGGAAGGTGACTGCATGGAGCTTTGCTTTATGAGAAAGTGAAATACAAAATGTCATTCGTGTGTATTCCGCACAAGTAACACTGAAACGTGTGACCGTGTCAACCGACAGACATATATGTTGTAAATATATTATGTGCGAGAGGGTGGTTATTTACGACAAAATACGTACATATTTTCGAACCAGGTGAACTCCGTCCAGATTTTTTTGTACGTCTATGGATACCACATGTGTTTGAGGTTTGATTGAACACACCACCATTATTGAATTAGATTCCTCAGTTCCCTTTATTTAGAGCGCAATTATACATAAAATGTTCTTCAAAGAACCCCTTAGTATAGCGTCACACTAGCGTAAGGTTCATAATCAAGTCAGCCGAAAGACTTCCACTGCTGGATAAAGGTAGAATAAAATAAATAAATAAGTAAGGTTCATACTTTTTCATAAAAAAAAACATAATTGTAATTCTTATAAATATTCTTGATGAATATGTCTTCAAGTGCCTATCTAGTAGTTTGTTTGAATAGTAAACATTTTATATAATCAGCTTAAATCTTAGTTCCATTTCTAAGATCTGTATTTGACGTAACATTATTTAGTAGCCTTTGTTCTAGGTACTCTAGAATTTCCAAAACAATGATTTTAAGTTCGTTTCTTATTGAAATGGGAAATTTGATTAGTTACAAAGAATATTACCACAGGTTTAAATTTGTATTTAAATTACTCTGCCTTTGTTTTCACCATACCAATACCTACTCTATAGATAAAGATGAGTACCTACTTATATTTCGATATAAACAACATGGCGAAAGCTATATTACCTACTATAAAATATCTTAGACCGTTTAGAAAATTAAAGTGTGTAATGAAATGTGACAACATTTTTGCTAAAGGTTAAAAACATTTATGATCTCTCAAACTTCCTTACCAGTGTCAGAGTCGAAGCGAAGATCTGCGAAGGACGTCTATTTGAATAAAATAATTTTGATCAGTACAAGTTCCAATTTTAAAAGAAATTTGGATAAGTATTCGAGTGCACTTGATAAGTTGGAGATTGAATCAATCTGCTTCGGAGGTCAAGTGTCCGAAGCTAACTACCATTTAATTCATCGAAACTTCCTCAAATTGCTTCTGACATCCCGAGTTTGTGATACAAGGACAAGCTAGCTGTTTTACCGCGTTTCTGGGTATAAACTAATAGAATAATAAAGTAAATATTTAAAGTTCTTATAGTTAGAATCGGAATAGTAGGTACCTAACTCTAGAGAGTACTTACAAATTTTGCCTCTTTATAATATTAGTTTAGATGAAAGAGCTGAAATGTACCTAGCTAAATTAATTTCATGTTGTAGGTCTTTTGACATGCCAATAAAAAGGCATATTATAGACTATGACCAAACATATGGGTACACATACAATTTATTATCAGCCTCGTAGGTTATATATTAGTGTTTTGTACAAAACTACTTGAAGTTCATTAAACTTATGTAATTGCATGTTAAGTTTCAGACTCAAAACTTGTCGATTGAACTCGCGTGTCTGCTTCGCGTGACCGCTGATAATCTATTTTATTTTATTTGCACTTTATTTACATTATTTTAGTTTTATGTTTTCCTCAGAATTTTGGTACTTTTCCATCATACAGTAATGACTAAGAGCCATGGTTAAAGGTCAACGGTCAAATCTTCTATGGGTTAAATAATTAAAGTTTTTATTAGTTTTCCCTCAATTATAATTACCTAAATCTTATTTTTAGGATATGTACTCTATGTGTCATATTTTATCGAAGTTCGTTCATATATTAAGATGAAGTAAACATCCACACAAACATACACACATTTTTTATATTTATATTATTCGTATGATAGAAAGACCTTCTCAATATCTTTTGAATGAGATTCTCTCTTTAATTAAATGCCTCATATAAACATACAAAATTCATAATTTAAATAAACTACCTAATATATTTTACGTGGATAACCTAAAAGGCATTGTAACGATTCTTTACATAGAATAACATGACTGTACGAACATTATCCATTGTTAATGCAACAGGTAGACCAAGATAGCTTTAGAAGATTGATCACATTCAACACTTTATAAAAAAAACTTAAAAACACTCCTAGAACAATTTATTATAGGACATAAAGTGTACTATTAAAATAAAATTTTACATAAACGTCAGGTAGGTAGGTGTAAGTAGGCGGAAAATTTGCTCAGTTAATGAGCGATTAATTGGGACAGGAAATGTCACTTGAAGAGGTAACCTTTTTGATTATCGATATAAGAATATTAATTTATTTTCAGACCATGGAGGAGAGGAGAATTTATTATCTCCTCTCCATTCGTGCTCTTTAACCATTGTGTTTTAAAAATAGGTATAATTAATTGGTAAGTAGGTACAGCAGAATCATTGACACAGATTTTCGTTTTCACTTGTCACAATTTGCGTCCATGATTTGTCTAATATACCTTACCCACCGATGATAATAATAGATAAATCATGAATTAAATCAAAAAAGATTTAAATAACATTATATTGATAGTCTGGTATTATAGAATCAGGTCTCAGAGATTTACAATGTCGTTTCTCATTATCCGGCAAGATATTCCAAATCAACTTGAGCACGGATATAGCTTTTGAATCCTTAACGAACCATCGAGGGGTCAGATCTATGTAATTTATTATTCAAAACGTGTAATGGTACTTTCATAAAACCAAAGTGAGCGACAATTTTATTTGTTTGTAAATTGAGGAAAGTGTCGTCAGATGAGTTTTTTATTTGAGAGTGCGAGTGAGTGTAAGCTCTTTAAATTTTCATCTCAAGAAAATATATTTTTAAACGACTTCAAAAAGGAGGAGGTTATCAGGTCGGAATCTATTATTTTTTTTTATTTTCTTTATGTAAGTATGTGCCCCGATTACTCGAAGACGCCGGGACCGATTTGGAAAATTCTTTTTTTGTTTGATGATGGAATCCTGGAAAAATCGATGGAACTCTTCAAATTTTATAGGCACTTACAATGTTTTTAAAAACCCTAAAAGATGAAAGGGGTAGTTAGGAATACCAAGAGGTCTTTTTGCATCCATTTTGAAGAATCAAAGCGCTGAGTCGAGACCATAAAGATAACTTACTTAAGAGCTATCTACTTTAAGAAACTTCCAACTTCTACTCATGGGAAGAATAATATGAATTTCATCATAAACGATTATGTGTCAGCTGTCTGAAAGTATGAAACAGCCCTTACGTACCGGAACGGAGCGTATATTTAATATACTCCGAGTATTATGGATGAATAATGGAGAATTTTCATATAATGTAAGCGTACATTTGTACTTTTTTTTCAATTTACAAGGTTTACGTAAAAAACCTTTCTCGGTCGCTTATACCTAATGCTGCTTTCGAAGCCTTTTACAGCAATCTGACTTTTTAGATTGGAAGTAAGCACCTAGGTACTTAACGTTAAATTATTATTTACTAGCTTCCGTTTCAAGGTTTTACCCGCGTAATCATCCCTTGGTCTAATGTTTTCTGGAATAGAAGTATAGATAAAGCATATTCTTTGATTAGCAATGTTCAATGTGTAATTGAATCACAAAAATCTTACATCCAAAAATTAGATGAGATTATTTAAAACTAGCTTCAAATCGCGGTTTTACTCACCCAAAGGATTTATATTTCGGGATGAAAACTATCTTATCCAAGTGTCCAAAAAATAATTTGAGTGCCAAACGTCTTCCAAATCAAATCACAAATGTTTTTAATATATATTAAAATTTCAGTGATTTTTTTTATTCAGTGTAAAATAATTATCATCAAATTGATTACAGAAGTCCAAACAAAATCTTAGC
This sequence comes from Tethea ocularis, assembly GCA_963555595.1. Lineage (NCBI taxonomy): Eukaryota > Metazoa > Arthropoda > Insecta > Lepidoptera > Drepanidae > Tethea > Tethea ocularis. Next base: position 3,836,439 of record OY741970.1, on the reverse strand, counting down.
CCTTGGGGCAGAGTTCAAAATAATTTGTAATAGAACAGAACAATGAAACATAACTTTCTACAAACTCGGCGAAAGGTGGAATTAAAAGCAATTATTCAAAATGAACAACCTTTATAAAGCCTCTCCTTAAGCAGGGGTAATTGTGAATTATACTGGATTAAACATTGTTGTCATTTAGTGATTTATAATAGGTACTTTGTTCTTGAATATCCAAAGACATTTTCTTTGTAACTAAAGTCATTAAGGATTATTTCTATGAAGTTGAGCTTATGTGTTTCAGTGTGATTAGGTATAAAACATAATTTTGGGGTGGTGTGACGCTACACGAAGGCACATCATACAAGCGATCTAATGTTGTGATCAGAGCCAGCGAGTAGGTACCTAAAGGCAAACAATACTAATTATTATTACCTACGTAAGGAAAGCTCTCACACTTCCCCGTTTTATCGTTCACTCCACGGCTATTGTCCGCTACGCAATAGCATAACAGTTTTCATAACAGTATTGCTTTGCCCATCGACTAATAACATCATCACTTGCTTTATGTACATGTATGTCATCACAGTGTAGGTAATTAAATTTGTTCGATTGTATGAAGTGCATAAGGTATTTCGCTAAGTCCTCTGCCTCCGCCAGATAACGCCTTGAGCTGAGGTTCGTACCCCATTCGGGGGTGCCCTCAAGCATAGTTACTCAAATTGCTCGGTTGAGAGCCCTTTGCGCTCGCCGATCTGTCCAGTAAGATTAATGAGCCAGGCTTTGAAGCCATCAGGCTACCAATTTTAGTTCTTTTCAAATAATAAGTACCTATGCTACGTAGGTACGTTCCGAGACAAATAACTTTGTAAAACATAATTAAATTTTATAAATAATAGTCGAGTAGTGAGTAGACATTAACTTAATGTCTATAAAGGGTAAATATAACATCTAACGCTTTTGTAAAAATTAAAATCTATCTGAATTTTTTATTAAATACGAAAATGGATTGGACTCTACAAAGCGTAACTAAACTAGCATACACCACACAATATTCCTATACTAATCTCAATAGTATACCTCTACCAAGATTGCCTGTTTGTAGGTACTATAAGACTAAAGCCAACCTCATAAACAGCCCCTACCTTACGCAAACAAATATTTGATTGGTACGCGTTCGTGTACGCGTCAAAGCCTTTGTACCAGTCTTTAGTAGCTTCTCCCAAATAGTTGTACAGAAAAGGTAATACCTAATAGTAGAACTGAAACTATAGCTTCGAACTATAGATTCCAGACTCCTGCAACGTAATTACCTAAAGTTCTATGTCGAATGATAAAAGGACTTGTCAATAATACAATATTTACAACCCTATTTTAAGTTCTGCAGGCGAGCATGGGACGTGCAACAGTGCAGTTAGGTATTTATTATGACTTATTTATAGAGTGATTTTATGTTAGGCCAAATACTGTGGATAGTTTACTTCATTATCAATAGTCCTACAAAATTTAATGAACCTGAGCAATGGTAGTTATTACGTACGAAGTCATTACTATTATAATTTTATCGTAAATATCTGGTAAACGCCTTTATTAGCTCAGAAACGTATTGATGGGGCAAGATCAAGGCCGATAATCACCAGTCTCCAAGTATTCTGCTCTTGGTTTCCCTTATAGGCTTTGTGTGTAGGTATATTATATAGCTAACTCACGCTAGGATTGAGAGGAAATACAGCCTATCATAAAAAAAACGAAAATTCTTCTAAACCTTAAAGCGGATGAAATCGTTAAGAAAAAATATTCATATTCTTTAAGGTTCTTAAACTCTTCGCATCAGCTCTATATAGATGAGAAAACGCTCAATCGACCTTTTTCTGTAAAACGTAAAGATGACAAAGGGTTTAGGGCCACTTGATGGTAAGTAGTTCGGCGTTAATGCGATGGACCCTTCTCAAGAGTGGAGTTCTCAGGAACACGAGACTTACTTTACCGTTAAAATACTTATAATGTACCAAGCGTTTAACGTTTTTGAATGTTTTATTCATTTTACGAATTTAAGGATTTTCTTTTTAAAAACATTCTGACAAAAGATGCGTTATAATTGTTTCATGTGCGTTAGAGCTTTATGAACTTTTAAATTTCAAATTTTCAGTTACTGAAAAGAAATTTTGTCATATATTTGATGTCATGATTGAGCAAGGTGGTATTTTGTGGTTTTGTAAAAAACGGCTTTAGAATAGGAAGATTCAGAAAATATACTTTCGGTAACATTACCTATAGAAAAAAAAAATGGTAGGCTATTACTGGAAATTGGATGAACTTACAACAATATATAATACTAGCTTCCGCCCCGCGGTATCACCCGTGCTCCCGAGGTATAAAACTACTTATTAATGTGTAAATCCAGGGTATCAGGGTATCAATATTTATGGTTTTTGTATGTACGTAAATTCTACATTTCAATCATGGTCAAAGTAGTTGTTTTAAATTTAAAAAAAGGAAAAAATCTAGGCATTATAAAGCGTTTTCTTTTCACTGCGAGAACATTATTTTCAATTTACTTTAATCTGTTGTGGCTCGGTCGACGTTTTACAAGTAATTTATCCGCAAAACGCCACAATAATACGCCGTTATTACTTTACCAGCCCTTTATTCACAGCTTTGAATGATTTGAATAAATTGAAATTGTGAGGCTTTTTCCGGAGCTAAGATCAAAATATTGTTAAAAATGTTACGGCGGATTACTGTCAAAAAATATTTTGAATAAATAACTTTTGTGAAATGAGTCTGTGTTTTGAACTGACTCTCAAAAAAGTGCTTTAATATGTGAGCAGGTAAGTAGCGATCGATTTTTATGAGTGTAGTAGCTGGTTAGGTGGATACTATAAACTACCCTACCACTATGTTTCCAGGTTTCCCGAGATAGACAAAAACATTTGTATAGTACTCGGAAATAATGATTTCTATTAATGAAAGATTTTTCAGAAATACATTTTTATAATATTAGTTTACGTAGGTTGTTAGTTTAGATAACATTATGATATACTCTATTTCCCATGATTCAAAGGGATCTCATGTATTTCTGGGATAAAACGTACCCTTTGCTTTTATATGTTGACTTTCAGCCATTAGAGCGTGGATGAGTATCTTATATCAACACAAACTTTCGCAATAATAATATTAGTGGGATAAAATGTAAAATATTTCAAACATTTTTCAACGCTAACACGTGTAAATTGCGAACTTTTTTGTCCCAGGCGTTGGATAAATTCAGAACGGTTTAGATTGATATTGAAAGTTTTAAAATCCCAGTAATCCTAGATTTCATTGGTTCAGCACGGACTAAACCTAAGATAAAAATTCCTTTTTACTCTTTAAACAATATTGCTGGGCTACCAATCATAATAATAGTAACTGGGACATCACCTCCATGGACTTTATTTATATACATAATCTGTGCTGTTAGTAACAAGTACCTAACTTGCAGTTTTAAAAGGTGTTATGTCTGTATCAAAAAATTACAGCGCTTCAATAAGTAGGTGGAACACTAAAAGTCTTAAATCACAGTGTTCTGTGCTTAAATAATGTTTGGACTTGAATAAATTCCTAACCAATTTCAGACATAGCTTTAAATCTGCTCGAGAACGAATTTATTCGATGTTATGAAAACTCAAAGCGGTAAGAACAATTTTATACAACTAACTTAAAGCTTTTAGAAAACTTTATTCCCATGCACTTTTATTTTTATTTCATAAAGAAAACTGCATTCAAAGTTTGTTCGCTAGGTAGATATTATAAGTTGCTATTTTTTTCTTTTTGGGACAGTTGCTATGGAAACTTCAAATTTAATTTATGTATTTTAAAAATATATCTGTATTATTGCATGAGATGTCTTGTAAATTCTATGCACTTCGCTTAGCTGGTTTGGCGGGGGCACGACCGTGCCCCCAGATATTTTAAGATAGCCCTTTCTAAATTATTATTTTTTAATTCTGGATTTTATTAGACTTGCTTTAAACTGTATTTTATAATAAGGGGGGAATTTGTTCATATCTACTTTTTGATTTGTTGTTCAATCTCTCTCTGATACAAATATTTTTTTGAACATAATTTTGTTTTTCTGAACATTTTATTTTTGTAGCGCTCAAAATCATACTATAGAGGAACAAGGTGGATGAGATAAAACCTAGATTCATAACAAATACATAACTGCCCAAAATTGGATCCGCGACATGGACATTCCTGCCTTATCGTTAACTTTTATAGCAGTGTTTGCAAAATCCGTATATATGTTTGAATCATACGGAAAGCTGACTTTTATTGAATACTTTACAGCAAGATAACCCATTTCATGGATTATTCAAGGATGAGCGTAATGTGTGCCTAAAGCCATTTTTGTTGTTTCACGGCATCAAGCATGAGAATGACATGATATTTGATGGAATTAAATTTGAATTTAAGGGTTACAATGAGGGTCGAATACAATTGAATGTCGGCAATATTACTTTTTTATTTTATGCTACAAATATGTACTAAGGGAGTATATTTATAACTGCTGCTTTATAAATAAAAGAAATTAACTAATTAAATTTATATTTAACTGTACATAAGATTATTTACAACTTGCACGCATTGTGATCTTTATAGCCGCGTTTTTTTCAGTATATTATTTCGAATGAAGAAATGAATATCATATTCTTGATGGATATCTCAATCCAATTACAAACTTTAACATTATTTCGAAGAAAATATTGACGTACATACACCCTGAGTAAAAAGTATCTAACTAAGGCTAAGTTCATTCTTATTTAGTTAAGGTTTGATTTTCAGCGGATATTGTTGTGTCTTTATTAAAATCAAGAGCAATAAAATAGCATATTTTTACGCTTGTGATGAAAAGTATCAAGTATACTATTTAGGTATTGAGTTTTATCACTAAGTTTTAACCGTGTTTAACCCGTAGGTATGGTATTATATTTTTTGATATAAAACTATTATCTTTTATTTTAAGTCCACGATTATATCTAGATCTGTGCTAAGTCTCATAAAAATCCGATCTATCGTTTAGTCACAAACTCTCACATTTCTAATATTACCAAGTTGACACAATCTAGGTCTACTACAATACTCCTAGTAGACTAAGTAATTCTGAGAAATGCCGAAGAAAGAAATTGATAAAAGAAACGCTGTAATTTACAACTAACCAATTCATTACTATTATAATACATAAAATCTCAATTATTTATTAATCGCTCGAACTGAGGCCACACAATAAATGTGTTGGGAAACTCCAGTGAAATTCGCAAGGAGTTTTCATGGAATACGGAAAGAAAACACATTAAAGTCGTTTTAAATGTTATTGAAACTCAAGAGTTAACGAAAAAGTCTTTAAGAAATTGCAAAAGCTACACGTGAAGTGAGTACAGGGATTTGAGAGTCTATTGCCATTCATAAATTTGTGTAGATACCTACATTAGCTATGAAAAATTAACGCCGTAAAATAATATATTATGATATTTGGTTATGTGAAACGTATTAGTAAAACAAAAGACATCTTTTCATCATCAATTGAACCTGGTTGTTGAATGTGCTGTTTGATTTTGATTTGCCTTCATAAAATGATAGGTATACCTAGCTTGAATATACCATCAAAGTTACACCTAGTATTATGATGAAAAACATTTCTGATGTTTTCCTCCGTCTAAGAAACAATAAAAAAAACATGACGTTTTATTTAATACATAAACAAATAATTAAATGCATGAATGGTTTCCATGTAATGACAAAAGATTTTCCCGAGCGTAAACATTTCAAAATTATGTGATTGAATTTTTTCCCGGTATAAAGAACCAATTATGAATTCAAAGCGGATTTAATAAGGTAAAATAGAAAATGGGAAAATTAATTTTCTTGCCTCTCTGTCCCAATGGATGTTTGCCTTTTCATTTTGTAAGTTACAGGTCATTTGATATTTAAGGCTCGGATATTACGAGTACACTTTTGTCGACTACGTGTATTTTTTTTTTTCGTTCAAATTTACACATGTAATAGGTAAAATTCAGTCCTGATAATGATTAAGGCCGTACAATGGCCTTAACCGCCGGTCAAATAGGGGATTGCTTGTTTTTTTAGGCTCTTGCTTTAAAATCGGCGTTATAATAATACAATTTAGGTAAATCGATAACAAAACTATATTTTCAATTCAAAATTTTGCTTTCTCTCTGATTTTCAGCCAATTTAATTAAGAACAGTTACAGAGTATTGAGATGCTTACTTGTGATATTGACAATGTAATTAATTGAATCAATTAATTCCATTCCCGCCTTAAGAAACTTGAGATTCGATAGCTATGCTCAATTAAGTAAAACACTTTAGTTGCGTCTAAAGGATCATAGATGAAACCATCTAATATAAGGATTATTTATAGTAACGTTATTTTTTACAAGCCCCTCTAGCACTGATTGTTTGATATATTTTATACCCTACGCTATGCGCTTTATTTTTTTCAACTTTTCAAGTACATAGCTTGTGTTTGCAAATAAGACTTTCACGAAATGTCGATTAAGGTCGATTATTAAAGATTTTATGCCGTCAGTAACGTTAATTTAAATAGCTATGCGTCTCAAAGCAAATTGCTAGCGAACACAAAAGACACGAGTTTATCAAAGGAGATTAAATTATATTTGTAATACAGCACCGATTCACGTTGAGCTGTTAAAGGAATCGCAGTTATTATTCTCTAATAATAATTTTATATACGAGAGATTTTCACTTGAAAATAGGTATAGAGGTAGGTTTTTGTTACTAATACCTTTTAGAAGAAATACTCAAAGAAGGGATTCGTTTTATAATTAAGAATAAATTAAATTTTGGAATATTATTTGGAGGGTAATGAATAAGTTAACTAAAAGTTTAATTAACTTAAGATAAATCAAATATTATAAATAGATTTTGGTAAAGCTGCATAGATTGAGAAACAAAATAATCGAGGATACGTGATAAACTTAAATAAACAGATCAATAAAACTGTCAAAAATCTTTAATAGGCTGTTACACTATTTACGTTGTAGCTTGGTGTGGTTGACAGTAGCCAGAGATATATGAAAAAGAACCATGTGACATTGCAATAATTTTCATCTGAGTCTACATTATGTATACTGTATCATAGATGAGACAGATGAACTTTATTGCCATGACATAAGGCTCGTTGTAGTTGCGCAATTTAGGAAAAGGGTAATATCCAGCTAGATATTACCATCCTGTTGCATGATTTTTTTAAATTGGCAGTGCAAGTTTTCAATTGATAACTCTTATATTAGATAAAATTATCTCTTTTATTACATAAAATTATCTGTTATTTTCCATCGTACATTTCTTTTCCGAACATCGGAAAAATTTCCAATATACCTAAGAATCATAGGATTAGGTATTCCATTTTACTTCAATTCAGGTAAATGAACGTGTATTTCTCACTAAAGTTTCTTGATCAATCATTTTGTGGAGTCTACTCACGTTACTCCATCAGAAGCTTTTGTTGAGAGGAATTGACTTACGAAAACTTGAAATCAAAATCTCGACTTGAAATTATAGGTAACAAGATTTCATTATACATAATGAGTAATATTTTAGTAAATAAGAGTGAATAGCTTCAAAGTGTTTGGCTAATGTTAAATTCGTTCAATTTTGATAATAATATACACCTATATAGTATTTAACTTTTGTTCGTCACAAATTTTTGTTTCACGTCTTAAAGAAGAATGACAGAGAAAAAAGAACTGTCGATTCGTGAAACGCGGAATTTGTGTTAATAATGGTTAACGCCATGTGTTTACGCGTGCAAACCCCTACATTCCTGTGTAATTGCCCTTTTCTTTTACCAGGCGTATCACATTTAACAATAATTTTTTTGTACGAATCACCGGCGCGACGTCACTTCATTGTCAACCGCCGAACATAAAACATTATAAATTGTATAATTGCTACCATTTTCAATAAACACAGTATCATATCAAAGTGTTGGAGTTTACCTACTATAAAACCTGAAGCTTCAACATCTGGCGACCGTGAAAAGACTACCATCTTCGAAGAACAGTCCAAATTATTGCGACGGCAAGCCGCCGGTCTAGCCATTGCGCCGCAGCCAGCTTTCGTCACAATCACGGATACAGCACGGATATTCTGGAGGTGCTCCAGCCATTGCAGTCAAGCCGGTCAACGATCAGCATTCAGCATCGTGCCGCAGCCCAGGCCAATGCAGCTAAGTGCCCTATCCTTGTGATTCCCGTCTCAATACCTAACCTATCAAATCTACCCAAATTCATTCAAATATCCCATTCATATAGTCTTTACTTGTGCTATTAGCGTCCATGCAGTGCTAAAATCATTATACGACCATATTATTCATAAAATCATTGTATCAATTCATAAATCATCTCATTTAGTTCATTCAAGAATTTATCAATTACACCCTCATTTTTTTATTAAAACATAAGATTATTCCAGTCGTGCAATTAGGCTATTCATCAATATTTTATAGGCTTATTAAGCTATCGTCTAGGCAAATATTTCACCAATTTCGCCGACTATTTCAGGCAAAACATTTGTGCATCAAATTGCCGGTACGGCCGGCCGGCGGTCGATCGGTTGGTGGCTGCGAGTCAGCCGTGCTACGTACGCACTGCCCGGGAGTCGGGAGTGCAGAGCCGGACTCAGGTGACGCTAGGCGAGGAGCGTGAGCTAACATTTTCTATAATTTTTAACTATTATTTTATTTGTGTGTGTTTTAGTTTCATAATCAACAGAGTGTTAAGTATTTTACTTCATTTCAAATTAGATAAGATTTATACAGTATTTACAAGTTATTTCAATTCATAATGGGTAAAGATTATGGAACTGGAACCAGCACAAAGGATCCTCAAGATTTACAGGATCTTATAGTCAAACGTAAATCAATAAAAGGTCAAATCACAAAATTTAAAAACTTTCTTACAACTATTACTAAAGAAACATTATCTCAAATTGAGCTAGCCGAATTAACATTAAAATTAAACAAATTTGAATCAATTTATAGCCGATTTGACGACTTGCAAATTCAAATAGAAGTCTTAAATTCTGACAATTTATCCAGTGAAATTGATGAACGAGATGCTATCGAACAATTATTTATTTCTCATATTGCCACTGCTCAGAGTATCATTCAGAAAAATAACACGAATCGTCACGATGAAAGTAACTGCAAGGATTTAAATTCAAGTCAGTTATCTACAGGTCATTGCAATAACATCGAAAATCATGATTTAGGTTTTAAATTGCCTCAAATACAAATTGCAAAGTTCGACGGATCATTCTTTCGGTGGCTTGAGTTTCGTGACACATTCTCATCTCTGGTGCATGATAATGACCGTATCACCCCGATTCATAAATTTCATTACCTGAGTTCGTACCTGGCGGGCGATGCGGCACGCATTATATCTAACTTGGAAATCTCTAGCGCCAATTATAACAATGCATGGAAATTATTATGTGACCGATACGATAACAAACGACAATTAATAAGTCATCATTTGAATTCTTTACTAAACATACAACAAATTACACGCGAGTCTGATAGATCGTTGAGATTTATGGTCGATCATATTACAAAAAATTTACGCGCTTTATCTAGTCTCGGGCAGCCTACTACTCAGTGGGATATTCTTATAATACACATAATGAGTTCCAAGCTTGATAACCACACTGCCACTAAATGGGAAGAATGGCGTGGCACGTTAGATGACGTTCCCAATTTACAACAATTTTATAAATTTCTTATCGATCGCGCAGACGTTCTCGAGTCAATAACTCGAAATCATTCATCCTCTAACAATAAATCACACACATCTGCGAAGCCTTCAGCTTCTACTAGGTCTAATCTGCCCTATACTAAATCGTTTGCTTCCAGTTGTGAAGACAAACCTACTTTTTCTATGTCGTGCGTTGTTTGTAAAGGTGATCATCGCATTTACGATTGTCCCACTTTCAAGGCTATGAGTGTAGAAGAACGTATTATTGAAGTCAATAAAATTAAGCTATGTTCTAACTGTTTAAGGCTTGGCCATACTATACGCGATTGTCGTATGGGTCCATGTCGCATATGCAAAGTAAGACACAATACCCTACTGCATAAACAAACTACCAACAACAATATGGCCAGTGTTGGCGCCAGTGATAGTGCCAGTACTAGCACCAATATTGGAACCGGTTATCCCGACAACACTGATGATACTATTGCTAATTTTTCGAATCAAAATGTTAGCCAAGTTCTATTATCTACCGCTATCATAGAAGTATCCAATCCTATAACAAATCAAACTGAGAGGGTTCGCGCCCTATTGGACTGTGGTAGCCAGTCCTCATTTATCACTCAATCTCTCAAAACTAAGCTATCTTTACAACCTACTTCCAATTTTCGAGTTAACGTTATTGGAATAGGAAACAATACAAGCAGTCTGGTCACAGAAACTTGTGTGGCACAATTGAAGTCTCTAATGAAGCATTTTAACGTCACATCTACATTCTTAGTGTTACCAGCTATAACTGGTAACCTACCTAAGATACCTATTGATGTAAAACAATTCAATATTTCAAGCGATATATTTCTCGCAGACCCTAATTTTCATCAACCAGCGCCGATAGACATCCTTATCGGTGCCGATATTTTCTGGGACATTCTTGGCCGCGAGCAAATTTCTCTCGGTCCTAATTTTCCTAAATTAAGGAGTTCTCAGTTTGGTTGGCTCATTTCAGGTCCTATTAGTGCAAACAATAACCATAAAAATATTAATAATATACAATGCAATCACTCAATTATTTGCAATACATCGTCTGATGACAATATTCATCAAGAACTCACTAAGTTCTGGGACATTGAAAATGTACCCCTAAAGCCCCTTATGAGTCACAGCGAGAAGGCATGTGAAACCCATTTCCTATCTCACACCTCACGCCTAGAAATTGGCAGATTCTCAGTTGGTCTACCACTCAAAGATACACCGGATTGTCTCGGTGAATCCTATTCGTTGGCAAAAAAACGACTACTTAATTTAGAGAAACGTTTTCATAAACAACCTCAAGTCAAGTCACAATACATTGAGTTTATGCGTGAATACGCTGACCTGGGTCATCTTTCAGTGTCTCCTATATCTAAGCCCAATACATCCTATTTTCTCTGTCATCACGCAGTCTTCAAAGATAGTAGTGAATCTACTAAGATTAGAGTCGTGTTTGACGGATCCGCTCCTACATCTTCAGGCCAATCAGTCAACGATCTTCTCCTAGTGGGGCCAAATATGCAAGACTCACTTTTCTCCATTCTAATTAGAGCTCGACAACACAAGTACCTCCTGACCGGCGACATCGAAAAGATGTACCGCCAGGTCCAAATAAATGAGGAGGATCGAAACCTTCAACTTATTCTGTGGAGAGAAGACGAGTCCATGCCCATCAAGACTCTGCGGCTGAATACTGTAACTTACGGCATGGCAAGTTCCAGTTATTTAAGCACACGCTGTCTGTGGCAGATTGGCGAAGAATGCTCAGATCCAATGATCAAAGATATAATACAGCATGATTTTTTCGTTGATGATTTGATAACTGGCTCTGAAAATGAAGATGTACTATGCTATATTCAACAAGCTGTCACCCAAGCACTGAAACAAGGATGCTTCAATCTCCGTAAATTCAAAACCAACTCCCCATCTATATTCGACACAATTTCAAACAAAGAGGACAATCTAGTTGTTAGTGAATCCACAAGCACTCTAGGCATGGGATGGAACCCATCTATTGATCAACTGCATTTCCCTATTAAAGTTCCACCTTCGTCTAGCAATAATCAACTAACCAAACGATCTATACTTTCTTCCCTATTTAAAATTTTTGATCCGTTGGGATTAATCAGTCCATGCGTAATAAAAATGAAAATTCTATTACAACAATTGTGGCTACAAAATTTGACTTGGGACTCTCCTGTTCCACCTGAAATATTAAGAGACTGGCATGGATTCATCCAAGCCCTACCTTCTCTTTTATTGCTAGAAGTTCCCCGACGTGTTCTCTGCGATGAGCCTATTACCATTGAACTACATTCTTTTAGTGACTCCTCACAGAGGGCCTACGGGGCGTGTATCTACATGCGCTCTGTAAATTCTGCAAATGAGGTCACTGTCAAACTGCTTTGTTCTAAATCCAAAGTAGCTCCAATAAAAAACACAACGATTCCCCGACTTGAGCTATGTGCCGCTTTACTAGCAGCCAAGCTATGTAAGGCTGTAAGGGAATCGCTGCGATATCAAGTACGGCATCAAGTACATTGGTGTGACTCCACCGTCGTACTTGGATGGCTCCATACTAGTTTTCAAAATCTAAAAACGTTTGTAGCAAATCGGATTTCTGAGATTTGCGAATTGACAGATCCTTCATCTTGGCGCTATGTGCCCACATCTGTCAATCCAGCAGACCTCATATCCAGAGGAATCAGTCCAGATCAGCTCAGTGATACCAAACTGTGGTGGTCGGGACCCTCGTTTCTCATAGAGCCTGAAAGTATGTGGCCAACGTTAAATAATAAAATTGATATACATAACTTAATAGAAACTAAAACTAATATCACATCTTCTAATGTTGTAATAAAAAACGATAATCCTTTAATTCAATTTAAAAACTATTCTAATTTAACAAAACTACAACGATCTTTTGCTTACGTGCTACGATTTTTAAATAATTTAAAACATAAAAATAATAAAATTTCTGGTTCTTTAACTATTGACGAGATAAATAATTCATTCCGTTGCTTGTGTCGTCTATCACAGTTAGAAACATTCTTAAACGAATATAATTTATTACTTAATAATAAACAGTTAAATAGTAAATCAAATATTTTATCATTGACTCCATTTTTAGACGATGACAAAGTAATTCGTGTAGGCGGGCGATTAAATTTATCTCATTATAGTTTTGACAAGAAACACCCGATTCTTTTACATGCTTCTCACCATTTGACTAAATTAATTTTTGAATTCGAACATAAACGAAATTTGCATGCTGGCCCACAACTATTATTGGCAATTGTTAGAGATTATGTGTGGCCAGTAAACGGTAGGTATTTGGCGCGACGCACTGCTCATAATTGTTGTAGATGTAGACGGCTGCAAGGTAAAACAATAAAGCCTTTAATGGGACATCTGCCGGTACAGCGTGTCACGCCAAGCTTTCCATTTCAATCGGTAGGGATAGACTTTGCTGGGCCATTCCTAATATTAAATAAAAAGGGACGTGGTTCCGTACTAATTAAATGTTATTTGTGTTATTTTATATGTTTAAGATACAAAATTTCACATTTAGAAGCCGTTAGTGACATGTCCAAAGATGCTTTTGTTATGACCTTTCGTAGATTTGTTTCACGAAGAGGCAGGCCTACCGAGGTGTTTTGTGATAATGGACGCAATTTTGTGGCAGGCGCTAAAGAAATCAATATTTTTTTCAAAACAAATAGTGACTATCTATCTGAATTTGCTTGTGAGGAAGGCATAAAATTTAATTTTTCCCCGTCTTACGCTCCTCATTTTGGCGGTATCTGGGAGGCTGGCATAAAATCTGCCAAATTCCACATTAAACGTGTTATGGGAAATTCTCATTTAACCTTCGAAGAGATCTCAACCCTTTTCGCACAAGTAGAGGCTATTTTGAACAGCCGTCCTTTGTGTCCCTTATCTACCTCTCCTGATGATTTCCACTGTCTTACTCCTGGGCACTTTCTAATTGGGCGGGCACTCACCACACTGCCTTCACCTGCTCTGGAAGATTGCATCTCAAACAATCTGCAACGTTACGCTAGACTGCAACAAATTCACCAACACTTTTGGCGGCGCTGGCAGCGCGAATATATCGCTGAGCTTCAGCAACGACGTAAATGGAAGACCAATTCTTCAACCATTAAAGTTGGAGATTTAATTCTATTGCAAGAAGATGATGTTCCACCCCTATGCTGGAGACTTGGACGCATTTCAAGACTGTTCCCTGGACCAGATGGGATATCACGTGTCGCTGACGTCAATACTATAAGAGGATGTGTGCGACGCCCTTTGGTTCGACTCTGCCCCCTGCCTACTGAAGAGGAGCTGGAGGGTTGAAAGCCTGCTAGGATGTCTTTCAACGGAGGGGAGGATGTTTACGCGTGCAAACCCCTACATTCCTGTGTAATTGCCCTTTTCTTTTACCAGGCGTATCACATTTAACAATAATTTTTTTGTACGAATCACCGGCGCGACGTCACTTCATTGTCAACCGCCGAACATAAAACATTATAAATTGTATAATTGCTACCATTTTCAATAAACACAGTATCATATCAAAGTGTTGGAGTTTACCTACTATAAAACCTGAAGCTTCAACACCATGTTTGTCGTCGTCAGTGTAAGTTGAAACAACCCATGCTGAGACTTGCTGTGTCCCGCGGGTTTACCCGCGTTCCCGGGATAAAAATTAGTTTATGTTATGTTATTCTCCGGAACATTACGCATCTCTGTAAAGATTACGTTGATCCTATATTTTGGCAGTAAGAGAATGACACTAATCTATCTATCTATCTAATACCTTTAAACGAGCAATTCTTGTATATATTGTGAATCTCGGAAACGGCTCCAACGATTTTCATGAAATTTAGTATGCAGAGGGTTTCGTGGGAGATAAATCGATCTAGCTAGATTTCATTTTTAGAAAACGTCATTTAAAAAAAACGAGCAAAGCTCGGTCAACCAGGTACTTATAATGTACAGTAGGTACTTTATTTATTATTTAATAGTAACAATATATTTTAAAACAAAAACCGATACAAATAGTCGCGCCGACATGCGACAGCGTCAAATTGAACGATATGAAATGACGACAAAAACATTGTCACGTTATTAAATAAGGGATGGGTACGATACTTACAGCGTCAAATTTGAAGGCACACTCATAAATCAAGACTTGTTTGTTAGTGAAAACATTCTACGACATGTTTACATTCCATCTTTTTTATACGTCTTCACACGGTTTTTATGCAGGTTTACATTTACATGAAACTGTTTTCAAGATCAGATTTAAAATTACATTATTTCTATGAAAATAAAATAAGTAGGTAGGTACAAGATATGTTATTTATTTTATCGACTACTTGTTTTCACCCACATTCTCGATCTCGTCGATCATCTCCATCAATGTGCTAACTGTCATCCAAATCCGTACTCACTTTTTTTAAATAGTTATTAATTGACTACTAACTCCTAATGGTTAGTAAAATAGATGTTTAAAATTATACCGACGTATACATACCTGCCACTTTTAGTAACGTATACCTATCACTTTCAGTAACGAATAATTATAACGTAACGTACACAATGGTTGAGCAGGCTTTCAGAAACTGGTGGTAAACAAGGGATCGGTTGCATTTCACAATAGGTGTTAAGTTTTCTCTATGTAACAAAGTGTTAACAATAATACTGTACAAAAGGGTGTTTCAAATAAAATAAAACAGAGTTTTCATCAAGGCTGAAGCGTTATTTAAAGCCAGTAAGGACAGCAGTAAAATTAAAGTTACATTGTATTGTATCACAGAGTTGCTGCAAAATAAATTAAGCACTTTACTTTACTTGGTTTACAGGATAATTTTAGTTGGGTATGGGTATATTAAGCCTAATACTGCGGATAGTGTAAATCATTATTATTAATAATCCTACCATTACGAAGTTATGATGATTTAGAAGTTTAGCGTAAACCCCTAGTAAAAGCCTTTTTCGCACTCAGAGCCATAGTGGGCGTTGATGGTGCGAGATAGCTATTTTAGTAGTTGAGTAATATAATAAGCACTCACAATGAATAGGTATATACCTATTATTTATATTTTATTCTATTAGATTTTCATTTTTTTAAATATAATAACGTGAAATAGGGTAGATGACTGACTTATCAAATCAGCTACTCTTAATAAA
Source organism: Tethea ocularis (assembly GCA_963555595.1). NCBI lineage: Eukaryota > Metazoa > Arthropoda > Insecta > Lepidoptera > Drepanidae > Tethea > Tethea ocularis. The sequence continues at coordinate 3,820,459 of OY741970.1, read as the reverse complement.
TGTCAAAACGATCGGTTACATGGAATATTGTATGAAATACTAAGCTATGACGTCATCGTTTCACAGCATCAAATGATCTACTCTTAGTGGTTCTACTGGTAATTAAAAATCATAGAAAGCATTAAATGTACAACATATTTGATGTTTCCGCGTGTTTTCAGATGTTTTATGCATTGGTTAGTGTTTGGTCATTTATTGTTGACACTGTCATCTAGCCTATTATGTGCAGCTTTGTCTCATCTCCTTTGAATGGGGATAAATAATTCCGAAGCTTACAAAGAAAGTTTTCATGTGACGTAGTTACTATTACTCAAAGGACCCAAGATATTGGCAATTCTGAAAATATTTCATCTGATTTTTGCGTCAAAACAACATGATGGACCGATCAATGGAAAGATTCGTCGTCCTCCAAATTCTACACGGTCGTAAGGGACGCGCTGGACAGTGGAGAAACGAGTGGAGGTACATCATCCGCTCCAGATGCAACCCTGATGCTGACCATGATCCTCAGACATGAGGGACCGACCACAGAGAGAGATAGAGCGATTATTGCATCAATCGGGTAGTTACTAAAACGTAATCAACGTTCTGTAAGATTTACATGTCACATAAAATAAAATGTCACCTACGGACGGTCTGTACTAGGCCTTAGGTAGGTACGTTGAAGAAATGATGCATTCTAAGTCACGTCCGCCCTTCAACGACGCATCAATATTCCACTCTAATACGTTGTATTTGAATTGAGCCTGCTTTATTGCAATACCTTTGATAATTGACTTTTGTTAAACGTAAGTTGTTTATCTGAAATACCTACTTTCTGACGTATCGTAGGAAAATCTTTAGGAGCTTTAAGATGCCAGATTAATCTAATCCCCATTCTATGTGGAATCTATCACTTCTATAAAAGTCATAGCATCTTAATAATGCCAAATCTAATATAAGAATGTTTGGAAAAGTAGACAGGTGAAAGTTTGTTAGAACGTGAAAATGTTTGTTACTCTTTCACGCAAGAACGCTCGAACAGAATTGGATGAAACTTGCCACAAAGATGAAAAGACACTTATGATCCCGGAGAAACATAAGATCCTCGTATACTCATGTGTTGTTGATGTGTCTCGATTACATTTAGATTAAATTTGGCACATAGGTAGAATATTATAAACATTTGGGTGTATTTATCTATATATAAGTATGTATTTACAAAAAAAAGTAGTATATGGAGTGTATCAGTTATCTGGTTTCCATAGTTCAAGCTCTGCTTAGTTTGGGATCAGAATAACCGTGTGTAAAGAATGTCCAAGAACTTATTCAAGAACCTATTTATAATTTATTTATTTAATATTTAATCCCTGGTATATATACGGGTAAAACAGTGGGCTGGAAACTAATATATCTATAAATTATATCTATCGATAAATTCACCTAATCGGAATACAGGCTATTTCTAATAAAAGTCTTGAAGACTTCGTTTCCAAGTTTCAAGTTACGAGTACACCTACACTCGACCTCCGATATTTTAGTAGGTACAATAAAAACAAATAAGTTAGATCCATCCGAAGGTAAGGCCTGGGTTAATAGAGTTACTTACTTGTTTTTTTTGAGAAAAAAGTTGCGTATGAAATCCAGAGTATTACGTATAAAAGCTTTGTAGATTGGAAATACATTCAAGGTGGAATCGATGAGTGAAACAAATCAGAGGAGCTCTTACATTAAGTGATACACTATTATTGTAAGGGTTTTTACCTACACATTGTAGTGATATAAAATTATACATCTCTTTATACATTTGTAGAGCAGTCGCCTTATTTAGCCATGTCCTTTAGAATTTTGTTATTGTAACATTGCATAGGAAAAGCGGGTCTCCCCGACGCAGGATGAGCTAATGCGGGAGCGCAGCCAAATAACCATTGTTTTTTCGGAATATGTTATTTTCATTCCCTTTTCATACGACAGTTAGATTAATGATATATACAAGCACTATCTAATAATTGTTTACATCATAGGCCGTCTTGAAATCCATTCCAAGTGTATAAATATACGATAGATCAAACTAATAACAATTTATGTGTGGAAAGCTGCCAGCATGAATAATTTAATATAGTGTCCAAATTCGAATAAAATTATGCTAATAAGAATTATCGGTTATGTATTATTTCTCTTAAATGCATATGATAATGCTTTAGATATTTAAGACATACCTAATAGTATATTTCCGACAGAATTTAAATATTTTCGGAACTGCATAAATATTCAAAATAGATATTTTCAAGGAAAACTATTAGTTTGTAACCAAACACAACGAAAGCAACAAAAAAAAATGTTTTGAAGTAAAATTTCTCATGCGGAGCTCGCACTTCGTGCTTCTTGACGTGAAAAATGCGATTATGGACGTGACGTCACACGCCGCACTTGCTGAAAGGTGTGAAATTGCATGCTCAAGGGTTTTTATATTAATATGAAATATGGCAAACCCTGAACCTGAATCATGACTTTAAATTAAAACCGGTTTTTATTTTTAATGCGATTTAATTAGAAATTTGGCATAAAAACGTTTTTGCGTGAACTAACAGTCAAATGTCAAGAATATTGTCATTTCGAGATCAGAGCCATTCAGTGCTATTTATTGCCCTAATGTGAAAATACCTTTAAGTATTATTATGTGAGTACAATTTCATAAATAAATGTTGATCAATAATTCTAGTGAAAAAATAAGAGGTCGCCTTGGTAAGATCTATTTTAGGCTATGTCACTCACTAACACTACACTGTAACACTTTGTATTAGTCGTATAACATTTTATTCTTATGTAATACCTATGAACTACCTAATAATATATTTTTATTGAAGAAAACTTTCCCGGAATAAAATGCCAATCAAGTTTAATTCAAATCAGTTATGTCGTTACGGATTCGAGTGATAACAAACATACACACATACGCAAACTCTCGCATTTATAATATAAGGTAGGAGGATTATATGAATTATTTCAATTTTCTTCAATGACTTTACAGTTGGATTTAAGTAGGTAAATATTTCGGTTCAATGTGGTTGCTATGCTATGTAGAATAGAAAGGTTTAAAAAGAATCTTCTAAAGTTATGAAGAATCTTCTCATATGAGAATTGGGTTAGTGAAATAAAAACGCCAATATTTTATACTTTTTTTATCACCGCTGCTGTACCTACATATTTAATATTCTATTTGCCTATGGATTCGGACGTTTGATCTTAAATTTAAAGATGTATATTTTTTTCTATTTTTTAAGCACTTTCTTTTATCAGATCTATCTTTCCAAAGTGATCTAAAGTCTATGGTAAAATTCATTCTGTTTACTGGAAAGTAGGGAGTAGGTTTTTAGTCTCACTGAACACGAATTTATGCAGAGATAAAAGTATATAATCTATATATAGGAATACCTTGGAGGTATATTAATAGGATGCTATTATAGGAAATAGCTCTCACTAAACAGAATATATTTAAAACTGGAGATAGTCTAGAAACTCAACTTTGTCATAATTTGCGCTCGCGTTTGTACCAAGGTTCAAGCTTGGTGGCGGAAGTTGCAGATTCACCAAAGTTTTTAACGTATTTTGTTTAAATTACAAACTTTGTTATCTTTCTCGATAGTTTTAATACAATTTAGTTTTTATACAGTGATGAAGTTATCACTTTGCAAGAAGATGTAGAATAAGTTTTTAAAATTATTTCTTTATTTCAATGAAAAGTTTATAATTAATCAGAATACCAATAAAGTCATAAAAAACAACGGTAGTTAGTATTTATTCCAATTAATCATAAAAATCATATTGAAAGAAAGATAAACAAAGCATTTTTTTATCTAAAGTGCAGCTGTCAGAATATAGCCGAAGGTTCTAGGCTTTTTCATCTTGAGGGTTGTAAGTTTGGTAACCAGTCAGGCAGGCTCTTACCACCGTGCTATGGTTTTCTCACGATGTTTTCCTTCACCAAAAGCCCAATCTCATTGTAGGATTTGAACCCATGACCTTCACGGCATTCAACGTATTAATCAGTGACACTTAGTTTACATCTCCCTAAAAGCCTGGATGCGGCTTTATGCGTGTTCACTACTTTGGTGATAAAAATAAGTATTATTTAGGTGAATATAAAAAAGCCCCTTTCATAAATTTTTCCTTATCATTAATGGATGCATCTGACAAAAAATATAACCCAGAGTTTTCCAGCGGCCCGTATTGTCTATTTTATATGATATGGTGATTCATAGAAGTCATACTACTAATCCAAACGTCAGTGATAGGTATTACCCGTATCGTAGTGGTACATTCATGTGCATTTACAATTATTTAACCTTTTAAGGAAGATAGAATAGAATATTTTGTCAGTTTGAGAGTTTTGAGACACATACAATTACTCTCTTCTTTTTCCATTTTTAAATGTCAAATACAATGGATAGAATTTAGAGCTTAAACCAAATAAATGACGTACTTTAATGCCCTGTGCTCAAACCTTAATCTGTTACATTATTCAAAGATGGTCATAATATTTTGTAGCTATAAATTCTGTAGATTCAGTTGTTAAAGTAGCAGTAAGTACCAACCTTTGTTTCGGTATGACTAGCTTTTAATCAAACGATGACCTAGAAATATGTAAGTATAAAACGTTGAAAGAATCAGTAGATATAGTTAGTAAACTAGAATAAGGTATATCTGTCAAACTTTCCAGTAGCAGGGCTGCTGGAAGAAATTTCTATTAGAAATAAGCAGTCCCTTTGTGCCTTTGTATCTGTTTTTTCTTTTCCCTTTACTTGTGTGTGTGTACATAAATTAATAAATAAATAAATAAGGTATTTACAACCAGGTACATCGTGAAAACACAACGCTTTACAGTGACGTAATAGGAAAAAGATTACTTACCCATGTATTAAGAATGACATCGTCTATTGGGTTTTACCAGCTTCCTCATTCTCAATATTATCACAGTTAGGACCTCTCCTAGCGCAATTCGCAATATAAAAATCTAAATATATCTATACTAATTATACTTTATACTAATATTATAAAGAGGAAAGATTTGATTGTATGTTTGTTTGTTTGCATTGAATAGGCTCCGAAACTACTAAACCGATTTGAAAAATTCTTTCACTAATTGGAAACTACATTATCCCCGAAGGTTATAGGCTACTTTTTATCCCGGGAACGCGAGTGAAACCGCGGGGAACAGCTAGTATTATATAAAAGGCAAGCATGACTAACTGACTGATTTATCAACGCACAGCTCAAACTATTGGACGGATGGGACTGAAACTAAAATTTGGCATACATATAGCTATTTAGACGTAAGCATCCTCTAAGAAAGGATTTTTGAAAATTCAACTCGTAGGAGGATAATAGAGATCGCGGGTGAAACCGCTGGGTGGAAAGCTAGTTCAACATAAATCTTCTATAGCCTCTACTTTAAACAATAGAATCTAACAGTAATGTAGCAAAAACTTTACTTTTTACTCTACGTCCTTCCTTTAGCTGAGTATTTCCAAGAAGCTGAGAATATAGCAGACTTAATTGAACGAATAGACTGTGAGTCGTGAACCAAGCTCAGAAAACCTACAACCTCGTTTTTCAATTAAATTTTGTTACTTTGTAATACCTAGTGCCTCGTCTTACTTAGACTTGGAAAAATGGAAAATTTTTGCTTAAAGCTTCGCTCACCTTGTTTAGTAGGGCTTCTACAGTTTAGTTATTTTCCTAGTGATTTCCTAAGATTTACACAATAAATTAATATTTTTTTTATATTCCTAGCTGTTCGTGTCTGGCGTCACCCGAGTGATTTTTATTGAGAGTTTCATACAAAAATGCCATCAAAATTTCAGACTCTCCCGGTGGATTTTTCAAACAGAACAAAAAAGAATTAGCTGAATAGTTGCAGCCGTTTTTCTTAAAAAAGAAGTAGCCTACGTTACTCTTTATAACCTCAGCCGTTTGCCAATGAAAGTCTCATCAAAATCGGTTCTGCCATTTTGGAGATAAACCAGAACAAGTAGACGGATAGAGAAAAAAATAAATTTTGAGATGACAAGCACCCACTTCCAATTTATTTAGAAATCTTCGAAGCGGCTAGTGCTGCTAAACGTTTTCTCTTTGACTGTCTGTCTATATCTGATATTTCATGTTTCATTATGATGATTGATTCATTATCTCTTTACCTTTTTATTTTCAACAAACCTAAATAAGGCATTTTTTTTATGAATTCCCTTTTTATATTATTATCAATTATGTAATTTCTAAAATTTATAATGCAGGCTGGTATCTAAAAAAACACTTAAAAATTTATCAGTTTTCTAAATAAAGTTATGAAAATAAGCTGCGCTAACGTGTTCACCAAAAACCTATCTCATGCGGCTAACTTTCGCAATTATCCATCCCCGACGATAAAAACTTTCTCCTTCGGTCAAAGAAAAGTGGGGGAATATGGATGAGCACGCCAATCCATTTACCTGATGAGATTTCACCTCAAAACATTCTCTGAAGCTTATTTTGTAAGCTTAATGCTGCCTCCAAAATATTGCTTTCAAATTTTCCAGATGAAAATAGAGACGTGAACAAAACCATTTTCCAATTTTTTTTCATACAGATATGAAAAAAAAATCTTCGGATATTAAAATCAAATCGAACAAAATTTCCACCATTACATACAATTGTTGACATACCAATGTGCACAATATCATTCATATTGGTCATGCTAATTTTTACTATAGTAATGCGAATAGCAAAGGACTTGCTTCCGGCGTCTGTTTCCTGATCTTTTTATTAGGACATTTTATGTCAGAAGTCCGATAAATAGATACCATGAGTGTTGCCAAACTATACAAAACCTAGAAGGCTTGGCCAACATGCTATCTATGCTACGATTTCACTACAATTTTTAATATAAAGAGACCACTGAAATCACGGGAAATATTCAAAGTTTTTTCGATAAGTTGTTAGGTATAATATTGATGAATAGAAAGTTATATTCACCTCTCAAAATACTGTAGCTGAATTTAAAATAGCCCTGCATCATGAAAAACTCATAATTGCGGGCTTATCAATGAAATTGCACCCAAGAACTTGAATAGCAGCTATTACAAGTTTTAAGTGGTTAGATCCATCGGGATTAGATGGCATTCCTGAAATCGGTCCTCGAACTAGTTTGTAAAGTTCCTTCTGGGTGAATATTGTAACGATTAGTTAACTGAAGCTCATTCATAACTGTTTTACTCAGCTTCTGCTGTCTCCCGCGGTTTCATCCGCTTTCCCAGGAAGTAGCATAGGTATATGTTACTCTAGGGTATTTTATCGTTATCCTTCTATGAGCTAAGTTTCACTAGAATCCTTTCCGTTTTTGATTATATAACAAACCTATAAAAAACGTATACTTATTATTATTTCTAGTAACTTTCTTTGCATTGTTTAATTCGTTCAATGGTTCATTTACTCAATAACGTGCGTTAGCGACGTTAAGACATAATCACAAACAAAAGCCAACATAGTTAACGACTTATTTTAACATTATTGTTTTTGTGTTTTTGCTAAATGCAAATTTTTCAACGAATTGCCCATCGTGAAACAGAATCTTTGAATGAATTCTTATCATACATACCTACGACGCTAAAAGGGGATTTCGAAAGGAAAAAAAATTTCAAAAATTAAAAATAAAATAGTGCCCAGAATCATCAGGGTAAAGATGATTTATGATGAAAATAAGCCATTTTAAAGGTATTTGCAAAACTTTGGTAAAACAGTGAATATCATCTGGATATTTATTTTACCACAGTGACTTTGTGGTCAGAAAAATCAAAAAACCTCAGTACAGTTGCACACAAAAATAAAATTGCAAGAACCGATTGTTTAATCCTGAATGAGTCAGAGCATTGTTGCATACTAATGCGATTTGATGTGCGCATGTTGGTTTGTGTACACTTGTTTCAAAGTGCAAAAGGTAATGCTATGTGTGAGTTTATTGTAGACTGCATAAAGTTCAAGATACGACAAAACTGTGCTTAATGCAGTATTTAGGATGTTGTCATAATCTCTATATTATTGGCTATTAGAACGAAGCAAACAAACCATGGCGCGAATATAAGAATCTAGAACATGATCACTATTGGTCTAAAATCAAAATCTGTGCTAAATTCCTAAATACCTATAGATTTATATTGATGTATAATATTCTCTCACTTCTAAGATTCAACATTCAATTAGAATTTTACTGATAACTGAATTTCCTCAGTTTCTGCACTGCCTTTTGCAACTCTAATCTTCTTAATTTATGCCAAATTTTTACTACAGAATTTTCATGAATATTAAAAAAAAATGATGATAAGGGGACTTGTATGTGACGCATGTGAGCATATAAAACGCAGAAATACAGCAGGTATTCGAGTGTTTTTTAATGTATTTATAGCTTATCTACTATAGAGGCAAATATGGGCCTGTATGGAAGGATACGCAAAATTTTCTGATAGTTAAATGTTACAATATTTTTTTTTAGACTTTCTTCATACTATCGAATAAACCATAATTTTCCTTTTTTTTTAATAATGTAATAATAATAATTATACATTTTATATTAGAATTGTATTACATTATAATAAATAACTTAATGAATAATATTTTTTACTTACGGTTTTTATATTTATTTTTAAATGCTATAGCTACTTTTTATATTTAAAAATGTAATGCACAAGATACATGTATACGGTTAATTAATGGATTAATAATATAATATTCATCAGCAGATAAAATTACATTACAATTAAAATATTATATAAAAAGTTATTTGCTATAGGTACCTATCTACCCTGTGTTACGGAACCTAACGCCCTTTGCCATGTAATCGAGTGGTACATTATAAAACTTAAAACATTCCGAATATTTAGATAACATTTCCTCGTGACAATTTTGTTTTCAAACAGAAATGACATGCGATTAACGAATAGAATATTTACTTCAGCCTCGATTTCGGTTCCAAACGATGTCAAGGATATAATTAGCATTATATTCTATTCGACACTATTGTTAACTCTATGGGTTTTACAGAGTTAATATTGTATCCCTATTTAATGCGGGCACGAACTAAAATGGTATATATTGAACATCATTTTTACAGACAGGCCTATAACTCGGCTGATAGCTGTTAAACTCACTTGTGTCTAAGCTATTTCACAGGTAAATATTATTTTTTTTGCAATTGCATGTATATTTATTGCGGTATAGTGGTAGTGAGTGACATCAAATACCGCGGTGAAGGTTATGGGTGTATATCATTATAATGAGCTTAAATTTTTGGTGTGAAAAAAATCATGAGAAAACCATGATTTTTAGTACCCGTCCGGCTGTTTGCGATTCTATTACCACCTGTATATTCTGATCATTACACTCGAGTATTCATATAATTTCACGTCTTCATCACTTTCTAAAGTGAGATCAAAAACTTACAAGCCACAAAAAAAGTGCGATCAGTAAAATAAATAACTACTCTATATTTTTTTTATGTAACGAAGTTGAATTATTGATGCTATCCTATCACTTTTATCGCTTACCTGGTACTACTCATTAATATTGAACAAAATAAAAGAGACGAAGAATCCAATACACCGTTGAAAAATTTCGCAATTTCAGAACTGGGTGGCTTAATAAATATTGATGAATTCTTCCACCCCAACGTAATTATAACATCTAGGTAATTCTTTAATGGAATTTATTGATTAAGTGTCGTTTAAAATTCATTTGATCTCATTTATACATTAGTAATACTGTCAATGTGTGTATTTTTTTTCCTAGAATAATTTTTCAAGTGTTTTGATTATATTGTATTTTGAACGGATCACAAAAATATCCCAGGTTTCTATTTCAAGATTTATTTACTCACATTTTTATTTCTTTTCAGATCATTCACAATGTCTAAAGTAACGCTCTTGTTATTCCTTACAACCATTGTCTCCTGCTACTGCCAGCGTCCATTCTACGCTGGCTTACGACCAATTGGCTTCCCTGAAATACCTACCAACGGTTTATCAAACCGATTCGATAGTGGTCCAATACCACCTCAACTTAATGGAGATAGAGCGTACGCTAACCGGTTGGACAGTCTTCCGGTTGACCAGCAACCAATATGGTTCATCAACAGTCAGCAGAATGAAGAAAATTTAAACAATCCTCAGACATATCCTTTGAGACCCAATGGGTTCATTGTGAATAATGGAGTTTAATTACAAATTTTACAAACAGTCTTTGATATGTTTTGAAATAAAAAATATGTACAAAAACTTTCTGAAATAATTAATTTATGTCAATTACACAAAAAAAAAACAATTAAATGAAAGACTTATTTTATATTTGAATATAACATTCTATACACATAGTATTATAGTTAAGAAAATATACATTATTTTATTCTAAAAACCATAGTTTTATTACTATAATTTTACCTAGTTTATATCAACCGATATTTATCATAAAAAAATCCAGGAAATACAAATAATTATGATGTGATTTACTATTATCGTGATATTATTATGCTAAGATCTTATATCTATGACATTCGCGGAATATAATTAAAACTATTTGAGTCAGCTATGCAGATGTATTGTGGTATTGATTATTGTTAAATATATTTATGACCAAATTGAGGTTTTGTGGGCTTACCACCTTCGGCCACATAATTAGATTATCATAGTGAGATTGAAGTCAAATATAAGTTAATATAATTTTTATATAAGACGACAAGTATATCCTAGACTCAGTACCTACGAACCTACCTACCTAACCTACTACTACTACCTAAGAATACGTATTATTTTTAAGGTTGTTGAATAATTAAACCTACATATAATGTTGATATTTCATTACAATTGAAAATAGTCAGTATTTGTTTTTATTCTAGACTTTGTAACGTTTAAAAATATGTTTACTTTCGTATTTACTACATTAGAATTTATTTATTTCACAAATTCCCAAGCGATTCCTTATCCGATTGGCTAACAGCTTGTTCAAAGATTATCTTTCTGTAAATTTTCTATTTTCAATTAATTTTCGTTTACGATCCGAAACGATGTCATGGAAATATTTCTATTCAACTCCATAGTTAACTCTATGGATTTTACATGTAATTTTGCATGCCCATTTAGTAGCAATAAAAGAGAAATATTACTTTAACATACACATTATTATTCGGTCTATAGCTACTCGTACTTATCTTAATTGTGCTGTGGCATTATTTAACTGGTAAATGTAATTCTATTCTATTATTTTTATTATTTTATTGATAATAATAAATGCTATGTACCTATCTACGAAAAAAAGTATGAAAATTATTGATTTAATGTGTAAATGACGAAGATTTTTCCGTTAGTAAAAAGTAAAAAATTCCTTTCACTGAATTTGAGATCGTGTTTATTCATTTGTTAAGTAATAGGTTTAAGTATAGTAAGTATATATAGTAAGTATTTTACATGCACCTTATTAAAATATTAGTCCTCAACTGGTCACAAAACAGCTTCCAATTTCAAGTTTCTTTGTTTTTTTCCAGATCTCATCATGTCAAAGGTTATACTCCTCTTAATCCTTATATGCATCATCTCCTGCTATTGCCAGCGTCCATTCTTCGCTGGCCTGCGACCAATTGGTTATCCTGAAAGTGATTCAATAATACCTCAAAAGAATGAACCAATCTTGAACAACGTCCAAACATACCCTTTGAGACAGAATAGGTTTCTTGCAAATGATGGAACGTAAATGGGATAAATTTCAAAACTTTAAATGATATCTCAAACCGTTACCAAATCAAGCAAAAATAAGAATATTATCTTGTATTGTAACGCAAATGTATACTTAATATTAAAATAAATAGAAATCATATTATTTTGGTACGTTTAATTATTGTAACTAAACAAAAAAAATCTGCAACGTGGATTCTACCGTAAATGTGGTTTTCAGAAAAAGGATGTGTCATCAATGATAACATTCTGATTTCGAAATAACTTACCCTAAAAAATGCTAACTCAGAGAAAACCACAGGGGGATATGAGGAAACAAAACTTAAACTAGAAAGTTCAATTAAAAATAAGCAGTCCCTTTGTACATTTGTATCTTTTATGTTTTTTTTATTATTACATGTGTGTAGGTACATAAGTAAATAAATAAAATAAATAATAAATAAACTTTACGTGACTGGTGCATATTCGATCTCAATTGCATTTACTATAGGTAAGCAAGTAAGTACCTATTGCTTACTTATACCTAATCCAAGAACTTGGGTATTGCGAATTTGCGATGATTTATGTTTTTGATTAATATCTGCGATGAAGTGTAGTGCTCCGCTTTTTTTTCGGTATAAAAGTTATGTCCAATGTCGATTCCGGAGCTTAAGTGACAATCCGCTTAATAATCTTTTTTCTTTTCACAACCTTATTTTTATTAAAAATTTCTTCTTCTACAGGTAATTCATCATGTCAAAGGTCATCCAATTATCCCTTAAGATCATAGTCTCCTGGTACTGCTAGCGTTCGTCTTTTCTTCGTAAACTATGGTATTGTATTTCTTGAGTAATGTTAATATTACCCATAAAATTTGGACTGTGGTCCAATTCCACTCCAACAGAGCATACGCTACCTACTGTAGAGTCTGCTGGTTGACCAACCCTTCTGGTATATTAATAGACTGCTAGTTTGCTGAACGCTTGGTGAATCCTCAGGCTTACCCTTTATGACCTAGTAGATTATAGCTACTGGAGTAAATACCTAATGGAGTTTAAAATTTGAGAGATTTCATTCTACATTGCAATGTTTCTTTCGGGACAATTTAGTGCAAAAAAAAACCAGATAGAGTGAAATTCTTCTCGGCTAATTACGATTTTAAACTGTAGATATTAATTATAACATTGTACTAAATGAAGTATAACCAGTCTGCCGGCGCTGTCAAATAAAATGAAAATGAAAATCTAGGAAAGTCGTGAAAAGCAACTAATTTGCAGGTGAATCTTCTCCTTATTGACTATAAAAACGTTATTATTATAATTCTTATATTATTTGAAACTAGCTGACCCGGCAGGCGTTGTCCTGCCCTGAGAACAAAAATAAAACTGGGATCTACCTACCTACCTCTACCTAACTACCTACCCCTAACCTAACTACCTACCCCTACCTACCTTACCTACCTACCCTACCTACCGCTACCTATCTACCTACCCCTACCTAACTACCTACCCCTAAGCTAACTACCTACCCCTACCTACCTTACCTACCTTACCTACCTACCCTACCTACCTCTACCTACCCCTACCTACCTTACCTAGCTACCCTAACTACCCTACCTACCCTACCTACCCCTACCTACCTTACCTACCCTAGCTGCCCCTACCTACTTATCCTATGTCCTTCTCCTGGTTCTAAGCTACCTCCCCACCAATTTTCAGCCAAATCAGTTCAGCCATTCTTGAGTTATAAATAGTGTAACTAACACGACTTTCTTTTATATATATAGATTTAAATAATAAAAGCGTAACGGAAACTACTTGTTATAAACAAAAGCCATATGCCAACAAAATTGTTAGGCCAAATACGGACAGCGACGCCAGACTAGATATTAGACTTATACAAAATTGGATTTAGGTGCCTCCAAAGAAAAAATAAAAACCTATCTCTATAATATTATAAATAGGTACCTACTCTCCGGCCAAAACCTTATCTCCTATGCGTAAAAATAATGTCGATTTGGTTGCTGCGTTGTAGTATTTACAATAATTCAAATAATGAGTAGATTTCACTAATATGATTATATTTGCAGCTGTTTGGTTGCTAAAATAAATATTTATTTACGCTTGCCATGATGTGAAAAGTATACAGACCACATTATTAAATATTTACTCTATTTAATGTTGACACAGAAAACGTTACCTACGTTAGTTTGTTGCTTTAATAAATATCTGTATAATTATACCTACTGTAATATAAATAATAAAAGGTATCTTTACATCCGTACGTAGATTTTGTTGATGCAGATTTCAAAATAGTGTCCGCTTAGAGGTTATAGTATTTAGTGTTAACCCACATTGCAGACGTTTTATTTTTCCATGTTAATTTATACCTATTTTCAATATCGAGTTTCTCATGTTGGTATTTATGTTAAATATTTAAATAATCCACGAACAAAATAATTCGCTCCAATCATATTCGATGAGGAATTCCATCATAATTATATCTTCAAACTCCATGTGTGTCTTACACATAGATATAGACATTTTTACTTACAATATATATTTTTTTTGTTAACCTTAAAGGTTACCTACCTACCTTGGTACGTATTATATATTATATAGATAATTATACCTAAACTCAGTAGGTACGTACAAGCCTTTAAAGAATGAATAAAGAGAAGAAGAAAATTATTGAAATCTCTTTTGAAATTTCCTTTTTCCTGGCTTAGGTTAGGTTGAAGTGCGTCTTCAATATCCAAGGTATTATTTTCTTAATTTTCTATAAGATTTATAAAGTACAAAGAAAAATGAACCAATGACGGGCCAGTTGGCGCAGTTGGTTAAGACACCACCTATTGCGCCGCAGGTCGTGGGTTCGATTCCCATCCAGGACAAACATTTGTGTGCATGAACATGTCTGTTTGTCCTGAGTCTGGGTGTAATTATCTATATATGTATGTAATTACAAAAAAAAAGTAGTACATGTAGTATATCAGATAACTGGTTTCCATAGTACAAGCTCTGCTTAGTTTGGGATCAGATAACCGTGTGTGAAGAATGAGCAAGCTACACACTGCGGCACCTTATGCGGTTGTAATAGGCGCTAATTTGCAACAAAAATGTGTAGCTTGATCTGTGGCCGTGTGTACAATAATCTCGCTACAAAAACGATGAATAATACTTAAAACTCAAGTCACGTACTAAACTTGGCATGGCCTCTTTAAATTAAGAACTGACCTACTATGTTATTATCGATGAGACATCGTTTCCCCGAAAAGTATCGTCGAGCCTTCTTGTTATTCAGTTATAAAGTAAGTAGGTTAAGCTAATATAGCCTGTAAAAATATATACATTAACTGATGGGTCACAAAGCCTCTTAATTTTTTTTCACAACTTTGTAGAGAGAGAAATAAATACTGGGATTTAATTAAATAAAACCACGGAAGCCATTTTCTATACAAGAAGCGTGTATTCCTATACTGATAAATGTATCTCATAAAATAGTGATGTAACAAATAATAGAGATGTCCAACACGCCCTCTCAATTTTAAATATCTTTAACAAAATCATTTTATTGTCAATTGTCTCTCATTACAATATAGACAAGTTATCTAAATTGTAATGCTGAACTAAGTACTAAATTATTTGTTAATTTACTTTTACTTATAATAATCAAATCATATATCTATTTAGTTTTGGAATCATTATAGTAGTTTATGATACTGTTGCATAATAGGGGTTATTAAATACGAGTGTGAGTTTAAGTACCGAGCCGTAGGCGAGGTTCTTAATAGTATCACACGAGTTTTTAATACCTAATTATGTGCAATATCATACAGTACTTTATCTAAACTCATATAAGTAATGTAATTTAAAGGTAAAAAATCGATAATAATTTGTCATAGGTTTTCATGACTTACGGGTATCGATTATTCGTCATTTCCACTGCCGCCTCCACAATTTCTGATCCAAGTTTATTTCACCTTAGTATCACTACTATTTTTCTATAATTTTTGGTCAAAATAAAATATGTATGCAAAAAATTCAATAAAATAAACAAAAATTAATCATCATGGCGCCCAAATCCGTGTGGGGAAAAACTCCTAAGTTGAGATCTCTACGCATACGTGACCACAGACAAAGTAAATTTGCATCTAAAATTATAATTGTTTAGTCCTGATGTCTGGCCACTTATAATGTTTTTTTCTATATTATTTCGTTTGACAAGTTCTATATTATTTCGACTGACAGTAATTGAAGTATTAAAACCCAAAAAACATTATAAGTGGCCAGACATGTCTAAATACTTGTACTTTAATGAAAAAAAGTTATTTTATAGCATTATCTTGGGAAGAAAACTGTACCATAATATAATTTTTTAATTTCATTATAGACGGGTGCGCATAAAGAGGGTCAGTAAAGTACTGTTTTTGATTTCATAATTAGAACTTTACGATATAAGAGTAGATAAAATACTAATATCACTCAGACTTATTTATGAAGTAATCTTATTACATATACTTAGTAGGTACTTAAATGTAGCTTAATTAAACCCTGTGTTACAATAATAATAGATTAAAAAATTCTATCTTACATTTTATTATAAACGATAAATAAAGATGTTAAATATATCAGATATATTTTTAATATTCAATTCTATATTTTATTTGTCAAAAAGAAATTCTATGTATCAAAGCATGAAGTTTTTAACTTGGCCATCCAAAGAGGAAAAGCTGCCAGCCAGCTGGAACCTTGCCGTTGATTGGCAGTAGCGACCGTCTTGAGTATTTTTTTCATGTAGATTGTATATTTGTTTTAACGAATTACTGTACTATGAAACAGTTGTACCTACTCGTAGCATTACTAGATCTAGGGTGCAAATTTAGGATTTTCGATAGAAATATAATTTTTGTCCTATCACTAATTCCAAAAATATCCTGGGGTGATTGAGTAGGTACCTAAAAAATATACATCATATTTGAACGATTTAAAACCTAAAACAAACAATGTGCCAAAAATGCACAACACATCAACAGCTTAAAAATAAAATCCCAAGCGCATGTTTTTTCTTTGTCAAAGTTCCAAGAGGACCATAAACAACTTTTCTTCGTAACAATATTAAAGTAGATATGTAGAGGGGATTACCAATTTTTCTTTGACCGAGACAGATTAAAACTTTGTGGCAGTTTATGACAGTTGTTTATCTATGTTAATACTTGACTTAACAGGATCATCGTTCCCCTCTATGCATCCTACTTATCCTATATATAATCCTATTAATATTATAAATGCGAAAGTTTGATAATACTTCACTATCAATTTTGATGAAATTTGATGGAGGTAGCTAACACCCTGGATATATACTAGGTACTTTTTATCCCCCGGGAACGCGGGTGAAACCGCGGGGCGGAAGCTAGTGTTAACATATTATTAAAATACTAGGTGTTACCCGCGACTTCACTTGGGATAATGTAGTGAAAGATTTTTTCGAATCGGACCATTAACTACGGAGATTAGCGCGTTCAAACAAACTAACTCTTCAGCTTTATTATTAGTATATATATTTTTACGTAACACATTATGAGTCTCATTGAGGCACCAAGAGTTAACAAATAAACTCCATTTTGAATTTAAATTATTATAATTTTAATCATTCATCGCAATAACGATCCTCTTTTCACTTTAGTTCTTACAAATTAGTAAGTTTGTTATTTATTATTTTAGTTAGGCAAATCTCTAAACATTACCATTTCACAAATTTACTGAAATTTGTGAACTAAGCTCCCAAGTATTTCATAAACACTTAAACAGGACTTATGTTCGTAGACGTTTATATCTCATATGAGAGTTTCCATCGTAATTGAATGGAATTGGAGCTTACCTAAGTGTTATGAAGTTTTAACATATTACAACCCTCTAATGAATAGTAATTGAGACAGTAAAGGCACCTGCGACCCTTTCATAAATGCTATTGAACTAAAATTATGCTTAATGGTCTCTAAAATTATTAATTTTATATAGGTACTAGCTGTTCCCCGAGGCTTTACTCGCGTTCCCGGGATTAAAAGTAGCTTTTAACCTTCGGGAATAATGTAACTTCCTGTTAGTGAAAGAATTTTTCGAATCAGACCATTAACTCCGGAGATTAGCGCGTTCAAACAAACTCTTCAGCTTTATGACGGGCCAGTTGGCGCAGTTGGTTAAGACACCACGTATTGCGCCGCAGGTCGTGGGTTCGATTCCCATCCAGGACAAGCATTTGTGTGCATGAACATGTCTGTTTGTCCTGAGTCTGGGTGTAATTATCTATATAAGTATGTATTTACAAAAAAAAGTAGTATATGTAGTATATCAGTTATCTGGTTTCCATAGTACAAGCTCTGCTTAGTTTGGGATCAGATAACCGTGTGTGTAGAAATGTCCCAGGATATTTATTTATTTATTTTATTTATTATTAGTATAGATTTTAATTTAAGGTACTCCATAAATTTCTCATCTGATTTGAAATAAACAAGACGACAATCAACCAAATAGGCCAACAATAATTAACAATAATATCAACCCTGCTAAGATTTCTATCGATCATAATACCTAATTAAATTGAAATTAATGATTGAGAGAGATATCTCACTAAACTAATTAAAATTAATGCATATAATCTTCCGTTTCTGTCCAATTTTTCCTTTTGTCCATTTTGACAGACATGAGACGTTCATGACAAGGTTCGCATGAACTTGAGTACAAATACAAATAAAGAGCTGTGAGAAGTGTAAAACCGCATTTCTAAAAATCTATACAAGGCGTTGAGGTAGAAATACAACTTGTAAAATTACCGTTGTTTTTCAACAATGAAAACTAAACATTAAACTTTTGTAAAGAAGATATAAATGTAGGTACCCACAATTTACAGAAATTTTGAAAATATGGTAAATTAATTAAGAGTTTCTCACTCGCTCATTACGCGCCCCATATTTCTTGAGGTGAAATAGCAATTATTTTGTGACCCCCGGGCCATCGCAAAATGTTCCCAGTGCTAGGACTTTACAAATTATTCCATATTTCCCTTGAATGGGCGTTAATAATTAGTTAAAAGCCATAATTTCTAAAGTTAAGCTTTCAAGCGCTTTTAATTGTTTGACAAAACAGAATATTCGGGTCCCCGTCATAACTGGAGTTGATAAATGGGTGTAATTAGGTACTTTTTTAAATAGAATAAATAGTTTTTATTTGCTAACTACAAACTTTTTATCCAATCAGCACCACAGATTAAGTAATATCTATGTAGTATGTAGTTACTACGTTACCAGCACCTATAGGTTGGAGGTATGTACTGTATAAAACCGACATACAAAACGATAAATATTTTGGATGAATTTTGCTGCCTCATAGGTCTATAAATGTCACGAAATTCCAAGAGAGAAGTAAAATTTAATAGGGAATATTTATAGGGGAATGGAATCATAAAATACAGTGGCAGCGGTAAAAATATATACAAAAATAACTGTAAAACACGCTCTAGTAAGTAACAACATCTTGTTAAGTAATGAAAATAAGTACAGTTCCCTGAATACAAATTATTTCCCGTGGTTTCATCTGCGTTCCTGTGATAAAAATAAAGTATTCTATTAGCACTCGGGGATAATGTAGTTTCTTATTAGTGAAATAATTTTTAGAATCAGACCAGTAACTCTGGAGATAACTTGCTACTTCTGAACATTTATAAGCAAAATTACCAGGCGCGCGACACGTTCCTGACGAAGTCGAACAGACAGTCTCTGCAGCAGTAACGTGTCGTTGGCGATAGGTACTTTATATCTCCAACATAATATTAAAATATGTTTTTTTTCTGGTTTAAAATGAAAAAATATTTAACCTACTCCCTACCAATTTTTTTGTGCTAAAAGAGTTTGGTTTGCGGTTACCTACACTAGCGTTTAAGGCCGCGTGAACGCCGCTCTTTGTGAAGTAAAGTGAACAGTTGTGCATCATCGTTAAAATTCAATTTTAATTGAGTTACTTGTAATAATAATACAAAAAATACCTTCGCTACAGATTTTCTTCAATACAGCAAAGCTTTAAAATATAGACGCGCCTGACAAAGAATTATACGCAAAAGCCATGTTATGATGTTACCGAACTATATGTAGTGATCTATTACGGTTAAAAACATAGGACCTGTGACTGTGATATTCATTCCATTTAAGCATTTTTTAGATAGGTACTAAAACTATAAAAATAAAGATTCTCAACTGGTCTTTGAATATATAGGTATATAAAACAACTCCGACAACTATGAATTCTCGATAAGTATAAAGTTTTATTATATTATTTATTTCAAGATATAAATTTAAATTTAATTTAAATATGCATGCATGTATGTATGTCGTCACAACACACGACTCTTAAAACGTATTTGTAGCCTATAGTAATTTATTTTTCGATGCATACGATAAAGAATAATTTTCACTTTGCTTAGGTAGAGAGTTAACAATAATCCCACCAATCAATCACCGTACCTACAGTTTGATTACTAGGTATTTGTCGACAGATATTTGAATTGCCTTTGAATTGCCTCTATGCAAGCATTGCGATTATGTCTCAAAGCTCTAATGGGATTCTCAAAGTCTGAGAGGTAGGAAATTGCTAACGGCTTTACTAACAGAAAACTATTAAAAATAAGATATTTGATAACCTAAAATCTTTGAGTCATCAAAGAAATAAATATATTGTTAAAAATAAAATGATAACCGTTCAGTAAAATAATATTTATTTATATACATCTAATCTCCATTAATATGACTTGAAAAATATATTTTCTTAATTTCAGTCCATCATCTCATACAAATAGAAATTTGACATGCACCAAGGTATTATTTGTAACGTGTGTATTGTGAGCTTTATATTTGCAGTTCTCTATTTTTCTTTATAATTTGCCACTTCATTTGCTTAACTTGAGATAAGTAGAAAAGCGTTCGTCTAAAATATTCAAAAAATCGCAATTTTTTTACATCTATCTTTCTTTGGTTTGAAATATGATTATATTTTATTTCCTTGTCATTAACTTTTTCGTGCAGCTTGAGTATTACTGACGATGAAAGAGTTCTCCTTCTGAGGATATGACTGTGGGCTATTCCTGTTGGCTTCTATAGCTTGCCAGTTGATTAACCAGAAAGGCTGCTGGTCTAATGGCAGCCTACTCAGCCTTTTGACGAGCTCCGCATCTCCTAGTGCTTCTAAAGGCAGTCTGATTGTTGTTGTTGGCGTGTCGTCTCCAAATCTGGAAGGGTGAGGATGTTGAATTAATAATAATAATATTCCGGGTCATTTTTCTCCAGAGCTATGGAAACCAGATAACTGACATATTACGCCATACCTACTACTTTTATTATAAATACTTTCACTTCTCAAAACACTGTTTAAAAAAAAATTACCCAGTAAAACGTAATAGGTATTTTTATAAATAGCAATTTTTTTTTGTAGCAGAAAAGAATGCTTTAAATTTACTTATGAATGCGTTCCTATAAATAAATTTCAGGATTGTCTAAGAACTTGGCACCCATTTAGATCTCAAGTCTTTTGTCGGTGAAGTCGACAACATACCATATTGAACTTGGCTCCTATTGCCTATCACATTTTTGTTTTTGGTGGGATCATTATAGAACTTATTGAAAACTAGCTTCTGCGGTTCTGGCCTCGAGGTTTTACCCGTGCTCCCGAGGATTAAAGTAGTATAGCTGTAAATCGAGGGCGTCAGCTACGTCCATACAAAATTTCATCAAACTTAGTCCAGCCGTTTGATCGTGAAGTAGTAACAAACATACTCACTCACAAACTTTTGCATTTTTTAATTAATAACATTAATGTTAGTAGGATATGCGTTTAGTCGAGTTATATTACCTGTTCTAAAACCGGATTATGTAACGCTGCTTGTACACACGGCCACAGATCAAGCTACACACTGCGGCACCGCGGCGGTTCTAATAGGCGCTATTTTGCAACAAAAATGTGTAGCTTGATCTGTTGCCGTGTGTACAAACGATTTTTTGATTATTAAGTTGGAGCCTTCGGTTGGGGCGTTAAATTCAAATTTTATCACGTTTTTTGCTAATTGCAGCTCAGTTATAGGTCATAAGTTATCAACATGATAACATTTGAATTTAACGCTCCAACCGAAGGTTTACCCTTAAAGGAATAAATTGTTTGCTAGGGACAAACATTACCTGTTTCCTAATCCATCATTTGATATTGTAGTTGGTGGCAATACTGTGGGGTACCCGATGGGATTCCTACCAGCATAAGGTGATCTCTGGGCAAAGCTGCTAATGACGAGGGAGGAGAAGATTATCAATGACGTAGAACCCATGATGAATCTGTAAAAGAAAGTAAATACTTCCTGCTAATATTACAAGTGCAAAATATAATATTTGTATATGAAATTCTTTATAATTCTTGAACGGATTTGTATAAAACATGGCAATAGATAGATCAAACCTTGGAATAAACATAAGATAAGGAAAGCAGAAAGGAAGCTAGGGATCGCAGGGAAAACGTTACGTGAGAACTGGTCTGGAATAATTACTATTATTTTACGTAGGAAAACAGGTATAAATATTTAGGATTTCACGTTTACAAACGTTTTTATATAAATATTGGAGAGTTGTATAATCGCACCTCAGAAAACTTGACGCTGTAATAAAATAAATTGGTCTCCTCTTTGAAGGATTAGTTCACAGTAACAACAAATGTCAAAGACACTCATAGAGCCGAATGATGCAATGCAATAAAATAGACCCAACAAGACAATTAACAAAATTGGCTTATTAAATAATTAGCTCTTTAATGTTATCGTCCTAGAGGCTCTTTTTTTTTCAAAAAATAAGAATACTCTTTATCTATGTTTGTATAGTCATATATGTAGTTGTTTGCCCCGACTGTTCGTAGTTTAACATTTTTTTTTTCTCATGTTTGAAATCCGATCTTATTGACCTTTAAATTATGTTTATAAATGTATTTTTAACATTAAATCACGTTCATTATAATAATAAAAAAACACACACAATCAATTTGCATTCGATTACTTAGTTGAGGTCATCGAGTGTATCTACAGAGATAAATGCAATAGAAACATTAACGTCATACTAAAGTTAATTACTAGTGTCATTAGAAAGTTAAGACTCTATTAATTAAGATTCAGAGTTTGTTTTTGATCGGTTTATACTATGATCAGTAGATTGCAATTGTACTAGACGTTTACTAAATGGTACCTTATTACGACGGCCTATGGTTAGCAATATAGACAAAAAATAACATAATTGGCTTCAACTATCGCCAAATTATTTGATTTTATTAGACCATGTCTATAATAAAATAATTATACCTAAGTAGCATTCAATTTAAAAATGCTAGCTCTTATTTTAAAATGCTCCTAACTAGATTATGTGTACTTCATATAATTTAAACATTCTCTAAGTATAATGTATACATTCATGATTCCAGTTCTGAATCCGATTATAATACCAAATAAATAATAAAATGTGGTACCAACCTCTGCACTTATTAAATTATAGATATATATCAATACACGAACAATCACTTTGTTTACAACAAGCACGTTGACCTCAAACTTGTGAGAATATAAGCAATATTTTATAGATATTCAAGAAATTATGTCGTGTTTACACTTCAACAAACTTTAGAATACTAACAAACTTTATATGTATGGTTTATATAATAAACTCAGATCTTTAATAAGAAAGAGATGGCTAATGATAAAAATGAACAGATAGAATGAGACAAAAAACCGGTCAGGTATGTTGATTGACGTACATAAATGTTTTGTATCTTTCTTTCGGAATAAAATATTGGGTTTTACCGCTTTGGACGTTTTTGTACCTACGATTTCGGAAAAGGAATTGACGACATTCAATTCTATTAAGTGTCCACAACTTTTTGATTTATTATGAGTAAGTTTTACGTCTGTGAATTATTTATTATTATTATTAATTTTGTTTATTTTTTCTCAGTTCATAGAACTGATAGGAAATGATAATCACGGGCTTATGCCAAGTGAATATGATGTGAGGTCTATTCCTCATTATTGGAAGTATAGACAAAATAGTTGGGTGGTTGGTTGTGGTCAGCTTGCAGAAACTTTCGTACTATCCTGCAAGTATTTAATATAGCTGCTTTTTGTAAATTAATGTATGTGTCAGGTGGGAGGTCTAATGTTTGAATGGATCTATGGAGCTGCTTTGGTATAACACCAGTGGTAGAGAGGACAATCGGTACAATAGTCTTTTTTTTTTTTAAAGGACATAAAGGTGCTAGCCAGAGTTGGCTATGGCACTCGTACGCGGACAAAGATACAATAGTCACATTTTGTAAATTCCACGTTCCTTTAAATCTGAATCTGATTATTTTGAAAGGTTTGTTATTATTAGGGAGTTATACCGCACCTCAATGTCAAAGTAATTCAAGTATTTTAATAATACTGTCCAAGCAAATTAATTTCTAGGTACCCTTTTGGAAAATCAAGCTAGTTATTAGATTTTAAATTATCAATTTCTGATACCTATTTCTTTCATGAATGAGTTAAAGCAATTAATTATTTTTCTGTGCCTCGCGGTTTCAATTGCAATGCTGAACTTTTCTAATTTTAATTTATTTGTTAGGTAGTTTATTTATCAAAACGTAACTAACAGACAGACTGACGCATTTTTCACGTGAATAATAATATTAAGGAGGTGATCCTTTCATCATCACTTAATAGGTTTTTTTTATCGCCGTAAAAAACCTATTAAATGATGCAATGAAAATGCAACTGGGATGACTTGTAACTTTTTACTAGACGCATGAAATCATTTTAAAGTGTAAATAAATAAATAGTCATTCACCACACGGTTTTCCCCACACTATTAATAAATTAATAATGTACTAAATACGGGTTACGATTTTTATTTAATGATGACACTGATCCTTTTTTAGGGTTCTGTACCTCAATTGAAATAGAATGAACCCTCATTGGAACATTTCATTGTTTGTCTGGCTGTCTGTATATCAAGACACTTTTTCTCAGGTATAGTTATGAAGATAAAATGAATAGCAATTACTTAAGTATACAGTAACTTGGAGTTGTAAAAAAATCAAAATAAGATCATTTATACCGCATATTTTGATACTTGCAAACGAATAAAATCACCTAAGGTAGATTACACCAACGACCGTTGACCAATCGTTGGATATTTGTACATCCGTACAATACCCAACACCATGCTGAGTTGGAGGTCCGATTTGTGGCATTATTTTTTACTTACTTATTTTTGTTAATGTTCATATGATTTTTTGCCGTCACAAATAAATTTGTTTCTTTCTTTCAATTGTCAAGAAGCAAAGTCCCATCATAGCACAAGTAAAGTAAAAAAAAACCGTCATTTAAATAAATATTTTTTTGCAATTACAAATTATACATACTATGAGTTTGTACGAAACCCTTTTGCACACGAGTCAGACTCAAACTTGTCCAAATTTTTTATCGTCCAAGTTTTTTATCATCATGACGCTATACTTTTAGCTGATAAGATTTAAAGTGGTCTAGACGTGGGCTAAAGTTGTGAGAGATTAAAGGTTTTTTCTGAGGCCTGTATTTGGCCTCAATCTGGTATTTTCAGTGATTATGTTGCCAAAGAAATGACTCAAAAAACCTGGCCAATCTGGCTCAATATTGCAGCTGCCGGAAAATACTGCTACGAGATAAGCGAATAATTTTCTACTTGGGAATATGTATTAGGTAATTGTAGGGCTTGGGTTTTTTCTTAGGCCTGTATTTGGTCTCAATCTGGTAATTTCAGTGATTATTCTGCCAAAACAGTGACTCAAGAAACCTGGGCAAACTG
Source organism: Tethea ocularis (assembly GCA_963555595.1). Lineage (NCBI taxonomy): Eukaryota > Metazoa > Arthropoda > Insecta > Lepidoptera > Drepanidae > Tethea > Tethea ocularis. The sequence goes on along the minus strand of OY741970.1, from coordinate 3,794,860 downwards.
GCTCATTATTGCAGCTGCCGGAAGATATTGCTACGAGATAAGCGAATAATTTTCTACTTGGGAATAGAGGGCTTGGGGTTTTTGTCAAACATGTTTTTCTTCGCTGAATTTTTAATAATATCTATCCTGGGACATTATGAGCATAGCTTGTATGTAGGTATACCTAGTACCTACTATGATATATGTAATATACTTGCTACTTATATTCTTTTTTGTAAATGATCAGAACAAATATTTATTCATGTACCTACACACATTTTGTCCTAGATGGGAGTCAAAACCATAACCTTTGGCGTTTTACCTAGCTGGTAAACTGGTCCATCTAATAAACTGATATAAAATTAACTTTTTATCCATTCCGATCATAGATAGTCAAATCTTGATGAACAAACAAATCTAGATTCTAGGGTATATTATTTTATTTTCTAAAATTCAATTAAACTAACTTAAGCAATTTATCCATCTAGGGGATTCAATATTCCAAATTATTTTAATAAGACAAGGCCAAATGTCACATTGTTTCCATAAATTCTAGTAATGAAATTACACAGTGACAGTAATTAAATTCCTTCTACAGACGTGTTTTTTTTTATTGAAGTAATTAGAAATTTGACATTCTCAATTATGCTTCGGTTTATCTTATCATCTTTTGAGGGTTACCCATCCAAAAAAAAAAATTATGGAGTCCTTTATGTGTTGATGGGTTGAATGAGTGCATTTTATTTAACCTACGAAGGCTTTGTCCACATTGTCACCCGGTAAATCTGTGGAAGGTTCAAACGCTACTAGGGCCAGGCATTTTCTATTTGACGTTTATGAACGCCAACACAAAAATAACTTTTTTGTTACGATAAGTATTATAGTTAATTGTATGATGATACAGATAATAATATTTAATAAGCCTTAGAGCAATAAATTTAATTTTACAAAGTCATTCTTAAATCATATAATGGATAGACTTTTGTTAGGCCACACTTATGATGAGTAAAATAATCCCTGAAAAATTGGACGGTGATTAAGAAATCACTGTACTGGACAGTGCGTCTTTGTGCACACTTAGAAAGTGCGTCTTTACTCGCGCGAAGACTTTCTGGTACTGCACTGGTGCGCACTGTACTTACCGGTGACTTGTTTTATTTGCTGTTTCTAGTTAGTTAAGTACCTACCTATCTATCAAATTAAGGAAGGTTTTCGCAAAAACTTAAGCTATTTATGTACTACAAAGACCAGTCTCATTATAATAACGAATAAGAAATAACCGGTTTTTTAATGGTAGACTTTTAAATTTAAAACAGGTAAAGAAGGAATCTCTCTCCCTGATATTATAATTTTTTTATGTTTATTTCTTCTTTACTTTTTTTTTGTAGTGCCCTTTTATGCTTTAAAATTTGATTAATTACTACCTATTTTTTTTTGTACCTACTCATTAACCAAAACAGGATTCTCAAGTTATCGTGCGACTAGCTGTTCCGCGCGGTTTCACTCGCGTTCCCGGGATAAAAAGTAGCCTATAACCTTCGGGGATAATGTAGCTTCCTATTAGTGAAAGAATTTTTCAAATCGGTTCAGTAGTTTCGGAGCCTATTCAATGCAAACAAACAAACAATCAAATCTTTCCTCTTTATAACATTAGTATAGATGTAAAATAAGAGATGATAATAGACAGCAGACAGTGTGTAAATATGAACCAAACCAAATGAATAAATTATTATTCTTTGTATAGACCTATGTTTGACATGCCAAGTGCCAAACATTATGTGGACGAAGGTGGGAAGTAAGTACACACAACTTAAAAGAAACTGGTTCGCAAGTATAGCTGCTAGAACACACCGGTACGTGTTTGGCGAAAGATTTTCAACTTGAGGGTGGTAGCAAGTACCCAAGTTATGTGTAGTAGGTAGGTACTATAATTTCCTTATGATTGTTACCCTTCACTGAAGCTATAAAATGATTCGTAGTTTCAAACCCCGATTTTCCTCATGTTTTTGTAAATATTTGGTACTGAACTGAATCATGCTGTTTGCGGTTTGTATTTTTTTATGATATACAGAATACACAGTGGTAGCTAAGTATGAGATAGCAAAACAATATAAATGTAGAAAAAAAAACTGTTCAACCTATTTTTATGTATTTTTTTTTAAAAGAAAAACCAATCATAATATTTTCCCAAATTAAATTCAATTTCCATAGGATATATTTTATTTATTTTGGGAAAACATAGAATTTCTTGGGATCGTGGGAAATCCTGTGTGACGGAAGTAGTAGAAAATATAATCTCCTTATTTTTTTATTGTTATTGGAAGTAACTTCACTACAGTTCATACACCTAATTATGCATTCTCAGCACGCATGCTTGCAAGCAAAGCATGCGTTCCATACAAAGCGTTTTGGGATTCACCGTCTCCATCATTCTATTTATTTTTCGATGTCCGCTGAGTGTCGTCGTTGTGACGTCATACGATGTACTCAGAACTAATATGCTTGCATACTTCATTTAGGTATACAATTTTATTAGCCAATTAAAGTATACAAGATAATTTTGGTACGGTAAGTATTGTGGAAACTTTTAATTAGCTTAATATTTATATTATGTTCTCAAATTAAGTTTATTGACTATTTATTTCAAAACGTAATTAAAGTACAAAATTAGCATGAAAACAAACAAAATATCTACTCATACGAGTTCTTTACTTGAACAAAGCTGAGAATAAATTAAACATAACTTGTCTTTGTTTTATCTGTGAAGCTTCTGACGAAATGTTAATGAAAGTACTCCAGCACTTTTACATGTAAGTGGTGTTTAATTAAAATAATGTAAGATGTGTACGTAGAGTAGGTACCTAGTTAAAACACTATAAGTATCTGTTTTCACGCCTTGTTTTACATATTAAATATAAGTTAATTTATAATAAAATGAACTGTTGAAATATACAATTGTGCGTTTAAAGAACACCCGCTCAGTATTATAATGTCACCGTATGATTGCGAACACCGCTAGTTTACAATCCATCCCGCGAGATTGTAAACCGTCGATACATAGTGAACTGTACCATACTGCTCTCAATACAACGTATCAATTTTTGATAGTTCATAATATATCTATATCAAATTGTGAATGGCCCTGCACTTAGCCACTTTCCGTCAGGGTTCCGATTTTATAACTAATAAAATTAAATTGTGAACCGTCCCTGATTGTTCGGTCTCCGAGTCCAAGTCAAAAGCACACAAGTGTACATTCCGTCAATGATGCCAGTTCATAATTTAACGGTTTGACATGGTTGGACCAGTAACTAACGAAAATTAACACGCCACATTCCAAGCAATAGGGTACAGTTAACAGTCTACAAACTCGCGAGATAGAACAAAACAAAGGCGCTCACAATCGTACGGTGTTATATATTGCAGAAATAAATATTATGAGAGAATGTGCAGATATTGGAATTAAAAAAAAATACAAAAAAAAAAAACGCTTTTTACAATGAATTTTTGCGATAAAAGATACGAAAGATTGTAATTTTTATGTGATGTCAAAAGAGCAATTTGAAAAGTGTTGACTAGAAAGAGCGTCAGTTAAAACAATTTGCAAAGGGTTAATTATAGAGCTTTTGACTAAACACTATTAACCAATGATTTTAAGACAACTACTTATTCACCAACCTGTTCAGTCAAAATTACATTTGCCTGTTTTTTCAGTTAAAAGTACTTTTGGCTGGTTAAGAGCTTTGCCTGAATCATTTATATATTATTCATTTCAGCCTAAATGCGTAGCGGCGTCATCACTTTCAAATTCCAGGTACAAATTTAACTTACCATTGATTTTTTTATTGCTCTTGCTTCTTCTGATAGGTAGGTTCTTTTAAGCTTTGGCTTTTTAAATCTGCTACAGTAAATAACAGTTTTTACTTTGAACACGTGTTTACTAATAACCTGTTTTTTATTTAAAGCATTTGTAGAAACTAGACTCTACTGAAACCTAATCAAGAACGAATGTAATTTAACAAGGGAAAACTAGTTTTTACAAATTGTCAGTCTCATATGTTCAACAAAAGAAGCAAAGACTAAAACGAGTTGTACAGATTGCTTTTCTCCTTGCCGAAGACAAATTTGTCTAATTTGTAGCTAAAGCAATGATGCTGTTTTAAGACGAAAGGCAATTTGTCCAACATATCACGTAACTTAGTATTATTTATTTGTCTTATTTAAGTGATTACACAGGTGTTTTAAACGGAAGTATTCCGTTAGTATTTAATGACATGGATGTCTGCATATGAATTGCAAATTTCTATTTGATTTCTAAGGTTTCAAAAGGGTTTGACTAATAAAATGCAGGCATTCAACTATGTTTATGATTAAGCGTAGTAATTCTGTTCTAAAAACGATGCACATCGGTTCAGTCTTACACTATTTAAAAAATATATTATCTTCTACAAGCTGTCCCTGGCTAAATTATTATAGCACCCAGAGATAATGTAGCTTTCTATTAGTGACAGAACCACCTACATCAAAACCTACACCCCCATACATAATACTAGCTGTCGCCCGCAGTTTTAATCAAATTCCCGGGATAAAAAGTAGCCTATAGTACTCGGGGACAATGTAACTTTGTATTAGTGAAAGAATTTGTCGAATCGGACTGGTAGCTCCAGAGATTACGGCGTTCATACAAACGTATCATATATCCATAATACCATAGACTAATATAATCCTCCGTATAATTCTAACCTCGTATGAAAGAATGAGCTAGGGCTATTTTAGAACCCGGGTTTAGAAGACTTATATATAGCTAGTATATTTTTTTTAATGCTATGCTTATATATAATCTCATTTCTTTCATTTATTTATACCGGGTGTAAGGGACAGCCGACCTAAAACATGGATTCTATTAAAACACGTTAACTTTCTTTTACGAACTGAACTTTTATTCGCTACACAATGCACAGATAATACATATATCACAGAGTAACAAGTATATTTTGATACATTACCATATAAAAAATAACACCCTCACTTATCAAAATAAGGCTAAGCCTATATTAATATGTTTACTATCTATGCATTTACATTATACAAAATATGTACTTAGACACAAAGCTATTTTGGATTAATACCTATCATTCTCATAAATTTATAATGTTTTGTTGACATTAAACCCTTGGTTAGCATGTCAGCAGGCATTTCTTGAGTAGAAATGTATTTTACAGAAATCAACTTATTTTTAATAGCATCTTTAATATAATGGTGTCGAACATCAATGTGTTTTGTTCTGTTGAGTGACTGCTGGTTTGATGCTAACTTTATGGCACTTTGATTATCACAATTTAAACATATGGTGCATAATTTTCCAGTAATTTCATACAATACATTTCTTAAGTAAACAGCTTCTCTAGAAGCCTCTGAGAGAGCCACATACTCAGCCTCTGTACTTGATAATGAGACAGTAGTCTGTTTCCTGCTCTGCCATGAAATCACAGAACCTGACATGGTAAAGCAGTAACCAGTATAAGATTTCCTATCTAGACTATCCATAGCCCAGTCAGCATCCACAAAGCCTTCTAACTCTACACTTTCTTTGCTGTATTTTAAACAATAATTTTTGGTTTTATGTAAATATTTCAAAACCCTTTTAGCATAACTATAATGATTTTCATTATAACAATTATTAAATTGACTTAAGTAGCTTATAGTGTATGCAATATCTGGTCTTGTTAAAACAGATAAATACATTAAACTGCCTATCAGTCTTTGGTAAGGAATATCTCTAACACATGTTTCAGATCTTTCAATATTTAATTTACATTCTATAGGAGTATCTATAGATCCACAATCAGCCATATTAAATCTTAACAGTAATTGTTCTATATATTGCTGTTGATCTACAGTTATAGTTTTACTTTCTTTATCCATAGAAATTCTCATACCTAAATAACGTCTAACTGGACCTAGGTCTTTCAATTTGAATTCAGAACCTAAAGCATCTTTCAATATATCAGTTTCCCGGGTATTATTTGAAAAAATTAAAAAATCATCAACATAAACTGTTACAATGACTTTTATATCATTATTAATTTTTGTAAATAAACAAGGTTCAAACTTACTATTTTTAAAACCCACTTTACATAAGAAAACTTTTACTCTTTCATACCATACTAAAGAAGATTGCTTTAACCCATAAATTGCTCTTTTTAATTTCAATACTTTCCCATTACAATCATTTACAAAACCTTCAGGTATAGACATGTAAATAGTTTCTTTTAAATGCCCATTTAAAAAGGCAGTTGTTACATCTAAATGAGTTATATCCATACCCCATTTTACACTTAATGCAAATAGCATTCGTAAAGTCGAATGCTTCACAACTGGAGAAAAAGTTTCCACATAATCAATACCACGTTTCTGTGTGAACCCTTTTGCCACTAGCCTAGCACGATATCGCACTTTATCATTGACATCAAGTTTTTTATTGAATACCCACTTGCATTGTACTATCGACGCACCACTAGGGACATCTACCAGTTCCCATGCATCATTGTGCTCGAATGACTGTAGCTCTTCTTGCATAGCCAGTTTCCATTGTGCTGCCTCAGGTCCTGCTAGTGCCTCTGTGATGACAATCTGATCAACTTCTGGAAAAACACTAGAAACACACATATTATTAACAAACCGGTCTGGAGGTCTTCTAACTCTTTTGCTTTCAAGAATTTCTGGATTTTCAATAGATGAAATATCAGCCTCACTCTCAATGTAAGAAGGACCTAAGGTCTCATCACTTGAACCATTACCAGGATCTGTGTACAATGATGTGGTAGAACTTGAACTGGTCAGAGATTCAATCACTGAAGGTTCCCCCACTGAAGCTCTGATCTCCTCAATATTTTGTGATGGTTCTTCACTTTGAATCCAGGGCATATTTTCTTCAACAGTATTCTCTGTGTTTTTCAATTCCTCCATCACTACAACATCTCTCTTGATTGAGACAATATTTTTCTTTGGATCATATACTCTATATCCTTTTACATTTTCTGAGAATCCCATAAGAATATATTGCACAGCTTTCTTATCCCATTTAAGTCTTATTTGTTTGGGGATGTGAACCATCACAGGACTTCCAAACAGACGTATATGATTCAAATCCGGTTTCTTCCCATACCATGCTTCATAGGGAGTTTTGTTTGCTAGACTTGAAGTAGCTGATCTGTTTTTTAGATATACTGCTGTATTTGCTGCCTCTGCCCAAAACTTCTTCTCAAGCTTTGCATCAAATAACAAGCATCTTGCCTTTTCTATGACAGTTCTATTGGCTCGCTCACAGACACCATTTTGTTCAGGTGTATATGCAGTAGTTTTCTGGTGTAATATTCCTGCTTTGGTCAAATAATTTTCCATTTCACCATTACAAAATTCACCACCATTGTCTGTACGCAATATTTTAATTTTCTTTTGTAACTGATTCTCAACCATTGCTTTAAAATCTTTAAATTTATGAAACACTTCGTTTTTATTCTTCATAAAATAAATAAAATTCATACGACTATAATCATCCACAAGTAATAGAAAAAAACGAGCACCTGCTAGCGACTTTGTCTCCATAGCACCACATACATCAGCATGTATTAACTGTAGTGTTTCAGTACTTCTTTCACCCACATGTGAGAATGGTAGCCTCATCTGTTTGCCTTCGCAACAGGTTACACATTTCTCTTTCTTCATGTTGCTGGTTGAAGAAATATTCAAGCCGTTAACAACTCCATTTCTCATTTTATTTAAATCACAACTATTAATGTGTGCTAGCCGCCTATGCCACAAATCTGCACTAGCTACTGCTGTTGCTGCCAACATACTTTCTGTATCTTTCAACTTCAATCTGTAAACACCATTAATTGATTCTGCTGTTGCAACCAATTCATTTTTATTGTTGCGAATATAGCAATTATTGGCGTCGAAACTAACACTGTTTCCATTTCTGATTAGTTGATTCACTGATAACAGGTTTGTAGTCAAATTAGGAACGCATAATACATCTTTAACTGTGATGTCGTAATTACATTCAGTTGTAATATTTATATTTCCGGAACACACAACAGGTAATTTCATCTCATTCGCAACTATGATCTCTGATAAACTCGACGTGCTGTTCGCATTGTTTATCCACATTCTATTTGCAGTCATATGTGCGCTAGCGCCAGAATCAACGTACCACTCGCTTTTTGTATATTCCCCACTCAGGAACACCGCACTAAAAGCGTTACTCTGCTTATTTTTCTGTAATAAAGGACATTGAGCGCAGTGGAAGCGTGCTGGGCCCATAACCTATTAAAACACGTTAACTTTCTTTTACGAACTGAACTTTTATTCGCTACACAATGCACAGATAATACATATATCACAGAGTAACAAGTATATTTTGATACATTACCATATAAAAAATAACAGATTCAATACATGATTCTGGAGCCCTCAGACTTTGAATTTTTCGTCGATATTTTCATGAATTATACGATTTTTTTTCAGAACTTTAGGAGTGATTATACTATAAAATCATTATACAAGTCTAACTAAACCTGATTTAAAAATAAATAAACAGTAACTACTAATTTAGACATAAAACTGCAGTGTAAATCAAATTCAAATCAATACGTAGGTATACCTACGCAAGACGCAAGCAGCTGTTTGAGTTCGCATGAGTCGGGTAGGTATAGGTATGGCGGGGAGCTTTGTGTTGTGATACATTGCGCGCTCAAAAATTACGATATCTGTAACCGATAACTTCTGATATGATTGATTTCTATAGTGTTATTATACTCGTATGCATCCAGTGTAACGTTTTCCCAGAGGTTTCGGTCGGTTGTCCCTTATACCCGGTATAGTACCTATCACCACAAAGTGTATCACAAAGACAAATAATTGGAACTTAAAATATAGTAGGTTTATCTGTCAATGTGTTTACCTAAGATAGACAATGATTAGCTCTTTATAATTAGTAAATTCGTTTATGGATAGGATAGTATATTTAAATATATAATTATACTACTTTATTACTGCCCTTTACAGCACCAAAATCTAAAGTATTGTGTGTGACCAAAGAGAATAAATTGAGTATTCATAAGCTTTTGTATGAATGAGGGTGGCGGTCCAACCGCTCCGTTATACATAACGACCATCATATATTTTTGAGCTATTCTTTTTATTCACAATGATGAAATCAGCCAAATTTATTTCGTACCACCTATCTCTTGTTATCTGGTTCACACGAAGCTCGAGCGTGCAAAATATTTCAACTTGCTGAAAGATCTACAAAATAAAGTACCTAGCACACATACCCAATGTATCTTACTTGTAAAGTCGATATTTACTAGTACGGCGAAAAGAGAAAAATTGTAAAAGGAATCCTTTGTTATGGACGGGTCATATTATTTGCGAAAAATGCTTTGTAAGTAAGTGGGTACCTTGTGGCGGTTGGATATAACTGAATATTAATATCTCTTATGTTCTGGGAAAAATATTTTTATCGCTTAGGCTGTGATAGTGTAGATCTATATCGAATGTGCTGACTATACAGAGTCATTTCGGGAGGGTATTTTAGGCCCAATACTATGGATGATGTATATCGGTATCAGTAACCTTACGAAATTATGACACTTTGAAGATTATGAAAAATCAGGTAAAACCTTTATTCGCACTTTGAACCGTAGTGAACAGGCAAAATTATACCGGGCTATTTTGGTACTTATTATAAGCTATTTTAGTACCTACTCTGGCCTGCTTGATTAATTTATAAGATACTCAGGTTGAAGCATACCTATTTTATTGATATATTTTTTAAATTTGTAAGAAATATTTTAGTATTTTTTGCCACTCCAAAATTTTTCCTATTGAAAGTACAACATTGTTTTTCCCTTTTATTTGGCAAAGCCTCTGATAAACAAATTTGATTGCTTCTAGCTTGGATCAGTTCCAAAAAATGCAAACTCATTTTAATTTTGTATGCAGGTGATGTTATATTTCCAAAACTGGTATTCGTAATTATACCAAATATAGTTTTTATATCCTTTAATAATCAGAGAAGTAATTATCTGGCACATCATCCTACCCTACTATTATTATGTTTAGATATTTGGTTGTTTCGCTTGAACGGACTTCAGTGCAACTTGCCACATATGATAGATTAAACCTTGGAAAAACATATGACATATTTTTTTTAAAACTAATCCGAAAATCATAAATTTCAGAATATTATATTATCAGGTATAATAGTTTCGTGTGTTCCACTCCGTTGCGAAATATAAAAAAAAACAAACATTCGATAAATTACAAAATAAAAGATTTAAAGAAAATCGCGACGTTTACCCATAGGATTAAAATGTAAAATTCAATTTGACGCGGTGCCAGTTTTTGTGAAACACATGAAAGTTACGTATAATGCTTTGTGCAGTCACGCCTCTCTGTGCCTTTTGTTTTTCAGATTCAGTATTTACATACAAACACAATTCAAAACATTTATTGGAATATTGCGAACGGAAAGTGATGATTTATTTTATAAATGCTATTTATTTATGAAAAAGTATCTATATAATTTATTTTGCAGCAAACGATGTGCTTTCTTCATAGCTTATTTTTGGATTCAAGTTTATTTTAATATAATTATATTCATTCATGGAAAAAAAGAATTTATGGACTGAAAGTGCTTTCCAACAACAAAAGAAAAGCAACTTTTTGAATTAACCAATACCTTTAAAAATATTGGACATTTTAAAATCCAGTATTACCAGTCCATGGAGTATTTACCACTAGATAGTTTCGACCATCCAATTTCATGCGCAAAGGTTGACATTTATTGCAGTACAGTCAGCATGTCCATGACATTAAAAACGCTTTCCGCACCACAATTAAGTCTCGTAATCATCGTGACAACAATGAAAATTGCAATGCACTGCGAAAATGTGGTTCTGACTGGATTTTGCATTTCGTTCTTTGATCACATCATTACACGAGTGTGACAGCTGATGTGATTTTTAATGCTCTTTTTGCGTTTTTTTTTCTTTTCTACGATATTGAGACCAAAGTAAAAAGAGTATCCATCTCATGATAAAAAAAAATCGGCACGCTTTCGCTCAAGTCTCTTTAATGATGATTTTTTCATGTCACTATTACCTACAGCACATGTATCTGGTGTACTAGTAGAAGTTTATAACCCTCTATCCGATACGATGCTGCAGTGTCAGAGCATATTAATGTACCACTTCGGACCCAGCAAGTGATTTATACAACCATCATAAATCACTTTCACTTCGATAGATTTGTATGGACACTACTGGATTAATTAACCGCTTTCCTGGGTTTCAGTACACTTTTGAGTTAATGTTTAATAAATTACATTGTTTTGGGCTGTTGATTAACTTTTTAAATGTTGGAATTACTTGGAATTATTATTTTGAAATATTACTAAAATAAGCCATTTTTGAGGACCTATTAAAATTGTCGCTTAAAAAATGCCTTTAGATTTGTTAAGACAATATAATTATGTTCACTACCTAGGTACATTAATTTATGAAAACTTTCCCATACGAATGGTCTAATATAAAATTAAATGGCGTAAATTTTTCAGTGTCTCTTACAGAAAATAAAAACAGAATATTGGTACTATACATATTTTCTCGTAAATTGCTTTTAATTCCGAGCTTCATAATCATTATAGTCGTGTAAATTAGACGCAAAAACGTGATCTCTGAAAATATTCTTCATAAGATGGTTCGGGCAAAACTCAAGAGGAACTTCGACGTAACCTGAGAATAACAAAATAAATATAATAATATTTTATAATAAAAACACTATATTCAATCTAAACTATGTTAAAACTATTTTTTTTTTTCAAAAGGATTAAAATTGGTAGCCTTTATCTCTCAACCGGGAAAACTAACTATTGGTATTATGTACAAACAACAAAAATAATAAATTTATAAAGATATCATAAATAAAATATCATCAAAATGTCCTGGAAATGAAATGGTTTATAGTTCTTTTATTTTGAATGTAGTCATGAACATTTCAAGTACCCTGTACATACTCGTATATATAAATTCGGCTTGCCAAGAGCAGCTTGACTGGGGAAGTACCTTACAGAATACCGCACCCAACATTCCTGCGAGTGATGCAGCAACCACAAATGGCCATTCGTATTTGTGTATTTGGCAAGATTCGGTAAATAATCACCATGTGTAGGTACACGATACGGTATATTTGTCATCTCTCGTAGTAAAAAAATCATCATAGTATTGTCACAGTTTAACAATTCCCTACTCGTTGGGAATCGCATTTGATGTCGGGCGATGCCGCCGCTCGTTACATTATATTCCTAACAAGGCAACATCCAGATATGTACCAGATGTACAGGTAGCAATCTGAACATTTGTCGACAAGTACCTTCCGGTTTGTTCAGACTGTATCTACTTGAGACTCAAGTTGAGAGCCAGTTCTTTTCTAAGCTTTGTGTGCTTACTACCATCGGCCACATTATCACTGACCACGGTGAGATTGTAGTCAAACACAGGCCCGTATTGTAGGTGTATACATAGTATAATAAAATGTACCAGAGAAATCTTCATCCCCTCGGCAGTTGACCATGTCCAGATAGCATCCGTTGGTGAAAACCTTGTAATAGTAATCTCTGAACTTAGATGCTCCGCATACTGGACGGTAATGACTCGGACAAAATACCGGGCACGATTCCCCATACGCTCTTCTGGCATTCGTCATATGATATTTTACACAGAATTTTAAAGGACTCGACTTTAGTTCTGAAAAGCAAAAAGTAGAGTTTTTTGCTACCTATATGTAGCAAGCATCACACATTTTTGAGAAATCTATAGAAGACGTTACTTATTCAACTTGTCAGGAATGTAGTTGATATTCAGCTACCTACTTTCTTAATATAAATTTACTTTAGAAATACCAATGTCTTAAAAATATCAATGATCTAAGTGAATATGATAGAATTAAAAAAAAAATGATTAAATTTGAGTCTGTCTGGCGATCAGTTTGTTACGTTTTTATGGCTAATTTCTAATTTTGCTGCTATATATAGATTACCCTGTCTATATAATCTATTGCTGTCTGTGCAACCTAATATTTTAATTGTATGTAATTTGTCACTCATACTCATAGCGTTAGTGTACGTTTGTTACACTAATGATGCGTTAAATTGTGAAGTAACCATAGACACGTGTGCAAAATTCGCCTCTAATTAACTAATTACATATTATGTTTGATACTCAATAATATTGTATGCGTTAACTGCCATGGATCATGAACGGATCTTTATTATAAATTTTACACCATAACCGTGTGTTAGTCTGACAGCTGATAAGTGACACTGTGAAGGCCTATTTTTAATGAAAAAAACTTAATACTGTCATAAGTACTGACAAGGAAAGGTACCTAACTGTCCGGCTCCGATTCGATTGATTTTGATATTCTAGGTCTGTTTTAATACTTACTGGTATGATTTAATCATATGTTTGTAAGCATGAAAAAATTAAGTTTCGTTATATTTGGTCAAACTCTTTTCGAATGTATCCCCCCACCCCTCTGTTTAATAGACAGACACAACCCTAAAATTGAATGTTTACTTCTGTGGTCAAAGAATGATAAAATATACAATATCTTCAATGTAAATGCTCAAGAGAAATCACGAATGCTTACCAGCTCCATAACACTTGGAATAAGTATCCAATGCGCATTTACTAGGGAACATTTTGTACGTTTTTTCTAGCACGTCGAAACCGCATTCCATATTGTTATTTCCCGGTGGACACGCGACATCGCAAGGCTCACTATTTGTCGGGAATATTGCTAGAATAAAATCAAGTGTCAATATTATTCTGAACATATAATATAACCTATTTTACTCGTATTTGGGATGCCTAATCTAACTAGATTTTACTCTGGCTAACGATTGATTCCTCGTCATATATAACATCCGAAAATGTAAAAAATAAATACCATCAATAGGTATATTTATTCGTCTATCTTATTTTTAAACACTAAAATACCGAACCGATTTTGATGGAAATTTGCAGCAAGGTAATTTGGACCACGGAGGATCATTTTTTAACCAGGGTACGCGGGCTTTTGCAGTTTATTTTTTTTTATATCAGAAGGTTGCAGGTGGTCTACCTAGCAACATTCGGGATACCAGAGGGATTGCAGATGTATAGCCGACATGTTACAATGGCTTGAAGATATTTTAAAAGGTAGGTACATTTTTACAATTTATATTTTATGTTTAAAAAAATGATGAAACACGAGTAATACATGCAAGTATATTTTGAAAAGCACATTATTTATACTGTAATATAGGTATATAATTATTGTAGATTTGCTAAATCAACTCACAGCACACTATCACTAATACGAACAAGTATTCCATATTCATAAAAATGTACTAAGAAATCTCAAAGGAATTGTTCGGCCATTGTAATTTTATATTCAAAATTTATGATGAAATTTCAATTATGATAAACCGAGTTATACCATGGAGTCAATGGTGCAAATCAAAGCCGAATGAATAAAGTCTTACGAATGACGTCCTCGGTTAGGATTAATTAAAGTTATCAATGGAATTAGTCGATACGTAATATACACAAAAAAAAAGAAAATTTTATATTTTTACCTGTATCTTACCTTGCTCTTTTAAAAATATCGGGAATCCAGCAAAGATTTTGAAATAGCTTTAAGTATTTGATTTTGAAGAAAAAACATACTTTGTCGCCAGTCTGGAGCCAGACTTTAAGTATGTACCTGGACCTATCGTATTCCTAAAGTAAACTATTTTCTATTAGCAATATTGTTTTACGGAGAACCGAAAGAAGGGGCGCGCCTTGGGAGAGGATTATCTTCAGCAGTGGAGAGACAGGCTGATAAGTCAAGTAAGAGATTGTAGGTGATTTTACACACACTAAAAAGTAATTTAAATTGTAAGATTCGATGTTGTTCTTATATACCTACCAAAACTCCCTCGACGTAGGTACTCGTCGGCCGCTGGGGCAGAAAGGTTCTCGAGTGGCGACCACGAACCGGAAGAAATAGCGTGGGAAGGCATCCCACAAGGTGGACCGACGACCTTGTTAGGGTCGCGGGTAACCGCTGGATGCGGGTAGCGCAAGACCGGCCATCATGGAGATCCTGGGGTTCCTTAGTTGGGGGAGGCCTTTGTCCAGCAGTGGACGTCTTTCGGCTGATATGATGATGACCTAACTAAAAGCTGTACTGATCGATGTTATAATGTACCTAACTAAATATCTATACTTCTTGTTCACATGTTAGAAAAATAACAAGATAAATAACGTTCATTACTGAAATCCGCACTATTGGCAACAGTTCAACGCGCCTGAACAATAAACCGAGATTGCAAAAATAGGCCCTTTGATTCCAGCTTCCGTTAACCGTTGACAGTCCAGGGATGTTCCCGGGAAATGAACCGGATTATTGTACAGCCTATTCTTGTCAATATCAAAGAAAATCTGGCTGAAAAAAAGTGCTATAAAAAGATTCTGACATATAATTTTACAGAATGATGTCGCGATTGTCTACGTTAAAAAGAAACTAAGCCTTTTTTCAAGTAAAAAAACTATTGCCTTTCTATTAGATCTCAGAATGTATGTTAAAATTTTCAAGTTATTTATATAGATTGAACAAATAAAAAAGGGCATATTCAAGATTTTTTCTGACTTTAATATTCCTACTCAACTCACCTATTCCTCGTCATATATTCTGTAGTTTAACATATATTTTTTACAAATCTCTCTCTCTGTATCTAGAATCATTATTTCTCTTACTCTTTTGTAGCTTTAGTAAAACGCTTATTGTGTGTAAGAAAGAACATTTTAAACACAATAAATTAATATTTAATGAGTTTTAGTTTGTCAATAATCGATAGACTAAGGAACCGCAGTGGCTGGACGGGTAGGTATACTATAAAATATCCGGGTACTAATAAATTATCCCCGTATATTACTCCTCTAAGGTAAATCTTTGAAACCAAATCACATTCATTGGCTCATTAAGAAACATTTTTAATCTAAATTACCCCTTGTTCTCTGAAATAGTAGCATTATTAACGATTAATTCTCATTAATAAACGTTAAATTGTTATGTTAATTTGAACACTAACTGCTAAATATACCTATTCTTGAAATATATTGACCGTCTTAACTCTCACTTACAAAATTTCGCAGTTTTGTTCAGGGTTTATTATCCACCTCTAGATTGGCTATGTATCTAACAGTGTCACAGTGTTGTAATTTTTGTCTTTTTGAAACACATATTTTGTGTATGTTGCTAGTGTCAAGATGAGCAATCTATTCTTTATCTTTAAACTTCAAATAATATTTAATTTAATTCTCGCCAAGTTACGTTCTAGTAAAATTCAAGTCTTGTTTTAGAGTTTTAGTACAATGGTGGCTGTTCTACTAAGGCTTTTCACGGCCTTTTTGAGATAACTTGTAAAGCCACTATACACGTAATCATTTAATTTCACTTCACTGGCGCACTTGTCGTAACCTTCATTGAGGTTTATTGGACAAAATACCACCGATTCAATAACACTCAAAATCCAATCTTTCGAATGTTTTTAGTGAATAAAATTGAATTTTATGCGATTTTGAAACCATACACCTAAATTATTGTACAACCCACGGAATTTAAAATACTATAGGCAAAAATTTTAATCGATTGGCTATAGGTAGGTATTTAACCTTCCCTAACTGAATCTGAAATGAGCCGCAGTATAAAATAATTTATGAAAAAACAATGGGATATAGGTACTATTAAAACCTTTTTATGGAGGTATTTAGTCCTGAAATGAACTTCCTTCCTTCCGCTGTTTTCTCTAAGGAATTTAATGTTAAAATGCTTTTCTTACTAATTGGTTATTGATGTAAATAAACCTTTAACCTCGGGAACATGTACACCGACTTCAAATCAATGTCAGTTTTTTAATATTCCTAATTTGATAGGGTGTGAAACTGCGAAAAGCAGCTAGTATAGGTAGAGACACATAAATGTATTCAAATAGTATAATATTAAAAAATAATAATTATGCTCCAGATCCATTTTCCCTGTCCTTAGGTTAGATAAAAAAACGTTTTGTATTCAATAACTATCGCGTAAATGATTTATGTCTATCTCAGATAGTATTGGTCGATGACATAAGCGGTAGAGTTCAGAGGTCTTGCGATCCAAGTCTCTGTCCCCCGTGGATCCAACACATACTTAATTGAATAATATTGGTGTCAAAAAACGTTAGAATGTATAGATAAAAGTTACATTTGAGTGAAAGATAAAAGAAGAAAATAAACAACGTCAACTTTTGGATGGAAAAGAAATGTGGCTAAAGTTGTTTCGCCAATCAAGTTGATAACAGGTTCACTGTTGTGCTCGTAGACTAGCATGTATTCAAATAAGCACGTACAAAGACGAGATGACACGATTGGTTTGCGTCTGTACGAGGCCTTAAGTTCAGCCATCAGTAGGTATAATATGCTAGCGCACGCAGAATGCTTGAAGATCATTAATTTGACAAAAGGCGATCGGCATTGTAACCTTCTCTCCGAAAAATTACACCCAATTTCGCACAATGGAAGGTAATGGACTCCGCAATAATAAATTGATATTGCGTGCAATATTTTCAGAATTTCATATTGATAATAAAGTTAGGTATTAAGTAGGTATACCTACATATTTTTGCGCAGAGGTGTATTTCATTTTTACTAAATAAATCGGCAGCCTATTTTTGTAGCATCAATAACATTCTAACGGGGTGGGATTTTCTATATCGATAACAAATAAGTATATACCTACCTTCCACTGAAAATGTATATCTGTGACAGATTTTCTTAAATTTGTCTGAGAATTGACGTTCATGCTTTCTTGCGTCTTTAATATTATGAAGCTAGTTGTCGCCCGCGGTTGCAACCAGTTCTATAGGGACCTAAATCTACGAATATCTAAATACATTTACAACATACTACGCTCGGATTTAATGATAATTTTATTGACATGCATTAAAATAATTGGCTATGGAAATGAAATGAGTGCATTTGTTTATGGATTGCCACTGCATAGTCTGGCCGCGAGCTCTTTGTAATTGGATTGAATGTATTTATAGTTTAGTTATATTCAGAGAAAGAAACTTAGGTGTACAAAATGTAGGATATAAATATATGGAGCCAATATTTATAAGTGGCATAAAAAGTCCACTTATATTTATGGAGTCTTGATCAATTGTAGTTTCTTATTATTTAAAAATAAATAATACCTATATACTTATTAAACCATGTATTTCTAAAAAAGCTTCAACATTTAAAAAAATCACTCGTTAGTCGGTCAGTTTATGTGTGACTAGCTGTTCCGCGCGGTTACACTCGCGTTCACGGGATAAAAAGTAGCCTATGTTTTAAAAGTTTGTTTAGGTTAAATCTTGTATGTCAATTTTGACTCGCTTCGCAAAGAAACGTAATACCTAGGTAGCCCGGCTGCGGCTGAGTGTAGTATTATAATTCTAGAAACTATAATTTTCAATGCAACGGATATTGCAGTACATATTTTATGTGTTGAGAAGACTACTTAGCTTTGCTTCTACGATACCTATATGATACGTATCTTGAGTAAACAAACCATTTTATATAACTTTTCTGTACTGATATTTCATTTTTAACATGTCAGTCAGCAAAGAAAATAATACTTAATATACCATATATTTAGACTAGAAAACTGTTTTACATAAACAAATCTCGTGATATTATTAAAAAGATAAAGTTTAATAAAATTATAAGCCGTTATAACGACACCGTTCAAGTGACCGACACACTTGCCGTTTCTATATTAAAAACTTACGCTATAAATTGTTCTTGTTAAAAATATAAAAGCATAAAATAATATAATATAGTTCATCCTAACAGTACATAAACACTAATATGTGCTAGTAGGTAATATATAACTTGCCCCAAACTATGTTACCAGACAATTAGATTACATATTTATAGAAGGTATCTTATCTCATATAACCATTATGAACAAAGACAAGCCAATTTACTTGCAGCCATAACACAAACAAAATAATATTAACTAGGTGTTGCCTTTCAAATATAATGTTTGAGATTAATTTTGGAGATTCATTACTAAGTACGGCACAAAGCAAACTTAGGTGAGACGAATTAATGAAGTCATGTTTTAGAAAAGTGGTTAAATTATATCTCCTTTTGTGTATAAAAGCTCACCCATTTAGTTATAATCAGATGTTTCAGAGGCAATTTCAAAACACGGTAAAATTATTATTTTTCTAGTACATTTTATTTTTTTTTCTTTTATTTTTATTTAATCTATTATTTGAATGTTATAAG
The DNA here is from genome assembly GCA_963555595.1 of Tethea ocularis. Lineage (NCBI taxonomy): Eukaryota > Metazoa > Arthropoda > Insecta > Lepidoptera > Drepanidae > Tethea > Tethea ocularis. The sequence goes on along the minus strand of OY741970.1, from coordinate 3,775,466 downwards.
ACGTTACAGGTCGAACTTAGTGAAACTTATACGTACGTATATTATGTTTACCTATGGTCAGGCAAATAAATATAGACATTCATTCATTTAATTACATTAGACCTTATGACAAAAATTAACTAAGTGTCTATTGTACACAGGTTCGGACTCTGGTAAGAAACTGAGCATCCTTTTAATTTTTGTAGATTTTCCAATTTTCAATCGATTTTTTACAACGCTAATTATTATTATGATACTAGAATTCCCAACTTCCTAAGATATCTTATTTTGGTTAGTCACAAACATGTTTAGTAGGAAGCATATGACTCTTTTAATAGACAATGAAAAAACGATGGATACCCTTAATTCATGATATGGCCAAACATGATTGACAAATCATTACTGGCCAGTTTTATGAAACATGAAATACAACCATTTTATGAAATGGTCGACCAGATCAGGAATGATCAATTCTAAGATCTGGCCACGACATAGGTATACACTTTAATTTTAGAAATTAAAGCTGATAAATTTAGCCTTAGTTACTTTCAATTAGGTTAGTGTATTTAAAAACATTACTCCAACAATAAATAGCTCCGATCAGGTAGCCAACCTGATCGGAGCCTAAACCTATAACCCTAAAAATGCAAACGCAATGCAGCGTTTTCTGTTAAATATAAATTATGCTGCCCATAACGTCATATCCTCGCCAATAGCCATTAATTAAAGCAAATATTTTATGTTGGCTCATTCACACACTAATGCATTTTCTATGTTCTTTAACAGGCTGTAAATATCTGTGAAAAGGTTTGGCCCACATCCTTTGAAATAAAATAGAAGGGCCGTTTTTTTTACTCATATCCATTATTAACATGTCAGCCGAAAGATGTCCACTGCTGGAAAATGGCCTCCCCCAAGGATCTTCACGATGGCCGGTCTTGCGCTACCTACCCGTATCCAACAGCTTCCTGTGACCCGCGCAAGATCGTCAGTCCACCATGTGGGGTCGTGATACGCTGCGTCTCCATCTCGGCTGAGCAGCGTTCGAGAAATACGTAATACATTAATTATCTCATCCCAAATAGCGCAGTGTCGATAATCTTAGACCAGTGTGTGTTGCCAGTGATGACTTACGGAGCAAAGACGTGGTCGCTAATGGGCTTCTTAAGAAGGTACAAGGCCACCCAAAGAGCAATGGAGAGTGCTATGCTCGGGTTTCCCTGCGAGATCGAATCATAAATGATGAGATCCTAAGTAACCGACATAGCCTCGGGGTCCATCACTCGTAGAACCGACGCCGCGGCGACGGCCGCTGGGGCCAATGGGTTCTCGTGTACTCATATTGTTAAAAACTAAATTCTTAATAGCTACTAGTAAATAAAAACCATCATAAATAGTAGTGACATACTACGAGAATGCATAACTTTTAAGACTATGTTGGTTTGGTCATGCTGAATCTCTTTTACTATGGGACCAACTCCGAAATTGGAATTTTTAAAACAGACGTTGATTGATATAATAATAATATGGAGTCTTGCAAATAACAGAGAATTCAAGTAAACATACGTTAGGTACGTATTTTTACTTGAATTATATAACATTTCTTATTTATTTGTTAACTTTTTATCAACTTTTCCCCTTTGTATTGACGAAAATCAGATTCAAATAATGAGTAGGTACTCAATACGAACATTTTATTATTTGACGTATGACGGACGACCCTTAAAATAATATCCACAGCCTGCTGCGAACTGTCTCGTAATGGGATTCCGATAATCGCTATCGTAGTCGTCTTTTATGTTTGGTATTGACTATCTTTTTTTATTCCGATGGCTAATGTCAAATGATTAATTAATATGAGAAGTAATTACTAGGGCAGTTTCGTTGTTGCTCATCTAAGATAGATAATACCAAAATTATAACATGATTACTAGAGCCATCGCTATCGGAATCAAGTTACACAATCTCCCTGCAGATTGTTCAATGAAGGTTCTGCACCCTAGAGGGTTAGGGGATCGACATCCGACCGATTCAATACACTTTTATGGCATAAGTTGCGATTGGTTTTGTGAAAAAAAATATGTAGATTCACTTCGGAGAAAGATGTCAATTCGAGCTGATGGATATTCGGAACTATTATTTAAATATTTGAATTTTAATTTAGCGATTTTTTGTTGGTTGAGACTTTGATTACTGCATAGGGAAACCTTTTGTGATTTTATCTGGGTGTAAATGATTTGTGTGTGAAAAATCTCAGAATTATTGTAATTCTGCTAATATAACAAATGTCACGAATCTTTTGTGATAATGATCCTTTTATAAACTTTACCTCAAATATTTAATTAAGGTACGTGTTCACAAATTTTACCAAAAAATAATACTTCTTTTGTTTCTGTATGCCAACAGTTTGGGCTTTAATATTTTTTTTACTACCCTACAAGTCCCAACAGTAAAATTTATCAGATAGTGTATTATATGCGTCTCCAGGCAACTGAATAATAAAAAAAACAGAGGCTCGTTACATTTGGGAGACTAATTAAAAGTCAAATCACGTTTTTTAAGTCAAGGTAATAATAACTGATTTTCACGGAACTGTATGCAAATTTTAAAATATTTTTTTGAAGGTCAATAATGACGTAACGATTTTCCTGAAAGTATTTTCACTGGAAATTGATGAACACTTTTAACTTTTGATAAAATTTTTGCCCTAAAATCTCAATGTCGAAAAAGTAAACGACGAAACCGTCATTATAAGGGTACGGAAGGATGGAAACAAACTCTCAGACTTTGTACCGCCTGCGTTTAATGTTAACGATACAATGGTCCTACGAGAATATTGCATACCAACGACATATTATTTATTCGTAGATACAAACCAACCACTTTCTGATTTCGAATCGCGTAGCTGAAAATAAGTTTTATTGCGATTAAAGATATTTTTTTTTAAATATATCATTATTGTTGTAAAAAAAAAGATTTACCTACTTGGTTAATTATAATTCACCTACTGTGCTTCAAGGGGTAGAAATAGTCTTATTGATAATGTTACAAATTCTGAAACCGCAAAAAAAAACCACTTCTCTTACAAAACGTTAACTTTGCTCGATCAAAACGTATTTGATTCTTTTTTCAAAATTTCAGCGTTGATCATAATTATGCCGATTTATGGTAGATAGATTTAATCAATGACCAGATTTATTCACAGTATTCACATAATTAATCAATCTCTCTAGGAATATCTTGACCCTTCACTTTTTTTTGATTAGTCGGTTAGTCGTAACAATATAAATGAGTACTTACCTACCTACTTACACATCATAAAATAGTGATTGAATAATAAATAACCCTGTATTGCCAAATTAGAGTCACAGAACATAATGATAATACTTTCCATTGATTTATTGTTAATGCTAGAAATGTTAGTAGTTATCCTGGTGTAATATTGACTCAGATAATTTATTAAAACACATTTTCTAATTTAATATATTAATTGTTATAATTTATCCAGGATTGTTTCAAAAGTAAATACTTAGCAGGTTTTTGCAACTTATTGATCTTTACAAAAATATTTTTCGCTGCGTTGTTTTTTTCATACAAACAGCGCACCTACATGTGGGCGACGGGCCCAATGATTCGGAAATTAGTAAGAAAAACAATTGTAAGTATTTCATCCACATCCACTGGTAGCAATTAGCAATTTCCCCTGAGTATTTCACTGTGAGAAATTAGGAGAACTGAATGTTAGATCCGAAGTTATCTCTAAGATAATTATTAATAAGAGCAGTTAAGTAAGAAGTAATACGATAGGGAGTAATTTCAGGATTGTAGTTATTGCTAAAATTGAACTTTATTTATTATTTATTGAACGAGACATGGTGACTTACTTAACACAAAATATCTGGAAAACATATTTTAAAAAAAGATTTTTTAGTGCATAGCCTACCTTCTGACACCATAAACCATATTTTAAACATATATAATACAATAAAGTAATTTGACATTTCTTTCATTAAACATGACGTAGCAATAACCACACTCACACATACGTAAAGATAAAGTAAGAAATTATACCGAGACGACGCGTTTCACACTAAGCCTTGAAAACATCCCGGTTACAGGTAAAATGAAACACTATATAAAATATAAATACAAGCTATAAATAACGTCCACTCGTAGCACATACATAGACATTTCCTAGCTTACTCAGAAAGCCAGCAATATCACGTTGAATGGCACTGCTTATCCTCTGTCCGGAGCTTAAGCCAGCTTTTCTATATGAAGCTAGGTTAGGTACCATCACTTACGTCAATATTTTAGTGAATTTATTGTTTAAATATAGGTACAGAACCAGGGTTAAGGCCTTTACTATATAAATTGACCCTAATGTTAAGGGTATAGTATGTTTAAAACAGTAACTGGATGCATGTGGCGAGTCGCAGGAACACAGCAATCCAGCTGCAAGGCCAGAGTGAATAAATTTTTCTGGGCAAGCCTGCTCCATCATCGGCCTTGTCATGTCAAGAGGAGCTCTCTTTGGAGTGAGACGAGGGTCAAACGTAAGTCTAGTACTAATAATATAAATGCGAATTTTTGTGACAATGTATGGATGTTTGTTACTCTTCCACTTAAAACCTACTGAACGGATTTGAATGAAACTTGGCACATAGATCATACTCTGGCTACTTTTATCCCGGGAAAACATAATATCCCTTGGGAACGCGGGTAAAACCACGGGGCGGAAGCTAGTCTTCATCTTGTTTTAATAATAAAAAGCATCCCGCTCCAGTCTGCTTTCCTTCGTTTGCCTTTTATAATGCCGATTATACGGTGTATGTTAACTTATTGGGCCTACTGAAGGGGGCAGGAGCTCATCTTTGTGCCTGCCACTCGTAAGCCCTTCCTGCTTGCCATATATTTAGTTGGTTATATTGTGTCTATACCTACCTAAGTACCTACTTCACTCGGCAGAAGCAGAAGATCCATAAATTCAATTATCAACAAGAAATTTCTGATTTGGCCTAAATACTGGTACGCCCGTACTACCTAGAATAATTAGCTAACTTATTAGCCGATTTTTTTATCTACTAACTAAATCATTGCGTAGGCTACGGTAACCGTATATCACCAGGCGGTATATTGCCTTGTTGTATAAAAATAAAAGTATAACTTGCCGTTAATTCTAGCTTTCTTGCCTCATACTGAAGCCAAACTACCTTTAGATAAATCAATCTTAGTTTGTATTAACAATAAAAATATACGCTGATCTTTCGAAGCTGATCTTTAAATACCCATTAAAGTTTGTCAAATAAAAGCTGGTCTCGAAAACTCATAAAGCTTTTATAACACTATTGTACCTCTAATGACATACTTTGATACTTTTTATCAACTTTCCATTTTCGCTAAACTAAGTAGGACATTTGTCAGAAGACGGTTCCTGTAGAAGACGTGTGCTAATTAGGATTATCAAGCAGACCGCAGTTCTAATTAGGTTTCTAATTATTCAGTCTGTCTTTGCCACTGACTAATTTAAATGTGTGGTAAAGTTATGAAAGTTGTAAGTGGAGCTGCATATGTAGTTCTTAACCTACTTATTTAAATGAAGGTGATCAAATCCAGTCGTCTAAAAGAAGGTTTAATGAACTTATTTATCCGGATTTGTTTTCGGGAAATGAATTAGTAGTAAGTAGGTCACATGACTTATTAACTCAAAGTTAATCAACAGAAAATGTTCTTTGTTTTATTTACCACTGGCAAAGAAGCATACATCCCGTCATCCCGGGATCCACTCATGCGTAACAATGAACTCTAGTAACCTTATTCATGTACTTGTTCAACTTTATTATGAGTTGTTATTATTATTACCAAAAAGGTATTTTAGTTTACTTTATACGTAGTAAGTACTTTGTAAGTAGTTCATTCTAGATCAATAGTATTCCTACTCTTACGGAACACCTTGTAATTTACTTGATGTACCATCTTCTTAGTAAAAAACAATGAGGTATATTATTACGCATAGAGAAGCTATCCTAAGCAATGTCATGCTCCATTTTGTTAACATTCGCTGCAGCGCTGAAACGATAATTAGTCGTCTAACACGTCTAAGTGTTTGTTTGTTATTTGCTTTGTTCTTTGACTAAATGACATGTATGTACGAGATCAAAGACATTAATTTTGATATAGATTTTAATTTTGATATTTAGTAAGTGACATGATTCCCTATTCTTTCTTTATAATAATAAATAAATAATGTTTTTCATATTATAATATTATTATGTATTTGCATGCTTTTTTTTAAAGCTATTTGTGCTGAACTTTGATTATGTATAGGTACAGACCTTGTAAACCACATTTATAGCAAATAAACTATTCTATTCTATTCTATTCTAACCGGACAGTTTAAACACGTTGCGCTAGAACGCTTAAGTATAAGGTCTAGTTATTACGCGACCAAAAATGTCTTTCGTGTTTCGTGTTTAAGCAACTTTTTTTATTCCCTAAAGGAATTCAATAAATGTCATGACTATGGAAATATCATAAAATAAAACTATTTACACAGTGGCAGTGATGCATTTTTCCACATTTTGACCGTCAAAAATGGAACCCGAGCTTCCTTTCTACATCATAACTAAGTGAAGTGCGGCCGGATGGCTGCACTTGAACGGAACATAGTGGTTATAAGTGGTGTCTTCTCTATACGTAGTATAGTAATATACCCCAGTGGTAAAAAAGCGGCGGTCTTATCAAACGTAATTAGACAAGGACATCAATCTTTGAGTGCGAACCTAAGTTTTTCATTAATCTTTGGACAATAAGCTCGGACTCCATTAGAGCAAACGACTTCTATTTGATTCATTTTATACGACCGCCATTTTACATTACTACCAATTTTTTTTTTATGAAGGCATGGTAATGAAATCTTCCAAATTGAATTCATAATCTAAAAATATAATTATACTTGTACGTAGTATATATTTACTCTAGCTATAGACCCCGCAAGTTTTTCTATGCAAATATGTTTTTTTTACGTTTTCAACATATCCGCCAAGTAAAAATAGACGCGTTTTACCTGAAATAAAACGCATATTAAATACTTACCTTATTTGAAACTTTATATACGAGAGATGGCGCTCTCTAGTTTTCTGCTTCATCATACCTTCCTTTCTACCCTATATTGCCGTCTCACTCGCACATCCCCGCCATCCCACCAGGCAGAGCCGCGTGCTTGAGCCGCGCAGTCTCTGATCATTGAGTCGAGAATACCAGGCAGAATTTGAAGTTAAAGTTTCAAATAAGGTAAGTATTTAATATGCGTTTTATTTCAGGTAAAACGCGTCTATTAAACACTTGACCGTTATTTGAAACTTTATATACGAGACCTGTTTGTTATCGCCTGGTGGAAGTGGATGCCAATGTGATCTTATGCTTAGCACGGTAAGACGGTACTAATAGCATAAAAAGATACGCGGTAGGCCTGTGAATTGTCCAGTTTAGGACCTACCTGCATGTGCAGACTATAAAGTAAGAGTCCGTTTTAAGGTACTATGAGGCAAGGTAAGTACCAACAAATAGAAAAACAAGATGTGCGAGGTAATTAGTAATTTTATTTATAAACTATAACCCAAATTTTTTATGACAAGATTCATCAGAAGAAATTTCTTGAGATTATTATAAAATCATTGAACCTCATAGAAATACATTCGAAGTAAGGTAAAGAAAATAAACATGTCAATATTGAAAAAGTGACATTATACATTTTTAGGAACTTTTTATTGGCTATTGCTGTCTGACAATACCGTCAGATCCAATAACTACGTAACAAGAACTCTTTGAATGGGTCAGATCAACTTTGAGCTGCGATTGAGCGTATGTTACCCGATACATTAATTTTAATTCCACATCACTATTCAGGATGTAGCTTCGTATGGATAAATATGTGTGTTATTGATTAATCTCACTATGCGTATGTCCTTCGTATAAATACCAACAATGTATTCAAGAAACCGAATCAAGGTTCTTATTCCTTCGAATTGATCATACTTTCCAAAACCTGATTGTTTGTAACCAGAATTTAAAGATTTAGTTGTAGCTAAAGCATAACATGTTTATTATTTTATACGGTACGGTCTAAACTTAGTAAAGTATCTCCGTACTAGCGTAATCAAATACCTAGTACATTTCAATCTAAACTGACCACAGTCACAATAAATTAAGAGACAACAGTGTGTCTGAAAGTACAAAAACCAGTTAGCTTACTTTCAATAATCTCATGTTTTTATAAAACCACACGTCCATCATATCACAGATCACTTTATACTAGTATACCACATCATATTATAATGATACTTTTCCGTTCCTGGATACCACAGATTTTAAAACATGCTTAGCAACACACTAGATACTGCATACATTTAACACCTTACACAGATATTGCAGATTATGTTATATTGAACATTTTACAAGTCAATTAAAAGTTCATTTTATAAGTAGCTTTACAGTACAGATTCAGAGAGACAAATGGATTCAATTTGTGCATTTTATTTCAGCACGAAACGAGTAAAAACAAATTTTGTGGGTACACGGACGCCACAGTAACAACAAATAATAAGTAGATAAGGCTATCATACCCTCTTATTTATATTACGTATTCTTTAGACATAATATCTTTGGTTTTGGAAGTAGTCATTCCATCCAAGTATTTCTCAGGTTAGGTAGGTATATATGGATGGTTTTGTTGTATAAATGGGACTGCTCATGCCCTGGACAAGAGGTTTGCTCTTTAAAATATACGTTCCTATCGAGGAGCAAGTTTAAGCCTCGAGCCTGATCTAGTTGTGTTAGGAGAATAAATAGGTAGAGGGAGAAATGTTATGCCTTGGTATTAATTCCATGAGTAAGAACATAAAGACTTCTTTCGTCCGTAAATCAAGCAAACATTTTGTAATTACCTAGACGGTCTATCTATAAGCAATTAATCGTATCATACATTTTCAGAGTAAACAGGTAGTTATTATTCAGCATTATTCTATACTCTCTCCTCCTCTTACGATACTCGGTAAAGATAGACGATGTGCGTCCGGAATGCAATAAGCGATCATCAGAATTTGTTATAGAACAAATGCAAGAAACAAATAATAGCATGGACTATTACGTTCAAACTATGATACATTAATACATACATTAGACAATTTCGTCACCATTGTATCAAAATTATGCGACCTATATTTTGGGTCTTGCTTTCAAGATAGCGAGGCTTGAAATTCTTTGTCATGGCAACGTAAGATATGTTCCTGGGCAGTTCATTGTCCTAAATCATAATGCCTTGGTGGCAAGTGAATTAAAGATGTATGCTGAATTATGATAGTGCAGTCTCCCTTGGGATACTAATAAACTCGATAGGTCTATCGCAAACCAATAGTGGCTCTTTACAAATTCGTTGTCATAGAACTGATAATCTTTAAAGAAAAACGATCACAAGTAGCTAAGATTCCATTAAACACTCTAAAAGAGACAAGCAATAGAAGGAGCGTAGCTATTAACTTGTTTGTGTAATACACATTTTATTCGTACTCGAGATCAACGAAAAGGACAAAAAGATTGTTCAAATAATCTACAGTATATAGGTTATTCCTTAATCCCTGTATGTTTGAGTTACCGAATGGGTCAAGAAGCAATAACTTTCAGCAGAGACCGAAAGATAAACGGTAATATATTATTTCCATTTGCTCTTGGTATTAAAAATCTTTTAGCAGAGGCCGAAAGGTAAGCAGTACATATGCAATACCTAATAGTTTCCATGACTATTCGATGGAATCGCCCGTGCATTGTACACATTGTATTTAGTGAAAATATGCATGAGGGACTGAAGTTGGTAGCCTCTGATGACTGCATCAACCCTACCGGACAAATCGGCGAGCGCAGACGGCTCTTAGCAGAGACAGGTCCATTTTGCACAAGCAGACTGGCATAATTCAATGCAGCCTGGGTTATATTAAATCGGTGACACGGTAAACATTTATATACAATTGGAGAATGATCTTATCGCACATAATAGGTCAGCGAGACCAGTCACTCAGGTATATATTATTATTTTGCCATTGATAAATCGATATGCAATAACCATGGTGTTATTTCTAGTATAATAAGCCAGGTTATATAGTTTTCACCATCGCTGATGAAATAGAAGAATTGTCCCATTTTGAAGAATTTACAGACAAAACTTACGTTAATATCCGCATTGTAAAATAATTCGAACCGTGCATTAGAGTCTGACGATTCATAAGTGCCTGTGAAGGTCTATTTGAATAAAAAATAATTCATTTCATTCTTTGGCTTTTAAACATCTTGCAAGGGACAAGAATAACAAGAACCCCGCGAGGGTTTGAGGAATGCGCGTAGAAGCAACATCCTAGTTTAGTACCCTGTGAGGGTACCATTTAGGTCTAGCTCTATGAGGGTTGATAAAGTAATGTGCGTTGTAAATTATACAATATCCAGGCAAAGGGCTACATTTTTACAACAACCGTTATTTAGATACAGACATTCATAAGTGCCTGATCAATTACTATTCCATCGAATTGACTTTAGTTCATAATACATTATTTTGACATACCCCTGCGAGGGTTGGTTATAATGCAGAATGTGCATAGATACACTATTGTATGTTTGAGTACCCTGCGAGGGAACATCAGTCATCTGACCCTGCAAGGGGTTGAATAAGATGAGAAAATGTAGGCGCAATATTCAGGAGCCAAATTAGAGTCCTGTGCCCCTGCGAGGGATGATGTAAAATGACTCAGCGCGAAGAACTTTCGAAGCGGGAACATTTCATATTTCCGAATACCATGATAATGTTCATAAAAGCACAACAACCAGTCAAGGGACCCTGTGAGGGTACATTTTAAGCCACTTGCTCCCGCGAGGATTTATACGTGGGAAAAGGCACAACATTCAGGTGAATTACCCTGCGAGGGCATGTTTCAAATCATCTACCCCTGCGAAGGGTTGATTATTATAGGTATACCATAGAATCACAAAGATTAAGTAAAGTACTCTGCGAGGGTACATTTCATATCATCAGTCCCTGCGAGGGATTGATTAAGATAGACAATGTGCGTAGAGGCACAAACTAATATCCTGCGAGGGTACATTTTGACTCGAGGTGCGAGGGTACATTTCGACTCGAGGTGCGAGGGTACATTTCGACTCGAGGTGCGAGGGTACATTTCGACTCGAGGTGCGAGGGTACATTTCGACTCGAGGTGCGAGGGTACATTTCGACTCGAGGTGCGAGGGTACATTTCGACTCGAGGTGCGAGGGTACATTTCGACTCGAGGTGCGAGGGTACATTTCGACTCTTTTACCCCTGCGAGGGGTAGTGTATGAATCAGTTCGGATCAGCTTGCGACGATCTCTCGGCACTGCAACCTCGTTTATTTTAAGGCAAAAATGGAAATATCCGCATACCAGTTTACCAACATTTCTCTTTTCACGAAACATGGACAAAATTAATGATACCATTCCTCCTCATACGAATAATTTGTGCCCACAAATAAATCGTACTCTTCAAAAATAGCTCCAAAATTTATACTAAGCTTCTCCAACGCATCTAATTCATTGCAAGAATTCCCGCAGAGCGTAGAGCAGTTTAAACACGAGTTACACTAGCAATTGCATTCAGACACTTAAGAGTTAATCGTTAATTTCAAAATAGACAAACTGGGTTGCTATGAGTATATAAAAGATATTAGGGTGTGATCGAACTTTCTAATTATGTTACCATTGACTACAATATCATATCAGACTACATTATTTTGTCTCAATTCTAAAGTAGTGTGCGCGTAGGTGTTTAGGTTTTACCCCCATGCTCGTCGATTACCGTACTACGGCAAGCAACACATACCTACTTGAAATTCTTTTCAACATAATAAATTGGTAAACTAAGTACCTACATAAGTTATTTAGACGGCAGTAGTCACGTTTCTATTATGCTCCAGCGTTGACGGGTTCCAAGAATCAACCCATACATGAGGAGGACATGGATCTATTGAGGTGCTCGTAATCAGTATTCGATGGTTGTGATTTTATCATGATGTAATTTGAATACTTATTAATGTTCATTACGAACTTAACTGGCACCAACCTAGGAAAAAAACCTAGGAGGAAAAATTATAGAAGCACACACAAAAATTATTAAAATCAATAAAAATGTGGGTAGAATTAAGAATTTACATTAGTTGTTCAAAGTCTGAACTTAAAATTGATATAAAGTATCAACAATAACTTAAATTATTTCGAACGGTAAAACCGTTAATTTGAATAATATTTTATTCTAAGAAATAAAATTGGAAGGTATATATAAAAATACAAATAACTTACGTGTGTCCCTAGGCTAGGCTAGGGCACAACCGTGCGCCGCAGAAAACAAGACGCCAATGATCAGAGACTGCGCGGCTCAAGCACGCGGCTCTGCCTGGTGGGATGGCGGGGATGTGCGAGTGAGACGGCAATATAGGGTAGAAAGGAAGGTATGATGAAGCAGAAAACTAGAGAGCGCCATCTCTCGTATATAAAGTTTCAAATAACGGTCAAGTGTTTAATAGAACAAATACTGAATAAAAAAACACGATATAATTTGTGAAACCTGCTCAGAAAATTTGTACAGAAGAACAGCCGGATATAATACAAAAGCGTTTTCGCCGAAACTGAAACGGAGATGCCCTTTTTTACATGAATTACCTATACAGTTAATAAAAGAAATAAAATTTAATCGAACAAAAAATATTTTCGATTTAGAATCTTGTTACTCTTGTGAAACGTGTTATAAAGTATTATTTTAAAGCTCCTTTCAACAATACCACACAAACTTAGGTTGAAGGGGGTTAGGGGGGGCATTGGGGTCTTAGCAAAACATGGGTAGCCCTTTTATATAATAACACGTTCGGGATGTAGACCATAATGAAAAAATAACTTACCAAGTGCTCGTTGTCGCATTCGCTCACGAAGTATATTTAAATTTTATATACGTTCCCTTCTAGGTATAGGCTGTCGCACAACACCTCACTAGTTTTTTTTTTAATTTATAGCCTCATTTGACATTTCACTTTTATTCGAACAAACTGTGTGCTCGTTTTAAATGTTGTAGATAGCAAATTTTTTAAAGGTAGGAAAATTGTAATCAAAACAAGTCCATGCGTTAGTAAAAACTAAAATACATTTTTTCTTAGCTTATACAAGAAAGAACAAAAGTTAGTTCTGAATGTAATTGTTCAATAATTTTTTTATTCCCTTTGCATTTAATAAAGGAATTCAATAAATGTCATGACTATGGAAATATCATAAAATAAAACTATTTACACAGTGGCAGTGATGCATTTTTCCACATTTTGACCGTCAAAAATGGAACCCGAGCTTCCTTTCTACATCATATCTGATAAATATTCAAGATACGACATACTGTAACTATGGATAGCTCGGAAATATCCCATTTTAAGACTAGCGCGTTCACTTTTAGTACACTTTTTGTACTGCAAAGTACCGCAATATTGTTATCGAATATTTTCGCGATAGTGATATCTGGCAAGTATATTTTTAAAAGAAGGTCTAGATCTGAGACATATGGTACTACTATACCTACTAGAGTTAATGTAGTAGGTATACTGAAGAAGAAAAAACTGACGTATAGTATGACACAACTTAGATGATCGGAAAAAATTATCGGCGAAAATGATCTTGTTGAACGTTGAATGGCGCGATACTGAATTATTTTTATTTGTTGTGTAAATCGGAAGTGAAGTGTACGAAAACGATTCGCCGATGCTACATCTAAGTTGTGTCATACTGTAACTACTTATTTTTGTCAACCTTCTAAGTTGTAAGTAGAATGTCTACTGACATTTTCTAGGTGAAAATAATTTTTACATACCTAGATACATATTACATTATATTCTATACTAATTTGGGTATATCTATTTACTAATAATAAAGCTGAAGAGTTTGATTGAAGGCGTCAATCTCCGAAGTTCTTGGTCTAATTTGAAAAATTCTTTCAGTAATAGGAAGCTACATTATCCTAATTCTTATCCCGGGAACCTGATGGGTGAAACCACGAGGGATATCAATATATAAAACTAATTTAATCTAAATAAGATACTATTTCCTTTCCGTGTTTTCTTTACAATATCAACATATTATTGTATACTTTACTTATATGATCTGAGCGGAAATAAGCTTAAGTTTCGTTTTTACAGTTTTTTTAGGGTATTCCGTGGGTCATCCCACCTTTTTCCTATTTATATTCCTTGTTTATGATCCCTTGGCTTATATATTTATTCCTAAGTGCTTTTACCCATATATATGTTTTTCTATTATATTGTTTTCTAACAAAATACAGGTTAGTACCGTTAGTAGTATATAAACGTTGTTCGAATTGCTATCTTCAAAAAAACCTAAAATCAATAACTTACACTCAGATCCTTATTATCTAAGTAGTAAAGTATTATTATCTAACCAGTATTCTCAGTAAAAATATGTACCTATATTTTATAGCAACACAAAATTATACACAAATATATGTTTTATGTTGGCAAATCGAAGGTAAACATGACAATGGTTGCTCACTGTAGGTACCTATATGATATGACGTCATAGTGCCTCATTATACGCAAAGCTATCGAGTCGACTAACGAGTATATTCCTCAAGGGAATCCACTTGTTTGATTAGAATTAGCGAGAACTGAGTTCAAAGCTATATAGAGTATCTTTGGAATATAATTATTGTATATTTTTTATGGATATGAAAGATTTATTATTTATTAAGATGTATTTTTATTATTTATTTAGAATCACCTTATTCAGTAGGTATACAAGCAAGTATCGAAGGTTGTTTTCAATTTATTTATTAATAGGTTAATAATATATCTCGAGGAACAAAAACAGGAAATACCCAGGTAAAACCCATTTATTAATTGGTCCAATTTATAATTTAATTTAACATTAATTGGTTACTTACTTGCAACAAAATAATGATGTTATTTTTAGTTCAGGACAATTACAATACTTTCAGTTGTTTTTTAAAGTGGCCTCAAAATTATTATTCATTATAATATAACATTATATATTCTTATGCCATAGGTATATATTTTATGCGGGTATTAAAAATAATGTCGGTAATTTACAAATAAATAAATTTTAAAATATAAAAAAATACGCCTCAAGAAGTAAGAATTATAGACAGATAAAGGAATTTCATTTTTCATTTGTCATTAGTTGTCAGTGGTACCCAAATGCCTATTCCCAAATATTTTCAAGCAGAAATAAATGCTTCAAATTTCAAAGTTCAGCTTCAACGTGATATGAATAAAACAAAAGATAACTAAACACTTTTACAAAATTAAGGTAGCGACACACGTGCGTGACTATGCGTAATTTCTAAAGGCCCTCGCTAACGATCTCCCCTAGGTATATAATTGAGATATAATTTTATTACATGTAATAAATTTTAACTCGCTCTGTGAAGGGATCTCGCCGAATCTCGTAAACATGGGTCTAATTATAGTGTGATTTGTGCCTGTAATTTGATGCTATACCTTATTTCGTTGGGTTTGATTTCTTACTACGCATAATTTGTACCATACTTAACTAAAATCTAAAATCCTGGTATAATTATGAATAATAAATTAGATAACTTAACCATACCTTAAAAATATAAAAACTTTAGTAGGTAATATTTTCAGATTCAGAACCAGCGCTATAAAATAACGTCAAGCTCCAGAGAGGTATCCAAGAAGACTAGGTATGATATGCGAATAAGAATTAGATGCTTAAAACCTCAGCTGAAAACACGAAAACCCGCGCGTGAACGAAAATTCTAAGGTGCGTTGTGTGAAATGCGAGTTAGAGAGGTTGTCTTAATAAGAAACTGACCTGTTGTTAATCGCTGACTGTTCAGACTGCTGGTGAACTCTCTCTCTCCACTACATTGTTGCGACAAGAGCTATCAAAAAATAAAGTCGATACCCTTATAAGTTAGAACTCAGTTTTCAATGGCCAGATAAGCGTTTATTTTTTATTTTTTTTTTGCGGTTTATTATATAATAATATCTGACTAGGTATTTACATTTTTAAATAATAATTTAATACTAACCTAACTACTAAACAAACTAACTACTTATAAATGTAACTAAAAATAAATTAATTATAAATAAAAAACTTCCCCTAACTCCTCCCCTGGTGGCAGAGTACCAAGAATACGTTTATTTGTAATTATAATTGTTTTTGTTAACCAAGATTTATTCTAGCGATTGAACTTATTCTATTTTAAACTGACTTAAAACGAATTCGATATCAATCGTGGATCAGCAAGCAATTGATCTCCAAACCGCAACTCAATGTTTGCAAAGTATATATTTTTCATTATAAATACGTGACTGAGCAATCCACACTCAAGCCAAAAGATTTTCATCACTTTGCTACGGGAATAAGGGTGATAATTCCATACTTGTAACTAACACATGTTCTTAGTAAGTATTTGTCAAAAGTAATTCAACTTCCTTATGGTAAACACGATAAATCAAATCAATCACGGGTAAAACCCAACGTAAACATTGACATTTCTTTTACGTAATAAAATTTCACCATACTTTCACGTGAATTATTTTGCGTTGTATTTTCTCTTACAAGTAATAAGATTTTGTGTCGTTAATAGAGTTAATATCATTTTGTATGTAAAGCCTATATTATCTCTACATTATAAGAAAATATGAGAGTAAAGAAAAACCACTACGTCCATACATATATAGCAAAATATTATGAAGGATAATAAGCGCTTACTGTAGCCATACCATAGCGTACTAAATATTTTCCTGTCCACCCAAATCATCCCATTGCATTGCAAAGGGCTTCACATAGTACTCTACATTAATCATTCATAGTTATCCGGTTTCCATAGTACAAGCTCTGCTTAGTTTGGGATCAGATAACCGTGTGTGAAGAATGTCCCAGGATTTAATTATATTATCCACATTATAAGTATCGGATTTCTAAATTTAATACTTTTAACTGACACAAATGATTCATACTGTTATATATACATTATAACTTCTTTCAACAGTGCAAACTTAAGTTATCTTCTCCATTATTATAAACAACCGCAATATATACCAATCATATTGTACTTGTGGTTATTTTAATTACCCACTGCCATAGAAATCTAAACAAATCTTAATATTGCTTGTGTGCAAGTGCCATTCCCACCGAAGACAAACATTTGTGGGCATGCATGGTTATGTCCGTCTCCTGGATCTGGGTAAGTGTATTCCGAACCGGTGATAGAGTCATTAGTAATTTCCGACATTCATAAATACTCGATCAGGGCCTTAACTGAATATATGAATTTGACTATCATCACTTTTCCATAGCGTAAGCTCTGCTTAGTTTTGGGATCAGATGGCCGTGTATGAATAATGTCCCCGGGATATTTTAGTTGTTGACATCATGTTATGGTCTTATCTACTTTGCCATCACGTATTCTACTTCTTTAGTAATTTAATTAGATTTCTATGTTCTTTGATAATAACTAGCCAGTTATGTTTAATAAGACTCGGACAGGACTTTTTGGCGGGAACTTGCGAAGTGACGTTGCGTTTTCGTTTTATTTTCATAAAATCGTGTATTTTTAGTTTTATTGAATATTATCGGTGGTATTTTGTCCAATAAAGATCAATATAAGTGCACCAGTGAAGTGAAATGAAATGATTACGTGTGTAGTAGCTTTTCAAGTAGTCTCAAGAAGTCCATGAAAAGTTTTAGTAGAACGGCTACCATTGTACTAAAACCTAACTAAACTGACTGACTATGACTCAAAGAATATTTAACATGACTTGAACTTTGAAACTTGACGATTGACGAGAATTTTATACATGAAGAATATAAAAATACCTACATTGCTCAACTTGACACTGGAAAAAAATACACGAAGTGTGATGCTAAAAAAAAAAAAAAAATAAGACTCGGACAATACTTGTTAGGTAGCTGATTGACATTATGGTTCTCATTATTGCAAGTCATGATATAAATAAACATATTTATAGGTAGGTATATAGATTATGTTACGAGGATTTAAAATGAAAATTAAACACTTTTAGATGAAAATGTAAATTAAAGGAATTTTGTCGAGTAAAAAGATAAGGAAAATATTTGTTGTTTTTACAATTGATACCTCTCTATCTAACCTTGGCATGATTGGTGATCAGTTTTTATGATCTTTGCGGTTAGATCATGCTGTGGTCAACAATTTGCCGATTTTTTTACTCAATCAATTATTTGAAATACGCCGTGTGTTAGGTAAAAATTACAATAATTAAAACCTGTCAGAGTAAAATTTGGATTTTTTTTTTTTTTTTTTAAATAGATTTACAAATGTTTGATTGGTTCGAGCTTTCTAGTAAATAGTTTCAAAGTAAATGTTACGGATGTTTCTTGTACAATTACCTATTTTTTGAGTTAATATTTTTTTTATTATTCATTTTATTTTATTTAAAAACTCAATCCTTTTATTTCTATACTACAGCTGTACTCGTTGGTTAGGTAGGTACTCCGATATTCCCGGGATAAAAAGAAGTATTTGTTACAATTTTCAGGATTTAATTTATAATTACTCTTTTTTTATTAAAAAATACAAATAAAAAAACCTTAACAAAAGTAAAAGAATTGTTTTGTACAATCTGCGGTTAAATTGATAATATCTGTGGTTAGCTTTAGACACGACTGATCACGTCATTTCAACTTGTTTAATAAAAATAGGCTTTAAACCGGTACAAATGTATCTATAGTTTTTTTATTCCAGTTATTGGCATGTATCTAGGTTTTGTTACCTACTGCATTTAAGTGATTCCGATACAAACTAGGTACCTACATCTTTGTCTACGTAGCAAGGATGAAGTTATTTACACAGTTTTAAGGTCAACTGGCCTTGATCTAGGAGTAAGTGTTAAACATGTAAGAGACTATAATTACGATCATTTTAATTGGATTTCTTAAAATATTTCTGGTACTTTCTATGGCATAATTTTTATTTGCTAGAATATAACAATTCATCAAATGAACCTAGAAGAACTCGAATATAACATGAGTAATAAATAATGCATTAAAATATTACCGAGACTGAATAATGGTTTATATAACCATTTTAATTATATTAGCTTATCTGTTAGTAATTCACAACTTATACAGAAGATAATTATAACCTTGTTTATGTTTATTGTTTGACTTTTCCTGTATAGGCAACAATAAACTAATTGATTACTTGATGTTAATTTATGAAAAATAAGGCCATAAACAAGGATAAAATGATAGATTTAGTAGAAAAAATATATTACTCGAAATTATTTTTAGGATTTGTCAATTTATCGAATTATTTATCACAAGCGTTCAATGTAAGTTAATTGTGTTGTTAGGATTTTGTAAATAAAAAAAAGTAAAAGGAAATTTCGTAATTTTATTTTAAAAAAATAAATGCAATCTGGATTAAAAATCAAAAAACAATTGCATAATATTCAATTTAAAACAAATACAACATTGATTTTCATAAAATGCGCACATATAATTAAAGAAACATTTATTACAAAATAAAAATTTGTGAAGGTATCTTCCATAAAAACAAAATAATAATCATTTGGTAAATAATGTACCTACAGTTGGGTTCGTTACCTTAAAGTCGACATTTGCTTGCACCAGGGCAATTAACATTTTCACTTTCTGAAAACCGACGAACCTTTTCCAAACTCGACTATTTGTAACAATCGAATTGTCAAAATTGCCCTTCTAAACTTTTTCGACAAGATATTACATTTATTCTTAACACTATGTAAAGTTAACAGGATATTTTTGTCAGTCAGTCTTATAAAATCGAAATACCTAAAGTCCACACTCCTTTCACTTTCAAAAAGTGAAACTCTTTACTTCATAATACAAAGAAAGTTAAAGCACTTGTAAAAAAAAAGTGCTGGCCAGCAATATTTTAGTCGAAAGAGTGCCCTGATTTAGGTATGTGCTTCTATTCCTAATTTAAATACCTAAAACTTTTTACAGATTAGTGATGAAGCTGTTCTGCCTCTGTGGCCAGGTCTGGGGCTGTTTCCTCTGTGCTTCATATTGTTTCCAATTCAAATACCAAAAAGGTCTATTGTCGACTGGCATTTGTTCCAGTCTGTTGATCAAATTCCCGTCGCCTCGTGCCTCTATCGGTGCCGATTCGACCTCGCCGAATCTGTTTGATATAAGATCGGATTCGACTGCTGGTAATCCAATTGGACGAAGTCCAGCGTAAAATGGTCTTTGTGCTTCAACGATAGCTGCTAAGATTGTGAGCGCCATAACGATTTTGAAAGCCATTGTTTCTGGAATAAAAATGTAAAAAAAATTGTAGCCGGTCAGACATTTTCAACTAACCTGTTTGACCTTATTTGGTTTGAACGTAATTAATTAAAACCACTAATTAATTTAGTGTTGATATCAATTATGAGAATATTTTAATATAGGTAGCATCACATACCTCTATACCTACAATGAAAATGGAATAATATATTGCGTTAAATTTAATATTTCCGGCTATATGTTTAGGGACAGTTCGAGTATCGAAACTTATTCTTTGATCGAAACAAAACAAAAACTATTATTACTTACGAGTAAACAATTTGTAATCAGAAATAAATGAATAAATTCTAAAATATGCTATATATGTAGGTTATATTTTTTATATTGAGATACTGGCACAATAATTGCAAATTTAAAAAAACAGTTGCAATTTAAAAATCTAACCAAGTCAACAAAAAGTTCTTAGTTCAAATTTTACATGAATATGTACCTTGATATTGAGTCAGTAGAATAATCGAGTAGGTAAATAATTTGTTGTTTGTTGACACGCCTTGCACTTGGCTGCGGTGTAATGTAAACTGTTACTCGATGAGAACGGAGCCAGTATAAATATGAATAGCCTGCACGCCTTATCGAGCACATCGTTAGGGCCATAGGGCGTATAAGCTATTAGAATAGACACAAGAATAGATATTCAAATATTTTAAGTTTATTTGATAATGTTAAAATACATTATAAAAAATATATTACCTTTACAAGTATACGTTTACCTTTACGCAAAAGGAATACCTATTCCATCAAACTTTTTGTGTCAATAAAAACTGCAAAATTATTTATTTATTTGTAGGTATAAGGTCTACACTATACAAGAGCAATTAAGTATTACTGTAAAGTTATATTGACATATAGTACCTCTTATCTTGACAAAAAAAAACCAAACCTTAAACCTAGGAGAAACATGCTCACCCTGAAAGTAAGGTGTAGAAATTAGTAGTGTTGATAAAAAGGGTAAATACTTCTTGTTGTTCAAAAACCTGTAAACAATAAAATAAGAAAGATATTTACGTAATTTTGTATGAGTCTTATAAATTTAATTCATCTCGAATATATTTTAGTAACTATGACAGTAAACAGTATAATGACTTAATTTATATAGTATTATTTTAGGTAGTTCTAAACGTTCCAAAGCCGACGTAAAATCCCATTCATCTCGTCGCTTCGCTTGGGATTACTCGTTCTCCAATGCGTGACGTCATTTCTCGAACTAAGTTCGTCTGTAGAAATATCCAGTCAAGAGAGATCTCTATTTACTCTAACCATTCAGTCGCGAGAGGTCTAATTATACCGGTTATGTTTTACAAGATGCTAATGAAACTTTATGATTCACTATAGTGACGTAGAATGCATTGGGTATTAGCAAGTCATTGTTTACCTAACACACCCCCACTTAACGGTTACGGTTTTTATTGGAGCAATGCGCTAACGGAAAGTACGGGTTTTTCCAACACTAATATATTTATTCTTTGCTAATATTATGGAATTGCCTATTTACTTATTTGAGTTTATGTAACGTCTAGGATTTCTAGTTAGTGATGCTCAAAACGGTTTTTATCGATGGGTAAGTATCTATAAATAATGATTCTTCGATGATGTCACTATTAACGAAAGGATTGAATGTGTAGGCAAAATATTTTACATGCTCGCTCACTCGCTTCACTTGTGTAGACTTCATTATTTTTATTATGTAGTTAACAATTCGTGGGAATATTTTTTTTACTCGAAGACGCCTGGTTCGATATGGAATATTTTTTTTTATATGAAAGTGTATCACAGTTGATCAGAAAGTCA
This sequence comes from Tethea ocularis, assembly GCA_963555595.1. Classification (NCBI taxonomy): domain Eukaryota; kingdom Metazoa; phylum Arthropoda; class Insecta; order Lepidoptera; family Drepanidae; genus Tethea; species Tethea ocularis. Next base: position 3,753,268 of record OY741970.1, on the reverse strand, counting down.
GGATCTGATGATGAGATCCTGGAGAAATCGAGGGTACTCTTCAAATTTTATAGACACTTACAATGTTTTTCATATACCTACTTTCTAAAACAGTTCAGATATTTGCATCTGGTAGTCAAAATCTTATATTGCTGAGCTGATGATGGACGGTAAAACTCCTTAAAGGTTAGGAGTTAGGGTATAATTCTTTAAATGTTTTAGGACTGTAGCTGTATTCATCAATGTTGTGATGGAAGGTACAACGCTAATATGCTTTTTGTTATAATAATTAGGAACTCATCGGACAGTTTTGAAATCTGCGAAAAAAATCTGCGATACCATGAAATTTTCCATGGAAATGAACTGAACTTTTGCTGACTTCAAAACTGTCAGATTAATGTTGCTACATAGTTATTTTATGCTTTTTAGTGTCTTTGAAGGCGGTTCTATTTTTTGCTAAAAGATTTTTTATTGATACTGAGCTGAGTTTAACTTACTAAAAATTATATTTGACCATTCAATATTTGCTATGGATTTAACTTTAATTTTTAATGAATTCCTTGACTACCCTTGAGATCCAATAAGAAATTTTTCATTCCCTTTTTCTTCGTACAGTAGGTATATTTGCAATGCGTCATCCATATCGCGACATATCGACAGATTGCGAATACAATAAACAATAAAAACGTACGTTTGTAATGTTAAAAAACCAGTCGAACAACTTACTTGCAGTTTCCATTTCAACCATAAGGAAAATGAAGTAAATACATACCAACTTACTTAAATATAAACAAGACATTACATATTTTAACCGCAGTTAATCGCGTAAACAATAGACGTATAAAAACATCTGGAGAGAGTTTCACTTTGGCCAAAACTGAAGCATACACATTGTGTGAATAAAAGTAGTACTGGCACAAGTGAAACAGAGCCCTATTGCTAATGCTGATGTATCAATGCTGAATGACAAACAATTGCCTTACCATGATGTATGGTTTGTGCCAGGCTTGTATTTACAATAATGAATGAATGTATAATTGAGAAAGAAAGGAAGAAAATCTTTATTGACATGCAAGAAAATTAAAAAATAAGGAACGTGTAAAAATAACATTAAAAGCTAGGTATAAGAGAACAGCAAGTCAATATCAGGTAGATAGAAATAAAAGAAATACAAAAATTACGTTGCGATACATTTGTCACGAAAATTAAAATTGATTTTCAGCTGGCACCTCCAGGGACCACTGAAGATTAGATAAACTCATCCTTGTTTAATCGCTTTCTTACTACAACTCGCTAACATTACCTATTCAATTATACTTCAAGTAATCAGATGGTTTACTCAGAAATTGCCTGATGATCCGAACCGTACCGATGATAGAGTTAAATTGTAACTTGTAACGTATACCTAAGTACCGTTTAAAAATACTACGAAATAAAAAAAGTACCTTGCCTTAAACTCCCTATCCAAGGGTATTTAAGTGATATGTGAATCTCAAGAGAATTTCTCACGATAAGGGTTTATGTTGTCCCCCAGAAGGATCTGTACCTAGTCGTAAATTTATTTTATCATACCACGTATAAGCAGTACTTACCTGTATCAAAATTTTCCGTAAATAAATTCATTTTCAAGACAAACTCCCAAAGATCTTCTTTCATCCTTTGGTAGTACTTCCATATTTTAGTATTTGTACAATCGCTATTATACATCTAGATTCAAGGCGATGATAGCTCAGTGGTAGTGACGTCGGATGCCGCGACGAAGGTCGTGGGTTCGAATCCTACAATGAGCTTGAGCTTTCGGTGAAGGAAAACATCGTGAGGAAACCATAGCACGGTGGTAGGGTACTTTGTAGTACCCGCCTGGCTGGCTACCACCCTCAAGTTGAAAATTTGTCGCCAAGCACCTACCGGTGTGTTCCGGCAATTGCACTTAAGAGCCAGTTTGTCTTCTCGGCATTGTAACAGGTCAGCAACACATTGGCAATATCTCTGGTATTGCAAATGGCAATAGGCGACGGTAACCACTTACCATCAGGTGGGCCGTGTGCTTGCTTGCTACCTTAGTAGTATAAAAAAAAAAAAAAAGAAATTGACTACCTATTTATTTACATTTTATTGTATATGTATTTGTTATTAAAATTAAAGTAACGAAAAAACTTACAATACATCAAGAAACTAGTCTTACTTACTAGGGATGATATTAGCATTGATTCAAAAGTATCGATATACGATAAATAACGTTTCGTTTGCGCTGCGCTTTATAGTTCAGTCAGTCAGTTGCGCCTTCCTTTTATATAGGTAGGTACCTACATATTTAGATATGGATGTTTTTTACTCGACCATTCGAATGTCTTTGTATTTATACTACGTAAATAGTAAAATATGTAAAAAAAAATAGATTTTTTAACGGAGCAATAAGTAATGACGAGGTAGAAGGAGACACAAATCTTAGAAAGGAACTGGGCTCGATAAAAGATATTCGACAACAAAAACTTTAGGCAGCTGCCTATGTGACGCCATAGACTTATAACGATGTTGAAACCGGATCTTAAATGCACCTAAAGTATAGTAGGTATCTAATAATAATATATGGATATCTCCATTATAGACCATGGCGAATCATACTAAATGGATAATCGATTTGATGTTTTTTGTTTGACATTTAAATCTATCCTGTCGTAGTACCTTGGTGAAAAATACACAAATAGGTAAATTAAAGGTGATAAAATTTATAAAATTATTTTGAGTTTTATTATTTTAATTTTATTTATAACTAAATTGAGGTACCGTCATCGTATATGTCAATTCAATGTACCTACCTATAGATCAACATATTTTTTTATAGTACTTAATTTTTTGACAGTCGTATTTTACTGGGGCGAAAGTCGAATAATACAACAAGCTAGAGCTTCGTTGAAGGAAAACATCGTGAAGAAACCATGGTATGCGGTAGGGTATAGTGTCTAGTACCCGCCTGGGTGATTTATCAAGTTGGAAATCTGTCGCCAAACAAAGGCAGCTGCACTTGAGAGCCTTCTGGGTGCTTAGCACCTTCGGCCACATTACCGATTATCCACAATTTTTAATACCATTTATATAAAAATTAAGAAAAAGTAAAATTAATATTAAATAAATTATAATTATGTATTTCAAGTTATTGTATATCTAGTTATTATTCAACATATTTATTGGAAAAAGTATCAGATTTTTTTATCCGAGAAAACATTATATCCCTTGGGGTAAAGCCACGAGGCGGATTCTAATGGTACTCTCATGAATAATAAACGATACAAAATCCATTTCAAAACTAGCCAATCAAAAATGTTAGAAAAGTTAAACAATATAAACAAACAGCCTCTTGATTCTATTAGACATCCAATAGGTGCTAATCATACCTACAAGCGCTTTTTTTTTCGCAAGCATTTTACATAATAATATTGTCGTTGTAAAGGAAATTTACTTGACAATTTAATTGACCCGGATCCATTTTATCTATTTTACATTGTAACTTCGCACATCTTTTTCTTTGGTAAGATATACATTTTTTTAGATTTAACCCCTATAACAGTTGATTTGATTTTGTAAACGAAAATAAGTAACTATATTTACGCTTTGTAATGTTTTTTTTAAGGAAGCGTTAATGGTGCATTATGATACCAGATTGGTAAGTAGGTTAATTATGAACGAGTACCTACTTTGTGTTTTGTAAAACGTTTTTTGTACAATTCAAGGATGCAAAAAGTATGCCTAAGGCAAAGAAGAATTGTATGTATAAAGTTGACATCATATTTTATTTTCATAATTTCGGCTAAGAAAGTAAGTAGTTAATTACCAAATCATTGGTCCATAAATAGTTAGGTACTTCTATTATCAATAGGTACGTTATAGGAAACTAGCTTATACCTCCATCCGTGTTTTCATATTTTAAATTCCTTCAGCCACAGTACAATGATACAGATACCTGGCACATAGATAAACAATAAGATCCCTCGGGAACGTGCGGATCGCCTCGCGGAAATTTCTAAGATAAACATATAAAAGCCGCATCAAAATCTGGTATCAAAGTAAACCAACACGCTGTCGTTGTTTTAAGTATAATTTAATTTCTGAAATAAACATTATTCCAAACGTAATAACTTTTCAAACAGCTAAAGACTAAAGATGGTAGAGTCATAAGGCCTAATTGTTTTGGAATAAAGGAATTCCTTACATCGGCATTCGACGGCAAATTTAATTGAAATTCAGAATTTTAATTTAGAACATTTAGATTTAATATGTATTTTATTACTCTACAGATTTTTCATAATATAGGTACTTTCTGGGTCTTCGAAAAGGAAAGGGGGAATAATTTTCAAAACTATTAAATAAACATTCAGGAGGTTAATATGATCAGTTGAAAAAAATAATGGGCAGTTATTTTATTTTTCGGCGTTTGGTAACAGTAATAATAAAAACCATTGGCCGGTTATTTATTGCATCGTACAATATCAGTACAAATAATATGTAAGCAGACTAATAATTATAATGGCCAGTAAAAGTGATGGAATGGGCGGTTCAACGAATAGTTAAGCTGTTGACAGGGAGTGGATATATCCGATAGTCACTTTGATTGAAATGAGAGTTAATATTATGTATTTATAATCTAGCTAGATACTATACTGTGACAGTAGGTTAAGGTACATATTTATTTTTAAATTGATTAGACATTGCTCGAGCATTGTCAACATGAGCAATAATAATGCTTACTCATCTATAAACCAAAATGAATGTATCACCTAAACCAGTGATGTGTTCACTGTTTAGTCAACTCATAATCGTACATGTCGCTCACTAATCTACGTAAATCCGGCAAAATTGTATGGTATTGTACTATAAACAAATTTTAAGTTTGATCAATTTTGCAACCTTTTCGCTTTTCGATTAATCATAGCTCGCCCTATTCGTTGTTGAGGATAAAAAAATATTTACTATGTTTATGACAAACGCATTATCTAATCTAAATATTGTATAAAAAGAAAGTGAGACTGACTGACGGACTGACTGACTGACAGATTTATCAACGCATAGCTCAGACTACCTGGACGGCTTCTGCTGAAATATTGCAAACAGATAGCTATTATGACGTATTAGACGTATCCGCTAAGAAAGCTTTTGAAAATCCAAGCCCTAAGGGTTACTAGTTTTCCCTTACCGGAAAGCTAGTCTGCTAATATTTCTCGGACACAGGTAGCTTTTTCACTATACATATACAAACCTTAATACCTTAAGCCTTATAGAAATCACGCTTGAAATTTGTTGGTTGTACTTTGACGTTTATTGCCTTCGACTGACAATCCGCCATCCACCGATATTGGACGGATATTGCATGCGGTTTCTGCATTTGGAACCAACATCTATAACACAGCGTGACTTATTGCTTAGCATCGTTGCGTTTGCCGGTGATCTGTGAACTGTTTACTTGAATACTTGGCTGAGTGTAGAGATGTAACTGTAAGAGAAACATTTAAACGATTATTATACAAGTTGTCCATTTAGGATGTTTACGTATTTTCGGTTCACTAGTTTATATGATCCTTGATGTTTTGTAAATAATGCTTGTTTACGTTCTTGGCAAGGAATTAGATCTATCTTTGGATTTATATCGACAACCGTAAAATTAACCAGTGAGGATTGTTTATCTTATTAGCAACGTAAATTAATCTTTGATGTAACGATATTAAGCGGAATTGCCCATAGATTTGTGGGTGTTTAAATAAATACGATAGCATAAATTGAAAGTTTCCGAGATACACAATAATATGATATTAATGATATACCCATCTCCTTCAGATATCCTAGTTTCAGGAAATTATTTGTTTTGTTTTAAGGCGATGATAGCTCAGTGGTAGTGACGTCGGATGCCGCGACGAAGGTCGTGGGTTCGAATCCTACAATGAGCTTGAGCTTTCGGGAAGGAAAACATCGTGAGGAAACCATAGCACGGTGGTAGGGTACTTCGTACCTTTGTACTTTTCACCCTCAAGTTGAAAATTTGTCGCCAAGGTTAGTTAGGTCGCCACCTACCGGTGTGTTCCGGCAATTGCACTTCAGAGCCGATTTGCCTTCTCGGCATTGTAACAGGTCAAGCAACACATTGGCAATATCTCTGGTATTGCCAATGGCGATAGGCGACGGTAACCACTTACCATCAGGTGGGCCGTGTGCTTGCTTGCTACCTTAGTAGTATAAACAAAAAAAAAATGTTTGGAAGCATGGTTATGTTCCTAAAATATGAACGACTGAAATTATTTTTATTGTTAATTCATTTTCAATTTTAATATATATAAATAATACTAAATCACCATCGGACATATTATCACTAACCATGGTGAGATTGTGTGTCAAACATATCTTATGTCATAATCCAGATATTTCATCTATATACGTATCTTAGATCGTCTAACCAACTGGAAATAATAAACTATTTCATTAAAATTCCTTCTTTTGTTATAAAATCCTCAGAACACCTCACTCTCTTTAAGAGGTCAAAAACATTATGTCATGTCAATCTAAAATTAGAGTCCGCAAACACCGCTACGGTTACAAAGAAATTCTGCTTCAATCATAACAAGTCGAGTTTAATTAGAATAGTTAACGTATGTAGGTACCTTGGTAGGTACTTTGGTAGGTACATTGTGATTAATTTCACACTTTATGAGCGTAAATTCTCTCGTTACGGCATATTGAGAAACGTATAATTAGTTGTGATATGTAATTGATGACATTTATGGAGAAGGGATAAAAGGTTGGTGATGATCCTTACGGATATTTGGGTCCAACTAGAATCCTTTAGCTCCGAATATTTGAATCGATCTGATTAATAAAGTCTTCGAATAAAAAAGTAAAGCAAAGGTAAAGGCGCTTAAAATTTTCAGCATCCCTTTAAAATAGTTAAGATTGTTCTTAAAATTGATCGTAAAATATTTGTAAAATGCCTTGCCATGTTCCTTGCCAGTTCTTCTCAGTCAAAGGCTGACTCCTAAATTGGTAACTTTCTTCAATTAGCTTTCACCTTTATAGGTCCCTCTATAGGGTCTTGAAAATATCAATAAGTAGAAATGTTAATTAAAAAATATTCTCTTCTTTGAAACTAGAAACATTTTTATAAAATTCTGTTGCGGTTCATGTAATTTAAATAAATGTATTCAAAGTAAATTTGTTTTCGCAATCCAATCAGAATTTTATACTTACATAAAATATTGGTGGTTTCTTAAATTGACGTGGCGACTATATAGACACAGTAGGTATTGAATATTTCAAAGGTTCATCGTACTCGGAATATTTTGGTGGTACAAATGTGACAATCTTATTTATTTTATTATTATAACGGCATTATTGTAACTGTGATTCAATTATACAAAAAATAAAATAGTTTATAGTCACAGTTATCGATCATCGATCATCGATTGCTCAAAAAACTGTAAGTCGATGAACTTATAAGTTGTTATTTTTTGCATGTAATTGGCTTGCAATCAAGAAAGTGCTATTTCTCAAGCGCAGTAGGCTAGAATTTTCTACAGATTATAATCTGAAGGACACATTATAAATGTTCTTATAACTCACATAACATAAATAACAACTCTGTAAAAAAGGTCTAATTTTTCGTACCAAATTTAACTTACTACTTAATTTACTTAAATAAGTTGTAATAAATACGTATCAATACCTACCAATAATTACGCTGAGTTAGGTTAGGAATTTATTTAAAAGTAGACATGCGCAAAATGTGTCAGTGAAAAGAAATGAATGAAGTATATCTTTTAGCTCAATGAAGTAGATCACTCATTTAGTTCAATACTTCATTTAGTTCAGTATATCTGAACGACTCCTATAAAGAGATATAAAGCTCGCGTAGTGTATCACTCTATCGCATCACTCTCTTTATGAGACCATCAGAGTAACAACGAATGAAACTTTATACTTATCTCGATTATTCTAAAGTCCACATTAGCACGTTCTACTAATATCTCGTTTCGACTCGCGAAATGCACACAGATGCATTCATTTCTTTCGTACATACGAGCAGCGAGCGAAGGAAGAGAACTATTGAGCTAAAAGATATATTGAACTAAATGAAGTAAAGACACATTTGAACTATTACTGAATGAGTGATAAGTTTATTTTGCGGACTGAAATAGTTCAATTTCTTCAATCGTTAAAATGGAACATAACCCTTTCAATAACGAAGAGCAATGGCACACAGCTAAGTAACAAACACAAAGCCAGAGTTACTATGTTGGAATCATACGTCAAGTTATATGAAACTATCAATGCAATTAGTGTAGTCGGCTGTGAATTGTTTCCAAGGGGTTGCTTGACAGTTCGTTTGAGTAATACAGAGTGTGTCTACGTTTTTGGGATTATTTGTACATTTTCATTTTTAGAGATTAGATTTGGTATGAAGAATATTAAGGTATCATCTCGAGTTTTCGTATATTTATTATGAAAGAACGGGATTTTAATCACCGTCTAAATTGTCGTAAATTATTGTACTAATCATTATGACCAACTTTCCCCATGGGACGTATGGGATTTTGACCGAACAAGATTGATGTTTTGTATGAAAAGTTCGAATTTTATTTCGTAATTTTAGGGTTGGTCCCATAGAAAATGTTGTTCAGAATTATGAGTACAATAAAAAAAATTACATCCCTAAAAATGTAGACGGTGATTAAAAAATCACCCAATATTATGATATACATCCTGTGTAGGCTACGTACTAATAAATTAGACTATAGGCCATTAAGATATATAAACCTATTACCAAAAATAGTTGCATGTAAAAATTAAAGCGAATCGCAAAACGAAATCTTCGTTACATATCCGTGTAGATTTGTGTGAAGTGAAGTGTTTACCATGTTTTACTGTGGAGCACTTTCAGCAATGCGGTTACACCAATTTCCAACCATTTTACGGGAGTCTAATAAAATTAGTCGACATGAAGGAGGCGCACATTGAATTTCATGAATACTACCTGAAATCAAACTTGAATATGTAGCAATGAAACTGGTAACATGTGGTTAGTATAGTTTTACTCTGAACTGAAATAATTTCATGATAGCAATGGGCTATTTTGTTAATATGAACTCGAGCAGCTGTGGGTTTGATACGCAAATTAGTTACAAAACTTATTGTTTTGCTTAATTAAAATGTTGGTAGCATGTATTATTATTCCTAGTATAGGCATTAGGAATAATATTAGCCATAAAGTTTAATATTTTTGACGAGCAAGTATTTATTTCTGGCACTAACCTCTATACTTAGAATATCTACATGTACGTACACTATTTTATAAACAGGTAAAATTGTTTGTTGTGATGTAAGTTCGGAAGTAGGTCATCATCGAAACTACAAATCCGATTCTAAAAATCTTCACCGGTAGGAAGCTATGAAAATATATCCTTTAGTATTATAGGCTATTTTTTAAACCGGGAACGTGGGTGAAACCATCATTTTTTTGGTGTTCAATTTATAATTATGATATTAAAAAAAACATCAAAAATACCAAATTTTCATTGTATTACGATAGTTTCCCAGTTTATATTCTCAGGGCAGGATATCGTATGCCGGGCCACTAAAATAATAAAATAAAATATCTGAATTTTTAAGTATGTATTTTTATTTTACAGAATAGGTACAATTTGCTCATACATTCAATTTACATTTAAACGGGTACAATTATGTGGTACAAATTAGATAACTTATCTATTACAAATGAGAAATATTTATATTACAATTATTTGGTATACATTTTTTTTAGTTAACATACTGATAACATTTTTGAAAATTACCTACTTAATGTAAGAAAGATTTGTAAAAAAGAAACTATTAGTGCCCCCGCACACTAAGCAACACTAAACGCGACCACAAGTAGTTCAGTCAGACCACTACACGCCGCCACCAGTGGCCGCCACTATTGGCTAGATGCAGCCACTAGTGGCATAATGTACGGGAGCACCTAACTTAATGTCAGATATTTATAGTTAATTCTTAAATTAACAGGTTATTAAGATATTCTTTTATGTAATTAATGACGCTATTACTTCACTTATAACCTATACTCAGTTTCTTTGGTCTGCAATTAAAAAAAAATATATACTTACCTATTTACGCAGTATTTCGAACTTGATCATTTACAAAATAAATACTATACTTATGACTTATATTTACAATTTGAGATCAACATTTAAATATAACTTACACAATAAAGAAATCAATTCGTTGCTAATAATAGTTTTAGAAAAAATAAAATAATTGAATCACAATTCACAGTAGAAAAAAGATATTCGCAAATAAAGTAATATTTCACTACGAGAATAAATAACCCACTATTTCAGATCACATTTTCATCAAAATTGTCTTTTTACCTATCTACTATATTGATAATCCATTAAAATTCTGTTGGAATGCAATTCTCTAGATTAATGGAACCACAGCCCATCAATACAAAAATTGTCTCTTACATTACCACCAGTATTTCGACACACCTATCTATTGATACATTTGTCGTCTATGTCACCAGTGAGGAAGTCATTGGTATCCCTAATGCTCATGATGGTGACTCCATCAGCGCTGTTCCTGGATATGATGAGGTTAGTCTTCTTCTTAGTACCGTAATCGTAGTTTGATAACACTACGCTCTCTGTCGGGTTCCTGGAAGAGTTGATAGATAAATCACCGTTGAATTTGACAGATACCCCCTCATTACGTGACAAGTCTAGTAAAGCCTTAGTTACTTTCTTACGTCATTTAACGGAGCAGGGAGTCATTTTTCAAGACTCACGTTATACGACGTGAGATGGTTTAAAGCTGAAGCAAGTATTGTGGAAACCAAGTTTTAGGCTCTTTCTGATAAATGGCGTTAGAAAGTGACGGATAGGTATATATAAAACCTGGAGTTTTCTAGATTTACTTAAAGCTCTCTCACCTAATAATGGGGATAAAGTTATTGCTTCAGAGATACTGTTAATATCACAGTTATAGGGGACCGAATGTTAGCTTCCGGCCTGCGGTTCTACCCGCTTTCCCGATGATATATATGTTATTTCAAGGTATGATCTATCTATGTGCCAAGTTTCATCCAAATCTGTTTAGTAGTTTTTACGTAAAGAAGTAACAAAGAAAACAAAATCTTCACATCCACACAAACTTTCACATTTATATATTATCAGGATTAGTAGGATAGTGTGCCGACCCTGCTTTGTTTACATGGCTGGCAGATGAAGATAAATGATAGTCTCTCACTCAAATTTATCTTTTTATCATAAAATAGTTCTATCTTTGTCTAACGATGATGAGTTGTGATATCGAATGTCATGACAAAGGTCGAGGATACTTGAGAATCAGTTACCTTCTTGGCTTTGTGAGCTTACCATTTTCTGCCACATCATGACTGACTTGTAGTCAAACCAAGACCTATACATAGTATTATTTTTAGTTGCATTTGTTGACTGTTTGTTCTAGCATTCGTTTATAGTTGAAGGTATTTCATAGTCACTGGTTATAAAATTACTAAGCTCTGTCGAATTGATATAATAAGAAAACAGTATTTTTGAAAGATTACCCCCTTCTAGGCTAATATATCAGAGCATTACCTCGGATTTTGGTAATGGCATGACTTGCCTATTTGTTACTATATTGTCCCCCAAATAAAGGTTGTTCACACAAAGGAATGACAAACTTAAAATTATATAACTAAAATTGCAAACTAACCTAATAATAATGGGTAGGTAAATAAGTACCTATCTACTGTATCTACTTTTACAAAAATCGATTATGTTAATTCTAATAATTTGACTGTGTGGCCAACTTTGTTTTTCTTCAGTTATGACATGCTGAACCATAATTACTTATTTAGATATCCACTATGGAAAAAAAACTTAAAATAGAACTCTAAGGGTATAGGATGAGGGATCACGTGGTGGAAGGCTACATGGTGGGCTACATCTACACTAATATTATAAAGAGGTAAAGTTCGAATGTAGAGAAGGTAATCGCCGGAGTTACCGGTTGGAGTCAAAAAATATTTCACAAATAAGAAGCTACATTGTCTTGTGTCAATGTTACTTTTTATCCCAGGAACAAGAATGTCCATTGGCTTGAACTGTGCCTTAATAGATCAATCAGTCAGTCAGTCACTCTTTCTTATTCATATATTTAGACTGACAAACGTTTTTTTTTCACTATAATTTGTGCCGATATTGCCAACCTGTTACACCGATGTCGATGCGTGCTCCTGAAGGAAGTCTCGCAGATGGCTGTCCTCGAGAGCCTTGAGCTGCAAGTGGGGTGAAGAGTACCTCTTATGCAGCACAGGTATCTGTTGAAGTGTTGCCTGAACACTCCGCTGACGCAGTACAAGGCGACTGGATTTACACACGAGTTTAGGAAGCTGAGAACAATAAAATCTATGTAACTGAATGTTTTGTTTTTAATAGTTTTTGGCACTTGGCATATGTGTTTGTGTATCGCTACATGTAGACGGTTTTGGCAAAATATCTAATATGGAACACCATTTGAAGTGACGGCATTGGTGATGATTTTTGGCCGATGATAAGAGCGTTGTAAACAATATTGTGGCTAAAAATATTTGAGCTACTACTCGAATATTTTTAGACATAATTAGCTAAGTTAATGTTATTTTAATTAAAGCAATACGAAGAAAAAAACGAGTTAGTTAAATAATCTGTTCAAAATCTCTCACATTTTTCTCATAATTTTATATTAAATAGATAGATCATAATCAGTCTGAAAGAAAACATAAAGGTCAAAATTTTTATATTTCATTTAAAGTTTCAAAGCATTTATAATATCCATGACTGATCTTAATAAGCTCTAAACATTATAGTAGTGATTGCACACATACTTAGTCAGATTTGCTATTAAAGCTTCATTAACGTTGAAACAAGTATAATGTTAACAATATCACATAATTAAACGATAGGCAATTAGCAACAGGCTGTAAACATTTTTAATTAATAATAAATATTAATTATAAAGCTTGGAAATTATTCCTCCATTTATGTTTTCGCTTTCGAAGCGTAACAATGTTAACTACTTAAAAGGCTATTAGAATATTCTAAAGAGTTCACAAATGCTTTTAATTTCCTGACCTTAAGCAGAAGCCCATAATCCTTAAGGCATGAGTCCAGTCGTTGTAATCAGTTTGTGCTGTAGGTGAAAGGTGAAACCACATCTCAAAAGCGTGGTAAGGCAGGAAACAAATGAAGAACACTGAAAATAAAACTGCTGCTTAGATAACTCGTTTCTTCTGACACATTTTTATCAAAGACTGACCAGTGTACAATATAAAACATAAAACACATAAAAACACCGCTAAACATCAGATATGATGTACTAATGCTTATGTGATATGATGTATATTTAATTACTTAGTTGAAGAAAAGCTCAATTATTGATGCTGTAAAATTATGACGTCACAACAAATTAACCGGACACATTATGTATTATGTAGGTATCTAAAACTATTTGTGTATGAAATTGTGAACAAAAATAAAAAAATAAAAAATACGTATCAATTATGCATTTACTTCATCAATTTGAAACACAATTAAAGCTCCCAAACTTTTAACATCTTTTAATAAATAATGATCTGATAAAACAATCTAAATTAATAGGAACTCAATTAAGGTCAACTCTTCCGTGGCAATAATTTAAAAGTTTATAATTGCTAAGTTTTATAAAAGAGATTATGAACTTAATAAGCTTTCCATATTTATGAGTTGAATATAATGATACTTAAATGCCATATTTCTTTAACTAATGTAGGTACCTATCAATTTAACATACATATATCTTTATAATTAGGTATAGGTAGTCATTAAATTAGTTTCTATGAAAATTCGAATAGACTTTCTGATTTAATGACTCTTTACAAAACATCTTTCGATATTTTTTTGTAATAAGAATATAGTGTGGCTGCTGAGAGAATGATTTTCTGACAACTATTTACTAACGGGTCATCTCAAAAACTGATTTCGATGGAAAGATTTGCGGTGTTTTCTTAGGTATTGTTTTAAGATTCCGTGAAGATTAGCCCATTATTTGGTCGGTCGTACTTTATGTAAATCAACATGGTAAGTAATTTATGAATAACCAAGCAGAAGAATTTAATTCCCATCCAGTTGAATTAAAAGCAAAAACGTCAAAAACATAGTAATTTTAAAATATAAAACTTATTATATTGAAGATACTTCTTTATTCAAATATTTGTAAGTTAGTTTTAAATTTAGTATTTGTTTTTTTCAATAGTTTAGATTAATTCATAGTTCTATATTGTTATTGATAAGTTAAATGGTAATAGAAGTAAAAGAAAAAAAAATACATTTGATTATAATATTATAAATAAATAATTGAAAAGTATAAGTTTATAACAAGTCAAACTCCCATTTACGTTCAAAGCAATAATTTTAACGCGGGTGACGCGATACATAATCCTTTCACAAACTCATGAAATTTCAAACAGGAAACCGTTTTAAACTTAGTCTGGAGTTGAAGCATAGTTTATAGGTAAGTATAAAGTATCCAGTAGGTTTCTCGCAATACACAAGGGCAAAATACATTATTTATCAATTAGATCTGACGTTAAACGATAGGAAGATTAAAGCTTGTGATTGAAACCACAAACAAGGTTTCTCAAGCAGTAACAATTCGTCGTCACGAAATTACTGAGCGGAAAAAAAATGTCAAGAGACTTTCTGCCGATTGATAACTCTTCAATTTTTTTACAAATAACGTTTACGTTTTTTAAGTTCTATTTAATCATTTAAAATATGATAAAATTTGTCATCGCCTTAATCAAATAAATTATAGTAAAAAGTTATATTTTGTTTCTTCTTTGTAAGCGTGCTCTTTGCACTCGCGCTTTGACTGACGAGTCACGTAAGTAATTTTATGAGAAATATTATGACCAAAAGTGGTAAGTACGATACTGATTTAAATTTTCTGAAGGTTTTTACTGTAAAAAGAAAGTCATTAAACTGATGTCTGAGCTAACTTACCAATAACAAAAACAAGGACCATACAAGCGACAGACTTCCTTGCCTTGGCTTGTGCCTCCCCCTGGCCACCGTGCAATGCTCCAGGCATTTCCTTCGTACTCGCCAACAATCGCTGAGCCATCAACGTGTAGAAGATTGCTATCACAAGCAGCGGTAGACCGTAGTATATCACTGCTTTAGCTAAAGTCATCCATCTGTGACAAAGTGGAATTGTTGAGAGTAGGTAGGTAAAAGTAGGTACAGGTTTGATGTTAGACAGGTAGATATAAGTATAGTGTAATATGTAGGTTTCAAAAGCAGATTGAATGTTGTTGTCTGGCCCAAAATTAATCTCGAAAAGAAAGAAAGAAGAAAGAAAGAAATAAACATTTATTCTAGACAACACACAACATTACATTATGACATACAGTATAATACATTGAACAATAAAAAAAAGTAAAAAACAGAGTAACATACAATAATGTAATGTTGCGTGATGCCCTGAATAGGCCCCGACTCAGCATTGTGCAAAGCTTAATTAGAGAACTAACCCTTGCGCTGATTTTCAGTCGGCGCCCATATCCATGACATCACGAACATACAGTGACAAGTTACACTCTATAGTATCGGACATACAAGTCGGTGGAACGCTAAAATATCTCAATTGATTATAGTATTATAGTCTCTATTTCAATGATATAGAGTTTTAATTGTAATGACAAAAATAAGTAATTTGACGTTTGTCAAGCGTATAAGCGTTCCTTGGATATGTTCCTTCGATACCTATACTAAACTGTACCTATACTGTTCTAAAGTACAGACAGGTAGTCTATGCGTACAGACTCGATCACATGTGTGTGAAAAAGCAGTAAGTTTTTTCTGATTGTAAAAAGATAGAGTTAGAGAACTTAAGGAAAAACGTGAAATAGCAACATATATAAATTACTTTATGTATTTAGTAGTTACTAAGACAACATGGAACGGAAATGAAGCCAGTGACTAGGTGTGGTAAACGCATTAAGAAACGCAATGTAAATATGTAGGTAGGTAGATAGGGTCAGAACCTACATTATGCATCTATATTATTGAGCTTTCACATAAGTATCCTTTCAATTTAATCCCACGTTAAAAAGGTCCTTCCCCGATAAGCTCTGTGATGAAGTTTCTATGTCTTAGTTTTATTTTTGAACTGCTACTTACCGTGTGCGGTTTTTCTAATAGGGAAAGTTATTTTGGATATGCTTACAAAAACAAAAACAGAGAAGATAACCTTTCATTCCCTTTGTATTTTAATCCGGAACCAAATGATTTTAATATTATCTCAAATCTAAATTAGTTGAACTTATTTGTTACTAAGCGATGCCAATTACCTACAATTTCAGGATATATTTACAAACGGCAGCTTAGACGAAATTGATTCATACTGTGACACGATTTCACACGATATACCTACATAGGTAGACACCTATATGTACCTAATACTGTGACAGTAACAAATCTAATCCAGCATTTTAGAAATAAACTTCATCCATTAATTAGTTTCAAATTCTGATCCAACAATAAGACAAACGAACAGGTCCGTAATTCATCAAAGGTGTTTTTATTTCCGAGTCCCAAAACACAATGAAGTTATACATAACATGTAGACAGAACCTCAAAGCTTTGTGCAAATTGAAATTAAATGTTTTGATAAAATTTTATTAATTAGTTGAAAACGTTGGTAATTATTAATGTTTTCCTCCAAACTTTTTAATTTAATTGAGTCTATAGGCAAAGGTAGCCGCTTAACATCAGGCGGGCCGTATGCTTAATTGCCGACATTTTTTGTATAAGAAATAAAAGACTTATGAAATAAAAAAGTTATTTCACGCCAAATGATCAGACTTCACAGACAATTTAGGGTTGTCAAAGTTTGTTGAATAAAATAAGAGTTGACATAATCCAACATGACAGATCCATTTCTGAGGTTGACACTTTGCACGAGCGTCAGACATCCCTGAACTGAGATATGATGTGACGTAGGTGACATAAAATTATATTAAACCTTTAACATTTTGTCTTCTCTCGAAAATATTATCATATTTTTCATGACGAAGCTTAACCTTTCTTACTGTTTTCTTGAAAAGTATATTTATTACTAGCTCTAGATTTATGATTGATATTTTATTCGTGAATAAATCGTCGGTCACAAAGTAGGTATCCTAAGTATACCTATGTTTAATTCCAGTACCTGATACATAGTCAAGTAGCGACTGTATACGAGAAATGATGATTCTAAATTATCTTATTTGGTCTATCCTAATTTTAACATACATTCTAATACCTACAAAGAGAATTGTTTCCTTACTTTAAAAATAAAGGATTATATTTTTAAATAAAATATAAATGTATTTTATACTGATTACTAAGAGTGCCCCTCGCCTGTCTCTGACTGACGGGGACAAGTCCCTGTCAGTTTAGTAAGTTTCAGTCTTTCACGGAGGCTCATATTTATAATAAACTAGCTAAGCACTATTGGTTTCACCCGCGATCCTGAAATAAAAAGTAGTATGTATTCCGGAATAATGTAATTTTCGGGTCAGCACATCTGGATATTACCATCTACATACATTTGAACTCACAAAGTTAACTTTTACCATGAAAATTACAGGTCCAATATTATCAATGTCTATTGAGAGAGGTACTGAGTACATAAATCTTATACTTGTTACAAACTTTGTTCTTACATGATTAAATCTCACGAAATGTAATATTTTCTCACTACGCATGTTACCCAACAACTCTAAGTAGGCTATCAATCACCTCAATCAGTCACCAATCTCACTATCAATCACTTTTACTAAGAATTATTTTTAGGGTTGTTACTTTCAGGAGCCATGTAGGTAAATAGGTATGTAATAAATAATTAAATTACATATTAATACATAATGCTAACCTAATAGGTACATAAAATAAGACTAAACTGGGTTTATTAGATACCACGATAATCATAGTTTCGAATGCGAGTTCAAAATTAGCTCATTCATAAATGTAAACTTTTCTACATTTATAAAGGAAAAAATAAATAAACTGATTTAGACCTCTAAATAAGTTTCCAAATCTTCTACATACGGCCACAGATCAAGCTACACACTGCGGCACCTTATGCGGTTGTAATAGGAGCTATTTTGCAACAAAAATGTGTAGCTTGATCTGTGGCCGTTTGTACGACTGTTTGTTAGTAATAGATGATAGAATAGTTACAGCTATAGTAGCAGAAAAACTTCGTAGCAAATTAAAATAATCTCCTGCAATAAAGAAAATCACATCCCAGAACCAACCCTAATCTCTACTCCCCAATAAGACTCGCCATCTGCGTAAAATTGCTCAAACAGTTCTAACAGGCGTTCGAATCTCTCCAGTCACTATACTAATCAATCTGTTTATGGTTCTTTCGTTTCTTAGTTCTATTACTACCTGTATAGTAGAGTGATTTTGGTTAGGTATATTAGGCCTAATACTGCGGATAGTGCACATCATCTTTATTAATATTATAAAGAGGAAAGATTTGATTGTTTGTTTCTTTGCATTGAATAGGCTCCGAAACAACTGAACCGATTTGAAAAATTCTTTCACTAATAGGAACTACATTATCCCCGAAGGTTTGTATAGGCTACAAATCCCGGGAACGCGAGTGAAACCGCGGGGAACAGCTAGTTATTAATAATCCTACAAATTCAGGAGCCTGAGCACTATTACCATTACGACGCTATGAAAATTTGAAGTTTATCATAAATCTCAGTTAAAATCCTTTACTTGCACTGTGAAATGTATTGATTTAGCGAGATAACTATTTTCGGACTTGAGTATGAGTGTTTTAGTAGGTACTCTGTTAGATTTACGTCACAGCGTATTTGTAGATTTTTTGTATATTTTATGGAATTTTTTGTATAATATTGTTTTCCACTCGAAAATATTTTTTTCATGATCTATGTAAGGTATAATTCAATGTCCTTTCGATCTACTATAATACTCTTCCAAAATCATCCTGTCTGTATTGATATCACTAGAATTCATACTTAGGGTAGCTCTCCCATTCCGGCGGGTAGGGTGTGCAGTAAACAATGGTGACGTTATGTTGTAATTGCAGTGTGACTGTACTGGAGAATATGGCAGCTGGAGCAGCGAAGATAAGGGCCGCCGCCCAAATGAATGTTGCGCACACGAGAGGTAGCTTGCGTAGCTGAAACAAAATTTAATTTAATTCGCTATGTTTTATTATATTGTGACGACGGGACGCTAATGAATTCAAATCTTATACTGAGTCGGAGTGTCCTGAGTCGGTGAGTTTTTGAGTGACTTTCGATAGCACAGTGCTGTCTGACTGTTATAAGGAAAAATTGTTGTCCAACCATCGTGCTCGGACTTCAAAGCCATAGTTTATAGTCTTCGAATTTATAAGCTTACTAACTACCCGCCCTGGCTTTGCACAGTGTAGAGTTCAGCTCTTCATGCTTATTTCCGACATCTCCAACAATCATCGTCATATTTCAGCCAATGTACACGAACTATAAATTAATTATTTACTTAAACCTTCCTCATGAATCACTCCGTTCATTGGTGAATCCCGTATGAAAATCCGTTGAGTAGTTTTTGAGTTTATCGCGTTCAGAGAGACGCGGCAGGAAACTTGTAGGATAATCTTGACCAAAGTAAAAAATGTCGGCATTGTACTGTTACTATTTATTACCACCAAAATAAAAGTTCCATGAGTCTTTCAACTATTCCCATTTAAATTTCAACAAAAGTGCCTTCATTTTATTTAAATCGTGTTCTTCCGAACATTGTTTGAACATAAATTACTATACGCGTTCATATTTCACTTACCTGAAGTTTCCTAAATGGATTTACGATGGCGCAGTATCGCTCAGCGGATAAAGCGGTTAGAGTAAACACTGATACTCCGATGCTCACGTCCTTCCCTGCTTCAGATATTCTGCATATCAGCTCTCCCCAGGGCCAAGACTCCAGTGTGTATATGATTGATACAAAAGGTACGCATATAAGGATGACTAGGAGATCTGCCAGCGCCAGGGAGAAAATGTACCTGTAGAATACGTATTAGGTAGTAGATACGGTAAAAAAATATGTTTGTCCTTCTGGTATTATAATAATTCATAGGTCGGTATCTCAGATTCAGAAGCGTTTTGCGCTATCTTTCAGATTGTCTCATTACTGCTTAAAAAATATTTTCATTAAATACATTGGTATGCGTACTTGTTAGAAAATCTATTGTTATAAAGTAGGTAATTAATTATTGGAATCAATTTTGGGATAAGCTCTATAATTATTATTTAAGTACGATCATTCTAAAAACAATATATTTTAGAATATATTAGTTAGCGTAGATTTATAGTAGGTACATATACCTAAGATACGCTCAATAAGAAAATGGTAAGTAAATATAATATAATACCTATCTCCTCACGTAGGTAACATCGGAAAATGTTGCGTGAATTGGTAGGACTAAATTACCTTATTTATAAAAAAATTATAAAAACATAGTAAATTAGTAATTAAACTTGTATACAGAGTACTGTATAGTAATAATAGGTAATTTGTAACCATCAAAACAAACTACTCCAAGCATTGTGTAACGAAAATAGGTTATTAATAGTGGTAGTTAGTTTTAGCAAACTCTATAAATTGTTCATTATATCGGAAATAAATAGGTTTATTCTTCATCCTTGTAATTAAATTATATATTTATAGAAATATATAATGTTTATAGTAACAATAAGTATTACCAACAATATAAAATAAATAAGTAATATAATAATATTTTTTTTACTGCACGCTACCGTTTCCTCTTTGATGATGGCCAAGTACTTGGTTTTTAAGATAACTAAGTAGCAGTCTTTGAAAATATTTTTAAAATGAGTCATCCAATACTTACGTATTAGGTGCATTCCTCATGCCTCTATGCCTCACGTAGACTATAACAAGAGTCCCATTTCCAAGGACACCAACTATAAATATGATGGCAAAAAGAACTGGCACTAAATATGTCTCCAGTCGATCTTCATATGGCGTGTAGTCACTATCCGTCGAGTTAAGACCCAAAGTAGCTGTCGAACTATTCACCTGTGACGTATGCATCGCTGATACCTGTAACAAAGCATAAAGTAATCAAGTAGCTGATATAATCTGTTATGAGGTTATAAGACAAGAAACAGAAGAAACCGATATAGGTCATCGAATTAGCAAGCTGAAGTGGCAATGGGCCGGTCACGGCTGCCGAAGAACCTTACGAGAACATGAGTCCGGGTGCTTCATTGACCCTCTAAAGTGGAGACCGCATATTAGCAAGATCGCTTTTGATACTTACACTGAAAAAATCAGTCATAGAGTTTTTTTCATCATATTTGTATGCCAATTACTGGGAACTTCTATTCGTGATATCGTGCAACGTTTGGGTTGATTTCCAGAGATGATAATAGCGAGACATGTATTTGAGCTCGCTAAATAGGATCTCTGTTTTTTAGCACATTAATGTTTTATTATTTAACTTATTGTCTCGCAAATAAAAGATGAGACGCTCGCTCGTCCCCAAACTACATAGGTATTAAAAAAAACAGAAATTGTTATTGTTGGGAAAATATATAATATATTAAAAATTCTTAATCTGCTGTGTACAATATTTACATCAAGTTTCGTATTCCAATTCCTTTTACCACAAAGAGTTTATTTCAAACTTTAGTTCACCTTTTCTCACCCCCACCCTCAACTCCATAGGGGTTAGATTTCGGGAAAACATTCATCTTGTATCTAATCGTTCTGCCAAATAATAAAGATTGTAGATTTTATAGTTGCTTCGTGATTACTGAGTATATTTCCAATAGTTTTATTTATTGGTAAATTATGACAAAGGATTTCCTTAATTAATTTAATATTGTCGATATTTTATGAGCATAGAGATAATAAATCATTGTATTAAGCTGGCAGTGTAATTTCGGCCAAGGACGTTCGTTTAATTAAACGTCATATCATTTTATATTTGCATAATTTTATCGAAGTTTTGATTTTCTTCTTGCTTGTGAAAACATTTTATTTTACTTTTTTCCTTATTAATTCTAACAGAAATCCATTATGTTTTTTATGCCCCGCATGATATATTTTTTAGTAGAAACGGCCAAGCTACGTATTTTGACTAAGGTGTAGAGTTTGTGAAGTTAGAGCGTGTAGAGTTAGAAGCTTGGCTCTACATGAGATCTGTTTTGACAGTGCGAGCCATATGGTTGACGGCTCGCACTGTCAAAACAGATCTCATTGGAGGCTTGACAACATTTTATACATGAAAATGTTTTTGGTGGGATCTAATATTTGCAGTCTAAGCATCCTTTGTTCGCGAGATCGTGTATTAATTAATTCTGTTGTTGAAGCTGCAGCCGCATCGCTGTGTAGGTACGTACACTACTTACTTAATTTTCTAGTAAAATACGGACGTATTTTAAATCTTACCGCTATAATGAATCTCTTGAGATTTCATTGCTTTACTATGTACGTAGTTTCCGCCCCGCTGTTCCCGAGGGATATTTTTTCGGGATAGAATAGAGGAGTTTATTTACTCTTAGTGTGGATGTTTACAAGGTCTTACAATACAAAGTTCAAGACCAGTAGCTTTCAGTAAACGTTCAAATACTTATTTTAATTTAAGAAACATGATTTATTAATTATTATAAAGAAATAATAGGAAATCATGTCACTATTGTGATTAAATACGAAAATGTTATGTCAAACAATTATACACTTAATGAATGCCATAGAAAATTTTAATTTCTTACCATTTAATTAATTTACATATAAAAGGTGAAACGATAATACAATACCTATATATAGTCTAGTAATGTGCCAAGTTTTATCATTTTTTTTTTTTTTTTTTTTTTTTTTTTTTTTTTTTTTTTTTTTTTTTTTTTTTTTTTTTTTTTTGAAAGGACATGAAGGTGTTAGCCAGAGGTGGCTATAACACCCATACGCGGACAACTCGGTGAGCGCTGAGGGCTCTCAACCGGACAAAAACAATTTTAGGTAACTGCGCCTGAGGGCACCCCCTGTGGGGTACGGACCTCGGCTCAGGGCGTTACCGGGGGGAGGGGGAGGACATAGTACGAGTTACGACTAATTAGGGGCGGTCGGATTACTGGGAGCAGCTCGGGCCGCTTGAATGGGACGAGACTGGGTAAGACGTCGCGACGTACCTCGCCGTCGAGGACGATACCGAGGAAGTCGGTTTTGTTCAGTGTTTTGTGTGTCGTCGTTTTGTCGAGCTGAGTCGGCTGCAATCTGGGCGAGAGTAGTGGGATCATCCGGCTCGCTGAGTGCTTGCCGTGGACGTCGGATACGCGAGATTCTAGAGGGGGTATAGGTTGCAGCCTGTACGATGAGAGGATTGGAGTGGTTGACAGCGGTGTCGAAAAAGCGGCGTGAAGCGCATTTCATAAATTGTTTGATGGTGGGGAGTCCTAAGTCGATGTGGAGGTTTTCGTTGCGCATATACCAGGGGGCGCCCGTGGCTTTGCGCATGAATCGGTTTTGTATAACCTGAAGGCTATGGATCTTGCTGGGGCTAGCCTGAGCGAACACAGGGCTAGCATAGGTCATGATTGGGCGAACGCACGCGGTATAGAGTCTAACCTTGCTTTTTAGGGTAAGTTTAGACTTACTATTTAAAAGGAAATGAAGACGACCTAACACAAAGGCGGCTCGCGCGCGTACCCGCTTTATGTGTGCTGCAAAGGTTAATCGATCATCAAGAATCACTCCTAGATATTTGGCTTCCTTTTCCCAAGGGATCGGGTCGCCGAATAGGGTGATGGGCTTGGGTGGTGGGGGTCGGCGTCTACGGTCGGTTCTAGTGAATAGAACCGCCTGACTCTTGGTCGGATTGATTTCGATTCTCCATTTCCGAAACCAGGCGCCTAGGGCGTTGGTCGCAGATTGGAGGTTTTTGCTGATGGCTTGAGGGGATCTACCGGATGTAAAAACGGCGGTGTCGTCCGCGAATAATGCTAACTTGACTTTAGTAAATAAGGGGATGTCGCTCGTGTAGAGCGAGAAAAGTATGGGCGCTAGCACCGACCCTTGAGGGACTCCGGCACCTATGGGGTGGGGGGAGCTGAGGGCACCTGGAATTCGATATCGAAACTGGCGGTTCGACAAGTAGTCTCGTAGGATGAGCACGAGTCTGTGAGGCACACCCATGGTGAATAGCTTATAGATTAAGCCATTGTGCCAAACCTTGTCGAATGCCTTTGCGACATCGAAGAACAGTGCACCCGTCATATATCCGTGTTGATATTTGGAAGAGATGTGTTCAACAATACGATGGACTTGTTGAACGCAAGAGTGTTTGGTTCGAAAACCAAACTGCTCGTCGGGAATGAGTTTATTAGCATCGGCATATGCTTTAAGTCGGGAGTGAAGTTTTATCAAATTCAGCAGTGTTTATGTGAAAGAGTACAAATCACATCTAATGGTCGTAGCATATATATCAACTAGAAAGGGATCATCATCGTATCGCCTTTCGCCGCGCCGCCAACCAGGCGTCAACCTAAGCACGTAACATAAGCGGATCATCTACGCAGCTAGGCGACGCCGCGCCGACCGCTGGTTGACGCCTAGCTGTAAGCTGTTCGTGAGCTTGTACCGTGGCGAGGCGATTAGTGTGCGTTGCAGTAAGGAATTTCATACAAAGAGAACTAAACGGCTCAAGTTGATGCAGTGATGATTTCTTTCCAAGTTGATAACAACCTTAAACATCCTCACATTCATACAAACTTTCACATTTATAGTATTAGTAAAGTAAAACAAGATAACATGATTTTTGATACTAAATATTTGTACGAACATAAGCTATGATATCAATTAGGTATACCTACAAATATACAAAATATAGGTATAAAAAGCTAGTGGCAGCCGTTATAAAGTATTTTTCATGTTGACTTTCCAGAAAACAATTTTAAAAGATAAGACAACAAAGTGTTTCAATATGAAAGAATATCTAAAGAATTACTTAATTTTCTTTCAATACCAAGACAAACGAGTGTTAGACGTCAAAGTATTTGTTAGTCTATTTCCTGAACCTATAACACAGCAATAAAACGCTTATTTGTATTCTGTCTGTTCACTGCAATGCTCCTAAGGTTCATGATCTCTGAGACGTCTAGTTTATTTGCTCTAAAATCACCCTGATTCAAATATAGACACCCTGTCTATATAGGTATAGGTAGGTTAGTGTTCACATAACTAACACTAAAGTTTTTAAAGAACGCACTCTTTTTAAGGGTCGGTTGCTCGCACATCAGTTAAAGTTATAGTCAAAGTTAACTTAACTATTACCATGCTTTGACTGTAGAGTCACTTTGACGATGACCGATCTCCCTCGGTTGGTTATGGTTACGGTTAAAATTTTAGTTAAAGTGACACGAGAAACCCAGTTTGCTTTCTTTCGGCGGTTAATATGCGGCGGTAATATAGTTAACTTTGAATATAAATTTAACTAAAAAGTACGAGCAACCGACCCTAAGAAGCATAATAAAGATTTTTTCCAAATACAATCTGTAACAAACGGTAAATTTAGTTCGTATTTTTTTTTGTAAAATTCGATCAGTGGCTCTGAAATACATAATTAATTAATCATGTCCTTGCATATTGAGGTTATAATGATAACCGACATGGCACAGTGGTTAAGATGATCCGCTGGCTTAGATCGTTATCACTAAATAATATATTGCAATTTTAGCCTATCTTTTACGAACAATTATTTAAACAACACAAAAAATCTAACCGTAATAATACAACACATTTCAAGATAGGTTTCAGTATTTCAGAAGTTTTTACAGCGCTCAGAGCGCTCGATTGGGCAAACACCTCGCCTTATAGAATACTGCAGCCAAATATCTCTACATGCACGTACGTAAAATTGCCAGAGCTTATCGAAAATGAGGTTAAGGAGTTTAGAGGTCTCGGTAACGCTTCTGGTGTTCAAACGTCAATAGGTTACGGTATCTTTTTGCTACCAGCGGCGGTCCACCGTATGCTTTTTGCGGTCTTTATTCTAAATATATAAAAAGAAAGCGTGACTGATTGACTGACTGACTGATCTATCAACACCCAGCTCAAACCACTGGAAGGATCGAGCTGAAATTTGACATACAAATAGCTATTAATATGACCTAGGCACTAAGGCGATCTTTGCTCAGTGGTAGTGACGTCGGATACCGAGACGAAGGTCCCGGGTTCGAATCCTACAATGAGCTTGAGCTTTCGGTGAAGGAAAACATCGTGAGGAAACCATAGCACGGTGGTAGGGTACTTTGTAGTACCCGCATGGCTGGCTACCACCCTCAAGTTGAAAATCTGTCACCAAGCACCTTTCGGTGTGTTCCGACAGCTGCACTTGAGAGCCAGTTCCCTTCTAGGCTTTGTGTGCTTACCATCATCGGTCACATCATCACTGACCACGGTGAGATTGTGGTCAAACCCAGGCCTATTTATAGTAAAAAAAAAAAAAAAAAAAAAAACAAGAAAGGATTTTTGTAAACTCAATACCTATGGGGACAAAATAGGGGATCGCGAGTGAAACCGCGGGGCGGAAAGCTAGTGTAAGTATGAAATTAAATTTCGATATCTATTTGGTTAGACTGGGTGACTTCAAAATCCGAACAAGATAATTTGAAATTAGTGGTCCCATAGTAAGAGTTGATCACAAATAAAATTATGAGTCACCTTTTTTATACCTACAAGCTAATTCCTGCCCATAATTAGACGAAACTTCCTTGAAACTACACAAGATAATGCATACCTAACCTATGCACTAAACTCATACGCTTAGTAATAGTGGAATCGTGTAGACTTTCGTCGAGTACACACAATACAGCTTTGTATAATGAATCCGCAACGTTTGCCAAACTGCTTTGCGTAAACAAAAGCAACAGTAGGTACCTTTAAAAAGCTTCTATATGTTGTTGGTAATAGTTTACGTGTCATGTTGGGTTTGCATTTTAATTTTATTGAGTTAAATTTTTTTTACATCTACACTTTAAATATTTAATATATATTATATTTATATTTTATTAGACTTGTACTTGACTTGCATTTTATCGGCGCATACGGATGTGGTAAGTATTTTATTGTCCGCCGCATAAATAAACTAAGAGTTACTGCAAGCTATGGAACAAGCTGTGCTTCGAATTTAATTCGGCAAATGATTTAGATGTCAAGATTTGTGTACATCATTACTTATTGCAAAATTGTTATAAAATTAGAAGCAAACATAACTTGTGGTAAGTATATTGTAAGTATCTACCAAATGTATTAAAATTAGTATTCGCAAATTACTCCGATAAGCTAAATGTTAGTATAGGAGTACGTAGTATATTATTTATTCTATGGTAGGTAACCTAAAACTATAATTATATTTATTTCTCTTCTAGAGGATGGGATGGGAGCACCAGATACATTTCATAGAATAAGCATACCTATGCGTCGTCTCCAACTTCGTACTAACTAGCATTTGTGGGTTTTGATGGCATTATTAACTAAACTATACACGCCTCTATCTACTTCCACAATAGTTTATGAACAGGATAACATACATACATATAAGGCCAAACTGAAAACATGTTAAATGCTAATTGTTTAATTTTAATACAAAACAGAAATAATAAGGAAAACTTGCAAAATTTTATCCAGTTTTGTCGTGCTTACATACTTACTTATATTAGGGAAAATTTAATAAAGTTTATTTAATAAACTATTGTAGGCTATTTGCTGTACAGAAGAAATTCCCTTCAGATTATAACATTAAAATATGCTTGTACTCGATTCGAATGTAATGACCATCAGATTTTTTTATTGTTATATAATGTAACATTGCAAAGAATTATTGTCCTTAGTAGTAAAGCGTAGGATTCGTCATGGGTGGATTTAATTTATGAGACACTAAGGTCGATGTTCACCGACTAGAAAACGGTCCGATAAATTATAATCGGGTGTTTACCAAGAATTTTCGTAGGAAAAAGTTAAGTAAAAAAAGTAAGTACACTAATGTAATTACTTCAATATTAATGTTGTTGAGTAAGTTATGTTTTCCATCATACTTAGGCAGTTAGGTAAATTGTGGTAAGCAAAGTACGCGTTAATCTATTACTGTTAAAAAATACTTAGATTTATTAGTCATTGTATTGTAATTATTCAGTTATCGTATTAAAACCAAAGGGATCGGTTAATTAGTCATTTTACAACTGTTACAAGATATCATTACATAAGTAGAACGTTAAATACAAGAATGATTCGTAACATGTACCTTTTATTAGCTCCACTTGCAACAAACAATGTCATAAAATCTTAAGTAAATTTCCGGTTGCTCGTACATTTTAGTTAAAGTTATAGTCGGAGTTAACTTAACTATTACCATGCTTTGTCTGTCACTTTGACGATGACTGATCTCCCTCAGTTGGTTATGGTTACGATTAAAATTTTAGTTAAAGTGACACACACGAGCAGCCCAGTTTGCTTTCTTTCGGCGGTTAAAGTTAACTATAACCGTAACCTAACTATAACCTTGCTATGACCGCGCTTTTTGCAACCGACCCTAATTGTCGTATCAAAATTAAACTAGGTATGTATCTTATGAAATTTGTAAGAGCTTTTTGAAAAAAGCACAGTTAAAAAGCTAAATTAGACATCGAGTACGTGACATCATAATTAACTTTTATTCCTACTGGTCCCTGCGTCATTTCCAGTTGAGTCTTTTATATATATAAAGCTATATAAAAAGCGAATTACTCTGACTCACTGACTAATCTAATTACTGACGACTTTAAGAAGGTGGACAGACTGGGTTGGATGCAGGTGGCGAAACGTCGGAAGAGGCCTATATCCAGCAGTGGATTCAAACTTGCTCATGATTATGATGAACTGACTAATTACCAAATCTCGTCAACTTTGAGACTAATTTAAGCTTCCTAATATAACTCCGTGTATCAGCCGCACTATAGGTATATGAGCTGTCAGTGACTTAATTTTTAATATCTTTCAGTAGCATTTAATTTAGGTACTACTTAGGGCCGGTTGCTCGTACATTTTAGTTAAAGTTATAGTCAAAGTTAACTTCTTTGCTTGCCTGCTTTCAAAGCAAACTGGGTTGCTCGTGTCACTTTAACAAAAATTTTAACCGTAACCATAACTGATCGAGCGAGATCGGTCATCGTCAAAGTGACTCTACGGTCAAATCATGGTAATAGTTAAGTTAACTTCGACTATAACTTTAACTAAAATGTACGAGCAACCGGCCCTTGTGTATTTCAAAATACAATGGTAATGTAATTTTGTGTTGACAGCAAACATTTTGTACAGGCAGTCGGTGTCCAAAGTCTTCAATTGTTATTTCCATTTTCTGATATTTTATTCAATAAGTAATGTATAAAATAAATAACATTGCCCGAACAGTGATGACGGAACGGTTGAATGCAGATAATGCGAATTTACATCGTTGTGTTCCAGGCGGATGGACATGTCGAAAACACAACAATTGACTGTTTGCAACAGATACCGAGCTTATGGACGTCAGTATTCATGTACAGCTTTCGTTTAATAATAAATTTTATAACTAAGTATGTAACTAGCTTTCGCATCGCGGTTTCAGCCGTGGTATATCGGATTTTATAGGTAATTTTTCATACCTTGGGACATGTTATTGGAGTTTCCGTAGGATCCCTACCTTTTTGAAAATAAATTTTAACTGATGGTACTCAGTGATAATATTGCATTCTTCTGATGAAAGAAGAATTTATTTCTGGTGAATTCTTTTGAATTTATCTTTATGCCAAATATCACGTAAATCCGTTACTTGAATGCTTCATGAAAGAAAAACAAATGAACAGACTTCATTAAATATTGTTAAGTTAGGATTGTAGCTGACCTGTGCGGAGCAGTTTTTTTGATTACCATGTTTCACTAAACACTATTCATTTCAAGTGAGTTAAAACGTAGTGTTTTCGTTTTAATTATGTCTACAAATTACATGTGTCAGTAAGCAGCTCAAAGCTTCACTCACACTCCAAGAGACACCTGAGACGTTATTCCCATCCTTATCATTCAAACATCAAATAAAGGGCAGCATCTCTCTCGGGGAGCTTAAAGTGCATACAATCCTCGCAAGGGTGTCGCAGTCACGAACTCGCTATTTTGGTACCAAGTACGTGATGGTACTACCTACTTTTATATACCTAACTTATTAGGTTTTACTCTATGCCACTAGTTGGCACTGCTAATAGCTATGTTGCATGTATATTTCTAACTAGCTGACCCGGCAGACCTTGTCCTGCCCTGAGAACAAAAATAAAACTGGGACCTACAAACCTATCCCTACCTACTTCTATCTACCTCTACCTGCCACTACCTACCCCTACCTACCTTACCTACCTACCCTACCTACCTACCCTACCTACCTACCCTACCTACCTACCCTACCTACCTACCCTACCTACCTACCCTACCTACCTACCCTACCTACCTACCCTACCTACCTACCCTACCTACCTACCCTACCTACCTACCCTACCTACCTACCCTACCTACCTACCCTACCTACCTACCCTACCTACCTACCCTACCTACCTACCCTACCTACCTACCCTACCTACCTACCCTACCTACCTACCCTACCTACCTACCCTACCTACCTACCCTACCTACCTACCCTACCTACCTACCCTACCTACCTACCCTACCTACCTACCCTACCTATCTACCCTACCTACCCTACCTACCCTACCTACCCTACCTACCCTACCTACCTACCCTACCTACCTACCTACCCTACCTACCTACCCTACCTACCCCTACCTATCTACCTACCTCTGCCTGCCACTACCTACCCCTACCTACCCCTACCTATCCTATGTCCTTCTCCTGGCTCTAAACTACCTCCCTGCCAATTTTCAGCTAAATCGGTTCAGCCGTTCTTGAGTTTTAAGTGGAGTAACTAACACGACTTTCTTTTATATATATAAGATTACATTGACTCCCCCCCCGTACCCCAGTGACGCTTACATGGAGCCTACATCGCATGCTGGCTAGCTGAGCGCGGTGAGCGACAACCACGCGACTTTTTTCTAATACTTGCATTTTTAAACTCGTGATATCTTCCTAATGAAATGTCCGAATTGAATAATTCAAAAAGTTATAAAAAGGTATTAAAGCCGTCTTGAATATAAAGTAATTTATTTTGATGAGGATTAATACCAAGGTACAAATGAAGAGCCTTTTCAAGAGCCGGCATATATAAATTAATATTTTATAATAAAAAACTGCTTACTGTGACATAACTATAATATTTAGACATATGCTGTCGCGACACTTTTTGTAGATAATGATGAGTTCTGCAAAGTCGTAGTAAATGATTTTGTTCTATCATCAATAGTTTTCGCAGCGCACGCGACGTAAGGAATTTTTCAGGTCATTTTTTTACACCTTATGTTACATTATTGGAGTTTTAGTAAGGATCCCTAATTTTTTTTTAAATATAATATAGCCTATGTTACTCGGGGATAATGTAGCTTTCCAAAGGTGAAAGAATTTTTGAAATCGGTCCAGTAGTTTCGGAGCCTATTCATTACAAACAAACAAACAAACAAACAAACAAATCTTTCCTCTTTATAATATTAGTATAGATAAATTCTTCGTGTATGAAGAACGAGAATTAGATTAACAATGCTGTTATATAATTAGAGCAATCTCTGTTGTAAGGCCTACTTAATTTAAATGAGTTTGGAACGTAAATATTACACTCGGGCTTTATTCAATTACCTAGTAAGTACCGGTAAAGCAGTGGTACTTAACGTTTGAGTAATGAGGACCATTTGACTGACATTTTAACTGGTTTCTATTGGTTTATATGGTAATATACTTGAATCAAGTTATTTCAATCAGTAGAATTAAATAAGTCTTTCTTATTTATGTAACTGAGAAATATATGTTTTTGTGGACCATTTTTGGTATTTTCAAGGACCACCTACATAATATATGAATTTTTTACATAAATAATATACTTAAATAATATAAATAAATATTATGGGACATTCTTCACACACGGCTATCTGATCCCAAACTAAGAACAGCTTGTACTATGCTCGAGGTAATTATTTACGATTACTATCAGTACAGATTAGGTATCCAACTTTATTCATCATAAATTTATGGAATAGAAAAGAAAATTTCAACAATTTCCTTTGGTAATAAAAGTATTATTGTACATCAGAACAGCCCTTTTGTAAGTACGACCAGAAGAATTGCCTGGTTGAGAGCCGTCTGCGTTCGCCAATTTGTCTGGTTCGTATGTTGAAGCCAACAGGGTCATGTAGTCCTCTCCAAAAAAAACCTCTCTTCAAAACTGCGTATTAGATTAAGACGACGTTATTAGGGTAAGTGTAAAGCAAATAAACGTGACATACCTTGTGATAGGTCATCACACTATGACGTAAAAAAACATTCTCGAATAGGTTGTAGAGGACTACAACAACAATGGTCAGTTTATTCACTCACTCCAATATTTGTCCTGTAACGTAATTACTAAAGATACCTACGGTATGCTCCATATCAAATTATTATGAATAATGCATGTCCGAATATGGAATTTTAAATTTGGCTTACGTAAACCATTGTCTAGTATTGCCTAGCAAATCACTGACCCCAACCAAAGTCAAACGACTTAGGTCCAATAAGACTAGAGGGGCTAATGTCACCAAATTTGCCACTTCATCTTATACATAATATTAATTTATACATTACATGAGTGGTAGTTTTGTATTTATTAATTCATTTCAGATCTGAAACTACTAATGTGGCAAAATTAGCCCCCAGAATGAGAAGTGTAATTAGGGGCAGTAGACTTTATATTCAGATGTTAGCTGATAAATAATTAGTTTTTAACAACAACATTTTAGTATACAAAGACAATAATTACTATCATAATAATTTTAAAATAAACAAGCAATAAATAAAACATAATTTAATTTATTTGATAATTATATTGGAATATGTGCCTTCGTAAATTAATAACAAAGCTTCATTTTTCAGATGAAAATTTCACAATCATAGCCTGTAGAAATCTTACAGGTAACTCTAGCATAAAATCTTCAGTTTTTGTGCACGTTTTACATTTTCTTGCAAATTCAATATTTTATTAAAAAATATTGCATTTTATTGCAAAGTATTTACATGTAAGTACCTACAACGTATTATTATGTGTACATATGGGGATGCCCTGTTTGCTGAAGCGTTAATTTATTATTATTGTATCTGTTTTCCCATTAATATTATTATGACTAACGTGCTTGTAATAAATGCCATATTTATTAAACACAACATATTGAACAACAAACATTCAATCTATAGCTATAATCCATCGACTTGATCAGTTTAAATAACCCAAGAGGGTTCGAATGTCATTTAGATAAGCATTCGTATGCATAAATCTGTGTGTAATTATTCTACATAAATAAATACCTATTTATTACAACAATATACATTATATGCATATCTCTTTTTATCTGGCTGTCTGTGAAAAATGTCCCAGGATATTATAATTATTAATTAAATTTTCAGACACCTCCCTGGGAAACATTTAATGTGTCCCAGGGAAACATTAAATGTTGCAAATAGTCCATTGTCCAGTTTTGTTTTCATGCAAATATTTTATACACGTGTAAAAGTTATTATTCATAGAAAGTAAACAATTCGCCTGGATGAATGAGAGCCTTTCAGTCCAGGTGGAGACAAAGATCGCAAAGACAATGAGCCGTGTCACATTGTACTGAAAAGGTGTTGTTATCACCGCTGGAATTCGGGATCCTAGTTTATTCAGGTTCCAATGTTAATATGTGAATGAATGAATACAAAAATGATATATGAATGAAAATATATTTTATTTAAAAGATAAGCTGAGGTCGCACATATTACTGGGGCTATTTTGAGTTCCTTAACATGACATGTGGAATATTTTATCCGTCTCATGAGTCATCACAAATCCCCGGCTATCTCATCTCTCAAATATTATAAACTATAGCTGACCTGACAGATGTTTTCCTGTCTCAATTTCACGTTCATACAAAAATTCCAGGGTAAAAAGCAATTTCGTATTTAGGTAATTTCCGATTTTTTAATTTTTCCAGGCAACTTTATACAAATTCCTGAAAAGCTTATTCTAACTATAAAAAACTGTCGACAAATAAACTGGCCTATTTGGGCCAGCCACTTACTAAAGATGCGCTTACCAAGGATTTGCATTCACGCAGTAGAGTAAAAATAATAAAAAATACTTTCATACATATATTTTTAGATTTTCGTAGACCTTACAACATTTTTTAATCCTATTGCTGGTGGTCTTATATGAAGTTAGTGCCTAGCACTTAACACATTATGTGAGAGCAGCAACCGATAGTTCGCTTGCCTACATTGCAAGTACAATAATAATATGTTATGGCTTCTCGACTATTTAATCTCCTATTCCACCCAATGTTCTCAAGTCTCACCCGGGAATTAAATGCAAGAAGCCCAAATAAAGCAATAGACCAAGAAGCTTAGAAAAGAAAATAGGAGTTTGTACCATGAAGACAACCAGATTTTCAGAATAATAGGCAAGCCGTGGTGTTTCCCGACTTCGTGGTATAATGAAAAAAAAAATAGTAACCAACTAGGCTAACAGTATCACCACTATCTATGGTTTCCTCACGATATTTTCCTTCACCATAACTTTAAACCTACAAACCCATGACTTCGTTACGGCATTTCACTACGTTATCATCGCTACAAATTGCATTGACGTAATATAAAAACACACTACGTATAGCGATTTTTAATTGCCTCCTATGAATGGCAGAATGTGTCACCTGTGGATGACGTTTGCAGTACCTAATTGATGACGTATCCTACATAAATTAAGTTATCTGACGTTTCGAGTAGCGTTATGCGCGGTGCACATTGGCGGACGGCATGGCAGAGGATTTAAAATGTATCAATTGAATTTAATAGTTATCCAATTGAAATAGGGTA
Source organism: Tethea ocularis (assembly GCA_963555595.1). Lineage (NCBI taxonomy): Eukaryota > Metazoa > Arthropoda > Insecta > Lepidoptera > Drepanidae > Tethea > Tethea ocularis. The sequence goes on along the minus strand of OY741970.1, from coordinate 3,718,157 downwards.
TATATTTCAACCAGCGATGCTCTAGAGAAAATTGCGCCGCGATACTCCGAGACAGATCACCGAGCATTGAAATATATACCTAATTTCGATTGTATTAGGTACTCTGTCAGTGCCTTGTATACAGTCAGCAACATATATATCATGACAATAGCAAAAAAGATACAATACAAATATTCAAATTAGGTACACTAAAACTATCCATGATGTAGGAATGTAGGTATACTGTATAGTAGATACTATCTATACTAATAATAAAGATTTATCACTAATAGGAAGCTACGTTATCCCCAAAGGTTATAGGCTACTTTTTATCCCGGGACACGAGTGAAGCCGCGGGGAACAGCTAGTGTTTTATAGTCTAGTTAGGTTGCAGACTGTACCCACTATATTAATTTACTCTAAGTGCACTAGTGCACCCTTCGTAGTTCTATGCTCTATTAAATAGAATATTAAGTGGCATAGTTTAGGTTTGAAAGTATATTAAAAGGTTTTTAGGATCCACTTAGGGTGGGTTGCTGGTACATTTTAGTTAATGTTATAGTCAAAGTTAACAGCTTTGACCGTAGAGTTACTTTAACGATGACCGATCTCCCTCGGTCGATTATGTTTACGGTTAAAATGTTAGTTAAAGTGACACGAGCAGCCCAGTTTGCTTTCTTTCGGCGGTTAAAATTAACTATAACCATAACCTTACTATGACCGCGCTTTATGCAACCGACCCTTAGTTTCCACTGTTATAAGTTTGGTCCAGATTTATTCATTGGATCGTTTAGGTAAAGTATATAGAGAAGTACTTGAAACCAATCCCTGCTGAATTCGTTTTGGTGAATACGGATCAAACTTTCCGCAATGAAGACAGGTTGTGATTTAGTACGAGTATAAGGATTTTATAACTTTTTATACTTCAGAAGAAAGTACGGGCCTGCCATGCTATATATTCATATTTTAATCTTAGCAGTAAACTATAATATTTACAATTATTTACAACAAATATACAAACTACATATAAAAAAAATCCTCGAGGCGGCCGCTGCTGCCGATCAACGGCAAGGTTCCCAGAAGGCTGGCAGCGTTCCCTCTTTGGATGGCCAAGCTAACGCGTTGGCGGAAAAAGCTCCCCGTAGCAGTAAACTATAACTAATTGCGCAAATCTTGTGACATAATTGTTTAGATAACTTACATTTGTGACTCCTTCACGCATAAATGGCTGAATTAATTCCGTTGTAAAACTAGGCATGATAATAATATTCTTTTTCCGGGATAATATAAGATCCCTTCGGAAAGCAGAGTGAAAGAGTAGGATTTTTAATAAATTAAAGCTCGCCTTTTATTTATTTGTAGGTATTATTTACTTTTTCGGGTTTTTTAGTCTCAATATTATATTTTTTTAAGCTAAAAACATACAAAAATAAACGATTGTAGTATATATTTGATCTAAAAACCAAACAACTTTTCACACTTCCTTTCTGAAAATAGTTCGATTTTATGCAAATAAATTGTTTTAATTTGATTTGAAAAATAATACATAATTTATTGACTGACCATCTAGATTAACTAACTTACATAGTATTATCTACAGTGTATTTTATAGCTACAAGGCTGTATCCATTAAGCTATTAACCCAAAAACTGGGACATTATTTATTGCGAACATTAATTGACGCCAATATGGAGCGCCGCTTTGTATGATAGATCGACGAAAAAATTTACTTGTAATCCATTTTCTTTCAATTATTTTTTTTATGTTGATTTAAAGGGAACGAGTTTCCATGCATAATGTTTTCTATCATAGGTTTTTGTGTGAAATGATCCAAGAATAGGTACTTACTGGTTTTAAAAAAAATAAAATATGACTTCTCTACATACCTACATAATAGGAATGTTGTACGAGAAAATTGTGAAACTTTACTGCAGTTTATTTCACGAGTATGGGTTAGTACTTATTCTTTTAGATATACATTTGCAGATTTTAGGTAAATGACAGTTAAATAAATAATTATGTTTTTTATACTACTGGTAGCAAGAAGCTTACTGCCCACCTGATGGTAGCCTATAGACGCTTGCAACACCAGGGGTATCATGTCGCGTTGCCGACACAGTATTCAGGCTAAACAGATAAATCTAATGCCCCGCAAGACAAAGTAATTACCTATTGATAAGCGGGTATGTCATGCATCGCACAAGCCTTCATGTACACATTTGACCTACAGATGAATGTTACAGTTGCTACAGATAAAAAGTATCCTATGTGTTAATCCAGGTTATAAACTATGTGTTTTCCTAATTTTATCCAAATCCGTTCAGTAGTTTTTGCGTGAAAGAGTAACAAAGATCCATCCATCCATACTCACAAACTTTCGCATTTATAATATTAGTAGAATTGGTTGCGAAGGGGTCGTGGTAACCCAAAACGATATCGTAGCATGAAACGACATTTAAAAGTCAAGTGCCATCTGTCGCATTCCAAGTTTCTGCAATATAAGATTTTTCAATTTGTTTGATAATTTCACCGCTGCCTGTAGTATAAGTTAAATTTTTATATTGTAAACAAATAAAATTTACGTTGTATATGTTTATTTGTTTGCGTCATATTTTGTGACTAATTTTACTGCACAAGTAGGTACCTACTCCTCCAACGATTTCCACAACGAACGCTATATGGTCGGTTGCATCCAACAGCTCTGATCTATTTCACTCCACTAATTGGCATTGTTTGTTATTATGTAAGTATTAGGTAGGTACTTGTTTCCGCCCCGCGATTCAACTGCGTTCTCAAAGGATCTTATGTTTTCTCGAGATAAAATGTATCCTATTATATCAGGGGTTCCCAATATTTTTTGAACAACGTGACGTATACCTTAACGCCCCGGGGCGTCGCGACTCACAGTTTGGGAACCCCTGCTATATATGCGATTGAGTCATAACACAGAATAAAGATGTAACCAGTACGGAAACTACCTACAAACGTTCGAAACGTTCGATACGGCTGTTTGAACTCTGCTTCAACAAAACCGGAGCTATCATTTTTTAAACTTCCTGGTGATTTTGAAGGTGAGAATAAATTTATTGTTTTAAAATTGTAATCGTCTGTGTGATCGATCATAATAAATTCGTAAAACATTACACAAAATACAAATCTAAGATGGCGGCTGCAATAGATTATAATATTATTATCAACTAAGACGTCACGGGTATTGTTTTTATGGTTTTCGAAGGTGTTGAAGCCGTTGGTGCTGTCAGTATAGAAATCAAAGATGGCGGCAGCAATAGATTATCATCTTTTTTTATATGGATGTCGTTTCCATGGTTTTCAAGGGTGTTAAAGCCGATAGTACTGTCAAAATCTAAATTCAAGTTGGCGGCTGAAAGAAATTATCAACTTTTTCATCATGGGTGTCGTTTTTATGGTTTTCGAGGGTGTTAAAGCCGATAGTGCTATCAAAATGTAAATAAAATAGAATAGTATTTTTTTACAAAAGTTGTGTGAGTGTACCTTCCTCCTGAGTTTAGCAGCTTGTTCTTTTTGTTTATTAAACCCACACGTTTTCTAATAAAAACGACATCGCGGTACGGTTAAACCCGAAAATACGTGACAAACACCCGTAAACAGAGCTCATGAGCCTTGCCCGCGCGCCACCTGCGGAGCATACCGCGCGCCAAACCGCGGCTCGCGTACGCACCCGCCAAAACATGTAAAAGGTTATGCCATAATGATAAATTAGTGACCTACCAAAAAAAACATAGATCTACAAGTTGTGTGTCAATATTAAACTGTTTTCCGTATTTTAAACTATCGAGAGTAACCGACACCATGAGATACCTACCTATTATTTTATTTGTAAACTAGCTATTTCAATTCGATTAATTTATCACTACAAAACATTGAATGTTTTAATTTAAAAAACAATACCATAAAATATTAAAAGTGATAACCCTACTGTTTCAACGGAGCGTAGGTTATTATTTTATCAACTAGGCTTAGTTTCCATACTGGTCTATATTTCTACTGTGGTCATAAACCTAAACTTCACATTTTTGTCCATGTCTTCTTGTTAAACCTCATATACAATTTATTGTAATTATAATACATACGGGATAGGCCCCAGTAGATATATAAACTATGTTTAGGTTAAGTACTGGAGCAAAGTATTGCCTACGAGAAGATAAACAATGAGTAAAATGTACTAATTTGCTATTATCCTTATTGAACATTTATGTATTCTATAAATATCCCGGTGAATTCTATATATCAATTGACCACAATACGAAAATTAAATTAACTATATTTACAGCCAAACATTAGGTATAAAGCGGGCCTTATAATATACATGACTATTTTACGCCCGACGTTTCATTCGCTAAGATAAACCTCGGATAAGCTATTCCTGTGATAAGTCTATATAATAACTAATCTAATTTCAAAATATATGAGATGCCATTTGAAAAATCAGCCGTAATTTTTATGACAAAAACTGTGCTTTTTCTCATAAAAGCACAGTAGCTCATTCTAAAGTATCTATGTTACTGTACAGTCACGAGAAATATCGAAAATACGTTTCCATCGCTTCGGAATACACTATATTTTATTTCACGAAATTTCTATAAATCATATCTCGAAATTTCTATAAATATCTAATAAACCGATCTCTCAATATACTTAGCAATATCATTAAAGTAGAAACATCAAAACAACTCTGTACCAGCAATATAGCTATTTATATTTCACTGAGACAATATTTTATCTCAGAAATGAGTTTACTCAGTATCAACAGTAGAATTAATCGCAAATAATCGCAATGGTTTTTATATTATATGTGTGCTAGAACTAATCCAAATTAAACATAAGTAGTTCTATTTGAAAATAGTGTCTATTTTCGTTATTGATATTTTTTCAAATTTATACAAAAATTGCGTTATTTGTTAGTATAAAAAACCGGACAAGTCTGACTCGCGCACGGAGGGTATCGGAATTTCCTATGGTACTTTATATACCATGGACTTCTTAGGTTTACCTGTAATCAATAGGTAAATAACTACTTGACATCTGTATTTTTTCAAATTTTTTGGCCCAGTATTGTTTGAGATAATGGGTCAATTTTCGCCTAACGATTTATCTTAGTAATATAAAAAAACAAAACATTTAATCCTCACAATGAGCCCTTTCATGTGATATGTGTGACACACAATATAGTTTGCAAAACTTTTTGAAAACTTTCTAATTTACCCCCCAAAAGTAGCCCACATGTTTGAAATTCATTTATTTACGTAAGAGTTCACTGACTTAGAAATGTGTCAATTCAATCCAGTCCAGTATTTTCGGACAGACAGACGGACAGACGCACGAGTTATCCTATAAGGGTTCCGTTTATTTTCTTTTCAATTTCGGAACCCTAATAACAAATTAAATGTATCATGAGGTATCAGTAGGTATACTAAAAAAAATGTGTTCAGTTTTATAAAGCAGTTTATTATAATTATGTAAATTACAAATATTAATTAACCTTCTCATAACTTAAAGCTAAAAACTAGATTATGTACAGGCGGGATATAAAAGTATTTGAGCATAGTACTACTTCTTACATCATATTCACAAATAACACTTATTTACAGTCAAGTCACTTAATGGTTGTACCTACATACTCGTACATACAATAACCAATACAAAACGTGAATAATAATATATTTTGAAAACATAGTAAGTGTATGTTTCTTGATCGCTATTGTTAAAAACATGCCATAATAAAATAAAACTCTCGTAACTCAAATCATGTACCTAAGCATGATATTAAGATTGAAAAAAAAAATCTATTTTTTTTAAAGACAAGGTGTCAAGCTCAAGTTACATATTTTTGAAATCAGATTATTTTCTGAACACCTATTGGTTAGCTTTGATTAAAGAATTGAAAGTATCTCAAAGAAGAAATAAGATTTTAGTTTTAATTCTTGATTATTATAGGTACATATATTTGAACAATCCCTGCAAGTCACACAGGACTGGTTGTGTTGCACCGTGTGCAGACTGCCATTTAAATTTATGTGCCAGCCAACGCAATCGATAGTTCCAAATTTCTGAGAATGAGCTGATTAAGCAGTAAGTCCACAATTACTTACGAAAAGTCCACTTGTTTGATTAATCATCACTTTTTAAACCTGTGAATGTGGGCATTTATATAACTGGGTTCTGTCTCTATATCATCGGCTGAGATAGGCGTTACATATCTTCCGTTCATAATTGGTATTATAACATTTTGCCTAGGAGGACAATCATAAACTGGTGGATCATATTCGTCATCACTCGAGACTTTAACAGGTGTACGAGGTGATGGTAATACATCGTAAACTTCCAATTCTGGTGTAGATGCAGTTTTGCCATAATTTTTAGCTTCGGCCAAAAGTTCATTTAGATTCCTTAAGCTCGCTGTTTCATCGTGACTGTTCTTTGATGATAATGTATATTTGATGATCTGATCAATCTGATCTTTCCGCATAATAGATTCATCGGGTACCTTCTTATTGCGTCTCTTTGGATTAAACCTGTTGTCATTCTCAATTCGTGCTGGTGATTGCTGTAGTGAAGGGGTATCTACCACATCACCTATTGCACTGTTTATGGTCAATGTACTTTCATTTGTATAAGGATTATCGTAGCTGTTAATCTTGCGCAAAGACCTCATGTCGTTTGAATCTTGTCTTTCATATTCGCTCTTTTCGTATTTCACGTAGGTATCTTGGGTTGAAAGCCTTTTGAATGGGTTGAATCTTTGTCTCCAGAGGGTGAATATTAAACCAATTATTATTAAAAACATCAATATCATAACTAATCCAATTATGTATATGGAATACGTAGGTAACAAAACAAAACCAGGTACATCTGAAAAAAAAACATGTGTTAAGTAGGTACTTATAAGACACCATATTACAGAGACGCAAAGTATTTTTGTTTTTATATGGTTAAAGGTTTTATACATTTTTGACAGTATAATGAAGTACGTAATCAATAATTTCAGATAAAGTTGTAAGCAATAAGAGAAGAGATTCAAAGAATTCAAATAAATAGAAAATTTGTGTTCAATTGAAATTTAAAAATATAAATATGTACTTACTTGCTTGTCTTTTTGATCTAGATTTAATCGGGTTTGTATTCACGTCTGTGATAACTAAAACTAAAATTAAAATAACACATTTTCTTAACATTTTTGCTGCAACAGTCACGATGCTAGCTAGTTGTACACAAAACTAAACTACAATGGTTATTATTGAAAGTATATTTAACATGAGCAAAACTAGAGGATAATCATCAAACAAAAATTTATTCAACACTGAACCTTAGTGCAGAGAAATAAGGACTTTTATTGATGCTAGAATAATTGAAGCTCTGACAAATAGTAGGTACCTATTAATATTCCTGCATTTTCCTTTAGCAGTTTCCTTTTGATCATCATTATTATATGACATAAAGTAATTAATTGTACACGTATTAATTCATATAAATTTGTCAAAGCCTTGATAAAATTAGGTATAATTGGAACGATTTTTTGATACACTCATTCCCTCAATACGTGAGACGGTTTTGAGGAAGCCTTGTCAAACTCTGGTTGTAACCGTCACTTTTTCGTCATTTAACAGAAAGAGAAAACCTGAGGTTTGCTAAACTTCCTATATATTATCACACGTATTATGGAGTATATAGTTCGTATCTTTATTTATTAGAGCAATGTTTATTAGTTAAGTACTTCCATGTTTCTGGTAGGTGTGAAAGAAATTAACCAAAATATATACCTAACAAATAACGAATACAACTTTTGATGAGCAAACCGTATGGTTAATGTTTCGTATCTGTTTGGTTATTGGACTGGAAATAGTATTATCGATTTAGTATCGATTACAATTTACATTCAACAAATAATAAAGAATCCGATACGATCCTTATTATTTGCAAATTCCTTGTTATTTGCACTGAGGTATATTACTACGTATAGAGAAGACGCCACATGTTCCTTTCACGTGCAGCTATCTGGCCGCACTTCACTTAGTTGCTTAAACACAAAACGTATGTGCCAAGAAAAAGCTCGGCGCTTTCGACTTTTGGGTCGCGAAAAACTACACTGTTTGACGACTAATTTATTGTTACAGTGCTGCACCGAATACCTAATAACAGAATGGAGCAAGACCATTCCTTATAATAGCTTCTCTATACGTAGTAATATACCTCAGTGATTATTTTTCTTTCTGTTTTTTGTTTTGTTGTGTCTTCTTATGTAGGTAAATACTACTAATATTATAAATGCGAAAGTTTGTGAGAATCGATGTAGATATGGATGGATGGATGGATGTGTGTTACTCTTTCACGCAAAAACGAAACTAAACGAATTTGGATGAAATTTGGAACACAGATAGATTATAACCTGGATTAACACATAGAATACTTTTTATCCCGGGAAAATATAAGATCTCTCGGAAACGCAGGTGAAACCGCGGGGCGGAAGCTACTATCCCATAATTGAATAAATTTTGACCATAACGTTTAATATTCCGGAGTTGGGTGTGAACTCAAGTGAATTATTAAAGGGAAATGAAGGATGATGGGTTGGCATTCATGGCCACGCATGTTAATGGACTGATTTCCTAAAGGGCGAACTATACGAATGGAAGATGGTGATCTCTTGGGATCATTTAGTATTTCAGCTCCTGTTTTTTTACCACAATCTCTGCACGGTCAGTGATGATATGGCTGACGGTAAGCACACAAAGCCTAGATGTTACTAGCTCAAGCTCATTGCAGAATTGGAAACCTCGACCTAAGTCTCGGTATTCGACGAAGCTACTACTGAGCTTTCCAACAGCTGCACTAGAGCCAGTTCCCTTCTTAGCCATGTGTTCTTACCACCTTTGGCCACATCATCACTGGCCACTCATACGGCGATATTGTAGCCAAATACAGGTCTATGGTAGGTACATAGTAAAAAAAATATAATTAGTGTAAAAAGTCAAACCCAAACAACATTTAGGTCACCTAAACTGAATAGTTTAGGTCCTGATAAAGCAATGTCACATGCAAAAAAGTTTCATTCAAATCCATTCAGTAGATTTTATGTGAAAGAATAACAAACATCCATACATCCTCACAAACTTTCGTATTTATAATATGAATAGGATTGTTTCCCTACAAACTATTAGTATTACTAGAATACATGTATAAATACCTACAGGAATATATACAGGTAATTTGGTTTTATATACCTACATTTTAGGTAGGTACCTACCTATAATATTACTTTAAAAAATATTTTACAGAACATTTAAATCAAATAATTCACTAAGAACTTCCATAATCGAATATTATAGGACACTCAATCAAGGAAGTCACAATTAATTTAATTTTGTCCTCATATTACATGAATCATTCTTACCTATTCTATAATTGTATTGTAGTCTCTTGTAGATATTAAAGTCCAGTGCTTTTAGTTACTGAGTACATTTGAGGTGCTGTGCACTGCACAGATGATGCGAGCAAATAAAAAAAATTCAAGCCAAGTGCGAATTCATACATGGTTTCGTTTCATCGTACCAACATTATTTTATTTTCATTATTTGTTGACACTGTCTACTTACCTATTATTCATGAGATTACAGCTGGACGGACCGACGGACGGACGAACGGACAGCGGAAGCTTAGTATAGTATAGCCGTCAGCACTCTTTGGGTACAGAACCCTAAAAAATCTTCGAGTGTAGAAATATTCTTAATTTTAACAATAAAATATACTGCAGACTTCCGCGGAGCAGCGATTTGGCACAAATTTTCTGTTTATAGTTAGGTAGTATTGTTTTTTTTTTTTTCTTTAATTCATTTGATCTTGTTATTCATTCCAATGTTTGTTACATAAATAAATAAATAATTTAAATACAAAAAATATACTTAGTATGATATTTAAAGTACTTTTACCTCCGTATCCTATAGCCGTGAGACGCCTTGTGTTTATTTCCTTTGAATTTCACTAGACTGGAAACTAAACTTTAAGTCAAACAACAGGTGGTGTTATGTTACCGCTTAAATGAGAAAAAACTTCAGCGTAAGTTTTAACAAACGAAGCATTTTCATTAAAATTCAGCTCCCATTCAGCTTTACAAAGACTTCAAACTTTTCGAAGAGTTTTCTAAACGTTTCTCGTTAATTGCACGAGATGTATAACGTGTCCTGTAATCTTTATTACTGTGGTGTTCACAGATTTATTTACTATAAAATTTATTTTAAAAGAAAAATATATTTTATTTTTCTCATCGATCTCATATCTTGTGTAGGTGCAATGCAATACACAATAGAAATCTAGGTACTATCTAACTTTTATTAATCATATTTCTTATTATAGAGACTTTATTCTATAGAAATCTTATTGGTAATATTTTATTGATGAACCAGCCATATATATATCTTATATTGCATCAAAATTATTATTTTCTTTAAATTCTAGATTTTTATTGGCAGCTCGCTTAGGTAATATATCATTTTATTATTTCTTACTAAGTAGTACAACATCCTTGCACGAACTATGACAGGCATATAACATTAAAATTACCTCATTTACTGACTCAACCACGTAAACGGCTGCCCTGAGACCAAGTAAGTCAAGTGCCTTAAGTGGGTAACAATTCTTATTTGAGCCGGGCATTATGTAGCTGCAGTTACGTTCCTTGTTCAGATACTTTTATGATCACTTAATTAAGTTCTTTTCGTGCAATTTATATCTCTTGCATTTCTTGTAGTCAGATAGAATAGACTACTCTGGTAAAATCTCAAATGTTTTTGATATTATCGCTAAGCCTTGTCTTTCTTACATCTTGTGAATCACCAAAACTATTCGTGTATAAATTTAGTTTTGTTGAATCTATCGTGAAATTTCAAAGTCATTGAAAGAAATGTCCTTTCGTCTTATGATATTCATTTGTTCATCGTTAAATGTAAGACATTCTTATAAAGTCACGTACTTAAGTGCACATAAAATTGTCTCCCAGTAAAACAAGCCAGTTGGCGCAGTTTGTCCTGAGTCTGGGTGTAATTATCTATATAAGTATGTATTTACAAAAAAAAAGTAGTATGTGTAGTATATTAGTTATCTGGTTTCCATAGTACAAGCTCTGCTTAGTTTGGGATTAAAAATAAAAAAATAAATTATATTCCCTCTTCTAGATATATTTAGAAATGTAAGTACAAGTACTTGCAAACTAATTTGTAATAATTATTTTGCTCAGCAGTCTTCATGGTCAATGTGAATTATTACGTCTAAATTTATTTCTTCCGTTTGTCTGTCGCAATGTTGATGGAAATCAGCGTACGCGCCGACAGACCACGCGTTTCTCTAAAAATAAAAACTCGCGTTACCCATAGAACTTTATTGCAAACAATAAAGTTCGTCCGTTGAAATTTATCTTTTACGAACTGCCATCAAATAATAGAAATGTTTAAACCTGACACGCTGAACGATGTGCCACGACCTGTTGGTGTTTTTATTACAGTATGAAGCTGAATGGCAAAATGGTGGCAAATAAGAATTATTTTGATCCATTGTTCCATTTAGATTTTCTTTAGTCTCGGCGTGAATGTAAAATATCTAGGTTGGTACCTAATTTATCTACATACTTAATAGATTTACATATGTGAGTATGATAGCTTTTTGTTAAAATATTCTATAATGTCAATTTGTCACGTAGGTATAGGTACTTTGCTACATTATCAATTAACTTTATATTACACCGATGATGGAATTTTGAAAAGTCTGTGCTATTCCTTGTCTACATCATAAAAAAACCTTCTGTTCCAATTTTTTTTTTTAGTTTTTTAGGTCCAAGGTTTTGCGCTGGACGTATATTTGTCAGTCAGTCATTGATTCAGGCAGGACTATTCTAAGTATTGACTGATATTGTATTTTGTTTGTTATTTTTTCATATTACATTTATTCTTTTTTTTATAGGTTTATTACTTATATTCTATTTCAATTCCCATCCAATCTGTATAACTCCCAACCCAAACGAATCCTGCGGTCGGTTTCTTTCTCGAAGTTGTTTCTCCCAACCTGGAGTTCCCTCATTCAGCATGACCTGTGCGTTGAACATGGCCAAGTTCATGTCGATACCACCCCGCCGCGAGGCCTCGTTTAGGTCATGCAGCATCTCGCCAACCTCTTCCAAAGACTCTGCCATAATGACGATGTCGTCAGCAAATCGAAGATGTGAGCCGCTTATTACTCGCCGTTTATATTTATACCAACTGGGAACTGGAACTGAGCCTACATGCTAAGCCAAGTTCATAAGTTCCTGAACCCACTGTGTAAATGAACACATAATAACTTTAAGCTTCAATTTAATAGGTTCTTGGATAAGTTTTTAGATATATAAAATGTCTTCTTTTTTTTTTCAATATATTAAATTAACTATCACTATGTTCGTCCGTTCAAAATACATGACTCGCGGGTTTCGATTTTTTACCAATAGGTATACGTAAAAAGTGGTATACGTGGAGTACAATTTCACTAGCATTTTACTGTCTATAGGTTACTTTATATTATCTTCGTTACAACATACCTAGACATTAGACATTTGGCAAAAAATATGGTAGATACGTGGATATATCTAAGGTATATATTTAATATTCGATCGAAAGCGCGAGTATTGGGCGGGGGCCCCTGTGATCTTTACTATTTTTATCACTATGGACAACGAACAAAATTCATTCTTGACAGCAAGTAATAAAGACTATTTTACTTCGTTTGATAAAATGGAGGTATCCCTAGGTATACCTGGAACTTCAAGTGGTAAGGACATCAATAACATATTTACTCTGGCTAGTGCGAGTTTCACTAGATTAACGAGGAGAAACATAAGCACTGAATATTCCTGTAAACACAATAAAATTTTATGTATAATTAGGTTTTTTTTTAATTTCATTGTACTCACTTCCCCGTTAATGGGAAAATAACTAAAAAGCAAAATTAAACATTTTGTAAAAACCCACGACGGTTAAAAAGTAATAGAAAAAGGATAAAATAATTTAAAAACCCCCGAATTAATAAAAAACCCAAGAATATCCGTCCGGCTCTGCCATAGTTTTGCAGTTTTATAGTAACGTGAATAATTAAAGAATTTTTAGCGCTATACTTATACCCATAATGGATAGGCCGTGCCCCTACAATCAGACACAGATACAGACCTTAGAAGTTGATGATTATACTTATTTTTAATTACAATGAAATTCAAAATAGTGATGGCAGCGCCCCCTAGTGAGTTAGTATCGTAACACCTATTTAAGAACCCTCACTAATCAACTACAAACCCATTACTGAAAACCGCATCAAAATCTTATGTAAAAAAAGATCTTATGTAAGTAATAGCTATTCAAATTGAATAATATATTTTCCCATATTCTAAGTATACTCTATATTTCTAAGTATAGGTATCATTATCAAGAACAAGTCTCAAAGAAAAATACCTTTTTCTCCGTTTACGTGATAGTCATATAACAAAATTTACAAATGACTAATTGGGGATTATTTGACATTTACAACAAATACCATATATAAAATCTTCATATTTCCTCAAGACGGCCACTGTTGCCAACGTTGCTAGAAGGTGTGTAGGTATACAATTAAAAAAAATGTGATACTTGCTAAGTGTTTAATTAAAGAAGTAAGTAGTACGTAGAGAAAACCCTTTGGATATTGCGAATGACAACAAATGGGAGCACGTAAGTAAGGACGTGAGTGCTGTGAAAAATGACTTCAATATGTAGCAACGAAATGCGTTTCAAATCGTCTCTGCCTTGGAAATACGTGATATGGAATAAATAAAGTCTATAAGTTAGTTTATAAATGGCAAACAATGCCATTTTGCAGTTTTCTTACAGGTAATAAATTGAAGAGAAAGCAAAGTATGTCTAGCCTATTTTATTTAATACTAGCGACCTGCCCCGGCTTCGCACAGCTTTTCTGTCTATAATATGCATATATTATACATTTAAACCTTCCTCTTGAATCACTCTATCTATTGCTGAAATCTGCATTAAAAGTTTAGTAGTTTAAAAGATCTAAGCAAACAGAGAGCAGAAGCAACTTCATTTTATGTAAAGAAGTTGTTATTTTATATACACAGCTCTTTTATAACAGGTATATTTATTTTAAATGAAATAGATTTTAAGATAATTTGTACTAAAAAATTACGAAAATCATCAAGTCTTTTGCCCTGCATACTTGCAGCAAGGTCTTGCCGCAAATTCTATCGTGTTAGCCACACAAGTAATTAAGTAGGTACATTGCTTTCTTCTAAACCAGTTACTAACAAAGCGACAGAAAATATAGGATAATGCCATTAAGTATTGCAATACCATAAAAAATAAATAAAGGGCATCTCTCTCTTGTTTAAATTAGTAGGTACATAATAGGGTAGTCAATACATAATACGCTCGCTCCATGATTAGGCATATGAACAAAGATTTCAAAATACTTTTATAATTTAGATTTTTTTACAGACAAATTTCCGATAAAATATATCGGTGCATCTTGATTATTCAGAATTTTTATTTTATTTCATCACATTAACATGACGTTATGTATGTGTGTATCTATGTATGTGATACAATAAATATTCGAATGTAAGTAGGTATATATAATATATAACTTATTATTTTCTCTGCTAATTTCACTTCAACCGAGGTTGAACTAAATTTCTTGTTGTAAATCAATAGCCTAAATATGTACCTAGAGCTCACTAAACTTATGTAATACTTAACACCAGTACCGGCGTTAGGGTAGGGCGCGGTAGGGCTATCGCCCAGGGCGCCAGGCCCACCTTTATTTCTGGTCGCTCATGAGCGAGTCTTGCTATCTCGAGTCTAAATAAAAAATATATAAATAAATTCTCAAGTCTAAAGATAAAATCCCTTTTGTAGGCGGGAAAAGGTTATCACATCTCGCCCAGGGCGCTGGTAGAGCTAAAACCCGGCACTGTTTAACACATGAATTTCATACGTACTTACTTGACGTTTTGAGTTTCACAGGCTTCTTGTGTGTGTTCAATCTAATTTGATACCATTACCGAAGGAACCCCAAAAGTTCCCTAAAGCAAATCATACGAGTCAATGCTGTAAATATATTCTGAATCGAGGATTCAATGCTCATTGAACTATAAAGGAATTGACATTGATGAATGTGTGTAGGTATGTGAGCCTACACAAATGTTTGTCAAAAGATATGTCGATCATTTGCTAACTTAAATACCTCTTGTGTCTATATTGATAAAATAATCTTTACAATTTGCGATTATGATATTCAAACTTTGCGTAAGTAGGTGGATACATTAATAAGGTATTTCTGTGTAGAATATTAGGTGGGCGCAGATAGGCTTTTTTTTGTCCCATCTGACCCCATACAAATTGCAAGGGGTTGGATGGGCTTGAAATTATTTTGGATTCCCATCGGACCCCACGTGGGGCCAGAGTCATGGGGTCCGTTGGTAATCACATTTTTGACAACTAAGCTAGTAAAACTTTTATGCTAAGTTTATCGTTACATAAATATAAATTTTAGACCTAAATATAACTAAAGGTGAGTAATACTTAAATTTATTGATTCAATTAAGCTTGATCGAAGCCTTTATTCCTCGAAACTGAGTGAACGCCAGAGAACAATATTGGGTCAAATATTTACTGAGAGAGAGAGAGAGAGAAAGTTTCATTACACGACACAACTCTCACTACTAGATTGATTAAGCTTTGTTTACTTGTATAATTAGGTTACGTATATAGTTGTATCTATCTACTTAAGTTTCATAATAAGGTACTTAAATGTCTCTGGATATTTTAAACAGTACCTGGGCGAATGGCGTTTTTTTGTCGTGTTTATTTCGGAGATGATACATATAAATACGAATCACATACTTACTTGATATAATAAATATGTATTAATGTTTTTCCATCTTTACACAACAAGTTTTGAGGTAGGTGAGTACTTATCAGTAGGCTTCACAATACCAGCAATATACAAAAATGTACGAGATAGCGCTATATGACATTGCGAGCTGTTTTCGATTCGTAATAAAAAGATTTTTTTTATGCAATCACGTTTTTTCATGAAAGATAATTATTATTCTGTATAGATAAACTTAAAGCAAAATCTTATCTAAACATAACATTCCATTAAATCGTTAAAGCAGTTTCCGACATACACGTCATATGTATATTTATAAGAATTGATATTTTTTAAAGATATAGGATTAACATCATGAGAATAATTATAGATTTCTATTTTGCAGGTATGATTTATGTGCTGACGGTGGTTACTGGACCATTCTTTAAATAAAGAATCCTAAGGTAAGAAGTTTTGCAAAGTGGAAGGACCTGAGTCACATAAAAATGAATCATCTATCAAAAAAATATTGACTATAAATGCAGACAAGCTACATAAAACTATAGGTACCTATACAGTGGCATAAAATCAGAACGTTTGCGTCAATGAAGCACTTGACTCTGTTTGTCCGATTGGAATAACCAACACACTACGTTATTAAGATAAAACATTTTATTTATATTTTATAGCCATCAAATAAATACAAGTGCTAATTTTGCATTTGGATATCTACTAAGAATGATGTATATTATATATTTTCAACTTAAGGGTAAACCTTTGGTTGGAGCGCGAAATTCAAATTTTATCACGTTTTTTGCAAATTGCAGCTCAGTTATAGGTGGTATGTTATAAACATGTTATTTGCGAGAAGAATGGTAGTATATTTACTGATTAATAACAAAATAAATCATCAACATATTCTTCCAAGGTATATTAGTAACATTTTCATGAAATAGTCGTATATGTCAGTAACCGACGCCTCCACCTTAAGGCTTTTTACAGAAGTCTTCTAACTGGTCTATTTATAGACCTCGTCTTAGTATAATTTTAGATCTAAAATACATTTGTAGTACAGTGTAGATGCCAACAAATTGTTGCAAGTGTAAAAAGATAGGTATTAATATTAGTCCTTTTGAAGCGGAATTCTGAACATTTTTTATAACATTTCTGAAATCGTATTATTTTTGTCATACATTCTAATTGAGTACGAATATTTTGATGGAAAACTATTATGTTTCGTGATTTGGATAGTGTTATATTTTTTTTTTAACATAACCGTAGTATATTACTTATTCTTTGACATAACAAACCAAAAATACTCGCAGATTTTATAAGATGCCATCTCATTCAAGAATCCACCTGTTTTCCGAAACATAATTCAACGAACTAAAATATATCCACTCTAGCATTAAGAACCTAGTCAACAGTGCCCTATTGTTCTAAAGGTCTAGGTAAACAAGTTATGTAAGAGGGTAAGTAGGTATTTGAATAGTAAACGTGACTATTAGGGGTGACATTCCAAAACAATTATTGCGTGACAAACGTGATTAAAATTTGGGGCATCTAAATACAAAGAAAGGCTACTTATTATAGTGCTTTTATTCTTTGTTAATACTTTCAGAATTGATGCTTTAGGTAAATGTTTTTTGTTTTATTTTATTGTTAATAATTTAGAAGAAGCCAATATAATCAGATTATTAAAAATAAATAAAAATGTAACTTTGCTGAGTTTCTTGCCAGTTCTTCTCGGGCCCTTTTGGGGCCTAAATTGAATAAATGAAAGCATATTTTGTAAATATTATGTTGTAACAACTTTTTCAGAGTAAAAGTTATTGGACAAGTTCAACGCAGACATATAGATTTAAAAACGAAATAGGATTAAAACTACGCCATTAGTCTCAACTGTACTTAATCCACCCGGTATAGACATCAGGTATCACCTCCGGCTAAATACTAAACACGAAATAGCTCTTTATTATAAAATAGCAGAACAGACATCACTTTACAAACTTCAGGGGTTTAAATGTCGAAGTGAATGAACCCACGATCGCCAATATAGTGACGATTAAAGGAATTTATTGGAAAAAATGATTGATAATTAAGGAGCGAACGCATTAAAATCAACTTAAATTACTGTACAATAGGCAGTCTTATCGCTTATTTGATTTTAAGTCCACGAACAGCAAAGGACATTTATATAGACTGGCCATTATCATAGTTTGTCCAGAGAAAATACTCTTAATCCATTCTGCCTAAATGGTGAAAGACATTTGAAAAATGGAGCATCATAAATTTTGTTAGTTGCCAATTGCGTTGGCTACACCGTTTTATTTACTTTTCTTTTGGAAAATAAAAGTATTGAAATCATAAAATATAGCTTTCAAAACAAAAATAATATGTACCAAGCCACGCGTAGTATATATGTCACAATGACATAATAAATTAAATACTTTTTAAGTAAAAATATGATCTACTAACTGTAAAGACAAACTGTCTAGCTTTTTTATAACACAAGAGACTCGTGTAACAGAAACTGTGATTTACTTTACAACTTGACTGAGTAATCATATTTTATTTCTTTTTTATGCCTGACACCATAAATCAGTCTTCCCATTGCTTTAGCCGAGTTAGCCGACTAAAACGACGACATTTTTTCAAATACTATATTGAAGCCCAGACCACTTAGTGATAATCGCTTCATAAGAGAGAATGAGTCATAAACTGACCATAAACAGCCTGTAATCTCATTGTGTGATAAAGGCCTTATGAGATATAAACATGGTAAACGAAAGATATATCTCTGAAATGCAGTCGAAGTTTATCATCTCTACAAAGTATAAAAGGAAGTCGCCCTCCGCGTCTGTCTGTCTGTTTATCCACGAACTCCTTCTAAACCACTCAATGGATTTTGAAAGGTTTTCACCATCAAGTAGATTTTTTTTCTCAATAGTTTATATCTATGTATAGGACATACTTTTATAGTTAAATCATAATTAAAATTTCGTATATGTAAACATAGACAATATTTCGGAACTAAGATGCCGAAAAAATTACATTCTTGGGCAATTATTGAAAATTGTTATTGCTCCCAGTTGCTACCGTACAAAACTGGAGCGAGTCGCTAGTGTCAAACATCTAGCATCAAACACAATCATTGTTTGTAAGAACGATACTTACCTACATAAAAAAATATGATTCCATTGTAAAAATTTTGCTGATTGATACATTTATCACAGCCTTGGGTACCTATAATTGATCAATTAATCTGCATGTGTTGTAAGTAATCAGTGTTAGGCAGTCGCATCACAATCCGTTACGACCACTGCCACTGCCAATACGAAACGTGACTCAGCAGTCACTGCAATAAAACGTTTGATTATTTTTAGGCAACCTTTCCTACACTTTTTAGACAGGATAATTTTAAAATGGTTTTTTAACGCGAATTCAACGGATAGTGTAGCTATCCTACAAAAAATGCGCCTGAGCACTATCATTACGAAATTATGACAATTACAAATTTTGCGAAAATCTCTGGTAAAAAAAAGCCGCACTGAGAAATGTAGTGACAGGGCAAAATACTTATATTATTACTTGAGCAATCTAATAGATACTTAGTTAGACTAACATAGCAGCGTATTTTAACGCTAAACCAATTATTGATATTTTTTTGAAATTCGTATGTAAATATTTGTGTTCTTTCCACTCTACAATATATTATTTTTAAATCATCCTATATTCGGTGAATGTACAAAATATATTATTACAATTCAGATTGTATGTAAGAAATATAATATGTATAAAATATAATGATATATACTAACTACCCTTATTTTGTCTTTATTATACTCAACAATATTTTATTTAACGATAATAATATTGCTATAACTACCCTTATAAGCTACGATTTCCAATTTCTACCAGTGTACTTTCTTATAGGTAGGTAATAAAAGAAACAATAATTTTAAGACATCTTACCAATATAATATTAATCACTACATCAATCATCATCTGGCTATCTAATAGCACAATGGCTCATGATCATAAATAAACTATAAATAATCATAATTAGAATTAGTAAGTACAATGACGACATACGCATGACGGAAATTGGCTGAATGCTGAAAACGGAAGCTCGAATATTGTGGCACACATTCGCAAAGGCGTATGTTATGTCCGGTTTTTGTTATTTTATAATTGAAAAAAGTAATATTGCGTCAATATACTACGTACCTATCCATCAGAATATTTCAATCTACGCTTTGGAATAATGATTGATGAAAGAAATACGAGTAGTTTGCAATATCGCAGCTGGTCGACTTAGTTAAGCCGTCATAAATCAATTTTAGAAACTCGATTAGACGCGGTTTCCAATCAATTAGTGGTAATTTTGAAAGTAATGAGGTTTCTAAATCAGGCCTTTGCCATCTATAAAAACTATTAGATCAAAATGTTTTATTTTTTTAAATTGTTTAAAATATTATTCCTTTTGAGCTTTATAAAATTTATTCAATTACAAAAATAATTTATCATATCCAAAGAGGAAACGCTGCCAGCTTTCTGGGAACCTTGCCATTGATCGGCAGCAGCGGCCGCCTTGAAGATTTTTTTTAAATATTATATAGATGACATTTATTGTAAGTAATTTGAATGCTGTGCAAGTTTTATCATACTTTGATTAATTTATTTCATATAATTTGGTTTTGATTTGTGTTCAGTGGCTGTGCCTTAATAAATAAATATATATTTTAACTAAATAATTAAAAATGTACAAATATTTGAAAATAATAATTAGCTGTAACTGTTTTTTTTTTCTCATACAAAGTTCAAGAATATGATTGGACTACCGTAGCCGCAGTTTTAAGGAGCCTCAATAAAACTCAGTAAAACCAGTTTAGTATTTAGGACGAGATTTTTTATTTTCTACTGAGGGACTGAGAATTTACATTTGAAAAAAGCTTAAAATTTAGTTTATGTTGAGTATAATTTCTGGTGACGACATTTCAGTACTTAATTGATATTTATTCTCATTCTTCGTAGTAATTAAGTCGCTTTTATGTTCTAATAAATTCTTATATATCCATAATAGTCAGGAGATCGTATAAATTTCTTCGATATCTCTCTAATGTTTTCACGGCCTTAATCGTCGATAAAAATATAATAAACAAACTAGCGACCCGCCTCGATTGCTCGCCGAGCATTATCCGCATTTTTTTTCCGACTTCTTCACAAACCATGAATCATTCTATTGGTGAAATTACATGAAAATATATGGAGTAGTTTTTGAGTTTATCGCGTACATGATATTAATATGTAGCGATACTATTTTATATAAAATAGTGAACATGCCGTAAACAGACGAGACATACATTTTGTGCAATTCTATTGGTTAATAATTTGACAACGATGATCGAACTACTGTGTATCGATTTTTGTAGTAGACCCTCAGAATATAAAATTTTATAAAAAATACTGTACCTACTTACCATAAAATAGTACCACAATTAAATGGTTCGTGCTTAATTTCTCGGAATTTTCTATTGTAATAAATAATAATGCTACAATCAGTATCCTCCCAATATGAAAGGCACTGTATTTTACTGGACACAACAACCAAAATTAAACAACGGGCCATTTGTTTCTTTAAAGGCATCCTGCAAACAATAGTCGCCCCATTTTTAAAAACTACAATAGCTTGTATGACGGGTAGATATAACTTATATTTCTGTACCTCATTTTTTTCTGTAAATTTCTTATGCCGACAATTCACTCGGCTATTTGTGCTTACGTACTTGCTATAATGGTAGGTGTAGACAGTATATTTGGCAACATTATTTTCAATGTCATGTCAAGAGTTTTCCAAATACCGCAAATACGAATATGCAATGCCATGATAGACATCCACTAAATAGCCTAAAAACTCAAAGAACAATATAAAACAGTTCGCTGGATGGTTCGCTGTTTGAATTTTTAACAAATATTGCATTTTAATTTATTATGTCAATTTCAAGAGCCTATGAGAAGTAAATGTATGATTAGCGTATGGAGCGTATGGCTATAGATTTATCTATGTATTAATTTGGTATTTAGATCGATAAAGAACAATACATTGGTTAATTAAAAATATCCGTAATTTATTGATCAGAAACCAACACAAAGATTTAAATAGTATAGTAGAAAAGTATTATTAATCCAAACTATCATCAATTGGTATAGGCATGTCTCAGCTTATCTTATTATTCCTTCCAGCTGGCACAAAATTTAAAATTCTGCCTGTCAATAAAGGTGAATAAGTGGACGTAGGCGGCAGTTAATAATGTTTAAGACAAAAGTTGGAAAATGAAGACATAATAATTTTAGTCTCTTTCTGACTTGTGACGCCTGTGTGCGAAATTATGAGTGCAATAATCGTTTGAACACGAGATACTTTTTATAGATTACCTGCGTAGGAGTGGAAATGGATGGCTACAGGATGTCGTTATTAGAGGGCATTATTATCCAAACTTAGCAGATGAAAAAAGTTTTTATGACGGTGTATCAGGAACCTGTTGGAAAGATAATTATGTAAACGATGAATTATAATACAATAACAATTTTATGGTCCCTCCGTGTAGTTAACGTGGCTTTTCTTTGACTATTTTATTATATAGGGTTCCGTACCTCAAAGGAAAAAATGGAACCCTTATTCCTATAAGGGTTGTGTGTCTGTCTGTTCACTTGTGTGTCTGTCAGTCCGTTCGTCTGTCACAGCCAATTTGCTCCAAACTACTTGACCGATTGAGTTGAAATTTACACACATAACTATGTAAGTCGGTAATTTTTGGGTTACCTATGGTATTGCAAATGGCGATAGGCGACGGTAGCCACTTACCATCAGGTGGACCGCTTGCCTGTTTGTCAACCTTCTGACATAAAAAAAAATTGTATTTTGTGGTATATAAGTGATTATGAGTATTTATTTACACAAATTACAACTTATTTACTAAAATATGACAAGACATTTCCTTTACTTCCCTTTACTATACTACGTAGTTAGCTAACGCACCCTTAGATCATATTTTCAATAACCAGCCACATTGTCTAAGTGGGTTTATACATTTCACAGGCCATTCATTCTCTTACAGCCTTTCATAAACAACGTTGAAAGAAAATTGAAAAGCTCTATTACTTGTTCTCTTCGACCCACGGAACTTGGGCTTAACTGGCTTACGGACGGGTTTAAATTTATATACCGGAAAATGAAAAATATGTACACAGCGGTCGCTTTGAATGGATTTCATAAAAGACTAGATGACCCAACCCGGCACAAAGGTGGCCTTGTGTATTGTAAATATCTATGTATGGAAGGATTACCGCCCAGCGGTTGTTTGGGTTTAGAAATTGTCCGTCTGTATCTCGCAGCTGTTTTTTTCAATAACTACAGTAGGTAGATATCTATTACACTTGTAAAACATGTTAGGTATTATCTAAGATAAAATTAATATACTCGTAATAAATAACAATTAAAGTATGTTTGGAATTGTTTGGAAATAGGTACTTTTGAACTTTTTGGTATAATATGGAATATTACGCCAAAATATACATTTATAAATGTGTCGTCAAATTGAGTAGGTAGTTCTAGTAGTTTCACTTTAGACCGAGTTACCTCTGGATTTTATGTTTGTGTTGGGAAAAGGGACTCTTTTTACTAAAGTACCAATCGAAATCAAATTATAATTCAACTAACTTTCAATCCGCGGCTTCGTCTAACCCCATTTACCCTCATAGAAATTAAATTTTGAAAAAATCCTTTAATTATGCCTTCGATATTAAGAGCTAGTGTGCAAAATTATCCTTGCGGTTATGAGATGAGAGTCAGTCTCACTCAGTCTTCTCTTTTATGTAGGTAGATTCATTTTAAAAAAGACGCTGAAAATTGTAATAGAATTTCAATCCAATCTTGAATGAAAGAGCCCTCTCAAGTGTAATTGAAGATTGTGTTAGCTCCATCCAAGGCACAAATAGAATGCTCTTGGAACTGTGATAGCAAAGTGGCAAGCGACATTATTTCTAATCCTCCAAGGCTTAAACCTTGAAGAAGGCAAGTAATTAAATTGAGAAATTGTATTTAATCAACGCGGTTACATAACAAAGCTTTAGAAACCACAATAGTTGTAAAGTGTTATCAAACAGAAGTGTTGGGTGAATCTTCAAGAAACATTATTTTTGAGTCAAATTTGTGGATTCTTAAAAAACTGCGTGTATCGCACAGAATTTTTAATAGTTTTATTAGGCATCTTCAGATTATAAGATTTGTATTAATTTGCCACTAGCAAAACAAGAATTTAAAGAGATAATGATACCTTTTTTTTACACTAGGTACTGTTGACGATAATGATGCAATTAATGTAGAAACGAAGTAGGTAAAAGACTTAGTTTGTGTCAGTTTAGTTTTTCTTTTCCTATAATTTAATGGAACTGTATGGGCATTTCTTATTATCATATCTTTTGAGAAGCAATTGAAAATCCCTCCTATATTAATACATTAATTAGATTCCACAAAGCTTTTTCCTCGAATACCCTTGTTTATCTTTTATCTCTAAAATATGATTAAAACTTGATGACCTTTTACATTATCAGTAAGTAGGGTATTCCAACATGTTACAATTTTGACAGAACATGTTATTGCCGGTCTGAGAGCATTGTTGATTAATTCTCTCTAAGCTCTGGAAGTTACCCATCCGGCAATGATGTGGGTATCCTATATGTAGGTTTATAGACGCCTGAAGTAGTGGCCATAGGATTACAGAGACTAGTAGATTGGACCTCGTTTACTTTTTTTGTGTTGGCGATGACAACCCTACGCCAATCAGCCACCCTAACTCGCCCGCTATCTATATCTATACTAATAACAAAGTTGAAGAGTTTCTTTGTTTCTTTGAACGGGCTAATCTCCGGAGTTACTAGTCCTAATCTAAATTTTTTTTTCGCTAATAGGAAGCTTCATTATTCCGAAAATTTATAGGCTACTTTTTATCACAGGAACGCGAGTGAAGCCGCGGGGAACAGCTAGTTCCAAATAAAAGATACCTGAAGGCGCCCCGCAGTTTCACTCGCGATTCCCTATTTTAGCCCCTGGGGTTGAATTTTCAATAATCCTTTCTTAGCGGATGCCTATAGTGCCTACGTCATAATAGCTTTTTGTCAGTCAGCAGTCACGTTTTCATTTTATATAATTGGTTTAACTCTATTAGATATAACTAATAAAAGAATTTTCATTCATCAACACCATTTCAAAAGTCATTTGTAATGTACGCTTTATATTTAGGAAATTCAGAGGTTCTTTTTTATTTATTGACAAAAAATATTTGAGAGAAAATCATTCACAAAGACCACAAAGGTTTATAAGTGAGAATCTCCTTACCTTTAATTTAATGCCAGAGCTGGAATCTATATATCGATAATTCTTTATACGTTTATACGTCTTGACTAACCATCCGGAAATGATGTGGGTCTAATTACCAGCTATTTAGGCCTAAGTGTTATTCGCAGACTTTCTTTAGTTTCACAGAAAGATAAATTATTGTGGAGAGCTTGAATTAGTTAAGAAATCTCAACAATACAATAATATAACATATATTTTACAAATTTAAATTAAAGCAGGCAACACTGGTCCGGAAATTATATTTGTTGATCGAAATTCAAAATTATTTTTCTTTAAATAAAATGAGTGGCCAAAGAAAGAAAGGCTTCAGACTTACTCAGCTCAGGTATGAGGATCCATCGAAAATAACATAATTTTTAAACTAAACTATTATTATTCTGGGAACCTTGCCGTTGATTGGCAGCAGCGGCCGTCTCGAGGAATTTTTTTATATGTAGTTTGTATATTTGTTGTAAAAAATTGTAAATATTGTTTATACCTACGCATAAGTCCGTGCGCTATCAGTCAGCTGTGAGCTTGCACCCAATTAGTCGTCTTAAGTTGGTTTAATTTGCAATTTTACAACAAAAAATCAGCATAGAATAATAATAATTCACAAAATCAAATACAACATTTAATATCAACAAGTGTTAGAGATAAAAGTTCAGATCTTTCCATATTACCTAATTTACAGGCATTTTACACCTACATACCTCTACCTACCTTCATCAATACAAGCTAAGCAAATCCTTTGAGATTTGAGCAAGTAACTAAATACTACGCAGATTTTAGTAATAAGTAAGTAATATAATAATCTAGTAATAAAAGAAAAGCTGAAACTATTTTGTGTATGTGCCATAGAAACAGCAAACTACCTTACTTTTTTGAACCTATTTTCCAAGCCCAATTTTTTTTCCTTTTTTTTTTAAAGGACTAAGTTGGTATCCTCAGATGGCTGAACCTTACCGGACAAATCGGCGAGCGCAGAGGGCTCTCAGCCGGGTAATATTTAGGTAACAACGCCTGAGGGCACCCCCGAATGGGGTACGAACTTCGGCTCAGGGCGTTACCGGGGGAGGGGGAGGACTTTGTACGAGTTACGACTAATTGGGGGCGGTCGGATTACTAATGGCAGCTCGGACCGCTTGAACGGGACGAGACTGAGTGGGACGTCGCGGCGGTCCTCGCCGTCGAGGACGGTACTCAAAAATAATGTGTACTTTACTTACATGAAATGTAATAGGATGGGGTATTTAGTTAACAGAATTTCGTATTCAAAGGCTCTAAGATTTGAACAGTAAATGAAAAGCCTAATTGATTTAATGATAATATTATCTCTCATTTTAAATGATAGTCTATGATATAGAATTTCGTAGACGAAACATTAAAAATACATATACCTAAATAAAATTCTGATCTATTGTCACATTACACAATTTACAGTTTTCTTACAAACTGTCAAGATAATGTCAATAATTTAAAATAGGG
This sequence comes from Tethea ocularis, assembly GCA_963555595.1. Classification (NCBI taxonomy): domain Eukaryota; kingdom Metazoa; phylum Arthropoda; class Insecta; order Lepidoptera; family Drepanidae; genus Tethea; species Tethea ocularis. Next base: position 3,691,378 of record OY741970.1, on the reverse strand, counting down.
TCGGTACATACTAAAGTGACAGTCTACTTTTGTTTCTGAATGTAATACTTAAATTGTTATCTCGACTTCTACCACAGCTGTAATAAAATCAGTCTTATACAGTCGGCATTGTCCAACAATCTTCCTTCCCGAAAGTGTTGTTAAACGGCTTTCTCCGACTCGACATCGGACTCTATCTTATACGTTGATGAGGAAAAGAAAAAAAGGATCCAAATTTGAAGATTTCATTCACACCTTTAAATGTATATCGTATTACTATTAAATTTAGGGTCAATAATGAAATGTACGTAACAAAATTTAAAATGAAAAAATATGTTGGTTTGTACTTAGGATATCGTTTTTTTCATTGGTCTTTGTTTTGGTTTATATTTTTTAACTTACTAGTTAATTTTCTTATTTATGTACGTATTTATCGCAGGTTCTGACGCCATAAAAGGTTGTTCGTTAAATTCCTCTGATAATGTTATCTAGTATGCAACTGTGGTCTTTGGGATATATAAGTAAATAAATGTACGATGATGATTGTACTGTCAGACCAATAACAGCAAAATAAAATTTGAAAAATAAAATGTACAGTAACCACAAAAAAGTGTTGCTCAAATTAAGGACAAGCATGCATAATTTAAAAGAAGTATGTAAATAGAATGCATGTCGTATGGACGCTGACCCCTAGAGAGTAAAGTATGTAAATAAAAAAATACACATAAGTCCACAGAAAGGTGGCGACCAGGGCAGCATTACCTACATGTTCGCAGAGGCTTACCATTTTAAATTTATGAATAAATAAAGTGGAATGAAGTGAAATTTACTGACGAGCTGTGTGATTTATATAAAAATAGCTTTTCGTCCCTTGGTTTTAGCCACGATCCCCTATTTCAACCCCTTTAGAGTGAATTTTCATAGAACCCTTTCTTAGTTGGGAGGATGCCTATACTTCATAAGGAGCGCACCCTCTGAACGTCTCTAGTATCGTTAATGTTTCAGTCAGTGATTTGTCAAAGAGTTTGAAGTATATACCTGCTAGTAACCCGGCTTCGCATGACTTTTCTGTACTTTATTATACATGCACATATAAACCTTCCTCTTGAATCACTCTGTCTATTGCTGAAAACTGCATTAAAATTCGGAGCGTAGTTTAAAAGATCTAAGCGTACAGACAGCGGGAGTTAAATGATATAGAGGGCCGTGGCACAACGCTTAAGGTACAAAATTGTACTTTGACAAATACCTCGAACAGTGATGATGGTAATCAGCATAAGCTTGAACATCTAATATATGAAGTTCGATGAAGAAAAATGAATAGTCCTTTTAACTTACCGAAGCCCCGCTTATTACGTGAGATGATTTAAAACAAGTCTAGTAAAACACAGATTTTAAATATCCATCCATTGCTATCTTACGTTATAAATAGAAAGAGCCGGGCCTATCCTACAACCTGCATTATTTAAACCATCCCACGTAATAAGATAAAAGTTTTGGGACAATCTCCGTGCCACATTCATAAAAATTAAACCATTAAAATTTCCATTCTAAATATAAAATTCAATTCAATTCATTTCTCGCGTGAAATTCACTTTTTATGAGTACGTTATACATGAGTGTGCAACGGTCGGGTCGGTGGGTCCAACTCGGACTAAACTCTCGAGACCGAGCAAACACGTAGGTCTGTCTGTACATTACATTATATATTTAGGCCAAACGTATAAGTGGTATAAGCGTCACCGATGTACAGATCGCATCAAATTGCGAATAAAATATATATAGAGATATGCATGCATTCATTTAAAATTCCCGGAGTCTTCTCAGTTTAAGTGTACTCCGAACCGGTAGTCTATTGTAAAAATTTTAACTATTGACATTCATAAAGTGCCTTATTAGGGCCTAAACCTAACCTTTTGAGTATGAGTTTGAAAACGAATATTTTTCTTCATTCAATGGTAAGCTTAAACGTAAAAGTATGACGACACACAGTTCATTATTTTTGGTCTGTGATGTATTTTTTAATTAAAATAAATACCTTATTTATTTATTGAGATTATTTTCTTTGGTGAGTTTTTAGAGGTTGCAAAAATAAAGGTCCTGGTTAATCTCTCTTTTATTTTTGGATATATAGTGTTGTTATATATCGTTAAATAATTTTATATTTCAGAACAGAAATGAAGAGCTCAACATTAAAAATGTACAACTAAATAATTTTGTTGCTCATTAAAACTAAGCGCAATAGGGTAGTTAAAAGTGTCAAAAATAAATGACCAAACAATAACCAATGCATAAAACATCTAAAAACACGTGGAAACATCACATATGTTGTACATTTAATGCATTTTTTGATTTTTAATTACCAGTAGAACCACTAAGAGTAGATCATTTGATGCTGTGAAACTATGACGTCATAGTGTAATATTTCATACAAAATTCTATATAAACTATCGTTTTGACATTTATTAAAAAGTAACTGATTTGATAAGTCAGTCAACTACCCTATTGGGTCACCTTTGGCGAGCCACATCAAAAGTTAATGGTAGGGTACCTAAATATTATATATTTTACTGTGAGCCCTTTTTTTCGCTGGAGTTTTACTCTTCCTGACTGCAGTTTTAAGGTTATGTTGCGGTTATCCAATATTGAGTTGTTTTAACATTTTAGTGCCATCATAAAACAATAATGTTTAAAACTTCACAACAGTCTTATAACTTGCTTAACTGTTGGTGGTTTTTTTTACTATGCGATTAAAGTATCAATATTTCAATGGCACCTACAGTTTTATTTAAAATTACATACTTATGAAAAACATAGTAAAACCGCGTGAAATATAATAAATAATAAATGAATAAATCTAGATAACTTTGTAGATAACTTTTTTTATATTTAATGTATTATAAATATTATATATCTTAAATAATGTAATTAAATTAATATTTACTGTTAAAAAAAAATGTAGATGACGATATAATAATAAGAATTTTATATTGTATTTATTATCAATACTTCATATTTATCACTCTTGAATCGATAAATTATAAATATTAAAATATCCCGTCCGTAACAACAAGCTTACATTACCCATTTTAATAGGTACCAACAATAGTATATGGCTGTATGAATAAATTATGTTTCCACACTATAATCGAAAAACAGAATGAAAAATTGCATGCCATGCAATACATCATAAGTAATATATAAAACAGAAATCAGTGCTCAAAATAAAATATACAGAAAAGGTGCCTGCATCTGAAAACTTTTATGTATTATCAACAAAACCAGTTAAGTCAATTCCATTAGCATTGTTTAAGTACTTACCTAAAGCCACGTCAATTAAGCGGTATTATAATTTTCCAACCCAACGCGTCCGCCCGTCGGTTTCGCATCATAAATCATCGAAAGCCAACAAAACTTCCCGCACTTTAGATCGAAATAGCATCAAAGTACTTTAAATATATCGATAAATATCGATTTCAAAGTTATTACGGTTCCTGTAAAAAGTTTTGCTTTATTTCAAACCATACATCACTACCTATTTTCCGGCACATTCACTCACACAAAGTTCAAAAGAATTTAAAAAGAAATCTGTCGAATTTTATTGTAAAAAGTCACATAGAGGTTGATTTCGAAAACATTCCAAATTCAAACTTGCTTCGCTGAAAGTTGCGCGCATTCCGCCGCGTCCCTCAAGAGGCGGCTACGCGAGCGAGTCTCACAGAATAGACTGGAGTTAGCAACTCCTACTCGGGACGAAATGGGAGTAATGCGCATGGTTTGGGGTGGAGATAATCTGTGGAAAAAAGCAATGCTCGACGGGGAAAAGCTCTCACCGTGATGCATCTTTTCTATTGTGCCAAGTTCTACCATTGCGCTAGATATACGAGCCTGATGATTGCCGCGTGTAACTGTTGCCTGTTTAACAATGGTTAAAAAATTACTACGAGCACATTTTTAAGATTTTCTAAATATCTTAAAACTTTACTTTACTAGTTATGCTAACTACGATAAGATTGTTATTTTACAATTCATAAATCTGAATGATATATTGGTGCCACAAAAAAGTAAGAAAGACAAGAGATGGATACCAAACCAATGATAAATCACATTTGGTTATAATTGTAGGTTTCCTCGCATCTATAAACGTCAATTTAATCTGTATTCATATTTTACAAAGTAATTAATGACTATTTGTTTATTTGGCAAGTCTGGAAACATTTAGGTACGGGTTGGAAAACATAATATTTTAATTACTTCTGTTCCCCGCGGTTTCACTCGCATTCCCGGGATAAACAGTACCTTCGGGGATACTGTAGTTTCCTATTAGTGAAAAGTTTTTTCTAATTCGACTGGTACATCCAGAGATTAGCGCGTTAAAACAAACAAACTCTTCGGCTTTATTAAAGGTGTAGTATTTATTTCGTGCTAGCATTTTAATTTGAATGCATTTTTTTTATTTGTGTTTTATAAATATTTTTACATGTAATATTAATAATAAGTAGTAAAGTCTCGGTATAACCTACCGAGTCAAATCAAATCAAATCAAAATCAAAAACTCATTTATTCAATTTAGGCCCTGGTAAGGCACTTATGAACGTCGATAGTTACAAACATTACAATAGACTCTACCACCGGTTCGGAATACACTAGAACTGAGAAGACTCCGGCAAGAAACTCAGCAAGGCTACATTTTTTTTTTGTGGATCTTTCTTTTTTAAATTTATGTAATTACAGTTCCTGTTCCAAATATACATAAAGTTCATACAATTGTCACTTGGCCAGGGGGCCGCAAGTGCAGAGAGAAGCTACTACAACCGTATTCTTGTCTTCAACGTAATGAGCCACCTTATAGTAGGCCATATAGTCACCAAATCTTTACCAATATTATATTTGTGATGTGAAAGGTTGTTTTGGTCCTTCTTAGGAAGGCAAATGAAGCAACTGATAGACGTGATTTTTTTGCATAGAGAATCTTGGGATCATGGGTATACCTACAACGCGGGACAAAACCTTGTATAAATAATAATGGTGGGCTCATAGATAAGTAAAGCACCTTGGGTGGGTTATAAAAAAGGTTATACGAGATTATACATACAGGATGATTTTGGGAGGATAGGCCGAAAGGGCATTGAAGTATATCATAAGCATATCAAAATATTTTTGATTGGAATGGCATTTTTGAAACTTCAAATATATTAATAAATTAGATTTGCTGTAAATTACGCCTAAATAAAATAAGTCTATTTGAGCCTACCTATTGGATTACTCAATTGCCTATAAAAATGCTGAAAGTAGTCTAAAGGCTGAGTTTGATAAAAACTAAAACTGTATACTAACATGAATTTTCAAAATAATAATTATACAGGATACATAGAATAAATCTTTGAGTCTTTATAACTTTTATAAGGCCCTATTAGAGGCTTTATTACATCCAACTCAACATGAACTGATATACGAAAAAAAGTGACATTAGACAGAAGAATCAAGACAAGTGTGATTCCGATTTGCACGCCGAGATTCCGTTAATTGAAGTAGTTACTGATACTTATAATATACATACCTACCTAACTTTGTAGTAGGTACATAAAATATTCTACTAATTATAACATGCGACAATTTTCGCAATTAATTAATTTTCAGTTGAGTTTGAGTACATTTTAGTTTTATACCTAGTATGCAAATAAAAACTGAAAAGAAACATTCCAATTCATCGTTAGAACAAACATACCGGCGCTGAATGATGTCTTATTTACAAGAAAATCGGCCAGCACTCACGTCTACAATTTATTTAAATGTAAAAATAAAACAAGTTTATTTCGACTTTACCTCTATTTACATTGTTATACCAATGGTTATCTATCTATCTAATACCTTTAAATGAGCAATTCTTGTATATAAATATATATATAATCTGAATCTCGGAAACGGCTGCAACGAATTTCATGAAATTTAGTATGCGGGGGTTTCGGCGATAAAACGATCTAGCTAGGTTTCATTTTTAGAAAACGTCGTTTAAAATAAAAACGAGCAAAGCTCGGTCAACCGGGAACTAAGTATACGTGATAAATGATATTTTGATTATGATTTATATATTTTGATATATTTGCTAATTGCGAAGTGATTGTTGTATTGCTAGCTGTTCCCCGAGGTTTAACTCGCGTTTCCATAAAAAGTAGCCTATAAACTTTGGAGATTTATATTAGTAAAATATTTTTTAAATTCGGACCAGTAACTCCGGGGATTAGCGCGTTCAAACAAACAAACTCTTCAGCTTTATTATTAGTATAGAGTAATTAATATACTAATTATTAGTATACTAATCGAGTATTTTGAGTTTTATTGAATATTGTAGGTTGTGTTTTGTGCAATAAAGTTCAAAATGAAATGAAGTACTTACATGTGTTGTGACTTTTCAAGTTTTCTCAAAAAGTCCGTGAAAATGTTTAGTGTGCCGGCCACCATTTTCATTAAAATACCAAAATATACAAATTTAGAAAAAAATAACGAAAACACATCCAGCCAAAATATCCCTGTAACTGTAGCTGACTATTTAATTATATTTTTTTAACTTACAATATTTGAGTATTTTCTTGTAAAACGTTCTACATTGACATACTTAACAAATTTTTAGGGTTCATGGATCTCGGCTCTCAGTAGTAAGGTTTAGTGCAAGCCTAGCGATGTATTATATAATGGTGGGTGATATATTACGTAACAGTAACGCATTATCGTTCGCCATATTTTGTGATAGTGGCTCAGATTACATATTGATAGAGCCATAGACAATCCTATAGATAAAAAGCCCTTCGTTTTAATTGATGACTTGATATGTCATGTACCTAATACGTGTATGCAGGTATTTCGTATTTGAGAAAAGATCTGTGAAATTCGAACTGTAAGACTTTTTTTTCTTTGTAAACAAGGTTTTTGCCCATATCATAACTTTTTCATTAGACCACCATACTAACTGTAAACAAAATCTTAATATTTTAAATTAACACATCTAATTTGAGTCTACGGAGAAAACCTTGCACCAGTATTTTCATTTACGTCATAAAATTTGCACCATCTGCTGAGAAACGCTTTTAGATAAGCTATAATGACATTAGATGGATGCATCATCAGTATTTGCGATACTATGCTTGTATGACACGGGCTGGCTCCGCGGTTTCATCCACATTTCCAGAATAAAAAGTAACCTTATGTTACTCGTCAGACATTCAGAGGCAATATTGTAGTTCGATCGGTTCGTCGGTAACGGTAACAAACAGAAACAGTTTTTTTACTATTGCGTGTGTCACCACTAAACTAGTACCTAGACATGTCAGTTGAACCAAAATGGCCGCAGTTTTGAGCTGTCAATTCTTGAGTTTGACAATATATTGCTATTGGAACACGTAATAAGGCTAATTATAATGGAACATTTTGCATGGGTCACGTTAATAATGCGCTTATCAATAAGCGTCCCTAATGAATAAACTAACAAGCAGATATACTAGAATCCATTCACAACGTGAGGATATATCACTATATATTCTGACAGATAATCTGCAACTAGTTTATGCCCCCTGGTTTCACCCGCTATCTATCTATAAGCAAAACTTCATCAAAAGTTGTTGTTTTGTGATAGAGTCACAATCATCCAAACTTTAACATTATTCAATTCACTCTCGCACTCAGAAATATAGAGATGGGACGAGACACGAAATAGCTATTTTAGTACTCGAGTAATTTAATAAATACAAAGCGAGATACACATTTAAGCAACTTTAATGCAAATAAATAATATAAAAATGATATAGACATATTTTAGTGTTGTTTCCACTCTAAAATATTTTATGACATTTATTTAAATAAATTATGGTACTTGCTTATAATCTTAATACCCTTCCAACATCAGCCTGTATAATTTGTTATTGATATATTAGAAAGAAATAATCTTAGCAAAGCAATAAATTGTTGCAATGACTGTAATTTTTTTCGTTTTTCGATGAATAATTAAACAAAAAAACGTATATGTGCGAGTCTGTCTCGCACACCGAGTGTTTCGTAATTTCCTATATTACTCTAAATACCATAGACTTCATACTAGGTTTTCCTGTAATCTAAAGGTAAAAAACTATTTTCAGACAGTATTTGTATTCTTTAGTGGTAGGTAATATCGAATAAAGGCTAACCGCGGGATCTCTACAGACTTCCATTATTGATTTCAACAATATACTGTTGTGAGAGCCTTGCATTTCCTCCATACGACAGCCAGTAATAGGATAACTGGATATGTCGTCAATATCTCAAAGACTCAGGAAATACGAGTCGGATATTATCTAAACAAGTTTAATATACGACTAAATTAAAGTTTAACAAGATAAAAATATATGTATACATATCAATAAATAGTTGTCTAAAAGCATTAAGTTTTCGCTACACACACAGTGATATAGATAGGTCAATTAACCCTTTTAAGTCCCCGGTCCCTAGCACAGAGTAATAAATCTCGGTGTATGTTTGGTTGACCACATGCAAGCAAAGGTTCATTACTCCGTTTTGCTTACCCAGCATCGTAAAGTTTAGACGCTTCCGGCATTATTCTACATTACCCTGAAAAAAGGTTAAAATATTTATTTGTAAGTACAAATTTTAATAATTATGTATTGCTAAATTAAATTTGTATACGTGCCTTTCTGTCGGATTTACTGAAAATACGAATTTGAGGTCTTGTGTCGTACCTAAAATAATATTAAAAATATTATAATTACATATTTTCAGTCCATGTTTTCTAAAAGTCTCATTAGTAAAATGCCTCGTATTACCCACCAAATCACCAACAGCTGCATTTAAAAGATATCCTTTCTCAGATTTGTGTGCTTTCAATACTTGCCATCAAACAACTCTTCGTCAAATAACTGTATATACCTATACATATATCATGTAGGTATTGAACCAATGAAAAACTATTGAACTTTCAGAGCAATTGTCTTGAAAAGTAAAATCAATCAAGAAACCACTCTCAGCTAACAGCAATTTGCACACAAATAAATGAGACATCACATTTAATGGATGGCATGCCTGCTATATTATAAAAAGTGCACTCTCGTATTTTAGTTTGTGAAATTGTCTCTTGATTTTCTATTTTATTTTCAGTACATATTTTTTTCTTTTTAAAGAGTGTATTCGCTAGGTGAGTATAACACTGTAAAATAACAAGAAAATAACATAAACAATGAATTTCAATTACGTAGCTACTGTAAAGTGCCTCGCGGTTTAACCCGTGATGTGATGTAGCCTATAATTTCTTCAATAAATGGGCTATCACAATGACAATAATTGTATATGTACAAATATTTAATTCAAATAAGGAAGGGTGATTGAAGGGTGAGTACGTAATAGTTTCTTTATTACATGACTAGACATTGCCAAAATATATTTTGAATGCGATGCGATATAAAAACGTGTAACGAATAGTAATTCGAGAATAATATCGCAATAAATATATATAATTGATGTTTATGACGATGTTGTACCTATATCACTCAAAACATTGATTAATATTTATTAATTCAACTTCATAATATTTATGATTTGGGGACGGCTCATATGAACGTTTTTTTCTCCATTTATTCCTTTAGGTACTTGTTTCCTACATATTTATGCTGTTCTTTACAAATTAAACTAATATTAGTCACGTAACCTCTCTTTCATATAAACCTTATTGAAAAAAGATAGCAACATTTTTAATGCCGTCAGATTAGTCCATGCCATCGTAAATTGCGGGTTATTATTGCGGTAAATTATAGGTCTTGACCATTATAAATAGCGCATAAATTCACGTTGAAATAAGTAATCGGACTAATCTGACAGTGTTAAAATATTTTTCATCCCATTCTTACATTTTTTGTTATAATAAATTGTAACTTATTTTTTATTCAATAGGAAATTTGTCGTGGTTCCCAAACATTTGTGAGGAAATTCCGAGTTTCATTCATTGCATAATCTAGAATTCTCAGTATCATCCTGAAGATCTCAGCAAAGTGCTTACAAATAAAGCAAGTACCTACCGGTACCTACTTCAGTGATTCTGAGGCAAATGTTTGACTGTTAATTGTGCTGTTTACGTACAGCTTCTTTACGTACTTACTATTTCATAAATCTTGCATTTCCTTTGAAGAAATGCAAGTTTTCTAAAAAGACTCTCTGGTTAAATGCCAAATTAGTATTATCAGTAAATATTTCAAATTAACTGATTATGATTATCATACCAATCCTCATCCAACATTTGTCTAGTTTCAGTAATGAAAGAATACTGTAATTTCGTTTATGCTTCGAAATTCAAACTGACTATAAATATTAGGTTTTTTTTTTCAATATGCAGAATATAAAAATGTAGCACGAGTTTTCAATAATCGAATCGGATTAGTGCAGTGAATTTTCTGAGGTGCGCTATTGAAGCCAGAACCGGGCGTGCAGCGGTGTGGCTTAATGCCTATCTAATGTCTGCACATCATAATAAAAATTGAAGAACAGAATTTCTAAGTTAAAAAGCATATTTTATTATCTAGCTTTATTTATCTGCTGTAACTATCTTCAGAATTCATTTAGGTACATCTATTTGATTGTTCTTATAGGTACTCAAGCAATGTATTGCCTATATCTACTAGAATGTAATAATGAAAGATTGATTACGTAATATAAATTAGGTTCCAATACAAAATATAACCTGTAAGAAATAATGAAATTTCACAGGTAATGTGTATTGAATATGGATTCATAATGTGCCTGAATATTATGTAAATATTATGTAAATTTAATGCTATTTTATGCAGTATTTAGTATGAAATTCCAAATAAATACAGAGTTCATAATATACTACGATATAAAAAAATAAAAACTTTAATACTTATAATAACTGTTTGGATATTTAATAAAAAAATTGCTGATTTAATAAGCCAGTCATTACTCTATTAGGAATACAATTTGTTAAAAAAATAGGCAAATCGTCTGTACCTAATTTTCTGTTTGAGATTTACATCAGGTAGGTAGGTACTAGTAATTCGTACAAGTTGTTTCTCAAGTAGGGACCTAATCCTTGACTTCTGATCAAATTTATTTAGGTCTCCTGTGTAACTTAAGTGCTGCTTTAACATAAAAGCTTGTAACTATTGTGTAGAAGGAATATTATGTTAAGCACACATTATGTACCGATTGGCAAGGACTTATCTACTTTCATGAAAAAAAATCCTTGAAGAGAAATGGCCTCGTGTTTTTGTTTGATATGATAATTCAGCTATCCTTTACAGTTTTTTGGTTACTTAGATATTAGGGTTTCTGTGTCTTGTAACCAGAAGGTTGTATATATTAACTATACAAACTGTTCTACTAGAATGAGTATTTCAACAGATGTTGTGACTCTCGGCAAGATCGTCGGATCTTGTGGGGAGGGGGCTGCCTACGCTGCGTCTTCCGGTTCTTGTTCGCCACTCGAGAACCTTTCTGCTCCAGCGGCTATAGGTTCTACAAGCGATGTGCCCCGCCCATTGCCACTTCAGTTAGGTACTCATCATTATGAACAACATTCTTTCGTGATTTGAAAATGTCAAATCAAAATGAAAATGAGATAATGATGAGTATAATAATCCCTTAAAAACTCGAGATAGAAAAAAAACATCTCGTAAAAATAATATCTTCAAAACTTTTTATGAAAACTAGCTTGTCTGTAATATCATTAAGATGTTTTTCTCCAGCTGACAAAAATACTGGTTTAATTTTTAGATGTCACGAAGAACTTTGTTGTTTTTTTGGCTATTTTTATTCAATAAAATGAAATCTGTCTAAAATGTGTATCACATCAGTGTGCTCTGTTTTAAATTATTTATTGATGTTGGTGCTGATTCTATTGTTTCTACCTAAACTATTTTTTTTAATTAAAAAAAAACATGAAAAGGTTATAAAATATCCTGTCACATTAATCAAATTGCTTGCTTTTGTAAAACTATAAATAACATATAGGTACATAAAGGTACATAAATTAAATGTGGATAGCTGAACAACTACATATAGCTACAATACCATTAAACCCCGACTATATTATTAACCCATCTGACTGTTTTGAAGTTACGTGACAAACAATAGAATTTCCTTTACGAGACCCAGTTCCGAGCGACGTATTTCATGCCATAAAACACAAAAATAAAACAAGAAATAATCACAAATGTTCGTGACAACCTGTTATGCAATAAGCTTTGTTGCTGGAATAAAAATACCAATTTTAAAAGACCTAGCTCATATACTGACGTTCATACATTCGTTGGTAAACTCGGTGTAACTAAGGGGTCTACAGAAAGTGGACGAATTATATCAGCTATTAAATTTAAAGCGCCATAAAGCATAAAACAACGAATAGATAACAAGCAGATAGACGGTTCGTGTAAATTAAAGGAAAATCCATAATTTCCCGTGGAGCGGCGCTATTTTTATATTTCCTTTAAATAATTAGGATGTTAAAATATGGACGTGATTTAAAATTTACCGTCTACTTTTATAAAAAAGTAGCTTTTCCGCGCAGTTTTACTCGCGTTCCCGGGATAAAAAGTGGCCTATAACCTTCGGGAATAATGTAGCTTCCTATTAGTGAAATAATATTTCAAATCGGTTCAGTAGTTTCGGAGCCTATTCAATGCAAACAAACAATCAAATCTTTCCTCATTATAATAAATATTATTATATTATATATATATAAAAAAAACATTTATGTATTATTATTAAAGAAAGGTTTTACTCCTAACTCATGTCAAATACTATGTATGTATGTCTTCTAAAATAAAAAATAATAAATTATTGCTTTTTGTGTTTTGAATAAAGAATGATCTTGGAGATAATGCTAATGATATATTTATAGTTATTCATTATCCAATGGTAAAAAGTAAACCATTTGGACATAATACTAAAAACTAATTCTCTCCAGAAATCTTTTATAAATTAGCAAGAAATGAGATTTAAGTAGGATACAAATGCATACAAAAAAGTATTACACGCCAAGTAGGTACGAATGGATTTTTATTTTGTTTGGCTTTACTTCTACGACAAGCTACGAGCTACGAAGTGATTGCTATGCGGATAATCCAGGAGCATTGTTTAATATTTCTTCTCTACAAAAAATGCTCTCAATCAAAAGTGCAAATTTATAGATAGTTTTAAATTTAACCGTAATATAAGCCCAATAAGATTATTAACCACTGATGCGTCGGGTGTCTATATACGGTTCAGAGTACCGCCCGGCCCCGTCCGTTCCGATAAATACCGTTATTGTTCCGTATCTAGTGTGTAGAGCGCTATAAATGTACTATCAATGGAATCTACACAAAATAACCAATGTAAAAATATAAATTTCGTCTATACCAAACGAAAGAATTGAGCCAGATTCTAGGGAGAGAAAAAAAAATAGTCAAAAATTTTATGTTTAGAAAATATTTTTTTTTAAATATTTTTTTACGCAATAAGGATACAAAATTTGCTTTAAATAAGTTTATGAAATGATCTATCGTAATAATACATAAAAATATTGCGTTTTCGATCAAAAAGTATGACGTCACGTTTCGAAGAAACGTGACGTCATCGTGACGTCTTCTTCTACGATTTTCTACTTTATTGTTAAGGTCTTTATTTTGCTTGTCATATGATTTTGAATCTATATTTCATTGAGATTAGATTGAAATTTAAATAGCATTCGTAGCTGTAATAGATAATTTAAAAAAAACAACATATTTGCACGCATGCGCATGTTTCACGTTAAAATGGCCGACGCTCAAGGGGAATAGTCACTCAAGGTTCTTAAACTTATTATACTTAATTTAAACATGATTGAAATTAATTAATGGGACGTAGACCTTTGATAGACACGATAAAATAAACAGCTTTCAAAACTTAATTAAAATGTCAATAAACTTAGGCGTTTACATCAAACAATTTTAGGCTAATTTTAATGAAGCGACACGGTACAAAAAGTGTACCAATTTGATAAATAAGTATTATAATCAATTTTGATAAATTAAGGTGTCTAAAATAGATTTTTAAAACAATAAACATTACGTGTACACAAACTTAACTTGCTTTTTTAACGTCTCTTACTCGATTCCTAGATTTTATCAGTTTCAGAGAGGCTTTTACGCACTGTAGGGACTCGGATTACTAGCATAATCTTGTTGGCGTTACTCCCGATCTCTCTAATCGTCTCTACCATTCGTATTGGTGTTATTTTTTTATTATTGTAGGCGTAATAACGAGTATTCGCGATCCCACGCCGTAAATATGATACATGCAAGTATTTAAATGTAAATTATAGTGATTTACTATTTTTACTATACCTTTTATTTATTACGATACCTAAGGAACACTAACTTTTTATTAAATGTCAAAACGATATGGAATTTTGTATGAAATACTGCACTATGACGTCATAGTTTCACAGCATCAAATGATCTACTCTTAATAACTGGTAATTCAAAACCATAAAATGTACAACATATTTCAAGTTCCCGAGTGTTTTTAAATGATTGGTTAGTGTTTGGTAATTTTATTTTTGACACTGTCAACTAGCCTATTATTATAACACGGAAATATTTATACGTTTCCATTGACGTTTGAGGTTAATAAAAAGAAAATAAAATAAAAACATAAGTCAATATTATGGCGTATCCACACATTTCTTACCGTCACTTTTATGTCTAAAGGTAAGCTAAAGCCCTGTTCAATAGATTTTTTGTCATTACCGATCCATGCTCGGCTTCATTCAACCATGGCATTTTTGTTCACAATTTCATTTATTTTCTGCACGGCGCTAGTGAGTTCTCTCTCTTATTGTCTATCCATTGAAAACTTCGAAGGTTTGTTCCACATTGCAATACTTTATGCTTATTTCAAATTGTGAATACATAGCTGTATTTGTTTGGTTTGTTTTTATTATAGGGCGAGTTTGGATTATTTTGGTACGTTTTCTTTTTTATTTAAGCGAGGTTTGAATATTCCCAAAACATAAAAGTTGTACTGATTGATTTACCTAAGCACAAACCAGTTAAATTGACAGTAGGTAAGCTGTAGAATTAACGGTTAAAAAAATTACCTGGATCATTCTTCAAATATATTACATAACCGTATTTGAAGAATGTTCCAGGTAATTTTTTTGTTAAATGATTCAACGTTCATTACAAGTGTTTTTAACCGTCAATTGTAAAATTTACTGTAAATTTAACATGGCTATATTTTCATTATTTTTACAAAATAGAAAATGAATTATACAAGAAGCTTCTTACTCCAAGATGATTTTAAAAGATAAAACAGAGTGATAATATATTCCTTATGATACCCGCTCAGTTTACAAGTAAGTAGTAGGTATTATAACATCTCAAAACAATAAAACACACTATAATTACCTTATGAAAGGTTTTATAAGGTAATTAAAGTGTGCTTTATTAATAGGGTAATAAAATGTGTTTTGTTAACTTAATTACCTACGTAACTTGTTTTTGGTATACCAAGCCACGGGTAACCTTTGGCTTTACACACACTGTGCGGCAAACCGCATAATTACTGGACATAACGGCTAACTGTGATTTGCGGTTTACAGTGTAATCTTGCGATTCTATTGGCTGTTGAGCAGATAGAATCTTAATACAACTGTAGCTGTGATGTATAAGCCTATTTGAGCTAATTAATTGAATCTGGAGTAGAATTGATTGCGCTGCTATAGTTAGCTGGTTAATAGGTATAATTTTGTATTCTTAGGTCTCAACTGACTTTATGGTTCCTTAGTAAATTGCGTGATAGATTGTTTATGGAACAGCCATTCAAAGATAAATCTTTATACTAGCAATAAAACAGGCAAAGGAGCCGAAGAGAAGGAAATCTCGCGGACTTTTGACGCTTCTACTTTTCACCAATACAAAATGTAGAGAACGATTTCGCTCGCTTTGTCCGGTCTATCACTGTAATACTTTAAATGTCTTTGGTTCCATTGTTTCAGGAGCAAAAATTGTTGGGCCAACATTCGGCAACTTTTGTTCAAACCATGGCCTTGCTAGAAGCCGCAAGGTATGTATAATAACATGTCAGATTATTATGACGGATTACATTTATTCCCCATGAGGACCAAAAAAATTGTGTAATCAGTCAAAAGTTTCATACAGTTGATAGAACGAATTTGCGGGAACCTACTACTCTTTTTAAAATTATCTTTTTATTTTGTTAATTCTTATTGAATTACATACGTTATCTGCCTCATCCAAACGTTTTTGTGATGTACTTTGATGATAATGTAGTACTAAAATTAAAAATGCTTTATGAACTTTCATTTCAATGGTACCCTTTATAGAAGAAAAGCTAATATAATTTTACAACGGTTCTTTATCTACTGAGATGGATATTATTCGATTTGATCCTTTATGTAACGCTTCATTTAATATTAAATTCTATGGATCTCACATAAAGCGCGCTCCTAAAAGAATTAACCACTGATAAACCAAATTGTGGTCAAACACAGGCTTTATACATAGTAAAAAAACAAAACCACATGGGTTGCTATAAAAGATTTCAATTCACATTTTTTTTTATATCTATACTTCTATACTAATATTGTAAAGAAGAAAGATTTGATTTTTTGTATGTTTGTTTGTTTGAATTCAATAGGCTCCAAAACTACTGAACCGATTTGAAAAATTCTTTAAGGTTATAGGCTACATTTTATCCCGCGAACGCGAGTGAAACCGCGCGGAACAGCTATTTGTAATATTTATAAAAACTAAGTAATTATTATGCATTTAAGTTTATTATAATGTAAATTAATTTATATCAGACTAATAAAGTAATCTATTTTTTTTTTCTGAATCTAAAGAATGAAATGTGGTTCTATTTACAATAAAAATAAGTCACGAAACAAACGCTTGCCAATCAGAGACTGAGTATACTCTTTATTTCACTAATCATAAAGGTCAACGTTGAATGACAAAACATCCAGATGCTAACCTTTACTAGCTTCTCAAATGCTTCTAAAGTTATTTGACTGTGCTATAGAATTTTAAAACGTAACTCATGGAAAAACGGTTATGAACGTTAAATTGTTCTTTGGCTATAAATTATACCAATTTTTATTTTTATTCTATGGCTTCAGAAGTTGTAATATTATTTACTGTTCATATTTTTCGTTAGGTAGGTAGTAAAGTACACTGGCTAGACAGTTATTTAAACAAGTTTTATGAGGTACTATAATTTTAATAGTGAATAATACAAACCCTCCCAATGAGGGTCATTAAACCCATATACTACCATAATGTGTCCAGTACAAAATGGCGGACATATGCCTTTTGAACTTTACTTTTCGATAATGCAAACCTTACGCTTCCACACAATGAAAACCACAGGCGTTGTTGGTGATTTTATTAATTTTTATTTATTACTATTACTTTTTTTTATTGAAATGTAATATTTCGTATTCAAATAGAAAGTCTTATTTACAGGCACATATTAATTGTCAGACTCAATGCACGGTTTGATTGCTGAAAACTCAGTATTACTTTTTTTTAAATATTTTTATTATTTTCACAGATAACCTGCATAATATGCAAAGGCTTTGACCCCTCCTGTTTCATTAGATCGACAACCACGACTTCTACTACAACGACTACTACGACTACTATTCCGCCTTCTACGACTTCTAGTACGTCTCCAAGATCTACTCCGCCTACTACTACTACAGCTGCTGCTGAATAATAATGGATCCCAAATGAATTAACGATGGAAATATTATTTAATATTAAAATGAACAACTATCATTTATATAAAAATATATACCATATAAAGTTTATGCAACCCTAACGACGAATGTAGTATTTTATATTATTTTAATTAGTATGTAGATACCTACGCAATAATTTGTAACTGTTTGCTAACCTAATAAAAATAAATAAATTCATATTTATGGTCGAAAGTTTTTCAATTAGTAAGCCAGCCAGAAGATTTTCATGAAACGAAGTATATACTTTTACGCATTTCGGTGCGCAAAAAAAAAGGACGAGGAGTCTTGGCTGATATTAAATACTTACGGTGCCAAAATTTTAGTTTACTTGAGAGTGGGTGGTTTATATTTTATTAAGCACTTTGGAATCATTTCAAAAAGCTATAAGAATAACCATAATGAATCCAAATTATTACGTCAGAAATTTTATTGTATTATCCGCCAATATCCGAAAAATATCCGTCAAATATCTGCTTGCGTCATGTTAATGGTCCTAGTGGATGGTCAACTAATTACGCTGGTATCGGCGAACCATACGTAGATTGGCAGCATTTCAAAGTGGCAATCCAAGCATTCCAATTTGACAACCTTATTATTTAGGTACCTTTGACTTTGGTAACTATAATGTATAAAATAGGTACTGCCTTTATGACCCTAGGATAATCATAAAAACTAATCCAATGTAGATGTTTGTTACTCAATCAAAGGTGATGACTTAAGACTTATTTAGATTACTTAGGTAGATGATCACATAGATCTCATCGTAGGTACCTACAACATACAACGTTGTTAGAGTTATTAGTTTAATACTTGAGGCAAAAGATTAGGATTGCCTGCTTTTCGGAAAATCAGAAGAGTCAGTAAATAATATTTCATGTCTTTATGAAATTACAAATAAGTATAAATTTAAGTATCATATTTCATTATTACCTACTTATTATCAGCCTGTAGCACTAAACTCGGGCTTCCAACTCCATGTGCGTTCATTCAATCTAGTATACCTAAGCCATTTAGGTCCAAGTTCACCGACTAGAAAACGGTCCGATAAATTATAAACGGGCGTTTACCATGAACATTTGTTGGAAAAATTCATCTTAAACGCCCGATTGTAATTTATCGGACCGTTTTTTTATGGGTGAACATGGACCTTAATCGTTTGTTATTTTGCTGCTTCGTGTATTACGGTAAGAATTAATTATAATTAATTACCTGAAGCAAATTTACGGCCAAATAGAAATATGTCACGTATAAACAATCTAATAGAATATCTAGTAAGCATTTACATAATAAGATATCGGGAAGAATCCCTTAATTATTGTATCCATATGGATGCAAGACCTGAAAGTAATCTGCTAGTGTCAGCTCATTGTAGCACTTGATTGGATGACGCACCCATTGTAGGTGATCACTGATGTAGAATATAGTTCTACTTGTTTCCTTTCTACAGTAGTGTTGTGCTCGTTACTAACTAGAGTTAGTAAGGATTCTTTTATTTATTTATTGAGAAATAAAAAGGTAAAATAATATGTCGTATAATTGTATGTTTCACAAAGCCGTAGCTTATGGAAGCTGGAAAATCTCGAGGCATTTCAAAATAATAACTACAACTACCTGAGGAAAGGATAGGGATGTAAAATTTCCTGCCTGCCTTTTTCTAGTGTGCTTTGTTTCAGTGAGAATATTTTGAGCAAACTTTTCACTTCATGATACGAGTACATATAAAAAGTGCATTTAACTTTATAATGACGGCATTCACTTTAGTCATAAAACGGCTACGGACTAAATCTAAGTGAAGCAAAAGTTATTTATTTATTTTTTAATTTTGTGGTCTAAAATAAAATATTTGTGAGATTAAGGAAAGTTGAATTTTGAAGATAGAATTTATTAAACGATTTTTTTTATCATCCCGAATCACTTTCACGGTAAATTAAATTCAGATTCGTATAGTTTGAGAGCTTCAAGGCTTTTCCGTAACTCACAAACTTTTTATCAATATTTTCCTAATTTAAATTTATTATTTCAATATTTTGGAATCTATACTTCTACACTAATATTATAAAGATATAGTGCGAATTTTATCAGTTTGTGTGTCTGTGATTCGGGATGATAAAACATCATCCCGAATCACAGATCCGAATCTAAAAAAAATATAATGAAGTTGCATTCTTTTGTGCTACATTTAATCTCGGGAACGCAGGTAAAACTGACGGCTAGTTTAAAATAAAACGTCTGAATTACTACTTAAGGCACTGTTTACTAAAACCATTATACACAACTATATTACCAAATTATACACGGACTTCAATATGTTTTTATAGCAAAACTATGAGTACATTATGTAATATGCTAGTAAGGACGGGATTTGTGTATGGTGCGTCTGTGATTCTTGACAGATTTCTGAAAAGATGAAATATAATAAAATTTGAAAACTAAAATCATAATAAAATTAGTTATTCAAATAAACACTTATGGATAGTCGGAAGGTAACATTTGTTGGTAAGATCCGGTAATAAACTCAACAATTAACAGTGAACTCTTAAAAATAGACCCAACGACACATTAAGTGAAGTAAATCAGGATATAAATATTTCATTAGTTTTTAGCTTGCTGTATATAAATAGATTACTCTTTACAATAGAAAATTCAGTTTCATTAGAAAATATTTGCATTCTAGTTACACAAACAACAACTGCATGCTATAATAATTATAATTAAAAAGAAAATAGCAGAATTAAGCTGACCAGCCCCCACAGTCCGTAAGCATCCGAAAAGTAAATTGTATTGGCTGGGATGAATGGTTTTAATGACAGAGGTTATGCCAAACGTACTGATTCTGTTCATTATAAACTAAACAAATTTAATCTCACTATATTTCTTTCAAATAAGAAATATAAGAAAGGAATGCAAGATATTTTAGTCCTGTCAGATTAGTCCGATCACTTATTTCAACGTTAATTCTTTATTGGTCACGACTATTTACCCTTACCTATATTACGATGGTATGGACTAAAGTGACAGCATTAAAAATTTTCTTTCTTTTTTCAATAAGGTTAACATGAAAGAGAGGTGACTTAACTAATATTAGTTAAGTTCGTAAACAACTGAATCGGCACTGAGTACTTCGATAGAATATTTTATTACCTCTTCTGTGTCTTCAGATTCCGGATCCTCTTGGAACTTATCAGGTACCCCAAAATCTCCAATACTTGATGGAGTAGGCCAAGCGTCATCTCCTGGAGCTGTTGTTACTGCCACGTCATCTTTCACATTCTTACTCGCTTTGTGATTTTTGCGGTGGGTTGCTGAAACATCAATTAACTAATTTTATATTTTATCAGCTACCTACTAGAAACCGATTTACAATGGAACTTTGATAATATAAATTATGTACTTTATGTCCTGCGCACAAAATACTACAGCGTAATTTTTGTTAATTATATTTTTACGCCTAACAAGTCACAATTTACCTATAAATTACATTGCAACTGATGTAAGTTTAGATAAATTAGAGTACGAAAATACATTAGGTATTAAAGATACTATTAAAACTCATGCACACTCGTGTTTTAATGACCCCTATTATTCAGTTTAATTAACTCAAGGTAATTAAATCTCTTAATAAAAAATTTACACCCACGAACAATACTCCTACGGGTTTCTAGTTAGTGGACCAGACAGATAATTTAGCTTGCTGATATTGCTTAGCGTTTTCGTTTTGTGTATTTCACTTTGGTCCAATTGCACCAAAGTCTTATAGTAGGTACTACCCACGGGTTAAATATGGCTATGTGACAGAATTTGTATAGAGTACCTGTCAAATTAATACTAGTTTTAGGCGGTTAGTGTTATACGACGTTGGTGAAATTGGGCCTTACTCCTCTGTTCTACTCAAGAAGTTTTCTTGCGAGTAAATATTTTATTGCAGCGTAATGTCAGTGTTTATTTTTTTTAGTCTAATCCTGGACAAACATTTGTGTGCATGAACATGTCTATTTCTCCTGAGTCTAGAGATATATAATATGTATGTAGTTACAAAAATAAAGGGATTCAGATACCTGGTGTTCATAGTACTAACAAGTTCTGCTTAGTTTGGGATCAGATAGCCATGTGTGAAGAATGTCCCCGGGTATTATTATTGAGCCTAATAATTCACGGAGCCAAGTAACTTTTACATGTAGGTATTCCACCTCAGCTTTAACTTGAGCGATAGTTAATCAAATTTAATTTGAACTGTTTAAGTTACTTGTAGAATGATAAATTTCAGGTACTAAACCTTCACATATCTTCGGCAAATCGCTAGTTAAAATATCTCTGGGGACCTTTTGAATATTCACGAAGTTAAACATCACGGCCTCGTTAAAATGGGAAGGGGGAACTATAAGCACTATATGTGTCAGACCACTAGATACCCACACATTTCAGTTCGACATGAATCGAAAGTGACGTCAAATATCGAAGCTATACAAGTGATTTTAGTTGCGTATATTAAGATAATAATAATAAATAATAATATTAAATATCCTCGGACATTCTTTTCACACGGTTATCTGATCCCAAACTAAGCAGAGCTTGTACTATGGAAACCAGATAACTGATATACTACATATACTCCTTTTTTTTTGTAAATACATACTTTTATAGATAATTACACCCAGACTCAGGACAAACAGACATGTTCATGCACACAAATATTTGTCCTGGATGGGAATCGAACCCATGACCAGCGGCGTGATAGGTGGTGTCTTAACCAACTGCGCCAACTGGCTTGTCAAGATGAATGAATACTGCGGATATTGTACCTACATTATCAATAATCTTTCAAAATGAGAGAGTCGTAGCATTACCAACTAAACTAATCGTAACTAGCCGACCGCGCAAAACAACGGACGTGTCATAGAGTACGTTAGTGAAGTACCATACTAATAATAATGAGCGATTAATGACGCCGCTAGTCGACCAACAAATCCTTGGATTTGTTTTTATTTGACGGCTGTATTGTATGAGTGCACACATGTTGTGAGTTTGTAATTAATAAATACATTTCAAACGTTTTGAGCTATAGAGGGGCGCGCTATTGTATCGAAATTGATCTCTACGTTCAAACTTATTTTAATGCTAAACTATTTTTTGGAAATTGATATGTTTTACACTCGAAAAAAAAAAAATTTCATGACATATTTTATAAGGTTCCTATATTCCTATTCCTTAATACCATTTTGTCCTACTCTTTACGATGGTAACAAAATCTAATCTAACTCCTACTATAAGTACCCTCCCAAAATCACTCTTTACATAAACTAGTTTTCTTCCGTGGTTTCACGTTTCCGACGGATTTCACTTTTTCCCGGAAAAACGTATCCTACATGTTGTTCCAGGTTATGATGTACTTGGGAGCTAAATTTCATTATCTTTGTTTGTGCCGTTGAGGCGTCAAAAAGTAACAAACAAGCAAGGGATGTTAAACTATTGATAGTACCTACCTAGAGGTAACTACTTATATTGTGGCACTAAAATCGGTTCTCAGCAGTGACTAAAAAGATGTGCCCGGAATATTTACAGCCTTGTTTTTAGGGTTCCGTTCCTAAAAACGGACTCGCACTTGTCCAGTGTTTTTTAATTAGTTCTGACTATTCCAATTTTAATTACTATCAAAAGTAATAATAATAACTGATCGAACCTATAAAAAATTAGGTACGTATTATTATTAGTATTTCTGATTATCCAAACATATCTGAAAGTTTTATCTAGTGTCAAACTCCAACTGAGTGTTGAAGTGCCCCAGCCGTCAATTAAAACGTTACGCCCGGGTCACAAGTTCATGTTTAACCCTTTAACCGCCAATCAAAATTTTAAGTGTCAAAGGTGCTGTCAAATTTTCCCACCAGCATTTATCTGCCATAAATTGCGAAAGGTAATATTATTATATTTAGCATCCATTTGAATTAGCATTTCAATAACTTCTCGTAAATAAACAAGAATGTAAGAAGGTAGGTTTGAAGTAGTGTAGAATCAGGATTCGTCCATTTATGCTTGCTTGCTTCAAAGTTATGACCGTTCAAAGCCTAACCAAGGAAATTAATTATTTATTAATTCATATATCGGTGCAAGGATAAGCTCGTTGAAATAATTTTAACTCGAAGGTGGTAGCCAGAAAATTACTTTACAAACTAAGTACTGTTTGCATAGATACGTACTTAGATATGTACTATGTGCTCAAAATAATTGAAAATT
Organism: Tethea ocularis; assembly: GCA_963555595.1. Classification (NCBI taxonomy): domain Eukaryota; kingdom Metazoa; phylum Arthropoda; class Insecta; order Lepidoptera; family Drepanidae; genus Tethea; species Tethea ocularis. Next base: position 3,667,389 of record OY741970.1, on the reverse strand, counting down.
AAGAAAAAAAAATCCTTTGGAAGTGTTAATTAAATAGAAATACAGAAGTATTTCAGTCCTTAAGTTGATCCAACACAGAAAGTTTTATCCCTGTAGGTATATACAGACTGTAATCATTTATACGAAAGGATTAATCTCGATTTTTAATCTATTCAAAGAAAGTCTCGCCAAGATTATAAATGGTGACAAAACTTGTTCAAATATTGGGTATTTAAATCTGAAAATTCATGAAAGACGCCTAGAATTAAATCAATACTAGCCCAAATACAATACAGTTTAGTTTTCAGGAGATAACTAAGTCTATTCGTTTTCAAAATACTTTCCAATCAGAAGGGATTATTATTTGATATACAATATTTACAATTATTTACAAATATACAAACTATATATTAAAGAAATCTTCGAGGCGGCCGCTGCTGCCAATCAACGGCAAGGTTCCCAGAAGGCTGGCAGCGTTCCCTCTTTGTATGGCCAAGCTAACGCGTTGGCGGAAAAAGCTCCCCGCCCGCCGGTCCCCTGTGACTTCAATTAATTTTGAAGATAATGTTCGAGAAAATCGGCGAGCCTCGGACCCCCAAGGACCCATGGTCTCGACCGCAAAAGGCAAAAATAAATAGAAGCGTATTTTTTGGATTTGGAATTTTCCGCACCGTTTCGTTTTCTAATTTTTTTACGTTTTCCTGACCTAATATGTGACATTAGGTAAGAAAAGGAATAAAATTATTCCACTATGGTCATGTAGAAACCTAATAGTATACAATATACCTAAGTTTATCAGGCGAAATAAATATTACAGACCTAGAAACTCATTTATAAAAAAAAACATATTTGTACTAAAACATTTCGTAACCCTTTCAATTCAGTTGCTATGAAATGTTGTTATCCTTTGCAGCTTATTTTTTTAACGTTGTTGTTTATGGCTAAAGATAATCTGGGGGCACGGAAGAACATTTTATATGAAAATGTTTTTGGTGGGATTTAGATAGAACTAGTTTTCACCTCGAGGTATCACCCGCGTTCCCGAGGGACCGCGGGGAAAAAATGAATCCTATTATGTTATTCTAGGATATGATCTATGAATCCGGGAATACCCAAATATCTTTATCGTGGAAGATAGCTAGTATTTGTTTACTTAAAATGCACTAACTTCTGTCCAAAGTTTAATTTAAATCCAAAAAAATAATTAATTTTACAGTACAGTTAGCATTAAAAGTACCTGATCACTTTAGAACAGTATTAAACTATCTACGCAGTTCGTCAAACATACAAAACTACCAAGAGGATATCAATGTATTATTTAAAAGGTTTATTAAAGGGTACTAAAGTCTAAATCTACTTTTATGTTGACTATATAGGGCCCACAAACTACGTAACTCAATTGCTGCGCGAAAATAGAACTAATCAACATACACATTTGCATTTACAATAGGCAATTGGTAGGATTTAGATTTCAACAAACGACAATACAGAAACAATAAAACGTATAATTAATAATAACATGCCTTAACCTTCCTTTGACTTATCCTACGAAAATAATATAAAGCCTGAGCCATGCCTAAGCATCATTATTATGATAACAAGCCAAGCTTATTATTCCGAAGGAGGAAAATAAACAATCAGATACAATTTCTCCAGATCTTCTTACTATAAACATCATTAGGATTAACTACGAGTATATTAGTTTATTTCATTTAGTAATATTGCTATTGTAAACAAATATATTTTTAATATTGCTAATACAGATTAGTATAGGTACAGGTTACAAATCTAAAAAAAAACCGACTTCAAAGGCACATAAAAGTATAAAATAACTAGGTTGTATGTAGGAACAAAAGTGTAGTTCTAAAACAGTCAATACGGAGTGTATTGTATTTTAGAACTACACTTTTGTACTAATAACTAATAATTAAAAATTTCAAGTAACCCCCGAAACTCACTAGAAAATTGGTGATAAATTTTAAACGGCTGAGCGGATGTTCTTGAAACATAGCTATAAGAACACTGTCGATTATGATACCTTTCAAACAATAAAATCTATATTGTAATCAAACTTATAACACCCCGTCGTTTTGGCGGGTTAAAAACCCTTTTTAAACCACCATTAATGTAGTAATTGGTCTCTCAGCTTCCATAACACCTATTGGCATGGAAGCGATTTTTTAAATCGTACAACAAAAAATGTTAAAAATTGGATTGACAACTGAAAAAGAATGACATATCAAAAACCAATGAAATATAACAAGCAATTACCAAGAGATAAAGAAAAATCGACATCTATTCGACGTTAAAGGCGGAAAACAATTCTTGTAATTTCCACTGCGCGTTCTTTCGCTAGATTTGATTCCATCCCTTGAAGTTGGACGATAAATGTATAACAATAGAAAAACAGAATACAAGAAAGTTTTATTCGGGGATTTCTTTTAGTTGTAGATATTATTATTTTCTCACAAAGATGGAATTTTATGGTATTCCCAAATGACGAGCAAAAAATAACAAACGACAAAAGGTCCGCGCGAAATACATAATGCAAAGCTTTACCATTGGTGTGATCGATACTAAGAGGTATCTAAATATTTATACACGGTCTACTAAAAGGGATATGACTCATTTCTAATATACTAATATGGAATATAAATTACACTCGTCGCCTGATCTCATGAGTGGAAGAAAGAGTCGGTGTGAGTGATACCCAAAGCGTATAGATTACTTACTGCATGGACCCCGGATAGTGATTGGTCTATACCCGGGTTTTGCAAGCCGAATGCTTGTTTGCCGAGTTCATCGTATAAAGAAAAAAAAAATTATTGGTGAAAATGGCAAATGAATCAATGTTGAGATTTTACGCTATTAATAACTTGAATGAATATTTTCACAGAGAAATGGAACGGTTGTAAACAAATTTATAGGATGTTGAAAGCAAAATATTGATACAGTTAGTAGGTAAGTTTCGTACCTGTCTCTAATGTTCAATGTATCCTTTACCTACTAGATAATTGAGTGCATAATCGTTCGGCGAAATAGATTTCGCATATTACATTACGACTCTAAAAGGTCAGATATCTCCATATTTTCCAATACAAACATGGTAACTAATATCGTTATCACACTCGAAAACCACTCAAATATTTAAGGTAAACCATGAAAATAACTTACCTGCTTCTGCAGTAAAGGTCAAGTATAACGCAAGGAAAATAACGAAGAAACCCTTCATGATTCCAATTTAAACTTCCAATGCAAGTTTACAAGAATATTTTGCAATTTATATTTTTCTTACCGGATACCGCTGGAAATTTTCCGATAAGTAAACATATAATTTGGAACAATTTTGCATAATCTTTTACCAGGTAATGACACCATATACATAGTCTTTATATAATATAATATCTTTGTCTACTACAATGTTTGGATGTCTTTGGAAAGTAAGTTTTAAATATAGGTAACTACAGTTATTACTAATGACCTAAAATAAAAACTAAAATACTGAATGAAACTAACATAGGTTATTTGACTAACATATTAACTCGGCTAGTTTTATTTGTCTGAAATACTGCATTGTGACGTCATCATATTACAGTATGATCTACTTTTAGTGGTTTTACTGGTACCTAAAAAATAAATATAATAATAATAATATAGTACATTATACAGAATTTTTATATATTTGATACACTGGTTAGTGTTGGATCATTTATTTTTCACTGTCAAATAGCCTATCGAAAATGTTTTCTAGATAAATTGTTCAGGCAAATTAAACTACCAAGAATCGTCAACAACTGCCATCTAGTGATGGGACATAGAACCCCAAAATTTGCGATTTGCATCAGTTTGGGAAAATGTCGATGCAATCGTGCTATTGTCAAGCCAAAGTCACGTTTCGGACGAACATTATAGACCAATTATTTTCAGTACCTACACAGTGATGGAGCAGTGACCGTTTTCAATGTTCATATCTATAGGTACCATTAAGTTCATTTTTGATTAAATGTGAAGTCTATCAATTTCACGTTTATCAAAGTGTACCTATTAAGAAAAACGGTCTTGATACATGGACAGACAGACAGATTGATAACCAAGTGATTCTACTACAAAGGTGCCGGTGTTTTTACCAGGAAAAAGTTACTGTCCCAACTAAACGACTTATAAATAAAAAAATTACCCCATACCTATTGCTGCGAAATGGAAGCATGTCAAGAAAGCTAATACCAATGCTATGAGCAAAGGACATACCAGCCCTCTCGTTCCCTGTAGATATCAGAATGTTAAACATCATATTTGAACCAATTGATTGATAACAAAAAAAACTAATAAAATAAAGCTTTCAGTAAGATTAACCTATCATAAAAACTATTTAGCAAACAAACACAAACCACGATAAAAAAGGCAAAATAAAAATACCAGAATCGCTGGTTTGAATGTAATAAAGTGAGTGCCTACTATGTACCCATATGGTCACGCTAGAATGGGTATCCGGGATATGTTTTGCTCTAACCTTTGGGTGGGTCCGGATTGCCAACGCTTTGCGTGAACGAATTTTCCGACATATTTTCTACTTAATTTCATACCTTTACGGCCTCGGCATATTCACTTAATAGCATATATATAAATATAGCAGCAATAACATATCGGGAAATGTGATTTTTTAATTTTAGAGCCTTTTTGGAACGTTTGTAACAGGACTGCGATCTGGGACAATTATTATTTTTTTTTCTCTTTTTATTTTTGTAAATATATATATATTATATAATATGATTAGATTAGAGCATGAGACTATTAGAAGGTATCTTTAAAAAAAGTAGAATATGTAGTAAGTACCTACTCGTATGTTAGTTATCTGCATGGACATAAGGTAATTAAATTCTCCATGGTTATCTGGTTTCGATAATACGACATCTGCTTAGTTTGGGAAGAGATTGCCGTGTGTGAAGAATTACCCAGAATATTATTCTTGGGATATAAATCAATATTAAACTCCGCGTTAATAACAAAAAAGAAACAAAATATCCACAGCTAAGATACCTACAGCAATTGACGCCTCCAATTCTCGACACACCTTATCAAACTTGACGGACAAACACACATACTATTTACTTGGTACTTAAACCTAGATCCTGTCACTACCGACGCGTCACCCAAAGGCCCAAACTAACGATAAGCAAACATAGTGGTTGGTGACAAATAGCAATGATGTATGCCCTGTGCTTTGACCGGCTTTATGCTGGAATTTAGTTGTTTACATACATTATTTCCTTGAATTAGATTAGTTTGGATTATATTCAAGGCGATGATAGTTCAGCGGTAGTGACGTCGAATGCCGAGACAAACAGTGTTTGTAGGTTCATATCTCTCTCTATTTAAGAGCTTGGCTTTTGTCGTTGTAGCTTCCTCCACTTCTCGACGACACCACGTCCAATTTAGCCTTCACTTGGTCTATATAGTTCAGTCTAGGTCTTCCTCTTCCTCTCTTTCCTTCTATCTTTCCTTCAATAATGTTTTTTATTAGTTCGTCGTGACGTATAAGGTGGCCTAACATCTTTCCTCTCCTATTTTCTATCGTCTCTAATAAGGTTCTTGTCTCTTTGACCCATCTTAACACTTCCTCGTTGGTCATTCTCTCGGTCCAGCTAATCCTCTCCATTCACCTCCAACACCACATTTCAAAAGACTCCAGTCTTTCCCTGTCTCTTTGCGTCATTGTCCATGTCTCACACCCATATAAAGCTATGCTCTAAACGTATGTTTTAATGAATTTCTTTTTTACTTGTTTTGATATTTTTGCTTTGAATATATGTTTTTTATTTTGTTCATATACATATAGCTTAATGCAAACATAACTGTTTTGGAAATGGAAAGGCATGAATTTACTAAAGTAGGTGTATATAACGCACAGATAAGTAAAAAACATTCATACTCGGATCCTCCGACGTGTTCAATTATTTGGAAAAACCTATAACCCTACGATTACATGGCTGCGTGCTTACCTCGGTCGCGAAGGAGTAAGTAAGCCTTGACATGTTTCTATCTCTTCAATATTAGAGTAAACTATTTTCTTCAATTGATTCTCATTCGATTTTCGCATGACTTCTGATGAAAAAATACAAATAGCTACTGTATTATATTAGTAGCTAGATAATTTTTTGGACGGTACGTGGAAGGAAGTCTGATGCGCGATTCCATCTCGCACTTGGTTATTTTTGTTGCTATTACAGAATAGAATAGAAATACACTTTATTGTTTACATCACAAAACGGCAATAAATGGCTAGTGTAAACTAATTGGGGTACTGCTTTTTATATTTTTAAAAGTATTTTTTTTATAATTATATTTAAAAATGTTACTAATGGATATATTATGATGAATAAATATTAACTTTATTCTATAAATATACAATATTTACAATTATTTACAACAAATATACAAACTATATATAAAAAATTTCCTCGAGGCGGCCGCTGCTGCCAATCAACGGCAAGGTTCCCAGAAGGCTGGCAGCGTTCCCTCTTTGTATGGCCAAGCTAACGCGTTGGCGGAAAAAGCTCCCCGCCCGCCGGTCCCCTGTGACCTCAATTAATTTTGAAGATAATGTTCGAGAAAATCGGCGAGCCTCGGACCCCCAAGGACCCATGGTCTCGACCGCAAAAGGCAAAAATAAAAAATTTGGGCCAATAGAAGCGTATTTTTTGGATTTAGAATTTTCCGCACCAGCTGCAGCCGCTCCTGCAACTCTACATGTCGCTGGCAAGTGAGATGGCGCAAGTGTATCAACACATGTGGTATCCCACACCAACGACTTACCGACACTCCATGGGATCAAAGACATACCATCCGGTCTCTTGCCATCGCCACGCATAATACCGACTGGTTCCAGTACAGAAGGCACATTGGCGACAACAAGAGCCCTGCGGATTACGTCATTGAGAGCCGAGTGACGAGAGATTCGGCCGGCACTTAGAGAGCACGACAACCCATGGTGGCCAAGCTCGCCGACGAAATCACCACAGCGGCAGCGATGAGGATGATTGATCCTGGAACCAAGACGAAGAATGCACAGGCTTAAAGTCATTCGATCTAACATACCCTGACCTGAGTCCCTATCAGAGACAGCTAGCAAGCGTGCGCGATCTGAATCCGTAGAAAAATTTATGAATAAATTTTGCCAAATTTTTTCGCAAAGGGGCTTGTCCCACGCTCTCTGAGAGCCACTCGAGGTCGGAATATTTGTGCCTGGACAAGCTGTCCGCCAAGCATCTCTGGCATCAGACAGGTAAGAAACCTCAGCAGATCCAATAGAAGGGTTCAAAACAGATCTGACAAGGTCACCCACGCTGTATACCGAGGACAGAAAAGCCGGTAATGATGTGCTCGAAATTTTCCGCACTCCTAGGCCGCCATAACGTATGGGAAGGGTGGCCTGAGACCAAACTTTTTTTTCATCAAAACTGCAATTTAGGATTTTAGAAAGAGAAATTCTGATCATATCATCCAAAGTATTTAAAATTTGATCAAATTTGAACAAGTGAGTACAACGGAGTAGGTAGGTAAACTTCGGCACAAAAAGACAAAGACGTACAATAAAAAATGCATAATGGGCATTAATCTCATAAAGACGATTGGAAGAGTCGTTAAAATTTTGAATCCTTTTCTCAATAAACCGGGAATGGATTCATCTAAGACAGGAGCCCCAAGAAGATGAAGAGACACCTTTGAAAGTAATTTAATGTTAGGAGCCAAAACATCAAATTTATGAATAATTTCTGTTTGTTCTGATTCTGGAAGAGAATCTAAAACAAGGAGCTCGCATTTGGAGCAGTTAAATTCTAGCCCAATTTTTTAAAAATTTGCTGTTAGAGTTTCTAAATCACTTAATACATAATAAATATAAACCCTAATAGGTACATACTAAAATATAGTAGATATCACGGGCGGCATATTGGAATCTGAGCGGACGAGGGACTCTAGAATTAGCTCCCGGGCAAAGCGAGGGACATAATAATGTAGAGTCCTGAGTGAAACGAGAGGTTCAAGCCGCCCAAGACGTAGATAGCTATATCCTCAAGGTGCATACTCATTCATACCTACTGTGAGACAATAAAATAACATCAAACACAGACTTTTGTTTGATTTTACAATCGCACTGTGTTCCGCAGTGCTGGTGGCTAGTTCGATTTTCGAATAAACTAATATTATAAACTGAACTGATTTGAATGGAACTTGGCACATGAAATAACATATAGGCTACTTTTTATCCCGGGAAAACATAAGATACCATGGGAACGCGGGTAAAACCGCGGGGTGGAAGCCAGTTTCATATATAACAACAAGTACCTATTTCTTACGAAGTATTTTCGTAGGTTTGATATGATGGATCGTTATTAATTAGGTACATAGAATTCTGAACTATTAGCAACGTACAAATACACTCTAACTTAAAAAAAAATATTTGTAGGACTAGACACTCAAAACATTGAGAGTAGGTACCAAAAATGTTGTTACCGTAAATGAAAACATAAAATTAACATAAGTACTGACGAGTACAATAACCCCTCATGGAAACATATTAATTCTATTAATTGCCATGTAATAAAGTACACAACAATATAATGTATGAAACAAAACCTTTGTTCAGAAGTCAGTGGGCGGATTTTAATGAAATCACGCCGTAACCATGGCAACGGGCCGTAAAACCTCGGATTTACCGTAAATTACAAGCCAAATACAATTCGGATATTACTTTCACATATAAAGTAATTCGGAGCCTACAAAAATGGTTGTTGAAGGCAGAAATTTGTATCATTATCTATGAACTTATATATGTATGTGAATCTATTTATGGACGGGATCACGTTGACTCAATTTGTTCGTTGTTAGGAAAATTAACAAGATTTCCACTCAGAATTATATATTTTTTTATTTTATTTTTATGTAACGATTTATTTTAAGATTTATCTTTTCCCCTAATATATTATGTGGATTTAAAGAACATCTGAAATATCGAGTTGATCATTAGTTGACGGGCCAGTTAGCGTGGTGAGTGACGCCTATCACGCCGCAGGTGGTGGGTTCGATTCCCATCCAGAACAAACATGTCTGCTTGACGTGAATCTAGGTATAACTACGTATTAAGTATTTATAGTATACCTATTATTCGGTTTCCATAGCATAAGCTCAGCTTAGTTTGGGATTATATAGCCGCGGGTGAAGAATACCCCAAGATGTTAGTAGCAGTACTATTTTTTAATCACCCAAATTTCTTATACTAATAAGTAATGCAAAATTCTTATAAGAAGTACGAAGCAAATAGTAGTCTTATAAATCGTAGTAGTCTTTTATTTCACAGACTACACAGATTTACAGGCTGCATTTTGAAATGTAATTTCTGAAACGCGAACTAAGATATCTTGCTAGTGTAAAGCATAAGGCGTTCCCACACAGTTATATAACGTTAGAGAATGTTGCGTTACATTTATTGTCTAACTGTTTTTACAAATTGTAACAAAAGTTAATTTACAACTTCATGTAACAAAATTTTATATAACTAATTACAACATGATATAAAAAATTTTAGAGCCACTACCAGCTTCCTCAAAAGGCAGACCCAAACTGATGGTTAGATACCCTGGTTAGACTTCATTAAAATAGTCCATAATCGATTCTAAGGCGAAGCTGTAGTTAGCACTATAATAGATGACTGCTAAACAAATATTAGATCCACTGTGTGACTATGGGCTGAAGACGGGAACTAATCTCCATTATAGGATTTAGGGGCGATCATCACGATATTATTACGCTACCAAATTGCGAGGAATTGGGATCGTGCCGTTATTTGGGGCAATGCTGATCGCCTAAACAAATACCTATTTACATGTAGGAAAATTTGCTAATATGCTGTATATTGTTTCAGTTAGTTTAAAAGGGTAAACATAATGTCCTTTTTTAACCTACAAATAACTACATATTTTTAGAACATGCAAGTTCATGAGTTTATATGAGTGTATTCTATAATATTATGATATTATCATAAATGCGAAAGTAACTCTGTCTGTCTGTTTTATCTTTTCATGCGTAAACCACTGAACCGTTCGCGATGATATTTGGTACGCACATAGAATATAATGTGGAGAAAGAATTGTCTATTTTATACCACGGGAACGCAAGTGAAACCGCGGGGGATAGACAACTTGTTATCTAAGTATATAATTTTATATTAAGAACTAGTAATCTTAGTTGTATGGCTTCCTTAGTTTGCTCTTCTTATTTTGAGGTCAGATTGCCGCATATGAAGAAAGTCTAAGAATAAATGTGGACATCACATCATCGCCTTCTTGAATTACACAACTTTGAAACCATTTAGACTGACTTAAAAAAGGAGGTTATCAATTCGTTATATGTTTTTTATGTTTGGTTCATAACTTTTTTGTTTATGAACCTATTAAAGTATTTTTTTTTGCATTGGGTTCAGTATAGCTCCAAGGTGGTACCATTATAATTTTATTGTCTTTGAAGGAGACTTTGTTCTTTTTATTACAAGTTGATTGCAAAAATCATCACGATTATGTTCTCACATAATGGCATGTAGTTATATAGGTACTTACATACTTTTATATGGAAAATTCTGAATAACTTGATATAATAAGTACCTCCGGATAATAGTATGTATCGATTCACTACGCTCTGTAACGATACTTAAAGTGTAATAACACCCTTATCCAAGCCTTCAGTGCATTCAGGCGTAGAAAACTTTTTCTCGTTATTATAGCCCGAGAATGTCTCTTGAGACGCTATCTACCTGCTTACACAAGTTCCGAGAAACAGCAGTTCTCCGCTGGATGTAAAAAGTATCGGAAAATATTAAAATGTATGTTTTCCGTGAATCCTACTTCCTACTATCCTCCTACTTCCTACTAATATTATAATGCGAAATTTTGTGGGAAAGAATGTTTGTTACTTCTTCACGCTCAATTCGATTTCTATTAATTTTAATTTCTAATTTTGTTTTTTGCAGTCAAGGATATAGGTCCTTAAGAGTCCGAGTTTCACCGATTTTCTCGAACATTATTTTCAAAACTTATTGAAGCCTCGGGGTACCGGGCGGGCCATCCAAAGAGGAAACGCTGCCAGCCTCCTGGAACCTTGCCGTTGATAGGGAGCAGCGGCCGCCTCGACGAAATTTTTTATATGTAATTTGTTGTAAATAATTGTTAATAGTGAATAAAGATATAAATTTTAGTCCTGTCAAATTAGTCCGATTGCTTATTTATATTGAATTGAATTTAAGTGCGATCTTTGTTGGTCATGGTCAAGTTCATCAGGTTGTATGTTTTTTTTTTTATTCACGCATAACTTTTTTGTATTATGAACCGATTTTGCGTTGGATTCAGTAGGTATAGCTCCAAGGTGGTACCGATATCAATTTTATTGTTTTTGAAGGAGGTATTACTCTTTTTTAAAAAGTTAATTATTAAATACCGAAATCTTTTGTAACAAGCAGACAGTATACATTTAATTGTACATGTAGTGAAGAAACTAAGGCTAAATTGTATGAAAGCAGCCTACGAATTACAATTAAACTAATGCAATTACATGTCGGTATACTCTTGGGAAGGCAATCTCGTTAGGTGGTTTGACTGTCGAATAAACATTTATGTTAAATAAACGGACTTTACCTACACCAAAATGCTCTTAGATTCTTCAGGGGGTTGGATTTCCTGGTAAAATCCTAACTATGCGAAAATGAGTTTGTTTGAATGCACTGAGGTATATTACTACGTATAGAGAAGCTTTGAAGGTCATGCTCCATTTTGTTAATATTCGCTGCAGCGCTGATACAATGATTACCAAATGAAATGAAAAAGGCTATGAGTACCAAAATCAAAATGCGGAGGAATTTATGTTTTAAATATTTAGTACAGTTAATCTGACAGTTTTGATGTCGAGCAGCGAAAGTGTAGCTCGTGTTCCATGGAAAATATCATGGCACCGCAGATTTTTAGAGGTTTATGTTGTCCACTAGGGGCCGGTTGCTCTTACATTTTAGTTAAAGTTATAGTCAAAGTTAACTTACTTTAACCGCCGAAAGAAAGCAAACTGGGTTGCTCGTGTCACTTTAACTAAAATTTTAACCGTAACCATAACCGACCGAGGGAGATGGGTCATTGTCAAAGTGTTATTGTAAAGCATGGTAATAGTTAACATTGACTATAACTTTAACTATAATGTATGAGCAACCGGCCCTAAGTAAGCTTTATTTATACATATAGCATCATCAATTAACGGCTGTCAAAAAAGGTTATAAGGTAAAAGTGCAAACCAGTATTGCAACATCGACAAGACATGTAATAACACAAAAATACTTCATTCATAATAACCTGAAACCAGTTGTTGATGTAACATAAAACTAGTGTCACAGGTTTACTTGATATTATTAAAAAGTGAGAGTTACTCGTACTTTACATATCCAGATTTATATTACATAAGTAGTAGATATTTAATAAGTATCGTTTTCCGTAAACACTGAATTTATCGGTAAACCTACCTGTTAATTCAAAATTAACATAATAATTATTTAGTTTCAAAATCTTGTATCTTCTTAAAATTGAGTACCTAGTACCTATTGTCTAATCTATGGTCTAAAAGGAAAAGATATTATGTTAATTAATCTATGATTTTTGTCTATGACACTCTCTTCTTCCTGGAACGCGAGAGACGCGTTGTGTGTAAAATATGTAATCAGAAAATGTTCCTAATATATAACAGTTTCCTCCAGTCACCCCCTAAAGTAAGATCATACACTAACTATATACTCGTAGTACGCTTATACCTAGGTACTAGGGATTGCAGTAATATTGCTGAGTTTTTTCAAGCCGTTTTTAAAGAACTCCATGAAATCCATATCAACGGTAATTAGAAGGGTCCGACTCAAACGCTCCGTGTACTTACATGGTAAGTGGTTTGATGAAAAATGTAAAGGTTCACTAAAGGTGTTACTTTTCTATCTAGAAATCAAGACTTATTTATTACATTTATCTCTATTTGAACGTTTTGAACGCTGAAATGCTCTTACATCCATGAATTTATTCACTGTGATTTAATTTGTGGAGTCTGCAAATATTTTGTCAGCAATAATGGAGCAATAAAGCCTTTAATGGAGAATGAGAGGGATTTTTTTAGCACGATTGACAGAAAGTTATATACCGATGTATAAAAACGATTTAAAGATTTAACAGAAACTAAATGTACCTACTTATCTACTAGTCCAAAATTGTATACTTACATCTGTATTGGTGTTTTAAACAACATGCGGGGGATTCCCGGTAAACTCCTTGTTAAAGTCAACAAAAAATGTTACATTTGGTCAAAGCTTTAAATCTAAACACAAATCCACGTTTATTATGAAACGTAGGGCGCCGCGCAACTTCAGGTCAATTTTAAAAAGTTTGCGTCAAGTTCAAATAAATAAAATTAAGTTAGAGACTTTAGTTACAACTTCGTGAAATATTTTCTTTTAAAGTAATTCACGTCTTTTACAATTCCACAATCTTACATCACCTTAATTTTCCAGGCAAAATTGTATTTTTTATGTCGGAACCTTAACCTTATTAGGAACTTTTTATAGACTTTAAAAAAGAAGAAGGTGCTCTGTTTTGTCAAGAAAAATTACACCAACAGTTTCTAGTAATCAATTACGAATAGTATTTTAATGTTTATTAATTGTACTCAAAAAAATCCGGCTTGATATGTAAAGTAAACGAGTCTCTATGCTTTTAAAGTTGAAAATTTGGCCAATATGGGTACCAAGGGTTGGGTAGAATCAAGTGCTCAAAAAGAAAGTAAGAAAACAAAGCCCTAACTGACTCACTCACTAAGAAATAAGAAATTAATCTCAATTCTCAGATACCTTATGTGAGTAAAATGGGTGATTGCAGTTAAAAGCCAATAACTAATAACAACAGTAAAAAAAATTAAAGAAACCCCCGAAACTCAATAGAAAATTTATCATAATTTTGAAACGGATTAGCGAATTTTCTTGAAACGTAGCTAAGAACACTCTCGATTAAGACACCTTTCAAACAAAAAAAAACTAAATCAAAATCGGTATATCCGTTCAGGAGCTATGATACCACAGACAGACACATTTTTATACGTTTATAGTGTTTAAACTTATAACACCCCGCTTTTTTAAGAGAAACAATCAATCACTTTACTATATCTGTATTTACTGGATAAGAAATTTAAATTTATTTTAAAATGTTAAGAAGAGTCGCTTAAAATAAATATATATCTATAAGTATGTATATTGTAAATCTATAATGACTAAACTATGATAATGATCTAAAATGACTACCCGTTAAAATTACACTTCTTCATGCAAAATATACATATTCCAGATGGTTCTTCGGTCGTTGTTGTGGTAGGGGCTGTTGTCGTGGTGGTCGGCTTTGGCGTGGTTGTGGTCTTCGGCTTACAGTAGTGGTAGTGGCCGAAGTGGTACGGATGGATTTCAAAGTCGTGGTCATCGTAAAAGTATGGGTACGGCTCATCGTCTTCCGGGTAGATGTATGACGATCTGGATATTGAATCTGTAAGCACAATTAAGAAATAGATTTAAAAAAAACATTATTATTTATTAAAACTCATAACAGTGAATACCTAACTACATGTAAAGTTAATAATAAATATCATGCATGAAAATACTGAGAAAAACAATATTATGATTCTAATAAAACGAAGGCTCAGTAAATATGTTAAAGATGTAAAACATTACATATATAATTACATTCCAGTCTTCAACGTTGAAATTATTTCGTAATAAATGTCCCTTTGTAATGAAAACGAATCTTATACCTATTACGTTAAGGATCACATAAAATGAGAGTGCAAATAAAACCTTACCCTTATCATGCTTCCGTTGGGAACAGTACAGTGGGCAAATCTTGTAACAAAACAGTATTGGCTTCGCTGAAATATAAAAAAAAATATAACACACATAATAATGATAGATTGACAGTAAATAAGTGACGGAAAAGTTGAACAGATGAGAATCGTAAGATTTTATGAGTTATCTAATACCTTCTTCTATATTATAATCCGAATCTTGGAAACAGCTCTAACGATTTTCATGAAATTTAGTATGCAGGGCAGGTTTCGGTGGCGATAAATCGATCTAGCTAGGTTTAATTTCCAAAGAACACGATTTACCAAAAAAAATACCGAGCTTCCAGGTAGGTACTATAACTAAAGTGGGACCGAAGAGGCGTTTCCAACACCTGTTAATAATGACCTAATCTCAGAAACTGCTAACACTAAAGTATGTCTAAGGCAATACCGAACCTTTTTGTGTCTGACCCATCGATATCAGATAATTAGTTTATGAGGTAAGCTCATTATTAACAGGTGTCACCGGTGTCCAACAGAAATGCCTCTATTACTTCAACAATTTGGCACACGAGCCATCTCCTAGGGCACACTAAGGTTTACCTCACGAGTCCAGTCTCGATTAACGGATCTACCTTTTAAAATAACCGATAAAAAATTAAACCGTTAATTTTCGGCGATACTTTCAAACCTAAACTCTTTAATTCAGTTTAGGCCCTGATAAGGCACTTATGAATGTCGATAGTTACAATTATTTCAATCGACTATCACTGGTTCAGAATACACTTAAACTGAGAAGACTCCGTACAAGAAACTCAGCAAGGCTTCATTCAAAATCAAAATCAAAAACTCATTTATTCAGTTTAGGCCCTAATAAGGCACTTATGAACGTCAACAGTTACAGTTTTACAATAGACTCTACTACCGGTTCGGAATACACTTGAACTGAGAAGACTCCGGCAAGAAACTCAGCAAGGCGTTTTTTTTTTGGTGGATCTTTTTTTTTAAATTTATGTAGGTAATTACAGTTTTTGTCTTAAATATACATAAACTTCATACAATTATCACTTGGCCAGGGGGCTGCAAGTGCAGAGAGAAGCTACTACAACCATGTATTCTTGTCTTCTATGTAATGAGCCACCTTATAGTAGGCCTTGTCGATCAACTTATGTTTAACATGCTCTTTGAATTTATTATAAGACATCTTAGTTACTTCATATGGGATTTTATTATAAAAGCTAATGCAGTTCCCGAGAAAAGACTTATTGACTTTCGCTAGCCTGAATCTAGGTGTAACAATTTTATCTTTGTTTCTAGTATTTAGGTTATGGCGGCTACTGTTTGTGTCAAATAGATTTAAATTTTTACGGACAAACATAATATTTTCAAAAACGTATAGCGACGGTAAGGTTAATATGTCAAATTCCTTAAACCGATTTCGTAAGGATTCGCGAGGACCCAAGCAATAGATTCATACCATAGTCCTAAGTGCTGACGGAGGTTTTTATCGTATAATACCTACTTATCATAATCTTATTGAAAGGTTGCGCTCGTCACTACAATACCAAAATGTGTTTAAGTTTTTTGTTTTGGTTGTCTCCAGTCGGAATGATTTCCAAGCTTAACTTTATCAACGAATCTCAAGCTTTAAAACATTAAATATGATATAATAATATACCTACATAAAAGCCAAGATTTTTTAATAAACTAATATTATTTTCCCCAAAATATAAAGAAAAATGTGATATCCTTTATATTTCACGTTTTATGTTAATACTTCACACTAATTAAAAAAAAGACAGTTTAATTTAAAAGCCACCTTTTTCCAACGTTATTAAAAATATTTGTGATTTATTTTATTATATCGCATGCGGAGAGCTACAGATTTACGTTTACTGTCAATGTTTTTGCAACACAAATATAATAATAAATGACTAAAATGAACATCAAAATAGAAAAAAGCACGCTATTGGCCTTAAATAATAAGAAGAATAATTACCTGTGAAAAGAAAAAAAGTGTCATTTAACGCAATACTTAAAATGATGGTCAACATCCAAAAATAAATTTTCATAGCTATTTACTATAATTATGTAACTCAATAACAATTAACACTACACTCTCCTTTCACTTCAGAATAAAGACAGATTTTCTCGAAAACTTTCCGCGATCTTTATACGCACTTATGGACTTACTGGCATATTACGTATCTTCATGAAAACCCATAGCAATGACCATTACCTCAAGTGTGTGTCTTATTTTGCATTGTTCTTTCTGTCACTCTCAACTCATAAGCTGTCATTCGCCTTGACTATTTACGTCGAGCTAGCGGAGTTTTCACGCAGCTTTACATATTTTTATACTTGGAATAATATTGTTTTCAAACCTAGATTTTACTTTCTAGAAAATATTTAAAAATATGATATACATTATCATAATGGTTACTTATATGTCGGCAGCCAAGCGATACAAATATCATGTTTAGGGTCGGTGGTATCAGGATTTGATTCAGTGGGCGTAGTGCAGACAATGAATCAACGTTATATATCTACCATCGCTTCGGAATATTCCTATATGAGCAGATGAAGCGACGCAAGAAACTCCTCATGGGCTCGATAGATTTATTGTAGCAATTTCACAATTAAATAACTGGTTATGTTGTGATAAAGAGTAATACTTAAATAAATAATTATATGCGTGACAAATGTAGGTACTATGCGTTTTGTATTACAATACTGATATATGGATTTTCTTCTACTTATTGTCTCTCTCTCTCTCTATTTTGTATTGGATCATGATGTCCAGGTAGCGGTTTGGACGAAGCTATCGTATGCTTTATTCCACTCGGTTCTTTCATCAAGAATGTTGAAAGACATCAAAAACCCGAATTGCTATAAACATACGTAATTGATCAAACCAACTTAGTAAAATAAGGAATTATGGACCATAAGTAACACAAGTTGCGGATAAATAAAATACACTTTTAACTGAAGAAAGTTGGAAGTTCGGCCATCTTCTTATAACTTCCTGATGACTCTTGGCCGGCCATTGTTTATGTTATAATTTGTACCTTAAAGCTACAAGTTATAAGTCTAAAAAGTGAGTTTGTTTGTTCTGACACCTCAATGGCCCAAACGTGATGAAATTAGTTGCAGATATTGCTTGTGGCATGGAGAAAAACATAGGCTACTTTTTATCCCGGGAACAGTTCATAGAATATAATTTAGTATTTTTACTTAATTATTACTAGTAGGTAATAAATTATTAGGTAGTAAATTATTCAAATATTAAGTTTAGTAAGTCGGGTCTCAAATTTAGCTAGGAACTATATTGGAGGGAAAAGCCCTTCTAGTTTTTAATTATCAAACCTGAAAGAAACAATCAATCTGATTATAACTCTAGAAAGGCTCATTGCAGATCAATCGCAGATGGAAAAAAAATCAAAAACTGAGTGGTTTTGAAGTTTTTTGGTTAGTTAGTCAAAAAAAATTTTTGTTTAGTTAGAACTAAAAACTGCAGTATAATTTTAGTTTATTTTCATTTAATTCTGTTGTAATTTTAACTAGGTACACACTCTACAGAGTAAGTACACTCAAATGCTATAACTTAAAAAAAAACGTTCGCAACTCTTATGTTCTTCCACGCGTACATGCTCCATCCTTTAGCCATTAAAAACATTGTTAACTCCCTTCTTTTATATGATACTAGATTCCGCCACGCGGTTTCACCCGCATTCCCGAGGGATCTTATGTTTTCCCGGGATAAAAAGTATCCTAGGTCAACTATTCGTTTTCCAAATTTCATCCAAATCCGTTCAGTAGTTTTTGCGTGAAAGAGTAACAAACATCCATCCATCCATACTCACAAACTTTCGCATTTATAATATAAGTATAGGATTATTTGACCAAAAATACATAGGTATTTGAAAAAAAAGCTATAACTGTGCTATAACCATTGAATGTTGAATGGCTGGCTACCACCCTCAAGTTGAAAATCTGTCGCCAAGCACCTTTCGGTGTGTTCCGACAGCTGCACTTGAGAGCCAGTTCCCTTCTAGGCTTTGTGTGCTTACCATCATCGGCCACATCATCACTGACCAAGGTGAGATTGTGGTCAAGCACAGGCCTATACAAAGTAAAAAAAAAAAAAAAAATGTTGCTAACTATACATGTTTGTTTTTGTTCTATTTCGTTTGAATGTGTCACAATATACGTGTTATGATAAATAGTAACACAAAGTTAAAGCCTTGCCACACAGATGGTTCTCCCGCTGCGGGAATCCGCTCGTAAACTGTCGCAGACACAATTTCATATGGATGTAAACGTCGTTAAGTGTCTCTTATGGCAAGAATGTATTTTATACGAATTAGGCGTAAAATGTTATACTTTTTTCATAAATCTCAAATCATGTTCTCAAAATGCTAAATTACTTTATGTTGATTGAAGTTTAATTCGAAAATTTTCGATATTTTTTTTAATAATCTGCATATTTCGCATTCAATATTATAATGATGTATGACACGAATTATGAGAAATTTAGTGTCAAATATTGTAATTAGTTTGAATACCTACGTAATGAAATCGAGCGTTTAATAATAATATAAATGTAACTAAAAATAAATTAATAATAATATTAATTATAACAAAAAGAGAACCGCCTTCAAATGCAGTTTATTTAATCAAGTCTGAACAGCTCTTATGTTATTTACTGAAATTCGCAATCTCTATATTTTGATAGATTGATGTAGAAGCTAAATTCAGTCTGTCAAGACTCCGATGAAATATTGATTTAGTTCTCCTTTCCGCCGCTTCAGAGCTTATTTTGCCAAAGTGACGCAATTTATCTTAAACT
The DNA here is from genome assembly GCA_963555595.1 of Tethea ocularis. Taxonomy (NCBI): domain Eukaryota; kingdom Metazoa; phylum Arthropoda; class Insecta; order Lepidoptera; family Drepanidae; genus Tethea; species Tethea ocularis. Next base: position 3,647,672 of record OY741970.1, on the reverse strand, counting down.
TGACTAACCCTTCACATATTCTAAAAGCTCCAAGATGCCTTACATACAATTTCATAGCTTTTTTGGTCTTTAGCGATGACAGCTGAGCTACAGCATCCAAAATTGATAGAAGACATTGTAGATTTACAATTATTGTAATGCATAAAATACTACCTAAGCTAATTGGATTTACATATTCTTGAGATTTTAGCTCTGTATGTTTTATTTAGCCCTTGACAGTATACTAAGATATTATACCTACATACTTTTATTTGGTAGGAAGGTTGAATCTATTCACAATTTATTAAATAATTTTATTTATATATATAATAGGCCCACTTGCTGGGGCCTAAATTGAATAAATGGCTTTGACTTTGATAATATTCACGTTATCCGTTCTTTATTTCAATTGGCATGCACTTGGGAATGTGAATTGACTCGGGAATGCGTCTAAACAAAGGAAATCACATTTCCTTTTGTCTCTTTTCTGTCCATTACAAGCAAATAAAATGCTCTTGAGATGTTTTCGTTTATTGACAAGGTCCCGTATTTGTTGAACTCCCCTTGTGACTACTTTGCATCAAAAATATTTCATTGTTCTTGGAAAGAGTTTCATTGTTCAAAACATTTTGTTCATGATATGCCAAAACATTCTTATCTATAGAAATAAATAAATTAAATTGAAGTGTCTTTCTCTGATTTATTATAGTTATTAGCTGTTCTCCATAAAAAGGCCTATGTCCTTCTCCACCATATCTGAGTGCCAAATTTCATCGCGATCGGTTCAGCGGCTTAGGCGTGAAAAGGTAACAGATAGACAGACAGAATTACTTTCGCCTTTACTTTACATTTTGATAGGACTTTCAGTAACAATGAAAATTTTTCAGAAATTAATCTAAGCTACTTTTATGCTGGGAGCGTGAGTGAAACCGTGTAAAACAGCTAGGTAATGGAAAGAACCATGTTTGATTTAATTTCCTTATGTTTAAGGGTTAGAAAAAGGTCGGACGTGTTATAGCCTCATAAATAACTTAATCAGCGTCCATTCTCAGGCTACAATGTTCGCTCACGTGTAATGGCAAGGAAAATGAGCGTCAGATCACAATACAGGTACGTTGACGCTAAGCTTCTGTGTGAAAGCACAATCTGTCTAGCTTTCCACCGCTCCTTTGAAGACTGTCACTGAATCAAGCTTTTTGAAGATTTCAAATTTCGTTTGGAAGTTTGTTTTCCTTACAGCTGAGGTCCATAAATAGGGTCGGTAATGCGTTGGTACCCGATACCTACCAGTAATAGGGTAGTTGACTGACATATTAAATCAGCTACTTTTTAATAAATGTCAAAACGATAGTTTATATGGAATTTTGTATGAAATATTACACTATGACGTCATAGTTTCACAGCATCAAATCATCTACTCTTAGTGGTTCCACTGGTAATCAAAAATCATAAAAAGCATTAAATGTACAAAATATTTGATATTTCCACGTGTTTTTAGATGTTTTATGCATTAGTTAGTGTTTGGTCATTAATTTTTGATAGTGTTAACTACCCTATTTTAAGTTATTTAGCCTTTACGTAATGCTAATATCTAATAGCCAAAAGCCTCTTAAGAGGTTTGCGTTAGGTAGTCAAATCAAGGGCCAGATTCAGTAGGCAGTGATCCTGGAGACGGCACGTATTGTGAGGAGGTTCCTCTTTTTGGACCCTTGACCATCGGTAGCTTGGACTCTGGGGGTTTACCACTAAAAACGATATCCGACAAAACGATGATCGAACGATAATCGTTTTGTCGGATGGCTACTACAAAGTGTATCGGACCCGACGGCAAAAACGATATCGTCATTTGACATTTCTATGCATCGGATGGCTACTCCGAAACCACCAATGTCGGACGATGTATCGCAATTTGACATCAAGTTCATCGGGAATTTAACCTCAAAATACACGACAGGGGTAGGGCTATCGTTTGAGTATATCGGAAGTATTAAAATATTATATTTTAACTTATTCAATTAGATTTTAGTTTTTGGAGTTAATGCAGGTGATTCTAGCTATCCTTTAAGGATTTTTAAAAAGACGCTGGAGGTGCTTGCTTGCTACCAGAGAGCTCCACTACAGCCCTGATGTAGCAGAAAATTCTTTATAGCATGCACAGTGCACTATGCCATTATACCTATATATGTATATCTGCTCATGTAGAGCATTGTATGCAGAGTATTGAGCTTACGGTAGAGGAGCAAAGCAGAGAACATCGTCTGCAGCCTCCTGCATCTTGGTTCAATGTTTACGTTTTACCAGCCAAAAATTATAATATATAAAATAAAATACATCATAATCTTAAACTATTTTATTAAAATTAACACAAAAAATAAAACAATCAATTCTTCTGCTAATCTCCGCCAGCACCTCATAAGACCACTGCGCCACGCCATCTCTGCGATCTTCCTTTTCTCAAGACGCACCAATTGCATCCGCGTAATGTATGTAATGGCTCCTCTTACGGAATGACATACTCGTTCAGCTTCACCGGGGCTCTGCAAATATAAATTAGTTTTAAATACTAACTAGTGACCCGCCCTGAATTCGCACGGGTGCACAATTTATAATTTGCCCATGAAAGTATTTTTTTTCGGCGAATTGGTTCCGAAATAATAATATAGCATTTTTGTTAATACACCAAACCATACAGTTAATATAGCAATCGCTAAACCCGTGGTTGAATCCACCTGTCTTTTGCCACTGCTTGGTTGATTTATGGGCCCCAAGGCTATTTAGTTAGATAGTGTTATCTGCCCATAAATAGCTCAGACGGGCTTGCCCGTCTGCCCTCTTAAGCATCCCTTTGACAATTTCTGCATGAATTCCAGGAGCATATCCATATGTTCACCGGTGGCACTAAAAGCAGTCATAATTCCTAAAAATAGAAACCAATGTTTATGTTTAAACTATAAATATTTAATAATATATGTTATAAATGTATCATTTTGCATAAATATTAAACAATTACAACGTGTTTTTTATGACAGACATATTTTTTATGGTAGGTATAGATACTTTTTCAAATTATAATGAAAAATCCATGATTTTAATGACATCTTAGGCTATTTAAAACTTATAAAATATTTTCATGGATTTAAATTACATAAATTAACATTATTATCATCTATTCTGTCGTATTTAATTAATAAAAAATATTTTTAGATTAATTGCCAGTTTTTAGGTCCACGCACTATAAAAGACCTCATTGTTCATTCATTCATTTCCATTCACGATATCGGTCCGCAACGTTGTCTTTGGCTCCGATGGAAGCAGCGGCATCCGATAGTACTTCAGAGTAGGGTAACGTATGCTATCGTCTATCGTTTGCGTGTCGTATCGATCCGAACTATCGTGTATCGTTTTTCGTGGTAGACCCCCTATTCCCGATGCCGGTGGGGTACTGCTCTTTATATTTTTTAAATGTATTTTTTATATTATATTTAAAAATCTAATTATTATATTAAAAATAAGAGAGATTAAACATTCAATAGATGATTTAAATGTTGCTCTCTTTAAAGGCTATTTTATTAAAATCATCATAATTTTACAAAAAAAAAATATTGACGATTAAAAATATGTACCATAAATAGGTACAAAGATGATCTTTAATTTGCAAGAAATATTAATGTTTTTTAATAAAGTACAAAGCATCTATTACATTTCTTATACATAGTTATATACGTATACAAGTATTGTAAGGAAGCTGTCACCTTTTACGAGGGAATGTTGGGGTTGGAGCAGGAAGGATGTGCCGGCCTCCACCGAGCGGCTATTACTGACAGACACATTTCAAACCTGACTCTTCAAATACTTTTTTACCTGTGTAAAAAATCAGAAACTCTATAGTAGGTACCTACTTTTATTGTACAACCTATCTTTCATTCGGTTTTTAAATCCAAACACAGATAGGTATAAGTACGACACAACTTAGATGTAGCATCGGCAAATCGTTTTCGTACACTTCACTTCCGATTTACACAACTAATAAAAATCATTCATTATCGCGCCATCCAACGTTCAACAAGTTCATTTTCACATGAGTAATGTTGTAGGCGCACTCTTTTCGGGAACGATCGATTTTACGAATTTTGCCGATGCTTCATCTAAGTTGTATCATACTTGTAGGTACATTGTTCTTGAATTTCTTCCGATACTTTGTTATCTAACTTTGCTCAGGTATTGCAAGTTTCTCAACATTAATTCTAGTATAGCGAAAGTGTATCCCGTGTTTCATATAAAATATTAAATTGTACTAAATGTATTTAGCCGCAGATTTTTTCTTTGTCTTCAAAACAGTATCAGATTAGAATTCCTGCATTATTATTATTTACTTTTTAGTGTTTTTGAAGGCAGTTTTATTCATTATTGTTAAAAGTTACTTACGGTTTATGTAGGGCGGTTTACCTTCGACGTTGCTCGCTACTAGCTCGTCAATAGACGACGAGGTATTCGACGTCGGTAGCGACTGGCTAGGGCTTCTTATTTCATTCACATAATTCATGATAGGTATACTGGGTGTAAATGAGATCCTAACGAAAACGGAAACCATAAATTTTGTGTTGACTAACTATGGAATATTACAACTGTTCACAGTTTTTAAATCAAATCTCAAATCTTGGTGCTGTTCCATTGCTCTTGAATTAAAACTCGCAAGAAACATCTACTTTGCCAAGTTCCTTTGCTAAGTAGACTAACTTTCTGAAGCTTAAAGAAGCTCACAGGCGCATCATAAACGTTGCCTTTACTTGGATTCTGACAGTTTGTTCAACATAACTCGTTAATGCTGAGAACTTAGGCGTTAAAATTCTGCAATTAAACTTAATATGGCCCTTAATTAAGTGCTAGGATTTAAAGTCGTAGCAAGCATGTGTTGCATATTTCATTCAGGGACCCGGATAGCTTTTATTTAGTTAGGAACGAACAAGCCACAAAGTGAATGATATATTTTACCACCTTCTCGATTTCGAAGGAGATAACTCACATTTGTTCAAACAGATTTAAAAAAATAATTAAAAAATTAATTGCGCATACGCCTGCCCACGCGTTTTAATATAAATGGAAAAAGATAATATATAAAATGAAAATTAGAGAATTGTCCATTAATAAAAATTTAAAAATGTTCTATTAGTTAATTTTACATTTCAGAATAACGCTATAAACTGAAACCTTATTATTAATTTATCAAAAGCTCAACGAAACGAAACCCCAAAAGATTATTAAAAGCAAAGAATAAATAATATACTACGTACTAATTAAAAGCATTTTCTAAATAACCTTGATTAGAAAGTCAGTAGTGAACTATAATAAGAGCGACTTAGTTTTGACCTAGATTTTTAAATTAATTAATTTCATCTTAGCTCTAGGTGATTTTTAATCGCCTTAGCTACCCTTTGTGAATTTTAATTAAAATTTAAAAACATAAATGTAAAAACTGGCCAAGTTCTTCGCAGTAAAATTTGTATAAATCTTAAACTGAGCAAGATCAATTTACGGTCACTAAATTTTGAGTTTACTTGGCAATTATTATTAAAATCAATCACCTGACCGAACTTGGCAAGTTAGAGTGCACTAATAGTTTTGATAAGAATGTTTGGTAACAAACTGAGTACGCAGTTTCAACAAGTTTACAACATTTTTAGGACAAGTTTGAATCTTGATTTTCGTACCAAGTTATTTATTTTTTTACTATGTATATAGGCCTGTGTTTGACCACTCACCGTAATCAGTGATGATGTGGCCGATGCTGGTAAGCACACAAAGCCTAGAAAGAAACTGGCTCTCAAGTGCAGCTGTCAAACACACCGAAGGGTGCTTGGCGACAGATTTTCAACTAGAGGGTGGTAGCCAGCCAGGCGGGTACTACAAAGTACCCTACCACCGTGTACCATTCTTTAGATTTAGGTACATACGTCATTTATGAATTAAATTATAGAATTTCCAAGAACATTGTTTCGCTTTTGGAAACTTTAAACAAGTGCTCCGAAGTTGTCACGTGTATCTACAAACCCAGACCTATTTATTCGGAAACACGAAACTAGTTATAAATTCAGATCACTTAAAACCATTATAAACAAGTAAGATCTTCTATTCGACAGAAACATGAACTGTGGTATGTTGATCGAAACATGTAGAAATAGATATAATTCTACTGTCCTGCTTCTTACATAATAGGACATTATTATCCTATCCTATTTTACTAATCCTACAATATTATAATGTGAAAGATTGGCCGTGTATGACTCGGTTACGGATCATCAACTGAACGGCTGATGACTGAAGGATGAAACTTCGGCCTGAATGATTTAGTTCTTTAGTTTCATGCAAATCCTCGAAGCGAAGAAGACATTTGCGAAGAGTCAAAAATAAATATACGTACTTATAGTAAACTTAAAAGTTTTTAGTATACCTATGTGAGTATGTTGTGTTAAGTAATTTGAAAGAAAACTTTCACTACTCTTTACGAGAGGTAAATCGCTTGGAATGCCTTACAAAAGCTACATCACAATGAAAACTAAAAATCTGAAAATTAAAAAATCCCGGTCCCGGGTGCCCCATTTTTTGATAAACGTCTAGATTAGTTCCAGATTATTTACTTGTTTCTTGTTTATCAGTTTACTAAATTAGTTTTGAACTTTTGTACCGCAGTTGTGTTTTTTTTTTGTAGGTAAATAATAACCTGGAATGACACATAGAATACTTTTCACCACAAGAAATCATAAGGGTAAAAACACGGGGCGAAAGCTAGTAGAATTCTATTTACTAACTGAGATAACTAAGTTCTACCATCGAGCTAGGGTTGCTATCATAATGAAGTATCTCCGATAGCAGATAGGCTCTAAACGCCCACAGCTATTCGCTGTAAACAAAACTAGGTACATCAAGTTATTCCTAACTTTGTTCCACTTATTTTTCACAGTTGACTAACGCCTATGTTTACTTCCACCCACTATAAATGATCTCAATTAAACTTTTCTAATTATGTATTCCTACTTCCCACTCACTTGGTTATTACTATAGCTCCACGAAATATATGTTATATTTATTAATATTTACTGAATGATTCGTTTTGCCTAGGAAAAGTTGTTCATTGTATAATAATCCCTAAAAAATTCGAGATGGCAAAAGAAACTTCCAGTTGAATAGAAATATTGTAAAATTAAAGATGGCGTTTACTGACAATAGTTTTGTTCCATGAATTGACAGATCTTTTCTCTCTAACATTTTCCTATAAGTGGTCACGAATGTTATATAACTTAATGAGTCTCTATAGAAACAAAAGAAAGAATCAAAATTAAACGATCACCAATCTAATCAACAATCAACATGCCAAAATTAAAATATGATTACGGGAGCCATCGTTATCGGAATTCGATTACGAGACAGTTACACAATCGCATTAAGTGGAATGATACCTAACTTTTTAAAGAGTCGCCCCAAGCTCTCGGCTTATGGGATCATTTAGCCAGATTTTAATTATAGATTATTATCTTTCACATAATATCATGGTAATATTTAAATAGAGCCTGAAAGGTCTTTGACTCGTTACTTGTTGCTAACTGGTTACACAGCTTCAAAGCTAAGTGGTCGTGATATCCGTGTCCGATTAAGTAACCAGAGATAAACAGAAAATCTACTTTTACTGGCATATTTTACTAATTATCTGGTAACTGTGCCTTGTGGTTTCACCCATGTTAATCTACCGTTTTTTAAATCAAACTTTAGTACCTGAGATTAGCTGGAAGCATACAAACTCTTACCAATAAGTATGCTATGCTAACAAGTATGCTATTGCGAAAAACGTGAGTTTGATTTTTTATTGCTGCGTTTTTTTTTATTTCTGCTATTGTGATATTATGTCTTTGGAAAGCTACAATAACTAATTAATAATATCGATTTAATATTCACAGACATTAGAATAAACAGCCCAAAGTTATAAACACTATTTTTTTTAATGAGACTAGAAAAGCGGTGATGATATTCAAACGACTGAACAAGAGACAGCTAAGAACACACATTTCAATCGAAACTCCGAAATCCGTTCAGTAGCTATGATGATACACACTACAAACATAAAAAACCTCTCTTTTTCGTTCGTTAAAAGATATTGAGTTAAATTGAGGCTCGCTTATTTTAACACAAAAAAAAATGAAAGACTATTAAGCTGACATATGGTGTCGATTTTCAATCCATTGTTTTCTCGCCCCGACATACAATGTGTGAAGTGGGTTTGGTGTTTGATTAACACGATATCAACCTCCATTTGTCTACTATCGATATTCAACGGGATCAAGTTACGGGCCCGCTTTCGCCTCACAAGCGACCCCTATTTGTCTATGTCTTTTTCTATGCTGCTATAGGTGAGGTTGGTATGAAGAAACGATCAGTAACCTATGAACTGTAGTTATTTAAAACCCAACAAATAGACATAATAGTAACAGGGACTATGGACTATTCCAGTAACATGTTTTATTAAGTTGGAAATACTTAGTAAAATCCTGCCTACTTATAATTTAATAAACGTGAATAAATTTACAATAAGTCATCATTATAACCTTCAAATTAAATTGCACATTGAAATGAAAGAGTTAGAAACCTTAAAAACATTACCAACTCATTTCGCAACAACTTACCTTTTTGAAACCTTACAAACTTACAGAAGTTTACGTAAGTTCTTTACTTTTTAGGTTTACGTAATTCGTTATTTGTTAGAAAAGCAATTCCCTTCGAGTCAGTTTCATTCACTGTTCAACGGACCCTGATGGCCCACTGATGGGATGTTCATCCATCTATGATAATCGGTTTCAGTAATTCCGTTTCATTCCCCACCATCTTGTTACAGAGTCTTTCTGGTACAGATACTTATGTTGCTTGGTATAAAAAAGTAAATGTTACCATTATTATTGCAGGCTTGTTGCATGCAATTTACTGGCAGCCCCTTCCCCCCCCCCCTTTAGCATGGCAAGTGTAGACTAGAAAATACTCGAATCTTCGGCTATAGAAATCACATAAATATGACGTGATGAAATTAATCTGCGATTATTGTTGGTCGAAGACAAGAGTCATCTCTTTTTAAGTTAATGTTTGTCATTCTAGGGGGGCATCGGGCAGGTCGACATACAACTATCCACTGACAGTAGTCGTCATCGCCTTTTAGACTTTTGCAGTGCTATAGGATTGTCGATCTGTGCGGACCTCTTTTTACGAGCTTTTTGAAGAATCCTATTCATAGGTATGTACCTGGATTGTCACGAAAAATGTTATATTAAATTAAGTTCAATTTGAATAAAGTCCGTATTTTTTTACAATTGTTCCAACCAGGGCCTACTAATACCTGCAGCAAACTGACGCGACGTAAATTTTGTGCAATTCTATTGGTTAATAATTTGACAACGATGATCGAACTATCGTGTATCGTTTTTCGGAGTAGGCCCTCAGAAACTAACTAAATAAATGCAAATTTGAATAACAAAACTTTTTTTCAGCGTTAGTACGCTTCCTTGGACATTAGTAGTAGTATTAACACATAGTACAAAAATTAATTGTACAAGTTATTATCATACACGTAACAATATCCTGAAGACTGAAGATATAACGCCATATCAATCATATGTCGTATAAGGCGTTTATAGTACTGGGATATCCTTCAAAACATTACAAGACGATTCTAGTCTATCAAATCTATGAAATATTTTTTGACCTTTAAAAATGTCAAAGTAAAATAGTCCTTATAGGTTGATTGCAAGAAATACATATAAATAAATAAACCTTATTAAGAAAAAATAAGGACTATTTTCCTTTGACATACATTTCTCAGATTTGATAGACTGTAAATCCTTTTGTAAGTATACAACTATTCGAGTATTAACTATTTCGAGTCATGAAGCATCACAATAATTTTGTAATCTGTCAAATCGATAGGATTTAGAATTTATTTGAAGTAGGTAGGTTAGGTAATCTATTTATACCATTAGAAATCAAAAGGCAAAGGACCATTGTTAATTCCTTTCAATACTACTTAATTTAAGGCCGCATATTCATGAGTACCTTTTGAAGGTAACTAGTGTGATGTTGTGCAGCTTGGAATCGGTCAATTTAGGATCTTGAAATATAAATAACGTAGGCGGATTTAAAAAAATATATTACTAGAAAGAGAAGTGATTTCAAAAAATGAAACCGATGAATTAATGACGTAGTAATCTAATCTGTCTATCTAAAGAATCGTTTGCTGTCACTGAAAATACATATTTTCATATTGTACCAAATTGCTGCAAATCAATTTTTTTCTACTTATACACCAAAATTATTACATCGTTTTCTTCAGAAGATCACGGGCTGACGTGAGCGGCAGATAAAGCGCTTTCTAAAGTCAGTCAGCCATTTTTTATCCCGCGATTAAGTTGGCTAGTTGGACCCGCATTAGTCTATCCTACACTTTGATATCTCGGTGATTTATACTTTCTTGACACACTTTGAATTTGAATTTAGATCTTGCGTCAGATTCTGCAGATTTTCGAGTTATCTAGCTATGATAATAACTTGGTGAGAGGTTCATGGCTTTTTAATTTGATAGATGTGAACGAACTAACATTGTTATTATAGTATACAGTAGTCAAAATTTTACTAACCGTTGAATCATAATTTAACATTATGATATTATTTTCAAGCTATATAGATATACCTAAACCATCATAATATACCTATACAGGGCGTCACACGGAGGGAAAGTACTTATTATAAATATTGTTGATCGAATTATTCGATTCCAGCAGCTACACTCTAATCGTATGTTTGGTCCTTTATATGCACGTACTCCAAAATATTCTCCACTAGCAAACAACAACAGTTATTGTGACTGTGATTAATATTACTACAATCTCAAAGACTTGGTGAACGTTATAGCCTAAGTCTAAATGAGACTTAGCAATTTGTTACTGCTTCTGAAACGGTTATGTACTTTGGCATCAGAGCTTTTGTTGAAGAGAATATTTGCGTTCCCATGGATTTAGGAATAGCCTAGATCGAGTCTTCCCAGAAATGACGCACAATATACCTATCGCACGTATTGTGTCCTGAGTGCGACTATGTGACACAAAATTCTATGCGAATGTAAAAAATCGGCAACATTTTGGTGTGTATGTATGTGTGTCCGTGAGGCTTATATTTACAAGAAAACTGACATCATTGGGTAGCGTCGTTCGAATGTTCGAAGTTAGTCTGTCCATGAGTTTCCTAAGTCCATGTGTGTTCCATATACAATTTCAAAACTACTTCTAAAACTTTCAAAATATATCCCCTAAATAGCTTTGGTTCAAAAACTATGCGTAAGCCTGTTTTCCAATATACCTATATATAGGGTATTTATTTACTTACGGATTTAATTAAGCCTTAAAATAGCGTCTCTGCGATAATAGGGATCATATATTTTTTCCCTTAAGTAATTTTTAGTTCAAGTTTTAAGGCGGTTCATACTCTCAACCTTTAACTCCCTTATTGTACTGTTTTACAATATAAGTATTTCTATGGTTTCCGGCCAGAAATGAAATTAATATGGTTTTCAAACGCAAAGAAATGTAATTTGCAATTTCCTTGACAATTAATGTTATGCATTTTTTCTTTTCATGAGAAACATTAGACTGGCTTATACCTTTTTAATAGGTATAGACTCTATAGACTCACTAAAAATTATATTTTCTTATGTTAATGCATCGCCATGATATTTGGATGACTAACTAATCTTTACTTATAAAAACTTCTACTTATAAAAATCAAAACACACACAGTGGGACAGCTAGTTCCTTATTGAGGATAGTTTTGTAGTGTACAAGTGTTAAATAAATTTTCATCAGTTCAGCTACTTATGCTGCTGATTGTAGGTACCACTAACAATTAATTTGCCGTCCCATGAACAAATCAATCATGCGAAAACTGAAAAGTGAAAAGAAACACCGAAGTAAAATCAAATTTACATTATTTCGACGGAGCGGAATCCAATAAGTAGGTATATTTTTATCGGAAAATGGCACATCATTCCCTAACAAGTGACTGACTTCTGACAAGTTCGTTACCTTCGTTAAATTATTCAGTGATTTATGTTTAATATGTACCTATAGATAAGTTGTTTCCAACGGTGACAGCTTGTATCATTAAAATTTCAAATTTACTTTTAGAAGTCTTGTTAGGTATTACAAGTTAAATTCACTAACTACCACTGAGATATTTGTAAATACTCATCATACTTTCGAGATTTCCATTTGAAAACGAATTAACCAATCCCATACAAATTAAGTACGGTTCATGAATTTACGGAACTATCCAATTAACGAGCAAAACTACAGATGCACAAAAACGCTTTCAAAGCTCACGCACGTCCGATGTTAATTATAAAAGCTTTTGAAATCTCATTAATTTGTTAACCTTGCATTGTATTTGACAGATTTATCCAAATATAGATAGATACTATCCCATAATACCTACTAGTCATTATTTATTAAATGCGATAGCTATTACTGCATTTATAAGCGAAACCGTGGGGGAATTCCCCACGGTTTCGCTTGCGTTCTCGGGATAAGGATAAAAAGTAGCCTATAACTATTGGAGATAATGTAGCTTCTTTAGTGAAATAATTTTTCAGGCATTTCTAATTAACGAATTTATTATTCCGAGGAATAAAAAATGTATTCGTATTTCAAACTAAACCACGAAAACAAACATAAATTAAAAATAGGGCCTAAAGAAAAATGTATTCTAATAAGACAGAGATATAAGTATACTTAATGATTTTATTCGGGCATATTAGGCCGAATACTGCGAATAGCGTACCTTTATTATTATCATAATCTTCAAAATTTCAGAACCCACCATTACGGACGTTCAGTTCAATTAGAAATTCTGCGGAAAATCTCTGGTAAAAAATAATAGGATAAGACGAAGTAACGATTTTAGAACTCAATTAATTTGTAAGTAATTTGTTCTTTTTAAAATTATATAGAAATACTTTTGTGATGTTTTTGAGTTTGCAATATAATTATGTTTTAAGACCTGGTAAGGTCTATTACCCTTTTTAGTTTGCAATATCTAATCAAAACTACCCTATAAAGTAAATTTATAGTCTGTAAAGAAATTTGCAGATGTCCGTAAGTTCCTTCCTCTCATTTGCTTTCTTAAACTTAAATTGACGACCTTATCTTAGGTATATATTATGTTGTAAACAGGATTAGTGGAAATTAGATTCTGACGCTGCGCTACTATCATGACCATGTTTGTACAGTTGAAGAAACAATCTCGCAATGTTTAAGCACGCAATACCCACTTGAGCGTATAATTAAGAAAGGTACTTAAACTAATACAAACAAAGGTAAGCACATGACTCCTCGTTCATTACCATTTTTATAGCCCTTTGCATTACTTACACCTTCGTATTTTACTTTTAATCCAAGTAACAATGACAATCTTTAGCAACATAACAATCAGCTCATACCAGCTTCATTACTACGTTGAGTTTGTATTCAAAACGCAAACTTATCTTTTACTGCACATAGCATTTTTTAGGGTTTCGTTGTCAACCTTATAGTATTCACTCTTCACAGCAGGAAAACTTTACAAGTTAACTAAATTCGATTGTTTCATTTGCAGTATAATAATATAAACTTTCGTTTTAACATAAAAAGTACAGTGTGACACAACTTAGATGTAGCATCGGCAAATCGAATATATATACACTTCACTTACGATTTACACAAGTTATACAAATCAATCAATATCGCGCCATTCAACGTTCAACAAGATCATTTTCGCCTAAAGTACTAATAAATGTTTATTTACCCATGTGGGTAATGTTTTAGGCGCACTCTTTTCGGAAATGTAGCTGATTTGATATGTCAAGCTCTATATACCCTCTGACTGAAAACACCGCAAAGTGCGTCCTAAACAAAAACTAAACTAACAGATTTATTTTCTCAAGTGTACCTAATAAGGATGCCACTTATTTGAAACTGTCCGAAGGAAAAGTTCAATAAGTACGAAAGATACTTAAACAGGCTGGTGTTGTGTATATTTGTGCGAGCACGGTAATTGTGTTTGCGACGAGAGTAGGTACGAACCGACGGAATAAATGTTATTTATTTGATTGAACTTTGAGAGGTGATTCGACACAAGTGCTCTGTAATTTGTTTTATTTAACTTTTTACGGTGTAACTCGTGTCAGTACTGAAATTAATTCTGTTTGACTATTTTGATGTCATCAGTGTGATTGTATCATCAGATTGAAGAGGTTTGATAATTATTTTACGTTACAAAAATAAAAGCTATGAAAAACTAGTTTTTTTTTTTTGAAAGGACTAAAGTTGGTAGCCTCTGATGGGCTGCTCCAACCTTACCGGACAATCGGCGAGCGCAGAGAGCTCTCAGCCGGGTAACATTTAGGTAACCACGCCTGAGGGCACCCCCGAGTGGGGTACGAACCTCGGCTCAGGGCGTTACCGGGGGAAGGGGAGGACTTTGTACGAGTTACGACTAATTGGGGGCGGTGATAAACTAGTTTAATGTCCAATTTTTCACAAAAAATCCTTTCTCAAGTAAACGTAACATATCACTTTTTGATTCTTATGTAAACGCGGACACGGGGTCGCAAATTAAATAAAATAAACCAATTTAAAATAGGAAGAAATAATGATGATCCTTTTTTATTTACTTTACTTCTAAACTCGGAAAAACTCGCAAACGATTTCACAATATCTTTTTCTAAGTATTTGATGTTCAATGAAGCAAGAATGGCGTAGCTTGATCTCAGACCAAGATAAAAAGAAAGACTGAGCGCCGTCGACAATTTGATTATAACAACAATAATTTATGTATTTTTTATGTCAGTATTTAAGGATGACAAGCATGCAGGCGTCGTCGCCTATCTTATTATTTTACTAACCTTCCTAAACAATGGGCTATCTAACGCAAAAATATTAATAAACTGTCATGCTAGATCCTGAGATTACTGAGTAGAATATTCTTTTAGTCAAAAAATAAATTTAAACTTATGACTAGTCCAGCCCTGCGGTTTCATTTGCTTTCTCATGTGTTTTACCGCGGGATGAAAAAAGTTTCATCTAAATTAATGTAAAATAATCAGTTTATAAATATTTCACAAACATCTAACATCCAAACATTCACAATTATAGATAATATTATTAAAAGATGAGATATGAGCTGAGCTGATGAAAAATGTAAGCACCTAATATTTGATTAATCAGTCAGTCAAATAAAGTTTGTACACACTTTACAACAGAAAATATTATGAAGGACATGGGTAAAATGAAATATTTATGGGCCAAAGTTGTGATGGTATTTTCAAACACGGTTGTTGTAATGTAATTTAGCCGAATTATAGCAACTATATCATAGCTGAGGGCCTAAAGTAATGAAGTGGACTCGGATGTCACCGGGGAAATAGAAACCAGGGTCACAGTAAATTAGTCTATTAGCTGATTCAGTATATCAATACCCAAATATCGACTTTACAGTTGGTAAAGTGGGGAGTACAGCCGACAAATGCAAAACATTTACGTTTTATTCAGAATAAGAAATAAGAATAAAAATCATACAAAATCGAATAACCAACGCACTATTCTTTATTAATTACCAACTTATAATAGTCACTCGTTGTGAAAATTGCTAAGCTTTATTTTAATCTGCTATGAGCTATAGATGCAAAATTATTCTTTTAGCCGGTGTATTTTATTTTTCATTTGTGTTCAACTTTAGGTGAATTTATCTAAAACGCTTCTTTCAAGGATCCAATATTGATCTGTCTGGTGGAACTGAGTAGGTTTAAAAATACGCTCTAGGATTAAAAAGGCAAAAAAAGGCAAAAAATTTAAACGTGTATGAAAAAGTTTGATCATTATTAAATAACCATAACTTTTGTGAGTTTTAAGTATGTACATTTAGAACAAACATTATAACACAGAACTAAATTGTAGAATTAATAATTCGAAATAGTACCTATTTGTTTCACTCACGTCAATAACAATGAAAACGATGCCAAATAATTAGCTACCCCATACATTTTAGTCAAGTAGTTATTTAATTCAGGGGACAAAACATTATTTTCCATAAATATGACCAGAACCACGGATATGAAATGATGTGCTTCTTTCTTTGAAAATTACGAACTTTCATACAATTATACATCCCTTAGGTATTTTACAAAAGAGATTAAGCTACAATTTTAATTCATGTCAAAAAAGATTTTTATTTGCATTATGTGAAGCTTAAAAAGTGTCGGTAATCAATTTAAAAATATGTAATTACAACAAATCAGTTAAGCTACTTTTTGTCGATGCACTGTGGTTCATTATAGCAATCTCTTTTCTCCGTCATTTCAGGGAACTAGGAGAATGAAGCATCAACTGTAGCACGTATACGCAATTTGAGATTGATGCTCTGTCCACGACCGATTACGTTCTATGGTTCTTCGTATCGTTTTACTTGCGTTAGTTTCCTAAAATGTAAGCTCGTATTTGTTTACTGAGCATTAAAATTAAAGATCCATAATTTCCAAAACTACAGCGCGTTTTGAAAAAGTAAAGCAACGACATCTATTCATGGAGGGAATAAGCTCTAACACTAACAGTTCACTATTTCACTAAAAGCTCTGAACTAAACTTGCAACCTTAGTTTTATATAGATGTCATATTAAAAACATTCAACTTAAACAATTTTTTTATCTGAAACATAGGTTAAGTTAATTTACAGACAGATGCATGGAAATATCAACATTGAGATTTCGATGGACAGATAGAAGACAGTAAGAAATAGTGAATGCAAATTTGATAGATAAAAAGGTTGAATAGAAGTAGAGTACATGTTGTTCCGTACCCAAATTATTTGAATAGGACAGGCAAGAGATGTGATGATAATTAGGTCATGCTAATATAATAAAGCAGAAAGGATTCTATTATTTCTGGAACCACAAAATCTTGTCCTACTTTAATTAGGTTCATACTAATATAATAAATGAGAAAGTTTGCGTGTAGGTATACATCCCCATAACGGCAGAACGATCTGGATGCCTTGACACATAGATAGATCATACCCTGGAACAAATATACCTAGGATAGTTTTTATTCCGGGAATGCTAGTGGATCCGCGTAGCTTAAACGCAAATTTGATTTAAAAATGTGATTATCGTTAAGTATATTCATTCAGTTAATTTCATAAAGCTTATTCAATGTTTGACCCTAACAAAAGCCTCCCGTTTGGCTTCCAGGCTCTCATATAGGATAATTAGTTTTACTGTAATGGACTTGCATATTATGTACGTACAGTGATATATGTTGAACATGGTAGATGTATCAGCCAATGGGGAGAATCTGTATGTTTAGACCTGTCAAAATTAATTTACTGAATTAATGACTGCAGCGTTTTAAAATTTTATCGAAACCATAATCTCACTATGTTAGAATAGAATACAGTTGTAAAACAGAACAGAATCATATAGAATTGATTTATTTGCTGAACACATATCATAAAATGAAAGATGTTTATGTCTCTAAGCGTGCAATACCTAACTACAATAATAATTGTAGTTATAGTTATTGCATATTATTTCAAATCCTAGTCAAATTAGATTTTTCCGAAGGTGGAACGCAAAAGCCGAAATACGTCACTAGGTGCTTGGAAATCCTTTGTCTCGGCACAAATATAATGACGTGTACACAATTTGACGATGTTTTCCTTTACTGAAAGCTCAATCAGGATTCAATCCCACATCCTTAAGGTACTATGGCGTCCTACGTCATTACTGCTGAGTGACCATCGCCTTGAATGAGGACTATAAGGTTTCCCACTATTCCCATCTATTTTATTTCAATAGTAAAACAAAAATTCACTAATCTATATCCCCAGTTTCAGAAACGTCCATTACATATTAATCTCCTTTGGTGATTAATCTCGAGATGTCCTGCCTTCAAGGAAATACCATAGATTGTTATGTATTGAGCATAATCCTTTATCAAGATGTATTAAGGTGTAGTGTTGACAGGTAATATTCCTGTTGCTTACTACAAAGTGTAAATAATTTCATAGACGTAAACACACATTGTTTTACATATGTGATATGGCTGACTAAACCAGGTTTTAAGACAAGCCTCAGTTCTTTCTATTAAATAACGTAAGAAAGTTACAGATATTTAAAAGCTGTGTTTTATTACACTTGCTTTAGATCTACACACGTTATAAGGGAAACATATAGAGACATAAAATTTAAATTGATAATTTGAATTTCTGTTAAATATGTAATTTTTAAATGGACAAGGTTTTGTAACTCTGACCACTTAACATCTATCTGTAGGTATACATTAGTCCAATTATTCGATCATTTTTACCTAGGTATCACTTCTTAAACTGACTGTGATACTACTATACTACCTTGAAATTTTAAATCACTCAATCTTCTCTCGCGATCCAATTTGCTTCGCGAAAGCCCCATTTATTTTCCTCAGAACTACGATAGAAGCCTTATCTTTTACTGCGGACTTTTGGAGGCTTTAAAAAAGGATGAAAGTAGAAACTTATGCCTGGAATCCGTAAACAGATCCCAAACTGATCTTTTTTTAAAGTTCCGAAGTTTAGTTATTCACGTTTTCAGTGGCATGCCAGTATAGACTTGTATTTGACACTAACCATTGTATAAAACATCTCAAAACACCCGAAAACATCAAGTATGTTGTAAAGGTGAATTTGTGTTTCTCCAAGGAATATTTGTGGGATATACGACTATTTATAATAATACTATTTATTATTCAGTAAATATACTACTATTTTTGTCGCAAATTATACGTTTTAATCCTCTTCTAGGCTTGGCATTATTGTCATGTTCGGTTACTTCATCATTATGTTAATGTATCACGTGTTTTGCAAAAGCTTACCCTACTTTGGATGGATGAAGTTATCTAACCGTTCTTAGAGTCATACTTACCAAATTAAGTTATGTCACTAATAAGTAGTAAATATGGCAGATTGTATATGTAGACTCCAACACACATAAACTGAACGGATTTTCGGGATTCAAAGTATCCTATGACGGGATTCTTATCTTTTGAGAACAAAAGAATGGAGTACTTTGGGAATAAGCCGTTTTATTCGAAGATATGATCTATCTCTGTGCTAAGTTTAGCGTCCAAATATCGAAACATTCACATTTTTAAAAGTAGAGTAGTCAAAAAATAAATATACCAAATTCAATATAGTAAACATGATAGTTTTCTACATATTGCATCGCATGACGATATTGATACTGATGTGTTGGCAAATAGCCTTTTCATTTGATGTTGGTGGAAACTGAATTTCCGTGAAACTGTGTAGTCTACATCCGGGAAGTCTAATTGAGAATATACGCGTACCTACCTACCTACGTGTATGTGCTCTGTAAATCCGTTTAGCTTAGCCTTTAAGGGCTTTAATTTTCTAGTTTTTGTATTAATGATACTTTGTACCAATTAACGTTGACAAATAGCTTTATCTAATAACTTGAAACGAGCAATTATTGTATTTAGTATTCAGATTAAAAAAAACCTTTTTTATGTTTTTCTATCCTGATTATTTTTATTATTACGAATCGAAAGCATGCTAACAATGTCATAAGTTATTATAAGCGTACCGTTCGAAGAAAAGTCATTACCTAGGTTACATACCTAAATACTACTTGCTCTCGGGAAATCTGAAAATGGTTAATGACACCCATACTAAGAGCTCCCTTGTTTTCGAGAGTATTGTTACAGAACAATACTTCCTGCATCCTATACAACAGACTTCATAGGATGCAGAGGAATCCTGTTTTTGTTTTTGTATTGCGCATGTACCTTCAATTGTAATTCGCATAGGATCGCTCGCATAGTTTTCGGAGCGACATCGCATTCAAGAAAGAGGTATGCGCGAATATACACATAACTTGGCATGCACACTCCAGTTTCCATTGTGCAAGTTACCGACGACGTCTTGCAACTTGCGCGCTAGCCGTGCAGGTGGGACGACTGAAACTCATCCTTGTTCTCATATCCACAAGACACCTGTAACTTTGTAGCGGATTATCGGAAATCTCATACGTTAGTACATGTTATGTAATACGTAGTTAGTTAGTGTACGGGTGGGTATACATGATACCTAGGTAGGACATGGCCGACAGCTCGTTTCCCGGTAGTACATAAACCAGAGTATTGATTTTTACATTTTACATAGATAGTATTTACACACGAGCATGAACTGTCCGTGAAACGATGAGCTCGAAACTGTTTCATTTTTCAGTTCCATTAAGAGCACAACACTCTTAATGGTGTTAATATTTTTGGTAGGCTACAGGGATATTTTATCCATACATTTGAAAATTAAAATGGAGGTATATCTAGCTTTTATTTACTTACCTACCGAACAGTTTAGTTTCAATCCGCTACTTATGAATAAGTTGGAAAATCAAACTGAATTCGATGAATGTTTGACATTATAAACCTACCTAGTAACGATGGTAGACGGTCTGTTTAGATAGTTAGATGATGCATGTATTGCTTTGTTTACATTAGTGCCGATATGCACATTAATTACTCGATGTCGGCACCTTGAGACGAAGCATGTGGATTCACCTGAGCACGGCAGATGCGTCGCAGCTGCCGACCGGGCCAGTGCTCTGCCCCGCGCGCCGCCCACTCCCCGCCCGGCCCGCGCAATCGCGGCTAACAGTTTTATTTCCCCGAATAAACTTTATCAAACAAAGCGTGCGTGCCCCGCGCCCTGCATCTGCTCGCCCAGCTGTTCCCGCTGCAGCTGGCCTCTCCGTCCCACTCTAGTGCGTACTTCCCCGCTTACGTACGAACGAGACGGATAGTATCCAGTGTAATCGCAGGGCTCAGAATTCCCTGTGCATAGCCCATTCGCAGTCTGCATCCCGACGCCGGCGGGCAAACAGATAATGATGAATAAACGAAAGCGCGACGACAACAGTGATCGCCGGGCCAAGCGGCAGCGGCGCCGCAAGCGGTCGCATAGCGAGCCTCTCATGAACGATTCTGAGAGCGCTGAAAAACGGGAAGCACTGAAGCGGCTTTTCGGACGAGTGTGCTCCGTGGAGTTAGACGACAATGAAAGACGCGCGCCGCCGCCGGAGGAGCAAGACTTCAGCGACCACGACGGCTCCATGGACGAAAACGACGACCCGCTATTGGATTCGGTGCCAGTGGATATGGATCCTGAGCAACTTGGATTCCTAGTGTGTGCTCAGGAGACGCTGCGTTTCTTGCATGGCCGAGGTATTCCTGTGCAGCATCCAGTGTTCGCGCGGCTGCGCTTGCGCCTCCTCCAAGGCATCGGTGAGCTGGCCATGGCCTGAGTGTTATTGGGCCCAGAGCCGGCGAGGACCTAAACTTCTTTATATCTGACCTGACTTCCCCGGACCATTTCTACGAAGTTTCCTCTTCATGTGTTAATCGTTGGTGTAAAACTGTCTAAAGACTTTCGTTCCCGTTTCTGTGCTCGCGGTTCTGGTGAAACTCTTGGGTGGACTACATTAAAGTTCAATGTAGCGTTTCTAAGCAACAGGTGGCCTGTTGATGCATTCTAGTCACTATCTAGTCAAACTTTAATGATTATAATACATTGTACCTATGTTAAGCAAAATATTCTATTGATGTATTGATCGAATAAAATCGTCCAATGTATAACGGTGCACAATTATTTCTGACCTCTTCTTAATTTTATTAAGATTTAGAATAAATCTGATATTTTTTTTACAATCCGTATTTTTTGAAAATTATTTGATAGAGTAACTACTAAAGTAAGTACTATTATTACATAATCATTAAATAATTGGAAAATAATAGAATTATTAGGTTTCAAATAATTTATTTAGATTTCTTAAAAATACATAAATATTGCTTGAGTATTTTGATTTAGATTAACATGTAATATGACTACTTAATTATCTAGAACTAATTGTAGTAGGTACATTTAGTTCTGAAACGAATTATAATTATCTAACTAGACTAGAGACTTTGGTTACGAAAATACAATAAAGATAAATAAATCCCGTACAAAGCTCCTAAAGTATTGACCCTACTCTATTTTAAGGGTCGATATAAAAGTTGCTGTTATTATAAGGGATAAAGTCACTCCTACATTCAATAAATATCCTTATTACTAAACCTTCTAAGGAAAATGTAGGCCATGAAACATGAGGGACAGGTAAGTATGAGAGCGGAAACGTTATCTGTATATTTGGAGTTTGTGTTACTTGTAAAGCCTACCTATAAAAATCATTTTGAAAAGAAAGAGGCGTGTTATTGAACCCCTAATGGCAGGATCCTAAAAAAATAATATTAGTACATATTATTTAAGAATGGCTATGCTATTTTTTTTATATATTGATATTTCCTACCTCATCAAATATATATTAAGACATTCGAAAAAATAACAAAATTGTTACAGTTAACTAATGTTGGATATCAGCTATTCAGTACAGACATCACAGTTGACAAAACTGAATGATAAGTCGACACTGCGCATTTCCCTTTACAGACGAATGGGTATATGTGACTAAATTAAACTAGAATAACCTATTACGGCCTGTGATTTTGAACAAATCTCCATCAAAATTTGTATTGGTTGTAGAACCACAGTATTTCATACAACACACTGTAGTCGCTATCGAGTATCGATTATGTTGCAGTAGCAAGTAAATGGCAAACCATTTAAATTAACTTACATTACTACATTAACCCCAAAGGGTTACAGTTTATTTTCAGACTAATATACGTGTATGAACTGATTAAAGATTAAATTATACTGCGAGAATAGCGCCCCTAGCGCTATATTCATAGAACTATTTTGTATACAAACGTGACTTAGGTACAACCGCTTGGTTCATGGCCCCACTTGTTTACTGATCTCCTTTGATGGCTATAAATTGTCTTCGTGGGTTATCTTACATAGTAAATCTTAACGATAAACAGAGTTCGTTTGTTTTGTAAAATCTTTAAAAACAAAGGGCAAATCCACTTAATACTTTACTCGTGTGGGGGTATATACTCGTATATCTATAAATAAAATTGTATGCTATGATATTCTCATTAGAAGACATTGAAACCTTTTTTTGTACAAATCAACGTAATTACGCCTTTTATTTATTTACTTGACTTTACTTTGTGTCCAGATAGGATTACGAAATAACTCATTTTTACAATTATCAAAGTACATTTTCGTTTGGTTTTTTTTTTTACAGGGATCTCCTGTAAGACTACAAGCAGAGATAATCTCATATACATTACCGAGAGTAACATTAGCAAATATAATGTTGTCTCTATCTACTCATTTAAGTTAAAGGGAAACAGATCTAGTTTATATTTGATCTTTGGTAAGAGGTAAGGGTTTCCGACAACATTCAGCCTTAGACGGCCTTCGATGACCTAGATAAATCCAGTTATGTACTAAGTAATTAGAGGTTATCAAAAATTAATAATATTTCAATCTTAGGTTTAAAGCTTTGAATATTTGAATCCTTTGATGGGCTTATAAGGAGACGCCCACTTCATAAACATATTTTAGAGATAGAAGTAAGTACCTATATATTTTTTCATAACCTTACCAAGAAGGATTATTGTTATACAATTTGTTATTCTATAAAACAGTTTTTATACAATACTCGGATCAAAACTTTTATTCTATTTTAATTGGTACCTCATACTAGCTAATCTTTGAATTTCCAAGAGTAACTAGCACGAATACAAAAATTGTTATTAGGAAAAAGAAATGACAGTAAACATCGAATTTGTCGACAAATCTATCCGGTCCCATAACTGACAACGTTATATATTATTCTAAATTCATGATCCGTCAGTGAGTGAATATCCAGGAACTCCGATATACAGTGTATACTAAAATTGTACTAATTACTTATAATTACCTACGACACTGGTATATCTTATATTGCTTCCTCGGTATACGTATTCTAGTATGAGCTTATTGATTTGCTCCGTCGTCATGGCTTCACATAAATTGCTTTGCCCTTTCAGTATAATGGTGAGAAGCGCTTTGTGTAGCTGGTGGGCAGACATCTTTGACGGCTTCGGAACTTCGCCTTTTGATACTACCGTTGATAAGTCCGGTATCATTCTGGAATTGAAATTGCTTTGCTTAGTTTTGTGTTCGAATCAAGTGACTTAATATTACTTGAGCAGTCATTTGAAATTGGATACAACTCTATTTTATGGGTTTGAACTGAAAATTACAACAAAAATAAAACAAAATCGGGACGCGTCTGTTGACTATTTGTACACAATTTTATTCGTAATTTCTGATTGAATATTGATTTGGTTTGTATGTTTTTACGAAAGTATATTTTATTGAGTCTATCTATGATGATTATACATGGTCAGCCTTCTGCCCTCGCCGATTTGTCCGGTAAGGTTGCTGCAGCCATGAGAGGCTACCAACTTTAGTCCTTTTAAAGAACAAAAAATACAGGATGATTTTGACAGAGTATAGTAAACGGAAAGGGTAATGTTCCTTATATTTCATTTTCATGACAGTATTTTAAAGTGGACAGAATATTAATTTTGCATTGAAATACGCTTCAACGTAAGTCTGACTGAGTAGGTACCTACCTATTTGGTTACTCGAGTGCTAAAATAATTATCTTTCTTCTTCGTTCTGTTTCACAGTGCAATTAAATACTTTTACCAAAGATTCATATTAAACTTCAAATTGACATAACTTCGAAAAATAAAATTAGACCTCTCCTCAATGATATCGGCTTTAAAGTGTTATAAAATAAGGAGTACCTATAGGTAGCTGTTCTACATACTTACTGCTTGGATCAAATAAGACACTAGAGACGACATAAAACCCACGGGAATTGATTCTGTTCGACGATACTGAGCAAACTCATATCTGATTAACAGTGATATCATAATATTGTATATGTTTATGGTTATTTTTGAACCAATAGTCTACGTCCTACACTAATGTTTATAAAAAGGTAACATTTGTAAGTTCGGATGTAGGAGGCAGGTAATCTCCGGAGTTACTGGTACGATTGTAAAAAAATATTTCACTAATAGGAAGTCACATTATTCCCATGTGTTATAAGCTATATTTTATCCCAGAATCGCGGGTGATACCACGGAAAACGGCTAGTTAATAAAAAGATTTTTAATATAAAGAAAGCCAATTTTATTTTTACAAATTAAACTAACTCATTAAAAAAGAAGAATTGACAATATCTAATGTTGAAAAAATAGTCTGTCATTTATCGGACATTTAAATAGGCGATGAAAAGACTTCTAGCCGTTATGGTAGAGACAATATTGTAAGGAACTTAAAAAAAACTTCCGATGTTCATATCATCGCCTAAACTGAATAAAAGAGTTTTGAGTTTGGTTCCAAACAAAAAATTGGATTAATTTATTCTGAAAGTTCTAAAAGTTCTGTTTTTTGATTCCCTTATAGTTTTTGGTTTTTAACATGGACAAATGAAGGATTTTCGATCTCCGTGGTTTTTAATGAGACTAAATTCGTTTGGAAACAGCCAAATCGGCACTAATAGGTACGTTGAATTTTATAATACTTTATCTGTGTCATGGCTATGACATAATAATGGTATTTTCCTAAAAATAAAAGTTAGTTCAAATATCCGAATGAAATCAATTGCCGTGACGAGTTTATTCTATATTTTTATTTAAAATTGAATGGACAGATTCATGAATATTTATTCATTATATATATGGAGTGTGCATACATATGCAACGGCAATATTTAAAACTCTCGATATCGGTGCCTATTTTTGTGTAATGAATTTTTGAATAGCAACATAGCATGTATTTTTAAAAGCCTCTGCACAAATTGATGTCATACATTCAAACACACAGTAAATAAGCGAATATTGAATTCTGCCTATGGCTGCCTAAATGGTATAAATATCTATTGCTTGGCTTTGGCAGGATGTCATTTTGCACAAATGTCACATTTGTAAGAATCAAACTTTGTGTTTTGCTATCATACTACTTATATTGTTAATACTTTAGCAATACTTAGGTATACAGGTTTTGGTTGGGTTTAAATTATAGTAACTGAAAGGTCACTGAAGACATCATATCGGTTAAAACATAAAAATACGAACACATTTATTAGAATTAAAACCTATCCAAATGACTCAAGTAATCAATAAAATTGATATTTCGCCCCATCACTACCTATCTATATATACCGTGCATAAGTAAATACCTACACTAACAAACATGACCTTATTACGTATTGATAAAATATTTCAAATATAAAATTAATAACTAATTTCTGAAATAACAAATAACCCATATGAAGTCCTTTAGCACACGGTTCAAATCAATGAATGGATCACTTGTCAAGAAAACCACCGCACCCTAAAGGTAATTCAAAGAAAAAACAGGTCCCACCTTGCTACCGAAGCTCCACGACTATGTCTTATGCAAACTTCACTACTTCACCTTCAAAAACACCTTAAAAACACACACAACTACACGTCAGAGCTTTCAATCGTACACAAACTATCGACAAAATGCCACGGAAAGACCGCCTGACTCATTCAAGACCACTTTTTTTATAGAACTAACACAATTACACAAACAAACAGAACTAAACCTTTTACGCAACTATTTAAAGCCCATTTTTTAATGGCGCCATTCAATTTAGGGGTGCATCTGGGAGCCGTCTGTCCCTACTCTAGTGATTTGCCCCGACATGTGGCGAGGGGGCTCGTAACGTAAACCGTACGGTATCTATCATAAGTGTGGATTTAATTTTGGACATTGTTCAGTCATGGTTAAAGTTGGTTATGGTATGCACCATGACAAACGAAGAGTTTTGTTTTTTGTCGGCGAATAAAGTTGTAACTAGAATGAAACGTAGGACTCGTTGCCTCAAAAATGAATGATATCCCTACAGATTTTACAACAGCCCGATACGGCTATTTTTTTTTTAATTCTGCTCCATTTTTCAACTGAAAAATCCCTCGGGCGAGCTTACAATAGAGCATGAATATCAGATTATTTTCATTCCGATGTTGCATTAATTTCTGCGTCCAGTTGTTTATTATAGTACCTATATAGATTCAAAGTAACAGGTACGATTTTAATTTCCCGGTAACATAATTGATTTTGATAAGGGTTATGTCTGATATCTCTGTAGTTTAATAATACCTTTATAGTTTGATTTCTCAATTACATGGAAAACAGTCCATTACTTACGAGCTATAGGAAGATATTCTACACTAATATTATAATGAGGTATGTGTATATAAATTTGTGAGTATTTAAGTTCAGATGTAGGAGGTAATCTCCACAGAGTTACTGGTCTGATTCAATTTTTTTTTTCACTAATAGAAAACTACATTATCTCTAAGTGCTACTTATAGGCTACTTTTAATCCCATGAACCCGGGTATACCTACCAAGCAGTGGCGAGGGTCCATACAAGTCGATTCCCATCGGATTACCTATTAGAAATCCCAGTCCCACAATTTCATCATTTCAAAGCCACTTTTATCATGCTTAAAATACACTGTAATTATAAAATTACAGGTGTTTTCTGAACGGCTTACCATCGCCATAATTTCACCCCTCGCCACTGCTATCTAGCCGCAGGCAACAGTTAGTAGGTACCTAATATGTACGTCGAAAGTCGAGAGTCTATGTCCAAATTCTGAACCATGCAAAATAGTCAATACGGCTCTATTGACTCTATTCTCAAAAAAAGCCCTTTGAGAATTGATTCTACATTAACTCCTTTGACAACTGGTGATTTTTTTGATACGATGAAATGTTGAAGCAATGATACAGTGCAATGGTAGTTACATAAAACCTGCGACGAAAAACATGGAAACATTTTGAGGAAACCATAGCACGGTATTCTGTAGTACCTATTTGCCAAACCAGTTTCAGCCTAAGGCTTGTTTGTACATTGTCAATCCCCCTAGCTTATGTCGATTGGGGTCACATACCTTCAGGTGGACCATCTGTTTGTTGTTATCTTTCAAACAAAATTATTCATCCATAAAAGGAATTAAATCTGTAATATTATTCTGAAACTGAAAAGTTATAAAAAGCAATTACCAAATAAAATTGGACCTTGTGTATAGTATAAAAAAACATGTAGTTACTCTACCAGCATATTTTGATCGTAATACTTGCCAGTACGAAGCTAGAACAAAAACAGCAGTGATCATCCGATCTTTACATACAAATTCAAATTTCAAGTCTCGATCGATCCTATTGACCAAGGCGTACGCACGTTTTCAATCAAATTTGCATAATATCAACCCCTTATTTTTCTATTGTAAAGTTCACCCTTCAACTATTCTAAACCCTTTCTCTGGATAATGAAACTAGTTTTGTATCAAAGCACGCGTCTATAATTTATTATTCTCGCTCATGCGCGTGCGCAGGATATTTCTGAACTAAAAAGGAAATTTTAGCTCTCTGTAGCCAGTAAAGTAAAAGATCTTTGTTTCTTGATGCTGAAAAGTATTGAATAAATAACCCTCAAGTTGAAAATCTGTCGCCAAGCACCTACGGGTGTATTTCGACAGCTGCACTTGAAAGCCAGTTCCCTTCTAGACGTCGTGTGCCTACCACCATCGGATACATCTTCTTCAATGACCAGGGTGAGATTGAGATCGTTATAAAAAAATATGAAATATCTACATACAACAGAATTGGAAAGTGTACATTATAGTCGGTGTCTAATCATTTGGTATTATTATTGTCAAATTTTATTATCTATTATTTTACTTAGAAATAAAATAAATAGGTAGTTAAGTACCTACTTTTACATTAGGCCTATAGATAAATTTGTATAAAACCGTGTTATATATGAGATTACTGATTGATTGACTGAGTTGATCCGCAGTAATCCGACAAACGTTTTGCAAGGCAATGTCGGTTTATCGATTTTTTTGGAATAATATAGT
This sequence comes from Tethea ocularis, assembly GCA_963555595.1. Classification (NCBI taxonomy): domain Eukaryota; kingdom Metazoa; phylum Arthropoda; class Insecta; order Lepidoptera; family Drepanidae; genus Tethea; species Tethea ocularis. The sequence continues at coordinate 3,618,677 of OY741970.1, read as the reverse complement.
CACATACCCACTATAGAATGGAGCTCTTTTTGAAAAAGAGTACCTTATAATCCTACAAAATACGTATCAAAGTGGTAAGATTCTTCAAGTACCTACCTCCACAATAATAATAACACTAAAAATGCAAGTGTTCGCATGGATAGACTTAAAAAAACTATGAAGCTTATTTCCATGGTTCATCAAAAAAGGTTTTCCGATGCAATTAGCAAAAACGTAATAAAATTTGAATTTGAACGGGGTTTTTTTAAACATTAATACCTATAACATAAACAATCGTAAAAAACTTGGCACGCAATTTTCTGTTGCATTGAGAAATTCATAGGGTACTTATTACATACACCGCGGCCGAAACAGAGGGGCAGAAACTAGTTTACCGTAATCACAAACATATTGGTTCAATTTAGTTTTGCAATGAGCATAAAAAATGTAAATATTATAAACTAATAAACGTTACATTATTTTGCAATAAACTAACACAAGGTTAGCACATTATTAACTAAATCTAATCAGAAAAGCAATTTAATAACAATTATTATTTTTGTATCACAATATACAAATAAAGCAATAAAATACACTCCAGTTATCAATAGACTACACACGTAAGATTTACAACGTCTATTGTTATCATTTATTGCCATTATATAATAAAATTAATTTATCACGGAGTGGAGGAGAAAATTATACTCGACGCGTAAGATTTTAGGGTTTTTTTGTGTGTTTTTAGTGACGCAAAATCTCTTAAGGGCGACCTACTCATCAAGACTGATTACTTTTGTTGTACAACTTTTTATAAATATTATAATTCTTTTTCCCAAACAAAATAAAAAATAAAATATGCATTTCTATCTTCTTAATTCCACATAAACTCTCTCAAGGCAGAATAAGCACGCAACACAATCCGAGGTAGTGCTAGAGTAAGTACGATTTGTAGAAACATATAGGTATGATAATGATAAATTGAAAGATATATGTATATTATGATATTTCATTTCATCGTCTTTATTTTTAAACTTTTTCTTTTTTATACTTGATGTGGATGATGATACAATCATTTTTTTTATGTATTTTCCTGTGTTTGTGGTTCTTTTGTATGCGTTCATTTCTGATGAATAAATATGTTTTCTTTCTTTATAAGATAAATCCTCACAAAAACTAAGTAACAAAACGAACTTCATGGTATTTATTACGTTTTAGAAAAAGACATAAGTAGAACAAAAGTTGTTAGTGTTGAATTACTTCAAACACCGCGTTAGCTGCCAGTAATCCAGTATAGGTACCTATCGATCGATTTCACATTAACCTTATATTTTTTATGTTAATCATTTGGTTTTTCAGAAAACCGGCAATAAACAAGCAACGAAATTCTCATTTTGCCGATGGTAACCATTTACCATCAGGTGGACCGCCTACTTGTCAATCTGCTGAAATACATACATATAAAGATTTTTCTTTATGGCAAAATATTTTTCCGAGATTGTAACAGACAGAATTTCCTTTGACCCGACCATGGATTTAGAATCTTAATTTTAGATGATAATGATGGAACCCCTGAACGGAAAAAACATGAACATTTTTTAATTAATTTTATGGATACTTTCTCTTGTATGTGTGTGGATCTTATGCTTATATTTCATGCTTTTTAGAGAAATTAATCCATTTTGGATATAATATTTTTTTACCATTTTATTCTATTATTTCAAATGTCGATTAATTGTAAAAAAAATAACAAGCTATAAGTAGGTACCTATATGGAATAATGTTTATATTCACGGAAATAAAATAAGATTTATAACCCATATTTTCACTATTCACACGAAGACAAACACTAAGAGGTTATATTTAGAGACGACAATGGCATAATTAATAAAATTATGATAATATTTTTTTCTTAGCAAGTGTACGGAACGATGTGATAATATTTAAGCCAATGTAAACAGTATTGTTTGACTACTTAAAGTTGATAATAGTTTTCACGTTTGTGACAGTTGGTATAACACGGCTGTTTGTTCATGACAATAGAGTCGGCGAGTGGCACACGTTTACAAACTAAGATCGTTGACAGTCGCGTACGCATTCGTAACGTGGGTACGTGTTACGATAATTGAATAATAACCAAGCGGAAAACTCGTGACAAAGGAAAAATGTGCCTATTACAGTAAACAAAATCCGAGCTCAGTTCGATAAGATGACGAATCTCGAGGCTTGCGAAATCTGTGTCAATAAGAAATTGAAGTGAAATATTTATGCTACGAAAATAAACCATTTTTGGGAGTGTTTCTCTTGTTGCTATGAAAGTAAGAGGAAATTTTTATTTTTATTAGCTTAGCTAGTTTTTTACTTGGGCGAAAGTAAATTGTAAACACCGGGATTTTTCTCTTGAAAGGTTCTTTTTTCTTTTAATAGAACTAGCGTAGGTAACAATACCTACACCAAAAAGCTCTACAATACAACATGGAGTTCAAAAACTCATGAATCCAGAATTAGAACCTTTGTTTCGAAAATGGACGACTGTAAAGGCGAACCCAATACTCATTAGCTTCATTTTCTGTTCCAGAAATCGATACGGGACAACAATAAAAATGTGGACGTATTCAAGTATGGACATCCCGCCATCCAGCCGGGTCACCCGGAGAGATAGGATAAAGATATATCTCTCAGAGTGCATTGTGTGTTTCTGCATAATGTTCTTTATAGTGTGTGTTGGTTTACTCCTGTATTTGTTCTTCCACCTGTACACCACAGTGACGAATGTTGGAAAACTTGCCGGGAGCTTAGCTGAGAGTTAAAACAGCCAATTACATTAGTTAGCGCGGAGATGCTTCTTGTATCTCATTGGGACTAATTAAAAACTTTACTGGAATAATAAATCAAATGTTAAAAGTAGGGACACGATGGCAATGTTTTTTTAATTAAAATTAGCTTGAGTTGTAATGAATATGAGTAGTTTGATATATTTGCAATGTTAGTTCTTGATTTTAAATAATCAAACATTCCATGGATATATTAGAAGGCTTTTTATATTGATGTTATATGTACTAAATGCCAAACGTCAAGTTCTTTAATTTTTAGTCATCATCATCATATCAGCCGAAAGACGTCCACTGCTGGACAAAGGCCTCCCCCAAGGATCTCCACGATGGCCGGTCTTGCGCTAGCCGCATCCAGCGGTTTCCCGCGACCCTAACAAGATCGTCAGTCCACCTTGTGGGGGGCTTGCCCACGCTACGTCTTCCGGTTCATGGTCGCCACTCGAGAACCTTCGGTTCGCGTCGGTTCTACGAGTGATGTGCCCCGCCCACTGCCACTTAAGTTTGGCAATTCTTCAGGTTATGTCGGTTACTTTGGTTTACCTGCGGATCTCATCATTTCTGATCCGGTCTCGCAGGGAAATTTTTAGTAAAATTATATAAACGTTATTGTTCTCAGTATTACAAATAGGCATTAGATAAGTGTTGAAAAACTACGAAATACAACACCTATATAGATAGTAGTATATTCTTTGTAACAAAATATAAATACTAGGTAGGTATATTTTTGATAAAGAGTTAAGTATGTGTACAAAGTAGATTGTAGTTACCCCACGATGGTAGAAAGAAGTTACCAATATGTTTAAATAAATCTCATACTGATTTTTTTGCAGTATTTCATTGAAATTATTGTTTTAAAATAATAATTGTTTATTTTTTTCAATATTAACCCTACAGTCACACAGTTCTTGAGATATAAGAATTATAAATAAAAGACAGTCGCAAAGATATTGTCAAGTGGATATATTTTACAATATTCAAGATTACATATGAATTTATCACTGATAAAAATGAAGCAGTTGTGACGGTTTTCCATGTTTTTTTTTATTAAATAGAACTAGTAATATTTTTTTATTTTTTGAGATAACAGAAAGTGTTTACAAACATATCATGAGCACAAGTATCATCGACCTCTTGTGTTGATAAATAAATGAGCCTATGAGAGTATAATGAACTTCTTACTGATGAAGGCTCACTCCACTTAGGACTGTTAAATATCTGGAACTTGCCAGTAATTATTAGTAACGCGTCCATATTGCAAAATTTTTGGCTATATCTTTTTCGTCATAAAATACTAGAACTCTCTCTGTCAATTACTATTTCAATCATTATCATCATAATCATATCAGCTGAAAGACGTCCACTGCTGGTCAAAGGCTTCCCTCAAGGATCTCCACGATGGCCAGTTTTGCGCTACTCGCATCCAGCTGTTCCCGCGACCCTCACAAGATCGTCTTTCGTGGTCGCCACTGAAGAACTTTTCTGCTCAAGCGGCCGCCGGTTCTACGAGCGATGAGCCCCGCCCACTGCCACTTCAGTTTCACAATTTTTAATTCGAACATTCGGGTTAAGTTAAACCATGATAATTCAGGCTACTCCACATTGTAACACTGACACTGTTCTAGAAATGTCTCAAACAGTTTAAGAGTAAATTGCATGTGGCAGGCGTAACGGCCGTTAACTGAATTAAATCCATTAACGACTCGTATTTCCAGTTTTCAGGCTATAAAATTGTCCACAGATTTAGTATCGACTTTTTTAGAGCTTATCATAGAATAGAAGCAGTCCATATTAGCACATATGGATAGTAGTAAATTGAAATAAAATTATTGCAATGTTTCTAAATTTCAAGAAAATAATTCTCTTTTTATGTCTACAAATAATACTATCTATATATAAATAAAAGTAAATGGCTAAATGTTGCTAAGCGCAAATCTCGAGAACGGCTGGGCCGATTCGGTTTTTTTTAAATACTCTTTGAAATCTGAGACAGGTTTTCATGGAAAATATGGCCAAAAAAATTAAAAATTTCAGGAAAAACTGAAAGTCCATTTTTCTATTATATTTGCAAGAACTTGAAATCTTGACAGAAAACGTATAATAACGTGATTTCACATAAATCACCATTTATTACGTTTACCAACCTTGATGCTATCTGTGACGACGACTTGGTTTGACTCAGAGGTTTGTTCACAGATTTGATAATTTTTATACAAAGTAAATATTGTTTAATGTGATAAACTGATAATTATTATGAGAATGTATGTCTCACTGTAAAACACCATTTTAACTTTGTTACTTCTTAATAAGTATACATCTGTGATTTAGGTGCTATACTTAATTAAAAATATAATACTTACGCGACTATTTCTAATTCTACTAATTCCATTCGACGTTTATTAACTTCAGCATCGAAGCATCTCTTGAGTCTATTTATGGCGACGATTCTAGATATAAGTTTTCTTTATATAAGTTTTCTCGGTATTCTTTGTTGCAAGAGATTTCTCAAAAAATGTATTAGATAATATGTGACGTCGAATAGTTTATTAAAAAAACTACATTTTTCATTAGTAACGTCACAAAAATATATAACTTGAAAATATTAACATACATTCCTTTAAAAAAAAAAAAAAAAAATCTGAGATCTAATAGAAAGGGAATTAAAAAAAAGGCTTGTTTTTTTTTAAATAACGTAAAACCGTTGCCTGTCTCACTAATCTCCATCAGTTTAGTAAGGGACGGAGAGCATCCTCTTATGTTAGCTATTTGTTAAGAAAAGTAACATAGTGCTCTTAATCCATAAAAGTATATTATCTATAGCACAACTATAATATACGATGTCTGAGCTCTCTCACTAAAGGAGAGAAACATACTTGGGTTTAGTAAACCAAATAAATATACAGGTATAATAATGTAAAACTACACTTTAATATTTACATAGGTACAAACTTAAAAAACGTATCAATTAATAAGTTTAGCATTAAAATATGCTTTTAAATATAACCTCGGATTACCTATTAAATTACTCTTAGTTACTCTACTAAAACCAGCCCATCACGATTATGAGTACCAGAAAAAGCTTTTTACCAGAGATTTACGCTAAACTAAGTAGCATACGAGCTATAATAAAAATAGTGACAAAATTTATATAAAAACAATCATGAACTAAACTCAACGTAAACGAACATATATCTGGCCAACAAACTGCAATATTTATAACACTGAAAAAGGGTAGACTGAATGCCTATCAGTATGTGAATCACTATCAGTACCTACCTACCTATCACCCGTCGCCCGGGAAACTCATTACCTCCCAGGGTCCCACCTCATCCCCCAAATGGCATACCACGCACATCACTACAAAAACTGAATTCACGTCAATAAGTTTTACATGACGCGAGCGTGTGTGGCTGAAATATTCATACTAACAAAATGTTTATAGCGATAAAATTCAATATATTGTATTATTGTACTTATACAGGGTGATTTTGAAATGGTATTTTAGCCCGAATTCTACGGATAGTGTGCGTCGTTATCAGTAATCCTACAAAATTTCAAGTGTCTAAACATTACCATGACAATTACTAACAATTCTCTAGTATTATATATCAATGCCCTTTCGACCTACTACCATTTCAAAGTCACCCGGTAGTTATTTATAATACAGAAATAATTATACATTTTAATATGTTAGGGTTTCAAAACCTTCAGTGAGCTTGAGCTTTTGGTGAAGGAAACCATAGCACGGTAGTAAGGTACTAAGATCAAGCTCACCCGCGACATTCGTCTCGGTATTCGACATAACTACCACTAAGCTTGATTATGGAATTTTCATTAATTTCTAAAAAATATATAATATTTTCTGTGACTAAAATTTGCTAGGTATCTTAATATTTAAGGTAGGTACAAGACCCAAGATCCTCCAAGATCTAATCGTTTGATGAGTCAAATAACTCATGGTTGCCATGTAGGTAGCCTGTTTTTTACCAATAAAAAACAGACTTTAAAATATAACGTCCCTAAAAAATCGATTAAAAAAAACCGATAATATAAAACCTCTCCACGTACCTAATTAATTGGTAGGTACAAAGCCAGTAAATATAATTGCGTTGTGGAATCGGAACTCAATTTCATGATTCAATTATAATTATAACTCGCAATGAACGATACCCGGCCGACGGCAACCGCACAACCGGCATATTCGCAAACAGCCCGGCTGTACGTCCCGGACTGTTTGCCAAGAAATAATTATCATTGAAAAATAAATGGGAAATGATAAAACAGTACCTACCCACTCATGCATGTTCCTACAAGAAATTTTAAGACTAAAACAATTGGATACAGAACGGAAACACGGTAACCAATAGTTATAGTTTGATATTCTAATGCCAATATAACTAATGACAAATAACTTATGAGTTGTCTAACGATTAAATAAAATATACATATATATTCCAGGCATTGTGTGCTTAGACCTTCAGACACATCACTTTCCATGGTGTTTGCATTTGTGGTCAATTACATCATTATCTCCCTGCCCTATGTTTCTAATCATTTGTGGTCGGCGCAATATGTAGAGTACATATATTTACAGATCTTTCATTAAATACGGCGTCCTATCCGTCATATGGACATTTGCTCCTTTCTTATTCCTATCATCTTTCATACAATCCATTCATCTCAAGATATGGTCAATCACATCATATAAAAAAAATGTAAAATTATATAAATTTAATTTTAATTATCGGTCATTTTACCCTACCAAATACTCAGCTCAAGTCTGATATAGCATCCTACCGGTGTATTCCGACAGCTGCCCTTGTGAGCCAGTTCCTTTCTAGGCTTTGTGTGCTTACCACCTTCGGCCACATCCTCACTGACCAAACACAGGCATATGCTTTGTCAAAAAAGAGGATGTAAATGTTATTTGAATTTAGAATATGATGACGTAATTAGATGTTCGTCATCATCATGATCCCCCTCGAACATAACAAACCTCGAAACCTGTAACAATCTCTCAAGCGTAACTGCCGGTCCGGGTGGTAGCCTGGCAAGTGTGTCTTATTACTTATTACCCTACCACCGTGTTATTACCTATTATTCCTCACAATGTTTTCCTTAACCGAAAACTCAAGTCAAGTACTTTGTAGGATTCCAACTCTTTGTAGGCTTTCGTCACGTCATTTGACGTCACTAACCAGTGGTATAGTATGACACAACTTACATGTAGCATCGGCAAAACGTTTCGTAAACTTCACTTCCGATTTACACAACTAATAAAAATCATTCATTATCGCGCCATTCAACATTCGACAAAATCATTTTCGCCGACCATTTTTTAACTCATGAGTAATGTGGTAGGCGCACTCTTTTCGGGAACGATCGATTTTACGAATTTTGCCGATGCTTCATCTAAGTTGTGTCATACTATAGCTCTGTAGCATCTAGTTATCATCAAACTTTCATGTATATAGGCTATCGTGTGACTTTTATAAGATAGAAAAACTACCTACTTATTTATTTATATTTGGATTACCACGTTTAAAGAGCCTATCAAAACTGGTCCGTAAGTATAATTTAAACATATAAGCTATTTATTTAATTCAGGCGCTTAATATTCAGGTAGGTATTGAAACGAAACATAAGTAGCTATACCTGATTCTTTTATTAGTTTTCATCGAAACACTTCAAATTATATGTCATGAAAAGTGACCTAGAGTTAGTTATTAGAACCCTGGGGTCTAGCAGGGCACTAATATCCCACCAAAAACATCTTCATATAAAATATTGCCAAGCAGAAACCGCACTCGCACTGTCAAAAAGTTATCAGATCTCATGTAGAGCCAAGCTTCTAACTCTACACGCCCTGACTCTACGTACGAGCCCTAACTTAATAACCTAACCTAGCCCTAAATAGTCAATATATTATTATGTAGCTTGGCCGTTTGGCCAAAAGTAATGAACAGTGAATAATTTTTTCACCTTACGCCCATGTGACTGTAGCGAAACGGCCAAGCCACATATTTCGACGAGACATTTTAATAATAAAAAGCGAACTGGCCACTGCAGAACACAAAGGGCAATTGTAAATACCTAATATGAAACAAAAGATGGTGTTTGGTGTTATTTTCTTGAGCCTTTGATACTTAATAAATTAGGTATATAAAAATATTAATGGTTAATAAACTATATAAAAAAGACACATCCATTCCTCAATATCGTGTCTCTATTCATATAGTTTAGTTTCTGCAATGTTCAAGGTGGTACTTATTTAGGTGAGAACGAAACCATAGCTCATTTAAATTCAGATCGGAACAGCTGAATTTAATTTATTTACTTGAGGTAATTCATTATACCTATAGAATAAAATAAGTGTATAATATAAATATAAAATATCCTGGGACATTCTTCACATATGGTTAACTGATCCCAAACTAAGCAGAGCTTGTACTATGGAAACCAGATAACTAATATACTAAATTTTTTTTGTAAATACATACTTATATAGATAATTACACCCAGACTCAGGACAAACAGACATGTTCATGCACACAAATGTTTGTCCTGGATGGGAATCGAACCCACGACCAGCGGCGCTACAGGTACTGTCTTAACCAACCGTGCCAACTGGCTTGTCAAATAATAACAACTTAATTGTTTGATCATCATCGTTATAAAATAAAAGAGCCGGCCCTGATAAAGTTTATACATAGTCTGGGTAAATCAACTGTTGGATCGCGTTTCGGATGTGCGTACTCAAACAAGATTTCAAGTTATAAGCCAAATAAAAAAATATTATCAGATATTATTTATTTGCACAACTTGCTGTCGATCCGTAACGACTGAAGAAGGTCAACAAGCAAACAAACTCACATTCATTTCTTCTTTTGCGACATACCTAAATAAATAAAAAAATACTCTGTCTGTTCTGCCTAGCATTATTATTATGCCCAAATGATAGATACTCGACAATTCATTATTTCATCATCGAGAATATATATAGAGTATTCTAGAGTGTGATTAAATAGTAATACTATATAGGTATATAATAAAAAAATATTATCAAAAGATTTTTTGTTTGTTTGTTAATCATCGAAAATACTGAACCGATTCTGAAAATTCTTTCGTTGATAGGATGCTACATTATCCCCAAGTGCTACTTTACATTGTAGGAACGCGGATGAGACTGCGGGAAATTGCTAGTATTAGCAAATGTAAACAGTGTGACATGTTTACCGAGAGACATATGAGGCAGTCAGCGCAAAAGCGGCCTAAGATCAATTTTTCAACACCTATCTATACTACAACCGGCCTCTACTTGCAGGGAAAATACTTGCGAATATCACCAAAATTTACCAAAAAAAAAGAAGCCTTGCTGAGTTTCTTGCCGGAGTCTTCTCAGTTCATGTGTATTCCGAACCGGTAGTAGAGTCTATTGTAAAACTGTAACTTTTGACATTCTTAAGTGCCTTATTAGGGTCTAAACTCAATAAATGAGTTTTGATTTGACAAATTATTTAAAACGTGCAAATATCAATATTTACTTTATACTCTTATAATAAACACTTGGGATTGAAGGTATTTGAATCTCTCTATCTATTTTCTCATAATTCTTTTGTTATTTCCTTACAATTATTATTTTAAGAATCAACCGGCCTATCTTTTGTTTCACTTATCGTCAACAGATGGCGTTGGAAGTTCTTTTTTAATGTCATTATTTTCATTTATCTCAGCTAATAATGCAATAGTTGCCTAATCTGCTACTGCTTGCCCATTTTAAGCTTAGGCTACTTTTGCGCTGACGGCCTCTACTTGCAGGGAAAATACTTGCGAATATCACCAAAATTTACCACAAAATTCTCAAAAAAAAAACATCTGTCTGAAAAAAACCTGTCTTTCTGTAAATTGGCAACAGTCGTGATACAATTATTATTTAGCTATCTCAGGTACCTACTCATAAATCATTAGTAGAACAATATGTCTATGCCATAAACAATAAGATATATGTATCATTGTCGCTGTCATGTCACGTGCAGTCATAAAAATCGACTGCAACGTGACCGGAATACACTTCCTACAGATAGGTTCTAATATGCATCATCAATTCACCATCGGAAATTTTCAGTCGATTTTTATATTGAACACAGGCGGTCTAATTTCACTATATTAGCATCTTCATATTTCTTACATATCGGAATTGAATTAGGTATAATATAGGTATTTTTTCAATAAATACCTACTTTTTCACAGGTGTTACTTAAAATTATTCTCATATAATTCATAATTTTGCATAAATTATTTCATACCATACCTACTATACCTAATTATAAAGGTAAGAAATGCCAAAACAGCTGAATTAATAATGGTACATCACTTGATTATATGTTTGCGTATTTGGCATATTGATGTTTTGTTATTTTAATAAGTACCTACTGAGAGACGAATCTAACCACATTATAATAGGGATGATGACTGGTTAAAAATAATTATGTTTATACCGTCAGTTAGGTTATCAAAAAATATTGGATATGTACCTATTTTTTTATAAAAATAATAAATTACAAAGATAAGGTGTATCAAAGTTGGACGTCAGAAGTCCTCTTCTGACGTCACGTCTCTGTATTAAGTGTACCTACCTACTAAATAAAACGTGACGTCACGCGAAATTTTTAATCAGTGTATCTTCCTAATAATTTGTTTACGGAACTAAAGAAAAAATATGTGTCCAATATTTTTTGGTAATCTTACTGACGAACTAATTAGGTTTTTTAGTCATCATCCCCATTCATCAAAATCGGTTTAGCTTTACGAGGGAACATAGGGACGGATACCCCTATATACTTACTTACATACCTATAGGGCAAACATATAACCCTCCTTTTTGGCTTCGCCGCAGTTGGGTAATACGTGGATAGTAGACGAAGAGCAAGTGCACCACCATAACGCTGCCGATGTGACGTTTTTCCAGAACTATAAATAATATCATGCTAAGTACAAACGTGAATGAATTGTACTATTATCTTAAAATCTGTATAATCTATCTTTGACTGTTACATTTTTTTCATACGGTTGCATTTCAAAAATGATATTTGGAACGTTGATTATAATAAAATTTGCTATAGGTACTTATTGCTTGACAAACAAACAGGCCAAGTGCAAATATACACCATAGCACAGAGTAAAGGCCCCATAGGGTTCTGTAGTGCATCATATTTTTCAATTAGGTACATTTTCGGGATGTAGACTAGCCTATCATTTTTCATAAACTTTTGTTCATAACTTTATTGTTGTTACAACTATCTACATGTGTGCCAAATTTGAGCGGCATAAACAGTAAAAAGGCTGTGATATACAGACGAAACTATAAGGCTTCATCGTTTGACTACGGAAATCTAAAAATGTGAAATTAGATTGTTTCTAAATAGTTGCATTAATCAAAAGAAAAAATCCATCTCAGTCTAGAACGTTCACCCGCAAAGTCACGTGCCGATTGACACGACAAATATAGACGAGTTGTCTGCGACTTCAAATAGGTAGGTACATTTGACGGGGACGAACCACGCCATACCATCGCCACCAGATGCGACATAAACGATACAATACTATACAAATATGTTTGTGCATTATAGCGATCACGTCGCGATTTATAATACGAGTAGGTACGACCCGCTATTAGAAATGAGTCAATAGTTTCTGTAAACTTAAATAAAAAATAACTTTAAATAAAAAGAGTAAAACCTCCTTCAAAGACAATAAAATTGGAGCTATACTGAATCTAGGGTTGCCATCTCTAAAATCTGCTTACCAGGACAATAAGTGTGAAAACCCCGAATTTTTGAGCTTTAAACCCGGACATGTAATTTTTTTTTTAAACTTACTCATAAAATCCCGGACTACAAAAGAAACCCCGCCCGGATGCTCCCCGGACGCCCTCTAAACTAGGACAAATTCGGGGAAACCCGGACAGATGGCAACCCTAACTGAACCCAACGCAAAAAGTATTATTCAAATCGGTTCATAAGCATAAAAGTTATGAGTGACCAAACATAGCTAATCTAAAAATAGCTTTCCACCCACCAATTTTACCTCCTTAGGAGTCGATTATCGTAAAAGGTAAAATCCCTTCTTAGCGGATGCCTATAAACGTCAAAATAGCGATCTATATGCCAAAGTTCAGCCCGACCCCTAGTTTGAGCTGTGTTGATAGATCAGTCAGTCACGTTTTCCTTATATATTTAGATTGACCCAGGGAAATCCTCATGGATACCCGGCCGTACTCCGGGGGGAGTGGCCGGGTTATGTCAGACTCTTACTGACTAAAACCCTGGGGTGTTTCTTCTCTCGCCTTTTGCCGGCGGGGCTGCGGGACATTCCTCGAAGGTTTTTCGACCGCCTGACCCGCCGACTCCTTGACTGATACCTACCTCAACGCCTAAGCCGCTGGTACCAAAGCATGACATTTGGACGTGGGTTCCCTGTGCAGTTTAGGTATGCACTAAGAAAGTAGTTTGAAGAAAAGGTTTTTCGATAAGGTGGTAAAATAAAGTATTGTGGGTGAAAGAAACTGCGAGCCGGAAAGCTAATTAGTAATTACATTAAACATTGACGGTAATATTATCTGTGAGTCTTGATTGCCCCTTTTCAACTAGGTTTGTACTTTCTATAAGCATGTATATTAAGTACCTCTAAAACTAATTAAACATAGCTATCTTATAGAGGAAAAAGAGGTACCTACCTATCTATCCACAACTAAAGCACACCCGATGCACTTCATATAATCGAACCTATTTCACCTACACAATACTATTAAAAGTACTGTTATGCTACTACGTTGCGGCGAGCGACGATAGATTCGCGGGAGGTTGCGAGTGCGTCCTCTTTATTTTTATTTAATGCAGTAAACTGATTTCCCCAATAAAGGCATAATATTGATAACGCGTTCAAACATTCATGGTATATTCTTAGAATTTTATTAATATTGACGGATCAATAAAGGAGGTTCAGTGGGAGATACCCTTACAAATTTTTGTAGGTTTATCAAAAGGAATATTATTCATTTCAATATTCTCTCCATGTTATAACTGATTTCCTTTACCTAATAATATAAAAGTTTTGGTATTTTTGTGTCTTTTTATATCACTAAATCGACAAGAAAACATGGCCCACCTGATGATAAGCGGTTATAGTAGCCTATAGACAGTTGCAACACCCGGGGTACAGATTTTCCATCTACCGAAGACTTTCCACGTTACCGACCCTTCCCCGGTGAGCTCTGGCTCAATTATTGATAATTAAATAAAAAAGATCCTCGGAAACGCGAGTAAAATCGCGGGAAAGAAGCTATTCGTGTAATAAAATTAGATAAAAGCTAAATATAATAGTAATGACGTACCTATTACAAAATTTGGCATTGTGACAAATGGAAATAGGTAGATACAATTCTTTGCCATGCCGATCTTAAGTTTTTGGTACTAATAAGTAAAAATAAACTTTAAAATACCGGGTGTAAGTACAAAAACTGATACCAATGATTCTCGCTATCTGGTTTCCATAGTACAAGCTGTTTAGTTTGGTATGAGATAAACATGTGGGTAGAATTTCTCAGGATATTATTTACCAGTAGGTAAGTAAACATATACATCAAATATCTTGGTTTTATCCCTCAGTTTGTGATTCGTCAATCAACCCTTCTAAGGTCGGAAATTGAATTTCCTGCTTCCGGCTAGTGGACAATCAACAAGCTTCAAGCACGACCACTTTATGGCTACATTTTGAACGTGGTATTTTGTGTTCATACTAATGTATTAAAACCGGAAGAGCGGGACTCCCCTAATACAGGTTTTCTTGATTAAAATTACAATGTAATAAATATTTTTTTTATTTCGTAATCTGTGCCTGCGCTTGTCAGGTGCTTGTGTGGTAATATGGTGTCACCTTATGCGGTTGTAATAGGCGCTATTTTGCAACAAAAATGTGTAGCTTGATCAGTGGCCGTGTGTACCTACAGTCAAAACAAGAGAAGGATTTACAAGATAGGGGTTTTTTGTCAACATTGGACAGGCAAGCTATGATAATTGGCTGCAAGCGAAAAGGTTTAAAACTGATCATGCTTCAAATTTGTGAATAGTACATTGTCCTAACAGCCATTCTCGGTCATTGCTCTCTTGGTCAATCAGTAGTCTATGCAACATCTCTTATGTTTATATGAACAAAAAAAAAAAAAAAAATAAAGAAGCTATATAGTGAAAAAGCAATAAAAGGTGCGGTTTTAGAGAGGCCTATAAAGACAGCAGTGGACTACAAGAGGTTTTATAGGAGTTCACATATAAGAGGACATTATTATTGGATTATATTATATTTTAATTTGGAAAATTAATTATGTTTCCTAAACCCCTAGCAAGTAAAAAACTATCAGTAAAAAAAAACTGTGTCTAATTAAATAATGTGTGTATTTTGACCAAATGTTTCGAATTTTTCAGCCAAACTTTCTACAGGTTGCTACTAGATATTAATTTATTGGATTACCTCTATTTGTTGATATCCAAAATAAGAGTAGATTAGATATTTAGTTTTCATATGAATTTTATATTTATGACGTGATATTATTTTAACTTGTGGAATATATTGGCACGCCAAATAGGCAGTTTGGAACTACAAAAGGTTTTTATATATTGAAGCAAATAAATGATTTGATTTGTATGGAACTGGCTAGCGGTAAAAATACAAATATTAATTAGATTTGAACTCACACAATGTAAAGCGATACTGAAACAAACCAACTAGCAATGGTCAATAATAATCAGTGTAAGAAGCAGGTGATAATAGTTTTGGCAGTGAATACTATTAGGGTTGATGACCGCTGTGCTGTATAGAGTACCTGCCTATTCATAGTCAATAGGAAGGATGCAATAGGATAAGTTATTCACTATTTTTGGCATGTAAATGATTTTTTATTATTGCAATTCTAAAAGGGGCATTTGTTGTGATTTGGTTCATTTTTTAGAGAAAACAACGCTTATCGCTTACTGAGTGAGAAAATACATTTTTATTTTGATACAAGCGCGAATTACACCGATAGATCGGATCGAAAATGAAATTGCAAAAAAAGTTTTCATACTTTCAAATATCATTAAAATATAGTAATTCTTACTCTTTTCCTATGATCAAGGAGTCCACAAGCGATGATGTCGTAGTATTGCTTCTGAGTCAAACGCACAGTCATCATACAAGGTACTGGTACTACTACTATTACTTACCTAAACCATTTTTCAAACCTTACATTAAATCATTAGATTAATTACATCATTCAAAAATGTTTTTAATTATATGCACAAAAGAAGAACCCTTGCTGACTTTCGTGCCGGAGTCTTCACGTCCGGTGGTAGAGTCATTTGTAACTTTTGACGGTCATAAATGCCAGATCCTAGACTGAATAAATGAGTTTTGAATTTTAATACAAAGACACAACGTTCTAAGTTTCAATTCAAAATTCAAAAAATACTCATTTTTTTTTTTAAGGGACTAAAGTTGGTAGCCTCTGATGGCTGCAGCAACCTTACCGGACAAATCGGCGAGCGCAGAGGGCTCTCAGCCGGGTAATATTTAGGTAACAACGCCTGAGGGCACCCCCGAATGGGGTACGAACCTCGGCTCAGGGCGTTACCGGGGGAGGGGGAGGACTGTACGAGTTACGACTAATTGGGGGCGTTCGGCAGCTCGGGCCGCTTGAACGGGACGAGACTGAGTGGGACGTCGCGGCGGTCCTCCCCGTCGAGGTAGCGTGATCGGTTGTGTAGTGTGTTGTGTACTTTTACGAGCTTAGTCAGCTTCGATCTGAGCTAATTTTATAGGGTTATCCGGCTCGCTGAGGGCTTGCCTTGGTCTATGGATACGGAGTATACGGGAGGGCGTGTAGGTTGCGGCTTTCACTATAAGAGGGTTGCGGTGATTAATGGCGGTATTGAAAAATCTGCGTGAGGTAAAAATACTTAATGCCCCTATCATTTAATTGGTTTATCCTGAGACTCTGAAAGCATAGAGATGAAGATCAAGTCGAATAATATGTAACTCTATTTTTCCAGACTTTTCTGCTTAGTCCGGAAAAAAACTGTGTAAAACATAGAAGTTCATGCAATCACTCGTGTTTACATAATTAGAGTATTTTTTAACAGAATACGTGCTAATTCACTACATTAGATACTATGGCTGAATAGCGTTTTGTTATTGACTTAGCTGATATTTTAATGTCTTCAATCCTTGTAAAAATAAAACAGGAAGATATTAATACTAATCACGAAATTTCGTTAACGAAATGTCCGTTATTTATAAGAAGTAGAAAGAATGACAAGAGAGCCGACCTCAAAACCGTGTCAGATTAGAGTTCCTACATAGTTTTAAAGGCGGTTCTATTTTTTGTTAAAAGGTACATTTTACGATTTTCCTGGGATCTCATCACGACAATGGGATTTACTCAGAAGCAAAAAAAAATTTCCGAATGTTTTTTTTTAAATCGTTCGATTATTGGCAGAGATATCGGTGAACACACATAAAAAAAACATACAGTCGAGTATAGAACCTCTTGCTTTTAAATTGGTTAAAAAGCTGTAGATAATGTTTTACAGATGATTGATTGTGATTTGTGTAGGATAGCAGGATTAAAGCGATTGATTAGCTCAGGGGTACGTTACGTAGCCAAAGCTAAAATCCAACTATGAGCTTACGCTGTTGGAAAAAACATCATGAGGAAACCATACCTCGGTGTAAGGAAATATTTTTTTTTAAATAAAGCATTTGAAATATTAAAAACAAATTGTGAATATAATCTTTCTACATTTACATAAATGTAATCAATACGTTATTTAGGGTCGCTCGCTTGCATAAAGCGCGGTCATAGTAAGGTTATAGTTAGGTTACGGTTATAGTTAACTTTAACCGCCGAAAGAAAGCAAACTGGATTGCTCGTGTCACTTTAACCGACCGAGGGAGATCGGTCATCGTCAAAGTGACTCTACGGTCAAAGCATGGTAATAGCAAGTAATAGTTAAGTCAACTTTGACTACAACTTTAATTAAAATGTACGAGCAACCGACCCTTAGACTTACGCTAATTTATTTGTATTTACCGACACCATAGCTATTTTGTTAGGGTTTTAAAGTTTTTTATTAGATTTGATCACTAAATATTCACTTTCACAGGATTATGCGACAAATTATTGTAGGTACTTTAAATACGAAGATGAATCACCATTTTGATACCAAATTGTTTGTTATTTTATAATAAGAAAAACCACTTAGTCACTGGATGTAGGTACCGGGAATTTACAGTTTTTATTATGTTTTTGTAATATTATTGACAGCGACAGCGAAGATAACCTCTAGGTTAGAAGTAGGCAGCTCTAGCTGATTACTTAGAACCAAATATTTCTCTGTAGCTAAAAAGTTCTAATTAATAGTTAATTTAGTTTGTTTTATAATTTTACTTACATTAACTATTTTACTAAGTCTGGTATATAGTTTTGATTTGTATCTCTTTTTATTTCTACCAGCTGCAATTTTGTGTTTTTGATTAAACAAATTGTTTGATTGTCTTCTTCCCCTTCCTATAATGTGCATATTAATAGCTGGATCCAGGCTGAAGTGAATCCACGTTTAAAATGCTTCTAACATAACGTGCACGTGCAAAACTAAAACCAATTAAAAACTTCCGCAAAGTTCATTCTCTACCAATAACTACTAGCTGTAGCTGTCCCCCGCGGTTTCACCCACGTTCCCGGGCTAGCTTCCTATTAGTGAAAGATTTTTTCGAATCTGACAAACTCTGGTATTATTTATTTAAATCCTATTTTTTATAGCTCATAACTGTGTCTACGTAAACTAGATTCACCGCACTCACCACAAATCGTTTATTAACGTTGATGCTGAGCATTTTAAGTTATCTTTATGTCTTGGAAAAATCACAGAATTCATTGAATTTAAATAATATATAGAATCTATTTTTTTTTGTTTGTGGTGCAAAAAATGTATGAAGTCGGAACTTTATGTGATGCATTGTATTTCCGCATTATAGTGTTATTTGATGCCAGCTATACCTAGATATTATTTTATATAGAATGTATCTTTTTTTTTGTGAATGATTTTTCTTTTATTCAGGTTATAATCTTTTTAGTCAATAATAAAAAAAATATTTCTATTCTCATATACTCCGAGTAAATTTCAAAATTATGTTTACCTGAATTTTAGTCTCGTAGGTTTCATGGTCAATAATCTATACTAATAAAATGTGGAAGAGTTTGTTTGTTTGAACGCACTAACCTCAGTCAAACTGACCATACAGTAAGTAGATATAAATAGATCCCATTTCGCAAGCGCAGTATTATATACTTATTTGACTATAATTTCTGACATTAATTTTAAGGTATACAAAACACCATTATACTGAGCCCATAGAGTTTGATCTCCAACCTTTGTCACTAAAAACAAGTTCCATGAATCGGCTTTTATGGGCATTATAACCCTTCCCAAAAAAATATTTTTTGTGAGTTTCAAAATGATAGAATGTGTGTGTGGTAGATATTTAATAATATACATAGCAAACACTACAACTGGTTTTGCCTCACCCCCCTCAAGTTTTGACAGACTTTCACAATATCAGTCAACATTTATGGCAGTATCGACAGTGCAGTTAACAACATCCTTTTATATAGTACTGGTAACATATAAGCATACAGCCTCCTGACGCTAAGCGTTTACCGTTGCCTAAAATAATGAATTATAGTTACAAAAAATCAGAAAAAATTAACAAAATTTTTTATCGACGACAATCTAAATAATTACCTATTTTTAGTCTCATTGACTACGCTCCAAAACTAATGTAACATAATTTATTTATAATATTTACAAATACTTAGTTTGAATTAGAAAGAAAAGAAAGAAAAATATTTTATTTTTTGCTCGCCATACGACACAACGAGCCTAAAGGAAAAACAAAAATTACTATGTACTAACTAAAAATAAACTTTATAACTAATAACAACAATAAAAAAAAACTAATAACTAATACATACTAATACTTATTACTTACAAATTTTGTTCAATGTAACTAATTTTAAGTGGGCCTTTTAAGATGCACTTTGCTGACCCTGTAAAAAAAATCTTCGGCAAATCTTCAAGTCGTCTTTAGTTTCGTTATCATTTTCACGTTATCAAAGGAAGAGATGCGCGGGCGCAAATCATTTGTTGCGCGAAGACGAATATACAATACATGTAGTAGCGCGCCAACCGCCATCACGGGCGCACGCTTCATGCACTCTTAAAAATCTAACCTCGTGTTCATACCGCGTGTTAAAATTCATAATGGTGAGTGTATTGTGTTTGTTATTGCGTGTAATATGTATAATATGCCGTGAACTATTATATACACCACATTAAGCCTCATATTGGTAATACGGTACATCGTTACCAAATTAGTTTTTCCATGCAATCACGTGTCTTGCGGCTTTTTCATCTAGGAAACGATACCTGGTGATTAAAAATAAATTATGACAGCTGAAATTACAGTGCAGATACAAATTATAAAAATTATATGATGTGTTTTTATTGAGATAATAGATAAAATATTACGATTCAAATTTAAATAAATTATTTATATGTTATATTTCATTTTTATATATTTTTTACAATTACAAAATTGTTGTGATACTTTTTGCTAAAATAGTCGCGTAAGTATAACATGCAAATTATTCCACTGTGATGAAAGGAAATAATTATTTTAACTTTTCGAAGATGTATTTGGTTCAACAATGAGAGACATAATTATGTATTTAAATTTTTGCAAATTATCAACAATGCATTCGAACAGCATTATTATGTTGTATGGAATTGTAAACTACATACTTATTTAAATTATAAGAATAAAATTGGTTCAAGTGATGTTTCAATTTCAAGATATTTTTTTTAAAATGTCTATTACAAATCGAGCAGTAACAAGGCATAAACAAGGTTTTGCAGTAAAACTCAATAAACACATGTTACACTGTCAATATTTTTTTCAAACGGGGTTTTGTTATAGTATCATAAAAAGCATTGCAATCGCAAATATTTGCCGGATTAAATAAATATGCAATAAAAATACATATGTATGAAATTGATCCCTATTAATCAAAGAATTCATAATGGGTATTTATGGAAAGTGCATCAATCAATCTCATTAGCCAGGTAATGAGATTGACTGATGGTACGGTACGGTACGTGTGACGTACAAACATATAGAAAAGTATCCGCAATTAGAATACCTTATTTAATGGTGTGATTAAAAGAAGTCCCCCCCCCCCTCTTTCTTTAAAACAATTAGTATTTTATCAGAAAGACCAGATGTAATCAGTAGAAATAGTCATTATCTTTTCAAAATTAGACAGTAGAATAAAAATAAAACTAAAAAATAATCTGGACTCCATATAAGAGCCATAAAGATAAGACTAGATATTCCCTGCAGTATCACCCGCGTTCCTGGGATAAAAATATTCACGTCCTTCTCCATACCATAGGCTATTTGCGTGTCAAATTACATCGCGATTAGTTCAGAGCGTAAGAATCAGAGTTACTTTATTATATGTCACTAGCTGTTCCCCACTGCTTCCCCACTCGCGTTCCGGGAATAAAAAGTAGCCTTTAACTTTTGAGGATAATGTAGCATCCTATTAGTAAAAGATTTTTTCAAATCGGACCAGTAACTCCAGAGTTTAGCGCGTTCAAAGAAACAAACTCTTCAGCTTTATTATTAGTACAAGTTACTTTCACGTTTTTAATTTTAAAACAACAAATATCATCACTATAAACAACGAGTAGATAAATAATTGATATAACCATAGAAAATTTCGCTCACGGCAGGCAAGTAGCGATGATAAGTCGCCAATAATTGAGTTCCACGAGGTAAGCCGCCGTTACCTTGGCTTTAATTGTTCGTTCACTGATCAAATTCATGGTCTTGCATTACGAACCTCCTCGCTGATATTGATACGTACCTACTTACTGATGGAACCTGACATTGTGAATATTATTATTATATTAGCAATAGAACGAGCCATGTTTTCATAGAGACACTTTCTTCTTGTGCTTTTATACCGTTTGACGACATAAAACTTGTTACTAATAGACAATAAGTCGTGGAGTCCGATTTCGCTCGGTTTATTCTGTCTATAAACTTTATATAGTATTTTTGCATAGTTGGTACCTACATATAAAAACTTTTTTTTCTAGCGTTTAATTATCGCACGTTGGAGTTCGACAACCTGGTCGCTTCCTAACGTTTTAATTAAATATAATTAAACCATTGACACGTTTCGAATTTGAGTAAACAATTTACAAAAAAATACAAAACTTAGCGATAAAACTTACCTTCGAACGACGCGCGTCTTTCTACTGTTTTTGCCCTACTGAGTCAACACGTGAAATGGATGTTTTTATTTTTATTATATTTATACTCCTCTTATATTACATAACTATTCAAATAACATCTAAGGCTTTATTTTTATTACTTAATGAAAACTTATTATCTTTAATTAAAGTTGCCTAGTCAGGAGAGTGGTCGCTTACCAAAGGCGGTCGCAAAGCCGGCGCAATGACTCTACGTTATTATTACTATTAAAATATATTCTGTAATATTTGTATTATTCAAGAATATATTAAGCTTTAACTTGAGAACTAGGTCAACAAAAGGCAGATACTGTAAATATATTAATTAAAAAGCTCTACTTTTTGCCTTGTTCATTCGACGTGAACTCTACTAATTACATGCTCAAGTTTTTACTCGCATAAAAAAACATGTATCTACTACTTGTCTTCTATATTTGTATATTACATACCTAACTATATGGTCTATTTATGTATAGGTATGTTTTATTTTCTTTTATAAAGGTAGGTATTTAGGTTTGGAATCCTTTTATTTATTCATATCACTTCATCAGAAAATTACATTTATTCTTCAAACCAAAACTCAAAAATCATTTATTCAGTTTAGCCCTTGAAAGGCACTTACGAACGCCGAAAGTTATAATTGACTCTACCACCGTTTCGGAATACAGTTCAATCATTCTATATTATAAATGTAAATGTGTGTGAGGATGTACGTATGGATATTTGTTACTCTTTCACGTAAAAAACTACTGAACGGATTTGGATGAAACTTGGGACATAGATAGATCGTACCCTGGAGTAACATATTATAGGCTACATTTTATCCCGGGAACAGTAGTTAAATTATAAATCGTCTGGCTTAAAATCGGGAAAGCAATCTAAGGCCACTTTGAAGTTTATGTCGCGCGTTAGTAAACTAATTTCGAGTAAGTGGGGATCTGAGGTGGTCCTAGTTCCCTATCTAGGTCACCTGGTGCACTGGGTAAGATGCATCGATTTACTCATGACTGCTATTTTTTTTTTAAATCATTTCATTTTACGAACATGGTAGTGTAGGCAACGCTAATTAATTGTAGAGGCGCTTAACTTTTTATTCCTCCCGGCTTTAACATTTATGTATTTAATGAATAATATTTTTTTTTATTTACCATAGTTATTTTAAGTTTTCAGGGTTTCATTGTAGATGGATAATTATTATATATAATAATAATTACAAACTCTTTATTATACCTTAGCGTGTAAACAATTCAAACTAAACATTATGTAGGTACCTATAGGCATTAACTTAGACAAAATTGTCCCCTTCCATTTATGGCTTCCTCTTATTAAACAACACAAACAGTATTTGTAAATTATTCGTAAATGCCTGTGATGAGTTCCATCGAAATACTCAAAGTAAATTACTTTAAATGCTCTCTGTGAATTGCGCTTGGAACTATTTCACGTACGAGTTTTACGTTATTATTTTCAATGTAGTAATGTAATTTCGTATTTATTAAATTATTCTGTATATAACATTTATATCAAATAGAAACGTACGATAAACGTAGATTTGTAATTATGTACGTACATGTCTGTTTCTCGTGATACGTGGAAAATAATATTGCCCGGATTGAACTTTGAAATGAAAATAAACTATAAAGTATCTCGTAATTTCGTAGAAGTACACCACTTTAAAAAAATATAGGTAGGTATCTTGGGACATTCTGCACGCACGACTATGTAATCCCAAACTAAGCAGAGCATGTTACTATGTAGGTACCTAAGCCGGATAACTGTTAAACTACTTTTTTTGTAAATACATACATGAATAAATAATTACCAAGTATTTTTTTTCTATACCCCATTTACAGGTTTACAAAGATGTCAGTATTCTGATAAAATCGTATTCATTCAATTCAATAATGAATATCACTACAACCACAAATATCACAAATCCGATAACTGATCTCTCCACACATATGTACACATATATACGTGATATTGCAGTAAATACGTTGTCAGAAACATTTTCCTTGTTTGAGAGCTTTTCATGGAAAAACCGCGGGATAAATTCGTAATCAATATTCGACTGGTGCACTACGCAACTCGACGTTTACACGGCTGAAAAGCTTTTGCTTTTGCAAAGGATTAATCACTCATGAAATGTTTGGACAAACATGGCCAATGGCCAACAGCTAAATATTGGCCGTGTTAATGAGCAATATGTGTTATACGTGACGATTATTTTCCTCATTTTGTGAGACTGGAATTTTAGGCATGAATTTTATTTAGGCTAGTTTTTACATCAAGCTATTTGACTGATTATTTAATGAATAACCATTACTCAAAATTTTCATTTACACAAAGGTTTGTAAATGAAAGCTATTCATCTAAACAAATTATATGGTTTACTGAATTTACAATTATATAGCAACAGAGGTACTTAATCTATCGTTCTGAAGTTTCAATATGTACAAAATAATACTGAAGCCAAAAACAATGAACATTCGCTCTTCATAACTTAGGCTAGGTGCACATTGGCTCTGATAATAAATCGAGTAGGAGCTGGAGTGTCGTAAGACAAAGTTCACAACTTTATGACTGCCGCTCCATCGAGCTTAGGACAGTACCCTCTATTAATCTCCATCTGCCTACTTGCATTGTGAACCTGGCTTTACAAATCTAGGTAATTTGTTACACATTGTGTGAGATAAATCTGGTTATTTGTACTCACACTGGAGTATTAATAAGGGGAATTATTCATCAATTAATTTTTGCATACACATTTCGGCCACATTTTCAAAATTGAGTTCATAAGTTCAAGCACAAGTTTATCCATATATTAAACGACGCTTCTAATACCAAACCAGGTGTGTATGACCATTATCATAAGTACCTAGGTAATTATTGATGATTATATTCGACGCACCTTACACTCCGTGACATAGGTAATAACGTAAGATCTTAATACCTCTGCAGCCTTTTGAACCCTACCTTCCTGATGAGGACTTTACCACGAGCCAGTCACATACAAAACGAATATGTTCTTAATTTGTATATCAATAAATAAATCATCAAATAACTATATTAATTTTTTTTGATCAAAATGGATTTTTAATTCACAATTTTTTTTAATGTAAGGCTTCGGTTGGAGCGCGAAATTCAAATTTTATCACGTTTTTTTGCTAATTGCAGCTCAGTTATAGGTCGTAAGTTATCAACATGCTATTTGCGACAAGAATGGTAGTATATTTACTGATTAATATCAAAAGAAATCATCATCATATTCCTCCAAGGTATATTACTGACATATACGACTATTTCATGAATGTTATTAACATAGGTATCGCCTTAAACAGATCATTTGATTTTTACATAATGCCGGGTTTAGTTCGAATATGAATTTTGGATAAGACAATGTTTGTATCTTCACTGTTCAAAAATTACTATTTAATTACCTCTCAACTAGGCGCACGTACTCGATGCAACGGTGAGTACCTAATATCCTTTTACAGCGGTGAAATTGTGGTCACATAAAAACCGTTATTTTTTTCATGTTACAAAGATATAGGTACCAATTTCCGCATCTAGTGATAAATCAATTTGGTCTTATAGGTAGATATTATGACGTAGTTTACTTTTTGGTTATCGATATTATCAGTAGTTATGATAAAAACAAGTATTTTATTGCCTTTGTGATAAATGTTATTAGCGCTTAACTACTGAAGTAATTTGACAGCCAATTGAACTCAAAATTGGGATTTTATGAAAAATATTAGATACAAAAACAATTAATGAATTTCTCCTTGTAACAATCATTATATTTCATTTTGAACCGACTTAAAAAATGAGGAGGATTTCGATTGGCCGGAATTTTTGTTTGGAAGGGCCAGTTGCAATGCATGAAATTATATAACCAAACAATGCGCTTATCATAAAAACAGTAAATACAAATTATTTCTTAATAGAGGAGTTTTATACTCAAAAATGGACAGGGCGAGCTATATGATAACTAGCTACAAAGGATAAAGTTTCAAAACTGATCATGCTTCAAATTTGTTAATGGTACCTACGTGAGAAGGCTATTCATATTTTTTTCCTCAAATTACTTATACGCAATACATTTGAATGGCAAGTCATAGGTAATTCCCACCGCATTACATACCTAAAACAATATACTAGTAACTATATCTCGTTCCATTGATCAAAACAAGGTTAGAATAAAAATTCAACGTGTATACATCGTCGGAAATATAAAAACCTATACAAAGTTCTCAGTTCGAGTGATCGATAATAATCAAAATATGATTACGATTGTTACGTGCTGAAATTTATAATTGATCTACAATCGTTAGTGATGGTTATTATTCTTTGAGAATTGCGTATAATTTGTACAAAATGAATGCCAATAAATACCTAGATGCATAGCATTTTCAAAGGTTACATAATATTAAAAGATTTACAATAAGATTATGATACATTTGTAAAAAATGAGATTTTTGTTTGCCTATCGTAATTAATAAAAGGTTTGCTATTTGAGTTTTTAATATATGATTTTTGAGAACTTAATTGAGGATCCTATTAAAGAGAAAACACATTTCATGAAAATTTCTCGATATTTAAGTATCTATTTTGCATACCAATATCATTATAAATAATTCTTATATAACCTTCGAAAACTTATCCAAAACCTTCTCATGTTTTTATGAGAAGCTTATATTATTTTATTAAATTCAACTCAGTTCTATCGTGTAAAATATTCTATGGATAAGAAGAATAATTATTATAAAAAAAAATGCTTGCTCATCTCCAAAACATAACAAAAAGCAGCTCTTATCATTTACAAATTACCATTGATTTGACATTATCATCGATACAGGATGAAAACGCGATAGAGCTATTTTATCAAGCTATATTAAGAATCACGCATTTTTCAATTTGTGAACATTCTACATACTTGTGGTTTCTAAAATTATCAAATCGATAAATCAAGGATGTCCCTGAAAGAAACCGTATGTATGTCAAGTTCACGGCTAAATTTAATTAAATATTAGTTGGAGCTCTAGATTTTAATAATTACTTAAGATGACTCTAACGGAGGAGAGTCGGTTACTCTTGGATACCCCTGGTGTCTAAGCTACGGTAACCGCTTGCTAGCCGTTATCTTCACTAGTGGGAGGTCTTAGGTATGTTTGTTTGTCGTTTTTTTATTTAAAAAAAAGACGGTTAACCGTTATCTCAAAGATTTGTGACAAAAAGTTATGAATACTTTTGATAAATGATAATTCTGTTTACTGCTGTAATTAACCAGTTGGACATCCCTGAATAAGTAGGTACATAATGTAGTAACGTGTTAATTTTTATCAAGTATTACAAATTATCTTTATTGATGCATACTTGTTATCAGTACGTAAGTACATATTAAAAACATGTTCATTGTTTCATTAGCCAAAAAACAACTTTACATTTTTTAATCCGACATTCTTTGACATCAAATCTATTTTGAAGTATTTGAAGAGTTGGATATACGGCCTCATGAAGTGGAGAAAATCAATGTCACGATCAGAAATAAATGAAAAAGAAAAGACAAATTAAAGACAATGCGCTATAATTACCAGGCTGTAATACGCAAACCAGAGAGTAATTCTGTTCCGCTGTCGTCAGTTCCTAAAACAAAGTTTAGTGGTATATTTACGTCAATATACGCCAAGCCTGATTGATACATTAGATGATTTGTCACATTCGAGCAATTGTGGTCTGAAGACTATATACCTACTCATTTATTATGCACAAAGCTGTCTCAACAACTTGAATTAAAGCCTTTGATGAACATATTATTATTATGCGTTAATTAGTTTCTAATTAATATTCAAGTTTATATTGAAATATTAATTAGATGAATCAATGTTGTGGTGAAATTCAATCATGATTATATCGTTATAATTTAAACATATTTTAAATAGCATCGGTTTGCAATCAGGAAGAATTATTGTAAGTAATCAAAAATATAGAAAGTAAGAAGGAAAATAATATAATTTCTATTGCTAAACACGAATATAAAAAAAGAAATAGCAAGAATAAGTGATCTGTGTTTCACGGACTAGAAGCAAGGCCCCGACTCAGCATAAAGTTGTGGGAACAAGCAGCCACAACAACCGACCCATTATTTTATCGACCCAGCAAAGCAGGTAGATGAACTATCTATCTATCGATGACTCTAAACTGGTTAACTAACCAGTAACTTATTGATTAACTGCATTGACACCTTCGCTCGTAGTGATTTCTTTGAGCCGCAAAGAGGCGCGGTTCAAAGGTTTTTTTTATCGGTTTCGAAAGCAGCTAATAAGTTTCCGAGAAGCTCAGGTAGGACCGGTGTGTGATGGCATCCCTCGTTAACTCTGGAAAAACGTAAAACTGGGAGTTCGTTGGACTTTTTTTTGTCCGGTGAAGTCTCCTCTTGCATAATCTTAATTTTAGTCGCGCGTTGAGAATTTTTGGTTTCGTCTTCTTTAGACTTAATATAGCCATTCGGATTTCAACCCTGTATCGATATATAAAATAGATATTGGACGTGTTTATATTAGGAGAAAGGGGGCAGCAATCTCTGCTATTATTATTCTTATAAAATTATTACTTTTACGATGTTTAAGATGTTCTTTCAGGTATTCATAAGAATAAATAAATTCTCTCTTTTGGTTTTAACCTTGGCAATTTTTTATGGTCGTAGTAGGTAGTATTTTCTAGGGTTCCATAAGTACCTACCCAACATGTACCTAACGGGACCTTATTCTAAGCCTAAGCCATCCGTCTAGCTCTATCAGTTGTAGTCTAATTTTAATCATAATAGCGAAATATAAAATAGTATAAAGTTATGACTAATAAAATGACCTAATATTTTGTTATCCGTACTAAAAATTCTATTGTAAATAAGTGCTATAAAATTAAGTACCTACATTATCACAAAACTAAACTAAGTTAAATTTTACGGAACTCTCCGCGGGCGAGCCCAACTCGCACTTGGCCGGTTTTTATCGTATGTTTATTTTATGTTTCACATTGGTTTATCTTTCAAAATGAGCGAAGCGTGACTTCGTCTACTTGAAATAATAATAATGTATTTCACTCCATGTTTATTTTTGTAACAACTAATTTAGCTGTAGGTATCTTCTTTTAACTATTAAACTCCTAAAATTAAGATTCAAGTCCTATAAAGTATACATAGTACAAAAGTAGTGCAATCAATATAATATTGTAGTATGGTATTTGGTCTTTATTTTTGTCCACTAGAATTTCGAAAAAGTTTATGAAACGAGAGATATAAAATCCGTAAACCAAAGCCAAAATTCGGACAGGCTACAAAACTGAAAGCAGCATACGCCTCTTGGCTTGGTGTTAGAGAGTCGGAGCGCGCAATGTCAAATTTGTAGGAAAGGCCCTTGGTAGGCCCGGCCTACCAAGTACTACTATACTAGGCCCCTAATAGTAATAGCTTTGCTACGAAAATTACGTCATCGCTATAACCAGTCTATAGAATATTATACGCCTAGTTATATTCGTATCACAGGGCTCACTCGGCAGAGTAGGTCCAGGTAACATATATGAAGTTGACAGCTCTAAAGGGACACTAAGTAGGTAAGTAGGTATTATATTTATTAATTAGGTATACTTACCTAATACTTACCCAGTTTTGGGCGTAAAAAAATTTGCTTAAGTAAGTACTCAAGCAAAACAGTCGTCATTCTTTTTTCGCTTACTTACTCTGTAGACTATATAGAAACTAGGTTTATCCTTAGGCACAGAATAATGTAATATTATGATATAGGTATGAATTATACTTGTACCTTACTAAATACTTGTTTAAAACTTTCATATTTTAACTCTCAAGATAAAAGCGAGTAGCATCGAGGGAAATCTCAATTTTATCGTTTCAACCCTTTTACCCCAAACTTAAACCTTTGGGTGTACCTAAAATCATGAAACTATACGCCTTCGGGTAGGTTACATTTCTGTAGTAACTATGGGATCGTATCGATTTTCCGACATACAGACAATTGGTCGGTCGTTTCGTGGCCTTCTTGTATTAGGTGATCTTTTAATTATCTATGGTCATTGAGAACACGCAATTTAGCAACAAAGATATATCTAGTTATTGGTACCGATAAAGAGTAACATAGATTATCAGTACATACTATTTTGGTTAAAAAAATTCATGACCTTAGATTAATTGCATGATTTTTGTTGTCGTTGCCGATGTTTAAAAAAAATATATTCACGCCCCAAAGAGAACAAATTTAAAAAACAAATCTTATTTTATGATTTTCATCGATAGCATTACAACTTACCACAATGAAAACACAGCGAAAGTATAAAATAATAAAATAACAAACATATTGTTTCACTATTTAAAAATGAAAATAAATTGGACCTTCAATGATTCGGTTTACACATTATCTTGCTGACTATAATTTGATGAAACTAGGCACGAAGATAGATAATATCCTGAAATAAAACATTATACAGGGTTACAGGTTAAGTTGACCTAGATCCGTTAAGGGCCTGTAGTACCCATCTTTTCTGACATATTTCACTATAGAACACCCTACCCCAATCCTAAACGTTTTCAAGAAAATAGACATTGAATTTTTTTAATAGAAATTGCCGATTTTATTTTTTGCCATTAATTACGATATTTTGAAGTCAGTGCATCTTATTATTATTATTATTGAATTTTTACATGCGGATTAAGATGCTCTATGAATTTAATAACCAAAATCCTACGTAGGTTAACTAAATACTTAATGGCAAAAAATCGGCAATTTTTATTAAAAAATTTAAATGTCGATTTTCTTGAAAACGTTTAGGTTTGGGGTAGGGTGTTCTATAGTGAAATATGTCAGAAAAGATGGGTACTACACGCCCTTAACGGATCTAAGTCTAATTAACCTGTAACCCTGTAAATACCTAATACCTTTTATCCCGAAAAATCATAAGATCCTTAGGGACACGCGTAAATCCGTAGTGAGTGTGGTAGCGAGTAGGAAGTAGGTACTGTATAGTGTGCGTACATCACACCTGAATAAATATGACTAAATACCGGTCATAGACCTTATTACGAAAGAATAAGCATGATTGTTATGTAATTAATTAAACAAAGAGCATCATTAGGAATGTCAACGAATGTTTTTTTTACCCGTCTCCTAAACCGCAAATACATTGCGCATACTTATAGGTATATACAGTATGACACAACTTAGATGTAGCATCGGCAAATCGTTTTCGTACACTTCACTTCCGATTTACTCAAGATCATTTTCGACTAAAGTACTAATAAACATGGGTAATGTTGTAGGCGCTCTCTTTTCAGAAATGATCGATTTTACGAATTTTGCCGATGCTTCATCTAAGTTGTTTCATACTGTAATACGTACTTGTATTTAAAATACTGCATACATGAATGTAGAAATAGCTATGTCTATGACTGCATGTGTGTGTATGTATATGCTATCTCAATTCTATTTTCAAGTTTGTGACCTTCAAGAAAAATTGCATTATTTTTCTAAAAACATAGTGTCTTTTCAACCCATTCCAATTTCTTGTTTATGGCTCCATCGAGTGATCAATGACTTTGCCAATGTCATGGTTACCTGGTTAGAAAAAACAGTGAAAAACAACAAGAGTAAAGATTTTTTTTTTTCAACCAATGTCTTGAGTTATTTATAAATGACTTATAGCTCTAACCCACGGGTTAATGATGACTATATGACAGAATTTGTATAGGGTGTTATATCGCGTTGGTGCAATTGGCCCTAATTAAAACATGAATATGGTCCAAAGTAATATTTAATATTGGAATGTTATAGAAAAGTTAAAGTATCATCTGAACATTTATTTCATTGTACAGACTTATAAATTTCCTGTGCATGATCTACGGCCATCGAGTAAGTAGGTATATATCTACTACAGAATACCTAATTCCTCCTCTTATTCACATAAAATGTTATGTTTGAGCAACTGCTAATAATGAATACAATTTGAAACACACGTGGCGTAAGTACATAAAAATGCTGTACAGCAAATGCATTGTTTTGTTGAATTCACGATGGCATAAAATGTCGCAAATTATGGAAAATAACATGATTATAGTTACTTGAAAGTACCTACGTATTTTATTCATTTACAATATTTGTCTACGATCGATTCTAACAGTCTGGGGGCCAATTCCACAAATTAATTTTGATTAGATTACAATTGGATCGCAGCAGAATGACGACTTTTGCACGTTTTCGTATTCCACTAATAATCTGACAACGATCCAGATCCAATCATGGTTGAGTTAAAGCTAACATCCGATCAAGTGGGAAGCATTCCACTAAACATTTGACACATTTAATTGGATTAGAATTGTTTCGGGCAACAACGATTACAATCGAATCGTAATCCAATCGTGATTCGGTTTCGTTTATTAAGTGGAATACCGTTTTTTAGTCAAATTAGAATTGGATTAGAAACTAACTTTAACTAAATCTAAAATGGATGGCAACCGTTATAATTTAGCGGAATTGGCCCCCTGATTCGAAAGAGTATTTTAAAATTGACGGCCAGAGATGATAGTCAAATGCACTCCGAACTAATAAAGACCAATACATACAGTCATTCACTATTGACCGTAGTCATTCAAAGCGAGCTCAATTTACTGCCAAGATGTTATTAAGATAATAACAATAGACTCAGCGAGCCGTTTTGCCGTCAAGCAATGATAAACTGTTTCAATGACATTTTCTTTTACATATTTTCATGACAATTTTAGCGCCATGCCATTGTGACCATTGTTATGTGTTCCAAAGATATTTTACGTTGAATCTATTCAACGTTTTTCGACAATCATTAATGTCAAGTCCAAGGTAGGACGATGCCATGCGACAATGACGTTTACTTATGACGTTTTGAAGGTTGACGATAACAAACGAGCAAGTTCCCTATAGAAATAATAAGGAAATGGCTAAAATTAATGACCTGATATGCAATTCATAATTAATTTTCGTCTTTCGGATCACAAAGATTATTAACTGCTATAACGTAATAAGAGAGAGGAACGTTAATTATTGTAAGTTTGATCGTAACTTCAAAATTAACGACGATTTGTAAGTGTTTTGTCAATTTATTTGTATTGTATTTAAGTTTTATGGACTCTATGAAGTGGTTGTCAATTTCTTGTCGCGTTATGTACCTACCTATAGATTTCTATCCGTCAGATCATGTTCATTATTCTTATTATCTTATCATAAAGCCATGTTATCTTAGTGAAATCAAACAGCATATTTAATCTCATAAGTATTTATAATTACCAATTCATGGTTATGAAGTTATCGCACATAATGTATTATATCTACAGTTGGCATATCGCCCCAAACATTAAGGGATTATCTAGATTAGGTACCGCTACTCCTTTGAAATAGTTCTATGAAAATGCAGACAAATCTTCTGCAAATGCAAGCAAAATTAATTTTGTTAGTTAACTTAGATTGTTAATCTTCCATATTAGATTATATGTTTCGTTAGTTAGCAAACACTATAATATTATTGGGTTCTTACTACAATAATTATACAATGAAAAGTCCTCACCACGTCACTGAATGACTCATCAAGCCCAAAGCCCTTGGACCTATAGAAAGCTGAAATTACGCACAGGTTCCATTAAAATAATAGACAAGGATTAGATTAGCCGGATTATATAAAATTCAATCCTAGGGTAAAAGTGTTGGAAAACTACTACATAAATAATGTATCAAACAAGAGAAGACAACTTGTCATTCATATATTGAAATAAGCTCGATAACTTGTGAAGTAAGGGAGAGGCCTCATTATTGCGTTGCGTTGCGTCGTCGCACGCAACAGATCAACGCATTCGCCACACAGAAATAAGCGACGCACGCCGTCATAGCGCAGCATCTCAGAGTGGATTACAGCGCATCACCCTCCCCCGCTTTGTTTCTCGTCCATCAATCCATAGAAACGTCGCGTGAGACGACGCACCGCATAACATGGCATGCCACTAAAAATATATTAAGTAAAACGCAAGGCATCGCACTAATGAGTCCTCTCGTTAAGAGAATATGAGATTCGACGCCGTTCGCGATTTCATTAAGCTGTTTAGCGGAACTAAAAGTGTATATAATAGTTCTCTCTATTCCAGAAATCCCTAATCAAATTAACAACCGTGCTGGCTGCAGTGGCTCTGTCATCGAGCAGTATCGTCAAGTCACCATCTAGCAGCGAAGGCAACTTCGAGCTCCTTATTCTTCACAACAATGACATGCACGCGCGATTCGAACAGACATCGCAAGTGAGCAACGTCTGCACCACAGCTGACCGGGAAGCCGGGAAGTGCTACGGAGGTTTCCCAAGAGTTGCTTATGTGTGAGTATTGTGATCTCTATCTGACTTTAACAGGCTAGTTGTTGTAGGGTATTTTTATACAACGAAGTTAGTAAGCATACAGTTCCCTGGTGGTACCTAGATATACCTTAGGCTAAGGGCTCTTACAACCCAGGGGGCTAAAAAATTAGTGAAAAGGAAGAACGCTTTTTATTAATAATTTTAGCGATAAAAGATATGAAACATAGTCACAATTTGAAAAGTTCGGATGTGGAACAAAAAATGCAATTTAAATACTTTTATTTGCTTTTATAATACACACTAACCAGTTATAAGTGATTTTGACTGCTGCCCTAGCGGTTAAAAGTATTTTAACTACATCGACCTAGGAGCGTCAGTTAAAACAACTTTTCTATATGTTACGTTAATAGTTTTGACTGCAACATACTCATATATCTACCTATATACTTACTTACACTTATAATGCTACGTAGCCTCAGACCAAGAAAAAAATAAGACGAAGCGCGGCGAACAACCAATGTGAAGCCACCATTTTATCTATGTGCTGTATTCGTTAAGATTATGTGTTTCAAGAAAGTCAAGGTGCTATTATCAAGTAGGTACCTACTTTCGGTGAAAAGTGATACCGTGAGATGTTTCCTTTGATTCACTTTTATTTTTACACATTATTGTATCTGTGTGTGTGGGAGGGGAGAGCAGTTTACTTGGTCGTTCGCGGCGGCTCAGTCTATCATTTTTCTTGGTCTGACTAGAGCAGTGATTTAATTGAGCAGTCGACATCATCTACGTCACACGACACGTAAGGCTGTACCGACACTAACCCGCCTGTCCAGCGTGCTAATTAGGTCATTACCTCCGGACTACGTTTGAGCTAATACGCGTAGTTACAAGTATTCAATGATATTAAATAGAAGCAAGTATCTTACTAGATTTTCCTACGTATAGATGAAATTGACTTTAATTTTGTGATGTCTCACAATTTTATGTGTGGAAAGTACCTACAGTTTACAAAGTCAAAAAATAGCTTCAAACATTCGTTTTATCCTCATACCTAATTATTGAATCGATACCAATTTTGTTCTAAACATATTTTTTATAATGACAGACATGCAATTATCCTACTATAATGACCGACAATTTGTTTGAGGTGTTTTTAAGAACTCTTTTTTTGGGCAATCGTTTTACTGCCATTTTTTTTCTTTTAGGACCACAGTAAAACATGAAATCACCTTTGTTTCTGTGAGAATTAGTAGTAGTCTGTACACACGAATAATCAAATACCATCGAACTTCAAAAAGGTTAATAAAAGCGGGAGTGGAAAATACGCGTAATGGTCTACTAGCTGGTCCCCACGTTCCCGAGATGGGAACGCGGTGGACAGGGATATTTTTTTACGCGGTACCCTAACTCTAAGTAGCGCGGTACAATAACTTTATGTTACTCCTTATAACATAAGCTCTGCAGTATCTGCCAGTGAAAGTCACGTCAAAATCGGTTCAGCTGCTAAATTAGTCGGAACAAACAGACAGACTGTAGGTATACCTACAGGTGATTTTGGAAGGGTAGTAGATTTATTCTTTGGTTAGTAGTAGGCAGTAAGGATATGCGGCAAAAAGTCAATATAATTCCTATAGACCTATACTGATTTGATTACCATAATGAAAACAAAGAAGAAGAACTCACAGAAGTTATTTATGACAGCAATCATTTAGACCTTTTTTGTTGTATTTTTATAATTCTCTTGTCTGACAAGAGTCATAAAAGCCGGTTTATTTTCAACAGTACCAGTCTCAGACTACTTTTTAAGTGCACAGTTGTTTTTTAACATTTATATAGCACACTAGCTTCCGGCCCGCGGTTTCGCCCGCGTTCCCAACATCAAATTTCATCAAAATTGGTCCAGCCGTTTGAGCGCGAAGAATGAGAGATAGGATATTAGTAAATAATGTACTTACTTATTAATATATATAAGTATGATATATTTAGGTAATAAATATAAAGCTCATATACATCATAAAACCCATCAGTAGGTACCTACGTTTTTAATAGATTTTAAACTATAAGGCTTTCCAAAGGTACACAATGGTGCCGATTACGTTGTTTACGAACTTAACTAATAATAGACAAGTCACCTCTCTTTCATGTTAACCTTATTGAAAAAAGATAGAACATTTTTAATGCTGTCAGTTTAATCCATGCCGTTGTAATGTACGGGTATATAGTCATGACCAATAAAGATCGCGCTTCAATTCACGTTGAAATATGTGATCGGACTGAACTGACAGAACTAAAATATCCTGCATCCCTTTTTTATATTTACTATTAGATATAGTGAGATTAAATTTATTTAGTTCGTAAACAACAGAATCGGCACCAATATCTACACTTA
Organism: Tethea ocularis; assembly: GCA_963555595.1. Lineage (NCBI taxonomy): Eukaryota > Metazoa > Arthropoda > Insecta > Lepidoptera > Drepanidae > Tethea > Tethea ocularis. The sequence goes on along the minus strand of OY741970.1, from coordinate 3,581,694 downwards.
GTAGGTATATCATTTAAATTGATGTTCAATAATATTGTTTTCATTACGGAAGTAAAGTTACAATTCGGACATTGATTCGCTTTTTTAGAATTTCCGAGCCCAGATATTGTGGCTCACATATCCGACGTTTGACAATTTGACGTTACTAGCTCGTGACTGGCTGATGCTAATACCGAGCTGGCAGATATAGCACAGGACATAGTTTAGCCGTATCCCGTTAGTATGTCCTGTTATATTTGAAATTACCTATAGAAGTAGGTGATATTAAAAAATATATACAGTTTTGAAAGGACTAAAGTTGGTAACCTCTGATGGCTGCAACAACCTTAGGTACCGGACAAAAAATATATACTGTGGTACTTTTTAATGTGTAGCCAAATTTTCAGAGATTACCTAGGTATTGAACCCATAATTACTACGGCATTGGACCCTCTGTAACCGACCAAACCAACTCTGAAATCTCGGAAAATAACTAAATGATTGTTTTAAAGAAACCAGCAACCTTTGGGCATTACCTCTACTTTCAAAATTAGTTCATAGAAATGATTACAACCACCGCGAGGTTTTCGAAACATTTCGTTGTGAAGAGATTTTTTCTGGGTCGGCAACTACAGAACATATTCAAAAAATGTATAAAATAGATAAAGATTAAATAGAATTCAGCTAGGATTCATTCAAATAATGTATACAAACAAGTAATTACCTATCTATAGGTTCTTAAAGTATACGTGACGTGAGCAAAAATTTTGTAGCTAATATTTTTATCTAAAATAAATGTATACCTACGTACCAGTCTTCAATCAATCTCAATTAATATTAAGACCATAAATTGAAACATTACAGAGTAAAGAAAGCCCGTGAAGCGGCCGCCTCGGGCCAGGGTCCACCAGTTCTGTACCTAAACGCGGGAGACACATACACTGGGACTGCTTGGTTCACCATCTACAAGTGGCAGATCGCAGCTGAATTTATCAACGCTCTCCAACCAGACGCTGTTGTGAGTATTATAGGTTTATGTCTAGTATGGCTATCGAAAGTAGGGACTGGAAAGCTTATTAGCAACTGAGTATCCTGAGCACAATGTCTCAGTGTAAAGAATTTGTCACGAAATTAGAATTGACACAGCGCCTCTAGCGCAACAATCATGCAACTAATTTCTCCTATACAAAAAAAACTTTAGCAAACGTAATCGTTTACTTCCGAAAATTATTTACACTCTGGGTACTTACTCGATATTGAAATTAAAAATATAATAAAAAAAATATGAAAGCGGAACATTCAATTTTATGTAGTTTTATTTTTTCTTATTATTATATTTTTAATAATATTTCCTAACAATTATGGACAGTCTCAACTCTCGTTAGTCATACTAAATATTGATATAGTAGGTATGTGTATGATTTTTTGTCTGTATTTGTCGATCGTAGCGTGTCGTGCCGTGAACGTTGGCTTCAATTGCTGTGTAGCAAAAAATATTGATTGAAAGTCATGTTGATTTGCGTTTATTACCAATATATAATCCAAACCAACGATCGGTATTATTATATAGGTAATATTTGTACCATAAAAACCCGGTCAGTGCGAGTAGGAGTCTCGCACGGGTTCCGTATGTAGATATAATAATAATAAATTGATCTTCGTGATTTATTTTCTTAAAGAACTAAAATTGTAGTCTCTGATGCTACATCAACCCGGCGAGCACAGAAGGCTCTCTGCCATATTATTTAAAGATATGATAAATTTGTAAAACCAATTTTAAAATTAAGAAGCCAACCTTTTTGTTATAGCTATATTGTTCAGCATACGTAGATGCAATTATTAATAAACCTGAAATCAAAGTCACCTTAGTGAAGAAATATTTTTTTTAAATGACTACGAGTATAAACATGATAAAGAAATGAACCCAAGGTTCATGATAATATCTTTAGTGCAATCAATTTATCGTTATTCACGTGTTTAGTTTAAACAATTGGCTTTCACCGCGAATATAATGGAACCTTGAAATACATAATATGTACAAGAAAACTACATACGTAGTTCATTCAATAAAAGCTAAAGAACTACCCACATGTTTAATGTTTTCTGCTTACAGTATCAGATATGCATGATGCAAACAGTTAACGGCATAGATTGACGTTATCTTTGATGTATTTAATTAAGTTGTTATCAGTTTATGTTTGTGAACCGTATGTTTTGCGCCTTGGATTATTTTTGTGCTGTTTGCCTGTCATTTTATTTTGTTTGTAAGTTACTAGAGCTTTTTTATTTAAGTACGTATAAATATATTACGTACCACAAAAAATCTTATAAGTTTTGAATCGCGCAATGGTTTTATGATTTCCAACCTAACTATTTATATATTCAATAAACAAAAACTAATGAAGTAAAAACGCTGCTGAACGCTAAGTGATGGCGATGAGAATTCGTATAAAAAGTAGTGGATACTTCAGACACTGATTAATAAATAAATCATACTTACGTATGTGATTTATAGAATAGAAATAGCAGTTAATAGGATGACTGACGTTTCGATTTAGGTCAATTATTTTTTTATTTATGATTAACTCCCACGATCCAACTTTTATTTTTAGAGGTGCCTAATTTCATGAAGCGAGATTTGAATTTGGGATGTTATTAATTTTAATACACGTGTACCTATAACCATTTATCGATTATTGAAGTTTCATCGCAGCTAAATGAAATTATTTTAATTTATCAAATAGGTAATCAAATTGACAGTCCGAAGCTATGAAATAAGAAAACAGTCACAATAATATAAACATTGAATTTACAGTGAAACAAAAAAATATCAAGAAGCTTAAAAATATAGTTTTGTAATGTCACAGATATTGCGAAAATGTAAGTCATTATTTAATTTATGTACACCTTAGTGTTACTTAGTTATAATCAAAATAATCGACTAACATCAAAATAATATAACTAAGTCATCATACTAATAAACTAACAAATTCAAAACACATAGATATTATATGTTTGCTTTGGGCTATAATCTTGGAAAATAATATATGGTGATGGTTGCTTAATTTATATTTCTTTAAAAAAGGTGATTTGAAAAGTTCAACAAGAACGTCTGTTCTTGGTCTACCCTCTCGTCGAAATGGTCCTAATATACAACGATAGATCAGTGTTTTTGAAGTCGATTGACATAACGAGGATCGTGGGTTCGAATCCTACGTCATGAGTTTTCATTTTTGTTTTCATGTTTGAAACATTGTGAGGAAACCATAGGATGGGGCAGTATGATTTGTTGTACCCATCTATCTAACTCTCCGTGTTTGTTTATTATTATATTGCTTCCTCCGTATTCTTCTAGTTCCCTTATAGGCTTTTCTTCTTATCATCTTCTACCACATCATCACTTACCAAGGTGAGTTTGTGGTCAAACAAACCTTTCAATAGTTAATTCCTTATCTTTATTCCTCTGTGGAATATTTACCTACTCACAATAACACATAATAACATATGGTACATATTAACTAACCCTTAATTATTTCAGTTTTTACTATAACTATATGTATCACTAATATTATAATAGGTACTAACAATGAAATATTCTTTTACAGTCACTTGGAAATAGTGAATTTGAAAATGGATCGGAAGAACTATCGCCATTCTTAAGCAACATCAACACTAAGATCTTGGCAAGCAACGTTATTCTGAAATCAGCTGAGAATAATGAGAATTTCCAAAAATCTATTGTATTTGACATTAAGGGCGTAAAAGTTGGTCTAGTTGGGTATCTTACTCCTGAATCCAAGATATTAGATATTACTGGAAACGTGGAATACGTAGATGAAGTTATAGCTCTGAAAGAAGAAGTAGACAAATTGCAAGAGCTGGGTGTCAACATAATAATAGCTTTAGGTCACTCTGATAAAAATAAAGATGTAGAAATTGCAAGGGAAGTAGACGGGATCGATTTAGTTATCACTGGCAATAAAAACACTTTCTACTGGAATAGCACTACTATATCTAATTCAGAATCAATAACAGTTACACAGGAATCTGGAAAACAAGTACCTATTATTCAATCATCTGCATATAATAAGTATCTTGGGAGTCTTGTTGCCACTTTTAACAAAGATGGTGAAATTATTCAATATACGGCAGATCCCATTCTACTCGATGATTCGATTGCCCAAGATGCAGAAGCATTACAAATTGTTAAAAATTATAAAGATCAAGTAATTCAAAGAGCCAATACAGTTATTGGAACATCGGCGGTTATTCTCGACGGAGATTCGTGCAAAATAGAAGAATGCAATCTTGGAAATCTGATCGCTGATGCAATGATGTATTATTATGCTATTAGACATGAAGGTGAAACTTGGACTGATGCTCCTGTGGCTCTTATTCATGGAGGAGCTATAGCTGCTTCTATTTCTCCATCAAACCGACCTTCACCTATCACAAATGCTAATCTACAGACTGTGCTACCCCAAGAGAGCAACGTAGTAATCGTAACTATGAATGGGACAATTCTTAACCAGGTCATCGAACACTCTGTTTCTGATTATAGGCTGCAAAATCCTTCAGGCCAGTTTCTCCAGTACTCCGGTATTCGTGTGGTTTACGACTTAGCTAAAGAGTCTGGGTCTAGAGTGGTGAGCTCACTGGTTCGCTGTGGGTCTTGTTATGTACCTGAATTCTATGAAATTGATGATTGGAGAACATACAAATTGTTGATGCCCGAGATTTTAGCAAATGGGCAGTTTGGATATTCTATGCTCGTTGGTCTTCCAAGAGAAAATGCCGGTTTTGATGAACTGACAAGCACTACGAGCTTCTTTGATATGAGAAGTCCTGTATATCCAGAAGTAGCTGGTCGCATTGTTCTAGAAAATTTTGAATCTGTACCTGCCTCCGCAACTAAATTAAGCTGTTCTTTACTCTTCATAGTCTTACTGTCGTATGTTATGTCTTAATTTTTATTTAATTTTAATAAAATAATTTATTTTGATTCGGTCATATGTTCTGTTTATTTAAAACCCAGCTAGTTTTTAGTTCGTCTATTTAAAACCCAAGTTATCACAATTACGTATAAACTAAAAAGCCAAAGCTCCGTGCCCAATAGAGTTGCCATGAGATAGCAAATGAACAAAGTTACTTTTGAATTCATAATATTAGTCTGGCTTTCTATGAACAACATACAGACAATACTTATAGTACAGGGTACAGATAAACAAACTCAAAGTTCAATAACTTTACATCAGAATTTCCAAGAAAATAATAAGCCGAGAAATAATAATTTAGTAAGTACTTATGGTTTTATAATTAAGTAAGTTTTGGGAAGGAACCGCAAAATTTTAATAAACTGGGTTGCAATGTAGGTGATTAATATAGATTGAACAATCTTTCAATAAGGCTTGTTAAATACGGGGATATTTTTAATATATTTTTTAAGCTGCACTTGCTAGCCATTTCCCTGCTAGGCTTTGTGTGCTTACCAACTTCGGCCATATCATCACTTACATAGTTTGTGATCAAACTCAGGCCTAAACATAATAAAAAAATATTTGCTAAACTTTTAACGTTGACAGTGAACAATCAGCAATCAACCTTTTGGAACCGATTTAGAACTCTAAAACCGCGTTCTTTTATTCCATCCATATTAAAGTTCAATGTCTACTCAAACGAAATATTCTATCATGTTTATATCCAAATCCAATTTAGCTTAACTATTAAAAATAGCCTGGTATAATTTATTAAGCCATAAAACATACTTATTATTAATACTTCTCCATTATCTTTTGATAATGGTGCCGATTCTGTTGTTTACGAACTAAAATAAATTTAATCTCACTATATCTCTTTCAAATAGTAAATATAAGAAAGGGATGCCAGATATTTTAGTCCTGTCAGTTTAATCCGATCACACATTTCAACGTGAATTTAAGCGCGATCTTTATTGGTCACGACTATTTACCCGTACATTACGACGGCATGGATTAAACTGACAGCATTAAAAATGTTCTATCTTTTTTCAATATGGTTAATATGAAAGAGAGGTGACTTGTCTAATTTTAGTTAAGTTCGTTAACAACAGAATCGGCACCAATACCTATAACTAAACATTTTTCTTTGCAAAAGATTGTCAAATAGAAGATCTGTCACTAAAACCTACTAGTATTGCTGTTTTCATAACTACCTATTTCAACTTTTTCCATTAACTAGTGATAAACAACCGAAAAGAAAATTATTTGTTCTCATGTCATTGTAATGTATCACTATCAATATTTTATTATTTGTTTCAGTCACTGGGCAATCACGAATTTGATAACGGTGTATCTGGATTAACGCCGTTCATTGAACAACTGACGTGTCCAGTCCTTGCCGCCAATCTTATCCTCAACAAAGAACCTTCTTTACAAGCCCAACATAACTTGATGAAATCTTTCGTATTCAACGTAAATGGAACTAAAGTAGGAGTCATTGGATATCTTACCCCAACAACCAAGACTTTAGCGATTAGAAACAACGTAGAATACATAGATGAAGTCATAGCCATAAGAGAAGAAGTGGCAAAACTTAAGAAAGAAGGAATAAAAATATTAATAGCTCTAGGTCATTCAGGTTTCGAAATGGACAAGCAAATAGCCAAAGACGTCGAAGACATCGACCTAGTTATAGGTGGGCATTCAAATACCTTTCTATGGAATGGAACAAGTCCTGATACGGAAAAAATAGAAGGGAATTACCCAACGTTAATCAAACAAAAATCGGGCAGATTGGTACCAACAGTACAAGCTTACGCTTACACCAAATATCTCGGTAAACTGCATTTGATATTTAATCCTGATGGGGAAATAATCAGTTTTGACGGTAACCCCATACTCTTAGATAACTCAATACCTCAAGATGGTGATGTATTGAGCATAGTGTACCAGTATCGAGATAATGTCACGGCGATATCGGATGAAATCATTGGTAATACTTCAGTCATACTAAATGGTGACTCGTGCCGAATGGAGGAATGTAACATGGGTAATTTAATAACTGACGCAATGATCTATAAATATGCTGCTGAATATAAAGGCAATGGATGGACAGACGCTCCTATAGCAATTATACAAGGAGGTGGTGTAAGGGCGTCTATTGCACATGTTAACTTTCCTATAAATATAACTAAAGGAGACTTACTAACGGTCATGCCATTTGATGGGCACATGGTAAAAACAACCATAAATGGTACAATCTTATTAAAAATGCTTGAACACTCTGTTGGGGAATACAAAATTGGTGCGCCACATTATCTACAACTGTCAGGTGTTAAAGTAGAATATGATTTAAAAAAACCACCCGGTATGAGGGTAATAAATGTGCTAGTTCGATGCGGAAATTGTGTAATCCCAAATTTCCTACCCTTGAACAGAACAGAAGAGTATAAGATTTTGACGCCATCATTTTTGTCGATGGGAGGCGATGGATACTCGATGCTTAACGGTCTACCATCAATAGCTATGAATTATGATGAATTAGAGTGTACTATACACTATGTACGTACACACAGTCCCGTATACCCAACAATAGAGGGTCGTTCAGTATTTATTAACAAAGATAAAACAGCTAAAACTTCTGGAGCTTCTTCGTCTTCATCAGACTCTTTCATATTGCTCGTAATATCATTAATAAAAATATTATTTTTAAGTCAAATGTGATTTTTTTATTACCTTACTATTATCAGATCAATATGTACAAAATCAATTAGTATAAACATTTTAATATTGTTACAAATACAATTTGATTATTCTGCTTAAGAATACTTATTATGTTTTGTGTCACAAATGAACATTTTTACTGTACACACGGCCACAGATCAAGCTACACATTTTTGTAGCAAAATAGCGCCTATTACAACCGCATAAGGTGCCGCAGTGTGTAGATCAGTGGCCGTGTGTACCTATGTGTATTCATAGTTCGGATATCATAATAATGGTAATCAATACTTATGGTTGTGAAGCATTTGTGATGCTCTAAAGTAAGTAAAAATCGTTTAGAGTCTAAACGATTAGGTTTCTATTATTTTTTAAGAATAGAGGAAGACGAATATTTTTGTGCATAAAGTAAATGAGTACAATATTTTGTAAAAAAAAACTATATTAAGGCATTTATTAAAGACTTCGTTAAAATGAAAGTGTTACCAATCGTATTCATGACCTCCTTTTTTGAGTCGGTAAAAAAGTGGACATAAACAGTAATGTACTGCTATAATATATAGGATAGGACATAACAAAAGAAAAATGGACAGATCATTTAAGAGATGAGTCAGAAGGTGAGGACAGAAATACTTAGTCATTTTTTAAAGGACAAGAGCCACTATTAGCTTTTAAGTTAAGCGGTCAAAAGAGGCTGTTGGAAGTGGCTTTTGCCAGCAGAGGTAACACATTAATGATATAATTGTTAAACTATTAAATATATTTTTAATTCGTAAATAAGTATAAACATGTAATTAACTTGTCAACATTTAAAAATGTAAATAGGTATTTTCTTAAAATACAGGTTCTTATTATTTTATACATATAGGTACTCCAGCATACTACATAATATATTATATAATAAAAATGAATGATCACTCAATCCAAGCCAATCAATTTTGGTAAATATTTAAGTAGGTACCTATACTCAATTTAAATGTAACTTACTGTGTACCTAATTGTAAACGGTATTATATTGTGTATGTAACTAGCCGATCAGCTCATAATGTTGAGATGGATGATGTGACTGCTAATTGCCAATGTAACAACTCTGATAAAATATAGATGAGTCTCATGTACAAGTTCAATAGACATTTAATTCATGAGGACAGGTTTCTCAAAAAAAGACTTTAAAAGAAACAAGCCAAGTAAAATACTTTACTTAATTTTTAATTTTAATAAAAGATCTTCATTACATGATTACGAATGCGTTTTATTTGCTGTTAATAGAAACGGGTTCTAAAATATAAATTAGAAGATTGACCTAACAGTAAAAGGATGCGTATAAAATAATTTCAGTATAAATACATACCTATGTTATTTACAAAAATTAGGAATAGGCCAAAGTGGGTGCTAAGCGAAATAAGTTTGAGAACTTTTGGACTATACTAGATTAAACATTAGGTATGTACTATTAAGAGGCGTAAAATAAATGTCGATGGAAAGACTCAGCTAATAAAACAATAGCAAATAGCATCATGTTGCATGACTTTGTAATTAAATTTCCTTTTCATTTCAATTAATCGTTTCCATCTTCGCTTTTCACTATTCTCATTTGAAATCGTTTTTGATAGGTAAACATATCGGTCTGAGGTAACTATAAATGTGTAATCATGATGTTTGTTTCAGTCTCTTGGAAATCACGAGTTTGACAATGGCGTCAGCGGTCTCACTCCCTTCATAGAACAATTGTCGTGTCCAGTTCTAGCCGCAAATCTTATCTTAACCAAAGTTCCTGAACTTGCCAGAGAAGCTAATCTTAAGAAATCAACTGTATTAAATGTTGCCGGAAAAAATATTGGCATCATAGGATATTTAACGCCAGAGACTAAAATATTAGCAAAACCAAACGATGTAGAATACATCGATGAAATTGTAGCGCTTAAAGAGGAAGTAAGGAAACTTCAAAGTCAAGGTATTAACATTATAATAGCGCTAGGGCACTCCGGCCATAGTAAAGATTTAGAAATAGCGAAGGAAGTAGAAGGTTTAGATTTAGTTATTGGCGGTCATACGAATACTTTTCTATGGAATGGCACGACCCCAGATATGGAACACTCACAAGGGCCTTATCCGACGTACGTCACCCAAGCTTCTGGAAAAAATGTACCAGTAGTTCAAGCTTACGCCTACACAAAATATTTGGGAAAATTGCATCTAGTATTCGATTCTAATGGTGAATTACTAAGCGCCGACGGAAATCCTATTCTCCTCAATAATTCTATCCCTCAAGATCCTGAAATTCTTAAAATTGTTGACAAATACAAAGGTGCAGTTCAGAACTTGACAGAAAGAGTTATAGGAAACACATCTGTTGTACTCGACGGTCTTGGATGCCAAATCCATGAATGTAACCTTGGCAACCTAATTACAGACGCTGTGGTTCATTACTATGCGACAAATTATAAAGGAGAACACTGGACTGATGCTCCAATAGCTATATTACAAGGTGGTGGAATAAGATCTTCCATAGCCCACGCGACAATGCCGACAACCATCAGTAAAGGAGACTTGCTATCGGTTCTGCCATTTAAAAACTACGTCGTCACGGTAACAATGAACGGTAGCGTCGTTTTACAAATGCTTGAACATTCGATCGCGAATTATGACGTAAAGGATGACCCTGGCGAATTTTTACAGTTTTCTGGCATGAAAGTAGTATATAATCTTAATAAACCACCACAGTCGAGAGTTGTTAAAGCGGAAGCTAGGTGTTGGGCCTGTAATATACCCTCTTATTTGAAGATAGAGGAGAAACAGGTTTACAAAATTTTAATGTCTAATTTTCTATACGATGGTGGCGATGGATTTTGGATGTTCAAAGATCTTCCTAGTAACGTCCTAGATTACAGTGAGTTGTCTTGCACAGAGTATTATATTCAACGCCATAGTCCTGTTTTTCCGCAAGAAGAAGGAAGAATAATATTGTTGGGTGGAGTACCACTGAAAGACTCCTCGAGTATAAGTTCGTTATCATTAGCATCAGCTCTGATCTCAATTGTTTGTCTGATTATTATAGCATAATTTCAATTTTGTACAATTAGTAATGATATTATCATTAAACGTTGTTAATAGTATTATGTCACTATTAAATAAGTACCTAATTTAGACATTTCTCAAAAAATTAAATCTATTTTTACATGAAAGGGTTATTTTATTTCTATTTATAAACCAAAGTAAATATTATATTTATTATTTACCAAGTACCTACCTAAATAAATTTTACAAACACGTTCTTTTGGTTTTCTTTTCAGTCACTCGGAAACCACGAATTGGACGAAAACGTGGAAGGATTGATACCTTTCCTTAAGAACTTATTAGTGCCTGTTTTGGCAGCCAATCTGATCTTAGACAAAGAACCCGAGTGGCAAAAAGAAACAAATATACAACAATCTATAATCCTGTCAAAGAATGGAACAAATATCGGTATAATAGGATACTTAACACCGGACACAAAATTTCTTTCCCCAAGAAATAATATAGAATACGAAGAGGAAGTGTTTGCCATAACAAGAGAAGTTAAGAAGCTTAAACAACAAGGTGTCAACATATTAATAGCCCTGGGTCATTCCGGTTACTCAAAAGATATACAAATTGCTAGGGATGTTCCAGATTTGGACATAGTTGTAGGAGGCCATTCCCACACACTACTTTGGAACCATAACAACACTGAAGAGAAACCGGAAATCCCTCAAGGACCGTACCCAAGTATAGTGAAACAGTCGTCAGGCCGTGAAGTTCTAGTAGTTCAAGCTTACGCATTCACGAAATACATGGGGAAATTACATTTGATTTTCGATCCCCACGGAGAAATAATACAATATGTTGGAGAACCTTTATTATTGGATCACAAAGCACCCAGAGATCCAGAACTTTTAGAACTGATTAACAAGTACCGCAAAGATGTTGACAATGTCAACAACGAAGTCGTTGGCAACTCTCTGGTATTCTTAGATGGAAATAAATGCCGTTTATGGGAATGTAATATGGGAGACTTTATTGCCGACACGATATTAAACTACTCGATAGAAAAGCTCGGCAGATCAGACCTGACTATATCAGTAATACAGGGTGGGCGAATACGAACATCGATAGACAGTCCTAATAAACCATTCCAATTAACTAGGGGTGATTGGATCACAGTACTACCGTTTGAAGATGGTTTAGTAGCAGTAACTGCTAATGGTTCAGTGTTGTTGCAAAGTTTAGAACATTCAGTTGCTGCTTGGCGAACCATCGACAGTTCTGGTCAATTTTTACAATTCTCTGGATTAGAGGTAACCTATGATTTAGCTAAACCTCCGGGCTCTAGGGTAGTTAAAGCAAGAGCTGTGTGCTCAACATGTGGAAATAATTTATCAGTAATTGATGAAAATTACGAGTATAAAATTATTATGTCTGATTACCTCGCCAATAACGGCGATGGTTTCACAATGTTCGAACCCCTCTATAGAGAAAATTTATTTTACACAGAAATCGATTCTGTATTGGAATATCTACGTAAAAATGGACCCGTGAACTATAGTGAATCTGGACGTATAACAATACTCAACGAAGACAAAGTAATGGGGAACATTCCTGAAGTAGGGAGTAATACTATAAAAAACTTAAAATATTTGCCATCAAATGGAGCTAATTTTGGACAAAGTTATTTTGTATTATTCGGTATGTTTACTTACTATGTATATTTACTTTGACTTAGCTCACTTAGCTGAGATGTTGTAGTGGATCCTAAGTAACTCAAGTAAGTATTTTAATTAATTTATGTGACGTAATTTATATACGTAATTATTGTTGTTTTCACATAGAACTTAGGTACACGTAAAAATCATAGACAACAGTATTGTTTACGTATTGTTTAACACAAGAAAGATATATATTGTTTATAGGTATACTGTAAATGTTGATTGTGCTTTATAATAACGTAGTATTATATTCTCTTTGTTTATATTGAACAACAAAAACAAGGATTTTCCCAAAAAAGTAAAGCGTGTAGTATACATGTTTCGACTGCAACTGCAATCGTAGGCTGCAATTGAGAACCAGTTCCTTTTTTTCTAAGCTACTTACTACTTACCACCTGCGGCCAGCTGATCACTTCACTTATATGGTGAGATAGTAGTCATACAAGTCTGTATACTAATGTATTATTAGTTAGGTAGTTTTATAAACTCGTCACATTCCTAGAGAACTTAGAACATGCCAATTCTGAACATAACAACGCGCCTACTATTTTTAACCAACGGCAACATATTTGTAAGATACCCATTATGTTAGAGAGACAATCTTCAGTTTTTTTATAGCCATGTAAGGATGCGTCCCCACCAGGCTCACGTAAAACGTAATATCCTCTGACTGTTAGCGGCAGACTATCCGCCGACTGACTGCGCGGTGTCAGCGCCATAACACTCGCTGACTATCCTATGGTATCGCGCTGGGAATCAGCCACTAACTGACTGAAGTGAGTCTGCAAGCAAACGAAATGATCGTACGACGTTTGCCGGGTCCGCTAGTATCAATGTAAAAATATTTTATAAGTTAAGACGTTCATTCAGTACTTAGAATTGAAATATAAATTTTATACTTATTTTAAACTCGCATAAAAAAAATCATAAGCTCAAAAAAGTACTTACAATATGTTTTTGCCAATCAGTATTAAAAGGTAAATCATTTTGAAATTGCTCTCCACAATAAATGTTTTAGAGATTATATTTATATCTATTTATAAGACACCTACATTATACTGTAAATAGAGTTAACGCATAATAAAATTAATAATAATTTGAAACATTTTTATTTTTAGCAAAATGATAATTTCACTAATTTCCGTATGTCAGTAAACTATTTAATTAATTAATATGGCACAATTAGAATGCAAACACAAATAATTTTGTTTAGCTATATACATTTCTTTATATGTAAATACAAAAAGAAAAAATGAAAAATAAAAATCAGTAAAAAAAGTTTGTTTTCTTTCGCATATCGCCCCCCTCTGTCTGCCGCTAGCTTAGACAGGCGCTATAATATAATTTAATAAATTCGTCTCCACTGCCACAGAATACATGCCACTGCGCTAGTACCGATACCATTAAAGCAGAGCGGAGAATTAATCAGATTGGTGTAGTCGTACTCATAATCGTCTCGTCGCCCCTCTGCTCATTTATCCTCTCAAAAACAATTTTAATAATTTCTTTGACCACAACCTTGGCCACAGCTATAAAATAAACAGCCTGGATTTACCAGTCACTCACTTGGTGGTTCATTAAATAGGCGGTGAGCTGAATTTGTTGCTTACAAACTAAACTAATATTAGATGCCATTGTCATCCAGGGAAATAGTTGTCCCCAATAAAGGCCTAAATTTACTTTGAAAAAATCAATCTAACTAACTTGATTGACAGGACAAAATTTCTTTTAACCTTTTTTTTGTTTTTTGTTAGAAAAAGATAAAGTGCAATCATATTAGTTTAGTTTGTAAAAATAGAATAGAGGCCATTGACGTTGAGGCCATTTTTTACAAGATTACATAAATATATTAACAATTTCAGTTCTTTTATATTTAGGTATACAATATAAAAACGTATAAAGCAAATAAATAGAAGTATTAATTGTCTTTACAAAGGCACAAAACTTTTTTTGAATAATATCAAAAAGGCACATTCCTTAAAATCTTAATTATAAAACAAAACTATTAGCATTATATGTTCAAACTTTAGGTGGTATTGCTTGCCAATTCACTAATTTGCTGTAACCATTTGGAACAACACCTCCAAATATGACCAAGCATTGTTTCAGAGATTCCTGACAATCAGCTAATTCTTTGCATGGAGCGTAATTTTCTAATTCCTCTGCCAGCTTACATAATGGCTTAAACAACTTAATTGCTATTGATTTATCGCCTTCTTGAAGCTTCTCCATTGCCTTTGAGTCTAGTAATGATTCTTTACGCTGCAGTAATTTTTTTGGCATACTCGAAGGAAATTTCATCATTGCGTATGTTGGCCACTCATTGATGCAGGCTTCACATAGGCAGGTGAATTTGTATTGGAATTTCAGGACCCGTTGTCGTTCATGACGGTCATATAGTGCATGGTGCGCTCTGTAATTAAAAAAAAATATTTGTTATCAGCTGTACCTATAAAATATGATTCCAGTGTGAGAAATTATACTACTTAAGTTGCCACCAACATCAAAATAAATTAACTAAGAATTCAACTTACCCATAGTTATCAAATATTTGCATTCCTTTTTTAATAGGCCTTAAAGCAAATAACAACATTTGTCCAGTCCCCAATATACTGAGCCTCACTGCATTTGGTGAACAAGAGTGATTGAACAGACTGAGGAAAGCATATGGTGCACTTGCAATGCTGATCTCATCAATATAAAAACCATCTGCCGTTTGTAAGTTTGTACTTATTCCATGCATATTTGTTGGGCTGGTCATAAGGTGTATAAGCAACATACCAGCTACACATTTTCTTACTTCTTTGCATATTTCATCATCAACTTTCAAGAAATCAGTGCGATAAGACAACAAGTTAAGAAACACAGCTGCTGTAACACATTTCTGGAATATATCTGATATTGTTCTTAACTTCTCATTTGTAGCTAGTGTGTGTATTGAGGCATAATACTTTGAGTCATAGATCCATTCATCATTAATGATCACATGACCCCATAAATCAGTATTCACAGATTCTTCAGCTTCTTTAATAGTTTTAAATAAGCTGGACCAATCTGAATAATCATTGTAAGCCTTTATAACAGTTCTGAGAGCTAGCAACTCAAGTTTTGTGAACTTCATATGAACTAGAGTTGGCATTAAGGCACATTCAACTGAGTGATATTCTTTCCAAGCTCTATCTTTACACTGTGTACTGCAGTACAGAGCAAAACAGCATGTCTTACATGGTATCAAATTCAGCTTTCTAGATAGACAATAGCTGCAACAAAATAAATACTGTTCCTTCAAAAGCAGTGTTAAGTATGGGTTTTCTTGTACTAGAACTTCTCCTACTTTGATATCCTCTTTTGCTACAACATGCCTGCCCATTTTATCATCGTAAACCACTTTCAATTTCATACTTGCACATTTGTATCTAGGGTCTGTAGGTTCTTTCAGTGTGAGTATTTCA
Organism: Tethea ocularis; assembly: GCA_963555595.1. Lineage (NCBI taxonomy): Eukaryota > Metazoa > Arthropoda > Insecta > Lepidoptera > Drepanidae > Tethea > Tethea ocularis. Next base: position 3,565,842 of record OY741970.1, on the reverse strand, counting down.
GTAATAACATGTTTATTAATTTCCAAGTCATTTTCTTTTGAGTTCAATGCTTCCTTACATGCAATCTCCCTTTTAGTAAGTTTATCTTTCAATTTATCTGGATAATTCATAGAGAACACTTCTCCAATATCATGCAAACATTCCTTGAATTTTTCCAATGAGAAAAATACAGCAGATCGATTAGCTAAGGCCAAAGAATAAGTTTCTGTCTCTGGGTGTGCATAAAGTAAAGATAAGTTATAATACTGCCAGGCTTCATAATCTCTTGAGGTTTTAAAATGTGAGTTACCTGTATTACGATAGTGTATAGATACATCTTGATTTTTATCTACCTTCAGTGCACTTGGAAAGTCATTCAGACCTTCTATAACTTCATAAACATACATAACTCTTTCATCATTTCTTGTTAAGGATTTTAGTTGATTAGAAACGTATTCTACTTTACCTTGTTTCTCCAACTTTTCGATTACCCCATTGTAGAAAGAATCAATACTCATTTTGAGGTTATGTTGTAGAAAAATATTGATTATTTTCAGTGTATTAGTGTTAAAAAGTATGTGCAACAAATACTTAATGCATCTGTGGTTCTTAAGTTGTATGGTTTGTCCGCTAGTGTCGCCACCATCAATGCGAATGTAATGTTCTAAGAAATAAAAGTGTCTCCATTTTGTTGTTTATAAAATATGTTTTATTAATTGCTAAAGCACTCTCCAGTAGTCGAGCTATCCATAAAATCGAACAGGTTATGGGCCCAGACAGGCTCACGGGTAATTAAACAAGGAGAGTCGCATAATTAATAGATTACAAGGCGGCGGTAAAGTCGTAGAAAAAGGGCGTCGGTCAAAGACGTAAAAAGAAAAAAACAGCATGGAGGTGGAGAACATGACAGAATCAAAATACACCCGGTTAGAAGGGGCGGCTAATTGGAACACATGGAAATTTAAACTAAAAGTAATTTTAAAGGCAGCAGATGTGTATAAAATTGTTGATGGAACCTACACCTGTCCAGAAAAGGATACAGAAGATTGGTCAAAAATGGACGCCAAGGCGCAAGGAATTATTGTGACCAGAATAGCAGATAAAGTTACCGCTCAAATTTGTTATTGTGAAACAGCTGAAGAAATGTGGTCGAAACTGCACACAATATATGAACAAAAAGGTGAATTATCACTGCACCTATTGCAACAAAAGTTTTTTGCTCTACAATTTATCCAAAACGAGACAATGTCTCAATTTTTGTCTCGAGTAGAAGAAATAAGAACAAACCTTAAAGCTTTAAAAGGCGAAGTTAATGAGAGCATGATCATTACAAAAATAATAACTACCTTGCCTGAACAATACCAACATTTCATATCAGCGTGGGAGTCAGTACCCAAGGAGCAGCGTACCATTGATGAGTTGTCAGCCCGGTTGTTAGTTGAAGAACAAAGATATAATGCTAAAACTGAAAACACTGAGGCTTCAGCATTTCCAGTTTTCAATAAATCAAGAAAATGCTTTAAATGTGGAAAATTAGGACACTTTAAACAACAGTGTAAATCTGGAAATGGTAATAGTAGTAATAATAGTAATAATGTAAGTTACAATCCTAATTTTACTCGTAAGTTCTGCAAAATTTGTAAAAAGCAAGGTCACCTGCCCAATGTGTGTTGGTTTAAAAACAAAAATAATAACATTAACAGTAATAGTAATGCTTTTCATGTCTCTGTACTTTCTGCTCTGAATTCTGAGTATGTGAGTGATGAATGGGTGATGGATAGTGGTGCATCCGAGCACATGTCACATAATAAAGATATTTTTAACAACTATGAACCTTTTCAGTCTCCTAAACAGATTTTAATAGGAAATGGTACAATGATACCAGCTTTAGGTATTGGTGATATAAATTTAGAAGCATTCAATGGTTATGAATGGATAAATACCATATTATATAAGGTTTTATATGTTCCAGATTTAAAACTAAACTTATTTTCAGTCAGTGCTTCTACTGATAAAGGTTACAGTTTAAAAATTGATAATGAGATATGTAAGTATATAAAGCAAGGTAATAAAAAGGTAAGTGCAATTGCTATAAGAAAAAATAAATTATATATAATGAATTTTAGGTATATAAATATAAATGCATATGTTGGTCGTTTGAACAATGGTTTAACAGAGTGGCATGAGAGAATGGCACATCAGGATATAGAACAAGTAAAATGTATTCTTAAAAGATGTAATGAGAAGTATACATTAGGTTGTCAAGAATCTACTTGTGTGTCATGTCTTAAGGGTAAATTACATAAACAACCTTTTTCACTTAGTGAGGTTAGGGCTCAAAAGCCAGGGGAATTAATACACATGGATCTCTGTGGTCCAATGGAGACAGTGTCACTGGGAGGAGCAAGATATTTTTTTTTAATTAAAGATGATTATTCAAGGTTTAAAATAGTATATTTCTTAAAAAATAAAAGTGACGTGCCAGATAAAATTAAAAACTTTCTAAATATAACAAAAAATATAGGTCATAAAATTAAAATCATAAGGTCTGATAATGGAACTGAATTTATAAATAAAAATGTAAAATCATTATTTGAGAACTCCGGTATTATTCATCAAACAAGTGTTGCATACACACCTGAACAAAATGGTTGTGCTGAAAGAGAAATACGCACAATTACAGAAGCAGCAAGAACTCTATTGTTAGCAACAAACTTAAATAAAAATCTGTGGGCAGAGGCTGTGAACACAGCAGTGTTTGTTCTTAATAGAACAGGTAAGAGTCGAGTTCAAAATGTAACCCCATATGAATTATGGTTTAATAAGTCAGTCTATGATATTAGTCTATTAAAAGTATTTGGTTCTCAAGTAGCTGTACATGTACCAGATCAAAAGCGTCTTAAGTTTGATTCAAAATCAGATTTTGGTTATTTTGTTGGTTATGGAGAGACAACCAAAGGTTACAGAATTTATTTTGCTGCAAAAAATAATGTATTAGTAAAGAGAGAAGTAGTTTTTATTAAAGAAAATGAAAGGTTAATAAATCCCCAAATCCCTATGTCATTAGAAGAAACTAAAATAGAAGAAGTAATAGAGGAGGAAAAAGAAGAAGAAGAGACTAATATAGAAGGAATAGAGGAGGAAGAAAAAGATAAAGAGATGCCAATAAATGAAGAAGAAAGAGATATTAATAGAGGAGAAATAGAAATACGAGGTACTGAAATTAATGATGATCAAGAAGTAGATGAGGAAACCAGTGTGGAAATGATACCAAGTACAAGTAAAAGACAAAGAAAGAAACCATTATGGCTTTCAGACTATGATACAAGTTTTCTGTCAGTTGATAATGAACCAATTACATATGAAGATGCAATGAATTGTAATGAAAAAGAGAAGTGGCAGGAAGCTATTACAAGAGAGTTAAATACATTAAAAGAAAACAATACTTGGACAGAAGTAAGTGAGATTCCACAAGGGGTGGAAATAGTATCAAGCAAGTGGGTTTTTAAAGTAAAAGAAACAGATAAAGAAGAAAAGTTATATAAAGCTCGTTTAGTAGCTAGAGGATTTGAACAGAATGATTGTGACTTAGAGGTATATTCACCAGTAGCGAAAATACCTACTTTCAGAATATTTATGGCAGTTGCAAATAAACTAAAATTGTTTGTTCATCAAATGGATGTCGTAGGTGCATTTCTACATGGTAACATTGATGAAACTGTCTATCTGCAACTTCCTAGTGGTGAAATTTGTCTTTTAAATAGATCTTTGTATGGGTTAAAAAAATCACCTAAATATTGGAACAAAAAATTTGATGAGTTTATGTTAAAACAAAACTTTTGTAAGTCAAAGAATGACTTTTGTTTATACTTTAGAAGACAAGGAAAAAGCTTTATGTATGTCTTATTATTCGTAGATGACATAATCTATTTCAGTAATGAAAATATAGACATAGAAGATTTTAAAAAACAATTAAATAATAACTTTAAAATGAAAGATTTAGGTATAGCTTCAAATTATTTAGGAATTTGTATAAGTCAGGATAGAGAGAAAACAGTTTTAAATCAGGAAAAATATTTGTCAAAAATTTTAAATACATATAAAATGTCAAACTGTAAACCTATTGATACACCACTTGATAACAATTTTAACTTTGACGTACTTCGTAGAGAAAAGTCGGAAAGTCCCGAAGTAGAGAAAAAATGTAGACAGCTCATTGGTAGCTTGATGTACGCAGTGTATGGTACTAGACCAGATATATGTGTGGCTGTGACATTCCTTAGTAGATTTCAGCATTGTGCAAGTGAGATGTTGTACAAGGCTTTGAAGAGAGTATTGCGTTATGTGAAAGGTACTTTGAACTTGTCATTAGTGTATAAGAGTACAGATACTGGTATACAAGGTTTTGTTGATGCAGACTGGGCCGGTGATACAAAAGATAGAAAATCTACAACAGGTTTTCTTTTCAAAATGTTTAACTGTACTGTGTCATGGTGTAGTAAAAAACAGCTCAGTGTATCACTATCATCTACAGAGTCTGAGTACATAGCACTGAGTGTAGCAATATCTGAGGCTTGTTGGTTAAAAAATATACTTAAAGATTTTGATATATTAGATTGTAACTGTATTGAGATTTTTGAAGATAATCAATCTGTTATTAAATTAGCTTACAACAATGAAAATAATAAAAGACTAAAACATTTGGACATAAGATACCATTTTATAATTGACAAAATTAACAATGACAGTATTTCTCTTAAATATATTAAAACTGATGATAATGTAGCTGATATGTTAACAAAACCTTTGGGAAAGATTTTATTCAATAAATTCAAAAATGTTATATTTAATGAGTAATTTGTAATATTCTTTTGTGAAACATTAAACTGAAATTTGGTAAAGCAAATTTAAAAATAGGTACTTAAATATTTGTTGTCAAATTAGTTTATGTAATTAGTTTTTTTGATTCTAGTATATATGATTATAAATTGTTTATAGATGCATTATAAGCATGTTATAAAAAACGATATTTGTTGAGGGGGGATGTTAAAAAGTATGTGCAACAAATACTTAATGCATCTGTGGTTCTTAAGTTGTATGGTTTGTCCGCTAGTGTCGCCACCATCAATGCGAATGTAATGTTCTAAGAAATAAAAGTGTCTCCATTTTGTTGTTTATAAAATATGTTTTATTAATTGCTAAAGCACTCTCCAGTAGTCGAGCTATCCATAAAATCGAACAATTAGCAGTTGCCTTAGGTACCGTACAGCACTTACGATGTCGCACTTTGCTACTCCTTTTATTGTGGTTAATCTTGGTTGTGAGATGATCTTCGTCATCGAACAGCGGTTGAAAGCACAGAATATTACGTTGGACAAATCTGAAAGAGGTTAGTAAGAAATCAAGATAATACACTGAACACACAACAATTTTAATATACAACTGAGTATGTAATGAGCTTTTATTTTGAATTAAATTGCAGTGCTTACCGACGTTGTGAACGTACTCCTGCATCCCAAACTGCTGGATGAGCTATTTATACCGCAGCCGGTGGCCACACACACAATTATCAAGCAGCTGCTTCACGATGTATCCGCTACATCCATAATGAAATTAGACGATTATTCTATGAGTAAATTATGGGATTTAATGACCATGATATTCAAATGGCAGCTCTCTGTAGCAACAAATCAAAATATTTTTGACATCAGCAGGCGACATTTGAAAAGTGTGGCCACACTGATGCCTCAATATTTTCCCAAAAGTTTGATAGAACAAGCGATGAGAAGATTTGAATCATTGGCACATCGATTTACAGATGACGATTACAAATGCCTCACGACAACGATGATACTTTGGTTTTCAGAGTACCATACCAAAATTTCTGTACTCATTAGATTAGGCCTCCAAAGAAAGGATGGAACGTTCAGTTTACCAACTTCGATACATCCAAAAATTTTACAAAATTTGGGTGAAAATATTTACAAATATGATAATAAGAAAAATATCGTCGATGAATTTGAAAACCGCTGCTCTGATACCAGTGAAATAAATTGTCTTCTAGCTTCAATGGAGAATGTTCGATCAGTAAAAAAAGTTGAATTGCAATTGCCTATCCAGTTTGGAGATGATTCAAAACAACGAACCCTTCAAATAGCAACAGATACTCAATTTGAAACTATATGTACGAATATTAAAACTAAAAATACAGACCTCACTTTCAGTCCAAAACTTCCCAAGTCCACACAAGAAGACCTCCTGGATATGTTAAATGAAATATGAGAATAATTTTTTGGAGGCAATAAATAGAATTTTAAAATGAATAATATCGTAAAATATAATAGGTATTTTTATTACTAGATTAGTTAATTATTTTTTATCCAAACGGTGAACCTGTCACCATAAGCGACTATGCTAAGCAATCCCAATAAAATTGCACCATCGTCGAATAGCACTAACTAACTTTGATAGTTACGGCCGCAGGCCGCTACTACTCAAAGACACAACTTTCATGCACATCTCTCACAGTACGCCAGACACACCGACAAAATGTTCTTCCATTCATCCCCAAACAAGGTCACAATCTGGACTGGCATCCAAGAGAGCGTTTAGCGCGGAGAGCGTACGCGGGATAGGTGAGTTAGCACGCGGGACGGTGCGATACGGTGGCACACAAAACAGTTCATGTTTTCTACTACGCCTGTAGTTGTCGGGTACAAACAATCGACACAGCTGATCATGCAGTTCAGGGGCGTCAATTTTTCCGTATAGTATTTTACAGATCGTTATTAATTGGTAATTCATCCTCCTGACTTCGAGTGACAGAATTTGTATAGAGAATCTGTCAAATTGACATATTTTAACCCGGGGGTTAGTGTTTTATACAACCAAAGAATAAATAATATACTACGTACTAATACAACGTTGGTGCAATTGGGCCTAAATTTTAGAAAAGTTACAATGAACAAAATAACCAAATAGATGTAATGGTTGGAGAGCGCACTGTAGTAAACCCTACCTCATAAGGTAACAACATGGGACTAGTTTCTGGTGGTGTATAGTAAAAAAATACTCTTAAAAAAACAGGGTTGCGTGGGCGCAACCTGGAGGGTTTTGTGGAATGGGTAGTTAAGAGGTCCCTTTTTTTGGTGCTTTTTACCTCATCGAGTAACAACTAGAGACCTAGCCTATTCGATAGAAGTCATCGAAAAACGTATAAAAAAAGTTGGTTGCCTCATCCTATCCTGGCACTTTCTGAAATCGGCCAGATTTTAGGGGGCTGAAAAATGACCGATTTTACCTCATCGAGTAACAAGATGCCACTAATGCCATTCGATAGCTTAGATAAGCCCGATGATAAAAATATAAGGTTGCGTGACCTCAGCCTGGAGGATTTCCTAGTCGGCCAGGTTTTATGTCGGATTTACGAAGACAAAATTTAAGGAAATCGTCTATAAAACAATGAATTTCACAAAATTTCAATGGTTTAACTGTATGAAAATGGCTATGATACATATTTGAGTTCATACAAAATCAGTCAAGTGTGTGTCGGACCACGCATTCCATAAAAATTCCTATTTTACAGATTTTTTAAATCTTTAAAATGAGCGACCCTACCTCTTCGAGTTACAAGATTTCAATAATGCCATCCGATAGCTTAGATAACCCCGATTATAAAAACATAACGTTGTCTGCCCTCACCCTGAAGGATTTCCTAGTCGGCCAGGTTTTATGTCGGATTTACTAAGGCAAAATATATGGAAGAAATGCAATTAAATTAACATTTTAATGACGATTGTTTTGATACTTATTTGAGTTTATAGAAATGCCGTCAAGTGTGTGTCGGAACACGCATCCCATAGAAATTCATATTTTACAGATATTTGAACTCAGGTAGGGTTGCTTATTTAAAAGTATTTTATTTATATTATTTTAGCGTTGCTTCGAGTAACAAGATGACAATAATACCATTCGATAGTTTAGTTAGATTACTCCGATAATAAAAATATAAGGTCGCCTACCCTCAGCTTGGAGAATTTCATATTTAGCCAGGTTTTAACTCGTTTTTACTAAGGCTAAATGTACATTATTTCAATGGTTTAACTCTATGATAATTGTTTTGATACGTATTTGAGTTCATGTATCAATATTTTTTTACCCAAACCTAATTTACACAACATAGTTTTAATCAAGAAAGGGGCCGTTCAAGTATTACGTAAGCACTATGGGGGGTAGGGTCTTTGTTTTGCTTATTTTGGATGACATGGGGGTTAGGGGAGTCTAGATGTTGATTACGTCATCGGTAGTTATTTACTTTTTTACACAAATGGCAACCCTCACATTGTCTATGCTTGAAAACGAAACGCATTTTCGGGGATTCCCGCAAATATAAACGCATACGTATTTTTAATTGAAAAATGTTTACGTAAGCATGGGGGAGGGGGTAAGAGCTTTGCTTACTTTTCCTGTAAGGGGGATGGGGGGGGTAAATAATTGTAAGAAATCTGCTTACGTAATATTTGAACGGCCCCAAATTGAAAGAAGGAAAAATTGCGAAAAGCAAATTTTTTTTGTTACATTATATAATAAAAATATTTTTAATAATATTAAACTTACGACCCCTTTCCTCATGTACGCGTAGAGGTATTAATTTTAAATTCATATCAAATACTCAGGTCTATTATACCTTTAAAGCTGTAACAAAATAAAACTTCTATGTCAACGCAATCAAAAAGCAATTTAAGCCGCATATTTTGAAACTCGCAACTACTCGCAAGGGAATCAAAACCTGAAGGATACTTTCAATCGACCTAGAATCTTGAAATTTGGCATGAAGCAACATTTTATAGCACAAAAAGAAAAAAAATCGAAAACCTTAAATTTTAAGTTACATCACATGACTTGTCATAATTTTTTTTTTATATAATTATAACCTTTTCCTTATGAACGCTTAGAGGTATCAAGTTGAAATGCATATCAAATACTTAGGTCTAATTGCCATTAAACTGTAAAAAAAACGAATTTTTAAGTTAACGCAAATCGCAAATGTACAACCATTTATACCGAATAGTTTTTAAGTTATTTAAGAAAATAAGCGAATCCCCACTTCTCTCTGAAACACTGGACCAAAAATTTTGAAAATAATACAGAAAATAGTTCTTTACCTATTAATTACAGAAAAAACCTAAATATTTAGAGTAACATAGGAAATTAAGGAACTCTCGATGCGCGATTCAGACTCGCACTTGTCCGGTTTTTGTAAGTTATTGCTATCGGCATTTACAGAATTTGAAAAAAAATTACAGTTTGCGAGAAATCGGTGATTTTTCAAATAATTTATATTATCTTAATCAATCAGGAACTCAAAATAAAGAAGGAACAAAAGGCTCTAAGGGGCCAAGTTAGGTTATGCTATTAGAAAAGTCACAAATCGAAAAAAAAACCCATACATTTTGATAGGAAATTAATCTATCATACTGTGGTGACATTAGATATAAAAAAAAAATTACCAAACTTCAAGTTCATAGTGAATGGGAGATAAACTTTAGCCCTCTTATTCATAAACGCTGTTTAACTAAATCAATTTTATATATATATATATATGTGTCCTCCATCTCACTCTTTCGATCACCATACGTCACTTGTCAGATAAATATCCAAAATATCCTACAAAGATAAAGATAAAGACTACGGAATTTTAACTAATCATTAATAAATTGGTAACTTTTTTACGAATAAAAAGCCGCAAGTTTATAGCGCCAGTGGTTTAGGCTCTCCTTTAATAAATCAGTCAGTCAGAAGATATGTAGATATAAACTTTCGTAAGCCATTTTTTTGGAAAGGACTAAAGTTGATAGCCTCTGATGGCTGCTTCAACCTCACTGGACAAATTTGTAAATTTAGGTACTTTAATTTAAACTATATTGGGTAAATAAACTGTGATAAAATACTAAACTCTATGCTATGCTTGGTCGAGAACTCTACAATATACAATATTTCGAAGATTTTGGAAGTATATTTATTGAATATGACGGATAATGAAAAAGTTTATTTTCAGCCAGAAAACTCATCTAGAGTTAAACGTTGTAAATTTAATAATATTTAAAGTTGTATTTAGTTATTCTCGGAATAAACATGAAAAATCATCATCAATCATTCAACTTGGATGCGGCTATTGATGAAACTGAAAATAGTACTATTATCATACTTCGACTTTATCACAATAGTTGAATTAATTAACACAAACTATAAGTATATTATTTTAATAATAATACAGCTTAATTTAACTTGATTACTTATGTGCAAGTTCATCACAGGTTGGATGAAAAATAGTTTAAATGTATATAATGTACCATAATAAGATACATTGGGACAAGAACTCTAGATTAAAACTATTTTGGGTAACCAATCTGCTATGAAAACTTGCTATGCATGGTGTGATCTCACACTTGACAGCATTTTTATAAACTCAAATAAGTATCAAACAATCGTCATTAAGTTAAACCATTGAAATAATGTGAATTTAATTGCATTTCTTCCATATATTTTGCCTTAGTAAATCCGACATAAAACCTGGCCGACTAGGAAATCCTTCAGGGTGAGGGCAGATAACGTTATATTTTTATAATCGGGGTTATCTAAGCTATCGGATGGCATTATTGAAATCTTGTAACTCGAAGGGGTAGGGTCGCTCATTTTAAAGCATTAAAAAATCTGTAAAATATGAAATTTTATGGGATGCGTAGTCCGACACACACTTGACCGATTTTGTATCAACTCAAATAAGTATCAAACAATCGTCATTAAGTTAAACCATTGAAATAATGTGAATTTAATTGCATTTCTTCCATATATTTTGCCATAGTAAATCCGACATAAAACCTGGCCGACTAGGAAATCCTTCAGGGTGAGGGCAGACAACGTTATGTTTTTATAATCGGGGTTATCTAAGCTATCGGATGGCATTATTTAAATCTTGTAACTCGAAGAGGTAGGGTCGCTCATTTTAAAGATTTAAAAAATCTGTAAAATAGGAATTTTTATGGAATGCGTGGTCCGACACACACTTGACTGATTTTGTATGAACTCAAATATGTATCATAGCCATTTTCATACAGTTAAACCATTGAAATTTTGTGAAATTCATTGTTTTATAGACGATTTCCTTAAATTGTGTCTTCGTAAATCCGACATAAAACCTGGCCGACTAGGAAATCCTCCAGGCTGAGGTCACGCAACCTTATATTTTTATCATCGGGCTTATCTAAGCTATCGAATGGCATTAGTGGCATCTTGTTACTCGATGAGGTAAAATCGGTCATTTTTCAGCCCCCTAAAATCTGGCCGATTTCAGAAAGTGCCAGGATAGGATGAGGCAACCAACTTTTTTTATACGTTTTTCGATGACTTCTATCGAATAGGCTAGGTCTCTAGTTGTTACTCGATGAGGTAAAAAGCACCAAAAAAAGGGACCTCTTAACTGCCCATTCCACAAAACCCTCCAGGTTGCGCCCACGCAACCCTGTTTTTTTAAGAGTATTTTTTTACTATACACCACCAGAAACTAGTCCCATGTTGTTACCTTATGAGGTAGGGTTTACTACAGTCTCCAACCATAACCCACCCACCCAAGGAATAGCTTGAGATATATATTTTTAGAAAGAACATTTTCTTTATTGATTGATCACGACTAAATGGGAATGGGGACTTTTTGGCGGGAACTTGCGAAGTGACGTTGCGTTTTCGTTTTATTTTCATAAAATCGTGTATTTTGAGTTTTATTGAATATTATCGGTGGTATTTTGTCCAATAAAGATCAATACAAGTGCACCAGTGAAGTGAAATGAAAGGATTACGTGTGTAGTGGCTTTTCAATTTGTCTCAAGAAGTCCATGAAAAGTTTTAGTAGAACGGCTACCATTGTACTAAAACCTAACTAAACTGACTGACCATGACTCGAAGAAGATTTAACATGACTTGAACTTTGAAACTTGACGATTGACGAGAATTTTATATATGAAGAATATAAAAATACCTACATTGCTCAACTTGACACTGGCAAAATACAAGAAGTGTGATGCCAAAATAAAAAAAAAAAATGGGAATGGAAGAATATATTGATGATTTCTTTTGTTATTAATCAGTAAATATACTTCCATTCTTCTCGCAAATAACATCTTGATAACATACGACTTATAACTGACCTGTAATTTGCAAAAAACGTGATAAAATTTGAATTTCGCGCTCCAACCGACGCCTCCACCTTAACACTGTAAGATTTATGTCTATGGTCTGAAAGTCCCACTACTGACCAAGCATTATATCCACAGACCATTATAATTGTCTATACCATCGACTTTCCGTGCTCCAGTAGTCAAAGAGGATATAAACACTACGTCCAGTAGTGATCACGAGCAGTGAGTGGGGCTGTTCAATCACGTAACTTTGTTACAATTAGTTTCATTCAATTTCAATAATATAAAAAATGTTATTATTAATTTAAATTAATTGAAACTGACTGCAGAAGAGTTACATAACTTTACATTGCCCCTAACTAAATACATACTATACCGCATCCCAATCCCAGCCCCAGTACAGGGGCTCAATCATGTAACTTTTTTGCAATCAGTTTCAATAACATTTTTGATTGAAACTGGTTCAATATGGCGGTTTTCTGATAACTTTTTTACGTTTTGTAACTTCATATTCAAACAGTGCTTCATTCCTCATGGAAACATTTTCAACATGAATCATTTAAAGTTTGAAATTGAATGAAACTGATTGCAACAAAGTTACGTGATTGTCCTGTACTGTAACTACTGTAAGGCAACACAGCCAGCTAAGGTAGGTAGGTAGAGTTACTACGTACCTATGTAATTTTTTATTCATCGCCTCTCTGCAGCGGCCAGTAGCGTTAGCGAAGCGCATTTCATTCTGTGCAAATCCGTGTTTAGTTGGTGAGGTTCCTGTGCAGTTAATAGGTAGGATTATAATTATTAGTACCAATACACAAAGCTATAGCCTTTCTTTATATAGCTTTGCGTGCAAACTAAGTGAAGCGACAGCAAATCAATCAGAACATATCTACACTGTGCACTAAACATAATTGTTTTTCAAGCAACCATGGGATTTTTGGCCATGATATTTGTGAATGTAGTTGGTGGTGTAATATTGGCCACTGGAGCTGTTTTTCTGGCTCCTCTGCTGGGTTTCACCAGTGCAGGCATAGTTGCAGGAAGTTGGGCTGCCAGTGCTCAATCATGGTATGGATTAATTGGCGCAGGATCCATTATATCTTTACTGATGTCTCGTACTATGGGGTAAGTTGTAACAAAATCTTGAAAGCACCCCTATACATAGTTTTGATAATTAACCAAAATAATGTTGAAGATCTATGTAAAATGTACTGACCATATTTTCTCTATGCCAATATTATAAAATTATGGGTATTTGCCCAATTTGTACAGGCCTTTCTTAAACCTATATATAGTCCAACCACTATTTTACTTATTCTTATACCACTTATTATTAATTATCCTTATTTCTCCACATTTCTTGATTTCTTTACAATGCATGTGAAGAAAAGATAATAATTAAGTTAAGTCTTGTTTTATAAAAAAACAATTTATTTTTACAGGAGATAATGGCAGCTCTGGTGGATATCTAATTAGTAAAGTAGTTACCCTATCCATTAATAAATCTGAAATATTATTACGATTTGTAACACTTTCTATATTACATTTAATTGAAAAACAATTATTCTGGAATTTTATTAGCACCAATCAATTATTCACCCATCTATTGATTATAAAATACTTACTATGGTGGAGTCAACGTATTGAAAATATTAAAATAAATGTCAAAAAATATTTTTTATTTTTCACAAGATAAAACAATAAACATGTAGATACAAGTATTGATCAACAATGTTTGTTAATTCCCGTATCCCTACCATGAGTTTACAATGGTAAATGGTACCGTCTCGCCGCCCGCGTACCTGTGGCGCGGTACAGCGGTTGCTCAGGTTGGTCAGACTATAGTACGGTAACCACTGTATGACGATCCGAGCAGCACCTCTAGCCTTTTCACTACCTTATCTACCGAGTATCGTATTTCAACAGGACCGTAAGTGCCTACGTCATCGCCGGAGGTGGGCTTATCTTCTATTGTTTGAATGTTTCAAATATCGTATTTAAACTTGTTAGAAGCAAATGAGATACTCTACATATTGTAACACAAATAATACTTGTTACCTTGTTTATTTTAGTTTATATAGGTTGCTGAGTTGGGATGTGTGTGAAGAAGAAAACATTACGACATTATTCAATAAATATCATTATAGAAATAAATATACGTAATGTTGGTTTGATTTATTTTAACAGCATATTTATTATATTTACTTTACATACAAAATAAAATATCCTACATATTTGCATTGAAGCTGATTGACCGCGAGATGCGCGAGACGAGTAGGCGCAAAATAAAGTCAACGGGCAAATTTAAAAAAAAACTACCAAAACGAATTTGCTCCACCAATCAGAAGATTACCTCGCTCTCAATCCATTCTAATAAGAATCAAAGTTAAATTGAACCGTCTAGAGCTCATAATAAATTAAAAACTCGCTTGTGTCCGCTGCCCCCAATCGGGGTCGCGGTTCAAAACACTGGTAAAGGACAGGCTAGTGGACCTTTGCGAAATTATATTTCATACAAGTTGCTTGACCAAGTCCTAGCGACTACCGATTACGTTACCGTATAACCATAGTAAACACATGGTACAGCATGGCGTCGGTAATGACGTCATTCATGACGTTACGCGTGGGAGCTCACATTGTTTCAACACGCATCTTTGAGCGATATTTTAGCTTATGGCTTATTTAAGACCGCAGCATTAACATAACAAAATTATTAGAAGCTGTATTATTATCAAGATATAATAATATCGTAGGACATTCTCCACACACACAGTTAAATAGATACCAAACTAAACAAAGCTTGTATTATGGAAACCAAATAAATAATATACTACATAGACTCCTTTTTTTTGTAAATACATAAACAGATAATTACACCCACATTCGGGACAAACAAAAATTTTCGTTCATGCATACGAATATTTGTCCTGGGTGGCAATCGAACCCACAACCTACAGAGTGATAAGTAATGTCAAGTAACCACGCCGATTGGCCTGTCTAAGTTAATTAGCTTGGAGACAACATAACACAACAATACAACAATCTTTGGATCATCAAATTTTGATATTATTTACGCAGTCGGTCCTAACAATCTAATAAAGAGAGGATGTCATTTTATCATCACTTTGATTAGAAAATGTACAAGGTAGTCAGAAAATTGTACTACATATTATAACAATAACATTTAGGACTCAGTCAACTTTTTGACAATTTGATTGATATTCAATAAACTCCCCAAGATATTAGCATTCAAAGAACAGCGTCTTGAAAATTCTAAACATAGATTATGAACATTGATACAAATCAAATCACAGGTTAGCATAAAATCTAATTGATATTTTTATTTTTCAAAAAATAAATAATTTCTTACTTGACTAAACAGCAAAAGCGTTAGGACAAAAACGAAATTTTAACAATTTAAAATTATGCATTTTTTTTAGAGGATTATTTTCTCTACGTCTATAATGAAAGTGAGGAATGAAAATGCATAAATTAATTTACGAATACTAGAAAGTTGTAATTTCAACTTACTCTAATGTTAATTAATTTGATGATGATCGGCATATCGATAGATTTCTGTTGAACGAAAAAAATACAGAGTTATCTATAAACATCCTTGCTATCATTAGTATTCACAACTGCAACACAACTGAAAGTCCATATTCTCCAATACTGTGTCACTTCACTCCACAACGCAATCACAACCTTAAAGGTAGTCACTTCACATCACTGCTATAGGAACCTGGAGTGTGTCCTAGTGGAGTTAGGCGAGAAGCTGTTGTCAGGCAGCACGCTGGCGTCGCCGTACACAGGCGCGGCGGGACCGCTCGAGGCGTACGGGCTCCTCGACCATGTCCGTGATCGATTGAAGGGCGGTGATGCGTCTGGAGGTGGCAATACTGTTTGTTCTGGTTCGATCGGCATACGTATCTGCGCCTTATGTTGAAAGCGAGATTGCACTGTAAAAATTAATATATATAAGTTTCGTAAGGTTGATTCTATACTGTCACTTATCTGCGTCAATACGTTTTAATACATCATATTTTTGCTCATAGTAGAATTCTAAAAGAAGTACGTGATAGAGGAATTACAATTTCTCATAATCACTGTGGCCTTACTGTCGTCTACAAACACTCACGTAAAGATGCCTAAATTCAAATTAAACTATGCGGGTACTAAAAAGTAATGCCAATGCAGGATATATCAACTTACAATAGTAATAGGCTCCGACCACCGCAGCAATAGTGAGCAAGGTGGAGAAGTAAGGAGTGATCAGTGAGAAGAAAGCGCCCAGTAATGTTCCGCAAGCGATGTCACAGTCGCGTTCAACCTCTACCCTTATTTCCTGAGCGGTTAATCGTGACTTAACATTCACCCATCCAAGACCGCATGTGGACGCTTCGTTTAAAACAGTTACTGCTATTTCACCTGAAAAAAAAGAAGACACTGCTAGTATGATTGGGTTTTTGGCTAACCATTCAAACAAAGATTAAAATGGTCAATAGTGCTGATTATATGAAAATAAGTACTGTCATTGAAACTGCAATGCATACTAATATTACATAGAGAAAGCTTGTTTGGATGTAGAACGTAATTTTAGGAGCTATGATCAGATTCTGAAAATTCTTTCATTAATAGGAAGTCACGGCATTTCATCCCGGAAACTGCTGGAAATAGTTTAAATGCACAAAAAAAATGCTCATGGTATCCGACCGCTGAAAGGACGTTTCACATGAAGCACAATAAACTGCTTTAAAAGAGCTGCTGACAAATCTCACCTTCACCAGCAACAGATTCCAATTTCAATCCCGGCGAGGTGGTCATCATGACTAGCTTCAGAGCATGAGGGTGTCCATACACCGTGAACAGTGCGGGCGGGCTGAGTAACGACACTTTACTCTGAGAGACCTTTATTGGAGGCAATAGTCGTACTTTAGTACACGTTCTTGATAAGCCCCATTCAGCGCATAATTCGACATCTGAAGATTGTATTATGGGCGCTGCTGGTATGATTTTGCAGCCCATTTGTCCTGGAAAATAAAATGTAAATTAGAAAAAATCTGTGGTAATAGTTCAGGTGTGGATACTGAGCACTAGGGATGTTACGGAGGTTTAATTCCGATTCTGAAAAGTCGGAACTTCCGATTGTTTTTAAACCTCCGATTTCGGTTCCAAAACATTTAAATCGGGGGTTATCGGAGTCGATGCGCAGCGGTCAACGCATACTAATTTGTTTATACTTGTCGCATTGGGGACGCTCCTATTCACGTATCGTTCCACCTCTTTGTTGTCTTCATGTACCTACTGATTATGATTTTAGAATTTCAACGCCAAGTTAGGTGCATTGTTTTTTTTTTTTTTTTTTTTTTTATTCTATTTTTTTTTTAGGACTTTGATTCGCATTGCGACTATGTCAGCCCTATTGGCAACATAAATATATATCTCAACAAAAAGAAACAAAAACAAAATCAATAAGTATCATTCACAACAATATCAAAAAACATCTTATATAAAGCCTTTGCTGCATCGCTCATGGGTGCAGCTAGGATGCCCTGAAACACACCGATATTTAATGGATTTATTCCATATTCATTCGCCAACCTTATTCTTATAGACTCGCTCCGAACACACTCCACCAGCAAATGATAAACATCCGCTGGAACTGCACAGGCCGAACAATTTGGCGAGTCTGCCCGCCTCATCAGATGCTTGAACCTACCGAGAGGCATGTGTCCCGAGCGAAGTCTATACGCTAGGTGCATTGTTGAAATTAAAAAGGCTGATTAACAACGTATGTATTATTGTATTTCATTAAAACTGCTTTCTCAACACATCTTTCTTCAGCCTCCGCCTCCGATTCCGATAAACCAAATTTAAAATGTTCGATTCTGATTTCGGTTCCGATATCATCACTTCCGTAACAACCCTACTGAGCGCTTCCATATCACTGTAAGCTTATATAGTGTGTAGCTTACCATTAATAACATCGAGCACAGGTTCAGCAACGTGCGGTTGTTTAGTGCGGCACGAGAACGGCAGCTCCACCTGCACGCCCTCTAATGCGTATCGTTGTTCCTCGGTACATATCAATGGCCCGTTTCTAAGCTCTGAAGCTTCTATGGACAACGGTATTAGTGCTGATGGCCATTCACCAGCGAGGAATTCAATCTGTTGAATTTTTTTGATGTAATTATTTCGGTTTTATAGTGTATGTTTATTGATAACAAGCTGACCCGGCAGACGTTGTCCTGCCCTGAGAACAAAAATAAAACTGGGACCTACCTACCTACCCCTACCTACCTTACCTACCTACCCTACCTACTTCTACCTACCCCTACCTATCTACCTACCCCTACCTATCTACCTACCCCTACCTAACTACCTACCCCTACCTACCTTACCTACCTACCTCTACCTACCTTACCTACCTACCCTACCTACCCTACCTACCCCTACCTACCTTACCTACCTACCCTACCTACCCCTACCTACTTATCCTATGTCCTTCTCCTGGCTCTAAACTACCTCCCTGCCAATTTTCAGCTAAATCGGTTCACCTGTTCTTGAGTTATAAGTGGAGTAACTAAAACGACTTTCTTTTATATATATAGATTGTCCATTGGTAAGTCTGGAAAGGTGTAGGTTTTCAAGCGCAGCTGCTGGAACACTGAAAACTGCTCGGTAACCGGTTTTTAATTTATGGGTGGCAGTCAGGTATAGGGTAACATGAAGTACAACGCCGCAACTAGCTCCTCCCCGTGATTTAACCCGCGTTCTTGGAATAAAAAGTACGAAGGACATAAAGATGTCCTTAATATACATTTCACCTATCTGAGCACTAAATTTCATTGCGATAAATTTTAAGTAAATAGAAAAGTTATTGTAATATCAATACGGATCTTATACGAAATGTTAATAAACAAGTTTTGAGCGGTTTGAAGTAGACATGTAGTCCAACGTTACCTTGTCGACGGGCAGCTGGTGTATGGTAGCCGCAGCGGTGGTGCGGTCGAGCCGCAGTACGTGCGTAGCGGAGGCGTCAGTCACCAGCAGCGCCAGAGTCACGCTGCCGCTCCCGCTGCCGCTGCCGCTGCCGCCCACGGACAGGCGGATAGCACTGGGCGCGCGCCATCCCACGCCTTCTAGACATACGCCCCAACCGCCTGTAGCTGTAAACAATGTTAAAGAAATTCAGTTACTTTGAACTTGAGCTTGAGGGATGATCGTTGAGTGTTTGACATGCAGAAAGACATCACACTAAGATTGAATATCCACCAGATACTGTTTGTAATATATTATATACCTTCAGATTAAATCCCACTCTATAACGATTGTACATATAAGTATCTTACTACTATTATAAATGTGAGTGAAAATTTTTATTACACTTTCACGCAAAAGCTACTGAAAGGATATTGTTGAAACTTGGCACATAGATAGATCATACCATAGAATAGCATATAATAAAATATCGGGATATAATAGAAACTTACCAACAATCCTCTCGATGGTTGAATCGGATCCGGTGACCCACACTTCGTCTCCTACAGTGACTCCACTGACAGTACCTTGGAAACTCATAAAGGTGCCTGCCTCATCCAAACCTGCTATTACTAACTCGTTGCCGTGTGTGCTGTAATAATGAATTATATCTTAACGCGGGTAAAACTGCGCGGTGAAAGCAGTCTAGCTGGTTACACTCTGAACGAAAAGTAACCACTGTTTTTACTGTAAGATGGCATACTCACTCTGGAGTACTTACTCCAGAGTGAGTATGAAGAATGTCTTCAATTTTTATAATAGGACGAACATTGAAAACGGGAAAAAAAGCTTTTCATGAGCCGAACGTCACGGGTTCGAATCCTACAATGAGCTTGAGCTTTCGATGTAGAAAAATATCGTGAGGAAATCATAACACGGTGGTGATACTATGTAGTACCCGCCTGGCTGGCTACCACCCTCAAGTTGAAAATCTGTCGCCAAGCACTTACCGGTTCCCTTCTAGGCTTTGTGTGCTTACCACCATCGGCCACATCATCATTGACGACCGGTGTGATTGTTGTCAAATAAAAAAGGTCAACCTTGCTTGATAAAATTGTATGAATATTAAAATACATATATGTAACATTCAAAATAACTTATATATAATAATAGTGTAATTTACCTGTTAGCCGATCTCTTAAGATGCGCAGTTAGTGATGAAATGGCAGAGATATTAGCATCAGGAGCGAGTAGTTCCCTCCCGACTGAGTTGCGCATCACGAGACGAACAGCCGCGTCTTCCATATCACCCGACGGCTCGGCAGTACAGTAGTGTGGCACTGATACTTCTACATGAATCGCCTGTTCAATAATATTATGTCAGTTAACATACTTAAGGTTATTGTGAAGTATAGCTAGTAAACTGTTAACAGTCAATTATTCTGGTTGCAAAGATTTGTTCAAGAAATTAAATAAAAAAATATATACAACTTTTATATTCAAATATAAATATAACTTTTTTTAAGTAGTTATGTCGGCCAACAGGCAACTACAAATTAATGTTTAATAAACATCGATTCCAATATTTAGCACATTTTCACACAGTTCAGCATTTTTTCCTACAATTAGGAAATATAAAATAAAGATAATAAATGACAACTTACAGTCTCCCTATAAATATTATTTCTATCATCTTTATGCTGAGCTATAATCATTCCATGTCCCGGCCTTATCGCCTTCACTTCACCATTAGAACTGAGCATGAATGCTCCATCTTCATACGCTTTCCAACTGCCTCTAGGCAGTGCCTTAAGTTTGACTAAAGTGCCTACTGCCAAGGCAAGGCGGTCGCCTGAAGCGAGTTCTTTGGATAACCCTTCGACTGAAGTACGAATGTCTGATATAGCGAGGATTTCTATTGTACTGTCCCACGAGCGAGTTTCTGCAACCTGTAGAGAAATTTTGATTGAAAAACTAGTTATGTGTATATATTTTAGGGTTCAAGAAGATAGAAGATTCGGTTTTAGATTTTCGATATAGCATCCTACTTCCTACTTATATTATAGATACGTAAGTTTGGGAGTGAGTATGTTTATTACTTCTTCACGCTCAAACAGCTGGGCCAATTTTGATGAAATTTGGTTTGGTGGTAGCTGATAACCTGGATTAACACATAGGCTACTTTTTATTCCTCGGAACGCAGGTGAAAGCGGGGCGGAAGCTAGTTGAAAAAAAAAAATGGTTATGATTCTCTTACCTGCCCTATATTCCGTACTCTAACATCGATAGTGATAACGCCAGGTTTTAAAGGCACCACTCTCACCGACAACCCTTCAGCGACGGACCTCTCCAGATAATCTGTAAATATTTTTAAGTGAATCAATAAAACACGCAATACGGTATAGTAGCATGTGTGTTACGTCATCATCATGTCAGACGAAAGACGTCCATTGATGGACAAAGGCCTCCCCCAAGGATCCCCACGATGGCCGGTCTTGCATTACCCCGATCCAGCGGATTCCTGCGACCCACGCTGCGAGCCTGCCCGCGCTGCGTCTTCCGGTTCGTGGTCACCACTCAAAAACCTTCTTGCCCCAGTGGCCGTCGGTTCTACGAGCGATGTGCCTCGCCTACTATCACTTCAGTTTGGCAATAGGGAATGAATGAATTTCAGATCTTTATTTCAGTCTTAATTAAATTAATGACATCGAAACAACCATAAAAAAAATCAAAATATAACAATGAAATCAAATAATTATGGGAATGACGTGACGTATGTGTAGTGTAACATGGCAGTAGGCAAGGCAGTAGCATACCATCGGCATGAGTAGTGTAGAGTCGGGCGAGGGTGGCGTCGCGCGCGGTCCACGTGACCCTCGGCGGCGGGTGCACGCCGGCCAGCGCGGCGGCCGGCAGCCCGCCCGCCTCCACCCACACCCGCCCGGGGCAGCCCACCAGCAGCGTCTGTGTCGCGGCCCGGACACGGATGCCGGATATAGGGATTACCTGGACACCAAATATTAAGCCATTTTTTAGAGAAAGCCATCCAAAGTTTTTACAGCACATTATGAAGTTCTTCAAGAGGGATGTGATAAGATTTTTGCAGGGTCGGATACCGCTTACTATCAGGTGGGCCGTAAGCTTATTCGGTACCTTACTAGTATTACATTATGGGGTTCTTCAAGATGGATGTGATGAGATTTTGCAGGGTCAGCTACCGCTTACCATCAGGTGGGTCGTATGCTTATTGTTACCTTAGTAGTATAATAAAGAGAGAACTACGTTGTAGTCATGGCAATACACATATCAATGATGAGTAACTAATGAGGAACTCACGATGACTTTCAATGTTAGGTTCTCCGACGATTCTTCATAAAAAAGAAACAAGTGGTTCGACTCCCCGAAAATAAGGACTCATATTGGCATTTCATTAATTAAGAGCCTACCTGCTAGGAATTTGACATTCCGACACTCTCACACCAAGTCATGCAGCGTATGCTGCGCATATTAGGTTGGTGCATTGATTATTGTTATAGCTATTTAATAGTTGTTACTTACCTCGACTTCTGATTCAGCGCTAGCCATCTCGACATTAGCAATGTCTGTTGCAATGAGTTTAATGCGCGCCGTTCCTTTAGACAAACCGTGCACGGATCCCGTTGGCGAAACCTAAATAAAAAAATAACAAATTTATTGATTTTGTACCTACAACTGAGGCACAAGCTTAAAAGCACAGTGAAAAGTTTTCACACCTTTTCGCAGGCGATTCTCGCCCTTATTGACTATGAAAACTCCCACGTTTTACGACTCAGTATACAGCGAGTGAGAAACAGTACTATAATAGTTGTCATTCACAACCAGAGGTGACTTACTTTGCAACTTAGGAAAATTCAATCGTACATTATGATATAATGATAGATGAACAATGAAATGGTAAATAAATATCAAGACAGGTAGCAGTACAAAGTAATTATTAGGTACAAAATTACTTACATCAACAAAACTGACTCCCGCGTCGACTTTATATTGCAAGCCAGCGAGATGTTGCGGCGGTCCGCCCACGTGACGCAACTGCAGCCTCCCGCCTGGCGGCACTCGAGATTTTGCAGGCACTATCTCAAGTGGCGGGAACACTATAACCTGATGACGAGGTAGGGATGAATAGTGTTAGCAGATTTTTATTTTAGTTGAGTTTGAAGTTAGGTTCTAAAACGATAGTTCATTGGACAATTTTCATTTTAAATGACCACCATCACCAATTTCATTAATTCAATAAGCGACCTCCAGAATATAAATAAATATAACAGAAAGTTCAAATTAAACTTACCTCTACTTCCCGACTCCAAAAACCGCCTAAAAAGGCTCGAATCTTCCCAGTGCCTTCCTTCAAGCCGCACAGAGACCCGTCTTTCATTAGCACACTGCCAGTGATGCTCCACTCCGGCGGGTTACTAATCGTCAGATACCGGAGTGATGTGCCCTTCACTAGTACAGATAAAGGTATACATGCGCCTACGCACACCGCTCTTGAAGTTGATACTTCTATACTTAGTACATCTTCTATGTTTACCTGTTGAATAGAATTTGTTGTAACTTGATTCATGGTATGAATTGATCGTTTAGATATGCCAATTAGAATTTAATATCTATCACCATCTCTATTTATTAAATAATCGACTTATAACAAAAAAAGTTAAACCTGAAAGAATATAAAATTAAGATGGGGTCACCTTGGAGTTATACTGAACCCAACGCAAAAATAACTATTAGAATTGGTTCATAAAAAAAAGTAATGCATAAAGTTATTTCATTGGTGTCTCTGTATACCCGTTAGAGAACCATTTTCAATATTTCGTATAACAACATAAGTACACATATAAAATTACTCTATTTTTTTTACAATCGTCACACGTGAGTAAACAGTTTCCTTTTCCATCTGTATGTTTTTAATTTACCAACGAGAGTTACAAACTTCGTTTTCCACACACAAAGAAGGTACCGCTATTGAATTTCTACATTAAAATACTACTAAGAATTACCTCAATCCGCTGCCTCTCCCCAGTAACACAAAGGTCAGTGACCATCAGGTCATAAGATCCCGGACCGGGCACGACGGCACTAATGGCCCCGCCCTCTATCTTCGCTGTGACTCCATTAGGAGCCTCCACCGAGTAGCGGCCGCTGCCTCCTGACACTGTCGCTATGTTCCCCACAGACTCGCCATCCCATGCTATGTTCACCTAGAAAATATATTAATATCTTCACATTTTCTCTTCTTTCTTTCATTCCATAATAAATA
The DNA here is from genome assembly GCA_963555595.1 of Tethea ocularis. Taxonomy (NCBI): domain Eukaryota; kingdom Metazoa; phylum Arthropoda; class Insecta; order Lepidoptera; family Drepanidae; genus Tethea; species Tethea ocularis. Next base: position 3,541,389 of record OY741970.1, on the reverse strand, counting down.
GGTTAACCCTGAAATTAATCCGGCGGGCTGTATGCTGTTTTTTTATTCCTTAGTTGTATAAAAATTAACTCAGTATAGTTTAGGAAAATTTTTTGACACGGCTTTTCAAATTTCATAAATGTTAAAATTGTCTTTTTATGTTTCCACGGCTAAACCTACGAATAAATAATAAGTCAGCTAAACTCATAAATAATAGTTTTATCCCGGGAAATACGCAGTTAAAACCGCATATCACAATACAATTTACAATATTATATTCAAACAATTAACTAACAAAATCAATAAAAAATAATTTGTTAAAACACGTTTTCAGAACCTCTATTACATCAGCTAATAACAAATGAAGATCAAAAATAAATAGTTCAAGCTTACCCTGAGAGGATCACACTTCAAGGGAGCGACGACCTTCGCTTGTATACTAGCCGTTGCCTCCGGAATGCTCGCCTTTAGTGCACCAGTCCAACCTATCGCCTGCTCGTCTGTTACTACCAACTGTAATAAATGTTAGTATGTGAGTATGGGAATTGAAGATACTATTTTTATCTCGATTTTTCTCGAGATAAAAGAATACATCTTTACATCCTTCTGGTACTAGGGCGAAACCACAATTAGTGTGGAATTGTAGCAATCCTAATTTTAGGGGTACTTTAGTGAGAATAACAGATAACCTTGCCTTAACTAGTGACATCTAGTGAACTGAAAGGCAACATTACCTGGTAATACTTGTTGGGTACTGGCACAGGTGCATACTCAGGATGCGTCTCAATGAACAACCTGTCTGTAGCTCTGTACTCTATTCCCTTGTGACTAGGTTCGATATCCCATGACATCTTTGGTCCACGCTCGTCGAGTAACTCACGGCCGATTGCGTCTAATATTGTCACTTTGATGGATATTTCTTGGCCGGGGCGCAACCAAACTCTGAAAGAAAAGTTTCACTTCAAATTTTATTTATTTATTTTATTTATAGACGAACAATTTGGTAGCTGATGTGCCTATATGTATTGAAAGTCATTTTGCACTTCATAGTTCACTTTTTAAGCTTTTCAGTCCTTGTCTAATTTGTTTTTAAAAGAGTTAATTGAAGTGGCAGATACTACTTCTTCTGGTAGTTGGTTCCAAATAAAGACCACTCTGTTATCTTCCAAAACTGCAATCAAATATTGGTAGAATTGAATATTAGAGGTACTAACCTCGGTCCACCGGAACAATTGCCAGGTGTTTCAGAAGGTTCCAGACGTATTCTGGAAACGTACGGTGCGCACGCTGCTTCTATCTGCACCGTTTCAGGCTCCTCGTCCGAATGTGATGTCAGTTGTAGCCGTGTGTCGCCTTTCTAAAAGAAGTTTATAACCTACAAATCATCATCATCATCATGTCAGCCGAAAGACGTCCACTGCTGGACAAAGGATCTCCACGATGACCGGTCTTGCGCTATAGTTTTATGAGGGGATAACTTATAAATATTATGAAAAATTGCTGCATTCGTTTGGATGAAATTTGACATATAAATATATAATTATAAAATATAGGATACTTTTTACCTTTTTTGCATTGAATCGAATTTGCTTTTGATATAATGATATGTGATGATGTGGACGATGGAGTTGCAATGATTAGAAGATTTTGTCGGCGAGCTTTGTGAAGAATATAAGATCATAAATAAATAGCACATACAATAAATAGCAAATTTTTCTATGTATAACCTACCCTACGACACTTAAGTGTAAACAGTTGTATGTCAGGATGTCTGTGCGGCGGGGGTCCATCGCGCGCTATAAGTTCAGCAGTACGCGGCTCGCTTGACTCGGGTACCAATGCTTCTCCTTCTGCTAAAACCTGACAAAATAGACATTTTATTCACCAAGTTAGCTTGAAAACCAAATAAGATAAAAATATAATACACAGGCCGTTTAATACGTACTATACATTTTTAAGTCATCAATCTATGAATACTAACAATGACCACAATCTCAACATAGTAGTAAGTAATGATATGGCCGAAGGTAAAAAGCACACAAAGCCTGTATGGATACTGGCCTCCCAAGTGTGGCTGTCAGAACATACATAGGATTTGTGATTTTCATGAATTATGGCTAGAGCAAGGCGATGATAATTTTCCTATCTGCTTCTCATGATATGCAGTTTTGCCAATAAATTGGGTTAATGGTTTGTTTTGTCATGCCCTGAAAACATAAGTCTTTCATGTTTTCAGGTTTCATGCATTTTCTTTATCTCATCACAACTTTTGAATGCTTGAACCAATTTAGAATTGTGGGGTATAGTTAGCCCTTACGTCATCCCGGGTGACTTAAATTGTCAAAAAGACGTACATATTAAGCCATTTTGTAAGGACAGCATACATTTTGAACTATTGAGTGAAATTTTTGTGTTTGTTAACTCTTGTACACACGGCCACAGATCAAGCAACACACTGCGGCACCTTATGCGGTTGTAATAGGTGTTGTATTTTGAAAAAAAAATGTATCTTGATCTGTGTGTGTGTGTACAACAACAACATTTAGTATGTTGTATTCCAACTTGTATTGCAATCAGCTGGTTTAAAATATAGGTGTGAGTCATACAGGTAGCGTGGCTCCGAGCAGCGCGGCGGCGTGCGGCGGCCACAGCAGGGCGGGGGCGGCGCGGACGGCGACGCGCGCGGAGTCGCCGGCGCGGCCGCGCGACACCCGCACCGACGACACGCCTCTCGCGCTCCACACGCACTCCACTACGCAACATGCACCTTCTGTACACAAACACACACATACTACATTTATATGGTACTAGTGTTCCCGTGGGATCTTATGTTTTCCCGGGACAAAAAGTATCCTATGTGTTAATCCAGGTTATAAACTATCTGTGTTCCAAATTACATCCAGGTCCGTTCAGTAGTTTTTGCGTGAAAGAGTAACAAATATCCATCCATACTCACAAACTTTCGCATTTATAATATTAGTAGAATGGACTAATCCTCAAAGCAAGACCGGCATCATGGAGATCCTTGGGGGTTGTCTTTTGTCCAGCATCTCAAACAATAAATAGTACATTACGGTCGAAACCTGAAATGTAGCAATTGACGGCCGAATAATATGCAGTTTAATTCATCGAAGCCGTGTATGTATAGTACTTTCCTTATAGTACTTTTTTATAGTAAAGTAGCATATATATTATTCCATTATCTACCATTTTTCATATATTTATACCAAGTTTCATCCAAATCCATTCAATAGTTTTTACGTGAAAGAGCAACAAACTCACAAACTTTCGAATTTATAATAATAGTAGGAAGTAGGATTTGTGTGTAATTTACCTATATGTAAAAGTACATATTTACTAACTCTCCACGTAATCATGATCAAAAAATCCGTATAGTAATTATCAAATTACAGACATATTAGATGTAGAGAAGCACTCACCAATAGGCTGTTCCCACGGTGCAGCGGTAACGTTATGCGGTTCCGGACCCTCGAGTAATGATACCGCAAAGGACGCACAGTTACATCTGAAAGTTATAATAGTTCTCTATTGTCTGATTATTCATCTATACATACATGCACACACCTGTATGGAGGTTTATATGCTGAGACAGGCCAGTAAGGGCAGGTACCTTAAGAGATTCTTAGGAGACATTTCTTAAATATTGACCTACATTCATAATTTTCGAAAAAAGTCTAGGTATGCAAAAAAATATATGCCAGTCAATGCGTTCCTTATAGGTATCAAAAGATTATATTTTACCAACTAAGGTTAGAGAACTAGAAATGTTAGAAGTTATAAATAAATGCATATATTTCGTAGATAAAGTAACTCCAACAGTCTTTTAAGCTTCGCGCAAAACTTTTTATATGTATGTTATAAGATAAACATAAAATACTGAAGATAAAAGGAATACTCACACATGGAAATTGTACAATTCGCCGGTATTAGGATGAGTCGCAGTGAGAGCAATGTGTAGGTGATGCGGTCGTCCCACTCGAGCGTACCCAGAGCTCGATACTTGCACCATCTCCATGGGGGCTGACCATACTCTGTCAATAATAATGAGTTTCACACCTTTTGCAGTTATACCAAAGACTAGGTGTTCCCCGGGATAATAAGTAGCCTATAACCTTCGAGGATAATGTAGCTTCCTATTAGTAAAATAATTTTTCGAATCGGACCAGTAACTCCGGAGATTATTGCGTTCAACCAAACAAACAAACTCTTCAGCTTTATAATAGTATAGATTTAATTATTTTTGACGAGGAGTCTGATATACCTAAATGATGATGTTGTACTTCAGAGGTTAAATTAAGTTAAAATTATTTCATCCAATGACGTGCTACAACGATCATTTTGTGGACGTTGTGAGCCGTCATTGAATGATTTTCAATAATAGTGTTCGTTACGATTATCACCAAAGATACACAGCCCCTGCTCTTTGAGCGAAAAAATCACTATCTAAAATGTCTCACCTGCCAAAAGCTTGTACATGGGGGTACTTCTTCAACTGCACGCGCACTTTCATATCTCCCGCTCCACGAATAGTGACAACTCCTGTAGGTGCGAGCGAGAGGGAACCTTGGGCTGTCTCGCTTTCCGACCACACAACCGGTTCGTCGCCTCCGCCTATGTGCTTGAGGGGTATATCTCTGTAAAGCAATAAATTATATAAACTTGTTCTGTGGACAAAAAAATATTTTTGAACAATATTTAAATGCTACAAATAAGTATAATTATATAACAAAAATGCAACAAACAGTTCCTTATCAAATAATAATATTTTTGTTTTGATAATAGTATATTTATCTGAGATTGTAACTGATTTCAATTATTCAATAATACAATTGAACAAATATACCTAGTTTTAGAAATACTTACTGAATAGTATCAGTCCATGCAACATAAAGTTCTGGAGGAATCACTTCTAATGGATCTACTGCCAGTCCTGAAGTCTGTCCTTCCACCTGCAACATTATATTTTATTTACTATAAATCAGCCGGGCTATCGCATATCTTTTCTTATGATCAATTAATATAAAACAAAGTCACTTTCCGCTGTCTGTCGCAACGGATTTAATGCGGTTTTCATAAATAGATAGAGTGATTCAAGAAGAAGGTTATAATATAGTTTAATATTGCTTGTGTCAATCAACACTGCACCGGCGAAGCCAGGGCGGGTCGTTGGTAAAACTATAAAACAGAAAATTAAATAATCTAACCTTTTTATATACAGACCGTCCAGCAATAGAATGCAATCTTGCTGTAATAATGAACGGCCCGGCGATTTGTGCCACTGCATCAGTCAATGTTCCATTCTCTGTGGACATTACTAAGTCCACATTAGCTTGACCTTCAACTGACAGCCGTATTAGAATTTCATTACCAGCGGTTAAAGCATGACCTTCTGCATCTAACACTATACAGTGAACTAGGAACATTTCCCCTCTGATAACCAAGTTAGCCGGCCGGAGGCTGACCCTAATGCTGTAAGGTTCTACCACTGTCAGAGTAGCCGTTGCTACTTCTGTCGCTCCTGACATGAGGTGTACTGCAGTTGTACCAATCTCTGTGCCTCGCACTAAGCTTATGGAGTCTTCTAGAAGAGCAATGCTTGAGTCAGGTACTTTCATATAGTATAGGGTTTCGGCTATGTCTTGGATGGTCAGACGACCAGCACGTGCTCTTACCACTCTGGGGAATTGTTAAGGTAAATTAAACTTCATTTAAGTTGAGAGTATACCAAGCGCAAATGTGACAGGAGGAATTTTAGTCATTGACACTTTTGCCCTTTTACTCTTTGGTTAATTAAAGGCAGTTGTGAATGAGTATAAGTATTTACATGTATACAAACACTATAGTTTCTATATTATCTACAAGCTTTATCTTTTTGTAACAAATATCTCTTCAAAAAAGTATAATGCAACACTTACCTATATCTCAACGTATCTCCCGGTGCAATCATAGCAGTAGCCGGCGTCAACACAACACTAGCGACCACATTAAGTTTGAAGTCCGTACAAATATCTCCAAGGCACACAGTGACTCGGGACTCTCCCATTGCCTGTCCGTATAACAGCACAGTGTTACCACGAAGGCCCTTGGCTTCTATCTCGGATACCCCACGCGGTGCTTCATAGTCTGTGTCGCGCCAGCGTACAAGACTGTGGTATAGAAAAGATAAATAAATAAAGTAGTAATATTTTGCAAATAAAATGAGAGACAAAGTACCTACTATATTATTTTGTTATTTGAAATTGTCGAAGTTAGATTTGAATAAATGCGCATAATTAGTATGGATCTTCAAAAGGTCATGCCATAACCAAACATAAAATGGATTGGAAGTACTAACAATGTGAAGATTGAAATAATTGAGGCATCTGTAGAAAAATGTCTGGACAGCTATAATATTAAGCTGAATAGTTTATTTTCATTTTCTACTGAACATAGACTAGATATAGTTCTCAATAGATTTTCCCAACACATATTTTCCTATGCTACTATGACACTTCCTATTTCTTACTTTTTATAATCGCCAACTAGAGTTGTATAGCTACAAATCTTTACATTAGATACTTTGTAAATTACTTACGTAACCAAAAGATCTTCACCGACATTACTGCCAGTATTTTCTATGGACCACGTAAAGCTGATTCCTTCCAGGGTTGAAAATTTATTCCCTATAAATAAAATGCTATATTAAAGCTATTATTACATATTTATATGGTAGCAGCATAAATGTATGGGTTAGCTATACCATGGTATATGTATTATGTAATGATTTGGCCCATGGTGCCCAGCATATGAAGCCTAAAATGTAACAGACTAATAATTTATTTTTATTTCAATATGTAAGCCGGTATTTGGCCACAATCTCACTAAGGTCAGTGGTGATGTGACCAATGGTGGTAAGTACACAAAGCCTAGAAGGAAACTGGCTCTCAAGCGGAACTGTAGTAACACATCGGAAGGTACTTGACAACAGATTTTCAACTTAAGGGTGGTAACCAGCCAGTCAGGTACTGCAAAGTACGCTGTGGTTTCCTCACAATCTTTTCCTTCAACAAAGGCTAAAGCTCACTATAGGATTTGAACCTCAGTCTCAGAGAACCTTTGTGTCAGCATTCAGTGGGATTACCTTCAACTATAATAATTTTGCCATTATTATTTCTAAAAATATGATTGATATACATACCTTGGTCATCATAAGCAACAACTTCAAATGCTTCAGGAGCTTCCTCTAAATACAACTTCCATGTTGTACTAGTCACTTTGAGTAAACTTATTTTGTCAATATCTACATCTCCACGAAGTATCTGAAATACATATATTTTTTTTAATTTTCTTCAATTCACTTCTTTTGAATAGGTACTTTTTTCTCTTTTTTATCTATCTTCTAACTATCACATAAATATACACCCTTCTTTCCTCCCTTATAACACCCTTTTTCTGTTCAAAATATTTGTGACATGATTAGAAAACCATAATTCTTACTTAAATTAATAAAAATCTAGTTTTATGTATTCGTTAATTGTTTTATTATATTATTAAGGCATGTTACTAAAAATAAAAACTATTTGTGTAGATGACAAACAGTAAACACGAAAGACATTTTTGTAAACATAACCTTCCCGCCATTTTTGTTAAATCGCATACCTCGCCGGTGTTGGCCTCCTCGGCCAGGATAATCACGGAGCCGGGTGGTACACATGTTTTGGACACGGAAACACGCGCTGCCCGCGAGCAATGGCCCCAAGTATCATCGTAAAGAGGCTCCAAGTCAATGATGTCATCGCGAGACAAAGTCCTATAGAAAAAAATGTTGCGTGAGCTATACCTAAATCATGAACTTCAAAGAGATTCTTAGCCTTCCTTACCAAGTGTAGCAGCCTCCCTCGATGATCTCAAAAGTAAAATTCACATTCAAATTCTCGAACCAAGGTAGAAGTACCCTTGGAGTGTTGATTTTAGCACTGTCACTAAGACACACACAAAAATACAGCAAAAATACAAACAATATAGTCTTTTGGGCTTTCATGATTATTTGTGAAGTAATTACATAAGTATTAAGAATTAAATTTATTTTTTTACACTAACTCTAACCTACAAACACAATCCGCAAGTCGCGCTTTTCAAAATTTATTTGACAGTTGTTTGCATTGCAATGTTTTCAACAGCGTAAATCAGCATAGCGTGGGTTGCTTACTAGAAAAATACTTTCAAATTATGTATTTGAATGAATGGCTATTTTATTTAAAATGTTTGGAAGCCATTAACATGACTTATCACAGCATTTAGCTATTATTTTTTTTGTTGGAAAATGATGAAATGTCGTCGGTAACCTTTTATCATTTTTAAAAATGGAAAAGAAGTAACCTTTGAAATGTGGTAGTGATTAAATACTCTTTAGTGGAAACACCAAAGGGAAACAAAAAAAAATCAAAATGTTAAATATGGCTGCTTTGTGTTCGTTGTTCATTACGTTATATTTTACGCGAAAATAATAAATAAAACTCAATATGAATACAACGAGCAGATAAATATTTATATAACAGTCGGCCGCCAATAAAATAATACTGACCATTCTGTGCTGGAATAACAAAAAATACTGAACAATGTCGCTCGACAAGGCTACAGAAATAAAAGGTAACGAGATCGATAAAAGCAAACGTCGTCATAAAACTGACGACACTGTTATTGCGACAGCGGCAATGAGTGGTAGTGAAGATACAATGCAATACAGTAAGATTCAGATCGTAGATGAAAGCGCTGGGAAGCCTACTGATCTATGTTTGCAAGGGAACACTCATCTTATGTCGAGTACAACGAGTAGTTTGGCCGATACGCCTGGTGATTCTGGTGTTTTGTGCTTGGATAGTGAGGCTTCGGAAGGAACCAGCCAGGCGCTTATGTCTCACAGCCTTATAGGAACTGAAGAGTTAACATGCGATAGTCTTTACGACGCTCCACCGTCTTGTTCCCAAGATATGATTAAAAGTACCACTAGCAGTATCATGACACGCAGCGATATAGACAATCAAAATATGGGAGTACCTGATGATATAGTCCCAGAGTTACTGGAGACACATAAAAAACCAACCGCCTATGAAAACTTGCCAGATGTAGTTTTAAAAGCATTAGAAAGTGAGAAAGTTTGTACTGAAGAAGTAAGAAAACCAGCGTTGAGAACCGGTGAACCAAAGAAATCATTATCTGAAGATATAGTGTACAGGCGCAGATGCCGTAAGAAGTCACAAAGTGGACCAAGCTCACAGAAAAAGCGGGTATCATTCCATGAAGATATTTTGAACAATACCAAAACTGACAATATTCATATAGAGAGAGGTTTCATATCTTATAGACCTGATGGCTCTTATTGTGAAAAGTTTAGGCAGAAAAATAATTCATCAGATAGATTTTCATGGTGTGCATCTGGAGATAGAGCACCTAAATATGCAGCAGATGTTGCTCAACAAACAATGTCAGATATCCTCACATATGGGGAGTCTAAAGATGACCGAAGTGGTATATTTGAATATTGCCAAAATTATGTCAAAAAAAACCAAGACAATAATGACAAAGACAACAATAATGAGACAAGACCTAATAGAAAATTGTATGGATGTGATTCTAACAGCTCTGATTCTAATTTTAGCTGTGACTCTGAGACATCTTCAACTGACTCATCGTCTTCACATTCAAATAAAACTGAAACATCACTGGTGCATAGAAAGTGTGATAAAGCCCAGAAGTCATATTCCTGTGATGGTTTTGAGAATAATGGACATGTTTCATTCATGAGGAAGACATATTTCTCTGAGGCTGATATTGATCAAACTCATGATCGTATGAAGAAGCCACTTGAAGTCTCTCAAAGCCCTAACACTGTTAAATCAGTTCTGAAAAAGAAACGGTATATCACAACAAATATTGTAGAGGAACGAAAACAGAATAATAAAGTTTTAAATTTACTAGACACCAACAACATTATTGACTCATTGAAGAATTTCTACAAAAACTTCAACTTTAATTTTGCACCTGAAAAGGGTCTGCCTGAAAACAGTTTGGAATTGAACAATGTTGTAGAAGCATTACCTTGTGATGTCAATCAAAATCAGAAACAACTATCTAAAAGTTTAGATTCTGGTTTTCAAATTGAGGATGAAGATGATTTTGTTGAAATAAATCTAAATGGACAGCCCTTGGATTCTGAAAAACAAAAAGAAATTAGTGCAACATCTAAAAACAGTATTGCAGGTGATAGGACACCTAATGAAGGGTCACCAAGACATAAACTGACATTGAATATGAAGACTCAACATGACAAAAAGGCTGTAAACAAAGCTGATGCATTCCCACCCCTGGGTAAATTTGTTGTTAATTGTGAAAGCACTGTGTATGAACACAAGGGAGTTTCCTACAGCTATGTACATGATACATTCCAAACAGCTTTTGATGCACCTAAAGAGACATTTGTTCCAATTCCTGAAACTACCCCTGTTAAGGAGCTGGTTACAAGTGCAAGTAAAACTGATTTAAGTTCTAAACTCACAGATGAAACTTCAAGTAAGACTTCCACTCCTAAAAGACAATTCAACAAAAATGTACAAGATGAAACTGAGCAAAAAAATGGTATTCCCAAACACTTATCATCACCAAAGAAACAAAATGTGAATAGGTACAGTCGCAAATCTGCATCCACAGTGCAGAAAATAAATAATGATGAACAAACTCACACAAACAACAACAGTGACAATTGCTCAAACACTGACAACTCGACTTTGAAAGGGGCAGAGGATTTCAATGACGAATTTTTCGACAGTCCCGCCAACCATAAACTACAGTCTAATAAATCGGCGTTATTGAACAGATACTTGAAGAATGTGTGTCAAAGGAAAGACCTTGAACTGAAAATAAAGAACAATAAGTTCTTTCAAGTCAAACTTAGAATGGAAAAGCGGTTTCCGAGCATCATATTCCCATTGAAAGAGGTTTCCGACTCTTTCCACATGTCGGCGGAGAGAATGTCTCGCCTCATTGACAAAGAGGTGATAGAGAACAAAAGGCTCTCTGTGAGACTGCTCACAGCCGACGAGCCTTCGTACTTCGACAGCTTCGAGGACAACGTTGCTATTGAATGCAGTGAAAAGCTTCGACTGCAAATATTTTCCTATCCCAATGAAACACTTAACAGGGTATTTGACTTACTATGACTTAATATAAAGCTGGTATCATAATCAGTAATAGTTACTTCTAAAATTAACTTGTTTTAGATGATGAAAGTGCAATCTCCATACAACATGGATGATGGCTCATGGACCCCTCTACTAGTCTTCATTACAGATTACGCATTATATGTGGCTGCCTTGAAGCATGGCGGCACTGAATACGAAATATTATGCCGATTACCTCACAATGAATTGGACGCTATAGCTGTAAGTAGAAAGTTGTTTGTATATTATTATCAGTGAGGTTAAAAAAAGTTTATCTTTTAGCCCCTAATAAACTTTCATGTTCATTGACCTATAACTTGTTTCATAAATAATGTAGATTACAAACATTGCTAATTAAAAACATTGTTCAGTTTGTTTAGAATTCATATTATTATTCTTATTATGATATAACATAATCAGCTATTAAAACTGAATGGTAATGAAGGATGAGCTAATGACATCAAGATTAATTACTTACAATTGTTTACTAATAAATTAAGTAAATACAGCTTTGAAGATAAAATAAGTACAGGAAAATTTAATATTATTATGGGACATGATAAAAGCATAAATTAATATACCCAAAACTTTACGATATTTTGCAGGTTGGCCCAGAAGCTCAATACATCCAAATCATAGACATAGCTGGTAACATAGCATGTTCAGTGGTGACAGGGGATGCGTCCCTGGGAGCTCGACTGGCTTCTTCACTAGAATGGAGTGCACGCACGTCGCCATTACGTGTACAACGACCTCCTGCCATGATACCACTAAGTTTGAGGCAGCTAGGCGCAGCTGTTGCTAGGCAAAGGCATGAGAAACGGGTAAGATCTATAGTTGATGTAGATATTTTAACCGCTTACCCATCAGGCGGGTCGTAGGTATAAGACCCGATAAATAGAGTCCTTCCAGATTTCGTATACTGTGGCTTATCGTGACTTTTATATACTGACCATATTATAAATACTGGTTTGTGTGCAAAATCTTTTGAAGGCTGGAAAAACAAAAAAGGAAGCCGTATTAGTATTATTTTTATTTGGATTTCCATGGAAGAATTAGGAAAATGGGCTTTTTCGTTAGTCATTCGTAACAACACTGGGAAAACTATAGCTTCAATTATTATAGAATAACTAAATCTATATTAGGTAACTATATGAAATAACGTGCATTTAAATTATATAAACGATTACGGAAAACCGCAACTTCATGTAAACAATAATTTAGAATATGTACGTCATTACGGTTTTATGATCCGAATTATAACTACAACCACAGATACAACTCACAAAAATATTAAATAGCTTTGCAATGTTGGGGAAATAATAATTTTATATATATTTGATTTGATTATCTTCAACCCAGTCCTTTTCTAATGCTATACAGTAAACAAAGATGGAGATCAATAATTAAAACTTAATTAACTTTGAGTTGAGTATCAACTCCTAATTAAACATGATAAGTAATCAAACATGGTAATTCGAAACCCTTCATATTATTATGCATATTCCCTATTTCCCAACATATTTTTTTGAAATATTGTTTTGTTTTCTGTCCTGCCAGTACTAAAATCTCGTGAAAGATCACACTGGTTCTAGTACTGAAGTCCACTTCGGCTCGCAGGTTACATGGCGATCTATCCCAACAGACTTCATTACATAATCCAACCTCGCCAATCGTCGACAATATATTTGAAATGTTCTATAGATACCGGAAATTCTGTACTACGGACGAGCATGTTCAGGCGATGCGGGCGACAGGTTGATCGAAGCACCGGGCGCGTTCGCCGCGCCCCTTGAGGGGTACCTCATGTGCAGGACTGATAAGAGCAAGCGATTCGAACCGTGCTACTTCTTACTTAGGTAAGTAAAAAAGTAACTTGAAAACGTGTGCTGATTGATAAAAGCAAATACTTTCACAAAGAAGGAATATACCTTATATAACAACAGACTAAATCCTTACGGTAGTAAAAAAAATACTATTTATTATTATTATATTATCGTAAACTTGCAAATAGATTTTGATGAGACTGGAATTCTTAAAGCAGAATTGATAGTTTATGTCTTGTCCCATTATGACCTAATAAGATCTGATAATTACTGGTAACTCTCTGTTGTCTCCACAGAGCGGGCGTCCTCCACTGGGGCCCTCACTCCCCGGACGGCACGCCCCTACCACACAACATCTCCCTGCGAGCGGTTGTCGGCGTACGTCGGCACGTGGACTCGTCGAGAAGGCCGCATTGCTTCGAGATCGCACTCGAGTCGAGCAGACTGTTGTTAGCGGCCCCCGACGATCCCACTGCTTCCTCGTGGTTGCAGTCGCTGTTGTTGCATGCTGCACAGGTTGGATTCGTGTACATTTTAGTTGCTAAGCCCTAACCTATCAGCCATATTAGCTTTTAAGGCAAAGGAAAACATGAGGATAACTACACGTCAAATATGCTATATTCTTCATAGAGAGCCCTGATGACAAATTATGGCTTGTTATATGGGAAGGTTTGTACTCTTCAGTAGGGACAGATTTGAGCTCTGGGTGCTAAGGGAGCTAAGGGAGAAAAAAACATTGAATAGCGACCATAAACCAGGAGAAGCCTACCGGGATAAATACCATTACATTACATCCAACAAACGAGTTATGATTAGAGTAGCTGGAAGCTGTACGCAAGCTTAGTACTTTTGTGGAAAAATGTGGGAAAGACATGTATAGCACTAGGCATAGCATTTTTTTTATTCATTTAAGAAAATGATATAATGTTTTGACTCTCAGCTAAAACGTAAACAATTTTTCCTAGGCTCTTGAAGAAAAAGACGGTGCAAAGAAAGTGGACCCCCGCGCCGGTGGGCCCCCGCCCGCCTGTACTGTACTCGTGACGCCGTATGAGGTGATCAGTCTTAGAGACACCCTGGACATGACGTTTATAGCCGGAGCAGCCGCTTATCTCAAGGATAGGGGGTCGGAAGCTTTGTTGAGAGGTGAGAAGTTCATCTATACTAATACTAATAATATTATAAAGAGCTGAGATTTGATTGTTTGTTTGTTTGCATTGAATAGGCTCTGAAACTATTGAACCGATTTGAAAAAATCTTTTCGAATTCGAAAGAACGCAAGTGAAACCGCGCGGAACAGCTAGTTCTTTACATAAAACTAGCTGTTCCCCACGCCTTGATTCGCGTTCCCGGGATAATAAGTAGCCTCATAACCTTCGGGGATAATGTAGTTTCCTATTAGTGAAAGAATTTTTTTAATCGGACCAGTAGCTCCGGTGATTAGCGCGTTCAAACAAACAAACTCTTCAGCTTTATTATTAGTGTAGATGTAGATAGTATTTTGCCGACGAAAGAGTGATAAACCGTTTCTTAATTTATATGTATCTAAATATAAATAAAATATACCTCTAATTCTATATGATAACCAATATGTATTTAATTTTAACAGAATATATAGAAGAAATGAGATCTGATGTGGAGATACTGGCTTGTGGCTCCATCAAGAACTTGACAGCTTTCAAAATACCCGACACTGACGAAAACTGGTGCTGTATGGTAAGTGTCCTTTACCTCTGGAGCTTGGCTGTTTACAAGTGGATTTTAAAATTAATTGGACATCAAGGAATCAAGCAGGTGTTGTGTGATTTTTTTTATAATACTACGGCAGCAAACAAGCATACGGCCCACCTGATGGTAAGTGGTTACCGTAGCCTATGGACGCTTGCAACACCAGGGTATATCACTCGCGCGTAACACCCTTTTTTATAATACTACGGCAGCAAACAAGCATACGGCCCACCTGATGGTAAGTGGTTACCGTAGCCTATGGACGCTTGCAACACCAGGGTATATCACTCGCGCGTAACACCCTTTTTTTATAATACTACGGCAGCAAACAAGCATACGGCCCACCTGATGGTAAGTGGTTACCGTAGCCTATGGACGCTTGCAACACCAGGGTATATCACTCGCGCGTAACACCCTTTTTTTTATTTATATTGTCAGGAGTGGAGCGTGTGCGAGGCTCGCGAACGTGGCGCGGGGCTGGCGCTGGTGGTCAGCAGCGGCGCCGAGCTTGAACGACTCATCGCCGCGCTCGAGCACGCCTACTGCAGCCTCACTGTAACTATACTATAACATCTATACATACACCTACATTCATATACTACATCATTTTGGGAGGGTATCTAAACTCGTATAATCTTGTGAATTTCGAGGCCAGAGAGAATAGGTTTCTTCTGGGCAAGCCTCGACCCTCGAATCTTGCACATTAGCTCGTTAGCGTGCGAGGTGATAGGACGATTTCAATCTTTCTTTATTGAACCATGTCAATCACACGGTTTTACTTACACAACTTTTACTTGATATCGTGAATTTTTTTATTCCCTTTTTATGCCAAACCTTGCTTGATCAAAATATTTGCATAGTCACTCTAGAAAAACTTCATTGTAATTTAAACATGACATTTGAAACAAAAAAAGTTTACATATCGCTGAGGACAGGATTCGAACCTGCGCGGGTATAACCCATTGGATTTCAAGTCCAACTCCTTAACCACTCGGACACCTCAGCTGTTACTATACATGGCGAATTTATTATGCTGTTGAAATAATTTTAATCATGTTATTTACTTAGGTGATAATAATCATAGTTTTGTAATTAATGTGTTGTATTGATAACAATAGAATATAATTTCTTTGAATTTAAAATCATAATAAAATAAATTATTTCTACAATAAAAAGTTGAACAGCAGTTTTCACTTTAAGTATACACAGCTGAGGTGTCCGAGTGGTTAAGGAGTTGGACTTGAAATCCAATGGGTTATACCCGCGCAGGTTCGAATCCTGTCCTCAGCGATAAAAACGGTTTTTTTTTCACAACTGCCCAATGAATTTAATGGCTTTCAGGGTTCATTATTTGCGTTTCCTTATTCCACCATACCTTTTAATTGGCTGAACAGATTTGGATGTATGGGGTATCGTTAGAATCCTTACATAATCCCGAGTGACACTGGCTATAATTAGCTTACTTTTTGTTAAAGGCAGACGTGTTTTTTTTTGTATTAATTACGACTTGTAAAACTTTTCAAATAAATACAAACACGATAAAACGTGCAATATGATATTTCTCACTCCATATAATGTTTAATTTTTTTTTCAGAGTGAGCCTTTTCCCCTAAGCGTAGTGGAAGCAGCTAAGTCCGCTTGCAGCATCGCCCACTCCAAATTTGAGGCAGCCTGGACGCACATGCTGCCGGCCCAACAGTAAATATTATGCTATTGTTTAATATTATCTAGTTAGTGTTGAATACAATATCATTATTTTTTCTGATGATTTAAATGAAAAGCTTTATGAGACAATAGCTGGTTTTTTATAAGTATATGTCTAAAATTGTTGAACTTTATGCGTAAAATTATTCTAAAGACATTTCTGGATTCAAAACAAGATTTTAATTGCATCCAATCATATTTTCACTTTGTTGAATTTTGACATAAAAAAAATAATGATATTATATCAAAATACGTAGATTAGATAGATATTTGGTATTGATGACACAGTTACGTCGAATTTCTCAAATAAATAACGTGTAATACTCGAATTTTAATGACGCGGACTTCTGCTCTATGCATATTATACAGTATTTGTATTATTTCTGTGAGACAGAGACGATGTATAGTGTTTGTTGAAGGCACAATTTAGTTAATTATGGATATTAATAATGCTTCCTCACTATTAAAGTTAATCCCATTGTAAAATCCTAGAGAATACTTGCTTTGAACGCTGATTAAAGTCAAATAATTATTTTTAACAGTGTTCAAAGTATGGGCATAACGTTTAGCTGAAATTGATTCAACTGTAGTTGCGACGCGTTGCGGTAGATCGCGCCACTAGCACAGCTTGAGCACAAGTACATAACATAACATAGTAAATAAATGAATAGTTGTAAATCAGTGCAGTAACTATCTCATTATACACGCATACATTCGTGCCGCAGCAAGACTTCTAAGCGAGTATTACAATGCTATATGTACGTGTATAGTTGGAATACCGCATTGGCTATAATATTTTATTTACTATACTATGTTACTTTTAGTATACCAGGGATACAATCTTAACAAAATTTGAAAGCGGAAAAAAAATAAAATAAAAAATATGATAATTATTAAAAAGATGGTGTACAAAAAGTAAAATTCTACTAAATAAAATTTTGTCACACAATAACGGGTAACGATAAATTATGCGGGTTTTTAACTTATGGGGATCTGTCGTGCCATGGTCACTCGATTGATCATGGCGTCAATAAATATCCACTTTCCGCAACGCGTCACTACTACACGGAACCTTCTCAGTAATACCAATATGTTATTAGGTAAAAGAGCAGCTTATATTGAATACTGCTATAATAAATAGTTATATCCAAATGTAGTACTTAGAATACAATACTCGATTCGCTATATTGAATTATCCGTCATCACAATATTACATCTCGGTTTGCATATCCAGTGTTTAGAGGCAGCATAATATTTTATGATGATTTTTTGTAATATTGTGATCACAGTGTCAATGTGATTAATATATTGTATGAAATAATCTAATAATTTCTAATCGTCAAAGTAATTTTTGTAATAATATTAATGTATATTAAAATAATGGCGAAGAAAAAAGAATGTACTAAAAGTTATGTTTCTTTGAAAATGAACAAAAAAAAATTGCTTTATATTTTTTTTAATGGTACTTATGAATCGAATTGTATGATCAGTAAATTATTATTTATGTATGTGTTATGACATCCTTGTTTCGTACAGGAAATACTAAAATGCTTGCAGACTTAAAACGATGTATTTCGGTTTTCTATTGATCTCTATAAACTGGTGCTGTACACATTTTAGTATTTTCTCAACATTTATACATATTTTGTATACTTGCCTCTCATTTATTATTCTCAAAGGGAAGAAAGGGATTAAGGTCTAGCTAATTGTATTGTGAATGCGCACTATTCTAAAACTTGATATACGAGAATTAAAATATCACCCATCAAAAACGATTATGGGATATTCGATTTTCAAGTTTACAGAATAAGTTAACTTTGTGTGAAACGTTAGGTGTAGATTTTGTACGTGAAAATTCCTATTGCTTTTATTAACATTACAAACCTTAAGTAGCTTTCTCGTTTTAAAGCTTATTTTAATGGTTTTGTTGTTTTAAATTAATCTGTTTGTTGTGGATTGATCCCGCTGGTTGGGGAAGTTATATAAAGACTATTTTCTTCCATCATCGCTAAGTTATTGTAATAGGCGAAAACTACTTGCTTCTATATATCTTCTGGTAAATATTTATGTTATATTTATAGCCAGCAACTTTGAGGGTATGTACATACATATTGTATAGAAATAACATAAAATCTACTAATGATACCATGTGTAAATAGTATGTAAATACCCTTAGAGTAATTTGCCGAGTCGTTTACAACTGTCTCAAATTTATTTATGGAACATCTAGATATATTTCCTTAGAACAATTTTAAGTATGGTTGTTTCGCTGTATATTTTATTTGTTACCAAATACCAATCAACTGATATCATTTCGTATTTGTATTAGGCCGCTGTACGGGCCGTGTGATATTAATGTATATTTAGGGTAGGATTTAGGAAAACTTATGTCGTTCATCAAAAATATCATTTAATTATGTACTTCAAAAATTGAGTTTTCATATTTCGCATTTTCTTTGATACACGATAAATAATTTAATATTATCGGATTATAGCGACGTCTCAGTGTTTATAATATATTATTATAAGTTTAATTTTGTTTAATAGATGGAATTTAATTTTACTCAATATGATACCACTTTTTATTAGTTTTTTATTTACAGGGTGCGATCACTTATTTTTATTATGGCCTATATAAATAAAATGTATTTGTATGCACTGATTATTTCCGTAATATGAAGCGCTTTATGTATGTGTGCGCTTAATAAACTTTACGTAACTGTGATTTGTGTTGTTTACCATTAAGTTTGTTGTTTACGCATAATTATAGTTAGATGTTTTTAGCTTTTAATGTTACTATGAAATTTATTCATAATTATTATTACAATATTCTTGCAATATATAATGTGTTAGATAAATAAATGCAATTCAATGTTACGATTGATAACAACTATGAATTATACAGCTTAAAAAAATAAATATTAAAAATAATTACTTAAAAGTAAAAATCTGTAAAACCATTGGCTTAAGGCATCAAGATCCTACATTCGATTCGTTGTTAGATAAGTCACGATTCTTTGTCGAGAACTGATTGCAAATAGCTGGCAGTGATTACGTACCAGGGTGACGGCGTAAATATTCACTACGTGTCATGTTGGTCCTTAAATATCTTCGGTTTGTGGTTGGATATTATTATATACAGCACTGGAGAATATATTCGCGTTTTGTTTATATATTTTTAAATAGTCGAATTGCGTTTATTTAGCTACAAGTAAATGTTAAAAGAAAATCACAATATTTATTCGGTTTGAGTCACATCCGGCTATGATTATATTTATTAGCAAAATTACGATTTTTGTAGCTAAATAATATTTGTATGGACAATATCTTCCGTTATATAATATATGTATATGTCATCTGGTAGCTATAAAGTATTACTAAGAACAATAATAATATTATGAGTAATGTGACGCTGTAAGTTAGATGCTACCTTTTCGAATTGTTCCATCAATTGTAACTGTACTAATGTAATTTTTATCAATCCCTCCACTTATTTCGAAGGTATAGTGTCTTTTCAAATAATTGCAATATTTAAAATGAATAAGTAGGTAAAATAATTTTGAAACGAGACTCATTTAACAAATGAAATAGGCACAAAACATAATTGTAGATTTTCCGGCACCGCAGGCATCATTTCTGCTACGGTAATGCTGAATATCGAGGCAATTTAATTACCCCATTGATTATAAATATCAATTAAATAGTGCAACATTAAAAATCCCGTACTACCTTAGAATTTTGCCTCCACAATTTAGTTTTTCTTTTCACGTTCACCATGATTAATTTGACAATTTATACTATGGTTAATCTATTTACGCATTTTTTAAGCTTATGTACCTACGTATGTATATTAATATGTATTATGTTTTCGAAAAGACAACGTATATTTTTTACAAAATGAATCCTATTGTTGTCATAATCATCCAAAGAGGTCAGCACCGTATGAGTTAGTTCCTACTCCATTGAATCCTCTTTGAAAAGACACTATACATAATCATTGTAGTATGACCATATTGTAATGTCGAAAATGATTTAAAGTAAAATAGGACATTCGAATAATTGCTTGACATTATTGTTCATATATACAATATAATAAATCTTGCGGAAGTAAACTCGTCTTTTACTTTTGTACCTTCTTGTGAAATACCTCATAATATCTACATTGATATATTATAAAAGTATAACGTATAGAACGGGACTGGAAAGGCCATTCTCCAAGAATGTAGATTAAAACCAGTTTGTTTATTAGCATAAATACTTAGGTACACACCTCCCGGTCATTCGATTTGTTTACTTCTATCTATATAAAGTCTAAAGTTTTGTTTGTCGATCTACATACAAAACTTTATCTGTCTGTATCCTATGACTAAACTAGCGGCACGCTATGTTGGCCGTTTTGACATGAGGGTGTGGCCTTGTCTCGCTGTCAAACAGCAAATTTTTCATAATGATGAGTACAATACAATACAAACACAACCATCCCCGAGTACAAAATGAATTTGGCTAACTCATCAGTGGCAGATTTACCGGTAGGCTGGAGCCTAAGACGGCAGATATTGGGAGGCGGCAAATGTGGCCCAAAATTTTGTATACTGTGCCCTGAGCACGAATCACTTGCGTAAAACTTACGTATCGTCATCGTAGCGTCTGCGTGTAATTTTTGACAGAAGTTCTATCGTCTACTCGATACCCAGCTAGCGAGCTACGTTAAGTTCGTCTAGAAATTATTATCATACATTTTTAAATTGTATTGTTAAACAATATATACATATTTATTTACAAATAACAAAAAAATAAATTAAATAACCTGCATATCTCACATTATTAGCAAAAAATAAAAGGTATACTAGGTAATCCTCATATTTTAATGTTTTTTTTCTACATTTTAAGATAATAATATTTCTTTATTTATGAATGAAAAAATGGTGAACGTAATTCATGTAATCAAATAATATTAAAAGTAAAAAGCGCGCGTAGTAACTTTTTTTTATTTCAGCAAGGAGATCTAAGTTTGAATTTAGAACAAATCGTAAAAAGTCGAGCCTCGTGATTTCTATACAAATGAATTCGATGCATTTCAATTATTGATTTGTTTTTTAGCACATTTTATGAAATTCGTATTTATTTTTTTATTATAATTAAAGGATGTTCCTAAATTAACGATCAATCGAAATAATCAATTTTATAAGTATTAATTTTACTATCAAAATTTCGAGGTATACAAGATGGTCCATCTTTAGCCGCCCAAACAAAATGAAACACATCTCATACGGGTTTACCTTTTGATCTTTTTGGTGTCTATATAAGAATTATTAAAACCTAACAAAAAAAAAAATTTAAACCTTTTTAATAAAATCACAATATACAAAAAAATCAATAATCTGCGATACATGTTTAAAAAATGCTATAAAAAACGACCTTCTCACTGCAAAATATTCGGTGAGAAGGTCGACGATAGCTGGCTTACGAGTAACTGTACCATTATATCAAATTTAATACCAAACTGCGCTGAACACTCAAACGTCTGTATATGAAAAAATTGTAAATGCTCTGTAAAATTATACTTCTGTGACCATGAATTTTCAAAATATTCCAATAGTGGAAAACGCGGCCAGATGCCAGTATAATATTGACCTAATGCGATGTGTTTCATCTTATTGATGTGTCTACGTTATTAATTTAAGATTTGGAAAAAATGTCGGTAGACTTACAACGAAGTTGTTTCCTACAAGTATACTTAAGTGAAGATATACAAGTTAACTTAAGTGAAGTAAATATGGCATAACAATTACAATAACAACAATGTTTTAAGTGCTATCTACGTAGGTATTGGTTAATCTCATTTTTATCGTATGATAAACAAACCGGCTACATTTACATACAAGTCTTGTCTCGTGGTAAACATCTCACCACCGCGCTTAATAAAATCAGTCTAATAATATCGACGCCATCATATTGCCGTGTTTGTGCAGAAAATGACTGAATTAAAGGTAAGTAGGAATTCAATTTTTAATAGCTTTATTTAGAGGCCCGATTCTTCAATCTGACCTTTTTCTTCGATAAGTAACCTACAACAAAAACTGTTCTTATTTCAAATGAACAACCCTAAACTTCTTATCCATTGAAAAATCACTGTTATCTATTGTATAATATTGTTTGATCAGTATCTCTCTGGGTTTGGCTCTGAGTTCACCTCTGAAGATCCGCGGAGGCCTGGTGCCCTCCCAGTGGGACAGAACAACCCTCAGCGCTGTCCTTACGGCCTTTATGCAGAACAGCTGTCGGGGACCGCGTTCACTGCACCAAGGGCTGACAATAAACGATCTTGGTTATATCGGTAAGGTTTACCTACTTTACCATGACACTTGATGAACTGGCGAGGACTTGCCTCATTACTTGTTTTTACAGTAGAGCAAAAAAAACTGAATTGGAATGTTATCACAGATTAGCTCAAACTTGCAGTTTAAACCACTTTTGAAGCAAAATATTCTAATCTTATATAGATGTGGGCTTAGAGAGTACGAAATCATGAAAAAAAAAACATATATAACTTATTACCGTTCCCAAAAGTGAATTCGGCTAATAACACAATCTAAATTATTCCAGGATCCGCCCATCTGTAATTCATAAGCCGTTCCAGAAGTTCGATGTTGCCAAACATTTGACTCACAATTGGGATGAGCAGGAACCGGATCCAAATCAGGTAGGTAGGCGCATCTCCCTTTTATATGTAAGTACCTACTTATACTAGCGACCCGCCCTGGTAGTACTTATACAGGTAAGTAATTTAATGTAGTAATAAAATTTAAAAGGAGTAAGCGCAGAAGCAAACAATCAGATTGAACATAGACGAGACAAACTGACAGTTGATTTTCACTATGACCTTTTGAAAAAAAAACAATTTTCCAGTCCCGCTGGCTTCCCTTCGATATCCCGCGAGCGGAGCAAGCCGTGGACTTCGTGTCTGGTCTCCACACGGTGTGCGGAGCTGGTGACCCTCGCTCCCGCAACGGCATCGCTATACACGTGTACTTGTGTAACACGTCTATGGATAAGAGCGCTTTTTACAGCAGTGATGGAGACTTGCTCATAGGTAAAGTATACCTATACCTATGTACCTATTAAAATAAATAAACTTAAGGTCACATAGATCTATTATTCCTCTCTGTTTATTAGTATTGTTCAAATATTTATTCGCTAGAGGCGCTGGCTTGGTGCTTGGTTTTCTCTACTTATTATAGTCTTTTAAAATGAAATTCCCCAAATTACCCTGAAAATCGATGCCTCACACTATACTATAATTTACAATAAAATTAAGTTTACAATTTTGGTTCTTCTTAGTTCCTCAACAAGGAACGCTGAAGATAACAACAGAGTTCGGTATAATGACGGTGGCACCCAACGAGATAGCGGTCATTCAGCTCGGCATGAGATTTGCTGTTACTGTAGATGGCGCTACCAGGTTTGTATTATATCACCCAATCATACGCCCATTGCTCTAACTGGGGCTTTTTACCCCTACCATGTAACAACATAATGGATAGACGCTAACGACTATATGTAGTAGTACTTAAACTCATATGGTACCTAAAGAATAACCGAAAGAAACGCTCACAATGTCGTTATTGCGCAGCGCCTCTCGCGGAATACTCATGAAACTAATTTCTAATATAAAAATATATTTACATTCAGGGTGTTCACACGGGTACTAAAAATTACGGTCTCCTCACGATGTTTTTCCTTATCGAAAGCTCAAACTTATAGGACTCGAAACCACAACCTTTGTTACAATATTCGACGTCACATCCACAAAGCTATCATCGCCTTATACATATAAGTACCTAGTTTTTGCATATTACTCAATTCACCTCATGAGTAGTTGACGACTTTCTTTTTTTAATTATTACTAATAATATTGGTAACAGGCCAATTGTTGTAAGGATATTGTTACAGGGGATATATATTGGAAGTATTCGACGGCCACTTCAAGCTGCCCGACCTGGGCCCTATCGGCGCCAATGGACTCGCCAACCCGAGGGACTTCCTCACGCCAGTCGCACATTACTTTGATGAAGAGATTCCTGGTATATAATAATTTATAGTTTATATGATGACTAAGTACCTACACTATCTTCCATAAGCGGCCGCTAGAAGGCTAACCGTGGAACGTAAGACCGAAGTTTAAAACGTCGCCATTAGTGTTATGCCTGTTTGTGTGTATGAAGATGGCGAGTTCGAATCCTACAATGAGCTTAAGCTTTCGGTGAAGGAAAACATCAAAAAGACACCATAGCACGGTGGTAGGTTATTACCGCCTGGCTGGCTACCACCCTCAAGTTGAAAATCTTTCGCCAAGCACTTACCGGTTCCCTTCTAGGCTTTGTGTGCTTACCACCGTCGGCCATATCATCACTGACCACGTGACCGAGATTGTGGTCAAACACAGGCCTATACCTATATAGTAAAAATCTATATATCTCACTAAAATTAAAAATTTCGAGAAACCCCTGAGTCCACTAGAAAGAGGTGATGATCTTCAAACGGCTGAGCGGATTTTCTTGAAACATAGCTAGAACACTCTCAATTAAGACACCTTTTAAATAAAAAAAACAGAATCAAAGTCGGTTCATCCGTTCAGGAGCTGTCCACAGATAAACACACAGATACACTATTTTTCGTCGGGGGTTGAAAATCTCACGGAGTTTCGATTCTTTACAGGATTTAAAGTCATAAGTAAATACCAGGGGCACCTGTTCGTGGCAGAGCAGGGGCACTCCCCATTCGACGTGGTCGCGTGGCACGGCAACTACGTGCCCTACAAGTACGACTTGAACAGGTTCATGGTCATCAACGCTGTCTTATACGACCACTGTGTAAGTAGTTTGTTTCTAGAGGAAAGTAAAACTATCCTGAGAATGTCTGAGGCCCAGTAACATTTACGATCCGGTCAGCAGCTAACCTCGTTGAAACTGATCTTGAAAGACTTCCGTGATGTATACGTCTCATCATCAATATTTAAGAGCTTGGCTCTTGTCGGTGTAGCTTCTTCCATTCTTCCCTATTGTTTGCACGACGTCCAGTAAGTACTCGTTGGGCAGGTGGAGTTAGGACCTCTTACTTCCTACCAACCATGGGTACCTACAATTTGTCTAGCCAAGCACCTTCTGGTGTTCCGACAGCTGAACTTGAGTGCCAGTTCCCTTTTAGACTACTATCGGCCACATCATCACTGACCACGGTTAGATTGTGGTCACAGGTCTATACATAATAAAAAACAAAACTCTGGCACTGCGAAAATAAATGTTCTACAAAAATGCAACGTGACAAAGTGTAGTGTAGTCAATATAACGCCCAGAAGCGCCGCATAAACAAATAGGTACCTATATACAATTTAAATGGTAAACATGCTTATTGATAATGAATTATTTAATGGCATGCGTTTACTGCTATCAGTAGGTATACTAGTGGAATTCTAGCATGTTGACATTTGCGTGTAGGTAGGTACATTGTGCTGGAATTCAATTGGGCTAATTGACAATAACTATATCCATTTTCTATGTAGATACTGTGCGATACTTATAATATGCTTTCATCACGAACACTGGAATAACACAATTAGTTAATTAGAAATTGGAACCTAACTTACCTATTGCTTCAAAAATATTAGTCTATAATATAACCTATATTATGCGTAGGTAAAAGGAAAGTAAGTATGTAGTTAACAATATTATAATTGTTATTAAAATCGGTAAATAATAATGAGTAAACAAAATAATTAACGATTGCTCACTTTAGGGAATTATGATACGAGTAATAAACAATGAACCACAAACTAATTTAATGCGTGGGGATACCTGTGACGTAACAGCTACATAATAGGGTAGTTTACTGACATATCAAATCAGCTACTTTTTAATTAATGTCAAAACGATAGTTTATATGGAATTTTGTATGAAATACTAACCTAATGACGTCATAGTTTCACAGCATCAAATGATCTACTCTTAGTGGTTCTACTGGTAATTAATAATCATAAAAAGCATTAAATGTACAACAGATTTGATGTTTCCACGTGTTTTTAGATGTTTTATGCATTGGTTAGTGTTTGGTCATTTATTTTTGACACTGTAAACTAGCCTATTAAAAGCAATAATAATATGTAAAAGCAAACTCATTTAGAAGTAAATAGGTATGTCGACAAGCTTCGCATCTGCTTCGCATTGT
The DNA here is from genome assembly GCA_963555595.1 of Tethea ocularis. Lineage (NCBI taxonomy): Eukaryota > Metazoa > Arthropoda > Insecta > Lepidoptera > Drepanidae > Tethea > Tethea ocularis. Next base: position 3,514,712 of record OY741970.1, on the reverse strand, counting down.
AAAAGGGAACACAGGGAAAGAAAATTTATTGGATGGTTTTCATAAAACACCTAAATATGTTGGTCTTAGTTTCCAAAGAAAACGTATCTAAGTAGTTACTAGGTTTTTAAAAACCCATTAAACACAGAAACACGTCATTCTTTAAAGATATCCGTAAGTTCATTTTTTACCTTACTCAGGAGGAGTTGGCGATGTTACAAATGGTATATATCCGCAAAATTTATATCGTCGATGTTCTGCGTTGATCTCTCTGTAAATCAATCAGTAACCTGATCCACTAACTAATTGACTCACCTAGCCCTAAAAACCTGAAATATTGCAAGGATCGCGTGAGCCCGCCGGCGGAAAGCTAGTTTTATTAAATCTACCTACCTACAGATTTAAGTCCATAATAAATTCTATGTAGTTATGTACCTCATTGTCTAATAGTTATTGGTACTTATTTAAATTCTTAATAAAGATGTAAGTTGGTGCTTATTTAGGATCCTTCAATCTTCACCGTGTTAACGTGCCCCTCGACGAAGCCAGGCGTAGCTGTCGCAGATTTCGTCATCTTCCCACCGAGGTGGTCAGTCCAAGAGCATACATTTAGACCTCCTTACTATCATAGTAAGTATCCTAAAATTATCTAATTTTAAGCTTTAGGTTTATCAACAATTTTGAGCATGCTCTTATCTGTTTATGTGAGTAAGCAGTCAAAAGTTATATTTTTTCATTACATTCGCAAAGCAGTCCAGCATACGAACTCATTAGTATCAAAAGGATTAAAGACAATTGGTAGTTGGTGACAATGGTTAGTGTAAAAATTACTCGCTGAGGACAGGATTCGAACCTGCGCGGGTATAACCCATTGGATTTCAAGTCCAACTCCTTAACCACTCGGACACCTCAGCTGTGAGTAACAATTGCGAATACATCGTGTCGTGTCGATTTTTATATACGTACCTAAATGTTTTTATTACCGCTTTCTTGTGTAGAAAGTCTAGTCTAGCCTCAATAAAACACCTATTAAAACTCCATGTACCTATACTATTAGGTAGAAAAGACCTAATGCAATTAATGACTAATAAACTTGCCGAATTAACTCATGCATTGACCCATTAGTTTTTGTACTTCTTGGTATAGGCCTCTCCTCCAAAAAACCTGTTCGCTTACACGTCGATCTTATTATAACTATCTAAAAATAAAAGATGGGACTAATAACAGTAATAATAGAAAGAAAAAAAATACCACGTATCGCTGAGGACAGGACTCGAACCTGCGCGGGTATAACCCATTGGATTTCAAGTCCAACTCCTTAACCACTCGGACACCTCAGCTGTGTGTAGTTAAGGTGAATGCATAATGCTGTTAATATCATGTACCTACTCAGTTATTATTTTCTTATGTGTTATGTTTCATGACAGTTATAACAGCTGAGGTGTCCGAGTGGTTAAGGAGTTGGACTTGAAATCCAATGGGTTATACCCGCGCAGGTTCGAATCCTGTCCTCAGCGATATAGAAAATTTTAGTTTTATTAAATTAAAGCTAATTTACATTATAACTGTCATGAAACATAACACATAAGAAAATAATAACTGAGTAGGTACATAATATTAACAGCATTATGCATTCACCTTAACTACACACAGCTGAGGTGTCCGAGTGGTTAAGGAGTTGGACTTGAAATCCAATGGGTTATACCCGCGCAGGTTCGAATCCTGTCCTCAGCGATATAGAAAATTTTAGTTTTATTAAATTAAAGCTAACTTACATTATCCTATACCTAAGGAAATGAAACGTTCAGATTTCAGAATATTTGTTTCTACTATTATTCCAAAGTCATCTCGGATTCAGTCACTCTTAAATTCTGTTTAACAGAGTGTAATGAGCCAAATTATAAGCTGATTAGTACACAATAAAATATTGCTACAGGATACTTATTTACTGTCTGTTTTAATTTTCGCCTTATAATTCACACGTTTACACTGATACGACATACGAGTTTAGGCTTTTCTTTGTAATCCGGCGACTAAACATGTCATCACAAACCTTTGTTGCAATCTACCTTCAGCGCACTTGTGTAAATAGATTAGACAAATTGTAATAAATTATAATTACTTTCTGTTCATCCGTACGATGTATTCAGTCTGTTATTCACAGCTGAGGTGTCCGAGTGGTTAAGGAGTTGGACTTGAAATCCAATGGGTTATACCCGCGCAGGTTCGAATCCTGTCCTCAGCGATAAATATTTCTTTTACTGCTTTTCTTCATAAGAACAACCCAAGGTATTTTATAGATTAAATTGATTCATAGAGCTCGATATCTATAGGTAGGTACTAATAATAAAGCTGAAGTTTGTTTATTTGAATGCGCTAATCTCTGGATCTACCAGACGGATTCGAAAAATTCTTTCAACTCGAAAAACTCATAGGAATTTACATTATCCCCGATGTAGATTCCTATGAGTGAGAGCAAGTTTTAAATAAAGTTCCCGTTTTCATCAAGATTAATTATGGTTGCTACTTATATTGGCTCCCATAGTACCCAATTCACAGCTTCATCAACCACGAATCTTTTTTTTCCGAGGAAATTGCATGAGCGAGTTTATGGGGCTGATCGTCGGTTCTTATGAAGCAAAAGAAGGAGGTTTCCTCGCTGGTGGAGCATCCCTGCACTCCATAATGACGCCACATGGACCGGACGATAAGTGCTTCAACAATGCTTCTCGCGGGGAACTGAAGGCTGAGAAGATCGCTGTCGGTACTCAGGTTCGAATTACTATTTATACCAAATTTATACTGAACCTATAAAAACCGACGACGCATGGCAAATGCAAAATGCGATCGAGTTACTGAGTTCTAGGGTATCTAGGGACAGCTCACTAAGGTCTTGTTTAAATAAATACGCAAATTACTGTAATTTTTTACGGGTATGCATCTAAATCGATTTTGATGACATGCATGCATGGCGGGTGATACTATGGGAAACGTAGTAGTATTTATATAATTACTTATTTTATTATATGGAACAAAAATACTAACATCACACCGCGAACACGACTCCAACAAACAAATATTAATTCATCGTTTGATCCTTTATGAACTTTGTCTGACTCAGTCCAATGTCATTTTAGCTTCGTTTATTTTTAATAAGCAGTCGACTTCTAAATAAGTTTTTGTTAATTAAGTTTCATCATATACTTAGTTAACATTTTTTTTTTAATATATAGCATATTTTTTAATTAATTATGAAAGTAGGTATATACGAACCAATAGATGTGATCTCGGAACTTGTTTGGCTGTAACCAGAATTACAAGTTATCTAGAAAACCTACAAAAAGTGCCACTTACACTAGATAGGTCTGTAGGTACATATAACAATAGTTGATAGAAGAAAATCAAGTGAATAAGGTACTCAATAATCTAAAATAACGATATTGATTTAATTACCTACTGTTTTAGTATCTGGATACCGACATTTCTACTAAATATGTTAATTAAGATATACATTCTCTAATCATTATTCAACAGGCGTTTATGTTCGAGTCGTCGTTAAGCATGGCCATCACGAAGTGGGGCGCAGAAACCTGTCAGAAGTTGGACGCAAAATACTACGAGTGCTGGCAAAATCTACCCAAATTGTTCTCCGATAAGCTCGATATGTAAATATTATTGATTGTGTGTATACTTACTTTGATTTTATTAAAAGACTTTACGTATGATTGTGACCAATAAAAATTACAATAGATATAAAAATTTATTAAAGTTACCGTAAATCCTTATATTTTCGATTAAATTCTTGTGAAATACATGACGAACATTAGAAAAGGCACAACAATTGTTAGTGAAGGCACTAAACGTTCACCACTGCTATAATGCAAAGAGTTCACTGCATAAGCTTGTAAAAGACCACACTCAACATTCTTCTTTAATACAGACGTATCCCTGGAAATTCGAATCATGAAACAGTTCATTCCCGGCGTCACTTTTATAGATGGCCCTTTAACTTGTAAGGCATCGACCACTGTAGTTGTAGTAGTGTCTCCGTTAGCGCCGTGTTGTACGTTCACAGTTGTTATAGTTTTCGACTCCACTTGTTGATTAGGATTAGTATCCACTTCCAAAATAAAACTCGACATTAATTTGCAATCGATGCGAGTCTCTTCATACTCCCCGTTCTGTTTGCTGATTCCTAGTTTACATATTTCGCCGGGCCTCGATCTGTATTCTCTGCTGGAATCGTATCGGTAATTACTGGACGTGGCTGACATTCGCCCAAGGTTGTACAAAGCGAGACCGGCTAACAAGTTGTCGAACCTGCTTCCAGAATCTCTATATTGGTAAACATAAACAGGAGGAGCCGCGCTGTACACGGGATGGGAGCTGACACCGCCGTAACTTATGTGCTGAGGAGGGCTGTAGTGGTAGTGGTTGTGTACCTCTGTTTTGTGTGCATAGTAGGTGCTATGTGGCTGATTATAGGACCGATAATTTTGACGATTGTTTCCAGAGTATCCATTAGAATGTGGATACGTGTGTGATCCTCCCGTAGACGTACCAGAATATCCAGTGGAATGCGGGTAAGAATGAGAGCCGCCTCCCGTTCGGGATCCACCATATCCTCTTCCGCTACCAAAACCTCCCCGAGCGGTCACTGACGAAGAGACGAGAAGCAACAATACAAAGTGGAACGGCCACATGGTTCCGACGCAAGCGGCAAAACAGGACTGACAAAATGAGTGTACCATGATAAGCCGACCCACAGCCGACCGCACTCCCCGTCGCGCGGCACGTCACAAAACAATCTCATTATCGGGATGGACATTGAATGATAAAAATATAGGCCTGTTGGGCGGGAACCCACCCCGCCCCGTCATTTAGTAGTTTCGTGCTTACAAACTTGACTACTTTTTTAATTATAAAGGAAAATTTGCAGAATGTGTAGTTTCTGCCTTTCAATAATAATTTTGCATTTGTTTTTGCTTACTGGTGCAGTATTGATAAAGACTACCTATGTATAGTTATTCAAAGTTTCTTCTTATCTTATATTTTAAGCCTATTATCTACTTATAACAAAAAAAAAATATTTTTGTCGGGAAAAACCTTTGGAATTATTCGCGTTTTTGTAAGGGAGTGTTCCTTTGTTATGGCTGAACCTTGAGCATGACGTCAACGGGCGCGGTATTTACACCGTAAACAGGTTGCCGGACGCCAACATATTATTATTAACAGGGTGACATATACCTACAGGGAGAAGACCATTCGTTCGAGACACACACTCTAAATTTGCCAGGGTTCTCTAAAACAACACACTTTTTACGACAGTTTTAATCATAAAATTTAATTATAAGAGCTTAATATTACATTCAATTACTGAAATAACTATAAAATACCCTCGGTCAGTCGTGTCACCATCTCACCATTATCAGAGCTTCTCTCACTATAAATGATCCAAACTTTTGTAGACATGTAACTAACAAATGCAACATATGTATGATGTCACGACAATTACGTCTACCACTTGCATTACAGGCATTTACATAATTATCTATATTACATAGGTTAGTTTCATTCTGTACATAATAAAAATGCTTCATAGTTGTCTAATAAACCATATTCACTGTCGAATTCGTCTTTACGTAAATGACGTATAAATAAAATCATACAATCAATAAAGCTATTATACAACTATGATCATAAAAAAGATAATAATTTACAAAATAAAATCACTGTTTTTCAATACAATTAAATAGTTATATCCATACTCCGTACTAATATTATAAATGCGAAAGTAACTCTGTTTGTATGTATGTTTGTTTGTTACCTTTTTCACGGCTTAACGGATCGTAGTGAAATTTGGCAAGTAGATAGATTATATCTTTCGTCTCAAAAATAATCTTGAAGGGGGTGAAATAGGGGTTGAAAGTTTGTATTTGCAATCCATAATTCCTCAAGTTAGGGAACTGATAATTCACGTATGTATTTAAACTCTATTGCAAAATCACCCCTAAAGAAGTTAGGGGTTGAAATTATGAGATATTCTTTGTAATTAAAGTATATATTATACCAGTTATCACATAAATGCGGACGAAGTCGCGGGTAACAACTAGTTTAATATAATTTTGTCGTGAAAGAAACCCTCCGTGTCACATCATGACAATTGCAACAAACATGCTCCTCGTGACTTGTGGGATAAAGGGGGTAGGGGTGGGGGAAATCATAATAAATTAAAATATGGAATTTCTCACAGCTAGTGTCTGTACTAGGAAATTAAATATTGAAAGACACTTTGTTTTTCATGTGGTTCATATCCACTAAATTGCATGAAGGAAGAGCAAAGTCTCTCTCCAACTTAGTTAGCAATAATATTAACTTGGATTCAAGAGTGAGATTCTTGTGCATATAAACCACTAGTAATAGAACTTTTTGAAGTGTGTTCCATTGACCTACTGAATTAAATCTCTTAAAAATATATATATATTAATGAATCCTTTGATTATCTCAACCATGTTGTAGAGATCAAAATTCTACTTTCATAGTAATGATATATTTTATTTCTTCGAAATATTGTTGTTCCTTTTTTTCGTCTAGCTGTCCTAGCTGGCATGCAATGGTGTTCCTGGGGTCCAAAGTACCTTATGTCCAATACCTGGACCTAAAGTTTTTCAAAATCTATGTTACGAACTTTTAGGATCCAACTTCTTGTTTATAATTTCTGTTCACGAATGGACAAAGGAATATTTTTAACTCACGAACGCGGTTAAAGTCGCAGGTCACAGTGGACTAAGTGAGACGGAATATAACAAAAAAAAAACATCATTGTTTATTTCCTAAGAATCTTGACCCTACTTCATAAATCGCCATTCTTGGAAGTTATTTTATTGTAGTTTTTCTTTTGTTTGCGTTTTGCATCCATTATGGTTCTAATCTAAAATAATCTATGGTTTAATCTAGGGTAGGGTCGGTCAACGACACGAGCAGAAAATCAAAAGATTTAATCATGTTTACATTTCAGTCGTAATTGACACTACTTTGGTTGTGGCAGTTTTAGCTATTTACAATTATTTTGTATGGTTGGTTTTTGTTTCCATAGCTGAGTGTAAGAGGCGCTTATCTATGTATTGCGCCCCGCATTTTTAGACAAACAAATTTCGTGACATAAGACACATTTCTTTTTAATCGGTACGCCCAATTTAACTTTTAAAAACCTAAAACTGAGATCTTTGCACAGTTAATCAAACACGAATGTGGGTCAGTAGGGTATAATAATTTGTTGCGAAATTAAATAATTCACCACTAACACTTGGACACCATAACATTTCTATCTTTGAACCGAGATATCTCGCACGCATGAACCTTAAATTGTGGACATGAAACGAACGAGTCAACTATAGTCCGATTAACTTACTAACTGAAATTTACTGTTATGTTTCGATCTTCATTTCAGCGGCGAGTGTGAAAACATCGAATTAATATTTTCCTGCCTACACCTAAGTAGTTAGTACGTAGTTTATTTTGAATTAATTAATACTGGATATTTACGATAAATAGTAGTATATATGTCAATTCATCAACATCTATTTCAATTCTGAAACTAGGTACTAATATTTAAAACATTTATAAGAAACTTTTCACAACTTGATATATGAGTGATAGTAAGACTGAGTAAATTGTTAATATTTGACTTGCTACAAATACATTTATGAAGTATGTAATAAAGATTATTTTCGTATATTAGAGACACCCTATCCTACCAAGTTAACATATTTTTTTAAATATTTCCAATATGAATGACACATCACAAAATCGTGAGCTATTGAAAACAAACACATAGGTATCTATAAATTGCAGTTTGTAGTTTCAGTGTAAGTTTTGAGCATGGCAGTCATGAGAAGTTAAAATAACAATTAAGCTGGAGTTGCTGCAGAGATTCCCGATATAATTATTAGCGCAAAGACAAGACATATTGGATAATGATCAACATATTTCGATTTCAGATAAGAATACCAGCTAAAATGATATAAGTTTTAGATTATGTGCCTCCAAAACTGCAATAGCACTTGCAGTATTACTACCGAGTCACTGATCAGTTCACTAGAGATGCACAGATACAGACACTGACACTGACACACACAGAGACAGAGCCACACAGTTCACGTTCAGGGCAGGAGCGTGGTGGAGTCGGGTAGAGGCGCACACGCACGAGTGGGAGCGGGCGACCGCGTCGGCTAACCGTGGTTGACATTCACACCAGACTCCAGCTCTGAGGCCGGCGTCTCCGGCTCCTCGTCGTTGTATATATTCTCCGCCATTTGCCATACCTGACAACAAAATGAAGGTTGTTATTTCAAGAATAGAAAAAGAAAAACCAGCCAAGTGCGAGTCTGACTTGCGCACCAAGGGTTCCGCGCAGATAAGTTGGGTTGAAGGGCAATCACTAATACTTAATAGAAAACTCTTACTGCAATTGTAAATTTCGAATCACAATTTTTATCATATCACAAGTCGCTAGTACATAATAATATACGAATAGTATATTACGCGTGTTAAGTGAGGTGGGTGTGTGGTACTTAGTGTACAAACCTGCATAATATTATCTTCAGAGACAGAACAGATGACCCAGGGTTCATTAGGATTCCATGAGAAATCTGATATCTTGGCTGTGTGTCCTCCGTGAATGAACAGTAGTTCTGGTGGTCCATCTTCTGCATCCTCTGCTGTTTGCTCTTCACCGATCTTTGACAGGTCCCACACATGGAGTCTGATAATAGAAACATTGTTTTTAATGTTAGTGAAAACAATTTAAAGTGTAATAGCAAGCCTAATAATTGGTATATTTACCCTTTGCTTAGGGTATTGTGAGAACTGAAATATAAATTCAATTTTAATTTTATTTACACTCAAAAAATTAATCCATAATATTGAAAATGTTCAAAAAAATTCATTGATTTGGAAGCGTCATAATTAGTCACATTATGTTTTTTAATTATCAATCATCATTTCAGTTTATTTGTTATACAGTATGATTTGTACCACCATTTGTAATGCAGTGCGTTAAGGGATGTAAGTGCTTGTCAATATGAATAAATTTTACCATGTGACCAACTCTGAAAAAACGAAAAAACTTTCAAACTTTTCATACTTTTGATCGAGTAAGGTTGATGTTATGTAATTTCAGACTGGGCTTTATAGTAAAAGTGGTTCATATTGAGTACTTCCATCCCTTAAAGCACTGCAGGTTAATTCATCCTGTATAAAACTGTACATACTTATTTTCTTTATTACATAATTTTTTACTAGCTTCCAGGTACATCCAATTGGGTCAATGTCAGGGTCAATGATCTATCTATATGGAAAAATAATAGGATCACCTTCTGTCAGTGCCACTGCTAGCGAGGATGGTCTCATTGTGCGGTGACCACTGCACTTGGAAGATCTCGTCTTTGTGGGACTCGAACGAGTGGAGCTTCAGTTTAAGGTTGCGTAAGTCCCATAGCGCTACCTGCAATCATACCTGTATATTAATATGAGAACATCATAATTGTCGCACCCTTAGAGTAAGTTCCCTATTTGTGCTTGCTTACCATTTTCGTTCGAGACTAGCGAGATATAGGATGGGGTGGATTGGAGGGCTGTGGAGGCCTTTGTGTCAAGGGGACGAGCTGATCAGGGGAATGAATAATTTATACTACTTTGTATTTAATATTTGTACTATATAACTAAATTTGTATTACTGTTTAGTAATAAAGGCTTGAAATTGAACCATTTTCGTTCACATCGTCACTTGCTATGAGATGGTCGTTAGTCAAAAACTAGCTCTCACTGACAATCTATACTAATAATAAAGCTGAAGAGTTTGTTTGTTAGAACTCACAAATCTCTGGAATTACAGGTCCGTTTTGAAAAATTCTTTCACTAATAAGAAGCTACATTATCCCCGAAGGTTGGCTATTTTTTTATCCCGGGAACGCGAGTAAAACCGCGGGGAACATCTAGTAAATTATAAAAGATTGTTGATAGGCTTTCCAAATGAGCGAAAGTTAATTGAACATGCAATGCATAATGACGTCTTATTTTTTTGATGACCCATGATTCAATATAAACTTGACCATGTAAGGCCTGTATTTATAGAACGAGAATAGATTATGTTAATTAATTGAAAATAAATCTTATGTTATGGAGCCAAGTTCCAAATTCTTCTGTTTTAATCTCAACTCAAAAATTGACTGGAATTCTAAACCTCAATGAACATTTAAGCATCTCAATTCATGAGCTAAAAATTATGAGAATAAAATATAAATAAATATCAAACTAAGCAGAGCTTGAACTATGGAAACCAGATAACTGATATACTACATAAACTCCTTTTTTTTGTAAATACATACTTATATAGATAATTACACCCAGTCAAAGGCGACCAGTGGCGTAATAGGTGGTGTCTTAACCAACTGCGCTAACTGGCTTGTCGTCAGAATGTAACGTCATAGCCCGGCTTTTAAGTAAGGTAGGTAGCAAAGCCTCAAATTAAATATATATTTTTTTTTATTGTGAGGTTAACAATAATGAAAGACACTTACGGTTTTGTCGGCACTTCCAGTGGCGAGTATGAACTCGGAATATGGATTGAAGCTGAGACAGTTGACCTCCGCCGTGTGGGCGTCCACAGTGTGAGATGGTTTTGAAGTGTTGTTACATCTGTACAAAAACATGGCATCATCATATCAACCGAAAGTCATCCACTGCTGGACAAAGGCCTCCCCCAAGGATCTCCACAATGGCCAGTCTTGCTCTACCCATGTCCAGCTCACATCATTATGATTATTGTAATTATTTTATAAGACATGAAATGTCACAATAGCTTTGGAATTGAATTAGAGTTCTTTGTTTTCGATATCACATCACTTGAAAACACCAACAAACATTATGGTATAGAATTATGTGTAAACTAAGTTATTTGATACTGTATTATAGAATATAGTAGCAGAATAAATGAATATGATACCTGGTGTCCCATATCATGAGCTTCTGATCATCAGCTACAGAGCCAAAGAGAGACTCGTGCAGTAAGTGCCACGCCACATCCTCCACCACGGCGGTGTGGCCCGTGAACACGGACTTGGCTTCAATCACGCGGCCTTCCTTAGGCGTTGCGTTAATGTCCCACAAGCAGATTGTGTGGTCATCACTGGCGAGTTTATACAATTTTGCTGATTTAAAATCAATATAAAACAATACAATATAAGGAGTTGTCACAATCTGAGTACAAGCAACCAAAATAAGTGACAACTTTTTACATTTATTTCAATATTAATGCTAGCTGAATGACAGGTGTTATTCAACTTTGTTAAATTATGCATGATATCCATTTGTTGTTTTGATAATTTATTCCATTTTTTTACTGAAATGTTTCCTTCAATTATAATAATAAATATATCACTTTACAATACACTCCCTGTCTTAGATAAAGCTTTGTCAATTACTATTATTTGTAGGTACCTATTATTTTGTTCAGGAATACATTTACCTGGCTGAAAGCAGATAACCATTGAGATTGGGGTTCCATGATAAACCATAGCCTTCCTTCTGGTGACCACGCAATCTGTAAAGACAAGAAAATATTTTATTGTCAATAAATAATTTCTACTTCTAATGCTTTTACCCCAAAAAACGTGAGTTAATCCATTTAGGCAGTATTAGAAGACTATTACACTAAGTATTTATTTACCTAAGATCAGGGTGACACTCTCCCGATGGCTCGGGCTTGGAGGGGTGCTTAGTGTAGTCAAAGACCAGGACATCTGAAGAGGGTGTTTTGGTGGCGATCACGCAAGGGTTCTGTGGCATGTAGCGCGCGCGGTTCACTTCACCTTCATGGTTGATCTTTATCTCTATGTCTATCTTGCCTGATACAGAGCCAAAGCCACCAAATTCTGTAAAAATAATGTTTGTTTCTCAAATTATTTAGTAACTAGCCATCCCCTACATTCTAAAGATAAAAACTATCCTTTAGCATTCAAGAATAATGCAGCATCTTAATAGTGTTTTTTTTTTAATTTAATCAGTGGTTGGTTAGGTATGTTAGGTATTCATCTCAATAAAATTTTAGGTTTTGTGTTCTTACTAGTGTAATGGGACTAATTCTGTTGTATACAAAATAAAGTAAATTATTATTCTAATTTTATCTCTTTGTTATAAAAATCTAGAGACCCGCCCTGGCTTAAACGGCTTTTCTGTACTATAATATGCATGTATTATACATATAAACCTTCCTCTTGAATCACTCTATCTATTTAAAAAAACGCATCAACATCTGTTGCATAGTTGCAAACATCTAAGCATACATAGGGACAGACAGATGGGAAGCGACTTTGTTTTATACTATGTAGCAGTGGCGAGGGGTGAAATGATATCTAGGGTAAGTTGCTCATAAAACACCGATAATTTGATGATTATTTAAAATACTTCAAAATAAAAATTAGAATGTCTGTATGGAAGTATTTTGCTATTCTTTGGGTGCAAGCTTATTAGTTTTCGTAATATTTAAAAACACATTAAATTTATTGTACCTTGGTACTTTGAAACAATGAATCTGTGGGGCTGGGATTTCTAGAAGGTAAGCCGATGGAAATCGGCTTGTATGGACCCTTTGCCACTGCTATGTAGTGAGTGATAGTGATATAAGAAATTTAGTCCTGTCAAAATACTACAATTCCTTGTTTCAATTTGAATTTAATTGCAATGTGAATTAATCACAATTATTTACCCATTAATGACCATCAGCATAGCATCTAACATGACAGCTTTAATATGTAAGTTACAAATTATTTAACTTACCACCCTTATCATTATCATAATGACTGGCATCAAACTGTGCATCTTCATTGGGAAGCTGAACACTGGCAATTAATAGATGATTCTGCTCATCTGATGTGTGTGTACCCAATATTAATCTGCATAAGGAATAAAATAAGTGTTAAGACACTGTAACATTACAATTTTATAAATTACTCTAGCTATACCTGTCCATCATTCCAAATGAACGTAATATATTCAATTTGTCTTAGGGCTATAGGATAATAAGATCTTCTACTTTGACTATGTGATATGGACATAGTTGCACAAGGCAGAAATAAGAAATATAATAATTTAATGTTACTAACTATAGGTACTAATTTCAGGTATTAATTACAACTATAATGTTGTTATACAAAAACAGCCATTGTTTTGCTTTATGCTATTTGTGATCAGGAACACCAACCATTGCTAAGTTTGATTGATAGGATCAGAATTCGATGACTATACCTGTGGACAGAGTAGTCCTTCCCTTCGGGCCTGGTGACATCTGGGAGCCACTGCGCCGTCAGTGAGGGCCACTCCAGTGCATGTGTCATCACCAAGTCATATAAAAACGGCGTGTTCTTCTTCCATATTTTGTACTCCTCGTTGATAACCCTCTCCTCCACAGCGTCGTCGAATGTTTCTAAAAAAAAATGACAAATACAAATCCATGATTCCTTCTGATAACCAAGAAACTACTAGCTGTCAAGTTATAAAGCCCGACTTCATAACAATGTATAAAAAACAAAGCATATTTATTATTAATTACCTCCATCTCCTTTGTCACCCATTTTATGTTTGGAGTTATAAGTTTTCTTTGTCGGAAAGAAAGTAAGTGACGACAAATCAGCAAAACCGACCGGCCCGTAAAGGCGCCAAACAAAAATCTTCAGCGGCGTTGCTACTTGCTGTTTCGGTTCGTTTGTGTTCAACAGATAATACATAAACATCCGGTTTTAAGAAACCCACACCCAGTTAATCTTTAAAAGCGACCATATAAAAAACTATAATTTTATTAAGTAAATTAAAACATTGCATTGATTTCAATTATCATAATAAAATAAAAAATAAAATGTTATTAGTCTACAGTAATATATTTGGATAAAAACCACAGTAAAAACGAACAATGAAAGCGGAAGTGCAAATGTTTTGTGATGTAACTAACTACCAGACTCCAGCCAGAGACTCATGCAGGGCTGCCAACTCCCAGAAATTCTTACTCATAAACCTAAAGCTCAAGAGAAAAACCCATAAAAAATCTTCTAAAAAATAATTAATTCAGTAATTTCTACACAATCATTTTTTCAAACATTTTTATTTACTAAACAGAAAAAAACGAATTTATGTTTACTTAAAATATTTCAAACATAATTTCATTTTGATTCAGACTTTTTAAAATCGTTTGTTTGCTACTTCGGTAGCGCTACTATTATATTGTGGTAACGTTCTTGCTGACATTACCCTGACGCTCTATTTGAATATGATTTGAATCCACAGAGAATGACTACATATTTTGAATCTATGGCAATCCTATGAAGCAATGGAATGGAACTAATGGAAGGAAGTGGAAGTAAGGAAAGTCATTGAAGTAATTTGATGAATTTCATTGAAGTTAACAGGTCATCATCAGTTATCATTTGATTTGATTGATTCGACTGTCAAATATGGCTGATGCTGCAGGAGCTCGTCGCGAAGCTCGAAGGCGAAGAATATTAGAAAATTCTCATAATAGGCTTCAACTAATAGCTGGAAAAAAGGAAAATGAGAGTCCCAGAGGTAAACAAATGAAATTCACTCAAAGTGTCATGTAATATACTTAGAATTATAAATTCCAATATTTTTTTTTTATAGTATCACCGATTAGACCCATAATATCTGAAGAAAACTATGAAACTCCTATTGCTTCGGCCAGCACACATCACAACAATTTCTGCATACTCAACGGAACTGTTGTTTCGGAACCAGATACTTATGTATCGTCGTCAACGACCCTCACGAGTCACGATATAGACGCAGCAGGTGACGGGGAAATAACTGAGGAGTTCCCACTACTCGCGACTCTTACAAATCTTACAGTTCCGACGATTCCGCCACAAGAGCCAGTGCCAGCAAAGACACTTATCGTAAAGCTAACGGCAAACAAATACGACGTTGTGTTGTTATCATTATTTATTCAATTGATACACACCTTGTCTTTGATCACATTTGAGGACTCATACTTTTTTCTACCACTTATAATTTATGTGGTTACCAAATTGATATGGTTTCCTACACAAAGTAACTCTAACATTGCCAATGTACTTCTTCTCTTAAATGGTATGCCTGCAGGTAGAGTGCAGAAAATTCTGCTGATTACACAATATGCAGGGGTCATTGCCAGTGATGTCAGTGTTTTTTTGTTCACTACTATCTGTATACAATCGCTATGTCAATTGATGAAGGAGATCTTCATTACATAGTGATTGCTTTGTTTACAATTTGTTATGAGAGCATTATATTGACTGAGCAGTGTCTAACAATAGCTGGCTAGTTAATTGGGATGTGTTCAATTTTCAACCCCATAGTTACGGAAAAGCAATTACTGATTTAATCTTTGACAAATTCTATGTCCATCCATAGAATATAATGGAAGCTACAAAATGTAACTACATTTTGTATTTAGAAACAATATAATATAATAGTAGGTATATTAAAGTTTACCATGAAGTTGAATGTTGAATATGGCCCACTATGTTCCATATTTGATTGCTTGTGCCTTTATACATAAGTGAGGAGTTGTGACATGTGTGCGTTTTAGTCACATATTGCCATTTTTTAGTTTTTTAATTAGAAACAATTTTGTAAATAGGTAACCGCTGGAAAAGACTAGACTTTGATTTTTATAATTTTATTATTTTTACTCTCATTTAAATGCATATTTTTTTCAGTCCTCTGATAAGAATCTGTACCTTTTGTGAATATGATGACCATGTTTAAGCAATAAATTAAGTATTCACTTTTAATATCATTAAGTTGATTTATTATTTATACTACCATTTGACAAAATGTACAGGTCCATCTAGTTCTTATTAGTTAAATTAATAGTGTAATTAAAGTGGCATATGCTCTTAAATTGAACTGATTCAACAAAATAATTCTTTGAAGCAGTAGCCAAAAGACTTATAGATCACATGTAGTATGGTCAACATCTAGGTATGAATAAAAATACCGGATTATTTAATTGGTCTCATATTTGAGTTATTATTAATAGGAATTCCTTATTCTACTCCTGCCAGCAGTTCAGAGCTCCATTCTCACATTACTATGAATGTTAATACCATTGTTATCATTTATGTTTCTATCAGCATTTAATAAAATTAAATTTGTATGGGAACAATATTTCTTTAGTCATGTATGTATGTTCATTCATGTAAATTCTGCATTTATTTTTTTTGTATTTAATATCCCAAATTTTCTAAATATATTATTCTTATTGTACATTGAATAGTTGATTAGCATGCCAAATTAGTAAATTAAAACTATTTTCATGCTTTATATTATGTAAAAAATAGAATATTTTGATAAAAAGTTTGTGAAACTTATAGTTCACTGATCAATGTGATATATTCCATGGCATGTATTGTTATGTAAAATATGATATTGTTATTCTCAGTAATTAATTCCTTTATCTTTGTATAACACCATGATATAACATGTACTTTACAATATACAATGGCAGTCTGTGACTTGTAGAGTAACCTTTTTGAAGTTTTTCTTTTAACTGTTTGAACTTGTTTTGTTTATAATAAAATGTATATTACTGTACTTATCACTGAGTACTTATTGTTTATCGCAATTTAATGGGTTTTAATGGTGTATATACAATTATGTGAATTAAGCTGGTATGTAGATACCATATTATACCAAAGATGCTTGCAGTGTTAGTGTCTTGCTTAACTACTGGCCTAAGATTGCTAATTAAAATTGACCAAATACCTACATTAGGTGCATTCTTTTTTGTAATTTAACCTAATCACGTGTGGCACTTTCTGGCAGGGCCACCATCACGGATCTAAATTCCAAGTCTGTAGCTATTTTGTCCTCGAATAACAGATTTTGTCGCGTCCTGGTTCAAAAGTTATAAGGGTTTTTAGGCCACCTCATCTCAAGAACTAGAGCACCTAGCGAAGATCTGTTTGCTTCCAGAATTTGTCCCTAGTTTGTCCAATTTTGTCCTCGAATATAAGTCATATAATACCTACTAGATCAATGGATAATATCGACATATTAGAACATAAATATTTTTTCACTATCAATCATCCTGTTTTCTGTTCAGTAGGTACAAGTTGTTGTTATGTAAATAGCACCTATTAAAACTGTATATTTCTTCTGAAAAATAATTTATTTAATATTTAGGATATCAGCTTAATTCCAGTTGTAAAATAAAGGTCAATCAATTATAAATAAAAAGATTTATTTTAATTATCTTTTGTAACACCTTTGAAATAAAATTCGTTCTTATAATGTGGGACTTTTCTTGTGTTGTGTGAAAACTTTACCAAGTTTAGGTACTTGGATGTAGGCTGGAATCAATGAGATTAGACAGGTAAATAATCATACGCTTAAATCTTAAAATAATGGATGATATTACTTACTACAGCATAGAATATAGACTTATGGTGGGATATAATATTATAAACGCTATGTTTTGGTATAGGCAATAATATAAAAATATCAAAACATGGTGCAAAGGAAAATAAAAAAAATCTTATTTAAAATATTTTTTATTCTACTATGAAAATCTACTTTATGGTTTACTTAACACAAATTAATGATTACAAAATGGTCAAACATAAAAATGAATTTATTGAAATCAATGTGTGGCTGGATAAGTTGACTTAGGTTGATGTTCACCGACTAGAAATCGGGACCGATAAGTTATAATCGGGCATTTACCACGAATTTTCGTAGGAAAATGTCATCGTAAATGCCCGATTATAACTTATCGTACATTAACTTATTAGTACATTGCTTTGTGAAGCGTGATATGCAATAAGTCAAAGTTTCAAACTAAAACATGAGACATCCATTCATCTGTGATGAACTAAATATGTACATAATCTTTGTGATCAACGTTTAAAGAAGCTCTTAATACTACTAATAAAGTTCTTACTCTGTCTGGTCTCCCCATTCAAAGAATTATTCGAAGCAGTCTTATTAGACTGAGAATTGTTTTTGTCACTCGTGCTCTGACTCTCTACTGACTCATGATTTTTTAAACTATGAATACTGTGTGAAACTTTGTTTGGCAGTGTTGTATCTGGACTAAGTAAAGTACTTGTTTCTCCACGCTTAATCTGTACAATATCTTTATTATTATCAATTCTAGGTTCTATTGAGTTAGAGTCAGTCAATTCATCAGAGCACCCGAGTTCCTATTGTGATTTAACAGTGGTCTTGGGCTTTTTTTCTCGTACAGGTTTAGTTCGTACTAAATCCATACGACCTATTGAGATCATTTTCAATTCCCATGCTTCTATTTCTTTTCTGCAATAAAATAGGTATATGAAATGTTAAGAAATGAAGGTAATTTGAAAACACAACCAAACATAGCAAAATATATGCTTACTTATATTTTGCCATGAGTTCTAGTGCTTGTTTCTCAAACTTCACTTTCTCATTTGCTGGTAGTTTATACCAGTCTGCTTTTACTTTCTCTTGGAATTCCTTTATGTTTTTACTATCAAAACTATCCTTCTTTGTCTGTGCATATAGGAAATATGATGACATAGGTTTTTTAGGTCGACCCAGTTCTTTGAATTCCTGTAAATTAAAGTAAATTATGTTATAAACAAAATATAAACAATTGCCTTCAAACTAGAGAAAAAAATCTTTGGTTTAATAATTATAGTAATTTTTAAGCTTTTAATAATTGGAATTTCTACTATAGAATAGACATTGAAGCATACTTTGTAAGTATGCATGCTTTATAAAAAAATAGATTCAATTTAAATAAAAAAGAAACTGACTGGCTGACTGACTGATTAATCAATGCACAACTCCACCTAATGAACAGATTGAGCTGAAATTTGACAGATAGCTATTCGTCAACCACCCTAAAACCCCTGAGAGGGTAAAATAGGGGAGTGGGTGAAAATCTAGTTAAATTTAATTATATTTACAGCTTTCAATTTTCTTTTTTCTCTGGCTGCACTCATATCTTCTTTAACCTTCATAATGTCTTCTTTCTGTTGTTCAGTAAGTGATGATTCATACATTGCCTTAATTTTCTTATAGTCTTGAAGGTCTTTTTCATATTCTTTTGCCATTTGGGCTTTTGTCTAGAAATAGAATATAATTGATGTAACATAAAAATAATTATCAGATGCTCTACCATCAACCCTTATTATGTTTGAGCTCAGACTGAATAGAGACATTAGAATGTATAAACAAATGTTACTAGATAGATAAACCGTAAAAGTTGATATATTTATCCTCTAATACTGCTAAATATGGCACTATATATATTTTCATACCTCAACAACTAAACAAATTAAAATAAAGGGTTAAACTATACTCTTTTGATAGCACATAGAATATTTTCCATTTAAACTGATTTTAGTAGAACCACCAGTTTACAAAGGCTATATATATCAAAAAAGTATTTTAGGTACCTCAACATCTAATTGTTGCCAGTGCTTAGAGCTCCAAGTGATTGCCTCCTTGGACGAAATGCCAGGGTTCTTGGCTAACAATGCCGGTCTCATTTGAGCCATGAACTTGAAGAATGGAGTCAGTGGTCGCTTTGGCTTATCCAACCCTAACTTATCTTCAGCTGATTTTCTCGTATAGTCACATGTTTGCACCGGATTCAGCCAGTGTGTCCTGAAGTAGGTATACGAGATGATACTTGTTGATAATGATTTTTATAAGTTATTTTGAAAGTTGTTTACATCTTGTAAGTAACAAAATGGGAAGAAATTTAAATTAGAAATTCACTAGATACGTTTATTAAAAGAATTGTAGCCGAGACTATTGACGGATTAAAGCTACTAAACACAAAAATATATAGTAATTCCGAAAATAAACAATATTTAGTCGATAGCGTCATAACCTATAAAAAAATTACCTATTCTGAAGAACAGTTTTGTAACTTCCTTTCACATAATTATTTAAACGGCAAAGCATAGTAATAGAAGACATGCTTTATTGGTTTTCATAAAATATTCACATGAAAATTCAATTAAGAGAATGTGAAAGGTGTAAGATTCCTGCAAGTTTTTAGTAAGTACTCTGTGGGCACCGGGCACAGACCATTATCAGAGACCAGGGTTGCCAATTGCCAACTCCTAAATATAATCAATTCTTACCCATAAAGCTCAAGTCAAAAATCCCTAAAGTCGCCACAATTACAAGAAAACCCCCTAAATAATTTATTATTATAATTTGTAATTTCTTTAATAAAAAAAATAATAAAACATTTTAAACATAATTTCATTTTCTTTTGATGATTCCGAATTACCCCCTTAAAAAAATCCCATCCCACTTATTGTCCCACTTATTAGTGTGAATCCTTTAGTTAGACCGTGAAATTCAAATTGTTTCTATCAGTTTCAATCTTTATGTTACAAATACAATGTCAAAAATGTTTCCATGAGCAATAAAGCATAAATTTAATATGGAATTACCTAAACGTTAACAAGATGAAAACCGCTGTAAATAACCGATATATAATAATATATAGACATATATAGGTAACATTGATTGAAACTGCTACAAAGTTACGTGATTGACAGATCATAATGCTTGAAGATGGTTACACACAATACAAGCTGAGACGAGACTGCCACTAGCTAGTGCATAGATCATACACTATAATTAGAGCTAGTGCCAGTCAATAAAGGGTACATTCCGAAACATGCCATAATCGATCTTAGTGCTCACATCGATAATTTGCATTCCGATACGAATATCACATCTATAAGAGCTGTGAACTGTCAATGATTCGGAACGCTTGTGAACGCGCTGACAGTATTTAGAACTAAAACATTCGAAAAAGGGATTAAAAAATTAATGATCAACGCGTTGGTACTCCCTAACTTCAATTATTAGACTCCCTAACTTGAATACAGTGTATTTTTATTTGTTATTCTCACATAAAAACCTTTGTCAAAACAAAAACACAACACAAGTGTCACTTTTGACAGCCACGCTCACGGCGATAACCTTTGGACCATGGTCGTCGTAATCGCAATATGGCGCATTTAATGACGTCACCGATGACGTTTCGCGAGGCTTCGTTATCGCGCTAAAAGTGATTCGGTACGCGTTTTAGCGCGCTCACATCGATAATTATCGATATCATCATCATTCGGAATGCAACCCAAGTGATCAAGTGCACCTGTCCGAACATAATGCATGCACTTGGCGGGCGACATATTTTCAACTTGAAGGCTCTTAACTTAAATAGGTGGCGCTAGTTGTCAGCACTTTTTGTTGTATTCAAGAAGCTAATAAAAAGACCATAAAATGATAATATAAAGTTTCGTTGGTAGGCCATGAAAAATGACTCCTTTACTTGTGAACTATAATTTGATAGGCTGGTTGCTGGTACCTACTTCTTTTATGATACGGAAACATTGCTATGCGTGATCTGCATTTGGTTGGTTTCTATAACATATTATTATCTATCAGTTTTTATGGTTAAAGGTGTGCTAGAAATGGGACTTAGTTATTAGAAATGAATTAATACAATATTTTATTTATCTATTTATTTTTTTCACAGTTACATAAAGCTATTATATTAACTGTTGCATAGTTCGTTACAAATAATATTTACAAAATAATTAAATTCAGTCATTTACACTTATTACTATTTTGGCAATGAGGTGGGCTTGACGCTGCTTGATTGCATATTTTTAGGCATTGTCATCTACGTTTTGTACATTCTATGTTTTATACCATACAAACAACTCAGTACATCTCAATCGCTATACGACTTAGCAGTGGCGAAGGGTCCATACAAGCCGATTCCCATCGGTTTACCTTTTAGATATCCCAGTCCCACAGATTCATTATTTCAAAGCCACTTTTATATAAAATACACTGTAATTGAGTATAAAATTATCAGTGTTTTTTGAACGGCTTACCCTCGCCACTGCGACTTAGGTATATTTGCTTACCATCCTGTAAGCTGTAGGTACGAGCTGTAATTAGCCGCTTTGTTTGTACCTAGGTATTTAACGTAATGAAACCCTTCGATCATGTACCTACTAGTACCTGCCTAGTATTTTCAAGTATGTTACTGTACTGTTATGTTATTATGTGTGTACTGTCGTTCGTTATTTACTTTTTTGACAATGATTTCAAATTTTGACAATGTTTTTAAAAGGACTGGTACTCAGCTAACAGACTCTAGTTAGCTAGTGCAAACTGCTGGAACGCACTATTTGTTGCGGGGTGTCAGATTTTGGGGGTGTTGGGCTGCTAAGGTCGATGCAACATGGTAACCTGACATAAGCAGAATACTATACCTAAACATGGTTTTAAAGTATCTACTCAAATAATAAGTATCTACAAACAATTTTACTATGACCAAAGAAAGAGGCATTAAAAAAAACTGATACTGGAACTGGAAGAGCAGATTTTAATATTCGCGTTTCAGACTTGTGACACAAAGGATTTGGTCCCTTAGTAAAAGTTGTATGTTGATTAGTAATTCAAACCCTGAAACCTACTATTAAATAAAATTACCATACATGTAATCAATTAAATATTATACAAAATAATTATTACCTAAACTTAAATCATATTTTATGTACAATATTTATGATCATCGTCAAACATGATTAGAATCATACCTGTTCGGGTACAATTACGTATACATCGTATTAAATATTTTACCATACAATTAACTGTACAATGTTATCAAATCATATAGGTATGCTATATCTATGTCTATGTCTATTCACAAATTACTACACAATGGTACCTAGAAATACCTACATAAATATTATGCATTTGTGAGGCTTCTCATTGTTTGGACATGGACCAACATTGAGTACCTAAATATTAATACATTCATGAATCAAATAATTTATTTGATTCAATCAGACGATTCATTCGCTAAGAATATAATGGCACTTGTACAACTACCCTTAGTTACAATCAAACACAAATCGTCTAAAATTAAATGCGTCACAGAGGTAGATCCTCATATACTTTGTCACAGTCTTTTCATATGAACTAGGTCAGAGAATGGTTTCACCAGCGGAGTAGTGGTAGTGCCTCGGTTTCCTATACGAATGCTGCTGTGGAGGCCTGTACGTTGCATATTTATGCTGATGTCGTGTTAACGTGTGCGGGTGTGCTGCGTAGCAATGAAGAGTCAGCGGAGTGGGCGGTGGACCCGACGGACACTTCGCCGGGATAGGCTTCCTCGGCCCGGTGATCCTTCGCCACAACGCCTTCAGACGCGGCGTCGCAATCCACACCGCGACCATTACACCCAGTATCTGTGTCGCAAAGATTCGAAACAGAAATACCCAAAAAGCTGGGTGCGGGTGCGTCGATGGTTCTAAAGACGGCACTGGAGCAGCCAACCACTCATCTCTCCATGCGTATTCGTACACCCAAGTTGCCAGGATGCACGCCGATGGAACGGCGTATAGAGCTGCGAATGCTCCCAACCTGAGCACGCTCTGGTCGGTATGAGGCTGGGGTGGAGTGTTGAGAAGCACCGAAGGGGCCGGCACAGGTGTCGGTCGTCGCAGAACAGCACGGAGACCCGACGACAGAAACACGGATCCGAGAAGTAGGCAGATCGCTTCGGGAACGATAACCAATGCCAAAAGTGATTTACTCGACTGGTTACCAACGAAGCATGTTCCTGGAAAAAGAAAAAAAAAAATCTTTAGTTAGATAAATGAAGCTGACTTCAGAGAGTTTAGCGGATACGAATTCTTTCTCTAGAGTGCTCTTTATCGGGTTGAATAACATTCCGATTACCACTAAAGCTGTTCTCAAAGCGAACACCTACACAAACACACGGCGAGAAAAAAGGCTTGCATTAATAAGACGGTTAAAAGGGCCGATTTAAAATTGAAATACGAGCGTGCGAGGAGGAAAGGTGTCGTATTTAACGGCTCGAATAATGGTCGAGCATTTCTTTCGGCCGCCATTATGGAAGTGGAATGAAAATAATAAAATAAAAGCACAATACTGGTGGTAGGATGATTGAAACTGCAATATGCCTGAGAATCAGGCCGTGCGGCACTTCGCTCGCACTTCATATAATAATGGTGATAAAAAAAATATGTGCATATTTAAAATATTAACTAAAAAGCACTTCGAAAAGAAATAAATACCTACTGGGAATTACCTAATAGTAGACTAAAGAAAATTATTTTGTTGAAGGGCATACCGATAATCTTTTTTTATCAAATCCAGAATTCTAAGTTTCACATTCATATGAATCTAGTATATACCTAAGTCATATTTTTTGTTTTTTTTTTATAACTGCGAGGTCATTCGGACTAGGTCCTTCATCTGATCCAAAGATAATACCGGGGACAGTTTATTACCTACACGGAAGGGCATAATTTGATTTGAAAAGCGAAATTTATTTACAATATTTTCAGTTCTGATAACATATCTATCAGTCGGGTTTGTCGTTAGTTCAAAAACCCGACGCGATGGCCCAAAACAAACTATAGTTCAAAGTAATTCATGCAACATGTATTAACTTATCTGGGCATTAATACCATGATGTACCTATTAATTAGAATTACTTTTGAAAGACCATTATCAGCGCGGTATACTTGAAATGGTCGCTTCCGTTTAAATTAAGAATGTAATCGTCCCTAGCTTATGTGATAAGGAGTTTTTGTTTGATAAACGATTGCTTACATCGTTGCCGACTTGTTATGTATTATGGTATTAGCGGAATATAAAAGGGAGCTACTGTTCATGTAATTTTTGGCTTTGAGACGCCGCGCCGCTTTCGTCGCTAACGGCAACTTTTAAGAAAATACTAATAAATCACTTTTCGTAATCTCCTCTGTTTTCCTAATGATACGTACCTACTTACATTTAGACAGGGCTTTGGGTAACTAAAGCATCTACACTACAATACGCCGGTAGGAACCTACTTCCATACAAACAGCTCAATGCCATTATCGCATGAATGCGTGCTCCCGCGCACTCGTACCAGATTTAATCGCTTTGAAAAAGCCGCCCGATCAAACAATCACGAAAGGACCATTAAAACCAAGAATCGCCATCTTTCCCATTGTGTTATTTCGACACGGATGTGTATTAGAACGTATTGATTGATCCGTAAACAAACAAAGGTTTTATACAGATTTTATGCTGTTCCTATAGCTTGCACAATTTTTTTCTCGACATTGTGTTGTTGAACAAAATAATGTTTTATAATGATAAGGCAACATTTTCAATATATGCTGAATGAAGTTCAATCGACTTTTTTCTGAAACTTATATGGTGTGGCTCACCTTTTAAATGGTACAGCCTCCATATGAAACGTTGAACTTTTTGCATGACTATTTAGAGACGAACGAGGGAATAGGACGTTTTCTTGTGATCACCAGTCTATTAAACGTGGTCAGGTTACACATAATTGTACGGTATAAGGTAACTATAGTTACTACTGAGAAATGAAGTGTTACAAAAACATGAAGGTTGGTGGTATAACTTCTACTGATGAGCTAAATACATTATTGACCGATTTTACTCATACCACCGTAGTGGAAAACAGTAAAATTGCAGTATGGCTATATAAAATAGACTTCAATTTATATTAGTACCTACGTACTTAGTTTATATTACCTAGAAGTTACCTAGTTTTATCTTTGCGCCCAAACCAGGATCTGCTAAGCTAGTTTAGAAATAAATGGCAAACAAAGAGGTAATTTCGAAAAACGAACCGTTGACTCATCATCATCCACGTGCTATAGGCCTAAGCCTATAGCCTATAGCCATAATCCTTAGGGATTTGGCTCCTAGGACCTACTACTCTTACCTGTTAATTCATCAGCATCGACATCCCTAGTGACGAGCACGGCGGCTGCGAGGGCTGCCGGCACGCCCCACGCCGCCAGCTGCAGCAACGAGGAGTGTCTGTCGTTGCGTGCAGCGGTGCCAGGAGGCGTGGCGGGTCGGAGGACGCTGGCACGCCACGCTCCAGCTACTACTACCCACCTGGAATAGAAAAAACATACATCAAGATCTATTTTGTTAGGGCATTTTGATGCTTTTGAGAATTACAAAATCTCATCTCAATTTTAAAGTTTGGGTGACTAAATAACGCATCAATGATAGACCGGATTTAGATGAAACCTGGCACATTGATATATTATTATCATACCGGGAACACATAAGACATTGGGAATGCGCCTTACGGGTGAATGATATGAAAAAAGGAGACTGAAATGAGTTTGTCTGTTCGCTCATTCATTTCAGATAGTTAACTGTTTATTCAGCCTATAAATGACTAGGTGGCTAGGACCAATTTTTTTACAGACAGTTCCTATTATTTTAAATTATTATACCCATAACAAGTTTAGTAGGTAAGTTATGCGTTTTCTGATCGTAATCTATGTATTGCATACGTTTAATTAAGAGGTCGTAAGCCATTAGACTCTTAAGTGCAATTAAATATTAGATCGATTATAAAGATAGGTTCTAACGACTTTTTGAATTATATTACCCTGTGTGAAGTGAGTAACGCTTAGGTACTATTGCGTTTGCGTTTACGACGACAGAGAATATCTCAAATAGGAATCGGCACAGCGCTAATCATGGAACTAATTTGTCTCATATATTTTTTTAAATATTGAATACGCTTGTAGAAAAGCCCGAAACAATATCTTTTGTCAACATAACGATTTTTTTCACCCAAGTACGTCAAAGTATGGGTAATTTCTGTTTTTCTGACCGGTAGGTCTCATTTTAAAAGTTACCTAGATAAATATTAAATAGTAATTGATAGGGTACTAAGTAATTAAGTTAATTAAACAGTCAGTAAGTGAGGTAATAGAATGGTAACGACGAGAACAGCTGTTTTGAGCAGGTGGTTAAATAAGCAGGTACCTAATATCGTACGTATATACCTATAATTAATAGAAAATTATACTTTTTACTTTGCCTACATTAGTTTAATGATAACATGATGATAAATCGGTAAGATGTTGAGAAGGTGGATTTTTTGAGTTATCCTGATTGCAACAACTTGGAAATAGTTCCTAATGGGACGCGCATATCCAAGCGTTACTTAATATAAATTAAATAATTTTTCAGGAATTATTTCTAGTTATATGAGGTACCACTATATTAGAGATATTATGCATATAAGATGTGCCTTTAAAGGTTTGAAGTATTAAAACTCCTTATTAAAGTTTACCAACTATCGTTTTCATGAAATGTATAGTTAGTTAGCTTATCTCTGTAACATAAATCAGGCATTTTGTGAAGATCAATGATCATCGCTATTATACCCATGCATGGAGATAATTATTTTGATATTATATTATATTTCTAAGAACCAAAATGTCATAGTTTTGAAAGAAAATCTACATATTTAGCTACTTGTATGTTGGCATTAAGTTTCGTAGTATTTCCTTACATTGTGATTAAAGTTTCTGGTTCATTTAATTTCTATAAAATTGTAATTCGACCCGTTTAGTGGCATGGCAGGTAGGTAGGTACATCCGACGTAATATTGAGTGGTTATTGAACCGAAGATCAAAACAAAAAGTGGTTGTAATCAAGACGAGACGTGACACTGTAAGTACCTCGATGCAACACCAACCAGTTCCGTGATTACAAAAAACCTTTTGTTATTAACATTTTATTTACATTTAACGAGCTCTGGTAATCGATAAATCTTTATTTTTTACCATAATAATACCTATCTGTCGCCATACCATATTCCTAGCTTTTTAGAGCCTACGGAGACTGGTCCTCGTAAACGCTTTGTTGAACTTGGCCTCGAGTAAATTATAGCCTGTGTCAACCCTTACTTAGCTCGTTAAAACCTCTGACAGGTAAATCCATCCCACTACAGCGAGAAAGGTGTCGCCTTGTTTCGAACCGACACCAACGTAACTGGGTCTCCCACATCCCGCTCCCATCAACGAGGTTACCATCCACGGAGAAGGAACTCAAAAGGCCCTTTGAGACATTGTTATACTGGACAAAGATCCCCGCAGTGGCGTGTCACTGGCACTTGAACAAACAACGGCCCCGTATTTGTATAGAACCGAAAGTGGCGATAGTACAAACATTCGTGTTTGTTCGCTTGCTCGTATATTTGATCCGGCTCCACCGCCAGCACATGTTGGCTAACATTTTACTAATGTTTGTACGATTTGCATTGTGATAATTAGGCTTCTCTTTGAAGAACTAACGCAATCATGTTGGAAGACAGACGCGTCATGTATGGGGCGTAAAACTCGACACTTTAACGGTTCCGTCGTCGGAGGAAATCGAATTTGTGAATGTTATGACAAATAATCTATCAATACTGCCATTTTATGGAAGGGCTTTTTACGTATCTCTGCATAGTACTTGAGCACTATTTATAGCCCAATAAAGCTGGTAAGAACTATCGAGGGAACATCGACAGTCAAACGCCTGCAATGTGCAATCACAAGGAAATGCAAATGATTATGGCCAGGACTGGCCAGGGCGAGAACGGACAGGCGCTTTTAAATTAGAGTTTTATTTTTCTTTTTATATTGCATCGTGTTGAACTTCAAGTGGCCATTAAGCGATAACGTTATCTCGTGGGGAACGATTGGTTTCACGCTGTAAAGTTGTATTTTTATTTGCGATCAACATAAACATTCACAATGCAATACGTTATGTAAAATTTATTGAAGAATTTAAAGAAAATAAAAGTTATATTTGGATAGATGATAGGGACAAAATAATTTCCTTTATGTGTCATCATTCATCTATATATTGATTCTTTTGAATTCTTTCTACCCAGAGGCAGACTAGTAGTCTTGGCCGCCCTAGACTGAAGCCCCCTTCTCAACTCCTCGTTTACTGAGACGTATGATTATGTAAGTGCCTACTTATTATATTTTTTGCCACGTTTAGTCACCTCTTATATCTGGCTGCCCTAGGCCGTGGCCTAGTCGGCCTTTTAAGGGAAATCTGCCACTGGTTCTTTTACCGGAGTGTTAGCTTCAACTCTTTTAATTAGGTATCCAAAAGTCATTATAATAATGTGATGAAGTAAAAAATATAAGAATTGCTCTGCATTTGTTTATGATATTGCATCTCATATGAAATTGCCAGAATGGAATTGTAGTACCTACTTAATTTGTTCCTCATCAGCTAAAAAGATCTCTCAAAAATGATATGGTTTTCCTCGAATGCTTTTGAATTTTTCGGCTTCATCCTTCACATAGTATTTACGAGGCCACACACGCGGCTATTACGGTTGTGTTCTTATTTCAAATGTGGGGCATCGTAAACGTCACTTTGACATGACATACGTCTTGGCTGCGTCGCGTCCGTGTACCTTATTTGCCCGCCGCACCTCGTGTGATAATTTACCGACATCTTCAAACTTTTGCCCTTATCCCGAGTATTTCAGTCAGAGGGCCCTCTGAAATCCTATACTTACACGATAGTCCGAACATAGTTTTATAAAAATGCACAAACACGTCAAATCAGTTAATCTGAAATTCTATTGGTTATTCTTTTTTACAAAGATGATTCGATTGTCTTTTAGGAGTGAGCTTGCCATCAGATCCGAGATACCTTTGAACATCCTTAGAATAAGGAATGAGATATTTACCTACTGTCAAATGTAGAAACGACAGCTACATGTAAGAAGAATTGTAATTAAACTTCTTAAATTGTACTGTAGGTCCATCTAATAGTAAAGTGTCATCTCATGAACTCTGTACGTACTCGAAATTTTAGAGTGTTGTGGAATGGAATGTTTAATTATATAATAGAATTCCTATTCTGTAGAATCATACAATTCATATGCGTGAGTACATTGTGTACCTATTTGAGTACCTACCTAAATATTGTCATCAAATCATTATAGATACTAACTACAAAGAGGAAGTATAATTTTATTGAAATAGGATAGACGTGAATATGTTAGGAACAGCGCAGGCGCAGGGCAGCCGGTATAAAACAGGCTCGTTAAGACGGTCGTAATAATAAAATCCAACACCCACAACACTATTTAGGTGAACGGACCCATTTATTGCCATAGGTTAGGCGTTATTCTGTTACAAATTCTGTGGTTTATAATATTTTAGATAAATTAAACCACATTTTCTAGATTTAAGATTTGTTTATGATATAGAATAATCTGGTTAAGTACTTACAAGCCATAGGTATACTTGAGTATGAAGGTTCCAATAGTATTTACTTTTTGCCAGAGGGACTGATGTTCCAACGTTATAGGCATTAGCAGTACCTAAGTACAAAAGGATTCTAGCTGTAGAAAGCCAGACGGGTAA
This sequence comes from Tethea ocularis, assembly GCA_963555595.1. Lineage (NCBI taxonomy): Eukaryota > Metazoa > Arthropoda > Insecta > Lepidoptera > Drepanidae > Tethea > Tethea ocularis. The sequence continues at coordinate 3,484,404 of OY741970.1, read as the reverse complement.
TACAGTAGGGTAACCCTAGGACGTTTAGTGATCTGTGACATAGATAGGTATTAATATTAACCCTACAAACGTGCAATCCATGCACCGTGTACTTACCTTTGTCTTGCATGCAAGTCCAAAATTCAGCCAGACATAACCAGAACTACATTTTTATTCAGTAGTTATATATAGACAGAAAATATATTACATCTCTTCAACCGATATCTATAAATGTCTTTTCAGTACATAAATCACCTTTGAAATTTATTTTAATTATGCATGTGTCTAAAAACAACACCAGTTGGGTGCAGAATGTGTCCGCTGATGATGCATATTTTGTCGAAGGGACTTAGTTTATTTCGGGAGCTCGTAAAATCGATTATCCGTCGGATTCGAACGCGCCTCGGCGTCGCTCGGCGCAGCTCGGCGTCTGCTGCGCGCGCGCACCAACACAGGATGCACTATTTCTGTTGCCAGCCTCTGACAGAGATATGTGTATGATATTAATGTGCTGATTCAAATATATTATGAGATTATTTAGTAGGAAGCTTGTTTAGGCTACGCGATAAACTTAGATTATATGGAACTGACAGGATGCAGTTACACTGTTTATTATAAATCGTGGAAATATCCTATAAATCGTGCTAAAATCATGCCTATGCCCATGTTCATATACTACGAAGATTACAATCGTGTTAGGCAATGAAGAACCTTTGAACCTTAAACAAACGCCCAAAATGGCGAACAAGCTCCCAGCAGGTGGCTAAATATGGACGCACTAAGTTGAATGCACCAAAGCATTTGTAAAACAACTTTAAGGAGACCTGCCATTTCCCCCTAATTCCAGTGATCATTGGACTTAAAACGGGAATATTGATGGTTTCCCAAAGGTCAATGAATACTAGTCATGTTAGCATACGAGGTCGAAGTGTGGAATGGATATTCGATCAACGGTGTTGAGACGGAGTATGATTGATGTATTTCGAAAGGAAAATAAATCATCGATCCGATCATACATACAGATTGGAAACTCCAACATGGCTCATTATACTGGAACTACACGACTTAAAGCTCTATAATCTTAGATTTAAGTGGATATTTTAAATTGTACTAGTCAAATGGCAGTCCACATTAATATCAGATTTATGGTAAGCAAGGATAGTTCGTCAGAGCAATTAGTTGAATAACAATCCTAATTTATTACATCCCATACGTCATGATATAGGTATAATAGCATATTATGTCCGGTAAAAATAAAAAAAAGGTAGCATATACCTACAGGGTGGAAATTTGAGACGGGTCAGTAAGGGCAGCTACCTTAAGGGTTGAAGCCACGCAAATATGGTCTAAGCAGACCATCGCTTATTTTTTCAGTTATTGCTATCGGCGCATTTACAGATTTTGAATCAGAGGTTGAACTTTAGTCCTTTAAAAAAAATTGCAAGTATAAATAAAATCAATGTTTTTCTTTACAAACAAAGCTAAATGTAATTGTAATATGTACCTACATAACATAGTTTAATCTAATTGATATACCTTCTCATATGTAGAACTACTTGTACTATTAAGTATTCTGTGGTAGAACATAAAGCTCTAGTATGTAATAAATAAAACTGATTACCTACTAATAATACTTACGATCAAACAAACAGTTCCATCTTTGTGCTCATATTCGTTCGTACTTGAAGAGTCTGTGAGTCATGATCTTATTACAAAACAAAACGAAGTCCTACTGAAATAAAACACGTCACTGCACTGCATGCGCCCGCGCCGCGCCGTAACGTGTAACTTTATCCAAGTAGATATGAACTTGTCAGTTTTTGTTAAACGTCAACATTGTCTCGTTACACTGGGCAATTATCCTCCCCTGCACATGGTTCCAGCTAACTTATGAATATTGATTGATCGCTTTACTGTGAAGTGGCAGATAGTATAGAACCAGTCGTGCCTGGACCTTGTTAGAGCGACATGACACGGCACAACATGTCTTTTATGGTTACTTGTTCTTGATTAAGTTTATTTTACGATGGCAAATTGCGAACACGCCCTGTTAATAAACGGGGGGCATAACTTCTCGTTAATACATAAGTAGAACTAGCAGGAAATTGGGTCCAGTATCTACACGTTTATAAAATACTTATTCGAATTAAACTAAATAAGTTTTCCATTTATTTATTTTATCTACTCTCATATCGTAATGTTCTTATTATGAAATCAAAATCAGTACTTTAATGAGCCACTTTAGGCACACCCGTGTATAATGATTCATTATAGTACAGTTGTTGTTCCCAAGATAATGCTATAAAATAACTTTTTTTCTATTAAAGTACACTTTGGACCTATCAATAGTATAATCAATCAGTATCAATTCAATTTGACGATGACAATGTCACAAATTTTGTAACTTGAACTTTAGAGGTAAGAATTTTTGGGAGTTGGCAACACGGATTTGATTAAGTATATGATTATATTTTATTGTTTTTGCCTACACATATCATTTTGACCAAAAATGACACAAAAATAGTAATATATATATATATATATTTTTTTTGCAAAGTTGGTAGAAATTCAATTTTTTTAAATGACATTATTTATATGAGTTTAGATAAAGTACTGTATGATACTGCACATAATTAGGTATTAAAAACTCGTGTGATACTATTAAGAACCTCGCCTACGGCTCGGTACTTAAACTCACACTCGTAGTTAATAACCCCTATTATGCAACAGTATCATAAACTACTATTATTGAACATTATTTTTGTTTATGTACACCTAGAAAAGATTTTGAGAACAATGAACACAAGTCATTTTAACAGCTAGATTTCCTAATGATGAGCAACTTAGGAATTATGTGATGTTCGCAAAAGCTGCTAACGGTAAACATAACAAAGTAGTTGAAAAAAAAAACAATAAGATCTCTAGTTGCTGTCCATCTAAAGATTTTAATCTAAAATTAACTAGTATATTGTACATGTTCTTTTTCAAACAAGTAGCTCGTTAGGAACGAGAGGTCATGCGCTTGCAAAAACTAAAACTCGTTAAGCGCGACTTGACGTCACAATTTAAGCAATTATTTATTTTATAAAATATACGGAATATTATAATTTTACATTGGCCAAGTACTCGGTTATATTATAAGTAATACAACTAACGGAAATGAAAGGACGCACGCTGCGGGATGTGAAAAAAAAAGAAAAAAAAAACTAATTTCGGTATAATTTTACACGAAACAGCTGTTGTTTATAAAGGAAGGAAGATGAACAAATGGAGATGCAAAAGTTATATCGAATTGCACATAAGATGTTTCAGAATTGTGTTATTTTGGATTATAGATTTTAAATCTATCGATCTAATGGTCAAATACTGAAACGCCACTTAAAACTTAGAAGCATCTAAATAATAGAGAAGCCTATCAATCAAAGCACAACTTAAATGTGAAAAGCGTTTCAGTATTTGCCCATTATACAGTTATTTAATAACTGTAGGTACCGACTACACAAGCGAATCCGGTGCTTTTCCTAGTCTAATAATAAGAGTTATTGTGTACACCAAATGAGCGCTGCTGTAACAGTTTTATTTACATAATGGTGCACCGAGCTCGCCTAACGAAACGGACACTACGCATACAAACGATGCTTATTAACATTTCTCTGGTCCTCAGCATGCACTCGAGCTGATTGGCAACGAACCCTTCGTAGAATAAGTAAGCAGTTTCTGGGGATCTTTTATCCGTTTTCAAACATGTTTGGGATTTTAAAGTTATTCAATTTTACTATCAATAACATAATTTATTTCATGTAATCGTTACTCACTTAATCACAACAAAATAAACTAAAAGCTACTTATATAAAAAGGACTAAACTAAATGAAAAAGTCGCTGTCAGAAGGCATCGTTCTCAGAATACTAGCGGCATTGCCACGTTGGATGGCAATGCTGTTCTCTGACCCAAGTATACGCCAGCATTCTGGTTACGAGATGCTTCGATCAGGCTTTTCGATATCTCTTTCATGTAATAAATATTCGCAATATCTGGGTATGGGTGACCGTTCTATTAAAACCTCCCAGTTATAATTACAAACGAGATTGATGGAATAGTTGACTAGAAATGCAGTAAACCTATAATATCGAGCTCACAGCCGTGTAGTTAACTTTCATTTAAATTAGCCTCTAATGACAGGGAAGTCAATCAAATCATTATTTATCTAGTTGTCTTTAAACTTTGAACATGTTGCCAAAACATAATCATTGACAGGATATCCGCTATTAAACTACATCGAGTTGAGCAATCGAAACCGACTTGCTGCTTGGGTTACTCTAGTTAGAGACAGGCAATATAAAAAACTAGTTCCCGCCCCGCGGTTTCCCTCGAAGGTTATTTCAGGGTATGATCTACAGGGTGGAATTTTGTAATGCCACCTGGAGGGGAAGTACTCTTAATACTTTAGATAGAAAATTTTGCTCAAAGGAAACATTCCTTTATTTTTGAAAAGAAAAAAAACGGCATTAAAGATTTTTAAAAATTCGCTTGCCGCACACGGTAATCGAACCGACTAAAATCTGTAAAAGTTGCACCGTGTACTTCTATTGCATTGATTGTTAGGGTCAATGAAATCTTATAGTAGTTTATGATACTGTTGCATAATAGGGGTTATTAACTACGAGTGTGAGTTTAAGTACCGAGCCGTAGGCGAGGTTCTTAATAGTATCACACGAGTTTTTAATACCTAATTATGTGCAGTATCATACAGTACTTTATCTAAACTCATATAAATAATGTCATTTAAAAAAATTTGATAAAAAATTGCTATTTTTGTGACATTTTTGGTCAAAATGATATGTGTAGGCAAAAACAATAAAATATACAGACACAATAATCATATACTTAATCAAATCCGTGTTGCCAACTCCCAAAAATTCTTACCTCTAAAGTTCAAGTTAAAAAAATTGTGACATTGTCATCGTCAAATTGAATTGATACAGATTGATTATACTATTGATAGGTCCAAAGTGTACTTTAATAGAAAAAAAGTTATTTTATAGCATTATCTTGGGAACAACAACTGTACTATAATGAATCATTATACACGGGTGTGCCTAAAGTGGCTCATTAAAGTACTGATTTTGATTTCATAAGAACATTACGATATGAGAGTAGATAAAATTATTAATTCAATCGGTCAAGTTAAAGCACTTTTACTCAAAGATCTATCTGTGTACTTATGTTATTCATTAATTATTATCATTGACGTCATTAATCCATCGAAATGACGAATTACTATTTAGATAAGACGATTGCAATTTGCACGTGTTTGTAATGCAGACTCCTTTCTTAGATGTGACATAACTGCGTGTATGACGTAGTTTAAATATGGAATGTTACATTTGAAAATAGATTTTCATCTGTTATTCACATTTGATTGTTTTTACAAATCATTTCATAATTGTTTCACGGTAAAAATGGCTTATCAAGAGCAATTTGATTTAATGGAAGCTTATTTTTTAAATAATAAAGATGTGAATCGTGCTCTGCGGTGGTATGGAGAGAGATATCGAGACCGTCAGACACCAACTCGATTTGTACTGAAAAGAATGATAGATAATTTAAAGAACACTGGAAGTTTCAAAAAGCGACGGCACCCTCTTCAACAAAACAACTTTGATTTTGAATTAAATATTTTAACATACTTCGAAGCATTTCCGAAGGCTTCAAGCAGAGATGCTGCCGAAGTAATTGGAACAACCCACACTCGCATACTTAAAGCGCTGAAAAAGTATAAGTTTAGATGTTATCGTGATGGTCGGTTGGTACAAAAATTGCATCCTGGGGATTGTGAGAGACGACTACAATTTTGTCAAAACATGCTGAGAGAAATTGACCGTAACCCTAATTTTTTGAGTAACATTGTATGGTCTGACGAAACCAACTTCAGCAATAACGGCATGTACAATCGCCGCAATAATCACTATTGGTCTAGAGTGTGTGTTTCGTGTTCATGAAACTAACAGTCAAGTAAGATTTTCTTTCAACGTTTGGTGCGGAATTATGAGAAATATGGTTGTGTTAGTCCATGTATACGAAGGTCACTTAAACACTGTTAAGTATTTAGAAATACTCGATTTATTAAGAAACGAGTTAAATGGTTTCCCCGAGAAAGGCCGAAACCAAATAATTCTACAGCAAAATGGTGCTCCAGCCCATAACAGCAGAATCACTACTGCCTACATTAATAACCATTTTAATACCTGGATTGGTACAAACGGCACAATCAGATGGCCTGCGAGATCACCAGATCTCACCCCTTTAGATTTTTTTTTGTGGGGATATGTAAAAAATCAAATTTACACTAAATGTTATGAGAATATAAACGAGTTGAGAGTTGAAGTTCAGAATACGATTTATAACATTCACCACAATACGTTATTGAAGGTAACTAGAAATGAATTCGTTAGAAGAATAAATTTGTGTATCCAAGAAAATGGAGCCCATTTCGAGCAATTAATTAGTTAGTTTAAATTTTTGTACATAAAATTTCATTGTTTTCATGTAATTCAATTTATGAAGTTTGTTAAAGAGATTTCATCCTTATTGACCCTAACAATCAATGCAATAAAAGTACACGGTGCAACTTTTACAGATTTTAGTCGGTTCGATTACCGTGTGCGGCAAGCGAATTTTTAAAAATCTTTAATGCCGTTTTTTTTCTTTTCAAAAATAAAGGAATGTTTCGTTTGAGTAAAATTTTCTATCTAAAGTATTAAGAGTACTTCCCCTCCAGGTGGCATTACAAAATTCCACCCTGTATATACGTGTTAAGTCTCACCCAAATCCGTTGAGTCGTTGATGCGTGGTCGTGGACTCAATTCACAAACATCGGAATTTTCACATTTAGGTAGGTATAATGTTAGTTAGTAGCATAAGAGAATAAGGATAGGATAGGATTACTGAATTCGTAGTTCGATAACAAAACTTATTGTTACGCTAACTTCAGTTATGGTAAACATGATTATGCTTTGATTATGCCTAAACATTTACGCGTTAATTATTATTATGATAGGTAAAATTATGCAACACTAAATTATGACATTGTATTTTATGCGTGTCGATAGAGACCTCTATATAAACATATCCACGATAGTTAAGGTTAACATTTATTATTCCATCCAAATTAAATTAAGATACCTACACACAACAATTCCCCAATTTTCCGAGTCAAGTGCCATCAACAATTTCAATCGAAATGTTTCTTAACAAGCGTTTGAGTGACACGTTTTAAAAAGCTCTCTGTGTTGAGAATTCGTCTATAATAACAAGATTTAAGCTTTTAACGTTCCGACGTGAATGACAGACGATTCCCTCGATCAAAGGATGACGCAGCGACTTTTATTGTGGACTATTCGTATCGTAGGTGATTTTCAAAGATGTTTTCGAAAGCTATGCGCAAGCGCTCGCGCCTCGTTTAGAGCCATTACAGACGTACTAAAGCTGTGTAGTGCATTGTGTACACGTGGGTTGTTATATAAAACCGAATCGAGATCGTTCAAGCATGTAGGCGTAGCAGTGAAAACCTCGTTGTGAATATGTTCCTAATAAAAATTATATTCAGTTTGACGGATCGATCCATCGACGCGGGCGCGGTGTAATCTAACAAGTTGATATAATGGCTTCGGTAATATCGGCAATAACTCATCATGACCACAACTATAGTTACTGGTCTATATTTACCAATAACTTCTGTTATGACAGGCCGACAGTGTCCGGTCCAGCTAAAATGCATCCACATCTTCGACACATCCATAATAAAACATCTCTTAGGTATTCCTTCTCCCTTGATAGTAGGTCTAGGTATGTTTATGATTTAACAAAATGCATTATTCATTTAGGACCATCTCGTTGCCGCCTATATGTATAGAGACCTTGTTAAAATACGTTACACGTTACTACGAAGGGTACTGACCGGTTAAATTCTCAGTTCCTTATTTGCACCAAAGAATTCGATTCGAGTAATTTAATTTAGAAAGGTATCACCTGCAGAGTGCTTTTAATAAAATAAAAATATTTTTAAAAATAATAAAAATCTCGTCCATATTCGGAGCTCAGTACAATCAAATTATAACGATCGCGACAAACCGATACACGGTTATTTTATCGATTAGTTTTATTTAAAATGATGATACTTATGTGAAATCGATACAAATACGAAGCTGAGTATCGATCGAGTCTGTAACGAGATGATCGTGCGAGTCGGTTTCCACAGAAATACCACTTTTTTCTTTCGTTTCTTATTTTTGTTCGGAACCGGTGAGGGAGCAATGCCTTCACTATAATAAACAAGAGAATCATTATAACCATCGTTTTGATCCAATTCTTAGGATAAATCTTTTTAAATATATTGATGACAATACTTTTCATCAATATATATATGTATAAAAACGGTAAGTAACTAACTAATAAAAGTGCATTTATTTAATTAAATTTTCGATGAATAAGTAGTATATCTAAAAGTTATTTACCATGAGTTAAGAATTTATCTGTAATTTTTTAAACAAATTAGAATAACAATAAGTAATAATAAAGTATATATGAGATGAGATAATTTAATGTAAGTATAAGATATTTCGCAAAGTGATTCACCTCCGGAACTCAGATTTAACTGGTTGAGGTGCGAACTTCCTCACTCGATTATCCTGAGGACCGTGACGGGATGGTGTTCGTATGCAAGCGAGATGGACTCAATGTTGGAGCGAGACAGCACGATATGCGAGATGCAGGTGTGAACGGGACACGCGCGGAACATGCCACGAAAGCCTCTGGCTGTAGTTCTCAACCTTTTTGACCATCTATACAAATAAATAAAGTTATCTGTTTACAAATCAAAAGGCTTAAACTTATAATGGTTATTTGCGCGTAACCGAAACTCAAACGATTTTTTTTTAAATATTATGTTTGTTTGTGCGGACTAGTTTCGGAAACAACTAAACCGATTTGACGGGATTCATAATTACATAATACATTTAAATATGTATTTATTTGACCATATTTTATGATGTGAATGATATGCATATTGTTGAATATGAATAATAGCAGTAGAAAAGAATAAATAATATACTACGTAGTTGTTTAGAGTAAGTACCTATAGGATGATTGAAAAATAAGTTTTCAAGTATTACTGCTACTTAGTACCGTACCTTTTGTATTTTTAACTAACAACTTTCTAATATTATAAATGCGAAACTGTTTGTTAGTTTGTCCTTTCACGCAACAAAGGATAAAGTTTTCGTATAGAGATAGTTTATGGGCTGGAGAGTGATAGGCATGAGAGCCAAGCCGCGGATAAAAGCTAATTTAAAATAAATATATTTATTTGTATTTAAAAAAGGTAGGTATGGAAACAAAATATATAACTGAAATCAAGGCATTTATTCATCTCATCACAAGATAACAATGATGTTCGCTCGAATAAAAATACAAAAGTTTGAGTACCACAGAAAGGCTCGTGCTTTTCCTCTGCTTCTCGTTAAGAGCTTTTAACGAGTCGACCTTGCCGTAACGACTGGACAGAGACAACAATACAACCTGGTGCCAGCCAACTGACCCGCGCTAGACAAAGACGGACAACACCTCCGTAACAATAAACTCACTAACAAGACCCAATCACACAACCGAAAAACGACCTAACCACCATAATTACACATTGAATTATACAACCTATTTTTATTTGATTACGACGTGATTTCCTATAAATAAATATTGATAGTTATTGGACTGACGTTGACGAGCCTCGTTGGACTAACGAGAATGACTCAGGCGCAGGTTTTTGTCGTTTTTCCGATGTAAACCTTTCAGTCAAAGACGAGGGTTTAAATTAGATTGGAGTGTTCCTTCGCGATGGGGTTTTCTCATAAATGCCTTTTTGAAATTTATTTAAATTGGTTTTCGTTGCGGAGTGCTAAGCGTGGCTATAAAGAATCCACAAGCTCATTTTATGAGATATTCTCGATTATTATTATAAACTTAGTTCTTTCTTTATACGTATTATTTTTTTACAATAATGTACTAGATTTTTTTTCACCCGCCTTTAATTAGAGGCAAAATAACTGTGAACTGTATGTATATACGGAAAATACTTTCATACTTTTTTTTCTCTATACCCTCAGCACTAAAAAAGCAAATTATAATTCATAGCATAAATAATAAATTTATAACATACCGGTTTGTTATCTATTTGTTGTGTACTCAACGTCGTGTTAATCTTTTTATACAAGCACATAATAGGTAATGTGGTTTTTATGTTAATTATATTCACGGTTTGAGGCTACATGTCATTGCTAATCTTATCTAAGCTATGTCAACTAGGTTAATAATGTCAAAACATGACAAAAAATTGATAAAAATACTGTTTTAGGCTCGTAGCAGCCTACGGGCTACGATGGGCGGTCTCCTATAAAAGACATCAACGCGTTGTTTCAACGCTTGAATAAGTTCAAATAAATTATATTTCTCAGAGAAGTTTTGAAGCCTAGTTTTGCTTGCAAGCATTTATTTTTCACACGATGCCTTATTTTATAAACATATTCTCTATGGAAGGCAGACGGAGCTCAGGGCGAAAGCTAGTATTAATACACTTTTAACCGTCACCGTGTGTTTATTTCCTTAATTTATACATTAAATATGAACAAAGATTGTAATTAGATAAAAATAGCTCATAATCAGATAAGGCGTAGACGACTAATTAGGGTAAACATTCTAATGCATAATGTACTTAATGATACGAGACTTAAAAATAACATGAATTCATCATTAGATCGTTTTTGTTGTTTTTTATCACCTGTCTATCTGTCAGGTACTCTATGGTATAAACTATTTATAAATTACAAAAAAACCCCGCTGTGTTTGTTTTACGAGGGCCATTACAAACAAAATCCCTTTATCGGGTTTATTTATCAAAGTGATTAACAGAGGCGCGGCCGCCATGTTGGATTCACGTCGAGAAACGCCGGAGTGGATGTAGTGGATGTCACTCAAACTGGGAATATTATACCTTAACAAGCTTCGAGGATAAAGGTCTTACGGTATAAGCTTGAATAATGTTACAATTAATTTTGTGAACCTCTGGAAAAACATTGCGTCTAAAATGGAAATTGTATTTAATTCCTCAAATATTTTAAACTAATTTGTGGGCAAAATGTCGACTATCTATACTAATAATAAAGCTAAAGAGTTTCTTTGTTTGTTTGAACGCGCTAATCTCTGGATCTACCAGTTGGATTCGAAAAATTCTTTCACTAATAGGAAGCTACATTATCCCTGAAGGTTTAGGCAAACTTATATCCTTGGAACGCGATTGAAACCGCGGGGAACTGCTAGTTTAAAACAATTATTTATTTGTATCAATAGCTACCCATTAGCAAAGAATTCCTCATACTTATACATAGTTATTTTGCTAAACTAAATAATAGTGTTTTCATTATAACATTTTTTTATGTTTGTTAAATCTCTCTTTATTAAATTTTAGGGCAATATAATCACATTAAATGTGCAAATTTTAGTCACGGTTAACATCCAATTAAAAGATAATAAAAACATGTTTTACGGTACATATTGTGGAACAAACGTCTTGTAACTAGGGCATGCTATCCGGATATCCGGATATCCGAATTATCCGGATATCCGGCGATTTTAATATTCGGATATTATTCGATTTACTATCCGGATAAAACGAATAAAACGAATAGTTACTTTATTAATATAGCATACTAATTTTTAATTGGATTACATCAAAATCACTCAAATATTACAACATATTACATCGTCATCATGTCAGCTGAAAGACGTCCACTGCTGGACAAAAGCCTCCCCTAAGGATCTCCACGATGGCTGGTCTTGCGCTGCGGTTTCCCGCGACTCTCACAAGTTCATCGGTCCATCTTGTGGGGGGCCTGCCCACGCGGAGTCTTCCGGTTCGTGGTCGCCACTCAACCCTTCTGCCCCAGCGGCCGTTGGTTCTACGAGCGATGTGCCCCGCCCACTGCCACTTAAGTTTGGCAATTCTTCGGGCTATGTCGGTTACTTTGGTTCGCCTGCGGATCTCATCATTTCTGATTCGATCTCGCAGGGAAACTCCGAGCATAGCCCTCTCCATTGCTCTTTGGGTGACCTTGAGCCTTCTGATGAGACCCATCGTAAGCGACCACGTCTCTGCTCCGTAAGTTATCACTGGCAACACACACTGGTCGAAGACTTTCGACTTGAGACACTGCGGTATATGAGACGAGAAGATATTACGTAGCTTCTCGAACGCTGCCCAGCCGAGTTGGATTCGACGATTGACCTCTTTCTCGAAGTTGGACCTACCTAGTTGGATGGTCTGTCCTAGGTAAATATAGTCCTCTACAACTTCGAGTGCAGAATTCCCAACCTTTACTTGAGTGGGTGCAACATGGACGTTCGACATGATTTTCGTCTTATCCATGTTCATTTTTTGACCTACTTGTTGAGAGACTCTGCTGAGGTCATCGAGCATTGTACTGAGGTCTTCCAAGGTCTCAGCCATGACTACTATATCATCGGCAAATCGAAGGTGAGTGATGTACTCGCCATTGACATTGATGCCAAATCCATTCCAGTCCAGAAGCTTGAAGACGTCTTCCAGTGCAGCGGTGAACAGTTTCGGATATATCACGTCTCCCTGTCTCACGCCTCGCTGCAATTGGATAGGTTTCGAGTTCTGGTCCTGGAGACGGACCAAAATGGTGGCGTTCTCATACAAACACTTTAACACCTCAATATACCGGTAGTCGATTTGGCACCTTTGAAGAGACGGCCCAGGTTTCAATCGAATCAAAGGCTTTCTCATAGTCGACAAACGCTAAGCATAATGGCTGGTTATACTCCTCGGTATTCTGTATAGCTTGTCGCCGCGTGTGTATGTGGTCTATGGTGCTAAAGCCTTTTCGGAAACTGGCTTGTTCGAGAGGCTGGAAGTCGTCAAACCTGCGTGCGAGACGGTTTGTAATGACTCTCGAGAACAACTTGTAACATGGCTCAGCAGTGTGATGGGTCTGTAATTCATGAAAAGGGAATTATCTCCCTTTTTGAAGAAGAGCACCACCACACCTCTGTGCTATGATTGCGGCGTCCGGCCTTTGAGTATGACGGAATTAAATAGTTTCTGAAGGGCCCTAAGGATCGGTGTACCTTCAGAAGTTCAGCTGTAATTCCATCACCTGGCGTCTTGTTGTTCTTGAGTTGTTTGAGAGCCATTCTAATCTCGTACAGGCTGACGTCCGGGATATCTTCAGTATAGTGTCGGGTTAGCCGACATGTTTGATGTGATGATTCTGCCACCCTCAGTCTTCAGCTTCGTCAGTTGGCTCTGCCCAACAGACAGATCTCTTGCGAACACTTTAGAGCCTTTATTCTGCTCAATGAGCTCTTTAATACCAACTGTATTAAACTGGCGTGTGTCGCGAGTTAAAGACTTTGAGATCTGTCTGTTGAGCATTTCGTTGGGCGTCTTGCGGGGTGATGCCGTCTCTTAATTATAAATGGTTGATGAGGCACTTAGCGTGCGTGTTTAAAAATGTTAATTAAAGACATATTTTTAAGTTGACTGATTGATTTACCCATTTCTAAGGGGGTATCCGAATTATCCATATTATCCGGATTTATTCGGATAGTGAACTGGAAGAATCCGAAATATCCGGATAGTAAAATGAGGCGGATAATTGCATGCCCTACTTGTAACGCGTCGGGCGCTGCGCGGGCGCATCGTCAATCACGTCGAATCTTATTACACCACGCCTTGTTACTCAATAGACGAAAAATGTTACCGGGAAAAAATAATTGAGCCTCTAAAATGCCACTTCGTGTTTGATAATGGAGATTCTAAATTTGTTACGAAGTTACACGTGAAGGTGGGGGGTACTATTTATTTAACAATATAAATAAATTAAGGGCATATTCAAAAACGCTACCACTTAACACAATATGTGTCCTGAGTTCTGATTTTAACTCATTTGAATCAGAATCAGGGGTCCGATTCTTGCTTCTCAAAAACTTGGCGGATATTTTCTACGCCCATGCATGGAAATTAAAAATAATAAATCATTTTAACCGACCTAGCTATGTTCATTTCTAGACTCTAGCAGATATTCCTTCAAAAGTTAAATAATAAACAAATGGGTTCATTCAACATCGAGCACCATTTTACCGCCTCCCCATAACGTGTGGTTGAGATAGTTTCTTTGCTATAGCCAGTATTGGTGGGCCGTGATTACAGCTTTGATGGTGCCGCCTCACCGGGAATGCAAAATAGAGTTCAATCTCGCCGCCTTTACATTTCTTCCACTACGTGTTTTGATATTTATCGTAATACTTTATTACTCGAGCTCCGGGTTTGAGTTTTAAGTTACACTCATTATAAACTTGTTAGCATCATATATTTTTTATTGAAAAGATTATTAGTTGCTATTAGAAAATTTTGGTCGTCACGTAATTTGTTAACAGCGACTGATGGAGCTGCTAAATACCTAACGAAGTATTAACAACGGTTGAACCACCAATTCCATGAATTAAATTTAATGGTTATTATCTCACTTTAGTAAAGATTATGAACCTAAAGGAGAAACAATATTTCAATACCTAGACACCAATAAACACCTGTTTTCATACATAGTGAACGACTGCTGAGCCAACGACAATAAATACTATAACCATTAAATTCAATTAATACTTTCTCCGCTTTAAATTCCAATCCGGTTGATTTACACCTCGTCTTGTATCGATTGAATGCATATAAGTATCATGTCAAATAAGTTGTGACAGCTGTCATCGCATAGATAGGAATGTGACATTATTTAGGTATATGTACGGAACACATGCAACAGATGTGACGATTATAATAAGACTTAAGGTTATAACACACATATCAACTCGGAGAGAGATCGCCACTTTATCAACTTGAGCCGTTTAGTATTCTTTGTATGAAACTCCCTACTGCAACGCACACTAATCGCTTCGCCTGGGGGCAAGCTTATAAACGGCTTCTTCGCCGACCTTACGGCTAGGCGTCAACCAGCGGTCGGCGAGCCGTAAGCGCAGCGTCGCCGTCGTCGTCGTCTAGCTGATGCACTTTTGTTACGTCCTTAGGTTGACGTCTGGTTGACGGCGCAGCGAAAGGCGATACGGTGATGATCCCTTTTCCGAATTGACAAGTGTGCTGACTCCCTTATCTATATTTACAATCACTATTTTGTTTTTACATTATTGGGTCGTTATTAATTCATTCTTTATCATTATCTATGTCATTATTTAAAACTATAGCTTAGTCTCAATTATAAGATAGTGCGCAAATAATAATTTGATTAATCATGAGTGTTAACTAAAAACAACTGTACTCGTACATCAGCAAAAATTTTAAAACGAACGTGCTAAACTTGTTACTTACGGTGCTAGTAATATACACCCATCCCGTAGCCAAGCGTTTAAAATTTAATAAATCCAGCTCGTAAAGGCATAAGTCAGTAGTGAGGCAGGCCCGGCGCTCGCGCATCAACATTCGTCATGGACATCGAATTTTACGCGTACTCCTCACACGATATTCTGCACTTTGTTAATGTTCCGCGGTAAATCGTTAAATGATTACATTTACAGTAGGTTTCAATGCTTGTAGGCTTGCAATAATTTGATACAGAACAATGCGTTCGTGACGAAAGTCAGGTTCATAGAGGTCATAGAAAATGAATGATGTAAAATAGTTGTTCGTGTGTGTCGTATTCCAAGCACACAATAAATGCTGTATAGTTACCTGCTGATTTATTTGCAACTTTTTATACTATGATGATAAACTAAATTTTGAACATGGACACAACTTTTTTATCTTTTTTAACAGCACGATTTTATAAAAAATATAATATGTTCATTCACCGTACATAAAACAACCTCAATAAACTTAATCGCCATTTCACTTGTGAGAAATATAAGATCTTTAACCTCACAGCCACGTTAGTGGTTCCTAACGGTATCAATAAATAGATGCTACCACTACTATTTTAACATATAGATAGTATGGAGATCATTACAGTCACATTATTTAACATATTAAGTGTGACACCGGTGCGATGTTTACGTGTAAGCTTAAAGTCGAGATAAAAATCCAATCAACCGAATTGGGCAACTAAATAAATGGCTGTGAAATGATAATGGCGAGAGAGGCATGCGCTTGCGCTCCCTATGTAAACTGCCTCGTTATATTGAAGTTTATGGCCCGATTATGGACCGTTGTTTTACATACAATTGAAAGTTTCTTATACGATATAAACAGGTTATCGTATCCCTTTGTTGCCGGACCATGGGGCTGATACGTGATGGAAGCTCTCAAGGCGTCTGTAGAAACGATGTGTGATAAACATTCCGTCGAGGTCTTTCACCACTTATAACTGAAGAAAAAAATATATTGAACCAAGTTGGTAAGGGAACTCATAAATATTCGCAAAAACTCGATGTTGTAAGGCCGCTTTAATGCTAGTCTGAAGCTGGCTGGTGACAGAAGCTAATTATTTTTTTCCTTCATATGAGAGTAGTTTAACACCTTTGGATGGTAGCTCACGTAACGTTGATGGTGAGAAAAGAATACATCTAAAAGATATAAAGGATTCAACGTCTACCTAATCTTTAAACATAGTAAACTTTATTTTTAACCTCAATTTTACTTCCTTTTAGTCAGAAGCATGGTTTAAAATACTCGTGACTATAAGCATTATCAGAGATCGTCGTAACACAGTAAGACTTGCAGCAATAAAATAATTTGTTCAGCTTAGTTGAACTGTCCTTGTTACCCTTATTGGATATGTTGGAAGAGTGAAAGAGACAGGGACGGCAGTAAGAGGATAGATAGTGGAAGGATGCAGGTATCCCGTCGAGTGGGCATGTGCATCTGCTTAGCGGCTCCAAGCCCCTAGGGGAACATGGGATCTGTGGAGTTGTCCTGTTTAATTTTATTTAATTGGTAAATAAATATGACAAAATACATTTCACATGGTTTCCGAAAACATAATAAGCTTAGTAAGCTTTATTTATCTCAAAATAGTCTTTCTTACATAATGTAGAGTCGAAAAGTATTTATCCATTCTTTTTATCCAAGTAACTAGCACTTAATATAAATCTAATTGGTATTTTAATTAAATGTACTTAAATTGAATTTTAAGTATTATTTACATTTTAAATATTAAGTAGGTATCTATCTATAGTTCAACGAGTGATAATAAATTTGTTTTAGTTCAATATTAAGCATGGCCATAGTATAACCAACAATTCATAACCAAAGATATACAGATAGTTTTAGTTGTTATATATTTAGAGTTAGACTATCCTAAGTATGAATTAACTTCAGGCCAAATTAACCAAGTAAAGTGTATGTCTATGTATCTAATATCATTAATAGTAATAAATAGGTTTATAATTTACCTAGGTATGTGAATCATGTTAATACAAGACAGACAATAAATACTCTTTGAAATATATTGAAATAAATATTTATTAAAAGTCATAAACATGTCCAAACATTTCTCTGTTCGACCCATCTCCAAAACATTCGGCCCGCTTTTTGGTTGCCTGTATAAATTACGATCGTTGGGATTTCTTCTTACGATCAATAAATCAATAAATATATACGGCTATGTATGCCTGTCCGTCTGTCTGTTGGACATTAATGGAAATCGTTGTTTATTTAGGATGCGCGATCCTCGTGTACGCAAGGTTTGTTATTAAACGGAAGCCATTTTTGGACCACTTCCTGCTTTCATTTAAAAATGTGTAAATTATACAGATATTTCAAAACATTATTTAACAAAGTTTTCTACAACTTAGAATAAAATGAAAGGCATCTTTGTCTTTCATGTTAGACTCAAATGTCAATATGTAGGTATATACAGTTATGTATCCAGTGTAGGTATTTAAATGAATGGTTTTTTTTCTGCCTATTTTATTATCTGGGTTTTTGTCTCTAAGAGTCAAATATTTTTTTCATTTAACTTTTCAATAAACGTCCAGAACTATCACTTATACTACTGTTCAAAAACAGCCGTCAACAATAAATTAGGCACTTTTTCCTTGCCTGTACCGCGATACGATCGAGCAAAAAAGTCTACCTGCGCACCCGACCCATACAATGGCTCCCCATCCATTTATTTGGGCGAACGTCGCGTCGTCGTAACATTTTACGTTTTCGTATTCGTGAAAAAAAGAACTAACTTACACAAGGAATTCCTACATTTTCTGAGAACTAAATGTGACCTTGTTGTTATTTTAATAATAATCATTTATTTGTCGCAGAGATGGATGTTAAATACAATTATGGTAACATAGGTAACATTAACAAGAATAAAGGGATGCAAAAATTACAAAATTTCACATTCTGAATATCTGGTTAATTACAGTAGATATATCATTATTATGTCAATGTGTTAATATTTAACTATTTACTTGCAATGTGTAAAGTATAAAGGAATACAAATTATAGAACAGAAGCCACTTCCGAAGTTGAGCTTTAAACTTCATCATAGGCAATACTTTAATGGATTCCGGAAGATATATGATATAGAACTATTATTAGATAAAATTAAGGTTGATATTTTATGCTTTACTGAAACCTGGTTAAAGGGTGATATGATGCTTTTTAATGTTAACAATTTCACCGTCGCCAGTGCGTTCAACAGAGTGTCTGCCAATGGTGGTGGATCTATTATTTTACTAAACAACAACATTAAGTTCAAAAATCGTACAGATATATGTAGTCATTCTGTGGAGCGCGTCTGTGAGGTAGCATGTGCAGAGGTTGAAAGCTCCATTATCGTATGTGTTTATAGACCACCGGCTTCTGACTTTTCTTTATTTTATTCTATAATAGAAGTAATTCTTAGTAAACTATTCAGGTCCAAAAAGACATTAATAGTTTGTGGTGATTTCAACATTGACATTCTTGTTAGTTCATCTGAAAGAAACAATTTTATTTCTCTTTTTAAATCTTTTAATATGGATCTTTTGTTCAGTGAACCAACTCGGGTTACAGCCACATCTTCTACGTGTATTGATAACATTATAACAAATGGGAGTGTTCTGGAAAAGACATTAATTAGTGGTATTCGTTCGGATCACTTGGCTCAAGTTGTTAAATTACCTTTTAAGTGTCAAACTTCACCTGTACATAGAACATTTAGAACAACAACTAAAACCAAGTTAGAGAAATTTAATAATCAATTAGAATTGAAACTCAGTAACACTTCATTTGAATCCGACGATCCTAACAATACATTTAAAACATTATTTACAGCAATTTGTAATGGATTTAATAAATGTTGCCCAGTTAGATCTACTATGGTAAATAATAAATTAAAATTCTGTGACTGGGCAACTAAAGGGTTAAAGGTGAGCAGGGACAACATGTATGAACTTTATCATAAAAAATCGTATACAAATAATGAAGAGTTTCATACATATGTTAGGAATTATTCAAAGATATTCAAAATAGTCTGCAATAAAGCAAAAGCTATGTTCATTGCCAATAAAGTTAGTAACTCAACTAATAAAATCAAAACTGTCTGGAAAGTCATAAATACGGAGACTGGTAAAAATAAAAAGGAAGATGAAACATTCACTCTTAAAATTAATGATAAACTTATCTCTGATAAATATGAAGTGGCTTCGGCTTTCGAATCTTACTTTTCAACGATTCCTACTGAAGCTACTAAGTATCTTGCATCGTCCCCGGTGAAAGCGGAGTGTCTGCTTACAAATAATTTTACTAAACATATTCCAAATTTTTTGTTTAATTTCATTGATGCTAGCGACATTTTAAGCGCTTTCAAGTCTTTAAATTTGAAAAACACAGAAGACTTATGGGGTTTGTCAGTTAAAGTCATTGGCTCAATTATTACTAGTATTGCTCCTATTTTAGCAGGTATTTTTAATCAATGTATTGATAAAGGTTCTTTCCCTGATTTGATGAAACATAGTAAAATCGTTCCCATTTTTAAATCCGGTAGCAAAAATAATGCTTCCGACTATAGACCTATCTCAGTTCTCCCAGCGCTAAGCAAAATCTTCGAGAAAATAATGCTGAATCAATTGTTAGCTCATTTCAACAATAACCAAATTTTACATGAACACCAGTTTGGATTTACAAAAGGGCGGTCTACGACTGACGCCGGAGCTAAACTTTTGAAGTATATTTTCGAAGCCTGGGAGAACTCTCAAGATGCGGTTGGCGTATTTTGTGATCTTTCCAAGGCATTTGATTGCGTAGATCATCACACCCTATTTTTAAAACTTCGACACTATGGCGTTCGCGGAGTGGCACTAGATCTTGTAGCATCTTATCTGTGCAGTCGCCAACAAAAAGTAGGAATTAGCGGTACTACGTCCTCAGGGTCTTTAGTTAAAACAGGCGTACCGCAAGGATCAATTTTAGGCCCATTTTTGTTTTTGGCATACATCAATGATCTGCCCTATATGGTAAATGAATTGTGCGATATAGTTTTATTTGCTGATGACACTTCTCTAATCTTTAAAGTGGATAGAAAAGACACAGAACTTACGCAACTCAATAACACGTTATCCACTATATCGAAATGGTTTGCGGCCAATAATCTCATGCTTAATTCCTCTAAAACTAAGTGTATAAGGTTTACTCTCCCCAATGTTGCTAGGAATGACAGTCATGTCCTAGTCGATGATGTTAGACTCGAACTAGTTGATAGGACAGTTTTTCTCGGCATAACATTAGATAGTAAAATACAATGGGGTCCTCATATAGAAAGCTTAGCTAGTAAATTGAGTTCCGCCGCTTTTGCAGTTAGAAAAATTAGACATATAACAGATGTGGCTACAGCTAGGTTGGTTTACTTTGCATATTTCCATAGTATAATGTCCTACAGTCTTCTGCTATGGGGCTCGGCTGCGGATTTGGAATCTATCTTTATCTTGCAGAAAAGGGCCATTCGTGCAATCTATTGCTTGGGTCCTCGCGAATCCTTACGAACTCGGTTTAAGGAATTTGACATTTTAACCTTACCGTCGCTATACGTTTTTGAAAATATTATGTTTGTCCGTAAAAATTTAAATCTATTTGACACAAACAGTAGCCGCCATAACCTAAATACAAGAAATAAAGATAAAATTGTTACACCTAGATTCAGGCTAGCGAAAGTCAATAAGTCTTTTCTCGGGAACTGCATTCGCTTTTATAATAAAATCCCATATGGAGTAACTAAGATGTCTTATAATAGATTCAAAGAGTATGTTAAACATAAGTTGATTGACAAGGCCTACTATAAGGTGGCTCATTACATAGAAGACAAGAATATATGGTTGTAGTAGCTTCCCTCTGCACTTGCAGCCCCCTGGCCAAGTGATAATTGTATGAAGTTTATGTATATTTAAAACAACAACTGTAATTACATAAATTCAAAAAAAAAAGATCCACAAAAAAAGAAGCCTTGCTGAGTTTCTTGCCGGAGTCTTCTCAGTTCAAGTGTATTCCGAACCGGTAGTAGAGTCTAAAAATTGTAACTGTTGACATTCATAAGTGCCTTATTAGGGCCTAAACTGAATAAATGAGATTTTGATTTTGATTTTGATTTTGATCACCCCAAGACCCCTTCTGTTTTGTTGGTAATCTGACTTCTACGTTTTAACTGCATCATTAATGTCTAGGTTAGTAATCTCATCACATTGCCACCTATCGGATAAGCAGCTCTCAATGCCTAAATATTACCTGGCTGAAGAAGAAGAAGAAGCTTTTTAAAAGATGAATAATGGTTTGTTCAGAATAATATATCGATTTCATTACGGAACCAAATCTATTCAACATTTCTATAATAAAACCCATTTTAAAATGGAAACCGTGTAAACGTACTAATTAAAACAGTACGCTTTTGTAACTGGTGGCTAGTTTTAGAAGTTGTACTCATAATGTGAAAATGAGCCGTGAAAGCTTTTAAGAGGTATAAGACAACAGCGCAGTGGAGGCAGGGAGGCGAGGTGCGCGCGCGCTGATTGTTTGTAAGACCAGGCGCTAAACGAGTGGCACTATATAGAATCCTACGCATACTGTAACCATTATTTTCTTATACATATCAGTATAAGTATATCCATACAAAATTATTTATTTATCACTCACTATGGATAATTTATCGTAATGTTGTCGCTTCTGTATTGTAATGATAAATCCTCAAACACGTTCAAACCTTGTGACCATTGTCATTTCCAAGGCTATTATTATTATATCTATTTGATGTTGATTACCCAGATAAATCAAGAACCCGTGAATACAATATTGTCTGGCTACACTCACACATAGTACTTTATGCTGAGTAGCGTTCGCGCTAACAGCTCTGCAGAGTCAGCGACCACCTATATTCTATAGCACATTGTTTAAAATAAGCTACTGTATAACATGAAGCAACAGAAGATGTAAGTAATGGTATAAGCAACTTTCCAAACACGTCATATCCAAATGTTTTGATTAATCAACAAATTGAACACATAAATTTGATTGTTTGGTTCAAGAAATATTTTTTTATGCGATAGCGCATATTTCATTTATTTCAGTAATAGGAAATGTAAACAGTAGGTACGTACACAGATTTTACGGCTGAGCTTAGTTTGATTTTGTTTTATTATATTATAAATATTTCAGCGGGTGTTATAAATTGCTAACAGTAATGTACATTTCAAACGAATACAAACAAAAATAAACTGGCTACATTATTTCGCTTTAACAATGTAAATTTATTGGAGCCGTGATCAGTTATCAATAAACTAGTAACGCTAGTTTATATGTAGGACTCGCCACGCACAGTCATGAGCCACGACCACGCCTTCAAGCTATCGATAATAAAGCTTATTACCATAACCAACTACCTAGGTATTAAAGTTAATTTTAAAATTCCTGTCAAGTTCCAAGTTTCCATCAGAGCAGCAGTCCGGTTGAAAGATAATCACCCTTAATTACACGGCTATCCATCATCGAAAACCAACAAACGAGGTTTCAGAAACGTTTGGCCACCCACGGCCGAAGATGGACGGCGAAATAAAATTGTGCTCGGATGTGCTCGGTCTGACCTTTAGTGAGCCTGCCCCTGTCTACAAAGACGATGTGCGCACGCGGTGGAATGTGGATATACCTAAGTAACATACAGACAAAAATCCCGATTCAGATTATAAAAGCAACTTTCATTTCTGTGTTTCATAATTCAAAGCACAACCGATTACCTAAATAAAATTGGGAACGATGGGTTCCGTACCCATACATAAACACGTTGAAAATATCACGTTTTTTGTATGGGGACATTAAATTTTTAATTTAATTTAATTTAATTTTTATTATTTGTTAAATTGTTACAGCGGCAACCAACAGAATATTCTTTAAAAAAATCAACTATCTGCTTATTACGGTTCATGAGATACAGCCCGCTGACAGATGAACGGACAGACAGCGGAGGCTTAGTAATAACTTAATAAGCACTTGGGTATGGATGGAACCCTAATAAGATGGTGCACTTAACAACTGAAAGGAAATCTAAAATCAGTTACCCTATTGTTTCACCTGAGAGAGTTACCATAGAATCTATCAAATGCAAGCATTTATCTGTGGAACTTCGCTTAGATCATCAATCTAAAACAATCATGAAACAACAAACTAGAAATAGTACCTACCTACCTAGGTACAAGCTGCAACACCCCGAGATATGAGATTAGATTTAAAATAGAAAGTGACACGTCTCAAGTTCAAAGTCGGTTATCGTTTGCCAGAGAGCAACAATGGGTTAGATACCATCACTATATGAAATAAGCATAGCAGCGGGCAACCCGTCGGTCTTCGTATCTTGGCCGTGAATCGCAGTTAACAAGCACTCTTGTATAGAATAACTTGTTTTTGCTGTGCTCGTTTCACCCACGTTCCAAAGGGATACACTTTGAGAAGGATACAGAGAAGTTGAGGGGTTTATATGTAACAAATATAAAACAATAAGATAAACCCAATCAAGTCATTATTTGGTGAATGAACAAGGCATTAAGACATTGCTAGAACTTACTTAACAATATTTTGTTATAAAATCTATTTAAAAAAAATGTATATAATAGATTGACTTTAAATGTGAACTTCTTGTAAATAATATTGTACCTACTTACCAAAGGTAAATCAATTAGAGTGCATTATTTTGGCCAACAAACTGTAATGCAGTTTGGCGAATATTGAGTTAGGAAATAAACATTGCAATAAAAACGTACGTCGTAGTAAAAAAAGAAAAATGTCCTTCGTCGTAATATCATAGATTAGATATATTGTAAGTTTTCATGTTGATGCTTTGCTCCGAAGGTATGATTGGCGGGCTTACAACTGATAGAAAAACGACGGATATGGTCAAACCATTGAAAATAGGTATCTAAATACCTACGTGAACTTTTTCTGATTTCTCAGCCTGTTGTAAATGGTTCTCATTGGAAATCTTAGCGGCTTCTTTTTAAGGTAATACAGGTATCATCTTATTAATTACAGTAAAGTCAACGATGCATGATACGTAATAGCCACATTAGAATTATTAAACAATAATTAATAGGTATGTGCAACAAATCGCAGCCTATTGCTTTCATACTTTTTCAATCTAGATTGTTCTCTCACAATTCCAAGTATACTATTTGTATCCAACAAAGCGTGTTCCAATAATGAGGATTGGTCGATACGATCTTGGGGCCTGCGCTGCGCCCGCGCCGATCACTGGCCGAGATATGCAGAATCCTCGCTTCTCGGCTCCTTTGTGATCTCGGCAGGGTAAACATTGCTTTGTTGCTTCAATGCACCGTTTTTAGATCCTACTTATTTTTTTTCTAGTGGTTTGAAATTTGGATCTGCCTCAGATTAATTCCAAGACGTTATCGGAAAAAAAAACTAAAAGGCATAGGCTTATGATAATGCTAACAGATATAATTCCATTGTACCCATTGCGTAAGCTTGAAGATGACTTGGAACAAAAATTTACATAAAAGCTCCATGATTTTTAGCAATATGAACAATTCAGTTGAATTACTATGTACTTAAGTAAAAATCAACTCAAAAAACTTTCTTATTGAAATGCATTATTTTTCACATCGTGCAGGTTAATCTACCACCTACGCTCCCAGTCTAGTGCAAGAAAAATACTTTTGCGTTCATCTGCAAATGTTTACTTTTTAAAACAAGAAAACACCATCCTATCCATCTCGTCATTCCATAATGTTGCTGTGCCGGGTTGTTAAAAATGAAAATCATTCTGCCAGCGCAAACTACGGTGATTACATATCAGGCGGGCCGAGGCCCGAGGGAAGCGCGTTTCTCTCGCTTATTGCCAGATGATTGAAGACCCCGCTGCCTCCAACGAAGTCCTTCTGGCGTGGGAGCGAGACAGAAAATCGAATGGACATGGGTGAGAATGGAGCAGAAACAGCTCAGCATCTGATTAGCATCCCAATTATGGCGCGGGCGCAGTGGGATCGAATCTTCGGACGTAGTGCTGCGCGCAGGAAAATGTATGGCTGAATTATTATCGATATTTAGAATCTTCAGGTTAGTACCTACATGAATATATTTAATAAAATTAAATCAAGTAGCTATAATTTCATTATGATACTGTTGTTTGTACAAACAAGTTTTGAAAATAGTACACATATAGACGACAACATGCCTAGGTTAGATTACTACTAGTTCACACTATATTATAGAAAAAACATGATTTTAATGTTATACTAAACTCCTTATACTATGTTAGTCATGTATCGATCGATAACTCAGCTAAAATAAGGTGGCAACCCTATTAACAAGAATGCCGGCCGTAGAGGCGGAGCGCGCTCGTGTTGAGATTACATCGGCAGCGGCAAGGAAATTTTAAATAAACAAGAAATTATGAACCGATCCTAAGATTATATCGTTTTGGCCGCGGACGGTAACTAGAGAAAATTACGGCATGGGGGCTTATTGTGGGTACCATTTTGCTAATTTAAGAAAATCTATATAATTATTAAGAACAATAATTACGGTTCGTTATGCAAAATACAGAAATGACAAAACTTTTGATGTAGTGTACTAATTTCCGTCCTAACATAAATATTTTTGTTGACGAACTGTTGTGTCCGTAGATACTTTTTAACCATAACAAAATAGTGTAATTTCTAATACTACATACCTACATAGCATATATAGAGTATAACGGAACATCGCAGCACGTTCCGAGCGTCTCGTCACACGCATTCATCCCGCGCTCGCTCCGCTCTCGGCGTATGAATACAAAACCAATTTGACGTTTCTCATTACGCACCGACCACAATATGCGCTCGGCTAACTAGTTCCGTGCACACCGATCTGTTATTATGTTAATGGTGCTAGTTTAGAGGCTCCGACTCTGAGGAGTGAAGCCCCGCACACGTACGCTGCAAACAATTAAACCGGCCCCTTTCATGTGTCAATAAAATGCGATAATTGCTTGTAATTGATGCTATAACTGGTATTGAGACTGGTTACGCACATTGTTCCTCAACTACCATTGGCGATATTAGCGATTGGGTCTCGACAATTAATTGTTGTTAGGTAATTTCGAAGGCGACGTCTAACCATAGACATAAACAACATAGATATCTACAGCCAGAACGATAATATGGCTGTATCACTCTCATTAGAATTATCATGGTAATGGAAAATAATCATTTAGGTTCTTCAAACTGGATTAGAATTGTTGATAACCTATATTTGAGCCAGCAGAATATTAGGTACTTAATACCTACTACTTATAGGACAATAACAACACTATAAAACAAAATCGTCAATTTGAATACCTGCTCACAGTATCGGGCAGGGTGAAGAAAAACATCCTTACACAATCAAAGAGAACCGACGTCACATAAATCTACTGGGAATTATCATAACGAGTCGGTTTTGTAACAAAAATTTAGACTTTCTAAGAAATTAATAATGTCCGCCATAAACTGAGATTTACAACATTCTGTGGCACGTATTTGTCTTGTATGTTTGAATGCTGACGAATTAATTGGGTGTTATTAGATAGCGTTGTTGATGGACATAATAAACTGAGAATCGTAAGGTGATTATACTTTTAATCAAGGCAATTAAATTTCAGCCAAAAATATTTTTTAACAATAAAACACCTGTACAGGACGGCAACATAAAAGTCTCAGGACGAGATTTAACATGATGATTTAAATAATTATAACTGTAAGTGAAATCTAGACATTTTAGACCAAGCGGCGATCTATAATTTTAACTCATTTAAAACTGCAGCAGATGTTTGAATAGCGCACAATTTTATTATGAACCCTTCTAGTGCCCAGTTCCAACCCACAAAACAGTCAATGATACTTGTCTTTACGTGTATAAAATGTCATCCAATCCAATAGTGGATTTAATGGAGTCTGTATTATAATAAATAGGGTCGCTATAAATTTTGAAGTGGGTAGTTTAGTTATCATACCCAACTTTAATAATACCTATAAATTAATCTTAAATTATAGTAAACAATTTTCGATATATTTATTGGGCTAACCGTTACTCAAAACGAGATTTAAAAAAAAGTCGCAATATTTGCTATAAAGTCACTGAATTAATTGCAGAGATTATAAAACTACTTGAGGAATGAAGTTTTACTTTCTCAGATGTGTTATGATTTCAAAAAATGTCTTCATTAGCGCATTGGTTTCGTGAGCAAGAACAAAACGCATTTCTGGAATGGCGGGAATACAACGCAGGATTGGAATAAAATGTTTTTTTTTTTATGTAAGCAAAAAGGCGACTCAGGAATATTTATGTAGGTACTCAATCCATTTTTGAAGAAATATATTCTCTTTAGAAAAGTAATTTAATAGGTTGCCAGTAATATTTTCTCACAAAAACCTAGTAGCGAATTCCTTGAATGCAAAAAGTTAAATCGTTAATATTTCTCAGATACCAATCATTGGATTGCAAGTGGTTATATCTACCAATATTAATGTAGTAATGCAAGACGGCAAGTTTTTATGGTGAAACCATTTCGCTTACAGATTAACCAACAAGTCATGCACCAGTATGTATCTTAATGCTTTGACTCAGGAGCTAAAATGTTTTAAATGCTTTGAAAATAAAGTTTACATCCATCTAGGGCTAGTTTTTCTGTGTCCTCATCCCTAACGTGTATTTTGTTACCACCACGTGATGTTTTACAGCTGCTTTTGTATTTTTAAGACGACGTAAGCCATATCTTTAGTCGTAAAACACCATTTAAATGTCAGAATAAATTTATACTCACATAAGAATTTTAAAATTGTATAAAAACCGAATTATAATGGTACCAGCTTCTATAGGTAGCTCAGTAGTTATTCAAGTTAATATTTCTAGTGAATTTATTTATTCAAGTAAGAGGTAGAGGGAGCGCACGCGCAGGCGAGAGCATCCCACGATCCATGTTTAGTCGCGTCACTTTCAACTGGCACCGTCTTCGCCTAGCCGTGATTTATTGGACCTCGTTTATTTTATTTCCCAATTCGTTTTACTTTATGGCCCGATCTTCCTCTAATATAAAACAGTTTTCGACGAACAAGTGTCATTTATTTTCTTCATCTATATGAGATGAAAAAGATAAGACTAACATGTAAGGTGTTTCAAAAATGGGTACCCGTGATTCCAATAATCACACAATTAGTAGAATCATGGAGGCCTGCCCCCCCAGGACATGGCTGCTTTTCCGCCTACATTTAAGTAAGTGTATTATTCGTTAATTATATGTATAGGACCTGTCACTTATTTTCTCTCTAACGTTATTCTATATATTATGATCAAACAACATATCGTAATTAACGGATGTGAAATAGCAAACGTATTGTCAAACTATAATGAATGTATGTAAGGTTAGGTAGGTACCCATCTTTTGAAATAACCCAAATTCTATTAGTTTGTTGTTCAATCGATTCCAAGCGTAACTTATTGCCGAGGAAACGTATAAGTACCTAACTAACTGCCGTCTAGTAGCTGCCTAGAAGATCCCAGCTCGAACTGCTCTATTCACGTTTAAATAGCATTGTGTTAGTTTCTCGGCTTCGACTACGAACAATGACAATAATTTCCGATTTTGTATTACAATACCACAGTTTGAACGCGTTTAAGTCATGTGCGATGCGTTCGCAGTTAAAGGTTTAACAATGCCTGTTCTCTTTAACCAAGAATTTCTTTAG
Organism: Tethea ocularis; assembly: GCA_963555595.1. Taxonomy (NCBI): domain Eukaryota; kingdom Metazoa; phylum Arthropoda; class Insecta; order Lepidoptera; family Drepanidae; genus Tethea; species Tethea ocularis. The sequence continues at coordinate 3,455,173 of OY741970.1, read as the reverse complement.
AAACCCTTACAAAATAACGTCGGCTTTCGCGTCAAACCCGGGGACAAATTGTATGCCATCTACGGACGACAAGTGACAAATCATAATTGATTGGCGACAAAGTTAACGTTCGGGACGATACCTATTGACAATAGGAGCAGGTATTCTCGTCCCAACAATGCAGGTACATTTGGCTCGAAGGTGTCAATTGTCGCAAACTTTTTTTGTTAAGTAAACTTTTTAAATTCACAAGTAAGTAAGTTATTTAATCCAACCAAAGCTGATGTCAGGTAGATAAGATACCTCAGTTGAGTACACTACCTAGTACCTACTAATAAAAAAACCGAAACTTACCATACAGACGCAGCAAGTCCGAAGTAATACAGCAGTAGAAAGACCACAGCGCAATTGGGATTGGCCAGTCCGTCATGTGCAAGAAGCATTCGAGTAGGTGATGTGGAGTCCTTGGCACAGCCGGCAGCAGCTCGGCCGGCAGCGGCTCGCACTCCCCATCCAGCCGCTGCAGCACACCTGCACAACGCTACGAGGACTAGAGCTCGTTCCCCGGCTCCTCCTCGATCTCCACATGCCAGCTGAGCTGCGACGGCGGCCAAAGTGCAAGCGAAACTCAGCGCTGCCCATGTCGCTAACCACACTTCGGCAGCCCTCCGCTCTCCAGCCTCCCACAAAACTTCTGCATCACAGAATTGTGCGCATCGTCCTGATCCCCTCACCCACACCCAGCTGTTCGGTTTCACAAGCTTACGGCACACACCCCTCCCTCCTGTACCCGCATCCAGCGGTATTGTCCCTATGGAAGGAGTGCGCTCCCCGGGGCCTTCCATGCACATATGTTCGTGATTATTCTCGGCTGGGAATAATGAGCAATCCAGTTCCGGAGGCCAAGGGAACCCGAATCCACGTAGAACAGGGTAACATCTAGCATACACACTCTCGCATAGGCCCCTACAGGGTCCTATTGGTAACGCAACTTTGTCCGTACACATCGGCACGTAGACCGAGCACAGGAACAAGTGAAGCTGTGAGGAGCATCCGTACTGGACGAGAGGACTGAACGTCTGGAGGGTCACGTCGGCATCTGATTGAAGGGTATGCCGGGCCAAGTTGGGCATTCCCGTTTGATTATATCCAATGTTCTTGCACATTGCCACTTTTATGGGTTCACATGTCCGCACGGACGCCTCGGCGGCGACTCCGGTCACTAAGGTCACAGTTAAAACGATTGCGTTGATGCACTTCATGTTGAGAGACAATATCCGGCAAGTCATATGAAAGATTTCATTGTACTTCGTGAATGTAGACGCGCGCGCGCTTTCGTAGCGCTAGAACGAACGTACGTTCCGAGGCGCGTCTCAAGACGGTTTGTGTACGTACGGCGAGCGCGGGCCGCGTGCTCGCGGGGGGAGCTCCGTTTACAAAAAAAAGGCACGCAGGTATGCGCTAGTGTAGCCGAGGGAAAGGGAGGGAAATTGACGAGGAGTGTGTTTGGTAGGAGCACGCTTGCTTGTCTTGTGCTCGTCGTTGTGCGCTATAGAGGGTAATAGTCTGCGCCCGAGTGCCAAAACCGGCAAGCTAAAGTTGCGTGCGACTGTCCTCGCCACAAGCCACTTATCACACACAAACGTTATCATATCAATGAGGGAGGATCATGATGCCACTTCTATCTTGCATGTTACGATTTATCCGATATCCATTTTTTTCGATAATATAGCCTGATATCTCGTGCGTAAACTGATAAAACTTAAAAACTAAAATAAGTAGTCTAGTCTATTGCAACTTCTTAAAAGTACCTAAAAATAAATCCATTACGAGATATGAATGTTTGGTTTCTATCCGGCAATAAATTAGCTTAAACCTACACAAATAATAAAACCGTAACAAATTCTCGCTGGATATAAATTTCGTGCTAAATATACCATGGCCCTGGTCACCGCCATGAGACCTGACGAAACGATGAACTCATTTCAAACATCTAGGTATTACGTGCTATTTCATACAATCATTCTAACAAATAGTATGCAATTAAAATAAAACTGTTGATGAAATCAGATAATTTTATTATACATAATTTACTACAATAGTATTTAAGCATTACTGTATAAATTTTATGAAACATAAATAGGTAAATATACTGGTGAACATTATTAGTAGTACAAAATTTGGACCAAATGTAGATCGATGGAGTTATCAAGCAATGATAGACTAATAGTGAATAAATCAAAATATTTACACGGCTACAGTAGGCTGCTCGATTTAAGGATCGTAATTCTTAACTTTAGGACTAAATAAAAGATAAATACTTTTACAATCAATAATCTTATTATAATACAAGATGTTTTAACACATTTCTCGGTTACTAATATTGCCTGCATGTTTGCGCGGGCGCCGATGACGGGGACTCTACAGGGCACTTCCTCCTATTTACTTACACATACATTTAACAATCTTATGTACTCCTCATCTCATACGTCGCAAGTCTTACGTTGTCTTTCTCTTTAGCTCTTTATCTTGACATTTTTACATTCCCTACACTAATGTATAATACAACATTCACAATTTTAACAAATATACACTTTCTGTGTGTTTTTTTTTTATTATTTTTATAATATGACAAAGCAAATTACATTGTTTAAAAATAAACGTAAGGAATGATATTCAAGCAACACTAGCGCCACTCAGTAACAATTTTTAGTTATTTTGTTATTACAAATATGAAAACTATATTATTTTTTGCATAAACCATATCTGTATTGACACACTTATCTACATGTATAAGCCATAAATGCCACAGTTTAGACGAAGAAGCAATTATTAAAAATAAATTATATACTATTTTTATTCACATTTATGATATTATCATTCATTACTTTGTGAGTTGTCTTTTTGTACTTAGAAATTATAATATTTTTTAATTTTACATGCAGAAGTATCTGATATACTTCATTTGTTTGAAATGAAAATAATTTACTATTATTATTTTAGAATTGGAAATGGCTAATTTTAGAAATTCAAGTTTTGTTACTGTGGCTTCGTTACTTACAATAAAACTAACGTTTTGGAAATAAATGATCCTGTTAACACAACCACTCAATATTATAACGACAAAAGAATCGCATATTATAACTTATAGGATGGAGTACATTTTGAGGTAGCTCCAAAATAAATTGTCTCACATAGTGATATAAAAATTCAAAAACTACAAGGTCATATGAAGGCAGTATAGCAATCACGCGATTCCATACAAAATGAGAATCTAGAATACCTTTTTTAGTATCTTATGTAATTGATCATTCATATAAAAACTAAACTTATGAGTTTAAGTATTCTTCATAACTCATAATAGATTTAATACATAAGCACTTTTTGTATTGAAAACTGGGGACTTTATACAGCCGTTTTCATTATAGGATCAAACTAAAGTAAAAAAAAACACTATGTATACCCATAAAATATTATAGCTTAAAATCTGCTGAAGCAAAGTTAAGGGTATTGTTATGATTGTGTGATTATTATTTTCTCCCGACACGCATATTTGGTACAATAAAAAAAAAACTCTCCGAAAGCACAACTGTCTTTATCGCACAATTGTGTGACAGACGAGTGCGGTGAAGACAGAAATATGATTTTTCAAATATCTATTTTATAGAGATCACGAGCTATACTGCCAACTTAGTACTTTTATATTTTTTCAGCTAAATAAATGTAGCTTATATTGCGATGAGCGAAATTGATGTATTAAAATTTGGCTAAAATACACTCGTTACAGTACCACCTTAACTGCGCCTGACTTTAGGGTATTAAAAGAAAATGGCCTAGTGTAAACTTCTCTTCTTTCTGAAAATACACGTACTGGAGCGATTTCATAATTTCATTTGACTATATACAATATTTATATATTTTAAATGTCTAAAAACTCAATAATTACACATGGGTTTAATGTGACCGAAATATTTAAAAATATCGTAATATAAAAATAAATATGAAACGCTACTCGCTAGCTGTCGAGCGTCGATTTATAAACGATAGCCTCTGTAAGTAAAATAGTGACGGGCGACGACGCTATCGTTCAGCGGAATAAACCATCGAAGGGCACGAATAACCAAAACTCGCGCAGTATTATAAATACGCAACAACTTCATTGCCGTCGTCGGAACACGCGGGACGCGGGATACATACACACAACGGCGAAAGCGACTACGATCGAGCCTAACATTCATCTACCGCGGCGGCGAGTTCGCGGCGATACATATATTATAAAATACAAAAACGATTCACATCCCTCGAGATTGGTGGGGCGGAGGCGCGAGGGGGCGGCGGCACTAGAGCGGGTCGGCGTCGGCGTCGGCGTCGTGTGCCTCGAGGCGGCGGCGCAGCGCCTCGGTGTCGCGCTGCACGTCGGCCAGCTCGGCGCAGAGCGCGCGGCACACGCGGTGCAGCACGGCGTTCTGCTCCTGCAGCGCCTTCACGTCCGGCTCCGCCTCGCAGGAGGCCTCGCGCGACGGCTTGCGGTACACCTCGAACGCGCCGTGCATCTTGGGCGCGTCCTCGCGGTTGTAGCCGAACCCCTCGCCGTCGTACTCGCGCGCCGCGAACGCGTCCGGCGGGAACGCGGGCTCGCCCTCGCTGCGCTGGGTGTGCGGCGGCCGGCGCGGCGGCGACGCCCCGGGGGAGGTGCGCGGCGGGGGCGCGGGCGCGGCCGGCGGCCCGCCCTTCAGCCGGTTGAGGTCGAGCGAGCTGGAGCGCGCGTGGTTGCGCAGCGGCCGCGGCGGGGGCGGCGGCGGCGGCTCCTTCTTGGCCGGATACTGCAGCGAGAGCGGGCCCTCGTCGGCGGCGGCGGCGGGCGCGGGGGCGGGAGCGGGCGCGGGCGCGGGCGGGTCGCGCGCCGGCGGGGGAGGTAGCACGCCGGCGCTCTTGAGCGGCTTCTTGGGCTGCGGGCGCTGTATGGCGCGGATCTCGGGTGCGGGCGCGACGGTGGGGGCGGGGGGGTCGGCGCCGCGCTTGGGGCTGGCGAGGTCGAAGGCGAGCGCGATGTCGTCGCGGCGCGGGGAGGCGGCGGCGCGGTCCCCGTCGCCGAGGGGCAGCGAGCTGGCGTCGGGCGTTACGCGCAGCGCCACCGGGTGGAAGATCTTAGGGTCGCGCTCGACGGCCGCCTTGTGGAAATCGAAGTTGACCGGCTTCGGGCCGGGGCTCGAGACGCTCGAGGTGGGCGAGTCGACGAACTTGGTCCACTCCTTGTTGTTCACCTGCGGATCGGGTTTCGGCGGGGAGAGCGAGGGCTGGCGCTCGTCCGGTTTTTTGATCGTTTTGCTCTCGTAGGGGTCGTTCGGTTCGGATTTGGGCGCGAAGTTAAAGTCGGCGGAGGTGCCGGAGCTGAACATGTCGGCGCCTAGGTCGACCAGGTCCGTGGTTACGGCTTGCTGCGAGAAGCGGGAGTCTACCTTGGGCACGAGGCAGGCCGGCAGCGCCTCGGGCACGGGGATGCTGTTCCGCCTGAGCACGATCAGATGCATCGCTATGCTGAACTCCTCCAGTGTGAGCATTCCGTCTTTGGTGATGTCTGATAGCTGCCAAATTTTTCGAAGATCCGGAACGGAAAGGCGTGATTTTTCAAAGAACAATCTGAAATAAATCGAAGGAGCAAATTCGTTACTTTAACTAATTATTTTCAATTCGTATTCCCAGATTGAATACTATTTCCAGTATTGGATATTATTATACACAGTTATATAATACTAGCTGTCCCCCGCGATTTCACCTGCGTTTCCAAGATAAAAAGTAGCCTATGCAACCTGATCTAGATATGGCAACATAAAATTGTCCATGGGAAACACAGTTCACACACAGTGTTTTTAGTGCCTTTAAAGGCGGTTCTTTTTTATGTTAAAAAAAATATTTTTTCAATCTTAATTTTTTTATGTGTAATCAAAGACTCTCAAGGTCACTGACCTAAGATAAACATTAGCGTTGTACCTTCCATCATCGTTCCTATAATATTTAAGAATTATCCTCTAACTCCTAAACGTTAAGGAGTTGTACCTTCCATCATCAGCTCAGCAACATGTAATAACTACCAGACGCAAATATCTAAATAGTTTTAGAAAATATATGAAAAACATTGTTAGTCCCTATAAAATTTGAAGAGTTCCCTCGATTACTTCAAGATCCCATCATCAAATCCTGACTTGGTGACCATGTGACCACCTGTAAGTATAGTAGTTTCCAAAAAAGATTCCGACAAATTGATAACCTCTTGAAGATATTTAAAAATAACAACAACTGTAACCTAGGCAAACGCTGTCATCCATTGACAATGGCGTCGCATCGCTCACCCGTGCTATTACATGCTTCCCGCTTACCGTTCTTTTTATCATTGCTCAGCTCCTGAGGGTCGTAGCGTGATGTTCTATAGCCTATAACCTTCCTTAATAATTGGGCTTTCAATTTCAAAAAGGTTTTCCCAAATCCCACTGGTAGATCCAGAGATTGGCGCGTTCAAACAAACAAACAAACAATCTCTTCAGCTTTATTATTAGTATATAGATAGATTATTAGTATAGATAGATGGTAAAAGTTGATGGCATAACAAGTACACCGACCTAGCGGTTTGTCCAGAAAGCATGCCTAGTTCGGGACGCAACTGGGCGAACTGAGCGGCGTAGTGTCGCGCCTGCGCCTCGCTGATCGCCCAGATATCGTCGCCCGCCTCTGGATCGCACTCGTCCTCCGAGGAGTGACGATCCGAAGACTCTTCTTCAGTCGCTGTAAGGGCAATCACATCATTATACTGAGGAATTGTAAACTTATACACATAAAGATGTCAAACCGCAAGACGCAAGGCGGTTTTCCGTTTGTGATACTATAAATAAACGCAGTTGCATTGACTTCTCATATAACTTAAGGTAAATCCATTGCCTATTATGAATAAAATATGTTATTTTATTGTTTTGTAATTACTTTTTGCGTCAAATGAAAAAGTCACGATTCATTATGTTTTTAAAGACACACAAAAACGTCCATGCTGACTAGCTCTACAATTTAACTTACTCAGACATGACTCTCACCTAACAGTCTAGTGTGTTCCTCGCCAGTGTTGGCAGGCCACACTCCCCGGCCTGTGGCGCTGTGCTCCCACACGGGATGCTGCTCCGCCACACTGTTTGTAGGAGTAGGGCTCTCGCTAGCCGTGCTCCACGGTGATCCAGTCTTTGCTCTCCGCTGACGATTAATAAAAATTGTGATATAAATTGATGGAAATAAGCAGTGAGAATGAAGTAATTAACTTTAGAGTTGGATACAGGGTAATTTAATCATAAAGTCTCAAGTCTCTCATAAAAGTAATTTAATCTAAAGCTCTCAAGTCTGACTACTGGAACACAATGATAGGTGTAAAAAGTACTCTATCACCATGCTTTGGTGTTCTCACAAAGTTTTCTTCCAATGCTCTTTAATGTAGAATTCTTAACCGCAATATTCATCACAGCATTGGAATCACTCATAGTCAGCCTTCATCACTATTAATAGTAGAGTAAGCAAGCATATATTTTTTATGGAACCAGTACATTAATTATTACATTTTCCATAATCAGATCTTTACTACTTGAAAATAACTATTATAATCCATATTATTTAAAGTGAAAGTCAGTAACTAGGTTATTACAGCTGAGTGTAACATTGTATGTACTCTTATCAGTGTTTTCTGAGCTATTAGCTGACCATTAACCTGACTGATAACATTATGAATAAACAGAAAAATATCTTCTCAAGACTTAAGATTCTAATCAAATCTTATATCTGTAAAAACTTAAAAATTACCATTTATAGCATATTAACCACTCAAAAAATGCTTTTTAAGGCTTTTGTTTCATGGACAAGGTGCTGTATTTTTTTTTTGTTTTAAAATGTTATTTTAATTTCAACCTTGTTCCAATCAAAGTTGAAATTAATGAATTAGAACAATAATAATATCATTTTCAGTCAATAAAAGTGACAATTGCCTGCAAAAAAGAGCTACTTTTCATAATTTTCAATCATATTTATCTTCTATTATCACACATTGCCACATGACTGGTTAATACATTATTAATTTTGTATTAAGAAAGTTACTGCTATATTTGAACAGGAAAAAAAAGGTTTATTCATTTAATTCATGACTTATATTTTTTATATGATAATTTTATATTTGAATGTCTCTCCTGATCTATCTAATAATAGCTATTTTCAAATAATAATACAGTTGATATTGTGCTTAAAAAAAATGGTGCTGGGCCTGCCTAGTCACTGGAATTATAAATGGCAGATGGACCATCAGTAAAAAAATGGCCAGGACCACAAGGAGAAAGAAGAGTGGGTAGGCCTAGAGCAAGATGGATGGATGACAATACAACCACAGCCCGACCCAATTGGCTAAGCCAGGCCAAAAATCAGGATAAATGGAAGAAACTGGAGGAGGCCTAAACCTGGCAGGGGTCCTCCCTCAAACTAAAATGTTAAGGAAGTAATGAAGGCTATATTATTATTATTTAAAGGCTATTTTGAAATTAATTTAATTATAAACAAGCCATACCACTGTGTAGAACAAGGAAGCCTAGTACTTGTCATCAAAAGGCGTCCAGGCATTTCTGCACTTGCCTAAAAGATATACTCACAGTTTGTATGTCTGTGGGACTAAAAAACACACAAGATGCTATTGTAAGCACATGTGTACTGTTTGTAACATATCTTAAAGACAAAAACAGCTATTTATGGTTAATCGCCAGCATCACTGGTGTATTTGGTATGCTCTTTTATATACTCCACTGCTACAGACTCGTTATTTCCTATTCTTTTCATTTAACTTACTATTTAACCTTACTTGATATATAAATCTACCTTATAATACAGACAAACTTCAGTACGAAGAGTGAAAACTGTTTTAGGCATATTTAGGCTATTTTTTTTTCTATAATTATATATAAAAAGCTGTTTGTTTTCCAAGCATTATAAAATGAAATAAAAAAAAATAATCACATTTGCATTCTCACAAATTAAAGGCTTTCAGTTCAACTTATTTAATTAATAGTCATTACATAATAAAAGTTACCAAATAAATATTTCTCTGCTTACTGGCCAACTGTCATGTCACAATGATTTCACATTGAAAATTAAACTTATTATTATTAATATAAATTAACAACTTACCCCATGTGAGCCAGATCTCTGTGACATTGTTTCAGATTCTATTTCAGAGTCTGTACTAAGACCTTCAGTCATGTCATGAGACAATGCCTGGGGAACATCACTATCAGATAGATTTGATGACAACCTTATTGGTTCATAGGCACCAAGGTTACTACCAAAATTCCTCTCCCTTTTAGAGATATGTTGCTCTTTCGGTGAACTAGATAACTGTATTAGGTCGGCACTAGCTTCTGAATTTAAAGCCCATGTAAATCTTGGCAATGGAAGGTCCAGAGGTGTGGGCAATAGTTCAGGTTTCAGTGACATATTTGTTTGATGTGCTGCTATAAGTTTTAGTGCAGAATAAAATTGTTTTCTATTCATATGATTCAGTGACGTGTAGTTATTTGGTGCTACGCTAATATCCATGATCTGTAACATAAATAAAGCCCATAAGCACTAGTTCCCAATGTACCTAATAACAATAATTAACTGCGCCTAACCTGTTCGATAAATTACCTGTTTAAGGGCTTCATTCGATATATTAGATGATCTAAATAATTCCGTTGCTTTTAAAATTGGTATTTTCCCATTGGACTCCTCGTCACAACATAAAAACAAATCACCGAAATATCTCATTTCGGTTTCTGTCAAATTGAGATCCTCCATTATAATTAATAAATCACCAATAAACGGCTTTCTACACTGTTCTAATAGTTTGTAATTAAAAAGGCAATCAAAATAACCATTATCTATTGATGTACACCATATTCATTGTTAAATAGACGGATTTGAAATTAGTACATTACAAAATTTTACACGAAGCAAACGAAATGTCACTGACAGACAGGTAGGATGAGAGGAGAGGCAGACGGACAGCTGCCTCGGCCATTGTATTAAATAGAGTTGTACTACAAAACCGATTAAGTTTAAAAAAACAATAATAAACCGTACATTATGTTTTCGAGAAGTAGAGTCGATGGTATACATTCTTTTTCTTTTTTCTCTCTTTAAATCAATAAAATATAGTAATAAATACCTATGCCACAGCGTAACCATCTATACAATGATAAATAACCTATTAGTACGTGCATTTTAAAGGTATACCTTCGGTTGGAGCGCGAAATTCAAATTTATCAAGATTTTTGCTAATTGCAGCTCAGTTATAGGTTATAAGGCCCTTAAAGGCTAATCTCTCATACATACATACGAAGGCCTCGTAAAATAATTAGGATCTATATAAAACGTAATTCTAAATCGGTTCAAGCATTATTTTATCTTTTAGTAATGATAGAATAAAGAAGTAACAAAACATACCTTATGAATCCTGAAAATGTTGCATTCTTTTTTTCGGGTTCAAATATATAACAAAGTACCCTGTGGGGTACACTGCACTGACATACATACTAATACCACTAATACTACCAAATGGACATACTTTAGTAGTCAAGATCACAGATGTTTATGGCTGTTCTTTACTGTGTTTGACTCTTAATAAATCTATGACCGAAAATATTATAATCTGTGGAACTAAACTAAATCTACTAGTGACAATGTCAAGAGCTAAGATTTTTTCGTGTGGCACTTCCTAGCAGAGCCACCATCATGGATTCGAATTCCAAGTTTGTCTTTATTTTGTTCTCGAATATCAGATTTTGTGGCGCCCTGGTTCAAAAGTTAAAGGTTTTTTAGGTGGGTGGAAGATTTGTTTGCTTACCGAATTTGTGCAATTTTGTCCGCGAATCCCAAATTTTGTCGCGCCCTGGTTCATAAGTCTTGTACAGGCGAGCAGAAAATACTTTTGATATCTTTATTAATTTGCTATGAAACTTTGAACTGTCAATATTAGATTATTCTAAATAATCTATTCGTAGTTGAAAAATATATGTATTTTAGTACCATGATACAAAAGATAAAAAACAGGTTCCTAGGAATGTAAATAAAAAGAATTACCTTTTTCTATTAAAATTCACTGGTTAGTAGCCACTAACTAGGTGCTACTAATTGAAGCTGAGAATACTAAGTTTAGCGTGGACCCAATGCCTGGTCCGATATCGGACGTAGTAATTTTTCGAATTTCAGCATTACGTGGTTTTGATTTTTCACTCACTAATAACTTAAAAAATCCAAGTCTAAGAAGACCTCTTAGAATATAAGAAGTATTTTTTGTATTAGGTCTCTTTCAAGGTAGGTATCGTTCATACAGAGAGGAGAGCGAAGGTTTAAGAACTTAGCTACAATTAAAAAAACAACTCATGCCTGCCTGACTTTGAACTTGATCTAAGTTATCTTGTTATTTATATTTAGATATATTAAGATTTATATTTCAATAAATAAAATAACAATGATTTCGTGAATATTTATTCTGTTAGCATATTCTTAGGTACATGGTTCAATAATATTTAGTGTAAAAACATCATCGATAACATGACACGATGTTAAATTACACATGCAGCATAACTAATTGCACTACTTTCAAAGTAGTATAATAATTTAGACTTTTTCACAGCTATACTTAAAACTTAACTTAAAAGAAATATAGGCGTCGATATTTTCGACATAATAGTTATAATCAAATGATATCTCTAAAAAACGCAATAGAATTAATCCTTGGTCTGGATGTACTTGATGAGATCGATAACTCGGCTAGAGTAGCCATATTCGTTGTCGTACCAGCTGATGAGCTTGACGAAGTTGTCGTTCAGAGAGATACCAGCGGCAGCATCGAAAATGGATGAGTGGGTGTCACCAATAAAGTCCGAGGACACAACTTGGTCCTCTGTGTAACCAAGGATACCCTTAAGGGGACCTTCAGCGGCCTCCTTAACTTTCTGTTTGATAGCATCGTATGTTGCGGGTTTGCCGAGACGTACAGTGAGGTCCACGACGGATACGTTAGCAACGGGGACACGGAATGCCATACCGGTCAGCTTTCCATTAAGAGCAGGAATGACTTTCCCAACAGCCTTAGCGGCGCCAGTCGAAGCAGGAATGATGTTCTGTTGAGCACCACGGCCATCACGCCACAGCTTGCCAGAGGGACCGTCAACGGTCTTTTGAGTGGCAGTGGTGGCGTGCACGGTGGTCATGAGTCCCTCGACGATCTCGAAGTTGTCATGAATAACCTTGGCGAGGGGAGCGAGGCAGTTGGTGGTGCAGGAAGCGTTGGAGATAACCTTGAAAGCCGGATCGTAGGCTTCGAGATTGACTCCGACGACGAACATTGGTGCATCGGCACTGGGCGCGGAGATGATGACCTTCTTGGCACCACCCGCTAAGTGAGCAGAGGCCTTTTCAGTAGTTGTGAACACTCCAGTAGATTCTACGACGTATTCGGCACCAGCCTTTCCCCATGGGATAGCACTTGGGTCCCTCTCGGAGAAGACTGCGATCTTGTTACCGTTGACAACGAGGTTGCCATCTTTAACTTCAACGGTACCCTTAAAACGTCCGTGGGTGGAATCGTATTGGAACAGGTAGACCATATAGTCAAGGCCAATGAAGGGGTCGTTGATAGCGACAACCTGGGCTCCCTTTTCGATGGAAGCACGGAGCACCAAGCGACCGATACGGCCGAATCCGTTGATACCAATCTTCGACATGGCTGTAAAAATACAATAATTTATTCTTAAAAAAAAATAAGTAAGCAGAGACGGGCAATCTGGCAAGAGAATTACCAGTTACAATAACAACATCATGTTAATTAACTTTGCATCGTAAATCAAATTCAATTTAAGTTACTAAGTTATGTTTCTGAAAATAGATGTTATTGCTAAAATTATATAATGAGTATACATAAACCTTTATTATTCCATTTAAAAAAAAATACTGTCAGTACATGAATTTTTTTTTTTAAACAAGAGTGTGGTTATCTCTTACATAAAAAAATAGCTGCCGAGTGTTATCTTATTGCCAAATGTTACTGAATATTTCGTGATGTCTGATCTGCTCTGCTATATTTTATTGAAGATTTTTGGCATTGTTCCCTAACTAACTCTCTACCTATGTCTTTGAAAGTAACATTCAACTTCGCAAATAGATTTCATTACATCAGCAGGTATCTGTTTGAAATATAATCAACGGTAATTAATTTCTAATGCATTCAAAAGAATATCACTTTCTCTTTTGAGCCCGACATAATTGCCATGGTCTAACTCATCGGCAAGTTGCGGGCAATAAGTATATAAGTGAATAAAATTTTAGTGTAGGTATCTGAAGGACGTTTTATGATTAGACCTAATCATGTAAACCGAAAGACTTCCACTGCTGGATAAAGACCTCCCCCAAGGATCTTGAATCATTTGGGTGGATATGCCATAATCGCCTCGCTTGGCAGGCGGGTTGGCGATCGCAGTGTGGTGTTATAGTTCTCAGAGATACGCTGCTGCCCGTACTCTGGTATACCTTCCCTTGGACGACTTCTACGCTCCCACAGGGTGAGATGGGGTGGTGATATTCGTCGCAGTCACCACACAGCACCTATTGTGTATAATCTAGGAAAGCTATTATTTACACCTACTCTGTAGCCATTCAGATCCGATCGGCAGGAAAAAATCTTCAATAAATGTATGCTGATGCAATGTTAAATGCGATCGTACCTCATTACAAATGAAATTGGAAAATATGAACATCCGAATCGGGACCGCAAACGAGCGACTCTGAATAACACCGATTTACTGAGAGAGGAAACCGAATATTAATAAAATACATATTTTATTTCATATCATATCACCATCCTGAAATTCGGTTTAAAATTTTCATTAATTCAGTTTCCATTATGCGGCTTAACATGGGATAGAAAATCCTCCATGCCGTAAGCTACTTGCGTGCCAATTGCCTTTCATCAATGAATAATTAATGATTTCATTCTTTCGCATTTTGCTTTATGTCTTTGTGTGTGTTAAGTCTAACGTGTGTTGTGAGAAGTACCTATGCAATACTTGCATGCATATTATGAATAGTTATCGATAGTAATTTATAAGTAATAAAAACATTTTAGTCGCGCTATTCTGACTCTTCACTACATTCAGGTACCTAGGTAGATTATATATATATATATATCTTAAAGGTCATGGTCAGATCATAACAAAATTTATGTGTGGAAGTGGTCCCACACTTCCACTAACCAAATCGGCTAAGCAGTATTTGGGAAATCAGTGAAGAACATACCATTGAAGGTAAAGACACCGCGTCAAATTCGTTGAATACAGAAACATCCCACATTCTTTAAAATCGGTTTAAAACAGATAAATATAACAGCACTCTTTATTTCAAAAGTTTAAGATAGGTCACGATAGTAGGGCATTTTGAAGGTCAGGTCAAAATGGTGGATTAATAGTTTGTAGGTATTTGTAAAGCAATAATTGCACCATAATATCCGAATTTATTACTCATTCAACTCCAATGTCTAAAACCTAGCTAATTACGGTAACCTGCATGTTATTAAAGCAATGAATAAACTCACGAGATAAGTAGGTACCTACCTACATTAAAAAGGTTCAGATTGATTTAACTTAAGGAAACAGATACGCAAATTACATAGGTAGGTACTAAATCACTTGTACTCAAAATGCTGTAGAATAGTATAATGTAGGTACAATATTAACAGTGATGTAGGTGGCAGGTGGCACTTATCACGTCAACAATTTTAATACAAACAGATCAAGAATGAAACATCATGTTATTTGACCTTGAAATTGATACTTACAATAAATTGCAAATTCCCTGCACTACTCTCTAGCCAAGTAACCGAGTTATAGATGCAAGAGATTTATCCGGCATTATTGAGGTCATATAAAGGTCACAAGTGTACAACGGCAAAATTACAGGAAAAAATACTGTGTAAATAGTATTAGCTACGTAAATTAGCCCCATGCAAGTTATGTTATCGAAACATGTACATAAAACGATGATAAAAATCCCTAGTCCTCATGATAATCTGACTGACACCACAATCGAGCAAATGGTTATATTACCGTGTTACGTGGTCGCAAATCGCGATGATGTAAATCAGTAAATTGTAATGAAATATGTATCATTAAAACAGAACCAATAGATGATAACAATAGCGTATTGTTTTGAAATACATATGTAAATTGGTTAAGTGCACTTACCGGTATTAATTTATGAAGGAATTTATAGAAGTAACACCACACACGCTCGCTCCCAATAAGATGGAGTTCAGAAATGTCAGCTGAAGGACAAGGCGAGGCGGGGTAATATTAGACAGACAGATCAATGAACCATAGAATATCAAGCATCAGAACGGAACGTAGGTAGGATAAACATTATCAACAAAATACTCATAGCTCGTACTCGTAAGTTATAATGCATAGGTAATTATGTTACTAAAGCCTCAGGACAACAATAAAATTAATCTTGATTGACTACTGGTTTATACCTCCAAAAGATGTCAAAAGAAATAAAATTACTGTTTTTAAAATAGCACAACTATATATTTCTATGTAAGTAACAAGGAACTAGAAACTACAGTATTAAGGTGGAAATTTTATCACGTTTTTTGCAAATTGCAGCTCAGTATAGGTCGTAAGATATCAACATGTTATTTGCGACAAGAATGGTAGTATATTTACTGATTAATAACAAAAGAAATTATCAACATATTCCTCCAAGGTATATTAGTAACATTTTCATGAAATAGTCGTATATGTCAGTGTTTCAAATATTATCACGTTATTTGCAAATTGCAGCTCATTTATAGGTCGTAAGTTATCAACATGTTATTTGCGAGAAGAATGGTAGTATATTTACTCATTAATAACAAAAGAAATCATCAACATATTCCTCCAAGGTATATTACTGACATATACGACTATTTCATGAAAATGTTACTAATATACCTTGAAGGAATAATGTTCATGATATCTTTTGTTATTAATCTGCAGCTGCAATTAGCAAAAAACTTGATAAAATTTGAATTTCGCGCTCCAACCGAAAGTATACCCTTAAAAGATAAAGCAAAATATGAGATAAGATAAAAGAACTTACAGACGATTGTGAATTAGTAGTATCGTAGTATGAATGAACCTCTGTAATTTTTGTATTCTTTGTTAACTTACCTTACTACGAGAAATTTGTCTATGGATCGCGCAGATTATGAATGTTACCAGTTTTTATGGTAATGTTACCATTGAGTGATTATAAATGAAATAGTAGGAAATGTAAATACATATTCAGATTAATAGTTCAAGTATAAAATGAAAACAGATACCTAGGTAAATAGTTTTTATAATTAAATGTTTTATCCCATTATGACATAAATGAGTTTGGCAAATTAGGTTAGACTTAGACCGTAGACAGACAGAGGTTAGACACGTTCCAAAGACATTATTTTTCCTCTAAAGATGATTGACACACTATAAACACGCGGGTAAATTCAAAATGTCATTTACTTTATTTATGATCTCGTATTAACATTTAAAATAGTCAAAATCTATAAAATTGTATAGTCCAACCCACGGGTCCAACCACATCGGTAATGGTTATTATAGTGGGCATTAATGGTTTTGGCCGTATTGGCAGAGTCATATTTAGAACTTGCCTCCAGAATCCAGATCTCGAAGTAAGTATTTTTGTAAACCACGGGTCACGTCCGCTCCAACCAACTTAGAAATTTATTCATGTTTATTTTTTACAATTATTTACATCGCAGTTATCGGCGATCAATGACCCCGCAATCGACGCCGAGTACATTTGCTATTTGATAAAGTTCGATTCTACACATGGGAAATTTAAAAGGAATGTTAAATACTCCGATGATGAAATTACAATTGACGGTAAACATCGTGCTATGGAGATAAGACATTTATATAAATAATAATGATAAGTAGGTTCAAACAGGTCACCTTTAGTTCTCTTACGTCCAAGCCTCCTAGTCTCCTAATCCGGGTTGGCTGTTCAACGCCCCCATTATTGGTTAGCTTATCTCTAAACTTAGTACTGCCCATAAATTATACACTATACCTAGGTAGAACTGCCCCCGTAGCACGGCAAGCGTAGACTAGAGAAGACTCCATTCTTCAGCCAATGAAATCACTTAAACATGACGTGATGAAATGAATCCGCGATTATTATTCATCAAAGGCTCGAGTCTTCTCTAGTCTACGCTTGCCATGCTACGGGGGCTGGAGACATAAACAGAGAGAAGTTTAGTCCCATCTAAGATAATTAGATCTTATTACATATAACTACCTACTTACTTTGATTTGAAGCATTCAACAATATTATACAATTTGTTAAGAGTTAAGACTGGCATTACGCAAAATTGAAGGGTGGGTTACTTTTCGGTACACTCAGTTACATATTATATGGTGAAAGAAATCGGTGAAGAAGACATCATTCCATACTAGGATATTTTGTAGAACTGCAATCTGCCAGTTCCCTTTTTAAACCTTTGTGATCGCTTAGCACCATCAGCGATGTAGGTAGGTACCTATATCACTTAAAGTATGACGTTATATAAAATACAAATCTTTTGAAAATATCCTGGCAAAACCTTTGAGGAGCTGGCAAACAAAAGTGGACTTGTTCACTCTGAACGTTTTTTTCATGGTTTCGTACCTACTCTCTAAGCCCACATCTATATACCTACCTACCCCCTCTATTTCTTTTACCGTATATTCAGACCATCACATAAAAGTGTTCCACGTGAAGGAACCGTCATGCATACCGTGGCAAACCGTCGGCGTGCAGTACGTCATCGAAGCTTCTGGAATGTTCACTAGTCTTGAGAAGGCGTCGGTAAGTTTGGATTTAGTTAGATAGCGAAAAGAACCAAATCAGACCGTTGAAAATCTGTCGCCAAGCACCTACCCCACGGTGTTTCGACAGCTCCTTTTGAGAGCCAATTCCGTGTTGTGTGTGTACCAACTTCGGCCACCATCAATGACCACACTTAAAATTCTTTTATATTTCAATTTAAAAATATTTCACACCAATAACAATATCGATGGCTTATTCCACATAAATGCAGAATGCTCTTTAAAAAGAGCTATTTTCAGCAACGAGTGCAGGTCAAGGTATAACGTTGAAAACTGGTTAAAAAAAATGACATTACTACACAGAAACAGATTTTCTTAGGAAATAATAATTGAAATAAGTAATCCAGTTCTATTATTATCAATGCAAGTGTAGGTACATTATGTTACAACTAATTTTAATTCCTCGAGTATGCCGATTTCCTCACGAAGTTTCCCATCACCGAAGAGAAGTGTAGCTGGAGCACCTACTATTTATTCCCACAGGGTCACCTAGCAAACGATGGAATCAGACGTGTGATCCTCACAGCACCGAGCGTAGATGTCCCAATGATTATACTCGGAGTTAATCAAAATAAACTCAATAAAGGTAACAATTGAATTAATTGACCCAAGTATTAATGCAATATTCAATGAATAAATTTTAATGCGTATGCAATACACACTACACGTGGTGAACTATGATAATTTAGGCTTTAATAATATTCTTACCATAGACATACAGTTCAACTAGTTCATTGCCGCTGTCGGTATCTTCTCAGTTCAAGTCACTTCAAGTGTATTACGAACCGGTGGTAGAGTCATTTGTAATTGTAACTGTCGACGTTCATAAGTGCCTTATTCGGTCCAAATGAGCGTAATTTAAGAAGCTCGTGGTCGTATGTTCTTCTCTCAGCACTCAAAATAGGTATATTCGTATAGCTATGCATAGAGTAACTTATATATTGTAGCTATGTCCTGCTTGCTATTCAATGGTCTATGCAGTGTCGCCATGGGTGCAGATCGTAACAATTATGTGACTTCAAATAACGCTCGCATCCCTTTTTATACCTCAAATGTCTCAATAGAAAGTTAAAGTGAAGACTCTTTCAGAGCAAAAAGTGATATCATGTGCATCGAGCACTCTCTACTGTTTGGCGCCGATCATAAAAGTGCTCGAGGATCATTGCGGTGTGGCCGAGGGCTTCATTACGAGTATACACGCAATGACTCCATCTCTTAAGCCTTTGGACGGATTATGTCTAAGGGGAAAGGCAAGGCATCAAATATTTCTTCTATTGTTTTCAATTAGGACATAGCTTTCATTAGCAGCGACTGGGATTCACAGAGTATGAGTTGGTGGAATGTTAGTAAAAGGTGATAGCTCAGTGGGCAACAAATTTTATATTTCTATTTGAACAGTCCGTTCGCATAATGACGATTTTATGTTATCGACCTCCAAATAACTTTGTTTTTGATCTTATGTTGTGAAGGTCGCGGGTTTGAACCCTACAATGAGCCTGAGTTTTCGGTGAAAGAAAACATCGTGAGGACACCGTAGTACGGTGGTGGGGTACTTTGTAGTACCTGCCTGACTGGCTATCACTTTCTAGTTGAAAATCTGTTCTTGTTGATCAGCACCTAACAATGTGTTCCGACAGCTGCACTATCTCTCCTTCTAGGAATTAAGTGCTTACCATCTGAAAATTATACATCCTATCTTTAAATGAGGGTCGGATCATGATCTAGTTTATATGAGAATCCCTCGGGATATATCAATACAGTTTAATTAAACCATCCCAATCGATGAAGGCGATTCTAATAAATCTAAAAACATATAACCTTAAGTCGGTTTATGAAATAGGCATGTGTGTTCCCAAACTTTATTTTGTATTTACATTTTTAGCACTGGCGCGACCATAGAAGTATC
Source organism: Tethea ocularis (assembly GCA_963555595.1). NCBI lineage: Eukaryota > Metazoa > Arthropoda > Insecta > Lepidoptera > Drepanidae > Tethea > Tethea ocularis. The sequence continues at coordinate 3,435,331 of OY741970.1, read as the reverse complement.
CATCAGAATATAATCCCGGCAAATACGGGAGCTTGTAAAGCTCTCGGCAGAATAATACCACAGGTCAAAGATAAATTGTCCGGGCTGGCGTTTAGAGTTCCTATCGTTAATGTGTCGGTACTCGATTTAACAATAAGGTAAACAATCAATCATTAGTATTGCTTGTGAATTATTATTTGCACGTATGACACTAAACTAAAAAACTTCTAGTCTAACTAATTTACTCAGGCGTGACCTTGCGGAAATCCATTATAAGATTAGATGGAAGACAAATATTTAGTAACTAATTCCGCTGGATATATCCTTCTCTGTCATATATTCTTCTCTTCTTCTTCTTGTTTTGGACTTGACAGAGAAGGATATATCCAGCGGAATTAGTTACTAAATATTTGTCTTCCATCTAATCTTAACTTCTAGTCTGATAGTACCTATATAATATTTTTTCTTGATCTTTCTGATGTCCAGGTTAAATGGAAACACAACACTCCGTGACATAGTCAAGAAAGTAGAAAAAGCAAGTTTATCAAACATGCAAAATATTATTAAAATCTCGAACGAAGAAGCGGTATCCTCCGATTTTATAGGAGACAGTTACTCCTGCATTCTTGACGTGGACTCAAGCTTACAACTTAAACCCAATTTTTTCAAACTAATATGTTGGTATGAGAACGAATATTCTTATGCTTGTCGAGTGGTAGATTCTATATTTTACTCCGAAAAGCAACTATCACAATTGGCTTTAACAACAAAAATGACCTACGTACGAACGAAAGCTCAGAAGAAACAGGACATCGTCCAACAAACTGACTCTAGTAAAAAAGATATATCGGTGGATAACAAAAAAGCTGAAATTAACCCGAAAATAATATGTAGCACTTCTCAACATACCGGTTTCAAAAGCAAGCTGCTACCTCGACCTATACATCTGAAGAAGCCTTCTGTGTCTTCATTTAATTCTGGCATCACAACGTCGTCAACAAATAATCGTGAGACTAAAAAAAGAAACGAGATGTTTAAAATATGGAATGATGATCGTCAACTATCGAATCCTGGTGTCAAACAGAACAATAGCTCGTTCTTCCACACCTGTTTACCATTCGCACCACAAATTGATTGTATGAAAGCTCAGGAACGTTTAGAAAATGTTAAGAAAGAATTTTCTAAAATGGTGAATATTACAGAAGATTTATTGAAGAAATCGTACAGTAGCAAAATTCAGTTGAATACGGATTTGAAACCATTAAAAAATGAATCCACTTGGGTTAAACCCGGAGATTACAAATCAAATACGAGCACTGAACCGATTAATATTTTATCTGATAAATCTATTAAAAACAAAAAATGCAGTCCTTTGTGTGATTTTTCTGGAGACAACAAAGCTAATATAGAAAATAAAGAAAGTAAAATATCAAACGATGACAGCAAAGGAGAAATATCACGTAGTGTTTCTTACGAAAAGAATTATTCTGTCTATAGTATTCAAGATGACATAAAAGCTTATGATGAAATTACAGATTTATTAAAGAAATCTCAAACTTTTACTTTGAATCAAAAAGAATCTTCTACAAAAATAATTACAAGCGATGAATCCAATTTAAGTTCAAAACAATATAACAATGAGAGTATTATTAAACATGAAAGTCCCTTTAATTCATTTTCAAAAAATGTTCAAGTTCAGTTTCTGTTCAGTGATAATATTATTCATACTGAGGTTAAAAAGAAAATTGAAAGTAAAGATACGCCACAAGACAGTGGGTTCAGTTCACCAGACAGTAAATTCCGTGTTGTGAAGAAGGAAATTAACGAAATTATTAATAACACAGAATTTAAATCTGAATATATAAATAAAACACCTGACTGTTATAATAAAGAAAAGAAAAATAATCATGTTATCGACGAACAATTAAAAAAACGCAATATTATATTAATTAACGATGAAAGCTATATTACGAATACTGAAACTACACGAAAAACTACTGATAGTTCAAATATAAGCGTGATAAATGAAATTCCAAATGATTCGGAATCACAAAGGCAAATGTTGGACGATAGTTCTGAATCGGTAGTTGTAGTTTCTGAATGTATGACACGAATTCCCAGCCCGAATAGTACAATTATTTCACTGAGCGATAGGAACACAAGACACAAACAAGATATTTATGATAAACTAGATAGCGTCAGTGCAACTGATTCCAATAACTCGTTTGAAATAAATGAAAGAAAATCCCAAGTTATTCAAATAACTGACGTGACTAACTCCTTAGACGATATAGCTCGTTTGGATAAAATATGCAGAATCATTGAAATATCAGACGAGTTATCGGACAAACTATTTTCTAATTTAGACAAAACTGAAGGCACGAGCCTAAAAAAGAAAAAGTGGTCGTTCAAAGATCTGTGCGATAGAATCAAATTGGATGATTTTTGTGACAAAATTTTTGGTAAAACATAGCATAATTTTCATGTTAACAAATTGATTGTAAATTGAAACAAAGTGATTAATAAATTGAACTTTATTAAAATATACTGAGTGATATGGCTTATTTTTAAATATTTCTACTGTATCAAGGATATTTACACATTTTGTGAAATTACCTCGAGATACGATTTGTGTGGAACGGACTATACTTAGTGAAGAATCACAGCAAATAATCATGTTTATAAAAATGTATTAATATTATGAGCACTTTTTAAATATCTGCTCATAATATTGTTTTTTATCATTTGTGAATGTCACTCACATCGGTACCAGCATGACCTTAACATTTATTACTTAAGATTGAGCTAGAAATGGGCGTTTTAATATACAACAGACAATATATTTTATTCTAATTTTCTAATCATCCTTATTTAATTTAATTAGCCAGTGGTGCCGATTCTGTTGTTTACGAACTAAATAAATTTTATCTCACTATATCTCTTTCTAATAGTAAATATAAGAAAGAGATGCAAGATATTTTAGTTCTGTCAGTTTAATCCGATCAAATATTTGAACGTGAATTTAAGCGAGATCTTCATTGGTCACGACTATTTACCGGTACATTACGACGGCATGCACAAAACTGACAGCATTAAAAATGTTCTATCTTTTTTCAATAATGTTAACATGAAGACAAGTCACCTCGACTTGTTTAATTTTAGATAAGTTCGTAAACAACAGAATCGGCACCAATGCCATCTAACAAGAGTATCAGTGCATCTCAGGCGATAGACAATAAGGCAATAAGGTGATAAAATATCGCAGACGTAGGCGGTGCAAACCACTTATATTACTAATATGTACTCTATAGCAGTAAAGAGCTATATTTACCTATACTAAAATACAAATCTATATATTAAATTATTTTGTATATAATATATTTTTACTACATATTAATCTAAATTTGCGTATTCAAAACAATATTTTATTTATTATATTTTTAAGCTGTTTAGCGGTTTTGGCAGTGCGCGCGCATCGCTATCGTGGCGCGCGTAAAACAAAAATGAACCAGCGCGACATTTTCCATAAAGTTTATACAAGTCTGTTTTTTTACTCATTATTTTTTACTTGTAGTAAAATGACGTATGAAACGCGTGTGCATTGATCATTACAGACTGGACTCACAATAATACTGTCTCGAGTGTAGTGAATGACCAACATGGCACACTTGTATCATAATGTACTAATATACCGGGTGTATGTGATATCGTTATGAAATAATATGAAACCGTGGATTCTGCACGTTATTCTGGACCCCCCTTAGCTTTAAAATGTGGCGGAGTTTTTTTTTATTTACGATTTTGTTCTAAAATAAAAAACTGCGATCAAAGTCGTAAATTTTTGATCACGTACAGGTTTTCGTTAAGACGTCACTTAGGTACACCCGGTATGATAGCACTTTTAAAAATATAATGAACTAGCTGTTCCCCGTGGTTTCATCCCGTTCCCGGGATAAAAAGTAGCTTATAACCTTCGGAGATAAAATAATTTCCTATTAGTGTAACAATTTTTCGAATCGGACCAGTAACTCCGGATTAGCGCGTTCAATCAAACAAACTCTAACTTTATTATTAGTATAGATTAGAAAAATATTCGTCCTTTATTATTAGTATACCTTTAGGCTGAGCAGAATTTAAAGGCACTTTAAATGCACAGGCAGCTTGAATGATATTTACTATTATATTGGTTGGTAAGATACCCTTACCTGTCACATCGCAGGTCGAGAATTCCATTCCTACGGACAGACATATTTTGTGCATGAACATATCCGTATATCCATAGTCTAAAATTATAAATGTAATTATTGTGGGCGGTATATTGCAGTTCAGTTTATCGCCAGTTTGCAATTTCGCGAGATATTTTTGAACTGACGGCGATGTCAATGATACGGTGACATATAGGTATCGGTACAAACTTTCTCATTTTAATATCAAATTGGATTAGTGAGATGACTGTTTCAAGTTGCCTGTGTTTGGCGGCGATTTTTTTTTTTTTTTTTTGAAAGGACTAAAGTTGGTAGCCTCTGATGGCTGCTCCAACCTTACCGGACAATCGGCGAGCGCAGAGAGCTCTCAGCCGGGTAACATTTAGGTAACCACACCTGAGGGCACCCCCGAGTGGGGTACGAACCTCGGCTCTTGGCGGCGACTATTTAGCGAACTACAATATTATTCAATTCATTACCATTCGTTCATCACCTAACAGTGTTCAGTAGCAACATTGTCTAATATATTTCAGCAAACTTTCGTTTCTTCATTACACTCAATAAGCAAGCGCGTACATACAGATTGTTTACTCATAACAAAAATACATATCGATTTGTTTACCTTACACTAAAAATTGTGATATTATAAAAATCCTTGTACTATGTATATTGCTTACTATCCTTAACATTATTTATTAGCAGCCATGTTAAGTAACTTGGAAGTCCTATAATTAACAACTTATTTTGTCTAATTGAAATAAATTAATGATATTTAAAGCTCTCAGAAACTGTACAATTATAAGAATCATAAAAAATGGAAAGTAAAAACCCAGGTACAAAGTCAATAAAAATAATGTTTTTAAAAATTGTGAATTACCTTACCCGTTATTATGGTATACGAGATCAATGTTCCTCAATAGTTTTTGGTTGAGTGATATAATTGTTCGGGAGAATATGGAGTTGTTTAACTCCACAAAGTCAGCGATGACTATGTTGACGGGTGATCGCGCTCCGTATGAGGGTGATGTCGGGCCCGGTGAGAACTCAGCCAGTTTTGGCAGCACCTCGTTTACGACTGGAATCGCGCATTTGTCTCTGAGGTTTGATATCCATCTGTAAATTAGAAATTAGGTCCGTAAATGGATTGCGGAATGTGGCTTGATACTCAAAATGAACAACTGCTTGAAAGGAAGGCGATGATAGCTCAGTGGTAGTGACGTCGAATGCAGAAACGAAGGTCGCGGGTTCGAATCTTACAATGAGCTTCAGTTTTCGGTGAAGGAAAACATCGTGAGGAAATCATAGCAATTATGAGTCATGGTTACTTGCAATAAATTATATTTTATTTATTTATAGCATGGTGGTAGGGTACTTCGTAGTACCCACCTGGGTGGCACCACCCTCAAGTTGAAAATTTGCCGCCAAGCACCTTCCGGTGTGTTTTGACAGCTGCTGCAATTGAGAGCCAGTTACTTTCTAGGCTTTGTGTGCTACCATCGGCCACATCATCAATGACTACGGTGAGATTGGAGTCAAACATAGTAAAAAAGGGTATTTAACAGTGAATTGATATCTAATTGGAGCGTAATCAAGACCATAGATTTGATGAATACCTTAGTACAATAAACGCAGGTGTCGGTGTCAACACTGCTTGATGCACAAATCCCCTTCCCGGATGTCTCCTGACGTCCTCCAAGAAGGAGACCAGACCGCTGACGCGATCCTGTCGTGGCCACGGAGACGGCAACATCTGAGGCTGCCAGAAATCAACTAGTCCATGGACCGACTGGTTTCTGTATACTATTATGACCTGAAAATATAATGCATGAAGTTTGTATAGTGGTATATTTATGATACGAGTATTACTTGCAGAATATAAGTTGTTGATGATAAAATGAGAATGAACTTTGCTTGGTGATTCCACCTGCTTAAGATTTGAATAAGCTGAAACAATTGTTTCTGACCATTTTGATAATTATTAAAAAGTACTATGGAGGCTATTTTGTTGGAAAATTACTAAAGAGGTAACTAGGTACATGTTAATTGACTAACCTGCTGCTTTAACCTAGAGAGTGAATTAAGCGTCACGGTTTGTGGTTGCAACGTCATCGGCACAAGCTGAGTTCCATACAGGTTGAGTAAATACCTCATCAGTCTCTGGTGGTCCTGCGGTGTCATTCCGTAAAAGTGCTGGAAATCTAAAATCACCACCTGGAATAAATTATGGAAAACTAGCTTCGGTTTTTCCCGCGGTACCGTGGGATCTTATGTTTTCCCAGGGTAAAAAGTAGCCTATATGTTATTCCAGGGATTGATCTATCTATGTGCCAAGTTTCATCCAAATCCATTAATTAGTTTTTACGTGAAAGAAACATACAACCATACTCACAAACTTTTGCATTTATAATATAATTAGGATAATGAAATGTATGTAATAATGCAGCAAAAAGTAATAATTAGTACATTTATTATGAATAATGTAACATACCTCTCCAGAATGTGTATCGACAAATTTCTTGATCAGATGTAAGGCTGCGGAAATTTCATCGGCATAGACGCCATGCGTGAAGTAAAACTTTTCATCTTCTGGCTTGGTAGCAATCCTTAGGTCAAAATACCTGAAATCAATTTATTAATAAATTAATTTGATTCTTGAAGGAAATTAGTGCAGGTAAGTAAGGTCTATCAAAAGGATAAAACGCGGATACTCTGCTACCTGTGAGGAGCTGGGATGGGTATCTAGGTGGAAAGTAGTTCTTATTCTTATATTTTTGTCTGGAAAACTCATGTATACCGACAGCAGTGCCACCTACCGGGTTCAATCGTGTTTTCAAACCATCCAGGATCCCATTGAAAAATTTCATCCAAATCGGTCTAGCCATATAATAGGATTTACATAACAAACACATGTACGGAAGAATTATATATTAAGATGGGTCATAATAAGCGACAAGTCATCCTGATAAAGGATTGTACTGTATTACTATTTATTAAAATATAATTTTGCATTATGTCAGAAGTAGAATTCTATTCATCAGATTGTAAGTAATAACAAACAATGAACAAAAGGTGTTAATAAATTTAAAATTATGAACTGGTGAATATGTGAGATTAATAAGCATAAATTTGCATGAAACCATCCTAACTACACTCCAAATAGGCCACATTAATGTACAACATATATCTTATTTAATACTTATCAACGTACAGTGCATTGAACTATGAACTATAGTTGTGTTACTAGGAAGGTACCTAATGCCAATGAGTAGTTGCTGCCAGGTGTCAATGGATTGCGTTATGGTCCAGCGTAAGATCGTACCTCGGAATAAGGGGTACAGACGACGGACTAATGGTTCTGCATCAGGGGCGACAGTGCTGGACCTTGTTATACCATATGTCATTGAGTCATGACTACCTGGAATTAAAGCATGTTATATGATAGTGAAATAAATTGCTTCTGGGCATGGATACTTCATCCTCAACTGTATTACAATAATAATTTAAAAATACCTAAGTCTATACTAATATTTAAAAAAAAAGTTTAAAAAAAATATGATCCATAAGAATACTCCAATAATGTTAAAATGCATCTACATTTAGATATTAAGTCTCATCCAAATCCTTTCAGTCATTATGTGTGTGATAGAATCACAATTATAATATTATTGGTATTTCAACAGGAGTAACTCAATAGATACTCTTCTACAGTGATTTCAAGTAACAAAATATTAAGATAAACATACCAGGTATAGCTAGATAAATCAAAGGAATATCTTTTAACTGTGCCGGCAGCTCTCTCATCCAGGACTCGAGACTAAGTTCTTGTGCTTTGCCATCATCTGCCATAATCACAGCTAAAAATAACCAACAACCATTAGTACAGAATGTAATACATTCTTAAATCAGTTTTACTAGTATTTACTAATTGAATGGAGCAAATAATATTTAATACCTGATAGAATGTATCTCTATGAGTACCTATATGACGGATCAATAGACTCAAAAGTAGATTAGTCAGTCATAAAATTCACAAGAATGTCTAGTGTTGGTCTAGTGGGTACCTTGAATACCTGAATATGCGAGGTTGAATGAGTAGAATCAAGTCATTCTAATTTATACGTTAATGATCACTACATTTGCTATAGAAACGGTCATTTAAGGTCATTTAAGGTTAGCGCACAAAATTTTAAGTTTTTTTAAAGATTTTGTTGTAATTTTCATTCATAAAAACAGAAAACAATTAGCTTATAAAATAATGTAGGTGCATAATCCAGATTTCTACGAAAATAATAATCCTATGAATTGATAATGATTTGCGAATTGGAGCGATTACCGATTTTTCAGATGCTTCCTGAATTTGGTAGCCTATTCAGTTCAGTAGTCTCGCTCTACTATTATATTCTCTTTGGTCTCGCTCGCACGAGTCGCACGTCAAACAAAATGCGAAATCGGTAGTGCTGCCAACAAATATCGGTTTGTTTGTACCCAAAATCGGTAAGTTAAAAAACTATTTACAATGAAATGTAATTTATTTCTCAAATATTAATAATATTATTATTTGTCAATAATATCAAAAAAACATACAAAATATTATATTATGTTTTCATCATTAAGTTGTTGTGTATTGTCAATACAAAACACAACAACTTAATGAAGCTTGGTGCATGATTAATATGATCATGCCAATATTGTTAATTCATAGTAGTAGTCATCTAAGAACTTATTTCAAAATCATACAAGTTTTCATCTTACATCATTCAATAATCATTTTGTATGCTTGTTTGTTCATCAGAAGACAATCTGGCTAGGTTTTCGTATTTGATCTTTGATTAATTACTTCAAAAATGCATTTTAAAGTTTTAGGTACTTCAAGTGATAAACGCAAATGAAAAAATAAGATAAAAGTGTCTCCACCGAAAATTGATCTTTCTGTCATATTTGGTGGGGAACACCCGTAAAACATAGATGACATGAAATGGTGTGTCAGTTCAGAAATGTAAAGTCGGTAAAAAAATCGGGAGAAATTCCTTGTATTCTCAAAAATCGTAGGAAAATCATTTCGGCAAAAGTGGTTTTATATGGGTAGAGTTCGAGATTTATTTAGCGTTGCCAAATGATATGTAGCATATAGCTATATAAAATCTATTTATATAATAAAACAAAACTAAAGTCTTACAGTGATCGAAACATAGTAATGACGTATTAAAATAAACATGCATTGGACTTTTGATTTAATTGAATCATAAAGTGAACAGTTGGAATGTCAAGGTGTAAAAATATGTTACAAACACCCAACAAGTACGAATTTCGTTTTTTTATCTACTCTCATATCGTAATGTGCTAATTATGAAATCAAAAACAGTACTTTAATGACCTACTTTATGCACACCCGTGTATAATGATTCATTATAGTACAGTTGTGTTCCCAAGATAATGCTATAAAATAACTTTTTTTCTATTAAAGTACATTTCAGACCTATCAATAGTATAATCAATCAGTATCAATTCAATTTGACGATGACAATATGTGACGAGATTTTTGACTTGAACTTTAAAGGTAAGAAGTTTTGGGAGTTGGCAACACGGATTTGATTAGGTATATGATTATTGTGTCTGTTTATTTTATTGTTTTTGTCTACATAGGTATATCATTTAGACCAAAAATGTCACAAAAATAGCAATTTTTTTTAAGAGTTGGATTTATATGAGTTTAGATAAAGTACTGTATGATACTGCATATAATTAGGTATTAAAAACTCGTGTGATACTATTAAGAACCTCGCCTACGGCTCGGTACTTAAACTCACACTCGTATTTAATAACCCCTAGCAACAGTATCTTATAGGTACTATTTTGTAAGTTTTATTTGTCTCACGTTTGATTCAGAAAAGTGAAAAGATCAATTCTGACTGATGTGACATGAATGGGTGTATAACTTATTTTGCGTATCGCAACGATTTAATCGATCGTATGTCCAGGGGCGGCGTTTGTGGGTGGCGAGCAGGGCAACCGCCCGGGGCGTCACTCTTGCAGGGGCCTCGCGCACTCGCGCAACAGCACAAGTAGAAAAATATTGGAAAAATTTCGGACCCTCCACAAGGTGGACCGATGATTTTGTGAGGGCCATCGTGGAAATCCTTGGAGGCCTAAGTGATATGGGTTGGCCACTAGAAATAATGTATATGGCAAAACAACGTTTACCGGTATATCTTTACATAGTATAAAATGAAATCGCTTCCTCTGTCTCTTCGCTTAGATATTTTAAACTACTCAACGGATTTTAATGCAGTTTTCAGCATTAGATAGAGTGATTCAAGAGGACGGTTCATATGTATAATACATGCTTATTATAGTAGGTACATAAAAGCCGTGCGAAGCTAGGTATTATAATAAAAACTTCCTGCTTACTAGATTATCATCACAAATTCCTTCATAATTTATGTAGGTAGGAGTAGAAATAACTCAATTATCCCGGTAGGTCTCACTGATAGATATAATTTAAATAAGTAATTCGATGTACCTACTTACCTACCTTTATGAAGGTAGGTAAATAAATAATTTTAACAAAAGTCAATTGGAAATACATACCCAATAGAAATAAACATTGTTGTATCTTCATAGTACTCTTGAATGATTTATTTATTTAGAATCGAGTATCATATCGGCACAAAGCGTATCCACTAAACTGTCATTCAAAAACAAATAAACTTGTTCAAAAATAAATGTTTGAAATTTATATTCCACATACGTCTCTCACACACTACACTGATTCGAGACGATTAGGTTGTAATGAAACTTATCTTGCAGTCCAACATGGACGTAGGTACTATAGGTACTTGTAGTTAATAAGTGCAAAAAGTTTTGCGATACTCTTTGTTGTTATTAACCGATTGCTTTGTTCCGATTCTTAAACTCAACTGGATGTCCACTCACTGGATTAGGTGAAAGGTGTTAAAAGCTTCGTTTTTTTGCTATAAGTCGTGATGAGGTGCAAAACATTGACCTTGATTTTTTACCAAGTTTCATATGATTATGGAGCATGTAGGTAAGTAACTATTCATTTTATTTATAGACGAGCAGCTTAGTAGCTGATGTGACTATTTCTATTTTTCTAAAAGTGTGTGAATATTTCGCATTTTAAATCCGCAGAAAAAATACCTAGGTTTAGTTTAGAATGTATCTAGAGCTCAACATTGAGATCCTTGCGATGTTTGTTTATCTATCACAGATACTTCAGTAACAGCTCGGTAACTCGATCGGGTTTTGCGTTTGACATGAGTCTGAGCAATGTGAAACCATATTTTCTTGTTTAGGTACTCCTTAGCAAAACATTAAGGCAGAAGACTGTGGCAGAAGGTAGTTAAGTAAAGTTTAAAATTAGACCTTCAAGATCAGTGTCAACTTATAACTTACCTACTGAGGTAAAGGCACCTATTTCCGTGGTATTTTCACCAAAACTCGAAAGAACATTCAAAATTAAGTATTTACTTAACGCAACTTTTTGACGGTTTAGTTATTTTTATTAGAAGCTTTATTGTTTTTACTTTTTTAAATAAAGGTAGGTACTAAATGTTTGATTAATGGGTTAAAATTTGTATTCAAAATAAAATTCAAATTCAAAAGGCTTTCTTTTCGAGCCTTTACTGTGTTCAACTTGAAGCAATTACCTAGATCCAGACTATATAGATGAATCTTGCCGTGATAAAGGTTCTGTTAATTGGGCTGCCTTTTGTAGTTCAAGGTCGTAGGTAACGCAAATATTTCAGAATTTTAAATATGTTTGTGTTCCTTGAGAAGGCTATATAAATTCACGCACGCAGGAATCATTATCTTGCTTTAGCACGAATTACCTACGTGTCTGTTATACAGAGACTAACAAAAATTCAACCTTTTCATATTATAAAACAACATTCGCTCTGGTACGACTGCCATAAGTGTGATGTTTTTGGGGTTCATTAGAGCAGAGATTCCCAAAGTGGTCTTAACTAGTCCCATGCACGTCCCATGGGGTCGATATCGGTTACCCAGGGGTCGACATAAACGAAAACTGATTTGTTCGACGAGGTCTTAAAATCGTATGAGTAGAATCCTCATATATGTATACAAATGTACTCTTTGGAGTAGATACTAAAATATTCATAATGAGTGGTTCATATCACTAATGACTTATAAGAGTGGAAATAAACGAAAAACTTCCGACTCGATCCCAGTTATCTTTTTGGGAATTGACGTGATTGACGCTTAGGTAATAGGTAGCTATATATATATATACACAATGTGGTTTACGTTAGTTTCGTTGCATTTAATTATTTTGTTTCAAGTTTGGTTTACTTGTCCCCCGACGCATTTACGTACACACGGCCACAGATCAAGCTACACATTTTTGTTGTAAAATAGCGCCTATTACAACCGCATAAGGTGCCGCAGTGTGTAGCTTGATCTGTGGCCGTGTGTACGTGTCAACAGTAAAAGTTAAAAATGAAATGTTTTAAAGGAGTAAAAATTGTAAGCATGAATATAGTTTTTGGTAGATACTTTTTTAACTGCGTTACTGTCTGCTAAGTTACGTACCTAGGTTGGTACTTACCTACCTCATAACCTTTTGTCGTCGTAAGTAAGTATCTTTGTATAAAAAACATGTTATAAATTATAATCAATCGTATTATGTCACCTATTCTTTAATTTCATTGATGAATAACATTCTCACACTATTGCATGTCTCTCAGATTACAAAACAAAAAGGGCATATCTGTTCTAACTTCCTTTGCTCCGTGGTTTCACTTAGAACCTAACTTTCCGGTAGCTGTTTCGCTTCGGTAGACATCTTGAAATAAATCCGTACCTATGTTCCAGTTGGGTAATTTTAAAAATTAAACTTACGTCACACAAAAAAATGCACATGCTAATGGTGGATCCCATACCATCAGATGGACCTGCCTGGTAATCAGATCTATTTTGACATTTGTTTTTTCGATGAATTAAAATGAGATTGATTGTATTTAAAATTAGGTAATGCACACACGGCCACACATCAAGCTACATACTGCGGCACCTTAAGCGGTTGTAATATGAGCTATTTTGCAACAAAAATGTGTAGCTTGATCTGTGGCCGTGTGTACAAGCACCTCTGACACTCAAACTAAAATTTGTCAGATTTTGTTGCGCCGTATTCGGGTAAAAAAATTCTAAGCATAGGTAATTACATCATCTCTGAAATAGGTCCCTACGTCATTCGAAAAGTCATGGATTGAAAATCAAAAATTAAGGAATTCCCACAGTAGCTAGCACATTCATTAATTCAGGATATTCACGTAATAAAACATAAACCTACTGTCATTAAGGTAATAATTATCGGTATCTGTTGTTGCCCGAGACGTCGTCATCTGGGTGATTTGCATATTTCCCGGTGAATTTTCCAGAAAATTTATTTCATACAAACCTTGTCCTTACAATTACGAACACAAGAAAAAAGAGTTAGCCAAATAGGTGCAGCCTGAAGTGATGCGCTTAAATTACATTCGGCAATTGATATTTATTATTTTTTGCTTTAGCAGTTTGTTTCGGTGTTGGTTGATGAATCAGTCATGCATGCATTGAAATGAAATTCCAAGTTACCTCATCGACCATTCATGTCATGAAACCTTAATTTTTGAATCATTCACTCGTAATTAATTCCACAATGACACCTTTCCGTAGTTAGCGCGTTGATGAATAATATAACTCTATTTACCTACCTTCTTAGTAGGTATACGAGTACATACATCACTGGGATAATGCAGCTAAATGTTTCAAATTGTATACTTAGCTACTCACCTAGATACGGTAGAATGGGGCAACTTTCAAATAACGGGGCGAACTTCATAATGCTAGTGGTAGGGTACTTTGTAGTGACCGTCTGGCTGGCTCCATGCACCTGTGTGTTCCGGCAATTGCACTTGAGAGCCAGTTGCCTTCTTGGCATTGTAACAGGTCGGCAACACATTGACAACTACCTCTGGTATTGCAAATGACGATAGGTGACGGTAACCACTCACCATCAGGTGGTCATGGTGGATCTTTTAAGAGCAATGTGCAGGAAGAATTTTACCAGGATAAAAAGGCTGAGACTCCACCAAAGCGGAGAGAAGAGGAGATGTGTTTCCATACTAATGACAACCGCCACAGCCGGAGCGAGGTCGAGTGGACTCAGCTCGGGCTAATATACCATATAATTATACCTTTTTTTTTTTTTTTTTTTTTTTTTTATGTGGGGAAATCCTCATAGGATACCCTGCCGCCGCGGGGGGAGCGGCAGGGTTATGTCAGACTCCTACTGACTAAAACCCCACAGTGTTCCTACATGTCGCTGCCGGCTGGGTATACGGGGGCGCCGAAGCATTCGTCCGCGTACCCAGCAGCGACGGCCTGGTGCGAGGCCTCCTCTTCGACGACAACGACATCGTCAGCGACGGTGGGGACCGGAGCTCTTGTCCTCACCGTCTCGTCTTGGATAGCGTGCGGGAACACACGCACGTCTACCCGAGCCCCATGGCGGGCGGCAGACTCCCCCGAGTCCGCCACCCTTGGGCTCATGTGGGGGGGAAGGTGGCTCATAAAGGCCGCCCTCCGACGCCCAGTTCTCCTGCGGCGGATAGCCAGGGTGGTAAATGCCTCCCTGTCACGTTCCGAGCTAAATTCTAGGCTATCTTCAGTAACGTAATACATAAATGAATCTTGTTACATGCTCTTGGTTGCGAAGCACTCTTTTATGAATAAATAAACGTTTTTACATAAACCTTGTTATGGACACAGGGAAACGCAGCATGCCAAAATACTCCCACCCACCACGCGTCGCTGCTAGCTACCTACCTACCTAAACTAACCGAAGGTGCCCGAACAAGAATCGATGTCACACGAAGCCAGTCCGCCAGTGGTCCGACTCCCTTCCACAATCTCGATTCGATTTCGCCACGCTTCTACTTGCCACAGTCAAGCAAGCAAGTCAGTCAGTCAACGGACTAGTACACGTTATCAATGTACGATACGACAACGACGTAAACAGAAAACATAAACTCCATAATAATTATAGAGAAATCAACAATATTTAGCGATATCTGTGACATAAACTGCGTTAAAATGGATAAAATTAGATCCGGTGTGAAATAGTGGCGAAGAGGGATTCTCACTAGGTTCCGTAACGATTGATAACACAGGTTGGAGGACTGCATAAAACTGTATAATTACTGTGTTAAATTCCCAGTGCGATGTTGGGGAAGAGTTTTGGTTAAAAAGTTGACTTTGGACGTTTATTCGGACTTATTGCGAATGTGTATTGAAACGTTCATCGCTATACACGGGCGCACGGCTATGCGCCACGATTTGATGCATTTTATAAGACACACATCCTCGGACCACTACAGCGAAGGAAGAATTTAGTTTATGTGGCAGGTAAGGAAATCAAATTGTATTATATAATGATGCTATTAGACTGCTAACTAAAGAGGTTGCGCTAAGCATAATTAGTGAGTCAACTAACGATACCTACGCAACTAACAATTTTAATCTGTGTTTAGTTCTATGCGATATTGCCGCGTGTCGACAGCATTTAGTAATAATTATTGGACACATCATATTTTACACGTGTATGAAACAACAGTAGTCTTACTTAGTTTAAAGGTAAAAGCATTACCCATGAAAATAACAAGGAAATACAATTTATAGAATTTAATCTTCATTAATGGCTAGTTCATCATAACATTCGTAAAGACAAAGACGTAGGCAATAATTAAAGAGAGATCGTAATAAACTACCGAAACGTAAACAAATAACTCCGCTTTGTTTGAACATACCTAACTAAAGTAAGCAAACAAAGAAATGTTAATTGTGAACCCGTCAACCTTGTAAGTTCATGCTCTGCTTCACCTCAGTATAGAGACATAATAAAACATAGTGTTAAATAAAGAAACAGCTAAGTAACAAAACAATGAATCTTTAAGCGACTGTGGCTCTGTCGGAATGCAGAAGTGTTTGTTACATGAGTAAGACCAGTGCCAGTGTTGGAATCACCGTTGCATTAATTCAAATAAATAAACAACTTGGAAAACAAACCCCACCTGTACGGATTTACGCCACACTTGTACCTACCTCCTTACTATCGTTACGAATTCAAGAATATTACGCGGACCAACCTCAAAAATAGTTTCCAATCCAGTTTTATTCGGTTAGTACCAGTTTAAGCTCAAGTTTTATGATAATAATTAATTCTGAGAAACTATTCGAGTTATCTCTGGCGATACCTCCATCCAATAGCACAAAATAATATTAAAAAGATATACTGAAGTTAATGGATGTAAAGTTTGTAAAGGGTTATTGGTTTAAAAACCATTATTATCTGGGAAGTGTAGTAAAATTGTGCAATGGTTGTCCAGTTGCCAGACCACGTATTCATTTAGGGGCTAATGCTATTTAGATAACAGACGCAAATAATCTCCTCGAGACGTCCTATCCAGATGGCGATAAGCAAATAAATTATTCTAAGCTGGTATGGCGACACACGTCTATCTATAGCACTTGCTGCTTTAAAACGATTTAAAACAGATGTTAACGTAGTTCGATCACTATCTTCGATTCCAGAAACGTCCATCACTGTAGATAATATGGGTCTCTTGGCTGGAATCTTACAAGTCACTACTGACGGTTCTGCATCTACCTGCAATACAAAGGAAGGTTTAGATCAACTATTCATAATATGGATGGATCTAGAACGTTTTTTTATCTAAATGTTGCCCGGTTGCGGTTGAGAGCCCTCTGCGCTTGCCGATTTGTCCGCTAAGGTCGATGCAGCCATCAGAGGCTACTAATAGGTCTTATAAAAAAAAGAAACGTTTTTTTAAATGTGTGGCACTCTCGACTATCTTCAAACGAAGTTCGGAACCCTCGGATAATGTTTTCAGGGAATGAGTGCATTAGAATTTCAGTAAATAAATCATCAGTCTGATTAATAAGATGTTATAAGGCTTTCCATTTATTCCCTATAATTATTAAATGAAACTACATATTTACTGAAACTTATTTATTTCCCTGATTATTATTGGATATAATATCTTCAGAGGTTCTGCAGGTTTGAAATAATAAATAACTACCAAATCACCATAATGAGAATTAAGGAAATATATTGTTATATCGAGCTGCATACATTGCATTTTGCATGTTGCATTTTCAAATTGTGAATGAATGAAGTCAAAACATAGACTAAACAAAACATTCAGGTGTTATTTGTTTACGTGGGTAGTATCCATCCAGGTAATCATGTTTGTAATATGATCTTCGTAATGACTTTGTTATTTAACGGTGTTATATTTCATTGTGACGGTGTTATACTCACTATCAATAATAGTAAGTGTTCGGTTTCTATCATATGTACTAGTTTGTATAACTGTGTCGTTAAGCAAGTTATGGGCATGAAGAAAGATTTAGTTCCAATCCAACACGTCATATTATTGTCGATGATTTTTAAAATGTTTCTGCATATAACATGGATGTCTGTTTTCCGACTGTTCTAATTATGAATAAGATTTAACCAAATGCAAGGGTAAAAATTGAAAGTGCAAGTTATACTTTACTATTAAATTAGCTACAGTTTCAACCTTGGCATAATAATGTCAAAGAGCGTCCGCATCACGCCTAGACTGATTGTAGTCAATTGTATCTATTTTAAGACGAAAGACCTTATTGATGTTATCAATCAGTTTGAAGCTGAATTACAAATTGCTATTGAAAGAAACAGCGAGTATACTAAGTAAGCTGTAGCGCTTATTACTAATTAATATTCTTGTTTATTCAATCATAAAAATAAATTTATATATGAAAATTGGATCATAGGTAAATAAAAGGTAGGTTTCGGTGAAGGAAAACATCGTGAAGAAACCATAACACAGTGATTGGACGGTTGGCTACGGCCCTCAAGTTGAAAATCTGTCGCTAAGCACCTTCCTGTGTGTTCCGTCTGCTGCACTTGGGAGCTAGTTTCTTACTTCTTTCGTACCTTCTAGGCTTTGTGTGCTAACTATTATCGGCTTGTGTTTGACCACGATGACATTGTTGTGATATAGCAAAAAAAACTGAAAAATATTACGGACTAGTTGATCCGTTCTCGCTACAGTGTGATATTCTAATACTGACGTCATTCTGTTCCAGGTCGCTATTGATGGCGTTACTCAGCATCCAGGGCGATTGGTATATTTATATTTGGCTTATTTACTGCAAAATCTATTCAGCGATTATATGGTTACTCGGCAATCACTGCCGCGGAGCTGATAAGGTTCGTTCTGTGATAACCACTGGAGTCGGCGGACAGTCGCCATCAGGCCTTCATAGAGTGCGCACGCGTCGACGAAGATCGCAGCAGCAGCACCGTGCTAAACACATTGTCGCATTAATACGAAGACCGTCTTTGAGAAGAATAGTTATGGCACCAGGAGCTAGCACTGCCCACGCAATGATGGAGGATAAAGAGAACGCGCTGCACGGAGCTTTGGCCACCGGTGAGTACTGTTTGTTTACCCATTAATTTCATAAAGCTGCACCTCACCTGAGCACAATACCATTGTTATTTTGAATGCGGATATTTTCTCGGCTCGGCATACACAAAACCTACTAATAATAAACTGAACAGAGTGTAAATCTATCTGTCACGACGTGTAAACGTTTCTTAGATATTGAGGACACGGTTCCTTCAGAGAGAGCTTGAGTTCTGCCGTGTTATTGACATACATTCTCGATTTTTCTTGAGATGTATTGAAATATCGGAGGTGGTATTTTGTTTCATAATTCTCTTTATGAGTTGAGAATAAATATTTTTGTGTTGTTCAGCGATATTTCATAGTCCTAGTATAAACTACTTTTGATTAGCCAGACATGAAAGAATTTTTATATCTCTCTGTTTTGAACTTTAATGAAACACCTACAACGATGGACGTTACAAACTGTGTGAACTCACTTATCAAAGTAATATTAATAGCAGTGAAAGTAATTAAAAATATAATTACATAGTGAATTATTATGTTATGTTACAATTTCAGGGGTTATCTAAATAAAAATACCATTCTCTTCCGTAATGCTTCCGCATCAGTTCTTGTCTTGGTTAAGGTCAATGAGTATGAGAACAGATTATTAAGCTATTTTCCAATTGTGCGAGCCTTACTTGAATGAAATACCAGCAATAAAAACTCTTTGAAAGCAGTAGAATTTGAGAATAAAAATTTCTACATCATTTACACACAATGTACTTATACGGGTCCGAAATACAATCTTAGTCTGAAGTCCAACATCTTATATCTATTCTTTAAATAAAGGGAACGTTGGCACTTGGCATAGGACCAAATAATTAAGAAATTACTTGTAAAGTCATAATGGAAACGCAACTTCTTAGTAGTCGTAAACATACTAACACATAAATCCAAACTGTAGTAGATGTTTTGTGAAATACTTAGTTACTATTCATGTCATAACAAAAACTGTTAGAGTAAACACAATGCAAAATAATTTAAAGCATTCTAATTTAATTATGTACCTACTACCTGCACTTTGTCCTGTAGTTCTGGCATCCATTCAGATAGGCATGTCATGCAACGCTCCAAGTTGTCCCATCATCGAGCCAATCAATAGCTAGACTTCATTAATGGCACACCGCCAGTGTAACGTGGTCTCCCCTGTCTCACGAGATCTTCGAACGAATTTTGGCTAATAATATCTTTTTCACGCTGATGAGACGTGATTTGGATAAGGTGTATTGGTTTGCATAATCGGCAGATATGATAACTTATATCTTCGATGAATGCAATTCTAAAGAAATCTATCAGACAATGTTTCTGATTTATATTGTTTCATGCGTTTCTTTTATGAACGCAATAGAACTATAAACTTTAATAGTGTATCAGTAGAACATATTTTATGTCCAATGCATCCAAACTACTCTGACTAGATGATGTCATAATACTCAAAGTTCGACCTGATTGGCACTGGTTACATCTTTAACTGCCAAGAAAGACATTGGCCATAGTACGGCGAAGAAATTCTTACAGTGGTTATATCTCATTTCGGACTAAGATTTACTAACTACCTTTTCCTCATTTGGCCCAGACTTTTCAGTTCTGAGAAAATCTAAATATTTCCACATTATTACAAAAAAAAGGAAACGGGAGAAATAATCGTTACGAAAATTTAGGCACAAAATTGTGCGGTCAATTGCCTTAAGTCCTCCGTACGTTGCCAGCTATGAAAGTAAATCATTGGACTTTGAACCAAGACTGAAATAACTCTGCAGCTTCATTTATTTAAAGTGAAATCACTTGCAAAATCTGAATTGAACCTATGTTTAACTGATTGTTGAATCAGTTGAGCTGCAGTATTTAAATTATATCTGCTAATCGGTCAGATATTGTAAATTTCATGCAAAGTGGCTATCGATTAAACGTTTTTGATAATCATCATAAATCACAATCATTATCAGTGCCATCAATACCTACTTAAAATATCAAATGTGTTTACTTCTTCTAATATGACTATTTTAATTCTCAATGTTCAATAAACACATCGGCATCTGTCTAAGAGCCAATTACTAGATTCCAGTAACTTCCTAAGATAGTTGTTCATTCAGTGATTTACTTTTCCATGACATGAGTAAAAATGATGATACAAGTAGGTAAGTTTAATGTTAAAAGATCGAAGCATATCAGGCCGCATGACGACGAATAAAAACATTATTACATAGGTCTCCGACCTTTAAATTGAAGGCCTCACAGAATAAGATTAAAATAAGTCAAGCATAAATCATTACGTCTCTCTCTATCCTCAAATGAAGGTGAAACACAAAAAATCAAATAGATTTCAATGTCTTCTAATAACAGAAATACAATCTACAGAAAAAGCTGCTTTGACAGCCGATTTTCCTGACGTGTTTGAAGCTCATACGAGAGATCTCTGAAATGTGGCCTGGCCTCTGTTTTGTCTGATAATAAAAAAAAAACACACACAAATAGGATCGCGCTTTAGATGAGATGACGTAGAGCCACGCCTCCGGCTAGAGGCCAACGACGTACGCACATACGTTTCTGGTCCTGAACACAAACACCCATTTAAACCGAAACTTATTTTATCACATGGATTTTATCGTTTTAAAAAAAAATATTATGCCTATCGAAAACAAAACAGCGATAAACATCTAAATTCTCAAAAACAAGTATGACGTATCGTTGATTTTGATTGTGTTTATTTATCAATGTTATCATGTATGCCCCCAACGAATTTATCTGCGTTACGATGTCCTTTATCATAATTCTTGAGCTTTGTTTGCGTATCAAGCACAAAGATATTGATGAAATGTTATGGGTATGACCTAACCGCGATAATACTTGTTTTTGTTCGTTAGTAAAGTTCTCTCAACTCACGTATTTATTATTTTAGCTTTGTTTTGATGTTTATTACTTTTATTGATAAGTAATACCTGTGGATACTACGAACAATAGCTGAATCCAGATTACAGATTTATGCAATTACTTCCCTATCCTGAAAATTTGTTTTGTTATCCAGTTTCGGGATAACAACATCTTACTGAGTCGCTATATTCTGTTGAGTTAAGTATGTGAATTTAAAAATAAATATCTTTGATACCTATTCTTAATTAAAACTAATCTTTTGAGGGCACATCAATTAAAATTAAATGACAGTGGAGGCAAATGCTTACTAAATGTACTTAAGAGTGGGCGTTGGTTCACGCTCGTGATAGTGAGGCCATCGGCCAATGGAGGACAACATGTAGGGTAATATGTTGATAATTATTTGGTTATAATTAACATCATTCGGTCATAACGCCATGATATATCTGTACTAGGTACTAATAAAGCTGAAGTGTTTGTCTGAAAGCGCTAATCTCTGGATCTTCCAATCGGAATTATTTCGCTCATAGGAAGCTACTTTTTTCCCCGAGTGCTACAGGCTATTTTTTATCCCGGGAACGCGAATGAAACCGTGAGTAACAGCTATTGACGTGTTGTAATTGTTCGGGTAACTTTTTATGGTTTCATCTTTTACCTTATAAATATTTTAAAGGTTTGCTGGATATTTTTTTTCCTTAGTCAATATTTAAAATGAGTCAAACTTTATCTGCTTAGTTTTCTCAATTTTAATTTATATCTGTTGCAATACAAATCATTAATTACGTTACAAATTGCTAGAAAAGTCCCCATATTGTGTTTACTCATAGACACACATAGTCAATAAGGATATCGATTAAATTATCTACATAAACGATAAGGTCTTGAACTTTCAGATCTATACTTATGGCTAATCTTCTGGAGGGTCATACCTAAGCAAATACGTCATATGACCCCATATGATTGGAAATTAATAATGTTTTAATCGTTTCACGAGTCAGATGCGTGAGAGTAGACATATGCTTAGACGTCATTCATTCATAATATTTAACATTCACTATGTCTCTATTTTTGTCGATATGACTTCTATTTATGTGATGAACATAAAATATTATATTGTAGCAAGTGTCTTAGTGAAAAATAGATTTGAATTGTAGTACCTATCAGTAGTAGTAGGTATTATTTCTTTAGACTCAGTTTTCAGGTAACAAATTAATAAGAACTACGTAGAACTCAGGAGAAATGTATAAAGGAACTATAAGCCCCAATGGATTATCATTTTCAATATCGATTATATAATCTTTATAAATGATGCGAGTAGCCTGACCAAATGGTGTAACTCTCATTCCCTCAGTTAATAACAACACACATGTGCTGCACAACGTGACTATGCTTGGAAAACTCAAGTGATAAATAGATAACTTCATATTAAACTTGAACACGAATGGAATTTATAAATTCCACAGATGCAATTATCTAAGCAATTACTCTTTTAATCATCTGGATCAAATGTTTTGGGTTCGTTGTAATGGTTGTTTCGTAGATTGCTGGTCTCCCGCCTATGAGATCATGAGACTAAAAATAAGTGTCATTCTGCCGCGCCTCTCGGATTGCGCCCAGTATATTTAAACTGCCATGATAATGTAGAGTATTAACATTTATGAGAATAGACTTTCTCATCGTGGCCGGCCACGTGTGTAATCATTCAAACGTTACATCAATCTGCTATTGACGTCATCAAAGCGTTTTCCTGCAGGATGATTAGAGAGCTCCATACTAACTACATCACATGGATAAGTATGGTGATAAAATATAATGTATGTCAATTTCAAAATATGGTCAGGTTATCTTGTCTATTTATCATTCAAGTGGCTCTTATGAAAGTTGACATTATTATTTCTACTAAAACATTTCCAAGGTAATTTATCTTATTATTCTTCATCGATTGATACAAGTACTTAACTACTATGAAATATGCATCATGCCGATCCAATTGGAAAAGGTCGTGACGAATGTAGACTGCGTCTTGGGCCAAAATAGAAATAGCAAGCATTGAATTAACTGTACGTAAATATATGTATCCAGTATAAAGCTGTTGTCAATATTCAATGTTGTTGCAACATCAGCTTCACAATAAATGATGGTAACAAGAATATTATTAAAGCTTCAAGTAAAGTGTGAACTGCAAACTGATGTTTTGTCTAAATCTAAAAAGGTTGAGAATATCGACAAATATAATTAGATCAAGGCAGAATCTGATAGGATATCTACTATTAATTTCATTACATTCCCTTATAATGAAGATCATAAAGTATAATATTATAAACTATGAAGTCCTTTGTTAAATAAATGTCACTAACGATGTAATGTTCCTGTTCTGATAAATGCAATAGACACACCTCCCAAATGATTGCTTACGTAAATTTAGCTGTATTAGTATGTACAGGCTTATCTTTACAAGTGGTTATCCAATTAGGTATATCGTACGAGTATGTTTCCTTAAGCATAGTGCGTCCAAAGTCCACCCATTCGCCCGGTTGGCAACGATCAAATCAACGACCACAGCCCGTGCTTATATGCTGTACTACATTTAAGGCCTTGGTGTGATGTTGCAAGTTTCTCTTTCTACTGTTAGAAGGATAGAAGATGCTGAAGCAATGACAGTTATTCTAATAAATTAACAACATTGAATAATTGTGTGTTGTTAGAATCGTAAGATCTGGGGTTCATGGTAAAGTGAAAGTCTGCTTTCTCATTATCATGTAACTGGTGTTTGCTTGCATCAGTATTGTGGTTCTTTACTGTTTTATTACTTCTATTGTCGCATTTCACCAATACATGTTTCCAATTCTACATTTGTGGAAAACAATTCTTCCACTGTAAAACAATTAAGTATGCAATAATAAACGTGGCAATAAACCGCTCTAGAATTATCTAATCCAGCTCAGTAACAGACGGCTAGGCAGACTGGAATTATAAATATAATATGAAGTTATATTTTTATGGTAGTTACCTTCAAGAAAGTAACAAAGACTCCACATTTTCTGCTAATATGACACTTATGAGTCTTTATAAGATAATAACAGATAAATGTCAAGCTCCCATCTTCAGTCTGTAGATTTAGAATGATGTAACTGTTTGTTTAAGGACATAAAAGCAAGTCAACGAGAAGGCGTGTCTGTGTGCGCCATTTTTATTGGTTAGTTTAGCGCTGTATTATTACGACTCGTGCCACTTGAATAAACATTTGAGCCTTATTGATATGAATGTGGTATTTTCATCAATAACAACGCTATAGTTGACGACTCTTCTCTCTTTGTAGGGGTTGGTTTTATTGAGGGTTTCACTCTGATTTATGGTAAATTGTAATCAAGAAATTGTTGCTGGACTTTAGATTACCTAAATTTTGAATTCCATGCACATCCCTCTATCAGTATCATTCAAGTGTTACACAATGTAACCCGGCTATCATACGACAAAGACTAATCGTAAAATCTCGGGCATATGAAAAGCATGTATCATTGAGTTTCATAGCAATAAAGATCTTATTATCACTATGACCCGGACTCTTGCGGCGAAGGTTATAACTGGGTGATAATAAATTCGCTTTTGAACGTCTGTCGGTTGAATCTAATACAAATTCTATGTAGTAGAGCCTACAAATAAAGCGATGCGTTAACTATTTGTTCAATTAGATTCAGTACCTACTTGTGAATGACAAGACAAAATTGTATTCAATAAGAAAATATTTACTAAAATAGGTCTCAGATTAGCATTATCATTGTTAAAAAAAAACAAAATGTCATCGCGTCTCACTGTAGGTGTCTCAATTACATGTTTTCAAAGGTTGAAGTCTATATTGACATGTTCACGATCTGCAATATTTATTATATTATCAAGATTACTACCTATAAATTTGCAAATATAACCATTGTCCATTGTAAAGGTGTCCATTTATCTTATGTGTAACATTCCGTTTTAATTAAACTTTTAACGTCACTCCTCTTTGTCCGACCGTTAGTATCTACGTATACAACTCAAGGTTTGCAGGTTTCTTTATGTACCTGTACATAATTTCCAAGTTAGGAAATGCTTAGCTTGAGCAATCTTTTTAGGTTTTCTTTGAAATATTTTGTGTTATATCTGTAGTTTGGTTTTTCTAATCATCCTCAACTAAAACAGTCTCATCTCTAGAATTGGTTCAATTCAATTCTTTACAGCTATCCTACAAAATATAGTACAAGTAGGCTGAAGTTCACAAATAAATATCCTGGGGACATCCTGGGACATTCTTCACACACGGTTATCTGATCCCAAACTAAGCAGAGCTTGTACTATGGAAACCAGATAACTGATATACTACATATACTACTTTTTTTTGTAAATACATACTTATATACCTATAGATAATTACACCCAGACACAGGACAAACAGACATGTTCATGCACACAAATGTTTGTCCTGGATGGGAATCGAACCTACGACCAGCGGCGTGATAGGTGGTGTCTTAACCAACTGCGCCAACTGGTTGGTCATCAAATGCAGTAAAACTAATAGCTTTTCTGTTTGTTGCAGTATCAATGCGCGCGCGCCGCATTAGCCAGTTCGCGCCGTTGCTCATCGCACTGGTGGGGCTCCCGGCGAGGGGCAAGAGTCAGCTCGCCCACCGCCTCGCCAGGCATCTTAATTGGAATGGAGAGAGTACTAAAGGTATGTAATAAAACCTGTTTATAAATCGGACGCGTTTCCTGTTATCGACACAAAATTGATGTCTTTGATTCAACAAGTTATCTTGGTACAAGTTAAACTATTATGGAGGAACAAGGTGGATGATTCCTCCATTGAAAAGGGAAGATCTTCCGCCAGGCTGGGTCATCGTGCCTGGGGACCGCGGTCCAACTGTTGATGTTGGAATCTTGTATATATGTGAATCTGAGAACAAACTCCACTAGCGCGATGTAGATTTGTATGTGGATAGGTCTGAATGTAGTGTTGATCTATTGCAGCGCCATCTATTCATTCGTCGTATGAACTATGTAGCTGACAGGGGTCGCTACATCACTCCCTTCCTAGACCAGAGGTCGATCTGTTGTTGCGTCAGTGCGTAATGCTTGCAAGTGCCAGTGCTGCGCTGTTGTCTGCGGTGAGTCGAGACAGAGCGGGGTTGCTGCGACGGTTGAGCCATGAAGTCCACGTAGTGCAGAGACCGCCACGCCGGAGGAGATGATCCGGGCGTGTGCTGCGGTGGAACTGTGCTGGCGATGAGTTGCCGCTGGGTTGTGCCTTGCAGGACCAGGAAGCACGGTGCGTCGGCTGCGTTGGACCTGATTGAGGCGATGTTGGCTTGCTGTGTTGACGGCAGAGACTTGATGCTGATGCGGAGTGATGAGCGTTGTAATGCTCAGAAGTATGGTTATGTTCAGTGAATGGAGGGATTGGAAGTTTCCCATCCATCACGTCGGGGTCACCACTATGGAGGAACAAGGTGGATGATTCCTCCATTGAAAAGGGAAGATCTTCCGCCAGGCTGGGTCATCGTGCCTGGGGACCGCGGTCCAACTGTTGATGTTGGAATCTTGTATATATGTGAATCTGAGAACAAACTCCACTAGCGCGATGTAGATTTGTATGTGGATAGGTCTGAATGTAGTGTTGATCTATTGCAGCGCCATCTATTCATTCGTCGTATGAACTATGTAGCTGACAGGGGTCGCTACAACTATCTTTTACGATAGGTACTTCAACGCAGATATAACTGCCTTGCTATTAATTTGGTAAATATTTGTGGATTGTCACCAAACCTCGTTAAAAACGTCCGTAATCAATTTAGAACCTTTTCTATTATCTTCTTCTTTGTAACATAAAAGCCGTTGCAATATTCCTCACGAAACCCTGACCCAGATGGAAGTCTGTTGATCTTGAGTATGTCACTAACAATCGCGTCACGACACAGCCTATTTAAATATCTATTTTCCTCTAGATAAGATAACAGAATATTTTATGTGAAAAAAAATTTGGAATGAGGCTAAAATTCTGATACTTATGTGATAAGAGTGAAATCTTATGAGAAGCTATGATAAAGAAATACATATGACTGATTTTACACGATTTTCATGATACCAATAATGAATAATTATATTCGATTACACAATAAAAAGTGTTTCAGTATTAAGGTGGAATTTAATAATTAGGTGAGAATTAAAAATACCACTGGAATGATAGGTACCTTCCTAAGATATTGTTATCATCATAATGCGTACGCAGTGTTTAATTTGATATCTTTCATATCATAAATAAAAGCCTAATCAAATAAAGACGTATTTAAATATTTACTTTACGACCAAGAATGTTAAAGCAATAACCTTTTTATGTTTATCGACCATTTTATAAATTCATATAATCATCTCATCTCGGCACAGATTTTCACATAAGTAGGTATATACATTTTTTGATAAGGGTGTGTGTTGCTTATTGTTTATTCTATTATTTATCATTGTGACATTTATTATCTCCTTATATGTGGAAGTTACTGGTATATTTGATATGATTTTTATCGCTTCGTAGCAAAAACACTTACAGAATTTTATGAATCTTATATACCTATTTAAGTTGTCAGAATGGGTCCTATACCCACATTAGGATAGCTGACAATATTTGAAACGATAAATGACGCGTTACGATTTACGATTACCTATTGTTTATATTGTACGTAATATATTATCTTACTTTGTGTAGGTAGGTATGTTTGTTAGTTCGTCTTCAATACTTTCGTCTGATAGAGCTGAAACTTTGTAGTACCTACGGTTATTGTTGGCACTTGAGTGAAAGTTTCAGTCGTAGTAAAATAATAAGACATTTCAACGGCATGCCGACATTAGCTAGTGCAATATGCAAACAAACAGTACCTACCTACCCATTCAGGTCAAAATTATTATATCGACCGCTCAGTGCAATAAATTGCAACTGGTGTTATTTTATAAATATCACTGAGTACTTTATTTCTTTCCTTCGGCTTTTAAGTACCTACCTAGTTGGTATTTATTTATTTTCTTTAAAAAATAATATTTTACAGTTAAAGGTGCCCTGACTTGCAAGTCTACTCTTTGCTAGTTAAAAAGGTTATTTATGTATCACTATGAAGTCTCAAGTGAATTCAAACAATAAATACCTACAGCCCGCGTGATGATCAAGGGGTTGCGCTATCAATCGCGGGTTATCGACAATGCAAAAATCTCTACAAACTCTCCTTGAAGAACCCCACGCTGTCATGAAGACTAACATTTCTTCTTTCCTTCAAAGTGAAGATATCTCAACGATAAGTTTGTTTCAGTATTCGACTGCAGCGAGTACCGTCGCCGTCACATGGCCCTCTACGGCAGCCATGATATCTTCCGAGCTGACAACCAGCAGGGCTCCGCTATACGTCGGCAGAGCGCCCGCGAGGCTGTCCAAGACGCCGTCTTGTGTCTCAAGGAGGGAAATAGTGTTGCTGTAAGTATATTCAAGTATTTACAAGGAAAATCCGCAAGTTTGTTTTTTTTTTAATTCCCTTGAAACTTTGAATAAGTCAGTATCAACACAGTATCTATTACTTAGAGAAGTTATAGATACTCGTATTGCGGTTTTTGCAATTCTTAGTATTATCGTTGAATGTATCAAATTGCAGGAAATTGTTTTTGAAATATGCAAGTGAACAGTAAATTGTTGTGTAATTAGGACAAAATAAAGTAGAATAAGTAAATAATGACACATTATAATAATTTATACCTACTAAGAAAATTGCCACAGTACCTAAGTAATAAAAACAAACAAATAGATGTATGTCCTAGCTCAATGATAAGTTAAATGAAATGCATGCTACATGAAATTTGGAAACAACAGTGTAATATAACCTTATTCAATTAAAATATGCAAATCACTCTGGTAAATTAGGTAGGTACCTACATACTTTAAATTCACCAAGATAAGCCCCGTACCACTACTGCTGTTTTTAAATAACTGATACATTCCAGATATTCGATGGGACAAACATAACTCGGGAGCAACGTCGTGATCTGCAAGATTACTGCCTCACTGATATGGGCTTCAGGATTCTGTTCATCGAGTGCGTTTGCGAAGACCAGGAGCTCCTCGAAAGGAATATCATTGAGATCCTTCATTACTCCGCTGATTATAAAAACATGAGCGAAGTAGAAGCGGTTGATGATTTGAGGAAGAAAATGGAGCATTACATGAGGCAATACGAGCCTATTGACGCAGATTTGGAGACCATCAGCTTCGTTCGCGTAGAGAACATGGGAGAAACGGTGACAGCGCACAAAGTCGCGGGACAGAAGGAGTCTGGTATTCTCGGATACTTGTCCGGAATGAGAGGCCTGCCCCAGACATTGTATTTTACTCGGGTAAGGAAATTTTCCTTTGCATTGCGTAATGGTGAAGCATTTCTATGTTTGGATTATCGCGATAGATAAACATGTTTTTCATTATAGATTCGCATTTATTTCAAGGCGGATACAAATGGCTAATCAGTATATGTAAATAGTCTTAGATTCTTCGTAATTTGCTTGTCAGTAAAAGTAAACCGGGTAAATTAGTTACTAGGTCACTACGGCACCTTATGTGGTTGTAATATGAGGTATTTTGCAACAAAAATGTGTAGCTTGATCTGTGGCCGTGTGTACATTGCTGTTTCTTGAACAAAAACATGTAATTATTTGTCATCACTAATGACATTATTGATTACGCATCGCATAAATAACAGGACGTAATGAGTTGTTTATATATAGGAGGTATTCAATACCACGTTTTATATTGATAACATAACAACGTAGGTAGGTACGTATCTAAAATATTCAAATTCGTAGTAAAATCCCATAACGTGCCAACTGCGTCAACTACTAAATTATCAGGTGTTTTTAATAACCTTTCCAAATTAAACATCTCTTTATTACATTGTTTGTATGGAAGATTTTCTTTAGACATGGAAGCCATTTTGTATGTCGTCAACGTATCTGATTCTGTCTTTATTTATTTATTTATGACCGACTCAGCTTCAGAAGCTCCATTAGTCAGTTATTAATTGGTAGTTATTTTTAGCTTCGTGTTATTCAGAACACTAATTTCAATTCATTTAAGCTCTTCAAGCTATCCAAGGGGAACAATATTTGTTTCTAACAGCAATTATTGTTTGTACAGCATGGCGAGAGTGAATACAATGTGCTGGGCCGCATCGGGGGCGACGCTAACCTCTCGCCCCGGGGGCAACTATACGGGCATGCGTTGGCCGAGCACATCAACTCGATGGCTGGTCGCGAGCCAATCAGCGTATGGACTTCAGAATTGAGACGCACCAAGCAAACTGCTGCTGACATCGGAGCTCCGAAGAGAGCTATCCGAGCGCTCAATGAGTTGGATGCTGTAAGTACATATTCACTCTATTCTACTAATAATAAAAACGTGAAAGTTTGTATACATGTATGTATGTTTGTTGCTCTTTGACGCAAAAACTTGGCACATAGATAGATCATACCCTGGAATAACATATAGGCTACTTTTTATTCTGTGGTTTATTGATAAAATGCGATTTAACTATTATTGTCAACAATCAATATTTGTAATCAAAGCTGTAAATCAAAAGATTATTTAAAAAAATAAATATAAGTATCTACTTAATAGGTATTTGAGATTATAAAAGTAAGTATAAAATATAAGCTTTTTGCGTATTCATTGACTTTTTAAACAATGACATGAAGTCCTTATAAGTCTTTTATCACATGAGACCCTTATCGCTTTAGTGTTTAGTTGATGTGATGTAGCGATATTCCTCATGAAAACATGTTTGCGTATCTACATAAAATCAACTCTTATAATTTACGTTACGTCGATTCAAAATAGATTGTGCTATTTTCGTAATATCCTTGAAGTATCTATTATTTGAAATGTTAACGGAAATCACAAGCAAAACAATGTTATTGAACAAACAAACTGCGCTGAAAAACCCGATCAATATTACTTGCAGTTTTTTTTACAAGGTAAGGCCACTAGATTGTCAAGCGACAATTCGTTCGAAAATAGACCTTTTTAGTCTCGTATTACATACAAAAAAATAGCAAATCATTATAATATGTTGCATGCAGTAGGTACAAAATAAGTATCGACAGTAAAGTCTATTCTGGGACTTAACAATATAAACCTACCTACTTCATAATTTATTCAATTAAATTATTCTCTTTTACATAGTTTGATAATAACATATAGTAAAATCCTATATATAAAACCTTTTTTTTAATGCACTAGCCAGAGGTGGCTGTAGCACCCGGACGCGGACTATCTATAGTTAGAACCCATTCATATAATAAACTATTGGCCAATAGGTACGCATTTATTACCACGATAAGGATAAAAAGGGTAAACCTTGAACAAAATTACAATTTATAATAATTGTGTCGTAGGTACCGACACAAAATAATATACAACAAAAACATGTGCACTTTTCATCACTAAGTAATAATAGCATAGCACAACATTCTGCTAGTGTAAGCAATCAATTGTGATCTTTATAAACAAGACAATAAAGATGATAAAGGTGCAGTTGGCTAGGTAAAGGAGGTAACCACATCGCATAAAGTTGGCCCACAACTGTTACACGAGATTGATTTATGGTTGTTTGTTGGCATAACGACCTACATCAAGATATGACGTTGTTGTGGCTATTTTTCATTGACTATGTGCTATTGGAAAATTACTACTAATATCCCATATGAAATACGAGACTATTTAATTATTAATGTAAGACATAGCAGAAGATTTTGCAAATAAAAATCGGCCAAGTGCGAGTCGAACTCACACACGGATGGTTCCGTTATTTGTTGTTAGGTATAGCGGCGCGGCGGCGGCGGCAACAGAAATACACTTTCTGTCTAAATTTCAACTGTCTACGGATAATGTGATACAACGATTGTTATGGTCAAGTAAACAATTACGAAAATAACACGTTTTTTTGTATGGGGAGTAATAGGGTTCCGTTCGCACCCTTTGGGTAAGGAACCCTAAAAACTAAGTCATTCTTAAAATCATTACATCACCATGATAACGAAGATGTCGTAATAGTATAGTTAGCATAATAATGTCGCTATTCAATTTTATGAGCGAATATAATTTGTAAATTTCTTCAACGATGCCGCTTTGTGCGTGCGTATTCTGACATTGAACTTTAAATACAGCTTCATACTAAACGTAGCATTCATTCACAATGAAAACTAAATTATCAGTTGAACAATACCGACACAATAATGTTTAAGGTTGTGATGGAAAAATGTCTGATACTAAAGCTATTATTCAGGTAACAAAATACAACAATGAAGATTGTTTTCCGGTTGAGAGCCATCTGCACTCGCCGAGTTGTCCGCGTAAGGGTGTTATTGCCACCTCTGGCTAACACCTTCATGTCCTTTAAAAAAACTGACAAACTTCGTACACAGTCATACCAATTTCACATACAAACAATTATATTAGTAACTATTGAACAATACCAGAAATCTATACAAATAAAATGAAATGAGCCGTATCTTTATCCGAATAATTTTTGGTTTTCTAGGGAATATGCGAAGGCCTAACATACGAGGAGATGCAAGAGCGTTTCCCCCAGGAATTCGCGTGGCGCGACCAAGACAAGCTCCGGTACAGATACCCTTGGGGCGAGTCATACATCGACATCATGACCCGCCTGCGGCCGGTCCTGTCGGCTCTCGAGGACGAGCACAATGTCGTAGTGGTTGGACATCAGGCAGTTCTGCGATGCATGCTTGGATATTTCCTTGACGCTAAGCTTGGTATGTTAAACTTTAAATTCTTATAAAAACTTAGTCGTTCAAAAACGTCCAAATATTATAAACTATCTGTTCCTCGCGGCTTCAGTCGCGTTCCCAGGATAAAAAGAAGCCAATAACCTTAGGGGATAATGTAGCTTCCTATTAGTGAAATAATTGTTCGTATCGGGTCAGTAACTCCGGAGATAAGCGTGTTCAAACAAACAAACTTTTCATCTTTATTATTAGTATTTAGATGTGGAGGATATCTTTGTTACTCTTTCACTTAAAAACTGTTGAATAGATTTGGATGAAACTTGGCACGTAGATAGATTATACCTAGGAATAACATATAGGCTTCTTTATATCCCACGAAAACATAAGATCCCTCGGAAACGCGGGATGAAAGCTAGTATCAAGTTATAATTATTGTCCCCATTTATCTTTAATAAAATGAGAACAAAATCTTAAAATAAATTATGCTTCAGAGAATTTTGTATGCGTGTATTTTTTCTTGGAACTTTTGTAATGTTGCTCAAAAATTAGGTGCTCCAGAATATAATGTCCGTTTAATTTGGGCTATTCTATCTAGAACTGTTCATCTTATATCGTGTTACATTGTCATATGATACCTAGGTACCTACTGAGATAACATTAATTAATTACTTGCATAGACAAACATTATCAATCTAGCTTTCGGAAGTTGTTATCTAACTAACACAAGGATTTCTTGAAAATGTCATAGTAGGTACTATGACGACGAAAATTATTAGCCACACGCCACGAGTATAAATATATTTGTATCTCTTTTACGTAGCTGTCAAGTGTTTGCTTATTGAATATTCATTAACAAATGTACGCACTAGTTTTAACAATACAGTTTATAAATCAAATGTACATGTTCTTTCTCATATATCTTGTTTATACCAAATATGTCCAATCTACACTAATAATTATTATGTGTTATAAAGAAAGGACTTGTATTGTTATTGGTAATTAATAAACTCAAAACCTACTGGGGCTTCATTTCGCCACATTTGCATCTTTAATAAAGTTATGAGATTCTTTATAGATTTTTGTAACTAAAGTAAATTCGTTCATCGACCTGACATATATCTTCAATTTCATCGTCATTTAACAGATTTGTATAGTTTCGTATAAGATAGCAAAATATTTGACGAAACAGATGTTTCTCCGAATCCCTCAGTAAAATATGTTACGTCGTCAGAAGTCCGGACTGATTTTAAAAATTCATTCACTAATGCAATATTTTGCTATACATATCTTATTTAAAATAAAAATTAGGGATCGCAACGAAAACTCCAATATACCTAGTAACCCAAGGTTACATAAAATTAATATACATATAATACTAAGTCTTTAAACACGGATTCCATTTATGAAACTGTGAACCGGAACTGTCCTGTTCGGTGCAGATAATAACTTTTTTTTTGTTATTCCAGACGAGCTACCCTATATGAACGTGCCTCTCCACACAATAGTGAAGCTAACGTCATACGGCTACAAATACAAGGTGGAGATGATCAAGCTGCCTGTGGAATGTGTGGACACGCACCGCAAACAACCCAATGTAAGTATCCTCATGCCATTACAATATACTGGTGTTTTTTTAGGGATTTTTGCTCATAATTATGAACAACTTTTATTATGGGACCAACCCTGACATCACGAAAATAATTTCAAACTTTTCATACATTTTGACCGATCAAGATACATGTTTTGTATGAAAAGTTTGATTTCTTTTTCGTAATTTCAGAGTTGGTCTCATAGTAAAAGTTGTTCATAATGATGAGTACATATTTTGAGATGGCAAAAACAATCATCCAGTATAAAATGTAATTTACAAATAGGAAATCATGCGATCTTAGTAAGTGACAAATAAATATGTTGTTTTAGCTTAGTGGTACTGTTGTTTTAAAATTTTGTAGGTACCTATGTCTTTCATCAACTACTTAATCAATATTGGCTATTTTAATCCTATCATAAAGATGGCGAATTTAAAATATATTGCGACTTTACCTAAGTACTTATATCAATGTTGTTCACTATCTTTTATCTTCTAGATAATAAAATCGTCTTCCTCGAATTTATTTGATACTCAAATCAATCTAAATCATTGTCAAACCAATCGATTACGTGATACTCGTATTAGTATTACTTAGTCATTGTTACATTGTGAATATAATATTGTGTTTATGATTGTTACAGAACTGCTCAATAAACAGGAGCACCGATGATGCCCTCGTCACAGTTCCATCGCACTACGACACCCTCCCGTCAAACTTGTGGCAGAACTCCACTGAAGCACAACTTTAGGCTTCGTTGTCGGGGCCCCTAAAGGGTCATACGGCACCCAAACTACCAAACCAGCATTACTAGGGTCACCGCCCGCAGATCTTGTGATCTGGTTGTCCACGGTTGTGAAATACCCTGGATCAAAAGTGAATACGCCACGCCAAGATGTTTCAGGAGTCATCTAGCGACCTCTATGAGGAAAAACTTTGGTGTGACTGTGTTTTCACCGTTTAAGTGTTTACGCACGAGCGATAGTCTATAAGATTTAATTTTAAGTTTTAAGTGTCATATCCGTATTGAATTGACACTCTAGATCTCTGATCGACATAATTAGCTCAATTGATTTCGTACAAAATAAATTTTATGTAATAATGTGACTGCATACAATTTGCGCGTGTGAATTATCTTCCAACATTATACTAATAAGACTGAGAGAAAGGAATTGTTACCGATCCAATCAACGTCGAGTCATCATCATCTATCCATAATAAAGTTTTGTGTTCTTACATTAAGTAGGTACGACGATAGCTCCCTTATTGTTACTGCTACATTATTTTTAGAATAATTAAATAAGTAGCAATTAAAATTTTAATAACATTGTAATGTTTTAAGTTTCATTTCATAGGTACATTAGTGAATATGATCATTGCATAGATACATCGTAAGGACCAATGTTGGATCCGGTTTATTATACATTCTAATTTAAACTAGCTTTGTAAAATTAGGTATACTTCTGTACTTTTAAAATGCTATCATTAAGTAATCAGTTCTTATTCTAAGCTACATATATTTAGAGTCACTATTCTATTTGCACATTCATGTATCACTATGCGTTAAAGCCGGGATTTATTTCGCAATTTAACAATATTACGAGGGGTTTGTGCTATCAACTTGCTTACTTAAGCTTATAACTTTGACGTGACTAATTATTTAAGTATCTAATAATTGTAGAACTTAAGTTTTAGACACTGGGATGTACTTAGGATGATGTTTAGGTGTAGTTGTAAGATTTAGGTTGAATTCCTAGAAATTAAATATTTGACCGTCAATTACTGTTGGTGTCCTCCAACGACGAAATTTAACTACGGGATACAATTCTGGGAGGTTTTTTGCTCTCTTACGTATCCCAGGATTGTGTCTCCTTTTAGAATCAGTCCATTAGTAATATGGTTGTCTTGAATTGTCTATGCATGTATTTTTTATAATAAAGAGTTATGATACTTAACCATTGTTTTATTTTTTTATACATCACTAATAGTTTTTATGCGTGTTACAAAAAAAAAAAAAAAACCATGCTTCCACGAATTCCGACTTGCTTCTCTATAGTCGAAGTTTTTGTTTACAATCAAAATAATTAGGTGGCGTGATACCTATACCTAATAATAAAAACAGAAAAAATCTGCCAAATCATTAGATGATTTAGCTTTTGACATGATGGATTATTTGATGTCTATCCACATGATTATGTAATTAGTGGTAATTAGGTAGCGCTAGTCAGCGATTTTTAGCCAGGCATTTTTACGGATTTTTTCAAAAGTGCTGAATCTGTAGGTACTCAATGTTTTATAGGCCAGGAAATTCCTGGCGGGGCCACCATCAAACTAGGTGCTCTAGTTTTTGAGATACAAAGGTGATCTTTGAACCCAGGACCAACCAAATCTGATACTTGGTGACAAATTTTGACATTAGTGAAAAAATTGCTATATACCTACAGTCTCGATTCCTAATCCGTGATAGACAGGAAGTGCTACACATTATATAGGATATGTAGCGAAATATTCGTA
The DNA here is from genome assembly GCA_963555595.1 of Tethea ocularis. NCBI lineage: Eukaryota > Metazoa > Arthropoda > Insecta > Lepidoptera > Drepanidae > Tethea > Tethea ocularis. The sequence goes on along the minus strand of OY741970.1, from coordinate 3,397,828 downwards.
TTTACCTAGGTAACTCACATAAAATCATCAGTCTAAGCAGTTTGATTTTTAACGAATATTTGAATATTTCCTACGTTTTAATTTATTACGTCAATTTCAAGTGCCTATAAGTTATACATGATTTTATGATTAGCGACTCAGGAATCTACTCAGGAATATGTCTACAGATTTATCTATTTAGGCACATTGGTTCCTTTGTTAGGTACGCGTTACTTATTGACAAGGAATCAATGTATGGAAAGCATAATTAAATGAATACATAATAGGTACAATAATTATCAATTTGTATACGTCTCATGTGCTAAACACAAAATTATTTTCAATAGGTACCTACTTAAAATTGATGAAATAAATTAAAACGCAAAAAATCAAAATGCGGGGATAATCACCTGACATCATCGAATATTATGTAAACTCACGCTGACTGACACTGATTTTATGTTGGCGACCGTTCGAATGATTTCTTTGTCGAAAACGTGTTGTAAATACCTGTATAAAATGCGATGTCATATTTAAATTTAAGAATCATGAGGAGAAAACTATTAATAGTACTATATTGGTAAGGAGTAAAATTGAGGATTTTTTCTATGCGAGAGAGAGCGTATGTAGGTACGGTACCTACCTACCGGAAGGATTCCATTGGGTTTTTGTCATTGTTCATACGTAGGTAATAATTGAGTATCTAACAGATTTAGAACATCATTTTTCATTATAATATAACCACTCATTTTTGGTTGTATATATTTACTAGTTATAGAAAAGTCACACCTAAAGTACATGACACAAAATATAGGTATGTTTTTTTTAATTACATTATAGACCAACCGACATTTTTTTATTTATCTAAGAGTGACAAATACCTAAGCCACAATGTTTAGTTCCCTCAGAATTATATCAAAATTCGTGACGATGTCTTTGCGAGGAAGAAACATACGAATATTCGTTTTTTTTCTAACAAGCTTACCTATATGAGTTGAAAGAAAACTAATAATTCATAACACAATGCAACTTCCAAATCTGTTAACACTATTATATTTGCAACCTTATGAAATGACATTTCGTCGTTTGAGACATTCGAAAGTTTCATACAATCGAAACCAGTGTAACAGAGTGAGGGTCATGACCAGCTGCGGTGCGGCGATCGATCACTCTGAAGGTTGCTCTCGTGATTGTATGTAGATTAGGATCTCAGTTGGCCAATAAAACTATGATTTATCTATGACAAAGTAATACAATCCCAATTAAAAATGTTTTTCTTAATATTGAGCTGCGTCTGACTTCAGAAAAAGACAAGCAAAAGTTAGCGCATGGATAGAACATGTCTTGGAATAAAATATAAGTAGAAAAGGATTAGACACACAAAATTGCAATTAACTATAAATGACGTCTTGGAAAAACCACTGAAATACCTATGGGAAATTAGTAGATATACAGAGTAAATTGTTGTTTTTATTGTTAATACGACAAAAAATCTTCAAGTTGACTACACTCTGAGATCCGTGGCCAATAGCTACACCTATTAATTATAGTCTGACCGTAACTGTTGTACCGCGCCTTAGGTACGCAAGCGGCGAGACGGGGGGGGCGAAGCAGTTGCTCATCTGCCGTCATCGCTCACGGCGGCAGGCAACTAGTCTTCCCTCTCCCCACCTCGCCGCCCATACCTAAGGCGCGGTACACCGCGACACCGGTCCGGCAGACAATACCAGAGGTGTGAAGAGGGGTACAGTCAGAAAGATGAGTAGTTGATAAAATACATAATTATTTACGTAATCTGTAAATAAGAGTAGTGGTACAATAGGTATGTCTCTAAAAACCGACATTATATAAAATACATTAAGGATAGTTTTAGTGTACAAAGGTTTTGAAATTTGGCATCTATTCAGCTAATATACATAGGTATATTGCTAACCATACCAGAGACCTATGGAAATGTACATTAAATTAAATAGAATTTCGATTCACTATTGCATTTGACAATGGTCAGTTTTGACGGAATTAACAGAGATTACCATTACCTCAAAGTGTTGTTCGACCGAAAACAAAAATCTAATAGTTTCGTACGATTATTCAACTGCAAATTTATAATTTAGTTGGACACCATAATAGTACAGATAATAATAGTAGAATTATCTACTCCTAATCCTGTCCTCTAGTGGTGCTGATACAAGGTACCTATGCTTAATTGAGCAATGTCTAGATAACATAGCTGCCCAAAATTTTCTTTAGCAGGGTTAGGTAGATCCTTATGGATATTAGCTTCCTAGGTCCAGGTTCCAAGGTCTACACTGCACTCTCATTAAATAAGTAGAACTACCGGCGCGTGATCAATAATATGGCAGACCGTTGATTGATCACGGGTGGGAACTGGAAGATTATCATTATCGTTATCAAGAGCTACAGATACCTTGACAATGGGTAGGTTACGTTATATGCCACTGGAGACCTACTCGTCAGATCATACTCTAATTTCCACTATAATAATATCCTGCGATACATGAAACTATTTCGTTTCTATTGAGCCATGCATACTCCATGATTCCAGATAAGTGATAATAAAGACAAACATAATATAAATAGCAGGTTGATTGATGATGTTCATTTCATTCATCGATTAGTTCATGTCTCATACGTAATGAAACGTCAGAACTGTGGTCCATTGATCAATGCGTGCACTCGGAAACAAGTGAGAGGCTCACGGCCATGGCTTACTTCATTGACAGATGGTGCTCCTACGTGCTCCTACGACCCGCCGAACCCGAGCGAAAAATACTCAAGCATTGTCATACAAATCGTTAACACGCGCACACGCCGCGACCCGTGGTTTACCTGTAACACGGCATTCTCTTTTTAAAAATTGGTGTATATACTAAATAAATATGAAGACTTACGTGCATGTGTGACTATTGATTAGTGGAATTTTATTGTAGTGGAAAAAGTGAAAATTGCTCGCTAATTCTAAGTAAGTTCCGGCATTGATGTTTATTATCTATTCGCTACACATAGTTGGATTGGATTATCCATAAAATAAAAATATTATAAATGGGAAAGTAACTAAGTTTGTTTGTGATCTTTTCACGACTAAACCGATGAACCGATTGGGATAAAAGGCACGCAGATAGCCTACGGTATTGAGAGATCCAGAATCTTGGGTGAAACCATGAGGGACATCTAGGACTAGCTCCAATGGACAAAATAAATAAGTAGTAATTAACTAGAAGAACATTATAACTACAAATAGGCAGGGCAACTTTGCTTCCTTAGTTATTTCAACAACATCAAGTGTGGATTAAGTAAATAATACGAGGATTTTTTTTTACAAACATGAGCTTTTGCCAAGATCATATTTATTTTTTTGAATGATTTCATCGAGATCCTAATGCTGAGATGCTAATTAAATACCAGTTGTACTATATGGCAATGAAAATTAACAACCTATAATGTTTTCATTTGATTGTTTACATGATCATGGTTAAACACACGGAACATGGTCTTAAGAACACGTGCAAGCAATTAATGTGTTTATAATTTGCATCATTTAGCCGAGAATCAAAAAACGATGTTTTAACTAGTATTGAAATTAATGTGGAAGTCAGTCAGTTGCAACAAAACGAATCGATTCAGTTACAACAGCATAGTTTAATAACCACTTTGACAATATTATGGGCGGTAATATGGTCCATGCACGCTCGTAATTGGTAATTATAACGGAGAGATCATTGAGACGTTTGCCTTGGCCGGAGAACAGGATCCAAATATATTATGTACCCACAAGTACGATTTATTACGATAGGTCATATAAAAATATAATGTCAGGTATTATGATGCATTTAATTACCAATTGATTGATTTATGTCTGGGTTGGTGCGGTTCATACTAAACGTATAAAAATATCCCTCTAGTTGAAAATCAGTCGCCAAGCACCTTCCGATGTGTTCCGATCCGACAGCTGCATTTGAAAGCCAGTTCCCTTCTAGGCTTTGTGTGCTTACCACCATTCACATCATCACCGACCACGGTGAGATCTACTATAGGCTAATTTGAAACCGCGGGGTAGAATAGATATATAAAGAAAAGATTTTTCAGTCAAGATCAACTTTGATTGTTGTAATTATATATTTTGAATAGAAAACCTGCTTTCCTCTCGTGGGTTCAGCGATTCCCTGAGTGCTTTTAGAAAAAATCTTTCTTTGTGGATGCCTACCTACACTACTCAAGGAACACGCCCTCCAAATTTCATGTCTGTAGGGCAAGCTTTTTGGCTGTCTGTTAGAGCTTCAGGAGTAGTCAGGACTAAGTCAAGTGACTGCATTACTTAATCCCAAGCATCCGCATGCGGATAGATAATGTACCTAGTGATTTAGTCGTTTACGATTACGGAATCGTTTTCTACTTCGGAAATGGCAGATATCACAAAAATGAATAAGTCAGATTTATCATGCATATTGCGCATCAAAAACATTACGATGTAGGTAAAAAATATACGCACGTTTTGGGACATTATATTTTAACCATTGTATCTTGTATCTTCGGATAGTTTTCTTAGTTTGAGGTCACAGGGGACCGGCGGGCGGACCTTTTTCGGCGCGTTAGCTTGGCCATTCAAAGAGGAATCGCTGCCAGCCTTTTGGGAACCTTGCCGTTTATCGGCAGCAGCGGCCGCCTCGAGGATTTTTTTATATGTACCTAGCTATTTTCATGTATTAGGTTGATACAGTATTATATAAAACCATCAACCTCCACAATGGAGTGTTGGAGAGTAAAAGTATCTAGATACTTTCATTTTATCTGCTTGTACAATTTGTTATTTTGGTTATCTGCAAGCGAAACTAATCATTATCACCTATGAATCTGCAAGCGACATTCAACCTTAGGGTGGTACACTACTTTCCTGGCCGACCGTAGGTACCTACTTATATCAGGTACATCATCAACACCAACCACGTTGATTTTGTTGTCAAAGACAGGCTTATACGAAGTAAAAAAAAACAATTAGCAAAATATGTGTTAAGTACCTACTTATACCTATATCAATTAGGCAATTCAGTACAAATCTTTGTAGGTCACCGCAGTCATAAGATAAATGATGATTGTTAAGCATTAGTGACGTAACAAGATCAATGTAGGTTATCAATCAACAGATCAATTAATCAAATATACGTGATAGGTATAACAACGAAATCAGAATAGTTGCCCCAAAAAAATTCTCATCTCTGCGATATTCTTCAAATAATCCATGAAAATATCCTTAAAAATATGTGATTAATGCTGTTGCATTGATTGATTGAAGCATTTTTTTGCGTTTCTAATAGTTCCTAAAATATTTTAGAGTTCTGCAAGAAAATTGTAAATGGTCATAGGTAAGAAATATAACAGCTGTGAACAGTCTGTATACACGGTTAATAATATACAACCGATCCAAATTACCGAATGGTACCTAAACAGCTCTTTTGTGAGTACTTAGACGGTTCACAATTTTATCTATCTTCTATATCTATATCCATACTAATAATCCATATCCATATATATAAGCTACCTTCCGAACCGTGCATTAGAGTCTGACTATTCATAAGTGCCTGTGAAGGTCTATTTGAATAAATAATATTTCATTTCATAATATTTATAAAGCTGAAGAGTTTGTTTGTTTGAACGCCCTAATCTCTGAAGTTACTGTTCCGATTCGAAAAATGATTTTACTAATAGGAAGCTACATTATCCCCGAAGGTTATAGGCTACTTTTTATCTCGGGAACGCGAGTGGGAGTCTGTTCACAATTTAACGGTTTGATATGGATATATTATGAACCATCAAAAATGTATACGTTGTATTGTGAGCAGTATGGTACAGTTCACAATGTATACGGCGGTTTACAATCTCGCCAGATGGAGTCTTAACCAGCGGTGTTCGCAATCATACGGTGACAAATCCATTCCAGGATGAACGAGCAAGACCTGATGGTAGCACGCGCCTTGGCTGCGGAGTCGCGGGAAAACTCGCCGGGAGGTTCGCCGGGACCACTCAGGAAAAATCCCCTCACCAAAGTCGTTGATAGACTCAACACTTTCAGGTAATAATAATATAATCATTATTATATATTTACCAATTAGTAGGTACATAACCATTTATCTAAATAACCATATTGGATACGTGAAATATGATTAGTAACGCTACTACTTAATTACTATACCTACTTGTTTTGTAACGCTAAGTGAAGTGATCCCTGTTTTGTTTTCAAACTTTTGATTAATTGTAACTTCAAATACAGTCAATTACCCACTAAACCAACGAAATTCCGAAAATTCGTCCAAATATTTTTTTAACAGGCAACACTGATAGGCATATATTAACGAACTAGCTGTTCCCCGCGGATTCGCACTTAGTAGTATAAAAAAAGACTGTGTCTGGCATCGCTGTAAAAGTATCGATTTTTCGGACAAATATTTACCAAATCCAGTAAATATACCAACACGAATACGAATAGCCACGTGTGGTGCCTGCTTATAGACAATCTGCTATTTCTAGCCTGAAAGGATTGGCAACACAGCTTTCTTTATGTCATTGTCATTGTCATCGTTAAGCGCTTCTCTGAAACATAACCAAAAATTATTGAATGTGTTAATAAGTCATTGCCTCTATTGTTCAATAATGTGTGTTGTGATTATGTGAAATGATTCAGTATGAAATTACAAAGGATATTTCTTAAAGTGCGCTATGAAGATGGATAAAATGAAATCCAAATATGCTTGTTCGAGTCAGGAAGCCGCAGAAGAGGAAGAAAGGTAAACAACATTTCTTAATTTAAGCATTTCAAAATATATTCAAATAAATAATATAAACTTTATCATATCATCACAATCTGCAAAAATGCTATTAACTAAATATGAGTTTACTATTACACACATAAGACAATTTGTACTGACTGATTGGTTGGACTACGTTATAAACACAAAATTAATATATTATTATAAACTGTTTACGATGTACACTATAAATAATATGACTTTTTGATAATCTGTATGAAACTCCCACTGAAATTAAATTGTTCTATCCAATTGGTAAAAATCGGTTTTTAGCATCCTTATTTTATTTTCTATGCATTGATATTGTCTATGGCAGGCAACTATAAATAAGCACTCTACATAATGAACACAACCACAACTAAAGGATCCTTGGTTAATTTGCCAGAAAGAAGGTTGACAAATTGATATCCTTTGTTAGGGTTCCAAAGTCAACATAGAACATCCTTAATGTTAGTAAAATAAAATCTTGCAAACAATTTTTTTTTGTGTAACCTCCTGCACATAATGTGGGTAGGATATTTTTTCTCTAATTGAATCTGGCTCAATTCATACATATAAACCATGAGATGCTAAAAACAAAAAAGTGTTCATTTTTTACTGAACTTCTTTTTAGTTGGTTATGGACATGTCTTAAATAATTTTATTTTTGAATTACTATAGTGTGATGTTTATCTGATAGGGGAAATAAAATGCTTACAAAAACAAAAACAAATTACAAGCACCCATAAAAATAAATACATATTTAGAATCGAGATATTATTCAATATAATATTACATTTACACATTGAAGCAATGAAAAGACTGTAAAATATTATTTTTAAAAGCATAATATAAACACCTTGCATGTTATTTAAAAAATATAACATGGATTTAAAATAAAATAAGGAAGTCAATGATTAGGATGTATAGCATAAATTCCTTTGCCTCAATAGAATCTAAAGGTATTATGGTAGTCACTTGTCAATGTCAATTATTGAATAATTGTCAATTTGACACTTTACTGGACATTTACCATAGCAATCATGCAAAGATAATGACATCCGATAGAACTGTGTTTCCAAAATCAATAATGACAGTGGGTTGCAATTTATTTTTGAATTTTAATTATTTAAAAATAATAACAATAGAAGGGTGCTTTTTAATTTTTTTAAGTTGGTGGCATATCTATGGTTTCGTGGCTTAGACGTTACCTTAGGCCAGGGATGGCGAATCTTTATGTATCAACGTGCCATTTTTCTAAAGAAATGTTTAAATGAGCTCATAGACGTGCCATCAAATAATTTTGATTTTGTATTTATTTGGAAAATAATAATAATAAATAGGTACTATCAACTCAATTACTCGCAACCTACTTCATACTTTTTTCGTAGTCCATTATGAATTTTGTGATCAGTGACATGCCCAAAATATTGCCATTGGTTCGCCATCCCTGGCTTAGGCAATATATAATAGCTCTCAACACAATTTCAATTTATCGCTGCATTTGTTTATTTTTTAGGGTTCTGTAGTCAAACTAGAAAGTCAGTGGGTTTGCACTGCTTTGCACTTTATTCCATGTGGATGAAACTAATCTAGCAAATAAAGTTGCAGATAAAAACTAGTATGTACAAGATTTTTTTTTATTACTATCCAGCTTTTGGATTACAAGGTAGTGTAATTTCCTGAAGCAAAACAATCATAGAAATGTTTACTGTCCTTTTCTAATTTTAATTTACGGGAGAAATAAAATTCCGCAAAATGTCTAAGTATAGAGAGAATATATTTGCTAGCGATAATTACGTATTTCCACTCAGAGTACAGACAGATGCTCTGATTTAAAGCAATCATCTGTTTGCAATCTGTTCAAACACAAATTTCTGTCACAAACATAGAAACTTATATCAAGATTAAGTCAGTTTATTTCTATGAATCCATTATGCTAGCAAAAAATTCTGTAAGTAACTATTTGTAATCAAGATAAAAGTGCAAGGCTTGAAGGCGAAAGCTATCCAATACGCGTGTGAAGTTGATCATATCTGCTCTGTCATCTATTCTCACAGCCGTCGGTTAATTTGAACCCACGCGTATGCTCCTGTGTGTGATACGGTTTCATCGAATAAAAAATGTAGGACCCCAGCCCAACCCGCGTTCGCTACAGTCTGACTCACGCTGACCCACGTAACAATTTTAGGACAATGACTTTTGTTTGACCTATACAGAATAAATCCACAAAGTTACAAATAAATTAGTGATGGTAATAATATACGAAAATTGACGTCAGTTAGGGAGGCTTTGTTGTATTTTAGGTGGTATAGAAATGCAACGTGATAAAAATTACAGTGCGCTATTCGAAGAGTTTCATAACATTTCCAAATCAGCGTTTTATAATTTGTTTATCAACCTTATCAGTAATTTGCATAGTTATTATTAAATAGGTACCTATAAAGTACGCTTGATTAGTCTCCTTGTAATTTCTAATCGTTACTCATTCTTATTATTTACATTTTCGATTACCATATCCAGGACAATAGGCGGCTTAATTGATATTACTTTTTCAGAGAGTTTGTGTGCGTGCGAAACGCTTGTTAATTACCGAAACACTTTCATTAGAGAATTGCTGAACAAGTGACGGGGCCGCACTGCAGCTTTCAGTTCACAAGCCGACCAGGATTTTCTTTATTTCACATCTACAGGGTGATTTTGAATGGATATTTTAGGCCAAATCATATGGATAGTGTACTTCGTTCGTTATCAGTAATCGAACGAAATTTGAGGAGCCTAATTAGTACCATTACGAACAAATTAGATGTTTAGCGTTATTATTCGGTAAAAATAAGATTCCGACGAATTGATGCTCCTCCCTTTTGAAGTCTGTTAAAAAGCATTTACATACTTGCAATCAGGAATGTAGTAACGAGATAACTATTTCAGTAGATTAAATTTTTATCATATCATTTTATCGTGACCTATGTAAAATCATCCTGTACCTACCTCTCAAATTGTAATAGAAATTGCATATGAGAATTATCATGCATGCGCAATTAAAATTCAAGTAAAAGTAACTTTCTTTTGTGATGTCTAATTCCAAAAAATCTGTCTGTCGAGGAATTTATTTAGAGGATTTTTTTTTCTTGCGGTAGTTTATTAATCTGACGTTACGTTTAGTGCCATCAATACTTGCTTAACGAATCGCAAAATATTAAATCATAATCGTAATAATGTTAAAGAATAAAACGAACATGGGTTATCGAGCAGCCAATAAAAACACACATGATTTGATAACATGCAATCGAGTGCACGCGAGGATGCGCACACGCCGGCTGATGGACCCCGCCGCGGCCGCACCGTGGTTGGCAACTTGCTTCTAAAACTATAATGAACAGGAATTCCGGAATAACTGAGGGAAGGAATGTCAAAAATACTGCATTTACTTACCTGCGCTCCTGACATTCCAAACGGGTTAAGTCAACGCTATATTTGTAATGATTGGTAGGTACCTAACTGATGGAAATCTATGTCTCATGTGATGCATGGATTTCAAGCAAAGTAAATCAAAAAGTTAGTAAATAGTCATTGGAATCCCAGCGAACAAAACAGACACGTATCTACCTACTTCATGATCGACATGATTCAGATCTTAAGATATACACTTTCAGTAAATATTATAATTTCAGCGATAACGGTGTCCACCAGGTAGGTACTTTTTGTTTGCAATTTTGGAGCACTCGGTGGCATCGTGTTCTTGCTTGCTCGTCGTACCAGCCCAGCGGCAGCCACTAGCCAGCAAGCAGGCAGGCAGTCAGCCGCACGCTCCGCACGCGAGCTCACGTACGTTCGATCGCGGCAGGCGGACTGCGACCCGCGTCGCGCGATTACGAGCTCGTATAATTTCCGTATACTTAATAATTCGCAACTCTCGCTCAGCCTTGCAATATACAAACATCCAGTCGAACGAGCCTCATGTGTCCAAAATTTTGCAACACGATTTCGCGCTTCGACCGGCACTAGCAGAAGGTTGCGGTACCAAAACATCGCCAATTGCGAAACTTTATTCAACATTTCGATGTTAACTTCTCAAATTGAAACAAATTCGAAGACCACGCTACTTTAATTTATCCTACGACTTACGGAATTTGGTCGTCTTAAATTGCGGTTGCAACAGTGATGTGATTGTAGGCTCCAAAGTCAATAGCGAGAAACCTTTAAGAATTATCATTTTTTACTGAGTGATGTGTTGTTAATATTTTGGAAACAATGCTATCAATGGATTCCTTGTGGTGTGGTTCGGACAGCGAGCTGTCAACGTTGAAGGTGTGCAAGGGCACGCCGGAGAGAACGGAGTATCGGCTGACTCGACGCAAGCCTTCCACCAAAAGTCTCATACCGCAAGCCTTACTACACGCTTTGCCAGAACCGCAGACCAGAAACCATAGGAGACGAAGGTCCGGCACATGGCCGTAAGCATTACTAATCATTTATCACTGCCATCTCCAAATACGCTAAATATTCAGTTATTTTATTTATCTTTACTTTTTAATACTTCGGTGATCATCCACTTAAAGCCAAACTTCTGATAGCTTTCTGAAAGGTCCGCGGCCTTCGCTGTAATCGGTAGAGCTAAGCCGAAGTTGTTAAATTACTAATAAATTGCTCAAATGAACGACTGTAAAAATTATGGGTAATTATTGCGAACCCTAATTGAATGGGAATTTTAATGGGTCATTAGATAGAAAATAATTATAGTATTAAATTATCTATAAATATCTAATTATTTGTAAAGATGAGAGAGAACTTCTCATTATTCTGTGCTAATTATACCTATTGCAAAAATTATGAATACGCTTTCATCCGTCTAGTTGGTTCTAGTTTTTATCACCTACCAATTCTGAATTTTATTATTTTATGGAAATCTATAAATATTTTCATCAAATCATTCACTTGTAGTCATACCTATGTCACATTTCGATATAATAGACCAACTTCCGTTATCGTTCTAGTCTCTGTGACATTATTTGAGCAACTTATACGTACTTAGTGCAGCTAGACCAGTTAAACACGTCTTTAGAACGGCATGTAATGATAGTGTCACAATTTCATGATCGATATGTCTCACAAAATATTAAATGACCTATTGGTTCCTCGCTTATAACCTTTCTATCATTACCGTCAACTTGGTTCTCATAATTTTTATAATCTTTAAATTTTACAATTAACAGTCCTTTATTTGGAGTCCGTAAGTGATATTCTTTTTAGCCGACTTCTTTGCCTCTTCAATTTGCCTCTTGGCAAAGGTCTCCTCCAATGGACGCTAGATACTCAATCTTGCTTGGGCTGATCTTGGCTGCTGTCTACCTTAAATATATCATTATTCCATCCCATCTTTGTTTATGTCTATCCGATTTTTTTAAGCCTCACTTCTCGGCCTTTGGCTAAGATAAAATTATATTGAGCTACTATTTTTTATTCTATTTTACTGGGCTTTGACGCTATTGCGATTATGTCGACCCAGTAAGAAAAACTCGTTCGGTCTTATACAAAAAAATCCTTACTTGCTTATTAATTTCTTACAGCTAATTTGTATAACTCTTTGGCGGCAACCGACATGGGGTTTAGCCAAATCGCTGTTACATTCTCCAATGTTTGACAAGCGAGCGGGTCTAAGGGATTCATTCCGAACACTGAGCTACTATTATATTGAAGTTCCCATTAGCATTGCTTTAACTATATCAAGTTTCCATACACCGTCATCGGGTTCCTTAGACTAGGTTGCCTGTACAGCTATTTCTATGGTTTCACTAAGTCTGCCTTTATGTGCTCGTCTACATCCGACCCAGTTCGCCCATGATGCGTTGCGGCTTCAACCTTCGCAAAGTTGGCCAATATTATTATAATTACTAGAGAAATAATTGCTTATTTTCATTTTACGCATCCTGTTCACATATTTGACAGATAAAAAGTAATAATTACATTATTTAGGCCACCATTCTTCATTTAGCGACCTCGAATTTTCAAAGAAACAATTGTCAATCTAATTGCCATTCCTTAGAAAATAAGACACTGCTCTACACATTAATGTTAATGCATAATTTAATGCAAACTGCATTTCTGCGAAATGATGTCATCTTCATTTGGCTGGCAGAGTCAAATGTAGATTCTGTTCTCAGATTATGGACACATAAAGATTTTATCGCGCTTATTATTTCCGGTCAAGATCATTCCAAAGATGCTATTTACAAAATTTTATTGGAATTATGTTGATACGTAATTTGTATAACACTTATCCTGTTTAGGATCAAATTATCCATGAAGTATTTGCAAAATAATTTATACGTTATAGACGTCTTAATGACGTACTGAAATAATTTTAAATTCAACTAACATAATGGTCTTCGTGGAGAGAATATTTATTTTAAAGAATTTATTAAGACAGATGTTAATTTGCATAAATGTATATGGATTGTGTTGGGCCTTGAATATATATTTTTTAGAATTTGTCGCCATATTTATTTGCGTATACAACCGAAATTCCCTTACCGTACCATTGTCTATTATCCACCACTAAGCGTGTCGGCTTTGTTAAAACGACGTGAAAACATGATCAGAATTATTGGCGTATTTTAAATTGATACCTCGTTCTTCTTAGCAATTGTCATCAATGTAATTCTTCAACTTTGTATTTTGTATTACAATTCAAATTTTCAGCAGTATGAAAACAAATACTTGATATCTATATTTACCAGTTTACCACAGACCACTAGTAATAACCACATCCATAATGATTTATCAATACAATGTAAAACAAATGACAAAAAGTATTTGTAAGAAACTCTTTACAGAACGAATTAGTTTACATGTTAGGTATATGTTGTAATTAATATTTACTTTGTCATACAAGCTGTGCGCTTGCGTCTCTACATAGCGAGTCTCGTAATCAGTGTCAACCTAATTTATGCTACAATTTATATGTTAGCGTAGAATCGTATTAACATCCTTACTTATATTGGTATTTGCTATAATTCAGTATCGTGAAGACAAAAGAAACAAAAATACCGTAAACTTTATGTATTCCGCACGTCTTGCGCCTCTGACTGAACTAAACACAGTTTAAAAACTGTGTGTATTAAATAAATAATTAACAAGATATAGTAGTTTATGATACTGTTGCATAATAGGGGTTATTAAGTACGAGTGTGAGTTTAAGTACCGAGCCGTAGGCGAGGTTCTTAATAGTATCACACGAGTTTTTAATACCTAATTATGTGCAGTATCATACAGTACTTTATCTAAACTCATATAAATAACTAGCTGTCCCCCGCGGTTTCACCCGCGTTCCCGAGGTTCATGATTTCCCGGGATAAAAAGTAGCCTATGTTCTTCTCCATAACATATACTATCTGCCTGCCAAATTTCATCGCGATCGGTTGCGAGGTTTAAGCGGGAAAGCGTAACAGACAGACAGACAAAGTTCTTTCGCATTTATAATATTAGTAGGGATTATAAATTTAAAGAAACCCCCAAAACTCACAAATTGGTGTTAATTTTAAAACGGCTGAGCGGATTTTATTCAAACATTACATTGACTCCCCCCCCCCCCCCCGTACCCCAGTGACGCTTACATGGAGCCTACATCGCATGCTGGCTAGCTGAGCGCGGTGAGCGACAACCACGCGACTTTTTTCTAATACTTGTAATTTTAAACTCGTGATATCTTCCGAATGAAATGTCCGAATTGAATAATTCAAAAAGTTATAAAAAGGTATTAAAGCCGTCTTGAATATAAAGTAATTTATTTTGATGAGGATTAATACCAAGGTACAAATGAAGAGCCTTTTCAAGAGGCGGCATATATAAATTAATATTTTAGAATAAAAAACTGCTTACTGTGACATAACTATAATATTTAGACATATGCTGTCGCGACACTTTTTGTAGATAATGATGAGTTCTGCAAAGTCGTAGTAAATGATTTTGTTCTATCATCAATAGTTTTCGCAGCGCACGCGACGTAAGGAATTTTTCAGGTCATTTTTTTACACCTTATGTTACATTATTGGAGTTTTAGTAAGGATCCCTATTTTTTTTTTAAATATAATATAGCCTATGTTACTCGGGGATAATGTAGCTTTCCAAAGGTGAAAGAATTTTTGAAATCGGTCCAGTAGTTTCGGAGCCTATTCATTACAAACAAACAAACAAACAAACAAACAAATCTTTCCTCTTTATAATATTATTATAGTATAGATGTAATTTAAAGGTAAAAAAAGTATTTTGCTACCAACATAAAAAAAAAAAAAAAATTGTGACATTTTTGGTCAAAATGATATATGTAGGCAAAAACAATAAAACAAAACAAACACAATAATCATATTATCATATACCTAATCAAATCCGTGTTGCCAACTCCCAAAAATTCTTACCTCTAAAGTTCAAGTCAAAAATTCGTCACATTGTCATCGTCAAATTGAATTGATACTGATTGATTATACTATGATAGGTCCAAAGTGTACTTTAATAGAAAAAAAGTTATTTTATAGCATTATCTTGGGAACAAAACTGTACTATAATAAATCATTATACACGGGTGTGCATAAAGTGGGCCATTAAAGTACTGTTTTTGATTTCATAATTAGCACATTACGATATGAGAGTGTATAAAAAATATTTGTGCAATAAAGCCAGTAATGAAGTGAATTTTAAATTCCTATTAACATTTAAGTCAGTTCGCTTCATGCAACATTAACGTGTCCCGGCATTAAATTCTGACCCTTTACAAAGCCAGAGACGCTCCACTAGATACCCAAATTTATTCACAGACACATTGCCGGGTACGTGTACATTCAGTCACGTCATAATTATATGCTATAAACCTTTTTATAGCTATTATATCATCAACTCCCTTATAATCACGAAAATTGGTATTTCGCTCTATCTCGGTAGTTTCATCAACTTTACTTTGCCAGTAGCGGTGGAATAAGTAAAGGTAAGGTTTCCTCCAGAAGCGGTGCCATCATGTAGCGACCGTAATCTACAGTATTTAAGTTCCTTGACCGTAATAGAGCGTTGAATAACGTCACTAGAACGTTGTCTATGTTAACCAAATGGCGCGGTTTCCTAAAGAACGTAACATAACGGTGTCAATTACCGTTCTCCAGGAAACCGCGCCATTTGGTTAACATAGACAACGTTCCAGTGACGTCATTCACCGCTGTATTACGGTCGCTACACGATGGCACCGCTCTACAAACAAACGTGCTGCTTAAAACAACAGCAGCGCTACTAAGAGCGGTAAAAATAATTCTGCAGAAGGTAGGTATAATTGTGGAACCATGGGGTATTATGTCTACACCATACTTTCAATAATTTAATATTTAATTTAGTTTCTTTATATTATACCTACATTCAGCATTATCTTATCTAAAACGGCACAATGACTTTCCTACAGGTAGATATAGATAAAATGACTTTTGGATTTGTTTTACCTTTTTTAACAAGTCATTCTGTACCTACCTGTTGGAATATATTTAAGTATATACTGATTGACACTGACGTATCGACATTGAGAAAACCAGATTCGTCTGAATATTCCAAAAAGATAGGAATTAATAAGGGAAATAATGTGTATTTATTTCCCAATTCATCAGCAGGACCACAACGGCAACAATAAGCTGATTCTGATCAATGTTAGTCCCTGGAAAACATACGAACGTTATCTGAAAACTAACAGTGATTTTCTTTTGTATAAGTTTGTGAAGCCACTTACAAGTCTTTGATATGTCTGCCGTGATATGATCGTGCCGTTTCATACAATGTTAAACATTGAAGTCATATAATTAATATTAAAACGATGACAGCAAAGTTACATCCGTGTTTCTTGTAACATAATGGCCTGCCTAGTTTATTTCCTAGAAAATAATAGAGTAACAAAAGTAGTCCTTCAAAATACCCCTACGATTCATCGTACGATCATATACTGTGCGATACATTATATATGTCCATCATCCTATTTATGGTATCAAGTTATTGTTAACCAATGAATGAATAGATCCAGCACATAATTTTATTGTCGCGACATGCTCCATGCATGGACACCTAACTTTAGCACGTATATAGGTACCAACCTTATAAATAATGGGACACGGTTTTCCCTTATATCTGATAGACGTCGTTACGAGCCTTTTGTTTATTTGTGAGTTTCGTGTGATCCGAATCCTTGAAGCAACTAGACTTTTGTAAATATTTGCTCAATTAGCCAAACATCGTGACAATATGTTTCGACATACAAGGTACATAAATATACGGTCGATTTCGAGTTCCTGCTGTTTAGATGACGAGTTAGTTCAAACAAAAACTTAATTTCATTACTTTAAGGCGATGATAGCTCAGTAGGGACGTCGGATGCCGAGACGAAGGGCCCAGGTTCGAATCCTACAATGAGCTTGAGCTTTCGGTGAAGGAAAACATCGTGAGGAAACCATAGCACGGTGGTAGGGTACTTTGTAGTACCCGCCTGACTGGCTACCACCCTCAAGTTGAAAATCTGTCGCCAAGCACCTTTCGGTGTTCCGACAGCTGCAATTGAGAACCAATTCCTTTCTAGGCTTTGTGTGCTTACCATCATCGGCCACATCATCACTGACCACGGTTAGATTGTGGTCAAACACAGGCCTAGTAAAAAAAAAACATAGTTAAAAAAAAAAGTGAAGGATTCATTTAATCATATCAATTGTTAGAAAACGTTTTGGAGCAATTCTCATTCATCTTTGCAGACCCCTAGACTAGACACATGTGGCAATGCCACGTGGCATGTCATGCAGTAAGAAATGCGTTCAAAACATGCTGCGAAAGGCAGGGATGCTTTTTGTAGTTCTAGTGGTAGGTAATTGTCATGCTCCAGAATTTTCTAAGTCAGTCAGCGAGTGACGTGTTTTATACCACTTATCAGAAGTTCAGAACTCTAGTAGAGCCTAGATTCTAGTATAAAGTAGGTATCATTTACTTCAAATATTGCAACTCATGTAATATTTTATGTAAAAAAAAGAAATTAATTATGTGGAGAATCAAATTTAATGTGCAAACTGAAAATTCCAGAAATATTTTCCTATATTAAGTATATGCTCAATGAAGTCCACCAAGTTTATGTTTATGCTTCTGTTGCCATAGTAAAAGCTGGTGACGACTTGAAGTAGTTCTTGTATTTATAATTTGACCTCTACCTTTATATTAGTCTACAGTACCTACTGATGTGTGTATAACAAATACCTAGTCTAAAAATATTTTACAAAAAGTATATTTTACTAACATACCTACCTATATCAATTTATTGATAAATCTGATTCCCTATTTATTCCTATTAAGGTTTAAGTATATGTTTTTTTTTACGACTGATGGTTGAAGAGCTCGAATCATTTGTTTGTTTGTCTTTTCCATATTTTCTCCGTTCTGGAAGACATAGATTATTTCAATGATACTACTTATCAATAGGCCAATAGGTAGTAGGTATAGATATTATTACAAAGACAAAACAATATTTTTGTTGTCGATATTTTTTTACAATATCATTAAGCATTCATTGATTCATACAAAAAAACTGATTTGCCCCTTCGCCTCAAACGGCAACAAAGAAATTCAAGAATTATTGATCTCGGTAACACTGGCAAAATACTGATAGTTTTTATCCTATCGATAAAAAAATATATCTATCAAATTATATAATGCTGTTTATGAATGAAAAATAGTTTTCCATTATTATTATGACTGCAATGACGTATGTTTGTCTCGTCGTAAGAGTGAAAGTCAAAGTACAGTAGCCAACGTATGTCCCACCATAACCATAGTACATGTTGTAGACTGAAGCCGTGTTTTTGGCCGACTGTATGAGCAGACTTTCTGTGACATTTTGACCGATATGAGAAAGCTTCACGGCTCATTAAAGTGGTATTCATACATGACAAAAAGCCTGAAGAGGACTGTAAACTTAACATAAAATACCTACATTATTAAAAAAAAAGAATTGCGATAGAACTGATAAAAGGGGGATAAAATCTAAAGATAAATTTCTAGATAATAATAACTCTTATTTGAACAATGATTCTGGCTAAGTACGTACGTACTAGAATGTTTATTAAATCTGTGTGTCGTATCAATTGTTGTGAGATAATATTAGGGTCATTCGATATCGGTTCTAACCATCCATTTGGTGACCTCATATCTGGGTCATGAGTCGTTAGTGCTGGAGACCTGGGGTGATAACTCAGTGACAGGTCACCTCATAATCTACTCCAATAAGGTGATAGCTGGGGTTATAGTTACTATTCGTATTAGAACTTTCTCGATTAATTAAAAAACATATTAAACAAATATAAAAAAAAAACAAATCTCAATTCCTGATTCAAAGAAAACTGAGTTATGGAATTAGACGATTTGGAGACTGAAAAGGAGATTTAGCTGATGGATGTTTCTTAAAGTCTAGAACTACTCATAAAAATCTTTTCATATATTTGTACATAGGTCTAATTCAGATGCTAGAATAATGTGAATAAGTTTAGGAACAAACGCCTTACATTTTAAGATCCGTTTATCATGCAAATTGCTATTTATCCCAAATATTAGCAGATTTACTCAATGGCACTAAATTGTCTAACAAGTAAATATCACAGTTATTAGCTGCTCTAAATGATTGTAACTGATATTTCAGTGTATTTATTGAACCTATATACCTGTCTAAACTAACAGACGATTGAGGTCGATAGATAAACGACATTCGATTAGTTACAGCAATCAAGCTAATTGGGCGATGAAGCATTTTAAAATTACTTGTGGCCTCAAAATGTTGTATCAATGACCTGATTATTATTAGTGACCAAAATTACATATTGGCGTAATTTTAATAACATACATCTAACGAGTTGAGGAAGTCATTCGCAGGCTTTTCCTGATCAAGATTTTTGATTAATAAAAAATGATGTTTTATAAAATCTTATGTGATTGTAACTTTGCGTCCCAGAAAAAGCAAAATGAAAAAATCACTTGCATGCCACTACGGCTTGGAATTTGGATCTCTTGGGTTGGATTAAAAATTCCATAAGTGCTTGACGGAAGAAAGTTCTGATCTATAAGAATTTCTTGTATAGCCTATAGATTTCTTTGACATTAATTTTATCCAAGTCCATTTTGCAAGCGGGATTTGCTGTGTCTGCCGCAGGGGGATTACTTTATCTAGGTACCTATATGAAGATTAACTTCATGAAATACAAGATTAGGTATCAAGGTTTGTCAATGAAAGGAGTTCTACAAGAATTTTGCATGTTTCCGATCGGTATCCGTCACCTCCAAATATTGTTTCTACAATAAACGTAAATAAGTCCGAGGATTTACTAGAAAAACGAATTGCATTTTTCGACTTATTTCTCGACAAACATTTTAAAAATATTCTTGCACTTGAGTATTACTTGTTCAAAGGATGCGTCGAATTATTCGGGTTCTAAATTACCTGAACTTCTGAACCTTGTCTTATAACTAGTTAGCTATCCTCCTCCAGAAAGTTTCTGTCGAATAATCACCTCACTGTGGCTAGCATGGCGTGATGAAATAGCGGCGACGGACGATGCGCCACCACGCCACCTTATGTCGGTCAATGCTGCCGTGTTGACACCTACCACTCGTAATACATGCTCGATTCATAATAACTGTACGTATAGCCTTGCCAAATTGATTATTAGGCATGACTGAGGAGCCTAGTTTAGGGGTGCCATACTTGGGAGAAAACGTCGACCGGTACAATCAGATATTTTTGTCCAGGTTGACAGGCTGCAGATGTATTTTAATATCAATAAGTCCCCTGACATGCCTGCTCTTCATCTCAGGCCCCGATTACAATCAATACATGCCTTGGAATTGGGAATTGCAAAATCGATAAATTCATAGTCCGTGACAATTTACTCAATGACTCCATGAGCGCTGCAAATCGGGAGATGTCCCGATGTGCCGACAGCCTTAGCTTAGATAGTTCCTTGGTATTTTTTTGCTGTTGTTATATCAAGTCAAATATTTGCATGAGTAAGTTTGTTCTATGAGTGAACTCGGTCAAATCCAATGGGCCGGCCGACTATATCGGTCAATGTTGTGTCGCTGCGGCACGGATTAACAAATGCTGATTCACACAGTATTCAATACAAATAATATGCTAAACAGACCGACGCGATAATATTAATAATGGAAAATGTATCGACTGATCACGTTGATGTCACGTGATCGCCTCTGCTGTAAATTTCGAAGGCTACTCACCTCGTAGCAAGATTATAATTTACCAAAGATCGTGATTTAAAAAAAAACGGTTGATAAGATCTGTCTGCTTAGCCGAATGGAATAGTTAATTCGTGATGCCGATCGCCGACAATCGCGATAATAGCGCGAAGCGAACACACCAAGGTCAGAACTGTCACTTGGGACGAGTGGAGCCTTCTTCCTGCGCGTGCGCGGCTCGCCAGTCGCTCGCCGCGTCGCCGCAAGCGCGTCTTCGCGTAAACATACCCCCCCTCGATTCCTGCGACTATTTTATCTACGAGAATGTTGTTGAACACAAGAGTCTTAACTTGACTTCCTATATCAGATTTAGTGAAATGCTGTTCAGTAATATCAACGGTTTCGTTCATGTTCGGTTGAATAAATAATATTTATAAGAATGGCTTGTGAAAATTGATTTTGTGTGGAAAAATATTCGGTATTGTGATATTATGTTTAAGAACATGTTACGGAGGCAATACTCTCACGAGTCCGGAAAGACGGAACTCGTTAGGGCTAAGGAGGAGGATCGCAGGTATGTCAGTTAATTGTGTATTTACCTAATTAATAAACCAAAGAGTTTTAATATTGCGCTTTAAAATCTTACAATAGCAGACTATGACAATAACAATCATATATCTATGAGTATGCATATGTAAACTTAATTACTTGATAGCTATATGTAGAAAACATAACAAACAAACTTAATACTATATAATGATTGACTATTATTAATATGGTACCTATGTAAGGAATATTTATATGATACAAGTTAAACCGGTTACCTATAAATATTACTTTTATTGAATTGGTATTACTTAATCAAATGATAAGTAAGTAAGCATCAATAAACGAAACGTTTGTAATTTATTGAAATATGTTTTTGATATTGGCTGCATTCACATACATTTTGATCTTATGTGCCACTTACGGATAGGTATATTCAAAACCTTTAGTTAGTCCGGTATTATTTGTTTTTCGAACCAATATTTTAATGGACTTACTAAATTCATCCAGTAAATCAGTGTTATTGTCATAAACTAGATCTTGTATCTTATTCATCTGAAAAGTAGTATCAGATCTTGTATTAAGCCTTACATAAATATACAGATATTTAGGATTTATTTAGGCGTGTGTCCGTCTGCAAAAAAATATGGTAAACTAGACTCACGCACGGCAGAGTGTCAGCCAAGTTACCAAAAGGTGACACATCGGCCGTGGGTTATAATTACATAACCTATCCGGGCCACTTTCAACCCCTCATAACGTAAAATCTACTTGACCTACCAGTAACATATCAGAATATACTTGCAATAAAAAAAAAACCTTTTACTAGTGAGTAGCAAAAAGAACATGGCAGGAGTTTTGATTTATGGATACCATATTTATCTTGCAAGTTCTTTTAATATGAACTTGGCTTTCTTTCACATTTATGTTTTTGGTGGAATCCAATATACAGGAGCTATTAAATTTGCATGATTATGTAAAACTAGATGCAGGTCACTCGATGAAGGTAAGGCATCAAATTGAAGGGAAGGTCTATCAACATTGTAATGATCACGAAAACAAATTCCAGTTCACGGATATCCGTAGTGTGTTACCTTGTTCTCACCACTTACCTGAGCCATTATCTATACCAATTACTGTTCATGTGACTACAATAAGGTTTTTTGTTACGTCTAGAACATCAATTTGTTGTTTTTCTTAACTATTGTATACTGTCTACTCTACTAGTGGCGAACTTTGATACTCACGATTGTTTTATTTATTAGTAAGGGTCACAATGGGGTTAATTCAGAATTATTTTGCATACGTTCAATATTAATTAAAATACAGTATGTTGGTTTTATAATCCCGTCATTTTGCCGGATTGCCTATTAGTCAATTCCATTATATAGGGTAGTTGACTGACATATCAAATCAGCTACTTTTTAATAAATGTCAAAACGATAGTTTATATGGAATTTTGTATGAAATATTACACTATGACGTCATAGTTTCACAGCATCAAATCATGTACTCTTAGTGGTTCCACTGGTAATTAAAAATCATAAAAAGCATTAAATGTACAACATATTTGATATTTCCACTTGTTTTTAGATGTTTTATGCATTGATTAGTGTTTGGTCATTTATTTTTGACACTGTCAACTAGGTATTATATTTTTATCAACCAAAAAGTTAGCAATACCTACCTACATTTAATTGGGTTTTAAAAGTTCAACCAATCATCTTAGGAAGGATTCCTACTCCTTCTTTAAGTGACCATGCAATATCTATATCTATCTTGTCTCATAATACAATTGTCTTTCCGATGTAACTTTTGTACAAACATGCCAAAGCTATCATTTAGTTGCTTAGTGCAACTATATCAAATCGATTCAGGAAATTATTTATTTGATAAACAATCAATTAAAGTATTTAAATACCAAAAGTACCTAAGGCTGACAGAAGACTATAAAGCTACAACTGGGGTAGGTACAAATTAGACCTGAGAACGAGGTTACAATAGTCTTAGTTTAAATTGATGATGTTCACAACGTGCGTTTGAATGTTACTTCCTCGTGTAATACGATAGGTTCAACTTAGTGTTTGCCTTCCAGGAAAGTCAATCGTCTCCTTTACTCTTACTCGGAACTCGGGAGTTCTCGAAATTCGAACGTTTTGTTTCACTATCGGTAGGTTTTGTTTCATATATGTTTGAACGAAAACCGGGACAAATGGAATATTTTTTGTTTCAAAAGGCTAACAAGCTTGTATGTGGCCACCGCCCACTTATGGACATTTGCAATACGAGGAGAATTGTAAATATGTTGGAGACCTTGAAGGTGGATGAAAAACGAATCAACAAAAGCTAGCTTACCAAATCAGGTTTTTTTTTCGAATGCGTGAGGAAGATTTCTGGCTTGATCTAAAGCTCCGATTGAAATCAACTGTAGATAGGTACATACTTTATTTTAGGCATCCCTAACCGTTAAATCGGGACAATTTACTTCCGAGACACGCAGGCATACATAGTGCTTTGTACCGGGACGTATAACAGCCCTACCTTAAAATTCACTTAGCTGTTGAAAATCAAACTAATTATATAACTAAAACCCACTGTAGACGAAATAAATTCATAAACTTTATTCGAACTATTTTTCAGACCTGCCAGTTACGTGTAGCTTGTGATACCGGGTGATTGTATTTAAACACATTTTAATTTTAAAGTCAAGGAATCAAATTAATCATGAATCTTCTTTAGTATCTACGTTCAGGTAATAATATTTGATATTTATGATAGATATGGAATTAAATAATCCACTTCAAATTTTTTAATAATATTTAAAAAAGAATTGACTTGACTACTCATATTCGAATATCGAATTCGTTTTATAAACCAGTTTTTAGTATATGGATGATTCTAATTCTAATATCTACCTCTCTGGCCAAAGAAGATTAGATAAAGATTAGCAAAATGTAGACGTTTTGTTTTTATATCAATTCGGGTCAATTTATCTACCTACGTGTGATCATTTATTTGTACATAATGCTATTTATGTTATGATGGTGAAATGAAGTTCTAAATGATTCTGCAATTTTACTGTGACTAGGTAGATTCCATATAAATATTTAATTAAGTGATATATTGTATTACTCAAAATTGTGTTTATTTTTATATATGTGTGAGTTCAACATTATGTATTTATTTATTTACTACTTTATACCTACCTTACTTCATCACCCCTGTATCTAATTTACCTTAGGTAATAACTAATACCTATATGTATACCCAAAAATGCTGAATTATAACTACCTTAAAAATCTAGCCAATCTATATACTAATAATAAAGCTGAAGAATTTGTTTGTTTGAACGCGCTAATCTCCGGAGTTACTGGTCTGATTCGAAAAATTCTTTCACTAATAGGAAGCTACATTATCCCCGAAGGTTATAGGCTACTTTTTATCCCGGAAACGCGAATGAAACCGCGGGGAACAGCTAGTAACCTATAAAAAATCTATGGCAATAGCAGATAACCAGTAATCTGTTATTCTTTTGACATGACATTTTAATCCCTACCTTTGAAAATACCTATTACCATAATAAGCAAATTCCAACTATTTATTTATGCTCTTAATATTCTACAAAAATCTGGTAACTTTAACTTTTTTGATTGGGACTGCTGAAATAATAGTCTTTTTTAATAGTAAATTGATACTAAAAGTTTATTTAATTTGTTTCAGGAGAACAAGATCCCTGAACGCACCGTCGCCAATACAACAGTTTGGACCATGCGGCAGAATAATGAAAAACTCAGCTATGGTTATGTAAGTACATATATACTTAGCAAGGATAAGGAGAAAGGTCTAGCCAAAATTTACGTTTTAATGGTTCAAGGTGCTTTAAAGGTTCTAGCAATTAACTTAAATAAAAGATATGAAAAACCTAAGGATGTTACTTGAGGAACCATCATAAGCTTAGGGTCCGTCCACGCTGAACAGACTTCCTCGTGGTCTTGTAACTCGATAACTCGATCATGTCGTGATGGTTGATTTTAATCAAACTCGATACACAAAATAAAGCAAACAAACGACAAATAAAAGTCCTCGATACATATTATCCCGGGAATATATTCAATCACTCGGGAACGTGGCTTAAACTAGTTTAGTGTTAGCTTTAAAACTTGACACTGAAAGTATTGAGTAAGGTTAAATCTAATAATATTTTTTACCAGTTACTCATGTTCAGGAAGCAAAAGAAATTAATTACACGCTCGATACTTTTTATGGCCATACAATTTGTGATTGGTCCTTAATGTACGTATTGTTTTTGCTAGCATTAAATTTGTATCCATTTGATTTAATTATCATTGTCCCACTGTCAAGGTCGCGTGAAGCGAATCATTTGGGTAGGTACGTGATTTGCCAACTAACTTCGTAATTTGTTTTTAATGTATACAAAATTATTCGCTATTTAAAGGCATACCCATTAAACATTTAAATAATTGGTTATTCATTAGATATTATTTTAGACTCGCATCATCATAGCAGCATATTAGGAAAGTTTATGTTAGAACCCAAAGTTGAAAATTTGTCGCCAAGCACCTACCGGTGTGTTCCGGCAATTGTACTTCAGAGCCATGTTGCCTTCTCGTATTGTAACAGGTCGGCTACACATTGGCAATACCTTTGGTATTGCAAATGTCGATAGGCGACGGTAACCATTTACCATCAGGTGGGCCGCTACTGCCTTAGTAGTATAAAAAAAACCTGAATTCTAAATTTATGGTTTAAACTTAACTCGAGATAAATTATGTGAATACTCTCGTGGTCTTCATTTATCAAAAAGTCCCTTTACTATTGCTCTCTTTTTTTTAGTCCTGCATTGTAAGTACTCTTTGATTATTTAGGTACCTGCCTTGGAATTATCTTTTACCACACCATAAGTTTGATAAATATGTCACAATTCTAGGCAAATCCAGGACCCGGCGTCGCAGCGGCTGACCTGGTACAAGCCACCGCTGACGGTGTTGGTCATCAAGAAGGTCCACGACGCCACCATACTGACGCCCTTCGTGCAGCTTGTTCATTGGCTGGTTCATGTAAGTGTATATACGTGATCCTTTTTGTATCTGCAGTGCAATAGGCTAGTTGGTAGTGTCAAAAATAAATAACCAAACACTAACCAATGCATAAAACATCTAAAAACACGTGGAAACATCAAATATGTTGTACATACATTTAATGCTTTTAAATTAACAGTAGAACCACTAAGAGTAATCATTTGATGCCGTGAAACTATGACGACATAGTGTATTATTTCAAACAAAATTCCATAAAAACTATCGTTTGGACATTTATTAAAAAGTAGCCGATTTGATATGTCAGGAAACTACTCTATTTATTAATGAAGTTTAATATCTGCTGAAAGACTTCCGCAGTTTATCTGTGCTCCTGGTATTTTATATAGTGCAGTGAATACTTGGGCACTGCATCATTATCAAAATGGTATGTTAGAAATTATGAACATGTAGTTACCCACTATTTTCCTCAATTAATCTCATTCCGCGAAACATACGTGAAATAGGCAGAATCTCAAAGGTGAATCAACTGCGCCCTAATTATAGTTCGTAGAGTGAACACCAAAAGTTTGTTCAACTGGTTATTGGCTCAGAATCGCGTGCGCGTGAGCAACGTGGTTAACCATACATAATATTATTGCTTTTCGTTCGTATATCTTGTATTCAGTGAAAGTAAAATTTGATGAAGGTATCGGCTACTCGGTTTGTTTTCAGTAACACAATCGATCGAGAACTACAAAAGCATTTGTTAATAAAAGGTAATTTGAGAAAGTAAAATGGTAGGTACCTCAAACATTCTAGAAATAAGAGAGCATATTTTACCTGTGACCTAAAACCAACAGAAGCTCTATGTTACCAATCCACACTGAAACCAACTAACATTTTGGTTCTATAATCATCAATGAAGATCGCGACTATCACCTAGGGTCTATAACCTGCACAACATAAATATACTGATAAAAAGGAAACATACACAAAAGATTTATCATACCAACAAACATTCTAGTAAAATTAATAAACAAGGGCTTAAAGAATAGTGATTTGTAATATAACGCGCAGAATCAAAGGTTTTCTCGAGGGGTGCGTTCTTTGCATATAATTTCCCAGTATTTTTTGTTTTTTTTTTTTTTTGTTTATTTGGTCTACAAAACGAGGTACAATCATTTGCGCGTTACATAATGGTAATACATTTATTTTAAGATTAGTGATTGAACCCTTCTAGACGTAGACACAACATGCGTAATTATTGCGAATTACATACAAAACGGAAATAGAAGAAAAGAAAATTATTACATTTAGATACAACAGAAAAAATATATGTAAACCTAAAAAATTAAAATAAAAACGTAAAATCAGAAGGTAATGCAATTTTTAAAGTGTTTAGTTAACTTTATCTTAAGTGATTTTGAGCTCGCAGAACCAGTAAAGATATCGACTTCCGATCGAATTGTGTTACTAGAAGAACACATTCTATAAATGGGGGCATGTTTACCGATATTTGATTTGCAAATTGACGTAAGTACCTTATTTTTATGGTGACGTTAAATGCTAATTAGTATTTGACGTTTGTCAATTGTGTTCCATTAAGATTGTTAATCATAAACGGAACGTGCAACGCGCAATAGTTGTTGCTTGCGTGATTGCTTGGTGCTGAACTAAACGCACAATACCAGAATATCATGTAAAAGGCTGAAAATACCACCATTGATCACATTATCAATGACCGTGGTGAGGTTGTGGTCAAACACAGGCCTACAAATAGGTAGTAAAAAAATAGAAAAATACATAGAATGATTCATCCAGAATCTATTATTAACATCGAAGTTTCGTACGAATCTATGTTGGAAAACAAACAGACGCGGATTTACCTATTTCGTAGCTTTTACTAAACTCAAAGGCTTGAAGGCGTTGTTACTGTACTCTTCAGTCAAAAAGCTCACTAAAGAGTTCTAGTCATTCTTTAAAAAGAGATTAAAAATAGATCTTCAAAGTCTGTTACAAATACCCTGTATATTGCAAAAGTCTATAGCCGGTAGTAACCATTTACCATCAGGTGGACCGTCTGTCTACGTACTTAGTTACCAATTGACATTACTGGAGAGACAACACTGTTTGTCCAGGGGGGCTAAAACGGCCGCTCGAGCAATATTTATCTGCAATTCATATCTCGAATTTACACACATTATACAGTTGAACACGTAGAATGTAGATAGCCCCATGCATTGTTTATGAGTCTGAAACACTCCAAAAGCATTGTAGTCTAATGACACAGGGTTATTGCACTCAAAATGTCTGCTTTGTAATATCGTTCATATAAAATTGATTAGGGACCTTATGTTTGCGATTTGAATTGAAAATGACGATTTAAAAAGTACTTTGGAATTGGAAACTGGTTTAACCCGTTTACATAATGTCTAGCTATTCTCGAAAGTTCGATCCACTAACTTATTGAAATATTCTAAAGTAACATATTAAATAACAAATATAACCTAAGAAAAAAAAACAGTGACCAAGGACTTTCCAAAGACACGACAAAACACAATGTATGTAAATGACATCATTGCAAGTTTATTTACGTTTTTCTATGTTGAACAAGTTTAGTGTTAAAATAAAAATATGATATGATTGATCTATCTATACTATCTATACTAATATTATAACGAGGAAAGGTTTGTTTGTTTGCATTGAATAGGCTCCGAAACTACACAACCGATTTGAAAAAATCGTTCACATATAGGGTACTTTTTATCCCGGGTACGCGAGTGAAACCGCGGGGAACAGTTAGTGCGTTTATATGTATATCACCATCACCAATTCACCTACATTATTATATTCATGTAATCGACATTTATTACTTTAGTCTTACTACAACAGGCTACAACTATAACATGTAATTAGGTGCGCATTCTGTTACCCAAATTATACTTATTTCCTGCAGGGACTTAAATAATTGTACCTACCTACCTATTTACATTAATAACTGTACATAGCCCAACTACTATACAAGAAAGAATTACCTGTACTACTATAACTATAAGGCCGCCTACATTGTTTATAAAATTATCTATTTTTAGTATGTGAACTTTGTCATGGACTGAATGTCAACAATTAACAATATTTTGTAACTTATTGTACTATGAGCTATAAATATTACATTGTTACTTTTATCCTTTAACATGAAATAATAAATTTCTATTTCCGGCTTCAATAAAATATTTTTTTAGATCACAAACTTAAAAATAATTTATTCCATTATTAAGGATTTTATCATTAACTAAAGCTACAATCTCGAGGCAATAAAGGGCAGGATTCAGAAGTCAAAACCATTTATCTTATGATGCTCTTCTTTTAGGACAAAAGCATGGTAGTGTTCGTAGAAGCGGCAGTCCTGGATGACACCCTACTCAAGGAGTACGTGGACTTCACAGCGGTAAGGGAGCGACTCATGACCTTCAGAGCGGGCACCGATGACCTCACAGACAAGATAGACTTCATCATATGTCTAGGGGGTGATGGCACGCTGTTGCACGCTAGCTCTTTGTTTCAGGTGAGAAACTAATTAAAACGATTACCTATCATTTATGTGACAGATAGAAAAACGTGTCTATCTCTATACTAATAATAAAGCTGAAGAGTTTGTTTATTTGAACGCGCTAATCTCCGATGTTACTGAAAATATTTTACTTATAGAAAGCTACATTATTCCCGAAGGTTATAGGCTACGTTTTATCCCGGGAACGCGAGTGAAACCGCGGGGAATAGCTAGTTTACTAATAATTTCAATTCTAGCTCCTACACTAGGTTCTCTGTGCACTTGTGCAGCGGAGAACTTTCACTTTATTTTATAAATTTTGAAGGATGTTAATTAAATCATATAGGTTTTTGTATTCTTCTGAGGTGTATGGTGGGGCGCAACTCTATGTCTTGCGCCTAATGACATGAAAATATGTATTATTTGGAGGTAATCATTGTAATTGTTGCATTATTTTGGTTCCAGCAATCGGTCCCTCCTGTGATGGCATTCCACTTAGGTTCGCTGGGATTCCTCACTCCGTTCGAGTTCAACAACTTCCAGGAGCAGGTGCTAAATGTTTTGGAAGGTACATTACCCTTCACTCTAAATAAAATATAATTTTTTGCATCTATATCTCATCTAAAGATAAATAAGATAGTTATTTATAAAGATAATTTTAATTATAGATAAGTACTTAAATTAAATATTTATTTAAAAAGATAATTTTAAATTAAATACAAATATAATAAATCATAATAATATTAATATAAACAGGTTTTTGCCCACCAGTTGTTATCTAAAGCAAGTTTATGTAAATAAATAGAAACAAAGAAAAATATCTCGTGCAAGAACATAAAAAGCAGCAAATTCACAATTTATTCTTGATACTTAATTACTTGACTTTAGTTCCGCAAGAGACTTTTTAACATATCTATTTTTTGTGCTGCACCTGACTATCTAAGAAATACCTTTGACGTTTAGGAATGTCAAAGAAAAATAAACATTATCACGTCATAATAAAATTTATTCTTTTTATTTATCATGAATTGTATTTGACCACAATCCAACCGTAGTCAGTCATGTGGCCGATGGTGGTAAATACAGAAAGTCTACAAGGGAACTGGCTCAAGTGCAGCTGTCGGAAGGTGCATGGCGACAGATTTTTCATCTCGAGGATAGTAGCCAGCCAGGCGGGTACTACTATTAGGTACCACCGTGCTATGCTTTCCTCACGATGTTTTCCTTCACCGAAAGCTCAAGCTCATTGTATAGGATTCGAACCCGCGACCTTCGTCTCGGCATTCGCCGTCACTACCACTGAGCTAGATTGATGAGATTCTTTGATAGAATGTATTTGCTCCTTTTCCAGGACACGCAGCTTTAACACTAAGGTCCCGTCTCCAATGCGTCGTGCTCCGAAAGAGCAATGATGACAACAAAGAGAAGAAGAAACCCACCACCATACTAGTGCTGAACGAGGTGGTGGTGGACAGGGGACCCTCGCCTTACCTCTCTAATATCGACCTGTTCCTGGACGGAAAGCATATCACATCTGTGCAGGGAGATGGTAACATTGCATTTTTTTACTTGTTTTTTAGGGTTCCGAAAAACGGAATGTTAAATACATAAATGAATTTCAAACATGGGGGCTACTTTTGAGGGGTACATTAGAAAATGTAATTAACCCCTTATCTCCAAAAATACTGGGCCAAAAATTTTGAAAAAAAAAACAGATGATAATTCTTTACTTATAACTGATTACATGGATTCAAATCATGATTCTGGAGCCCCCAGACTTTGAATTTTTCGTCGATCTTTTCATGAATTATACGATATTTTTTCAAAACTTTAGTATTGATTATACTATAAAATCATTATACAAGTCTTAGTAAACCTAATTTAAAAATAAATAAACAGTTACTACTAATTTAGACATAAAACTGCAATGTAACTCAAAATTCAAATCAATACGTAGGTATACCTACGCAAGACGCAAGCAGCTGTATGAGTTCACGAGTGAGGTCATTTCTCGCACGAGTCGGGTAGGTATAGTGATAGCGTTATAACGTACCTACATTGCGCGTTTAAAAATTACGATATCTGTAAACGATGACTTCTGAAAAAATTGATTTCTATAGTGTTATTATATGCATTCAGTGTAACCTTTTCCCAGAGTTTTCGGTCGGCTGTTCCTTATACCCGGTATGAAGTCTATGGTATTTAAAGTACTATAGGAAATTCCGGAACCCTCGATGCGCGAGGCAGACTCGCCCTTGTCCGGTTTTATTTTTTATGGCGGCAAAAGGAGATTTAGTTTGCGAATTTCATTCATATTAAATAAAGATGAATATCAGTGGTTCTGTTTTAGGATTTGCTGTATTCGGTTTAATATCCTCAACTAAAATACAAATACTGTATAATATTGTCCAGGTCTAATAGTATCGACGCCGACGGGCAGTACCGCGTACGCAGTAGCCGCTGGAGCCAGCATGATTCATCCGTCGGTGCCCGCCATCATGGTCACCCCCATATGTCCGCACTCGCTTTCCTTCAGGCCCATCGTCGTGCCCGCGGGGGTTGAGTTGAAGGTGAATATTTTACTAAATAATTAATATTTTTTCTTTCTAAAGGGGGGCTACACGGTTGTCAATCGGATCAACCAACCGAGGGTGTTAGATTATTAGACAGTATAAAAAAGAAATGTACAAACACTAACCTCTTAACCCCTGGAGGTATTAAATGTTTCTGAATTAGATGAAACGTTTTTTTTAAATGGTATATAAATAGAGGAAAAAATAATTTAAAAAATGTTTGATGTGGAAATATTGGTTTTCCAGATGTCTTACTATAACAAATTTTTAGGCGATTTTTTTCTAGTTGATGTCCTATGCATAATCCGCCAGGGGTTAGGAGGTCTAAACCAGTACTGAACTAGTAATGAACTAGAATTCAGAATTATAACGTCTGTTATTATTTCTCAGTGATAGTTATATGTGTATCGCAAAATATTAATTGTAATATTTTTTTCAGCTTATATAAAAGTTATCGTTTTCATAGAAAATAACATCATAATGATATTCTAGATCGCACTATCGCCAGACGCGCGAAACGCGATGTGGGTATCGTTCGACGGGCGGAAGAGACAAGCGTTGCAACATGGAGATAGGTACATACTAAAATTAGTGGAACAAACGCCATAACATTTTGGACTAGCACCATACAGCTTTATGTGTATATAGGCATGATGTAAATATTATGTATAATTTGTAAATAATATGTTGTATATGTACCTACCACTATGTTAATAACGAAACTAGTGTATTTTTTAAAACTGTAAATATACATAGATGTCAAAACTAACAATGACAACGATCATCTGACTTAAAGTAAAAATCGACTAAAAAAGGAGACAATCACCGTTCTTTTTTAGTTTCTTGCATCTAGTCACGTCATGTAAGATCCTTCTTGTACAGTCGACTAAACGTAGTATTATATTCAATACCAAAGAAAGCGTTCATAGTATGTACAGTTGACCGTACAATAAACCTATACTAAAAATAATATGTATCGACTAAAAGTCGAATCTATTTGAAAATATCGATTAGAACATAGAATGACGAATAAAAAAATATAAACAGGTCGTTCATTGTCTGTTACCTAAGATTAGAACTCAAATATAGCCATCTAGTTTAGAGCTGGGCTTGTTTCAGATAACGCCTAGCCTAGAGGGGCGATGTGCGGCGAGCGTGTCCTTCGATGGCCGCTCGCAGTTGACGCTCAGACCGGGCGATAGGTACGCACTTGATGCTTAGGTTATCATCATTCCATTACCCGGAACGGTATTACCTACTCGTTCGAAATTATAATAAATTTCCCTTACTTAATGTAGTACCCGCCTAGCTGACAATCACTCTCAAGTTGAAAATCTGTTGTTGATATTCCCACAGATTTTTTTTTTTGTGAATTACCTTCTACATTTGTTTACTTATCACCTTCGTCCTTATCATTACTTGCTATGAGCCTGTAAAAATCATTCAAATGTAAGTAAAAATCGAATTAAAAGACACTTGCATTATGGAGACTAGACTCTGCAGCGAGACTGCTAATACCCTGCAGTTAATGATTTTATTTTGGTACATTATTTAGCATGTTTCATGCAATAATTTTGCGTAAAATTATTTTTTATTTGTTTATGGTTACGGTCTCTTTTTATGAATTTTAAGGGCAATAACATAGTGGTGGGTCATATTTTTTTTCATGCTTCATTTTTATTTGTAGGTATATTACTTGGTTATGCGTAGTTTGCACGGTCCGTTTTGCTTTATAAAATATATTTATTGCATGTTCTTATAAGTTACTTCTTTTTATCCATATGAGAGATCTTTCATCTCTATTTTTTTAAGGATTATAGTATCTATGAATATGAATAACTAACATTACTCATATTAATTTAATTAACACTACTAACACTGATTTATCATTCTTCATAGATTTAAATTTTATGTAAATCTATGAAGATATCTAGGTAATGTAGTTACATTGGAATACAAAAGATCCTGAAGTTACATTCGTATATTTGTATGTCTACAGCCTATACGTAACTACATCAGTGTACCCGGTGCCCTCGATATGCGCTCAGGACCAGATCTCGGATTGGTTTGACTCCCTCGCCGAGTGCCTCCACTGGAACGTGCGCAAGAAACAGAAACAAATCGATGAACTGAGCGACTTGACTCACTCGTCGAGCGATACACTCGAGGAATTAGACAATAACCACCACGACGAGAGGCCAGCCGACACATGACCTACAATTTTAAACTGTTATTTTTATATGGTGTTTAAGGGACTAGTTCTTCTTAAAATTAATAATAAAAAAAAAAAAATATAAATGTTTGTCATAGGTGGTTAAGCTGTCAACAAATACAGTATAAAAATGCGTCGTGTATTCGACATTTGTGATACTGAACTTCAAATTTCTTACAACATTCCCTTGGACAATAAAAAGTGTAATTTTGTTATGTCTTTCTTGGGTATGTTTGGCATCCTCATATGATAGTTTTATGTGTTATAGTTATTATGTTTCTCAAAGATTGATGAGTGAGCCCGTTAAGTATATGTTCAGTTTTGGTTTTTAAACACTGCTCAAGAGTTTTATAAAAAATCTTTATAATGTTTTAAATATAAATTAGACAAACATTATTATGGAATTCCATGTATATGTTACGGCTAAAAGGCGAAATACGGTTACCTAATTCTAACCGGTTACACCTAGGTACGGCCGGTAGCAGTTGCGTTGGTCAAACTTAGGTATTATGGTTTATGCAAAACCGTTTTTAGGACAAAAAAACCACGAAAAGTATAAGCGATAGCGAAGTGCAGCGAGCGACTTCGACTTCTAACCTAAAGTATCCGTGTCGTTTTGTAATGAAATGATGAAATATAATAGGACAATTAGCCGGCTAGAACTAGGTGTAACCGTACTGCCTAAGTTTAATCAACGGCTACCGGCCGCACCTAGGTATAGCCGGTTAGGACTAGGTGTAACCGTACTTCGCCTTTTAGGCGTTACATACACACTGATTTGTTATATAAATTACAACATACC
The DNA here is from genome assembly GCA_963555595.1 of Tethea ocularis. Lineage (NCBI taxonomy): Eukaryota > Metazoa > Arthropoda > Insecta > Lepidoptera > Drepanidae > Tethea > Tethea ocularis. The sequence goes on along the minus strand of OY741970.1, from coordinate 3,362,086 downwards.
ATGTTTAAGGGTATATTGAGTCTTTAATGAATTAAAGTAAAAACTATTGATTTTTACATAGTAATTAACGAATTACTCTTATCTTACAACTTTCTTTTGCAAAGCCCCATGGTGGAGACTGTGATGGTGCTAACTAATATGATATAGTGCCAATTGAAAAATAGTAACAACCACTAGTGTTCATAAGAGCACAAAGTATAGATGAATGTTATATTTACGGTTGAGTCGAAAATAAAGAATTTATGACTGAGTAGCTTCTACCTTCTGTGTAAAAAATGATTTCAATATTATGTTCCATGAATTATGTTTGTTTAGCATTTCACAAGTTTACTGAGATAATGAATTATGTTTTAATATAAATTATACAAATTTGACTTTTACTTTGTTTTTATTTTACATCGATAAATAAAGATATGCTAATCGTGATACAAAATTACCAAGAACTTCGAGTAAAAAACTGTTTTAATGAATAGCTCTTCCACGCATTGTATGTCATGGATATAAAATAACTATGAATTGAATAATCAAGCTCTGCAGGCTTGAGAGATATATGGCAGGAAGATAACAAAGAATAGATGATCTGCACAGTTGACCAAAATACCTTCACTGATATATGGGGAAACCTCAGAAAAAAAAAATTTGCTTGATAAAATGCCTGCAGAAGCTAAAAGATATATGATATGTAATAAATAACTTCTATAGTATTTATTAATTTTTCCCTAAAATAAGAAAGACGTAGTTTAGTTTGTAATTTTTCGGTTGTAGCCGGTTGTCATAAACAGTACAAGATTGCAACTTTCTATTCCTATATTGTATTGTCTATGTTCAAATGTCAATTGCGTCACTTTGACGTTAAAATATAACCTCAAAAACATTATTAAAATTAATCAATCAAAAATAAATAACAAACCGCAAAATGTCGAAAATCACTAGTCTAATTAATTATATATCTAAGAGAAGTATATCGATAACTGCGCCGCGGGAAGGCAAAAGAAATTTCAGGAAATTCGTTATCGCTAACAAGCGAGGATCAAATTTGCATAAAAAGCAACAATTGAAGGATACCCGAGAATTGGAGATAGATAAGCGTGGAGTACGCGATGTAGGATACAATTTGAACGGGCGTTTCGTCACTGTTCCTGAAATGATACCAGAATTAATTGTTCCGGATCTTAAAGACTGTTACTTGAAGCCATATGTATCATACAAAGCAGTGGATGTAATACAAAGCGAGTTTACTCCGCAGCAGCTTTTCGATGCAGTGTATACCAAAAAAATCGTTACCGACTATAAAGAAGGCAAGCTAGATGAAGAGGGCAATCCAAAAGAACCATCTGATGAAGAGAAATTGCAACCCGAGGAAGCAGTAGTTAGAGCAAAACGAACAGGCTCCGATATTTTCTGAAACATTTCATGTTTTATACATTGCAATATAAATAGTAGATTATGAATTTGTTAAGTTATCGAATATAGTTTAAATGTATGAATTGCATTTTGCTTTTTGTATTCTTAACTTTACAGAGAAGTTGATTTTATTCACTGCCAAGCTGTTTCCTATGGTTATATTATATCTTTATATTTATACATATAGGGCCTAATCTGAATAAATGAGTTTTGATACATGTATGAAACCATTCTCAATAGTTGCCCTGTGTAATCTAAAAATAGTTATTCATAACTGACTTTTAGCTCTTAATTAATTGAATGGGCATGACATTCAAATATACAAATGTTTTTATCAAACAATTTTAAACTTCATCTGTGAACATATTTACATACAGTAATCTATAACTTATTTATTTAATAAATAACCAAATCTCTGTCCAGTTACTATGTTGTCATGTTTAAATTACTGAATCAATATTGATTAAAAGTGGCAGGAGTGGTTTGGATCCTCTAGAAAATATTGTACACACATATGTAGGCACATTCATATCCTGGGAATAGTGAAGAAACATGGGACCTAGTTTTACATAAAACCCTAATGATTTTCCTCTTGTAATGAAATCACAAAGTCATGAATCTTATTTGTTAGTCAAGTAGGTAGGAAGGTTCATCATTTTGTAATAATTGAGGAGCTGGTGAACAAAAGCGGACATGTCCCATTCCAATTACTTGTTTTTTACACTGGACCAAAAATACTTAATTCTAATGTTACAGATTAGCTGAAACTTGTATGTGTGTGTGATGTGAGCTTAGAGAGAATAAAACCATGAAAAAAAAATCATTAATAGTGGACAAGTCCACTTTTATTTGCCAGCTCCTCATTATTATGATAGACAGCAAATTTAATTAGATACCTAATACAAATTTCCTTAGACTAGTGATTATTATGTGTGACTTTTATACACAAACATCAGATCAGACACAACTGGGAAATGTTTAAATATTTTTCCTGTTGTAGGTCAATACATTATAGCTACCCATACATGTATTTTCATTTCTACTTCACATAGTATATTATTTATTCTTTGCCTCTACTACATATATATATATATATATAAATAACAGTTGGTTAATATGTAGTACACATAACTACTCGAATATTAGTTAGAGGGTAGATAAGAAATAGTATTGTTACTAAGTGTCTCATTAAAATTATGTCTAGCAGAACATACATGTGAATTGAAGCAAAAGTAAAAACACCGTATTTGACCTGTAGTTTATCTCGGTGTGTTATACCGAATAGTAAGTTATTACAATCGCGATTTATCAATCATTTAAACGAGAGTTATCATTTCGCGCGGTTGTCAGGCGCGTGCGCACTTCGATCCGGTTTGACAAATATATACACAGATAAATATAATGGGTGGTAACTACTCTGCTATGGATCCAATGGAAGTTCCCGTCCCCGATCTAGCGAAATTATTGGAAAGAGATGGATATTTGAAACCGTACGAACGGGAAATCCGGCGTAGGTGAGTCCTAATTATAGTATAATTAATAATTAGATGTTAAAACATGTTATTAACCGGTAAACAGTGTTTTTATTCCGCTTTAGTATTTAAATTTTAGGTTAACTTTGTGTTTACCAGTCGTTGATAATGAAGCAACGAAGCGCTTTATAAAGTGACTTACAAACGTGTATTCTTGATGGTTTAACTAGTTATAGGTTAAGGAAATCGTATAAAATTATTGCAATTTTTAACAAAATAAGTGCCACTATTTACTACGCTAATTATCTATTGATAATTTAAATGTTTCTTCAATAGGTATTTATTTTGTAGGTGCCAATTCTTAACAAACAGCGCTGCAAACGCTTACATATCATGAGACAATTCCAATGTCAAACATAAGGTCAATTTGATATGAGAAAAATGTATGCTACGAACTGACTACGACCGCTACGAATGTTTTTAACTTATACCGATGTAAATTAACTGCAAATTTAACCGTTCACTGACATTACGTACCATTACCAACTTATACTGATTATACTCGCAGATTTGTACTTACTTAATTATGGTATGTATTTATATTTATGTAGTAGGCATGTAGATACCTCTACTCTTTGTAAAAAAGTAGGTATGTATGGTATTTACCTAACCACCTACAACCAAGCTAAAAATAAACCATCATATAAATAAATAGCTACACCAAGATCCCGACTTGATAATTAAGCGACATATCTAAATAGTTAAGACTTCTAATTTCTGAATTTGATTGAATTTAAAACATCTCTATTCCAGATATGGTTGCTTCAAAGATATATGGGATCGCATCGAGTCATGGGAGGGCGGCCTGGACGGGTTCACAAAGGGCTACAAGTATTATGGGCCTCAGTACAACCCGGACGGATCGGTTACATGGCGGGAGTGGGCGCCGGGCGCACATTCCTTGCACTTGCAGGGAGAATTTAGTATGTATTATGTACCTACCTATAGGAGAAATAACTACACTAAAGTAGAGGCACGAGATAGTGGTCTTTTTGACAGCCAAAAAGAGACGCGCATAGCGCGACAAGGAGAGACACCATTAAGTCAAAAAACATCTCAGTTACCATTTCACTGTAGTATTGCTACTGGTGGTACCTACAAGAACATTGAGGTTCTGTTTAGGATATTTGTTAGTTCTAATAAAACGTAGAGTAAAAGCGACAATTTACGGTCTTCGCCTATACATATTAATAAAGATACATGTAACCCTGATTATTATTTACATTCCAATCAACTGGAATCACTTATCAGATACTTACCTATATAATCTCTATCTTTAGTTTTTTTTATTTAAGTGTCGTTAACAGCTTATCGCAGTGTTAAACTAAACTTAACTTAATTACAGATGGCTGGAATTCTAAAAGTCACGCATTCAAAAAACTTGAATATGGTAAATGGGAGCTGAACATCGCAGCAAACCCTGATGGTTCATGTCCACTCAAACACCAGAGCCGAGTTCAAATTATAGTTAACGATAACCTATACAGGATATCACCGTGGGCTAACTACGTCAAACCATTTGAGGGGTTCACTTATCAACAATTTATTTACAAGCCAGATCAAGTAAGTACAATGGATTTTTGATTAGATAGTTTTACGACAAAACTGTTTTTTTATAGCCATAATGATAACGAATAAACGAAATAATGCTCTGCAACCAACTTCTATACCTACCTTCGAGTTTTTTGCCAATATGATTGTAAGTATATAAACTGGAAGACTGACTTATCTATCAAAACTGTCAAAATTAAACCCTTGAGTATGTTCGTAAAATTGGGGATTGTGGGTGAATTTAGAAAATATGGATTGGGCACACCTGCATGAAACCAAGCTTAAATATTTTCGCACATACAAAGTGTCTCTTTTCTTTCAGACTTATCAGTTCAAACATTCAAAAGTAAATAAGCCGAAATCTCCCCGTATCTACGAGTGCCACGTCGGCATCGCTACTTCAGAAGGGAAAGTCGGTTCTTACAACGAATTTAGAGATAATGTTCTGCCTAGAATTAAAAAACAAGGTAAACATAATTATTATTAATATATATATATATATATATTTTAATATGATGAATAAACAATATTTAAAATGAAATTTCAATATTCAGGCTACAACGCTATTCAATTGATGGCTATAATGGAGCATGCCTACTATGCGTCCTTTGGATACCAAGTAACAAGCTTTTTCGCGGCGAGTAGGTAAGTAATAAATTATTGGATAGTAGTTCTATCATTCTGGTTTATTATTAATACTTAAATCGCTACCAAAATAATCACATTTATGCGTTAATACACGTCCAAGAAATTATATCTAAGAATAGAATCTAATCTATTTCCATCGTGCAATAGCATGGATCCCGAGCGTGAGCTGAAATCATCCGCGCAGATAATCTACTATCATTATTTTCGTATTACATTTTAAATTAATGTATTAGTTATTTGTTCTCTTTAATTAATTATCTAATATTATATGAATAGTCCCATGATATTATTATTTTTATTTTTACATCACATGGTCTCAAGATAATGAAACTTTTAAAAATACAACATGTATGTAATTTAAAACGTTAATAAATTAAAAACACCTGAAACTGCTGGGAGAAAAATTGTAGCTAGTCATTCAGTAGCTTTTCATTTCATGAGTTTTCACTGTATCTTCTCCTAGGATTTACAGTCAAACTCAACTCAAAACTCGATAGATTCTACATACTTCGAATACATTTAAACTGAGGAAATGTAGCTATCTAACGCTACAAAACCATCATCCTACAATGTTGCAGTCGCTACGGCACCCCATGCGAACTGAAACAGCTTATCGACCGCGCTCACGAGCTGGGCCTCTACGTGTTACTGGACGTGGTCCACTCCCACGCGTCCAAGAACACGCTCGATGGCCTCAACGAGTTCGATGGCACCAACTCGTGTTTCTTCCATGATGGAGCGCGCGGCACGCATACTCTATGGGACAGCAGGCTGTTCAATTATTCAGAGTGAGTTGTCTTTGTCTTCAAGATTAGTTTCGAATGACCACCTACCCACCACATACTCAGTTTGCCTGCAGTCACCGTCACCAAGAGATAAGATTTTAAGGTGGATGAATGTTTGTACCTACAATGCCGAATTAGAAAATTCTTACACATTTATGAAGGCTAGTTCCTACTGCTTCAGATAGTACCTATTGTTTAGGTACGCACACTGTAGAATTGAAACAATATTAACTAAAAATTGGCTTTTCTTTGGCAATAAAATCGCGAATCTCAGGAGAAAGACCATTATAAAACATAATTAGATAATTATTGTTTTTTTTTTTTTATTATTCTTTTTTCCAGAACTGAAGTCTTAAGATTCCTGCTGTCAAACCTACGATGGTATCAAGAGGAATATCAGTTCGATGGATTCAGGTAAGCAATTAAATAATTAGAGGCAAATGAGGGGACGCGAATGAAAGAGTGAATTTGCGATGTGCCTTATTAGCAGGTATTTGAGGTTTCTTTTGCGCGTGATTTCGATCGCTTAGACTCTAACCCTTACAGGTCCAGATGACCAAAGACGAAAATGTTATGGTGGACTGCTTCTTTCTCGCGTTTGCTCCTCTCTTCACCTAATTTCTATGTCCCCCAGGTTCGACGGTGTCACATCCATGTTGTATCACAGCCGGGGAATAGGTGAAGGATTCTCCGGCTCTTACGATGAATACTACGGCTTGAATGTTGACACGGAGGCGCTTGTCTACCTGATGCTGGCGAACGAACTCACTCACAAGCTTGATAACAGAGCTATTACTATTGCTGAGGTTAGTAGTATAACGCTCAAACGCATTAATAGGCTAGTTGGTAGTGTCAAAAATAAATGACCAAACACTAACCAATAATGCATAAAACATCTAAAAACACGTGGAAATATCAAATATGTTGTATTTAATGCTTTTTATGATTTTTAATTACCAGTGGAACCACTAAGAGTAGATGATTTGATGCTGTGAAACTATGACGTCATAGTGTAATATTTCATACAAAATTCCATATAAACCAAATATAAACTATCGTTTTGACATTTATTAAAAAGTAGCTGATTTGATATGTCACTCAACTACCCTATTATGTGCAATTACTAATTAGGTATCTACCTACTAGCTTTACCGCGGTTTCACCCCCTTAGGGGGTGAGTTTTCAAATTTCAGCCCGATCCGTCCAGTGGTTTGAGCCAAAGAGAATATAATACTACGTTTTGAGATATGCGTTGATCGATCAGTCAGTCAGTTACGCTTTCCTTTATACATATTTAGATTTCAACTAAAAATATTTTTGTACGAGTGTTTATTGGATAAATTCTTCTAAGTTTTAAGGCGAGGATAGCTCAGTGATACTGACGTCGGATACCGAGCCTAACGTTGCGGGTTCGAATTCTACAATGATCCGACAGCTGCACTTGAGAGTCTGTTCCCTTCTAGGCTTTGTGTACTTACCACATCGGCCACATCATCACTGACCATGGTGAGATTATGGTCAAATACAGCCATATACATAATAAAAGAAAACTGAAAAACGAAATATCCATCGTTAAAACTATGTCAAAATAGTTAGGGATTACGTACGAACAGGTTCAGTCCTATTTGTATGTTACCGTTACCTAAACGTGTACGTTTAGGTTAGAACTGTGTGTGTGGTGTGTTTGTCCCAAATAAGTTGCGATATATCATATAGGTTCTACTTATTATGTAAAAAGAAAAACAATATATCTACTTATGTCTTATACCATTTTTTTAGTACCAAAAGTTAAATTGTAGGATGTATCCGGGATGCCGGCATCCTGCCGTCCGGTAACCGAGGGCGGCACCGGCTTTGACTACCGCCTGGGGATGGCCATCCCGGACATGTGGATCAAGTTGCTCAAGGAGGAGAAGGATGAAGACTGGAAGATGGGCCACATTGTTCACACGCTAACCAACAGGCGGTGGATGGAAGGCACTGTTGCTTATGCTGAAAGTCACGATCAGGTACCTACGATCTGCGTAATTTAAATTTCATTCAACTTGTTGTTAACAACACGGATTTTAATTATGTGTTAGTCGCAATTTTTTCACCTTTCTAAACTTATCAGATTTTGTCTGTCCCTCAATAAATCTTGAACATGAACTAACTAAATCTGATATTTGTTTACAAAATAGCGACAGACTAAGCTTCTTTTTTTTAGCTCGCCACATGTTTTGGTCCTATAGATCAAAGGAAATACCAATGTTAGACCTTCCCTATAGATTTCCGCAACGCACGGTCTTTAGCCGCCCTCAATGCGACTGATCAGTCGTCATTTGACACGGTGGAAGGTAGTTATACTAATGATAGTAAATATGAATGCAGGCGCTAGTTGGCGACAAGACCATAGCGTTCTGGTTGATGGACGCGGCGATGTACACGCACATGAGCACGCTGAGCGCGGCCAGCGGCGTGGTGGAGCGCGGCCTGGCGCTGCACTGCATCATCCGCCTCATCACGCACGCGCTCGGCGGAGAGGCCTACCTCAACTTTATAGGTACGTCTACCTACCTTACCTAGTAGGCATATGGATACGTAAATTGTTCTGTAATACACTAACTGCCGTACTCATTATCAAAATATCATTGCGCAAACGCAGAGTGAGCCGATAGATGTATCCGGAAGTGTAGGTTAAGTTTTATAAAGCGGTGAAGTTTGTAAGAAAGGATGTAGGAGGTAATCTTCGGAGTTACTAGACCAATTCAAAACTTTTTTTCACGATTACTATTGGTGAAACCGCGGCAAACAGCTAGTTTGTAATAATTTTTTAGTGCTCATAATGGAAACGGATTTTTTTTTGTAATTTACCAGAGTTCCCATTGAATTAAATAACAAAAACGTCTAGAATCGCTTTTACAGTTCTTCTCTCCTTTAGGCAACGAGTTTGGGCACCCAGAATGGCTGGACTTCCCCAGAGCCGGCAACAACTCGTCCTACCACTACGCGCGGAGACAATGGAACCTCGTAGACGACCCGCTCCTCAAGTACAAGTACCTCAATGAGTTCGATAGAGAAATGAATACCTTGGAAGAGAAGTATGGATGGCTCAGCGCAGATCCTGTGAGTATTGCAAATGTCTTACTGTGAATTTTTTTTTGCCCGTGAATTCACAACATATGAAGGCAAAGCTAAAACAAAACGTGCATCAATCGGCGAATATTATCGTTTCTGCGTAAAAAAAGAGCTAAAGGGCTTCTTGGCAAAAAAAAGGGAAAATCCTAAACCGCTTGTGATCACAACCTATATCTATACTAATATTATAAAGAGGAAGGATTTGATTGTATGTTTGTTTGTTTGCATTCAATAGACTCCGAAACTACTGAACCGATTTGAAAAATTCTTTCACTAATAGGAAGCTACATTATTCCCGAAGGTTATAGGCTACTTTTTATCCCGGGAACGCGAGTGAAACCGCGCGGAACAGCTAGTGTATAATAATTTCAGTGATCAATACAGACAAAAATAACAAAACTTGATATCATTTAATTAAACAATAACATTTTAACATTATATGTAGGTAGTTAATTTTCGTTTTTTTCTATTTTGGAAAAAAGAGCAACTGTTATTAGAAGTACTGGATCACATTATCTCAGATTATTTTGATTAAGACTAATATTTAATTTTATGATTAGGTATCATGATCATTGGATAATCAGTAATCTGTCTTTGAAACAAAAATATAATAAACCTTTTCTATGACTAAGTACCCTATTTTTTTTTCCTATAGGCTTACGTATCATGCAAACACGAGGGTGACAAAGTGATAGCGTTCGAGCGCGCGGGGCTGCTGTTCGTCATCAACTTCCACACCTCACAGAGCTTCACGGACTACAGGGTCGGCGTCAACGTACAAGGGAAATACCAGGTTAATACAATCATAACTCAGCTGTACAAGACTTAAAATGACTTAACTTAAAAAAATATGTAGATTTATTTATGAAGTTTTTTTTTTTTTTTTACTACGTATAGACCTGTGTTTGACCACAATCTCACCATGGTCAGTGATGATGTGGCCGATGATGGTAAGCACACAAAGCCTAGAAAGGAACTGGCTCTCAAGTGCAGCTGTCGGAACACACCGAAAGGTGCTTGGCGATAGATTTTCAACTTGAGGGTGGTAGCCAGCCAGGCGGGTACTACAAAGTACCCTACCACCGTGCTATGGTTTCCTCACGATGTTTTCCTTCACCGAAAGCTCAAGCTCATTGTAGGATTCGAACCCGGGACCTTCGTCTCGGCATCCAACGTCACTACCACTGAGCTATCATCGCCTTGTGTAGTAATACAAACTTCCATTCCAGGCAGTGTTATGTACAGATAGCAAGAAGTATGGAGGTTTCGGTCGCGTAGAACCCAATCAAGTCTCTCATGAAACACAGGGTATGCCATGGGGGAATCGAAATGATTCAATACAGGTAAATATACTCCCTGCTTAAAATTATAAACTATACGAGTACAACAAATTTATTACGCTGTTCCTAGGTATGGGTATGGACGTAGCCTACTTATTTAAATAAAAGTAAGAAAAGAGCATTCAACATTATTTCCCAGATACCTATTGATATTTATAAGCGACGCTATGAGATGGAGTAATAATACAGACGTCTCTTTTTCCAAATCAATGAGTTCAGCTAAACAAATTATTTTTTTGAAAATTCAAGTCAATAATTTTATTTTTATCTAACTCGGCCTTTCAGAATTTTTCGCTTGGATTTAAACTACCACGCCCACTTGAAAAATTCACCTGTAAATAAATAAATATCCTCGGACATTCTTCACACACGGTTATCTGATCCCAAACTAAGCAGAGCTTGTACTATGGAAACCAGATAACTGATATACTACATATACTACTTTTTTTTTGTAAATACATACTTATATAAAGATAAAATATAATATGCATATATTACACACAGAGACTAAAAATAAACATGTTTTATTTTTCAGGTATACATCCCCTGCCGCACGGCTATTGTCTATGCTCGTATCTAATAATAATAAAAAATATCTAATAATAATAAATAGAAATTGATACTTTTACTTGTTAAAAGTATGAACATTTTGAATGAAGAAATAGAAAGGTTGCATAGATTTGCAATTATGTTTCTTTGTATTACTGTATTGTTATGATAAATTGTTTATTTTTGGAAAGGTTTCTTTGGGTTGGTGAATTCATAGACTTATACATATTTATAAATCAGAATATTATATTTCTAAGATATAAAAAATACATTCAATAAAGATCTGTTAAAAATATCACATATCTTTTTACTATGAAGGGACACCTATAAGTAAATTATTCTTAGGAGTACATGTTAGAGGTTTTAATCTTGACAATGAGACTTTATAACCAAACTCTTCAGCTAGTCTGGCCCTATCTGAATCTATGACAGCCATACACTTGGCTCCTCTAATTGTTAATGGATGTAAATCATGTGTTTGGTCTGCTGCATGGCCAATACACAAATATTGGTCAATAGTCACATCACTAAATTTAGTACTTCTTGGATAAACCAATCTATCAGTGGCATGTAGAGAGCCATAGCAGCATGGACACAATACAAACTTTGCATTAGCCTTCAAACATTTGTCTAAAACCAAGTCACTGGCAATGCCACATGCATGCAATGCTATCCCTATATCAAATTTTCCAATAAAGAAATCCAAATTACATTGAAAGAAGTAGATATTTTTTAAGCCCATTTCATGAACCCTATTTCTTGCTCTAAGTAGTGACTGTTCTTTGTTTTCCAGTAATATTATAGTGCATTTAGGTAATAAATGAGCTATGAGTATTCCCAAATGCCCACTGCCACTGCAGAAATCAACAATTAGGTCTCCTTCTTTAGCTATACTTAATACAGCTAAAGCAAGATTTTCCAATTGTTGTGACTTCCTCTTTACTCTCTCATCAGGTAGATGACCAGCAGTAGGGTTAGCACCATTGGGTACATCATTCCAATTTATACTAAATTCAAATTCATTATCACTAATATCAAGTTCCATGCCTCCAGTAAGACAACTCAGTGCATTCTCTATGTCATCTTCTTTTGTAAACATTCTTTTTTTGGGATTATGTCTTTTTGGGTCACATTTGTAAAGACTGACATCTTCAGTGTCTGGAATGGTTACTTTATCAAGTATTAATGGTAGAGTTTTTAATTTCTGTAACAGAGTTGTTAAGTTCTGTAATTCTGAGACTTGTGTGACATTGACATACCATTTATGTGTCAAAGGTAATAAAGACTCAATCATTTGTATACCTAATGAGTGTATTAAAATATGATATGATGGCAGAAGTATTAGATCAGCCAATGTAAGAAAGGGTCCTTCTGCAAATTGATGTTCAATTTTCAAATCTTCTATTTTTATAGAAGAATCTATTTCAAGCTCTTTTCTTGTTGCTGATTTCCATTTTCTTGTCTTTGATACTCTATTTTTGTCTGATGTTTCTTTCTTTTGTTCTTTAGCTTGCTCACTTTCTTTTGTAATTCTTAAATCTTCCTTTTTTAACTCTCTTGCCATTTTATAAACATTATGGACTCTGATTGGCTTTTTTAAGTGATTCTCTAGTCTTACCATGTTTTGTGGTAGCTCTTGTAATGTATCAGTATTGAGAACTTCCTTCACTGTTTTTATGATATCAACTTCGCAAAACTTAGTCCATATAGAGACTTCATTGGGAGCTTGAAGACATCCTTTACGGAAGCCCAGCAAGCCTTCTTCATGCTCTCTAGGGCTCTGGGATAGTGTTCTATACTTGGAAATGTGTCTGGCAACTGCACACAATCCTGTTATAATAGTATCTTCGTATAATACAACTGGATATAAACATGATTTTACCTGCCACGGTATTTTAACGGAATCAATAAAATGTAGGTTATCTTCGCTTAAAACTACAGATGTACGTTTATCATTAACTTCATTTACGAAAACAAAGTTCAAAATCAGTTCTTTGGGAAGGCAGGATTTGTACACACTATAGGTTATAAATGACTCAAGAGGTAATTTTATGGTACTTGACTTCTGATAATCCTCACATTTAGAATATGATTCCAAGAATACAATATTTTCCATTTTCTGTTTTTATTGTATCAAAACAAAAATATAGATCACTCGAATTGAAATACAATATTCTCTTTTTTTTTCTTTTAATTTTGGTATCACTTTGTGTATTTTGCCAGTGTCAAGTTGAGCAATGTAGGATTTTTTTTCATGTATTGAAATTCTCGTCAATCGTCAAGTTTCAAAGCTCTAGTAAAGTTCAAGACATGTTAAATCATCTTAAAAGTCCTAGTCGATCAGTTTAAGTAAGGTTTTAGCATATTATTTTAGTATAATAATACCGAAATTATTCAATAAAATTAGAAATACATGATTTTATGAAAATAAAACGAAAACGCAACGCCATCGCCACTTTGCAAGTTCCCGCCAAAAGACCTGTTCCAATTCCAATTTCTTGTTTATGGCTCCATCAAGTGATCGATGACTTTGCCAATGTCATGGTTACTTGGTTAGAAAAAACAGTGAAATACAACAAGAGTGGAGATTTTTTTTTTTTTTTAAAGACCTGTTATTTTCTTGATGACTGAATTGACTGATAGATTGGACACAAGCAAATTTGACATTTCCTTCCATTCCAATCCAATAATGCAATAAAATTACCTACCTACATAGTTAAAATACTTTTTTGAATCCATACGATTCAGTAACATTTTATTTCGATACTTGTTTAAAAAAATAAAAACTATTGTACTCTATTTGAGATATTAATGGAAATTGTCTTCTAAAATAATTAAATAATAGAGTAAAATTCTTCAAAATGTTGGAGGTTATGAATGGATTTTTATTACTTTATTTCATTATTTTGTGTACGCTTAGTGCATTTGTACCATATTTAGTCAAGCCGGTAAGTATATTTTATGAGCAAATACTATAATCTCGTTGATACAACAAGGGAATTGATTTGAATAAAATTGTATTTAATAAATTTAGATAGCTGCATGTTTCACCAGAGCATCGCATCAAGAAAAGACCGCTTGGGCTGAAATCCTGAAACTGAAGGAAGAACAGAAAGGATTATCGATGAAAGATGAGTTTGCTGCATATTCAAAACTTCAACGTAAAATTTATAAACTTGAAAATGAGATCAAAGATAACTCACAGTTGCGAATTAGTAAGAGTTTAGCTATAAAAAGTTCCATACAGATTGTTCTTCAAGTAGTCGTAACGTTATTGACAGTATTATCAGTTATATGGTTCAGAAGAGAACCAATAGTTGCCTTGAAAGGTGACCTTTTCCCACTGTCAACGATTCTGAGGTACCCTAGTGTTATACCAAATACTATCTCCACACATGTTTGGGTTATAATCTCTAATATTTCCATTAGAACTCTTATAAAACCATTGTTTTCTTAACTGACCTACCCCTCCTGTTTCGAGGGGTTAAAACTAGTTAAATCATGTTAGAAAAAAAAAACTAGTTTTGAATTTTCCAGTTTTTGCATCACTATTTCTATTTGGCATATTTATTATAGATTAAATAGAATAAGTAATTTTGTAACATATGACAATGACAAAATAAAGTTTATAATTCATTGTCATTGTTTTATTCAGATACGGAAATCATTTTCTTTGTTGTTGTTTAATACCAACTAGTAGTGCAAATATAGCATTTAACATTCCATAATTTTTTCAGGGTATATTATTGAAACAGTATATTTTATATAATCATTTATTAATTAAACAAATTAAAAATATTTTATACTCAGTCCAACATGATTCTTCTAAAATGTAACAATCAAAGACCTGCCTGCCTACATCTGGAAACTATTATGCTTATTTGCAAAAAAAATATAAACTAATCTTCCATACAATGAATGGATCTTCATATAAAGATGAAATATATAAACCACCTTAACATCAAAAGCATTTTATAATCGGTATCAAGAATAATAACTATTATAAAAATATTACAACACAATTCTCAAGTAGTGTGCGTTTGATAGTACCTGAAGCTATAAAGGTGCAGACATTAAACAATTACATATATCCATAACTAATATTTACAAGCTCTATATCACAGCTTACTATTTGTGTGTTATAGGATTATGAAAACAAAACAGTTGTCCATAAGGTACAAATTTCGATAAGCACATAGGAACAATGTTTTGTGAACACTTAAATAGCAAGTTTCTTCCATAATTTATAGAGATAAATTGTATATTTTTAATGAATTTAGTTTAGTAAAATTATAATTTATCTGAAGTGATTGTGTATATATTTGTGTGATTCGTTGAGAGGTTTATTATTAATAGTATATAGTATATTTTTTTCAGACATTGATTGACTACTACTTACCTACTACTGTTTTAATTCTAAGATACCGATTTAATGTTTTATAGATATAATAGGATAAATAACATTTTAACTGGCCACATAGAATAATTAACAAAAACAAAGTTTTGAAGATACCTACATGAGAAATTTTGGTCCAAGAGTAATATATTCTTTGACAAAGAATCCATTTCTCTCAGTTAGAACTTGGATAATTGCATTCTTGCTAGGTATACTATGTTTTACCCGTAGACATAATAAACACGCAAAGAATATTTTATAATATATTTATAAAGTCAATGCAATGTCAGAAACCAAAGAGCCTTCAATACAAAAAAAAAACTGAAGATGTTATTGAATTCAGGCAGCGATACTTAAATGAGACTAGAAACTATGACTACAATGAATTAATTCCAGCATGGCTCGTAAGTGGATTATTCAGTAAGATATAATATCTTTCTAAATAATCCAGCGTTTTACTAACATTTTTTCCACAACAAAAAATGGGCATATATTTTATACCCTAATAATTAATAATACACTGGCAACGCGATCAATGCCTCAAATAATGTAAACCAGAAATTAGGATTTAAATCAAAACATCTGTGAGTAGATAACATTAATAATTCAATTAACTAACTTATTCTTTTGCCTTGACCTGTTGTAATTCAATTTAGGGAACGTACCCATCCATACTAAGTGAACCGTTCAGGGGGAGTGGGTCTTTAAAAATACCACGCTTGGCCACAGTGGGGAGGAGGGGGGCTTAGGTTTTCGTCACGTAGTCAATATCTTCTAGAAAAATCTCACGCTTTTTCGAGCTATATGCAA
Source organism: Tethea ocularis (assembly GCA_963555595.1). Classification (NCBI taxonomy): domain Eukaryota; kingdom Metazoa; phylum Arthropoda; class Insecta; order Lepidoptera; family Drepanidae; genus Tethea; species Tethea ocularis. The sequence goes on along the minus strand of OY741970.1, from coordinate 3,345,954 downwards.
ATATTGCGCGCAGCGTTTAACGCTTTTTATACTCACAGGTGGCAACACTGACGCTCATGTGCCGGACGTCAGTTGATTAAAAACTGACGGCGAACCAAAATATTTCTTCTGAACTTTCTGTTTTCTTCTCTCTTGCTGAAACTCGAGGGGCTTTGCAAATACTACGAGTGGTCACTGAGGGGGGAGGGGGTTAAAAAATGGGTCACGTAGTATGGGTACATTCCCTTACATTATGGAATAAATTTTGCAGGGCAGCTTTAAATATATGTTCTCTATAATTAAATAGCACATTATTTATCTTATTGCATACCGCATCGAGCTTAGATCTTCGTGAGAGTATTTAATACAAAATCGCGTGCGAGTATGCAATTATTATCCGAGACTGACCTTGATGCACCAGTACCAGTATATAATGGCAATCTTTATTTATATATTTTTCATTACATAACATTGTCAGTCACACCAACATAATTTGCATTAAACCCAATTTATAACTTTGAAGCATGCGTATTTTACCTTATAAGTACTGACACCTTTTAAAAAAATATCAAAGTATGAAAAATACATCATAGAAAAAGATTATGAAATTTTAACTTCAGTTAAATATCGAATTGAAATGGAACATTTTGTTACAGGCATCTCAATGAAGCAGCATCTACCTCCCTTAGAAACTCATTTCTATACAAACGAGACTAGCTCTTAAAATTGACCTCATAAGGCTCAACTTGAAGGCCTACGGGGTCTAAATTTCGGCGCATGGCAATTCGGAGACACTATAATCGTTTTGGATAACTATGTGTTCTCATAAAAGGAACTATTGAAGTGAGTTGTGAGAAGGTAAACAACTGCTTCGTACGTGGACATCATGATCGCAGTGTTCGGTATTTGACGCACAAGTTGTGTGCCTAGGCCCCTGTAACAAAATAGAATACACTTAAATGAATACTAAATCCTAATTATGTAGTTAAACTACATGAGAATTCGTCAAGACTTGAAGTAATACCATATTTCAAATAATTAAACGTGGGTTCGTTGCCTCTTATGAGATTAAGGCAAAGAATTCCTAACGGTGGACAGCTTGGACAGTGAATGATTGAGAGAGAGAACTGGAATTATGAAGACGATTAACATAAGAGGTATGGTTATAAAACATATTTTATTACAATATCAATTTTTTTTATGTCATAACTTTGAAAAGCAGGCAGGCGGTAAATTTTGTGATATTGGTTATGTAAGATTAAAGAAACACGAGAATAAACATAAAAAGAGTCAGCAAGAAGATTATTGTTGGACCAATTCTGAAATCACGGAAATAATCAAACTTTTCATACTAAACATCAATCTTGTGTGGTCAAAATATCTATATTATGAGAAGTTTGAAATGTTTTTCGAGATTTCAGATTTGCTAAAAGTTGTTCATATTATTATGAAGTGTAACAAGTGAGAAAAGGCTATAGAGAAGTAACCCTGAGACTACTCCAAGAGACATAACTAGACGAGCTTACACTGAATTTTATGTTGGATACCAGTTACCTTAGTACCGGCGGCAATAAATCGATTCGCTTAGTCTATTTTAGGCGATTGAACATGCAATATCGATCGCTCGCTTGATTTAGAATATTCACGTAAGTATCTTCACTTTCAGAACTCTATACAATGATTCGAAATTTTACTACCACTATTTCAGTACAAATATTTTTGAAGAGCATATCAATGCATTTTCGCACTCATTTTGCATCATTCACGCGGCAATTTATTTTATGGGATGTCTCGCATGACTAAATATGATGACGATTCCTCACCTATAAACTCCACGATACCCCTCCTCCATCCAAACTGTATGCAGTGTCTGCCAGAACTTGCGATACTTGTCGCCTTCTTCTCTCAGCCGAGTCCTTGCTACCTCTGGAACATTCATTTTGGAAAAAATACAATATCTATATGTTTTTTTTTTAAATGTAAACTATTACTATGACACACTTTGATCTAATAACATATAGGTAATTTTAACACGAAATAATGGAAACTTAGTGTATTTAATTATATGCCTCACCATGTGGATAAGCAATACAAGAAGCCACAGTCTTCGAAAAGGCTCCGGCAGCCATAAACTCGAGGAAGTCTCTCGGGGAGCGTTGGTCACTCGGCACTCCGTCCACGCTCCTTGCAGCCATTAACCTCGCCTTCACTCCCTCGTAGAGAACGAAATGAACAACTGTCTCGCTTATTCCCATATACGATGCCGTTATGCCTTTGTAAAAGCCCCTTATACCCTGAAATAATTTCAGAGTTTCGATAGTTTCATTGTGACGCCTTACAATTAGCACGCATGTAAAATAAACATTACCGTTTTAGCGTATATCCTTTTGATGCACTGTAATGCCGTCACATTTTGACCATCCAATTGTAAACGCGTTTTTACAAACCATATCGGGTTGGTCATTGTACATGAAACGAATCCTGAAATCGTTAATTTGAAATTTAAACATTTGTGTTACGTGATAAAATATTTATTGTAATAATTATCAGGGATGTGAGAGAAAGACAATGTGTTATTTGTTAATTTTTATTTCAATTCACAATGTCACATGTTCTCATAATGAATGAGATACACGATGAAGCATAAAGGAACATTACAAGACGATACAAAAACTACACAAATATGTTTACCTGCAGCGCTGGCTGCGGATAAGTGCACTATCGGCGTGTCGGGCGATATGTTCTGGTTGAGAATGGCCTTCGCTTGGGAATATGTGCAAAAGTATATTGCTCTGGACGGAGCCACACCCACTATGTTCGGCCCTAGCCCTTTAAACAGCGCTTTTGGACCCTCATTTTGGACTATGTGTCTGGAAAAATTAAGGCCAAATCAGTAAATCACCTTTGCATCTATGTAAGTGTTATTTAATATCCAAACGTAAGGAGACGATACCCTTATCTTTAGTTATAGTTAGTGACGTAAATGAATATCTCCTTCAAGTAGATAGTGATAATGTCAACATACAACTAAAAATATCTTGGCTGCTTAATTGAGGTCAAATGGTAACCTCGACAATGCTAAACTCTCGTTTTGACTCGATTCCGTGAATTTGTACGAATAACACATGATTCTAAATTCAAGATAAGTATGTATACAAAAGGCGGACAGATAAGCGATCGATCAGCAGGTCGATATCACTATGAGCTGCTAATCTGAAATACTTGATGCGCCAAATGGGGTCTGGCGCAAATCCGGTACCACGTACACCTCTCGTGACGAACGGGCAACGCGATGAATTTCTTATCTATTAGCATACACTTGATAACCACGCCGGCTGTAAGCAGTTCGAACCTCTTCTGTTTGCCGGTGGCAAATCATTTATTTAAACATATAAATAAATTGTCGTATCTTCGTTTTAGATAACTGTCGGAATTCACGTGTTTTTCCAAGTTCGTGTTCAGAGCAACGGCACGGTTACATCAGCTCAATGTTAGAAGTAGTTTGTTCAAAATCGATAAGACACGGTCACGTTTGGATTTCACTTAAAGTAACAAAACAATAGGTCCACGCACGCACGCAATGGCTGCAAGCCAAAACTTCAGTATACACTAAAACACATTACACACTGCACTCTCTACAAACGTACGTAAATGTTGGAAATCAAATTAATGAGACCAAAAATAGGTTGCATGTTTACAACAGTTACGTAGAAGGAAATGGAAAGATGTTGAACAAACTAGAATGGTGGACAAAACACGCGATGTAACATATAATGGGAAGAGAGATGATTGCTTACCTGATGCACTGTATAAGGCTCATCCTGGTGGCGGTCCTGGCGTGTCCCGCCCTCGCACACTGCTGTACCTGACAATTGTACGACATCAGCATGCGATCTGCTTGCTTGCTGTATGCGAACATCGCGCCCATCGTACGTCTGTAGCCCCATTTGGCCTCCTGTATTACACGGCCAATATTACGTACGGTAACCATCGCTTGTGTCAAGCATGCATGCGGGTAACAAACAATACTACAGGTCATATTAAAATATTAACTAAAAGTAGTTCTAAGGTTCATGATTATCTACTTATTCATTAATATTATTCAAAGCGATTAGTTGTACAAATGGTATGGTAGGTCTCTCTAGATCTATGCCGATCGTCACATCGGACTTGGAGGATCTAACGAAATTATGTTAACAACTATGATCAAACATTACGATTTACGTCTGCAGGAGTCCGATAAACCAACAACACATTATGCTTTGTGAACACATAAATATTATATTTACTAATCTATGGCATACAATAAAGCAAAGTGGTACGCTTTACACAAGTGATGGAAACAATGTGTACCTCAGGGAATTAGGGCCAAATGTTTCCATACTGCTACCAGCAATACAGAATCCAGCAAAACAATAATATAATTTATGTTTTAGTTGCAATTTTATACACTGCAAAAAGCTATGTAATGTTTAATCACAATTTAATATTCTAAATTATCACGTTATTAAAATCATCTAAATCACGTGCTCAAATAATTTATATCAATTGTTAATCTTTCAAACACCAAAATAAATGGAAATATCAATATGAGTAGAAATATTCGAGATTTGATAAGAGATACGTAATAACAAACTTAAAGATAACGATTATGCCTACATTTAATTATGTAATAGGCAGCAAATAACAAACAATAAAACAATTCTGCATATTATTCTAACGACCGTGAAATGACGTGCGAGAATTAGTAAAAAATACTGAATTGTCTAAAGAAACGGAATAAGTAGAATCTAGAAATAATTAAGTAAGATTGTTTGATTCAAGACAGTCGACTGGCATTTTGCATGCACCGCGAAAATAATCTATACAGAAATATTTCGCGCAAAACTATTTGCAGATCTGTTGAAAGACGTATTTCAAAAATCTGATCTGTCAAGTTCTCGGTGTCAATAACGGCGAAAACAGTCTCACTCTGAAAATGTTGGCATTGAATTTGTTTCAGACATATACAATGGTAGCTCCTATACTTCTGACTAGAAATCTATACATATATCGGCAATCTAAGATTTATGTGAGCGCAGATTGGTCCATATGACCAAATAGATATGTTCTACATTACATAATGATGTCCGTAACGCATCACCTACCGATTAAATAACTAAGCGAGATACTCGGGAGAATTTAACTTTGGATTAAATTACCTACTCTTTTCTTTCTTCATAAGAGTTTTATTTTGGCAGCATATACAAGTACGTTCATGATGATAGATGTGTTGTATTACAGACTGATTTGTCGTCCCATCATACATTGATATACCTAAGTATATCAATCATGTGGAAAATTACAGTGTAATCAGCTAGGAAGCCTCACAATCGTGTCTTGATGAAACACTCTAAGAAGGGAATAGGCAGTGTGCCTATTCCCTTCAACGAGATGTAAAAGATTAGTGACCACTTTAAAAAGTAGGTATCTACATATATACGTTAAATAAATGAATTTCCCAACATTATTGAGTAATATTACAAATGAGATTACGTATATAGCAGAAAATACACGTAGCGCAGCCAATCATATACGAGTGCACTCCAACTTGCCATGCATTATTCCATTTATAGATCGACCTTGGAACTATTAGCTCCAATGCGACTAATGACATTGTGCAAGGTCATTAGGAATTTATCAGCACTGGCCATTGGCGCTTAAATCATAAGAAAACAAAACAATTAAGGTTCTATTAATTTTACATGCGCCTGAATACTTATATATATCTTCTATGCTATGATGATGTTATTAAGTACAAGTTTCGCTTCGCCTCAACTGTACGTCGTCGTACCTAGTAACTTACAGAAAATACCGAATGGGCCAAACTTGTCGAAATAACTTTGATAGGTTTTGCTAAAGTACTATTGATTGATATGGTAACCGATTTTTCATATGACGCATAGTAGTCATAAAAATAAAAGTTCGATTAAACTAAAGTGGTTTCGAATACATATTCCGGTTCCACATTTAAAATGTCACAAATTCTCTTTAGGAAGTAGGTACTTAAATGAGTTTTTTGACCGCGATCGTGGACGTTCTGGGGTCAATGAGGAAATAATTTCGACTCACAAGCCATTATAAGGAACAGAAAAATAAACAACCACCTCACTCACAATCAGAACATTGCACTTAGCTAGTTATTTATAAATATCCTTGGCATATTTAGAGCAAGTAAACGGCTGGTGTACCTATGTTTGAAAATTACACTCGGCATTTGTACAGATTGCCTGTGCATCTTGTAGGATAGTTTTCAAGACTTCTATACACAAGCACATAATAGTAAAACTTATGCAGAACGAACTTGCCTACTATTTGGAATAATTAGTATCAGCAGTATACTTATAGTATAGGTATTTGGAAATACGCCAATGGCAGGTCACTAGCTCAATAATTTCTCTATGTGTTGGTAAATTCATTGTTATCAGTAACGGAGGCTTATTAGATTTGGTAATTGTAGAAACGTAGCAAGATAGCGGCTAGCGCTCACAAGTTGATGATTTATGTGAGAGAAATATGAGTAGCTCACAATCAGTCAGTAGGCATAACTGTGTTTATAGAGCAAATACTTGTTGAACAATAAAATGTCGTTAGATAGATTTTGAGCATAAAATACTTATTTATTCAACCTGTTATTTTTGTACTGTTGAATGTACGAATTTAGAATCTCCGTAATCTTGTTTACGTTGATGATATCTCATTTTGATTGGTCACGCATAAAATATTATTATTGAAATTACCTATATCAATTTATTTATGTTCGCTAATGAGTCTGATGCAGTTTAAAGATATTTAAAGTAATATTAACATTGCTATTTTATCGCCGCCCGTTTTTTTCGTAGATATGTAAATATATACGCGCAGTGGCGTAACTAATGAGGGAGGGCTAGTACTTGAGTCATGCGTCTTTTCATATATGTATACTCATCTTAATTACCTGCATAATATATTATCAACTTCTATCGTCATTAGTCAACATTTCGTTAATGCCTACTTACTTATGGAAAAATATTTCCATTATAAAAATAAAATTAGGTTTGAATAAGTAATTAAAAAACGGAAATAGGCGACGGTAACCACTTACCATCAGGTGGACCGCCTGCCTGCTTGTCAAACTTCTGACATAAATAATATTAAATTAATTTTGAACTTTCGCAGTTCCCAATTTCTGCCGTTGACCAGCGCAGCTTAAGCATTTCCCTAGTATGGAGTCTATTTAGAAGACATTTGCTTGTAGCCCAGCATTTGGAACCATATAAGATTGCGGGTCATAGTGGTTGTTTATCTACTCTCATATCGTAAAGTTCTAATTATGAAATCAAAAACAGTACTTTAATGACCCACTTTATGCACACTCGTCTATAATGAAGGTATATTACTGACATATAAGACTATTTCATGAAAATGTTACGAATATACCTTGGAGGAATATGTTGATGATTTATTTTGTTATTAATCAGTAAATATACTACCATTCTTCTCGCAAATAACATGTTGATAACTTACGACCTATAACTGAGCTGCAATTTGCAAAAAACGTGATAAAATTTGAATTTCGCGCTCCAACCAAACGTTCCCCCTTAAACTCACACTCGTATTTTACTAACCCCTATTATGCAACAGTATCATAAACTGCTATTATCAAGAGGCATTATTTATCGCACATGACGCCTGTGAGCTCTCGTCATTTGAGCCAGCCGGTATTTGTCCTATGCGCAATGTCACTATAATTTTTTCTAGATATTTAAATTGTTCCATGGTTGATAATGGGATGTTGTCTATGAAGTCTGCTTTCGGATTTGTGAACCCATCAAATATTTACGGCATATGCTGTCTTTTTTCGACTGATTTTAAGGCCATTTCTTTTTAGCGCTCCTACCCAGGCATTTAAGTTAGTTTGTAAGTCTTTCGCTGTTTCGGAAATAAGAGCGATGTCGTCCGCATTTAAGACGTTTAAAAAATATAACCGACGACAAAGTGGATTTGCACAAAAAAGTATGAAATGACGATGTAGAAATTGTAATCTGATTGTGTCACTCATTTCATTGGGTACTGATAATGGCACAGCCAGTATCAAACTGTTTTGAAGTCGGAGAATAAAATACAGTAGCTTTACATTACATTTTGGTTAAATTTGAGATTTTATATGGAACACAATATATTATCGTTTCTAGGAAATCGATGAACATATCTAAAATAATAATCCTTATATAAAATCGGTTGATAGATTGTATGGCAAGCGAATTTTGAACTTCTACATTATCAGGCTTCATTACTTAGAAAACAACAAATAGGTTGTTAACTGACAATAAGACTATTACTGCATAAGCGATTACAGATATCGAGGCCTGCAAAATTTAATAACGTTTATAACAGAACTATGTTTACAGGAAATATTTGCTTACTTGCCTACAAGAGTATGGTTCTTAACCTCGTATTAATATAATTAAACTATACTCCTAACTTAGGGGTACTATTATTTTGTTTATGAAATGTATTGTAACTTGTTTTTAATCACTTCCTCATAACATTTGTTCTTAATTTACTTTATCTACGTTCACGTAACAATTTCAGCAAACTAATGAGACAACTGAGACAATTTTAAATTTATGTGATTTAATTGAATTGTTACGTATAAAATCTCAACAACTTTACTGCCAGATTAGGGAAATAAGATTAATAGGATCATAAATATTCAGCGCGTTAGTAATAGCAGTGCGAGTTTTAGGTACTTAGGTATCAATGTTAGATAATAATTTCTCATTTTTTTTTAATAAAATGGTTTTTTTTTTCATTTCACATCCAAATTAATAGGGTAATTCTAGAACATCAACATCCCTTGAATTCAAATGAATATTTCCATTAACACTATTTAATAATAATAATATATATGATAGTAGTATTTGGCACACAAGGAAAGATATTAGGTAGGTACCTACATTAATTAAATTATATAAAGATTTACCTGATGTTTAGGAATTTTGGAGCATATTTTCCTGGCATTAGCAGTGTTGTCTGAAGGTGGAGGCTTTGAAGGTGGTACACCAACACCTTTCGACGACTGAAGTCGAGTCTTTACTACTTCTAAAGGGCATGTCACGACAGCTCCAGCTGTACCAGCAACTCTGAAAAAAAAAAAATATTATTGAATAAAATTTTCAATCCTGAAATATAGAGCTCAATGGCTCAAGCTTGTAGAGTGGCTATAAGGCTATTTTAAGGGTTTGGAAGCCTTCATGATAATACATATTTTAAGAGGTAGCGTTTTTTTACAGTTAGATCGTTCCAGCTTGGAAAGTACAGTAAGTAGCTTGTTGTTGATAAGTTTCATAAAAATTGCGAACTTTAACTATGGGAGCTACTAATATTTAGTTATCCACTAAATTTCCATAACATGGAAAATAAAATCAGGGATTTTTACTGTTCCTACATATTTTGATAGATCTTGATAATTAAGCATATCAAATAAATAGGCATGTATTTTTATAAAAGAATTAATATATATCAGAGAAATAAACATGGCCATTCAGTTGGAAGGAAGTCAATATCATACATTATCTTGTCAAAGTCAATGCCATTTATTCAATTTAGGGCTTAAGAGTTCACTAATGAAGGTTGAAGTTTGTAAGACAGTTTTGAACTGAGATGAACTAAGCAATGTTTAATTTCTGCACAATTTATCTCCCTAATATACATATTTATTTATTGTCATAATTGAAATGTTCAACAATTTCAAAACAATATATGTAGGTATGCAAAAAATATATAATCAAAATAAAATATTGGACAATTAAGATCATACAAAATAAAAGGAAGGTCTGTTTTAGTAACTACTAAAATAATTTATTTAGTATATGCATCTTAATTAACACAGACCATATATTAATTTGAATACTATAAAAAATATTATTTCTGCTCCAATCTACCATAGTTAGATAGGTACTTTTGTTCTATTTGAATACAAAAATTTCATAATACTTATAATTGCCAGACTCGAAAAAAAATTACATCATGTAGTCTTGGTACTGTTTAGTCAATATTGTGAAATAGATGAAGCATACCTATAATATAATAATTAAGCTATTAATAAGTTGAATCCATGAATTCATAATTTTAAGATAATCTTAATAGTTGGTAGATGGGTAATTTTTTTTTCTATTTAGTTAGGACATGGAAGTATTTTATAGATTACCTAGTTCTATAGTAGTTTCATTAAAAACATTTGTAAGTCCTTTAAATCATCTGAGACACACTTTAATCTAAACATATCAGTTTTATAGGTTGATTATCAAATGCAAACATTAATCATCCTAAGAAATAAATTAAATTCTATAATTTTTATGTACATAATAATAAAACAATGAAGTATTAACTTGTTATTAAAATAAAAGTGAATAATTTAAAAAAATTAAAACAAAGCCGAGCACAGTATAGTTATCTTTATAGTAATATCGGGTAATAAATAAGATATTTTTGTTTACTACACCTTCCCATCTCATGTTGTGTACTCTTAACATGTTGGTAGGTACTACTACTAGAAGTAATTATTGGGATCATATATTAATTTCAGTAATTAGTCCATTGTTTAAATTTAGTCCATAACAAAGTGTGTTGTGTAAATAAAATTAAAAAAAGAGTCATGAAATTTGTTTCAGTTATTTGTTGATGACACAGATATCATTTAGTAATTTGTTTAATTGTACGTTAATGTTACCTATGTTTAGAATTAACTGACATCAAAACATCAATGATGTCATACGTCGGGCTCTTGCCACCGCTGGCGTGCCCGCAATTCTGGAGCCCAATGGATTGGCTCGTGATGATGGTAAAAGACCAGATGGTTTGACGCTCGTACCATGGAGGATGGGTAAGGCATTAGTGTGGGATGCCACGTGTGTGGACACTCTTGCTCCATCGCATCTCCATGGTACATCGACCGAAGCTGGCGCAGCAGCCAACAGTGCAGAGAACCTCAAACGGCACAAATATAGCGGAATATCAAGTACGTATATATTTGAGCCGTTTGGGGTTGAAACCTTAGGACCCTGGGGTCATCGAGCTCACCACCTCTTTAGAGAAATCTCTAAGCGGTTGGTGGAAGCTACGCGAGATCCCAGAGCTGGCGGCTACTTAGGCCAAAGAATAAGCCTCGCAATACAGCGAGGCAATGCCGCCAGTATTCTTGGTACTCTGCCACCAGGGGAGGAGTTAGGGGAAGTTTTTTATTTATAATTTATTTAATTTTTAGTTACATTTATAAGTAGTTAGTTTGTTTAGTAGTTAGGTTAGTATTAAATTATTATTTAAAAATGTAAAAAGTGAATCATAATAAATCTGAATTAACTGTGCCACGCGTTGGTACACCAAACGCTGGCGTAAACATTGTCTGGTAACATGTGCCAATGCCATGTAACAAGATGATAGAGATAAGTCGTGATCATATCAATCAAACCCATGACCACCCACGACACTCACCCTCCGGCCACCAAATGTATCGCAGTATCCTTCTGAGACATAATATTAGCGCCACAGGAATAATTACATGACTGCAAATTGCGACTGTCTATAAATAAACAAATGCACTACTCGGTATTGCAAGGTCCGCACGAGTTACATACAATAAAACTATACACAGTTAGTTCACTAAAAACACACAGATTCAACGTCGAGTAGTTCTTTGAATGAGGATTATATTTGTTTGTTATTATTCACAATTAAAAATCGGCGAAAACTTCACAACGTATAATCGCACGTTCGTCGTCGTAACAATTTACGCACACGAGTATAAAAATTACATTACAATTCACGCACACACGAGAAAGGTGTTTTGTGCAAACGCGCTTTCGTTTCACACTATGAAAACATCAGCAGTTCACGACGTAGGTAGGTAGGTACATACTACGTACGTGATGTCGGTTGTCGGCATCGTAGTTTATAAACCTGGCTAAAGTAAAAAATGTCTGTGTTAAAAACGTCTACCTATAATCAAAGACCTAACTATTCTCGCTCGGCTTAAGTCAGTGTTGCCAGCTCTATCATACCTTACCAAAAACAACCGACTATTCTACTACACTCATACTACACCACACACACTCTTTCTATAAGCATAGAATATAATATACTACTGGATGGAAGGATGCATCAAGGTAGCCCGTGAAAATCGTGTTTTATTAGAATTTTAGAAATAAAGATATTATTATTATTACATAACAATATTTCATCAAGACGAAAAAATACCTTCTAAATTAGGCCAAATCACGAAGAAAAATATAAAATACAATGCTCAACTGCTCAACTTGACTCTGGAAAAATACACAAAGTGTGACGCAAAAAAAAAAAACATTTGACATTGATGTGACATGTGATGTGACAGACAGGTGGACGGAATTTGGATTTGAAGATTTTGAAGCAAAATTTATGTTTGTTGCATAATTTGCTTTTTACGGTCGATAAACATTTATAATCGTCAGCAGATACGCCGGCTGATCATTTTTCTGCAACTACTGCATCACCGTGCGTTCCCTGATCTCCACAATGTTTGCTACGCGCAGAATTGGAACTATGATGTAATTATTCTCATAAAATTTACGGGGAATTACGGGGTTCAAAAATAGTCACTAATATAAAAACCTTTAAAAAATATAGGCAAAATATATTTGTGGGGTAGTAGAGAAAACGTTAAGATACAAACATTATTTGTATTAATTTTGACCAATAGCTGGACTTCGGGTGCATCCCGTCAGAAGCATACTCTTCCTGAACTGCCCTACGAGTACAGTGCCTTGGAGCCTGTGATCAGCCGGGAGATTATGAGCCTTCACCACAGCAAACATCATGCCACATACATAAACAACCTAAACTTGGCAGAAGAAAAATTGGCTCAAGCACAGTCTAAAGGTAAAGAATATTTTTATTTCATGTTACTTACATTTGTCCAGTAGTGGACACTACTGGTGGAACTTTCTGTTCAAACTCTGAATTTAGGTTGAGTTAATCAGTTTAGGATTACATAGGTTCCTACAGAATACAACTTGCCCAAGCATTTAACTGGTTATGCATTGTAATTTAATCATAAATATATTTTAATATTGGCAGCAGCTGATACAAATTCAACTTTAGGGCTGCTTGGATCTATAAAATTTAATGGAGGTGGGCACATAAACCACTCCATATTGTGGATTAACCTTACTCCTTGCCAGACTGAGCCCTCCTGTCCTTTGCAGCAAGCTATTCAAAAGTAATTTTATTTTCTATAAGTTTTTGTTAATTATTTTTGTATGGTCTATGCTTTGTTGTTAAAATATGTTGGTATTTAGAATACCATTCTCCTAAAGTATTTGTTGACTTAAGTACAAATAGATATAGATATAGATATATATATATATATATACTACATAATATATTATAATTAAAGGCAATATCTTAATGTGATAGTAAAAATAGTATTTATTTAACTATGAACTATTTTGGAATCTCATGAAAAATTTCATATAGAAATATTATTCATCAATAGCTTCTTGAGTTACTGTTTACGATTCATAATGCTTCTAAATATATTTGTCTCTCTCTATCCAAGATGGCAATTGACATACAGTCACAGTTACATTATAATTATTTAATAAATATCACAAGTGTACAAATCACAAATAAACGGATATAAAAGTGTTCAGGTTTGAATTATTATTTAGTTAGATAATAATCTACATTAATTTGGTCCTTCGAGCCGGATTAACTCAAGAAGTTTCCATTACCAAAAACAAAATATGTAATTGTTCATAATATTGTTTATCTTCAGGTGACATCCAAACAGTGATCAGTCTTGCACCAGGGCTGAAATTCAATGGTGGTGGTCATATCAACCACACCATCTTCTGGCAGAATCTCTCGCCCAAAGGTGGCAAGCCATCTGACACCCTCATCAAAGCCATAGAGAAGTAATTTTGTGAAATATTGCCTCATGCTTATGCTTATGCATTTTGTAACAAAAGTTAGTTTACTGTTACCCTCCTCCGTGCATGTTATGAATTCTTGCATACATTCTTTACTGAGCAATAAGAAAATGCATGTTAAAGATTTGGTTTCAAACTACAGATTTTATATCACCCTTTACTATTTTAGTGGACCATTTTAATCAAAGTTCTGGGAGTGTATTCTCTCATCTTCAACATTAATGTTCCAGGATATTTATTTATTGTTGAATTTGACATTGCTGAAAAACATTGTTATCAGATGTTCACCAAATGAGTAATGCAACATTACTGTCTAAAGCAGGGGTTCCCAATCGTTTTTATACTGCATTCCCTTTAACATGTTGTAATTTTTTTGCGACTCCCTTGTAAAAAAAAGACAACGGCGTCGCCTCTGGGAAAGTTTGGAAACACCTGGTCTAAAGCATGAGAATTGATTGGCTGTCACAGTTATTTTGCATAGTTTCACTTCAGTTCAATGTTTCTGCAAAATAAAGTAAATAATAATTGGTGTGGGTGAGGCCGGGGGTGAGAGGAGGGCTTGGATACCCAGACTATCACCACTAAAATCATATTTATAAGATATGACATATCAAAAGGAGTAAACTGACCAATGTGCATAAACAACATAAAACAGTTGTATGCATGAATTGTTTGTATATTCTCTGCTTGGTTTGAGATCTCATGGCTAGTAACTTATACCTTGGGCATACAGCTTTTACTGCAGCCTCCACATTTGGCCAATATTTGATAAGTTTTGGCAAATAATCACAATGCATATACCTTACCCGCTGGATGCGGGTAGCGCAAGACCGGCCATCGTGGAGATCCTTGGGGGAGGCCTCTACACAAGGTGTTTTTTTGCTGAAACTTGACAAATACACAAATACGCATAGCCAAGTGTGGTGGCAGAATAATATGTGCTTTTGTCTTGCTTGGCTTAAATTTAACCCATTGGCTCGCATATAAGATGCATAAACCCCTTAGTAAATATACAAGAAAAATAAGATTCCTGGACTTAATTTTCAAGTTATAAATTTCACTAACATAAACAAAGATTATTGTTTTCATTATGTATCTAGATTGACTGCCCTGACCTTAATTTATTTAATGTCAACTTATGATTTTATAATACTTGTTATTGTTTTTACTATTATATCCATATCTATGATTATATCAGACTCATTAACTTTCACTGCATTGTAATTTAGATAATTTAAATGTCCAATTATTTTATTTTAAATGCTTGTTTATTTTTGTTATGTCTTTAAACTGCCATGTGGTTTATGAATGTATACTCTCAGTCAATCTATAAAAAAGAAGTTACGCTTCAAACCTCATTTTGCTGCTGTGTTGCATGAATAAGGGGCTATCCATACAGTATGTGAATTAAAGGGCTGTATGGATGTGGTGAGTTTTTTTAAACAAAGATATAAATGATCTCAATATACTGTTCCTCTGACTGGAAATATATAATCAATACAATCATATTGTTACTATTTTTTCATGTTTCATTATATATTGGCCTCAGAGTGATCCGAAAAATTTCCGCATTTGGAAGTTAACTAAACTAAACCATTTGAGTTAGTGTAGTGTTAGTTTTATTAGTGTAACGTAGTTCAAGTGCTACTTATAAAGAACACAATATCAAAGTGTCTTCTCCTTAATAGAGACAATAAGAAAAGTGTTAATGGACACATTCTTAGTTATAGTGGAATCTAGAAGTTTAGGATAAATACAAATTACTTATTAGTGTAATATTAAGGCTAGATTGTAATAAGAACAGGGAACTAATCAAAGGGTACACTGGGATAAAGAAAAAAAAAAATTGGAAGGGCATCTGTGATATTTTTACATCTACAAAAGCTTCTTGTAACTTTCAGGGATTTTGGTTCGATGGAAAACATGAAGAACCAACTGGCTACTTCTTCCGTAGGAGTTCAGGGATCTGGTTGGGGCTGGCTAGGTTACAACAAGCAGATGAAAAAACTGCAGATTGCTACATGCCAGAATCAAGACCCACTTCAGGCTACTACTGGTATTTTATTTATATACTAGTTTTCCATATGTATCTGTCAGCGGCCGATCGTATCGCCAAATCATGAAAGTGAATTTAGGAATATTATGATTTGGCGAAATAAATGTACATTCGGCCACCGACATATTTATTTGCTTTAACGTTAGAGGCCATCCATAAATTATGTCACTGTCAATCGGACCTTACAGTTTTTGTTGAAAATGAAGTCTAAACTATTTTTATTTGTAAACAACAGAATCGGGTTTTTTTAAACTATTATTTATTTCAGGTCTGATCCCATTGTTTGGTATTGATGTTTGGGAGCACGCATACTACCTGCAATACAAAAATGTGCGCGCTGACTACGTGAAGGCCATATTCGATGTCGCTAATTGGCAAGATATCTCCGCAAGATACGAGATTGCACTCAAGTGAAAACTTAAACTTTTATAGATCAAGCATTTTTGGTTAAACCTTTTAGACGTAAAGAGCTTTACAAGATGCGTTATTCACATGGTGAACCCTTGCATTAGATATTGTGATTCTTATTATAAGTTTACAAAAAAATATGATCTTTATATCTTGTTTTACTTCCTCTCAGATTACGAATCTATTGTTTAATAGATTAAGAGTAATCTGTGTTTTCCTAAACAAAAATAAAATATTAATTTTGCGAGGAAAAAGCTACATATGTTTTGGACAATTTTTATTTTTTAGTACGGGCTCTAGTTCATATATGTGTTACATAAAAAAACATCTTCATGTTTTGAACATAATGTAAAAATCAAAGAGCTTATAACCACTACGTGTAAAAATAAACATTTCTTTTCACATCTATACGTTTTCTTTTGGCATGGTATCACTCACATACACATTTGGTGTACTTTGCCAGTGTCAAGTGAGTAAGTCATATTATATTTTCTTCATGTATTTTAATTCTCGTCAAGTTAAGTTTAAGTCATAGTCAGTCAGGGTTAGTTAGGTTTTTTTATTACAACAGTAGAACGTCATAACTTAAAAAATAATTTGCCAAATATAATGTATAATGTGCCAAAAAAAATATAATTGGTGAAATTGCATTTGGCTAGATCTGGCAACACTAAGGTACTAATCAAACTGTCACATCAGATGATTGTCAAGTGTGTAGTACTTTGTTGCAATTTGTGGTGGAAAATAAATAAATAAAAATAATTTACTGAACTTTACGTAGTCAAGAAGTTATCTCCCATTCTTCTGGACTTCCTCGCTCGCCGTTTGTGAAGGGGTAAGTGAAAGAAAATCGATTTTATAGTGACGATTTTATGAAATAAGGTTGCTTGAAAGCTTGTGGTGGTCTTATTGATTTTTCAGACATTTACCTAAGTTAGACTTGTCTATAGGCCTATTGTATAGAGTGGTATAGCGATATTTATGAGATATATTAGCTAGTTTTCTTTGAATTGATCGGGCATTTTGAGATTTTGATGCAGTTATCCAACTATAATTTAAAACAAACTATTATCATCTTAGTTTGTATTTCAAAGTAGCCCATTGTGGAATTGAAGCCTGAAGGTCGACATTTCAGTGTTTTGAAATCCACCAGCAGTTATGCTGATATCTAGGTTTATTTTTTATAGATTAAATAATTTTATTAATTAGAATAATCATTGATTTGTGATTTTACTATTACACCCTTTTTTTAAATTAGTTTGATTCAAATATTTTCAATTCACAAGTAAACATGTAGGTATAGCATGACTAATAGAATATAGAATAATATAATAATATGTAGTTAATTAATAAACATTTGATTACACATAGCAAGATATCCTGTGTTTTTATAAACAATAATGAGAATATTTGAATGATTCTAGTTAGAATTAATTAATCATAAGTTACATAACTTCGACATAATAATGTGTAGTAAAAATAAAAATAAATAACTTTTAACAAAAAGAACTGAGAAGGCAAACCACCTTCAAAAACACAAAGTAGTTAAAATAATAACAACTTATTTAGGAACTCTAATCTGACAGTTTATTATTTTATACCTTTGAGTTTTTGTAGGCGGTTCTTTTTTTCAAAATATCCTGAGCCTTGGTGACAATGAGACCACCTCAGGAATATACTGTTTTGCATAAAAAATATTTTTCTAAATCGGTTCACATAATGGCAGAGGTTAAAAAAGGCTATGAATTTATTTAATTATTTACTTGAAAGTTTGGTAATTTGTTTGACAAGTAATTAATCACTTGAATAGCTTTTCCTGGCAATCTTTTATTTTCACTTTTACTTAGCTATGTCATTTGCAAGGGATTTTTCTGTTTGTTCACATTAAAATACTACATACTTAATAATTATCTGAATAAAATTTATCCCTTCATCCATTTTTACACTTAATAATAACTAAACCTACTTTATCTAAAGTTCTGATCAAATAACAAAATACAAAAACTGGAAATTCTATTCTTAACCTTCTTATTTCTAGTTTTTTTAATATGTATGTAGTTTTGGTCACATCCAAAACCATAATGTGTAAAATAAAAATATCTAATAGTTATTTTGTAAGCAATAATTTTAAATATTTCCTAACCCATCTGAAATGCTAATGACTAAGGAGGAATTATGCCAAGTATAGAGATAGGTCATGCTTTACACGTAGGGTAACCATAATATGTTAGTTGCATAAGAAAGGAATAGATTTGTGCTTTCGTGTGTATCTACAGCCTACAAAAATATACAGTACAATTTACTATGCTAAACATAACAAAATTATTGAAATGTAATATTGAGGTTGTCTTATATATTACTAGTTTTACCCATGTATTCAAAATATTGTTAATACAGAATATTAAAATAAATAATGGTGCCAAATTAAAAAAAAAATGTAAAACCTTTCAGCTGTTTATGTGTGATCAAGTTACTAACATCTAAATCATAAGAGTGAATCAAGTGGGTGCTTCAGTTTGCAGTAAATAATCATATTGGCTCTTCATTTAGATTTTTGGAAGTATTTTTAATTATTTGGGAATTAATATATAAATTAATTTTCCATAGTGCTAATAGATAACTCTGCCTTAAACATTTCAAACTAAGAGATCCACCCTTTCATTTTTAACTTATATCGCCGGAATCTTCATTGTCATAGAAAATACTGAACATCGAATACCTTCGACAATCGAAATCAGCTAATCAGTTTCCGATAAGACAATTAATAACAGGTGTTAGAAACGCATTCTCTCTGGTTGCCGCACTTTATGACCTAAGTTTTGGCTCGTCTTCAAAAACTGAAACTTTATGGTCCATGTAGTTTGCCGATGGTTTATCAGGTCCGGCGCCGCACGCGATTTCACCGACGACGGTGAATGCACTCTATTGAGCGAGGGGCAAGGGATGGGGGAGGCGGGGAACGCATCAATTATTGAGGTTTCGGGTTATTGTGTTTGTATTGAGACTCCTTTCGCACGGAAACTTATTTAGTTTAGGTTAATTTGTAAGTCACTTTTTGTTTGATTTCGTTTCTAAGACTAGGTACTCGGGCATTTTAATACTCTTACGTGCACTGCAAGTGCATACATTTAGTTATTTTTTCTTATACCTATAGATCTGATACATGTTTATGCTATAACTAGCTGACCCGGCAGACGTTGTCCTGCCCTGAGAATAAATAAAACTGGGACCTAACTACCTATACCTACCTACCAGAGGCGAGGGGTCCATACAAGCCGATTCCAGTCGGCTTACCTTTTAGAGATCCCAGTCCCACAATTTCATCATTTCAAAGCCACTTTTATCATGCTTAAAATAAGTACAGTGTAATTATAAAATTATCGGTGTTTTTGGAACGGCTAACCCTCGCCATAATTTCTCCCCTCGCCACTGCTACCTACCTCTACCTACCCCTATCTACCCTACCTACCCCTACTTACCCCTACCTTCCCCTACTTACCCCTACCTACCTACAACTACCTATTTATCTAACTATTTTCCACGTAACTTTCGCATTTATAATATTAGTGTGGATAATGATAATACTTACTATTTTCCAAATAAACAAGCAATGAGGAAATAAATATTTAGCACCACTTGGCGTGTTTTATATTATATCCATAGGTACCAATTATACCAATTTTCCCCATAATTTACGGACAACTACGAGTAGATATATCATATTATTTGCATATATGTACGATGCGAACGATAAGTATATAAATACCTCGCGGAGAATTAAATAATATTCCATAATTAAAAAATTTAAATATTTTTGTTTTCGGTCATTATAGCCGAATGCGTGAACTAAGTTTTAATTAATTTATTTAATTATAAGTAGTTATTTCGATTAGGTATACCATGTATTTTCGGTTTTCTTGTGCGTTTCGGACTTATCCTTATCTTATTATCTGTGAAAACGTCCTTTCCTTTGACAGGACTCGAACTCGACTCGACTTAAAACTCTGAAGTCATAAAAGGTTTTAATTATAAATTATGAAGTAGTCCTCTCTATAATGAGGCCTTTCAACACTAGATTTTAATAGAATAGTATTCAAGGCGTAATTTATGTAGGCACCTATTAGATTTCATGTGTAGCTGATTTTTGCAGAAGGACGAATCCCTAACGTATTTTATATGGGTCGCCTAGGCTAGGTCAACAATTCGAAATGAGCACTGCCAAGCTTAAGTACCTCACTAAATAGATCAGTCAACGACCTTCCTCAAAGCGAATTCTTCACAATTTATTATTATTTACCAAAGGGCAATAAACGAGAAGGGTGGTTATTGTACCCCAAAAAAAATCCTGTCTAATGACAGGATTTTTTATGATATAATTATCATATTCAAATTTTCGTCGGTTTCTTATTTCTTAATTGATTGGTCATGAAAAAAATTATGAAACGGTATTAAAATAAAATTTTGAAGATTTTATATTTAACAGATTTGACCATATTTCCTATCTTCATGTTGATAAAGGTATATTGGAAAAGTAAATCTACGAATGTTTTTTCTGAATAGGTACCTATTCGGGTGTTATAATAAAAGTTAAAATAAAAGCAATATTTTTCCTATCTTGTCATACAGTTTTAAAATCCATGAATATGCCACTGTTTACGGAACTGGAATGAAATATGCATGTTATAAATCACTATGCACTTGACTGTACAGGGGTATATTTGTGGCACTCATATTATTCATTTTATTTTATAATAGCTGTTCTCCGAAGTTTACCTCGCATCCCCGGGATAAAAAGTAGCCTATAACCTTCGGGGATAATGTAGCTTCATATTAGTGAAATAATTTTTCAAATCGGACCAGTAACTCCGGAGTTTAGCGCGTTCAAACAAACAAACTCTTGAGCTTTATTATTAGTATAGATATAGATTACTTCATGATTCATGGAATAGGCAACATGTGCAAGCATCGGTCTCAGTTCTGTGTATTCTAAATTCGTTCAACATCAATGCATTTTACGCATTCATTCTAAACTCTTTTGCAACCACTTAAAGTTTAGTCCTTAATGGTTAATGCGGCTGTAGTAACAATTTACTTAGCAATCTGTCTAACGGTAGGTAGGTACTTAACAAAAGTAAAGTGTACTTAATTTGAGTAACAACAAATTGTATAGTTAATATTTGTATGCTGATATCTAGGACAACCCAAAAGCTTATTATGCAAAGTAGGCAAATTTTGCTGTGTTTATTGTTTTGAAACAGATTTTGGGTAAATAATTGAAATTCGTAGTTATCGTGAGTAAATCATATGACGAATACCGTATACAATATACATACTTCCTGTTATATTCATTGTAACGATATTTGCTTCACCATCATCATCTGCTTTTTGTAATTTGTGGTGGACAAAAGTCTCAGAATCTTCCAAAGCGGCTATCCTTTTGGATTTGCCATAGTGGTCATCCGCATCCACCCAAGTCTGGCATTTGAGGTCGTTGGACCATCGTGCTGGATAGCGTCTTACACTACGCTTGCCAAGACAAGGTCTCCACTCTTAAGACCTGTCTGCTCCTTCCAAAGACGTGACCGCCCATTCCACTTCTATCTGTTATTCGTTGAGCTACGTCGCTCTTTATGGATAAGCCTTATCCACAAATCTTCAAGAAGCTATAATTTCACCAGCTATTTTTTCCACAGAAAATTTAGCTCTAAAAGCAAACGACCTAAGTTTTTACATTGAGAATCCGAAAATAAGAGCAGTTCTCATACTGTTACGCTTTTTATATCAAATTCCGTTGAATATAGGATATATTAAATAGGTAAAAATAAACTTATCACCATAACAATATAATAACGATATTGTTATGGTGATAAGTTTATTTTTACCTCAACAGTAGGTCCAACCAAATCACCATTAGGTATACCGTATATTTGTACATAATATAATATTAAAGTTTCATCCTTTTTAGGTTAATAATGCGTATGCGTTTTTATCCTTTTTAGGTTATTAATGCGTATGGATTCTTATTTATATTCATGAAAAATGTTCACGAAATTATAGGCTACTTTTTATCCCGGGAACGCGGGTGAATCCGCGGGGGACAGCTAGTTATATAGAGTTAAATTAAATCTTTTTCTTTGCTACCAGTCTTTGAATAAAAAGACAAGGCTGTTATTCAATGTATTTTTCGTCTTTACTCATGCTTGCATCCACATATTGAATGCGCCAGACGACATGAATATTTTTTACAAACTCGTCATAGGTACTAGGTATAATTAAACTACGTATCAATTTAATCTCGTAATAATGTTTCATTCATTGTTAACGTGGAAGCTTTTGGAGACCTCTTCTGTAGAAAATAAATGAGTTTCCTCTCACATTTTCATTATGTGGTTGGTACGAGAGCGTCGTCATATCGCGTGTCGCTGACAATAGGCTCGCGAGATAGCACAAAACATACTTTCAGACATTGATATTAATTATATTTTCACCAGCATATGCAGTTATGTCACTACGAAAACTCACGTATTCCTATCCTATTGTATTTTTATAACGAGATTGCAGCGTGAATTGTACCCGTAGTTGGAGCCAAAGTTGTATAATATTTACGTGTAGCACGTATGACTGTATTCCATTGTTCGCGAATAGGCTTTCATAAGCTCCATTCTTTGTTTATCTTAGCTGGTGTATTTGTACAGGCAGAGGATGGTTTATTGAGGAGACTCTGTTTATAAGAAGGAAGGAATTTCTCGTAGAAAATTATGTTATATGGAAATCGACTTTGTTGTTGGGTTCTTAAGGATAGTACCTACTCTAGCGTGTAGACTAATGACATCCACTGCGCTGACTTCTTGGCGCATAATTTTTACTTCACCGCAAATTTCTCCTTTTGACTTTGTACGTGGAACTATTCTACTTATTTTAAACCTTTCGATAAATGTGTCTTTATAACATTTGGCCGAATGCAGACGTATCGTGAAAGAAAATGAAACAAAAACTATAAATTACGCTGTCCATGGTAAAAATTTAATTGGTTCTCGGTGCTTAGCTCCAGACTTCAGAGCTATAAAACATAACATTTATGTGTTTCTGGTGTCGACAGTAGGTAGGTACTGGTTGTAGCTAGTGGTAGCGCAGCATCGTAAAACGGGATCGAAAGAGCAGGCAGCTGCAGACACCATTGCGCTTGAATTATTTGTTTCACACCGATGATATCTGACTTATGTAGACTGAGATCTTATGTAGACTTGATGAAATAAACAAGCTGTTTATTCTACCTGTTCACTAATACTGGGCTGCGCTGTGAACATAATTTTTTATACTATGTAGATAGGGTTTTTGATCGCAATTGCGCCGTGGTATTACGATTGAATTTGAAAATGGCAACTGTATCTGATAATATAAGAGATTGCAACGTCGCGAAAACGTTGTAACGTACCATAAATTAGGATTTTAGGCTGCACATCCACGAGGGATGTGCGTTGTAAGGGTTTTTTTAAGCACCAACAATAGAATCACTTCCTTGAGCAAACCTAGGTAAGCCCAGCCTTACTGTGTAATTCCAGTATCTGTTTGTTTTGTTTCTACTATATTTAGAGATAGACTTTTATCATTGCTTGTATATCTGGACATAATTAAAGTAATTTTGAAAATAATTCGCGCAATATTTTCAGTAATAAATAATATGATAAGCAGCGGATTTCAACGTAAGCTTTTTAACTGTTTCGACTTGTACTATCTGAAAGGAAAACATAATCCACTTGTCTCGAAATACAATTCTTATTTATTTTTAATAAACAATTCATACGTAAAATAAGATTTAGTTTCCATTGGATCCTCATTTATGTTATGTTTTACTGAATTTTACTTAAACTTTGTAAGCTCAGATGCATATGACTGAGTAGCTCTATAAAAATTGACGAACAAAAATGACATAAAAGTAATATTCAACGATCGCTTCATTACGTTAGCTATTAGACCCTCTCGCGTCGTGAGAAGTCGCTTAAGAGTTCCCCTCGTCGTCGTCACAGACACTTGATGCAAATTTAATTGCCAGGCCTGCGTCAGGTCTTAATTGAGCAAGTGTTTGCCGTAGGAATATTCTCTTGTTTATTTTATACACTAGGAAGTTAGACTAGACACTTATTATTCTAACTTTTTAGTTCTTCGTAACGACATAATAATGTTGAATGTTTAAAATATCTAGTGTTGTGTTTGTCTATGGTAAAAATGTTTCCGAAGATGGTAAGCGCACAAAGCCCATAGGGAACTGACTCTCAATTTTAGGTTCTGTTTCCCAGTTATAGTTTTACCTATTGATTTCTCGTATGTAATTATTCAGATTTTTTTTGAGTAAAAAATTCCCTTACTGCAATAGTTTAGTTATAGAATTATATTAAGTCTGTAGGTTGTAGCAAGGACTACCAAAGTTGTTAAGATAAATACGTGTCTTACGCAAGGTCAATACAAAATTACTGTATTCATCAAATATGAAAACTTGGTGAAACTCTCTCACGACTAATTCTCTCTCTCTGAAAAGAAGCTGTCTCGGTCTTTCAGCTGTAATCAAATTATTTATATTCCCGACGCATTATTTTACGTGTCAACGTTCATCGGGCGGCCGTGTAATTTCTACCGACACGTGTTATCAAATTTCCATTACATAAACCTCACCTAATATTCTACCTACGTCGTATTCTCTTAAAAACTTCACCGGACGTGCGGTTCTGTTTTCGTATTTATTACTGGGTATGTCTATCGCGATCTAATTTCGACGCTGTTGTGATGTTGTAGGGTCGGTTTGAGCTTGACAGGTGCAGGAGAAAAGTCTGAGGTGTCGTTTTGGGAGCTTACTCGGGTCGCGTTATTAGAGTCTTGTCCTTCTTTATTGGAATATACGAGGGGCTCGACGCTACCTCCCCCTCCCTCTCCTGTCGTTAAGAGGTTGTGGTGCGCGGGCTGGGGTTACACTGATAGCGGGTTGATGGGAAACGTATTTTCGCAATAAACTATGTACTTATAAGGTACCCTCGCTTTGATCGAATTTTGAAATGTGGTTTAATTTGAACACAATTACTTACAGATTGATTTTGTACACTCTTTATTGTGATAATATCTGAACCTGGAAATTCATTAATTTCACGTTAAACTTTTGTTAATCAAAACAAAGAAAACAGACTCTTACGGTAAAATACTTTTGTAACTTTTTGTAATAAAACGTTAAACCAGAACTCTGTCGCTGATATTGAGGACCTACCTTACTCAATTTTTGACGTGACGACGACATCGTCAACGTCAATCCAACTTGACAGGATTTCAGAGCACCGGAAGAATGAAAATAAGGCATACGAGGAATATTATGATATCGTCCGTATTGGGTACCGATTCTTTGGTTTACAAGCTAAACTAATTTAGCGTCTTCGAACAAAAAACAAGAAAAGGATTAGTTAGATTTACAGATTAGTCCAATTTCTCGTTGCAACGTATTAATCTTTATTGGCCACAAATATTTCCTAAGAAACTACATTAGCATAGACTAATTAGTTCTCAATGTTTTCTTTCCTCTTTTAATGTATTTTGTAATTAGTAAGAATTATTTAAGTGATCGAATTATCAATTATACTAGCTCCTTAGTGATTGTACGCGCATTCCCGCAGACTTAATATTTTCCAAAGATAAAAAATATAAGTTGCATAAACCAGTAGATGATCCTGTATCATATGTACCGAAAATGGAATAACACTTCACATTTGATTAATAGTAGGAAAAATCCCATTTAAACTTACTGGCAGTTGAACAAATAAAAGATCATATTAGTAAACAAATACGTTATTTTATCTCATTTAAATTCGTACTATTTGTAGATACTACGCATAAACCAGAGCTTTCGTAACCGCTACGAGAGTGCTACAAGGTTGCTACGAAGCACACGCTAGAGTATTTTATTTGCTCCTATTCGTCATGTAGATATTGATAAAGTTTCTGGTATTAGTAACATTTTCATGAAATAGTCGTATACTTATGTCAGTAATATACCTTGTAGGAATGTGTTGATGATTTCTTTTGTTATTAATCAGTAATTATACTACCATTCTTGTCGCAAATAACATGTTGATAACTTACGACCTATAACTGAGCTGCAATTAGCAAAAAACGAGATAAAATTTGAATTTCGCGCTCCAACCGAAGGTATCACCTTAATAGTAAGAAATATCACAAGTTAATTGAAGCATAAAATATTGACAACATCAAAAAACAATGCTTGAGTCCTTAAAAGTGCTTTTATTGTTTAAAAAATCTTACAAACAAGGTAACACGCTATGCTATTGGCGCCCAACGTCCCTCGTTGGGCGCCAATATCATTTTATTGTATAATACATTTGAACAGATATAAGTATCGTGGACTGAGTCCCTAGTGTTGCAAGTCTTCATTCATTATAGCCGGAGCGGCTAGCCAACTGACTGATGCTGGCTGGATGGTGCTGGTCACGTATTTGATGCTGTAAAACTCACCAACTGCAAGTAATACCAGAGCTCTAGGTGCTACTAACTGCCACGTTTTATAGTGAATGCTAACAGTTGTAAAATGTGTTACTACTTTATTTATTTAACTACATACTTTTGCTGGCGGGATTTTTAGTCTACAACTATATTGGTGACTTTGTATTGTGTTAAACTTGCTAAAAGTCCGATGTTAATATAGATAAATACTAAATAGTGGGTATGTGTGGCGTCTTCTCTATACGTAGTAATATACCTCAGTGCATTAAGATGGGTTTTTTGGAAACTTAACAATGTAATTTTACCCTTTTCAGATGTCTCCAGCGTAATCGAGTGTTCCTTTAACCACCACAGGTATGTGAAAAGCTTTTAGTAATATTAATAAATATTATTATACCATATACTTATAAATATGAACAAATGTGATCTAACTATGTATTCGACCGTAACATGAACAATATTAAGGTCAAAATTGAAAAAGCCTCTAAATCCTCTTAGGATATCACGGTGTCCCATTATTCGCTTTTTAGGTCCATTAAGTTGATTAATGTTTCATTATTTTGAGTGAGCCTTGAGCTTATATGGTAATTTTTTATGAACGTGTTGGATAATTCTGCCAATTGTGCGTTGGGTAGAAGGTCCTTTTTTATTTTTTTACGTCAGTAAAAAAAGATTTTACTGTTCAAAGGTCTGTTTTACATAATTCATTGTTGTCTTTCTACGTTTGACGCGTTTGAAGTTTACTTTTTGTGTGTAGAATTGGATTTAGTGTAGCTTTTATTTGCAAATGAACGTGAATATTTTTACATAAAATTTTGACTTACGTAATACTTTTTGCTGACTGTCAAACTCCGCTAATTAAATGATAAAATACTTTATGTCAGGACATATTCAAATTGATATCATTTGTATAAATCCTATAGGTTACGCCCAACAGGATATATATATTTCAGTAAACACCTTTTAAATCCATTCATTTTGATATTGCATACGATAGGTTTGGGAGAAAAAATAATTTAAACATACATTTTGGCGCCAAAAATCCGCCTGATCTAACTTGGCACTCCTACTAGGCTTACGACCCTCGCAGACGTTGTTCTGAACTCCGATCGTGTTCGACCTTATTAATTGTATTTACGGTCGGTGCTCGGGCCGAACCGGCTGGTTTACGACCGGTACGGTGCCGCTAGGGATGTACGAGTAGCTTACCAGTACTTACAGGTAATAGATCGGTTAAGTTATATTTACCGGTTTTTGTACCAATTGTAATGGACTATATTTTAATTGAATTAAAGAAAATAGTCAAACGTGCTTTAAGATGCTTTATTATTGATCATCAAAACATACTTACCTGATAAGTTGTTTACAAGTTAATTTCTGAAATACTTCTATTGTGACAAATAATATATCTATCTATCTATAATATGAAGACTTAGGTCTGTTAATTTAATTTTAGAAAATGTTTTAAGGAAATAAAAGTAGCGAACTTCATAAAGTGCCCAATCAATTAATCTCGGATATTGCAATTTATCGACTACTCAACTCACCTTTCAGGTGCAATTTCCTTCGTAGACAATTCGATTAGTCGGTAAAAGGGATCTATTAGCAAGTTTACCTAGTGCTAATGGACATAGATTTTGTATCTAAGGTTGTCTATGATCAATGTAAATGGTTAATCTCCATGGGAGTTCTGCCTAGAGCGTCTGTCAAAAATTGTTTCAGTCTAGTATGTCTGTCTGCCGAAGCATTTTAATACGTCTACGTATATATGTATGAAGGTTTTAAAACAGTGGGTGGTTCTTTTGTCTGGAAATTTAGTATCTAGATATTTAATTAAATTAGCTTTGGAATCTCCCATTAGCTAGCTAACTTTTTATCGAAAACTAGTAAAATTGACTCACTCTTTTGTTTGGTAAAGTTGAAATACAAAGGAAAAATTCTCAAGTTGCCAATTTTCGCAAGCAATCGCTAGTGTAAATAAACAACGCCGACATGGGTTCCCAGACAGTGCGTTTTGGATTCCGTTAATCCGATGGCCATGCGTCACGGACGCGTCAGCCGGGCGCCACGTCTCATGCTGTACTGAACCGACTCATCGCCTGTATAAACTTTTTAAAATGGGACAGGCAAGTGCACAAATTATTTAGGTCCTTGTAGCTTTGTTTTACATTTACAAACAGAAATCGATTTCATGGTTATAATACAGACAGTCTGGCTGGTCATACTGGCTTTTCATTATCTTCTACCTTATATCTTACTATCTTAAAATTACAAGAGTAGTCTCATATATTGATAAAGAAATCATCCCAACCAAATGTAATCCAAGTTCGTATATAAAACCTTATGGAATTGTAAATGCGTTTGTTGGTAAATTAGAATTTAATTCAATCGCCCTCACTTCACTACGCGAAGTAATATTGCCATGGCTTGCAATAATGCCTAAGCGGCGTATCTCAGATATAGTTCAAGGTTGGGTCGCTTGTGCGTTTTGTCGGTTTCATGTCGAATTCTTGTCGTAAGACCGTTATCATAACATTATTATGATGTCTGCACGGTAATGTAATGCGTACGATGGTATTTTTTGGTGAAGTTATTGCTTTTCCTTCGATTATTGGCAGTTCTTCAAGTATGTTTATGAGGTGGGTAATTCTTGCATGTGATTTTTTGGAAAGCGTCAAGGTCAGCTTGATCGTTAAAATTGTTTTTTTTCGCCCTTATTTACTGAAATAATATGAGGCTAAAAATGTATAACATCGTAAAAGTTGTTTTTTTTTATGTCAGAAGGTTGACAAGCAGGCAGGTGATCCACCTGATGGTAAGTGGTTACCGTCGCCTACCGCCATTTGCAATACCAGAGGTATTTGCTAATGTGTTGCCGGCCTGTTACAATGCCAAGAAGGCAACTGGCTCTCCATTGCAATTGCCGGAACACACCGGTACTTAGGTGCTTGACGACTGATTTTCAACTTGAGGGTGGTTGCCAGCCAGACAGGTACTACATAGTTCCCTACATGCTATGGTTTCCTCACGATGTTTTCCTTCATCAAAAGATTTTTAAGATAATAAAAATGTATAATCCTACAATTGTATGGGGAATAACCGTGGGCTTTTACAGCATTGCATAGTGCATCATAAACAATAGGTTTTCTTTGAAATAGTTCACGTTGCGTGTTACTAAACTCGAGGGGGTAGAGCAGTCGATGGCTCATGCTGATTGGCTGTCGTTCGCGACTCCGCGGCGCCAACCGCTATATTGTCTAAAACATTAGTATTGCCAGAGGATACTGGCTATTTGCTTTTGCTATTTAGGTCAATGTTTTTTAACCATTCTTCAATTGCCAAGTAAGATAAACCTATTTTTTTCACATCTTTCGCAAAAAGAACGTTGCTAAAGAATACTCTAACATAATTGTACCTTTAATTTTCTATTCATGCAACTGTATACCTAATTAACTGCTTGGTATTCGAATCTTTTATTTTCTTTTTTCGTGAACACCTACGCAATCTACCCTGATTGATAACTATGTGAGCTTGTCTATAAATTTATCGTTTCATAACGTCTGCAGATACGCCCACGTTATTTTCTCTTGCTCAAGGTGACCTTTTTTGTCGCTGTATTAAAACTCCTTCACCCATTTTGCATCGTCGCCAAACTTATGTATGTATCAGCTTTGAAATCTTTGGTACATTAAGGTCGAATACTGTTTATATGCTGCTAGTTTTTATAAAATATGATATTTAAAGTCTCGCAGCTTATTTAATGTAGGTATATTGTCTTCAACTTGCATTCGTTTACTGCTTTATTCTTGAGATAGATAAATTCACAAATAAAGTAAGCATTGTTTTAATATTTTCACACGTAAAGGAACTCTCTAGAAACAGAAAAGTTGGAATATGGACAAAACTAAATCATAAGCAAAATAAACAATAGGTACTAGCGTTAAATTCTCTTGCACTTGCAGTCACATTCTTAGTTGTTCCACTTATTGCTACGCTTGTTCTGAATGAATTAGTAAAGATAACTGCAATAACAGAGCCTCTACAAAACATTATCTGTTGATTGCCCCGAGCTCTCTTAGGGTATTAATACCAATGAGAGAATAAAACTGAGGTTCTAAGAATATTGTTTCATGTATACTTAATGTGTTAGTGAATCGATGCCGTTCTAAATATCAATTATAAGATGCACGACATCAGTATTTCCATGATATAATCTTATGCATCTTTTTAGGCTAAATAGGCATATAACTTGGAATCGACTTTTATGTATCTGTCTTTATGTATATAAAGTTCATTTCACTTAGCGGCGTAAGTTGTAGCTTAGGTTGCAACTTACATTGACGAACTAGTAAAGTACCTAAATCAATGTTAAAGATGCTCAAGGTAAGCCGCGAAATCAAAAAAAATATTTGGTGAGTTTCTTGCCGGAGTCTTCTTGGTTTAAGTGTATTCCAAACCGGTGGTAGAGTCTATTGTAACTGTTGAATTCATAAGTGCCTTATTAGGGCCTAAACTGAAACAATGAGTTTTGAGTTTGTCAATATGTGATTTGCGACAAGATATTGACTTATTAATAAAAAAAGGAATCAATCATCATCAATATCTATGATATTTGATTTATTTTCACGTAACTTTTTTCCTCAAATATATCAACATGAACAAAAAATTTTGAACGATTGACTACTTCTTTTCTCCCTGTAATTCTTTTTTTATGTGGTAAAACAGAACATTATAATTAATGAACGTTAAATATATACGATATTCAGTCAGTGACAAAATTTAACGAACGTTTTGAAACATTCCATCTTTAATCTACTCCCAGTAAGAGCTAAAATATTCACCTCCAGAAAAATATTGAGGGAAATATCTCAAGTAACTGAAGGTGCGTGTTCAGAATACACTCGGGATGCGTGCGTTACACTCGATTTATTGCTGTTATTCGGGAATTTGTGCTTTTTCTCTCTTGAGTTGATCTTTATACGGTTCTTTAAAGGAGCTCTACTACATTTGGACATTATGTCCACACTGTTATTTTGTGGCGAAGGACTATTCAGGGCTTCAATTGAGGCTGTCAGCGCAAAAGCGGCAAAAGCAAAAACTCTCAATTTTTCATATCCACAACAAAGTCTACAAATTCTTGTATGTAATATAAAATCTTGATAATGTTGCATGCAGTGAAATAACATTTCTAATGATAAACCCATCCATCATCTCGCGTAACAGATGTTTTTGTAACACTATAAAAGTATACTTACGATGTTGTTATTCCCGAAATCTGACAGCTTACAAAGTTCTTAGTGAAGTGTCAAAACTACTTTATAGATCAGCAAATTGAAGAAGTTTCTTCATTTATAATTTGTTTAGGTTCATATTTTTTAAGGAAAATTTTAGTTTTTAAATATTTGGCTTTTCACATCCATGACCATATTGAAGTGATATTTTCGATTTATTGGAACTACGCAGTAATTATGTGCTACGCAGCTACGATGCGAGGATGTGAAAGCTAAGCTACGAAACTATGTGACCGTTTCCACTTATGCTAAGCTATGAAGATACGCCGCCGCGAAGTAGCTATACGAGGAAGATGCGCAGCTCGAGCTATGCGATGCATCGACGGTAGGGAAAGTAGGTACGCGGAGCGGCCATCCATAGCATGCATCCATAATATGGATCAGTAGCAGTAGTAGTAGAACCTGTTTCCACCAGTGTTATGCTATGTAAACCGCTGAATATGATTGGTGGATATCAAACGCATCCATAGCAACGTACCATAGCACATCTCTGATGGAAAAGCACCCGAAAGCTTATCAAAGGCAATTCTCATTGAATTTATTGACCTATAGGTTTGAGAAAAGGAAAAACAAATCACTTTCTGGCAAATAGCTTGTTAAAATTATAAATAAACAATACCTATCGCTTAAGGTAAGGTTTCCTCCAAAAGCGGTGCCACCATGTAGCGACCGTAATACAGCGATGAATGACGTCACTAGAACGTTGTCTATGTTAACCAAATGGCGCGGTTTCCTAAAGAACGGTAATTGGCGGTGCCGCGTCATTCATCGCCGTATTACGGTTCGCTACATGATGGCACCGCTTTTGGAGGAAACCTTACCTTTAGACTGTAAAAACAAAACACCTTTTATTTTGAATTGTAGGTTTATAATAATTGGCACTTAAGTTCAGTAACGTCGCTATATAGGTACTTTCATGTTTATGTAGGTATAGCTTAATGCGATGTTTGGCAGATTGAGACCGAAATATGGCTCAGAAGTATTTTCTTTGTTTCACTTAACCTTTATGAAACAGGATTACTTACAGGGACTAGCTATTTATTAACCCCCGACGCAAAAACGACGGGGTGTTATAAGTTTGACGTGTCTCTGTGTGTTTGTGTGTGTGTGTCTGTCTGTGGCATCGTAGCTCCCGAACGCAGGAACCGATTTTGATTTTGTTTGAAAGGTATTTTAATCGAATTTATTTAAATCGCCGTTTGGAAATTATCACCCATTTCTAGTGGGTTTCGGGGGTTTCTTTAAATTTTTAATTAAGTTATAGTAATTTATATGAACCTATATACTATGTTACTTATAGTTCTAAAAAAGGTTATTTTAAAGAATTGTAAGTCAAATTACCTACGCTACGTATATTTTATTTCTCTTTGCGGTGTTGATAGGCACGAGCACGAGCAGAGGGCTTTAAAATGCCATTGGATTTCTACGGCCGTTAATTTTCGAAAACATTTAATCTAGTAATTAAAATTCCACCAAGAGATCAGACTTCAATCGAGGTTTCAATTGATGCGGGCGAATTTACATTCAAATACCATTGTGTTGATCTACCCTTGAATACAGTTTTGGCCATCATTTCCTTTTTTTTTTATTACCGCCGTAAATTATATGGGCTTTTGGTTGAATTATAGTGTGCCTTGAGCTTAATTTACATAGCGCTACTAAAACGTCTGGCGTAAAATGGTTTGGGATTTAAGGTAAATTATAACATACATACGAATTATGTATTGTCTGAAACTTAAATATAGTTAAAATAAGTATACGGTAAACGCATGTTTGTCAGCATTTTTTTATATGTAAATTGTATGTTGTATATTTTATTGCAAATAATTGTAAAATAAATATACTAGTATGGTATTACATATACTTTGAATACAGTATTCTTTGAAGTTAAAATTAATATATGTTTTCATTATCTTAATGGAATTTTGCATTCTAGAATAAATTATAATACCGTCTACCCTTTTATTATACATTTCGAACTGTATTTCTGTCTGACGTTCAGTCTGTACTAGACGTTCGCCTTTAAGTTTTCGCAGACATTAATTAACGTTATGTAGGTACCTACATATTTTGTGTACACCTAATTGAACTGGATATGTATTTTACTTTTTCGGTGTAAGAATCGATGAATTCAGTTTCTATATATTTGTTGTTCTTCTTAAACAGGCATTAAGACAAGGTTTTAAGACTCGAATTTAATATCTTAAAGGCTCTTGTGTACTGAAAAAAAAAACAAAACTAATGTTAATCGAATTAAATCTGTTAATTCATTACATCCGTCGTCGATCCGTCGACCAATCAACAGATCCGTCGACCAATCGCGTGCGAGCTTTCCACGCTGACGCATGCGCGCCCGTGGGCGGGCGGGTCGATACCGCTCGTGACGTCACGCCCGCTGACCAATGGCGCCGAGCCGTCGCACATCAATCGATGTGAATGATT
Organism: Tethea ocularis; assembly: GCA_963555595.1. NCBI lineage: Eukaryota > Metazoa > Arthropoda > Insecta > Lepidoptera > Drepanidae > Tethea > Tethea ocularis. Next base: position 3,311,293 of record OY741970.1, on the reverse strand, counting down.
CTGCTGTTTCCTCGTACTTTTATTTTGTTCGTTCACGCCATTGTTGTTTTTAAATGAGCCTTAGACAATTTTCACGGTCAAAATAAGAATTGGTCTTTAAGCTTAGTTTTTAGGTAAGAAAAGCTATTCATTTTCCTATACGTAAGGAAATAAGCTCTGCACTTATGTTATAACGAATGATTTTTCCATTCTCTACATGATATCATATAGCCGGTAAATCATTAAAAGCATGCACGCATATACCCAAGAGTACTCTACAAAATGCTGTAAAATGTAAAGAGAGAACAAATGTATATTTTATCTCGTGAATTATAATGTGTCGCTGATAAAAACCTTCGCCGAAGGGCCTTCAAGCTTTATGAATGCTGGAGGGCAGGCATTGTCACGGAGTACCCTCTTACCTACGGAAACATTAAATAAAACCTGTGAATATGCCGATTACAGCGTGCGAGGTGAGTTTTGGCATTACGGTTTAAGGCTGTCTTTGCTACAGGGTTCTTAAATTTTGTCGATGATACTTCAGAAAATGATGGTAGTGAAATTCCTTTTTAGTTTAGGACACACTTGCAGGTTGTGGGTGTTTTCTTTTTTTTTTTTTTTAAGTTACTCCCATGTTAAAATTGCTGGTCAAAGGATTGAGTGCTTTCACCGTTGCAAATATGTTACTAATTCAACTTATCATCGAGTATAGGTACGTACTTTTATATCGTACAAGCAGCTAGAATATTTCGGTCTTGGATTTCCTACCACGGTCCTTAGCACATAGGTCATGTCCTTTCTCTAAGACTCTTTGTAGGACTCTTTGTGTTACAGGTCATTGAAATGCTTTATCCAAAGTCACCAACGGGGAGTTATCGTTATCCCTGGTGCGAGAATTAAATGTGAAGAATGCTTTCTTGTTTCTTTACCTGCAAGAAATTAAAGTTTTAATTACAATCCACGAAACAAGGTGAAATGATGAATGACGCAGATGCCGTTATAACCATACAAATTTATTTTACGCCCATGGCGAAAATGGCAATTAGCAAATTTTTTTGGTATTATATCTTCAACTACGGACTTTGCAAAGTAAACTAATTATTTTGTAAATATACAGTAAGTACAAAAACAATTTTCATAAAATATTTCCGTCCTTTCCACTTATATTGAAATGGACAGAATTTTCTTTGAATTATAAAACATCTTGAAGAGAGTTTCGTGATGTGGGAAGTCTGAAAATTACAAAGTTCTGAGAGTACGGTATTGATTCACGGCCACAGTGGCGGTTTTAACGATAAATTTATTACTTTCAGTCTAATGGACTTCTTTCATTTCACTTGAAAAGTTGTAAAATTATGTTTAATTTCATTTACATGTATTTCAGTTGGATATCCATTTTCTGGTTCATGATTGTAATGCCCAAGATTATCATTAGAATCAAATCAATCTGACAATATTTGTAATTTGAGTTGGTATTAAGTTGGGACTAAGTGAACCAAAACTTTTAAGCCGACCTAATTATGATTTACTGGAATTTAACTCAACTTTTTAAGACTCCTAAATTTATATTTGAGACTTTATTCCATCTACGGAGAGCGCATTTAAGTGAATTAAAATTTATTTAATCCTGCTATAAATTATTTCGTTGCTTACAGTAGCGGCCCCTGTATTTTAATTAAATTAACGTCCTTGTTTTGGCTTGCCTTGACCGGAATTGCTTTAAGATGGCGCCTTGCATACATAATAGATCATTAATTGCTAATGTTGTTTATTGTCTAATTATGGTTTTATTTGAACATCGCTTAAGAATTACAATTCTTTTCGTTTGAACCATTCCAAGGAACTATGAAATACGTTGAATTAATTTTGTATATCTCCTTCCATGTCCAGACGTCTATATTCTGGAAGATTGCGTATTGAAAGTCCTAGTGACTGGAATTTGAGAGATTGTTTCATCTAGTACCTAGCCAGCTATCTTTTACATCTCTTTTTATTTAATCTGTAATCTAGTCCACAACCTTGCTTACAATCTACCAACATAATTACTTAACCAACGCAATTCCTGTGAGAATTTTCCTCCCTCCCGTCCCATAGCTTCAAGTAGTCCAAGTACTTGTGCGTATATGGGGAATATTCATACAATCACATTATTAATGCAAATGGATTATAATCCACTTACATGTTAATACCCGAGCTTTGTGCTACAAGTACATTCGGTTTGATAAATTAATACTCGTCAGCTGTCAGCGGCCGGCTTGCTCTCAGATGGTGACAAGGGGCTTTAGCATTAGCCTTTACTTCATTATGGTCTTAAATTACTCTAGAATATTCATGTTTTGGTGAGATACATTTTCCGCTAAATTGTTAACGTAATTTTGGCTTCTTGTCTAAGTTAAGCGAACAATTGATATCTTTTAGGTACGTCAATTTTCTTGAATTTGAGTAAGTATGTTCGTAAAATTCAATTGTGTTGTTTATGTTTCTTAGATTTTTAGTGGTTTATTGAATGAAAATCTACTCTTGTATCATTGTTGTGTATCGATAAAAAGGTAGGAGCATTCGATTTATTACTACTATTAATTTATAAGTTAAGTTAAGAAAACGACCATACGGCTGTATTGATGCCTGCCCCACAAAAATCTCTTCACATCCTTCTTGAAGAACCTATTGCTGTACTCCCGTGGGGAAACCACGGCGGGAAGCACTACTTGAAATGAGATTTCGATCCTAATCCGTCGATACGAAAATGAATGATGTTTATATTTAGAAATATCATTGAACTTTTCTAATTTATATAAATTAAACGAGTGTGTGGTTCTTCCTTACCAACTCGCAAGTCCAAAACCGGAATGTCTTGTTTTATTTCAAACATGGCTTCTAGCATGTTAAATGCTAATAATCCAAATGTCCACCTTTAAATGCGTTGTTAAGTTTGTTGTATCCCATTTTCTAGGTACATTTCATCATTAAGCTGTGTGGCGAGTGATCACAATGTCAGCCGGTTTGATGGATCGAGGTTTCAGCTATTATGTGCTGAAAGATCGATGGCTAGTTCCACTACTCCATTATTTGTTTGGTACGGTCAAATGTTTGGACCTTGTTTTCGTGATGTCTGTAGTTATACAGATAATTGCCAGAGGTGACAATCGATTGGAAATAATCGACGTGCTCATTACATATTTTGAAGACCATAATAACTTTTTTATACTATTATACCTAATGATACGCTGTTGGTAAAGATAAATGAGAAAATCTAAAAGTTGAATTTATTCTAAGGTATCTGTTAATCAGTGTATATAAATTCACAATTTTTGAATTCACACATAGAAAGTTGACTATGAGTAATGTAAGACTATAAAGCTATCGAGTAAGGTGTCTACATACATTTATCCTGAGGCTTTAAATCAAGAGCGTTGAAATTTTTCCAGGAAAAGTATTAATAGGAGTTATACCTGGATCGTGAATGCCAGTCGCTGAAGTTTCGGAATGTGCAGTTTTATCTTGGTCTTTAGTGAACTTACTTCCAACCGATTAAAAAAACTAGTGTTACTTATCGTTATATTTTTTTACTTGATAATTTGGTTACGCAACATCAAAAAGAGTAGAATCACCATAATATTTGATATTATTTTCATATATTGGGGTTATTATACCAATATCGATGCGACATGACAGAGTACTCAGCTCGGGATTTTTATTGTGCCCCAAATTCAGGTCTCGTAATGCGAGGGATGCATTACTCTTAATATTCGCCTAATACTCTGGGTAAGAGGTTTTTGCTTAAGCCAGTATTAAAATAGTTCATTTAAAACTGGTTGTAAAGTTATAGAGAATGACGTAAGTAACTCCCACTGTGTCGTAAAGTCGTAATTCACTCAGTTATACAAATAAAAATGGTTGTTGAGAAACTAGAAAAGTTCCTACAGACTTATAACTGACACAGAAAATGTTAATTGCCGTCTATTTTATGAAAAAAAAATATACCAAAGATGACTAGCTAAATATTTTTTAAGATACTCGCGATAACAAACATCCCACTAATATTATAAATGCTTGTGTGTTTGTATGTTTGTTTTGTTACTCAATCACGCGGTAATGGCTAAATGGTAATGGGATTGAGTGGATGGATAGATGAACTAAAACATAAGATAGTTATCCCCGCAAAGCATTAGATTAATCGAGAACACACCTAAAATGTCAAGACAGAAGTTAGCTAACCAGATAAATTGATGACGAATGGACAAAATCAGATGGTGTGACCTTTACGGGTCAGTCATCCTGAGAGCCTGTTAACTTCTAGGCCTACCTTTGTTAATAATCTCAGCTTCTTAGTTGTTGCCATGTTGGGTGTATGTTAGTCTATTCCGGCGGTTAAAAGAAAGAACCTATACAATATAGGTATGTAGGATAAGAGGAGAAAGGTTAATAAATGTCAGAGTGCTTGCGTGGGTATTGCGTATGACCTTATTTTAAATGAATGTACCTAACTACTGTTCCGTTTATTGGATATTGGAAATTTACAATTACGGAAATATTTTACGGACGGGTTGCAAAATCGGGGAAAACACCACGGTAAGATGAACCAAGACGTCCTTTACTTCGTCTCTTGTAAATCTTTATATAAAAAAATATTTAGTAAAATATGTTTTTTTTTTTTTTTACTCCTTGTATGTTTGTCTTTCGTCATATATAAAAAAAAGTTTTTTATTCTTACTTTTTATAGGCTTGTTTTTGTTATTATTCAGTTCTCACCACGTGGTAATGTGACCAAAGGTGGTAACCACAGAAAACCTAGAATAGAAACGGCTCTCAAATACAGCTGTTGGAATACACCTCTTAAAAGTAAAGTCTTGAACTATGTAGATATTATGTATAGTTTGTTATAATATGATGTTAACATTATTTTAATAATTTGTATTGTGTTATCCATAGATTATAATTTTTTTACTATCATAAAAATGAAATATTTTCTTGATTTATTTATAACTAGTTTGCCCGACAGACGTTGTCCTGCACTGAGAAAAAAAATGGGACCTAACTACCCCTAACTGCTCCTAGCCAATACCTACCTACCTACCTCCATAATCATATACCCAAAAAAAAAATGCTTTTACTGTTAGTTTTCTATGCCGCTGTGAATAATTAAATTGAGCAAGCAAAGACAGTTCAATGACATTTCCATCGAAATAAAATATGTCTTTACAAATGTATCGGAATGTCTGTAGATGTCAGATGGGTTCATGACATTCAAAATCGAGACGTATTTTCACGTTTTTTAATACGGTATTCAATTATTTCGCATCCAGTTTATTTTTAAATTGAATTTAGTTGTAGACAGACGAGTAAGGTTCGTGGATAGTAACTTTATACGTGTAGCGTGATTGGTCAAGTTATTTGCTTAGTTATATAAGCTATCCAAGCGATGTTGCAAATATTTGTGCATCATAGGCCACATAGGGGATAGTTTGTGTTCGGAACTTTATCATACACTAGCTGACCCGGCAGACGTTGTCCTGCCCTGAGAACAAAAATAAAACTGGGACCTACAAACCTATCCCTACCTACTCCTATCTACCTCTACCTGCCACTACCTACCCCTACCTACCTTACCTACCTACCCTACCTACCTACCCTACCTACCTACCCTATCTACCTACCCTACCTACCTACCCTACCTACCTACCCTACCTACCTACCCTACCTACCCTACCTACCTACCCTACCTACCTACCCTACCTACCTACCCTACCTACCTACCCTACCTACCTACCCTACCTACCTACCCTACCTACCTACCCTACCTACCTACCCTACCTACCTACCCTACCTACCTACCTACCCTACCTACCCTACCTACCCTACCTACCCTACCTACCCTACCTACCCTACCTACCCTACCTACCCTACCTACCCTACCTACCCTACCTACCCTACCTACCCTACCTACCCTACCTACCCTACCTACCCTACCTACCCTACCTACCCTACCTACCTACCCTACCTACCTACCCTACCTACCTACCCTACCTACCCCTACCTATCTACCTACCTCTACCTGCCACTACCTACCCCTACCTACCTTACCTACCCTACCTACCTACCCTACCTACCCCTACCTATCCTATGTCCTTCTCCTGGCTCTAAACTACCTCCCTGCCAATTTTCAGCTAAATCGGTTCAGCCGTTCTTGAGTTATAAGTGGAGTAACTAACACGACTTTCTTTTATATATATATATAGATTACATTGACTCCCCCCCCGTACCCCAGTGACGCTTACATGGAGCCTACATCGCATGCTGGCTAGCTGAGCGCGGTGAGCGACAACCACGCGACTTTTTTCTAATACTTGCATTTTTAAACTCGTGATATCTTCCGAATGAAATGTCCGAATTGAATAATTCAAAAAGTTATAAAAAGGTATTAAAGCCGTCTTGAATATAAAGTAATTTATTTTGATGAGGATTAATACCAAGGTACAAATGAAGAGCCTTTTCAAGAGGCGGCATATATAAATTAATATTTTAGAATAAAAAACTGCTTACTGTGACATAACTATAATATTTAGACATATGCTGTCGCGACACTTTTTGTAGATAATGATGAGTTCTGCAAAGTCGTAGTAAATGATTTTGTTCTATCATCAATAGTTTTCGCAGCGCACGCCACGTAAGGAATTTTTCAGGTCATTTTTTTACACCTTATGTTACATTATTGGAGTTTTAGTAAGGATCCCTAATTTTTTTTTAAATATAATATAGCCTATGTTACTCGGGGATAATGTAGCTTTCCAAAGGTGAAAGAATTTTTGAAATCGGTCCAGTAGTTTCGGAGCCTATTCATTACAAACAAACAAACAAACAAATCTTTCCTCTTTATAATATTAGTATAGATGATACTATAGCGATGCACAAATATTTGCAGAATTGATATAGCATCGTAGAATATAGTTCGCCTAGTAATATCACGAATAGAATTATGTATTTTGTATTCTCACATTATTTATACCATTTTACTGCGAGCACTTTTAATAGGAGAAGGTTATAATGATTTGGAATGATTTTGACATGATCTCAGTTTTAAGTGTATTCCGAAGATCGCGCTTAAATTCACATTGAAATAAGCTATCGGACTAATTTGACAGGACATTTTTTCTATCCCATATGTTTTTTGTTAGAAAGAGATATAGAGAAATTCTATTTGTTTAGTTTGTAATGAACAGAATCGGGGCATTCGGGACCCTTATTATATTATTTCCATTTATGGTACCTATACTCAAAATATGTTACATATTAATAACGATGTTGTATGATTGCTTGTGGTCGAAGGAAAACTTATAAATGCAAACGAGTCTAAAATTACATTTTCTTAGTAAGAAACGACCCACAACAGTCACAGTGTTTTACCAACTTATTGTTACTTCCACAATAAAGTCAGTTATTTTCACCCGTAAACGTAAAAATATTATTACCTTTATGTTTTCACCACGTAAGCTCGAGACGTTACGTAAACACGCTTTCGTCATGGCATATATTTACATAGTTGATTCATTTTCATACATAAACATTGTTAGGACCTAATATCAAATTATTCCATACCGTGAGCGTTTCCAATAAAATCTTTTAACGGTTTTGGGCTGGTAATGAAACGCTAGACGTTCCTAAAGCAATCTATTCTGTTGGAGACATTTCACAAAGTTCGCAAACCCGCCCACGCATCTAGCATTCATCGCATTTTATTTTATTGGTAGGCTTTATAATATTGCGGGGTCTCCCACGCAAGTGCTAATGATTCAAAGACAATGGAATTTGGAGGGGAGATGTTTCGTAGCTGTGTAATAAGCTCGTAGCCATCTCGTAGCATGTGCTACATTGTGCGTAGATGCTCTACGAAAATGCGTAGTGCTCACAGATGTTAGGGTTGTCATTCTGAAACGAAAGTTATTGTGTTATCTTGACATAATAATTATTTTTAATTTCTAGTGATTTAAAAAATCTATTATTTCATAATGATATAAATATTATGTTTATATTCTAGCTGTTAAGCGTCATATTTTTTTATTTATACAAACATCAAGTTAAACGTAGCGGCCTAACGCATAGTGATCGAATACGTCATCCGTAGAAGTTACTGAAGAAAAAATAAAAAAGCCTTTTCCACCTGAAATACAATGAAACTGAATATACATTACCTCCTTTATATTATTCTATTTCTAGAGTGTGTTCCATACATTCTTTCGTCGCCCCCATGCGAGGTTCCATACTCCAGACAGTGACGTTTATTGATTGCGGCCCGATGCTTTGACCTTTGCCCTACGCTCATCTCCGCTAACCTCTTCAGGAGGTATTGTGTAACCTACTTTAAGTATATTCTGTTTAAGACAAGCTTATTGTTTAAGACTTAAGGTAAGTGGTTAACTGTTGAGTACGCCCACCTTCTGTCTACTATAAATAAACTAAGCCTGAATTGTGATCGTATGTGTCTGGATTTCATTCAAGAAAATCCTATCGCAACTTTTCAGCGATATTTATGTTGGTACTTAAATGTACCCTTAGTTTATTTTGTGTTTACTAGGTACCTACCTACAACAACAGCTTTTGTATGCTTAAATCAATAATCCTACTAATTATATGAATTCGAAAGTTTGTGTGTGTAAGTGTGTTTGTGGGGCTTTAGTCATTTAGACCCATATCGAAAGACCCGCGGGTCTAAAAGCCTATGTTACCACTCAGCTTCGTGACGGCTGATTTGATTGAAATTTAGACCATATAATAGATCATAACTTTGAATAACATATATTAGTTAGTATTTAGTAATAAAGGTTTGGTAAGTAATTATGAAATATGGATTTATATTTGGAACTAGATTCTTGCCTCGTGGTTTTGCCCACGTACTTGAGGGATGACGCTATCACGGGATAAAAAAAAAGTGTAAGGCGTCATTGGGGCTTCTCATTTAAGATACTTCTGTGTTTCATATGCCGCTTTTTAAATGTCTTAAAAAATTTTGGATGATTTCTGATCGTCTCATTTCTATCCGATAAGTTGAGAACTAAAATAAAGTAGAAAGGTAATTGTGGTTACAGGATAACATATATATGTCTGTATGTTTACGGTGTCTGTGTGTATAAGAAAGATTATGTTAGATTATTATGACGAAGGCTTGACACATTTACAACGAAAAAAAAAAAGATCTTATACGGCTCTCTCCTAGTAATGTCATGTGGACAATGCCCAATCTAATCAAATACAACCTTTAAATAAACGATACAAAAAGCTTAAATGGCGGGTGAACCCTTGTATGTACTGCAAATTGTTTCCAAATTACAAATTTAAAGTACTGCAAAGTGATCATAAAAGTTAATAGCGCTGGCTGATTCTTTAATCCAATAATATTGAGAACTGTTATTGGTGTTCGAGTGTATTTAATTATTTCTTTACTTGCCTTCAGGTAAGAATTTAACTGTCTATAATCAGAATATAATAGTAGTGTAAGCATCATCATCATCATATCAGCCGAAAGACGTCCAGCGGGAAGCCGCTGGATGTGGGTAGCGCTAGACCGGCCATCGTGGAGATCCTTGGGGGAGTCCTTTGACAAGTTGTGTAATAAAACAATAAAACTCGTACAAAGTCCTCCCCCTCCCCCGGTAACGCCCTGAGCCGAGGTTCGTACCCCATTCGGGGGTGCCATCAGGCGTTGTTACCTAAATATTATACCCGGCTGAGAGCCCTCTGCGCTCGCCGATTTGTCCGGTAAGGTTATTGCAGCCATCTGAGGCTACCAACGTAGTCCTTAAAAAAAAAAAAAAACATAATAAATATTTTTATTGCCAGAAAAGATTTTCAATTTACACAATATATAAATTAATGAAAACAGTGTAGAGTAATTTGTCACAAGTTACTGGTGCAAACTAAACATGAAAACATTCTTGTATTTTGAGACTTTGAAATATACATTGAGAATTTGAAATGACACAAAAATATACAACGCAATGACATGAAAATATGGGTATTAAAATAAATTACAGCTATAAAACATTTCCATATCATACAAGTGTTTGTACATTTAAATTACCTTTCAAGGGAATCGAATCGGGAAATGTGGAAAATGATTAACTGTCAAACATAAAGGAAATGTGCATGAGTCCTGTTCCTATGTTAGAAATTGTTCGCGTGTCAGAGTGGGCTAAATTTTGATGGTTATTCTCATAGGTCGTTGAACTTTATTAATCTGTTCGTAGCCACTATCTATCCATTATCTTGCTATTGGCTTTGCTCCCATTATTATTAAAATACTCCCTAAGGATCGGTTTACTATGATTTAGGCTTGAAAAGATCGTTCACCTCCAATTAAACGTATCTATTTAAACTTTGTTTTCTTAATAGCGTCGTTAATTTAGTAAAAACGTAATTAAGAAAATCCTACGTAATTCATCCAAATCTTTAGTCAGCGGGTATTTACTTTATAGGTACCCTTTTAGTCTATGCTTTGTCCTTCTTTACCTTGTATAAATGTACAGAATACCTAGTAGGCTACGTTCCACGAGGCAATAAATTTATAGTAATATTGCATGTACATACGGCTACCGATCAAGCTACACACTGCGGCACCTTATACGGTTGTAATAGGAGCTATATTGCAACAAAAGTACATATCATATTTAAAAAAATATATGTTGTATAGTCTGTCCGCGAGTGTCAGTGAGAGAAAAACGAGAGCATGAGTTCATGCGAGATCGATATTCTACCATAGCTTCTAGCATAGCTGAGTCTGAATTGATATTTTGTTAGTTCTTTAGCTTGATTTAGTAAATATCACTTAACTTACATTTATATGTAGGTAAATATCATACTATAATGTTCTCTAAATGATAACGTTTAAAAATGTAATTACTAAAGCATTATATTAAACTAGCGACCCGCTCCGGCTTCGCACGGTTTTTCTCGGCTTTTCTGTACCATAATATGCATGTATTAAACATATATACCTTGAATCACTCTATCTATTGCTAAAAGTGCATTAAAATCCGTTGAGTAGTTTAAAAGATCTAAGCGAACAGACAGCGGATAGGACTTCCTATACTATGTAAAGATAGTAAAAAATCAAGCTCGGAATAACAGTACCTACTGTTCAAATTACGGGACAACCTAGGTATGTGCGTATAAATAAGATTAAAACTACAAAAAACAATAGATACCTAAAGACATAAGGTTAAAGTTAGTTTAATATTACATTACACTATAACTTACCCCCTAAGATATAAGTAGGTACAGTATGACACAACTTAGATGTAGCATCGGCAAATCGTTTTCGTACACTTCACTTCCGATTTACACAACTAATAAAAATCATTCATTATCGCGCCATTCAACGTTCAACAAGATCATTTTCGCCGATCATTTTTTAACACATGAGTAATGTTGTAGGCGCACTCTTTTCGGGAACGATCGATTTTACGAATTTTGCCGATGCTTCATCTAAGTTGTGTCATACTATAGTATGCTCAGTTCAGTTTTACTTGCTACACGACTTACACGGTTAGCAATGCAAATTTTCCCCATCGACTTAGTATTTGCCTTGGTATTTGCATGGAAACTCTTCATCCTGCATACTGATTGCTGGTATGGAGTTATCGTAGTACCAGCGTCAGTTCAACATTAGCTTCGTATAATACATGAAGAAGTTGTTGCATTTGCTTTGTAACTTCATTTATGTATTCACTAGCTAGTTGCCTTCTCGGCACAGTAACAGGTCGGCAACACATTGGCAATACCTCTGGTATTGTAAATGGCGATAGGCGACGGTAACCACTTACCATCAGGTGGACCGCCTGCTTGTCAACCTGTAAAAAATCAAAAATAAAGCTTTCCGCCGCGCGATTTCATCCGCGATCTCCTATTTTACGTCCTTAGGAGTTGAATTTTCAAAAATCTTGCCTACGTCATAACTATCTGTGTGCTGTGATAGTTCAGTCAGTCAAGTTTTTCTTTTGTGTAAACTAAAAACACGCAGAACATGTTTCTTAGATGGAGCTAAACCATTTTTTCTAATATTCAACACATTTACTAAGACATTAGCAGCACATTAGTAAATGTGAGAATTCGCTCTGATCGTTAACATGATGTTGCAAAGTCCTAGAGAGCATTAAGTGTTTCCTGAAGGCTCCGCATCTATCAGTTTTTAATGCTCTCTCAGGAGGAGGTGACTTCCTCAGTGTTTGATCATATGCTAGAACACAGACAAGAAGGTCCGTCATCCTTTGACACGGCCATCGCAACAGTGTTAAATATTAAAATATTCATGAGCAAGCCTCGAAACGTCTGCCGACTGGAGCCAACGCTGTAAACATACTAGAAATATGTACCCTTATATACAGACATGTCTCTGCAATGTACTTCTTATTATCATGAATACGAAATTCCACTTATTTTAGTAGTAATAGTAATGAGGTTTTTTATGTTCTATCAAATTATATTGTTTAGATAAATATTTAAAAAAAATGACAAATGTACACGAAACACTTTATACGTTCTCATTTTTATTGAAAAAATATTTTTATGCTCCATAATATTCTGTTTATTATGAAACTATAGTCTAAATTATTTATTGAACAGCGACACAATTATAGTACTAAACAGCTGTAGCAAAAGTATTAAATTAATTTGATGCTAAGAGTGTTAGAGACTTGGAGCTCACTGAATGTTCACAGTAATACTCGACACTATAATATAAACATTCTCAGGCAGTTGCCACCGTGTTTGGGTACATGGACGCAATCCGGCAGTCTACTGAGGAACAACGAAATTAGTCCTTAATTGAGCCAGCCGACGAGTTTGTTTCTAATTAAGATCTCTATTTGCAAATTGAGCAGACACAGCAATGATACCTTCAATTCCTTTCTGTTTACTTTATTGTCTACGTGGATTACAAATTTGATTTCATTTTATTTATGTCGAAATATTGTAATTTTAAGAAATCTTGCTTACAAAAGTTTACGCTCTTAATCTCTAGTTTGCGAAATTGGTCTAACGGAATTTTCGGAATATTGGTTTGTTTGTTTAGGTATGTCTGTAGTTGGTATTATTTACTGATATATTCCTTGGAGATAGATCTTATTGTGCTTTATATTTGAGTTTGGTATTGTTGGGGTTTGTTGGTTTAGGTGAAGATTCGAGTGCTTAAAATTGTGGCTAATGCAGTCACGTATTTAATCACTTATTCTTATTGGGAAAATTTCTAGAGACGTGCAATTTAGTAAAGGAATCGTTAATAAAAAAATGTGTACATAATTTCAATCGCTTAGTTAAAAAAAAATATTGATTTTATCGCAATTTTTATTTCGACTGTTAGAACTACTGATAATAGGTACCATATATTTGAAACAGCTTGTGCTTAATCTTAATCTATCTATTGAAAGACTAGCTGCGCAGAATATCATAGATAGCTTTGTAATTCTTATGGGGATTGTCTAAAGCTTTAACTATAACTAGTTAATTCCGAACTAACATGCTAAGGTGAAGTTCTACTTGTGTACAGAATTTCAAGAAAACAGGTTGCAATCCCCTAGGCAAAAACTTTGTAACTAACAGTCCCTATCTCCTGATTAGATTTACTGTTTGCCATGTTTGTCTGCCGGGGCAATAGTTTAGGCCCCTTTGGGGGCACACAACTGTATTATTATTTTAGTTTAATTGTATTTATTTATCTTTGGCTGGAACGTAATTTACCTGAACTATAATAAATTTGTCTGAAATTTATGATATAATTATATTTTATTCGTGATGTTGAAAGAATAAGATTATAAGAGTCCATCAGAGCTAAATATACAAGAGCACATTTTAGTATTATTGTACCTTCAGTTCTTAATTCCTTGAGGCACTACTTAATAATGTCGAATATTCATGATACCAGGAAAGCTAAAAGTATTTTATAATAAGAAATTTCTATTTAAGAATTCTTGTTTCATAACGTAGCTTCCCCATCGGAATTGAAAAGGGTAGGTATTGTGCCGAGTTGTACTTCAATTTCATTGCAATATTTGTAGGGGATCCCTTGGGGCCGCAAGCTTTCCAGTCAGATGTGTATAAAACCTAATTAGATAGAAACAATTGAAAAAAAAAAGAAAAACTATATCCTAAAAAGTACTAGTTGTCCTCCCGGGTTTTATCCCGTTCCGTTAAATTTCATAACGATTACACTTTCACATTTATAATCTTAGTTAGGATTATTACTAAAAATAATTTTAAACTCTGTTTGTTACCTTTTCACCCCTAAACCATTTAACCGATCACGATGAAATTTGGCACGCAGATAGTCTATGATATGGAGGAGGACACAGATTACTTTTTATCCCGGGAACGCGGGTGAAACCGCGGGGGACAGCTAGTATTAAATATCTAAGAAAATATATTAGGTACCTCATAAGGCAACGTTTTTTGTTTTCATGTCCGAGAGAAAAATGGAAATATTGCGTATAAAATAGGTCAAATATCCGTAAAATTAAGGGTTCGGTCCCGTAACATGTCGGCCGATACGTGTTACGGCAGCATTCAACTAATATTTATTTTATGCCTGAACATTTTCTTTCGCAACAACGCAACGCTATCACAAAGTAAAGACCATCCGCTATTTTGTATGGAACATGTTGCCATGTGTTAGACATTAGTGTCGTTAAAATTGAACTAAACGCCAAATTTTAATTCTCGGCTAATGGACGAACGTTCTGAAATAACTAATAAGGAATGCAACTCCCCTAACTTTATTGAAATACTTATTTTCATTCTTAACTGGAATTTGCTAGTGACCAGTAAGCATTCAAAATCTTAGATAGGTATTTAATTAAATTAAAGGGCGGAAATTCTCTACTGAATTTGAAATCTGGAACCATGGGACTGGGTTCTTTCGATATCAGTCTGTCATTCATAGCTCATTGCATAACTTTAAAATCTCATATAAAATTATATAATATGTATACAAGTATTATTTTTATCGCAAATGGGTCTCGCGTGATACTATACCTTAAGCTTAAGTGAGGGATTAAGATTGAGAGGTCCCACGCCAACCTCATTTACGCCCCAAACACATCTTGTGGCCTGTTTTCGTAACAGTTTATTTCCTTCGTGTCTAGATCGTGTATAATTTAATTTTATTAGCCATTATCATAATTTATTTGTACGTTGTCTAACGTTACAGGTGAATATTTCAATTTGAACTTAAGCGTGGGATCATTATTAATCAAGTTTCAGGCAATTTTAGCTCCTATTTTCATAATATACGCAATTCAATTAAGTAATGGTATAAATTATTGCATGAGTAGATAAATGGTTTATTTGCTCTCTACTTTCTTTATCTTTTATTTCAACATGGAATCTTCTGAAATATATTGATGAAATTCCTACTCCATACCTTTTTAGAAAATGATGGAAAGGCTTCGATTTTCCGAGAATTATAATAACCTTTAATTCATTAGAGTAATTTAAATAACTCGAACTTTTCTTGTTATCCACGACATCTTGATGACAATGTAAATCGGTATTAACATGTTTTTATCAAATTGGCCATGTTTAAGTAGGAGCATGCATACCACACCTTACTTACCATTTCTAACTTATGTAGTACCTACTTTTAATTTGAAAATGACAAATTCTACGAATCGTGAAATAAACAATTTAATCATTAAAAATAAATATTACTACATATCTTGCGGAACGACCACAAATCGTTGCAAGTCACTCACACAAGGTGTAAAGGTGTACACCAAATATTTTGTACAATTCTTGCCGTTAGAGGCCGCTTTACTGCACTGTGCGTTCTCAAGAAAAACTCTAGGTATGATTTATGCAAGTCTACCCTGGTAACATTAAGTTGTGAATATACAACAGTGTAATAACGGTATTCCAATCAACCATGGGACTTTTGTGGGTATTTTCGCAAATAAAATAAATAAATAAATAAAACTGTTCATTCAATAGGGACGGTGACCCGAAGTGGGTTCGGGGTCTTTCATAAACCTCTTTTATTGATACGTTATGTTGTAATGCCTACTCAAACGGCAATTCATCGGCACTTTTCCTAATACGGAGACAGTAATATGACTACTGCTGTTGTTTATGTGATTTTCTATGTTATTAAAAATTTCCAAAATGGTAAAAAAAATTAAGTGACCTGTTTATTGTAAATAAAATTTTACTCTATACATTAAAGAAAGGGAAAAAATCTTTTTGGGTATTTGTAAAAATCTTATATCCGAACAAATTGTTATTCTAATTGATTGTCTTATTATTTGGGCATCTTAATCGATGGTCATATCCCCAGAAATGTTGTAGGAGCGCTGGGCATATAAAATATAAAGGCGGCCATAATTACCTAATCCACCGATATCTTGGTGCGCGACGATGATAAGAGACCCGACGGAATGACTTTAGTGCCCTGGAAGTTGGGACGACCATTGGTTTGGGATGCTACATGCGTCGATACCTTGGCTCCGTCTCACCTTCCAGACACTTCAGTCATGGCCGGTGCTGCTGCTGCCTAGCAAGAATGTCTGAAGCGCCGCAATTATGCATCTATAGGCAATGGATACATTTTTGTGGCGTTTGGTGTAGAAACACTGGCGCCGTGGGGCCCGGATGCCCTTTTATTGTTTAAAGAGGTCTCCCGGCGCCTTATTGAGACCTCCCGTGACAGGAAGTGGTGGTGTCTATCTAGGACAGCGGATCAGCATTGCCATTCAACGTGGCAATGCCGCCAGTCTTCTTGGCACTTTCACTCAGTGATCTGGCACAACTTTTTTACTGGAAATATTTTGTATTTTGTAAATAGGGTTAGAATATTATTTTAATTTTTAGTTTTTGTAAATATTTAATTAATTGATAAATGATTGGATACTTTGTGATCAATAATTTATATAATATTTACAGATCGCTTCTGTAATGCTCAGTTAATTTCAAATAGTTACATTTAGTGGAAAAATTAGTTAACGCTTTTGGACGCCTGCGTGGTTATCTTTTAATCAAGACCTAACTCCGGGATATTATCAGATATTAATGAACTAATTATTAATACTTTGCTTCCAAATACATTTTTACAAACGATGCAGTACAATGACACGAATAATCAATCCCCAAAAACAACCATATTTATACATTGAATGTTTTTTATCTTTTTGTTTGTCAAGGTTTTATGTACGTAATTGATTTATTTTGATGACTTTTCAATGCTCTCGATTTGAGAGTGTACCCATTACATATATCTCGATGTGTAGAGAGTAGAGACCAATCAATACGTGGTTATTGCGTCACCGCGCTATGTTCTGTCTTATGGAATAAGTGCGTAGTTTGTCTAGTGGCGTGTCCTCCCTTGACCCATCATGTTTTCGGCAGAAATACGATTTGTCTCTTTGCTCCGTGAAGGGAAGTAAAGCTGCGTTCCTCCAATTCATATGATTGAAGATTTGATTTTGAATCCTATTAGTTATTTGTAACTTATTATGGGTTTCTAATTGCTTTTTTATTTCTTAATGTATAATGTGTGGAATGAGTAACTTATATATCCAGGTATTTTATTCCTAAACATAATCTACATTTTCTCGTCCAAAATGCAAAGCGAATGTTCGATCACGTTGATTATTGTTGGGGCATTGCAACCAAAGCACGTGCACAGAATAAATCTGGATTGGAACCTGTTTTCATCAAGTTCCAAGCCAGATTCATTCGCCCCTTTCATTTCGTTTGCATTTCAACCTACCTACGTAATTTCTTTCGAGTATATTATACGTCACCGATATAAAATTTGTGTCTGTTCTAACTTCTTAGGTGAGCTCATCTAAGTATTTTAGCAAACAGCTTTGTGGGAGTGCAGAGGTTACGGAGATTGCGGCGAGCCTTTGAACTAATGGTATTACTACGCCAAGGTGATCACCTACCTTTCCCTTTTATGTGATAAGTAGTGACGTCACCCAAAAATATAGGTACATAGTTTAATATATAATAGTTATTAAGTATAGGTAGATTTAAATGTGCTTCGGGAACTATCGGTACATTTGAAACGGTCAGGTTTGGTTTGTGTTATTTGCGGTGTAGGGTGCGCGTCAGTGGGTTCGCGCATCCCACAGTTAGATCGAAGGCGCGGGGGCGAGGCACCGCGCATGCTCCACGGCGGCCGCTCCGCCGACTCCGCTGCCGGGCCGCAGTCGCACCGCGCACCCATAACCGACGCGCCATGTCGGCCGACGCTGCAACCTGACGGAGCACCCAGCTCTTGGAAAAACAAACGTTGTGAAAACGCGAGTCGATTCCTCGCCCTCGAACGCAATCGCACGGAGTTTCGGGTAAGTCCGTAGCGGATCGCTCGATCACACCGCAACGAGCTGCGGCGTCGAGTGCAGTGTCCAAGGTTAAAGGCTTGATGTGCTTTTCCCGGATACCGATCTGCGATCTCTTAAGTGGGGGTCGTAGAGGGCGCTAGTGTGCGCGGTGAGTCATCTCTGCGACACGTTTTTTTCATGGCCGCTCCTGCGATCTCGCGTATTTTCCTAGGTGTCCCGGCGGGGGCTGGGATGATATAAATTGCAGTGTACGTTACGTAAGTGCGTTCGGAGTGCAGCGGCCGTGGTGGCCGACACTTTCGATATACTCGGTGCGCACTCGAGCGCGACGGATCAAAGCACGCGAGGATCGTTTTCAGGAAAACATTCACCATTTTGTTCGCGAACCTTGTGGAGGCGACTGTGAATTTGGTGCTCCTAGCCGTCAGTCATGTTATCGTACGATATTATTGTGCGGTCTAACAAATCTTACGCGATTGAGACACTTGTGTGAAATATTTGTTGGTTTGTGAAAGTGGTTATTTGATCGAATTGCCTGGAAAATATTGAGTGCGACCGTTTCAAATTACATAATATTTGAGGCTTCGTGGATAGTGTAGGTATTGAAAGAATTTTGAATATAGATCTTTTCAAGATATTGTTGTTATTAAATAGTGATAAAGGTACAAAATATAATTAACTAAGGCGTTAGTTTATGAAACTCTAAGCATAAATAGTTTACATACAAAGAATATAGATGGCTACAATACTTAATTGAAATTCCTTTTGACACTATTGATTATGTTTGCCATACGTTTCTTATAAACATTATTACAGATTAAGTAGGTTTAGAATAATTGTGACACACGATATATGTATATTTTTTACATTTGATGATGATAATTAAATGTACATTATTTTGAAACCAATAATCCAATACCATCTAAAAATAATGTTCTTCTGAAACCAAATAAATATGCACCAATCTGCATTTTGACACAATACCCTACTTAGTGCGTCGTAGTTAGGTAAAAAGTGAATCAGCTGTAGTGTAGGGCACGCACGCGCAACGCTCTCCGCGCATGCGCCACCGAAGCGTAACGTTGGTAAATTAAACGGTAGTTTGGCCAGCGGTTCTCTTGCGTCTTGTAAAAAATGTACCGCTATAATATCTATTATCATCTAAATTGAATACGGCCGAAAAAATGTTTACTACTAATGAAAAAAGATTTTTATTTCTTTGTTTCAACTATTAATTTCAAAAATTACAGTTACAGAATAATAAAAATGAATCGTAAAAATGTTGGCAGGTAGATACATCATTATTGTCTTATTCTTTCAAATGTCTATAAACACCATTACAAAAAGCATATTCGCATTAATTATTAGTGTTGTTACCAAGGAGATTGACAATGTGATGACGATCTTTTACAAACCCCAGGGAGTCTACCCGTATCTTTGGTGGTAAACGTAATGAACTTCATTTTTGAAAATCATCCAATGAGGGCTCACCACGCCCACAAAATGGTCTTTGTCGTAGCGCGTCAATGGATGAAAATAATCATTACGATTATCACCAAAAGATACGCTAAACTGGCTTTCAAGGCTTTTATCTTTACACAAATGGAACTGATATTTTTCTTCAAATTTTTATACACGTAATCGAGTATTACGCCAATGCTCATGAACAAAGCCTTAAAACCATCCCCCTATCCACTAAACCGTTCAAATGACGTCAAGGAAACATTTACAGTACCAAAACGCTTGGATAATTGTTATTGCTTGCAAAACAGTCGAGACTAGCACTTTGCATTGACGCTCTTTTCATTCTACCCACCCTAGTTATGTTGTCACCTTTTATATCAACTGTCTCTCTCAAGAAATGTATCTTTTCATGTTCTATGTCATTCTTAGTTCCTTCGTCAACCTTACTCTAGAACTGAATGGTTTTTATAGGCACTGCTTTGAGTCTTTATCTCTGCCGTTTACTGAAGTAGTTAAATAGTCTTTGTATTATGTATAAAGTCTTAACGTAATTTAAAATATCCAAAGTAAAATCTCTTTCCAGTAAAGATTACTTATAGTAATATTTTCTACCTCTTTTTATTACTTCTTATTCTTTTACCGCGTGAATTGTGAGTTAACGTGTTAGGCGTTGGTGGCTTTTGTGGTTTAAAATAAACAATATTAAGCGCAGCTGTTCTGTTGCACGAGTATATAATATAACTAAATATAAGCTGAAAAAATGTATTATTAAAAATACTCGCGATGAGTTCTTTCGATAAAGACACTTTTGAATTTAAGTTTATGTATTTATCGGAATTACAAGAAGCACTTTTTGATATTATATTATGAGCTCTTTGTAATCATGGTTTCAACACCTGAAGATTAGACAATTTTCATCTAACGGTCTTCATTTTTAGTCGTTCCTAAGTTGCGAAAAAATCTTCTTGTGGAAATCTATGCTCGGCTGTTGTAATTTCTGGCTAAATTGATATTATTTGCTAGCATTTTGATTTGTTACGTATTGTTCCAGGTGTAAAACCGGACTCGCATCGATGTTTTAGTGGAGGCTGTCAACAAGTGACGATAAGCCACAGCAGCCATGTCGTCCGTGAAGGTGGCTGTGAGGGTCCGCCCCTTCAACTCGCGCGAGATCGCCAGAGATTGCAAATGTATCATCGAGATGGCCGGCAATACCACAGGTTAGTGTTTTACACTTATTTAAACTAGTCACATTACAGGGTGAAGAATGAAGATACACTGTTATGTTATAATAGGTTATACTGTTAGTTTAGGTAGACCTTGTGATTTTTAATTGGTCGTAGTTTAATTTTATAAGGTAAGTGTGTAAGAAACGTTGATGAGTTAAACAAGAAAATAAGATTCATTATTCTTGGTATATCATCAGTATGAACAGCGACAGTATAAAATGAGTCCCACATCAGTTACAATTAAAGTGCATCAGTACATACAGTACAGTTCCTGTGCTTGGATAAGCACAGGAACAACATTGCAACATGAATGATTTTACATTCCGCTCAGAACTGCTGTTATTGATTTGCATGCATAAAATTCGAGTTTGAGTAATGATCAATAAAAACGTATTACTTAAAATCTTCTCTACATTCTTAATAAAAAAAAAAGAGTTATAACAGAAACGTATCTGAGAGATAACCCGCTACAGCACTTTTCCATATATTTATTTCCAAATAAAGACATAGGTAGTGTTCGCTCCGCTAGTATTCTGATTTCCATTATAATTGTGGCATGCTGATCGGGGAATTAATACGATAGCACTGAAGCAATAGTAGTACTACTTCTGTTGTTTTCGAGGACATTTCCCTACAATTACCATTTATCTTGAAATTTATAGAAATAGAACCAGTTTCATGAATAACTGAATACGTGATAATTTTAAATATAGAATCTCGTGTATTCTAATCATTGCAAAAGAGAAGTCTAAATAAATCTTTAGTCTAATAGTCTGATGGAATGGCTGGATGGAAATAACAAAACCACCCACTTCAAGCACTAAGAATTCTTGGAGTGAATTTAGCTGCAGGTGGACAATGGGGTTTATGGAACTAAATGGTGGCATAGCGAGCTGAGTTGAAAGTTCATTAATTGCCCGATTCTTTTCTGGATGGCCCGGAAAGCTTGTTCAAGGCGGTGAAGTGAAGATGTCTTTCGCAAATTGCGCAGGATAATGTCATGGAATATTTTTTACACACGGCCATTAGATCATAGACTATATAAATCATAGAATTTTACAGGGTCGGCAAAGCGCGAGTGATACCCCTGGTGTTGCAAACGTCCATAGGGTAACCACTTATCAGGTAGGCCGTGTGCTTGTTTGCTGCCTTAGTAGTATAAAAAATGACAGAATAATTTGTTTACAATCGATAACACATACTTAATGATTTCGCTTATCTACGTAATGATGACGGTGTGCTTGTGATTACACGATAGTGACGATATAATTATACTCATCGATGAATTAGTTATCATAAAATATCGAACAGATAATTGTTATAGTGACGTGGTTCTTCTATTATCAAACTTGATTGCGTCACTAAAGAGCTAGTGTACCTATGTCATATAATTATTATGATTTTGATGGATGTAATCATTTGAAGTTTCATAATACATTTTCAAGGAAACTAAAATGTTATAATGTTGCTACGAGATAAATTTATCTTAGTTCTTACAAAGGACAAAGGATTTCGTGATACAAGGCCAAAGCTCTCCAATTGAGCCAAATCACACCAGATCTATATTTATAGATAGATATTATATGGGTACTATATTGTTTTTTTTTTTACTTGTATTGTTGTATTATAATCGTTTTTTTTATATTATAAACATACATGAGAATATTAATGTTTACCCACACAGTTAAGATAATAATAATATGTAGAAATATATGTTTTAGTTCAAGTTTTGTTTAGATATTATATCAAATATTTTTCTACTATGAAATGAAATTAAATGGAAACTGGATAATTTATCAACCCATGTACACACATTTATATCACTTTTTAGCATGAAATTAAAGCTATTCTAGATTAAACATATAATAGTTCCACTCTGACCCTTCGTAATGAAGAGTGACTTTTATTCAGCAGTAAAACGCCCTCGCCCGTTAGTTTCAGGTGCTGATAATCTTGATGGAAATTGATGTGCGTTAAAAGGCCTCTCTAGTTTACTTTTTATATGGATTTAGGAAATAAGACATTAAAGGCCATGGGTTATTGAGAAATTTATTCATTCATTAATGGATACTTGCAACGACGTGCTGTACTAGACCAGACATTTAGCCACCATTAGGTCTTTTACCTTGTTATTTTGAAATTTGTTATTTTTTTATTATTATTTTTTCATTTTCGAATTGTTTTTCGTTTAGACATTTTAATTACAAATAATTATTTGCCATGACAAAAAGTAAACAAAAATTGTTAGTGTAGGGAGTGACCGCTTCCACAGATAAGCTGAGGCTTCCGTGGTAGCTATATAAACATAAAATGTATCTGATTTTTAAGTCTTAAATAAATAAATAAAAAACAAATACTAAAATTCCCCACAATCTAAAGCTAAAGTAATGTTGCGAGGTATGTTGTGTAGTATGGATTTCGGGGCCAGGTAGCTCAAACGTTCTGCGCAGTAGAGCGTGTGTTACGAAACAGTGGGAAGGTCGCGAACGAAACCTTACTAGTTAACAATGTCAGGAGAAATCAATCGCCTGGTTTACATCAACTGCCATTTATATAAAACGTAAACTATAACTAAAAATGCATGTAAATACGAACATTTTGATTATAATTAGAAGCATCTTGATTAAAAGTTGATGTATTATTTTGCATATTTCGTTTCAACAATACAAATCCAATTAGAACTTAATCCTAACTTCAAAATTAATTTAACTTTACTTGACTCATAACTTATTGATTTAAATAAAAGTTAATGTACCATAACGAACAAAATTTTTAAATACATAGTACGACACATAGTAGGGTTCCAGGGTTCTAGAAAGTGCTCCGTGGGAGGCCTCTTCATATTAAGTACTACCACTCAACGTCCCAGGGTTGAGGCGACTTTAAAATGTATTGCCTGAAGCCGTCCCTGTGTGTACAGTGTAATTTATTATACCACTTTATTCGAAAAAGACTTTAGTTTATTTTACTATACAACCTAAAATTGTTCTAGAGTTTCTTGGTAAATTAAAATATATTTATGTGACTAATACTGTGTCATAAAGTTTATCACTGAGATCATTAATCAGAACTAGAACGATAAAAGTAATGTAAACTTAGACATATTTATTCAGATAATGCCCTAGATTTGAACGTTAATAATTACAGTAAAACTCTACCACCACCAGGGGCGCTAAAACGGCCACTCGAGCAATATTGCTATGCAATTCATATCTTGAATTTACAGCAGAGCCAAACGTTTTTTTAAATATGTTTTGGTGAAAATGCAAATCATTTTAATCAATTATTTTACAATTTAGACAAATTACACCATAATCTGCTGTAAATTCGAGATATGAAGTGCATAGCAATATTGCTCGAGCGGCCGTTTTAAGCGCACAGATCCTAAAAACATAAAATTATTAAAAAAATATTCTCTACCACTTATAGGTATATCAGGTAAGTACTTAGATTATTGATTTGGTTGCACCTATTTATTCTCGAGACAACCAGACGAAATTGTCTTTACAAAAACCTGTCCTCTTCAGAAATAGGTTTCAAAACTAAAAGCCTCCAAAACTCATTTCATTAACCTTGCTTTTCCTATAGAGTCAAACTTAATTCATGAACTTGTGCCATTGTCAATCTAGATGGACTTTATAGAGATATCAGCTTCAAGTTTTAAAAGTAATCAAATAAAACTTATAATTATTACGCTGACGAATCTTCTCTAGAAATCTTGAATTTTATGAAAAACAAACATTTTAAATTGCCTTAATTCCTACCCAACCTTACAACAAAAAACATAGGTACTTGCAACATTTTCCCAATTGACATAGCTTTTTACCCACCCATAAATTCTAGAAAAAAACTTCCTTGATTAAATCAAAGACACACATTTCACGAGGTCGAGAAACTTTCTCACTGGCTTCTGCCGCCAGTGCAAATTACCAACATTTAAAAGAGCAGTGTGGAACCGACGGACCAATTAAGAGCATTAACAGTTCAGCAACTCTCAGTGAATTCGTCACAGTTGGGAGCGCATTTCTGAACGAAATGGTTGCTGTTAACGAGCTCTAGAACCTTGTTAGAGCAAAACTTGGAGCTTGTATAGTTTATTGCACATGTATTTTCAGTAGGTACATAATATATATCACGTATATCATATGTTTCTCATTTGGAGATGAGATATCTTATTTAGTTCCTCATATTAAATATTCTAATTAATGTACTACTAGTCGCTTATATTTTTTTTTTGTTTTCTTTTTTTTCACACACGGTTATCTGATCTCAATCTAAGCAGAGCTTGTACTATGGAAACCAGATAACTGATATACTACATATACTGCTTTTTTTTTTGTAAATACATACTTATATAGATATTACACCCAGACTCAAGACAAACAGACATGTTCATGCACACAAATGTTTGTCCTTGATGGGAATCGAACCACGACCAGCGGCGCGAAAGGTGGCGTCTTAACCAACTGCGCCAACTGGCCTGTCTAACTAACTAACTGTAATTACTAAGTAGTACATAAAAAATATGGTAAAAACTTTAAGATGGTTTTTAAATTGTGCATTGTATCTTACGACGGGTTGTTCTCTATGGCTTCTCAGTTTTCTGCACTGCAGCTGATTTTATACCTGCCTGCCATCATCTGCCTGCCTATCCTGTTCCCAATTATCTCTCTTATCCGTCGTCTGACATTCACTTGTTTTTTACTTGCTTTCGGTCGTCTACATCAAACAAGCATACGGCTCACCTGGTAGTAAGCCGTTACCATAGCCTACGGACGCTAGCAACACCTCATTCCTTCCATTCAGTCCTTCATTGTATTTTGTAACTATTTTACTTAAATATATTAGCACTTTATACTATTTCTTAGCTTCGTGAAACATTACCTATAACTTACCCTCCCGTGCAATTATGTATGTGTTAATTAGTCATCAAATAGTACTTAGCGATCCCACACGAAAGTATCCAAATTCTATACGACCGAGAATGTGACGTCAATGGTTTTAATGTTAGGAAAGACCTTTGTGAACTTGTTCGTTATTTTTGGATTTGTAACACGATATTGGTCTATTATATATTTACTGGCTTTAAATGTCTTATTTGTATGAATTTGAGAGAATGATTGGTACAAAGATAATATAAAGTATTACTTATTTTTACCCGATTAATTATCTTTCTAAAACTTTCAGTACACTTCCAATTTTTGGCGAACTACCTACAAAATAGCTTAGCGATGCAAACGTATAGACCCCGAGATTATTAGCCTAACGACATAAATAAACCACAATGGAATTAAGCATTACTGTACAAGCCATAATTTGCCATTGTCAAGTTCATTGCCGCATCTCAAAGCATGAGGGGTGTAGTGTACCATGGCTTGTCATAAAGGGCTACTGACGTCACACCATGCGTCAGACTTAGAAACCTACGCACTGATAACATTAATATGCATTAGCTTGGACTTGGCTATAGCTCTGACCTGACACCTATTTACTGATATTGTTTACAGAGTTTATAAAAAGCTTGTCATTAATGGGCTATGTATGCCATAGATAAAGTTGTGATTGATAAAATAGATGAGTAGGCGTACTTACACCTACGTATACATATATAAGGAAGATTTGAGCCAATGCTGATCTTTATTGGGAATATCGATTTATTGATTATGAATAGAACCACAGCAGACCACAGACATTATATTAGTTTAGTCGGGTTCTTAGTGTCTGCGCTGTTCTTAGGATCAAACTCGAGTACTAGTTGTATGATTTGTCTATTCCCAATAAGTAACATTGAAGTTCTAAATTAAATATCTAGTA
This sequence comes from Tethea ocularis, assembly GCA_963555595.1. Lineage (NCBI taxonomy): Eukaryota > Metazoa > Arthropoda > Insecta > Lepidoptera > Drepanidae > Tethea > Tethea ocularis. The sequence goes on along the minus strand of OY741970.1, from coordinate 3,284,481 downwards.
ATACACGCAGATGTTTTTAAATTATACTATACTAGAGCGTGTGCTATCCCTGCCGCGGTTTTTTTCTCATTTAATTCTACCTAACATACTTCCCATGTTTCCCACATTGCGTTTCGATGGCCCATAAACTCCATTATACCCCATAAACCTTGTCCATGGGTTGCTCGGAGGCTCTCGTAAATTCACCCAGTTTCACTTCCGACAGCGATACCGTTTCGTTTCACTTACTTTGATTTAATTTGGTTGTAGAGTGGTTAGAAGCTAATATCATTTTTGATTTTATAATACACTTAATAATTTGAAGATAGTTTAGAATCAAGATATATATTTCTTCTTTAGGCTTGTAAAGAGTATCGCAAATTAGTTCTAATTAGGTTAGATTCGTAGATATTCAGAAAGTCTTAAAATAATCGGCATGTCATATCTCAAAAAAAATTACAGTTTATAAAATCGCCCTGTTCTAAAGAGAAGTTCATTTTTTTAATATATTTCGTTTTGTTATGAACTTCTCACTGTTCAATGTCTTTGTTCTTTATATCCAGTTTTGTCTTCATGTTTAAAAAAATATAAAAACTTACCATTGAGCAAAGTTGTAGCTCATAATTTAAAGTTATGTTTAAAACGCGTCGGAGCTGGACGGCTGTTCCACTGTTTGTGGTCATTAAAATGGTTAAACTTGTTATTTAAACCCCTAACCCACCCTGAATATTTACGAGGCGGGTGTATAGTTATAAATAAGGTATTACAGCATAGGTACTTTAGTAAATAGCTGAAACTAGCGCTGGTTTCGTGAAACTGATGCTTAGTTTCAAAATAGGGTTTTGTTAATGACCGTAGTATTTAAAAGCTGTGTGAAAAATCTATGGACCACAGAGAAGGAGTGATACTAACATTTTACGTTTTTTTGTGTCTGGGTTCAAAACTTCATTTGCTTATTTATTTTATCTACTCTCATATCGTAATGTTCTTATTATGAAATCAAAACCAGTACTTTAATGACCCACTTTAGGCACACCCGTGTATAATGATTCATTATAGTACAGTTGTGTTCCCAAGATAATGCTATAAAATAACTTTTTTTCTATTAAAGTACACTTTGGACCTATCAATAGTATAATCAATTCAATTTGACGATGACAATGTGACAAATTTTTGACTTGAACTTTAGAGGTAAGAATTTTTGGGAGTTGGCAAATCGGATTTGATTAGGTATATGATTATTGTGTCTGTTTATTTTATTTTAGATAAAGTACTGTATGATACTGCACATAATTAGGTATTAAAAACTCGTGTGATACTATTAAGAACCTCGCCTACGGCTCGGTACTTAAACTCACACTCGTATTTAATAACCCCTATTATGCAACAGTATCATAAACTACTATAAAATGTTTGTAAAATAAAACGTAAAGTACAGCATGTTGCTCTCAAATCTAGTCGAGTAAATAAGAATAAAATAAAATGTATCGTTATTTTTTTTAGCGTGATGCCTAGTGATGCATATACCAATTACCGTAATAATATACAATAGTAGAATAGTTATTGCAGAGCGTGTAGCACTCTTGTTGCACGCAACCCTGCTGTTTGGATCAGTGTTAATGGTGCACTGGCCATTTAGGTTGAATAATCATCAAGGTCTTCTCTGAAATGTGCGAATTAGCAACCACGTTGTTCGGGTTTTATAGAATAGTAGTTTTCTGCTCCACGGTCCTTTTAGGGGATGGCCTACTATAATTAGACCTTATTTCTTATTCCTTGTTTACATCATAAGGATACAAAAGAAAGATTTCAGCTCTCTAAGTCCAAGAACTTGGGTTGGGCGTTGATGAGTCAGTCAGAGAGTGAGTCAAGACTTTTCATTGTATGAACATATGTTACATGTTTAAAAAATATATTAAATTGTATTTATTGATTCCTATTCAGTTTTTTGTTTAGCAACGTCACGTGTGTTGATCTAGTTTCCTTCTTTTTTCACTTTCCTCTATTTACTATGCACCATTTAGGTCGGACGCCTACGATGATATTTTCCTAGAAAAATTCAAATGCCCGATTATAATTTATCGGACCCTTTTCTAGTCGGTGAACACGACGTTAGTGTTTTTTACAAACTACACGGTAGGTATAGTATAGCAGGCTATCCTGTATTATATTTTTACAAACATAACAACTCAACTTCCAAGTTATACAAAGTCTTAAAGGTTGCTAGTTCAATGATCTCGTCTACAAACTTTGCCCACCCCTTAAATACGTCAAATGGTCTCTCCATAAAATGTTGGGTAATCAGTATTTCATCTGCGGCCGGGATCGTCTCGATGAATATACTGGACACCCCTTCAGCGGTCGACGTCCTGCGTCTTTGGATACATTGAATAGGATTATGTTGAGGACCGCAGTAATAAATTATAGGTAGTTTTCAGATTTTAGTAATTTAATTTACAAGATATTACAATAATTTTCTGTATTCTATATAATTAGATAAAATTAGTTGTGAAATGGACTAAATATTTTTAATTGATCGAATTGTTTATACGTATTTTGATTGAAGATTTCTATCTTGATGTTTATTAAAAAGGCCGTACAAAGCGATCCCTTCTTATCGCTTTCAATAGAATAAATAAATAAAAAATTCACTACCTATTAATTCCATGAACCGTTAACAAAAGGCTCTCGATTTAAGAATAAATAAATCTCTGGCACGTTAAAACGGTGCCAACGGCCTCCCTTCGCAAATTTTCCGCCCCATAACGGTACAATCACAGCCCTCTTTGTTAAGTCACGTGGAACTTTGACCTCATCATATTGTTCCTGAGCTCATTCACTTTTACTACCATTATTCGTTTGTGAAAGCCTAATGAAACGTTAAAGATTCTAACTCATGAAATGCGCATTCGTCAGAAAATAATCCCGTTGACAAGTCGAGGGTTGAGTACCTACACAATGTGACCGAGTGTTATATTCAACGTGTTGCAATATGACCTTTAATTGCTACAAAGTTCATACTGATATTGTTTAAATTTGTTTGTATTTCAGATCCTATTTTAAAAGGTGGATTAGTTCTGTACTGCGTGAAATTAATTTGAATGATGTTTCGTCTTGCCTTTTGCCTTTATGTTAATTATTACTAAAGCAATTAACAATCATGTACCTTCTGTAGCTCTTTATGTTACGTAAATTTTTTGAGAGAATCATTAACAAAACTTTACGTGGGAAGTATTTCTCATAATTAATTTAAAACAAATTCCTAGTAATAAATTATTTTAAAACCAGTAACTTGGTATTAATTATAGCTATAGGTACTTAAAGTGTAGTGAAGTGTCCAACCTTCATTTTCACTATGAAAGCAAAGCGTGGGCGCTTTGTCTCTCTGACCTTGGAAACTCTCGCGGTTATACAAACAGTCACACAGCTACTCTTAACTTGGCTGACATTAAAATCAATATCGTGTGTATTCGTGAACAATAGTTGTTGCCGACTGTACATACTTGAGCTGTTTCCGATTACACATACATTTCCCATCCGTAGTTCCAGCTTCGACATTCCAACAAACAAAATGGCGGATGCTTTTGTTTGTTAAATTCCTACTTCTTTTGTTTGTTTGCGCTGAATTTTATTTTAGTTTCTGAAACGGCTCAATTGCACCAACTTCTTATAGCACTAACCCACAGATTAAATATGGCTATATATTATATTTGACAGAATTCAAATTTACGTATTTAACCTGAGGGTTAGTGTTATTCGACGTTGGTGCAATTGGGCCTAAATGGACCGGCAGCTTTTTTCAGCAGGTTATTTATTTACATATAATGTTGTTATGGCCTAAAGTTATTTCCTACAGAAACGAGCGGTGACAAACGTATTATGATTTCTTCACGATTTTCTCATTCACTAATAGTTAATTGTAAGATTAAAACCCATCTCTGTCACGGCATTTACTCGGTCTTTATTTTTTACTAGTTTCCTGCGGTTTCGCCCGCAAAGATTTTTAGAATCAGACCGCTTACTTCAGAGATTACCTCCTTTAACCGAGCTTAATTTAAGCTATTATATTAGCGAACATAACAACAAAGACATTTAAATGAAAATCCCGTTCAAAAATTATTACTAAAATGCATTGTACCTACACTACACGTGCTATAAAGCGGATGTTACATATTTAGTTTCCTATCTTCTGTTTCCAAAGGACGTCCTCAAACAATACCGCCCGGTACACAGTGTAATAGAATTGCTCTCAGTTGATTGGTGCGCCGCGCTGCTGGCTTCCCGGAGCGCGAGGTGAGAGCATACTGTGTTATATACCTATGTACCTACTATGTACATATGTATTGCACCCGGGTGCAGCGGTGACTCATAAACTAAGGGTGGGACTTTATTACTTATGCGACAGCGGTTCTGGAATGTTCAATACGAGAGCACGATATACCTATATGTATGTGTATGACAGATGTAGTTCAACGGTGTTTGAATAATTTAAGTAGGTTGAGAAGTAGAACTTAGGTACACTAGGAAAATGTAGAATTCATGTTAAAGTTAAATTTGACGTTTTTCAGAATAAAAAAGGCGAGTTAACAGGTATTACATATGGTATGGTATTGTATAAAAGATAAATATATTGTTTGCGATAAATCGATAAAGTTGAAAGAATCAGAAGAAGTCTAGGTTACAACTCTGTGGATTAGACGCGTAATCATAGTGTGTCTGAAAGAACATTAAACAGTGTTAGTATAATGGTAATTCACCTGCAATGTTTTTTGGGGTGTAAGTACCTAGTCAATATGAACAACTTTTACTATGGGGCCAACTCTGAAATTGTGAAAGAAACATACGAAATGTAAATGTAAATATACCATTTAGTATGTATCTAAAGTTTGAATTGTAAAACGAGGACAGTGTAGTCCAAGTCCCGATGTTGATTCAAGTATGGAACGCCTGTTTCAAAGATATATCTTGCTAAATACTCCTGCTCAACCATTTATAACCATACTTTAACGTACAATCTGTAAGAGTGAAAACGCTCCGCTAAGCTAGAATCGCGAGCGGGCGCCGCGGCGGCGTCAACGCGGGGCGGTCGATACGTCGCGACGCCGCCAACGGCATCGGCACCAAGATGACAGTGCACATTGCCTTGTGTATCACGACTAAATATTACAGATTTATTTAGACTAGCGAACCGCCCGGAATCGCACGGTTTTTCTCGGCTTGATGATTGTTATTATAAGAAGAAGCTACATTGATGTGATGGAATTGTGTCTACGCAATATAAATAAAGACTGAACGTAAGCTTTCATACGCAAATTGTTACTCTCTACAGTATTATTTCGTAATGATTCCAGGGTTTGTGTGCTTACCACCATCGGCCACATCATCACTGACCACGGTGCGATTGTGGTGAAAGGCATATGCCTTTAGATAGTAGACAAAAACAAATGATGATCATTAACACTTAAAAGCAAAGAGCTAGTTAATGAGAAAAGTTATAGGTAATTTGTAGCCATAAGCTAATGATGTTTTTTCCTTTGTTACAGTTATAGTAAATCCAAAAGCTCCACCAGGCAGCAAGGATGGCGCTAAAAGCTTTAATTTTGACTTCTCATATTGGTCGCACAATGTAAGTACATACCTGAATAAACACTATTTATTATAAAAGAGTGTTGAGACCTTGAGACCAAATACTTAATTACCTACTCCTTATTATTTAAAGGTAGCATTTGGTAATCCTACTTTCTACTAATATTATAAACGTGAAAGTTTGTATGTATGTTTGTTGCTCTTTCACGCAAAAACTACTGAACGGATTTGGATGAAACTTGGCACATAAATAGATCATACCTGGAATAACATATAGGCTACTTTGTATCCCGAGAACGCGGGTGAAACCGCGGGGGACAGCTAGTACATTATATTTTATACTGGTTGCAATTCTAAGCATGACATAAAAATCCGTGGCATGATTATAATAAACGATTTATACGAGTATACAGGGTTACTTTCCAACGAGTAGCAAAATACTAAAACAACTTTTACTATGGGACCTATCCTGCAATCACAAAAAATACTTCATACATTGTGTCTTTTTTGAGATTTCAGAGTTGGTACACACGGCCACAGATCAAGCTACACACTGCGGCACCTTATACGGTTGTAATAAGCGCTATTTTGCAACAAAAATGTGTAGCTTGATCTGTGGCCGTGTGTACCATAGTAAAAGTTGTTCATAATGATGAGTACAATAATCCCTGATCATTTGTTTTAATCTCTTAAACTTCGAAAATACATTATTAAAATTAAAGAAAGAGCCTCTTACCTCTTGTTCAGCTCAACTCATTTTTGTCAGTATGCGCGCTGCCTTTCTTTCACGTCGCAACTGTGTACACTTCAATGTCAACAGATATTGCAATTACATGCAATCGTGTTCATTTTCTTGCGTTGTCTTGTCTTGCATTGTCTAGTCATTGACCTTTATTTTATATTTGTTTGAAGCTTTATTCAATAATTCCCCTAATTACAATAGGTATATACCTAAAGTATTTTTTTTAATTATTTACTTACTAATTTTACAAGAATTAGGATCATAAAATGTACTAAAATAATACGGAGTATTGGCTTACCCGAAAGTACAACACGTAAGTGTACAATATATACTTGGGAGTAACATCTGTAGGTACTGACTCAAGAAAGCACAAGGGACACCAAAAATCTGTGACTCATATGGAGCCTTGTTTTTGGTGTAGAACTGTAGCCAATCGGTATACTGGTGCATATGTGTGAGGCTTGTACTTACAAGAAGGCTCTGCATACTTAGGTGGCTTCATTAGCTGATTCGGCGAAACTGCGTCCAGATTTTTTGTACATTTATGATTAGTAGTAAATTCTAGGCAGTTAGGTAGGCAAAATAAAAAAAAAACGAGTGAATGAAATCCAATTATCTATAATGAAATCCAAGCAAAAATAGGTACGTAAAGTATGAACATCAACTGACTAGACGTATACACAATATTAGGAAAAAAAGGAATGCTATCTCTACAAAGGATTTCTATATCGATAAAATTTACATTAGACTCGTAATTGGCTGTCTACTACAACAAAGCTGAAAGTCACTACGTCCTTTAGGGAGCGATTTTCGCTTATATGGCGAGATTCTTTTCGCTTAATAATCTTAGATTCTTGAAATGGTGAGTCAGATCTTGGTTCAGATCTATGCTAATTTATTCCATGTCTGCAGGAATGAGCGAAGTTCAGATATTTTTGTGTAGATATATGCGGTAAAAAGAACTTGTATATGGATGTACTAACAAATATTTAGGATATCAGATCAGAGGTCGTTTTATGATCAAGCAATCTTTATCTTATTTTTTTTCGATGAGTCTAAAGTAATCCCATCTATATTGGGATTTGTACTAAAGCATCGACAAGAGTCAAACAGTTAATTATCAGACACTCGGGGTTATTCAGATCTGCTCGGTTGCAGTCCCGATTTGGATGACGAACCGATTGGCTGGCGACCACCCTCAAGTTGAAAATCTGTCGCCAAGCACCTTTCGGTGTGTTCCGACAGCTGTACTTGAGAGCCAGTTCCTTTCTAGGCTTTGTGTGCTTACCATGATCGGCCATATCATCACTGACCACGGTGAGATTGTGGTCAAACACAGGCCTAAAAATAGTAAAAAAAAAAAGATTGGGATGGCGATTTTAATGATAGTCTCCTATTTACCAATTTTAGAAATCAATTCAGAATAAGGTATTTTGTTTGTGTTCAGTCTACACAAACATATACACGAACGCGGTAAATTAAGACTGCATTACACATAGCATAACTGAATAAAATAATTCTTACTTGTCAGAATGCCAACTGCGTCTGACTGGGTGACTATCCCATAGCATTTTAACGTAGAACCTCTTCAAGCTTTCAGGCGCTGCAACCCCTGAAATGATTTATTAAAGTATTTTCGTCGAAGTGTAACCACAAAGTAATTCTAGTAAAATGGTAATGGTCTGATATTTACTTATTCGATAAATCATTATGATGGTGATTAATCGTGGCTGAGCGATCGATAGTGGCGATAATACCCGACCTATGGCGGGTAATAAGATTTCCCGCCGATCGCCCTGCTCCGTTTTGGACGCACGCCATATTGGATTTAGTCTCAACATTATAGGATTATTTGCCTGTATAGTTTTTAAATAAAAATATATTGACTCCGATTATGTTGATTACAAAATAAACAAATTTAATCTCAATATATATCTTTCTAACAAAATATATTAAAATAATATCATAAAGGAATGAAAGATATTTTAGAACTGTCACATAAGTCCGAACACTTATTACGATTATATTTACGACCATTTGCCCATGTATTACGAAGGCATGGACTAATCTGACAGCATTAAAAATGTTCTATATTTTTTCAATAAGATTTACATGAAAGACAGGTGACGTAACTAATATTTGTTAAGTTCGTAAACAACAGAATCGGCAACATTGTTGTTTTTATTAAAACATCATAAAATATATTTTTTTATATGGATCCTATCCTATGATTGTGTCTGAACACAAACTCGCCAAAGGGAAGAAGCCTGTTATAATTTAGATCACCAATAAACCTGTTTGACTTTGAAGCGTATTTTTGATCAACAAAGGTTTTGTGTCGTTTATAGATCCTCAAAGAGGTCACATTACCAAAGTTTAAAAACGTCGATTCCCTACAATTTCCAATTCCACAAACCCGCCACAATTTCCAATATCCCATTGGTAATTAATTTTCGACAAGTTTGAACGAAATGGTCGGTTTGCTTGCGGTTTCGATTTCGATTACAATGACAGCGGTCGGTATTGCCATTTAATGTTTCTGTAGATTTATAATGGTCATTATGTCTCGAATCTTGCCTAGAGCTGAATGAAAGAGTTCTCTCGCTCTTTATTAAAAACCGTTCGACAATTAACTTTTGAGATTGCTTGTATTATTATCTGGAACATTATCTTAAAATTTTTTGCAATCTCAGTTATAGTTGAGAATTCGATTTTTAGGATCTGAAGTCATAAATCATGACTATCTTGGTCAGCGTCTAGCTAAAATAAATGAAAAAATATTAAGTTCCACTTGTTTTAATTAACCCTTCACTGAAGAGGCTTTTACTTCATTTGCAATTTTGACGAGAGAATTTCGTGAATCGCTGTAATATTATTGTAATTTATGCGCCAGTCGTCGCCAGCCCGCCGGCTTTTGGTATAAAATATAGATAGTTATTATGATAATCACGTTTAATTTTAGAGCCTTTAGTTTGGTTCCAATATCGTAATGATTGTGTAACATAAATTGTCATAACATATTATCTATTTTAGGACATATACAATGGGAAATTGTGTTTTTTTTAAAACCATGTTATGTGACATGTTTGCTATAATATGCATTGCATTTTTTTAAATCGTCACATTCTAATACGCCCCTTTTGCCAAGAGATTGACTCTTCTCGATGTTTGTTTCTTTTTCGCATAATTATGATGTATATGCGCTGTCAAAATGTCATAGGTGGCACCTCCATCTGCTATTAGATAGACCGTATGCCTTATTATCAACATGTTGACATAAAACAAATGAACTATTTCCTTTACAGCCAAATGATCCTGACTTCTCTTCGCAAGTTATGGTGTACAAAGACATCGGTGAAGAGATGTTACAACACGCTTTTGACGGTAATTCAATGTATATTTGTTACTTACTTTCACATCTGCTACTTTCAAATGAGCTAGTTATTAGTACTTTCTAGAAGTCATTACGTTGCGCAGAGATTAACAGATATATCAGAACGATATGATATCCAACTGTATTTATAGTTCTAGTGCAATTAAAATAAAAGATAATTTTGCATGAAAGTGTGCATATGTAGGTACAATAGTATATTATTTATTCTATGGTAGGTACCTATGTGAGACAGTATTTTTTACTTATAGTTGGACAAAAACCACAAAACTAAAGCTAAATAAATAAATAAAGCTAAGCATAATTTAAAACCACAAAACGATAAAATGTACTGCAAAAATATTACATGACATTAAAAAGCAAAATAAAAAGACAATGGACAGAAATGAAAAACAAAACAAAAATTGTAATGCGTTCTAGCATAGCTTACTACCTACTTACTTTAATTATGTTTTTTTTCTAGGCTACAATATATGCATATTTGCGTACGGACAAACCGGCGCGGGTAAATCTTATACGATGATGGGACGAGGTGAAGACAGCCAAGAAGGCATCATACCTCAAATCTGCAAAGACCTCTTTAGGCGCATAAAACAGACCACCAGCGATGACCTTAAGTATTCGGTAAGAGACTTCTTTCTTTCTTTCTTAAAAAAAATATATAAAATCCGTCACACGGCTATGCTACACACTGAGAAAGTACCTACTTTAAATAATGTAAATTTAAAGTTTTTCTGAAAAAAAGACTTCACTTTGTGCATAAAACTGGGTACAACTGCATTTTTTTTATTTAACAGATTTTTTATTTTTTTGTTTATTTATAAGGTATATTTTCACGGTCTGAAATTTATTATAAAAACTAATGTTTTTTTTTTTCAATTCCTGTTTAAGCCAGGTGAATGCAGTGTACTTTAAGTTCTGGTGGACATAAGACGCCCTGTATGTGTGTACATTATTGTAATTGTAACACTTTTTAAAGGTGGAAGTATCCTATATGGAAATTTACTGCGAGAGGGTTCGTGATCTAGTGAACCCTAAGAACAAAGGGAACCTTCGCGTCCGAGAGCATCCCGCCCTCGGCCCCTATGTGGAGGACCTGAGTAAACTGGCCGTGACCTCCTATCAAGACATTTACGACCTTATTGACGAGGGGAACAAGGCTAGGTCAGTTTGTTAACCTTATATTAAATTAGAACGAATTTGAAATTGTATTTTTGTCATTTAGCTTTTGTATAGGGCATGTATAAGGCTTCCTTGCTAACATTGTTAAAAAAAAGGATAGAAAATATGTAAAGACAAATTAGTATGCCATTGTCATCTAAGGGTATAATACAGTTGTGACCAATTTTGATGGCGACAACTTAAATCACGTTGAAAACAACTTTGGACTATTTTTTCAGGAATAAATTTTATATATCCTTTTCGTATGTTTGTCTTATTAGAAAGTGACATAGTGAGACTAATTTATTTAAGTTGAAACTTACGGTTTATTGTAGCGATAAATATTTTTTGTGGTTTTTTCTTGATGGAAATCTAAAAGCCTTCACAGGCACTTGTGAGTTGTCAGATTCGTAAAAACTTTGTGCTTTAACTATCTCAGGACTGTGGCAGCAACTAACATGAATGAAACGTCGTCTCGCTCGCACGCTGTCTTCACAATATTCTTCACACAGCAACGACATGATCAGACTACTAACTTGATGTCAGAAAAGGTACGTGTAAGCGTAGCTTTATTTATGATAAGGTTTGAGACAACTTTACTTGTAACAAAATTGTAATTCACTTACATGAGAAATTAATATTATAAGTATATATTTGTTGGACGTAATACAAGATACCTACACTTTTATAATAAATGTTGAAGGTATTCTTGACAATGTTCGTTCGATACTTGCAATTCATTTACAAAAGTTCCATTATTATTACATTACTGTATTATGTAAGTAAAAGTAGCCGTGTCGTAGTCGGGTAAAAAGTGTGCCTATGTCACCCGGACTATAATGGCGATTCGATTGACGCATCATACATCAATCTCAGATGAGTAGTTTAGGCTACGATGGAAATTTCGTAAACAAAAATAAACTTCAGTTTTTTTTATAGTTATCAAAAGTGGCTTAGGTCACGGTTTCTCTAAAAATCAATTGCCGAAATGTATTTATTTATTTTTTGTTGTGAGGACAAGGTTTGTATGGATGAAAATTTTTGGAAAATCCACCAAGAGAGGCGGAAATTTAGATGCCGAGAACAGCTAGTTTACAATAAAATTCTTGTCTTATACTAGGTATCAAAGATCTCCCTGGTGGACTTGGCCGGTTCAGAACGAGCAGATTCCACCGGCGCTAAAGGCACCAGGTTGAAGGAAGGCGCAAACATTAACAAATCACTCACTACACTTGGGAAAGTCATCTCGGCTCTTGCTGAAATCGTAAGTAATGTTTTTGTTCTCATTAGCTGATATTATAGATGGGTGTGTGATGGGTTTCATAGATAAACTGACTATTGCTAGATGTAAAAGCTATCTTGTATGCACCAAAATTCAATATATTTTGAATTAACGAAGAAATTGGGAGAATATATTGTTTTTAGACTGATATTTTACTTTGGGTAATAATATAATTATTGGGATTTAGTCTTATTGATTTTCCAGAGTCACTGTTCTTAAAAACCATGTAAGCTACCAAGCAAATCTGCATTGTAAATGTAATTCCTTCAACTTTTTTACATAATGTAGGCAATGATTCACATATCTGAATTGTTTTTATTGCATCTCAATTATTTGGATACAAACAGTCGGTAAGTCTGTGTCTAACTAAACATTGTCTAAGTGAGATGTCCTTTGTCACTGTGAGTGCTTTGCTTCTTAAATTAATTTCTTTAGGATAATGTAAATCGAAACTCAAATAAAAACTGACGGTAAGTTTTATTTAGATTTTAGTATCATAATAATAATTAGTTCAATAACTATATAGAGTAACTAAAGAATCACAAGGCTTGTCTGTAAAGTGATGCAGTTGTGTTCACCTGCTTAATCCCCAGTCTTGCTAAATAGATTCACGTATAGGCACGTTTTACCACATATTTGTTTAAAACACTTGCTGAATTTATTACTATTTTCATATTTAATTTGATATTCATAATATATTAGAGCAAAATATTTTTTGCAGCCTAAAAATAATGATCTGAAAAGTGAACTAGTTCTGTTACCTAAAGCACTTGAAAATTACTAGTAGATACCTAGTCTGCTTTTAGTTTTTAAACTAACACAATTATACCGACCAATTAACACCTTGATGAACTTGGTATAAAGTTTAAATTAGTTTGTATAATCCTAAAGTGTTTTCACCCTATTTTCCTGAAAGTTCTTTGATGTCTCTCACCTCTCTGCAATGTCAATTACCATGAATAAAATAGGTAAGGTTTTATTTTAAATTCAAACTGAGCTTTGGCAGCTTACCTAGTTGGTTTGTAACACAACGGCCGTGCTTGCCTAATTAAGACAACCATTCTGCCTCAGCTCTTAGCCCGCTGCCATCTCTGCATCATTCCAAGAGTGACCCTGCCACGACAGAATGAAGCTCAATTTATTGTTCAACAAGAACAAATATAAAAATATATTGGATGTGCATGTTATTAAAAAAAAATATTAAAAGGCTAACCAAACTCCTCACATAAATAAAAAATGCTTGTGTTAATACGTTTATTGTCATGGCATGGTCATTATTATACAGCACATCCAGCTATAAAATAATTTGTAACTCTTTCCTGCAGGCTTCGAAAAGCAAAAAGTCTAAAAAAGCAGACTTCATCCCATACCGTGACTCTGTCCTGACGTGGCTGCTTCGTGAGAACCTCGGTGGGAACTCCAAGACGGCTATGATCGCCGCTATATCACCAGCCGATATTAACTTTGACGAGACTCTTAGCACATTGAGGTATATAGTGCATTATAGGGATTTATTATCGACTAGCTGTCCCCCGCGGTTTCACCCGCGTTCCCGGGATAAAAAGTAGCTTATATGTTATTCCAGGGTATGATATCTATGTGCCAAGTTTCATCGAAATCCGTTTAGTCGTTTTTGCGTGAAAGAGCAACAAACATACATACAAACTTCGTTTATAATATCAGTAGGATATACCTATAAATTAAAATAAATGCTCTCTGACATTATTTCAGACGGTCACTCCCCCACATTCTGACCACCTCGTTTTTCATTTCCTATTGTTAGGAACAATTTAAATTACACAGTCTTCATTTACCGCATTCAGTCTTTATTAAAGTGTGTTTTGCCCACTTTCGATTTACTACACAACGCTATTGTTGCTTCATCATCATCATCATAACAGCCGAAAGACATCCACTGCTGGACAAAGGCTTCCCCCAAGGATCTCCACGATGGCCAGTCTTACGTTATCCGTATCCAGCGGTTGCTTGCGTTAACCTAATTAGGACCGCACTGCAGCAGCTTTGATTGATCCTTATTATGTGAATGATTCAGTGAATATTTTATTTTATTTTTATTTCATAAGATTCACAGCAAAGCCAAAATTGAATCACATTATATAATCTTATCTTATTAGATTTTATACAGAGTAAGTACGGTAGGTTAGTCGACTTATATAAATACAATAATTCGAGCGTTCACAGAAATAAACAAAATAATTATTAAAAATAAAATTAAAAATTAGAAAAAATTCTAACTATATGAGTTACTTTGTAGATACGCCGACCGCGCCAAGCAGATCGTCTGCAAAGCTGTCGTCAACGAAGATGCGAATGCCAAGCTCATCCGCGAGCTCAAGGAAGAGATCCTCAAACTGCGCGAACTGCTCAAAGCTGAAGGCATTGAAGTGGAAGAAGGTAAGCCTGATATACACGTAATGTGTCGCAATGGCCTAACATTCACAGCATTATGGAGGTGGATACATAAAGTGACGTTTGTAGTTTCATATAGTAATAAATATATCGGTAATGTACGATTGAAAACACAAAAGAAGCCAAAGTTTTATATAAGAACCTGTTAAAGGTGTTCTAATTTGCATTGCTTTAGTGTATGAATGCATCTCATAGACTTAGGATTTCAAACTTTAAATCAATAGCTTAGAGAATGTTTTAATTTGATATGATGGGAACATATACAATTATTGTTTTGAGAGTCACTTTATATGTCAACCTCAACGTGATCCTTTGCTAGGCCTTCATGTCATTCAGGTTGTTTAGTCGTCATGTGACCCGATAGTTCGTCTTGTGTGACTGTGTGTATAGAACGAACCATGCTAAACCTAAACGAATGAAACGCCACAAACATAGCATCAAATACATCTACTAATATACCATTCCTGATACTAAAACTGAACTTCTGTTTCCAATATACCAACGAACTAGGACCTGATGGTAGAGTCGTTTATGAAAAGAAAGAACCGCCTACCAGTAAGTAAATAATAAAAATAAACGAGGCTTGCGCCTTTTTGCATATGTACACCCCACCTGTACGCTTGGCCTCCATTTCGATATGAGGGTTGCCAGAAGTGCAAAAATTAAAACTTTTTGGTCAACCGTTTGAATTATAATCTGGCAACCCACCACATGAACAAAGGAACGTGTAGCAATTTATTTTGCACCCTTGTCCAGAGCTTGTGGCGTCTGTAGGCATACGTAATATAGTATTTTCCACTTCACGATTTATATAAAAATATTTAATGGAATCTATTGGGAGCGGGTCATAATATAAATATATATAACTGCGCTTTTATATAATACATATATTGGTGTTGGTCATGGTATATTGTATCAAATAGAACGAATATAGTTATTATTATGTAGTTCATTTATAATGTGTGTTATATTTATTGTTATATAATACTGAGCATTTTATTTTTAATTTAATAAAAAGATTTGAAATGCTCAGTCTATTTTTTGATAAAATATCGATGTTGGAATTGAGATCAGAAACAAAACATCAATCAAGGGAAGAATCTTTGAATTTGCATTATCGAATAACTCCAAAGATCTTGATCCAAACTCGATTATACATTGATATCATTATCGGTCATATTGGCCGTTCGCAGCCAATATTTTTAAACATTGGCAATAAAAAACTTATGAAAACTTAAATTATTATTTCCATATTACATGATAAATAAAAGTTGTGGCGCGAACGGGTATGGACATATTCAATATTGTGTTGCTATAAGAAAAAAAAAGCTTGATAGCTTCAACATCAGCCTTGCATGTTTTCCCCATATATTTGTGTCGATATAGAATGTAATTCTTATTGTCTGATATATATTTTTAATATCTTAGCGAACGATTATGTAAATCCTGCATCAATTAAATATGAAAAAGTTTATGGATTTCCTGACTTAAAAAAGGATTTTTTCACTTAAATCCAAACTTGAATTAAAAAGAACTACCAAACTCCCAAAAAAAATTCACCATAATCAAGCATTTTTATTATTTATTTCTTTTTATACCCACAATAATCCGTTAGGTGAAACAGGTCAAGAAACTGCATCACCCATTCGTAAGAAGAGCGAAGCCGAAGTTCTGTCGCCGAAATTGTCCCGAGCAGCCACGACAATTGCCGAAGAAGCTGTCGATCAATTGCAGGCCTCGGAGAAACTTATTGCAGGTAGGTACTTATGTGTTTACTTCGAAATAATTTCCTCATATCTTCATAGTCTTTTGTTCTAAGTATTAAGCTCCTATCCTGCTAAGAACCTTAGATATATTTTTTAATCAAAATCGCTGTTGTCTTGTGCTGTTTTTCAATAACTTAAATGAATAATACAGATAATGTAAGAACACAAATAGCCTTATTCTGTTATTAATTAACCGAAACGAATTAAAATGCTAGCAGTATGCTCTAAAAATCGGGACATAAGTCTCGAATTTAACATTTTACGCCCCAAAGGTAGAGCTATCAGTCAATACCAGCACAGATCCCACTTGTTCTTTAAAAAATAATGTGTTCAAACGTGTGATCGTGACCGCCTTCTCTTGTGCACATACAAAAGATCATTGACCACAATTCTTATTTTTGAGAACTCTAGCCAGCTGTACTTTAAGATAATTTTCAGTAAACAAGCTCTCATTTGTCCACAGAGCTCAATGAGACATGGGAAGAGAAACTCAAGCGTACGGAACAGATTCGTGTACAACGCGAGGCGGTATTCGCTGAGATGGGAGTCGCAGTCAAAGAGGGCATCACCGTTGGCGTTTATTCACCTAAAAAGACTCCACATTTGGTTAACTTGAACGAAGATCCCAATTTGTCTGAATGTCTTCTGTATTATATCAAAGAGGGTAAGTTGTGCTTTTATTTTACACTCATGTTTTAGGTATCGGGAATTGATAGCATTTTAATATGGAAGTAGGAGGTAAAGTTATCGGGAACATATTGACAACATGTGAAAGAAGTCCAAAGTAACTTTTTTGTCATAAGCCGTCATCAAGAACAAAGTTTTATTACACTGTTGTTCTGTTTATTGAATATATTTTATGTTCAGGAAAGGAAGGTCCGAAAGATCCTTCACTCTCACCACCGGAAATTTCTTGACGTATGCTTAAATAAGTACGCTGTCCTTATTAGGTGAGACTCGACTTGGCACAGCTGAAGCGAACGTACCCCAAGACATTCAGCTCTCCGGCTCTCACATACTGAGCGAGCACTGCATCTTCGAGAATACGGACGGCGTCATCTGCCTTATACCTCATCGTGGGGCGCTTGTATATGTTAATGGCCGTGAGGTTTGTACCTTATTCCTTTCAGATAAGCTTGATAATAAGGCAAAGAAGGGATTGGCTCCCGAGTACAGCAATAAAATAGATTTCTAGGTGGGATTTTAGTGTAGTGTGTTCACCATGCTATGGTTTCTTAACAAAGGTTTCTTCTGCAGATAGTTACTTAAATTTAATTCAATGTTTACTGTAAAATACGAATCGCCTGAAAAAATATACCTAGTAAAATTGTCAAAAAAATATTTTAAAACTTGTAAACTTGCCGAGTCTTGCTAGTTCTGCTCATTTGAAGATTCCAAACTGGTGGTAATTTTGGTAGCTTCGAGCGTCATAAGTGTCCTCTTAGGGCATAAACTAGACAAATGGCTTTAACTTTGAAAGAAGAAAGTAATCAATATTGTTCATTAAATAGGTGAATGAGCCAATAATTCTTAAGACCGGCTCCCGAGTGATCCTCGGCAAAAACCACGTGTTCCGCTTCACCCACCCTGGGCAGCCTCGTGAGGAGATCGTCTCCTCTAAGGGTGACAACAAAGAGATTGATGGACCTGAAACTGTCATTGAAGGTAGGTCAAGTGGTTATTTCCTAATAGGAATCATTGATCTGTATTTTTCCATGTGAAATGTTCCCCATTGTAAATCTGTCCAATGGAAGTCATCTGATGAAGAATACTAAAAATTACCTATATCCTGCGACATTTATAACTTACACCAATATGGCGCATAAATCTATTTTTATTTTTTTATTTTTACCGCAACCTTGATGTAGGTAGTACAAAAAAAAAAGTTGCATTATTAATGTGCATTACAATATACAACTTCCTTATGATTTATATTTCATGCAATAGGAATTAAACAATTTGCTGTGAATACAATTTAACATTTTGTATACAGGCAACACTGAAACCGTAGACTGGGACTTTGCTCAGTGCGAGTTGTTGGAGAAACAGGGCATTGATCTGAAGGCTGAAATGCAGAAGCGACTCCTCGCTTTGGAAGAACAGTTCCGCAGAGAGAAGGAACATGCTGATCAACAGTTTGAAGAACAGCGCAAGGTTTGTTTGGCGAAATTTGTAGGTTCTAGTTCCTATCATAGAGGCATTCTCATCAGAAAACTATGAAGCAAATAGATATATAATTTTACATTTTTCCTGAATCTATATATCATTAAATAGTTTCTAAAATAATTCATAAAACTGTGTTTTCTTTTACTTGTTTAGAATTATGAGGCGCGTATCGACGCTCTACAACGCCAAGTGGAAGAACAGAGCGTTACCATGTCTATGTACAGCTCGTACACACCCGAAGACTTCCATAATGACGAGGACATATTCGGTTAGTGACCCTACTTTCATAATTAAATCTTAAACTAGCTGTCCCCCGCGGTTTCACCCGCGTTCCTGGGATAAAAAGTAGCCTATATGTTATTCCAGGCATGGATTGGATTATGATCTATCTACGAGCCAAGTTTCATCCAAATCCGTTCAGTAGTCTTTGCATGAAAGAGCAACAAACATACATACATACATACAAACTTTCACGTTTATAATATTAGTAGGATATTCTAAAATGGTCATAACAACTTGTTCCAATGTGTTTTTGTTTCTAACTTCAGCAATACCAAGTTTATCATCATCCTGAATTAGTTCGGTTGAAATAGAGTTAACAATACTATTTTACCACTATCCTCTGAAAATATACTGCAATATTTGTATATATATCTCATAGTGATTATACGTTTTCGTTTCGGTTCCTTGTAGTGAATCCTCTGTTTGAGACAGAGTGTTGGTCGGCTCGCGAGGTGGGGCTGGCGGCGTGGGCGTTCCGCAAGTGGAAGTACCACCAGTTCACGTCGCTCAGAGACGATTTGTGGGGCAATGCTATATTCCTTAAGGTTTGTGGATGCCCTAATTTTTAGCACACTCATGTTCAATAAAATCTTCCTCTGAATCGGATTACAAACTGTTGAATGAATTTAAAATACTAATTTCCTTCTGAAACTTGTAGTAATATTTACACAGAGAAAATTGTTAATCGTTAATGACATTCTCTGATATTGTAATTTGCGATCAAAAAACCGTAGTAGAGTCCAGTCACAATCACATTCGAAAAGCGAAAAGTCTTTTAAAATATGTAATATCAATACGCAATTACAAAATCATCAATCATGTATTTACCAAAAACACACATTTCATTCGCACTTCATAAAATTCTCACTCCATCAGGAAGCGAACGCAATTTCAGTGGAACTGCGCAAAAAGGTCCAGTTCCAATTTACCTTACTGACCGATACCCCCTACTCTCCTCTCCCGGCCGAGCTGGCCCCGAGAGACGACGCCGACGACGAGTACCGCCCCAGCGCACCCACTGTCGTCGCCGTGGAGGTCACTGACACTAAGAATGGCGCTACACATTACTGGACACTTGAGAAACTACGGTAAGTCATAAAGCTGGTTAGTATTAGTCCAAAAATGAGGAAATTGATATTGGTCAAAAAGGTGAGAAAACTTTGGTATTGGCCAATTATGTGACATTCTAGTTTTGGACAATTAGTTAGCAGATTAGATATGGTCCATAAAGTTACAGATAGATTCTGAAAAGGGCCAAAATTTCTAATATAATAAATAGGCCCAAACATTCGTTTATTTACTGATGCGAAAAATAGGGTTAAGTATACAGGTTTATTAAGTTCTTATAATTTATTTATTATTACTTTTATGTGATAAAAAACTTAACGAAATGAAATCGTATAAATTCCGCTCATTGTTTCGTTACGTTTGTTTTTTTTTTGTTGCATTTTGTTCTGTCTCGTTTCATTATGGTATTGTTTATTTTCTATAAAAGACATTTTGAAATATATACTTCTTTTTGCTGGTGCCGTGTTGATTATAACCACTTATATACGAAAATATATTATTAATTATTTAGGTATATTTGTATGATATGAATATGTATATTTACAGGGTAAGTACGATATTTTCCTTTCTACAAATACAACTAGGTCTAAATGTTTAGTTGGCAATGTCCTTTTAATAGCGCTTCTTTTATTTGCTGCCTATTATTATTATTTTATCATTATTAAACGTGCTACTAAACATGTTAATATACATTTTAATATATTAGAAATTAGAAGCAAATGATAAGGGCATAACATAATATTATATTTATTCTTAGATTTTTATAATGCATTCCACAAAAGTTGTTATTAGTTTAGATTTAATTTTAAGTTTAATGTGATGACAAAATAGATTTTTAAATTATTTTATTCTAATTATTATATCATTATTTTTTAAATAGTTCTAATCATTTGCTTACATCAACAGTAACAATGAATGGACATACCTTTCAAATGAGATAAAACTAAATAACAATTCGCATGTGTATAGAATCAACGATATTAAACGATTTATCACTAATATGACTTACAATTCAAAACAGTAATTACATACTATAATGTTATGCGGCCATATAGGGATGTCCTCTCATTGACATGTGACGTCAGCGGGTTGGGATACGAAACGATAGGTAGGCGGTAGGTGTTAGGTTAGGGGCTACAACGCGGTGTATTGTCCGTAGCCATCGTCTGGAGCTAATGCGTCAGATATACAACATGAACGAGAGCGCATGCGCGGAGGAGGAGGAGATTCAGCCGCTCGTGCTGGCGCCGCCGCCGGCCGTTGCGGGCTCGCAGCCGCCCGCTGACATACTGCAGTGTATATCGGCGTGTGCGCAGCAGACGCGCCTCTCGCTAGCCAACCTGCTGCCTTCGAGGTTTGTGTCCGCCTCGCCTCGCCTCGCATCGCCTCGCATCGCCTCGCCTCGCTTAGGGACAGCTTTAGGGTTGATTCACTGGATATGCTTTCTCTTGGCTCCCATAAACTTCCAATGATATTTCATTTAATACCCGATGCTAGCGACATATGCCTAAGGATGAGTTATATCGAAACTAGATTAACTCGTTCATATCAGAGATGATTGGACTATATTGAGAGGCGTCGGAAATAAATTTACTACCACTCGTCAAACTATGTATAAGACCACAAGTGTAAGTATGTCTTTAAAGGTACGATTTTGTCTTCAGTTCTGTTTCTGAATAATAAACAAAAGCGAGAATCAAGTGAAAAGGGTTTGGCACTTCCTACACTGCTCGGCAGCGTTGACTTGCAGACTTGTGTTATATCTACACGGGCTTTTAGATATAGGTATATGGCTCATTGGAAAGGACTACCTAGGTTGAGCTAGCATGAATCAAACCTACTGTTTTTATTGTAAATAAAAGACATTTTAACATCTAAAAATCGTTAGTTCGTTCAAAATCACGCTATGGCTTTAGTATGCAAACTCGTATACCTGCGGCTTGTATTCAGGTTCTAATGTACCTATAATAAATCTATTGAGATGGTAACAGTCGCAGTGAAAGAAGCTTTTCGATGTATATAATATGTATTAGGTACCTAGTTTTATCCTGATATATGTAATATCTATATTGAGTGAAAATATAAACTATCTGTTTTCTACAAATGAGAAAGCTTTAAATATAACGTTACAATATAACTTATAGGTATATTTTTTATTCGTGACTTAACAAAGTTGGAATTCAATAAAGGGGGAATTTCGTTACTAATTTTATATACTTTTTATTACATTATAATTCTGTAATTCGCTTCGCTGTATATAGAAATGTAATAAGAAACTCTTTATAATGCTTATGCTGTATTTAAATTAAATTCTCTAATTTCGCTTGCAACATGCTCTTCGCTTTGTTTGTAAATATGTATAAAATATAAGTTGGTAAATATAGGTCATAAATTGTACGTAAATTATTAGGCCCTATTTATTCTCGGTCCGCCTAACTAAGTACAATGCAAGCAAGGTCTAAAAGTTAATTTATTCAATGAATTTAATGAAATGGTGAGATCGCATTACATCAAACGAAAATGTATCTTATATTATGCTTTATAATATTAAAGATTAAAAATCGTTAACTAAAATAAATGTGATTGCATGCCTGTAAAAATTCTGAAATTGCATCATAAGATTTCCCTGAGTAATTATTGTTAGTTCGAAGCTTTTTAAACCTTAATACCTTCTGATAAAGTGAGTATTAAAACGATCTAATTTATGCATAAAAAGTCAATAGTACGTGCCGTGCCTCAAGCTTGTGCGTTCCAACATAATTTACGACCTTTAATACTTTTTAATAAAGTGTAAATTAGTGTGTCATATTGTCAATATTGACCAGACAACGTCTCGAGCTGATGCGCGAGATGTACCACAACGAAGCGGAACTGTCCCCGACCTCGCCCGACCACAACATCGAGTCTGTCACCGGTGGTGATCCATTCTACGACAGATTCCCTTGGTTCCGTATGGTTGGACGGTAAGCTCTTCACTATTTCTGCAATAGATTTTGATATATATATAATCAGGTTCAAATTTTACACCATGTTAATAGGTCACATTTGATAAGACTGACTCTATGTTTTTCTTTTTTTGATCCATGAGTGTATATGGGCTGTCAAAAGTGAGCCAACAAATCAAAACTTGCAGTTGAAAATTAATCAAAAAATTTGGATCAATCTTAAACGAATTAGCCATAATATAATTAATAATTTGGGGAATTGATCCACTAATGTATTCCACAGGAGCTTCGTATACCTGTCGAACCTCCTGTACCCGGTTCCCCTCATTCACAAGGTGGCCATAGTGAACGAGAAAGGAGACGTGAAAGGCTACCTTCGTGTAGCCGTGCAGGCAGTTATCGATGCCGAAAAGAGTGAGTATATATTATAAAAAACCTTCGTACAATATTAATTACCTTGTTAAAAGCTAAGGCTTCGTCTTAAATTCTACTTAGAACTAGGATTTTTTGGCGAAAAAAAATATAATGTAGCACAGGGATAATAGAGTTCTTTGTGCTCAGTGCTGGGAGCAGTTCTATTAGTATCTTTGGCCGCATCGTTATTTTCTAAGTTGCATTGTGGTTGTTTCCTGTTCTTTGTTGCAAACCTCCTCGTATATTCAACAGATAACGCAGAATTTGCAGCGGGTGTGAAACAATCCGCTAAGATATCATTCGACGACGACATTGCGCCGGCTCGCTCGCGTCTAAAGACCATTACGAGCGTGGACAAGAACAACGCACTTAATTTAGAAGATCGTATCACAGACGTTCAGGACTCTAACATCAAGATTGAGGGTGAGTTTGGAAGTCATTACTTTGTTCTTGTGTTGTGTTCGTTTTTTGGAAGTAAAATGGTGGCTAATTTTATTTTTGTATTGTTTATGTGTTGTTTTGTTGTCTTCTTGGTTTGATTAATGGACGTGAAAGAGCGATTCATTGTCATTGCATTGGCGATCCTAAACATATAAATCGGTAACAAAAACTGCTTTTCTCCAGAACTAGCAGTAGCAGAATGCGACGCTGACAGCGGGCGTGGTGATAGCTCTCTCGCATCTGAACTCAAGGAGGAAGACCTCCCTGAACACCTCACCCTTGGCAAAGAGTTCACCTTCCGAGTCACCGTGCTCCAAGCGCACAGCGTCTCCACTGATTATGCCGATGTTTTCTGCCAGTTCAAGTAAGGTTTAGTCTTTATAGATAGGTCTTATACTGAGATTAATGGTCCAGTCTAGTCAGTCCAACCAATTTACTAAATTAATTAGCTATATATGGTTTATGATCGTCGTTATGAGTGATTTTAGGTTGAAAAATCTGTTTATTTTCCTCTGTTAATTTGCAAATTCAATACCAACATTTTGAAATTTTCTAAGTTATTTTTGAATCAGTTTCCTGAAGTAAATCGTGCATCGTTTGTTGCAGTTTCCTGCACCGCAACGAGGACGCATTCTCGACAGAGCCCGTCAAGAATGCAGGCAAGAACACCCCACTGGGCTTCTACCACGTGCAAAACGTACGTGAAGCGAAGAGACGCGTACTGACATAATAATTATTACTCTGGATAATAATTTGTACATTTGCTAACGCGTACTAAATTATTTCCAGATCACTGTACCTGTAACGAAGTCTTTCGTGGAATATATTAAAACACAACCGATCGTTTTTGAAGTATTTGGACATTACCAGCAGCACCCTCTTCACAAGGTAAGATGTGCTTTTATCATTGACTCTAATGTTTTTATGATTTAGGAGATATTTTGACAAATATATGCAATGTTGATGCCCTCTTGAAGATATGAGGAAGGTAAAAATGGTAGAAAAAAATATTCACAAGCAAAAACTTAATTTAGTTATTTATCTCTCTATTTTCGACCGTTTTGTCCTAGATTTTAATATGTACTAATGAAACTTGTTTACTTGCGGACCGAAAAAACCTATAAACAAATTTAAATCTTTATTTATTTGCACAGAATATAGGTAGGTTATGCTTATCCTATGCAAAATATATCTTACCATTTACCATATCATGTCTTTGCGTGGCATGCAAAAATTAGACTCTGATATGTTTGGTCAGCGATTTCACTTAAGTCCATGTTTTGAAGAACGTTCTGATAACACACGGTTAACGTGTAGTGTGCGGTTCAGGACGCGAAACAAGACGGGCCGGTCGCCGGCCGCACGCCGCCTCGCCGCATGCTGCCCCCATCCATCCCCATCTCGGCCCCCGTCAGGAGCCCCAAGTGGGGCGCCGCCAGCGTGGCCCCGCCCTGTTGCTCCTCGCACTTGCATTCTAAACACGACTTGTTGGTCTGGTTCGAGATTTGCGAGCTCGCACCTAATGGAGAATACGTGCCTGCTGTAAGTAAACTACCTTATAGTATTAAGGTTAAGGTTCAAATTACACTGTCTCCAAATTATTGGGAATAGGTTGTTTGTTTTAATCATATAAATATGTCAAAATTAATATATAAAGTGTGGTTAAAAAATATTACTCTAATGAAATCTATGAATTTGGAAAATATTCCCTAAAATTGAGGTGCTAACTCCTCTCCACATTTTTTATTTAACCTGATGGCTATGACTCCCTACTCTAATACTTACCCTGTACATTGGTAAATGCCTACCTGGAGGGTTAGCAGCCTACACTGACCTAAATTTCTTTAGAGGTATCAAGTTCTAATCGTCCATGTTTGTCCACAAAGGTGGTAGAGCACAGCGACGAGCTCCCCTGCCGTGGACTATTCATCCTTCACCAGGGTATTCAGCGCCGCATCCGCATCACTATCCTGCACGAACCATCATCGGATCTCCAGTGGACCGATGTCAGGGAACTAGTTGTTGGTATGTCATATTAGTTTTTATACTAAAATGGCTGTTCCCCGCGTTTAACCGCATTTTAATAAATCGGGATAAAAGTAGCCTATTTTCTTCTTCATAACATAGGCTATCTGCGTGCCAGATTTTATCATGATCGATTCAGCGGTTTTGGCGTGAAAATGTATGGGATAAATAGACTTTCTGCATTTATAATACTAGTTTTCACCCGCGTTCCCGATTTTTTTTTTTTTAAAGGACTTAAGTTGGTAGCCTCTGATGGCTGCTCCAACCTTACCGGACAATAACGCGTTCCCGAAGAATCTTATGTTTTCGAGAGAAAAAACTAGCCTATGTGTTAATCCAGGGTGTCAGCCATCTCCATACCAAAGTTCATAAAAAAATGGTCTCTTAGAGCGAAAACAAACATACACACTCACCAACTTTCGCATTTATAATATTAGTAGGATTAGTATGTCTTGTGGAAATGATAAGAGTGATAACAATTCGAAATGTTTATGGGCATTCATGTTTAGGCCGCATCCGCAATACTCCTGAGGCTAATGAAGACACAACAGATGGTGACGAAGATGGAGCACTATCGCTAGGCCTCTTCCCCGGCGAGAGGCCTTCACTCGACGACAGGGCTGTATTTAGGTAACTTTATCATTTTTTTTGGACACAGGATTTTCTCGTTTTATCCCAGGAGCTAAAATGATATTGTTTTGTAAAGGTTCGAAGCGGCTTGGGATAGCAGCTTGCATGGCTCGCCCATGTTGAACAGGGTCAGCGCCAATGGAGAAGTCGTTTATATCACCCTCAGTGCTTACCTAGAGGTGAGTTCTTGTTTTTCAGATTATCTGGACCCGACCTTCATGATATAAGTATAATAGGAGATACTATGTTGTTTGGGTAAATGTTTTGTGTAAACTAACACAGTTTAGACGTTTTTTCAAAGCACTATAAAATCTTCTACCGTTCAATGTACGCCGGGTCTTTACAAAGAAATTATTTTAAATAAAAGTAAATCCATTTTTGAGCGATGTTTCAGCAACATGCACAAGATACGGTTGCACCTTCTAAACTACTACTACGACTAGATTCCGCCCCGCGGTTTCACCCGCGTTCCCGAGAAATCTTAATCTAGGTTATAAACTATCTGTGTTCCAAATTCCATCCAAATCCGTTCAGTAGTTTTTGCGTGAAATAGTAACAAACATCCATCCATACATCCATACTTACAAACTTTCGTATTTATAATAGTAGTTGGATTGTTTTTGAAGGAGGTATTAAATAGTGCGTGGTGTTAGGTGGAGAACTGCGGTCGTCCAGCGATAATAACGAAGGACTTGTCGGTGGTGGTGGTGGGCCGCGAGGCGCGCTCCACGCGGTCGCTGCGGCGCGCGCTGTTCGGGTCCCGCGCCGCCCGCGCCGACCACCTCACCGGCGTCTACGAGCTCAGTCTGCATCGCGCCCTCGAACCTGGTCAGTACACTACACTACATCACACTACACCACACTACAGATACAATCACGGAGGGCCTGTCTGTGGTGGTAAACCTGGTCACTACACAATAATAATAATAATTCTTTATTTCTCCCACAATAAGTTAGAGAAAAATAACAATAACATAATAATATACAAAATTAAACAAAATACACTTAAATTGCGGGAGACTGGTGCCTAAGCTAGGCAGTAGTACAATTCAACACTACACCTAACTACAGATCCTGGTCGCTACACAACACTACAGATAATAACGAAGGAATAGTGGTGGTGGGTCGTGAGGCTCGGTCGACGCATTTCATTCGTCTTTGATGATATGTACATTCAAAAATTGATTAAATAATATCTCCAATCATGTTGGACGAACCAATCTGCGTCATCTGTATTTTTTGGATATATTCCTTGGGAAATGTTTGATATTGTCAGTCGTAAAATGAAATCGAAAAATTATGATATGGTGCAGCACCAGTCTTAAGCCTGATCAATATACCGAGGGTGTGCATGCCTCCTTTGCCCAAGCTCATTTTAATTCCATCCATAACCTAATGAAATTCAATTAGACGAAATTAATATCATCTTACTATCCGCTAACGAAAGTATTCGGCACATTCGGCAGTTTCATTGCTCAAATCTGAGCCGTCCGTTGTTACTTCTGTCTAAAGACATTCAAATAAAAGAAATAGAATCTTACGTCAACTAATTTCAATTTCTTTAAAATGTGGCAATAAATAAGTTAGATTAGAATAATTAGGTTCTCCATCTAATTTAGTATTGTAACTGTTTAGTAATAAGTACTCAGTTTTTAGTTTATCAACAATCATTGTACTTAGTGAGATATGTTTGGACCCCAGGAGTACAAAGACGTCAGCGTCGCGTGTTGGACACGAGTGGCACATACGTCCGCGGTGAAGAGAACTTGCACGGCTGGAGGCCTCGTGGGGACTCGCTCATATTTGATCATCAGGTCAGTGACCAACTATACTCAGCCGCAATATGTCTTCTAAACTTCACCATGGTTCTTCCTTTGTTAGAATGAGTAATGTATACAGGCTGCCTTTTAAATGAGTATGGACATTTTCAGGGATTATTGTACTCGTCATTACGAACAACTTTTACTATGGAATTTTTTTCAAAATTTTCTTACATTTTAACCGAACAAGGTCATATAATCTTGTATAAAGGAATACGTTGAGATAGCATACTTTCAAAACCTATATAAATCTGACATATAATATTATTTGTGTTGTTCATTTCTGCAGAATATGCCGAGCTCTATAACTTTAAGAACCATTTTCAAGCAAAATATAATTTCATTTCATTATGTAGAGAAAGGCTGGGTGAAAGCTAAAAAAGACATATAAATTGTATATTTTAGTGGGAGCTGGAAAAGATGACCCGGCTGGAGCAGGTGGGTCGCACGCGGCACTTCCTAGCGCTGCGCGAGAGACTCCGACACGGACACGAGAACACCGTCGCGCCAAATGACTTCACCAAGACAGAGAAGGTAACACTTGACATCTCTTATTACGTTTGTATTTCAGTCAGAGCTAGCAACTATAGGTCAAGAGTTCTGTAACAACAAATGGGTTATGGACACAACAAACTCATTACGGATTGTTTAATTTTATGTTTGTGTTCTGATGTTTATTTAGTCCTAGTCTTCTTCAAAGATTATAACCTCTTTAATAACTTATCTGGCTCATTTACTTATGTTTCCAAAATGCGTATTTGTAATAAGTTATTTATGTCTGCGGTATTCTGTAAGGTCTTAAGCGAGAAGACGTTATGCTGTACCTGCCTTAGTAATGTTTTAAATGTGTGTGTGTGTGTTTGTAACAGGAGGTTTGCAACATGGCGGCTAAGGCTGCAGGTGCAGGGGTGGTAGCTGCGGAGTGCCTGCAGCTGCACTCGCATGCGCACGCGCACGCGCCGCGCGACGAGCCCGCGCCGGAGCCCTGGGACCTGGCGCCCAGGGAGCGCGAACTCGCGGCCAAGTACCTCAAACTTATACAGGGTAACACATCTGTCTTATTTATTATGCTTTTTATATAAATTGAGCAAAGAATAAACTTTTTTCAGCAGACTTAGTAGCATCTTCATCATCAATGCCAAATAATAGCCTTTTTGATAAAATTGTTTAACTTCATGTCTTCTAGTATAGAAGTTACATTTAAAATATGTATATCCAATATTTTTACTTCTTTGCCCTGAAATAGGTATCATATTTTTCAATACCGCCGTTAATCACCGCAACCCTCTTATAGTGAAAGCCGCAACCTACACGCCCTCCCGTATACTCCGTATCCATAGACCAAGGCAAGCCCTCAGCGAGCCAGATGACCCTATTACATTAGCTCAGATCGAAGCTGACGAAGCTCGTAAAAAAAGTACACAACACACTACACACAACCGATCACGCTACCGTCCTCGACGGCGAGGACCGCCGCGACGTCCCACTCAGTCTCGTCCCGTTCAAGCAGCCCGAGCTGCCTACAGTAATCCGACCGCCCCCAATTAGTCGTAACTCGTACAAAGTCCTCCCCCTCCCCCGGTAACGCCCTGAGCCGAGGTTCGTACCCCATTCGGGGGTGCCCTCAGGCGTTGTTACCTAAATATTACACGGCTGAGAGCCCTCTGCGCTCGCCGATTTGTCCGGTAAGGTTGTTGCAGCCATCTGAGGCTACCAACTTAGTCCTTTCAAAAAAAAAAAAAAAAAATAGGTATCATAATTTATACTTTCAAACATATCGCGTACTTTATATACCAATTATGCCTACAGTATCATTTCTCTAAACGTTAAAATGGTACTTCAGGACGAATAGGGTCAACAGGCAAGGAGGTAGAGACAGCTGTGTCGCCAGCCACTCCCGTGGACGAGGGCGTATCCGCTGATATATCCACGCCTAGCTTGCTCTCCTCTATTCACAGCGCGAGTAGCTTCGAGTAAGTACTTTTGAATTTTGTGGGTCATTTAAATAATATTTATTTGTGTTTAATAAGCAGTAAGGAGACTAGGGTGTGATTTAAAAAAAATACATACAGTCATAACACCTCTTTTTTTTAAGTCGGTTAAAAAATAGGGTATTGCTTCGTCGATATTCATTCGCTCGGGTTTTATTTGGGTTTCACATGAGACTGTGTGCTATTTAATTATTCATATTTTTTCAAGCAGTAAAAAATTATGTTGATGATTTCTTTTGTTATTAATCAGTAAATACCTATATAACAGAATAGAATATTCTTTATTGTACACCTTAAACAACAGAAGACGCTATATAATATGGTTACATACCTATAATAAGAGTACAATACAGGCGGCCTTATCGCTTAAACGATCTCTTCTAGGCAACCGTTGGGTGACAGGAAAATATTATGAATAGTAGAGGCAGGTGTAGCATTCACCTATGAATTCGAAGCTTTCACCTTAACATGTGTCCTGTATGTAGACTATGCTCCCCGGAGCGCGCGCTGCTAGAGAAGTCGATGTCGATGTGGGTGGGCGCGACCGCGGGCGGAGGTTCCGGCGCGCTGTACGTGCCCGACTGCGAGGAGGTGCGGGTCAGCGCCGCCGTCGCGCGCCGCGGCCACCTCAATGTGCTGCAGCACGGCACGCACGGCTGGAAGAAACGCTGGCTGGTCTCTATAACACATATTATACTTATACATACGATCACTAAAAGTCCATTTGTTTGACAAAGTCTCACTTGGAGTGTCTTAAGCGTTTGGCATCTCTTAGGGTCGGTTGCTCGTACATTTTAGTTAAAGTTATAGTCAAAGTTAACTATTACCATGCTTTGACCGTAGAGTCATTTTGACGATGACCGATCTTCCTCGATCGGTTATGGTTACGGTTAAAATTTTAGTCAAAGTGACACGAGCAACACAGTTTTCGTTCTTTCGGCGGTTAAATATAGTTAACTTTGACTATAACTTTAACTAAAATGTACGAGCAACCGACCCTTCGAGAGAGTTCGAAATCCGTCCGACGGTCTTGCGTAGATTTTTTTAAGCTGTCAATGAACTTTAAGTCATTTAAAATTGATACCATTTCTAGGGTTCCGCCCCCGAAGGGTCCTGACGGAGCTCTATTGTTGTCACTCACGTGTCCGTATGTCACAAAATTTTATCACAAAAGATTATTTAACTTCTCATTGACCCATGAACTCGAAATTTGCACGCACTTGATCGGTTTTCTATTTTATTTTCATAGTTGATAAAGAATCAAAATCATATTATTCAAATAAATTTTCACAAGCACGAAGAAATCGCGACCAATATGTCTGTCTCTATACTCATAACATGTATATATTATGTACTTAGGTGGTACGTCGTCCGTACGTGTTCATCTACCGCGACGAGCGCGACCCCATCGAGCGCGCACTCATCAACCTCGCCAACGCGCACGTCGAGTACTCCGAGGACCAGGACCAGATGGTGCGCATGCCCAACACCTTCAGGTAACTAAACTACCTTATCGTCACTTGTATCTATACTATTATATAAGTTACTAGCTGTTCCCCGCGGTTTCACTCGCGTTCCCGGGATAAAATGTAGAGGTAGCTTCCTATTAGTGAAAGATTTTTTGGAATCCGACGGGTAGAGCGAGTTTAATAGTACTTACCTATAGATAAAGAGAATTTTTTTTTTATTTTGTAATGGATAAACACAGAAGCTACTTCTTTGAGTACTAGCTACTTGATTGAGTAATATAGACAATATTGTTTGAAAAAATTGGGATCCCTACGAAAACTCCAAAAATTAGTTATAAAATTCTTAACATCACGCGGATTACCATTAACCTTTCTGATTCCACTGCTGGACATAGGCCTCTCCCAGAGCGCCCGCTTCCAACCCATATAAGCTATAAACTGAATATACATAACAAATGAGTTAACTCTACAAAAAGTTTTATTCGCTGTGTTCCCCCAAACAACTGGTTATTTTAACAATATGTAATATTAATTACAGCGTGGTGAGCAAGGAGCGCGGCTACCTCCTCCAGACCCTCGGCGACAAGGAAGTGCACGACTGGCTCTACGCCATTAACCCGCTGCTCGCTGGACAGATAAGGTGAGATCACACTTATGTACTTAATACACACATATCCCAATTTTTTTTTCTCACAATTAAGTATATAGCATGCCTAACCTTTCTTAGACCTCTCTCTTATATTATAGTATTTTTGTTTACCCTTTCCTATTCTAATAAAAAAAAGGTATTCGTTGTTTTATTTTACTTTTTAGTATCTATTTCTATGTCTATGATTGTCGTAGATACGTATTCCTCACATCACACACGAATATTTTTATTAGAAAAGTGAATGTGTAAACTCGACCCATTTCAATATACACGCGTAAAGGTGTCCACACACAGGTCTCGGTCGGCCCGTCGCGGTGACAAGCCACCGCTCGCCGCGAACCAGGCGCCGCAGAACGCATGAGATAACCTCACAATGGAGTCTATCCTCGTTTTTTAAATGTGTCACCGACGCCGGCAGCATGAACGCGCACAGAGCTATACGTGACGCGCATCCCTTGCCGAAGTACTGAAACTGCCGAGTCGAGACGACGTTTAGAGCTCACTTCATTTAAAACGAACTCCAAACTATCGCGACTAGTACCTACTATAACATCATCTAGGTACACTAATAATTATTTATTTATAGATTTGTGTAATTGACAGGATACATTATTACTGCATTTTTAAAGTATATACAACGCATTTATAAACATGCCAAAATATTTATATACGACAATAGTTAACATTTATACAAGTTGTTATAGTAATTTTGATATACCGAAATTTGTTAATAGCCAACGCTCGAGTCGTTCAAAATACAGAGTGAGCACTAAATATCGTTTTTATTGTGTGCATATATCTGTGGCTGGTTTGGTGGATTGTTAAATGTAATAAATAAAGAAACATGAGCTTTACGACGTCTGTGGTCCGCGGAATGTTTTTCTTTTTATATATTTATTTTGACAACTTTGGGACCACGAGTAATTCGAACTAAACAGTTTATCTTCTGAAAATATATATCAATTATTTTAGCATATCCTCAATTTAAATATTTACCAGGTGCATATGATGCGATATACGATATATACGTAAATAGGTATTATATATGTTCATGTATGTTATTATATCGTATAGTATTTTCTATATAGTTTTAACTTATTCGATGGTCAAATGTGAGATGTTGGGACCAAACCGGTGCACTGATTTATAGGGATCGAGGTATAACAAACAAATATATACAGAACTAACGAATTTTAACATAACAGTAAATAAGGTATTATTTTTAAATGTTTCATATATTCGGCTGTTTCAATGTCTTCTAAAAGTGGATGCCCGTTATTTGTAAGCTCTTGATTAAATTAATGTATCTTGTAACACGAGTGTCTTTGGATCACGAAGTATCGAGTTTAATGAAGACGTTCGATTCACAGATTGAACTTAATTATTTATAATTGTCTAACTAAATGCTACCCGCATAACTCATAGTAATCGTGGTGCAACGGCTTAGCTGATTGTCTGGTATATGATGCCCAATCGTATTAAATCTGCTACTTGTGCAATGTTTTGTGCAATAACAAGTGTCGTCATTATTAGTTGCGCACAAATGTATTATGTCGGCAACATCGGATAGACTCCATTTTGTAAGACGAGATATAAGAATTTAATAAATGAATGTATGTGAAAAGACAAATTACTGAAAATAACTTATATAGATTTTCTTCTAATGTTGGATACATTATTAATGTAATTTACCTTGTATATACGTATGACCCGAACGGTAGGATAATTATATTTTGAAGCTCCAGAGGCAGACGGTAGTGGCGGCATGCGGCTGTCCGAACTCGTATGCTGTCATACGTAAATGGTTCTTTTCACGTTTTAGTATTGATTGTAAATACATAACTAATAATTATGACATTATAGTTAAATGTAGACTATGCGTTACATGAAAATTACACATTTGTATTGTACGCTACTTATTTGTAGTTCAGAAATTATTTAAATGTCCATTTTTGTGTTGTAACTATATTTTTTCGTCTCAAATAATTATCATAGAAATAATGATCTTCTTCAATGGATTGTATAAAGTAGGTTAATGTGATGTTACCGGTGTATCGATATGTTTCTCTGATTTTTACCCCGGTATTCAGTTGTGTTGGCGCGGGTCAGGTAGGTCACGAACCATTCCGATCGTATCTAGTCATGTCTTGTACTCGTATGTCATAGAGGTACTTAGCTCCATAGTTGCTGTGCCGCGAACAATCACCATGTAGTATATTTATGAATGTTTTGTGTCCCTTGTACATGTAACCTCAAACTTCACAAGGTCTCGATTGGTCCATAGAATACATAGTCTATCTACATGATATTATTAAAACAAATACTACGTTTATATCATCGTAGCTAGGTAATGAATGTGACTGTAGTTTTATATGGATGATATTTCTTACTTTCTTTCGTCTCTACAGTCGAGTCTGTTGTGAGTCAGAACAATCCTTTACTCTCGTTACCGCTTCGATAAATGTTCAAGAAGTTATTATAATAATTGTCACTATACTATCGCTTTTAGGTGACTATTTTACATTTCAAATAAATCGAGCATAGATCTATTTATAACAACATTATAAGCTTAAGTGACTTATAGCCGTTGTAAATATTTTTACTAATTCGTTTGATACTTACATGGGTTACTGTCATAGTGATAAATTAATGAATATACCTAGCTTTCTTTTGTTGAAAGTCCAATCACCGGCTTACACACTGAACCGTAGTCATTACTACTCGGCTAAACACTAGAGAATATCCTGATAATAATTTAGCATATAATAATGTAGTTGTAAGATCAAAAAGTATTATCCATTATAGACATGCTGTGTGTTATAGGTAATATTTCTTAAAAAAAATGAAAATAATACTACTATTGTCGACGAGAATTAACTATGTAGCTTCGATGTTTCAGTTCGGACAGCGCGACGCTAAATTAGTTTAAAATTTATTTTTCAATCTTCAATAAACTTTGATTTGGAGTTGTGCTGTCCTTACACATGAAACTGATATTTCATTACTTACCTTTTAAAAAAATAAACATGACTTAAGTAATCAATGTCCAGATACTTCTTCACTAACATTAAAACTAATTTAAGTAACTCTTTCAATCTGTTTGTGGTGACGAATGAAGCGATCTCATGCTGAATGACACGAATGTTAAAACCTTTCTTTTTCTAGTCATTTTATATAACATTCCAAAGTATGTAAATTATTTCCTTTTTTCGAATAGTAGGGTAATGTATTTTGCATAGCAAAATGGTGTTTATGTAGTTGAATAGAGAGCAGGAATAATAAAATCACGGGTGTGTTGTGCGCGGTGGTGTAAAATAATTTTTGAAATTATTTTCTTTGGAAATTTATTTTCGTTTGCTGTTTCCAGTTTAGTTGTTATATAATTGTAATTCTATAGAAAAGAAATGAAACATTTAGAGATAAACAGCGCATGCTGTATTATATTTTTTTATAGAGTATACTGTTTAAGCTATACTGCTATTTTTATAGGACTACTAGCTGTTGTTTTTGACATTGCGTTCACTGTTCTTTGTAATTAATTTAAATTGGAAATTGTTCTATAATGTTTTTGCGGAAAGTCCCAGAGCGTGTATGATATTTTGTTTGACGCTTATATTTATTATTGTACGTATACTATACTGGCGTATGAGTGTGAGTGAGAGCGACAGAGCGATGGTTAGTGCGTCGCGGTCGCATCGTCCCGTCTCGGTGACGCGTCGGGTGCGTCGCCCGCTCCTTGTGATTTCGATAGTGATTGTTGATTGTTGGGCGTGAATGATAATTTAAAAAATTATATATTCTATATATAATTTATGAATTATGAATTTCATTCGATTTATGAAAATAAGAACAATGTAATGATTGGTAATATTACTCATTGCTCTAAATGTACTATCAAAATATATTATACACAGTGTTAAAGGTCATAAATAAAATGCTTTGAAAATTTCCAAGCAATGGTTTTCTTTCCTTCTCCTTTTCTCAACCACACAACGACAAAATACACTAACTCGAATAGTATATTAGAGGCACCATTATATTGGTACGAGCCTAAAAAAAGAGCAAATAAACGGACTGACTGACTGATTTTTATAACAAAGTAGTTTCTGCTGCGGAACTCCCAGGATAGCATAAA
The DNA here is from genome assembly GCA_963555595.1 of Tethea ocularis. Taxonomy (NCBI): domain Eukaryota; kingdom Metazoa; phylum Arthropoda; class Insecta; order Lepidoptera; family Drepanidae; genus Tethea; species Tethea ocularis. The sequence goes on along the minus strand of OY741970.1, from coordinate 3,248,109 downwards.
TTCCAAGATGTGTCAAATAAAGGTGATAACATAAGTTTTAAACGTGTATATAAAATAGATTCTGCTACGGAACTACCAGGATAGCATAAGTTCAAAGATGTGTCAAATAAAGGTGACAATATAAATTTTAAACGCGTATAACAAAAAAGGTTTTGCTACGGAACTACCAGGATAACATAAATTAAAAGATGGGTCAAATAAAGGTGGATAAATTTTAAACGCGTATAACAAAATAGATTCTACTACGGAACTACCAGGATAGCATAAGCAAGCATGAGTTCAAAGATGTGTCACAAACAATGGCGATAACATACAATTTTAAGAGAATATACTGGCTGATTAAAAAGTACTAGGATATCATAAGATTGAAGGAGTTCTGTAGCAGGTAGTTGTAAGTTTAAATGTATAATTTGTGGGTAGTAGCTAGAATAACGTCAGCCGGGCCAGCTAGTAGACGTCAGTTTTAAATATCTCCTATCTGATTATAAAAAGTACTAGGTTATCATAAGATTGAAGGAGTTCTGTAGCAGGTAGTGGGTAGTTGTAAGTTAGTGTAAAATTTTTGTGGGTAGTAGCTAGAATAACGTCAGCCGGGCCAACTAGTAGACGTCAGTTTTAAATATCTCCTATCTGATTATAAAAAGTACTAGGATATCATAAGATTGAAGGAGTTCTGTAGCAGGTAGTGGGTAGTTGTAAGTTAGTGTAAATTTTTTGTGGGTAGTAGCTAGAATAATGTCAGCCGGGCCAGAAAATAGACGTCAGTTTTAAATATATCCTATCTACCCTTTTTTTTATGAAAATTTGTAAGAAAGAGAAATGAATTGATTGAAATTAAAATGTAAACAATAATCGGCACCAATAACTCCTTTTACGAGTTTGATATGACCTTAGACAAAAATATACAGGTTTTTAAGGTGCTTCAAAGTTGTAAAATATCATCATGTATAAATAAAATAAAAACATAGTAAACAATATCCCCTCTACTAATCCCATACTAAAGTGTCCTATCGTTTCAAAATGGCTTCCGCAATGAGATAACATTTGTATTTGCTATAAAAGAAAGAAATTAAATATTTTCGCATACTAAATTTATTATCACATATTTAGTAGGTATTATATATAATATGATGCAAAATAAAATAATAGATTATCGCTTAAAAATCTAATTTGATCCAATGTGGCTTTTCATAGAATATTATCTCGAGGTGTTTATCAAGGACTGTTTTTATAACTTTTAAGATTAAGCTATTTATTACATTTGGTACTACAATCTCAAAACTACTTGATTTATTCTTGTATAATCATTTGAATAACAGTTCTTGGTTTTTTTTATATAATATGCAGTAGTACCACAAGTAATAAATAATTCTCAAAAAAGATCATGAGAACCAAATGACAAATATCAGGGAATCCAGACATCACAGGCACATCATACGTTAATTTTACATTGTTTTTGGGTAATATAATAACTGTACATGATAAAAGCGGTGTCTTATGTATATGTCTCACAATTGGCCTGGCTGTTGTGTAGAGTTGAATATAACATTGGTAAAGGATACTGATGTACAGTGCAGTACAGTAGTGTTTTATAATCTGAGATTTTTGGTATACTTTTATAAATAAAAATGGTAGACTTTTATAAATAAAGATCAAATAGTGTAAATTCTGATACTAATAAATATTATTGCCAGATACAAAAGTTCTTTACCATGTAATGTTTTTTTTTATACTACTAGCCAGCAAGCATACGGCCCACCTCATGGTAAGTGGTTACCGTCGCCTATCGCCATTTGCAATACCAGAGATATTGCCAATGTGTTGCTGACCTGTTACAATACCGAGAAGGCAAACCGGCTCTCAAGTGCAATTGCCGGAACACACCGGTAGGTGCTGGGCGATATCTAGCATTACTGAGATTTTTATAAAATATATAAAAGTATCATGCACCTACAAACAATGTGTATAACATAAATATTAAGCTGTACTATAGGATTTGCAATTTACATAAAACTTAAAGATCAGTATTAACATACACGTTCACAAAGCAATACTTGCATATAATTTAATTTCCAACCTTCAAAGATTGTCATAAATCTTTGTCATCCAGTCAGTGACACTCTTGACTTACAATATCTTCAGTACTTATCTTTAATAGTGCAACAGGCATAACACGACCCGAACTTGATACTTCAAAACTCAAGTGAACAAAACATTGTTTCACGAGAAAGGATTCAAATTTTTATCATAATCTTCGTCTTCCGCAAACGGATTGGTAGGATCATTGGCTTCTTCAGCAGCAAAGGGATTTTTTGCTTCATCATACATTTCATCTTCGAAAGGATTCCTTGATGCGTTGGAGATAGCCGATGAGATGCTCGGTGATGCGCCTGTGCTTCTCGGCTGATCATCACGTCTCCTTCGTGCAGTCAGGGGAGAGCTGAATGGCGACAGTCTAGATCTGTTCGAAGGTGGGGGATCCAGTTTGTTAAGGTTGGCCTCTATGCTGGAACTGTATCGGCGTTGTTCGAGGAGACGCATCCTGCCTTCTGGCACCGGAACTACGCTGGTGCCTTTAGGTGGCATCTGTTTTGGTGCGTTTGATACGTACACTGAAATGGGAAATAAAAGTTATGCTAAAGATGACAATTCTTAGCTTAGATATATCAATAAAATTTATTTGAAAAAATAGTTCAAAGAAGAGATATTTGTTTAGATCTGGCACTCCCTTCAGTTAATCCATGTCAGGTGACAACAAGTCAGCGCTAGCTAAAAATGCTCTAGTTGACCAAATTTTCGCGTCTTAGAGGATTTCGAACTGTACTTTAAATCATTTTTTTTTTATTAATACGTTTATATTTACGAGTACTTCCAATTACAACTGCTCCCAAACCTACATCAGTGGAAAAACAAAATATTGTAGCACTGACCTTGTTTACTCTGTCCTTCCTGCAGCCTAAGCTTCGCCTCGGCCCCCGGGCCGTATGTCTGCGGGGGCGGCACGACAGGGGCGGGGGCGGTAGGGGCAGCTGGCGGGGCCACCGCCGCCGGCGCCTCCTGCTCGCCCTCCGCTACTAACGTCAACTTGTTGAACAAACCGCGTCCGTAGTACTCCGCTACTACAGCGTAACTGGAATAATACGTATCAATTAAGTCAAACGAAACTAGACCAAGGCAAAACAAGGTGGAATACGCTGGCCCGCTTGGTGGTAACTTGGTAACCGATTTTCTTTACCAGTACCTAGTAGAATACTAGTATCATTCGCGCGTTATCAATTCTGCACATATCTATTTAGATTCTTATTGAAGAGCCCCATATTGTCCCTTGGGAAAACCAAGGTAAGGAATTTATTCCACATCTTTGTACAAGATTTTTTTAAATCTGTAATATTAGAACATCATACTTTTCTAAAGAACTTATTCTCATGCGTAGTTTCCCAAACAAAATAAAATATTTTTTTATGATGTACATGTTTTACATGAATACCTTTTTCAATACCTAATCAGTTCACCAATAAAACCATTATGTTAATCTAATCTAGGCATTAACCGCTAAAACATAAAGTTATATTTACTTTGTTGTTTTAGTAAGCGGTGATAATTAATTTTATCGCGATAATTACTGATACACTACACATATATTGTAACTATAATACAGTTAAACAATAATAATAAGACCAAGGCAAGCCCTCAGCGAGCCGGATGACCCTATTACATTAGCTCAGATCGAAGCTGACGAAGCTCGTAAAAGTACACAACACACTACACACAACCGATCACGCTACCGTCCTCGACGGCGAGGACCGCCGCGACGTCCCACTCAGTCTCGTCCCGTTCAAGCGGCCCGAGCTGCCTACAGTAATCCGACCGCCCCCAATTAGTCGTAACCTCCCCCTCCCCCGGTAACGCCCTGAGCCGAGGTTAGTACCCCATTCGGGGGTGCCCTCAGGCGTTGTTACCTAAATATTACCCGGCTGAGAGCCCTCTGCGCTCGCCGATTTGTCCGGTAAGGTTGATGCAGCCATCTGAGGCTACCAACTTAGTCCTTTAAAAAAAAAAATAAAAAAATTATAATAAATAGTACAGTTGGCAGTTTTAATAAAACTTGTAAATTTCATCACGCCTATTCCGTGTGATAAATAAAATATCCTACTCTTCTTCTATTTAATAGATTTATTATAGATTAGTATAGATTATAAATGCGCAAGTTTATGTGTGTGTGTATGTATATTCACTCAGCTCCGTAATGGCTGGACAGATTTGGATAATACTTAGCACAGAAATAGATCATACCCTGAAATAACATATGTGATACCGGATTATTATCCCGGAAAAACATGATATCGGAAACTCAGGCAGTGGTTGAAAGAAAGCAGATTGCAAAATGTATATATTTAAACAATAATGCTTTCCTTTTTAACCGACTTCATTTAAAATAATAAATTATCTAATTCGAAGAAATATTTCATAATATGTAAATTGAATATTGTACCTATGTGTATTTTGTAAATAATTTATAAATAATTGTAAATAAATATGGGTATATTTAACCGCATTATTAGAAAATACGTATAAAGTATATCAATTAATTAAAAAAGTTGGTTTGGCTTTACTCTATAGTGAAACATATGGTGGCATAATTAACACATGTCAGCTGCGCACACGCAACCACCTGTGACATGCGCACTCTTCATAAATCACTATCAAATAATAATTACAATTAGTTTGCAACAATAACATTTTGTTGCACACACTATTAAACAAAACTCGATCGCCTTAATTGGGTCTGTTGCTTGCAATCATTTTCAAGGCGAAAATAATGTAAAATGTCTATTCTTATACTTTGCATTATAATTATCGAAAAGCAAAATTTAATTAAAAAATATAGGTACAAACCCTACCCTTCATGGTTCTCATCGATATTATTTGCAAAACACCAAGAGAATGGCGGCACAAAAACAGCTGATTTAAAAAACGATAAATACATTTCACTACACTATCGTGTGTTATCGACACGGCGCGGAATTTAACTGAAGTTTTATTATACGTAGATAACAATACCGGCGCCGGCGCACTCACTGAGCCACGTTAGTTGAGAATAGCTGGAGCATTTGCTCTATACAAAAAATAGCCATATTTAAAAAAAAGTTTGATTTGAAATTTTTATATTTGTTTTATAATCGGACGTTTACCATTTCGTAGGAAAAAGTCATCGTAAACGCCCGATTAAAATTTATCGAACAATTCTTGTCGGTGAACATCGATCTTAGTATCATTTCAAAGCTCTTACTGAAATTGTAAAAATTATATATTTTCACAAAAAAATTCAGTACCCTAAATGCATTACCCAACTGGCTTTTTAGTATTTTCATGAGGTTGCTTTGCTCGCATACACTGTTTACATTCCACCTGAGACCAGTACGCGACACTGTTTGGTATCAGAAACACATAATAATATGATTACAGACACATGCCAACCGAATGACATTTGTTAGTATAACATATAGCCGTAATGGTTCAACAGAGATGCGCACCGGGACTTTCGGCGTCTTGCATGGGGATTATGCATAATTTACAGGTATCCATACATAGCAGTGGCGAAGGCGGAAGGGTCCATACAAGCCGATTCCCATCGGCTTACCTCTTAGAAATCCCAGTCCCACATCTTCATCACTTCAAAACCACTTTTATCATGCTTAAAATACACTATAATTACAAAATTATCGGTGTTTTTTGAACGGCTTACCCTCGCCATAATTTCACCTCTCGCGACTGATAACTTATTATAAGTATTATAAAAGTAACTCTGTTTGTATGTTTTATTTGTTACCTTTTCACGCCTAAACCACTGAACCGATGGCAATAAAATTTGGCACGCAGATAGACTATAATATGGAGAAGGACATGCTACTTACTTACTAGCTACTTTTTGAAGGAACTGTTAAAATAACACCAAACACAGTTTTTTTTAACCCCCAACGAAAGAGAGGGGTGTTATTATTATTGAAAGGTGTCTTAATCGAGTGTTCCTAAATGATTTAAGAAAATACTGTTTAGGTATGCTTAATTCTGGTGCCAAAACATGCAGTAATACTTCCTATTGGACATTGTCAAGTAGGTGGTATGAAAAATAAATAATATTGTGTAGTACATACGGGTCGTGATCGTTCCGTAGCCTCGCGTGCAGAGCCTCGGCAGCGAGCGGCTGCGAGTCCAGCCGCGAGCTGCGCGCCGGCGTCGGCGGGACGCACACCGGGCACTCGCACTCCGACTCCGATACGCTCTGGAAACAACTAACACCACACACATATTTATGACTACTTGTTTCCAGCGAATTTTGGGATACAAAGCCTATAGCACTCGGGGATAATGTAGCTTTCTATTAGTGAAAGAATTTTTAACATCGGACCTGTAACTCCGGACATTATCTCCTACATCCGAAATTACAAACATTATATATTAGTGTAGCTATAGATATGGATGTACTGAACAAATTATTTATTAACAATTCAAAACTTTTCATACCCTTCCGAACCTTAGTTGCACAAGATCTTACTTGATACTAATGTAAAATGTATAGAAAACGTTTACAACAACCTCTTACATTTCTTTCTAGTGTTATAAACTTAGTCCGGTAATATTTTGATCCTTATAAAAACATTGGCATCAAAAAATGTTTTTGTGTTAAACTGTTGTGTCCATTTTCTGAATAACTGTTAGTACATTTTCACCAAAATCTATAAATGCTGATAAAAATATCTCTGAAAGTTAAGGACAGTCTGCTAAGAACTTAATCCTGTCGCTACGAGACGGTACCTGCCATTACTGTCCCAGTATAAGTAACTGTAATTATTATGAATGTGCATAGATTGACTCACTCGTAGTGAAAGGAATGCAGGCACAGGAAGTGGACGGAGGGCAGATCGAGTGGCTTGGTGCACGCGGGACAGCGGGAACTCTGAAATACAGCTCACATTTAATTTGCATAGGGTGACTGGTACAGTAGGCCGAAAGGGCATCGAAGTATACACAAAAAAAATATGTTGTCGAGTGGAAAATAACACTAAAATATTTGTATGCAAATAAAAAAAACAACTTAGAATAGGGTAGTTTCTTGTGTAATCAAAAATAAAATTGTTCTCTTCTGTTTTTTAAATGCATGAGCTTTTATTAAAGCAATAAAAAAATTAATATTTGCAACTACTTATAATTTTATTACTAAAACATATTATTATAGAAACCAGAAGTCGTCTACGAACTTGTATTATTTATTAGTTGATAGATAAACCTTCATTAGTTGGTATTAAAAATAATAATTACTTCATTTTGTACGAAGCTCGCGGTAACGTCTTTTTAACGATCTGATGGATAAAAAGTAAATACCTGGAAGGTAAGAGGCGCAGTCTGAATGCGAGTAATGTGCGCTTTCATACGTTCGCTCTCAGCTCTATACTTGAGAGCTAACGAGTGCTCGCGACTTTGCACTTCGCTCTCCGATTTCAAAACTTCCATTAGGTACCTGCAAAGTAATGATAATATTAGACACAGATATTTTTTTCGTGATAAGCAGGTAAGAAGGATTATCAGCCTCATGTAGATTGCCTTCGTATCATTTACTAGCTTCCTATTAGAGAAAGAATTTTTCAAATCGGACCAGTTACTCCGGAGATTAGCGCGTTCAAACAAACAAACTCTTCAGCTTTATTATTAGTATAGATAGACATTAGTGACCTTACAAAACTTAGTAGGCAATTGGTACTCAAGTATATCTGCTGCAAGTGCTGCAACACTCCAGTAGGTGCATGGAAAAGTTGCATTAAGATTTTAAAAAAACGGCTGAATGCATTTACTGCTCACCAAGCATGTTCACATATAAATTTGGAAATTTATCAACTCCGGGCGGTATCCGTTAAACGGCTTTTAAACGTTATATTTGTAAAGGAAAGGGACAGAAAATAGGCACTATGGAAGTGATCAAATGTACTTTTATAGATGCTTACAACATTTTTACTTGCACTTTTGCTTTCACCTTTTTCCTATAGCAAGACAGTGATAAAAGGTAACTTACTTCCTAACATCACCGAGTGTGTACGTCGAATTACCCGCGAGGCAATCGATGACTAGGATTGGAGAGAGCAGTTTTTCGTTAGCTGGAAAAAAATACATGCTTTATACTAAATTATTTTAAGTATATTGAAAACCACTTCAAAATTCTATGTGATTTTGAGATCTCGTAGTAAAAGTCAATCTGCATCTAAGAAAATGATATATTTTCACTACTTTTGAATTTGAATTATAAAGGGGTTGTAGTGTTACAGTGCAGGACGGGAGAGGTGTGTGTAGTGTAGTTTGGTGTATTGTAGTGTAGTATACTGTATTGTAGTGTAGTGTGGTGTATTGTAGTGTAGTGTGGTGTATTGTAGTGTAGTATACTGTATTGTGGTGTATTGTAGTGTAGTGTGGTGTATTGTAGTGTAGTATTGTAGTGTAGTGTGGTGTATTGTAGTGTAGTATAGTGTAGTGTAGTGTAGTGTGGTGTATTGTAGTGTAGTATAGTGTAGTGTAGTGTGATGTAGTGTAGTGTAGTGTGTAGTAGTGTAGTGTAGTGTTAGTTACCTATAACATTGAGCAGCTCGGGCAGGCAGCCGGGCGGCGGCGGGTACCACAGCACGTCGAGCCACAGCGCGGGGCAGAGCGCGCCGCGCCGCCGGCACACGGCCAGCGCGCCCTCCGCGTCGCCGCTGCGCATATACAGCGACACCAGGGAACGCCATCTACGTACAGTACACGCGATCACACCATAAGGCAGACTATCCACCGGAGATGTGCTTAACTGCGATGCGAGGGATGTGTTTTTTAAGCACTAATAGAATCACTTTTTAATGGGGTTAGGTTAGGTAAATGAAGTGATTTAATTGGTGTTTAAAATCACATCTAACCCGCAACGTAGATTAGGACATCTTTGGTGGCCGCAGCCTATCTGTGCGTCACAACGATCCGGGGCGTCACGCCGCTGTCCCAAGGCTATGCCCGCTAATCTTAGTAAATAATATTTTTTAGTTCACAAAAATGATCTTAATTCTTTGGACTTGTCTTTTTACTAAAACTTGGTTGAACTGTCCAATCGTCCTTGATTGCCATTAAATAAGTATTTAGTGGAGACTAAATAGAATATAAAAACTCTTCAAGGGGAATAGCCGAGTCAATGGGCATGTTTAATTTCATCACAGTTAGGAAAAAATAGCACGCTCGGTTTTGATACTGAATAAGCAGTACCTAGCCTACTTTAAATATGTTTAAAAAAAAAAACAATTTTACACAAGTAACAGAAAAAAGACAAAGTGTTCAATTAAGTAAATAATTAACCCAAGAAAGAGGAGATACATGGCTGAAAATATAAAAAAAAAACAACTTACGATTTACTTTCTTCGTATAGATATAGTATCCCAGCTTTGAAGTCCAACATCTGACAAATGACGAGGGTCTGATCCTTGTCGTAGTTGGCTTCAGGGTCTTTCAATATTTTGAGCACCTTCTCTTCGTACTCTTTCTTTTGACTTTCTGGTGATTTTGCCCTGGGAATAAATATACTCAATAAAGAGACAATAGTCCTAGCTCATGTCAAATTAATTAACTATGAAAATCTACCAATTAAAATATGCCTAAAAGACTAAAGTTTAAACTTTAGTCTTTTAGGCATATTTTAATTGGTTATGTCGAGTTAACTACTGGCCTGAAAATTATCAAATAGAAGTATATACAAAATCTTTAACTCACCAAACATGAATATAATGCTCGATGAGTGCGTCAAATACTAGTTTCGAGCAGTCATTGTCATGCCTGGTCATGTGCTCGAGGAACTCAATGAGTCGTTCTGAGTTGTTGAGGAACATGTGTACGTAGTCGTCGGGCAGGGCGCGCTCAGGTTCCCTGACACCTCCTGACAGTGAGCTCTCTTCTACTAGCGGCTTGCTGCGAGGCCTGTAGTCCGTGCATAGCACTGCAAGGGGAGCGGGGAGTTCGTGTATTACATATTCATTAGTGTATTAGGGATAAAAAAAAAACGAAATATGTTTTTGACCACGAAGTCAGTAAATAAAGCCCGCCTGGTGGTTGCGATTGCTGTAGCCTATGGATATGGATGCAACACTGAGGCATCTCAGAACAATAACTAAAGCTAATTGTTACTGTTCCGAACGATGCATGACTCACGAGTTTCCGACCTTACCCCCGCCCCGACTAGCTCTAGCGACTTACTCATGCGTAGAAACAGAACATTAAAGTTATTTCATTGCGGTCTTTGTATAGATGCGCATTTTACACAAAGGCTAGGAGTTTACAATCTCTAGACAACGATATTGTGCGTTTTTATCTCAATTTGGGCCCCTAGTAAAACATTTCAGTTTCCTATTGACAAACTTGAAGCTTGTCTAAAACTAAATTAAAAAATCAGTGCAAACATACATTTCAAAAACTTGGTGCTCTCCTCTGGCTCATGCTGTATCAGCCTGTCTCCATATCTTTTCATATACATGTCTGCCTCTTCGAACTCCAATTCGTATATATAGTCGAGCGCCTGTCGGTAGTCTTTCTTGTCTTCGACTACCATCTTCAGATACCAGTCGTGACGTTTGTTGTTCGCTGCTAGAGAGAGGGCGTCGTCTATGCTCACTTGACGGACTACCTGATTGGCGAACAATATGTATATGAGGTTATTTTTTAATTAACGTCCAGTACTAATTTGGGTGTTATATGTTGCCAGGGCCAGAGGTCCCACTGGCTGGCTACCACCCACAAGTTGAAAATCTGTCACTATGCACCTTTCGGTGTGTTCCGACAGCTGCACTTGAGAACCAGTTACTCTCTAGACCTTGTGTGCTTACCACCATCGCGGCATCGGCCACATCATCACTGACCACGGTGAGATTGTGGTCAAACACAGGCCTATACATAGTAAAAAAAAAGGTCGGTGTTATCGGGAAGATACGTAATATTTTCATGTCTCAAATACCGCAGTGTCTCAAGTCGAAAGTGAACAAAGTTTTTAATAACAATGTTTTTGTAAAACAACAAAGTCTACTAAAGTACCTTAATAGCAACCTCCACATCAAAATCGATGACTTTATCCTTAGAATTGATGAACTCCTTCAGTTTTCCTTGCTGATCGTGTTGGTCAATTTTCACATAGCAAGTGAGCAGCAGAGTGGTGTGGTCTTCGGTCGCATACCCTCGTTTATGTAGCTCTTCCAAGTATAGCACTAGGAGTTCTAAGTGCCTGGATTCCAAATATTTCCGGATGACGTATGAGGTTTCCAGCCAACCGATAGTTTTTACGTATTGATCGATTGCGGATCTTAGATCGCCCTGTAAAATGAATAAGGTCTTTAATACTAGAAAACAGACAAACAGGATTATTTTTATAAAAAAAAGGCGGGCTCTGGCTTCGAAGTAGTAGTCATTTAGGCGACTACATGGTACCTACACTGTACAATAGAAAAAGTATGACAAATAAATAAAATACTGAGTGACTAAAATAATGAGTTTATTCTTCAAGGCTTTGTGTGCTTACCACCTTCAACCACATCATCACTAATCATGGTGAGATTGTGGTCAAACAAAACATAAGCTTATACCTACTAAAGAATATAAAAAGCAAGAGTTCCATATACTAAATAACACTCACCTTGCTATACAAGTGATCACCATACTGCTTGTAAATCTCCATCAAGCCCTGAACATCATAGTGCTGACTGCTCGCTATCCGTATCGCGACATCATACAAATTCTTCTTAAATAGCATTAACAATTTCGACTGCAAATCCTTGTCGGCCAGATATATCATTTCCTTATTTTTAGTGAGTAAGTAAAACGAGCCCCATTCAGTAAAAACTGCGTCTATTTCGTCGAATGTCTTCGAGAATACTATGAACTTGTTTTGTATGTCCAGAATAGTGATGTGGTGAGATTTAGGAGAGGGCCCGGTGCTCGTGGAAGCAGACGATTTGGAAGTAATTTCGTTGGTGGTAATGACTAGGTAACTACGGAACCAGTTAAGGCGGACCTTCTCGCCTTCGAGAGCGTAGCACGGACCGCGGCCTTCGGTTGTGTAGCAATATATAGCCTGAAATAAAAGTGAGGGAGCTGATGGCGAAATTGATACAAATGACATACTTAAACCAATGCATAGTGTATGTGTGTGTGTGTGAGAGAGAGAGTCGGTGTGTATGAGGGAATGAGTGCATTTGTGGGGGTGAGTGAGTTTTTTTTTTTTTTTTGAAACGTCTAAGTTGGTAGCCTGAGATGGCTGCAACAACCTTACCGGACAAATCGGCGAGCGCAGAGGGCTCTCAGCCGGGTAATATTTAGGTAACAACGCCTGAGGGCACCCCCGAATGGGGTACGAACCTCGGCTCAGGGCGTTACCGGGGGAGGGGGAGGACTATGTACGAGTTACGACTAATTGGGGGCGGTCGGATTACTGTAGGCAGCTCGGGCCGCTTGAACGGGACGAGACTGAGTGGGACGTCGCGGCGGTCCTCGCCGTCGAGGACGGTAGCGTGATCGGTTGTGTGTAGTGTGTTGTGTACTTTTACGAGCTTCGTCAGCTTCGATCTGAGCTAATGTAATAGGGTCATCTGGCTCGCTGAGGGCTTGCCTTGGTCTATGGATACGGAGTATACGGGAGGGCGTGTAGGTTGCGGCTTTCACTATAAGAGGGTTGCGGTGATTAACGGCGGTATTGAAAAATCTGCGTGAGGTGCGTTTTATAAATTGTTTTATCGTGGGGAGACCTAAGTCAATGTGGAGATTTTCATTACGCATGTACCACGGGGCGCCCGTGGCCTTGCGCATGAAGCGATTTTGAATCACCTGAAGGCTATGGATCCGTGATGGAGCTGCATGTGCGAACACAGTACTAGCATAGGTCATGATAGGGCGGATACACGTGGTATAAAGTCTAACCTTGCTTTTAAGTGCAAGTTTAGATTTACGATTTAATAAAAAGTGAAGGCGCCCTAAAACAAAGGCGGCGCGCGCGCGGACCGCTTTAATGTGGGCATCAAAGGTCAAACGATCATCGAGAGTTACTCCGAGAGGGTGAGTGAGTGTTAGTATTTGATTGGTTATATGAATGAGTATGTATGTTAGTATCTTTATTTATTTAAACACATGCAGCTAAAAGCTGATGAAGTGTATTGCTGATGCATTTTAATCCTTATGTAGTTTTCGAGACTATTTACTGTTTAAGTGTTTACTGTTGTTGTACTGATTACAGTTTCTGGTAATTAATTCCATCCCCAATCGACATGGTCAAGCATAAAGTGATGTGTGTGTTTTTATGTAAGTGTAATTGTTTTTGAGTGGGAGGGTGTGTGCATCTTTATATAACAGTGTGTTTTTGAGACTTGAGTGTGTAGGGGTGTGTGTGTGTAGTGTACGTACATCATTAGTGGCGACAGTGAGCCTGTGCTTGTCGGCGAGTACGCTGCAGCCAGGCGCCGCGCCCATCGCGTCCAGCGACACGCAGCGCTCCGTGTGTATCCAGAACACCATAACACATGCGCGGGATACCACGAACAACTTGTCTGCACCCCTGCACCATAACATACGTTAAATGTCCATACATCTGATACACACCACTTCTACATGAAATGTGTGTGTGTAAATGCAAAATTGTGTGTGATGAACTTATTATATTTAATGATTTTTTCTTGTTCCAATCAAATTGCTGATCAATGTATGAGAGAAAAACTATATACTTGAAAGCGAGTCCGGTAATTGGACTCGTCCCAGAGCCAGGTAAGGTCTTCATCTTGCCGCTGCGCTGGCGAGTGATGTCGCCTCGGAATAGTGACACGGAGCCATCTTGGAATCCTACCGCCAAGAGACTCTGTAAACGTTGGTTGATTGCATGAATAATATTTTGATAAAATATCTAAACTGGTCAGGAATGGACCGCTTTTCAGGCCAGCTCCATTGAGGTGAAAATAAAAATGAATCATTATTTTTATAAAATGTAATAGCATATTTTATTTTTGGCACATTTTCCTCATTATACTTATTAGCTTGCAGATAATACAAATGGCAATACCTACATGGTGGTCATATGATTTCACATAACAACCATAATTTCAATAGAACTCTATTCTCTGACCAAATTATTGAGGTTTAAAGAATAACTGCTGTTTACAAGTAATCAGACCAATTTAGGTTTTAATATATTTTTTTTGTAATTTAAAACACTTATGTACTAGATTGTTTACCTTGTTGTCGTGGACGGCGAGTGCAGTGGCGGGTGTAGGAGTCATGTGCGAGGGCACCGCGCGTGACACTCGGGCGCACGTCGGGTTGCCGTGTCTGTCGTTCCGTGACCAGTCCCATACTTTGATCAGAGGATTCACGCCTGTCTCGTCATCTTGCTACAAATAAATCCTTTTTTGAATGATCTTTAGCTGCTAGTTATCAATTCCCCAAGGATTTACACGCATTTCCCAAATAGAAATATGTACTTAGTTGTATGCTATCTATGAACATTGCTAGAAGAACTTAATACACAATGATGCATAATGTCCAATTTATATGGTAAAAGTTATGTCAATTCATGTGTTGAAATATTATTGTTTGACCACGATTAATGTAACTTGATTGAAACATCGAGGTTAGTCAAATTTACATTTTGATAATATTTTATGTGCGAATAGACCAGATTAGAACTTTACTATATTCATTAATTGTGTTCGCAAGAGTTTAAAAAGTAATATATTAACTATATTAATATTTTCTGCCCCATGGTTTCACCCACAATCCCGTATTACCATCTAGTGGTTCAATTTTCAAAAATACTTTATAACCAAGGCCTATGTCATAATTGCTATTTCTATGCCAAATTTCAGCCAATATCCAGTGGTTTAAACTGTATGTTGATAGATCAATGAGACAGTCACATTTTGATTAAAACAATGAGTTAATCAGTTATCAATTTAAAAAAAAACCCTTTTATCACAATGCTAATTAATTTATAAAAAATACTCACTCCAATGGTAACAAGATAAGGATCATGAGGTAGTTGTTGTGCAAGTGTTATAGTCAGCTCGTAGGCTTTGAACTGAGTGATAGCCCATGATCGAGAGATAAGGTGTGCCCAGCCAGTCGCATCACACAGAATAACATGATTGTTACCACTGGTGGCTACCGTTACATTTGTATCCTGCAATTAATTATGTTTTTTTTTTAATACAGTCACTTGTCTTATTTTGTCCATTACTATATACATGTTTTAGTAAACGAGTTTTGAGTTTCAGTTTATATACAATATATTTGTCATGTATGGGACTAAGTCAAAAATTACTACAACAGGTACTAATATTATATCTAATTAGATCTAAGTAGGTTTAAAAGTAAAAACTTACTTGTAAGCTCTCTGCAATTTTCCCGTTATCGACATTTTTGTGGATGTCGAAAAAATTAAATCTCCGCCACTGAGTATTTGAAAAAAAAACAGTGTTATAATGTCTAAGAGTGAAAGATACAGTTTATTTATGTAATTAAAGCAAGTAAACAACTGTATATACAGTTTTTTTATGGGCGTAGGCAAGATATAGGGTACAGTAAATCGAAATTGTTATTTATAAGATTGTCTACCTGATGAGAAAATATCAAAATACTTCGTAACTTCGCAAATAATCAATCTTACCTCCAAAAATGCCATGTTGTCGGTGTTTTTAAATGATTAACATGTTGTACACGATAATAGATTTCTTTAGTTTCCTTGTACAGAAAAAACAACAAAGTTCTGCTCTGCAACAGCAAACCACAGCAAACGGTTCAGTGAAGTTTCCATTCCAGCAAAGATTTTCCATAAACCCGGCACTGCATTATTTTTCATCAGTAATTTTGATTGACAGCCAGCACAGCACAGGATAGAAAATCATATTTTCAATAAGACAGACAGAGACATAGGTATTATGATGATTCTTTGTTAAATTATGTAATGCTAGAAAACTTAGTAGACCATAGACAGACAAACAGACTATGGAATATGCTCTTTCTGAAATAAACGAAATGTCAAAACGGTGACTGTGACCTTGTCACGTAGTGTTGTGCTGTAGTGTTGCAGAAAAATCGAGTCATCGTTAGTCGATTAATATCTTCCCAAATCAATCGCAGATTCGATTGTACTATCTGGGGGCTTACCATCAACTCTTATTGCGATCCAAATGCAAACCTAAATTGAGTTGCTTCGCTATTTCATACCATGACATCATTATAGCGATCCAGTAATATCATGATCGTAGTTGGTTCGCAATTGATACGTAAACTCTTTTCGTTCATTCATTTTTCGTACCATGAGGTGAGATGTCAACCTACTTTGGACCGTTCAAGTGTCAATATAAGCGAACCAAAAAAAGTTACTATTTTCTTGTCAAAACTGAATTGCTTTCTAATTTAAATTGTAAAAACTGATAATAATACATAGTTTCAGGTATTTTGATTTATTAAATCATGTGCCATAATGTTAAAAATAAGTTATTTACATTTACCTACAACAAATACATACAAACTACATATAAAAAAATCCTCGAGACGGCCGCTGCTGCTGCCGATCAACAGAAGTCTGGCAGCGTTTCCTCTTTGAATAACCAAGCTAACACGTTGGCGGAAAAAGCTCCCCGCCCGCCGGTCCCCCGAAACCTCAATAAGTTTTTAAGTGTTCGAGCAAATCAGCAAGCCTCAAGCCTTAGAATCGGCCGACGTTAGAGAGTACCAAAGGCCACGGTGCCCAAGCTCGCCGAAGTGATCACCAGCGATGAGGATAAATTGATCCTAGAACCAAGACGAAGACGAATACCTACACGGTCGCGCAGCTCGAAGCGAGAAAGTGAAAAACATCTAACATAGTCCCGCCCGATATTTGTAGATAGAATGACTTGCAACCAGTGGACCTGAGTCCTTGCTCGAGTCCCGTTCAGAGACAGCCATATAGGAGACAGCTAGCAAGTGTGCGCGATCAGACTCCGTAGAATAAAGTGAATAAATTTTGCAAAGAGGCTTGTCCTACGCTCTCTGAGAACAACTCAAGATTATAAATATTTGTGCCTGGACAAGCTGCCTGCCTCCCTGCCTGTTATAGAGTTTTTTTTTTTGTATACGTGGAAAAGGTAAAATATACATAGAGACATAGGTAATACAATTTTGCAGCTACGTACAAAGTTTGTAACGTGAAAATATTATGTTATTAAACAAACTTCACAAAATTACTAACACCATTGTTTGAATTTAATTTATATTTCCAATTTCTAAATAAATGCTCTTTCATTTGACCGTTGTTGATTCTTCCAATGATGTCAAGAGCAAACAAATATTACTTTTGATTCACTATCACTACATAGTATAAAACAAAGTCGCTTCCTGTCTGTCTATCCCTATGTATGCTTAGATTTTTTAAACTATGCAACGGATTTTGATGCGGTTTTTTTTAATAGATAGTGATTCAAGAGGAACGTTTATATGTATAATACATGCATAATATAGTACAGAAAAGCCGAGAAAAACCGTGCGAGCCGGGGCGGGTCGTTAGTATATAATAAAGAATAACGCGAAATTAGATAAGTTGTCGGTAAGTCGTTGGAGTGGGATGCCACATTAGTTGATACACTTGCGCCATCTCACTTGCCAGCGGCATGTAGAGTTGCAGGTGCGGCTGCGGCTGGTGCGGAAAATTCCAAATCCAAAAAATACGCTTCTATTGGCCCAAATATTTTTTTTTTGCCTTTTGCGGTCGAGACCATGGGTCCTTGGGGGTTCGAGGCTCGCCGATTTTCTCGAACATTATCTTCAAAATTAATTGAGGTCACAGGGGACCGGCGGGCGGGGAGCTTTTTCCGCCTACGCGTTAGCTTGGCCATACAAAGAGGGAACGCTGCCAGCCATCTGGGAACCTTGCCGTTGATTGGCAGCAGCGGCCGCCTCGAGGAAATTTTTTATATATAGTTTGTATATTTGTTGTAAATATTGTATATTATAGGTAGGTACTTGACAAATCAAAGTACCTATCATTCTACGATAAGTTACATCTTACTTTCTAGATTAAATTTGAAACTTTCTTTACCGCTTTGCCATTTGTATGGTGTGTCACTGTTAACTATTTGGATACATTGCTGCAATTTAAGATCTAAAATGTATATACGAGTCTATAGAAATACTTACATAGTTCCAAGTATGATACCATTAGGTATTTAATATATACATAGGTACTATTGAGAATATTTTTCTCTACATTATAATCACTCAATAATCCATAATACTTTAAGAAAATTATGACACAAAAGTCAAAACGTGTATACTTTTTATACGACAAGTGCATGTATCCGATCGCAAGTTTTCCGTTCTAAAATATCGTGGTAGTAATATTTTTTAAGATAAGTCAACATTCTTATTTGTTATTTAATGTTATGCACAGTAATTCATTGATTGCTAGAATTATTTAAAAGAATATTATTTGATACTTTGAGACGTTATTTATGTTTATTTTTTCGTAAATAGCATTTAAAAATAACCGTAACTTACCGCAAAATCACACATTTAGGTTTTTAAACGTATCGCATTGACTCAGAGTAAAAGAGACAGACTTATGTAATTACCGTATAGCATCTTCACTTTCTAGCAAAACCCGGATCAGAGACAATATCGTTCATTCATTCCGACCAAACGCGATTCTTTTTTATGAGCTTCATGGTACGAATTTTAGCAGACCTGTTTAGGTACCTAGACTGGATTGCATCGGAACTGAATGGCTATCTAAAAGTTGATGGTAAGCCTCCTGTACTGTGTTTGGCGATAAGAATGGTAGTATATTTACTGATTAATAACAAAAGAAATCATCAACACATTCCTCCAAGGTATATTAGTAACATTTTCGTGAAATAGTCGTATACGTCAGTAATATACCTTGATGATTCCTTTTGTTATTAATCAGTAAATATACTACCATTCTTGTCGCAAATAACATGTTGATAACTTACGACCTATAACTGAGCTGCAATTAGCAGAGGGTGGGAGCGACTTGCAATGTTCCATTTATGTGAAGTGCGATCGGATGGCTGCACTTCACTTACCTAGTTGATTAAGCACGAAACGCGAAAGCGCCATGAAAATCACGACGCTTTAGACTTTTTGGTCGCGAAAAAACTACACCTTAAAAATGTTCTAGCGCTACGTGTTTAAACTCTGTTTAGTTTACTAATTATTGTTTCAGCACTGCAGCGAATATTAACAAAATGGAGCATGATCTTTGCTTAGGATAGCTTCTCTATACATAGTAATAGGTATACCTCAGTGGGCCTTCACAAATTATACACAACTCCCAAGGGTGAGGTAAATAAGGAATAAAACGAAATATTTGTTACATTATTATTTGGATTTAATTTATTTTTCAATTTAAGTTTTAAGTACTGAACGTTTTCTTGTTACCTTCATTAATGAATAGGTCAGACGTAACTCCTGCTGAATTAGTTTCATAGATAGTAACTTTTAAGTTTGTGTAAAGTGGCTTCAATTCCAGAGCATTCAATTTGTATGAAATTGATGATAGACCGTCTTCTGACATTTTGTATGGCAGTACAGTTTGAGACATTTTCTCTCTGAACACACGATTAAAAAAAAATCAATTCGTCTGTTTCAAATTTTCAAGCTTACCAAATTTAATGTACTTAGGTAATATGGTAATAATAGCTTCCGCCCCGCGGTTTCAACCGCGTTTCCCGAGGGATCTTATGTTTTCCCACCATAAAAAGTACCTTGTGTAATAATCTAGGTTATAAACTATCTTTGTTCCAAATTTCATCCAAATCCGTTCAGTAGTTTTTGCGTGAATGAGTAACAAACATACATCCATACTCAGAAACTGACGCATTTATAATATTAGTAAGATAGGATAGTGGGATTAGTAGTAGGATTATCATACTTACTTGATACCAAAAGGTCCATCATATCCACCCAGCGTCATATATTTGCCAACAAAACGGGTGCTTCTTTCAATGGAATAATTTGTAGATAGTCTGTAAAAAATATTGTTTGCGCACAATTTTAATTAAAAATATTAGTTAAATTAATTGTTCAATGTTCATTACTGTTCGTTCTGAGTACAAATTTTGAAATCGCACAGTTGTTTCTTTAAAAGTTGTTGAGCATAATATAGATTTCGTAAGATTTAATCTCAAAGTAACCGAACCGACTAACCATCCATCCAGTAGATATAAAGGACATTCACAGGCGTACAATAAATATTGTTTTTTTAAACCCCTATGGTGATAAACAAGCAAATATCCAAGTGTATCTCTTACCTATTATACATATCGCTGTAATCACCATTACTCCCCCAGTACATATTGGAGAAACCATTGACTTTCAAAAAGTGCTCAGGCTTTAAAGCAACAGCCCCGCCGAACTGTGGAGAATACGAAGTCCTATGGACAGAAAGGTGTATTTTATGTCCTCCCTCAAGGCTATCTTTGCGGTTTGCAATGACTTTTGAGGAGGCTATGTGATGCTCATCATGTCAGCCGAAAGACGTCTACTGCTGGACAAAGGCCTCCCCAAGGATCTCCACGATGGCCGGTCTTATGCGCTACTCGCATCCAGCGGTTTTCTGCAACCCTCACAAGATCGTCGGTCCACCTTGTGGGGGGCTTGCTCCCGCTGCGTCTTCCGGTTCGTGGTCGCCACTCGATACCTTTATGCCCCAGCGGCCTTCGGTTCTGCGAGCGAGCTATGTGCCCCGCCCACTGCCACTTCAGTATGTGGTGCTCGTGCGATGCCTACTGCTGCCCGCGTCAGTTGAACGTATTCGGAACAGTCGATTATATATTTTTTTTGTATGCTTGTTTCTCTAACTAAAATTTTGTGAAAAACATGAACTGTCTGAAAAATTTTAACTTTCGACATTCTTAGGTGCAGGACCTTAACTGAATAAATGAGTTTTGAATATGAGTAGGTACTTAGTTAGGTATGAAAGAGGAAATGAGTGAGCCGTACGTGTTCGTCCTCTCGACGTACACAGCCATCTGTATCGGGTTACAACTGCATCGGTAATGGTTTTGCATATACACAGGGAGCAAGTTAGGCTCATGGATTATGATGCAATTCCATCCGTTGGCGCGTAAACGTTGTGCCTCTATGAACGCGACGTTGAGGAGTTGGCCACGATTAAACAGCCTGCCATCGGTGTTACCTGTGATAGAGGAAAAGAGGGTACTTTGATACAAGCAATCTGAACAATAGCTAAACAAGAGCCTCATTCTATCAGCGTGAGTGTTTGCAGAAAGTTTACTTTGTATGGAAAATTGTTGAGAGATGAAAAGCATAACGGTTTTTGCTCGGTGGGTATTTTGTAGTTCTCACCTGACTGGCTACCTGTCTGTAAATCCAGTTCCCTTCTAGGCATTCTATTTGTTCGCTAATATATTGACTAATAATCTAGTCTATAGGCAATAATGGTAGTCGCAAGATAAAAACATGAAAATGTAAGGTAATGGACTAACTTTGTTCAACAACGAATATCTGATAGTCCATCTGCTGCTTCTGGAGGAACGGATGCATGTAGTGTAGGAATGTACCGAGGTAGATCTTGCTACCGCTATATTGAAGAGTAATTGATTTACTATAAGTTTATTTGGTGAAAAAAAAACATATAAAATATTTAATTTTATTATTACAAATCACGAGGTCGTTCTGAATTTTGAATTTACGAACGAATATCACGTCATGTCACTTTTTATGCAATTCTATTGGTTTAATTTTTATAAAGATAATCGGACTATTGCATTTTGTGAGTTTGAGTGAATGCGGAGGGTAGGTAATCTGCGGAACCACTGATCCGATCATAACAATTCTTTCACTAATGGGAAACCGCATTATTCTTGAGTTCTATAGGCTACTTTTCATCTCGGGAACGCGGTTATACCGCAGGGGGGCGGCTAGACTATGATATAAAGGGTAAAAAGAAGCTGTTTTTTGTAAGGACAAGGTCTCCGATAGATTTTACGTCCGTAGGACGCACACAAAACGGCGAGAACATAATAAGTAAGTATTTCTCTCAACCGATTTTTCCGGATCGATTTACACCTACACGTGGCTTTTACCCGTATTATGATCAAAAATACTAAACCTGAATGCAACAATGATGGCGACAGTTTGCCGCGCGACGCAGGTCGATGGCTTGAAAGCGCCACCTATATCTACGTCCGAGTAAATGCTATGAAATACCAGCGTGCGTAAACTTTCTTTTGTTACTACTGAATCTGAAAAAAAAAAACTTTTTATATCCTGAGACATTTTTTACACACGGCTACCTGATACCAAACTGAGCAGAACTTGTGCTGATAAGATCTTAGTATAATATTATGAGTTACCTTTACCACAGAGAAAATAATACTTTACCTACTCCAAGTGCGAAACTCGATTGTTGCATCCATTACATACATCGAACACTTTTCATCGACATTTTGATACTGCTACGTACGCTTCATTACTTCTAGGTTAATTTACTGCGATGTAACGTTACTTTGAAATCCGATAAAATAAAATCTTTCATCAATAAGAAACTTTATCCCCGAGTGGTTTAAGATACTTTTTGTCCCAGGAACGTGAATGAAACCGTATATGAAAAACACGTTCGGTGAGGGTAGGAATCGAGGCCACGACAATATACCTACGTTCTTTTCCCCTATAATCTTGGTGATTTAGTTATTTATTTTTAAGAGTCTCACCTAAGTCTTCTGGTAGTTCAGGGTATAACTTCTTTGTGAATGTTTGATTCAATTCGTTCGACTCAGCTGTCTTATTTGTCGATACTTTATCACACAATAAATCGGGGGACCAGCCATTGCGTTGCCTGAATCAATACAATACTACATAATTATGTACGAACGACCACAAGTCAAGGTAAAAACTGCGGCACCTTATACGGTTGTAATAGGAGCTATTTTGCTACAAAAAGGTGTAGCTTGATCTGTGGCCGTGTGTACAGTGCGTAAGCTAGTTTGAAGGTACACAACACTTTATAATAGGTATCTTGGAGCAGAAGTATAGAAGTGTGTTTTTTTTTCAGTTTCTTTAGTTTATATCCGAATAAACAGAAGATTTCCTGAGGATGTTATCCTTCAACAAAAAGGTCTTCTTTCGAACTAGAAGAAGAAGCTTGAGTTGGTAAAATGTATTCCGTACTTACCTGTATCTTGGTTTGAATGCAGGATTGTGAAAAACTACACCAAACAGGTAGTTAGTCACGTTCAATAGAGCCGCAGCGAGGAATAATATTAACAACATTCTCATCGAAGGAAGCATGATGCTTTAAATATCTCGGTAATACTTAATATGGGTAAATAAAAATTTAAAAATTAGTGTAAAATCCGGAAAAAAGCATTACATTTTTTTCCAGCGAAACGTCAGTAAACGAGCCTAAACGTAGGTAGTATAGTTTCAAAGAGAATATTATAGGTAGTATTACATTCTCTTTGAAGAAGCCTGACTATCATCTGTTTTTGCAATATTATATAGAATGCCAGTACATAAGTAGAAGAGCAAGCTAGGAAATTAATGGGATAAATTAATTATAAAAAAGTAAACTTTATTACTTACTTGAAATATTAACACAAAATACAACAGGTATATTGATAAAAAAAGTATAAAACCTACCAAAATTTACACTGGCTAGAAAAAAATAATTAAACCCTGTCACATCTTTGCCTGTCACCACAACACAATACGTAGTTGACGTATACTTACCAATTTTATATTTGTAGGTAAAGGTAGCATAATAATTTGCAATGACATTTTAAAATTTTGGGATAAATCGCGTATGATAAGTTTGTTAAATATTTTTTGCAAAATTTAAATTGAAAGATGCCGAAATATTACAGGTTTAGAGCGACTACCCCTACTCGCAAATCAAAACGATACCGGGACAAAGAAAAGGAGAGTGAGATAGAAAAGTAAGCTATCGTTTCACGTTGGAATCACTCTCATGCTGAGTACCTACTTACATCATCATCATCATCATATCAGCCGAAAAATGTCCACTGCTGGACAAAGGCCTCCCCCAAGGATCTCCACGATGGCCGGATCTTTTGGGGAACGCGTGAATGAAATCTGAGGTAATACCATAGAGATTATCATTTAATTTCTCTGTGGTAATACTGTTCTCATGGTGTTGGAAGAGTTGTTTGTCTACCCTGGGATCCGAACCACATAGAGTCAATATCAATGATTGATGTTTTCTAACTTGCTTATTTACAGGGTAAAGTTAGAGGCAGAAAGAAGTTGGCTTAATTTGACACTTGCGTGCATTCCAGCGCCCTCTTGGTACTTAAGGCGTACGTCGTGGCGCGAAACTCCACCATTTATGGGCCTACCTCGGCAGTTAGCTGCGGGCCTACAAGCTTCAGTTCAACTAAGCAATCGACCTATTTTCGTCTTCAAAATACCAGATGTGCATTCTCAAGGTGACGTTCTTCTAACTATGAGAAGTCTTTTAAATTTCCCACGTTTATTTCAATAACCAGAGACAAGATTTTTCCTCGTCGTAAAAATATTTGATAGTCATTGCTGACATACAGGCGTTATTTTTTTTATGTAATCGTTACGGTTGTTTTGTAATGGAATACATGGATTAAAATGGCGATATTTGTTTTATTTCATTTATGTTGCTCTAGGACTCTACCTAGGAATAATTTAACCCACCAAAGGGTTAAGACGCTAACTATCTGGGCTAGTTAAGTTTAATGGTTTAAGTTAAGCTTAATGGTTTGATTATTATATGGTTTTTTGTCGATTCAGTAAAATAGGGAAATATGTTCAAAGACGTAAAAAAACTTTTTTGACCATATTTTCACCCTTTCAGCAATAGGGTAGATGACTGACTTATCAAATCAGCTACTCTTTAATAAATGTCAAAACGATCGGTTACATGGAATATTGTATGAAATACTAAGCTATGACGTCATCGTTTCACAACATCAAATGATCTACTCTTAAAATGAGTAACAATAATACAAAAAGATATACCTACTGGACACGAGAAAATAAGTGCACGCGTTGATGTCTTTTATCTTTGCAATTCACTTTCACCCATTATACTCAATACTCTTATCTATTGCATAGTATATGTGTAGTAGGTAACAGTTCACATGCACCCTGCATAGGGCACAGCTATTTAAAATTATATTACTAATATTTAATTGACTCCACTAGTTGGGCTTAGATCAAAATCGATATTGGCTAGATAAAAAAATAAATGAATAAAACATGTTTAATCATTTTCTAATTTTGGTAAAAATTATGACACAAATGATTTAGTGTTTCCAAAACATCGATATATTTGCTAAGTATGAAATCAACAAAGGAAATGATGATGATGAAATGTCCATATTTATGATCAATATCACTTCTACAAAATATGTCATAGATAATACACTATATACAAATATTTCACATTTCAATTCAATAAATCTGTAACTAAATTAGGTACAATATTGAGTATGTGGCAGACAGTTGAAACAAAAATAGCAGATAGATGGGACCTTCTGCAACGTACTCGGCCCCAATAATGAGAACTATAGTTCTAGGCCCCATAGTATTTTTAATATATATCTATTGTTTTATTAAGCCGAAATATTCTTCACACACGGTTAACTGATGATCCCAAACTAAGCAGAGCTTGTACGATAACTGATATACTACAAAAACTAATTATTTTTGTGAAAATATACTTAAGTAGGTACCTATATATATTTAATGTAATGCTAAGTAATAAGGCACTTATGAATGTCAATAGTTAAAATTATTACTATAGACTCTACCACCGCTTCGGAATACACTTAAACTGAGAAGACTATCGTTAATTTTTACCTAAATCCGGTGGCGTAGCATCACAGAACGGCAAAGTAGGTTGTACACAACGTATTCAAATTACTTGCTATACTATTAATGGCAATGTTTTTGGTGTGATAGACTTTAATTATGGGGTTTTGCGATAAGTTTGCAATGTGAGTTTTAGGGAAGGACAAGTATCAAATTATTACTAATAGGGAAATATGACCACTTAAAAGACAGGCACAATACTTCCTATTGAGCCCTATGCAAATAGGTTCACGTAGGTAAAATAGGCTTGAGTTAGCAGAATTTATTCCGTACTTACCTGAATCTTAGTTTGAATTCAGGATTGTGAAAAATTACATCAACCAGGTAGGTAGACACGTTCATAAGGGCCGCAGCGATGAATAATATGAACAACATTCTCATCATTGAAGGAAGCATGACGCTTTAAATATCTCGGTAATAGGTACTTATTATTAGTAGGTGAATAAAAAGAATAAATCAGTGTATAATCCAGAAAACACAACCTTAGGCTCAGTCTTACACTATGGCAGCTTATGGACGCTAGCGACACAGCACCATATTATAGTAATTCGCGCCCCGCCACCGCTGGGTATCTACCACTCGCACATTGCCGAACCCTTCCCCCCTCCCCGATGAGCTCTACCTTACTCACACGCAAGAACACTACATAAAGTTATTTGGCTGCGGTATTCTGTAAGGTGTAGGTACCTACTTCCACAGTCGAGCTACCCTTCAAGCGAAAAATCGCTATATACTTATACGCACGGCCGTCATTGGGCACCAATCAAATAAAACAACAATAATAAAAAACAGGACAATATATTTAATAAAAAACAAACAAATTTTGACAAAATTAATATGCATATCACTTTCTTTAAGTAACTCAAGTATCACTTTTCTAATTTGTAATCATTATTTTTGATGAATAAGCGGATCTATTATAATAAACTTTTTGTATGACTGTATAAAAAGGTAGAAACGAAGCGCAAAAATGTTACAAATTATTATTAAAATCATATTTTTTTTCATAATGCAATGGTGTCATCACGATAGTACACCTGGGTTCATTAAAATACTTCCATGTAGGCCTACCCACTGAGCAAATAATCACATTTGGGTCTACCTTCACATTATTTTAATAGACGATAAGTTTAGAAAAACCTACGATTTACATATTTAATGTTATATTATTAGTATTTATTGACTGCAGCTTGTTATACTAATTTCTATTTGACTATCTGAAAATTATACGACAATCTACGATTATCGGAATAAAAAGTATATCAAAACTAATAGAATGAAACAATATACGAAGTAATCGAAGTAGGTAATACACATTCCATTTCTTTCTCCCATTTTCAATTATATTAATACAAAGAATAATGTCCTATTTAAAATTACATAAAAGCTTTTTCTAAACATGAAATTCTTATAAAGATGCTTAGTATTATTTCAGTAAAGATAGGTACATAAATCTTTCAGTTTTCATCGTAGGCCACCCTAAAGATAGGCCATTGCTCAATAAATTGTTCTTTTTATAAAAATAATATCAACAATAGTGTATGTTTGTAAAAGTATTTGCCTCATTATTCATGAGAAAAAAGTTAAGCAACCATAAAATTAACGTGAATTTATTTTTCTGAACGTAACGTTTCGTGACCGAAAAAAGAGACGAAGTTAGAAATTACAAACGCAGCTATATTTTTTTAAAATTTGCTAAATATTTATTCGCGATTTTTAATATTTTTTTTTGAATAAAATTTTATTTTGATTTTCCGTTAGGGTTTGGTATACAGACTGTTTTTTTATTTTTTAGTAAAGGGTGCTAACTATTATTATTTTTGAGCAATGGTGTAATCTTTATCCGTAAACACATTTTTATCACATTGTATACCTTAAAGCTAAACGAATATATAATACATAGGTAACAATTATTTACAATGAAAATTAAACATGGTGATGTCATATTATCACTTTATCACAATTTACTATGAGAATTATGTATTTGGGAAAAGTTTGAATAATATTAAAAAGTAAGCTAACTTTATTTTGGATATGCTCCAAGAGTATGCATGAAGGTAATAGTTTATGGTATTCAACGAACAACAAATATTATTTAAGTAGGTATAGCTTCTATCTGTTTATTAATTACTCATAAAGCTATTTACATCTTATACATAGTTAGTTTAATAAGTACAGGTTCTCTTTTAAAAATGCATATTGTAATTGTATCATTAACAAACTTTAAGCATGATCCTTTTCGCTTGCAAGCAGTAATCATAGATCGCCTTAAATAGCCCCGTAAGCAGCTCTGGTCATTGCACACAAAATGTAGCCTTATAGTGTCTTGCTTGAAGTTTGTTGATTGTACATACCTACATAATGGAATTTTAATAGTTCATAAAACTAGATCATATTTATGGAGACTATACTTTATTAATAATAATTTATTTGGGTATTCATCTAAAGATAACAATTAAATAACAAACAAAGACATTAAATATTTACCTACCATAAGCATATGAAATCATATTTAATGTCTTTCAATGCAAATTAAATAAATAAAACATTTTTAAATGTCTTCGTAAAAAAAAGACATGTCACAAAAGATTTAGTGATTCCTAAACATCGATATATTTTTGTATGTAAGTATGTGAAATTATTCAATCAAGTATACAACATGTAACTGAAAGGTGAAATAATATTCTCAGACAATGTATGCATGTAAGGTATGAGGGCCAGCACCCGAACAGTTAGAGAAAATCAGCATTGAAGTATACATGTTCGCTTCAAAACATAGTTATTTGTAAATATACGATAATACGTCTCAAGACTTAAAAGAATTATACTTATATATTTTATATTTTTTTTTAATTATTTAAACATATCTTTGAAAAAAAAAGAGATGTGCGTTTCAATATTAAATAAGCATACATAGATTGCCATGGATATTGGTTCACTTTTTATTGCTCACTGTATATCGATGTTTGAGAAGAAAGTTACTTTTTGAAACAAACTATTAGGCCGCGCACGTATTTTTTTTTACACAATATCAGTCATTAAACAGGTATTTTTTTAGCTTGTGGACTTTCAACATATCTTTCATGTTTCGAATAGCCAATTTTACTTTATAAATTACCAAGGAAAAAAAAACAATTATAAAAAAAAATCTTTTGAAAAACGACACTACCACAAAATGCAATTTGTGCGTTGACGAAAACATTCTGTACAACCTATATTTCTTGGATATCTAATACACGGGATTTATTCTAATATTCAGTAATTTTATTGAATTGTCAAGTTTGTCTTATTTATCGCTCCGAGCGCATTAATAACACTAAAGGAATCAAGTTATGTACCAATATTGTCAATATGTATTTGATTAAACTATTAACAAGTCTGTCTGTACATTAAAACTACAATTATTATTGTGGTGTTTGTTCTTATTGTAATAAATATTTAAAAAAATAATATACTAACTTACTTTCCTACCAATCAATAAAAATGCCACGATAAACATTTGAAAATCAAACTCATTAAATAAATAATAGTCTATGTGTACAATTATACATACGTACTATTAGAGCCGAGTAAATACATCAAATGTATAATAATTTTGCTGGATATTATGTAGGTACAGTACAGTACGACACAAGAACAGTGCGAGATAAGGTGCTTTTGTGGTGGAAAGAGTTTTGGCGCGCAACAGTGTTGCTTTCTTGGGCATAATTTTCAGGCGTAAATTATTTTCACCTGCACATGTCATGCCATATTAAATACGTTCCAAAAAAAATCAAAATTATAAAAAAATAAATGCAAGCATTAAATTGAGTGTTCTTTTATCCACTTTTTATTTGCACTTTCTATTTTTATTAACTTGAAGATTTAGGTTATTAACGAATGATTAAGTTACACGAGTCTGTATATTGGCTAATTGACATTATTCTTGGTTTGACTACAATTTACTCGGTAACCTCTGGTTTAGATCAATTCATGAATGTTTCTAACACAATTTAGATACCAATCAGGTTCGAAAGATTTATTTGTTCTGTCCGTATCATTTCAAGTTTCTACCTTAGTAAGTAGGTAACACATTTATCGATACTTAAGACATTGATAAAAAAACAGCAAAATAAATTGAAATTCGTCAAAAGTTAACAATATACAGGTGACTAGTTGAAAGAGGGCGATACTTGCAGACGTAAAACTACTCAACAATTTATGAACAACTCTGAAAACGTCAAAATGCATTTGTTCTGTTTTTTTCGTTAAATGCATAGGTTTTGAATTTTTTTTTTGAGATATCGAAAATGATAATATAATTTCACTTCTACAAATATGTCCCTAATCCAATAAGTCTGTATATAAAATTATGTTTATAACACGGAAATAATTTACGTTTAAAACGTAAGAGATCAGCATCACTGGGTAACCACGTTAATCTTAGACCTACAGCGTCTGAGCACTGTCTGTACACTATGTTACCGTTCATCACCAAACAACAGTTTGGCGAAATATGTCCATCAGCTACGTTCATCGATATTTACTAACACGTGAGTGTAGAGGTGGTTTTGTGTAACCTGAACTAACTCGTATTCGAGTGTTGACAGACCGTCCTTTTGAAATATTTTGCTTGTTTGTGATAGAAGTTGATATCTGTAAAAAATAATTTATCTATTTATTTTGAAGCGATGCGATAATTTTTATTTGAAAAGTAAAAAAACATCGATAAAAAAATATCGACTCAATAGCTTCACTAGAATTTTATTTATTTTTTAACATACCTCTTAGGATTGGGTGCAGATTTCTTGTGATCTAACATCACGTATCGCGCTATAGACATTTTGTATCTTGCTATGTGATAATTCATTTTTTTTAACCTGGAAAACAAAATATTCGTAATTAATGTAAGGCAATGATAGCTCAGAGGAACTGCGAATGCCGTGACGAAGCCTAAAATAAGCTTGAATTTTCGGTGAAGGAAAACATCGTGAGTACAGACGAGCCCGTTTGGCTGGTTACCATCCTCAATTGAAAACCTACCAGTGGATTCCACCAGCACTACTTGAGAGCCAATTCCCTTCTAGGCATTGTGTGTTTACCAATTAAACTTCCACCTTACCTTACTGAAGGCAACAATTTCACACACACATCTATGAGTATTATTTTTTATAGATATTTACTTGAAAATTAATTATGTTTTTATTGTAAATTTTTTTTATTGCGAGATATTTGTAACTCACCTATAGAACATATCATCGTCCTCGGCACCCCAGCCCCAGTACTTATTGGAGAATCCGTTGACCTTCGTAAACTGCTCCAGAGTGAGCGCTGATACCCCTCCAAATATTTCTTCGTATGGGAGCCTGATATAATAGAAAAAAATACCTTGTTATCGATAATAGATACATATGTGCTGGTCTATAGACTATTTTACAAACACTAACTAGTGTATAAAACATCTAATAACTAAAATTAAAAATTTAAAGAAACCCCCGAAACTTTTTTTTTTTTGCTTTGTATAGGCCTGTGTTTGACCATCTCACCGTGGTCAGTGATGATGTGGCCGATGTTGGTAAGCACACAAAGTCTAGAAAGGAACTGGCTCTCAAGTGCAGCTGTCGGAACACACCGAAAGGTGCTTGAAACTCACTAGAAAATTAGTGTCAATTTTCAAACGGCTAAACGGATTTTCTTGAAATATAGCTGAGAACACTCTCGATTAAGTCACCTTTCAAACAAAAAAAACTAAATCAAAATCGGTCCATCCGTTCAGGAGCTATGAGGGCACAAACAGACACACACACACACAGACAGACCCGTTAAACTTATAAAAAACACCCCGTCGTTTTTGCGTTGGAGGTTAAAAACACAATGGTCCTTGTGTTCAACACACACAAGGACCATCAAATATGTAATATAATTTAACTTTTTAGTTACTAAATGAACCAATAAGATTGGATGCTGCCAAATTATGACGTCAAATAGGGTAGTTGACACTGTCAAAAATAAATGACCAAACACTAACCAATGCATAAAACATCTAAAAACACGTGGAAATATTGTTATTTCCACGTGTTTTTAGATGTAAAACATATTTGTATATGTTTTACATTTAACGCTTTTTATGATTTTTAATTACCAGTGGAAACACTAAGAGTATATGATTTGATGCTATGAAACTATGACGTCATAGTGTAATATTTCATACAAAATTCCTTATAAACTATCGTTTTGACATTTATTAAAAAGTAGCTGATTTGATATGTCAGTCAACTACCCTATTCACACTTAGTATTTCACAATGTAGGTTTCCCATACACAACTCCACAAAAATTAGCTGATTGGATATGTCAGTCAAACGGAGACGATGGCTGTTACAGGCATTAGAAAAATATTCCGTAAAAAAAATGACTTTTACCTGAAATTAAGTTTGTCGATAGAAGCGGACATGTGCCTCGGTTGCCTCGGGCAGGAGTACAGGTTCCTCGAGTCGAGAGGCAGCAGGTCAATGTCGTGGAAGATGAAGCACTGCCATCCGCTGGCCTTCAGTCGCTGGGCCTCCACGAAACCCACGTTCATTAGTTTGGCACGATTGAACTCACTGTTGCCTGGAATTGAATTTATGAATACAATTTTACAATTTGGTGAGAGTCAATGAGCTAATCATCATTTTTTTAAAAGAGTAGCTCTTGTATGAAAAGAACGCCATGCTGTTAGAGAATATAGCTCTTTTGCTAAAAGAGCAGCTCGACTGCGCCAACATACAGAATAACGCAGTCAAAAAACTTGTTATAATATTCAGCCTAGTCGATAGAGGGACTTCTTTCTGCTGAATGGGTTAGGTTGGCTAACCAAGGTTAGTAACCTACTAGAACACATTACTGGTTACATTAGCGATTGCTGATCTACTCATGTACGAGTATCTTATAAATACGTAAATGAATTTCATAAACTAACTCCTCTACTTAAACACAACATAAAACTATAAACGATAAGTAAAATAAAGACAAATAAATAAAAAAAAGAAGTAAACTTACGTACCTTCTTGTTCAATTATGAATATACCGTATTCTAGCTGTTGCTTCATTAAAAACGGATGCATGTGATTAAGGAACATTGCTAAATGTTGTTGTCGATCTCTGTAACAAATAAATTATTCTCTTACATTGCTGTTATTGCTGAGAGAGTTGCTATTTAGCGAAGTTGAGTATAGCATTATTTCGCTTAAAGAGTCGTTTGATTGGGAACTTACTTAGGTATCAACGCTTTACGGAATACCGTAGGCATATATCATTTTGTGTTCCTGCGCGTGAGTAAGGGCTTATCAGGGAGGGGGAAGAATCGGTTGAACTCACTCGTTGTGAGTGATACCTGACCCTGGTTGTGTACCATAATTTTCACTAAGTGACATAATAACTTTATGACTCCTTTTTTCAAAATAGAATGACAAGTGACATAATTATGTTTGTTTGCCGTATAAAAACAAAAAAGATCCATAAAAAATACAAAATTATACAAGCAATTTAGACAATGGTAATGGTACGTTACCTGTATGGCACGATAATGGCAACTCTATGTCTGGCAGTGCAGTTTGGAGGCGAGTACCGACCGCCCCAATGTATTTCTGGATATTTCCTCTCCACGAAGTCTAGTTCCAATTCAGTCTTATTTACAGAAATCGGACCTTGAAATACAATACATAATATAATACAGTTTTGATGAGTTTAAATGAGAAACAATCATTTATTGACTTCTTTAATGAAGCTCACATACAAGTGGGTGAATGAAACAGTGGTGATGGACGATTATGAATCAGATAATCTGATATGTACTTATGTAAGACCAATTTATATGGCACATTATCACGTACTGAATTTCTTCTAAGGATTATAACGAAGAATTTTACAATGTGTTTTACTAAATCTAGAGCATAGAGTGAAGTAGAACCATCAAAAATGTATGTACATCATATTTATAGTTAATATTTACCTAAATCTGGAGGCGTAGCATCACAAAGCGGCAAAGTAGGTTCAGATTTCTTGATAACACCTTCAGTTGTCACTAGATTCTTTATGCCTTCCATTATCTTTGTAATTAATAGTGGGGTACTAACGTATGCTGGGTCCGGTCCAGTCATATTAGTTGTTATATTATTGTGCTGTATATTAACAATAGTTTTGTTACCTTCAGTCGTATTGACTCTAGTAACATTCGTATTCAAATTACTTGCTATATTAATAAAGGTAACGTTTTTGGTGTGATAGTCTTTAATTATGGGGTTTTGCGATAAGTTTGCTATATCATTTTTAGGCAAGGCCAATGATGATGTTCTGTCTGTGCTCCTGAAAAAAAAAACTTTCACTTGGATTTTTCTCAAGTAATACTAGCCAGTATCGAAAATTTATTTAGAATGCTTGCATGAAGAGTTCATAAGTATCGTAAGCTTTAATTGTGGTTACCTGAGAGTAGGCTGCGTGGCGTTGTAAATGGGCGTGTAAAGATAGGTCCTGAGCGGTGAGGCGTCCAGTATTGATCCACAGAGGTACTCGATCAGCGCCAGCGCCAGCACGAGCAGCAACAACAGGCGGAGCGCGCGCGTCGCCCGCCCGCCGCCCCCGCTCGCGCTCGCGCCCATCAACGCATCCGATGCGCGCGCCCACACCACGACCACTGAGAACACAAATATCAAAATTTATCACGATTTTTGCAAATTGCAGCTCAGTTATAGGTCGTAAATTATCAACATGTTATTTGCGACAAGAATGGTAGTATAGTTACTGATTAATAACAAAAGAAATCATCAAGACATTCCTCCAAGGTATATTAGTAACATTTTCATGAAATAGTCGTATATGTCAGTAATATAACTTGGAGGAATGTGTGGATGATTAATTTAACGCTCCAACCGAAGCCTCCACCTTAAGGTGGAAGCGTCCAAATCCAGATTTTATCACGTTTTTTGCAAATTGTAGTAACATTTTCATGAAATAGTCGTATGTCAGTAATATACCTTGGAGGAATATGTTGATGATTTCTTTTGTTATTAATCAGTAAGTATACTACCATTCTTGTCGCAAATAACATGTTGATAATTTACGACCTATAACTGAGCTGCAATTTGCAAAAAACGTGATAAAATTTGAAGTCCGCTTTCCAACCGAAGGTTTTTTTTTTTTTTTTTTTTTTTTTACTATGTATAGGCCTGTGTTTGACCACAATCTCACTGTGGTCAGTGATGATGTGGCCGATGGTGGTAAGCACACAAAGCCTAGAAAGGAACTGGCTCTCAAGTGCAGCTGTCGGAACACACCGAAAGGTGCTTGGCGACAGATTTTCAACTTAAGGGTGGTAGCCAGGCAGGCGGGTACTACAAAGTACCCTACCACCGTGCTATGGTTTCCTCACGATGTTTTCCTTCACCGAAAGCTCAAGCTCATTGTAGGATTCGAACCCGGGACCTTCGTCTCGGCATTCGACCTTAATTTGTATTTTATTTTATAATTGTATCATCAAAGTTATTGTGACCCTCCAATGTTATTAATTTATTATCAGCTCTCATCGGAGTGCAGATTTAACCGTAATCTTACATAAGAATTCATTTTTATTTGAATTTCGCGCTCCAACCGAAGGTTTACCCTTAATTTGTATTTTATTTTATAATTGCATCATCAAAGTTATTGTGACTCTCCAATGTTATTTATTATCAGCTCTCATCGGAGTGTAGATTTAACCGTAATCTTACATAAGAATTCATTTTTATGTAATTAGTTTTTTTGTGTTCTGTAACTGTGCCTTATTGAATAAATAGAATAAAAAGTTTTTGTACAGTTTATAACGTATTTTCATAGTGTTTGTAATTTTTATCTTTACAACATATTTTTCATGTATTTATGTTTCTCTGATTCTAGACACTGTTATTAGTCACGTTTAATTTGGAAAAAAACTCTCGTTAATATGAAAAACAGTTCATTTTATTTTGCAGCTGCCATTTTTACTTCAAATACATAGCAAACGTAGGTATTTAGGTAGTTGATGCAAAAATGTGATATTTCGCATTAAATGGTTTTAATGATCGTTGTGCAAGTTGTAATAACGAAGTGAATTAACAATAAATTATCAGAGTAATGTTTCATGGTAATCTGAAAACGATAATTACAAAACGCAAATTACAGAGAGTTACTCTTACAATATTCTAATGCGGATTCTTTCACTGCTCGCGGACCACAAATCAGGCAAACTGCGCTTTCCGATGAAATAAAAACTGTCACAACGGTGGATGGTGTGGTGACACTTTTTGTTTTTCGAATTTATTATATTCGTCATAAAGGGAATGATTAACGAAAGTAATATATCGTCCGTCACTGACAAAAAAATTAGGTATAACGTAGGTGGGTATAACGCACGTATCCATCCCTTTGAAACAGTCCACACCCCATCCCCACCCTAACAAATTAAAAATATCGATACACAAAAAAAACGTCCTGTTATCTATGCAATGTAAATACCTGCAAATCTTGCAATGAGTTAATTTATTAAATACACTTTAGAATTTGAATTCATGACATTTAATAAGTTTGAAAAGAACATGACCGATGGCCCTACTTTTCCAACAAAGTACCTAGCTTCCACATGCGTGGATGGTGTTTCGCCAATTCTTTTTCCGTGATCCGGATTTATCCTGGGAAAATCTAACGCAAACCCTTAAAACAAACCCCGAAGAACTGGAGAAATACTTAAATACTTCATGAAATGGTTTTTTACGTAACAAAGGATTACTAATTTTATGTATGAGTATGTTGTGGTTTTTAAAAGTGTTTTGTTTTATTACTCTTTTTATTATGTTGTTGGACGCCAGCGATACTTTTACTACAACGCTAGTCTTAATATATTCTGCTTAGTTTGGGATCAGGAGGCTTACCATCAACTTTTAGATATCCATTCAGTTCCGATGCAATCCAGTCTAGGTACCTAAACGGATCTGCTAAAATTCGTACCATGAAGCAAATAAAAAAGAATCGCATTTGGTCGGAATGAATGAACGAAATTGTCTCTGATCCGCGTTTTGCTAGAAAGTGAAGATGCTATACGGTAATTACATAAGTCTGTCTCTTTTACTCGAAGTCAATGCGATTCGTTTAAAAACCTAAATGTATGATTTTGCGGTAAGTTACGGTTATTTTTAAATGCTATTTACGAAAAAATAAAAATAAATAGCGTCTCAAAGTATCAAATAATATTCTTTTAAATAATTCTAGCAATCAATGAATTACTGTGCATAACATTAAATAACAAATAAGAATGTTGACTTATCTTAAAAAATATATTACCACGATATTTTAGAACGGAAAAAATGCGATCGGATACATGCACTTGTCGTATAAAAAGTATACACGTTTTGACTTTTGTGTCATAATTTTCTTAAAGTATTATGGATTATTGAGTGATTATAATTTAGAGAAAAATATTCTCAATAGTACCTATGTATATATTAAATACCTAACGGTATCATACTTGGAACTATGTAAGTATTTCTATAAACTCGTATATACTTTTTAGATCTTAAATTGCAGCAATGTATCCAAATAGTTAACAGTGACACACACATACAAATGGCAAAGCGGTAAAGAAAGTTTCAAATTTAATCTAGAAAGTGAGATGTAACTTATCTAAATTCGCGTTATTCTTTATTATATACTAGCGGCCCGCCCTGGCATCGCACGGTTTTCTGTACTATATTATGCATGTATTATACATATAAACCTTCCTCTTGAATCACTCTATCTATTAAATAAAACCGCATCAAAATCCGTTGCGTAGTTTTACAAATCTAAGCATACACAGGGACAAACAGACGGGAAGCATACATAGGGACAGACAGACGGGAAGCGACTTTGTTTTATACTATGTAGTGATAGTGAAACAAAAGTAATATTTGTTTGCTCTTGACATCATTGGAAAAATCAACAACGGTCAAATGAAAGAGCATTTATTTAGAAATTGGAAATTTAAATTTAATTCAAACAATGGTGTTAGTAATTTTGTGAAGTTTGTTTAATAACATAATATTTTCACGATACAAACTTTGTACGTAGCTGCAAAATTGTAATACCTATATCTCTAATTATATTTTACCTTTTCCACGTATTCTACATTTTTATTTCATCATTTTCCATTACCTAATTCAAATAGTACCAAAGTTATTTGTCAGACATCTAAAAAAAAATACTCTATAACAGGCAGGGAGGCAGGCAGCTTGTCCAGGCACAAATATTTATAATCTTGTTCTCAGAGAGCGGAGGACAAGCCTCATTGCAAAATTTATTCACTTTATTCTACGGAGTCTGATCGCGCACGCTTGCTAGCTGTTTTCTATATCGCTGTCTCTGAACGGGACTCGGGCAAGGACTCAGGTCCGCTGGTTGCAAGTCATTCTATCCACAAATTTCGGGCGGGACTATGTTAAATGTTTTTCACTTTCTCGCTTCGAGCCGCGCAACCGTGTAGGTTAGGACGAAGACGAATTCGTCTTGGTTCTAGGATCAATTTATCCTCATCGCTGGTGATCACTTCGGCGAGCTTGGGCACCGTGGCCTTTGGTACTCTCTAACGCCGGCCGATTCTAAGGCTTGAGGCTTGCTGATTTGCTCGAACACTTAAAAACTTATTGAGGTTTCGGGGGACCGGCGGGCGGGGAGCTTTTTCCGCCAACGTGTTAGCTTGGTTATTCAAAGAGGAAACGCTGCCAGCCTTCTGTTGATCGGCAGCAGCGGCCGTCTCGAGGATTTTTTTATGTAGTTTGTATATTTGTTGTAGGTAAATGTAAATAACTTATTTTTAACATTATGGCACATTATTTAATAAATCAAAATACCAATTATTATCAGTTTTTACAATTTAAATTAGAAAGCAATTCAGTTTTGACAAGAGAATAGTAACTTTTTTTGGTTCGCTTACATTGACACTTGAACGGTCCAAAGTAGGTTGACATCTCACCTCATGGTACGAAAAATGAATGAACGAAAAGAGTTTACGTATCAATTGCGAACCAACTACGATCATGATATTACTGGGGGCTTACCATCAACTCTTATTGCGATCCAAATGCAAACCTAAAATGAGTTGCTTCGCTATTTCATACCATGACATCATTATAGCGATCCAGTAATAT
Source organism: Tethea ocularis (assembly GCA_963555595.1). Taxonomy (NCBI): domain Eukaryota; kingdom Metazoa; phylum Arthropoda; class Insecta; order Lepidoptera; family Drepanidae; genus Tethea; species Tethea ocularis. The sequence goes on along the minus strand of OY741970.1, from coordinate 3,209,042 downwards.
TATGATCCTAGTCATCCAAACATATAAAAAAATCCTCGAGGCGGCCGCTGCTGCTGCCGATCAACAGAAGTCTGGCAGCGTTTCCTCTTTGAATAACCAAGCTAACACGTTGGCGGAAAAAGCTCCCCGCCCGCCGGTCCCCCGAAACCTCAATAAGTTTTTAAGTGTTCGAGCAAATCAGCAAGCCTCAAGCCTTAGAATCGGCCGACGTTAGAGAGTACCAAAGGCCACGGTGCCCAAGCTCGCCGAAGTGATCACCAGCGATGAGGATAAATTGATCCTAGAACCAAGACGAAGACGAATACCTACACGGTCGCGCGGCTCGAAGCGAGAAAGTGAAAAACATCTAACATAGTCCCGCCCGATATTTGTGGATAGAATGACTTGCAACCAGTGGACCTGAGTCCTTGCTCGAGTCCCGTTCAGAGACAGCCATATAGGAGACAGCTAGCAAGTGTGCGCGATCAGACTCCGTAGAATAAAGTGAATAAATTTTGCAAAGAGGCTTGTCCTACGCTCTCTGAGAACAACTCAAGATTATAAATATTTGTGCCTGTGTTACGCAAGCATCGCCATAGCATAATGCTAACTTGCATCGCCCTCAATAAATTGCATCAACAACTGCAGTGGACACGAGGCGCTGACGCTGCGCAACGCGACGCCGATGACGCAAGTTCTAAACCGATGAAATTACACCATTCACCGGAAGCCCACATTCTTGTTCCTCACATCGGACAATTAACTTGTATCAATAATTAGTTATAGTTTCGTTTGTAATACTTTATAATTAAATTAATTAAATAAATTGATTTTTTTTGCATCCTCCGCTGTGATCACACTTAATTGGCGCAGTCGGTAGGATAGTCAATTAGAGTCTTAAAATCAAGCAATCGTTGACTATCACGAATCTACAGTGGTTCCAGCTGAGGAGAATCCAGACATCGATTCCGCAAAAAGATATCAAGTAATGTTGTAAGTACCTTGAATCTTTCAAACTCTTACTTTCCTAGTTCCTAATTGATTTGATTTCCTATATTTTACGCATTATATTGTACGTATTATATTTTATACGTTTTATTATTTGTGTGTGTTAGTTATTAATAGATTTCCAAAATTTTCCATCCGAGAGAATCACGGAACGTTAGTTTAGGTAGTAGGTCGTCTAGTAGGCATAGTGCTTTAGACGAATCTAGAAATTTAGACGTTAATATGGCACAGGACCCCGTTGATATAATTTTTAAGTCACTTAGATTACTGCCTGAATTCGACGGTAATCCCCACGTGCTCACACGTTTTATTAACCTATGTGACCAAATAGTTCTTAAATATTTTAAAGTTGAAGAAGGTCATGAATTAACTAACTTAGCCCTTATAAACGGTATTTTAAACAAGGTGACAGGGCAAGCCGCCAGATTAATTAATTCTAACGGTATCGCAGGTGATTGGAATGGTATACGAAACGCGCTCATTAATAATTTTGCAGACCATCGCGACGAGACCGCTTTATACAACGATCTGTCTTTACAATCACAGGGTTCCAGCACTCCACAGGAATTCTATGAACGCTGTCAGAATTTATTAAGTACGATTATGACGTATATTTCTTTGCATGAGACCGTAGATACTACTATTACAGCCAAGCGCACTCTTTATGAGAAATTAACATTACAGGCTTATTTGCGTGGTTTAAAGGATCCTTTAGGTTGTAGAATCCGTTGCATGCGTCCTGAAAATATGGAAAAGGCTCTTCAGTTTGTTCAGGAAGAACTGAACACCCTTTACATGCAACAGCGTAGTGAGCCCAGTGGTTCTGGTAGGAAAGAGTGGCAACAGCAGTCGCATAGTCCAAGCTTTAACTTGCCTTTAAATAACTTTGTGCAAAGATTCCCTACACTTCACATGCCTGGTCCCTCAAGACAGCAACCATTTAATATGCCTGGTCCCTCACGGCAGCAGCCCATGCCTTCTCAATCAATGCAAGGTTGGAAATCCAATGTGCCCCAGATGATGCAATCTCGCGGACCAACTCGCACTCAGCAAATGTTCCGTGCTCCTCCACCAAATTATAACGCTCATAGTAATGTGTTTAAATTGCCAAACAGACCCCAACCAAATCCGTCTTTAAATGGACCACGTCCAATGAGTGGCGTCAGCCATTTTGTTCCAAAAATTTTACCTCCATCCGGACATGATTGGAGAAAATTTGGCAATCCACAACCTACCAATTATTTTAAAACTAGGGAACTTAACTTAAATGAATTTAACTCTGACTATAACTATGACCCGCGTTATGACTACGACTATAGTTACGATTATTATCAAGATTATTATGATTATGAACCATACCCCGAGTGTTACGACAATTTCGAGCAGTACCCCTATTCTGAAACCCCAACAGTTGAAGAATTAGACCAAAATGCTATTCCATCTCAAGAGGAAAATTTTCAGAAGGCTTCCAAGTCCGACAAACCAAAATAGAAGTTAATTTTCACATACAAAGGCAACTCGGATATATTAAAATAAGTAATCCGCCTTTGAAATTTCTTATAGACACCGGTGCCAATCAATCTTTTATTAGCCCTCAAGCCGTACAGAAATATTTCAGTGATATCCCTTTAAATTACGAACCCTTCGAGGTTACAAATGTGCATGCTACTACTAAAAATGATTATTCAATTACTTTACCGTGTTTTTCAGAGTTTAGAGAGGTAGGTGATATTACTTTATTCGTTTATGATTTTCACAATTATTTTGATGGTCTTTTAGGTTTTGATTTGCTTGATATTTGGGATTCGAATATTAATCTTAAGAATAAAACGTTATCCACTCGTAGTGCAGAAATTCCAATTGAAATTTACGACTCTCGTAACGTTAACTTGTACGAAGAAATTATTCCTGCTCACTCTTCTAAATTAGTTAGATTACCGATAAATATTAAAGATGGAGATGTGTTCGTTCCTAGTCAGACTATATGTAATTGTCTAATTTCGGATTGTTTTACTAACGTTAAAGATAATCGAGGCTGGGTTGAGATTTCTAATACCTCATCTAATGATATTATATTTTCAATGGATCGTCCGGTGTCAGCAGAAATGTTTAATATTGAATGTAATCGTACTGAAATCTCATCAGACCGTTCCAATGAAGTTTTATCACGTCTCCGCACTGACCATTTAAATCCGGAAGAATTAGCTAACTTACAAGCATTGTGTGCTAATTACGCTGATGTGTTTTATCTTGAGGGAGAACCTTTAACCTTCACCAACAAGATCAAACACAAGATTAAGACGACAGACGAGATTCCAGTACATACTAAAAGTTATAGATATCCGTATGTCCATAGACAAGAGGTCAAAGATCAGATAAATAAGATGCTTGATCAAAATATTATAAGACCTTCAGATTCCGCCTGGAGCTCGCCAATTTGGGTTGTACCGAAAAAGGCCGATGCCTCCGGTAAAACTAAATGGCGTCTTGTCGTGGACTTTCGTAAAGTGAACGAGAAAACGATTGATGATAAATATCCCATCCCCAATATTACAGATGTTCTAGACAAACTTGGGAAATGTCAGTATTTTACCACCCTTGATTTAGCAAGCGGTTTTTACCAAGTAGAAATGGACCCTGTCGACGTCCACAAAACCGCCTTTAATGTAGAAAATGGTCACTATGAATTTTTAAGAATGCCCATGGGTCTGAAAAATTCACCATCAACTTTTCAGCGAGTGATGGACCATGTGCTTAAAGATCTACAGAATGAAGTTTGTCTGGTTTATCTGGATGACATTATTGTCTTCAGTACCTCCCTTCAGGAGCATATAGTTAATTTGGAAAAGGTATTTAAAAAATTGCGCGAATCTAACTTCAAAATACAGATGGATAAATCTGAATTTTTGAAGTTGGAAACTGAATTTTTAGGCCATATTATATGTGGAGAAGGTGTTAAACCAAACCCTAATAAAATTAAAGCTATTAATAATTATCCATTACCTAAAACACCGACAGAGATCAAACGTTTTCTCGGCTTACTAGGGTATTACAGAAAGTTTATCCCAGATTTCGCACGTCTTACGAAACCGCTTACACAGTGCCTTAAGAAAGGTTCTAAAATAGTACTTGATCAAAATTATTTGAATTGTTTTGAGCATTGCAAAACTCTTTTGACCAATGATCCAATTTTACAGTACCCAGATTTTTCCAAGGAATTTGTTCTTACGACCGACGCTTCTAATGTTGCTATAGGTGCCGTTCTATCACAAGGTACCATAGGATCAGACAAACCTATTGCGTATGCCTCTAGGACTCTTAATTCTAGTGAATTAAATTATAGCACTATAGAGAAAGAGCTCTTAGCAATAGTTTGGGCCACAAAGTATTTTAGACCGTATCTCTTTGGACGTAAATTTAAAATTGTTACAGATCATAAGCCACTTCAATGGATTATGAATCTTAAAGAGCCTAACTCGAGACTTACAAGATGGCGTTTGAAATTGAGCGAGTACGATTATACAGTAATTTATAAACAAGGTAAATGCAATACTAACGCAGATGCCTTGTCCCGTATTGAAGTTAATAACGAAGAACTAAGCTCCATTGTAGTAAATCTATCCGAAAAAGCACTGTCATTAAATGATTCTAGAACCATTACAGCTCCGGAAGCTGCGGATGATTCTAGAACTCTTACCGTACATACAGATAACGAAAACCCCATCTTAGAAGTTCCGATTACAGATGATCCCTTAAATAAATTCAGTAAGCAAATAGTTTTCAATATAGTCGGCGACATTAAAGGAAGGCCAGTCGTAACAAAACCATTTGAAACACATACGCGAACATCTTTACAGTTATCCGAATCTAATCTAGAAGAAGATGTTATAAATGCAGTAAAAGAATATGTTCATCCAAAAATTAAAACAGGGTTGCTTATCAATCCACCGTTAGCTATGTATTCTATCATCCCCATCATACAAAATACATTCAAAAATTCGACAATGAATCTTATGGTAACTAAACACGAATTAGAAAACGTTCGAGAATACTTAAGGCAACAGGAAATAATTAATAAATATCACGAGGGTAAAACAAACCACCGTGGTATTAATGAGTGCTACTTAGCCCTGTCTCATAAGTACTATTGGCCGAAAATGCGAGAGCATATAACTAAATATATAAACGAATGCACGGTCTGCGGTCAAGCCAAATACGACCGTAACCCTATTAAACAACAGTTTCGATTAGTTCCACCCGCTAGCAAACCATTTGAATTAGTACATTTAGATTTGCTGACTATACAAGGTGAAAAATTCTTAACTTTAGTAGATTCTTTTTCAAAATATGCTCAAGCCTATTACTTAAGAGACGGGACGGCAGTAAGCGTAGTTCAGGCGTTCCTTAAATTTTGCACGCATCACGGAATTCCTATCACTATTGTTACTGATAACGGTCCGGAATTCACGAATCAACTCCTTGCAGAATTTGTACGGTTACATAAGATTCAGCATCATAGAATAGCAGCACATACTCCTAACGAAAATGGTATTGTTGAGCGTTTTCACTCAACAATATTAGAGCACCTCCGTATTTTAAAAGTTGAACAAAAGAGTGAATCGGGTATCATTCTTATGCCCTACGCCCTTCTAGCATATAATAATACCATTCATAGTTTTACGAAATGCAAACCAATAGAAGTAGTAACGGGACATTTTGACCCACGTGACCCTTTTGACATAGACCTTTCCGCACACTTATTACAGCAATACGTAACTGACCATAAGACTAAAATGAGCACAGCTTATAACTTAATTCATGAATCTTGTTCATCCCTACGTAAAGATCTGACTGATAACCGTAATAAGACTCGAGAGGCTGAAATTGAATATTCCCCTGAACAACAGATTTATGTACAAAATCCTCTCGCTTCCCGTCAAAAACTGGCCCCACGCTTCACGCACGATATAGTTATGGCAGATCTCCCTATTCATATTTACTCAAAGAAAAAGCGTGGCCCAATTGCCAAGTCAAGATTAAAGAGAGTACCTAAAAGCGCCAAATTGTTGCAGGACTCTCCTGGTACTTCATCTTCTCCTGCAACCGGCTCTAATGCAGGAGATAAAACTTGAAAACCTTGACGACGGACCCGGTGTGTTACCATTTAAACTAGGTTCCTCTTATATTATCTCTCATTATCATTCATTTTTGCAATACGTTAACCTCCAAGATATGCAAGACAAAATTAATTCAATTAGTATGCAATTAGAAAGTATTAGTCCTGATCTTAATAATAAAACGATGTCCTTATTTGATCCTCATATTCAGTATTTAAAAAGTAAGCTTCAGACAGTTCTTGAACAATTACGGACATTTGAGATAAATCGAGTTAAAAGAGGACTCATAGATGGTCTCGGTTCCGTAGTTAAAAGTATCACCGGCAATCTTGACTACACCGATGCTATAAATTATAATAACGCTATAAAGTCTCTTCAGGACAATGATAATAAGTTAATCTCAGAGTTTAATACCCATGTTAGTTTAACTAAAGATTGGATGGAACAACATACAAAAATCATTGATAGTATAGTAGATAATCAAAATAAGTTAGCAGCTATTATTAATATAATTAGTCAAAGTATAGCTACCCAAGATCATGATTTAGTTAAATATGCGCATCTCGCACAGATTCTTCTTATATTAGGTGATAACGTAGATTTAATTTCTCAAGAGATTTCAAAATTACAGAATGTTTTAGCTTTTATAAAAACTTCTACCGCTCATCATTCTATCATAACCTTCAATTCGACTAGGTATTTAGTTAGTAGATTAGTTAATCTCTATGGCAGAGATAAAATAATTGATTTAGATGTTAGAGAATACTATGACGTAGTACAGTTAGGTTCATACTATGTAGGAAATAAGATAGTTATAGTATATAAATTCCCTATCATATTACCCCAAGTATATGATTTATATAAGATATCTATCATACCCAATAGAAACCATGAAATCCTTACCCCTAATTTTCCATTCCTTGCTATCCATTTGAAAGATTTCAAGTACATAGAGGCTGAATGCCCGAAGACAAGTAAAGGGTATCTATGCGAGGAAATCCACAATCTGCAGAGCCGAACGTCAGACGACTGTATCCAGCGACTCATCCTAACACAGCAGAGGAGCACCGTATGCAATCCAGTCACCGTGTCTCTAGAGAAACCAGCCTTCGAGAAACTGGACGATCGCCACTACACTGTCAGCTTCCCGAATCCTACGAAAGTACATCTATCCTGTGGGCAAGATCTCTACAAGATACTGCAAGGTAGCTATTTGTCCATAGTCCCAGTTAACTGTTATATGGAAACTACAGAATTCGTGATTTCAAACACCAACGACCGACTTAAAGGACAAGCCCTGAAGATAATAGATATACCTAGAGAAGATGCTGACATCCCACAACTACCTTCAACCTTCAAACTCAATTCTATTAATCTTGAACATCTCCATGCCACGAATACTAAGGTATCGCTGCAATCTCCAGTGAACTTAGGAAACTACGCAGATAATAGCTTGTACCATACCACTTTACCATTGTACATTATTATACTTTGTACTTGCGTAATCATAAGTGGATTAGCATACCGAAGATATCATCTCAAAAAACTAAGATCCAAGATGGACGAACAGGCCGAATGCAGTCCATCAGAAAATCAGAGGGTCTACGCTATTCCAGCCACAAGAAGGGTTGACTTGAATCAACCCCCAGCTCAGTTCACAACTTCCGCGTTCAATCGCTGTTCTACGGGGGGAGGTGTTACGCAAGCATCGCCATAGCATAATGCTAACTTGCATCGCCCTCAATAAATTGCATCAACAACTGCAGTGGACACGAGGCGCTGACGCTGCGCAACGCGACGCCGATGACGCAAGTTCTAAACCGATGAAATTACACCATTCACCGGAAGCCCACATTCTTGTTCCTCACATCGGACAATTAACTTGTATCAATAATTAGTTATAGTTTCGTTTGTAATACTTTATAATTAAATTAATTAAATAAATTGATTTTTTTTGCATCCTCCGCTGTGATCACACTTAATTCCTGGACAAGCTGCCTGCCTCCCTGCCTGTTATAGAGTAATTTTTTTTTGAATACGTGGAAAAGGTAAAATATACTTAGAGACATAGGTAATACAATTTTGCAGCTACGTACATAGTTCGTTACATCAACTCTTATTGCGATCCAAATGCAAACCTAAACTGAGTTGCTTCGCTATTTCATACCATGACATCATTAAAGCGATCCAGGAGGCTTACCATCAACTTTTACATAGCCATTCAGTTCCGATGCAATCCAGTCTAGGTACCTAAACAGGTCTGCTAAAATTCGTACCATGAAGCTAATAAAAAAGAATCGCGTTTGGTCGGAATGAATGAATGAAATTGTCTGTGATCCGGGTTTTGCTAGAAAGTGAAGATGCTATACGGTAATTACATAAGTCTGTCTCTTTTACTCTGAGTCAATGCGATACGTTTAAAAACCTAAATGTCTGATTTTGCGGTAAGTTACGGTTATTTTTAAATGCTATTTACGAAAAAATAAAAATAAATAACGTCTCAAAGTATCAAATAATATTCTTTTAAATAATTCTAGCAATCAATGAATTACTGTGCATAACATTAAATAACAAATAAGAATGTTGACTTATCTTAAAAAATATTACTACCACGATATTTTAGAACGGAAAACTTGCGATCGGATACATGCACTTGTCGTATAAAAAGTATACACGTTTTGACTTTTGTGTCATAATTTTCTTAAAGTATTATGGATTATTGAGTGATTATAATTTAGAGAAAAATATTCTCAATAGTACCTATGTATATATTAAATACCTAACGGTATCATACTTGGAACTATGTAAGTATTTCTATAGACTCGTATATACATTTTAGATCTTAAATTGCAGCAATGTATCCAAATAGTTAACAGTGACACACACATACAAATGGCAAAGCGGTAAAGAAAGTTTCAAATTTAATCTAGAAAGTAAGATGTAACTTATCGTAGAATGATAGGTACTTTGATTTGGCAAGTACCTACCTATAATATACAATATTTACAACAAATATACAAACTATATATAAAAAAATTCCTCGAGGCGGCCGCTGCTGCCAATCAACGGCAAGGTTCCCAGATGGCTGGCAGCGTTCCCTCTTTGTATGGCCAAGCTAACGCGTTGGTGGAAAAAGCTCCCCGCCCGCCGGTCCCCTGTGACCTCAATTAATTTTGAAGATAATGTTCGAGAAAATCGGCGAGCCTCGAACCCCTAAGGACTCATGGTCTCGACCGCAAAAGGCAAAAAAAAATTATTTGGGCCAATAGAAGCGTATTTTTTGGATTTGGAATTTTCCGCACCAGCCGCAGCCGCTCCTGCAACTCTACATGCCGCTAGCAAGTGAGATGGCGCAAGTGTATCAACAAATGTGGCATCCCACACCAACGACTTACCGACAACTTATCTAATTTCGCGTTATTCTTTATTATATACTAGCGACCCGCCCCGGCTCGCACGGTTTTTCTCGGCTTTTCTTTACTATATTATGCATGTATTATACATATAAACCTTCCTCTTGAATCACTATCTATTAAAAAAAACCGCATCAAAATCCGTTGCGTAGTTTAAAAAATCTAAGCATACATAGGGATAGACGGACAGGAAGCGACTTTGTTTTATACTATGTAGTGATAGTGAATCAAAAGTAATATTTGTTTGCTCTTGACATCATTGGAAGAATCAACAACGGTCAAATGAAAGAGCATTTATTTAGAAATTGGAAATTTAAATTAAATTCAAACAATGGTGTTAGTAATTTTGTGAAGTTTGTTTAATAACATAATATTTTCACGTAACAAACTATGTACGTAGCTGCAAAATTGTATTACCTATGTCTCTAAGTATATTTTACCTTTTCCACGTATTCAAAAAAAAATTACTCTATAACAGGCAGGGAGGCAGGCAGCTTGTCCAGGCACAAATATTTATAATCTTGAGTTGTTCTCAGAGAGCGTAGGACAAGCCTCTTTGCAAAATTTATTCACTTTATTCTACGGAGTCTGATCGCGCACACTTGCTAGCTGTCTCCTATATGGCTGTCTCTGAACGGGACTCGAGCAAGGACTCAGGTCCACTGGTTGCAAGTCATTCTATCCACAAATATCGGGCGGGACTATGTTAGATGTTTTTCACTTTCTCGCTTCGAGCCGCGCGACCGTGTAGGTATTCGTCTTCGTCTTGGTTCTAGGATCAATTTATCCTCATCGCTGGTGATCACTTCGGCGAGCTTGGGCACCGTGGCCTTTGGTACTCTCTAACGTCGGCCGATTCTAAGGCTTGAGGCTTGCTGATTTGCTCGAACACTTAAAAACTTATTGAGGTTTCGGGGGACCGGCGGGCGGGGAGCTTTTTCCGCCAACGTGTTAGCTTGGTTATTCAAAGAGGAAACGCTGCCAGACTTCTGTTGATCGGCAGCAGCAGCGGCCGTCTCGAGGATTTTTTTATATGTAGTTTGTATATTTGTTGTAGGTAAATGTAAATAACTTATTTTTAACATTATGGCACATGATTTAATAAATCAAAATACCTGAAACTATGTATTATTATCAGTTTTTACAATTTAAATTAGAAAGCAATTCAGTTTTGACAAGAAAATAGTAACTTTTTTTGGTTCGCTTATATTGACACTTGAACGGTCCAAAGTAGGTTGACATCTCACCTCATGGTACGAAAAATGAATGAACGAAAAGAGTTTACGTATCAATTGCGAACCAACTAACTAACCATCAAATCCAAAAAATACGCTTCTATTGGCCCAAATAATTTTTTTTTGCCTTTTGCGGTCGAGACCATGAGTCCTTAGGGGTTCGAGGCTCGCCGATTTTCTCGAACATTATCTTCAAAATTAATTGAGGTCACAGGGGACCGGCGGGCGGGGAGCTTTTTCCACCAACGCGTTAGCTTGGCCATACAAAGAGGGAACGCTGCCAGCCATCTGGGCACCTTGCCGTTGATTGGCAGCAGCGGCCGCCTCGAGGATTTTTTTTATATATAGTTTGTATATTTGTTGTAAATATTGTATATTATAGGTAGGTACTTGCCAAATCAAAGTACCTATCATTCTACGATAAGTTACATCTTACTTTCTAGATTAAATTTGAAACTTTCTTTACCGCTTTGCCATTTGTATGTGTGTGTCACTGTTAACTATTTGGATACATTGCTGCAATTTAAGATCTAAAATGTATATACGAGTCTATAGAAATACTTACATAGTTCCAAGTATGATACCGTTAGGTATTTAATATATACATAGGTACTATTGAGAATATTTTTCTCTAAATTATAATCACTCAATAATCCATAATACTTTAAGAAAATTATGACACAAAAGTCAAAACGTGTATACTTTTTATACGACAAGTGCATGTATCCGATCGCAAGTTTTCCGTTCTAAAATATCGTGGTAGTAATATTTTTTAAGATAAGTCAACATTCTTATTTGTTATTTAATGTTATGCACAGTAATTCATTGATTGCTAGAATTATTTAAAAGAATATTATTTGATACTTTGAGACGTTATTTATTTTTATTTTTTCGTAAATAGCATTTAAAAATAACCGTAACTTACCGCAAAATCAGACATTTAGGTTTTTAAACGTATCGCATTGACTCAGAGTAAAAGAGACAGACTTATGTAATTACCGTATAGCATCTTCACTTTCTAGCAAAACCCGGATCACAGACAATTTCATTCATTCATTCCGACCAAACGCGATTCTTTTTTATTAGCTTCATGGTACGAATTTTAGCAGACCTGTTTAGGTACCTAGACTGGATTGCATCGGAACTGAATGGCTATGTAAAAGTTGATGGTAAGCCTCCTGGATCGCTTTAATGATGTCATGGTATGAAATAGCGAAGCAACTCAGTTTAGGTTTGCATTTGGATCGCAATAAGAGTTGATGGTAAGCCCCCCGTGATAAAAAAAAACAGGAGTTACAGACCTTAACGGATGTATGCAAAGAAGGAGCCCTGTGGAAGTGTCCCATTCTCTTCAGTTAAGTTTTATAGACGAAACGTTGTTTACATCTCCCATATTGTTCTCGTATCTGTAACAAACATGCAAATTGTTGCTATACAAAAGAAGCAGGGGTAAACAACTTACAACTAGGTAAAACAAATATTACATAAGTGTCTTGTTTTTTCTTTTTTTTTTGCTGATATAAGTAAGTCTTTACGAATTATTGGACAATAAAAGTATGATAACCTTTTTTCACGATGCTTTATAGTACCGTCCTAGAAACTGGCTCTTTCAAAACACTTTCGGTAATGTAGATAATATGTGATTGGTATTCGATTTCTAGCAACTTGTGGAGGGCTATGGTATTTCATTCACTGAAAGTTATTTTTAGGATAACGACATTAGACACTACCATTTCAAGAACAATTACATAACGAATGCAAATAGGTGCAGTATTATTACTGCAACGGCCTTACAATAAAAATAGACCATAAACTAGGAATATTACCACTACCAGTGTTCGTTGTTTTTACTATGCTATTAATTTTTAATCAGGTAATCGAATTTGTAATTGGAATCCTCGAAAGAGAGTGTTTAATTTACTGGGTGGTCCATTTATATACTAGCTTCCGCCCCGCGGTTTCACGCGCAATCCCAAGGGATAAAAAGTAGCCAATGTGTGCCAATGTGTTAATTTATCCTACTTCCATATCCTCGTCAAAATTAGTCCAGCCGTTTGAGCGTGAAGAAGTAACAAACATACATACACTAACAAACTTTCGCATTTATAATATTAGTAGGATTATTCTATTTATATATGTTACGGTAATAGTGAATAATTGAAGATTATTAATAATTATCTATTATTATTAATAATTACCGAAAGTCAAGGTTAAAGTGATAAAAAAAAATAACCACGAAGTGTATAGGCGATACACTTCTAACCAGAAGTGTCCGTGTAGTTTTTGAACGGAATTATCTACTGACGGAACGGATCTCTAATTAATATAATTGTAAGACTGTGTTTAATATTATAAATAAATACCTGCTGGTCAAAAAACATTGGGTTCTTATTTATTTTATAACTTTTACCAATATGTGTCGTGAATTATTAATAATTACTACTAAAAGTAATAAATTTCGATCGTTTATTCACATTTACCAAAACATGTGGTTATTATTAATAATTTTGTAAAAATATTAATAATTTTCAATTAATCAGATTTACCGTAACATATACAAAACATGTAAGTATGTAATTCAGTTATTGGATAGGATTTTGATATGAGTGTTGTGTAGCGGGAAAATCAGTGTTTTCATTTTCACGGACAAAATAGACCGTAGTCGAAGTACAATCGGTCACCAATTACAGCCGTCTATGAGGAACTAGGGAGCTAAAACGGCCGCTCCAGCAATATTGCTATGCAATTCATATCTCGAATTTACAGGAGATTATGGCGTAATTTGTCTACATTGTAAATTGGTGAAAATGCAAATCATTTTGATCAATTAATGATCAAAATGATTTGCATTTTCACCAATAAATATTTAAAAAAACCATTTGGCTCTGCTGTAAATTCGAGATATGAATTGCAAAACAATATTGCTGGAGCGGCCGTTTTAGCCCCCCTGCGCAGGATATTATCATTTGTCAAAGCATTCCCATAGATGTCAAACAAGAAAAAATAAACCACGCTGCGGTTGGTAACCGCAAAATGGTTATTAGATATTTTTATAAACCAATTATTTATCGCTCCGTTTAATGTCATAATAACACATAAACCTGGTCTATCTTTTCGTTTAACTGGCCTCTTAAATTTTTTATATCTTTGGCGTTCCACTTTGTTTACGTTTCTTAATCTCGCTACAAGTCGTTGGTTTGACACTCCTGACGTCGGTACCTCTATAAAAAATCTCACTTTATTTTGTTTTTAACATCCTCTAGAGAACCACTGAAGAAAGTCACGCTTTGATGCAGAGTTTTAGAAAAAAAAAATACTGAGGTTACAACAATTTGATATAGTATGACACAACTTAGATGAAGCATCGGCAATATTCGTAAAATCGATCGTTCCCGAAAAGAGTGCGCCTACAACATTACTCATGAATTAAAAAATGATCGGCGAAAATGATCTTATTGAACGTTGAAAGGCGCGATATTAAATGATTTTTATTAGTTTTGTAAATCGGAAGTGAAGTGTACGAAAACGACTTGCCGATGCTACATCTAAGTTGTGTCATACTGTACCATTACTTGATTGATATGAAAACTGCTAAGTCACGTAAAATACGCTTTGTTACGATTCCATTTACCTACTTTGTCTTGTATTTTCACGTATTGCAAGATATTTTCATCCAAATCATAGATAAGAATTTGTGTGTGTTCTTGTTTTGTAATTACGAAATTTTAATTGGTCAACATCCAGTTGAGTCATGTTTAGACGTTGTATCTACTGATGTACGTAGTCAACTAAAAATTTTCTTAAAAAAAGGTAGCATAATACCTTTAAATTTTTATAGTACCTACTTTCAAAGAGTTTATTGTCTTTCGATTGAAAAATGACGACTTTAGATGGAGTTACACAACCCTCGTATTTCATCGTATCCCAAAAGCCTAGAAGATCCGTTAAAAATCCACCTAACTAACTGTCTTGTACGGTGAATCACATAACACAAGGTCGAGCTTTATAACTTGTACGGAAACAAAATAAAACGCGTTAACGCCCCCCATAACATCTACCATTAACATTTTAAAAGCAGCCTACCCTATTCGCGTTGGCGAATAAAAACGTTAGTGTACGTGCTCTTAGCCCTTAATGACGTCATCTGTACGGCTGAAAAAACAGGAAACAAATATTCAACTTGGTTAACAAAGGGTTTACAGGAAAGGCATATCTATCAAGAAATAGCGCAGGGTCTATGGGCTGTTTCACAGCAATTTGGGGGCCGAGTATAGTTGATAAAATGCTTCCGTAGGACAATCGGATTCGACAGCCATTAGTTATGATAACTGGTCTTGTGACGTCACCTCTACCCTCGTCTTATCTTTTGATTGTAAGTTGTTAGCTGAATACAGGTGTAACTGCGGAAATAATTGGGGGCTGACATTTGTAACGTTATGGCTAAGCATTTTCTTAAACAAGATTATTTATGTTACGTGTGTTGAAGAAGTGTTATGTACCAAATACAAGTGAATAAAAATAAAACAGGGCAAGTGCGAGTCTGACTCGCGAACTGAGGGTTCCCTAATTTCATGTCACCCCTGCGCGCATAGGGTTTATATTGTTTGTAATTCATCTAATTTCGGATTCGAAATTATCATAGATCATATAATAACCTCATGATTTTCTTATATTACATCTATGAATTTTTCTTACCATTGGATGAAACGACGATACTGGAAAAAAATTCGTAAGCAGAACCAGCAAGTAAAAGTTCACACCCACGAATAAATAGTGAGTTCACGGATACTGACGGATGGGCGAATGAAAATGTATCCGTAAAAGGTCGGTAATTTATCTGCGGAATCCAAAACACATTATTTAAGTGCAGGAAGGGTCAGAAAAATCCCGCATAAAGGGCTGAGCCATTTTCCGGTCAAGGGTTTTGGGAACGCCCAAAAAGTTCCCAAAATCACCCTCCGCGTGCAAAATGTACTTTTTCCCGTGGAAAGAGTAATGCATGCTTTTATCGTTTATGAAGTAGGTAGGTAAACAAGGGATTTTCGGCATGAAAGAAAATAGATGGGTGTGGAAATATTATGTTGTAAGTAACTATGTATACTTTATTCAGAATAAAGAAATATTCTTTCGCCATTGCGAAATAACGCAGACAAAAGATGTTGGATACTGGATATTTTTTCTACAACAAGCATACGGTCCACCAGGTGGTAATCTGTCACCCGTTGGCGAACCCTCCTCCTTAAATACCTACATGATCCTCCTACTTCCTACTAATATTATAAACGTAAATAAAAGTACTTACTGATCAGATTTAGATGAAACTTGACTATATATAGAAATCCTGGAATAATCTATAGGCTACTTTTTATCCCAGGAAAACATAAGGTCTTTAGGAATGCGGGTGAAAACGCGGGGTTGAAACTATTACAATAGGCTAGTTTACTGTGTCAAAAATAAATTACCAAACACTAACCAATGCATAAAACATCTAAAAACATGTGGAAACATCAAATATGTTGTACATTTAATGCTTTTTATGATTTTTAATTACCAGTAGAACCACTAAGAGTAGATCATTTGATGCTGTGAAACTATGACGTCATTAGGTTAGTATTTCATACAAAAGTCCATATAAACTATCGTTTTGACATTTATTAAAAAGTAGCTGATTTGATATGTCAGTAAACTACCCTATTACATGTTAACAACGTAAATCATGCGTGACGTATCATTATAATTTTGATTGATAAATACATGCGATCATATTCCATTGATATAAATTGATGATTCCAAATATAAATTGACATGAAAGGTATGTATTGACGTCATCGCTCAAACATTAAGCTCTGATGAATAGCGAGACTATAAATTATTTGGGATTCCAGGAAATACTAAAAAGTTATGTATGTTATAGCTATTGTTTGAAGAAAAACAAATCATTCTCTTTTTATTATCTTAATCGGGAACAACGTCAAATGCCAACTGAAAGAAAACAATGTTAATGAGTTTAAACTACGTAGTTTGTTATCGATTTCTGTAGTCCTTGATTATTTATAAGTTAAGTGCTGAATCGATAATACGATAAAGCACGAGTTTCGTTCAGGATTCGGGTTCTTAACAACTTATTCAACCATTAGTTATTGTAAACAATTAGTTATATGCGCCTATACTTTGTTATTGGTTAATGTTTTGGATTCTATTCCCGGGTTGGGGTAGTTAGAAATAAATGAAAATATCCAGGGACATTTTTCAAAGACTATCTAATCCCAAATTAAGTACAGCTTGTACATGGAAACCACATAACTATAACTACATCATAATGTATATTAACTTTTTGTAATGGGGTAGTTTACTGACATATCAAATCAGCTACTTTTTAATAAATGTCAAAACGATAGTTTATATGGAATTTTGTATGAAATACTAACCTAATGACGTCATATTTTCACAGCATCAAATGATCTACTCTTAGTGGTTCTACTGGTAATTAAAAATCATAAAAAGCATTAAATGTACAACATATTTGATGTTTCCGCGTGTTTTTAGATGTTTTATGCATTGGTTAGTGTTTGGTCATTTATTTTTGACATTGTAAACTAGCCTTATGGGTTACCTTTCAATTAGAAGCCAAAGTTTCAAGAATTATTCTACTCATCGTTATGAAAAACTTATTCTAAGACCAACGTTTGACTACTAAAGTAATCTTGTAAAATCATCTGTATCTATGTATTTTAACTTTCTTTAGTAAAACATTGGTCAAGCAAAAAATATTCACGGTTAAATATGAAATTACATTTTTATGCAAATTTAATGCTTGCGCGTGACGTTTTTTATAATGAAGCCCTGAAAAACCAAAAGGGTTCTAATCCTTTTTTTTTAATTTATTATCCGGACTAAAGTCACGATTTTGTATAGGTCGTAACTCGTATTTAGTTTTTTTTTAATTAAAGTTAGTAGCATTTTCGGTATAAAGATTTATTTGTCTGAGGATTTGAGGATTTCTGAGGAGGAAGTGTTCGACCACATTCTTACACAGTGGTAATTGAGGATATTTTTTTCATGTTTCCAAAGATAGTACCTTTCTTGGCTAGTAGGTGGCTGGTGGCCTACAAGTGCGCTGCCGGAATATTGCGGTAAACGCATCTAGCGACAGTTTTTCTAATTGAGAATATTAACACTAAACTGACACTAAAAAACACCCGAGTAAGTTCCATGCCCAAAGTGTGCCAACGGAACCTTATTACTTACCCTCCGCTGTCCATCCGTCCGTCTGTCAGCGGGCTGTTTCTCATGTATCGTAAATAGGTAGACAGTTAAAATTTTCACCCTGGAACCCTTCGTATGCGAGTCCGACTCATACACGTTTGATGTACGCGGTTACACCAGAAAACCAGTGTTGCCGACCATGCAAAAATCTCTTCACACTCATCATGAAGAATCCCATGCAATACTCTCTTGGGAAAACCACGGCGGAGGGTTTATTGTTTCGTCACGATGTTTTCTTTCACCGAAAGCTTAATAAGGTATTATTGTAAAACTTGCTTCTGCCTCGCGGGTTCACCCGTTTTCCCGAGGGAACGTATGTTTTCCCGGGAAAAAAAGTATCCTATGTGTTAATCCAGGTTATAAACTATCTGTGTTCCAAATTTCATCCAAATCCGTTCAGTAGTTGCGTGAAAGAGTAACAAACATCCATCTATACATACTCACAAACATTCGCATTTATAATATTAGTAGTTCCTTAGTCATAAATAGCCTTGCTATTTTCCTGGAATAAATCAAAATATTCAATGTTTATCCTTTACCGATACCATACTGCATATCTTCTGCAAACCTTGACATTCTTGAAAGCTTGATTGACGTAAATTTATAGACAATTCATTAAAAAACGTGCGATATATAAACATGTAAATTTAGGTACAGTAAAGATTTATAACATTTCAAAATTGAGGTTTAATAAAGTCACAGTTGCTCGTATTTGGATGAGATAATTTTCTATCAAATAGGTGAAAGCTCAATCCTTAATAGGTTTAACTCAAGTTTAAATCGGCGGTGAATGAAATATTATATTATAGTCTGTAGTAACAAGCTTATGAAAACCGTTTTAATAGGCTTACTTCATATAATCCGTCGCATATACATGTGATGCGAGTCACACGAGATAGACGAAATTTCTATTAATATTATAAATGCGAAAATTTGTGAGGATGTAGGTATGGATGTTTGTTACTCTTTCACGTAAAACCTACTGAACGGATATTTGGATGAAACTTGGCACATAGATAGATCATACCCTGGAATAACATACATCGATCTCTCTGTCGTCTACTAAGAACTATGTGCACTTGTTACTTGTAGTCTCATTAAATAAATTATCGTTCTTCATTTATTTCATCAGGCTACTTTTTATAAAAATCCTTGGAAACGCGGGTGAAAACCACGGGAACGGAAGCTAGTATAAAAATAAGTAATTTTACATTATAAAAAACGTCTCTAGTCTTCCTTGATAATAGGTATTATATTATTCCTTGTATTACGGCGAGTAGACTAGGTCTTTGTGATCACCGCAACCAATGTAATTTTTTTTTTATTATTTTAATGAGGTAAATAGGTACAAGAAATACAACATTTATAATAACTATAATGAAATTATAATATTCTATGTAAATGAAGGGTGCGAAATAAAAATTGGGAACCACTGGTCTGGAACCTTTCCCCGATAAGTGACCTTATGACGTTATACGGGGTTCAACCCATATGAGTTATCACCTGTCTCAGTCAGGTTATTAAACTTCCCCTCAGGTTATTTATGCGAAATTCTGTTATAGCTGAACGTAGGACATTTACGGAAGTAAATCTGTATTAAGTGATAACACATGACTCTAAAATATTAATTTAAGCAATTTATACTTGCACGCACGACTATAAGATTTGCGAGAAGAGATTTCAATAATTTATTTTTATTCTACTTCGTAGGTGCTTATTATTTATTACTAGCTGTTACCCGCGGTTTCAACCACGTTCCCGGAATAAAAAGCTGCTTATGTCTTTCTCCATAACATAGACTATCTGCGTGCCAAATAACATTCAGCGGTTCAGCGGTTTAGGCGTGAAAAGGTAACAAACAAGTGCAAGTAAATAACTCATTGTAATAAAAAATTGTAATTGCTGTGTAATATCAAATAAAATAAATAATGTATTAATAATAGTGTTAAAAGAGTAATATTATAGGCAAAGGCAATTAATTTTACGGAGACCTTGTTAAACCATTTAGTAATAGTTCACGAAATATTGTAGAAGCTAATAAAGCTGGCACGACTGTATTTATCGCCTTATTCAGCGTCGAGCCTCCGGAGGCAGGGTATATATACCTGAATAATTGAGGTCAGCCGAGCTATTTCAGTGGATTTATTAACAATCTGTTAATGTGGCAAGGTTACGCATTAGATACAACTAGGTATACATAAATATAATCCTGTGGGATTGATATGTGGGATCGATCAAACCCGCGTGGGATCCGCGGGATGCCGCATCTTTGAAAATATGATTTAATTGCACTGAGGTATATTAATTACTACGTATAGAGAAGACGCACATATAACCACTATGTTCCGTTCAAGTGCAGCCATTCGCACTTCAAAACGCGTAAGCGCCAAGAAAATCACGGCGCTTACGACTTTTTGATCGCGAAAAAACTAGCGCTACGTGTTTAAACTGTCTGGTTAGACGACAAATTATTGTTTCAGCGCTGCAGCGAATATTACCAAAAAGGAGCATGTCCTTTGCTTAGGATAGCTTCTCTATACGTAGTAATATACCTCGGTGCTTAATTGTTATTTTGTTAGAAAACAAATAATTTTTATTCAGCACAGTTGCGCAGTTTTGAAATCGAATGCGTAATTCAACCGGCTCATAAGATTTACTACCGGGTTTTATGTACTACGTGTATTCTAAGACTCGATTGTGATTATCCGGAACTAAGGGACTGATTTGAATGATTTTTTCGTATAATTCCGCCATGAATAAGGTGTGGGCGTATCCTGACTCGGTCTCGTACGTATAAAGCGAAGAATTATTTTTGGTTAGACGTTATTAGACTAAAGAGTATTTTATATTAAAAGGGATGAAATATTTTCATTCAGCGCATTTATTAAAAAGGATTGCGTATCATAATGAAAATTCTATACAAAAATTCCAACAGGAAACTTTATTAATATGTTGTAAAAAATCCAAAAGTTTCCAACGGTTCTTAGGAAATTAGGGAAAATTATTTTGTTATGAATTAGTTGTTCATATTCGTATAAACAGCTCCGCTGTGTAAGCGCAATAAATACTTATGTCTAACCTTCATAAGTTGATATCTTATACCTAGTATCAAGACTTGGTATTTCACGGAGCTCTGGTTGATTAATGTTAAATTTCCCGCCAATCTGCCGCTGGCTGGCTCGCAGTTCAACGAATCATTACACACGAAACGTAGTCGAATGAAAAATCGACTAAATCTACTGAAAAAATCGACTGGATTATTTGGAATATTTTATAACCACGATTTGATTAATCTGTGTTTAATGTGCCGTGTCCAATTAAATTTGTTTCATATAATTAGATTGTTCTTTAGAGTTTGCTAATTATGCGTTTAATCTGATAAGTTAAATCTGTGCCAAATTCAGTATAAATTAAACTTTCGTGCTAACGGTTATGAAATTGTTTTTTAGGCCTTGAAGTATAGTATATCTTGCAAGTAGTGTAGTATAGTTACATACAGAGTATAAATTCGGAGTTTTTGTAGAGTAATAAATTTCGTCCGGTCGTAAAGATTTTTACAGCTTAGAAAAACTACATTATAATCCCAAGTAGCTAAATATGTAATCGGCAAAAATAGGAAACCGTAGTGAGACCAGTTTTTTTTAACTACATTAAAATTACAGTACAGTGCCACCGACTAATCTGTACAGGCGGCAGCGTCACTGTCAAAATTGAACATATAATCACCTGAACAAAAAAGTTTGTGGCACTGTATCTTCAGAAATACTTGCGTATATTTTCTTATGAATAATAGGTAGAGTCAATCCTTAAGGGTAAACGTTCGGTTGGAGCGCGAAATTCAAATTTTATCACGTTTTTTGCAAATTGCAGCTCAGTTATAGGTCGTATGTTATCAACATGTTATTTGCGAGAAGAATTTAAGTATATTTACTGATTAATAACAAAAGATATCATCAACATATTCCTCCAAGGTATATTACTGACATATACGACTATTTCATGAAAATGTTACTAATATACCTTGGAAGAATATGTCGATGATTTCTTTTGTTATTAATCAGTAAATATACTTAAATTCTTCTCGCAAATAACATGTTGATAACATACGACCTATAACTGAGCTGCAATTTGCAAAAAACGTGATAAAAATTGAATTTCGCGCTCCAACCGACGCCTCCACCTTAAGGAATTTTGAATAACATATAGACTATTGTCTATTGGGCTTCAAATATTTATTGTCGCCAGAACACTCATTGTAGATACTGTACGGTACGGCATAATCTGTGGTACGGCTATCCTCAAACTAAGCACAGCTTGTACGATAGAAACCAAATATAATACATTCAAACTCAGGACAAATGGACATGATAATGAACACAAGTGTTTGTCCTGGATGGGAATCGGATCCACGACCTGCGACATATTAACGACTGGCCCGTCAATATAAATAGACGTACTAAAGCTAAATATATTACCTCATATGACGTACTGACTTTCAACCCTTCTAAATCAATCACGTAAATCAGATCAGAGGCGCAATCTCGTTCACTTTGGGCTTTTTAGACCCCACACTGCGTTCATAGGGTTAAATATTTACCTTCACGAGACGTTGGGTTTGTTCTCTCGCCTCGTGAAATCGACGTGCCTTATTAGGTTTCATTGCTAAAATTGTAACTCGAATTCTCTGAACCATTAAAACGTTCCTACATTTTCTGTAAAGTTGTACAAATGTAACGGTTACTTAAATTAAAGTAATTTTTCACGAACAATGGCACTACCAGTCTTAGATTTTAAGTCTGTATTTTGTAGGTCTCATAAATTCGGGCGCAGCTACGTAAGGCTCCACTTCAAATTGAATTCTGGTCCGGCCTTTATTATTTAGTGAAGTTAAGCTCTCCCTATTAATTTTGAAGTAATTACAAGCAAGGTAGAGAACATGACGCCTTATTAGATTACATAACCATTAAAGCACTCGACAAATTGCTTCTACAAGCACACGTAGTAAGTTATTAATCCAAGCGTCAGCCAACAAATCCCTATCTTTATCAACCGCTAACAGTTGCACACTTTACAGATACTGGGCATATTATTCGCTGAGCTGGTCTTAGCCGCTATCTCGCTCGCCCACGACGAATTGTTAAGCTTTAGAAAGAGATGCACAGCTGATATTATGCGGATTACGCAGACTGGTCGGATATGGCGATGCAAAACCGCGCACCAAGCCAGACAAACTTTATCTGCAAGTTGGTCCTTTGTGTGAACACATATTGACGCAGTGTTGAAGCATCGTGCGTGTACACACACACATATGCAGATACTGTACACGATAGATTACAGGAAAACAAAGTAGAAGTAGCTAATATGAAATAGGAGTTGATTATGTAACAAGCGACCTTATCGCTGAAGCAATTTCCAGCAGACAGCAGGATAAAGGCAGGTGAAGTACCTACGTACTTATAACTAGAGATATTTATTGTAGTAAAAGAAACAGTTATGACATGAATGTTTTCAATCATGTGACAAATTTTTTTTTTTTTTTTTGAAAGGTCTAAAGTTGGTAGCCTCTGATGGCTGCTCCAACCTTACCGGACAATAACTCAATTTTGGGATAGAATGTAAAGAAGAACTAGAAAGTATTAAAAAAAACAACGGAAAAGAAAATGTTACCAACTACTTAAAAGGGTATACTAATAAGCAATTTCAGGACCAAACTTAACTTTCAGCGGAAAAACAGCAGTATTTTGTACATCTTCACAAACAATAAAAAAGCACTCTACATTTCATCTACATCTGTGCCTAATGCTTCCTTTAAATGTTTTCCCAAGTTACAATAAATGAATCACAAACTTACGTTTTACCCCAAATGTTTACGAGTGAAATCCCGTAGGATTCTGTTTTTCTCAGCCGAAGACATTTCTTTCATTACCCTTTAGATTTAATCTTTTGTAAGTCTTAACAATGGGTTTGCTGATGAATTTAACGCTCTTAGGTGTTAAAGCTAACTTGAAAATTAAAGTTGGGTTTTAATGAAAAATAACATTGTTGCGAGAAAAAATATATTGACTTTTTAATTAAAACTTTCTGAGCTGCTTTAACCGGAGTTTTTCTTAGTTTCTTTATATAGCATTTTAAAATTGGGTTACGTAATTTGCATATTAATACTTTAGTTTTATTATTTTAAATATTTTATGCAAAAATTACAAAGATGACATACATCATAATAGTCTGTATATTTCAAGCTACAGAATGTCCTTTATTCCTATGTTATAACCCGCTTAGTAAGAATGGGATTAGAATTGGCGGTGTGGTGTGATGTACGGACGACGACAATTCAAGGCAAACACTGCGCCATCTTCTGCGGTTGTAATAGGAGCTATTTTGCAACAAAAAGGTATAGTCTGATGTGTTGGCGACTGTACGGTGATTTTATTTTTACGTATAGAAATCTATAGTAATAAACATAATGGCAAACTGCAAGTTACAAATATGACATTTCTAATCCCATTCTTAAACTAAGTGCTTTACTTAATATACCATAATATCAAATTAATGCACGCAAAAACAAACTAATAAGAAACTTCTTCCATTTTCGATGAAAAACAATAATTTAAGAGCGGACAAAAAATTTAATAAAAGGAATTCTCAATAAGTCAGCTAGCTATAGGAATATAAAAAGTCGACGGAGAACGATTTATTATGAAAGTGCTACGTTATATTATAACAAGGTCCTAGAAGTAGTGGTGAGGGCGGTTTCTTTTTATGACGCCCCTAGGGGGCGCGTCTTACGATCTTATGAAAATAAAAGGGAAAGGATGTGGCCTACTCACGCATACATCCTTCTCTTTTATTCATCACCATATATACATACCTAATCTATCACAATCTCACATAAATAAATATACATACAAAAACATTACATAATATAATTTATAATACATTATTATTATCAATATAATACACAAACAATATTATTTAGTATACTTAAATAAATACGTATTAATTATATATAAACACTTACTGTACCGTTATCGTCGCGAACTAGTCGGCCGCCGGACGAGTGTGTATACGCGCTCTCTGCAACGACTCCTATTGTTTAACCGATGACGTCACAGATCGCGCGATAAGGAACTCCAGCGCAGGCTACCGTCCGTACGGTGCCGTGCCGCTCCCCAACCAGTCAGAATCTATGTCCGACGCCGAACGCACGCTGCTTGTTGCTACGCACTTGCTTTGCCTACCTTCGCTCCGCGCTTTCTTATATCTATTTAAGTTTTTCTTATATCTGTTTGTTTGTGCTATCCTATCTACTGTGCTTCCTTCAAACTATGGTGTGATGTTATTCTGTGTGTGCTTGTCGAAACAATATATATAGTCGTATCAAGAAGTGTCGATTTATTTGGATCCTATCGACGCGACTTCCTTCAATCGTTGCCCACGAGTACACAGGTACCACAGACATTTATACATATTAATAAATCCTCCAAACTGGTGACCCCTCAAGAACACAAAGATGAGTGACAGTAGTGATTCCGACAAGTCAGTCAAATCACAAAAGGACGGTGTTACTATGCGCCGGCCAAAGAAAATGTGCGTTCCCACTGACGGACGGGATGCGTCATCCGACATTAAGAAATTTAAATTGAAGGTTCCTGCATTTTCATCGGATGACCCAGAGATTTGGTTCCTCTTATTAGAAGGTCAATTTGAACATTTTGACATCACTGAAGACGCGGTCAAATTTAATAATGTCATATTAAACTTAGACATTTCTCATGCCAAAACGGTTAAGGACGTCATTGTTAACCCTCCTTCAAAGAACAAATATGAGAAAATTAAGAGTGAGCTAATCAAGAGACTGAGCGCGTCCCAAGAGAATAAAGTCAGGCAATTATTGACCCACGAAGAACTTGGAGATAGGAAACCATCGCAGTTTCTTCGCCATCTTCAGGACTTGGCAGGATCAAACGTTCCAGAGGACTTCCTACGGACCATCTGGTGCAACCGCCTTCCCCAGAACATCCAAACAGTGGTAGCATCTCAATCCTCCCAGTCCCCGGAGCAACTGGCTGATCTGGCGGATAGAATTCAGGAGATTACCGGATCAAGAAACGTTGCATCGACTTCTTCATCTAGTGGTGGAATGGCCAGCAATGTATCAAGCGAAATTGCTGAGCTCAGAAAGATGGTGGAACACCTGGCTGTCAAGCTTGACGAGGTCGCCCGTACATCACGCACCACTGATCGTTCCCGACCCCAACGTCGTGCATCATCGCGCAGCAGATCACGATCCGCATCCAACTACCGACGTTTCCCCGTTTGCTGGTACCATGCGAAGTTCGGATCGAAAGCAAACCAATGCCTGAAGCCTTGCGATTACCAAAAGTCGGGAAACGCCACAGGCAATCGGTAATGGCGACAGACGATTGCCCCACCTCTCCAGGTCGCCTCTTCGTGACGGATCGCAACACGAAGACGCAGTTTTTGGTCGACACCGGTAGCGACCTCTGTGTTTTCCCACGCACCCAGATACGAGAGCGTCGTGCACCTACGAGCTACATACTCACTGCAGCCAACGGGTCGACTATTAACACGTATGGTTTTGCACATTTAAACTTAGACCTAGGACTTCGCCGTAGTTATCCTTGGCGATTCGTGGTGGCAGATGTTACGAAGCCAATAATAGGGGTAGATTTTTTGTGCTTTTATAATTTAGTTGTTGATTGTAAAAACAAAAAACTGGTTGATAATACCACAACTCTTTCTGCTCCAGCTTCACTGGCTCGTAATGCTAATGACATTCTTTCTGTGAAGGTTCCGACTGGTGATTCGCGTTATCATTTAATTATATCGCGTGAATTTCCCGAAATTACGCGACCGGCTGGTACGCATCGCACGGTACCTCACAACACACAACACCACATCAGAACTACACCAGGTCCTCCAGTTTCATGTGCGCCCAGGCGCTTAGCTCCAGATAAACTTAGGGTAGCAAAGGAGGAGTTCGAGGCTATGCTAGCCAATGGCACAGCCAGGCCTTCTGATAGTCCGTGGTCGTCCCCTTTACATCTAGCGCCAAAGAAAGACAATGGTTGGCGTCCTTGCGGCGATTACAGGCAACTTAACGCTCGAACCATTCCAGATAGGTACCCGATTCGTCATATTCACGACTTCACGCATAGCATCGCTGGTTGCAGCATCTTCAGCACCATCGATCTCGTGAAGGCGTACAATCAAATACCTGTCTGTGCGGACGACATAAACAAAACGGCGATCACAACACCGTTCGGGATGTTTGAATTCCCGTATATGACGTTTGGCCTACGTAATGCGGGTCAAACTTTTCAACGATTTGTTGATGAAATTACGCGCGGGCTGGATTTTGTTTATTGTTATTTGGACGATTTTCTTATTTTCAGCCGAGATCAAAGCCAACACGAAGATCACCTTCGCCAAGTGTTCACCAGGCTTCGGGACTATGGCATGGTCATAAACTTGTCCAAATGCGTTTTTGGGGCTCCCGAGGTAACCTTTCTAGGTTATCGCATCTCGGAGAGCGGAACCAAGCCACTGGACGAAAAGGTACAAGCCATACGCGACTTTCCCCCTCCTAAGGACGTTAGAACACTCAGGCGCTTTTTGGGTATGGCCAATTTTTATAGGCGATTTTTGCCTGATGCCGCCCAAACACAAGCACCTCTTAACGCCCTTCTGACAGGGGCAGTCAAGGGTTCCACACCAATTAATCTCACCGGCAATGCTCTGAAGGCTTTCTCAGACACCAAAGAAAGTCTATCCAATGCAGCTCTTCTGGCACATCCAGATTGTCACGCTAAGCTTGCATTGGTTACAGATGCATCAGATTCGGCGATCGGAGCCGTTCTGCAACAGCTGCAGAACGACGTGTGGGAGCCACTTGCGTTCTTCTCCCGAAAGCTGACCTCGTGTCAACAAAAGTACTCCCCGTACGACCGCGAACTTCTCGCGATCTACGTGGCTATTAAGTACTTTCGACACATGCTCGAAGCCAGGCACTTTACGGTCTATACGGACCACAAACCGATCAGTTACGCCTTCCACGAAAGGAAGCATAACTGTTCGCCCAGACAGTTTCGACATTTGGACTATATCGCTCAGTTCACGACCGACATAAGGCATATCTCCGGCAAAGATAACGTAGTAGCCGACACCTTATCTCGCGTCGAAGAACTGAATAGTCCAATATGTCTCACTGATCTCGCCAAGGCCCAAGATGGTGATCTTGAACTGGCCCACTATCTAACAGATGGTTCATCGCTCCGTCTAGAAAAGATGGAATATCCTGGAAGTAATTCTCCTTTGTACTGTGATATCAGTACACCAACTCCCAGGCCTTTTGTCACTAAAGACTTCCGTCAGCAAGTGTTCCAAAGTCTCCACTCCCTAAGTCATCCTGGCGCAGCTGCCACTGCCAAATTGGTGGCTGATAGGTTTGTTTGGCCTGGCGTTAGGAAGGATTGCCGAGACTGGGCACGATCATGCTTGTCCTGTCAACGCGTTAAGGTAAGTCGACACGTGTCTGCGCCCTTAGGCACTTTCGATTTACCCCGCGCGCGCTTCAAGCATGTCCATATTGATTTGATAGGCCCCCTTCCTGTTTCTCAGGGATTTAGGTATTGCTTGACGGCTATTGACCGATTTACTCGATGGCCAGAGGTCATGCCAATACCTGATATAACCGCAGAAACAGTGGCTAAGGCACTAATTTCGGGCTGGATATCCAGATTTGGATGCCCTCTAGATATTGTTACCGACCGCGGCCGACAATTTGAGTCCGCGCTGTTTCAATATCTGGCAAAAACCACTGGATTCCAGCACAAACGCACGACAGCATACCACCCTGCATGTAATGGACTAGTGGAACGTTTCCACAGACAGCTCAAGGCATCCATTACATGCCATAATGACCAAAATTGGTCAGAGGTGTTGCCTTTCGTACTACTAGGCATTCGCAGTGCTTTTAAAGAGGACTTGCAAACATCCTCCGCAGAGCTGATGTATGGCGAGCCGTTAAGACTCCCCGGCGAATTTTTCGATCAGAGCACACCCTGTACATCTGACATATCAGATTTTACAGCGCGCCTACGCTCATTCGCCGAGAAACTTAAGCCAGTCCCTGCCTCTCGCCACAGCAAACACAATGTTTTTATTTTTAAAGACCTCGCAAGCGCTGACCATGTCTTCCTTCGCGATGATGCCTCGCGTCCACCTCTTCAGCCAGCTTACACAGGCCCTTACAAGGTTCTAGAAAGAGGTGACAAAGTTTTTAAACTCCTTGTAAAAGGAAACTCTGTCACGGTCACTATCGATCGACTTAAACCTGCGTACATAGTTAGTGACGAGGAGGACTTGTTAGGAAACTCACGGCATACACCTACACCTAGCATAATTTCAAGGAATACAATAACACCATCTCCTGACACAGTCATCAAAACTACTCGCTCTGGTCGACGTGTCCGTTTTCCGGATTATTATCGCCCCTAACCAGGTCTCTGGGGGGGAGTGATGTGGCCTACTCACGCATACATCCTTCTCTTTTATTCATCACCATATATACATACCTAATCTATCACAATCTCACATAAATAAATATACATACAAAAACATTACATAATATAATTTATAATACATTATTATTATCAATATAATACACAAACAATATTATTTAGTATACTTAAATAAATACGTATTAATTATATATAAACACTTACTGTACCGTTATCGTCGCGAACTAGTCGGCCGCCGGACGAGTGTGTATACGCGCTCTCTGCAACGACTCCTATTGTTTAACCGATGACGTCACAGATCGCGCGATAAGGAACTCCAGCGCAGGCTACCGTCCGTACGGTGCCGTGCCGCTCCCCAACCAGTCAGAATCTATGTCCGACGCCGAACGCACGCTGCTTGTTGCTACGCACTTGCTTTGCCTACCTTCGCTCCGCGCTTTCTTATATCTATTTAAGTTTTTCTTATATCTGTTTGTTTGTGCTATCCTATCTACTGTGCTTCCTTCAAACTATGGTGTGATGTTATTCTGTGTGTGCTTGTCGAAACAATATATATAGTCGTATCAAGAAGTGTCGATTTATTTGGATCCTATCGACGCGACTTCCTTCAATCGTTGCCCACGAGTACACAGGTACCACAGACATTTATACATATTAATAAATCCTCCAAAAGGAAAATGTTTGATGGTCGATTTCAATTTTATAGTCCCAATATTTTTAAGAATGGTACCTATTTGCGAGCAGATAACTTGGGGTACATTAAGAATTGGAATACTGACATTACAGAATTTGATTGAAGTATGCTATGCTGAAGGGAATTTGCTACGTAACCCTAATTTAGGTTAATCAAATGACACACCCTCCGACACTTTTATGTGATAAGGTAAATTAAATAGAAACGCAAATCCTAACCCAAAAGTTAGATTAAACTAGACTTAAATATAATCCAATAAGTCTTAAAGCCCAACAACACCTTGGGGAACGTTGTGAAAGGTAAAAACGAAATGAATTTCTCGCGTAACGAACATTGCTGGATAATTAATTTAGTTTGTGCGTCTAACGGAAAATCAGATATGAATATTCGGTTATGTTATTTCGTAATGAAAAGTTAATTTATGCGTTCTATACTTCGTTCTTACTTACTTCTATGCGTTCTCGTTCTTTCGTTTTTATTCTTCTTGTCGGTCCCCCACAAGGTGGACCGACGATCTTGTTAGGGTTGCGGGAAACCGCTGGATGCGGGTAGCGTAAGACCGGCCATCGTGGAGGCCCTTGGGGGAGGCCTTTGTCCAGCAGTGGACGTCTTTCGGCTGATATGATGATGATGATACTTAGAAATTATCATGTGATACCTAAAGTTTCTTCGAAAAGCTTTTCAAAGAGTCTATTTGGTAGGTATTTTACCTTAGTTCTAGTTTAAAGATCCCCATCTCACAAGCAACGGTTGCCGTTGCACCCACGGTGGTAGGGAGTAAAATTTGAATTTTCAGTTAAAGACATTCATTATTTATTATTGATCTGTAAGATTCCTCTATCAGTATACTCGTAGCTTATTCTGTGGTAATACTTACATGTTTTGGAGAGCTTCTAAATGCTTATAGCCTATAGGAAAGTCGACATAGCCATTATGGTAAAGGATTTCCAATTTGACTAAATCAAATCACTGACATTAAAAAAGCTATTGTAAGCATACCCAGGTTTAAAAAACAAATCATTGTCATTGTTATCCTGACCCACATCGTTGTAATTTGGAATTTAGGTTAATGGCAGGCGATTCATTTTCCAGTTATATCTACTGAAACTTAATTTCGCGTAGGAATGGCTAGACAATAATCAATCTTTAAGAACGACCCATTTAATTGATGGCTCGCTCCGTATGGCATCTCCGACTGTTTTTATGATCGCCATTTTGAAATATACATCAAACATATTGACGTCATTTCTTTACAAAATGGCGATGACTTATTTACATGAAAAAGTTGGTTATCACAGTAACACGATATTTAAATAGGTATTTACCATTACATTTGAGAAGTTACGACAAACAAACGATATTTAAATAGGTATTTACCATTACATTTGAGGTAAATATCAAAATTTTTAAGAGGCATCTTATTTTCAATCAAATTCGTAAGTCATTAAATCGTGAGAAAAAATGTAAGCAAATGTATGAAGCAAAACCTGTAAGTATTCTACTATCTTACTAAGATAAATGCGAAAGTTTGGGAGGATGTATGGATGGATGTTTGTTACTCTTTCACGTTATAACTAATGAAAGGATTTGGATGAAACTTGACACATAGATCATATCCTGGAATAACATATAGGCTACTTTTTATCCCGGGAAAACATAATTTCCCTCGGGAACGTGTTCAGCTAGTTATTGATAAATATCTAGTAGGTACCTAAGGAGAATTGTATTAAAAAAAAGTTAATACATTTTCTTTTTTCTTACTTTGTTAAATTATAATCAACTGCGTAGGTAGTTAATGAAAGAGAAAAATACTCGCCTACGCCTTATTCTGAGGAAAAGCAGTGGAAAATATAATTTCTCGCTTATTTCCTCGGAAAAAAACTGAATACACGCCTTGTTATGATATTATTTTATAAGAAATCAGAGCCAATCTAATTAGGTTTGACACGCCCATCTTACTATTTTATCGCATGCCTGCAACCATCATGTTTTTTATTATCCTGTAGGGCTTTAATTTATGAGCTTTGATAATGGCCGATTTATGGTCTAGGGGAGAATCGAAACGTCTAAAGATATCGAAATCTCTTTTTCTACAAGGTTTCATAACATATGGAATACTGGATATATTCAAAAATCAATACACTAACTACGTAATATGTGTATTATTAATTGATGTCTGAAGTGTAGGTATTACATACAGACGAGAGAGTTCTCTCAGGGAACCTAATAATAATTTTATTGGAAGGGGTATTTGTATATTATATACATTTTATCTACTCTCATATCGTAAAGTTCTAATTATGAAATCAAAAACAGTACTTTAATGACCCACTTTAGGCACACCCGTCTATAATGAAATTAAAAAATTATATTATAGTACAGTTTTCTTCCCAAGATAATGCTATAAAATAATTTTTTTTCATTAAAGTACAAGTATTTGGACATGTCTGGCCACTTATAATGTTTTTTGGGTTTTAATACTTCAATTACTGTCAGTCAACTTGTCAAACAAAATAATAAAGAAAAAAACATTATAAGTGGCCAGACATCAGGACAAAACAATTATAATTTTAGATGCAAATTTACTTTGTCTGTGGTCGCGTATGCGGTAGAGATCTCAACTTAGGAGATTTTCCCCACACGGATTTGGGCGCCATGATGATTAATGTTTGTTTATTTTATTGATTTTTTTGCATTCATATTTTATTTTGGCCAAAAATGATAGAAAAATAGCAGTGATACTAAGCTGAAATAAACTTGGATCTGAAATAGTGGAGGCGGCAATGGAAATGACGAATATTCGATACCCATAAGTCATGAAAACCTATGACAAAATATTATCGATTTTTTACCTTTAAATTACATTATCTATATGAGTTTAGATAAAGTACTGTATGATACTGCACATAATTAGGTATTAAAAACTCGTGTGATACTATTAAGAACCTCGCCTACGGCTCGGTACTTAAACTCACACTCGTATTTAATAACCCCTATTATGCAACAGTATCATAAACTACTATAATACTGTCGACATAATGAAGATTTAAAACTAAATAAACATGGATACAATAGGTATCAATTTTGTTTCCGACCTTTTTCATGAAACCTACCCAACCAATATTCTTTAAAAGTTTCAAGTAACAAAAAGATGTATGTATATATAACAACGCACAATTTCGCTCTGAAATATAAATGGATTTATAATTTAAGCAGTAAGTCCGAATGCGGACCAATTTCTTTTTTATTTCCGTGAAGTTAAACCTGGATTTTATCATACCGAAATAAAGCGCTTCATGAATAAATATTCCAATTAAAGGAATTTGAGAATGAGCGTTACATACCTACTATTATTACGTTTAAGAAATTTCAAGCGTTTTAAAACAGCATAAATAATATTAAGTATTAAAGTAATTGTAATACCAGTCGCGGTTCCGATACTAAATAAAAATAAAATAAATATCTTAGAACATTCTTCACAAACGGTTATTTGATCCTGAACTTAGCAGAGGTTGTACTATAAAACATTAATATCAAAATACCATAAAATTATATCATCATCATAACTTTTTCTTAGTTCACGAGTTAAAATCTAATCAGCACTCAAGTAAGCTTCGCCATAATTAAACCATTTTATCACCATAAAGCGAAATTAAAAAGCTTTTGTCTGACTTCTTGTAAGGTAATTTAGGTTCTTTTTAACATTTGAAAGTGGGATAGCGGATAATTTCGTCAGAGGAAGCTTTTATTCCCACGCAGGCCTTTAAGAACGCGTACAAAATGGAAAAGGTCAATCAACGTTGTATAACCGTTGGATTTTTCCTCTAATCCGACCTGTCTGCAATGAGGATTAGCCCATTGCTAAGGAATGGTAGCGTCTACTTCTTTCGGCCTAAATTGCCCCTTAATTGGCGGGATTACGAGAATTCGGATAATTTTTCCCTTGAACAGAAAGAAAGAATATTAATTTATTTATCCCATGAAGCATACAGAAAAAGAACATAAATAAATCATAAAACAAAAATGTCTTCCCTGTGTTTATTGGAAGTAAAATGGGCTACGACTCAGCCTAGTGTTGAGGTGTAGAGGCACACCTTCAACGCTAGATTTTCAGTCGTCACCCATATGTAACAAAATAGAGAATATTGGTATTGATTTAAATTGCATTTTTTCCAGACCCACGTTGGGCGCCAATATATTTTTGTTACCCTATCATCATTTGAAAACCACTCGTTCTGTGCCCATGTTTGGCTATAATATTTCGATGTCCACAGCTAAATTTGGGCCAACGCCTAATGGTCTAGCGCAGGGGTCGGCAAGTAGTTTTAGGTGGCGTCCGCATACTGTCGAATATTTTTATCGAAGTCCAGAAAAAAAATGATAATGATTAAGTAGGTAACATAACTAAACAAATCACATCAGTCATAGATACTTCTAAAACAGGCAAAGCTAACTAGAATAATTACTAAGTTAGTTTTTAGTTATTTAATTTTATTTAATATTAGGTATTTAAATTATATATTTAACAATATTTGGCGGTCCGGTTGGACACCTTCCGCGGTCCGGATGCGGCCCGCCTGTTGCCTGGTCTAGCGGCGTTGAGCAACTCTAAGCTATTTATAAGTCCACCTGATATTTAAATAACAATTGACATTCATAATTTCATGCATAATAATATAAAATTATACATATATTAAGGGGGATGCTTCATGCCCACAAAATTCAAATTTTATTACGTTTTTTAATAATTGAGGCTCAGTTATACTTAGGTATATACGTAATAAAATTTGAATTTTGCGGCTAATCCGAAGCATTCACCTAAAGGAGTGTA
The DNA here is from genome assembly GCA_963555595.1 of Tethea ocularis. Taxonomy (NCBI): domain Eukaryota; kingdom Metazoa; phylum Arthropoda; class Insecta; order Lepidoptera; family Drepanidae; genus Tethea; species Tethea ocularis. The sequence continues at coordinate 3,173,956 of OY741970.1, read as the reverse complement.
TAATAAATAAATATAAAACTTAGGTTTTGTAGTTGTTGTTTGTTGACCGGCTCGAAGGACCACATATGTTCACGGTAATAAGATTTTCTTTTGATTGTAGGGGGTTGGTTAAAGAAACGAGGTGTTTACCTGATGAGATTTATTTGCGACTGATATAAATTTTGACATGCTCTTCTATTAAAGGCTTACACACACATACATACCACGTATTTATATAGACTCACACATTCATTACATATTTGCCGAACATACCGCCCACCAAAGGACACGGTTCCTTTAATAAATTATCAAAATTACCAAATATGCTTACTCTAATACATCAATCAACATCACTAAGATATTTCTAAAATAATAAGACAGAATAAACACTATGCAAAAAAATATCTATATGGCTATGACAATTTATTCTAAATCTATTGGTAGAGGACATAATTTACAGACCGATCTATTTACCACACTGTCGCCACTTTTTACACAATACACTCTAGTTACACCGTCTGCACCTGGATGTTTTCCAACAATTCGTCCAAGCAGCCATTTGCCAGGAGGAATGTTATCCGATTTTATAAGAACAATTTTTCCTATTTCGAATTCTATAACCTTCTTTTGCCACTTAGGCCTTTGTTGCAGTCTGGACAAATACTCTTGCTGCCATCTGCGCCAAAAATCTGTCATTAATTTTTGCAGGTGCTGCCATCGAGACAGGTAACTCATCGGAACATTTTGTAGGTCCGGAGAGGGGATTGTAATCGGTGCTTCACCTACTAAAAAGTGTCCGGGCGTAAGTGGGTCCATGTTATCTAAATCAGCGGCGTCAATTGGACTTAAAGGTCTTGAATTAAGGCATGCCTCAATTTGGCATAGAAGAGTCGTCATTTCCTCGAATGTTAGGGAAGAGGTTAATATACGTTTTAGATGATGCTTCATCGACTTAACACCCGCTTCCCATAAACCACCCATATGTGGGCTATACGCTGGTATGAAGTGCCATTGCGTGCCATCTAATGCTAGGGATTCAGCAATCTGACCTTGGAATTCTAACTGAGATTCCTGCCATGCTTGAGTAAGTTCCTTATTGGCACCGATAAAGTTTCTACCTTGGTCGCTCCAGAGTTGTGCACATCGTCCACGTCTCGAAACGAATCTTCGAAAAGCTCCGATGAACGCTTCTGATGTCAGATCTCCTACCAACTCTAAATGTATCGCTTTGGTACACATACAAATGAAAATAGCAATGTAACCTTTGTTTGTCTTTGCTCCTCTGCCTTTGGACATCAAGACTTGATATGGACCAGCAAAATCCACACCAGTGTGCAGGAAGGGTCGAGCTGGAGTAACTCTTACTCGAGGTAGGTCTCCCATTAATTGTGATCTGGCAGCAGCAGATTGCTTTGCACATATAAGACATTTTCTAACGATAGTTTTAACTGCCTTTTTTGCTTTCAGAATCCAAAATTTTGATCTTAGGTAGCCAAGCATTAAATTACATCCACCATGTAGCGTCTTTGAGTGAGCGTCAGTAACTACGAGTGCAGTCAAGTAAGTGTCAGCATCTAGAATCACAGGATGTTTGCAGTCTTCATTAAGGTCAGAGTGACGTAATCTACCGCCCACCCTGAGTATCCCGTCTTCGTCTAGGTAAGGTTGTAATGATTTTAGTTTGCTTTCATTTCTAATTCTCTTGTTTGTTTTCAAGGACTGTATTTCATCGTAGAATCTATCCTTCTGATCTAGTTTTATACATATTATCAAAGCTTCTTCAATCTCCCTTGTAGTTACAGCAGCAGTCTTATCTTTACATTTCCTTCCATTTAAAAATCTTTTGCAATATGATATTACTTTAATTAGTTCAGTTAATGTGTTGAAATCTTTAAACCTGGTAGCGAAATTTTCTTCTTCATTTTGTATTTTCAGGTTAATTTGCAGGGTTTCCTTTCCTTCTAAGGTTGTAGTTATATTTTTAGGTCTGCTGTATTTTATTTCTCCATGTCTTAGCCATCCTGGGCCGTTCCACCATATTTCGCAGTTCTTTAATTCTAGCAATTGTTCACCTCTCGAAGCTACGTCAGCAGGATTTTCTTTAGACTGGACATGATACCAGTTTTGGTTTCCTGTACTATCAAGTATCTCAACCACTCGATTGCTTACATAGGTATTCCACCTAGTAGGCTCTCCAAAGAGCCACGACAGTACTATGGTGGAATCAGTCCATGCAAAAATTTGACAGGTAGGTATTTTCATAGCGTCTCTTATTTGTTTCAGCAGTCCAGCGAGCAACACAGCACCACTCAATTCTAGACGAGGCAGCGATGTAGGTTTGATAGGGGCTACACGTGTTTTAGCTGCAATTATGGATGTCTTTACATCTCCACTTGAGGTTCGAACTCTCATGTAGGCGACTGCAGCGTATGCTCTAATGGACGCATCGCAAAACCCATGTACGGTAACGTTGTCACTTATATTCTCAGTTGTGTAAAGCCATCTTTCTACACCGATTTCAGATAACAGTTGAAAACTATTTCTAAGATCCATCCATTCCTCAGCAGTGGTTTGATCAACTTCTTCGTCCCATGTTATTCCCTTCAACCATAGTCTTTGAATGAGTAGTTTTGTGGGTAAAATAGAAGGTGCTAGCCAACCAAGTGGATCAAATAAACGTTGGATATCGGCTAAGATATTTCTCTTAGTAATAATTTTAGTAATTGGAGGTAAGTTGTTACTGTATTGAAATACATCTTTACCCATATTCCAGTGTAAGCCTAGCGCTCTTACCGTGCCATCTAAGGTGATATCTAGATTAACATGAGTACTTCTTTTATGTCCTTCAAATTGTTTCAAGAATTCGGCATTGTTTGAGCACCACTTTTGTAGACTAAACCCTCCTTTTTGCAGAATAGATTCTATGGCTTTAGCAGTTTCAATTGCATCTTGCAGTGTATCGTTACCCGACATAAGATCATCCATAAAAAAGTCATTCTTAATTGTTCTAGCAGCACCGGGATGAGTACCCCCTTCATCTTCTGCAACCTTATGTAAAGTTTTAACTGCTAGATAGGGAGCAGCAGCTGTTCCAAATGTTACTCTCATCAGTCGGAAATCTTTGACAGGTTCATGTTTGCTACTTCGCCACAGAATTCTTTGCAAGTCTCTATCTTCCTTAGTGACTAAGATCTGACGATACATCTTTTGTATGTCCGCTACATAACAAACGGACTTCATACGCCATCTCATTATTAGGCTTCTCATATCATCTTGTAGTTGCGGTCCCACCAAGAGTTCATCGTTCAGTGACACATTGTTATTTCCTTTCTGAGAAGCATTGAATACAGCTCTGATCTTAGTTGTCTCCTTGTCTTCTCTGACAATCGCATGATGTGGCAGGTAAACCGCAGGTTCATGGATTTCATCTGTATGTACTTCTTGCATGTGATTCATTTCTATATATTCTTCCATGACCTTTACGTATTCTTCTTTCAGATTAAAATTCTTGTCTAAACGCCTCTCTAATTGATATAATCGACTTAGTGCAATGTCTCTCGTTTCTCCTTGTGTTGATAAAAGCGTATCTGTTTTTGTTGGAAGTTTAACAATGTATCGCCCATCATCTGTCCTAGTTGTGGTTGATTCATATATTTCTTCGCATTTCCTTTCATCAGCTGTAGGTATTTTTTTATTACTAGTTTTTTGTTCCCACATTTGTTTTAACATCTCATCTAGATCCAGATTAATGTGCATGGTTATTACCTCATCTCTTTGGTTCATATCCTGTACGTTCCCAAAAAGAATCCAACCCAGACTGGTATTTTGTGCACATGGAGTGCCTGGGGGACCCTTGATTACTTCGCTCTTCATAATTTGGGCACATACATCAACACCGAGCAACATATCTACTCTTCCAGGTTTATCAAAGCTTGGGTCAGCTAGACGTAGACCTTGAAGATGTGGCCAGGTGCCTGAAGAGATAATACGTGACGGTAATTGCTTGGTAAGTGGAGTCGACATAATATAAACTTTGATCTTGAGATTGAAACTTGTATCATGTCTTGAGAGAAGTTCTAATTCTGCTGTATGTTTCACTGTTGTATTCGTAGAGCCGACACCAGTGATTATGCCATTAACCGAAGTCCTGTTAATTCGAAGTGCTTGGGCGGCTCTCTCACTTAAGAATGTTGCTTGTGAGCCAATATCAACTAACGCACGTAACACAGTTGAGTGGCCCGCTTCATCCTTAACAAGTACAATAGCCGTAGCCAGTAATGCTGTGGACGTGTTGGACGTAAAATGCGACTGCAGTTCAACATTCGATTCTTCAGCATCTTTAGAAGATTCTTCGGCATCTTTAGTTGCTTCTTGATTAACCTCCTCATAATGAGCTTGGATATTGTCTGGTTGATTTGTTGGCGTCATCGAGGATTGGTGTATTAGCGTGTGATGACGTTTGTGACATAAACGACAGAACATGTTGAGTCGGCATTTGCTTGCCGAATGTCCTGGGGCCAGACAATTAAAACAAAGGTTATTATTCTTAACATATACACCCCTTTCTGCAGGTTCCATCTTAATAAACTCCCTACAATGACATAATGTATGTGTATCTTGACATATTGCACAAGTTTTAGGATTGTTTGTGGCCGTAGTAGATAAATGCGCTGCGTATTCTCTGGGTCTGGTTAGCTTCTCTTTGGTGGGTGGATTTATGAGTTCCAGTGTCCGGAATTTTGATTGAAGAAACTTGAAAAGTTTGTCACATGTTGGTAACTCTTCTGAGTCATCTTCATAAGCAAACTCCTCCCAGTCTCGGTGCGTCTCTGGGTCCAACTTCTGAGTTACCAGAAATACTATTAATGGATCCCAAGAGTCCGTTGAAAGTTTAAGATTTTTTAAGCTATTTAAACACTCTTTAGTTGTATCTAATAAACTCTTAATGTGATTGACAGATTGTACTGGAATCTTTCTTTGAGAGAATAACCGCTTCAAAAGAGAATTTATAATTATCCTGTTATTACCAAAGCGAGCCTTGAGCATGGTCCACGATTGTTCATAGTTACTGTCTGTGATTTGAATGTGTCTCAATAGTGACTCTGCTTCCCCAGTAATACTACTTTTTAAATAGTGCAATTTTTCCACATTACTTAGCATTGAATTTTCGTCCACTAATGACTTAAACAAATCTTGGAAAGCAGGCCATTCTTCATAAACACCGGAGAAAATAGGTAAATGTATCCGAGGTAATTTCACTGGGCTTGCTTTAGATGCACTAATATTATCTTTTGGGTTCTCTACAACGTTACTACTTTCGTTAGGCCTTTCAAATATTAATAACAAATCCTTTAAGTCAGCTTGCATACTTATGTATAAATCTTCGAATATAAAGTAATCTTCATTTACGAAATATGGTATATCTTGTTTCTTTTCCTTAGGAATACATTTTACGAGATCATAGTGTGCGTTCTTGAACGTACTCCAATACTCATCGATTGACTTCAAACGAGTTTCTATATATCCCTTAGTAAGTCGTTGTTTAGGGCATTTCTTTAAATTAATTTGAGCCTTTTTTAGTACTAAAGCTGTATCTTCGAGTAAACAGAGTATTTGTTCAGGTGTGGTAGTCATAATTAAGCATAAATAATCTTCCAAATTATACTAATAATGTTCAAACTTCTTAATAACTTCGATAACTCACTAATACGTAATTTTTTCCATGCATAAAATAATTGTATTCACTTATAACCAGCACTTTTTTATCAGTTCGATCGGTCAGGAATTCTTTTGTTCTCGCGTCGGCCGCTCTGTTCGTCCCTTTTGTATTGTTCCGCGATTAATAAACGTCGTAAGTAATTTGTTTGATCCGGCTCGAAGGACCATATGTTCACGGTAATAAGATTTTCTTTTGATTGTAGGGGGTTGGTTAAAGAAACGAGGTGTTTACCTGATGAGATTTATTTGCGACTGATATAAATTTTGACATGCTCTTCTATTAAAGGCTTACACACACATACATACCACGTATTTATATAGACTCACACATTCATTACATATTTGCCGAACACCCCTATATTTAATTGAATAAAGTTATCATTTTAAGAAATATACATACTTATCTATGTATCGAGAAGTTCTTATCAACAGTGTTCAACCTATACATATCTAGATAGCATAATCATATAATTTTAATATGTATCTATTGCCTTTACAGGCAAAATGCTCAGTTAAATATCCCTGGGAATTATAAATAGTACCACCTACAACATCTTGTCAGTACCTACTTGAACAGGGCTTGCGCCAGCTTTGATTATAATTTGTTTTGAGACTAGCTTTCCGCCCCGCGGTTTCACTCGCGGATAAAAAGTTGCACTTGTGTTAATCCAGGTTGTCAGTTTTATAATTTAAGTAATAATTCATCCCTCCGACTATCGATCACTGGAGAGTTTGAAATTATCACAAATCCACGACCGAATTACTTGTCCGACGGGATTGAGCGAGATTAGTTTAAGCTTGGTTGATTCGAGGTTTGATTTACGATGTTTCGGCCCCAAATAGCATGAACTCTCTCACCTGGAATAAAACCCACATAATCCCATGCGTAAAGACTTTAAAAATGATTGATTCTTTATGAAGCTCCGGTATTTTTTTAAGCCCGATAGCATATGATCCCGTAGCTAAATAAGCGCTGCTTTTCAAAACTTCTACTACCGTGGTATCACAAAAATAAATTAATACGAAGAAATAACAACATACTATACATGTTTCATTAAACTTTTATCTTTAAAACTAAAAAGACTTATAATTGCTCGATAATATGATATGTCCAGCATTAAGTTTGTTATCCCTATATAATATTTAAAGGCGAGATAGATTTTGTAGATAAGACGAGCAATAATGCATAGGGGTTAGTACGTGTGTAATCACAAGAGCAGGTAAAGGTTCTGTCACGCCCGAATGAATTTTATATCCGTCCAGTACCTTTACCCATATAAAATATCTGAGATTTTTTCTACGTTAGTTTGTATATAACTGCCTCAATATGTATTAATATGGAAAATGTTATGTTTAACCAAATGAAAAGCTGTGCATTTATCAGATAAGGTGAACAAAAAACTGAATTTAATCTAAACCTACCAACGTAATTAAGAGTGAAATAATAAAAGCTTTAAGATTTTCCTCCTTTGATATCCTAAATTACTCAGTTAATCGATCAGGAGAGATTTCCTAGTCAATCCGAAATCTTAGTGGCCCGTGACGCGTGACTGAGTGGATTTGACCGGACAGTGTCTAGGTGATTTCCCTTGACAATGGATTGAGGTTGTAAGGCACAAACGTTAGGCGAAAATTTGATCCCACGTTGGGCGCCAATAAACAACTATTATTCAATTTCGATAAATATTCACGTCACGATGGTGAAAATAGTAGGCGTAATTTTTAAAATAAATAAAATATTACTAACCTAAGTAGCCCAACGTTCGGTGCCAGTCTCTTAATAATTATTTTTGATAACAAATACTATCTTTTCGCACATTAACATAATTAATTATGTTTACGTGGACTATGGTTATATAATACCGCTCTAATTGCTTGAACATAAGACCATGTAATTAGTTCGTGATATACTCCAAATAATAGAAGCTGCGTGTTACAAAACAAACAATTACGTAGACTATGTTTTTCTAGAGCCTCCATCGATTAGTTATATAAAATCAGCCATAGCAATTTCGATTAACGAAGGTAAAACGGACTTATTCTAAGATCACCCCAGCCGATAATAAAATCTCGTGACATGGCTCAATCATGTACGTGTCAGACACATTAGTGGGCAGAGGCGTCACTGCGGCTTTATTACGAGAGGCAACAGAAACGTGGATGTCGACGGCTATACATATAAATCCAAGAACAAGTAGAAATTAATGAGTATATATGTATGACTCACATTTTCCTTGCGAATTTCTGAGCCATATATAACGTACATATTTAGAAGTTACTAATGAAGTCAGTCCTTTGGAGTAACATCGTCATATCATGTTTATTAAACGCGAAAGGTTTTCAAGCTCTGTTCGCTTTTTAGGCATTTTTAGTAATGAGTTGTTGGGTCTGAATGCCGACCGCAGCAAACACTAATTGTTGGCATAGTTCTCTCTGAATATTTAAGATTGTGAGCAAATGGTCCTAAAAAGAGGATCTCCTCATTATGAATTTAATATCAAGAACCAGAATTTTTGCTTTGAATTTGGGTATTACTTATATGTATTTAAAATACAAAAAACATGTTAATCTTAACATGACAAATATGAATATTTTAACAATCGTGAATTCGTCTGCCCAAGCCTAATATAAAGCGTAGGCCACATCGCGAGCTATGCTAACTTACGTAGCTGCTGTATCTTTTAACACTCAAGACGGAAGTATGAAGAGAATTCGCAGCTACTTGAACTAAGCTTAGCATAGCTCGCGGTGTGGCCAGCGTTTAATCTTAAATGAAGTTATAGCGAGTAAAAAGTTTAATTGCCCAACCGAGAGCTTTGCAGGGGACGGCAGGTTAACTAAGTGGGAGAGAAAAAATAATGTGAATACTTTCGCTTGGCATTATGACTAACTCCCCTTGGGGATTGTGGTCAGAAATATTGGCCTGGTTCAGTTAGATATTGTTACTGTAACATTTATCACCAAAGCTCTCGCTTTGAAGTTGAGACCAACTTTTATAAAAAATCTTTTTATTTTTTAAAACAAATTATTTGCACCATTGATTTACAGATTTGTTATTACTTAGCATTGTAATTTCTGCTTCTATTAGTCTGTTTTTGAGCTCAAATTCCGTTAATAGTTCATGAAATGCCCGTTAGGACCACATATCGTGCTGTCATGTCCAAAGTGTCCATATATATTAGAATTTAATAAGATAAGGTGAGACAAGACGCTCTAGTTAGTAGTTTACCATAAAAGATAACTATAATGTATACATTGAACATACAAAAGGATTGTCAGTACAGCTGTAACCCGCAAACACTAGCTTGTGGTATAATTAGCGTAGATTTGTATGAACTAATAAACATCTGTTGGCTGAGAATAACCGGCAGTTTTGTTTCAAAACAAACTTGTTTGTTGCTCTTGTTTACGTAATTAGGGAATGAATTATATTTGTCGTTGTATGAGAACTCGTGAGGGTTACATGTGTTTACATAACGGAGAGGAAAAGTAATAGATTCTTCCATATCATTAAACAATAAGCTATTAATGATCATTTTTGTAATCAAGGACGAATGGCCATGAATTTTAAATGGCCAGATAAGCGTGATGGCTGAGAACAGTTTTTGTATCATTAGACTTGTAAGAGAAATAGCTTATTATAATTAAATTTGGAGCACTATAATGTAATAAAATGACATCTGATTGCCTTAGGTAACACGTGGGACATGAGGCAATATGATATGCGTCTTGCCAATGATTACTGCTTGACGTGTATCGATTTCGCAAATACCAAACAATTTAAAAATTGTTTAAAAAATTGTTCTAGAATAATTTACATTTGCAAAAGTTCTCTTATTCAAGAGTGTTCATAGCTATGTTTAAAAAAATCTGTTTTCTAGTGTTTCGGGGATTTCTATAAATTTTTAATTTTAGTTATTCAACGGTTTTTAATATATTCTATGAACTTTTCTATGACATTTTTTTATTACATCATCCGAGATTTTGTTACGTTACATATTGTTTTGGAAGTTTCTTTACTAGAAACAAAATTTAATGTAGGTAATATTTAACCGGTTGTCAAAAATTAATGTAGCATATGAATAGGCTTTTATTCATAACATGTTTTCACTCGTGTTTTTTTTACAAATACCTGCAACAGTGAAGGGTTCAAGTGATGAAACTGGTGGCGGGTCAACAAAGGTTTTTAATTAAACCTAACTATGCAGGTATTTGTATATTACGTGCTATACAATAATGTTTGTGTGTGTTGGAAACGAAGAGTTGACGCGTGCCAAACAATGAACGGATTTATTAAAAAAAAAATATTTGACACATGTTTTTTTAGGGATCATACGTTGTTTCATCTTCTTTGTATCTTGTACGCTCATGTCTTCCTTTACGATAATGTAAAGTGTAGGCGTAGTTCGTAGAGTTATTTGATAAAAGGAAAATGTATTTATTTATATAGCAGGTTCTTAATAATCTTAAACATAACATTTCAAGAGTATTCTCAATTAATCAGTACTTAAAAGGACCTTTTCAAAACGTCTATTTGATATAGTACGTTCTGAGAAACCGTATTCCAAATAATATTCTATAAATACGACTTTAATATGTCTGGCAGCTTATATACGGCGATAATAAAGGGTTCTAGAATCCCAAGATATTTAATATAGCATGTCGTCGTGATGCTAATTTAATTGAAACTCTCCTTTGGCAAAATATTTACCTTTTTATAGAGCTACTGTGTAACAAATATTCTAAAAATGTAATGTATAAAATCCAATTTACTTACAGCGAGAATTTGGCTGTACTATATATTAGGACTTATACTGTGGAAAGGAAAGCGTGACTGACAGATCTATCAACGCACAGCTCAAACCACTGCTTTTTTTTTTCTTTTTGGCATAACATGTTGTCTATTTTGCCAGTGTTCAGTTGAACATTGTGTTTTATATTCTTCATTCTTTATGTATTTTTATTTCTTGTCAAGTAAAGTGGAAGTTATGTTAGAAATCATTTTCAAGACATAGTCAGTCACGTAGTCAGACAGTTTTATGTTAGGTTTTAGGGTTTTAGTACAGTGGTGTGCATACGGTAAAGATATCACCGAAAGTGTTACAATACTTTTGGTGTCCGTTTGATACTGATATTTGCAACTAATACAATAAAATGTTTAAATAGTTGTGGTGTAAGTTCTGGGGCTATTTTGGATCTTTTAGCATATTCTTGTATATAAATATACATATAATCTGGATCTCGAAAACAGCTCTAACGATTTTCATGAAATTTAGTATGCAGAGGGTTTCGGGGGAGATAAATCGATCTAGCTAGGTTTCATTTTTAGAAATGGTGGTTTTAAAAAAAAACGAGCAAAGCTCGGTCAACCGGGTACAGTATGACACAACTTAGATGTAGCATCGGCAAATCGTTTTCGTACACTTCACTTCCGATTTACACAACTAATAAAAATCATCCATTATCGCGCCATTCAACGTTCAACAAGATCATTTTCGCCGATCATTTTTTAACACATGAGTAATGTTGTAGGCGCTCTCTTTTCGGGAACGATCGATTTTAAGAATTTAGCCGATGCTTCATCTAAGTTGTGTCATACTATACTATCTATTATGTGACGTAGTCAGGCATCAGCTAAGGATATTTTAAAATTCAACTGCTAAAGAGGTTAAATATGGGATCGCGGGTGAAACCACTAGCTGAACTGATGTATAAAAACATAATATTTTATGTACTCCATATACTAGTGAGTAATAATATTATTGATAAGTGATTGATGTGTTATTAACTTATAATAGGGTCGAGCTCGGCCTCGTATTGTCGATTAATACGTGAATTAATAATGACGTCCGTGAAGCAGACATACTTTATCGACGAATAGAATAATTGAGAGATTTTGTGAAGTATAGAAATAAGCTGTCGAATATCGTTTCTGGTTAACATTGGTCCATCAAAATGATCATTTACGTCGTGTTATTTTATTTTAGTGACGCAAATTAAAATTATCGTAGGTAATATAAAAATAAGGATTCAATTCAATTTGTTTTGCCTTCATTGCATTATAGTTTTATGGTGACCAAAACAATAATAAAACAAACTAAACATACTATAATTTTGTCATATATTTTTTTTATGTCACAACACAAGCCTGGCAAGCAGTTCTGTCTATCGATAGGATTCGAACCCACGATCTTCGTCATCATTCGACGTTGCTACAACACAACTGAGATATCATCACTTATATCGCTAATTTGCATTATCATTCAAAAAATCTTTGTGCGAAATCTCACTACTATGCATTTCACGTAGTCAGCAACAAAGCGGAGAATAATCATCCTTGTGAAGCACAGAAAACGTGTTGAAATCTTATAACACGAGATTTTGCAGCTATATTTCACACGTAAGACGTTAATGCTGCACTTTAGCTGGTAGTGAAACAGCAGGATTAATTTTATCACATTTGCAGCTTCATAATATATATCGGATGGCATCTCATCGACCTGTCAACTATCTCTTGTTTCATCTAATTTGACAGATTTGTATGGAGTTTCGTAATATAGTCCAATTTTAGGCGTAACAGATATGTTGATGAAATGCTATCCGAAAAATACTAGTAAGCTGCAAATGTGACAAAATTAACCCTACTGTTTCACTAGAAAAATTGCTCGAGGGTATTTATTACTAACTAGCTGACCCGGCAGACGTTGTCCTGCCCTGAGAACAAAAATAAAACTGGGACCTACAAACCTATCCCTACCTACTCCTATCTACCTCTACCTGCCACTACCTACCCCTACCTACCTTACCTACCTACCCTACCTACCTACCCTACCTACCCTACCTACCTACCCTACCTACCTACCCTACCTACCCCTACCTATCTACCTACCTCTACCTACCACTACCTACCCCTAGCTACCTTACCTACCTACCCTACCTACCTACCCTACCTACCTACCCCTACCTATGTCCTTCTCCTGGCTCTAAACTACCTCCCTGCCAATTTTCAGCTAAATCGGTTCAGCCGTTCTTGAGTTATAAGTGGAGTAACTAACACGACTTTCTTTTATATATATATAGATGCCATTTACGTTGAGCTAGACATCTGCCGCAATAATAATGAGATTGTAAACTCTGTCTTTGATTATAACTGATAGTCAATCATCAATAGTTTAACCCCTGGATAGATCAGAACACATTGGTAAAGTGCTTTTAATCTAGATTCTCTTTTCTCATGTTATTTCAATTTAAGTCATCATTTAAATTTCTCATCTCCGTCTTTTATTTTAGGTAATTTTATTATATACAACTAGCTGGCCCGAACTATTTCACTCGCGTTCCCGAGATGTTTTCCCGGGTTAAAAAGGAATAACATATAGACTATATAATAATATATAGGTATAGGCTACTTTTTATCCTGGGAAAACATAAGATCCTTCCGGAACGCAGGTAAATCCGCGGGGCGGAAGCTAGTAAATAAATAAACACGCACCTTACATTCAGTAACTCAACAAACTAAAGAAGACATATTTCCCATTCGTAAAAAGAGATGAAAGCAAGACCTTTTTGAAGAAAAATCTGTGCACTATCCGCGATTGTTGTATGTGACAGGTAAATAAATGGGCGTAGAATCTGTCAAGCTAAATATCAAGATTCCGCAGATTTTTCGTTTCCGTGACTCCTATGTATAATGTCGTGGGTATTTGTGGTTGTAATATACTGGGATAGCAATGTCGTTAGGAGTACCTACATTAACGCGCGAGTGATACCTCTGGTGTTGCAAGCGTTCATAGGCTACGGTAACCACTTACCATCAGGTGGGCCCTTTGCTTGTTTGCTGCCTTAGTAGTATAAAAAAAAAGAAAATTAAACTCCTGTTACCTCAACAGCAGTTAGTCTAAATTGTTGTTATAGCTTTCTAAGGTCATCGTAAACGCCCCATTATAACTTATCGGACCGTTTGCTAGTCGGTGAACATCGACCTAAGATGTTCATTAAACGTTCATAAATATACCTAACTTTGTAGTTTTTGTCTATCAATTCTCTATCTATACTAATTGAAGAGGTAAAGTTTGTTTGAAAAGGTAATCTTCGGATTTTGAAAATTCATTCACTAATGAAGCCACACTCAGAGTGTTATAGACTAATTATCTTTTCAACGGGTGTGACAGCGAGACACGCGTAATAGTTATCTAATAAGTAATAGCTATTTTATAAACATACCATTTACCAATCATACCTTGTTAATTGCTTCATTATGATAAATTATTTAATTGAATAAACGTGTCTGAGTATCGAAATGTTTACAAAGCCGTTTTAAGCCTTTCGCTGAGTTAAAAGCGGAACTTTGGGCGGCTCTTCGGGCATTTTGGGCCAAAGTCCCAAATTGATAAGTTTGTCGCAATTCAAATTTATATTTTCATGATAGGATTACACTTTCATTATCAAGTAAAAACCCCGTCAGATCTGCATCGCTGGATGGAAGGCATATTATGATAGCAATAAATGTTAAATATTTCATGGGCTTGTGCGTTGATGCCATGTTTTATTACAGCACCCGTCTGTCGTTAATATTGACAGAATTTTAGGATAAAAAAAGGAGAGAATTTTGAAGAAAATGTTGGCTATTATTGTATTTAGCTGCTTTCTTGCTTCCACTCTTTTTGACATTTAGGTAAGTTCTGAAATATATGCGAAAGTTTGTTTTTTAGTTCGTCCTTCCTTCACACCTCTATGGAGCGAAGGATAGATGATATTTTTTGCATAATCAATCAATGTGGACCGGAGACTGACATAGGTCACTTTTTAGCCCAGGAACTAGGGTAAATCCACGGGGCAAAAGCTCAATCTTCCGCTAAGTATAATAACGCTGGCAAGTCTAGCAAGTTCATTCAAAACTATTTCGAAGCTCAACACTCGAAGGGAAATATGCATGGAAGCTTCAAAGTATTAATTACGGAGCGTATGAGGTGGTAGGTATGTTTGTAATGAAATTAAAACGTACCCTTAATTCACGAAGTAAATATATTGGGGTATAAATATAAAACCTTACAACGATTGTGTAGGATAAGCTAAGATACTAAGATATAGCTCAGTGGTAGTGATGTAGAACCCTTAGTGATAGTCGTAGGCGATTCTTACAATGAGCCTCAAGTTTCAGTAAAATGAAATGTCGGAAAGAAATTTGTCTGTGTTAATGTATCTTTAAAAAAAACAGCTTGTCGAGATTACCTATTATTTTTATATGTATTGTATGTACAAGCTACAATTTATCGTAAATAATATTTTAATTGTGATTTAATTTCATTATTGCCATGCCCAAAATTATATGTTCAGTGTGCTATCGTTAAAATTATAAGCCGAGAACATTGATTGCCGAGAATGTTATATATTAGTTCATGAAATTAACTGGTGATTTTCATGGAGTAATAATATCATTCGTTTATTTCACGTATTTCCACTTATATTTATAAATTTATTTCAGATTTTACTACTAGGTAATCATAATTTGTTTCTACACAAACAAATACGAGTTCTACTCTAATATACCAAATAATTTATAAACAATATTTTTTAAATACATACCAAATTCAGTGAAGACTAAAATGGAGGAATGGCAATATGTGATATATTTCTTCAGAAGCTAACGTACCTGAAACAATCATAAATTGTATAAGTTTATTTTGGCGTATAATGTCTTTCTCGAAGTAATATAAAATGATAACTTGTCACTATGTGTGGTTTAGGAACCTAACGCCTCACCATACAAATATGATAAATAAGTAATAGGACTTTTTTTTTATTGACTTCCAGTTATATGAAACAATGTCATACTTCCAGTAATAATGTCACCAGTAATCCATAATGCTTAAACTAAAAAAGAAATTGCTCGTAAAAGGCAGTTTTGAAGGTTTTCTTTGAATTGGAAAATTAGTGCAAACAAAAATCTGGCATCACTAATTTGTTGTTCAAATATAAATTAATGTTGTATTGGATTCAAGCAATTTATATTGTCGACTATTATTAAACGAAACTAATTGATGATAATAAATTCCTTTAGTAGTATTATGTAGGTAGGTATGCGGTATGAAAATTGATAAAAGCTTTCAAGTGACAAAAATATGGAATTCATTTTCAGTACCTGAGTAATTAAAACCGTTTTCGTTAGTTTATTCATTCTATACGAACGTTCTCGTATACATGACAAAAAGCTCTGGGCGATTCGACCCGCGGGTCAAAGTCAGTGATATTCATATACAACAGTGGGGTGAATGAAAATCAATCCAACTCAAATAATTACAGATACACCCAGTTTCAGTGCATCTATAACGCGGGATTAGTTTTGGCTTCATTCCAATGTCCCAGGTGCGTCCCGGATTGTATGCAATCTGACATCGTGTGTGGGCCATTCCAAACGCCCGTACCACGAATCCAATACAAAACACACGCTCTCGATACCATTCCAATTTATTGTAACATCTGATAACTATGTGGACGCCACTGTGGCAATAACAGTACCATTTTAGAGGCTATTGAAAAACGGATACAATGAGCTTTTATGCTGTAATGTACAAATGCAAGATTTCGCTAATGGTTTGTCAGGCGTTTTAATCAACACCTGAAAAAATACAATAAGTTCCCTCTACTTATAGCAATAGCACTATACAAATATAAAGCTAACTTTTCATCACATTCGATTTATTATAATATTTAAAATACCTCTATAAAAGAGCATGAAAGCAAACAGTAAAAAATCCAATATTGAAATTATCCAGTATCGTCAAACGTTTGGCAAATAGTAAATGTTAATAACTTTGTTTTTCCGTAAAAAGAGCATCCTATTTGTATAGTCAGACATTGGACCAACCTGACTACACATATTTGGTCGCACAACACAACGCCACGATCGGTAGAATAAAATCGCAGTTATTTTTTTACAGCGGCTAAAAATCCGATCAGTAAACCTAGCTATACAACAACAAGGATTCCAATACATATAGACATTGGATCAATCTGCAGGATCAAAGGCCAACACAAACATTTCGATATAAGCAAATATTGATTAGAAATTGGAGCTAAAATTGCAGTTGCTATGTCAATAATGAAAGTGAACACGCCATGTTAATAGTGATAGTCTACATACAAAATAGATACGAGTAGGTACTACTGTTATGTAGCAGTGCTACAGTAACACCAAAAAAATTGCTGGATAGCGACCCATCGTTTATATTCGTGAATTTCCTCCATTCCAATATCGTTTCGTGCAAACTAAATTGTTTTGGAGAGAGAAGTAAATCTTCCAACGAAGATAATCGCTTTCTTTTGCTATCTTTTTAACTGATTTCGATCAGTTGATTTGATAATGCAGAGCAGTAATAACTTAGCAGCTTAGCTCGGTGACTTCCTAACTGAACAATGAAGTTCCTTTTGAAGAGCATTTCGAAGCAAAACCTCAGATTACTTTACTCATGTGCCACAGACCTTAGATATTCGCTAAGTACATCAGCGAGCTTCACAATACATATGCATTGCATGTGCTGCGGGTTGCGGACTATATTCTAAGCCAGAATAGCTCCAGTCGCATCTGCTTGGATACACTCGACCGAGCACAATTTATTATTTTTATATTTCATTTTTATTGTTATATTTAACCTTTATTCTGGCGTATTCGAACAAAGCCGTCGGATACTTCCTTTCATACGGAATTCCGTGGAATTGCCTTCAATTACCCGTTGCTCGTTGTGTACGTTTTATGAAATATTAACAGATTCCTGAATTAATAATGATGTATGATTGATATATTTCCGTGTAGGTAATATAAATAAATATAATTGTATTTTAGTTAGTATACAATATTTGAACAAGTATTTAATTATTGTATATTAACTTCTATGTCATAATATGTCTACTAGTAATATAAATGTGTCTTTGTTGGTTTGTCAGTCTTTCACGCAGTAACGGAGTATTAGATCGACGTGTTTTTACATATCTGTCTCTAAATAGTATAAAACAACGTCGCTGTCTGCCTTGTCTGTTTTCCGCTTACTTCTTCAAAACCACGCAACAGATTTTGATAAGGTTTTCACTAATAGAAAGAGAAATAAACGAGGAAGGTATAAACCTTTTGTACTAAATAATTTGCATCCATGCGAAGCCCAATTTTTGAAAATGATCAGGCGGAAAGGTAGAGCTACTGTCTAAATAGTACCCTATGTGCCAGGGAGAGTTACACACACTATTATTTATCACTAAAACTCGGGTAAAGCTAGGGCGGAAACTATTTTCAAATATGATCCTTCATAGTGCAGCAAATTCAGAAAATAGAACTATAAAGGGAACTACTTACATTTGACATTACTTCTTTGCAATGTACCACAATTAAATGACCTGAGAATCTCTTCGAGAAGCTGAGGTGTCAACTCTTGCAATCGTAGTGTTAGAGCTTTATCCTACAAATTGAAAATACTCTTACATTGCAGTATTTACACGGCAGCTTCAAATACAACGGCCACTACAAATGATTTTAATTTTTTTCATAAATTGTGAGATTTTAAGTATAGATACGTGTTTATAGAATTATTTTACTTATTTTACATTATACACTATTCATTTATTTATTTAACTCTAGCTAGAGCACTCCGCGAACGCAACTCGACTATTCAAGAGGCTTCACTGAAAGCCAGTACTGATAGTGCTAATAGCAGCATAATACTGAGTTAGAAATCTCTTTGGCACGATTAATTATTTACACCATTTTATTTGCTTACCTTTCGATCCAATAATAATTCTATAGGTTTTGTCCATTGTTATATTTCATCTACATATTTTTTTCTGTTTTTATTACGTCATCTAATGTATTGTCTATTTATTAAACCTATTTATTAAAACTATTTCGTATTGTTATTTTTTTCTCCCAGGCGGTCCACCTGATGGTAAGTGGTTACAGTCGCCCATCGCCATTAGTAATCCTAGAGGCATGGCAATGTACTTATTGCCGACCTGCCGTCAAGAAAGCGATTGGCCCTCAAGTGCAATTGCCGGAACACACCGTTAGGTGCTTGGCGACAGATTTTCAACTTGAGGGCCAGCCATACAAAAATAATCGAGACAGACAGCCAATTGAGGACAAGAACAAAGATTAGATATCACTCACGTAGCAACTTTCATTTAATCTGAGTAAATTATCCAAGTCAAATTATGTCCTCTAGTACCTACCTACAAAAATACCTTCCATTTCTCAGAGCTCATTATCCCGAGCAACAATGTATTATAAAATCTGTATTGGATATTTCCTTTGAGATTCTATTGTTTCTATACCAATTAACCCGGGGTTGTAAAACTCGAACTGCCTAAGGGCGCAGGCTCGAAAGCCTTGCACCACTGACAGAATTCATTAATAACCTCACTAGAATAATATCGGCGTGAACTGCTGAACACTGTAGACTTTAAATTTATAATGTCAAGGTATTGTTAGGTTCTAAAGATTTTTCAAGCAGTTCGCTTTGAGTTTAGTGACATTGTTCTAGTGATCCAGGTAATGGATGCAAGAAAATTTTGTGCAGCCAAAAATGTAGGAATCAAAGAAATTTTAAACTACGTGCCGTAGTTAGATACCGCAAGCCAGTTCCATACGAAACGAAGTAGGTAATGTTCCTACTAAGAACATCAACTGTAGGAATAGACTGGATCGAGTCGCCCCTTGTCAAAAATGACGCACAATAAATATGTCGTACGTACCTATGTGTCCTGAGTGTTACCATAAAAAAACAAAATACTACGCGAATGTTAAAAATCTGCAACATTTTGGTGTGTATGTGTGTCCGTGAGGCAATTGATTACAAGGCAATTGGCATCATTGAGTAGCGTCGTTCGAATATTCGAAGTCAATCATCTGTCCATGAGTTTTTCTAACTCTATGTGTGCAGCATATAATGCATCTGAGATCTTGCAGTTTCATGTAAAGAAAACCAGTAAGTTTGTAAAAAAATAAAAGATTTTTTCCGGTCTCAAAAGAACAAACTTTCGTTCTTGATTTATTATCAACTTAGCTTGCATGAATTATAGGTTTTTAAAAACAACTTACGAGCTATATTTGAAGTTATTGAAAGAGATTAATGGACGAAAGCACTGAGCTGAATTCAGTGACTCTCTTTAGACGTGATTTATGATAAATAACGAATAGTCATCGAAAAAGTCTAAATAAAATATCAATACCCTTTCACAAATCAAAACACAACCTGAAATCAGTGTACATTTAAATAACCTGTTTTCGAAAAACAATTTCGGTCGGGGCGCACAAATATTTTCGCTATCCTATGCAAAGACTCCATAAATGGATTACCATTTCATTTGGTGTCAACAAGAACCTATTATACAATATAAAAAGGTTTTGTTGCTTTCAAGTTGAATATTTTATTTGAATTATCTTTATATCGATTTGATACTATTAAGTGATTTTATCTTCAAATCGAACTACCTTACAATTTATATCTATCTAATAAAATTGTGTAGATATAAGTAAATCGGTATTGAATGTAGAGAAGGATTTAAAATATATATTTCAATGATTTCATTGAAGCTATGTAAAATCAAAGCTTCAGTTTATCATACTGTGATAAATAATAATGACAGATTAATGAATATACCTATAGTACTCTATAGGACAGATAGGTATCGAAGGAACAAATTCGAGGAACGCTTATGCTTATACGCTTGACAAACGTCAAATTACTTATTTTTGTCATTACAATTAAAACTCTTTATGATTGGAATAGAGACTATAATACTTTAATCACTTGAGATATTGTAGTGTTCCACCGACTTGTAATGGTCGATACCATAGCGTGATAATAATCATGTAACTGAATAAAATAAAATTGACAGTACACTACTACTACCGGTCTATCGGTCAACCAGGTACTAAATAAATAAATCGAAACCGACATACTTAATTCTGAGAATGACGCTGCGAGATATTTAATTAAATCAAACTAGATTGATCGATGTTTTTCAAATCATTGAAAGTCAATGCTGGCAGGGTTTGCAGATCCTCTATCTACATGATCGGGATATTCGGAGAATATGTTAGAGCAGAAAGCAGATAATGGCCACAAGAACCAAGAAAAATAAATGAAGAAGTGTATAAACAAGAGTATTTAACCGCTAGAAAAAACTTCTTAGAAACAAACGACGACAGAAGTTTTACAACAAGTGTGTTTATAGAAAACAGACAACTTTTCTGCGCAATCTCCTTCACTGTGATGGCCTTATTTTATGACTAGAAAAGTTTTGAATTGGTTTTGAATGAATATATTCACGGTAATTCGAAGTTTGCTGCTAGTTTGTTTGTTTGTAGTTAGATCTAATTTCTAGCAAGATAATTTTCATAAAAATATGTTCAGCCATTACTGAATAAGAAATAATATCTACTCCTGCTACATTTTAATAAAATATTGGCGATGTTTTTATAGGTTTCTTTAGGTCTTAAATATCACACTAAAATGCCTTCGAAATTATATAAGACGCATGTTTGAAATCCATAAGCTTTACCAAACAGAGCCACCAGGGGAACTGCTATTCAAATCAAGCGTGAAAAAGTCATTAAGCGTAATATTCACTAACACCCATCGTGTATGTATAATATAAATATTTTACATCTTCAGACTTCAAAGTGAAGTACAGGTCGTAAAATAAGATCGTAAACAGAACGGGACTATAAACTAGGCCTGAATAGGTTTTGGATACGAAGTAAGAGCTCCTATAAGTTGTTTCCAAGGAAATGTAGACTCCCATCTCATAATATTGGAAGGGAAAAGGAAATGAGGATGCCTTTTTGACTTATAAACTATATTATTAACACAAAGTATGTTAAATTTATAAGGTAAGCGAGAAGAAATAAGGCGATGATAGCTCAGTGGTAGTGACGTCGAATGCCGAGACGAAAGTCGCGGTTAGAATCTTACAATTGTATTGAGCTTTCGGTGAAGAAAAATATCGTGAGGAAACCATAGCACGGTGGTAGGGTACTTTGTAGTACCCACCTGCCTGGCTACCACTACAAAAGAAGGCTGAGTTGTATTTCTTAAATAACATAAAACAGTATTTTTTATCAAAAGTGTGCCTCTCCTAGTGTCTCGCTTGTCTCCGTCAGTTTAATAAGGGACGGAGTCATTTGCGGAGAGCACTAATCCATTTCTGACCAACCCAAAATCTTTAATTTACTGTAGGTACTATTGCAGGTGACATAATGATTAGTTCAGTCTAAAGTTAACGTAGGTATATATTATTTGTGCTTATCAGGGTGATAAGGTCGACTTTTCTCACCGAGAATGCTGACACGCGGTCACGATCCGATCACATGCATATAAATGCCAATAGATATAATGTATGAAATTTTATTTTGACGTTCGCATCGGTGGTGTTTACACCGCGCACGTGCGCATACGATGTCTTTAGACATTGTAGTGCTTTATATACCTATACCATCCTTAGCCACGCCACGTTCAAGGTTCTTATAGGTGCTGTCACCTCACGAAGTCTAGAAAGTAGTTTTTTAAACCATCATATCTCCTATATAGATACTTATTTTCAATGAAATTACATTCTTAAGAGCTTTTGACGGATCTCAAAACATATTTGGATATACTTAGTTGGTTAAAAATAAACTTTCAACATAACGCTTGATTCACTTTGAAGGGCAGTGTTTCTTTTAATTTTCTATTTAATTTGAAATTAAAAATATATCACAAGATTTCAATCTCTAGACCACAATTGACGGATTCATTTTTAATGACTAATATCCTGAGACTATTAATATTATTAGACGATAATTTTACGACATGACAGGGCCTTAATAACCATAATGACCTCTATAACAATGTTCATATGGCTGCAAATATATATGTGATAATTGGTACCACGATTGCATTCTCGACCTAATTTCGTTATATGAAAGCAATTTCTATTTTATACATTTGCGTGTTTAGCGCTCGTTGTCAACTCATATAATTGCCGCACAATTAATAGGTATGTACACACGGCCACAGATCAAGCTTCACATTGCGGCACCTTATGCGGTTATAATAGGATCTATTTTGCAACAAAAATGTGTAGCTTGATCTGTGGCCGTGTGTACACAATGAATTTATGTCTGTTTCATACCCTTGGTGTTGCAAGCTTCTAGTTTGGGTGGATGTTTGTTTTATTATCAAGCCATAAAATGACTGAATAAATTTAGCTGAAACTTAGCACACACATAGATCATACCCTAGTAAACCGTATTAAATACTTATGATATCACAAAATCATTCAATCCCCAAGCAGCACGAGTAAAACTGTAAAGGAGAATTTTACCCATTAAAAAAGAAAATAGATCGTTCTTTTAAAAGTAGGACCTACTTACAATAAAATATTTCTGTACCTGGCTTTCTTATCCCATTAGTTTAAGTAGGCACATAAATTCAAGTTAATGTTGCCTGTTTAAGAAAATTACTTTTAAAAGCAGTTGTAGAAGTGACTAAATAAATTAATGGAAATAAATCTGAAATATAAATAAATTTTAGCAAGCAGATGTTTATTCCTGCTTAGGTTAGCAGGGTATAAAACCATTTTTAGGAGAGACGGTTTCAAGCAAGTCTAGTAGAACCCTAGGCTCTAAATGTATCCCATGTTACTGTTTTTATGTCATTTGACAGTAAGAGCCGGAGTATCGTAATAATTACCTAGAGTTTTTTTTTATAATTTATGTTGTACCACCTATTAATGAGAGGTTTGAAAATGAGCCTTATGCAGTTGCACTAAAGTTGATCTATATTTATGGTAGATAATGTCATATGTATGGTTCACTTTTATAATTATCTGGCTACTGTCACCCGCACCAAAGCTACAACGTCAATGGATAAAGAGAGCACGTGCATTGCTCGGTTCAAATCCTTTTGCTAGGTATAGTATGACACAACTTAGATGTAGCATTGGCAAAATTCGTAAACTCGATCGTTTTCGAAAAGAGTGCGCCTGCAACATTACTCATGTGATAAAAAATGATTTGCCGATGCTACATCTAAGTTGTGTCATACTATACCCACATAGTTGTATCGCTGTATCAACAAACCCGTATAATATGTTTTATTTACACGGTAGATGGTAAAATTATGTTGCCGGGTTACAAAATTCCATTTATTGACAAAGGTCGCGAGCTCTGCAGCCGTTCGCGTTAATTTATAACCCGATGTTGCCATAAATTGCGCTGTTTTGGCTGCTTTAATTACCGCCCGAGTCGCAGCCAAATAACGGATCTTCGCTTGTGGGAATTAATTATATAATTACTTCAAATAAACATACGTATTGTTCAAATATTTACAATGTTGCCGTATAATTTGATGATAAGGATAAAAGGATTTATTTCATAAATTCATGTCGCTAACACATGTTATTTTTCTATTAATTTATGTCATATTTATTTAAAGAAATACATCAATGTATTTAATTTTAATTGTTGAGTATGTACTTACCTACGGGATAATGAAGGTTTTATGAAATTAAGTCTAAAAACTCACAGTTCACTTTCACTAACACAATTTATTATTTATTTATATTTAAAAAATCACATAAGCAAAATAATGGAGCAACAATTTGCCCCGCGCCGCGCGCCGTCTCTCTAACCGCTTCATTCAGTACGATTGAATTATGTTTAATGTTCAAGCGATTCATTACTCGATGTTGGCATTCAATTCGATACTCAAAGCACTAATCGATGAGTCCACTCGATTCGATTCTATAGCACTTTGTGAAACTAGTACTGGAAAACCATCGATCAATTCAGCCTCAAAGCTTTCAAGTTAAAAGGTGATATTTTAAAAATGTCATCATTATAATTTAAGTGTATTTATTTTTAACGTATGTATGTGGTTGCATTCCCGCCATGTTTACGGAGGTTGATAATTATTATATTAACACGAGTCATTGATAACGAAGCAACAAATACATTTTATTCGTAGTTTTTGGTACATAAACATCAAATTTTCATGATACCGACCGACATATTAGTAACGACAGTAAAATATAGGTATACTACTTATATCCAATGAAGATTTCTCCTTAAAAAAAGATATTGTTGATGTATTATTGATGAACTAGTTGCTAGCAGTGAAAAGGAACTAAACATTATAATGTAATTAATTATTTCCTATCTTCAGACCAATAAATAACAAAGCGGATGACAGGGGTCCACGAGTAGTAAGTACCTATCAAATAGTGATATATTGTGGAAGTGGGAAATTGGAAAATTCTAATAATATTATACTGGTTCTAAGTGAAGTGACATTGCAACGAAATACTTACAATTGCGATTCGGTACATGATTTTGGATCCCTCAGTGTTAAAATCTTGCGTGACTTCTTATGAATTTAACTAATCCCTTTACTGTAATATTATAAAGTTAGTTTGTTGGTTTGTCCTTTTTCCCGCATCTTTCTGTTACCTGACGACGTTAGAAAGTAACATAGATTAGAAACCTGTCTGTTCCTAGACTTATACATAGAATATGGCACAAACGACTCAAACTGAGATATTTGATTAAATATCAACCGCAGACTACAGCCCAAGGACGTTAATATTAGTTTGAAAGTTGATTATTACAAACAAACAAACTTTAACGTAAATAGAAAAGCAGCAGATGCTCTTGACAATATGATAGAACTTTCTAATTTACAACTAGGACTTGAAGTTGCGACGGTTGAGTCTCAAGCCACCATTTATCACTCAGCCCAAGCTAGGGTAGGTTACGTATAATCTGTGGAAGTTTTAGACAGGTATTTTATTTTCTCAACTTTTGTCAGTATTGTTGAAAGAGGTCAACAATTTCTTCAATGAAAAATGACATGTTGATTGCCTTAAAATCCGCACCTATCCCTTTTGTTATTCGAATTAAATACCGGGTGATTTTGAAAAGAATTAATAGGCCGAAAGGTTATTGATTGATGTCATGAAAAACATATTTTAGAGTGGAAAACAACACTAAAATATTTCCATACTTTAAAAAATATGTCAACAAATTAGTTTATCGATAAAATACCCTGCAAATACTGCAATGTAAGTCTAACTGAGTATCTATTAGATTACCTTAGTACCATGGACAAATAGAAGGGAAGACTCTTTATTTCCTTACTCCGAGCCCAAGTAAAATATTAGGTTTTTTTTTTCTAATAAAACTTCATAACAAAGGATATCATTCTATTTTTATTGTAAGTTTTTTGTGAGGCAGAATTTCCGTTTCTCTTGGGAGTTATTCGATTTTATAGCTAAAGTAATGAATGTAATGGGATTGTAATCTTTGCACAATATCTATAGTATCTTTACATAGTATAAAATGAGCCACTTCCGCTGTCTGTTCGCTTAGACCTTTAAACTACTCAACGAATTTTTCAAGGAAGGTTATATATACCTAGGTTTTAGGAGCCGAGCAAAAAAAAGAGCGCTAAGCGAGAAGGATGTACCTAATACCTACATAGTTTGGCAAAAGTCATAGAACAAAAGTTGTTACTCTAGATATACCCAAGTTACCTCTAAGAGGTTATGCGTTAGTTACCAGTAATCAAGTACATTTAATAATAAAAAGTGGAAGAGTAAGAAGAATTATGGAGTAAAATAAGTTACATTTAATAAGTAAATAGTTATAAACGTTTTAGATAAATATTGACAAAATAAATCCATTTCAGAACGCAAAGATGCAACAAAGTTGATAGCAAACATTTACTCCAAGTAATTCTAAAAGTTTCTCGTCGCTGCTGTTTCCCCGAGTTTACTATATTAAACTCAGTTAAAATCACACTCCATTGTAGTCTGACATCCACGTGCCACTGATACTATTTTTAAAACCACTAGCGACCCACCCCGGCTTCGCATGGGTACAATTTAGATTAAAAAAAATGCCCATGAAAGTTTAATTCGGATGTAGGTACTATACATACCATTCGGAAAATACTGTGTACATGATTGTGAAAACCGTTTCAAAATACGTTGAGTGGTTAAGGAGTTAGCGAATCAACAGACAGATGCGGAGGGCGACTTCCTTTTAAACTGTGTAGATAATACATATCATAGGTATTCGCTCGTAATGCTATTATAAAAAACACGACTACAAAAAGTAAACTAATTACAGCCAGTGTCACTCGGGATGATGTAAGGATTCTAACGATACCCCATACATCCAAATTTGTTCTGGCATTTAAACATGTTAGTTATGGTGGAATAAAGAAACTCACATAAATACATGAACTGTGAAATGGTTCGTGCTCAAATGGACGTGGAGAAAGACTGAAGGCCGTTTAGCAGATAGATAATATGATCATTCTTTATGACCATCAAGTAATGGCAGTTAAGGGTCAACCTTCGGTTGGAGCGCGAAATTCAAATTTTATCACGTTTTTTGCAAATTGCAGCTCAGTTATAGGTCGTAACTTATCAAATGAAAATGTTACTAATATACCTTGGAGGAATATGTTGATGATTTCTTTTGTTATTAATCAGTAAATATACTACCATTCTTCTCGCAAATAAGATGTTGATAACTTACGACCTATAACTGAGCTGCAATTTGCAAAAAACGTGATAAAATTTTAATTTCGCGCTCCAACCGACGCCTCCACCTTAACAGATTTTCACTTACTCAACAAAAATATCCCGGTTGATTTGTGCCAGACTGTTTTTGTGAGCTTGCGAACGGCAACCATTAGTCACTTGGAGACAATATTCCATGCTGGAGACGATGATTTATTTAGAATAACAATACAAAAAGGATAGAAAATGTTATGTTCTGTTAAATTCGTGACCAATTAAGATCGGCTACTAAATTCGTATTGAAACGAGCAACCAGACTATTTTGACAGGACTAAATTTGTAATATCCTTGACAATATAATAATTATGAAATTAATGAGTCAAAATATCACGAATATCAGGAGGGTATAAATTTTCATTTTCATTGTATTCCGAACCAATGGTGTAACTTTTGAATTTAATAGTGCCTTATCAGGGTCTAAACTTAATAAATGAGTTCTGAGTTTGAGTCTAATTGTACACCTTCGTAAACTAAAGAGTAAACCAGTTTGTATGAAAACTGAGAATCATATAATATACCGTACCTGTCACATTATGTTATTCACAGTTTTGAAGTATTGTATGTACTGCAGTTATCAACTACTTTGACGTTGACTGCGCTAACAAACCGCAATCTACTCGAGTGCTATGGACATATCTAATCTACATAGTTGCATTAGAAAGATATCGGGTAACAATTACATCAAAACAATACGCCAGTGGATCAATAAACTTATAAGTCCAGCAAGAAAGCAACTATGTTTTGGTGTCAAGGTACAATTGGGAACCGCAGTAGGGACAGTCGAGCCCAAGTTCGTTTGGCGTAAAGCCAGTAGCTTACAATAATTATGCCTGTTTGAGCGAGCATTCCAGTGCGGCCATTTATCTGAATTTCCGCAGAATTGCTTCAGTTACCGCGGTCAATAATTCAATGTTCTTAGCCGGGTTTATTGATATTAAACCATTGTTATGGTAATTCTTAGCGTTCGTATATTTATTCGAGGTTAATTATATACTGACTGACCATGGATGTTTTATGTCTTAGTCATTGAGACTATGTGATTGTTACAATTTTTTGCGACTAATGTAGATTATTGGTGCCGTTTCTGTTGTTCACGAACTTAACTAATATTAGACAAGTCACCTCTCCCTTATTGAAAAAAGATAGAACATTTTTAATGCTATCAGTGTAAATAGTCGTGACTAATAAAGATCGCGCTTAAATTCACGTTGAAATATGTGATCGGACTAAACTGACAGGACTAAAATATCTTGCATCCCTTTCTTATATTTACTATTAGAAAGAGATATAGTGAGATTAAATTTATTTCGTTCGTAAACAATAGAATCGGCACCATTGTCTATTTTTTCTTCAGAGAAACATACCGAGACAAAACAATTTTTAAAACTCACAACCTGATTACTCACAAAGACTGGAGCAAAGTAGATCTCTTGAAAAAAACATAAGAGGGATGTTATTTGCATTAACAAGAAATTACTTTCTTATTTCACTGTGTTAAAAAAGAGAGCGATATAAAAAAAGGTATCAAAAAGTCGGTTGTTAGCGCGCCTGACAAACTTTAGGCGGCCTTCAGAACTCCCCTTACTGTTGCGTTCCACTTTGCGACTGACTTTGTTCCCCACTAATGAGACCTCGAAATTTTCGAGAAAACCTGACGTAATCGAGGTGATATGATCTTATAAGACGGGCGTTTTATTAGACGTGGGAGGATGAAGTTTTCTCCTTAATCCCTTTTATGTGCCGATACGATGAGGAAAAAATATCCTATCTTTGTTATGGTTTAGAATTGGTGGTTTTTTTATCATAGAAACTAGCTATTCACCCCACTGTTTTACCCGCGTTCAAGGGTTAAAAAGAAGACTATGTTACTTCCCGGTCCATAACCTATATTTATGCTAAAAATCTCCACGATCCGTAGCTTTGTTGCTGCGTGAAAGAAGGACAAACACACTTATTGTTCTGTTCTACGATAGGTACGATATTTTGAAAAACTATAATATGTAGTTTTATCTTATTTTACTGACTATTTTCTTTTTCTAAAGACTGGCTGAAATAATAGAGACTTCAATAAAGGTAAAATTGAATTTGGAATTAAATTTTAAAGAATTCTTTATCTCGACTCCAAAGATTTCTTTTCCGTAGTTTTGATTTAAGCAATGGCTGCTTGTTTTCACCAGCGAACAAAAGATTAATTAAGCTTTATAAAACGCTGGTTAGAAGTCTGGATAGCATATTAAATTTCAACTCCGGTAAAAGCTTCGTCACACATGTGATATTGCCTACAAGGGATATTATCATCGTGGCGACAAATTGACCTAGCTTTTGTCGCGTTACCGTTGCACTAAGTTTTATTAAAACGGCCAGATGGCGCTGCTGGCAGATTCGTACAGCAACCGAAAGCGTGTTTACTTAACAATTTATGTAGCATGCAGGAAGAATTTATTAATTTCGCCCTTAGAGTTCGCAGCGCCTATGATGTGTGCTGATAACTTATAATGAGTTTATTAAAGTAGCACGTAAGGTAGAATATCGCTAGTAGTAGTAAGAGTCATCTGTGCTAGGTATGTACTGCTTGGAAATTTAAATGCCCAACATTAAACATACTTTGGAAAGCTGTTTTGTTCTATCCTGAGATTCTTAGCTTTTTGTTTGTTTTTACCTAGAAACCGATTTGGCAATAAAGACACTTTTTTTTTAAAGGACTAAAGTTGGTAACCTTTGAAGGCTGCATCAACCTTAACAAAACGGCGAGCGCGGAGGGCTCTCAACCGAAGAAAGATACAAGATCGCTAATTATTTAGTGAAGTTATTTTTTTTATAAAACATTTTGTAAATAATGGAAACATAATTTAATTCATTAATTAGCAATAAATCAATGTGGATGTGGGAATAGGTGCAATTTGCGAAAAATACGCAAGAATTTAGGGAGTATACCAGCGTGAAATGTAAGCGATTCGTACCTACCTACTGTTTATATTAATTAACGGCTGATGGCCGGATTACCGGCTTAATGTGTTGTGTTGATTATGTAGGATTGAGCTACACGCATCTGGCTTACGTTGCATTATGTACGTAATGTATCCGGTAAGTACATACCATTAACTTTAAAGCATATTCGTTTTGAAACCTTTTCGCTTGCAAGCAGAGAGCTCGCTATAGGAAATCTAACTTTGCTGCAATGAGTTTCAATAAAATTCAATCTTTAAATCGTTACAAATTTTATAATGTTGAAAATGAGCAATGATGAGGGTTTGAAAATTGAGTTACCAAAACTTAAAAAAGTTATCAGAAAGCACAGTTTCAATCAAAAAGTGATCGAAACTTAATATAGCAAAGTTACGTGATTGTGAATGAACACATTGTTGTGAATAAAAACCTGTTCTTGTAAAATTATTTGTTATGATTGCTTTCGTGAGAAGCGTATTGTCTGGTTATATGGTATCAGGCACAGTAGCTCGACTCTCGTAACTAGATTTTACCGTGTTTAGTAGTCACGGAATATTAATCGCGAGGTGCATTCAGGGCCCTGATTCTGCTATTACAATAGAGAATATGCATATCTTATCAAAACAGAATTTAGCTTCCTATATAAATAACACCAGAGATAAGCGCGTTTAAACAAACTCTTCTTCACCCGTTCCCGGCATAAAAAATAGCCTATAACCTTCGGGGATATTGGCAGCACATTGGCAACACCTCTGGTATTGCATATAGCGATAGGCAACGGTTACCACTTACCGTCAGGTGGACCGCCTGCCTGCTTGTCAACCTTCTGACATAAAAAAAACAACTCCAATCGTCTGCAGACTGCATATTTTGTGTCTATAAATAGTGAACAATGTATGCTTACTACAAGGATGCTTCAAAAGTGGACTTCGTAAGTCAGAAAAACTTTAGTTGAGGGAAAAGAAATGATTTAAGTACGAACTACGAGATGTGCTTTCAAGTGCCCTGTGAAGGATCTTGTGAATTGTTCCGCCCCAAGTAAGTATTCGTACCTGAAACAAAATAAAATAAGTTTCATACTTTTGATTTTACTCACTTTAACTGTTCAAAATTTTTTGATTCGATATGTTCGTTATTTAAGTATTGTGTACTGAAATTTATTACACACTAGCTGTTCCGCGCGGTTTCACTCACGTTCCCGGGATAAACAGTAGCCTTCAGGAATAATGTAGCTTCCTATTAGTGAAATAATTTTTCAAATCGGTTCAATAGTTTCGGAGCTTATTCAATGCAAACAAACAAACAAATAAAATCTTTCCTCTTTATAATATTAGTATAGTTAGATAGAAGTATAGATAAATTTCAACATTAAGGTTTGCTGCGGGATCTAACAGTTCTTTGTATACTTAAAACTATCTCTCTAAAATATTAAGTGATACTATTTCTAAAAAGTATAACTGGGGGTATAAAAAGGCCGCCCGAGTGGTATACTAGAGGCAATTTATTTTACAGAGCCTAAGGTTAAAATAAATAGGTATACATGTATGACACAACTTAGATGTAGCATCGGCAAATCGTTTTCGTACACTTCACTTCCGATTTACACAACTAATAAAAATAATTCATTATCGCGCCATTCAAAGTTCAACAAGATCATTTTCGCCAATCATTTTTTAACACATGAGTAGGTAATGTTGTAGGCGCACTCTTTTCGGGAACGATCGATTTTACGAATTTTGCCGATGCTTCATCTAAGTTGTGTCATACTAATTCTCTTCTCTAAAATTTGCTAAAGGATTTACGCAAAAGTAAAACATGTCCACTGTAACGATTCAGAAAAGGTAAACATCACATAGGGTTAGCAGGTAACAGTGGGAAACAGTAATTTTTCTAAACGGTCAGGCCGTGGTCACGTTCCAAATGGTTCCGGCCATCACGGACCCATTCTCACAAAAGGTGAGATACAAAATGGAGTAATGAGACAACCTTCACAATACAAAGAACGTGTCTCATAAAATATAATAATTCTACTGTCAAAGCGTACGTTTTCCTCTGTGTAGTTAGATATAGACCAGTTATTTGTGCAATTCAGAGATAAGTTTGTAGAATAAGAATCACCAGTAGATCGATGGGTTGCATTCCATCTTAATTTAATAAATAATAATAAGAACCTTTCCTGGCATAAGTGGCCTAAAACCACGGAGCATAATGCTAGTATATTACAAGAATGAAAGTGTATACCAATACACTTTCATTCTTGTAATATACTAGCATCTACAAAGATTGACTTGATTTTTCGCATAAATATAGTCTATGGGCCGGAGAATAACATAGGCTTTTTAACCCAGGAATTGTATGGTGAAAACTTGTGAATATATACCCCATAATTACGTTAGCATCAAACAAAAAGCTGTAGGTAGCCTGTCAACGAGAATTAAATGATCAAGCTCTTTCTGTGTTCAATTTTTTCATAATCCACATAATAATAACGTAAGTATGTCATGTTTAATATCAGTATGACACATCGGTGATGTAAGTGTCTACTCAAGCGCAAAATGTTTTTTTTATAGACGAGTTCAGTACCTACCCGAATGGGTGGCGGCGGCGGCGCGCACCCGGGATTAGGTCTATAGCCAAATTGCATCGGACTGCATTTGCGTTCCAGACTAATGCAAAATCGATATAAAATACTAGATTCTCCCCCGCGATCCTCTATTTTAATCCCCTGGAAAAATCCTTGCTTAGTTTTTTACTAGACTTTTCAAGTAACACACTCTCTGAATGACATGTCTGTAGGAGCAGCGGTGTACGTCGTGCATTATTGAGTCAGTCAGTGATTGACCAGTCAAGGATTTTAAATACTGGTTTTAAAAAAAAACTTTAAATTTCTTTCCGTACTTATGTATACAGATAGTGAATGTATTGAAGTGCTCTTTTGATTCTGCCTCCATTGCCTGTGTTCTGCCTCCAAAGTCACGGTGTATAAATGTATTAAAATGAATCGTATGTACACACGGCCACAGGTCAAGCTACACACTGCGGCACCTTATGCGGTTGTAATAGGAGCTATTTTGCAACAAAAATGTGTAGTTTTTTTTTTAAACTCTCGCGAACACAATTCATGTTTATAGTAATGTAACGTAATAAGTATTCTATGCGCGAATAGACCCGTTACATTACTATAAACAAAAATGTGTAGCTTGATCTGTGGCCGTGTGTACCTAAGGTAAATGGCCCATTACTCGTCAGTTTTAGAACTTTGCTGTGTTTACAGCTCTGCTACTTCATAGTTAGTTAACTTAGAAAAATATTTTTTTTATTGATGAGTAAATTATTTATTCCTCCTTATAATAGATATAATATTATAATGATAAAATAATAATAAGGTAATGAAATATTTGTTTTAAAAAAAAGAAGCCATTTGTACCAGTATCCGACAGGTTTGTTGTAGTTATCGTCAAAACGTCCTAGAACTCGTCAATTTTTAACACTAATTTGAACTCTATTTGCTTTACACTTAAGTTCATATTATATTTCATAATATTTGAAATTTATTTATTATTTACTATTTAATTATGGTTTTTGTTTCTCTTTTTTTTAAATGACGAAAAAGGAGGAGGTTCTCAATTCGTGTGCCCCGATTACTCGAATACGCCTGGACCGATTTGGAAAAATCTTTTTTGTTTGAAAGGGTATACTTTACAGGTGAGGTGAAGGTGGAATCCTGGAGATATCGAGGAAACTTCAAATTTTATAGGCACTTACAATGTTTCTCATATACTTTTTAAAGCTATTCAGATATTTGCGTCTGGTAGTCATCATTTACGTTGCTGAGCTGATGATGGAAGGTACAACTCCTTAACGGTTAGGAGTTAGGGGATAAGTCTTAAATATTAGAGGACTTTTTAGACCGTTAGTTATATCTTTTGATGTAATGATGGAAGGTACAACGATAGCTTATACTAGGTCAGTGATAAAATATAAGAAACTAAAAATTTAAAAATAAAAAACTTTTAACAAAAAATAGAACCGACTTCAAAACACTAAAAAGTGTAGTTCATGTTCCATGGAAAATATCATGGTACCGCAGACTTCAAAACAGTGTCAGGTTGATTAGAGTTCCTACATGGTTATTTTATGCATTTTAGTGATTTGAAGTCGGTTCTATTTTTTGTTAAAAGTTTTTTATTTGTAAATTTGTCAGTTTAATAGGTTAGTTAGATAGTTTTAAATTATTATAAGAACCTGTATATTGCTGTGTGGTGACGGCGACGAATATCACTACCCCATCTGATCCCGTAGGGAGCGTACAAGTCGTCCGAGGGAAGGTATACCAGAGTACGGGCAGCAGCGTATCTCTGAGAACTATAACACCATACTGCGATCGCCAACCGAGCAGGTTACACTGGGATATCATAGAATCGAAATCTGAAGTTTGAAGAGAGACGGACACGATAATCCTGAAATCAGGAAACCTGCTCTAATTCGGTCAAAACCAGGAGCGATCACAGACTGATTAGAGGCTCATTGAACCTCAATGTCAAACTCCAGAGATCCCGACTGATGAAGTCCCGATCCTTTTCGAGGAAGTGGACTCATATAACGAGACAAGGTGGAAGCCATACGGCTGGGACTGAGTTATTTAAGGCCTGCCATACAAAGTGAACCAAAAAGAGGATGAGGATGACGATATCAGAATCGTCACGTCAAAATCTGAGCTGCTGGGAGAGATGCAAAAGTTCGACAACGCAATCAATAGTCAGTCGATAGCCATGCTTCAAATCTCAGAGCAAAGCTAACCTGACACTACACTAAAGATATCCCGGATGTCAGCCTGTACGAGATTAGAAAGGCTCTCAAATAGTTCAAGAACAACAAGGCGCCTGGTGATGTTGCAGTTACAGCTGAGTTTCTGAAGGCGGTGGTACGCCGGTACTCAGAAGTTATCCATCATACTGAAAGGCCAGACGCCGCAGGCATGGCACAAAGGTGTGGTGGTGCTCTTTTTCAAAAATGAAGATAAAACCCTATTGATTACATAATAATAATAATAATAAATGGTGAATACTTGCACAGGCATAGCCAAGTGGCCAGGATAATCCACCAGCAACTTGCCCTGAGATACCACCTTGTGATGTCTGAGGTGCCGTACTACAGGTATGTACCAGAATCGGTTCTCGAAGATGGCCATATCAAACTATACTGAGATTGATCTATCATCACTGACAAGACTATTTGTCGCCAACAAGGCTGACATTGTGTTGATAGATCACCATGAGCGCCGTGCAATGATCGACGAGAACCTTGTGAAGGTAGAGAAAGATAAAGAAAATAAATATCTTGATCTGGCACACGAGGCTGTCGACATGTGGAACATTGACATCATTGTACCGATAGTCGTTTCCGCCCATGGCCTAATGGCCAAGAGCCTCGATAAACATCTTAAGAGGCTCGCGTTAAGTTGGGTCAAGGGCCAGATCCAGAAGGCAGTGCTCCTGTAAACGACACGTATTGTGAGGAGGTTCCTCTCTATGGAGCCTTGACCATCGGCAGCTTGGACCCTGTTCCCGATGCCGGTGCGGTACTGTTTTTTATATTTTTAAATGTATTATTTTAATAATTATACTTAAAAATGAAAATATTAAGGTATACAATGAATAAATGAAATAATAATAATATCCTGGGACATTGTTCATACCCATCACACTGCTGAACTATGTTTAGTTGTTATCGAGAGTCATCACAAACCGTCTCACTGCAAGTTTGATGACTTCCAAACTCCCGAACAAGTCGGTTTCTGAAAAGGCTTTAGCACAATATACCACATACATACGCTGCGGCAAGTTATACAGAAGACAGCGAACTGAGGAGTATAACCAGCCATTATGCTTAGTATTTGTGGACTATGAGAAAGCTTTTGATTCGATAGAAACCTGGGCGTTGCTGAGGTCTTTTCAAAGGTGCCAAATCGTACTAAAGTGCTTGTATGACAATGCCACCATGTTGGTCCGACTCCAGAACCAGAACTCGAAACTTATTTAACTGCAGCGAGGCGTGAGACAGGGAGACCTGATATCTCCGAAACTGTTCACCGTTGCATTGGAAGATGTCTTCAAGCTTCTGGACTGGAACGGATTTGGCATCAATGGCGATTCGATTTGCCGATGATATAGTAGTCTGGCTGATACCTTGGAAGACCTCGGTACAATGTTTCATGACCTCAGTTGATTATCTTAACAAGTAGGTCTAAAAATGAATATGGATAAGACGAAAATTATGTCGAACGTCCACGTGATCATGTTGCACCCACTCAAGTAAACGTTGGAGACTCTGCACTCGAAGTTGTAGACGAATATATTTACCTAGGACAGATCATCCAACTAGGTAGGTCAAATTCGAGAACGAGGTCAGTCATCGAATTCATCTCGGCTGGGCATCGTTCGAGAAGCTCCGTAATATCTTCTCGTCCCAAATACCGACTTCGGCCAGTGAGTGTTGCCAGTGATTACTTACGGAGCTGAGACGTGGTCGGTTACCATGGCCCTCATAAGAAAGCTCAAGGTCACCCAAAAAGCAATGGAGGGGGCTATGCTCAGAGTTTCCCTACGAGATTGATTCAGAAATTATGAGCTCCGAACCAAAGTAGCCGACATACCCGAAGAATTGCCAAACTGAAGTGGTAGTGGGCGGGGCATATTGCTCGTAGAACAGACGCCAGCCGCTGGAGCAGAAAGGTTATCGAGTGGCGACCACGAACTGGAAGACGCAGCTTGGGCAGCCCCCCACCGCTGGATGCGGGCAGCACAATACCGGCCATCGTGGAGATCCTTGGAGGAGGCCTTTGTGCAGCAGTGGACGTCATTCAGCTGATATGATGATTACCTTAGTTATAACTTGTGTAATTTTGGTTTCTTTTAATTCGAAAAGTTCTTGACGAATTTAAGGTCGTTCTTTAGTACGTAGAATACACTCAAGATACTAGAACTCGTCAATTTTGTAAGTGACACGTTGTTAACGTTGAAGTTCTTAACAAAAAATAATTATTTTTTATTTTTATTTTTAAAGTTATATATAGGAATATTTGTAGATAGAAATTCGATTAAAATTCCGTTTGGTTTTTATAGTAATACACAATGTCGACATTAAGTGAATGTTTTCAACTGTGTCCCAGTTTTCGTCAAAATAGTATTAATTTTGACGAGTTCTAGGACCAACAGGGATTACCAGGTACCAGTAAATGTCATCAGCGATTAAAACAACGTAATAATAAAAATAACACAATATTATATGTTAAATGGTTAGATAATTTACTTGACTATTTCACAAAATAACAACACTTATCAATAGTCTGACCAATCCAGCAAGACATGAGATTTCATGTTGCATGCCGGAGTTCACATTCAGTAGCTGAACTCACAAAAAAATACAAAATTTCGAAGTGCTTACCTTTGATAGCTCCGTGTCCCGATACCATTACAGTTTTGAGTAAATTTTGCCATTCTAATTATGGAATATATTACGTAAAATATATTGCCATTAAATACTTTTAGGAAGATATTGGGAGAATTAAATAGTTGGCCTTTTTTTACAACCTGACGAGTATTGGGACACTGTCGACATTACCAGCGTTTACCTTATAATATTATACTGCATAAATGTATTATGTATCATATAAACAACGTCATCCTTAGAAGAAACAAAGAACCGATACACAAACAAGAGTTTAAGGTGAACTTAATCTTTATTTTATGTTGTTTTGTTCGATGAAAATGTATGAAAAGATTGTTTTTTTTTTCGTAATTTCAAGGTGGGTTCCACAGTAATAGTCGTCCGTAATAAAGTACATAATAATTCCTGAACATTTCGGTACTCATTTAAAAGTCACCCAGTAGACTTATGCCTACCAATTTTCAGTAAATTTGTATAATCTTCGAAAATAGAAATGGAGGATATAAAAAATCTGAACTACTATAAGTACTATACTCAAAGTCTCTTACAGATATTATATAAATATTGCGTACAAGAACGAATACTTCCATAAATATAAAGATAGACTGTCTGTTTTATGCCGCCATTTGCGTTAATCACGTTGTTATCTGTGCCGCAGTATGGCTCCAGCTATAATTAATTACTTTATGAAACGTCATGTCGGCCTAGTACCTACCTAGTTAATAGGCATAACCCAATGTTTCTTGTATTGTATTTAATCGAAATAACATAATTACTCTGGATTGGATCAAAAACACCTGAAAGTTTTTAGTGAGAATGTTAATTATGAACCTATATTATTTTTTACTATGTTTAACCACAATCTCAACAACCACAACAACAAAGTCTAGAATGGGAAATCTCATACACATAAAGTTGTCTGGAAGAGATCGCTTCTTAGCGATAAGACCGCCCATCGTACATTCATAATATTAAGCTTTTATTTTTTATTTTGAAATGTTGATTTATGTACATTAAAGTGTTATCTATCTATGTATGAACAAAAAAAAAAACAAAATAACATTCTTGAATTACCTATGTGAGCGGTATCGTTAAAAAGCTAACTCTATTGCTGAAAGCCTAACCTCTAAAAATAAGACTACATGTTTTTTTGCAGTGTGCTCATGCATGAATGAATCTTAATTTTCAAGCGCATAGAAGTGCACCGGCCAAGTCATTTTTTTTATTAAGTCGCTTTGATTTCTGATTATTCGCACTTTATATCCGCCGTACCGAATGACAATAAATTTTAATGGAGCTCATTAAATATGCGTAAAATTAGACTTTTAACGTGTGCTGCATGCATAACGTAAATATTTACATGATATCGGCAACAATTATGCAACACATTGTTGGGTATTAGCACCAGATGGCGCTGCTTTAAGCAC
Source organism: Tethea ocularis (assembly GCA_963555595.1). Taxonomy (NCBI): domain Eukaryota; kingdom Metazoa; phylum Arthropoda; class Insecta; order Lepidoptera; family Drepanidae; genus Tethea; species Tethea ocularis. The sequence continues at coordinate 3,134,822 of OY741970.1, read as the reverse complement.
ATTTTGAAACATCCTTATTGGTATAAATATTTTAACAGCGATAGTGTATGCCTAATACCTACGTGTTTCAGAGCCAAGCTAACGATTTTTATCAAAATTGGCAGCGGGGTAATATGCAGGTGAAACCACGGAAACATCTAGTAGTGTATAAAATTAATGGATTAACTATTGTTATGTTATTTTATAGTTAACATCTCAAAAACCTGCTACGGCTGAACATTCTAGTGTGTACATAGCACTTTTCCTAAAAGGAAATTGCCTATGTACGACGACTTATTTTCATACGATTCCCAATTACTTAGCGCAATTGTGTTTCAGAACAAACAATGTGAAACAATTCCTTTATGGTCAGTCCCCTTGTAATGGTTGGCCTATTTTTAACGATAAGACGGAAAATTCATCGTTTCACACAATGAATGTCGGAAACAGACCCCGGCCACGCCGGACAATAAAGAATGTAAAAAATAACGTGTTTTCCCGTTGTTTTAAACGTGTCTCGCGGAATTGTGAAGTTTTCTCCCCCACTTTGATTTATAGAGGCGACTGTAGAGGACGTTTTGTTAGATAGCACAGTGGATAGGAAGGTTGGTTTTGGAGCCGCAAGCGTTTCGTGTATCTATATGTATTTACTCTTTATATTTGCTTAAGTTTTTTTCTACTGATAGATTTTTTATTTTTGATTTCTTGTTTCTCTGATGTATGCGTACAATTCAAATAACCTAATCCAATTAAATATGGTAAAAAATAGACATATTTAGCAATTTAAGGCCATAATAAAATATTAAATTATGTGAGTAACGAGAAAGTAATTTATTTCCTCGTTTATTCAAAAAGCCGCAATTCAAAGAAGTACATGTAAAATTTCGTTTAATTAACTTTACAATTGTAAGTACTTGAAATATGTTACCTAATTTATAAAAGGAAATTCTGAGTAAGAGCAACTTTAAACTAAGGCCAAAAAATATTTTTAGCTCGTAAATTGCTTTGAGTAAAACAAAAACTTTTATGAATTCACAACTTTTAGCTTTATACATGTTGTAAAACGTGTACTCGCAGATTCGAGTGAGTTCGTGACTTTAAAAAACCAATAAACACGTAGATATCCTAGTGATAGGTTCATACTGTTCATACGTTTCACGTTGGTGAGTGAAAAACAATCTAGCGTAAATGAGTAAAACATACAACCGAATTGAGAACCACCGAATTGAGAACCTCCTATTTTTTTTAAGTCGGTTAACAAAAATAAACTCTGGTAAAGCGACGAACTTGGCGACACGCTACCGTACTACATTTCACTTTATTTCCTGTCATTTCGACTCCTATATTTCTATTACCCTTAGCATGCTGACCTTTCTTTGACCCGCTATTCTTAGAATCTACGCTTTCTTCGTGACGCAATTGTCGTATAAACGTCCATCCATGCATAGCATTAACCTTTGCATGTCAACCTTCAGGAATACGGCGCGTCATTGACTCGTTACAGGAAGCCTGACAGACGGACAGCCAATCCAATTGCCCTATTTCCATTATGTAAGTATGTTGAAAGATTATGCCGCCAGCGCTTGTAAATGTTTCCATTCCGATAATTTTTATATTTAACTAGTTTCCGCCCCGCGGTTTCACCCGCGTTCCCGAGGTATCTCACGTTTTTTCGGGATAAAAAGTAGCCTATATATTATTCCAGGGTATGATCTATCTATGTGCCAAGTTTCATCTAAATCTGTCAATTCGTTTTTTCGTGAAAGAGCAACAAAGATACATACATGCTCACAAACTTTCACATTTATAGTATTAGTAGGATAAAATAGTTTGATGATATGAAACTTTTTTTTTTACTTTTTACGAAAAAGAATACAGCAAACAACAATTCATATTTACTGCGCCCAAATGCAATATTTCAATTAAATTTATACTACCAGTGTAATCCGACAAATAACTAAGCAAATAGTAATACACTACTGACCACTAAATATGATCCAAAACATATTCTGCAATAAAATTATCAGTATCCATAGGCATTTGAAGTGCATAATCCCCGGATAAATAGCTAGCAGTTCGAGTCGTAAAAGCGATGGATCCGGGGCTCTCGGCCCCGATAGCTAGCTTTAAACAAATCGTGAAATTCCATTGATCCCCGAATATTGCATATCGGTTCGTGCATTCCATTGTCATACCGTCTACTGTTTGTGTGCGGATTTTCTGCCCTGAAGTATTTCGAAAATTGTTTTTAAAGGACTTAGGTATACCATTCCTTTTAGAGTTTTTTTATTTATTTTTAATAATATTATTATAATTAACTATTGTTCATCAACTCTATTCCGTTATCTTTGATTGTTTTTGTCGTCTTTTTGCCTTCCATTATAAAGTTAGAATAACGCTTTGTCTATTGTCTAATTGCACAATAGATTAAATTAGGAATACAAACAAAAAAATAAATATGTACACACGGCCACAGATCAAGCTACACATTTTTGTTGCAAAATAGCGCCTATTACAACCGCATAAGGTGTCGCAGTGTGTAGCTTGATCTGTGGCCGTGTGTACATGTCGTACAAGGGTCGACTGTCGAGCACAAAATTACGACATTATATTTTATACGTAGGTATCCATAGAGAACCAAATATATTATCTCATTTAATGCAGTCGGTAAATAAAAATAGAATGAATTCTCTCGTCGTGTTTATCATGTACTCCTATAAAATAAATTGACTGAATACCAATATGAAATTCAGGCTACCAATCACTACCTTATTACATAAGTAAACAATCACAAAAACACCATTACCAGAATAACCTTTCAGTTTACGGAATTCCCATCATTTTTCGCTTATTATAATTTCTTACTTACACAGAGGGATCCAATTTACTTATCCAATATTTATTGGATCGCGTCCAGTTGATTATGTGGCGTTAGTTCCGGAATCTATCCTTGCATTTATGCCCCATTTCAAATGGAATATGACTCGTTCTCTATAAGTTCGAGACTGGCTATTGATTTATTGTGCAATTGTTGTAAATTGCATTGGCAATGATAAGGTCACGATGTTATTTGATTCGTTTATACAAATGAATGATTCATAACGTGAAAATGATCCTGTTTATTTGCTGCCAGATATTATTAGCTTTTGACATGGACTGTATTTGCCCGAGGTATTTACTAAATTCATTTGTGTACACAGTTTGATCTGCCATGTTGTCTGTTCCATGATATTTTTATTTCGGGAAACGTTGTTTACGCTAATTATACATAGCCATAGCCTGCTGTTCAATTTTTAATTGAATTTCAATTACCTACTACATATAAACCTGTAGTTTATCTACAAATAGCACAGGGGTAACAGATTATTACTACTCAAGTAAAGGCTCGGACACATCACCGTGAAACTTCACGACGAACGTGCCGTGGTACAACGCAGCGCAACGTGCACGACGCTGGCTCACGGCGGCGGGGCGGCGGATACTGTCGAAAGTTCGTACTTACGCGTTAGCGCCAAAAATTATGACTGATAACATTTGTGTTGATTTGTTAATTTCATTAGTAGAGGCACATTCCGTTTTCTGGGACAAGACAATTGATATAACCCCTAATTGTCTCGTCCTAGAGATGCACGGCACGGTGACACGGCGCAGCGTCATGCCGGTGATGTGTCGAGCCCTATATGTGTGAATGATACTGTAATGAGAGATATCGCATCTTTTACATTAGTTATTTAGCTTGGGACATGAGAAGAGATGACATTCGCCGTCGTTCACGAACTCATTCTTTTTTAGCCCGTGTTCGTGTTATACCAGTTATCATTTCAAATTAATCTACTTCAACCTATTCTGACCCAGCGTTTAATCTCTTCGGTTTTGGAATCGCTCTTCTCAGAGTTTGAAGCAAAATGCAAGCTTATTCAAAAATATCTGTCCATTACAGTTCGGAATCGGACACCGCGGCCAGTAAGTACTACAAGTAAATTCTTGACTCAGTTGTCAACTTTAGTGTCTAGTTAAGAGCCCCATCAATGTTTCTTTGTTAGTTTGACGGCCAGTTAAATTTCAGAAATTCTTTAATTTAAGCTAATCGTTTTGGCTCACCAAAGTTGACTAGGTACTTCGGTGTGACTCCGAGCCTTTTACAATTTAATCCAAAGTCACCAAAAACTTTGTATAATGAAATCAGAATATTGAATAGCGAAAACGTGAACAGTAGCTTTAAATAAATGGCTCTTTCGTTTCATGGAGAAGTTATTCATACAATTGGAAACGCTATTTTGTTGAACTTTGGCAATAATCATTCAATGATATTTCAAGTGAGTTTTAGACTAAAATGATAAATTAAATTCCTCAGAAGAATTTGAACTTTAGTTTCACTACAAAAAAGCACATTATTGGATGAAACTTCGCACATAAATAGATAGCTTTTTATCCCGATAAATCAAAAGATCCCTCGGGAACGCGGATGAAACCGCGGGGCGGGCACTAGATAAAATAAATGTTTACCTGACATCGAATATAATTTACCCATGAGAGACAATTATCACCGACAACAAAACGGCCCGATAAATTATAATCGGGAGTTTAACATGTTTTTTTCCTACAAAAAGTCATTAGTGTTTGTCAAAAACAAACCATAATTTTTTGCGTACTGATAAATACCATAGTTTACGTGAAAGCATTCATCGTTTACAACTTTGTCCCGTAGCTAGCGTAAATACCCTTATTTGCGATTCAGATTGGTCGGACGTAGCCAGAAGTTTGGAACAACCCTTTTGGGATTAAGTGATAGGTCACCGACTTTATTATTCGAGAGAGAAACATTTTCATAGGACAAATCGAATGTCCGAAATAGAATAAAGCTACTCTCAATATGTATTGAATCAGTGGTGAAACTATTTACGTACCCTGCTCTTGTTATTAGTATTTTGAAGCAATGACAGCTCGGCGTATGACAGTGACAAAGGTCTTGGGTTCCAAAACTTGTGCTTGAGTCGGTAATGGAAAATATCGTGGAGAAGAGTTAGGGTTCTACCACCCTCAAGGTTGTCCAGGCTTCGTAAATGTCAGCAACACGTTGGCAAACTCACTAGTAGTGAGAGGATACTTATCGTTTAGGAAAACTGATTTTGTACCTTATTCTTGAGATGGTTTAAGATTTTTTTACGGATATTTTTAAGTTTTAATTTATTACATCTTTTTAAAGTATGAAGGATTTGTGATTAGGGCCTGAAACGTATATCAATGATAATTGTATGTATTAATTAAGCTTTTGAAACTATTTAAATCCTTAATATAAAATAAATACAAAACAAAGGCAATGTTTAGAACAGTTTTATAATATTTTGAATGCCAAATGAATCCACAGATAAAACTGTAACTATATCCCAGAGTTAATTACGGCTCATAGGCGCAGTTAGTTTAGGGGGGAGCAATCTTAGCTTATTTCATCTGCTTAAGCTTCCAGAAATAAATAAAAAATAATGTGAAGAATTGGTCGTAGCTCAATGGAGGGGAGGCAATTGGGGATAATTGTCTCCTCCCCCATTGCCCTCCACCAGGAACCGTGAAATTGACGTAATAAATAAAACCATAAGAAATATTACATCTCTGTCTCTTTTTTTGGCGTAAGAAAGGGACGGATATATTTTAATCCTGGATTTTACTAGACTTGCTTTTAACTATTTCACGGGTTTATGTCTGACATCACGACACTAACGCTATTCTGTTTGTCTACATAGTTGTGGAAGAAAATCTAAACCAACCTGTCGTAAACACATAAAACATACCAACGATAACAAAGGATACTCCACTATAATATTATGTCCAGGCACCAGGTCAGGGACTTATGGTTATCCAAACATAACGATGTCATCCCGAGTCTTATCGGAAGAGGGATGAAAGGAAAATGCGATAGATAATGGCAATAATGTTCAAGGGTCTATAGTCCATGAGGAATCATAAAGTGGATCGATTGTTGAGAATGTATCCTTCGGGAGCAAAGGGGCGTTTAGTGTCATACGAGTTATCATCAACTTCTAAAGTTAATGGTTAAAGGATGCCTATAAACTTTAGCTAGTCGATAAGGAAGACGATTTTAAGGTGAGTTTATGAAGTCTACTTCTAAAATATTCTGGTAGGGTTTGTTTTTGATATGGTACAGTACATCTTCGAATTTCTTTATGGCTACCGATACCAACCTCGCGGTTATAAAGGGTACAACTAAAAAACACACTATTCCTGACAACGTTTATGACACAGCATAAATGAAGCAAGCAATGCTATGCAGCTCTCCTGATAGAAAGAAAGATTTAATTTAACAGCACAATACAAAAGATCACAGGAAAAAAATCATGAAATATAAATGTAACTCCAGAAACAAATAAGAAAAATGTAATCGTAAATATAAAAGAATAATTCTAAAGATGAAATGAAATTACTACCATTCACGGGGGATGTGCTGTCAAAAAGGAGCCAGCTCAGCATATGCTGCTGTGAACAACAGCGCTGATAGTAAGCTATTGACGCTTCCAACTCCAGGGGTAACACTTGCCTATTGCCAACCGAAAGTTAAAACGACCCATAAGAGGATATATGAGAGGTAAATCCTAAGGTATTTTCAGCGCAGAATCTTGTATGAAAACATTCAATAAAGCTAAACACAACATGAGCCGACGTGACTCGCGATTATTTGATATTCCGCGTCATTAAGCACAACGATAGGGACAAGACGTTGAGAAATTCATATTCATGGGCGACATCAAAAGCGTGGGATGTGGGAAACATACTTTTAATAAAGCAACTTTACCCAATCACAATGTTCTCTCACATGTACCCGATGATTACATTATCTTAGACATTGTATAAGATATCACATTATTATGTGACAACCTATCTGCTAATCTAGCTGATGACTTAATGCCAAACAATATTAAATATAAACTTAAATCCTACTTCTTAACTACGATACAAAGCCAAAATGTTAATTCTATGTTGTTTTTACTTTCTATTGTATTTTTTTCTTTTCTTTACACGTTCAATTACTGTATAACACGCCTTAGAAACTAATGTAAAATCATGCGCAATCTGCTTGTAATTAAAATTTATGTTAACTCGGATGTAGACTATTGTTCAGCATTGTCACAAACCTTAGTGGTTTTAAATGCTCTCTAATAAGGTATTTTTTCTATAAAATGTTTTTTAAATGGTAACAAATAAAAAAAAGAATAATAATGTATTGTTAATAAATGTGAGTAGGTACAAGTCTCTGAATATTTAAAAGAGTGAAATAGTTCGCGCAAAAGATAGAATTTATAGAGCCTATATAATAATAAATGACTTTGGCTTTGAAACTAAAGCAAATGTATCAGCGCTGTTACCAGTAGGTATGTAGCTATATAACACATACTTTATAGATCCCCAAAAACATTAAATTTAAGCTTCTTCTCTTGAATTTATCAAATGATTTTAACGCCTTTGCATATTATAGTTCTTAGCTCTATCTTATGGGAATATTGTAAAAGCCAGTGTTAGTAATTTCCTTCATGAAAGGAAGGAAGTACCTCCATGCATACGTTAGTGGGTAGGGGGTATGGTCGCAACTACCGGTGATATTTAAATTTAAGCCTCGGCAGGTATTTGAAAAGGTCAAACTAAGCTGCTTATAACTAGCTCATCTCGTGGTTTTACGTTTGCAAGGTATCTAACGGTTAATGAGACAAAAGTGTACATTTTTTTTTAATATATCACATATGTTTACTGGGTGTTTTTTTGCCAATTTTTAGGGATGATTGTACTTAGCATTATGAACAACTTTTACTACGTGACCTGAAATCACGGAAAACATTTCAAAATTTACACACATACCTGTCAAGATGTTTTGTATGAAAAGTTAGATTTTTTTCGTGATTTCAAGGAATTACGATTTTAGTAGAAAATTCTATTAAAATTATTCACAGAACATAAAACTATCGACAAACGATGATAAAACTACAACGAAGAACGCGAGGTACCGAGTCAGAATCAAAAATAGCTGTTTTTCACATTACGAAATTTACAGTTTTCATAATTAAACTGTCAATAGGTAGATTATTAAGATAGGGCTTCACTGAACTACAGGCTGCGAGGATGAACATTCCTAAACCTTCATGTAGAAAAATAGAAAATATTTATGAAGGGTACAGGGGGAAAACATGCGATGTCACCTTTTTATGTTTTTTAACTGACAATACCATTTTTTAGTACAAATGTGTTAGAACAAAACGCTAAAACACACTTTGCAGTAACATAAATAGTCGCAGCGCAAAAATATTGATACAGTGCAATAACAAGTAATTTTCACGTCATATTTGCAATTTTCTCAGTTCTTTGTCTTTTGACATTACATGTTTTCCCCCTCTGTCCTTCATAATATCAAAATAACATTGCTTACTCCACCATTCACGAGTTCACATATAAGAGGAAAGAATGTAAATTGCTCACTTTGCCCATGAAATTGTGACATAAATTACGCACACACAAACTCGATCGATTCATTAGCAAGTCAAACTCGGGACCAATTGCCATGGATCCAATAATTTCACGCCCCCAAAGATTATCTTTCATTCGATATTGCCATTTCGATATAAAATTACCAATTTGCTTGTCACAATACTGCGAATTCTGCTTTTAAGGTTGAACATTTCATGATTAATATGCTTTCGATGAGACACAAGTGTTTTTGAAAGGAAATTGAATTAAAATGAGAGAAAAGCTACATGATATTTGGAAAGTAAATTAGAATTTGTTATTTGATAATGTTGTAATGAAAAATCTACTATTATTACTAATTGCAATATTTGTGCGTATATTTGTATGACTGAATCATAACACGTATAAATAAATTATTAAATTCAACACTCGATGCAGTTGAACTCAAAACTGAGTAAAAATATTGAGGTACCTATAATAATTTATTCAAAATAAGTCCAAAGAGAACGGGGAAAAACGAATCAGGAGAGTAACGCTGAATTTGTTACCCGACCACGCCGTAATACGAGTATTAGCTAAACGGATTAAGATGCTTCGCACATACATAGACCAGACCCTGGAATAAAACATAGGATACTTTTTGTCCCGGGGAAACATTGGATCCCTTGAGATCTCGGGTAAAAATCGCGGGGTGATAACTAGAATAACTAACGATGACTAGACATATATCTTTTCAGTTCCACAAAAAAAACTATTCTAAGTTAACAAACGTGCTTCTAAACTAAACTAATTTTAATTTTTCTTACAAACTACATTGAAAAAGGTCAAATTAGTCTACGCTATTGTTTTTTTTACGGTGAAATAGTCGTGATGATAAAGATGGCTCCTAAATTCACGTTAAAAAATGCAATCGTATTAAATTCAAAGGACTAAATTTCCTTTATCTATCTTTGACGATGCGATGGCGTGGCGTCTTGTGTGTGGCATACAATGCGTTTATCCGTTGCGACGACGCAACGCAGCGCACTAATGAGGCCTCTTCCTTAAATGTTGCACTGATGACACAAAGATATCCTGAGTTAAATCTTATCAAGTGATCTTATTACATTTCCTTGCAATTCACTAATGGATTTATAGATTCTGCCATACATAAAGTCCAGCCATTATAAGGCAAATAAACATCACCCACATGGGTTTTCAAAAATAAAAATTACTTTGGCTAGATTGGGACATTGTCGAAATTGTCGGTCAGTACTACTCGCGATATTTGAGATTCAAATCAGCTAGTCTCATATTAATTTTGGAATAGAGCTGTGTTTAGATAGGTATTGTTTTGGAGGATAAATTTATTTTCAGACTCCAGTAGATACTCACAGATTTTATCCGTATAATATAAAATTCGACACACATCAGCGCACTGCCTAATCCACTAGTCCTAAATACATGAAATTTGGAGGGTGGATTCATTCATGGATACCCGAGTAAAATAGATAGCCCGGGCTAGTAGACTACCGACGCTAGAAGATTATTACATTGTTAAAAAACTTTGATAGTCCCATTATCAAATCTTCGTGTGTGACTGACGGTGCTGTCTTATGTATGAGTCTTGCTGGAATAAACCAGACCAATACCTACCATTCAAAATTTTACAACATGTTGTTTCAATTTTCTTTTACCTCGTCGTCAACAAACGTTAGTAAAATTGAACTACCTATGTAGGTAGAGGGATAACAAATTCTTCATTTTGAATACCAATTAAACAAACCTCCCGAATTAAAGTTCTTTAACACATTTAACATTCAAATAAAATGGCTAGTTAACTTGTAAGTTGTAACTAAGTAAAATAATAAAACTGGACAATGTTTGCCTGAAACGAAAATAGGACTTTCAGTCCGTTTATTTGTTTTGTCCACAGTTTGTTAGTCGACATCAAAGTAAGGCATTCGCTGAAAGTAGTGAGGACTGAGTCCCAAATAATTTAAAAGCTGGGATAACAACAATGGACCTCTTGGATCACTCAAGAGATAGAAATGTAATGGAATGTTCTGGAGTTTAGGAATGTGACGAATCTCTTTTATATATCGTGGACTAGTTTGTAAACGGTTGTTCAAATGTTCAATTCAATACCAAGATATCTACTGATTGAAAGGAAACAACGCATCTTGGGTTTGACCACAATTTCGCCGTTAGATAGTGATAATGTGGTCGAATCGGTTAGCCACACAAAGCTCAGCATAATAGCTGATGAAAGTTCATAACTTGTAAACTCCCGGAAAATGCCGTCAAAGCAGTTTTCACCGAGAAAAGTTTGCCACCGAAAATTTATTCCGTACAATCACCGAATTGTAAAACTACCCGAAACCAAGTAAAATTAAATTAAGCAACTTTATATCCTTTCTGAACAAATATTGAGAGCTGCTGTATAACAATAAATATTGTTACTTTATTTTTAGAGTACTATTCACAAGGAACTTTGTTTCGTTTTTGAATTAATTTGATAAACATAGAAGTTTATTGAGCGGGTTTATGCCTAATCTGCCGTCAATGACGTGATAATTTTGCGTGAACACTACGAAAAATTTAAAAATAATATATGTGATTATCAGTTTTCAATAGAAACACCAGAGTGACAAAAGTTATGTCATACTGCGGCAATGAAAGAAAGAAACGATGCTGCGTCACTGTTCACAGTTTTATATAATGCTGTTTAATATGTATCTACATTTAAGTTTTGGGATGGCATGCAGACGGGCCACTTGATAGTAAGTGGCCATCATTTACTATAGACAATGGCAATCGCCTAGGATCGCCAATGTATGGCCAACAACATTGTAACTGCAACTGTTGAAATACACCAGTGAAGCTGAACCAGAGTCGGCAGTAGCTAGGCAGGAACAAACAGTACCTTTAACTAAATGACCTGAATCTTTGTCTTTTGTTTTTAGAGTAAAATGACAGTCTATAATATTTCCATCAAAAACTGAAACATTTTGAAGCTTAAAATCAGACAAGACAGGCATTTCCTTTCATCAAGTTTTTGATGAAGGTCTAATTAAAAAGCTTTTAACATTTAGTGGATATTGGAATACTGTTTGGAGACGGCTTGAAAGGCGCTGTGAAGTTTCCGACTAGTTACTCGAATTCCATTACCATACCACTTTCCGAGTCGAGTACTATGAGAACCATTAGGTATAATGTTTAAGCATCAATGACTTACTCGAGAAGTTCATAATTTCGAACTATTATAAACAATTTACAAACAGTTATGTTTATATTATATAGGTTGAGAATCCTTTGATGTTAATTCGAAACAGGGAAGATATTTCTCCGTTATTTTCACAGAATAACATAGTTACACTATCTAGACTGGAAAGATTTATTATACCGATTTTTTAATATAACTAAATAAAACATAAACTCATACTGTACTGTACCTTTGTGTACTTAAACCGACCTTACAGCATTACAGAAATCTTTGTTAGATCTGTCTACATAAAAGTCGTTCTTATATCACATAACAAATCGTTTACTGATTTTCTACCACGCAAATATATACCAAACCATACTATTAGTTATATCAATGAAAATACGGTGAATTATTAAGACATGTTAAACATAGCTTCTCGACATGTCCCGTCGACTGTCAGAGCCTGAGCCTTAACTTATTTTTTGTTTGCACAACATAATGTCGACCGGTGTTCGGGATGACCGCAGTCTGCACTCCTCCGTCGTGTAAAATTCAACCGAAACAAACCTTTTGTAATCTAATCTACTTTAAGGTTTTATTTTGAGGTTATTTTGTTGTGACAAGGGCTCATTTGTTGTCAGAGGGAGCTTTATTTCCATTTTAAATGTAAGCAATGTATTTGTATTGCTTCGCCTCCAGCGAATACATCATCCATATAAAAAAATATTGCTTTTACTTGGAGGTTTAACTGTTTTCTCCTATAAAACCGTACTTATGTTGTAATGAATCGACAATATTATTTTATAGATGTCCATTTAATGTGAATTCTCATCAAAGGGCAGTATTTTCCTTAATCACCCTTGGGGCTTCAGCTGACGATTGCAGTCAGTTATTGGCATTTTGCCAGTGATTTGAATAGTAAGTGCCATTGAGTTGGCATTTGGCGTCCAGCAGTCAGCACCTTATCCGCTGGCTAGCATTTGCGTCACTCCAGTTTTAATTGATTCGGATTATTCGATTAAAAAAAACGGCGTCGGCTAACATTGCTAATTGGAATGCAGCCGGTACAAAACCTTGGGCTCAGAGTTATGATTAAATACTTAATTAGTCTATCCTTGCATTCTTTAATTACGTTTGAAGGTCAACAAAGACTTTCCAGGAATCGGCTATCAGCCGGTGAAATAGGATTACTCAATGCCCTTTGAAATACATTTTCAATAGGTATCGGTATTGTGATAAAGCTTAAGGTTCAAACGAAATAGTATTAGAACATGACAAAGAGACGTATCAAATACATAGAAAAGAGATACACATAGGGGCGGCAATCAAGGAGAAGATATATTATACATATGTTTTGCTCTAAATCTAGATGATCTATATCAATAAGAATGGAAAAGAAATGCGTTTTTTACAGCTGCGCGTGAGTCGTCAAAGCTTATCGGGACCGGAAGCGTCAGTTACGCGTGTGTTATGTAAATCTGAGTCTTCTAAGAGTCTGTAAGCTGCGGTAACCGCTTACCATCAGACTATATGCTTGTTAGCCAACTTCGTTGAATAAAATAAATAATTATCCTGGAACAATCACAAACACAACCGTAATGACGAGCTCATTCCACATCAAAATGGTTCACAGTAGGAACGACAGATTGTTTGTGTGGACGATCGAGGTGGCTCGAGTATGGATAAACTCCACATGTGGGTCGTCGGTGGTGGTGATGTTGGCACCTGGATAAAAAGTTATAGAGAGTGTTCTCAAATTAGTAAGTCATTCTTCTCTTTTGAATGTGTGACACTCCGTAGATACTAAGTACTAAGTAAGTGAACATTTATTTTTGCGTCACGGACAAATTTTTCGACAACTGGAATGGATGGGGCAATAAATAAACTACTAAAACTTCCTAAAAAACAAGAATGGAATGTCGTTTATTTTCCAAGTCATTAGCAGTAGGTAAAGGCCTATTGTATAACATTTGTGTTATACGAATGTTTATGTAAATACCTTTTCTTACCAATTACCTGGTAGTTCTGGAGCCCAGCATCAAAGCTTTGACAAAACTTCTCAGGTGACCGCGTTTCTTATTATACGGTTATAATACATAATTCATTTTACGAAGGGTCTCACATGGCGGAAGAGGGACTGAAGTTTCGTTCTAATTTTCATATGAAAGGATGTAATAAATCTTAGGAATTTCAGTTCTACGGAGATAGGATTACTTAAATATAATGTTGAAAATTTAAGGAAAACTCAAGCGCTTGAAGTGCAAAATACTTTAACTGCTTACAAATTACTAAGTAAGGAAGTCATAAAACTGGTATGAATAAGTAATCATACCATTTTCAAGTAATTCAGTAATAATCCTGAACTATTTTTTTGAACACGTGCGTGACGAAATTTTTTGCGTGAAAAATTCATTAAAATAAAGGCATTATTTATCCCAAAGTAAGTTAAGAAGCAAAGCACAGTTTTTTGTTCGTTATGTATAACGACCAATTTTAGAAGACCTCAGTCCCGGGCGCAAACTACAAAACTAATATACTTACTTAAAATTTCATCATTTACTCATAAGTAAAAAGTCACAGCATCTTGCAATAAATTAGATAAATAACACCAAATTATTACCGTGAAATTCTAAAACTGCAGACATAATACTTTAGCGAGGAGACAGGGCCCATTTTTCCTCCTTTCCTTTGCTTCAACTACTTTTGGCACGACCACATCTAGTTTAATTACACCAGTTGAAAATAGTCTCGTAGTTAGTTAACCTTTTTTTGCTGTGGAAACGGTGAAATTACCGCTATATTTTTACGATCTAAGACTGAAAAAAATGTATCAAGCTTTTTGAATAAAACGTCTAATACAATTTTTGCTTGGAAAATGCCGGGTAAGAAGCTTTATTTAGTGAATAATACGTAATCGCAGCAGCACACCCGAAAAGTAGCACATTAATTGTGATTTATGCCGCTCACATGACTGCGAGTAAATACCGCGATCTAAGTCGTATATCATAACAATTCGTACCCAAACCCATCCCGTGGTGCGAACATCACTACGCAGCCCATTTCGCGCTTGTCAATAATATATACAGCTTATTTCGACTAAACAGAATTGTGGGAAGTATATTCCTTTGGTGTACCGCCGGGAGAACCGATAAAGTATTTACAAAGAATATTTATGAGGGGTAACTAAGCGTGGAAAATGTGGAAAACAATGGTTTTTTTATCAGTGTTGTTCGATCGAGTCTTCGGTTTCGATTTTCGGCAATAATATACAGGATTATTATTTTATTCATAAGCAGTACTTTATAATCTACAGTACTCGTCAATATGAACTTTAATTATGGAACCAATACTGGAATAGCGATTTCAAAGTTACCTTTAAAGCGCTGCAGGTGAATTAAAAATCATATAAAGCGTGAAATGGAACTTAAAATAATGAAAAGGATAACACTTTAACAAAACATTAGGGTCGGCAACTATTAATTTTTCAGTTCCAGTTATAAACTCGACTTAGCAGTTGCAAAACAAGCCGAAACTGCGCCGATTAAAAATGCAAAGATTGAACTTAACGCTGTCTGACTTCCTCGTTATATTTGCTGGACGAATAATCGCTTGTCTAACTTTAATATCGTACAATAGGTTCTTCATTAATATTTAACGGCTGAATATAGACTGCCTCATTTTTATTCTACAAGACACGAACAAGGTATAATCTGCCGAAAAAGATACAGCTGGTTTCGGCAACAGGAAAAACACATATCTGCACATCAGTGGTTCAGAAATGTAGTCTACATTCATTGGTAGCATTCAGAGGAAATATTTACACTTTTTTACGAGTGAAATGTTGACAGATGGGGAATGTTAGCCATGGATGGGGGAAGGGGTAAAAATGTCATTTGCGTGACGGTGAATTGTGTAGAAGCTGTATTTTATTACAATTGGAATATGCTGGATTATTTCCCAAATGCCTCTTCACACTTATTTGAAATGAGTTTATTATAGCCACATATTATATTGTAATGAAAAAAATATATTCAAATAGTTTTTTTTTTAAAAAGAAAACAGGTAGTTCCCAGTTTTTTATTGAATGGCAAACCCAAAAAAACTTTTGAAAATAAATCTTTTTATTTGATAAAAATTTACATAAAGAAAAAATACTTGAGAACGGCTATTATTATTCCGAATATTTTTTTTATAGGATGAAAAAACAAATTTGGGAAAAACGTCTTTTAAAGTGCATTTTCTGTATGAACTTAAAATTTGGACTATACTAAAAACCCGGGGGTTAAAAATAGCCCATCAACATCATTCTATAACTCAAGACGTCAAACAACTTTGATTCCAACTCGGCATATGACATTGAAGAGAACTGAGCACAGTTACATTAATCTCTTCTCTTTACGTAAGTCCCGTAACTCGGTTTGCACAATACAAAAAGGATTAGACGTAATCTTACAGTGATGAATTGTTACAGGAAACAATGGACGAATTTATTTCAGATCCGTTGTTTTTCCATTTAAAATACGAACGGAAACGTAGTACTTTTGGTATTCGAGGATGTTTAAGACAATTTTATGTTTGTGATATTGTACTGTTACTGTTTAATTACTCATGTGGTACTGTAGCGATGGCACATGAGTGCGATGGCAAGAGGCCAGATGGCATATCCTTATTCCCATGGAGTGTCGTCGGTAAGTCGCTGGTGTGGGATGCCACATGTGTTGATACACTTGCGCCATCTCATTTACCAGCTACATGTAGAGTAGCAGGTGCGGCTGCGGCTGGTGCGGAAAATTAAAAAATTACGCTTTTATTGGCCCAAATTATTTTTGCCTTTTGAGCCTTCGAAACCATGGCTCCTTGGGGGTCCGAGACTCGCCGATTTACTCGAACTCTATCTTCCAAACTTATTGAGGCCTCGGAAGTACCGGCACGCGGGGAGCTTTTTCTGCCAACGCCGCTATCAAAGAGGTAATGCTGCCAGCCTTCTGGGAACCTTGTCCCTAATCGACAGCAGCGGCCGCCTCGACTAATTTTTAAAACGCCAATATAACTTCAATGTCATTTGATAAATTAAGACGTAAAAATATTCATTAAAATTTCAAAATGCGGCCCATCAATCCTATAGTCCAATTCTTAACAAACCATTCATCACTTCGCTGCAAATTCCACTTGGAGGTAACGAGCTAATTTCAGAACTTAACAAATACAGAAGAAAACTTCAATTTTTCCAACCCAAGGCAAAAGCAACGGAAATTATACTCTATTGGTTTCGCACACTACTTGAATCGGTAATACTTTGACCAGCCTGGACTGCTATGTACCGGATTATTGGATTTTTTTCCTAAACTCAATAACGTATCTAATTGCTTCATAGATAAAGTTCTAAATTGGTTAACTCAGATTTTATTTACAGAAAGTGGCTTCTTGTAGGTATCTGTAATTACATTTTCTTAATTTCGTGCTTTGTTTTAACTGGGGAGAAATCGCATAAAAACTAAGATTCCTATAAAAATAAGTGTCTAATCAGATCGGTTGATTTACTTCTACTGCTAATCAGAATGCTTTTGTGTGCAGATATACCCCATTATATCTGTATTAAAATATATCCATCACTTTCTTATGTTATTAAAAAGAAAGAGGGGGGATATCTAAAACCCTTCTACAAGCATTTACCATTTCGCCTTATATAAGCTACGACTTTGATAAATAATAAGAGTGGTATTATTGGAATGATTAGTTTGCTGCGCTACAAAAAGATATAAACGCCGCTACTAATACGTGTGCTAGCTACGCCCCAATCGGCGTACTTCGGCGTAATCATGTTAGACTAGTTTCAAGTGTTGCAACACACAATATTCTTAGGCAGGGCGCAGCGGAAACCTATCATCTAGCTAGATTAAAAGTCATTACCTGAAGCTTTGCCCAATATCTAGATAGTGTTAATAAGACTCTAAGCTTTGTGCATACCTGTAACAAAAAAACATCAAAATTAAATCTTCATAATATAATGTTATGTATTATAGTTTTATATTATTTCGAGGAATTAAAAAAAAACAGTTGATAATCGTATGGAGGATCTCTGCGTATGTCTTCGTCCCTTACTAAACTGACGGAGACAAGCGAGACAGGAGAGACGTAATTTTAGTAAAAAATATGGTTTTATGTTATTTAAAAAGAAACTAAGCCTTTTTTAAAGTAAGAAATCTATTCCCTTTCTAATGGATTTCAGAATGTATGTTAATATTTTTCAAATTATTTGGATGGCCCAAATAAGAGAAGAATGCATTCTTAGTGTTAAAAGGGGCATATTTACGATTTTTTTCTGACGTTACTAATGAAAAATCCCAATTTAAAAAAAAAAACTACTCCCCGTCACATATTCTCTAGTTTAACATATATTTTTTACAAATCTCTTGGAACATAGAATATAGAGAAAAACGCATTTTACAATCATCATTTCACGTATAGCATCGCCTTCTAACTGATTTTAAAGGCATGTAGGTAAATAATAAACACGTCACATGACACTTGTCATCCTGCGGGGGGCCGTGTTCCTTTATGTTGTCATCAGATGAATCCTACACGTAAACACGGATGGTAGGCGTTTCTGACACTGATTTGAAATGTGCGTGACAATATTTGACATTTCACAGAGCTTTCATAACGGAATGGGATGATAATTGACATGTCTATCAATATGCCAATCATTTCAGTATACGTCTGAACTATTTCAAGATCGATTTGGGGAAATGCAACTTTTATTTACGAATGAGAGACGGGGAAAAGAGTTAAATGATTTCTACGTTCATAATAATGTATTTTAGTCTGTTTCTTTAATCCAACACTGAACTATACCACTGCTGCTCACAATACAACGTATAAATTTTCGATAGTTCGTAATATATCCATATCAAACCGTTAAATTGTAAACGGGTCTGCACTTACCGACAGGGTAAAAAAAATGTGAACCGTCACTGATTGGTCGGTCTCCGAGTTGCATAAAGTATTTGATCAAGTAGGTCAATCAATAGGTATAACTTAATAAACTATTTAAAACCCACAAAAATAACTGTTTACAATCCGCCATTTTTGGCGATAACCCATAGTGCGGGGCACGTCACCTTCGACCAATCAGCGCACAAGGTGTGTTCGTTGATGCCAGTTCATAATTTAACGGTTTGACATGGTTGGACGATGAACTAACGAAAATTAATACACCACATTGTAAGCAATATGGTACAATTCACAATGCATCGACAGTCTATAAACTCGTGACATCTTGAATCAAGGTGACATAATACACAGTTTAAAAGATATAAAATCTACGTACTACCATTAAAATGTAATGTACAATGTATTAAAAACCCCCCCGTGCAGCTTTACCATACAAAGCTACCAATAAATCTGGGCGGGCGGGTATGTGTATACCAACATACCTACTTTATGTGTATAAACCGCACGTCTTCGGTGCAGGGGACCGCAGTTTTACAACTGGCTTACCTTTAACTAGCAGTTAAACCAACGGCGGGATTTTGCATACATTCTGAATTTCATACGCTTCTTATGAAACCACTTTTAACATGTAATAAAATTCGCAGTTAAACGCTTCTTTCTTTTCCGTCTTGGATACTATTTTCAAGGTAAGTATCCCATTCCAATGTAACGATGACACGTTAGATCGCATTGGACTTTCAATATAAAAAGAAACAAGAATTGCTATTAAAGTTATGAAGGTCTATATTCGAAAATCACAAATTCTACATTTCAAAAACTCGCAGACAGAATTTTCATCAAATGATCTTAGTAATATTACATCGAGCCCATACGACTGTGTTCGAAGCCTACTCGAAACCCGTTGTGCCCCACTTGCGCCTCAGCATAGACGTTTAAGGCTGAATAAGAGTCACCAATATATCAAATAGGAACAGCGGAGCCCGTCATCTGTCACAGAGCCTTAACGAAACTTCGGGCAAGTTCGGTTTTAGTCTGGAGAGTTCTACGAATCTGATCGGATATGAAAGGTTTTTACGATAATAGAATACGAATAGGCTTGGTACTAGGATTTCATAAGGCGTGAGTGACATTCCAATTTCCTTGTGATCTGCTTACCCCTCATATGTGGCCTATATTATTCAATTACACTTAAATATTTACCATACCTATATCCTACTAATCCTATAAATGCGAAAGTTTGTATGGATGGATGTATTTTACTCTTACACGCAAAAACTACTGAACGGATTTGGATGATATTTGGAACACAGTTTATAACCTAGATTAACACATAGAATACTTTTTATTTATTAAAACATAAGATCCCTCGGGAACGCGGGTGAAACCGCGGGGCGGAATCTAGTTATAGATAAAGATGAAGTCAGTACATGTACACACGGCCACAGATCAAGCTACACTCTGCGGCAATTTATGCGGTTGTAAAAAGAGCTATTTTGCAACAAAAATGTGTAGCTTGATCTGTGGCCGTGTGTACTACGCAGCAATTTATACACCAATTTTATATTGCGTGTACAAACACAAAAAACGAAGGGTACAGTCACAAAAATATATAAAAAAACAAACAAGAGAGAACCTCCTGAATTATCCATTGAAGATGAAACAAACGTGCGTCGTGAAGAAAATCGGGACTGCCCGAGACCACGTCGTCGGCGATCACGAATAGGCGATTCCGTTTCTTTGATGTCAAGAGCATCCCGAATAAATATTAACAAGGAATCGGGACTGTCAAATAACCTTTTCAATATATGAAATCTTAAATCTTAGCAATCATGAATATGTGATTTAGAGGTTGGGCGAGAATCTTCAAAGATTTATAAGTGTAATAACCTTCCTTAGATTTTGCTTGATATTAAAAATTTGAAAAATAAAACAACCTTTTCGTTACTTAAGACCGTAAGTTATCGTAAATACATTCGTTATATTTTGACGTTCGTCATTCACAAATAGCGTTGTTTCATACATTCGTCAAAAACTGACCAACGGTTTTGGGCTGCCATTAAAAAAGTTGTAGTACTACACAAAATAAAGTCAAACAGTGACAAGAGCACTTGTCTGCTACCAACAACCCAATTGACGTTTTCAATAATTGTTATCGTCATTTTTAACGATTACTGGTACGTCAATTTAAGTTGATACAATTGGGGCTAAGACAAGTCATGCCAATCCCACTAATATTATAAATGCGAAAGATTGTGAGTATGTTTGTTTGTTGCTCTTTCACGTAAAAACTACTGATCAGATTTGGATGAAATTTGGCACATAGATAGATCATACCCTGGAATAAAATACAGGCTACTTTTGATCCCGGAAAAACATGAGATACCTCGGGAACGCGGATGAAACCGCGGTGCGGGAGCTAGTTTCAAAATAATATGAGGTACATTGGTGTTCCAACTTGAAAATAATTGGAAAGTACTATTGTTTTTTACAAAGCATATTTGAGTCACTTTGAGGAAGACTACAAATGACTAGGTATTTATCTTGGAAAAACCATTAGTATTTCCGGAATTCGATTCAAACCGCGTACCCACAGTAAATTTAGTTAGGTATATTATGATACAACTTAGATGTAGCATCGGCAAGTCGTTTTCGTACACTTCACATACGATTTACAAAACTAATAAAAATCATTCATTATCGCGCCGTTCAACGTTCAATAAGATCATTTTCGCCGATCATTTTTTAATTCATGAGTAATGTTGTAGGCGCACTCTTTTCGGGAACGATCGATTTTACGAATATTGCCGATGCTTCATCTAAGTTGTGTCATACTATACACACATTTAACATGTTTAAACTCGCAACAAAACCAACGTTTCCACTGCCAGTGAATTCAATTAAAAAGTTTCCCCGTACTTGACTGGGCATTTCATTAAATTACTATAAATAATTAATTTCTCCGATTCAGCATTTGCAACATTCTCCGGTTAATTTGTTTGAAATCTTGGAGTGCCATTCCTGTCATGCTAGGAATTCCATTGATATTGCCATAATTAATGTAGGTAGAATATAATTTGAACTATGATACTTAGTTAACATAGTGATCATAATATGTATAACATATATGTAAACTGTGGACTATGGTGTAGATATATTACCATAAAGTAATGGGCCAAATTTGGAGGGGCGCGCCATGTTATCGTAGTTGATCTCTACGTTAGAAGGTACACACGGCCATGACAGATCAAGCTACACACTGCGGCACCTTATGCGGTTGTAATAGGCGCTATTTTGCAAGAAAAATGTATAGCTTGATCTGTGGCCGTGTGTATCTACTCAAATTACCGTCTAGTGTAAACGGGCGTTTATTTTGGCACCGTAACAATTTTTGTTTATTTAAATTTCAATCCTATCTAACAAATATTTGAATTGCGAATGTTTTGTGTGTCTGTTACTCACGCGCGCCGTACGTGTTCGGATTTCTTTGATATTGACGTAGGATTTAAATTAAATTATAGGATTTATCCGGGGGATATTAGATCCCTTTGCAATGCGGATAAAACCCAAAAATACTAGTAGTACATTAATTACAACACAAGTATCCTTTTCTAGCATTCCGCCTCGTGGTTTCACCCGCAATTACATTTTAAAATATCCTTCCTTAGTGGATATCCAATATACTTATGCATGAAAAACCAATACGTGCTGCTGAAAATGCATATCTATCTATACTAATGATAACGCTGAAGAGATTGTTTGAACGCGCTAATCTCTGGATCTACCAGTAGGATTCGAAAAATTCTTTCACTAATAAATAAATAAATATCCTGGGACATTCTTCACACACGGTTATCTGATCCCAAACTAAGCAGAGCTTGTACTATGGAAACCAGATAACTGATATACTACATATACTACTTTTTTTTTTTGTAAATACATACTTATATAGATATTTACACCCAGACACAGGACAAACAGACATGTTCATGCACACAAATGTTTGCCCTGGATGGGAATCGAACCCACGACCAGCGGCGTGATAGGTGGTGTCTTAACCAACTGAGCCATCTGGCTTGTCATTGTAATAGACGTAGTATATTATTTATTCTTTGCTAATAGGAAGCTACATTATCCCCGAAGGTTAGACCACTTTTTATCCCGCGAACGCAGGTAAAACCGCGGGGAATAGCTAGTAAATTATATAACGTGACGTTATCGGACAAAGAGCCAGTAATACGAACATAATTACAGCCAAGAACAAGTTTTCAACTCAACTTTAAAACACATTATCAATATCAGAACTGACTGTAAACTAGGCGGGGCTAGTTTTAACTTTGACGCGAAGAGACTATGATAGTGGGATAGTTTGGACTCGCTTTGCTTTGTCGTTTTGTTTCTAACTTAACTCATTACTTCTGGGGAGGTTTATCACGGCGACGTGTGGTACCGACAGATCCGTTTAATTTTATACACCCTCGCAAAGATTCTACAAACTGATTTTAATAACCGACAAAAGAGGGGTGTTATAATTTTGTAGTGTGTATCTGTCTGTAGCCTCATAGCTCCTGAACGGATGGGCCAGTTTTAATTAAGTTTTTTTTGTTTGAAAAGTGTCTTAATCGAGAGTGTTTTAACTATGTTTCAAGAAAATCCGCTCAGCTGTTTTAAGTTATCTAAATAAGTTTTTAGGGCTACACCAGACTAGACTTCGATGGCAGTTGTTTTTCACAGGAACTACTTAGGTGTTAAACAATAAATAATATTTTGGGTAGGTAGGTAGTTAATGACTTATATTACAATAGACTACTATACCTACAAAATAAAGCTAAAACTGCGCTTAATTGAGCTGAATATTAGGTAGGTATACTAGTGTTGTATTAGCATTACTCATTGGTTTCTATTGCCTAGTTAATATAAATGAAACTGTATTACAAGCTGTTCGTCAATCAGTCGCTTAAAATGTGTATTCAAAATTAAAACTGTAATCATAACTGTTTTAAAAATATC
This sequence comes from Tethea ocularis, assembly GCA_963555595.1. Taxonomy (NCBI): domain Eukaryota; kingdom Metazoa; phylum Arthropoda; class Insecta; order Lepidoptera; family Drepanidae; genus Tethea; species Tethea ocularis. The sequence goes on along the minus strand of OY741970.1, from coordinate 3,111,226 downwards.
TTTCAGAGCGGAATCGAAATATCTTTAAAGAATATGACAGCATAGTGTTATTAATTTATTTCCTCGGACCAATAACAAAGTTATGTCAAACTAGCTGTTCCCCGTGATTTCACTCGCGTTTCCGGGATGAAAAGTAGCCTGTACCTTCGGGGATAATGTAGCTTCCTATTAGTGAAAGATTTTTTAAAATCAGACCAGTAACTCCGGAGATTTGCGCGTTCAAACAAACAAACTCTTCAGCTTTATTATTAGTATAGATATAGAGAATACCGTAGATACATTTGTTAGTCCTCTCAGGCTCATATTTTAAGACACCACTAAGCCTAATCTTTGAACTTGCGCCATCTTGAAAATATCTATGGGTTGACCTTGTTTTAACCCTCATCCTAACTTATCTTATTCGCAGAGCCCCAATTTCTCTACTCAGTGAATAATTTAAAGATTAACCCCGCTAATACCACTGTTCAGCCAAATTGTTGTTTAACAAAGTTGACTCACTTTTTAATCAGTTTAATTTTGAAATTAGAACAATGTTGAACGTGATTATTTTGCGAATGGAACTATCCTGAACCATTCGTTTGTTCCAGTACCTACACACATTTGTATGGCTATTATAGAGCGTAAAGTTTTCTTTTATCTATAGGTATATCTTCTATATCTATACATATTTTGGAGTTACTGGTCCGATTCGAAAAATTGTTTCACTAATACGAAGCTACATTACCCCCGAAGATTATAGGCTAATTTTTATCCCGGGAACGCGAGTGGAACCGCAGGGAATAGCTAGTCAATAATAAAATACAACAGAAAAAGAGGTAACAACATGCCATCGCGGTCAACTCTTTCAGCATTTTAAAGTCACCGAGCAATTTTCAAAAACATTTATTTCACATGGTGGAAACTTTAAAAACTTTAGAAATGGCAACTCCATTCGGTGAGTTTTCCGAAGCATTGATGTATTTACATACATCCATATCGTCGATTCAGAATTCAGAACTTTAGAACGTTCCAGATATGCAAATTGTAGTAGTTAAAAGCTTTTTGGCAAGGCTTATGTTACGAGAATGCCAATATGTGTAGAATTATTGAATGCAAGCAGATGTATTTAATGATAAGTAAGCCGTTCAATTATGTTTATTGAAAATTTAATCTGTCTCGTTCCAGATTATTTTCAGAACCAATGATCGAATAAAACCTATTTAAAAAAAAACTATTATAATTAAAAGGTATCATTGGTATCATTATTATGATTCATAATATTCAATTGATAGTCAGTGATAATATCAAAGTGATAATAATAAATAAATTATAATAAATATCCTGGGACATTCTTCACACACGGTTAACTGATCTCAAACTAAGCAGAGCTTGTGCTATGGAAACCAGACGACTGATATACTACTTTTTTTTGTTAATAAATACTTATTATAGATAATTACACACAGACTCAGGACAAACAGACATGTTCATACACACAAATGTTTGTCCTGGATGGGAATCGATCCCACGACCAGAGGCGCTACAGGTGGCGTCTTAACGAACTGCGCCAACTGGCTTGTCAAATAGACGATGATATGATTAACTAATACACCGTATGTGACAATATTTATATAAGAAAATACTACAAACACGTTTTTTATCTGTTCAAGTCACAGGGAACACCGGTAAGCAGCTGTTATAACTCCACGTGAAACATGCGTATGGTTTCGTAGTCAGTACGATGTGAATGACGCCAATCTTTGTTTCAAGTTAGATAATATGATGTACTTAGTTATCTCAATTAACTATAAGAGAAAAGTCAATAATAAGATATAACTTGTGCAAAAGATTCTACTTACTACTAGTTAGTATTGTTAGGAAAGTTCGTGGATATTGGGGCTTTAGTCATTATGATCTACATCGAAATGCCAACAATATGTTCATTTGCAAAATTTCTATAAAGAGAATAACCCAAACAAGAAACAAATGATACCAAAGAAATTCGAAAAAAAAACTAATTTTTTGTCATAAAAACTCTTTGTTACCAAAACAAAAAAGGTTTTAAAAAAAAACCATCCGATATTTGTAATTCAATCACGCTACAATGGCTTGGACTTTGATGTATTTGAATATCATGATATTACAAAATATTCATCAAATGATCTGGGAACACGGGTAAAACCACTGGACAGTAGCTATGTATGTACAAACAAGAAGCACAAATAGAAAAAAAAACAAAAGGTGCCACCCCTAACAAAGTAAAACCAAGGGAAACAAGGAAAAGCCGGTGTGATACTTAGCGGCTAAGTGAGTGAGGATGGAGTAATTTACTTTTCCCATCCCTGGCTTGAAGAAGAATGGCAAGATACATTACAGCACTTGGTTATCTGTGGGATCAAATGTACCAGCGCAAATAGAGTTTAGACTTCTTAATTAGAGCGCATCTCGTCTCATTTCGAGAGGAATAGAAATGGCTGCGTTCAGATTTTCCTCAGTGAATTTTTCACAAAATCATTTTTATTTTTTTTGGGAATCTAAAATCTTATCTATGAAATGTTTTACTTTAATTATTTAAATGTGTTATATATTATTATTAGTCTTGTGTTTGACTGTTATATTGATTGATTTTCTTCGTTATGATATGGCCGAAGTTTTCATTTATACCTATATTTATAGTTTTATAGAAATCTCGTTTTTGTTTTATATGGAGGTGTAATATGTAGACTTCACTAACTTTACTTTATATACTTCTAATATTATAATTGACGTCTATTATTTAGTAAGTTAGTACTTTCACATATACACACTCCCGAAGTAAAAGTTGCTCATTGAAGTACCTATCAACTCAGAAATCGTGTAAAACCATTTTGACATTCACATAGTTCTGCAAAAATAAATATTTCAGCATTCCCAGATTATTGCATTATAGACCAACTCAGTCTAAACCACTCATAGGGGTATCAGAAAGTATATACAGAAAGGATTTTCCAAAATTCAGCTCCTATATTAAAGCTAAATTAGCTTGAAAATCGTCATATATGAGTAGCCTTTATGAACCTGTCGCAATCGCAACCCAAGCAATCCCTGGAGACCTTTTAGTCGATGTCTCCTCTAAATAAACATGAAATTAAAGTGACCTCTCTAACGAAGGTCCCTGTTTATTTTATGTAACTCATCGGACTCGCATCCAGACAGACTGTGCCGTCTTAATTATAGCCAGTTTGTACATTTTCGGGATTGTGTCTTTGAGAGCGAATATTTGCAGCTTCAAGTTATTTTTAAATAGACTGAAGGTTTTTAAAAGGGTTATAAAAATAGTAAAAATAATTATGAATTAATTACACTAAGGATAAGTAGTTTGAACTTGAAAATACCATTAGCTCAGTGGTCAATGTCGTAGCAAAGTGCGTCCTTATCCTATGAGTTTTAATGAACGATAACATCATGAGGAAACCACAGCATAGTAGTAGGACTTTACAGTACCTACTTAGCTGGCCTACCATCCTGCCATTGTGTTCAGACAGTCATACAGTTTTTTTATAGTTCAAACAGAACATGTTTGAACAAAGCTAAGTGATTATTACAAAGGCACTTCAAAGAGTTCATTGGGTTTTCACTGGATGGCTTGCATTTGGAACTAAGGTCATCAATCCGGATAAAGGTTCAGGGTTCTATCTAAAGGGTCTGCTTCACGGTTGTCAACTTAATAAATAAACGAAATAAAACGGTCGGTCGCCGATTCAACGCCCCGTCTGCTCTTGGTTGGTAGCTAGTCGACAACCGTTAAGCAGCCCCAAATCATATAAGATAGTTTTAGGCACTTTCGGAGAATATTATTTTTTGAAAAAGTTATCAGTTTGGATTACAGGCAAAAAGAAAATATATTTATCTTCCCATTTCTTTAAAATTACGTTAAAAATAAAATAAAGCAGCATAGAAGCAGGGATACAGTTGCCAACAAAATGTACACCATTTCTTGGCTGCAGGGAAATTTTATTATTCCTTTGGTGGTACTTAATGCCGCCTAAAGAGTTCAACCCAGTACCGATGTCGCAAAACTTATAGTGCATGGTATTATCATCCTTATAGTAACAAGTTATAGTGCACTAGCTGACCCGGCAGACGTTGTCCTGCCCTGAGAACAAAAATAAAACTGGGACCTACAAACCTATCCCTACCTACTCCTATCTACCTCTACCTGCCACTACCTACCCCTACCTACCTTACCTACCTACCCTACCTACCTACCTACCTACTCTACCTACCTACCCTACCTACCTACCCTACCTACCTACCTACCCTACCTACCTACCCTACCTACCTACCCTACCTACCTACCTACCCTACCTACCTACCCTACCTACCCTACCTACCCTACCTACCTACCCTACCTACCCCTACCTATCTACCTACCTCTACCTGCCACTACCTACCTTACCTACCTACCCTACCTACCCCTACCTATCCTATGTCCTTCTCCTGGCTCTAAACTACCTCCCTGCCAATTTTCAGCTAAATCGGTTCAGCCGTTCTTGAGTTATAAGTGGAGTAACTAACACGACTTTCTTTTATATATATAGATATATAGATTACATTGACTCCCCCCCCGTACCCCAGTGACGCTTACATGGAGCCTACATCGCATGCTGGCTAGCTGAGCGCGGTGAGAGACAACCACGCGACTTTTTTCTAATACTTGCATTTTTAAACTCGTGATATCTTCCGAATGAAATGTCCGGATTGAATAATTCAAAAAGTTATAAAAAGGTATTAAAGCCGTCTTGAATATAAAGTAATTTATTTTGATGAGGATTAATACCAAGGTACAAATGAAGAGCCTTTTCAAGAGGCGGCATATATAAATTAATATTTTAGAATAAAAAACTGCTTACTGTGACATAACTATAATATTTAGACATATGCTGTCACGACACTTTTTGTAGATAATGATGAGTTCTGCAAAGTCGTAGTAAATGATTTTGTTCTATCATCAATAGTTTTCGCAGCGCACGCGACGTAAGGAATTTTTCAGGTCATTTTTTTACACCTTATGTTACATTATTGGAGTTTTAGTAAGGATCCCTAATTTTTTTTTAAATATAATATAGCCTATGTTCATCATCATCATCATCAGCCTATATTAGTCCACTGCTGGACATAGGCCTCTCCAATTGCACGCCACTGAGCACGATCCTCGGCTACTCTCGTCCAGCTCTTTCCAGCCGCCTTGCGAAGATCATCGCTCCACCTAGTCTGAGGGCGTCCTACACTACGTTTGCCGATTCGCGGTCTCCACTCAAGAACTCGTTTACCCCAGCGGTTGTCGGTTCTTCGGCTGATATGGCCGGCCCACTGCCACTTCAGTTTGCTAATCCGCTGAGCTATGTCGATGACTTTGGTCCTCTGTCGGATCACCTCATTTCTGATTCGATCCTTCAAAGAGACTCCGAGCATAGCCCTTTCCATAGCTCGCTGAGCGACTTTAAATCTGTGGACCAGCCCATGCGTGAGTGTCCACGTTTCAGCACCGTATGTCATGACGGGTAGGACGCACTGGTTGAAGACTTTCGTCTTCAGACTTTGTGGAATTGGCGATGTGAAAACTCGACGTAGTTTTCCATATGCTGCCCAGCCCAGCCGTATTCTTCTATTGGCTTCTTTCTCGAAGTTGTTTTTACCCAACTGCAGTATTTGCCCGAGGTAAACATACTCCTTAACAACTTCGAGAATACTGCCCTGTACAGCGATTGGTTCCGGATTAACATGCTCATTGAACATGACCTTGGTCTTATCCAAGTTCATCCGGAGACCAATGCGTTTCGAGGAATCAGCTAGGCCGTTCAACATATGTTGCAAATCTTGCAGCGTTTCTGCTACGATGACGATGTCGTCTGCAAATCGCAAGTGTGAGAGGTACTTGCCGTTGATGTTAATACCGTGTCCATCCCACTCCAACGTCTTGAACATATCTTCCATGGCATTTGTGAACAATTTGGGGGATATAACATCCCCTTGTCTCACACCACGATGCATGGGGATAGGTTCAGACTGCCGGTTTTGGACCTGGACGGACATGGTAGCGGCATTGTATAGACCTCTCAGCACTTGAATGTATCGCCAATCGACTTGGCATCGCTGCAAAGATTCCAGAACAGACCAGATTTCAATGGAGTCAAAGGCCTTTTCATAGTCCACAAACGCTAAGCACAGGGGCCGATTATACTCTTCGGTCTTCTGTATAATCTGCCGCACTGTGTGGATGTGGTCTATGGTCCCATATCCCGACCGAAACCCGGCCTGCTCCGGCGGCTGGAACTCGTCGAGTCTTCGCCCAAGACGATTCGTGATGACTCTTGAAAACAGCTTGTAGACGTACTTGTAGACGGCTTAGGAGAGAAATTGGTCGGTAGTTTTTCAGAAGAGTTTTGTCTCCTTTTTTGAAAAACAACACGACAACACTCCTACTCCACGTCTCTGGAGTTCTCCCATCAAAGAGGACAGCATTGAAGATTTTCTGGAGCTCCTTCATAACAGGTGTACCACCAGACTTCAAGAGCTCAGTAGTAATACCGTCCTCCCCAGGGGCTTTTCCATTTTTAAGCTGTTTAAGAGCCATCTCGATTTCGTCGAGGCTGACTTCTGGCAAGTCTTCGGTAAAGTGGCGCGTCAACGTGGCTCTGCAATCCTCATTTTCAGGATCAGGTTGTGATGCATGCGAAGCGTATAACTGGCTGTAGAAGTTTTCAATTTCCGAAATAACTTCTTGCCTGGAAGCAACGACAACTCCATCCGTGGTGGTCAACTTTGTCAGATGGCTTCTCCCAAGAGATTGGACAAACACTTTGGACCCCCGATTTTGCTCAATTGCTCGTTGTATAGATCGAGTGTTTGAGCATCGGAGGTCGTGTCGTACCAGTTTGCCAATTCTCTTGTTTAGAGTATGCCTGTCTGACGAAGTGACTGGTGGGTTTTCACGTCGTTCCTTCATAAGCTCGAGAGTTTCTTCCGAAAACTTCGACTTCCTGCCTGTACGCTGCATTTCACAAAATCTCACACCTTCCTCCCTGAGGATTTCAACCACATTTTCAAGGGCCTGGTCAATATCAACGCTGTTTGTGGTTTCCACGGCAGCAAATCGGTTCTCCAGATGTGACTGGAACGTTTCAGATCCCACTATGGTTTGGAGCAAGGTAGGTCGGAGCCTGGATTTCATCAAACGGACACGTTCAAGCTTAAAATTGATATTCAGAGAGCCTCGTACAAGTCGGTGATCGCTTCCGGTATTGAACCTGTTGATCACCGAGACGTCTCTAAATATACGCTTCTTGTCCGTTATGATGAAATCAATCTCATTTTTTGTCATAGTGTCGGGGCTCTGCCATGTCCACTTCCTTTGGAGCTTTTTCTCCAGTTCTGTACTCCCACTTTGGCGTTGAAGTCCCCCATGACAACGCTGTAGTGGGCCTTGGTGGTGAAGTGTAGGGCTTTTGAAATATCTCCAAACATATCCTCCACTTCATCGTCCGAGTGTGACGAGGTCGGTGCGTAAACCTGCACAACCTTGAGGCTATACCTCTCGGTCAGCTTTATTATGAGATACGCAACCCTGCTCGACACACTCGAAACTTCTACAACGTTGTTACAGAGGGTTCTATTAACCAAGAACCCTACGCCACCCTGGGAAAGTTGGTCTCCCTCTCGGAAGTAAAGAAGGTGGCCTGATTCAAGGGTTACGGTATCCTCCCCCTCTCTTCGGACTTCACATAACCCAAGAATGTGCCACCTAATCTTTCCGAGCTCGATTTCGAGTTGCGCCAGGTGCTCATCTAGCCGTAACGTGCGTCCATTGTACGTCGCCAAGGTCAGTTGTTTTTGGCAGTCATCCGTAACCCGGGGATTCTTCGCACCCCCTGCCCTACCGTCACCGTGACCGCTGCCGTGATCAGGAATAGCAGGGCGACCGGGAACTGGGGGCCGTGGTTGGTTTTGGCTCGCCATGGAGGGTTTGCTCATAATTGCCACGCTGAGCAGGCGGGTTGGCAATCGCAGTGCGTAGCTACTTGTACCGGTGTCGCTGCTGCCCTACACCGGCCTTTTGTATTTCAGTAGCTACGCGTGTTGAGATGGATATCCCGCCATCTGTCGGTCGCCGTCGCCTCGTCCGTTATATAGCAGGATGACCACTTGCAGGTGAGGTCGGCTTGGAGCACTAGATGGTGTTGTGCTCCCAATCATCCCTAAGCCTATGTTACTCGGGGATAATGTAGCTTTCCAAAGGTGAAAGAATTTTTGAAATCGGTCCAGTAGTTTCGGAGCCTATTCATTACAAACAAACAAACAAACAAACAAATCTTTCCTCTTTATAATATTATTAGTATTAGTATAGATAATGGTAGTGTCGTTAAAAGTGAAGTGGTGATAAGGGAAGGGACGCAGTTTAAATAATGATGTGATGACGATAACAATCTTGAAATCTATCTTGAGATATACGTCATTATGAATTATGTTTACTACATTTAAATCACTAATGAGCTATCATTCACTTCATGAAGTCTATTAAAAAGGGTTAAAGCAGTTTATCTCCTATATAGATACTTATTTAAAATGAAAATATATATGTATGACATTCTCTGACCTTTCTGCAGCTTTCGACGGAACTCTAAAACATTATTAATTTTTAATACAATTTTTATGAGTTTTTTACGAGTTGCGCTAGCTTGATTACCTCCAATGTGTAGGGCGTAACCGTGTGACGAATGACGGAGCAAAACTCTTTTAATTTTACGATGTTCCTAACTACACTTCGTGTGCCCACCACCTTCATCCACATCGCCCGCCACTTAGTGAGATTGTGGTCAAACACACGTTGTTGAAAGCCCGCTTATACGGACTAGGAGTTAATTATTTTTATGGGAAATTCAAATTTGATCAAAAATTTACGAAAATATTTGCCAAGCCAGTTGGCGCAGTTGGTTAAGACACCACCTATCACGCCGCTGATCAAGGGTTCGAGTCCCATCCAGGACAAACATTTGTGTGCATGAACAAGTCTGTTTGTCCTGAGTCTAGGTAGAATTATCTCTATAGGTAAGTATGTATTTACAAAAAAAAAAGTAGTTTATGTAGTATATCAGTTATCTGGTTTTCATAGTACAAGGTTTGCTTAGTTTGGGATCAGATACCCGTGTGTGAAGAATGTCCTAGGATATTTATATTTTATCAAAAACCAGGTTTTTCTGTAAGTATCTATCTATCTGGTTAAGTTTTTCGTTACTTTGCTACGTTAATATTATAAATGAGAAAGGGAGTTTGAATGTTTGTTTGTTGCTTTTTCAAGTGTCAACCTGAAACGATCGCGATGAAATTTGCCACGCAGTTATTAGCCTGTGATATGGAGAAGGACATAGGCTACTTATTATCCCGGGAACGCGGGTGAAACCGCGGGGACAGCTCGTTTCTAATGTAACAACGTACAGCGTGCCTATTTAATTACCAGTTATTTAAAACCCACAAATTAGGTTACTCTAAAAACTATATCAACATTTTATTTCACAGTAAGAACCTTCAAGATATAACCTTTAAGAACATACACCTAAACCTCTCTTAGCCTTTCTGCCAAGATCAGAAGCACCCTCGTGGACTCAAGAGGCCGACAAGTACCACGTAAGAGGCTATCAAATTACCAGAAGTAAATGTGGACCGTGACTTGAGAGTTGTGGGTGAGATAGAAGCAAAGTTATCACAAGTGTCTTTGATGATATACCTACTTTTCTAAGTAGTAATGTGGTAAAAGAATTACAATAAACATCGTCATTTTATACCTATACTTTTAAAACTAAAACTAATCAAGCTGTTTCCCGCGGTTTCACTTCCTATGAGTAAAATAATTTATAGAATCGGACGACTCACAAAAAAAAAAGCTTGCTGAGATTCTTGCCGGAGTCTTCTCAGTTAAAGTGTATTCCGAACCGGTAGTAGAGTCTATTGTAAAACTGTAACTGTTGACATTCATAAGTGCCTTATTAGGCCCTAAACTGAAATAAATGAATTTTTATTTTGATTTTGACTCCGGAAATTATCTCCTACGTCAGAACTAACAAACTTTACTCTTAGAAAAAGAAACCAAGTTGTTTTTCGGTTTTCCCTGCAAAAGCAACTATGCTATTCATAAAACAAGGGACACCTATTTTAAATGAAATTATTTTAAAGTGACATAATAAATTATATTTAAATACATCCAGCGTATAAATATCCTATGAATAAAGTTCAATAATGACACATTAATTACTATAGACAATATCCGTAAAAGTTAAACAAATGTTTGTTATGCAAATTAATATATCGCGTTACACAAAATTAATCCATTTATTGGCATTTATAATGAAGCTTCCATTTTAAATGGAGAGTCGATGTCAGTCTTAATTTGTCCTGATATGTATTAAGTGATGAATGGTGTCACAATGGACGGCTTCATGTGAATGTCGGATTCATCACTTCAATATAAATCTGTAAATCGTTTTAATGACTTTTAATTTAATTCATTAGTAATTATTATTATTATTTTATTTTATTTTTTGGAATTGTAATCATGATTGAAACTTGAAACGAATATCCACTATTATATTATAAAATTGTATATTATTTATTTAATAAAAACCGACTTCAGTCGTGAATACAACAATAATATAAATGCGAAACAACTAATATATAAGCGAAACAAAATATAAAGATTTAATCTTTAAAAAGTAGAGCTAAAGAGCTATTTGTCTGTATTGTATATAATTTATGCGATTACAATAGAATTCAATGCGATTTTTACAATCATTTAGAGACAGCAATGCCGGCGGGTTTTATACAATCTAATGTTGACGCTAAACCACCTAATTGGTAGCAGAAAACTGCGGGGCGAAACCCATTTCATAAATAAATATAGGAATAATAGAAAGAGCACTCGTTCGTAGCCTAAAATACTTTCTATTATGTTACTTGCCAAATATTACTATACGGTAAGCTACGATATCCGTAGAGTAAAGTTTCCTCCTTCAAACGACGTTTTAGCACAACTGCGGATCTAAAAAAGCCTGAAGCGATATTGCTAGATGCAAATCATTTCTCGGAATATACATCACACCTTGTATTTCCTATATTATTAAATGAAATTGTCACTCAATTAATCAATTAATTTAATTAACATAACAGAATATGTTAAACTGCATACAATCTGCTGAAATACGATTTGATACATAATATATAGCTTCCAGCAGCCGTTGACCTCTTTTGTGTGTATATACTTTTTGTATACTGAGCTGTTTCTCGCGGTGTCACCCACGAGAATCACACCTAGGATCAAAAGTAACTACCTATTATTGAAAGAATTGTGCGGTTCCAGCTACGAGAGAACATCCTACCACTGGCACGAACGTTCAAGTTGTCGAATGAGCTGCCCGCCGTGGTTTTCCCAAGAGACTACAGCATGGGGTTCTTCAAGAAGGGTGTGAAGAGATTTGTACAGGATGATTAGACCCTAAGTCGTGACAGAAAGACTCATTGCAAACTGGCCGACTTCACACTTTTTGGTTATTCAAGGCGAAGAAAGTCACCGAAAATCTAGCGATGTAGCCGTGCGTACGTAAGTCACGATAATGGACCAATGATTTGAATTTACACGGTTCACACATTCAATACAGTTAGGTAACTATCTCAAAATACTCGCTCAACCAAACAGGTAAGTTTGTAAATCGTATTGACATCAACAGAGTTACTCAAATTGCTGCCTGTTCCGTCTGTAGCAAGTTTACGAAACGCAAAGTAAAGTTGGAAACTCAAATAATAGCGCCCACTTGCTTTACAATCTACGTTCTCCTAAAACGGCATAACTAAACTATACGGGCAGTAAACAGTTGCTATTTGGGAATTTACCTATCTTTATTTGTCCTATATAAATTAAAAGTAAGCAGGTACGATAATTACAGAATATAAAATAATCTGCCGTGCGACTATATCGACGTTCTTGTAGGACCAAATATCAATAATTAAAAAGTCATATTCCATGGTATGATCTATCTAGGTACAGTATGACACAACTTATATGTAACATCAGCAAATCGTTTTCGTACATTTCACTTCCGATTTACACAACTAATAAAAATCATTCATTATCGCGCTATTCAACGTTCAACAAGATCATTTTCGCCGATCATTTTATAACTCATGAGCAGGTAATGTTGTAGGCGCAATCTTTTCGGGAACGATCGATTTTACGAATTTTGCCGATGCTTCACCTAAGTTGTGTCATACTATGCAAGGTTTGCATCTAAAACACAAACATCTACGCAAACTTTCGCTTTTATAGTATTACTATTTAATGTTATTAGTAGTTACAATTTTAGCAAAACTTCCAATCCCAGGACGATAGGATTATTAAGTTTTGCTCTCAAAGTGTATGAAATGAAATTATTCTTGAAATAAGCAAGTTACATTTTGTGGTCTTAGCATATTTGTGCCGTTCTCTTAGTTTGAAATATATATCTATCAAATTCTAAATTAACATTCTGTGATAAATTATGTGTATGTCATTTACATCCCCGCTGAAAGAGGCGAAATATTATAGAAAATACAATAAGGGTAGAAACGAGTTGCGTGTCATAACTAGAATAATTTCACCAAAAAAAAATGTAGGCTTTAATAAATATTCAAAGTTAATATTTGCCCAATAAACCCCTGGAAAAATAAAAAAATATGAGCCACTCACCATGTTTCATTTTAAAGTAATTTATAAGCTGACCCTTTAGAAATTAGGCGTTTAATATTGCAAATGCAAAGGGCATGTTTACTCTGTGGCCGGGCGACATGGCTCTACTGTTGATAATGAAATCCAGTGCCCTTTGAAGTGTAGCCTGTAACATGTTCTAAAACAAATAGAGGAATTCAAGCTGGTATTCTGGTGCGAGTGACAGATATAAAGCTATCGATACTGTTAGAGCCGTCCGGTCCCCGGCCAGTACAAACGACGCTTTTTATCCTGTTTTTTGCGAGGTGTTGTTGACTCTTTGATGCTGTTTCAGGTATCCGGGTACTAGAAACTGAATGGTGGTTTCAAATATGCAGTCAGTATTTGTTTTGTTCAATAGGTAGTTGATGTTGCTTTTTAGCGAGTTTTACGTAGTCGATATGATCGCTTTTCTCAAATTGATCATACTTATCCAACTAATATTAATTGTGAAAATTTTATGTTTGTTTGTTATTATCATTACCTACGTCATGATAGCTTAACAGATTTGGATGACACTTGGCACATATATCGATCATAATTTGGATTAAAATATGAGATACTTTCATCACGTGCTGAGATCAAGTTATGTTAAGATAATTTTTCCGAAAAACTTTTGGTCTAGGCACTAAGTAAAGTTATTTTGGATAATTCAGTGTTTGCTCCACATTTCCTAAGAGTTAACCCAGATCGTATAACAACATCGGTAGACTGGTACCCAACATATAAATGACACCACAAATTACATGAAATCCTAAATCAGCCGACCCCTGCCCGGTAACAAATGATCACGGCTTAGACGAGGATCTATGGAGTTCAAGGGGATATATTCAGCTGCTTATATTTTATCTATTGTATTTAAGCTCACGTAAATCTTAGTTCTGCTATTAGTAAGAGGCTTTGGTGAAATCATTATTCATTGCCATCACAACAAACTTTATCACAACATAAAATTATAGTATAGGCTTATTTTATTTATTTATGTACCTACACAGACAAGTTTATTAAAGAGTAAATGCAAAACAGATACACAAAGGGATTGCTTATTTCTAATAGAATATTTTTCTAGCAGCCCTGCAACTGGAAAGTTTGAAAGAAATGTAGATACATTGCTTCACATTGTTACATCAGCCTATCTTATCAATGCGACTTCGTTTGCCCATTCTTTAAACCGGTAGCTTAGAGTTTCCTTTGAGCCAAAATAAAATGGAGTTTAGATGTTAATTTAATTTATTAACAACTCAATGTAAATTGATTCTTCCAAAAGTTTAGTCCAACAACATACCTACCCACATTCTACGTTAATTACTTCGTAATAAATTTGATTACATAATTAAATTTTGTGAATCCGACAGACTCAAGCGCCGCCGCCGCCGTCTCGGCGCTGCCATAGGGATTTTCTTGTATGACGTCACAATTAAACCAAGATAATAGAATAAACAGCCAAGCATGACGATAACCCAGTAAAGCACATTACACACAATATCAAGGCTGCGATAACGGCCGGAAGACAGATAAAGTAGTAAAACGGAATGGGTTGTTTCCGTAACAAATTCAGGCGTATTTTAAAGAATAATTGCCTAGAGGTATTTATTGAACTTTTACCAATTTGAATTAACTCAGAAGAAAATTCTAAATGCAATGGCATTAGGATCATACATATCATAAAAAATATATGAAGTAATTATAACTTCTCGAGGCAAAACAGGAATTAGGTCAATGTGTATCCAAAAATCCAAGAAATCCATCCAGTTCGGCCAAGTTAAGATTCTCTAGCAGTAAAAACAGAATACATCCCCAAAAGTTTGTAGACAGTAGAGGATCGACCAGTCTCACCGCTCAAGTTGCTAACTCTGGCAATTAGCCAACCCATGTTGCCAAATCCGCAAACCAGATCTAAGTTTGAAAGGGTCGACAAATCGTACCTTTTATAATGGGATTAGTTAGTACAATACGCATGAATCGATCGTAGAACAAAAGGTTCGAGTTTAGATGATAATGCAATAGGAAACAAAAGACAATCGTATATTCAGATATCATAAGAGAAGCTGGCGAACAAAACGGTATAATTACATAAAATTAAATTTTACAGGAGCAGTAATACGTTATGATCGAAACCAGGAGTTCACCAGCTCCTCAGTATACAAGCAAATTTGCATTGCATTTACGTAATCCATTCCAGTATAGACATATTACTTTCTGTGATATTTAAAAAATAGTCCCCAATCAATGCCATCTACATGGCTCATTCACAAAACCTCAAAATGTGTCAACAATTGTTCCAGCATACTGGATGTAACGTATGGTCGTTATCAATCGGTGTTCATTGTGCACTTTGAAACTCCAGCAATGTTTCATGTCAAGTGGGCGTTGGCAGACAGACGTACACTTATCGATATACATGTGTTTTGCTTATCGTGTTGTAAAGTTGTGTAATATGTCGCGAATTCTGAACCATTTGTGTCCGTTGCTTGTCTATTTTATCTATTTTAATATTATAAAGACGTAAAGTTTGTAACTTAGGATGTAGGAAGTAATCTCCGGAGTTACTGGTCCGATTCTAAAAAATATTTCAGTAATAGGAAGCGTTTCCCGCGGCTTCACTCGCGTTCTCGGGATAAAAAGTAGCCTATCACCTTCTGGGATAACGTAGCTTCCTATTAGTGAAAGAATTTTTCGAATCTGACCAGTAATCTGGAGATAAGCGCGTTCAAATAAACAAACGTGCTATGGTTTCCTAACGAAGATTTCCTTCACCAAGCTTATGTCGAACCTGCGACCTTCGCCACGGCAATAGACGTTACTACCACTGAGCTCTCCGCCTTAAAAATCTGACAAATAAAAACGTTTTAAGCTTAAATCACTTAATTCAAAAATCATTAGTCAAACTCTGCGTGTGTGGAAAGGAGTACACAGGGGGTAATTGAAACTCGTTAACTAAATCGTCCAACTACCTCAGTAAATATCGATAAACGTTTATCGACAGTAATTAGTGTTGTAGCATCAAGCATGCATAAGTTTATCGGAGGCCCACCAAAGGTGAAGCCCAGAGGGAGACCCAAGGTAATTAATCTTCATCATCCAAGGATCCCAGTGGTTAGTTTCGGATATTTTGAGCATTAAGTTGTCTCTCTTAATGGTAGTTCTGGTTGCTTGTATGCTGCCGGAATTCACATTAACTGTCGATGTTTTACATCGTGTTTAATTGATAATCTTCAGGGTAATTAGTGGGTTTTCATACGACAGCCGAAAGAAGGAGTGTAACGTGGTCAGGGTTCGTGTATGTATGTTTCTTTATTCTTTATTCCACCATAACTTGTAAATGCTTGAACAGATTTGTATGGGGTATCGTTAGAAACCTTACATCATCCCGAGTGACACTGCATATAATTAGTTTACTTTATGTAAAAGGATGTTTGTAACAATTACGACTTGTTCATAGAAATAATTTACAAAACTTTAAATCACGCTTTTAAGAAACGAAAACGTGACGGTTCAATATCCCAGACTTGTATCTTGTAATCTTTTTAATTTATTAAAGGCGAGTTTTATTAACTATCCTTTCTCTGGAAGAGTGCTGCGAGTGTCCAAGTGCCACTTAACAACGTTGATCCAAGGACCCTTCACTTTTCGGGGCCGCTTCCTTTCAACAACTCTTCGTAGTGTTAGTCGAATGTCTCTTCGTTAGAGCGACTGTATTCTTTGCTTTTAAAGTAAATCATTAGATTTATTATATAAAGAGGAGCAAATTCAAAACTAGAGCGGTGAACTATGATCATGAACATAATCGTAGAAAAACCTTTAGATATACGAGTATGTATGTATAGGCACTGTGTCAAAACTGTCAATATAATTCCATTGTGTAGGGATCGCAACTCGTTACTGTCAACAACTTCTATAAAGCACAAGATTTTCTTCTTTGTAGGTACCTAGTTCAAGGTACCTAGAATACAGGCAGGCACCGATACTATTTACGTTGTAGCTTGTACGGATGACGTGACCAGAGAGATATGAAAATGAAAGTTTTACGACGTTGGTGCAATTGGGCCTTAGGAGCATAAAGTGAGGTTATTTAAGAAAATTATTCTACAATACATTACAAAAGGACTTGGAAATGGAACTTTCTCGATTGGCGCGAAACTTTAAAAAAGTTAAATAGAAGTTTTTTAATTATCTAATGCGTCCTGCAGCTCGCTCGCGCAGACAGTGACGGATCATCACTCATTATACTTACCTACTTATAAGATTATCATCTGTTTTTCTCATCAATTATTTAACATATTGGTTTTTTTTTATCGAAGTGGAAATTAGTTAGTTTACTACGGATTTCAACAAAAAATTTTGTAAAGGTGAAAATTAGGATGTTGGAGCTCAGAGCACGTGGTGGCACGCATCATAACTACATAGTATAAAACAAAGTCGCTTGCCGTCTGTCTGTCCCTATGTATGCTTAGATCTTTAAAACTACGCAACAGATTTTGATGCGGTTTTGTTTAATAGATAGAATGATTCAAGAGAAAGGTTTATATGTTTAATACATACATACTATAGTACTGAAAAGCCGAGAAATTCAAAGATCTGTACACCCGTGCGAAGCGGGTCGCTAGTACATTATATAGGGTATTTATTCCGTTCATTGGGTATTGTAAATCGTAAGACAATAAATTAACGGCCATAGTAATCACCGTGAACAAAAGAGTAATGATTCCACAACTGTTCAAACAATTGTAAATAAAATGAAACAGTAATTTGGATATGATAATCGCCAACTGTTAAATTGTTAACCGTTTATATATTAGGTATAAACATGTTCCGTAATACGAGTGAGGATGCTCTCCGCGAATGACTCCTTCCTTTACTAATCTGACGGGGATAGACAGGCGAGACATTATTAAATCTAAGAATGTGTTAAGTTATTTGGATTGGAACAAATAAGGGAAAAATTCAATAATAATAATAAATCTAATATAAAAAAACTAAAATCTATTCCTCGTCATATATTTTCTAGCATAACTATTTTTTTTACAAATCTCTTACAACAAAGAATGTAGAGAAAAACTTAATCTAGAATCATCATTTCTCATAGGTATATCGTCGCCTTAGATGCGGGAATCCATCCACAAAACGCGTTTGGAGTCAAAGCACTGCACACGAATGAAAGTTGACTTATGTACCTACATTTTGGTTCTTTGATTTAAGTATAGGGCATGTTTTTATACGTCTGCTCGTCTACGAGCAGCTGTCTACCTTTGATTGCGCAAAAATAAGATTTTTTTATATTTTTTTTTTCATTTCAGAATGTCAGTGTTTCATGTGATTTTCATCCCTAACAGTGTGTAAATAACACCAAAGTTTAATTTTATTGCAGCGGAAGTTTAGCACTATTTTATTCCCACAAACAAAAAGATGGCCGATAATGAATAATTGTCGTCGTTTAAACTGGGCCGAATGCAGATTGCTGATATTAATTAGGTACTTATTTATCTTTTTTAAATTAAAACAAAATGTGCTATTTAAACCAAGGAAACAAAATTGTGACATTATTTGTGTTTATACAGTGTGAAGGTCGTGTTAATAGATTAACATATATGTTCTATATAATTTCTACTAACGTACAGGTACATACAGATAACGAATTAAAATTTTAAATATTCTAACACTTCATTTAAATAATAGCCACGTACACCATAGATCGTGTAGATTAAATTATTTTAAATGAAAAAAAGGTTTATTTTGTGTTTGTTTTACGATAATCGCTGAAGGTTACATTCACAATAGTAACACAGATTTATTAATTTTAATCAGCATGAGAATGTCTACTGGCAACACAGGATTTAAATAAAAAATAAATATGTGATATTTTTAAGTGGCGGAAAATTTCGGTGCGCGGTTTTGAGTCGGCTGAGCTGTTCTGGGAGGATGAGGGAACGGATGAATGGACCCTCCCCCTCTTGAAGCCTCCGGGCATCCACTCCAGCCGGCCCTCTTGTCTATTGTTTGCGGAGAACTACACAGGCCCGAAGCAATGCGCAGTGTATGCATTTTTGCAGTTTAGTTCACTAGCAGAAATTTTATTATCTCTTTTCCTCATCAGTATAAAACCCGAAACGTAAATACCCACATTGTTTATTGTACGTAAATACCCACATTGTTTATTGTACCATGATAATAAATAATTTTAGAATTATTTTCACATTTAATTAAACCTTTTTAGTTTATCAATTGAAATATTTTTACCTGTTATTTGAAATAATAACGAAACAGACGATACTTATATATACTAATAATAAAGCTGAAGAGTTTGTTTGTTTGAACGCACTAATCTCCGGAGTTACCGGTCCGATTAGAAAAGTGTTCACTAATAGGAAGCTATATATCCCCGAAGGCTATAGGATACTTTATATTCCGGGAACGCAAGTGAAACCGCGGGGAACAGCTAGTTTGTTTTATAAAGCACTACAACTATTCAGCTGTGTTCACACTTGTCCGCGTAAATAAGGCCTTACCTTCATCCATGCATTTTCTCCACTCAGACTTTATCTGTCCTCTGAAAACCCAATGTAACCTAGAAATAGGTATTATTTTATACACAGTAGCAACGAGAGTTTTATATTTTATAGCATGTCTAGACGAGGTGGGTTCAGATTTTTAGGGGCATAAGACAGTGTGGCTGTGGGGCTTAAAGTTCTGCATCAAGATATTTTCAGTTTTTTAAATAACTGTGTTTAAACATTGGTTTTTATAATCTGAGAAATGGTTAGTATAATGTTGATAAAGTTTGCTCTTCATACTATGTTGTAGGTTAATATAGTTATTGTAGAAAAAAATACATTGAGAAAAAAGTTGAGGGTAGAAAAATAATTTGCTGCGAATAACACAAGTGGGGGGAACTACTATATTGAGTGCTGTACTATTTACGGTAGTAAAAAAATGATGGCTGTATTAGTATACAAAAATTGGCATGTGGAAAAAAGTTTTACCTACTTCTATGGTTGTAATATAAAATGACACTCTCAAAACCATAGATTTATTATTTTTCAACATCAAAACATCTTATAAAAGAAAATCAATTGCAAGATCTCTATTTACATGGTAGATCCGTCATTCAACTCATTAAGGTTACAAAAGTAAATTATCTAAGTTTTTTACTTAATGTAATAGTAGTTTATGATACTGTTGCATAATAGGGGTTATTAAATACGAGTGTGGGTTTAAGTACCGAGCCGTAGGCGAGGTTCTTAATAGTTTTTAATACCTAATTATGTGCAGTATCATACAGTACTTTATCTAAACTCATATAAGTAATGTAATTTAAAGGTAAAAAATCGATAATATTTTGTCATAGGTTTTCATGACTTACGGGTATCGATTATTCGTCATTTCCACTGCCGCCTCCACAATTTCAGATCCAAGTTTATTTCACCATAGTATCGCTGCTATTTTTCTATAATTTTTGGCCAAAATAAAATATGTATGCAAATAATTATTTTATTGAATAAACAAACGTTTATCATCGCATTATGGGGCGCCCAAATCCGTGTGGGAAAAAACTCCTAAGTTGAGATCTCTACCGCATACGCGACCACAGACAAAGTAAATTTGCATCTAAAATTATAATTGTTTAGCCCTGATGTCTGGCCACTTAGAATGTTTTTTTCTTTATTATTTCGTTTGACAAGTTGACTGACAGTAATTGAAGTATTAAAACCCAAAAAACATTATGAGTGGCCAGACATGTCCAAATACTTGTACTTTAATAGAAAAAAAGTTATTTTATAGCATTATCTTGGGAAGAAAACTGTACTATATAATATATTTTTTTAATTTCATTAGAGACGAGTGTGCATAAAGTGGGTCATTAAAGTACTGTTTTTGATTTCATAATTAGAACTTTACGATATGAGAGTAGATAAAAGTATTATTCAAGTTGCCAGCGTTAAAAAGTTGGTCTAGACTGGGGCATTGTTTAAAAGAACATTCTCACTTCACGGCCAGGTCTATAGCTAGAGAGCTCGCACTTTATGCGACTGTTAAGTACAAAGACATGACACACACTACAGTATGCACATATATAAAATACCATAATACATAATCTATCTATACAAATAAATAAAATTGAACTATCTGTCTGTAATGTCAAAATAACAGTTGCAGCTGCAGTAAGCCTACATATTATGGTACCCACTTAAATACCAATTTTAATTCTATTTGTCTGTTTTCGAAAAGGTGGAACCGATTTTGACGGAACTTTCATTGGCAGATAGGATAGAATTGACAGATACTTTATGTGAAGGATGAACCTTCGGAGGGAGCGCGAAATTCAAATTTTATCACGTTTTTTGCAAATTGCAGCTCAGTTATAGGTCGTAAGTTATCAACATGTTATTTGCGAGAAGAGGAATATGTTGATGATTTCTTTTGTTATTAATTAGTAAATATACTACCATTCTTCTCGCAAATAACATGTTGATAACTTACGACCTATAACTGAGCAGCAATTTGCAAAAAACGTGATAAAATTTGAATTTCGCGCTCCAACCGACGCCTCCACCTTAAAAGAAGTAACTTACTTTTATTTTAGAAATAAATTAGGGTATTTACATATATTAAATATGTTCAGATAAGTACCTACCGACTTATCTATGTATACCTACTAATAATAAAGCTGAAGAGTTTGTTTGTTTGAACGCGCTAATCTCCGGAGTTACTGGTCCGATTTGAAAATTTATTTCACAAGGTTATAGGCTACTTTTTATCTCGGGAACGCGAGTGTAGCTGCGGGGAAAAGCTAGTTAATAATAAAACGTTGTTATATAGTACAAACCACAATATAATTATCGATAAAGCTGCTATAATGTGTGATGGTTTTACCTGAAAATAAAAAAAGGTATTTAAATAACAGGAAAATACAATTTAATTAATGCTTGTCGCAAAAATGGTCTCGAGTAGGTACCAATCTATTGAATTACTTCTATTCTCCGATATCATATATACATACTATATACTAATAATAAAGCTGAAGAGTTTGTTTGTGTTTGTTTGAACGCGCTAATCTCTGGTGTTACTGGTCCGATTCGAAAAATTCTTTCACTTATATATAGTCTATTCGTTACAAACAAAAATACAAATCTTTTCTCATCATAATATTAGTGTAGATAAAGATAAGCGAATCAAATCGATTATAGTTTATATGAAAAACTATCATTAAACTGTGCGTGCTAGGCCGATGACCTTATACGTAAATGATTGAATAGGTGAATGACTCCATCCCTTACCTACTGAACTGACGGAGACAAGCGAGACAGGATAGGTGCAATTTTAGTAAAAAAAAGACGGCTCTATGTTATTAAAAAAAACTAAGCCTTTTTTAAGAAAAGTAAAAAACCTATTCACTTTCTATTGGATTTCAAGATATTTGGGCCATCCGCCCAAATAAGAGAAATATTCATTCTAGTTTTAAAAAGGGACATATTCACAATTTTTTTCTGACGTTACTAACGAAAAATTCCAATCTTCACGCATATTCTCAAATTTAACATATATTTTTTACAAATCTCTTGCAACAAAGAATGCAGAGAAAAACTTAATCTAGAATCATCATTTCTCAGATACCGTCGCCTTAATATAAGTAATACCAAATATTTTACGTTACGGCCTACATAATTAATTGCCTACGTGATATGAATTACATATGAATATTTTATGAGTTTATTTCTTGGTAAGCAATAAAAAAGAGTGTTGTAAGTATTTGTTATTATATCAAAGTGACTTAATGTAAACATAGTTTATTATAAGTGGTAGTCCAATAAATTTAATTCTAATTGGGACATTAAATGTTGGAGTATCAGCAATAAGGCATGTGAAACAAAACATTTGCAAATATTCGTACAGCCTCGACACTGTTTGGTGCGCGACGAAACTTTTTTGAAGGACTAAAGTTGGTAGAATCTAATGGCTGCATCAACCTTACCGGACAAATCTGAGGGCGAATGGGGTATGAATCTTGGCTCAGAGCGTTACCGGGGGAGGACTTAGTACGAATTACGACTATTTGGCGGTCAGATCACTAATGGCAGCTCGGGCCGCTTGAACGGGACGAGACTACGCGACTAAGTGAATGCAGGGTAATTACCATGCGCGGGCAACGACTCGAACACCTATATCTTAGATAGTAAGTGTCACTATGTTCTCAAAATCTTTGGTATCAAAATAATTTCCCATTTCCTCTAAACTAAACAATATAAAAATATTGTATCCGTTTTGTTCCGACATTAAAGTAATTCCCCTGAATAAAAATCCCTCTCCGTTGAATAACAACAGACCAAAATGAGAGTGGGCTATATCTTTGATAAATGTAAGGGACACATATTTCGGA
Organism: Tethea ocularis; assembly: GCA_963555595.1. Classification (NCBI taxonomy): domain Eukaryota; kingdom Metazoa; phylum Arthropoda; class Insecta; order Lepidoptera; family Drepanidae; genus Tethea; species Tethea ocularis. Next base: position 3,088,103 of record OY741970.1, on the reverse strand, counting down.
GAGCTACGATAATTTCCTTCTATTTTTACATAATTTATGCTGCCGCCTATCTTTCCTTTATATGCCCTTTTTAGATGTTTGGCCTGTATTTCTTGATAATGGGAATATATATAATAAATGTCTATATAGGCGATAAAATAAATAGCGAAGAATACCTACTAACTATTACTTGTTTATAGTTATACTATAGGTAGCCACTACTTATCACCAAAATCTAGCAAGTTATGAATTAGACGTGCTATGCTAGACGTGCAGCCAGCACAGGGGTTAAAACATGGACCGCTAAATTACAACGGTTGACATCCAATTTCGATTCAGTTGTAATCGTGGTTGCCCTTGGTAACCGAAACAATTCTAATCCAACATGAATACGAAAACGTGCAAACGTCTTCATTCAGCTGCGATCCAATTGTAATCTAATCAAAATTAATTAATGGAATTGGCCCCCTGTACCAAATAAAATTGTACGGATAATATATTAAAATTACTTAGAAGCGGTCTTAGAACATTAATTCACAACATAACCTAAATAATACAATTCCTACCAATTTTTAACTATACCTACTCATTTAAAATGAAATCATGCCAAAAGAATCTGAGAGTGAGCGTCGAGTCAGCGGCCATTTAATTTCCCTTAATGAAGAGAACGGACAAGAATAATGGTAATGTCGTGACGTTTAAACCCATGTTTTGAGGTGGAGAGGGGTTAATGGGGATGGGGACTCTGGGGATTATTGCGCCTTTTAAGTGGTGAAGTTGTTCAAATTAAAAAACGTTAATCCAATTCATTTTAAAGACAATTGTCAGTTGAGTAGCAGATGACAGACATGTTTAAAATTAATGTTAAAATGAATGAAATGTTTGTAAGGACGACGACAATTCAAGGTAAACACTGTGGCATCTTATGCGGTTGTAATAGGAGCTATTTTGCAAAAAAAAGGTACAGTCTGATCTGTAGCCGTGTGTACAGACAGCGTAAAAATAGTTGATCACTTTATGCAATTCATACGTTTTCATTTAAATTGTCAAGAGAATATCATTTAATTAACATGAAAGGGATCACCTTCTTTCGAGGGTAACTGCACGCAAATATGACACCTTAAGGCTGGACATGAGTCATATCGCAAAAATACGCTGTGTTTAAACAATTATTTTGACGAATCCTTAAGTCTATTTGACCTACAAAAAATATATGTTGCACGCTGGCGTTGATAATGACAAAACTTAAGCATACTAGAACAAAATAGAGAAACAAAGATCAAAAAAGAATATTTCCATAATGCAATAATAGGAAATGACCGTAAAAGCGTTTCAAGGAACATTGTGGGTGAAAATTTAAAATGCAAAAGAGCATTTTTATATCTAATTTAGGTACTTGTACATCTTGCAATAACGTGTGCTAGAAAATATACTTCTTTTCCATTCCATATAGTCCGCTTTGTGACTCGCCTTCCAGTTCTTTACGTTTTGCTCCAAATACGTGGCGAAATTGCAAAAAGTAAAAAAAGATACTGTTCATGGAAAGTTGAATATCGTACCTACATATTTTTTTATTTTCATCCACATACAGATATTACAAGGCAGTCAAAACATAATAACGCTATAAAGGGCAATTTATGCAATCATATGTGTGTTTATTTTTCAAACATCACCAAGTCGCCAACGTTTGCCTCAGCTGCCAAGGTACCCAGGGGGTTGCCAATATGTTGGTGACCTTAACCAACAAGACGGTTGTTGAAGGCATAGCAAATTGTTCATGATAACAATAACCCATTATATTATGAAATAATAAAACGTGTTTTACTATTGTATTGTTAGGTATGGCAACACTGAAAAGCAACGACAAACGAAAGATAAAGCAACTTGTGCACATGACATTAGTTATTATGCTCAAGGTGCTCCTTATAAATATATAAATTAAATATAAGAAGCCTTTTGTGTGTCATATGAATATTTGCAAGTAAGATGAACACAATAGGCTATTCTATGATTTTTTTTAATTTATTCTGTCCATCCGAAACTTGGCGGTCGGCATTTTTGGTCATAATGATGATAAAAGGTGATACAGATGATAAAAGTAGTTTTTTTTTAATGGCAATCGTAAAAGTTGGATTGAATATACAAATCGTATAATTATTCTGATGTGTGTATATTTATTTTGAAACTTAAAACGTTTTACTTTAGGGACCTCTGTATAAGGTGGCTTGAATTTATATGGAGTTCATTTATTATATTTGTAAACTAGCTTTTGCCCGCGACTTCGTCCGCGTTTTCGTCGTTTTTCGTAAAAAAGTAGCATATGTCTTTCCTCAGGGTTCAGTGGTTTTGATGTGACAGACAGATTAACTTGTCAATCCACATTACTGTTAAAAAATATCGCAATAAGGAACCGCAGAATATTATTATTAATAGCTGTGCCCCGAGACCATCAGCGTGTAACTCCTTGTATGTTATTATGTTAATGTATTGGTAATATTGTTTAGATCACTTTCACACGAGGCTTAAGTACATATAGAATGAAAATACGGCACGTGAACATAAAGATTTCTAGAACTGCTAACCCGGGAAAGAGCGACATATAATGACCATGTGAAAAACGTAAGAGTAAACAAAAATAATCAGAATGCTCCGAACTGCTAAGCTATCAGGAGTTACACGTGTTATTGTGAGTCAACCATAAAAGATAGACATATGATGTTGCGGGATATTTTTTAGACAATTTTATGTAGAATATTTCCGTCATACATGATTTCTATGTAACTTTAACCATTAAGGCACACGCGACGGAAGCTTAAAAAATGGAGTAACTTCTCCCGTTTTCCCAACATTTCCCTTCACTACTCTGCTCCTATTGATTGTAGCGTGATGAAAAGTATACTATAACCTGCCCAGGAGTATGAAGAATAATTGTACCAAGTTTCGTTAAAATCCGTCGAGTAGTTTTTGTTTCTATAAGGAACATACAGATAGACAGACAGACAAAAATTTTACTGATTGCATTTTTGGCATCAGTATCGATCACTAATCACCCTCTGATAGTTATTTTGAAAATATATTTCATGTACAGAATTGGCCTCTCTACAGATTTATTATAAGTATAGATTGTACCATTAAAATTGTACCCTTAAATTAATAAAATCTAGAAATAGGTACCTATAATCCTATGAATTCTCAGAACAACAGTAAAAACGAGGACGCTTATTCTTCTAAGAAATCATTATTTATTTAAATAATATCTCTTTCTGTGTAATCTTATTCCTACAGTGTTCTAAGAGAACCCGTGGGTGCGGTTTTCATTTGGCGGTTTTCTCAGCGAATTAAGCAACGTTACTATGAGATTTGCATAAAAATGTTCGCATAAATGAAATTAGGTCCTCGCTGGCGGAGAAGTGTTACGTAATATGCATGTCAAGTAAGAAAAAAGTATTCCCTACTTATGTATGCCACGTATAAAAAATACATTAATAAAATATTCAGTTTTATTAATCTGCAAAATATGTCGCATTGATACGGGTGTTGGATATTTTAGTCATAGACTTAACCCCCTTATTGCTTAGGTATCTAATATAGGTACCTAACGGTTATTTACTATAATATATTGTAAGTTACATTACATTCCAATGAAATATTGACATTATGAAAGAACGGTCATACACTTATCTGTCTTTTTACCTCTTGAATTGATTCTCTATATTATAAGTTGCTGTTATAGCTACAACTTGACCTAAATGTAGGTACTAAATAGTGGGTAATACCTAAACTCTAATCATGAGTGTCTGAGTATGGACCTAATAAGGTTGGCGATCGCAGTATGGTGTTATAGTTCTCAGAGATACGCTGCTGCCCGTACTTTAGTACCTTACATAATTCAAATCTACGCGATACGTAAGAACGTGATCCGAATCGTAAGATGAACGATATTTTGTATTTTATTGTTTTTATATTCACATATAAGTAGCTGTAATTATTTTGTGAGTGACGTGAGTAATGTAATTTATTTATGACAAAACAGAATTCACTTGGAAAGGAACATGCAATATGTTTCAATTATAATGTTGGTACCTACTTACAATGTTGGTAAGCCACATGGTTGTCTACAGTAGCCCGCGACTGGGAACAAGCCCAACTGTCTAAACTGACAACCCAGGAGGCCAGGACAGACCATCCTGGCGCATCAGAACGAGGAGAGCCGACCCCAAATAATGGGATGAGGCATGGGGGAAGAAGAAGAAGATAATGTTGGTACCAGATAATTACCATAATCAGCTTTATCGCGTTCTACAGTAAACCAATAAATAAATGAAGCAACAGATACCCGGGACGGCACGCCGCGGCATGTGCTAGTTGTACCGGGTATGTTGTAGGCGATGACGACAGCTTGAGTTGTAAGTGTCGCTTCTTTACGTAGAATACTAACCGTATTCTTTGCAAGCCAATTCATAGTTTGACTCTAAGTATTTATTTTAATTATGAGAGTTATGAGATAAACAGATTACCTACTCAAACTCATGATATAAACTTTATTATACAACTAACTGCTGCGCTTTCACCCTTGTCCTGCCGGGACAAAAAGTAGCCTATCCTTCTCCATATCTAGGCTATATGCGTGATGCTGCTTCAGCGGTCTAAGGGTGAAAAGGGAACAAACAAACTCACTTTACAGTTCGGTAACGAATGTGAATGTACTTGCGCAGAGCAACGGCAAGGCTCTTGCATTATTGTGTTTTTTTCCTTATTTTATATCTTCCGTACTTAATACATTCATTGTATTGTAATGTGTAATAAATACCTTATATGCGACATTACCATTACAATCCGCAAAGAATTTGCTTCACAGTGCGGCCGCACTTCAATGGTCAACATTTTAGAAACGGCTTTTCAATCTTTCAAGAAAAGTTTCAATATTTTCTTAGGCATAATGTAGTTCTTAGGCATATGTAATTTATTTTATTTACTCCTACGTAGGTATACCTACCTACTTACATATTATAATCATAGATAATCAGAAATATTTTCACATCAAATATAAATTCGCAGCAGAGTTGCTAACTTTAAATTACGCATAAAAACCCGTTAAATTCGCTTTTACAACCGTCATAAAAGCGAATGATCTCGATCTCATTACCCTGCCGAAGCAATGAGGTATACTGGAGGTAGTCTATTTTAATTCTATTACCTCCAAATGTTCGGAGGTACTTAATTCCTTCGGAATGTACGCCTAAAGTGCGTACGGAATTAGCGGGTGTACGTACAAGGTAAATTATTTGATGGTAATGAATTGTTTGTAAGCTTTACGACGAACGGTGCGTATTCCGGAGGTAACATTGATTGTGTTTTGGTAAGTTGGCTTATAGTATTGCTTAGAACAGGATGGTTAATTACGGGCTCAAACTGGTTGTCATTGTGACAGTTTGATCCCCGCCCCGCCGCGCGGCGAGAGGTGGAACACCACAGGGTTTTAGTCGATAAGATTCTCTGACATAACCCGGTTGCTCCCCCCGGAGCAGCCGGGTATCCTTCCATGAGGATCTTCCTGGGTCAACAAAAAATAAAATAAAAAAACTAAATGGTAGTATTCCCCTCACATACACACCACTCTCCTCACGTAGACCATAAACACTCCCCTCACATACACACTCCTCTCCTCACATAGACCATAAACACTCCCCTTACTTACACTAACCATTCCTGCTTATGGACTTAGTCTAAATCTGTCTGTTGCTAACCTCAGTATTATTCCTGAAGTGTCATTTATTTATACATGCATTGAATTATCAACACACTATCCACTGGCGTAGCTACCGGAGGGCTAGGCGGGGCAGTGCCCCGGGGCCCCCGTGCTCGGGGAGGCCCCCAAATCCTCTTAATTTTTTTTTATTGATTAGCTAACCTCTTATTGAACTAGTGAAAATTTTCGCACCTTCGGAATCTGAATAAAATAGGTTGAAACAATACTATAATCAAGGCAACTCATTTAAAAAATTACAGATAAATTCCCGACAAGTTTTAAATTCTATTTACACCCCAGGGGGGGGCCAGTTTTATTTTGCCCCAGGGCCCTTTGTCACCTAGCTACGCCACTGACACTATCTTTGCATACATGCAATAAACATGGAAACATTAAATTAACCTTGTCTTTTGTTTATACCTACTTTAATTTGTTAAATATTGTTATTTATATCGCTGTAGGTTATCTGAATAAATTAAATGAAGTGATTTTAATGTCAAAGATCATCACAATGTTTGAAAAAAATATATGTAATTTTTAAGAAATACTTAAATAAATCTCAATCTAATCTAAATCTGCGAAGTAAGGTTACTCGGTTTTGCTCTCACCATAAATAGCTGCGCATGCGACTTCACGGGTATTTCCCAGCCTAAAATTGATCGTGGTACCTACTTACGTTCTTTATTTTGTTTTCCTTTACGATTGTAGATAGACAAACGCCTGCATTTTATATGAATAACTCTATTACATAATTATTTATGCTAACACAAGGTCGTTATAATATTCTGTCTAACGTTTATTACAGAATAAATCGCTCTGTTGTTGGAGGAGTGTGCGTCATTGTAGTGGATTAACAATACGAGTTAGGTAGAAAGGCCTCTTACTATGGTTCAAAGGGGCCACAATAGGGATGAAAAGTAAAAAAAAACTATTTTCTTTAGTTCCGAAAACAAAAAATAATGCGTTAAAATTTTGTGTCACGTTACGTCACGTCTTAGTACACTTTTTACAAAGAGTTGACGTCACAAGCCCCCCAATCCTGAACTTTGATGCGCCCAATCTTTGTAATTTTATTTTATTGATTTGATAAAATAAAAAATATGTATCCAATATTTTCTGATTGCCTAACTGAGGGACTTAACAGAATTAATTCTTTTTTATCCAGTCATCATCCCTATTATAAATTATGTTTTCACTTTTATAAAATACCATAATCTATACTATTTCAGGATGCTTTATTTTGACATTTTAATCATTTATTTTATTAAATAGAGTAAAAAAAACATTGCTGACTTTCTTGCAGTCTTCTCAATTTATTCAAAGAATACTAACCATTACTAAAAGGGACATTCACACCCTCCCGCGAATGTATCGCGCGATCTACCATTATCGCCCGCAACGTAATAGCTGTAGTATATTCTTTTTTTTTTATATAACAGTCGACAAACAAGCATACGGCCCCGTTGGTAGCGGTTAACGTAGCCTATGGACGCTGGCGACACCCGCGACACAGAACTAGGTACTAATCCACGCCCCAGGCACCATTCGCACGTTGTCGACCCTTCCCCCCTATGAAATCTGGCAACCTTACTCACGCGCAACATAAAGTTGTTTGGCTGAGGTTGAGATATTCTGTAAGCTTGATGTAAATACCTAACCTATCTACTTACATCAATAAATAAATAAAAACGCTATGCTCTACTCTGCCTCTCCCTCGATTAGTTTCCAATGGAAACTTATTGCAACAAAGTCACGTAATATACCGACCGATACTCCATAGAGCTGTCGTACATCACACGGAATAAATAAACTCTGAGCGAATGTGGCAACACCAGTTCGAATACCAATAACTCGTGTACGTGAAGGAGTATCTACAGTCACAGTGGCGAATTGCCGAATATTTGTCTCCTTCGATTCTCCTACGCACGAAAACTATAGGTACTATAGGTACTTACTCAATATGATGGTTACATGCATAGGTATAGGCGTCTTTCGTCGATAACACGCTTTATCTTTGAAAACAAAAGTAATGCAAAATAATGTGAATGTCGGCTAATGTCATGGATGGAGGTGAAGATTAATTGTTATTATTTTCTTTAGGTTATCTGTATTTCGAGCTAGCATTCAGTCTTTGGGGTTTACCGTTGATTCACAGTTATTTTACTTAGAAACCTAAAATGTTGCGTAAAATATATCTTTATGATACCTACCTACAGACATAGAATTAAGAAAGAAAAATAAAGGAGTCACAGAACTCCCAGATTAAACCGAGGGGCGGAGAACTAGTCGTTAACAAAGTAACTTGATACGATAATCTTTAAATAGTACCCAAGAATCTATCCTAAACAATGCATGCGGCAGTGTAAGTACTCCCGACATCAAATGCGATGCCACACTGTAAGGAGAATATAGTTACACTGTGGCAACACGTCGCCAAACCAACAATACCAACATACAATATAAATTTAAAAAATACAGAAACCCCCGACACACAAAACCTCAAAAATGAAAACGGCTGAACAGATTATCTTGAAACATATAACACCCTCGATTAAGACACCTTTCAAACGAAAACAACTTAATCAAAATGATGCCACAGACATTAACACTACAAACTTATAACACCCCTCTTTTCAGTAGTTTTAAAAATAGTATTTCTTATGGTATGAGTTTGCTGCACAAACGATATTCAACCTTAAATAGGTCCAAATTAAAGTTCACGACTGTATGTACGCGACTGTAATGAGATCTAAAGTGTAGAGATACCACGGGGGTAACATCCGAGGAGTAATGCAATTATGTGGTGAACTGCTAATATGGCTGTTACGTATTGCGACTGAAGAACATAGGTGGAGAATTAGAACCCTGGAATAACGCATAGATTTTTTTTCCCCAGGAAAGTATAAGAACCCTCGGGAACACGGGTTATACCGCGAGTTCCGAAGCTAGTTAAAAGCTAAGAATAGCGGACACAATAAAAAAGGGAACCTCATTTTTTTTAAGTCGGTTAAAAATTAATTAGACAGATTCTCACAGACAGTGCTCAGTGCCTTAAAGGTCTATAACCAAAGTCAGAAAATTATCAAGTCGTAAATAATAAAAAATAGGTATTATTCATATTTATTGCATCAATAATAGTTTTATTGAAGTAATTCCAACGATTAATAAGATAAAGATGGCATAAACAACGGTTCTGTATGCACTTTGGTTTAATGCTATTCTTATTTAGATATACAAGACAAATACACTATTATATAGATAATTCATAATACGGATATTTTTTACCCGGCTGAGAGCCCTCTGCGCTCGCCGATTTGTCCGGTAAGGTTGTTGCAGCCATCAGAGGCTAACAACTTTAGTACTTTTAAAAAAACGGATATTATTTATCAATAGGTACGTCATGTCATACATCGCCCCACTAGAAGTAGGTATTAAATATTTTTTTTTTATTTCGTCATAAAGCACCTAGCTACAATATTGACGGGTGCTCTAAAAGGAATACATTTGGTGCTCTTAGCGCCGGTGCTCTAAAAATTGGTGAGCATAGTGGAATGCCTCTCATAAAATATATCTGTATCTAGTAATATTATTATCTAAAAAAACTGCCATTTTCGTTTCACAAACAGATACTGCGATAGTTCGATCATCGTTATCAAATTATAGAATTGCAGCAAACACTGACGAGACGTATCGTGTATCGTTTTTCATAGTAGTATGGTGGGTGTGGTGTACGTGGGCGATAAATAAATAAATTACCGATATTACCATTGTGTTTCGCCAATGTTTTTATTAGTTGGGTTAAAAACATTAAAATAATTTTTCATTCACATAGTTTATATAATAATATGTGATACTAGAATAAAGGATATTGTGTATGCCATGTTTACAGTGATTCAGCTGAGGGAGAAGAAGAGCTAAGCAACATCGGAAACCGATGATTCGTCAAATTTCTTAAAATATGACTTTGAAGCGGTATCATTTGTAGAAAATTACAAATTGGCGCTGGGGAACGAGGTATCTTCATGAATAATAAAATAAAAGACAAAGGAAAACATTTTTAAGTATTCTTTAAGCCTTCAAATTGCCTTTTTTTATTGCATTTTTTTATATTTGAAGAACTTAAGTATAATTAACAGCGTTTTGAAGAAAATATATTTTTATTATTTCCATAAGTATCAAAAATGTTATTAATTAATTAACAATGAAAATAAAAAATTAAGGTTTGCTTCCACCGCCCGAACTAGTGATTTTGCATTTTGCTGATAAATTATTTAATTTAATGAAATCTAAAACAAAAGGCGATTTTCAATTTTAACCCGTATCCTTTTTCACATTTTATTTTCCAACAGTAAGAATCTTGAAATTGGAAACTGCCAATCAACGCATACCATTCGGATGGCTTCCAATCGAATTACATTCCGAATTCCTTCGGCGGAATACCTACACTGAAATCTGTCATGAGCACAGCACTCAGTATTTAGTAGGCAGGTACATATACTATATACTTTACCTGTATGTAGATACGAGTACATATATAAACGATATTTTTGTGTTTACCCAGAGAACAAAATTCGATTCATATTTCCCTGTTGATGTAAGGTTTAGAAAAGTAGCTTTTGTTTCTGATGTGGTTTAAAAAAATACGCTTTTAGACCTATGTTAGTATGAACAGTTTGGCAGTTTAATATCCGATTTATTGATTCATAGATTATCAATATGACGTATCATCCTTACTACCCTTATGTATGTGAAAGTCTGTTTGTTAGTTGGTCTTTTTATTTATTTTATTATGTTTATCCAATAATTCAAACATACTATATACTTATTGTAAGCGCATGATACAGTTCACAATGTATCGACAGTTTACAATCTCGCCAGACAGATCATAAACTAACAAAATCACGTGCGCAATGGATGTTTCATACACGTTACGAACAAGTACTTATGACGGACGTGATAATTCACTTATATACCTAACTATAATAACTATTTTAAGAAGAGACCTAGACTTCCTTTTTTTGAGATATGGCAACCAAATCTTTTTCATTTTTATGTGTAAATCTCGTAAGAACTTGTATTTTGGGTAATAATCCAACCATCGGTAGGTAACATATGAAACCATCGTAAAGAAAAGTCGCCAAAAAAGCCGCCTCCGCCCCATACGCTAGCGAAACCTATAAAAAAATATATAAAACTGACGAAAGGCTATTTCTCTACTGCACTAATATAACAAAATTAAAAAAAAACTGCCTTTGAAAATGCATGCAATTTTTTGTCGCTCGCCTGTCGTAATAAAATATCGGGTATCTATCGAAAGCCCTATGTAAAATTAAGAACGATTGCCTTACACATTATCCGGTCCTAATTATCGGATATCCGATAATCAGGTGTGTGTTATCCTTTATTGGGTACTTTAACAAGGTGATTATACTCTTCGATGTAGGCTAACAAATGATGTTAACAATCTGTAGTTTACAATTGGAAACCATAAAGATAAAATATCTTTATTTGCTCAACATTATTGTGTTCTACATTATAAAATGTCAGGATCAGCATAAAACTGACTGACATAATGAATACAGCTAAAACCGCAGGGTATAGAAACAATAATAATTTGTCTTATTACATAAGGTGGTATGTCTTGTAAAAGTCAGCGGATATATCTATATCTTCTACACTAATACTAAAGCTGAAGAGTTTGTTTGTTTGAAAGCGCTAATCTCCGGGTAACAAATAGAGTATTTAAACTATTGTATATTTTGTAGGTACTTTTTCAAACATACAGAAAATATAGTAAAGTTCTTTAAAATTACTCTCGCGGAAATATTTTCTCAAGTGTTGTGGAAAAACAACACTAACTTCAAACTCAGGCGGCGGGATACATTTTATTTTTCTCTCATAGATCGTGGCCCGTAAATTATGTGACTTTTAACTTGAAAATATACTTCATGAACAAAACTGAGCAAAATCTCGACAAAATAATAGAGGATTTATTTTTGCTAGATGGCAAAACTGATGTCAATAATTAATTTTTGATTTTTTTAGGGTTCCGTACGAATGAAACACTATTAGGTACTCTATCTCCGCTGTCAGTCCGTCCGTTCATTTGTGTTAGCAGGTTTTAGGTATCTCATGAACCGTGTCCGTACCTAATAAGCAGTAAACATTTTCACAGAATGTGTTGCTGTACTTGCTGTTGCCGCTATAATAACAAATGAAATAAAACAAATAAAAATTAAAGGTAGTCGACGTTTTTTGCTCGACCTTAACAATCACTATATCTCATGAACCGTATTAGGTAGACAGTAGAAATTTTCCGCTATAACAACAAATAATGAAAACAAAATCATTTACGATGGTACGGAACCCTTCGTGTACTCTCACTTGAATAGCAAATCCTTACTAATAAATATCTAAAACTAATATTTACTTACAAGATAACAAAACAATTTATAACAACTTCTTTTTGACGCGATAGCGATTATCAAGTACCTAGCTGTCGAAAACGAGATGCTTATCTATATTCGGTTGTAAAATATTGACTTAGGCGAGTGATTTGTTGACAATGCGTAGATAACAAAATTGATACACATCAATCGAATTTCGGAAATTGGATTGATTGTCTAGGGGTGGGACATCAAAGTAATTAACCGATTATTTAATATTTAGTTTGTTTATTGTGAAAGTATAATTTCTATTAAAAATATCTAATACATTTATATACACTATTAGTTGAATCAGGACATACCTAATTAAACATTAGCATTCCGCCCCGCGATCCCCTGTTTTACCTTCAAGGGCGTGACTTTCCAAAAAATCTTTCTTAGCTAGATAATAGCTATCTGTATGCCAAATTTCAGCCCGATAAGTACAGTGGTTTCAGCTGTTGGTTGATAAATCAATTAGTTAGTCTCGCATTCCTTGTACACACGGCCACAGATCAAGCTACACATTTTTGTTGCAAAATAGCGCCTATTACAACCGCATAAGGTGCCGCAGTGTGTAGTTTGATCTGTGGCCGTGTGTAAATATATGTCACCGAATCATTATGAGCGCCGTTATTTTGAGATCTAATTTTTCGAAAATAAAATACAGCCCCTACGTAGAGGTAGGAGACCAACCAACGTAGCATTTCCACACATGCAAAAGAATCGATTATTCTCATCACGTACAAAACTTACATGCTCTGCCTCAAGCAAGGAATATTCAATTCAACTTCTTTCTTACATTACACCCTGGTACTTTTGTCGAAGATATCGATAAAAATATCGAATACCTTTTTGCCTTGCATTGCATATTACACGACTACTGAAAACATTACACAAAAGGAGTGTAATGTTTTCAAGGTTCATGTATGTGATTTTTTTATTCCATCCACCATTACTTTAAAATGCCTAAACAAAGGATGTATGGTATGGGATATCGTTATAATCCTTACATCATCCCGAATGACACTGGTTATAATTATGTAAAAGGCAGTTGTGATTTTAAATTTTTTAATTGTGTTTTGATTCAATGATTCATAGGTCTCGACCGAGCTTTGCTCGTTTTTTTTTTAAAAAACCTAGCAGGATCGATTTATCTCCCCCGAAACCCTACTAAATTTCATGAAAATCGTTGGAGCCGTTTCCGAGATCCAGATCGTTTAAATGTATTCGATTATTATGCGGTTTTTTGCAAATCAAGCACAAGTATTGGTTTAATATCAGGCGATAACAATATACCTACATAATCGAACAATAAAAACACATTTCAGTGAGTAGGTATGATAAGCCATTATCTATGGTCAAGTGCTTCACAGATAATCTTATGAGCGCTTGAGTCACAGATTATTTAATAGTTACTTAGCTTGAGTGGTCCTTGAATAGGGTGTGTGTACCTATACATGTTAAAATCAATCACGAAATACGAAAGATACATAGACTTACTATAACCATTCTAAACTATTCATTTGACAGCAATAGGGTAGTTGACTGACACATCAAATCAGCTACTTTTTAATAAGTGTCAAAACGATAGTTTATAAGGAATTTTGTATGAAATATTACATTATGACGTCATAGTTTCACAGCATCAAATCATCTACTCTTAGTGGTTCCACTGGTAATTAAAAATCATAAAAAGCATTAAATGTACAACATATTTGATATTTCCACGTGTTTTTAGATGTTTTATGCATTGGTTAGTGTTTGGTCATTTATTTTTGACAGTGTCAACTACCCTATTAGACAGAAATCAGAAATGATAAAATTCATAGGCGAACCAAAGTACCCGACAAAGCCCGAAGAATTGCCAAACTTAAGTTGCAGTGGTCGGGGCACATCGCTCGTAGAACCGACGGCCGCTGGGGCAGAAGGGTTCTCGAGGGGCGACCACGCAGCCTTAGGTACCTATCACCGCGTCTTGAGTTAAATTCCCATCCAAGTCAAACATTTATATACATGAACCTGTTTGTCCTGAGGCTGGGTTTAATATGTATTTAAAAAAAATGGTAGTTATTAGTAGGGATGCTTATTTTAGGTTCAGAAACGGTTAGATATCCCAGGATATTTTATTTATCCACCCACATTATAAGAGTTGCGGAAAGCACTCTGATGCGTCAATAAACATTATAACGCGATAACAATAAGTAATCGAACAATAATAACAACAACTTCCGCGTGTAGGGATGATACCTAATATAATTACCTAAAGGGGGCGGTCTCTATGGAATTGTTTATTCAATTTCGCGGCGAGCACACAGCTCATATTGTTGTAAACTTTATACCATCTATAAGGTAGTTCAAACAGTAAAACTTTTCATAAATTCACTACCTAATATTTTAGTTTTCATTTTGCATGTCAGACCGAGTTTTAACAAACTATCGATACAATATCGATTGTTATGTATTACGGTTTCGAATAGTTTCGATGACGTTACGTGACCATGAAGCTATCGACAAAACTGTTGAACAACTAAAACTCTATCTTATAATCGTATCTGCCTTTTTGGAACTTAGATAAAATGTAGTATTTAATCCTGAAGATGCGTTGACACGACTGACTGAAAAAAAGTAATATTTTCAGGATGTATATGTATATTTTCTATGATTGCAAGCTTCTTAATTCCAACATAACTTCTGTCTTTCATTTTTCAAATGTCTGAGCCGATTTAGAAGCGTATTATTAGAATCACCGATGTTAGAATCTAAATTTAGTTCACATTTATAACGGCTGTCGTTTTTTTACCAGAATGCGACGAAGCCAAAAACAGAGGGTTATGTGTTTAATAACCTGTAGGTATGTATGACCCTTGTAACTGCTAAACGACAGAACCGATTTTGATTATAGAATGTCGTTAGATTCGTGCATTGCGTGAGAGAAAAAAATGTGTTCAAAATAATTATTTTCCATCGAGTGGGGTATCAAAATGAGGGATTTTAAAAGGCGATTTCAAAATTATACCTAAGTATATTTATTGGAATGAGACATGATAAAAAAACGAAGTAACCTAACTTTTTGCACCTAACCTAACATATGCAGCCGCATATTTTTTAATAAGTAGCTTTTTTGTATTACCTTGTAACGGCGTGGCACCAAATGATTTCAGTTAACACCTGTGCCCGACAACCAATGTGAATCAGAGGCACATGAGGCGAACAGGCGCCGCATATCAATAGTTTGAAAGGACACGTGTGACCTCATCCAGCGGAAATAGAGCTCAATGAGACATTTCTCATTACAATTAAACAATAGTATGTAGATGTGGAACTGCACAGGTGTTGAATTTTAACATAACTCCATCCGTTTAGGCTCTATGCTAACAATCGGCATGCAGATAACTAAAAAAAAACCTGATTTTTTAAAGAAACTTCTGGCTGACCCACTGTGGGATGTGGATTTGATTCACCAGTGCGCCCGTATTACGTACACACGGCCACAGATCAAGCTACACATTTTTGTTGCAAAATAGCGCCTATTACAATCGCATAAGGTGCCGCAGTGTGTAGCTTGATCTGGCGCCGTGTGTACGTTTTTTTATTGAAACCGGCTGTTTTATTACTTTTATACGTTTTGGTAACTGCATGTGCAAAGTTTCATCATGCAAATGGAATGTATATCAATTTAAATGTTGCTTTATTTTGATATTGATTGAAACTGATTTCAACAAAGGTATGTAATTCACGTACAGGTGGCACCAGTGTGCACAACGAAGGTTTTATTGTGCGTCAGGCACGTTATAAACTGTTATGGTTGTGAACTAATCTTCAATAGGGTAGTTGACTGACACATCAAATCAGCTATTTTTTAATAAATGTCAAAACGATAGTTTATAAGGAATTTTGTATGAAATATTACATTATGACGTCATAGTTTCACAGCATCAAATCATCTACTCTTAGTGGTTCCACTAGTGATTAAAAATCATAAAAAGCATTAAATCTACAACGTATTTGATATTTCCACGTGTTTTTAGATGTTTTATGCATTGGTTAGTGTTTGGTCATTTACTTTTGACAGTGTCAACTACCCAATTTGGCGAGTAATTCGAAACACTTTTAAAATTCACGCCGTTTACTAGAGTAGTGACCTACTGTAACTAATCTGTCCTTTTTCGGCAGCTGAACATGAGAGCCTCTTCCTTTTAGACTAGGTTAGATTATATTGTATTTATTATCGTTAAATTTTGACAGTAGCGTACGGTACCTATTTAAATGTTGACGGAGAGAAAAGAACTTCGAAAAACAAGGTGGAATTTGTGTTAGCCTACCGCTAAAGCCATTTTTAACATTTCCAAGTACGTTAATAAGAAGGCTCTGGGTCACCCAAAGAGAAATGGAGAGGGCTATGCTCGGAGTTTCACTGCGATATCGAATCAGAAATGATTAGATCCGCAGGCGAACCAAAATAACCGACATAGACCGAAGAATTGCCAAACTGAAGTGGCAGTGGGCGGGGCACATCGCTCGTAGAACCGACGGCCGCTGGGGCAGGAAGGTTTTCGAGTTGCGACTACGAACCGGAAGACGCAGCGTGGGCAGGCCCCCCAAAAGGTGGACCGACGATCTTGTGAGGGTCGCGGGAAACTGCTGGATGCAGGTAGTACACACGGCCACAGATCAAGCTACATACTGCGGCACCTTATGCGGTTGTAATAGGCGCTATTTTGCAACAAAAATGTGTAGCTTGATCTGTGGCCGTGTGTACAAGACCGGCCATCGTGGAGATTCTTGGGGGAAGCCATTGTCCAGCAGTGGACGTCCTTCGGCTGATATGATGAAGTACGTCAATGTAGGTTGATGCAATACCCACGCTTCGTGTCCTTACCACCTTCGGCCACATAATCACCACCTATATCTAATCATAAACAAAACTGTAAATGAGTATACAACTAGGAGGGAAACCCAAAAATTAATGTAGGTAAATAACTATGAAAGGCACATAATTAATGTAATTAAATTTGGTGTATAATTTAACCTAAAAACTCTTATAATCTATGTATGCGATGATAGCTCAGGGTAGTGACGTCGGATGCCGAGACGAAGGTCTCGGGTTCGAATCCTACAATGAGCTTGAGCTTTCGGTGAAGGAAAACATCGTGAGGAAACCATAGCACGGTGGTAGGGTACTTTGTAGTACCCGCCTGGCTGGCTACCACCCTCAAGTTGAAAATCTGTCGCCAAGCACCTTTCAGTGTGTTCCGACAGCTGCACTTGAGAGCCAGTTCCTTTCTAGGCTTTGTGTGCTTACCATCATCGGCCACATCATCACTAACCACGGTGAGATTGTGGTCAAACACAGGCCTATACATAGTAAAAAAAAAAAAAAAAAATGTTTAACATTTGTAAAAAAAATTGCCTCTAAATTTAACTATTTGTTACTTATCAGCTATCAATGTGGTCAATTAGTACTATTATACCTAACAATTTTTTTTTAGTTTTTTTGTTTCTTATACTGTAGGTACATATGATTACTATACGCAATTTAAGGAAACTTCATAAAAACTGTTTTCTATTAGGTAACTAATAACTGTACGTATGTATGTAAGCGGGCGACAGCAAAACCATAATCCTTATGACGCAGTTAATAAGTAAGGTTTCGGGTTGATTATTTATTACCTAGAACCTTTTTGTACTAAAATCTAATTGATAGTAGGTACCTAATACCTATTTTTTGATCCCGATATTATTAACAACAATAAGGTGGAGGCTTCGGTTGGGGCGTTAAATTCAATTTTTATCACGTTTTTTGCTAATTGAAGCTCAGTTATAGGTCGTAAGTTATCAATATGTTATTTGCGACAAGAATGGTAGTATATTTACTGATTAATAACAAAAGAAATCATCAACATATTCCTCCAAGGTATATTACTGACATGCCTATACGACTATTTCATGAAAATGTTACTAATATACCTTGGAGGAATGTGTTTGATTTCTTTTGTTATTAATCAGTAAATATACTACCATTCTTGTCGCAAATAACATATTGATAACTTACGACCTATAACTGAGCTTCAATTAGCAAAAAACGTGATAAAATTTGAATTTAACGCTCCAACCGAACGTTTACCCATAAGATAAAGTAATTTCGAAAGAATACATTACCTACCTACTTACTATAAAAATAATCTCTTATCGTATTATCAATATTACAAATAAAATAGCTTGGCGATCATATCTATTCAACAAGTTTATTACTACCTACCTACCTACCTACTAATCGTCGTTATCAATCACGCGTTCGTCAAATATCATTCGTCGAACAACCGACCAATCAGAGAATACAATCTCAATCAAAGGTGATAAAACTAAATTCGTTGGTTTATTCTAGTGTTGTTAAGATGTTAAAAAGCTTGTGATATCAATTATACCTATTCTATAAATTATAAACATTAAAAAAAATCCAAATTGAGAACTCCTATTTTGAAGTCGGTACTTTTTTGACCGAAGCCGAACCTTCGGCCAAAACATGTTTTTTTTTCCGAAACCGAAACATCGGTCGGTACTTTCGGTACCTAGTAGTTCCGCCATTTATGAAAACGCCTTCTGTCTTTTGTCCGCGTAAGGGGTTTATAGCCAACTGTGGCTAACACCTACATGTCCTTTAAAAAAACTTCTATCGTGAGCATGCATTAAATAAATGCTCACTGTTTCTGAACGCATCTTTGTGCGATATTTCCGCTTTTCGTAGTATTTTGGACCGCAATCTGATACTGTTATCGGATAGGCTTACCTACAGTAATTAAATTTAACTTGAAACTAATTATTTTCCTATGTGGAACCAAACATCCTTTGGGTACTTTAACTAGGTAGGTACGTTCTAATTACGGGTAAAAGGTCCCTTGATAACAAAAAGAATTAAAGCTACATTCCACCAGTTCCAATTAATTGATTCCACATGTTTTTTAATTTGACCTAATTAATAGGGCAGTTCAATACCTAATCGACCATTCATCATCATCATAATCATGTCAGCTGAAAGACGTCCACTGCTGGACAAAAGCCTCCCCCATGGATCTCCACGATGGCCGATCTTGCGCTACCCGCATCCAGCGGTTTCCCGCGACCCTCACAAGATCATCGGTCCGACCATTATGTCAGGATTAATCAGATTTTTGCTAGTATATATTCATATGTCATGTCTTAATGATGGATGTGAGTCCCAACTGAAAATCAGAAGTTAAGGAAATATGTCTTCATGTATGCCCAGACGGTGTTATTTATCTATATCTATATCGTTATAATAAAGCTGAAGAGTTTGTTTGTTTGAACGCGCTATTCTCCGGAGCTACTGGTCCGATTCGAAAAAATCTTTCCCTAATAGGAAGCTACATTATCCCCGAAGGTTATAGGCTACTTTTTATCCCGGGGACGCGAGTGAAACCGCTGGGAACAGCTAGAATTTTATAATACGCGACTGCAGTTGTGTTCCAACAAGAGGTCAATTATAAATCTATCCATAAAGTGAGTGATACCCCTGGTGTTGCAAGCGTTCATAGGCTACGGTAACCACTTACCATCAAGTGGACCGCATGCTTGTTTGCTGCCTTAGTAGTATAAAAAAAAAAAAAAAAAAAGCAGAAACGGAGGATGTTATATGATCTTTATATATGATGTATAAATAATGGCCGAAACATATTTTTTTAAGACGCACCATAGACTTACGTGAATAGTAAACTGATGAGGTTTCAAGATAAATAACACATAATAATAAGTTATATTTTGTTATTGACATTAAAAATGATTGAATCGTGCAATGAGCGTCACATTCGTTAACATATTTACTGACAGCAAGGTTACTCTCCTTTATTTACTTTGTAACAATAACATCACAGTTTTTTGTAATACAAATGTAAGTGTCTCGCCACACTGTGACAAATTACGTCTCACATTGATAATGCTCTTCCAGACTGGCATGTCCTCGAATGTCCAACAACACTAAGACGTATCCAACATAGGAAACTATATCCTTCAACTATTGCAGCATAAAAAGATTTATGCACATTTATGCAGCGTTATTTAAAATAACTCTGACGAACGTTCAAGCGTAGAGATAAACTCACATGACGCGCCCCTCCAAATTACTGTTTCAATGTGTGTAGTCACATCCTTACGAAAAAGTTTCTATGTAGGTGTAAGTATTCGTTCAGTAGTAGGCGGCATCTTCAGTATCTCATTTATTACCAGATTTGTTGTGGTCATCTAATCATAACTATCCGTGGACGTCTTTCGGCTGATATGATGATGATGATGATGATGATGACGTCAGTGCAGCGCCATACTAATAAAAATGAGCGATTAATGACGCCGCTTAGTCAAGCAACAAATCCTTGCATTTGTTTTTGTTTTCGCACCATTTGGAGTGTACAGATAAGTTGATAGGACTGGTGAGGACATACTCTCAGCGCATTTATAAATAATCTTGCGACCTTCGACATAAAGTCGCTATTCAATTAATTACACACGCCTCACAACAGGAAACTGCCCTCAACACACCTTTACAAGTAAAGCAAAGAGAATTTAATATTATGAAGTAAAGTTTATCAATACTTACTTGACTTATCAGAAGAATAGCGGCCAGCGGGGCAATTCTTTTTTCGAATTTCGGAATATGTCTATTTCAATACAGCCAGTATTTGTACGGGAAATTGCGGCAATTTATTACGCTGCCTAATTTTATAGAAAATGTTCCGTAGACCGCCCGGAGCTGCCGTCGCCAGGGCAGCAGAATGAATTTTCATAAACTCAAAATGACGTGTCATCAGTTTATCTGACGTTTGTTATTAACTTGTTGATATAACATGGAATTAGTTTTCTTTATTGGTACTCGGAAACTCAATTTACTCGGCTTGTTAATTTTCAGCTTGACTGATTACACTTGAATCTCTTATGAATAAATAAATCAAAGAATACGAGGCTATTTCGTATACACCACTATAAGGCATTTAATTAATATTACCATCTAATTATTATGTAGGTTAATTTGTAAGTACAAACGTTATATTCAAGTATACTATTAAAATTTCGAGTCAAGTTACATGAGCGATAATCTGTGGTTACGTCGCCCGTAACGATAGTGTTAATTGACCCTTATCATCCTAAAAGTATGCCTAAGCAACGTTGATTAATTAAAAATAATAAATAACTTCAAAAATGACTACAAACATAGTTATTATTTTATACTTTTTAGTGTTTTGATGGCGGTTCTCTTTTTGTTAAATGTTATTATTTATTTTAAAAATTTTAGTTTTTTCAGATTCCGTTTTTTTTTCATTTCCAGCATCAGATCCTGAGACTTGGTAACGATGGAACACCTTTTTAAAAACATACAAAAAATAAACATAGTCGAATTGTCCTCCTTTTTTGAAGTCGGTTAAAAAGACAAAAGAGGAAAAAATGTAATATTTAAAGAAATAGTTGCTTTATTTCATTCATACGAGAAAGTTGAAGACAGCAAAGAATTTATGACAAAAGGTACTATGCCATACCATAATGCCCTACTTATCAATATGTGAATAAATTTCCAATAGAGTATAATTTATATTTTTTTTCTTTAAATTTTTCAAACACATACAAATACATGCTATAAGTAATTAAACTTGCAAGGAAAAACATCAATATTACTATTAAACATTTATATCTAAAGAAAGCCATGCTAAAGGAATTCAAGCTTTGAACTGTTTCCAATAAGGTTGGTAACTTCTTTCTTCATAATAGGATGGGAGTGGGACGGAACTGGAAAATATAAAGCATTCATGAAGCAAAATATTTGTTAGTATGAAATATTTTATCCTTAACCCTGTGGTGTTAGGTATACAGTAAGTACTTCATTCCACCAAAGTCCCACATACATAAGCGGTGATCTTATTTTATCAATATCAGGCAAAGATTTAACATTTTTTCTCAAAAAAGATAATAGTCACAAGAGAACAAGAATAAACTTATAAATTTATGAATTTAGTATTTTTTTAATGCAAAATATGCAATGCAGTTAAAACAAGGGGATAGCATTTGGTTTTGTATTACATCATAAGCAACATATTGTACCATTGATGTTGATGTTGAAACTGTTTTAAGTCCCAAATTGTGACTATTGGTACAAAACATAACAACAAAATGCAAAATATTGTCATAATGGAGGTAATTTAACATAAACAATATGCTTGGAATTACAATAATTGATAACAGTAAACTATTTTTAGATGCAGTCACTCACTACACTGCATTCTACATCAGACATCCACCCATGAGGATATTATAAATTGTGTACTAAGTGATCAAATGCAAATTGCAATTAAAATTTGCTGATTTTTTTATGGCAGCAACATTTTATGTTTAATTTGCAAACATTCTTTAAAATATTTAGCATTAGAAACACATAACTACCATTTTCTTTGTGATAAACATAATATAATAATAGATTATTGTATTTGTAAAATACAATATAATTTGTAATACAAAATAAGTAGGTAAGTGTAAATATGGAAAACATGGCCTGATTTGATTTGTATAGAATATTTCAGAAATGAGAAGTTGTTAAGCAATTTTGTTAACAACTCCTCATTGCCAGTACATAGGCGTTGTGCAAAAATTGTAGGCTCATCATCTTAACTGGAACATCCTCCATGCTAGATCTCAGCTCTATGAAGGTTACATCAATTTAAGATAATATGATGCATGTTTACCTAAACTTTTTTATCACAATGACCGCTGCAATACAAATTATCATTTTGTTTGTTTTTAATTGCAACACAAACAAACTTTGACTTTTTAAATCATCAATTTTATTCTGTGATAAGATACAGGCAGTGTGAATAAGAGATACCTCATAGTTTTGGAATGGAGTGCCCACAGTTAGTATGTAGATTGTTTTATTTAAGTTTACAGGTAAAACAGCTGTTTATTTAAATGATAATAAGATCCGCTGTAAACTTTAACAATGAATTATATTGACATAATAATTGATAAATGCTAAAATCAACAAACTTTATCAGTTGAAAAGCGAGCTGTTTGTATTATGTACTTTATAGGCAGCAATATCAGATAGTAAAAATCTAAGAAAAGTTCAGAAGCATTGACCAAGTAGATAAGAACTACATACAATAAACATTTGTTTGTTTGTGGTGATTTTAAAAATAAATCATAGTTTCAAATCATAGAATATTTCTATTACTTATTACTACCATTACTACTTAATGACATGCTACAGCTTTTGTTGACATTATTTTTAGAAAATCTGTATATGTAACCTACCTAATTTAAAGGTTTTTAACAAGCATTTGGCAGTAAGCACTAAGAAGTAAGGAATTTTAAAACAAATGGCTACATTCTAGGTTTATTGCAATATTTTAATAGTTATTCACTTCAAATGTTGGAGATAATTGCCTAAAGCTTTTTTTTATTTAACCAATCGCAACTGCTGATTTATTTAAACAAGGAATAATAAATAGGTGTAGGTATAACACTAACCTTTTAGACCATCCGCTGATAAATTTCGATCAAGTTGCGCCAAAAACGGGAACCCTTGAGCACAAAAACCAGTTTGTCCAGAAAAAACAGTTACGCAGTTTTGACATTCATTTGGCACAGGAGCAACAATTTCAGCACGTATAGTTCAGTCACAGATTATTACACAATCAGTAAATAAAAAAATGGTGAAAGTGCGAAAATTTATATTATTGTCAATGAGGAAAATATGTACACAGAACGGCGAATCACCGATTTCCGCAAGCCGCAATATTCAACTGACTGACTGTCAGTCAGTGCTGTGACTTTCTGTCAGTGTCTCAGTCAGTGAGCGACTGACATTTCATGAAAGTACGAATTAAAAAAGAACTGTGCTGCCAGTATTAAAACTGTATATTCCATTAAAGCTGTATATAAATATTGATTGATTATTTTTGTGATTGAAATTATTTTAAAAACCTATTACATATAGGATTTTACTTACTATATATCGTAGGTGGTTTTATTCTTGCGGCAACATACTACTATGTTCCGTTTTACGAAGAATCAAATAATTGTATTGTCCTTTATTTATAATAGAACTTGACAGTGATATAAAATGTTTTATTTCGCCTTATGGGTAAACCTTCGGTTGGAGCGTTAAATTCAAATTTTATCATGTTTTTTGCTAATTGCAGCTCATCAACACATTCCTCCAAGATATATTAGTAACATTTTCATGAAATAGTCGTATATGTCAGTAATATACCTTGGAGGAATATGTTGATGATTTATTTTGATATTAATCAGTAAATATACTACCATTCTTGTCGCAAATAACATGTTGATAACTTACGACCTATAACTGAGCTGTAATTAGTAAAAAATGTGATAAAATTGGAATTTAACGCCCCAACCAAAGCCTCCACCTTAAGGTGAAACGTTCGGTTGAAGCGCGAATATAAAATTTTACGATATTATGTTTATTGTTAGTGCTTAAAACAATTCTATGAGAAAAACAAAACATTTGCTCACTCAAACATATTTAGAGGAACGCAAAACAAGGGAGAAAAAAAATATAAAAAAAAACCGTTTGATTAATTGTTTATAGTGCTGTTGATAAGGATTAATTAAAGGAATACAGGTGGTTACGAATATTTTTTACAGTGGGCCCTTAGATAATAAACCTGTCTATATAGTTTGCGCGCCTAAACGCCAAAAAAAATCAACCAACTATTGGCTGAGAAGCTTGTTCCGCCCGCTCAGTGGTGACGCTGTCATTGTGCTTTATACACGTCTTCTATCAAATTCTTTGCCGAATATGCTTCAGAGTATATTCTTCCCCTACTTTTATGGGAAATATTCAAGAACTGGTATTACTCAGCATGCCTTAGTGATGCAGCCACAGATTAAAATTTAAATGACACAGAGGCTTGTCAAACGGTACCTATACAAATCTGGCTTTTTTTGCTGCGAATGCAGCGCCACACTCTATCTAGACAGTTTTATTATCTAATATTAGGTCATTTAATGGACTTAAAAAAAATCAGCCATATGTAGGTACAACACGCGCGCGGTCTGAAATGTGTGGCGGGTGCACCTCCCCCCGCCGGTGCTGCGGCGCGCCGTCGACCCTGGCTGCACTGAGGATCGTGGTCAGCATCAGGGTTACATCTGGAGCGCATGATCTGCCTCCACCGGTTTTTGTCCAGCGCGTCCGTCAGAATTTGGAGAACGACGAAACTTTCAATTGATCGGTCCATCTTGTTGGGGAACGGCCCCGCGATCTTTTGCCTTCGGTGTTCCCAATCCCAACCACAATCAGTTTTTCCAGATAATCGTCACCTTCACCTTTACGCACTGTGTGGCCTAAATACGCAATAATGCGTTGTTGGCATATGGTAGACAAGCGAGTTTTTATTCGGAGCTGGGTCAGGATCGACGCATTGGTGCGTTTCGCAGTCCAAGATACCTACTCTCAGCATTCGTCTCCAGCACCTCATCACGAATGCATTAATCTTTAGTCTTTCACGCCAGGATTGACAACGTTTCCACTCCATACAGGAAGATAGGGAATACCAAGGCTCGTATTAATCTGATTTTGGTTTTGATACCAAATTCCTCTTTTCGTTCATAATTATGTTGTTTAGACGGGTCATAGCATCTTTTGCCTTCCCGATTCGCCTTTTTATCTCGGAGACACAGCTGCCGTCATTGTTGATTTGGGAACCCAGGATATTTTTTTAACTCGAACTAAACCATGGGGGACAGCTAGTTTTAGGTACATACATAACTTTAATGTCACTTATATTCAAATTGAATGTGTTTCTTGAAGTGCCGTATTCCTGAAAGTCACTTAATTTTATTGGCTTCGTCTTTCGTTACAACAACACAAATTTCTGTATACCTATATATATCTATATACCTATAACATTTATACTTACTAGGTTTTAAGAAAAGTCCTCGAGGAAACTGGTAACATTTAAATGATCAGGGTTAACATCTATCACTATATGTGTGTATAGATGTAATATCTTTATGGATGTCACATTGTACTTTATATCCGATAAACCGTCGACTTTGCGTCTGTCCATTGCCGAGACTAGAAGTTTATATCTGAAATAAAATAAGTATATTATTTTAGTAGCCTACCTTTTTTTAACTACTTAGGTACTATTGTATATGTTTGTCCTGTGGTCAGTGATCATTTGGAAGGTTACTAGCCTTAGCAAACTTATCAACAGAAATACTACTTAAATGAACATTTTCGCAACATCACACTACATTACATTCTAGTCTAGATAAACAAGCTAACTTTATCCAGCAGTGGACGTCTTTCGGCAGACATGATGATGATGTTACGTTACTTACCGATGAGGATTTGGACCTCGCATTGGATGCGGAAGTGCGCTATATCTAGCCAAAGCCTTATTGTACCTCACTACAGGGAATCCTGATGAACGCAACCTGAAATACATGAAATTCAATAATTGATGTTGCAACGAAAGTAATCAAAGTTTGCGTATCTATTGATTTAGATCCTACTGATCCTACCCATTATACATTTAAGTAAATTTTAATTGATTATACATTTAAGTAACAAAGCTTATTTTCTCGGCTTTATGTGCTTAACCTTACAGTGGCCGCTTATTACCATCAGGCAGGCCTTAAACTTGTTTGCACACTTTATTGTATAAATAAAGAAAATAAAAGCACCTATGACAAAACTCAAAATTGAGATGGCTGAAAAACTTTATGGATCCAACTCTCAAATCCCGAAAAAATATTATATTTTTCATACATTTCGATTTTTTAATTTTATTTTTGTAAAATATGCCTTTTCATCAATGGTGTTCATTACGATTACCACTAAAGATACGTGGTAGAGTCCGGTTAAGTAAGTGCTCGCACCCTGGGCCCTGAAAGTTAGCGAAATATCTGACAGTCCTGTCACAATGTATCAAGATTCTAAGATATTGACTGAATGTGATATTGGAGTTAAAGACACGAGAATCGGGCTCCTAAAAAAACAAAAATTCCTTTGCTTTCAGCTTCAACCCCACGTGGAACGCTTGTCAAGGAGTGAGCGAATAATTCCAGAAGACGCTGTACTTAATATTTAATCTGTGGGAGGTTTTACGTTACTTTTAGATGGTTAGTTACCTCCGAAACATGTCGTTGTCTTCCCCACCCCATCCCCAATAGTAATTAGAGTAACCGTTGACTTTCTCGAAGTGTTCCGTTGAAATTGCTGTTACACCGCCAAATAGTGACCTATAGAGTGGTCTGCAAGATATAATGAATCAAATAATGATTTAAGCATCTTTTCATATCATAAAATGATATCTCTCAGCTACCTAGGTAGAAGAAGAACGCGATGATTTAAGGCGATGATAGCTCAGTGGTAGTGACGTCGGATGCCGCGACGAAGGTCGTGTATTCGAATCCTACAATGAGCTTGAGCTTTCTGTGAAGGAAAACATCGTGAGGAAACCATAGCACTGTGGTGGGGCACTTTGTAGTACCCGTCTGGCTGGCTACTACCCTCAAGTTGAAAATCTGTCGCCAAGCACTAGCGGTGTGATCCGGCAATTGCACTTGAGAGCCAGTTGCCTTCTTGGCATTATAACAGATCGGCAAACATATTGGTATTGCAAATGGTGATAGGTAACCACATACTATCAGGTGGACCGCCTGCCTGCTTGTCAGCCTTCTGACATAAAAACTTTTAACAAAAAATTGAACCGACTTCAATCACTAAAAAGCATAAAATAACCATGTAGGAACTCTAATCAACCTGACATTTTATCGAACTACTCTATGTAAAAAGTTATGCATGATCATACATTAAAAAAAAAATATATATATATATGTATATATACGCGTCGACTTGAGAAACTCCTCCGTTTTTTCGTCGGTTAAAAAAAAAGAAGAATATATGTTGCTACTTACGTATTCTCCTTCTGAACAACAGTTCCGCACATATGCCTCGGGAAACGTGGACAGGTGTATAATATTCCGGCGTTCAACGGGAGCAGGTCCACGTCATGGAAAATAATGCACCGCCATTTGTGGAATTTCATAATTTCCTTGTAACCAGCGTTGAACAAGCGGCCTTTGTTGAAAATATCTGTGCCTTTAAGCAATATAAGTTAGAACAGGAGTAGTTTAGCTAAATTTTCACCCGTTTATTATACCTGGATAAAAAGTTAAATTAATTTGGTCCAAAGCATGTAAATATAAATACAAATATATCACCTATATCAGAATATATTTGTGATGATTGAATAAGACACCATAACAATCATTAATACTTAAATGTCAATAAAAACTGCATATACATAGCTGAAAGTTGTTCGACTAATATAGCCCAGCTACGTTTAGTTGATAACTACTTTTGCTGTCACCGTGCTCAATAAATACCTAAAATCTTAATTAAAAGGAAGTCTGGTGATTTACACCATAAGAAATATTTAGTAACGACCTAATTCCGCTGGATCGTGTTTCGCTTCTTCACGAAGCATCACTTGTCGATTTTCTTGTGAGGGACTTGACAGAGAAGGAGATCCAGCGGAATTAGTTACTAAATATTTGTCTATTTCCGATTTAAACAAACACAACAAATAAAATCATTCATTATCGCGCCATTCAACGTTCAACAAGATCGTCGCACTTTTCGGGAACGATCGATTTTACGAATTTTGCCGATGCTTCATCTAAGTTGTGTCATACTATACATACATAGAAAGTTATATTTACTGGTATTCATAATTAATTCGCAATGCCCTCGACATAACATGCATATTGGCAAGATATTATTATTCGATTATTCGCGGTCGGAGCAATTTTACTATGGTCTAGTAATAGAGCATATTATTATTATAATACCTAGCGTTCTTTCTCTCAAGGAGCAAGTTAATTCGAAAAGGTAGCCAGAAGTCTGAGCTCATGTAGGAGGTAGGGTCAGTCAGTAACACGTGAGGCAGGCTCTTTGCTTTCTGGGTGTTGCAAGCAACGGCCTACGGTACCACTTACCATGAGGCGTGGGCTATGTTTGTTTGCTATTGTTTACAGTGGAAATTATCTTCTACCTATATTATTATAAGTAAATACGAGTGTTTTGTTATTTAACCTCGTCATAGGTACCTAATTGCTGAACGAATTTGGATGAAAGTAAAATAGATCATTATGCCTACTGATCTTCGAATACACCACTTGAGATTGTGTTAGCGTTGATATTATTTAAAAAAAAAATGTAAATACTTATGTACCTACCATCTTGTTCGATAACAAAAATTCGATATTCCAGTTTCTGTTTCATCAAAAATGGATGCATGTTGTAGAGAAAAGCAGCCAAATTTTGGTGTCGATTTCTGTAATGAAAGTTGTTTTATTATGTAATTTGACGAACGTATTTTGGCGTATAAGACAACAAACAACCGGAATAACTAAATAAAATTCAAAGGTTACCTTTACTCTTATTTATTTAATAACATTTTATGTTAACACTTCATCATCATGTCAGCCGAAAGACGTCCACAGCTGGACAAAGGCCTCCCCCAATTTATTGTTATGTATTAACATATATATGTTAACGGAAAAGTATCTAGTCCGTCATTGTATACATTTCCTAGGAAATCCATACATTTCCTAAATATCTATCGGAGTACTACATTCGGTATATTTGTAAGGATAGCGGTATTTGGGGGGTTGTAAGTGAAAGGTACTTTTGTGCGAATACCTACTTGCAAAATAAAAAAAATAACACCAACCTATTTTTTTCAATAGTTTCTATATATTTCCAAGTATCATTATTGAATTATAATTTCCTAGGGGAAATACACAGGAATTGTTTACAACTCCTATATTTCATACATTTCCGGTGACATATACATAACAAAAAATGGTCAATCAAGTATTTACTAATTTTAGAGTTTTACAATAACTGGTAATATTGACAGTTTATAGGTAGGTATTGCCTGAAGCCTATAATAACTGTGATATAACTATGGGAATTTTAAGGAAATAATCCTAATTAATACCAACCTGAATGGAACCAGTATGCCAACTTTATGCCGAGCAACACAATCACTTGGAGTAAAGTATCCACCCATTTTTACTTTTACGAACAAAGTGTTTGACGCCAAGTTCATATCTTTCAGGCTGTCATAAATATTAATATAATAACCTATTAAAACAATATTTAAATAAAATATTATATGTTTATTCAAATAGACCTTCACAGACAGTTATGAATATATGACTACCTAACTGTTTATACTTAATACTAGCATACGATCAAGTTATGTTGTTCTAGTGTAATTATTAATTCACTGGAGTAAACTGTCAGTTTGCAAATGTCTTCTCCTGATTGCACTTTGTGATCTGTCAATTTACTCAAGTGGATTATTTTTTAGTCTAGTTTTAAATGATGTGACTGAAGATGCAGCTTTGACAAATTAATTTCCAACTTGAGAGTAACAGCGTTTTTATTTTCCATTAGTTCTTGTAATCAACAACTGTGAACGAGCGAGAGTTGAGATTCGAGATCTAGAAACAGCCCGGTAAACAAAAGCTAGACCTGTAACTAAATTAAATCTATTTATAAATAAAGCTAGTGTGTAAAATCCACTAGAGTAAATTGACAGATAACGAAGAGCGGTCACGAGATGAGCTGCTTTTTATCTTCTCTACACACACGCAACTATCCCATTTGCGAACTGACAGTTTACTCCGTGAATTAGATTAGATCAACATAACTTAATAGCATGCTGGTAACAATAAGTCATACTATTCATAAGTGCCTGTAAAGTTCTATTTTAATAAAACATTTTGATGTATTGATGGAGATCACCTCGTGGTCCTAATTGAGGCACTTTACAATCTGCCTTTTCTGTACGTCTCCTTATTTGTGATTCTGTAAAAAATACCTTTTATAGAAACCTTATTTGTGGTAAAATAAGGTATCACTTGTGTTTGTGTTTTAATTTAATAATCATGGGGTCATGTAAATATGAAAACCTGTGACAAGGACGGGAGGAGGGGAAAATCATGAAATTGGTGTAACGTAATTTATGGGCCATACATACACATACATGGCCATTTTGGTTGACAACTGCGATCACACACAGACCACTAGGTATAGAGGATACTACGTATGGCAATCTACTCGGCCAGTCACCGTCACTAATTACAACGCCAACCAACGTCAACCAATTATCAACTGAGGGTAAATAGATTACCCTTTTTTTTTAATGTACACAAATCTGCTAGCCAGAGGTGGCTATGGCACCCGTACGCGGACAAATCGACGAGCGCAGATGGCTCTCAACCAGATAGAGATTACCCTTACCTTACCGTACAGCAACCTTTTATGCACACCAACGTGCCACTGTTACTAGGTTTTTGTTAACTTACTTTTTTTTATTTTTCGCTTTTTAGTTCTCGGATAATCAGTGTAAATTCGACTAAGATTCGTATCTGGAACAATTTCATAGCAGGTATAATTTTTTTTTTATTGATTCACAAAACTGGATACAATAATAGGGTAGTTGATTGACATATCATATCAGCTACTTTTTAATAAATGTCAAAACGATAGTTTATATGGAATTTTGTTTGAAATATTACACTATGACGTCATAGTTTCACAGCATCAAATCATTTACTCTTAGTGGTTCCACTGGTAATTAAAAATCATAAAAAGCATTAAATGTACAACATATTTGATATTTCCACGTGTTTTTAGATGTTTTATGCATTGGTTAGTGTTTGGTAATTTATTTTTGACACTTGTCAACTACCGTATTTGGCAAAAAGAAAACACAGTAAACATATTGATACAAAACTTACTGTATCCTACCTATTAGATGTGAATAAAGCTTGCTAAATGAGTAGGTACTTAACTTAAATTAAACTTAAACGAGTATGGACCTAATTAGTAAGCTAGTTATGCTTGGTTATCCAAAGAGGAAATGCTACTAGCCTTCTGGGAACCTTGCCGTTGATCGGCAGCAGCGGCCGCCTCGAGGATTTTTTTTATATGTATTTTGTATATTTGTTGTAAATAATTGTAAATATTGTTAATTAAAGGTAGATGTAGAGATTAGCGCGTTGAAACAAACGAACAAACTCTTTAGCATCAGTATTAGTATATATATATATAGATTAACTAACTTCCGCCCAGCGGTTTCACCCGCGTTCCAGAGGTATCTCATGTTTTTCCGGGATAAAAAGTAGCCTATATGTTATTCCAGGGTATAATCAATCCATGTGCCAAGTTTTATACAAATCCGTTTAGTAGTTTTTACGTGAAAGAGCAAGAAACATACATACATACTGGACTGGACTGGATACTCACTAATATTAACTTGAATGTCATATTTGGATGGTTTCAAGTGTTTAATTTTATGAATTTCCGAGGTGGATATTCGAAACATTGATTGAGTGTATACGAAGTAAAATGCTGGTATAAATAAGAATATCATGAAGTATCGACGCCACACGCTACGCCGATCAGGAGTCGTGTCCAAACTCTCATGCAAAGAAGCCGGGATGCGTTCACGCCCTGAAAAGCAGATTTTTAAATTATAAAATTGAATTCGAAGTGTATTCCGAACCGGTGGTAGAGTCTATTGTAAAAATTGTAACTATTGGCATTCATAAGTGCCTTATTAGGGCCTAAACTGAATAGATGAGTTTTGATTTGAGTTGGAATTAATTGATGCCTATGTGGAGGAGTAGTATCTAAGGTGGAAGACTTTTTCATAGAAAAGAGAAGATCTTCCGCTTCTTCTAGGCTAGGACAACGTGTCTGGGGATCGCGGGCCAATGTAGATGATATGGAATATTGTAGGTATATGTCACCATAAGATGGTTGCAGATTTGATAGATTTTCCCGCCACACTTACAATAATAAATATTACCGAAAAAAATTTAACACCTCAAATGGGGTATCATTGAATAGGTATACTTAATAAACCATTAAAAGCGGTTTATAATTTACTAGCTGTTCCCCGCGGTTTCACTCGCGTTCTCAAGATAAAAAGTAGCCTATAACCTTCGGGGATAATGTAGCTTCCTATAAGTAACTCTAAAGATTAGCGCGTTCAAACAAACAAACTCTTCAGCTTTATAGATCTGCTTTATTAGTAACTAGCTGTCCCCCGCGGTTTCACCCGCGTTCCAGAGGTTCATGATTTCCCGGGATAAAAAGTAGCCTATGTTCTTCTCCATAACATATACTATCTGCGTGTCAAATTTCATCGCGATCGGTTGCGAGGTTTAAGCGGGAAAGCGTAACAGACAGACAGACAAAGTTCTTTCGCATTTATAATATTAGTAGGGATTATAAATTTAAAGAAACCCCAAAAACTCACAAATTGGTATTAATTTTAAAACGGCTGAGCGGATTTTATTGAAACATTACATTGACTCCCCCCCCGTACCCCAGTGACGCTTACATGGAGCCTACATCGCATGCTGGCTAGCTGAGCGCGGTGAGCGACAACCACGCGACTTTTTTCTAATACTTGCATTTTTAAACTCGTGATATCTTCCGAATGAAATGTCCGAATTGAATAATTCAAAAAGTTATAAAAAGGTATTAAAGCCGTCTTGAATATAAAGTAATTTATTTTGATGAGGATTAATACCAAGGTACAAATGAAGAGCCTTTTCAAGAGGTGGCATATATCAATTAATATTTTAGAATAAAAAACTGCTTACTGTGACATAACTATAATATTTAGACATATGCTGTCCCGACACTTTTTGTAGATAATGATGAGTTCTGCAAAGTCGTAGTAAATGATTTTGTTCTATCATCAATAGTTTTCGCAGCGCACGCGACGTAAGGAATTTTTCAGGTCATTTTTTTACACCTTATGTTACATTATTGGAGTTTTAGTAAGGATCCCTAATTTTTTTTTTAATATAATATAGCCTATGTTACTCGGGGATAATGTAGCTTTCCAAAGGTGAAAGAATTTTTGAAATCGGTCCAGTAGTTTCGGAGCCTATTCATTACAAACAAACAAATCATTCCTCTTTATAATATTAGTATAGATAGTATAGATAAGAACGACAAAAAGAAAAAGACACTTAGTTAGATAGTGAACTGTAAATATAGATATTGTAGTTTAAAACATTGATCGCCGATTTTTATAAAAAAAAAATTAACGTTTTTGGACTAGACAGCCATTTGATAAATAAATAAATTGATACTTACTACAAGCGACACGCGTATACACAATTTTCAATATTTTCTTGAAAGGCACAAAAAGGTACATGATTCTCACAGATAAAATTGGCGAATGTAACTGAAAGAGAGATGTATTTACGGCAATTAAACACGGGATGTTTTGTTTGATACGAAATGCTAACACTACGTTTTCGTGAGTCGAAGAATTTGTTTATTATTTATTTGTGGAAGGTTACGATACAGTGGAATGAAATATGGTTACGTATTTAATAGTTTTTTTTTGTTTAAAGGACTAAAGGTAGCCTCTTACGGCTACATCAACCTTACCGGACAAATCGGCGAGCGTAGAGGGCTCTCAGTCGGGCAACATTTAGGTAACCACGCCTGAGGGCACTCCCGAATGGGGTACGAACCTCGGCTCAGGGCGTTACCGGTGGTTTTACTATAGTACAATCTCACCGTGGTCAGTGATGATACGGCCGAGGGTGGTAAGCACACAAAGACTAGTGGAGTACTGGCTCTCAAATGCTGCTGTCGAAACATCACTAATAGACGACACATTTTCAACAACAGGGAGGCAGCAAGGAAATTAGTACAAAATGCTCTACCACCGTGCTATGGTTTCCTCACGATTTCATCGTCGCGACTTTTATCAAAGCATTCGATGTCATTACCACTGTGCTATCATTACCTTGAAAGTTAGGTTATGAAACTATCATATTTATTACTTTTGTACAATATTTACAAATATACAAACTACATATAAAAAAAATCCTCGAGGCAACCGATCAAGCGCAAGTTTTCCAGAATGCTGGCAGCGTTCCCTCTTTGGATTGCCAAGCTAACGCGTTGTCGGAAAAAGCTCCCCGCCCGCCAGTCCCCTGTGACCTCAATTAGTTTTGAAGATAACTTATAGAAGATTTTTTACTTAACAATCCAGAATCATTATAGGTACCTACTGAATCCACGATTTAAATTTAACTCACAAGCCAAAATCTGCATAGATGCACCTAAAGCGTGCCTAAAACAAAATAGCACAGACAGCAAAAGCACAAACAGCTTTATCTTAGATACCTACAAACTACGGAAGTTATCACAACGCGCAGACCTGCCATTATGCCTGTCCAATTGTGTCTCGGAATTAATTCCCGGAGTCCCGGCAAGCGTCCCGGAATCGAACTGTAGTTCCGGAAATAAAGGATTTACCATCCACGCCAGTTAGCGCAGACCCCTTTTGATTGGGAATTAATAAACACTGAATGAATCAGAAAATGAAATAGTATTTCATCATTTATCGTTCACACTTCGGGTTGTAATTACTTAGGCACTTATAATTATTAGGTATTAGATTCCGCCCCGCGGTTTCACCCGCGTTCCCGAGGGATCTTATGTTTTCCAGGGATAAAAAGTATCCTATGTGTTATTCTAGGTTACCTATTGTTTAAATCTGTGTAGGTTATAAACTATCTGTGTTCCAAATTTCATCCAAATCCGTTCAGTAGCCTTTGCGTTAAAGAGTAACAAACATCCATACATACTCACAAACTTTCGCATTTATAATATTAGTAGGATAGTTATAATAAATATATTGGAATTCTAAAATAAAGGTAAATAACTGAACAAATTAATATAACTCCCCGAAATTATATGGAAATAGGAATGAAAATTTACAATCCGAATTTCCGACGCGCTCCCAAAATTTGCTAATCACTGCCATTATTATTAAAACAAAACGAGCGAAATCTCATTTGCAATTAAATATTGTTGCGGTGAATAGCTAAGCGGGAATTATTTTGGGAATATAATAATCATTGTTGAAATTCTTGTAGCGTAGCGTAGCACGTAAGGTCATGAACGCCTAATAGCTCAGACTGGAATCAACCGACGTTTTAACCGTGTTGGAGGAAACTTCAATTTCGGCTATTAAGATTTAAGTTTTACATAAAAACTGATACAAATAACGGGTTTTGAGATATAAATAAAGTAACAAATAATAAGTAACTACAACAATAGTATTAAGTAGTAACAGGTGTTAATGCTAAAACAGTAACACAACGTTAATTTATTTGGTTACGATATTCTGTAAAGTGAAATGACCCAGTCGAGCCACACCCTTAGAACGTAAACGGTATGCTTATTCTACAAATAAAGCATAGAGTAAAATAATATACTACGTATGTACAAAGTAAAGCCAGGTGCAACAATTCTTTCTGTATTTCGTAGGTTGATTGTACAGAAAATGGAAAACAACAATTAGGAAATAAACATCCTTCTTTCAATTTAGCAAGCAATTGAAATTGTCAAATGTAACTAATATTTCTTAATCACATTAGTGACTACAAACAACGTAAAAAGAAAACACAAAAACTTCTAACACGTCTTTGAAAATATCTGCCTGATGTCTGACAATCGGGATAAAGTCAAAAATATACCAATAAGATTTCTAAAGCTCGACTACAGAGGATATAACAGCGAGTTCAGCTTGGATCTCTTGAATCGGAACTATGTGTCGTCATGTCGCTGGCTCATCGTCATTATAATAATCATCGCTCTTCACTTCTCTTACAACATATCGTTATATATGAATAATACAACCGATAGTATCAATACACAACGAAAGCATTGTAAGTACCTAGGTATATTCTATTGTGTCTGTGTCTTCTATGTTTCAGATTATGTGTATATCCCAAGTTTTTGCAGATAAATGACGGACAGACAGATATAGAAGGACCATTACGTCGATGATTGAATCTTCAGTTTTGGCTTTACTTTTACATTAACTCATTAAAACATTATCGTATCTTTAGCTTTTATTAGTAATAAAGCTAGGCTTTATCTCCTTGCTTGCATCATCATCGCCAACATCACCATGTATAAATATATATAATACCATTAAAATATCCTGCCAATTCGGATTTTGATTCTGAACTTAGCCCCGTAGTAAAAGTTAAGTATTTATATTGAGGAGTATTTTTACCTCTGCAAGTATTCCTTTTCAATCTGTCAACCAGTAGATAATAAAGTCAAAGTCAAAGCCATTTATTCAATTTAGGCCCCAGAAAGGCACTTATGAACGTCAAATTTACTGAAGTTACCACCGGTTCCGAACTCGGCCTTTAACTATACACCTAGATATTGTTTCATGCGTTCATGGGATGAAAGTAGCGTACCTATCAGTCGCGAGGGGTGAAATTATGGCGAGGGTAAGCCGTTAAAAACACCTATAATTTGATAATTACGGTGTATTTAAAGCATTATAAAAGTGGCTTTGAACGGATGAAAATGTTTGAAAAACGCATCCACCTCATTGCACCTTTTTTTCGTAATATCTAAAACACATTAAATTAAGTGAAATAAGAGATTTCTAAAAGGTAAGCCGATGGGAATCGGCTTATATGGACCACGTAGCCACGTAGTGTAGCCACGAATGTAGCTTCCATTTAGTGAAAGAATTTTTAGAATCGGCCGGATCAGTGGTTCTGGAGATTACCATACAAACTCTCAAAATTCATACTCTTTATAGGTAATATTAATTCTTTCCAGGGTGCAACGACTGCACAACTTACAAATCTTTCATGGCTGGCATGAAGGGCGAAATGAAAAATTTTGGTAAGTCAAACCTCAGCATTTACATGCATAGTGTTTTTCAGCATTTATATGCGTAGTAGTAGGGTATTTTGGGGTACTTAATTGATGATCAAATCAGATACATTTTATTGGAATTTTGTAAAATACTGAATTTTATTGTGTGATCCAAAGACAATGTAATCACTACATTTTTGTGTAATCTACTCCTCGTTGTTCAACTGGTGAATAATTTTTAATATATCCGTCTATTTTTAGAATTTTTCGTACACTGACCTTTTAATACTTTCAATTTATTCGACTGTAATGATTTCAGGACAGGACGAAGTACCAATTTATGATAAAAACATACCCATTTGTAACCTTAACGTATCTACTCTTGGTAAGCACAACTCTAAGTTTATTTTACAGTAATTTACAAGCATTTTTATCTATAAATATATTTTACAGGGCCAGTAGATGCAAATTACACAGAATTGAATTTGGAGTGGGTAGAACAGCAATACCCTGAAGTCCAATCGGGAGGATTGTATGCGCCCGCGCATTGCCGCTCTAGATATAGAGTAGCCATCTTAATTTCTTTTAGGTAATACTTAAATACCTTTCAGCTACGTAGGCGTAATCTTGAAGGTTGTTTCTGGAATTCTAGATCGACATCGAATTAATCAACGTATGATCCACGAGCTATTTCTACACAACGCAATTTCTGTTTCAGAGATAGAGAAGCAAATCTAGCGATTTTTCTGTATCACATTCATCGATTTCTAAAGAAACAGCTGCTGGAATACCGGATATTTGTTATAGAACAATACGGTAAATTAAAATACTTATAAAAATAGGTACATTGATAGCAAACGCTGCCGAGAAATACATAAACGGCTAATTCTATTTAGGTGTATACTGCACCTGTCCATGGAAATCAGATTATTAGTTTCCGATTTCTGTTTATAGCTGTCAGAAACTAATTTTGTTTACTTGACTGCTGCTTCCAGGCACAGAAAAATTCAATAAAGGAATCCTTTATAACATCGGCTTCCTGGAGAGCCAAAGGTTT
Source organism: Tethea ocularis (assembly GCA_963555595.1). Classification (NCBI taxonomy): domain Eukaryota; kingdom Metazoa; phylum Arthropoda; class Insecta; order Lepidoptera; family Drepanidae; genus Tethea; species Tethea ocularis. Next base: position 3,049,107 of record OY741970.1, on the reverse strand, counting down.
GGTGCCTGGGACTGCCTGATATTTCACGATGTGGATTTAATTCCAATGAATGAGAAGATCCTGTATTCCTGTCCGCGGCAACCGACTCATATGTCCTCTGCCATCGACAAGTTTGGATACGTGTAAATATCTATACCTCAATAGAATTTAATCATAACGTTAAATTATTTTCTACTAGATTCCGCCCCGCGGGTTCCCGAGGGATCTTATGTTTTCCCGGGATAAAAAGTATCAAACTCAAAAATAATTTATTCAGTTTAGGCCCTCTTAAGGCACTTATGAATTTCGATAATTACAATTTTTACAATATCCTACGTGTTAATCTAGGTTATAAACTATCTCCCCCCGAAGTGTTGCCACCTTGCCGTGGTGGAGGGGCTTGCGTGTTTCTGTGATCCCCGAGGCTATACCGGAGGGCCACCCATACCGGGCAGGCTTAGGGTGAGAAACTAGACAAAGAGCAACACGTCCCCATTCCTTCCTCAATCCTCTTCCCATCCTGTAAGGTAGGATTCTCCCGGTGCTCCTCTTATTATGAGAGGTGTACTGGGAGCCTGCCTTATTCCTTTTTTTCCTTCCCATCTCCTTTCCTTATTCCCCCTTTCCTGGAGGAGGTAGCGGCGGGTCCGGTGTGCACTTGCACTGCCTCCGGACACGGCTTTTTTCAAGGCTACCGTCGGTCGACCCGTAATCCGCAACGATGGCAGGAGGCCTATGCGGACCGGGGGGCCTAGCCTTTATTGGCCGGGCCTGCGAGGAAGATAACCTCTCTAAAAAATTACCCGAATCCCAAATGGCGCCGCACCGCGAGGGGATGAATGGCCAGACGGATTACTGGTCATTAGTGCGTGTCCCCACACTGGCACCTGTCGCCACCAGTGTGGGTTACACATTAGACTTGCCTAGGGTACGGGATCTCTGCCCAGGTGGACTTACATTTCTCCCATATTCGTGGGTCTTAAAATGCAAAATCTTAATATCAATAAAAACGATGAGAAAGTGGTAGAGGGGACGAGAAAGGAGGAAGTGACAATGGTTAGGGAATTATGCGCGCGTGAACTGCGCGTACGAAAAACACAGCTGTCAGATACTGACACAGACAGCAGTATGATGAGTGTGGAATCGCTCCACACTCATCATACGGAGAATGAAAAACGACGCCTTTCATTTTTAAAAAGGCCCGCTAGTGATGGTGACGGAGATCTGTTTGTGTCGCCCCTTAAAGGAGCAGCCCACAAATCTAAGAGAGGGAGAGGCCGCCCGCTGACAGTCGGCAAATTTGTTGGCTTGGTACAGGCTAGGGCGCAGCAAAACGTCACCAAAGCGAACGAGCTGCGCCTAGAGGCAGAGGAGAGAGTGAGCTACATGGCAAGGACTCTGGAGGAGTCCCGGAATGCCTGCCGCCATCTCAAGCCACCAACAACCAATGAAGAAACAGCGCAGACCATGTCTGCGCTGAATAAGGTTGTTTTGGACGCCGCAGACATGGTATCAACCGTGGCTATGACGTCCAAAAATCTAAAAGGGACATCGGTGAAGGCCTTGAAGGACGCAGCAGTTACCATAAAGGAGGCTGCTGGAAGTCTGAGGGCCCTTACCATTACCGAGGAGGTAGCGAAACTGGAGGCAGCCAACTCACGGCTCTCTAGTCAGCTGGCGGAGTTGCGAGCCGAAGTTACTGAGCTGCGGCGACAGCCAGTGGTGGCACCCAGCCCATCAATTAAGGAAATGTTGGAGGAAGTCTCGCGTTCTAGCGTCGCGCAGTTTGGCGCAATGCTGAATGCGAGACTTCAGGGGATCGAGTGTCGCCTCCTCCCTGAACCTAGGTTGAGGCCGCCTCTCGCAGCCGACAAAAAGAAGGCCGGTGCGGCTCCCGCACCTGCTGCGCAAGCTGTAACTCCAGCACCCGCTGAGCGGACTGCGGGTCCAACATCGCCGCAGCCCTCATCTTCGGGGGCACTTAGGGGCCCCGGTACGTCGTGGCCGGCTCTCAAAAAGCCGGCTGCCCTGCCGCAGCCCACTCCCTCCACCCAGCCTCCAACGGCGGGCAAGGGGAAGGGCAAAGGAAAAAAGACAGCGGCAAAGAGTGTGCCAGCGCCGGTAATAACGGCACCGGCGGAGATGAGCCCGTCAATACCTTCACCTCCACCTCCGCCGTTGGAGGAGGGGTGGACAACGGTGGTAAAAAGGGGAGCTAAAAAGAAAGCTGGGGTTAAGGAAGGGAGTACTGCTACCAGCCTTCCTAAAAAAGCGGTGCCGAAGCTGCGCCTCCCCCGTACCGCGGCAATCACAATCACCCTGCTGCCGGATGCAGAGGAGAAAGGCGAGACCTACAGGTCCGTCCTTACTAAGGCTCGTAGTATTATTGACTACGAGAGCCTCGGTATAGAGGACATGCGCTCGAGGACCACGGCCACAGGCGCCCGCATTCTGGAAATTAGCGGTAATGAGGGCTCCGAAAAGGCCGACTCCCTAGCTACCAAGCTAAGGGAGGTCCTGAGCGCGGACCTGGTGCGTATTTCGCGTCCGGTAAGGAGGGTGGAGGTGAGAGTTACCGAGCTTGACGACTCGGTGACGGAGGTGGTCGCTGCCATCTGCAAGGAGGGAGGGTGTGCCGCCGAAGATATTAAGGCTGGCGTAATCAGCCCCCGCCGCTCGCTTTGGCTGAGTTGCCCGGTTGCGGCCGCCAAGAAGGTGGTGGATGCTGGCCGCGTTAAAGTGGGCTGGGTGAGGGCGAAGGTCACGCTTCTCGAGGCAAGAAAATTGAGATGTTTTCGATGCCTTGAGGGCGGCCACTTCGCTGTCAGGTGTGCAGGTGAGGACCGCAGCGGCCTCTGCTACCGCTGTGGGAAACCGGGCCACTTGGCGCGAAGTTGCCAGGCCGAGCCATCCTGCGCGGTGTGCGAGGCGGCCGGCAAGCCAGCGGCACACCCACTTGGTGGAGTTGGGTGCACTGATGGTGCCGGGCCTGGCCCCAAAAGGTCCAAAAAGGCGAAGAAGAAAGGGAAGGGAAAGGAAGCGAGTAAAGCTCCGGAGCCGACCCAACGCCTAACCGGCGCAGAGCGGGAGCCCATGGACACGGCACATTAATGTCTCCATGGCCAGTACTGCAGGCGAACATCAACCACTGCGCCAGGGCACAGGACCTGCTGGTCCAGACGATGGCGGAGTGGGAGATCAAAATAGCCGTGGTCGCCGAGCCTTATTTTGTTCCCGCCCGGGACGACTGGGTAGGGGACCGGGAGGACTCGGTGGCCATCGTCACCCGGGCCTCGAACGGTGCTCCGCCCTTTGAAAGCTCTTTGAAGGGTCGGGGCTGCGTGCTGGCCATTGTGGGTGGCGTTGCAGTGGTGGGGGTGTATTTCTCGCCCAATCGTAGTCTCGCCGAATTCGAGCAGGTGCTCGATGAGGTCGGGGCTATGGTTCGACGAGTGGCCCCCCTCCCTGTGCTGGTCGCTGGAGACTTTAACGCCAAATCCACGGTGTGGGGTTCTCCTGCGACGAATGCGCGGGGTGAGGCGTTGGAGGAGTGGGCTGTGTCCATGGGGCTCGTCCTCCTCAACACGGGGTCGGAGGACACGTGCGTACGGCAACAGGGTGGGTCAATTGTTGACATTACGTTCGCGTCAGCCCCCCTGGTGCGCCGTGTCCGGGACTGGAGGGTGGTGGTGGACGTGGAGACACTATCGGACCACCGATATATCCGATTCGATGTCTCCACGTTCCCCACTGACCCATTTCAGAGCAATGCTCGGTCCCCTGGTTTTGGGGACGGTCCACGTTGGGTGCTGGGTAGGCTCAACAAGGAGGCCGCCGGGGAAGCAGCCGTAATAGAGGCCTGGAGGTCTGGGCACCGGATTGCCGCCGATGTGGATGAGGAGGCGGAGCGTCTCGGCGTCTCGCTGTCCCGCATCTGTGATGCAGCGATGCCGAGAGCAAGACCGCTCCCCCCACGGAATTGGGTTTATTGGTGGTGTGCTGAGCTCCACCAAATGCGGGTGGCCTGTGGAACGGCGCGCCGCCGTTACACCCGGTGTAGACGGAGGCGGGTCCGGGACCCTCAGGAGGAGGATGCCTCATATGCTGCCTACCGATCCGCGTGCAGGGCCTTTCAGGTGGCGATCGCGCGGGCCAAAGAGACGGCTTGGAAGGAATGGCTGGAGATCCTCAACAGGGATCCATGGGGAAGGCCGTACAGGGTGGTGCGGAAAAAGCTCCGCCCCTGGGCCCCCCCCCTGACAAGTACACTCCAGCCAGAGTTCCTAGAGGAGGTGATTGGTGCCCTATTCCCACGGCGAGATGAATGGGTTCCTCCAGCGATGGCCTCCAGGGTGGTGCAAGCTGCCGAGGAGGACGCTTCTCCCCCAACGGTGTCGGAGGGCGAACTCGGGGCGGCTATTCTGAGATTAAAGTCGAAGAAGACCGCCCCGGGCCCGGACGGTGTGCCCGGAAGCGCACTCGCGATCGCGCTGGAGGAGATCGGCGAGAGGGTGGGATCTCTATTTACCGCGTGTATGGAGCAGGGCCGTTTCCCCCGTAGGTGGAAAACGGGCAAACTGGTCCTGCTTCGTAAAGAGGGGCGCCCGGTGGAGCAGCCGTCGGCGTATCGGCCTATCGTGTTGCTCGATGAGGTGAGCAAATTGTTCGAGCGGGTGCTCGCGGCTCGCCTCGTCGAGTCCATGGATCCAGACCTCGCCGACGAGCAGTTCGGCTTCCGCCGAGGCCGATCGACTCTCGATGCCATCGCGCGGGTCAGGGATCTCTCCGAGGAGGCTGTCTCCCGGGGCGGTGTGATGTTTGCGGTGTCTCTCGACATCCGCAACGCTTTCAACACGCTGCCTTGGGAGACTGTGAAGAGTGCTCTGCAGTACCACGGCGTACCACGGTATCTGCAGAGGGTCGTGGCCGACTACTTCGTTGGGAGAGCGATGGTCTTCCCGACAAAATTTGGCTCTGGGAGGAGGGAGATGTCGTGCGGTGTTCCGCAGGGGTCGGTTCTCGGTCCACTCCTGTGGAACATCGGTTACGACTGGGTGCTGCGCGGATCCATGCCGCGGGGGGTCAGCGTGACCTGCTACGCCGACGATACCCTCGTGTCGGCCTGTGGTGGCACCTATCGCGAGGCGTCCCTCCTCGCCACGGCTGGTGTTTCCCAGGTGGTGGCGCGAATCTGCGCCCTGGGACTCGAGGTGGCTCTGGATAAGTCTGAGGCCCTCGTGTTCCACGGGCCGCGTCGTGCGCCACCTGCTGGATCCACGATAATGGTGGGAGGAACTTCCATCACCGTCGGGTCGACGATGAAGTACCTAGGACTCGTCCTTGACGGTCGATGGAAGTTCGAGGAGCACTTCCGGCGGTTGGCCCCCAAACTGGTGGCCACCGCCGGATCGCTGTGCAGGATACTTCCCAATGTGGGGGGCCCGAGAAGTGCCTGCCGACGCCTCTACGCTGGTGTGGTGCGCTCCATGGCGCTCTACGGGGCGCCGATTTGGGCAGATGCCATGAGTGTTCGTAACTTGGCAGTGCTGCGACGTCCGCAGCGCGCCATGGCACTCAGGGTAGCTCGGGCGTACCGCACCGTGTCGTGCGTCGGAGCGTGCGTTCTAGCCGGTACGCCGCCGTGGGACCTCGAAGCCGAGGTGCTCGCCGCGGTGTACTGGCGAATAAAGGAGGCCGAGGCTGAGGGTGGCCGCCCTCATGCGAGGGAGATCGAGCGCTGGAGGGAGGATGCCCGTGATGTGCTCCTCCAGCGCTGGGCGGCCCGCCTCGGCGACGCAGTGGTGAGCCGGGAGTTGGTGGCCGCGGTTCGGCCAATTTTGAGAGAGTGGCTTGAACGGCGGCACGGGGCTCTCACCTTCCACCTGACACAGATGCTCACCGGGCACGGTTGCTTCGGTGGCTACCTGTGCCGGGTGGCGGGTAGAGAGCCCACAGAGGAGTGTCACCACTGCCCGGCGGGTGTCGCGGACACGGCGCAGCATACGCGCGAGGTGTGCCCAGCTTGGGCGGTGCCTCGCGCCGCTTTGTCCGCAACAATAGGAGGGGACTTGTCGCTGCCGGCCTTGATCAGGTCCATGGTCGACAGCGATGAGTCCTGGTAGGCGGCCATTACCTTCTGCGGCGAAGTCATGTCGCGGAAGGAGGCGGCGGAGCGGGAGCGGGAAGATGACATCAATTCGCTCCCAATCCGCCGCCGGAGGCGTGGAGGGCGGCGTCGGGCCTTCGCAGGCCGGATGCCACCCTGATGGGGACCTGTCGGTGGTGGATCGGGGGATCCGCCGCTGACACTATAGGTCCCATGCTGGAGGCGCCCAAGTGTTCCTGGGCGCCACAGTGGAGAGGGGCGGGGCTCAAACTGGTTTTTGTATGTAACAGTTTGAGCCCCGCCCCGAAGAGGAGGGCTCCCCGTGGGGGGAGCGACGCCGCCGGCGGGGCAGGCGGTCGATAGACCTTCGAGGAATGTCCCGTAGCCCCGCCGCCACATGGCGAGAGGAGGAACACCCCAGGGTTTTAGTCAGTACGAGTCTGACATAACCCGGCCACTCCCCCCGGAGAGGCCGGGTATCCATGAGGATTTCCCAGGGTCAAAAAAAAAAAAAAAAAAAAAAAAAAAAAAAAAAAAAAAAAAAGGTTATAAACTATCTGTGTTCTAAATTTCATCCAAATCAGTTTAGTAGTTTTTGTGTGAAAGAGTAACAAACATCTATCCATCCATACTCACAAACTTTCGCATTTATAGATAGTGACTGATATGTTCGTAGGTTGCCTTATGATCAACTATTCGGAGGTGTGACAGCTCTGACACCGAAACAATTCACAGCAGTCAATGGTTATTCTAATTGCTATTGGAATTGGGGAGCTGAAGATGATGATATGTTCATTAGGTTTGTAAGACACAAACAAAGAATTTAATATTCCGTGACCCGACTTATTAAACAGGCAGAATATACTGGGTGTATACACTGTTTCAGATTGCAAGCAAAAAGATATCCAATTACCCGTTACAATAGATTCATAGCCAAATATGCTGCGCTTCCCCACATGCCCAACTATAGAAACGAAAATCGGTAAATATATCGATCTACTTCAAAATTTATATCTAACTAATAAATTATAGTACCTAGTTGATTAAACGTACTTTTTTTTAGAGACGTGTCCTAAAAGGGTTCGAAATTCTTTCGACCTTTACTTAACTCGTTTTTCCATCTGTCTCTGTCACCGTGTCACCGTTATATTACTCGGAGTGATAATTTTATAAATAGATATATTTCTAAATTATATTTTAAATTGCAGGTATTATTTCTTATTGAGAGTGAAGAGGCGTTTCAGAACAGAAGGCCTGCTTTCAGTCTTGTACAGACTTATTGCAATTTCTAAAAGAAGATTGTTCACCCATATCCTTGCAGATGTTAATCCCCTCAACCGCAAAACATAGACAATAAAAAAATCTTGTTTACAAGTGAAAGAGTATTTATTTTAAATAAAAAGAGATAAGTAAGCCAAAAGGGTATTGAAGTATATCCTATAAACCATAACCCATAAGACCTTACCAAGTCATAAAGAAAATATTTTTGAATGTAAAACAACACTTTTAAAAAATATCAACTAAATAGTTTAGCATTAAAATATGTTTTGCAACACAGTGAATTAAGACTCAAAAACTTTCTGAATTTCCTGAGCTAAATTCATAGCTGTAAACTTTTTCACTTTATGCAAGAGCATGCACAAATTTGGATCTGACACGAATTTACATACGTAAATATCATTGTTATCTGTATCTACTTCTAAGCGCTTTAAAACTTCCTCCACCTGTTTAACATACGGAGTTACTCTCTCCTCAGGAAGAAATTGAAAATGCCAGGGCAAACACACCCTTAGTACGTTCCAAATAGTGGACTGACTGACAGCATATGCTAAATTAGGATCCACTTCAGGTTCTTCCACAACTTCTTCAACTTCTATAGGCTTTTCCTCAGCGATTTCGACTTCTTCTTCACATGGTCGACAAATAAAGGTTGTCTTCACGTTTGTTGCAGATTGCGCAATTTTATTACCAGAAGTCAAGCTCTTCTGCGCTTTTGGTACCCGAGCACTTTGAGTACTCTCAATTTTCTTGGCTTTGACTGCGGTTGCACCTTTTCCTTTTTTCCCTTTCTTATCTCCGGGTAGTGGCTCAGAGTATTCCAGTTCAATAATTGTCGTTTCTTCACACGTTTTTATTACGTTATTAATAAGCATATCTATGAATTGCTCAGTACATTTATGTGCGCAAGCCAAACACTCATCCTTGTACTGTTTGTCCTTTATCATCTTACAAACAACTTCCGCACAATATTCTAAAGAATAACAAGTCTTTTTACCGACAGCCATGGATAGTGCTGTAGCAAAACCTACAATGGGATCAACATTTTTGCAGAAAGCTAACAAAAATGCCGAGTAATTCATCATGTCCTCGGAAACTTCATAGAGCTCAAACAAAAAATGCTTTATCAAATTCAATCTCAACTGCGCATGTTTGTCTTCATAGTCAAAATCTTGTTCGAACCAAAGTACTTGTTTTAAGAATTCTTCTCTACTTATTAACTCAGTTGACTGTAGGTCATTACATCGAAAACCTTTACGTAGTTCTAATAGTTCTTCTATAGTTGGAAATCTGATATTGAGAGAGTAAATGAGAAAATCTCTCCAATCAATGTAAGCTGTTTCACCAAATAACAAAAACACTAATTTTGGAATTTTCTCAGGATCTATACGACACCATGACTCTGGAACTAGCGAACCTTCGCAAGAATCTCTACCGAAAAATATGAAATCTTGTAGAAGGTATATAAAAGCCTGTTGCAAGGCGATACCAGTGGGAGCCACGATCTTAAATTGAGATCTCAATCTAGCTAACTGACTGATTTTAAATTCCATTTCACTAGCTACTTCGAATACTTCGCCAGTATCTATTTGAGGTTCTGGTGGAGCGAATTGTAATAAATTGGGATCTATGACAAAAGTGTCATGCTCTAAAACAAGAGTTTCTGGAATTTTCTTCCCACCTTCAACAGCCATCTGAAGATATTTACATAAGCGATCTATCGATTTTATTTCATTCATATAATATGTATTTATATCGTTTTGTATATCTATAAAGGTTTTGTAAATTTGATCATTAAATAGTTTCATGTCACGGTAACATTTGTATTGGAGAGCTAGCATACGTAAACTAGCTCGAAACATTTCACCATTGATTCCCATAGTCCATTCCTCTATACACTTCAAAGCATTTTGTTTCAATATTTCTTCAAGGTTGATTGAAATTTCTGAGGTATTATCTTCTTTTCGTTTAGTCGGTATGACTACCTTTGCTATTTCGGAATATTCCCTGCTTATCAATGATCGATAAGAATCATTAGTTTCTTTTATTATTTTCAAAGCTAGTTTAACGTTGTTTTCAATTATTAAATTGAATGGATTGTTACTGTAGTCAATCTCCACGTCTTTTAATTGAAGATCTTGAAAGGCTGATTTCAGTTGTCTATAAACTTTATCTTCGCCTCCTTTCTTGCTTACAGATGTATCATCAGAATCTTTATAAATCTTTATCAATTCCTTAGAAGACAGTCTGTCGTTAGGAGGCATTTTCTTTATCATAGCAAAGTAAAAATCATGAAGCGTTTGGTATGTTAAAATTGACCTGAAAGAGATAATAGTAAGTTAAGTAATAATCTCAATTAAATATACTTTAATTAAACATTAGGTATTATATAGCTTGTAAGTATTTTAATTGTAAATAAATAATAAATATTCACCTGTTCAGTTCAGTTTGCATACATGAAATAAATGTATTCACCATCGTAGTGAGCTCTTCCATTGCCCAATTTTCACATATAAGCCCTTGTCTTTGTAGTTCCGCGTAAATTTTTCTCTCATCACAAATGTGATACAATCTGTTTTGTAGTTCTTTTACTCGACAATGCCACTCATTCTTTGTCAAGTTAATATCACGCCAGTCATTCTCAAAATCATTATATTCCCTTTGGAATTGGCTGACTAAGTCTTGTTTAGAGGATGGCAATGTTATAATTTGCTCCATTTTATCCTTTAAAAATCTCGTATATGGCACTAAACAGTTCATTTGTAATCTTTTAGCAAAGAACAGCTGCTGCATATCATGAACGTATGTTTTCTCTATTTGTTCCCAACACGTTGCTAACGCTTCGCCTATTTGAGCTGCAATAGGTATTTTTCCATATATCCATTCTTCCTCTCCTGCCAACACGTTTTCTTCTTCCATACTAGCCATAGATTGGCTTTCACTATCCTCTTCAGCTAATTGTTTCAAAGTAGTACTACTATTTATTAATTCATTTTCATTGGAACTGGATGCTTTCATAATATCTACGTCATTTGTCAGTGATGATTTGCTCACTTTAGATCCACGTCTTAATTTATCTTTAGACTTCCCATTTGTTACTTCAGGTTTAATAATTTTAGATCTGGTTCGTTTATCATCGAAACATGGAAATTCCAAAAGACTTAAAACATTTTCTCCGAACAATGTTTCGCAAGATTTTAATGGAGTAACATAATCGCCAATAATTGCTTTACAAATTTGTGCAAGAGAGTTTTTTTCCATTACTTCATAATACATGCTATAATTGATACCTAATACAGCATAAAATCTATCTATAAGCTCAGAATTATCTTCTGTTAAGTCCCATATCATAAATTCTTGTAGAATGTCTTCCGTCTCTTTTAACTTTATGTAAGAGGTAAAATAACTCTTAAAAGGTGTATCAGTCATCTTTTTATGAGGATCGTTTACAATCCTAGAGACCCTTACATGTTTAAAATCGTCTTTCTCTTTCTTTCTGTGCTTGATAATACTCTCCTCTAAAAAAATATCATCTCTATCGTCTAATTCACCCTCGTCAGGTGGAGCTCGTCCTGAAAATGTTTCTTCTAATATTTGAGCTTCACGGTAAGAATTAGGATAGTTTACTATGACAAACCCATTAATATCACACTGATCTTTCAAATACTCCACTATCATTGCTGCTAATAGATGATCAGTCAAAGAATTGCCAAAATTTAGAATATTGTACGCATACCTTCCCAATTCTGCAGCTGTAGACAACTTAATATCTTCTTCCGGAATAGTTTTAGGAGTTTGGGTTTGCTTTGTATTAGGTGTCAAGGTGCCCAACATTGCTGCAATGTTTGCTTCGCTTACTTTATAAGCTAATTCGTCTTCAGTTTTAATTAGTTTTAATTGTTCTCTTTGATTTTCTTCTTGGGCTGCTGCTATCATTTTATCAAAGGATAATTCAATGTCAGTACATCCTATCATTTCAGCCTTGAACCTTCTCAAGCAAAAAATTATAGCAGTTTCAAGTCGAACAACATGAATTTTGCGTAGATTAAGTAAAGTTTGCATAGCTAAAGTTACAGATTTATCTGGAAGACCACGCAATAGAGCTTTCGCTGGAAAATCAGGCAAGTTAGCTTGAGGTCTTGGTGGTGGATATGGATACTTAATCTCGAGCAAAGTATACACTACATGTCCTAATATTCTCGTTCCTAAATATTCGTATTTTCTTTCTTCTGACTCATGATCATAATTTGGTATTAATAAATCTAGAGTCCAAGGATGTGAATAATTGTGATACTCTTTAAATTCGACATCATTTAGTGCTTCTTGACGATCAAGTTCAAGTCTTACAATTTCTTCGACTTTGGGTTCTAATTCCTCTTCAGGTCCATGCTCTTTTAGAACATCTTCCATTGGATCGAGAATATCAAATATAGGTTGTTGCTTATAATACAGAGCTTTCCACTCATGAATAAAATACTCGGGTATTTCATCACCAATCAACCGCTTAAAATATGCATACTTCGTTGCATAATCGATTATAGATAATACTGTTTCATAGCATATTTCATGATAATGTTGTCTTTTTCGCTTCATTTTCTCAGCATAAAGTTTTTTATGTAGCATATTCTGCCTTTGTTTTTCAAAATCAATTTCTACGACTTCTAAGTTTATTTGTTCTTTGATATTATCAAGATATTGATTGAATTGCTGTTCTCTTTGATCAGCAAATTCAAATTCTGCTTTAATTCTATTCTGTACCAAATTTCGTGCTTGCTGTTTTGTTTCCATAATTTGTGTACACATTTGTTTTTCAAATTGCGAAAGTTTCATTACTTTCTTTGCGAGTTCAGTATCTAGTTTCGTTTCTTCTTCGGCAACTGAAAGATCCCACAATGAATTACTTAGCACATTTCTAATTTGCTTTTGGAATTCTTCAGAATCCGACTTTTTGTGTATTTTCGTATTCAAGTTATCCATATAGTTTTTAACCCACTCAGAGTCTACAAGAGACTTTTTGCGTTCCTCAAATTTTTCTTCCAAGGCAAGTAGATCGTTGTAAGTATAATTATTAAATTTGCAGGGATATTTTAATGAAAATTTTGCCATTTCTATACTTTCCATTCCGATATTTTTTTGTTGTTTTCCAGTTTTTGATTGCATTGGTACATTCGATTCCTCAACTTTGGTGAGCATTTTAGCATATTTATGTCTTACATAATCATATGTATCTTTCACTTGTTTTGATTTCTTTCTTTGCCATTCAATATAATGTTTTTCGTTTAACAAAGGCCTGGAAAGATCATCAACGAAAGATTCTTCCTTTTCTTCTACTTTATCAACTTTAAACCTCTTTCCCATCTTCTCAACTAGGTTTGAGACCATTTTTCTTTCACGTTTTATGAAATTTGTACGATCTCTTTTATCAAGATGAAGAAAGAGCTGGTAAAATAATCGAAGCAGTGTTGAGCCTCTGCCTTCTCTAATACATTTTAAATCTGGTTCGGTTATGTTTATATCTAGCTCACGTAACCATTCCGACAAGTACTGCCAATTGTTTGTAATGTCGTCATACATAAAGCTGGACCTTATCAGGTAATGTTTCTCATCACTTATAACATGATAACTAAGAAGTACACTCGATATCACGTATCCATTTTTCATCATATCACCAAATTCATCTGCATCCCATTTTATAGGTCTTTGTAATCTCTCAGTAAGCCATTCTTTAAGTATTTCAGCCATTATTTTATTTAAAGTATTCTAAACACAATTTCGCAAAATATTATTTTGAAACATCGATGATGATTAAGTCATTAACATTTTCAATAAATGACAAAACATTGATAATCTGTGTATATGACACTCGTATGCCAACTATAAATTAAAAATAACTTTTTAAAAAAAGAAAACCGTCTTCAAAACACTAAAAAGTTTAAGGTACGATCCCTAAAAACCGTCGAATTGAGAGAAAACCTCTTCCTTTTTGAAGTCAGTTAAAATATAAATGGCAAACTTCTCACAAAGAAATCTATCATCATCATCATGTCAGCTGAAAGACGTCCACTGCTGGACAAAAGCCTCCCCCAAGGATCTTCACGATGGCCGGTCTTGCGTGGGCAGGCTCCCCACAAGATGGACCGATGATCTAGTGAGGGTCGCGGGAAACCGCTGAAGAAATCTATGTATTTACTTACAATAATTACCACAATTAAGCTCAACCCCCGCGGATGCGTGTGTTCAGCATAAATCGACAGTTGGCAGCACTGTCCGAAAATATTTTCTCTACGCTGTCAACACCAAAGACGGTTACAATAATTTTCGATGGTTTGAAAGTGACGCTTAGTTAAACTAAAACATAAGATTATTGATGTTCTCTAACACAATTTAACACATAAGTGCCTGTCTGTACTAATTACTGTGGAGTGTGCATGATTAAAGCATGTTATTTAATTAAGATCGGTGATTTATTCTCCCTGAGACCATCCCGATATAGGTAAATAAATCACTAGTAGGTATGACCTAGGGCACAATCTAGAATGTGTCAGAAGTAAATAGGGGGGTATTTAATAAAAACATACATGTCTTATTTAGACTTCAGGTTCGAACTCAACAATAAGCTTGAGCTTTCGTGATGGAAACTACAGCACGGCGGTGGGTAGGTACTCTCTTGCCTGGCTACCACTCTCAAGTTGGGTTGGCTACCTATAAATTTGTACATAGTATATTAATTACTCTATGCCAATGGTCAGGTTCACAAACTACCCTCTAACGTTGATTAGGTTCAAATAGGTATCGCTAATTACAAAATAAAACTCACTTAATTAACTAAATCATAAATTACTTTTGAAGTAAAAAATCAATGAGGAAATGCAATTTATCAAACCTTATTAATAAATTAAGTTTTGACTGAAGGATATAAAAAAGTTGACCATCCATTTCAAAAAACATTGAATTCACTGAGTATTAGATGGCAACTTTTATTATGGCAAATTCTGTCTACTAATCAATCTCTACTAATAATAATGGTGAGATTATTTTTTTATCAGTGGCAACAATTTATTTACACTTGTCATTTGATATTATGACTTTTTTGTGATGTTTATTTTCACTGTTTTCTATGCATATTTCCTAAATTTTGACTAGAACTAATTCAGGATGAAATGTAATGAATTCGAAAAGAGTGTATGTAAATTTTACGATCTAAGTTAAATATAAAATAAGTAGTGGTTCTATCGATTGCAATAATCAATTAACTATGTTTTTACAGAAACCTCGCCACATGAATTTGGAAAACTTGGATATAGCATTGCATGACCTAGGCATGCTGAGCGCAATAACAGAAGCACGGCGCGATTACTTGCACGAGTCCAAATCGAATTACAGCGTGATGCGGTTGAACACTCGATATGTTTCCAACGTCACCGTGGGGTATTGTATGAAAAGAACCACGAATAAAAACAGATTATGCCCATACTTGTTGCCAATAAGGCACAGAACTAAGAGCGAAAACTCTGACGCGATCGGTAGTGAGCTGAGCGAAAGCGCGTGCGAGTATAAAAACAGTTTAGTGGAGCCATCGACCAGCGGGTACAACCACGATTGCACCAAGAGTCCCGCGAAACGTTGTCAGTCGCTCGAGAACCTCAACTTGTCAGTGGAGCAACCAAGCGTCGACGCCTCGCCAGAGATGGAGTGTGTGTCGACACGGATCCAAAAGTTACAGGTTGATGAATGACACAGTCACCCGCTAACCAAAGCCTCGAATTTACCTGATGACAATGAAGTCATGTTTGCTCTAAGTTAGAGTGCAGCGAGGTAGTAAATAGTAGTAGTAAAGTGATCTAATGGATGTTGATAATTGTATTTTTCAGTGTATTTATAAAGATGATAGAATGGATGCAATGTGTAGAAGCTGAATGTATTGTTCCTAGGTCTTCGGTGTAATTGAGTTGATTTTGCATGCGTTAGCCCCCAACGATTATGAGCAGCTGTCTTCACTAAACTATTTTGAAATAAGTGTTGCTCAAAAATTTTTTTTGTAAATGGGTACAAATATAAGGGATTACTTTAATTAGTTATCCATTTTGGAAAATTGATAGAAAATGTTACTGAGTTAGTAATAATTTATGGTTACCCAAAATAAGCACTGGTGTTTGTTTAGAACAAATATTTTTTGTTTGTATCTAAGTCACATTTGCACATTTACATTGTGATTTCAACTTAATTAATGTACTAAAAGTTATCTCATTTTAATAAAAACTCAGCTATACTTGCTTAATGTTCAGTCCCTTCCTAATATGCTGTTAATTTTAGATTTAAATTATTCAGTGTAAGACTGTTTTAAGATCTCATATTTAACACATTTATATTTCATTATAAGAACTGTCTTGAAATTATTTGTCACCCATATTTGCTTTTGTGACTTAGAAATAGGTGTTTGTTAACATAGTTTTGTTATTTTGTTCATATTAATTTAGTAACAAATAATAAATATTGCTTTGATTAATTCAATTATTTGTTTTATTCCAATATTCAGCCTATAATTATATTGTCATGGACAAACAAAATAAGTACATAAAATCTCTCCCAAAGTGGCCATGTTATTGTTTGTTTTCTATATAAGCTGATAATGAGTAGCTACTATTCAAGGCCACTATCTCAGCCTACTCAGAACTTCTGACTATGAAATATTTTTGACAAGTATAAATAAATATAAAACCACAAGGTAAAGGTAACTTAAATCCATTTATTCGCATTTATTGAGTATGATGTAACACTTAGATATAATAAATAACAAAAAATCCACTGTATGTATTTATTAAATATTGCATTTGACTTGATTGCTAATAAATTACGAGAAAAAAAAGTTATGCGCTTATAGTGCCTTGACTTTGAGTTGTTTCATTTTGGGAGTTTTGCGTTTCTGTTGACGTTTCTGTTCTTTTAACTCCCAACGACGCTGCTTCTCAGGGTCATCCTCCTGCGGAGAAAATAAGCTTGAATTATTCAGGTACATTCAATGTATGCATTACAATATTGTATATAACTGTATATATTGATATACAATATTGTTTGTTTGTTAGTAAACTTACCGCTAAAATGCGTTCCTTCTCCTGTTTCCTCTTCTCCTCCCGCCTCTGCGCAGCTTGCTCCTGGCGTGCCGCGTGCGCACCGCGCATCCACGCCTCCGCCACCTTCTGACGACGCTTCTCACATTTGGCCAGGGCCTGGGGAATATTGTAACCCATATGTAATTTTACTTGCAGCCTGTACTATGGGGTGGTAATAGGTACTCATAATTTATGAACAACTGACAGACCAGTTTGCATAGTTGGTTAAGAAGCCACTTATCGCGCCGCCGGTTGTGGGTTCGTTTCCCATCCAGAACAAACATTTATGTGCATGAACATATTGCCCGTTTGTTTGTCCTGACACTGGGTATAATCCTACTATTATAAATCCGAAAGTTTGTGAGTATGTATGTATCTTTGTTGCTCTTTTCACGTAAAAACTATAGAACGGATTTGGATGAAACTTGGCACATAGATGAATAACTAATACTACTTTTTTATGCCGGGAAAACAAGATACCTTGGGAACGCGTGTGAAGTATGTTTTTACAAGAAAAAAAACGAGCCCCTTCATCTGACATATAATATAGTTTGCAAAACTTTAAAAAATAAAATCTAATACTATCAATTACACGTTCGTGTTTGGGTCACCGACTTACATATACCAAATTTCAACTCAATCTAGGAACCCTAAAAAAGACCAACCGAAATTGTTTACTTTTTGGATATAACTTACAAAACAGAGTAGACATAGTAATGAGTTGTTATTATAGGTACCTCCTTGCTGAGTCTGAGTCGTTTGATCTTGTCGAGGAGGTGGAACACGAGCAGCAGCAGCGGCCGCACCTCGTCGCCGCCGCCCTCCGCCGACAGAGCGACGCTCACTAGCATCACGCGCTCGGTCTCCGGGGGTTTCGTTACTGCCGTCTCTCTGTACAATACAAACACTTATAAACTTTGCAGTTTTCGCAGTTTAAAAATAGTTTCCTACTCTTTCTGGTCCCAAACGGATGTGAGATTTGTTTATAAGACATGTTAGTTACTTCATATGGGATTTTATTATAAAAACGAATGCAGTATGTCGCCAGCGATTACAATGTCAGTAGTGCAAACACGTAACTTTGCTGCAATCGGTTTCAATAAATTTTTAATTGAAACCTTTTAAATATAGTTGTTTTCTGATACATTTTTATGTTTTGATAACTCCATTTTCTGGCTCCTGAAACACAGTTCATACTGGTTCTGAGCCCATGGATTCAAATAAGCAGTGTAAAATGTTTTATACCAATAAATTAATTTATTTAAAATAGTGCTTTATTGGGCATGGAAAAATTATAACATTGTAAATTTTCTAATGATTTAAAGATAAGATTTATTGTAACAAAGTTGATGCCTCACTGGTGATAAATGAGAGTGTTGGTGGTAGTGGTAGTTGTTGGATACTCACTCCATCTGCTTGGGCCCCGAGTACCGGTCGGAGATGTGTATGTACTGCAGGTGTTGGTGGTACTGCGCCAGCGCGGCGGTGACCCGCGCGTCCAGCAGCGCGGCGCACGCCTCGCCGCACTCCGACATCACCGACAGCGCCGCCGGCAGCCCGTGCTTGTCGCCCGCGCGACGCTCCGGGCAAAACACACTCTGTACACAACACAACATCATTACAATACAATACAATACAACATCAATACATTACAATAAAACATCAATACAATATAATACAACATCATTACAATACAATACAACATCAATACCATACAATACAACATCATTACAATACAATACAACATCATTACAATACAATACAACATCATTACAATACAATACAACATCATTACATTACAATACAACCGATCAACAATGGGAGCTATCGCGTATGAATTCGTCGCTAGAGGCGCTAGTGTAGCGCGAGGCTTCCGAAATGTAGACTACGCGGGTTTATTTCTAATTATAATAATGTTGTAAATAATTTGCAATACCTGAGATTAATTTATGGCATATATGAGTTACGGGTTAATGACTCATTCATGTGTTTTTGTGTTTGAGTGCTTTGAAACAGTTTTGTAAATGAGTACAAACCTGTGCGGAGAGAGCTTTGGTATCCATAACTCAAGTTAATTCTTACCTTGGATACCAGAGGTTTCAACAAACACTTATATAATTTGTTTAACTGATAAGTCCCTAACTGTTGTAGTATAAAATTTGAGTGTTTTTGTGTACCTACTGTCTTGTGAAATAAACGATTTATTTATTTATTATTTATTTTTATAAACTTATGTCCTCCTTTTTTCGAACAAAACTTTCGAGCTGAACTTTTATGTAAGTGGTGTCTACAATGAACCGATGGTAGTAATTTGTGACTTTCAACATTCATAAGTGCCTTATCAGGGACTAAACTTAATATTAAGAATTTGAAAACTGACATAGGTTTTCGTACCCCTACAGTACAAATATTGTCTCTTTATAATATTAGTGTAGAAGTACAACATACCAGGTCCTGCATCTCCTTGGCCAGTTTAGCGGCTATTTTCTTCTGCGCTATGCACAGTACGAACGGGTCGCTGTCGTCCCTGCCGAGCTCGACGCGCACTACCAGTGAGTCCGGCGAGGGGCGGACCGCCCCTAGCACTACGTGTACTAGATCCTGACGCTAGAAGGAGGAAAGAAAAAAACAATTAGGCCTGTTTGACCACAATTTCACAGTGGCCAGTGATGAAATTGGCGCTCAAGTGCAGCTGTCGGAACACTGAAAGGTGCTAGGCGACATATTTTCAACATGAGGCTTTGTAGCCTGTACTACAAAGTATGATTTACTTCACCGAAAGCTGAAGATCATTATAGGATTCGAAACCACGACCATCGTCTCGGCATTTGACGTCACCACCACTGAGCGATTATCGCTTTAAAAAGGGTATCTATCGCCTTACGGCCTGCGCACATTAGCGGACGGGACGGCAGAAGATTAAAAGTTTATCAATTGAATGTAATAGTTATCCAATCGAAATAAGGTATATATTTCAACCAGCGTGTGTGTGTGTTCGGTACAGCGATTTTACGTGAAAAGGTAACAGACAGAGTAACGCAGTTCGAATTTATTATATTGAATGATTCAATTTTATATAATAATTTAAATAATATCTTGAGTTCACCTTGATAAGCTTGAGAGTGAGCAACATGCCCTCGCAGCAGACCCTGCCGCTGCACCACATGGTGAAGCAGTGCTCTGCCTCGCGGCGCCACCCGCGCTCCTCCCCGCTCGCTGACACTACATCCAGTCCTGTTTCACCTAGAAACAAACATTATAATAATTTACTCAAATAACTATAAGTAAAGTACTTAAAAATTTACTCTACCATAGGATTTTATCACTCACTAACTTTTAGTATTGCAATTGAAATACGGAAATCGGTAGCAATATCGATCTTCTAGTTCTAAGCCCTAGTCCTATATCCTAGATATAACTCAATCCCGACTTTATATAGCTTAAATTCTAGGTTGTATAAAGATTAGGTAGAGACCCCTGGAAGGCTATAGGCTATATAGGCGACGAATAGTTACTATACTACTACCGACCGTGTAATATTCTCCTGTGGAAGCACCAGTAACACGCACATGAAATTAAATCTATTACTGCTTAGAATATATTACAGTTTATTATAGTTGTAGGTCTTGGCGATGAAATTTAATTAATGGCGATCACAATAAATCTAGTAGTACAAGCTCTGAGAAGACTTGAAACAGCCTCTAACCCAAATAATAATAATACCGACCGTGTAAGTTGTTAAAATATTTTTTTTTATAAACTTACCAACTAAAGTAAAGTTATCATCCAACAAAGGTCTGTGTAACTTTAAGAAATTGATAGCGATGGATGTGTTCTTCGATCTGCCGACTACGTACGCCAGCGCGTACGCAGCGAGCAAGCAGCACAGTATGCCTTCCAGCCAGTACGCGTCCCAACGCGGTCGGAGCAATATAGGTACCTGCAAAACAATAAGTAGTTATTATTATGTCAATATAAGTTACTAGCTGTTCCCCGTGATTTTAATCGCGTTCCCGGAATATAAAGTAAGCTTCGGGGATAATGTAGCTTCCTATTAGTGAAAATATTTTTTAAATTGGACCACTAACTCCGGAGATTAGCGCGTTCAAACAAACAAACTCTTCAGCTTTAGTATAGATAAACTGTAGTGCTCAGTGGTAGATGTCGAACACCGTGATGAAGGTCGCGGGTTCGAATCCTACAATGTGCTTTAGCTTTCGGTAAGGAAATATCGTGAGGAAAACATAGCATGGTAGGGTACTTTGTAGTACCCCACTGGTGGGCTACCTCCCTCAAATTGATAAACTGTTGCCAAGTTCTTACAGGTATGTTCCGACATCTGCACTTAAG
This sequence comes from Tethea ocularis, assembly GCA_963555595.1. Lineage (NCBI taxonomy): Eukaryota > Metazoa > Arthropoda > Insecta > Lepidoptera > Drepanidae > Tethea > Tethea ocularis. Next base: position 3,028,284 of record OY741970.1, on the reverse strand, counting down.
AGCCAGTTAATTTTCAAGAATTATTCAACCTGATTCTCCATCCCAATTCTTTGCTGCCAATATATTGTGAAGAAATACTCATAAGCATACCTTAGAAATAGTGATCTTTGGCTGCTCGGCAGTGCGCGGCGCACTATCCTGGAACCCTTCAAACTCTTCGGGGTCTTGGAAGTGCTCAAATTCATTGTCTTCATCCTGCAACAATAATGACATTGGTAATCATTCTTTATTACTCAACACTACTTTTATATTATGTGACTAGTCAACACATTTTCAATTAAATCTTTTTGTATGAGTAAGATTGTACAAGCAGATAATTAGATTATTCTGTACAGCTATTTTAAAAAAAAATTTTAGAGTTGATTTGAACAAGTTTTAGAACCTCTTTGCCTATACATAAGTACTTTTTGAATGGAGTAAACCGTAGAAAATCATTGTGTATTCAAAGCTCATCACTCATACTTGAAATAATAATGTAGTCAATATATAAAACATGGAGATTATGTAAATACAATGTGAAACATACCTCGACAATGATTTCATCCTCAGTCTCAACATTGGCTTCAAATTGGTCATTTAACTGAGATTTTAATTTTGGTGACCCTTCTTTTACTTCGTCTGTGAAGTCTATGGAACAATAAGAAGACAAGTGTTATAGGTTTTATGGTGGATTTTCCAAAAATACATACATTAAGGGAATCAATTTTGATTTATATAAGACTAGCTTCCGGCCCGCGGTTACACCTGCATTCCCGAGGTATCTTATGTTTTCCTGGGATAAAAAGCCCATATTATGTTATTCCAGGGTATGATCTATCTATGTGCCAAGTTTCATCTATATCCATTCAGTAGTTTTTACGTGAAAGAGTAACAGACATTAATCCATACTCACAAACTTTCGCATTTACAATATTAGTAGGAACTAGCATTTAAGGAATACAAATAGTTTATTTTCCTTATGTATATAAAACATGAGAAATGTAGCCGCCTATGTTTTCCTTAATGGGTCTATATTAAGACAAACAATATAGACACATATTATTAATGTATGAAGCAACAAAGTTAGTTATAGGTTGTCAGTCTACCTTACAGTCCACTATGAAGAGTAATAACTGAGTTTCACCAAAAATCATTTCAGTTTAGGCCCTAATAAGGCACTTATAAATGTCGAAAGTTACATTTGACTCTACTTGAATTCTTATTGTGATGTATCAGTACTTTGGTATAATAATCTACTAATAAGAAAGCTGAAGAGTTTGTTTGAATGTGCTAATCTTCGGAGTTACTGGTCCTATTCGAAAATTTCTTTCACTAATAGGAAGCTACATTATCCCCGGAGGTCTTAGGCTACTTTTTATCCCGGGATTGTGAGTGAAACCGCGGGGAAGAACATTGTTGTATAAAGTAATTGAAAATAGGGTTTGAAAATGTCTCACCATTTCCACCAACATCATCATCAGAGTCAAACTGTTCAAACTCTGCAAAATCATCATCCTCCAGTGTAGTGTCCTCATATGCCTGCACCATAAGCACACTGCATATGAACAGTGTTATAGGGAGTATGACACGCATTTTGTGTCTGGAATCAATACAAGATTTTATCAGTAAACTTCCAGAGTTCATTTTCAAATGCAGAGCAGATGAACAGAGCTGTAATGGGAGCATTGCTAAGTGCATGTTAGCAAAGAGTACAGACCCTAAAAGGGTTTTGTCTGTATAGACTAAGTATCTATAAATTAGGCATTGAAATAAATAATACTAAAGTCTAGTAAAAGTACTAGATTATAGATATAATTCCAATTCCAATTTCTTGTTTATGGCTCCATCGAGTGATCGATGACTTTGCCATATACTTGGTTAGAAAAAACAGTGAAAAACAACACGAGTAACGATTTTTTTTTTTTTAAAGATCGCAAACTAACTGAGCATACTGTATAGTGTTAATTTAGACAGATATACAAAAAAAGAATGTTAGAAAGATAATAGATATAATATTTTTTCTGCAGTTCAACTGATCAACTAATCTGACAGTCCAACACCCCTTAATTGCTATTTTTTTCAGTCTAGAAAAACACAATGAAAAGTAACTATAACTATGTACTTAGGTAGATATACTTTTTATGATAATTCTTATCTTTCTTTTTAAGGTTATATATACACAAACATTAAATTGTATGGTTTCATAAAGAGGATTATGTTATTAAGGTATTTATTGTAACCAGTATTCAGTTACTTGACAAATAGGTATGTAAATTGCTTGTGTCAGACAGAATAAGTTACATCTTTGTATCAATTAATCTCTGTATACAATGAAAGTAAAAAATATATATAAATAATGAAAGGTAATATATGGTAATAGGTAATAAGTACCTATATAATAAAGATTTGAATATTTCAAATAATTCCACGAGAAAGTAGGTATTTTAATCTAAGGTGTTCTAAATATATACTTTTTAGATTTTTTGACGTAAATCTATATCACTGACTTAGCAGTTTTATCACTAAAACACGTGTTCGAAAATATAAAATTTGCCAATATTTAATAACCTTTGAATGACGAATCACTGTTAATTATAATTAAATACCTTCATTCACTTATTAATTAGATTTTATATTACAAAAAAGTTATCCACAACCACTTTGCTTTTATTACTCAATCTTACTGCATAATTAGTATGTTCGCTCTGTACAAGACAATAACAGATCGATAAACTGTTAACTGTTGAGATCCGTATTGGTTTAAAGCTGGACATTACTTTAACTAGGCCAATGAACGCGTTAGACGCATGCGCTTAAGTCAGAATTATATTTTTTAGTAAAAGAAAACAATGATAAATGACACTTGTCACGTCACATCTCGGACGTCACATGACGTTATGAAATTAGTGTTTCAATATGAAAATAAATTTACTCGAAGGGTGCATTCCGAGACACGCAATAATCCACAATAATCGCTGGGACATGAAATTAATAAGTACTGTTGTCTATCGTAGTGTAGTTCTAGTACTTATTATTTCCATGGGTAGGGATTAAATCTGTCAGGACCGTATTAGGGTCAGGCAGGACCCAGGACGCGTGACGCAGCCGTGTGGTTTAGGTTCACGAAAATAACAGCAAAAATGAAAAAATTAATGATATCATTTTTAAGATGAATGCCATGTGACTATGTGGCATAGTCACTTTATAGCTTTGCTTTATAGTGGACAACCGTGTGACGGTATTTAGCCGCTTTTGTTTCTGGGAACTTATTTTGAAAATTTCATGTGGAAAAACAACATTAACTAGCTAGCTAGCCAGCTATCAGTTTCAAATATATAACAAAGTACTCTGTGCTATCAGTAACTTCCGCTGTCAGATGGCCGACGCCCAACAGGTTATATATATTTATAGGTTTGTGCATAAGGATTATATTTCTTAAGTAAAAAATATGAATGAATGAACTATGAATTTTACGTTGATTTTGTCAAGAATTTGTGATTTAAATATCTCACTGGACTGAATAAAACAAATTTAGTAGAGAAAAGTTAATTTTTTCCATAAATATCCATGTTTTATTCCCAAATTCTTAATATTATGTCCTAGATACAACTTAATATTGAAGGTACATAGGGTACGACCTAAACAAATTTAAGTATGATTTGGACATTGCTGATATTTTGCTGGTAGAAACTCAAATAATAGGCCTTCCAAAATATGGAATAATATGATATACGGTTCGTGTAAAGTAGGTAGGTACGTTAAATTACAATAATAACTTCAAAACTGTCCTAGGTATAACAGATTCTCCTACTTATGTTGCAGACTGTATCTACATAAATTAAACAGGTAAATTAAAATAAAAGTTTGTGGCACACATAAATTTCAATGGTATCTACCTAAATCAAGTGCCACACCGTTGATTGAATTATATCTTCATCACGAAAAGCATTTAAACCACAACAATAATAAAATTATTATGCACAATAAACAGAACAGCTGGCGTCACCGGCCGAAGATTACGAGGCCATCTACCGCATAAATCCGCATCGGCCGCGAGGCTCCTATTGAATTTATTATTCAATCTTGATCTTAATTTGATAGGTAGGTATATTATACGTTACCCACTCACTACAAAAGCTTTAGGCGATTATTAGGACGTTGACATAGCTTTCAAATTAGGTATATTATCTTCTATCTTCAGATTAGCATAGATCACAAGACGACAACAAGATTCTAATCTCTTTAATCTAATAATAAATCTAATTATTCTATAGAAGCAAAATCCTTAAAAACTTTACCTCAAGATAGATGGTTTTCGAAGTCAAGTAGATATTTAATGTCTCATTTGCTTGCTAAATGCAACAAAAATATCATCAATATTCGTGGAATATCGATGTAAAAACTAAATATTCTAAGCACGAAAATTATTTGGTTTGTTTGTTCGGAATCGAGTCATTTGGTAAAGTTACAACCTTATGTCAATGAGCTTGCACTAATATCTGATTTAATATTACATCTATATACCTACTACACCACATAATATTCAACTAGAGTGTTAGCCAGCCAGACGATGTTTTCCTTTACCAAAAATGTTCAAACTCAATGCAAGATTCGAACCCTTCGACCTTCGTCACGGCGTTCGACGTCACACTACTGCGCTACCAGCGCCGCGCGCCGTACAAATTTGTTGGAATAAAGAGCTAAAACAATAGACATATACCTCGACTTATCTTTAATCTCATGTAAGAAAATTTTATTAATACGACGTAATTAATTAACACGACGTAACACAATAGTGTTATTCCTAAATTAATTGAAATAATAAAATTAATAACAACCGGCAAAGTGTGAGACGCGTACAGGTAGGTAACGTAAAATTCTGTCAGGGTTCATTACAGGCATTTTTGTGAGTAGACCGATTTTAAGGCTAGTTACCTACTTTCTGTATAGAGACGAAAATTTCTAGGATACTTTACATTTACCTGAAGTAGCTGTAAACTGACATTTTACGGGATTAATAATGATGAGCTAGTTTGCACGCACATAACTAGGTATCCCTGTCTCGATCTGTCAGTTTACTTAAACTCAAACTCAAAACTCAGTTATTCAGTTTATTCTGATAAGGCACAAGATCGTTGAAAGTATTATTGACTCTACCACCGATCAGGAAGTCTGATACAAATTCGCCAATCTTTTTACAACTAAATAAATACCCATAATAGGTGTAAAATAATTGTGCCGATCATTATACCGTGAATAATAATAGGTATACCGTAGTATCGGTTACCTTAAAGTTTTCGAGTATATATTACACACTGACATACAAACGGACATGACAAAGTTTTCTTAAATAACTACGGAACCCTAAAAACCCGGAATTGGAAACATTTAGGTATCTTGTAATTAAATAGCAATTAAGTTTAAGAAACAAAATTGCAGTTAATGGACATAAGTAGGTACCAAGCTGAGCGCCATAATCGCGGGATGATATTTCTAGTATAATGTTTGATGTCTTTGTAGGTATACTTGTTATAGTTCGCACTTAGCAACAACGGCATTAATTAAGTAACCTACACATTATTTGAACTGCTATGGAGTATTTGTCTTCATCTCGGCAACTATTTTGCAACAAAAATGTATAGCTTGATCTGTGGCCGTGTGTACCATTCGAATGTCAATGATCCCGAGCTCATTCTGAGGACAGACTTTGCCTCCATAAAAGTGTTCTAACGCTTGTAAGTACAACGGATAGTATTCTGAAGAATTGTTTGCCTTGATGCCCACGGCTTCTATCATCGCACCTCTCGCCATCGACGGAGAGTCTACCCTCATTGTCTTTGGAATTAAAATAGCCACCAAGCTCCAATCGCCAGGGTTTTTAGAAGCTGTATTTGAGAGTCAGTTACTTCTAGATTAGAGTTTACCACGTATGACCACATCGTCATCTACCACGTTGAGATTTTGGTGCTAGCAATAGAAGTAAAAAAAAGCTGCTCGCATTTCATCAGGGCATTTTACGGTATAGACCAATTTTAGACTAAAATTAAATAAAATATTTCGGTTTCGTATTATTTATTTTTTATTAATACTAATCAGGTTTATTTAAAGATTTCGTGTCTACCCAAGCTTTCTATTTAAAAACCAGTTAGTTTGCTTGATTAACGTTCACATCAATGGCATTAGACGAACGAAACTTCTGAATTTAATTGTCTAATATTTAGTCCTTACGGTTCTTTCACTCGATTGAATTAATCTTTTCGACCTGAAGACCTACAAAAACTTAATGATCTTGAAACTCTTGTGTTCTTGATCTGGCTTTCACGTCTTTCCACATTTTTTTAAAGGATACTTCGTCAGATCTGTTATTTGTGATACCAAGCTACTTTTGATGCTGATTGTTTTAGTAAAGACGATTTAAAGTTCGTAAAGTTATCAGTAAAGTCAGTTGGATTGACCATTAGACTTTCTTTGCGATTTGGTTGTATTCAATAACTTTTATTGAAAACACCAGCAGAAATGTGCTACAAAATATCAAGGTATAGCGATTTTGCACTATTTATATTAGTATCGTTTTACACTGTAGTTTACTCAAAGTTTATCTCACTACATTACCCAAGTAATGGCTGCAGTTTTCAATGCCATTTATGGGGTCAGCTCTCAAGCCATTCGCGAGCTAGCTTTTGGTTTGGCCATAAGAGGAAATAAAATTGTGATATACAACGTAACTAGTAAATAAAACCACTCAAGAATAATGACGGTTGCTGGCTTATGCTGGATGCTGGAAATAAGAAGATTCTGAGTAGATTTAGCTGAGTGTATCAGCTGTGTGTAATCAGTGATCGCAACATTTTCGACTCTATGATAACTCACGGATACTCAAACTCATTTATTTAGTTCAAGACCTGTTAAGGCACTTATAAATTTTGATAGTTACAAATTTTACAAAAGACTATACCACCGGTTCGGAATACACTTAAACTGAGAAGAAATAATATAATTTTTGTGCTCTACTTCCCTAATAAAGGCTAAGAACTACCTCATTCCTCTGTTGCATATTACCTACTACATGTAATGTCTGACACATTGCCATATCACACCCTAGGCTCAAAAACGACCTACGCACACGCAGGAAGCAGTGAGGCAATTGTTCAATGGTTGGAGAAACCATGGGGAGTCCTCATGCTACGTTGGAGGCGACAGCGTTGGCGATACATTCGCCGAGAGTTGAGTGCACCTTCTTTACGTACTTTAGTTACATAATCTGTGGTAATAGTTAGTTGGTACATGACCATGGTATATACGCAGGCAGTGAGGTGAGGGAGCCGTCGCAACTCTTGCGTCGCGTCCCACGCAACTCCAAAGTCGGCATAGCGCGAAACTACTAGAATTAAACCTACAGAACCTACTTGCTATTATTCATGTCTAGAAGAACCAGTATTATTCTTGAACTTGAATAACAAACATTGTCAGACCATATGTCATGTAATGAGCTAAGGAATGTGTAAAATAATTAGCATATTGTTATAAATCATTTAAAGTATGTTTTAAGTAGGATTCGATTTCATTATACAACTAATTGCTTTAATAAAACAAGATTTATGAATGAAAACTAGTATTTTAATCCTTACTAATGTATTTATTTCAAGGGACTAGTAGAACAATTTAATATTATTATAGACTTCGCCAAACTGCGGGTAAAGAGTTGTACCATCTTTATGCTTTTTTATTTTTACTATGTACCTGTGTTTGAGCAACGTGTTCAGTGATGATGTGGCCGATGATGGTAAGGACACAAACCCTAAAAGGGAACTGGCTCTCATGTGCAGCTGTCGGAACACACCGGAAGGAGCTAGCGACATATTTTCATCAAAGCTCAAGCTCATTGTAGGATTCGAACTCGCGACCTTTGTCTCGGCATTCGACATCACTACCACTGAGCTTTCATCGCCATACGTTTTAAATAATTAACGGTTAAAAAAATAAAACTCGTGATACCGTCTATCCAGAACCTTTTAAGGCGACGATAGCTCAGTGGTGGTGATGTCGGATGCCGAGACGAAGGTCCCGGGTTCGAATCCTACAATGAGCTTGAGCTTTCGCTGAAGGAAAACATCGTGAGGAAACCATAGCACGGTGGTAGGGTACTTTGTAGTACCCGCCTGGCTGGCTACCACCCTCAAGTTGAAAATCTGTCGCCAAGCACCTTTCGGTGTGTTCCGACAGCTGCACTTGAGAGCCAGTACCTTTCTAGGCTTTGTGTGCTTACCACCATCGGCTACATCATCACTGACCACGGTGAGATTGTGGTCAAACACAGGCCTATACTTAGTAAAAAATAAAAAAAAAAAAAACCTTACTTACCTACTGTTATTGTAGCATTGTTTTAGCTTTTCCTGCTCTGTTCCCAATCATTTGGGGTCGGCGCACTGTGTAGTACTTTTCTTCCATTCATTTCGGATAGAAGGGTCATATCGGCATTGACTACTTTCTTACGTCATATCAGGTTTCACAATCCATCCATCTCTTTTTCGGTCTCCCTCTTCCCGGTATCCATCAGCTTTCATATATTTTACCTACACTTAAATTCAAAAACTCCTTTGTTTGAATTACTTTGAACCCAGTTTCGTATCCAGTAATTGTTGTAAAACTCATTTAAGGCGAACCTCTAGTCTATTCGATATTGGAATTTGGAATTGATGAGGAAAACATTCGTACATAACACGGATCCCAGCAAATTGTCAAACAAAACACCTTCGATGCAAAATTCGATAATTTCACGGAACAAGGAGTGAATCAAGCTATCTGACTGGTCCATATAAGCTCGCTAAAGGCCACGTTCAATGGCAGTCGATCTACGTTGCGCGCGAACATTCGACGCAACCATATTCGTTTTTTAAATATTTATTTTTTAATAAGTTTTTTTTTATTCTTGCCGCAATGGCGTCTAACGTGATTATGTTTAGTGCCATATTATTGTTGGTCGCTGTGTGTGCTGCTGATGTCTGTTAGTATTATTTAATTAATATTTTATCATGTATTAGTAGAAATTAAATTAGTAAGTATTCATTGACTTCATTTTAAGTAAATATTTATTCTAATCACATACTTCGTTGCATGACACATCCTAGCGATTAATTACAAAGATTTTTCTAAGCATTCTTCATGTAATCTAGAAAATTAAATCGTTACCTTCCTTATAGTGATTTATCATGTCAGACAATATAATAACTGTAACAGTAATTTATATAATGTTATGGAAATTAACAAAGTACTATATTGCCTGGTTAGCGTTGAGGTTGATTAGATATACGGTAGTAAAAACATCTTTATCTAAGGTTAGATACTCTAATAGCCACGCCACAGGTCGTGTATTCGAATCCCCCAGGACAAATGGGTGTGCATTTACAATCTGTATGTTTTGATTCTTAGTATTTATTTATATAACAATAGTAGTCCCCTCACTGTTACCCGCGTTCCTAGGATAAAAAGTGGCTTATGTCGCTCTCCATACCATGTATCTCCGTGTCATATTTCATAGCGATTGGTTCAGTGGGTTAGATGTGAAAAGGTAACAGACAAACATAAATAATCATGTGCACTTTCCCAGTTAAAGTCCCTGAGTTACGATCAATTCTTCAAATTATTAAAATCGAATTGAAAAATTAGTATTTTGTTTATTTATCAATTTTCTGGAAGATTACGCCAGGTATAATGAGCTAGGATTACTCCTTAAACCAAATCCTGGTTCGTGCCTGTACCTCTAGTCATTTCCGTGTGTGAAAAATGTCCTGGGATTAAGTATTATTAATTTTCGTTAGTAATTAATAGACTGATGTAACACAAACTTACTGTTGCTATATATAACTTACAAGAACAATCTTAGAAGCCGGAAGTTTGCCGCACCTAATCGTGGTTCTTATGAACGAAAAAATAATGTTTGTTTAGTTTTTTGTATACACCTAGTTTATTAGGTATAATTTGAAGAAACTATATTTCTAATCTTTTTTTTCACTCTTGATTATGTGAATACATACACTAACAGCAATATTCGCTATCGAAACCAGAAAACTGATATACCTAATATATACTCCGAATATTTACCTATAAATTATCATCATCATCATGTCAGCCGAAAGACGTCCACTGCTGGACAAAGGCCTCCCCCAAGGAAAAAAAATAAAATAAATTATAATTTATAGATAATTACAATGTTAAAGTTTGTCCATGGTAAGTATGTAAATACGTCGCTACGCCAGCATTTATTTTGTAAGTACCTACTTACCTAATTTTTTTTTTTCCGAGGTTTTCTACTCCCCTTATCCTAGATAACTCTATATCCCTTGAACCATTTAGGTCAAACAATAATAAATAGTAATTAACTATCTACAATGTTTCCAACATCTTCTCGTGTGAAGATTAGCGCCAATAAATAAAATATCAGCAAGATAAACAAAGACCTACAGCAATCTATTAGAAATTGATTGCTATTGTTAGCGATATATCAATAACAAGTAGGTATCTAATTTTTATAAGAGTCCAGCCAGTTCATTGCACTAATAATCCTATCTAAGCTACTATAAGACTGACTGACGTATGTACCTATGTCCGTCGAATTTATAAAATTAAACAAAAAAAAAAGTTCAATAGTTTTCCCGCGTAAAATCACAATGGAAAGACACATTGGTTATGACGTTGTTATACATTGGTACAGATAGTTATCGAAGAAACAAATCCAAGGAATAGAGACGAAATTGAAAATCAAATCAATTCTGACTAACAGATATTCTTGAATTTCTGTTAGTAGTTTTATAAAGAAAACACCGTGAGGAAATTCAATATTTTTGTGAAGTCGTTGGAAATTCGTTACGACATTTTCTCTTGAGGTATAATGTCAGCCAAGGTAATTGGTTACCATAATATTACGATGAGGCACAGTCATTCAGTCAAGTATTCTCAGCATTAGGAAATCTGTCCACTCCACACGTTATGCAAAAGGTAGCCATCATCTGTGTGTTTTTGTGAAACACAAAAACCTTGAACACAAGAAATTCTGTTAAAAATAGACTACTTAGCTAAGAAACATTATGAATAAAATAAAACATAAATATGTAGATTCTTAACAAGTTAACATTCATAGTAATTGGTAATTGGCAGATTAAATGCTTATAACTTGTAAATGTAAAACAATTCGTTAACAAGGATCTGCAAACACGCAGGCTGTTTAACAGTTACATGCTTGTCTTTTTTATTATTGTCCTGTCCAGGACCAGTCTATCTATAGTGACCACATATTTAAAGATTAAAAGGATAATACATTATTACGCGATCTTAAACAACGCTCAGTAATGGAAGTCAAATTTATATAATAAATTTAAAAAACACGAATGTCTTTACCTTTTTTTTTTAAAGGACACAAAGGTGCTAGCCAGAGGTGGCTACGGCACCCGTACGCGGACAAAATGTCTTTTACAAAAAGTAGAGGTTACATAAAGAATAACACAGATGAAACCTGAAAACATTAGGCTCATGTCATAAATTCCTATCTCCCGTGAAGAGAAAAGGTTGCATGCGTTTATAATTAGGTACCTACTATTTGATAGAAATTTCCTAAAGTATCTTAGAGATTAAAAAATAAACCTTAGGTTTTAGAAGTGTTATTCAATCAATAAAAAGCGTTCTCCACTGTGAGCTCACATAAAAAATCATTTCTATTGCTATAGGAATAGTCTCACAAAATCCAAACATCTGGTTACACTATACACAGCCTATAAAGTCAGGACTAGTTTGGCGACATACTTGCATCGCAGGATGCTGAACTGATATACGTAAAGAACAATGCTAATGGGTTTGCATGAGCTTGTTCCTTGACATTTAACTGTTAAGGTCTAGTTTTTCCTTCGACTACGCCCATTTATAAATAACTAGTGACCCGCCCCGACTCGCACGGCTTTTCTCAGCTTTTCTGTACTATAATATGTATGTATTATACATATGAACCTTCCTTTTAAATCACTGTTGCTGAAAACTGCATTAAAATTCGTTGCGTAGTTTAAAAGATCTAAACGAAAAGACAGCGGAAGTGACTTCATTTTATACTATGTAAAGAAGAGTCTAGTACACAGTAAATAATGCAGAGAACTGTTGTGAGTCAAAAAGAAAACTGCCCTTCTGTATTTTAAAATACTTAGTAAAATATTAATTTGTTGTATGTACTTATACCTAAAGACGTTTCTGTTACAGTATTGCTATTAACATTTTAAAATGTCAAAGGAATAACTTTAAGAAAGCTTTTTTGTTCATATTTTTTTTTTGCGACCAGTTTTTACCGTAAACAAGTACCTACTAGAAATACCAATGTAAAATATCAAATGTTTATATCTAGAACATATCGTTTTTATGACACCCGATGTTCCTGAATGAATACATATAAATATTTATTTAGCTTCTATTTGCCCTTTTCTATTGAAGGCAAAGGGTAAATGTTGACTAAAGGATCTCAACTGACCCATAGTAGGTAATGACGTCATTTATGTCAAGTTCAATACTTATAGGATGTGACATCAGACTTGAAAGTTATCTGACTCTATACTTAGTACATATAAAAAAAGGTTTGGTTCGGAATTGAAGCGGAAATCCTGAAAGAGCGAGTTATAAATAATCCATATTATTATGATAGACAATAATATTATACCTCAGTGAATCTTTTCTCAGTAACATCGTGTCTTGAATGCCTCTAATAAATATTCTATACTTCCTTATTTATATGATTTATAGGTCACAAATCAATGTGACTAATCGTAATACTTAATGTAATATCCGAATTAACGCATTCTTATGTGTTTGTTACATATAAATGTATTATAAAAATCTTGTTACTCGATTTGTTTACGTTTGTATTTATTTATTTACCTACAGCTTAATTTTTTTTTTATTTCATTCTAATATAATATAATATTTAATATATTTTTATTTGTTTAGTTTAGTTTTTATTTATGTAAATAATTGTAAATATGGATTTAGGATTTAATTTAAATTTATTAAAAATATATTTAAACTGATTCGAATATAAGTATTTGAGTCTAAAAGATGATGATATTTTTTTTAGATTATAAAAAAAAATATTTTGTGAGTATATTTATCATAAACCTTCATTAGGAGCACATAGTTACAATCGAAGTAATCTGAATTAATATTAGAACCTAAAGCTATCGCTACTAAGAGACATTATAATCTACTTATATTTTTTCCACGACAAATTTATGTAAACACAAAAAACAATCATTTGAATATTCAAATGATTTATATACCAGCATAGACATAATTTATGTAAATTGAATCCATTTCTAATAAAAACTACGATCTATTTGCTAATTAATAATGGACATTTTGATGACTGAATTCTTGTTTCTTATCTATCTTAATATATTTTGACCCGTTAGGTAGCGCTGCTGTCGATATACATGTTTTTCGGGCAAACGATGTCTGCCGGATCCGCTTTTATATACGTTGTGAAAAAAAAAACAAAGATCAGAGTCTCCAATACCCTTTGTTTAAATCACTCAGCTTCCGGCATCACATTGAACGTCATGACCTTTTCCATCTCACCTTGACCTTTTAACCTGTCATATCGATAATGTATGTTCGCAAAATACAGATTTTCATCTCTCAATGAGTCATGCCCACTAAAATCGCTTGTATTAAAATAATAACAATAATTTTTCAGTCGACAGTCGTTACGCTCGATAATGACAATAAAGTTAGCACTCCACTACAATACGAACAATGCGATGATATGATGGGGCACGCTTGTTTAGAATAACAACTAGGTATATCGAAACTCTGTACGTACTATATAAAATCGTCATATCGTTGTGTACAGATAGGTACTATGATATCTAGATACCTATCATGTAGGTACGTTGCTAACCATCGCACGCGTTGCAAGTCCTATATAACTTAGTAGGTGCTAGTCTAGTTGGCTACCATCGCTAGTTCTAGGTAGGTTCTAGGTAAGCTAGGGCCACCCTAGATACCCTCGCTAGTTCTCTTAGGCTGCGCTTATCACCTATGTAATATATTTTTATGATCAAACGCTTCTTGTCCAACACAAAAAAAACCCACTTCCCTCTCGGAATAGCTTTCTAGGAAGTCATACGTTTCTCTCGCGTAGCAATCGTACAGCAAACACTTTGTAGCGATAGCTTTACCATCTAATATAATGACAGAAGGCATTTACGGTAATTCTCGGTTCTCGGTAGTTGAAAATATAGGTAGTACAAGATTCATGTGTGTGGTAAAACCAAACGGATGTAGATTCCCTTGTAACATATGGAGGTGATATCATATAGGATGTGATAGTAATTGACTTGAAAATCACTTTGAATTATGGATAGTACGATATTTGTTGTATCTTGGGAAATTCCCATCTAATTGTACTGTTAGTTATGCATCATTTGATTAATTCACAGAATAACTAAAATACATAATTTAAATCAAAATTATTTTATTCTAATCGACCTTCATAGTACTATTATAACTGTTATACCGGTTTGCTTTAGCTGCTAATGGATGCACTCAACTCACACCATTATTAAGAAAATCCGGGAAATCTTAGTTTTGCATTCAACATTTTCGGATAAGAATTTTCTTTTATGAAACTGTAATGTGGCTAGCTTTCTGGGCACTCTACTAGTGGGTAGCAACTTTAACCATTTTTATTTATAAAATTGTATTTATCTAGATGGTATTTTTTTTTATATTTCTTGTAAGGTACCTAATTCGATTTAGGTTCTGTATAATATATTTCCTTTTATTCATAATAATAATAACATTATTATAAATAATATTGTTCTGTAAATAAAAGTAATTTAATAAATGAGACTGTAATAAAATAATATAATACGTATAATAATAAATAAATGATACAGTATATAAGTATAAGCATCCGATGACAGATGACCAAGCAAGCGACAAGTATCATGCGTGCATGGGCCAAGGTACCTTGACCTACCTTCAGGATTTATCACACAGCGCGACCACAATGCGGTTTTATTTACATAAATATTTTAACAACGCGAAAACAAAGTATGTAACCTTGGATTTAATTCGTTTTGGCATTTTGTCAAATTATTACTTAGTTGGAAATCAAATATTTCCTCCGTGAAAAGTACCACATACACTTTCCGTACTATGTTATTCGCCTTTTAGCACAGGATAGGTATTAGTTGTCATGATTTATTGTTTTTGGTTAGCCTACCTGTTTGACCACAAACACACCATGGTTATTGACAATGTGGCAGAAGGTGGTAAGCACACAATACCTAGAAGCGATGACTGGCTCGCTCGAATGACAATTCAGCACATTCAACTAAGGACAGCACTTCGATTTTGGATTTGTTACCCTCGTCAAATGATTTAGCACCTTGTAAATCTAAATGGTTATTTATTGGTGTAGTAAAATAATGTCCGATTTGCCCTTTCTCGATGTTTAGTTTAATTTTCCTGCTGCAATTTGATGTGAATTTTACGATACTGACGAATTATTATTATTATTGGAACATAAATATTCGCATAACGTTTTGTTTCACGTTTTTTCAAAAATGTCAAGTAAATGATTTCCTTCAGCTCCAAAAAAAACAACATGCTCACAGCACAGGAATTCTTCATGTCCAACCTCCATCGGAGTTCTTTACTCATCTACTGTTCCATCTCATTACAGCTGAACTACCTCAAGCAGCTCCTCCAGTAACAGAAGTATGCCTGGGCTGCATCTGCCAAGCTGCTTCGGGCTGCAAGCAGCTGCACTGCGAAGGAGATGCCTGTGGACTCTTCCGCATCACGTGGGCTTACTGGGCTGATGCTGGCAAACCGACGCTTCCTGGACAGAATCCGGAACAGAGTGATGGTAAGCAAAGACCAGTATAACCAACATCAATTTATGACCCTATAGATCTGCTTAAATCTTCTTCTCTGCTAAATGTTATTTACTTGATAAATATTAAAGTTTACTCTAATTCAACCGGGACACGCAATTGTTATAGATTGTAACTAGGAAGGATCTTAGAGGGAGTAAAATAAATGTTTGATTCCTTAAAAATGGAGTGTTAAAACAGGACAAAAAATAGATATGTTCTCTCCGTCCAAAGGTTACCTGATAGCGATGACATACAACCAGTAGATTACAAGTTACTATCAATTTTTAACGACCGCACTCAGAGACATCAATTACGTTTATAATTTTTATTATCTATAGACTTTTCCCTTTCCACAAAGATTTATTTTAAGAATGTCTTTAAAAAGTTTACGTCCAAAATTTTGATTTATAACAAATGGAAAACTAGAATCAGTTATAACGACCTAGAACAGACTGACCTTGACTCAGAAATAGTTCCTAATCTGATCACATTCTTAAAATACCAGAATTAATTATATTTAGCTCATCCTCTTGTAATACATCCATTTTACGTAAGATTTATGACCTTGAAGATTAAAGAGAAGAAAGTCTATTATTACTATGGATAGGCCCGTGTCTAACTAAGTACAACTTCATCATTGTGAAGCTGATAAACACTCAAAACCCAGAACCTTGTCTACGAAAGTCCTAACTTTTCTATCCTAGTGAAATTTTATTTCCATGATCACTTTTATTTTACCCATATCAAGGTATAATCTGTTCTATAAATAAAATCCCACGTATATTTTTTCACCGTAGGGCTAATTACTTAGATTATGTAGCTTAGTCCGACATCGCAGTAGACATCGCTATCACGTAAATAAAACTATCGGAATCCCACGTATATTTTTTCACCTTAGGGCTAATTACTTAAATCTCTAAGGGTAAACGTTCGGTTGGAGCGCGAAATACAAATTTTATCACGTTTTTTGCGATAACGATAACTTACGACTTATAACTGAGCTGCAATTAGCAAAAAGCGTGATAAAATTTGAATTTCGCGCTCCAACCGACGCCTCCACCTTAGTAACAAAATTTTAAACGTAAAAAAAGTAGCAATCATTTACAAAACATCTTCTAGACAATTATTTTGACCTCATATGACTTAATTATGTGACCCTCATATATCTCATTTGGAATACGAGTGCTAATATATTGTATTGTTAACTTTCAGCATACGCCAACTGCGCAAACGACCCTCATTGCGCTGCGTTCTGCGTCCAGAATTATATGAAGAGATTCGCCCAGGTAAACTATATCATCTTGTAAATACTCTAATTTTAATTTTAATAAAAAAAAGGAAAATTGTACAAAAAAGGAAAACACACAGCTCAAACCACTGGCTTGAAATTTAGCAAAGAGAAAGCTATAATGACGAAGTGGTCCCTTCGTAGCTGCTAAGAAAATTCAATTCCTAAGGGGGAAAACGTAAGGGGGAAAATTCGCTGAAAAACGTAAGATTCTATAAAAAAAACAGAGGCCTGAGATTCGACAGAAGTCAGACTACCAAACAGAGGCCAGCTAGCACTTGAGTCAGGTCTCAAATACAAAATACATTTACCTATTCTGTTTAGGACAATTGACTCTGTCACCGTTTTGGAATACGAGGGTCATTCCTAGGTGTAAATTATAGTTATTTCGTCCATAACATAACATTGATCAAATGTTTTATTTATTAATTTAGTTTATACATTATTTAATAACATTGTTTTTGTTAATGTCCATTGTTTGAATCATACGCGTGGGTGTGATTTTTTTTTGTGGATAGAACATGTATATGTAAATTTATTGTGACATTGTCATCGCATTTGCATATCGATGCGCGCGCGCACCGTGCGTGACATCACCGAGACAAATAACCAATGGCACCCAATAACCTCGACCAACAAAAACAATAACATGATAATCGGAATCACAAATCTAAAAATATGCCTACTTACTATGGCATCACCTCGCGGTTGTTCTCATCAAAAACATAAGTAACATGCTGATGAAATATTTGGCTTAACGTGGTCTTAACAGTTTTTCTAAAGCAATATTTATTTACTAGAGACACATAAAGCCTAGAAGAACTGGTTCTCAAGCGCAACTGTCGGAATACGCACCAATAGGTGCTTGGGGACAGGTTTTCAACTTGAGGGTGGTACCCTACCACACATCCTCGTATCATCCGAAATTTTTAATAATACTTGCAGTTACATTCGAATAATTTTAAATGAAAAATCACATTACGTCAAATTTTTTCGTATTCGTTTTTCAAACACTAGAATTTTAAACTTACCTGTAACTATAACATCATTTTTCGATTCCAGGACTGCAACGGTGACGGTCAGATCAACTGCTACGACTACATGGCTATCCACAAGAAGGGTGGATATGGATGCTCTGGAGAACTGCCTTTCCAATACACCACAGTTTTCAACCAGTGCGTCGCTGCTGTCGCCGCTGCTCAGGGCTAAAAGCCTCGTATTTTAAGTCATTTGCACCTGTGATGTAGATAATCGAGCATTATTTAAAAAATAATCATATTTTGAAATTGGAACATATTTCGTATGACATTTATATTTTTTTTATTTATCTGTTTTCTATTTTGAATTATAATTGTTTTATCTGTATTTTGGAATCAATGCTTGATCGTGTACGTCACACAATACAATTTATAACCTGACAGTCATACCCAAATTGATTGTTATTCTAATCTTAATTTATAATTATCTCACAATTTTTCATCACAATAAATGAACTAGTCTTTAGGGTAAAGATAATATTATCTGTGTTTTATTATATCCTACTATTTTTTTTTTTCAATGACTTTCAAGTTGAAAGTCTGTCGCCAACGTGTGGCTAAGCACAAAGAGAATACAAATACTAGGCCAAACACCTATCAATGAGTAGGTATTTACACTTGAGAACAGTTTCTCTAAGGCTTACCACCTTCGGCTTACAATATTGGCTCACCATGGTGAGATTGTGGTCAAACACAGATTTGTACGAAGCAAAAAAAAAAAATGTACATATAAAGGCTATTGATTAGATGACAGGACTGCCGTAAAAAGTTGTGAAATAGAATGTACCTAAACCAAGTCGGTTAATTCAGTATCTATGGGAGCAGCCATCCAACCACTTTGTCATAAATTGATACTTTGTTAGTTACAACATTTTATAGTAACCATAATATCAATAGGTATATATATTTTTTTAATAAATAGCGTGACTCGGCAATTGCACACGGCTTGACACGGCTAAAGAATCTACATTAGCTGCTCCCATATATAGGTGACAGAACCGACTTGGTTTAAGTCGGTTCTATCACATTACCTACCTATGTATGGGACCAGCTTATGTACATTCTTATAGAAGTTTTATTATTAGATACAGTCCTACCCCTATGTGTATTGAAAGACAAATTATTAAAAATAATACAAACCTTAGCATCATTTAAAATACACTGTAAAATATTTTTCGCTGTTGTTTTTTTAAATATTATAAGGCACTAGCGGTTTTCCGCGGCTTCACCTGCGTTCCTGGGATACAAAGTAGCCTACGAGATGCCTACGAGTCATCACTCACCCGCACGTGGTCTCCATTCGAGACCCTAGCTATCAGTTCTGCGATAGATGTGGCTTGTCCACTTCCACCAAAATAGCAGCGTAGGTCATATAGATAATCACAATGTTCCGTAAATAATATTCATTATATTTTGATATTTTCCTTTCTATATAATTGATGAGGTGGTTAAGACATTTCCAGACCACAAGCTTATAGTGGCTTGAATGAAATGTTATGGTCTGTATTTTATAAAACTTATGGACTTATAAAAGAAGTCCGCAACTTTGTTTTTTTCTAGCAGGTACCTACAATGCTCTAAATCTCAAGATGTAGTAACTGGAAATGAAAGGAAATAATAAAATACCCTACTACCGCTTACCTCTAAGGTTTTCAACTGAGTTGTAAGAATATGTAAGTACGCTTGCACCATTCTGAGGTGGATTTTTTATCGCGCGTTATGTCTTTACCGTCTGTGTTCACTCTTAACTATAATAATAGTTTGTTATCTGTGTGTTTTTAACCATTGAACTGGGATTTCGATGAATATCACGCCATTATACCTATGAAATTTAAAGTATAAGTAGAACTCTATCATGCTCTAATTTATTATTTAATTTATCATCGGACACTTTGTGTGTGGTGAGTGAGCTATTTTTTAAAACACTATTATTTGTTTTTTCTTACTTAATAAACTTGTAAAACCGATTTATATTATTATAGTAGCCGATGATACATGTATAAAATACTTTCTTGAAGTTAAATTATTTACTTGTAACAAAATATTTTCTAGATGTTGTTATTTACACAACAGATATTAATTAAACTAAACTTAGACGACAAGTTCGTCCTAAGAAAACTTAGTTATGACACTGGCCCAAAGCAAGTACCTACCTACAGTTCAACAAACTAATTTATGTTTTAAATAATTTACAGAACGATGAAGTTGATCAAAACAATAGTTCTCGTTATGGCTATATCCGCAGCATTCGCGGGAGATTCTGACGAAGCAATCCAAAAATCTTCAATTCAGCTATGCGGCAGAATACTCACAAATGCATTGATTTACGTCTGCGCTACTAATGATTTGGAGTGTCTATACCCATATTTAATAAAACCGAGTAAGTAAACATAATTTCACCTAAGACTACCTAAAATATTGTTGCTGCGTGAAAAAAAGCTAAACCAACAAACATACTTTCGCATGTCAGATATCGAATCCGAGTGTTTTAAAATAGCCCTACTGTAAGGCAAATTTAAGCCTGATCCGCCGAGTGGTTTGAGTTGTGCGTTGATAGATCATTCAGTCAGACACGTTTTCCTTTATATATTTAGGTACCTAATCCTATATTTAATAATATATTTACACGCGGTACATGCCTCGGAATTTTATTACATACGGTATTCATCAAACACATTTTTTATTTTCAGGTGATAATCAACCCAAAAACAAGCGATCTTCGGAAAGCTCTTTGGTTGAGGAATGCTGCCACAGCCCTTGCTTGGTCGAAGATTTCCTTAGTTATTGCATCGGTGAATAATAATGGCGATTGTAGCAGAAACAACCTTTGTATTTAATTATTAGCCTAGGGCATTAAAAAAAATAGTAAGGTACCTACTTACTCCCTTGACAATCAGGGTGATCCCATAAAAAAAATAGAACGTACGTAACCAATAAAATTGGAGTAGTAAGAATCATAATAGTTTTATTGTCTTTCCCGTGTAATTAGTTTTTATATCCTCCTTTAAAGAAAACGAATAACACAATACAGTGACAGAAAACACAGCCGATAAATGACGGGCCAGTTGGCGCAGTTGGTTAAGACACCACGTATTGCGCCGCTGGTCGTGGGTTCGATTCCCATCCAGGACAAGCATTTGTGTGCATGAACATGTCTGTTTGTCCTGAGTCTGGGTGTAATTATCTATATAAGTATGTATTTACAAAAAAAAAAGTAGTATATGTAGTATATCAGTTATCTGGTTTCCATAGTACAAGCTCTGCTTAGTTTGGGATCAGATAACCGTGTGTGTAGAAATGTCCCAGGAAATAACGTTAGAGAATGCTGCATTACATTTGTTGTCTAACTTTTTCTAACAAATTGTAACAAAAGTTTTAAATTGTCGTGATGTTTTACAACAGTTGTAACAATTGTAATAAAGATTATTATTATTATTATCAAACAAACCATTTTAGTGCTTCGTCGAAAGGCAGAACCAAATTGATGGTTACAGAATGTACCTAATACTACGTTAATATGTAAACTCCTCCGAAACGGCGTGGCTGATTTTTATGAAATTTTTTGTAGGTCTGAGAATAGGCCGTAAACTATTTTTATACCCCTAAGTGATAAGGGTGGCCCAGTGCCATGTGATAACCCCCCCCCCCCCCTTCTCCCGCCAACAAAAGGGATTTTAAGCCATTATAGCCATTTCATCTTTAGACTTGAGAATTTATTTATTTATTTAGACTCGAGATAGCAGGACTCGCTCATGAGCGACCGGAATTAAAGGTGGGCCTGGCGCCCCTTTACATCTGGCGCCCTGGGCGATCGCCCTACCGCGCCCTACCCTAACGCCGGTACTGGGGTGGCCCACTAGAAATATTTTTTATGGCAAAACGTTTGCCAGATCAGCTAGTAACATATAACATTCTTGACATGTAGCAAGATTATATTTTTATAACAGTTACAAACAATATAAAATAACGAATGAACTGTATTTGCCGTCTTATTCAGGGACCCATTCACAGTCCTGCATGCTGGCCGCCAGGATGGCAAGCGTTTGACGAACGGTGCAGATAGAATGCCAATTCATAAGCTCCGCCCTCCTCTGCTACCTGCATGCGGGACTGTGAATGGGCTACTTTATGTCTCTTGAACTTTTAACCAATGAACTGGGAATTCGATTAGTTACTTATTAATAGCGCTATCATTCACAAATAAGGGGTATCTTGCACAGTTATTATCATAATAATTGCAAACCAGTACGCTGTTTACATCGAAACGAACGGTAAGTCTCAATAATATTTTTTTTGTATACTTTGTGAACAAATAAAACTATCTTTTGTGAATATAATTACTTACTTAATTTCAGAACAATGAAATTGATCCAAGCTACAGTTCTTGCTATGGCCATAGCATTAGCCACAGCAGATTTTTCCGTTGACCACGATAGACTTCCAATGAGATTTTGCAGTAGATTGGTTCATCAAACTTTGAATTTTGTCTGCAACAATAAGGACATGGAGAGCCCATGGGTAAATCAAGCATTCGGCCAAACAAGTAAGTGATTAAAATAATAAAATAATTTATGGTAGGTAAGCGTAAAGCGTAACCCTAAACACACCTTGGGCACTTCATACAAGCGAACTAATTAAATTATTTCCCTACGCTCGGTGATGAAGCGAACGGTGAGGTCATGGACAGGGTAATACTATCATGAGTACTGTTACGCTATTACGTTGTAGGTGACAGCGTTGCGTGACGATTGGTTGGTTGCGGTTGGGTTGTGAGAGCATCTCATTTTTAATATCGCTTATGTTATATACCTTCAAACCCTGTTCAGTTAACTTTTTTGTTTGAGGTTCGAAATTCAATCAGACCGTTTTTTTTTTATTCTACTAAAGTTGCAAGCAAGCATACGGCCCACCTGATGGTAAGTGGTTACCGTGGCCTATCGCCATATGCAATACCAGAGATATTGCCAATGTGTTGCTGACCTGTTACAATGCGCGGAGGCAAACTGGCTCTCAAGTGCAATTGCCGGAACACACCGGTAGATGCTTGGCGAAGAAATTTTCAACTTGAGGGTGATAACCAGCTAGGCGAGTACTACAAAGTACCTTACCACCGTGCTATGGTTTCCTCACGATGTTTTCCTTAGCGAAAGCTCAAGCTCATTGTAGGATTCAAACCCAATAAAGAAATAGAATAATGTTCAAGAAAAGATATAGGTAACACAAAGATATGTTATTAGACTATACCTAGTTTCGATTTTTCAGATGACGATGAACTCCTGGATTCATCCGTCGATGACCTAATAAAGAAATGCTGCACCAGACCCTGCTTATTGGAAGATTTTCTTGGCTATTGTACGTAGTGAAAATTAAAATAAACTTGCGTCGACTATATCAAGCAGCCATGGTTTTATTTTTAACCCAGTTAACATTAATCTCATAGAAATATTTCCCGTAATCGGCCGTTTGACACGGAATGTAATTAATACTTTCAGAATGTATGTATAATATATGTACCTAATTAAGAATATATTAAGAAAAATTACAAATACTAGAAAACGAAAATATTAAATTTGAAAAGCTTCCAAAAAAAGTATCAGCGCTTTTCTTCATATAGCTAACAGTAGCATTTAAAACTGATTTACCTACATACAAACAACTAGCTTTCCGCCCCGCGGTATCACCCACGATCCCCTATGTTAACCCCTTAGGGGTTGAATTTTACAATAATCCTTTCTTAGCGGATGCCTACGTCATAAAGCTATCTGTAGGTATATATAGGTATGCCAAAATTCAGCCCGATCCGTTCATCGGTTTGCTGTGCGTTGATAGATCAGTCAGTCACGCTTTCTTTTTATTTATTTAGATTATCACTCGGAATAATCTAGTCAAGCAAATGCAAAAAATAATACTACTAACTAATTGCCAATGCCAAAACGTTGCAAACAGGATGTAGATCAAAGCTCACGGATCTATTTAGCAAAGTTCAAGCGACGCAAGAATAAATCAAATGACCGTAAATTCCCAGTAACAATAATAATTGCAAAGTTATTTATTTATGTATGGGAAATTAATTTAAACGGAATAACCCATACACCTACAGCTCTCTACATCTGATGTATGATCTAATATTGAAAGGAGAATATCGAGACACACCATCGACTCTATGGCAGTTTTTACAAATAGTTTTTTCTAACTTATTTCTAAGAACAATGATACATACGTCTAAATTAAGATCGTTTTATATTTAGTTGAACCATCAGCATCGGTAAAGCACGACAACTTTGCCTTTCAATTAGTTACATTCAGTTTAGTCATCGTTGGACCACGTCTATCTTAAAATGTGTTTGAATAAATAAAAAATAAACTGTAATAGTGAAGTGACTTATTTAAAGACTTCATGATTAAATAATCGCTATGTTGGTGAAACACGTGTTTAGTGTTTTGTGCCTTTTATCGACTGCATTGGGTAAGTCTGCATATTACATTTAATTTTATATACAGCTGGTATAACAAAAAACTGTTAGACAAAAAATAAGACTGAATTTAATTACTGTACAATGGGAGATGCTATCGCAAAAAACTTGGACTTCTAGAGGACCTTGGTATATCTATCTACCTATGGCTATAACATATACCTAGTTTAAGTTAATTAATTGATTAACCGGTATTTTTATAGCGTATGAGATTGATTAAAATGTGTTGATTAATTTGCGTTCAATTGCGTTTAAGGATATGGTGCGGCATAGCGTTTTAATTTAAGAATTTTAAACTGCTTCTGGAGTTTTTGGCAATCGTCGTTTTCTGCCTATTCCTAGTACTTATATAAATTACATGTTATAATCATAGTCGTACAAGCCACGTTTTAGTTAAATGGTAGCCGTTCTAGTAAAACTTTTCACGGACTTTTTGAGACACCTTGAAAAGTCACGGTACTGTGAAGTATACCTATTGCTCACGTCATTCATTTAATTTCACTTCTTTGGTGTTTTTGGATTTTATTTTATGGATAATACACTCCGATAATCTATATCTATACTAATAATAAAGCTGAAGAGTTTGTTTGTTTGTTTGAGCGCGCCGTAGTTACTGGTCCGATTTGAAAAATTATTTCACTAATAAGAAGCTACATTATCCACGATGGTTATAGGCTTTTTATTCCGGGAACGCGAGTGAAACCGCGGGGAACAGCTAGTATAATAAAACAAAGTTTAAGAGTTTGTTTGAACGCGCTAATCTTTGGAACTACCAGTCGGATTAGTACAATTCTTTCACTAATAGGACACTATCCCCGAGTGTTATAGGCTACTTTTTATTCCAGGAACGTGGGTTAAACCGCGAGATACAGCTAGTATTCAATTAAACTCGAAATAACTAAGTTAGTTACGTAATTTCCCGTCCAAGAGTCTACGGGGGTTTTATTTGTTAAATATTAATCGTTAACTAGCAAAATTGTGTATTTCATTTATATTAAATCTGTAGTACAAATATATAGCATGTAAGTATATCAGATCCATATATTAAATGGGTGTACATATTTAAACACATTTTTTACCATGTTTAGTGTAAATATTAGCCACAGAAGCTCGTTAGTGTAAATGGTTCGTACATGTAGCGCAACGCATAGTGTGCTATACAAGCAAGTTTGTTTCATGGCTAATTATGTTGAAGCGTATAAGAGGTAGAGGAGCTGTGCTCTCGACCTATTTGTTAATCGGTCGGTCATCAAAATGATCGCCATCAGATTGGTTCTTATAGTACTTACCGCTACTCGTGGTAAAGTTGAACGCACAGTCGCAATGCAATTACAAGCTCCTTCGGTAAGTACCAAGCTCTCTTCAACTTTTCCATAACTTAGCTACCTTAACTATATACTTTTAAAAGCGATAAGTCAAAAAATATACTTACACACAGAGTAAAAAAAAGGATTTGAATGTGACATTATTATTATATGGATAAACATGGGTACAAACACTACTTTAAACTTGATCATTTGTTTTCTGGGAATAATTTCTAATAATGTTAAAGGTAATTTAGTTTAATTTTGTGAGGGTAGATATAACCGCATCGAAATCGTAAAAGTATCAATTCATCAGCGTATCTATGCGTAGGAAGAGGCTCACCCTCGACCACGACCTCGCACTCAAAAACATATCCTGAATACCTAAATGGCCCGAAATAAATGTATAAATTCATTTTTGTTACATTGAAATATAATCCAACCAATTCCAGGAGTATTCATTTCGAACCTAAACGGGGCGTGTTTCCGATGCCTCTGCCACGTGGCCGGGTGTGAGATGACCCGGGGCTGCAAGGAAGGCTACTGCGGACCGTTCTACATATCCAGAGTGTACTGGGTCGATGCTGGCAAGCCTACGTTACCTGATGACGACGTTAATAGGAAAGAAGGTGTGTTTTAATAATCCAATGCCGTCACTTCACTTTGTCCGCTATTTGTGTTTGCGTATTTGGCATAATCGCCAGGTGTAGACAGTATATTTGGCAAAACGATTGCCAAACGTCAAGTACATACACAATAAATACACGAATACGCAGCGCTATGTGAAGTGTCGACATTAGATAAAGCTATCTTTTTCAGTTTAGTATCCAATGTTATTCCAAGCTATGGTCTATTTATGTCCCAATTTTCATCAAAAAAATATCAGTAATTTTTTATGTGAAAGAGTAACAAACATTAAAATCCTAGCAAATTTTCATATTTATAATAAATGTTCATATCTAATACTATTAATTATACCTAGCCATTTTCTCTTTTTTATAAAATTACTTACATTTATAGATAAATAATAAAACGCTATTTCACAGTACAGTTTGTGTGTGTCTACCGAAATAAATAATCTAATTAATACCTTTAATCGAGCGTCTAAATAATCTATAATTTCAGCATTCGAAGACTGCGCGAAAGATTACTACTGTTCAATGAAAATCATCGAGAACTACATGACAAAATTCGGGAGAGTATGTATCTTATTAAAAGCGTTATTTTATTATAGAACTTTACTCGTTTATCAAATTATGTGTTCAATTATCAGTCGCAATTAAAACGCACAAAAGAGAGAGAGAGAGAGAAAGAATATAGATTTTAAAAAAATTCCGATATTGACTTTGTACCCATCACCATCCTTAAATTGAAAATACATCATAACAAACCTATCGACAGCTGCACTTGAGAGCCCATCTAGGTTTTGGGTGCTCACGTTTGACCATTTCATCACGGACCATTTTCCGATTATGGTCAAACAAAGGGCTTTAGGTACATATTGTAAAAAAGATATATACTTAGCAGAATATAGTGTGTCCGGTCAAGAACTAGCGATATTTTAGGTACTTATATTTGAAAACATTTTATGGGACTTTTCTTTGGGACCAATCCTGAAAACTCGAAAAAAAATCACACTTTTCATACAAAAAAAATATCTTGTTCGATCAAAATATATGAAAAGTTTGAAATTTTTTTTCGTGATTTCAGGTTTGGCCTATAGTAAAGGTACCGTAAAAATTCAAAAATAAGTAGGTACCTAAAATATCGCTAAGTAGTTCATTACACTGTATATAGACAGAGATTTTTTTTAAATAAATTATATATTATCTATATTGTTTTGTTAAAATTGTATATATTTTTTCCAGGATTGCAACGGTGATGGCGTCACCAACTGCTTCGATTACATGATGATAAACTACCACGGCGGGAGCGCATGCACTGCGCCCTTGTTCCTCTCCACCAGCGGGATGAAATGGCTTAATAAATATCAACAATGTCGCTTCTAACCCTACCACTATAAATCATTACATACTTTATTGCGCAATTTATTAAGTCTTTTTTATTATTTATTAAAGGAACTTACATCAAATATCTATAAAGTTTATTAAGATATAATTATATACTAAGAGTAAATAACTACTTACTATTACTCCATTTAATATTAAATATATTATGATGAAAACTTGTCCGAAAATATAATGTAGTTATTACTTACATCATAAATCAGTAACTAACAAATGGATGTAGGAATATTTGCATTTTTAACTTCCATTTTACTAATGTTGTTTTCACGTCGATTTTAGAGTTACATTATAATTAATTCATTATAGATTACGAAAATATGTAAAAAAAAAACATCCAAAATAAATATAGGTAGAACGTAATGTTACGCGTCTGTGTGATTTTACTCTATAGGAAGCAGCGCCTCTCGTGGAATTCTCATGGAACTATTTTCTCTTAAACTTTTTTTTTTTTGTAATTTCATATACGAACGTACTTTATTAACATTCAGGTGCAGTTAATAAACGTATTGTTTGACGCTCAGCCGATGAAAGAAGATACAAAATAGATACTAACTTTATTTAAAATCAGTCAAATAATTGTAGGCACTTTTAAGTATTAAGTATTTTTAGCGCTTAAAACAATAATAAAATATTTGTCTAACACGTACAAAAATATCCCTACACATATAATTGTAGCTCTTAATATCTGAAACAAATATTTATATAATAATATAGAAATAATAGATAAAAATATAGCAAAGTAACATTGCAATGTTTGTATTGTTTTTATAAAAAGTAAATAATTACATTACATATATCCCAGTATAACGTACAATCAAAACATTACTTTTAAAAAAACTCATTAAATTTAAACTTAAGTATTACTACATAATGTAATATTATTAATTTAATTTCTAAACAAATAGGCATAGGACTTAAATTAAAATATAGATATTTTTTACATCAATAAGTTTATTTATTTTTTTGCTTATGTGTGTACTTTTTTTTCTCATGTATACCACCCTCAAGTTGAAATCTGTCTCCAAGTACCTTCCGACAGCTGCACTTAAGATTCAGTTCCCTAATAGGCTTTATGTGCCCCACTATCGGCCACATCATCACTGACCACGATAAGATTGTGGTCAAATACACGCCTATTCACAACAAAAAAAAAATGTTTTCGAACGATTTTACACCATACCTACACGTTTTATTGAATAAAAGATAAATCCATAATATTATTGTCACCAGAACTTACAAAGAACTGCTTGTTACTTAAACATTATTTTGTACCAGTTTTTTTTTATATTAAAAAAAAATTGTAGCGATAATTTTCTATTGCATGACGTTCGTAGTACCTACCTACAGCGCTACGGATGCTACGAGCCGAATTACCAAAATCAAAATGTGGAATCCATAGAACCATAGTAGAAACCACTTTAACTTTTGAAGGCAAAAATCTTCTATGAAGAAAATTTCTCAATTTAAAAATTGGTATTCTAAATTACGTAGTGTCAGTGGAAAAAACATCAACGCGTTTTTATTTGGCACTTAGTATTTTATATTGCTCTACGAAATTTTTAAACGGTTTTATTTCTTACCAAGACAGTTCACAGTTTTCTGAGTTTTAAATACAATAACAATAATATAATTACAGATTAACGATGATTTAACTAGCAGTTAGATGTCAGTGCTCTACAGGCAACAATGTAACAATCGCCCGAACAGTTAGAACAAGTACCTACCTATGTAATCAATTTCTAGTATTGTAATTATATGACATTATTATGATAAGTAGTAACAATTCAAGATTTTATGGGTTCCATACACCTGATGAAAACAGAAACCCGTACTCTCAAGTATGTCTGTTTTTCTGTCCTGTATGTTTTATGAGAAGTTACTTTTAAGATCATTTTAGAAAAAAATAACTTAATCGCATAATATTTCAATGTTATAAAACTACTCTTAACATCTACATTCTTACGCTATATAAAATAAGGTACTTAATTCTAATTTTAATATATTCCATAATAACTGGAAGTTTTTTTTGTCATCTTGAAATTTTTAGGGATTATTGTACTCATCATTATGAACAACTTTTACTATGGTACCAACCCTGAAATCACGAAGTAAAAAAACTTTTCATACAAAATACCATCTCTAAAAATTTCGAGATGGTAAAAAAAAACATCCAGTATTCGTAGAAATAATTATTTTGAGCTTTACTACCATACTCATGAAATGCTATTTAACACAAATAACTATTCCTTCAGAAACGACACGGATCGTTCAGGTTAGTTACACACCGGTAAGTGCTTGGTGAAAGATGTAGCCAGCCAGACGGGTACATCAAAGTACCACCCTACCCTACCACCGTGCTATGGTTTCCTCACGATGTTTTTCTTCAACAAAAGCGCAAGCTCATTGTAGGAATCTATAATAATAATAAACCTGAAGAGATTTTCTACTTTTTATCCTGGGAACGGGAGTGAAACCGCAGGGAACAGCTAGTTACAGAGAACAATATATTTAAGTCATTTTAAGTTAAATAGCGTTTTATGTGATAGTATTACTTGTTGACATTTTGCTTCCCTTAATTAATAAGTCGCTACGCGATGCATATTTTTAATTTTATAAAAATCAACGCACTTAAATTAAGGTTCAGGCAAAGTCGACGAGCGGGGCGGGCGACTGCCAGTCTTCATCGATTTCTTCGTCTGATTCATCTGGGAAATGGACCTGTAATTATAAGATTCAACTCAGTATTTGCCGTTTGTCAGATATTATCATTTTGGTAAATATGTACTAGAAATGCTCACCCAAGGTGCTAACCGTTTTCCGCTTGACTCAGGTATGTTACTTTGATTTGCTTGCCATGCCTGAAGATGAAAGAATAATGATATAGATTGAAGAAATAGTTCTTTATAATTGTCAGATTTTCTTTATAAAATATTTAAGTACTTGGTGATTTATTGGGCTACATATAATAAATAAATATATTTAATTATTATCAACCTACAGACGTCTGTGAATGTATACAGAAACAGCCATAGCATCCAGTCTTCGAGATATCGCGTCCACCAGCTCCGAAGCTTATATTCAAACAGCGAGTGCATTACAACGTCTACAACTCAACAATGGACACCCTATATTTTATCTTGCTATTAATATGTTTAATGTACCTGAAATGCATCATTAAAAGCGTGTGCCAAAGACAATGCCAGAGCCCTGGCGTGCTTTCGCCTGGCACACACGAACACGTGTACCACATGTGCGTCGTTCACTCCACTCGCATTCTTGCCTTCCACCACTGCGAAAACACGCGCATTCGCCGCGTCTGCTGAACAGTATGAAATTCTGCAAAAAAACCCTCCGCTTAACGCTGCGCTTGTAGTAATATGTGCACACCCAAGTTGCCTTATATTACTAACCACTATGAAATTGTCTGGCAACAATACAACATATAATAAACGAAATTTTCACTAGATTTTTGTAAAGTACCTAGGTACTACTTCAAAGTCAGTTTTTTGACAATTATAGAGTCCCATACATTAAATTAAGTACGTATCCTATAATGTATTATTTTAATTCAACTGAGAACACCAATCTTACTCGGTAAAAATTGAGATTTCAGAGTCTATTTCAGAGTTTATTGTAGAAAATCTGCTAAATTAAAAATAACTCTATATATGTAGACGATAATGAACTAAACAAAGACTATATCAATTTAAAACAATTATATAAGTTGTTAGCAACAATGCAGCACCCGTTATTTTTATCTATATTACATATATTATTGTAATAAATAAATATTGTAATGGAATAAATCAACTTAAGTGTAAAAAGTCATTGACATAATAGCCCGTGTTATTTACAACATATTCAATCGTGATCAAATTCTAGGTATTTTAGTTTTTATTATAAGATCTAATAAAGTATGCAAATGTTATAAAATTACCTACTAACTTGGATTTTAAAATCAGATACTCAAGGTTTAATACAAGTTGGTTATTAGACAGTTAAAAGTGAAGGTAGTTTATTTAAACTGATAAAAGATATAGCGTATAAATATATATATTTAATTTGAATCTCGGAAACGGCTCCAACGATTTTCATGAAATTTTGTATGCAGTTGGTTTCGGGGGCGATAAATCGAAAAAAAAATCGGTCATCCGGGTACTAGACGTCCTCATCATCTATGCAATTGAAATGACAGCTTGTCCTTTCTGCCTTAAAATGCTTTTATTCAGTAACGGTAATAATAAATATTTTTGTGCTCTTTTTTGCTGTATTAACGTTTACACAACATAACTGCACCACTCTAATAAAGGTTTTAGAAATAATCACAACTTTTATGCAACACTAGCGACCCGCCCCAGCTTCGCACGGGTGAACAAATCTTTTACTTTCTCGGCTTTTCTGTACTATAATATGCATGTATTATACATAAAAACCTTCATCTTGAATCGTTCTATCTATTATAAAAACCGCAAAATCCGTTCCGTAGTTTTCAAGATCTAAGCATACATAGGGACAGACAGACAGCGAGAAGAGACTTTGTTTTATACTATGTAGTGAAGTAGCACAATTCTTGTAAAAGTACAAATTACTCTACCACATTTCTATGGGTCAAACCAAAGACTATTGTCACGGGATTCGGCGTCACTACCACTGGATATTAACTAAGCTCGACCAACAAAAAAATAGGCTATTTCTTTCGGACATATTGATAGGTTTTTCGTCTGTGCAAGTATGTCCCTCCTTAGCTGTTACTTTAACTGTAACTCTGTGTGGAAACCTTAGCACGGTGGTTACGGTACTTTGTAATACCTGTCTGGTTGGCTATCACCCTCAAGTTGAAAATCTACCGCCAAGCACCTTTCGGTGTGCTCCGACATCTGCACTTGAGAGCCAATTCCCTTCTAACCTTTGTTTACTTACCACCATCGGCCACATCATCACTATGACAACGGTGAGATTTTGGTCAAACACAAGCCTATACAGTATGACACAACTTAGATGTAGCATCGGCGAATCGTTTTCGTACACTTCACTTCCGATTTACACAACGAATAAAAATAATTCAGTATCGCGCCATTCAACGTTCAACAAGATCATTTTCGCCGATCATTTTTTAACACATGATTAATGTTGTAGGCGTACTCTTTTCGACAACGATCGATTTTACGAAGTTTGCCGATGCTTCATCTATGTTGTGTCATACTATACCTACATAGTAAAAACAAAAATGTATAAGACATATTTTTCCACGTACCTATAAATAGATACACTCAAAACGTTTTCCTGCGAGTCTGCATCAGTCACCACTATCCCTTTTGGGCTGATATCTAGATTAACCCTCTGCAGCTTCTTATTTGCTGCTGAAAAAAAACAAGCAGTTATTTTAAAAGGTTTGCTTACGACTTCCACTGAAAAAAAGGCATGTTTAGATTATGTGTTATGTTATAAAACTTTTATCAAATAAATTCGTCCACATTCTCTCTACAATATATTTTTTTTATTATTATAACGTTGTATTGTGTAGATTCACTTTTATATTAACAGTTTTGAAAGGACAAAACGGAACCCTATAGGATCACTCGTGTGTCTGTCTGTCCGTCTGCCAGAACCAATTTGCTCCGAAACTACTGGGTCTAAAATTATGAAAAAAATACAGAAAATAAAAAAACTATACCTATAGATTACAGGAACACCTATAAAGGCTATGGTATTTAATGTGTAACATAGGAAATTATGGTGAGAGAGTCAGACTCGCACCTGATTTTTGTATTGCTATATACACCAATCATATCTGGCGTGACAGCAAATATTATTATAGATGGTTAATTAAGAGTAATTATTTGTCGAACAAAGATATAAATAAGGTAATAAATCAGTTGTGATATTCTGACCACAGAAACCTCAATGCGACCGATACGAGTCTTCATTCATTAAACTTTATTAGGGCAAGAGACAGTTGGGCAAATATAGAATATCTACTTATTTATTTATATCATTATCAAATAAGGTAGTTCATGGATTGTAATATAAATTATCTTGCATGAACATGTCTGTTTCTCTTGAGTCTGGATATTTACAAAAAAAAGCCGTACATGAAGTAGGTATGCCAGTTATTTAATTTCCATAGTATAAGGTATTATTACTTCGGGATGAATAATGTAAATCAAATGTATGTGAAGAAAGTCCCATGATATTTCATATTTATTTTAGCATACAAAGGCTACACTTAAAGCCTACTAAACTTAAATCCTGAGCTAAAATCGCCTTAAAACTTTGTCGATACTGCGATGAGATCCCACTTGAATCATAAGAAAAAAATATGACTACAATAAAGCCATCAAAAATTACGGCACCCGAGAGATTACGTTTATTTCATCTATTAATAATGGGCTAATCACTATAACGGCTAATCTAATTTGGATAGGACATTCACTGTAACAATAACTGAAAAAATATGACAACAATAATCCATGTGCTAAAAAGAGATAAATATAGTTCCTACTTATGAAAAAAGGAGACGCCATGTTTTCAAATGTGTTAAACCTATTTAAAATAACTTTGGATATGGTACTCACATTTAACAGTATGCAATGCTGAGCGCACGGCAAGAGCGGTAGCGGGAGCGGAGGCGGCGCGCTCTACAGGGGCGATGCCAGCGTACCGCACGTCAATCTGTCCGCTAGCTCCCGGGTCTCGGGCTTCTCGCCACCACCCTTCGCCCTCACATTCCGCTAAGGCCCACTCTTCACATAATTCTGGAAAAAAAAAAACTTTATTGCATCACAAGGTGATCAGTGTAACTTTATTGCAATCGTACTTCGTACTAGTATTATAAACCAGCTGTTCCCCTCAGTTTCACTCGCGTTCCCGGGATAAAAAGTAGCCTATAACCTTCGGGGATAATTTAGCTTCCTATTAGTGAAAGATTTTTTTAAATCGGACCTGTAACTCCAGAGATTAGCGCGTTCAAACAGACAAACTCTTCAGCTATTAGTATAGATATAGATGAGAAAGTTTGAATGAAACTAATAGCATAAAGATACGTAATAGACCCGCTGAACTTAGTGTTAAAATGAGCCTTTGTCACTAACGGAGAACACAATCAAGCAAAATAAAATCCAAAAACAATGTAATAAGATTCATTCTTCCTATACGGAAACACAAAAAAGGTTAGTTTAAGTTTTTTTGATGGTTGTAGGTAAATCAGTCGAAAGAATCTAAGTGAACTTTGGAATCGGGAAGAGTTGAATAATAATTATATTTTTAGCAAATCTCCAAAGTTATCCGAGTTCAAGGAGAGGTCGATTTGGTTATTGTCAACAATTCTGCACTTGTTTATTAAAATAAGATTATCAAAACTCAGTTGCAGAATATACCTATTTCTTCTTCCTGGCTGGAGATATAAAAGTGCAGGACAAAAAAAATTACTCTAAATTCTCGTATAGACCTAGCTAAATTCGAAAAATGAATAGTTGAAGAATTAAACTCGTTATTTTTAATACTTACCTAAATACATATATTAGGTACCATAAAATAGCTCAGCTAGACACTAATCAGCGACAGTAAGTACTTACAAAAGTCAAGAGTTCAAACAAACTCGATTCATGCCTTTCCTCAGAGATGCAATCAGTAGGTATGTCAAATTAGTTAAAGAAAATTATTGATGATTAGAATCGAAACAACAATAAAAGTAATCGGTGAAGAAACCGTTATAGGATAAGAAAAAAAGGACTGAAACGCCATACTCATTAATGCTGTGCTTTGATAGTTCGAGTATGAGTATGAGATAGGGGTTTCTCAAGTATCCTAAATTTTAAGTGGCTTTTCAGTATATTTGGTCATAATTAAGTAAGTAAAAACTTGAGCAATATTGAAAGACCTACTATGAATCAAAAGAACACAACATTATCTTTAATAATATGCGAAAAATGGGTGGATGTTTGTTAGGTATTTACCTACTCCCTCGGGAAAGCTGGTAAGACTCTGAAACAAGCGGTGCGCTAGTGCTTATTAGTCAAGTGAGAGCGCACACAGATCTATTTTTACAACTCTCAACAAGGAGTAAACGGTATGTATACTGATAAAAAATCTAATTTGAGGCATGTTTATAAACGCCCGTTGTCGCCAACATTTATTGCTCATAATTTCGCGTTCGTAAATCAACGCCGCAATTTTCTTGAAGCCGAGTACTCATTAGATTATTACAGGGTAGAACTGGAAGTGTGAGCCGAGAGCGAGTTTCGCAACCTGATAAAGGATATAGATCATGTAAATTGTACCAAAACACGGTGGCTATGAATTTACTAAGATTAGATAGATCGCTACGACCGACATGCTTAAGAAATATGATGTATCTTACCTACCTAAGTTATCGACAACAACATGTTTTTATGTAATTAATGACGATTCTAAGACTGGAAATGAGGTACTTATTATGGTATGAACACGAGAAAAATAAACAATGGCCCCGATTCTGTTGATTTATTTAATCTAGCTAGATTTATTTCGTATCAAAAACGATCTAGTCACATAATTATAAAATTCCTACCTTCAATTTATGATGATTATAATGTAAATTTAATTTTCTCATTATGAACGTAACGTAACGTAAAGCTCTTTACATCTACTAGTACCAGCTACACTTGTGGAACTTGAAAACTAATAAGCTGAGATGAATGTTGATGAATCGAGAGACAGTAGGTATCGGCAAATTGTGTATGAGAGTATGTAATTTGCATCATACGCGATGTAAATTACAAATAATTGACTCTATTTATCATGGCGCACTGGAAAAATATTAAATATTTTGGGAATGCGGGAAAACCGCAATGGCAGAAGCTCAATAAAATGTGCTGCTGTTATAAAATGGAATGAAAAAAATATATTTCTCAATAGAAAAATAACAAAAAGATATTCCTCACCATAAACATCTTCCAATTTTCAAGAGTTTTTGATTAAGCCGAATTCAATTTTACATAATGTATCTATATGTATGTAGGTATTATAATTTTTTAAATATCATTTTTTAACGTGACAAACGATATTTATAAAATATGCATCAATTAAATCATGTTATTGAAAATCTACTACTAATAAATGCGCTAATTTCAAACAGCACCATTGATCGACGAAAAATATTGCGTATTTGCTTACGCAAAGAAAATTATTAAACTATAACCTTTGTTTACCATATCATAATAGGTACGTCAAAAGCCAGAGGAAGATCTCAAGTCCAATATTTGCAAACATTACACTATTTATCAATACCGACCGCAATGGACAGCTATTTTTGTGATATCTCTCATTATCTAGGCCAGACGAGGCACATCGATACTGTAATTAGGCCATAGGTCGATTTTAGGCGTAATAACATGAACTCAAGATCGTTGTGATTATGGCCGTTTGATAAACACATCTGATGCGTCTAATGCTTGGTCTTATCTATAACGCGTGGATTAAACGTATGTACATAGTTAGTTTTAAATATGTATATCTAGTAGATACTAGACGCGATAGTTTTAAGTGCCGTTTATGTAGGCCTAGCTCAAATAATTTTGACGTTTCTATTTTCTAATAAAAAATATATTATGCGTACTTTGTATCCTTGAATTTTGTATCATACAGAAATATATAAATTATAGGTAATAAACTTTTTAAGCTAAATGACCTAAATGTGATTTCGGATTCAAAGCTCACTTAAATTTACGATTCGGTACGTTAAAATGGTTCGTGCTATACTTAACTAACTGATTACCACTTTTTCAGGTGCCATAGTAGGTATAAAATTAAAGTACTGATTGATGCAAACGGATCTACTATAGAACAACTAGGTGATCAGTCGTTTGTACTAAGAATATGGAGGTTTTTTTCTCAAAGCTTTCTCGCGACAGTGCGTTTTTCCGCAGCATGTACTGTACGCGTTGTCTTAGGGCTAGATTAGCGTTATTTATCAGGAATGCTGACCGGACCGCGCCAGCTCATGCTCTCTATTTGAGCCAGCCTTTCATTGCATTAATATTTATCACCTACTAAGAACAATTTCTAATCATTTTTTACTTTTTTTTTTCAAAATAAAGAGTAGATAATTGAAATTCATAGCCTAATTTGAGGGCTTGTTTTCTAAAATAAATTATTTCATCATAAAATAAACTAAAATTATATATTGGAAAAAAGAGTAAGTAGATTATTTTTTATTGCTAAATCAGGTACGAATCAGTTCTTCTTCCCCCTTGCCTCATCCCATTATTTGGGGGTTGTCAGTCATCCTGGGTTGTCAGTTTGGACAGTTGGGCTTGTTCCAAGTCGCGGGCTACTGTAGACCACCATGTGGCTTGGGGGGTGGCAGGTACGAATCAGTTGATTCTATATTTTTAAAATAGTTCGTTTACTATTATTTGTATGAATAGTAAACGAACTATTTTATTTTGCTTAAATTAGCAGCGCTCGAGTAAAGCTCTTGCTTGAGAAAGTTTTCAATTTTCTCAATTGTTATTAACCAGTAGATAAGTGCAAGCGGCACATTAGTAGGTAGGTAGGAAATGTTCTTGTATACAGTAGATAAATAAAACCCATGAGTACACACATAAAAAGGATTTCTTCATTTAAGATATTTTAACTTCCACGAAGTTAGTTTGCATTGAACCAAGATAGTGGCGATTTCATATATAGGGAAACTAATATTTTCTTGTAGAAAGAAAAAAAAACTTTTGGATTAATATTCATAATTCAAGAAATCAAATGTCAATTGTTTTGTGACAAGACAATTGACATTTGATCCAAGACAATGTATCTTCCACCAAAGAGATTTAGTTTTCTAGTTCTAATGAAATTGAAGTTCTTAATCCAAAAGTACTTATAACTTGTTCAATCAAGAAAATGCAGAATCAATGTAAGAGATGATATTCTTAGTTCAATATGATAAAAATGTATAACAAAACAGAACGATCTTGTTTTGAAATTGGTTTTACTTGGATTTTGAAAGTGATACATATCTTAAGATTTTTTTATCTTCACATGATATAAAACAATCTCAGTTTAATTTATTATTATATTATAATAACAAATAAAAACCTTGCACAGAGAAATAATAGATTCTTTCAAGATTTCAACATTTTTGTGTAAGTTTCTGAAATCTTCTGCAAAAATAAAATATTCTCATTGTAAAATTATTTGTCCTAGCAACAAAAAGGGTTTTCTCATTATGAGATAAATTTTACTTGTGGCAAAACGTAACGATTTTCTACTAAACCGTAACTATCTTGGATGTAGTAATGTTACTTTCTTCTGAGAATTAAAGGGTTTTTATTAAATCGTAATTATCTTGGATGTAGTAAAGTTACTTTGTTCTGAAAAATAAAGATCTCCTTTCAATAATTTGTTCCTCATTGTGAGATTTTTGGCATGCTTGTATAGGTAGATATATATTTGCTTAGTCTAAAATTAAGATTATATTAGTGTAAAAACCATAATGTAGGTATTCGTGAAAATAAAAAATAAATCTTATTTTTTTCTTTCGTACACATCTAAAAAATGTTATAAATTTTCACGAATACATTATGGTTTTTACACTCATATAATCTTAAATTTAGACTAAGCAAATATATATCTACCTATACAAGCATGCCAAAAATCTCACAATGAGGAACAAATTATTAAATGGAGACCTTAATCAAAACAAGCTAACTTTACTACTTACATCCTAGATAATTACTATATAATAAAAACCCTTTTAGTCCCCGTACAGTACCCTTACTACATCTAAGAAAGATACAATTTACTTTCTTTTTATTTCACACAATTTTTTCGATCAAAATGAAAAACAGGTTTGAATATAATGCAATCTATATTAATAACTGGCTGTACACACGAATAACATCATATTATTCAAGTAATAAAGACATATCTCACATAATGTTATTAATTTTCACATAATTAAAAAAAATAGGAGAAACTGATTTTAAATTCTCATATAACACTTACAACAGTCAATAATATTGATTAATTACAAAATTAAAAATTAAAATAATAGCCTAATAACTATTTAAAACTAAAAAGATAATTTAGATACTTTTAACATTATTCTTTAAAAGTTGGCATGCTTATGTCGACAAATATGTCTAACATTATAAAACTGTCAGTACAGTATAATTAATAATAGGTCATTGAATTATCAACACATTAGGTTGAAATATCTTTGTGCAAATTCCCTTGTAAAATTATATTGAACATTTAACTTGTTTGCTTGCAGAAGCCTTCAGCTTTTGTTCTTCTATTTTTGTATGTAGGAATATCACCAGGATTCTAAAATTAAGACAAATGTATTAGAACGTTGATTGATCAGATCGTAGCGATATTATAGAAATGACACCTAGATTAATGTATGACAGACAAAATAAAACATAAGAGGTGGATGAATGCATATGTATTGTAATGAAATGATCATATTCTAAAATACTTTAGGGATGTACTAGGTACGAGTACCTACTGTATGTATCTAAATGTATAATTTCCAAACCGGTCCAGGCGTCTTTGAGTAATCGGGGATCGAACATGAAAACAAAAGAATATGAATGATTCCAACGAATTGAGAACCTTGTAATTTTTTGAAGTCGGTTAAAAATAAACTTATTGACTTACTTTCACTGTCCGATTTTTCTAAGCCTTGCACAATGCTGAGCAGATTTTCGTTTACTGGTTTTCTTAATAAACTTCTTCGAGGGACACCTTGTCCATTGCAGTAAAAGCATTTATGCAATTTATATTGGCCCTAAACTGCCTCTGCGCGCACAAATGGAGTTGCTTGTTATCACTTTCTACTATAGGCTTCTGCTTGCAGAACTTCTTCTTGCATCTTGCTTTCAAGATGTGCACCAACGGCCGGCCGGTCACGGAAAGAATGGACATGGTGGCCGCTCGCTGGTTGCGCGGTATTGTCTTGACAAAAACATATTTTGTCTGCCGTAAACCGTAATTCCTTTAATCTAGAAAATGTATCTTACTATAAGTTATTTCGTTCAATGATATGAAGCAATAGAAATTGTTAAGTTAAGACAACATTATTTATTCCAATTAACATACCATAAAACTACAATGAAAGAAGACTATCTTAATTTAAGATATTATTACTTTGGTACTCAATAAAATAATATTTTCTTGCTTAAATAACATAATTCTTCATTTGAAGATTAAATTTTAATAGATTAAATTGTTTAAAAATGTTGAAATAAGATATTTTTTTGTTTTTAAACTAAAACTTTGTATATTTGCTTTGAAACAAGTTTTCTTTAAATGTCAAGTAAAATATTTTATTGTACAAAGAATAATATTTTCTTGGTGAAAATATATATGACTTGAACAGAAACACATTCTCTTGATATTAAGAAATATTTCAAGACATTTTTTATTCTTAATTGGAGAAATCCTTTTTATCTGTGTATTTTGGGGCTATATGTCGCATTGTTATGAATTCCTTAATTTTTCCAAACAGTACCTACACATAAAGTTATGATTCTCTATACATACCTATACCCTTTTTAAAACGAAAGCAGCGAGTCACATACATGGAATGAGTCTTGAATATCAACATACAACACTGGCTGCAAACGATTCAAACCCTAAGCTTTATTTCGTGGAGTCCGATGTATAGCAATCAGACTGTAACTATAAATGTCGCGTTCAGAAACCAACATTGCAACTTTTTTTATAATCGTCAGATCCGTTTATGGCGGCCTTAGCGAGAGCTCCTAATTCCAGAGTAATTAGAGAGAAACTAGCTCCCGGAGATGTGGGCCTTATTCGAGTGCGACTGAACTTGGTTCTAATGAAGACGGGTAAATATGGATCCAAAGAGATAGCATTTGCTTAACATATTCTGTTACTTACCCATTTAATGATATTATTATTTTTCAATTAGAACCTATTTATCAAATAAAAAAAATCTGAATAAGTACCTACTTAATTTTTTATATTATTTTCGAGGCACCTACTTTACGTCGTTTTTACCTAATATAGATTTCGTATTTAGTTAAGATACTAGACAGATAGTAGATTATTATGTATCTTCGTTGATGACTGGTAGACCTACCCAAAGAATTGGTATAATTTTAAATTAATCCTCTATTAAATTCAATAAGCATGACGTTAGTAGAAGAAATAAATAAGACTTATTTATTTTATTGAACTTTCTAATCCCCTCGAGGAACGTTAATTATGATAACTACTATCCTACGTAATTATGTGCACTCGTACTTAATATTATATATGTAGTTATAGGTATTAATATCATAAGTTGAATGTTAATAATGACTTTAAAACTTGTAATTTTTAACTAATAAATTTCTTTTAATAGGTTTTTTTTTACACAATAACATTTAAGAAATTCAAATATTTTTATAACTTTTCATTCTCAAAAAAAAAAATTAACTCACTTTTATGTTTAGAGTGGTTCTTCCACATTTTCCGTAGAAGCGTAGTCATTTTTCCAAACGAATGTTTTTCTTACAAACTTTTTTTAGGAACGTAATTCAAAAGTCGGAGACAAGTTTTCCCGCGCGAAGCCCCCGTTGTACTGCAATGCAAGTGTCAGCTTCGCGAACAACCCTTCGCGATATGGAGGGCAACACGAGCTGTATCTACGCGCTTAAAATTATTACACTCGTGTATCAGTGCTAATTACTACACTTTACGATAAACCTATATTTATGACTAGAAGACGCTATCCTATTGATTATTTCGGTCCTTGTTAGGAAAAATTTAAAGGCAACATTCTAAAAAAAACGTGATAGCGCAGTACCAGTTAATGCATCCTATGATTTATTTGTTTGACCAAAATCTCACCATTACTTTTTAGTGAGGGTCCGGTAAGGGTGATGCAGCCATTAGAGCAACTTTAGTCCTTCCCAAAAAAAATATGTTAAAAACGGTTATTTCAACGTGAATTTAAGCGTTAGGTACCTATATTGGTCTACCTACGACTAATTACGATGGCATGTGGACTAATCTGACAGCATAAAAAATGGTGCTATCTTTTTTTCAATACGGTTTATATAAAAGAGAGGTGACGTGACTCTATTATTAGCTTAATTCGTAAAAAACAGAATCAGCTCCATGTACCTACCTATTTTATGGTACCTAGGTCAAACATAAAATACCATTACAGCTACTCAAATAGGTAAAGTACCTAATATTCCTTTCATATAAGGTCGCTAGTAAAATAAGCTCGCTCAAATTATTAACTGCCTGACGCAAGCGCATGCATTCGGTGATCATTGCTGATGCAATGCCCAAGCTTTTCCACATAAGAACGGGTTGTAAGTAGCCCCCACTTTCTGTTTTTTGCTTAATTATGTCTAAGATTATGGCGCAGTAACTCGAAGTGTTTTAATAGGTAGGTATGTATGTTTGTATATTTTTTTTTATGGTTGATTGATACGTATGCTAATCCTCTTTGTAAGTGCATCATACTTACTCGTACCTATTGAACAGGATGGATTCTTCAAGATGTCACAGCGTCGCTGCGCGTGCGACGATAGGTATTTATTATTATGGGAAAAACTGCAATACATGTCTGTGGGAACAACAGAACTAACATTTCAAACCAAATATATGAAACTAGCTTTCCGCCCCGCGGTTTCACCTGCGATCCCCTATTTTACCTCCTCTTAGTGGATGTATGTACATAAGTAGATATGATCAG
Organism: Tethea ocularis; assembly: GCA_963555595.1. Lineage (NCBI taxonomy): Eukaryota > Metazoa > Arthropoda > Insecta > Lepidoptera > Drepanidae > Tethea > Tethea ocularis. Next base: position 2,984,568 of record OY741970.1, on the reverse strand, counting down.
TCAGTCGGTCAACCAGTCAGTCAATTACGTTTTCCTTTTATATATTGAAATAAATGTAAAAATTATGACTGTTTAATTACTCATGTTTGCATTTACTAAAATTTTGTATGTGAGGAATTAGTTCCATGAGTATTCCGCGAGAGGCACTATGACAATTATAATATAGAGAAATATTATACCTATAAACACGGTTACTGAAATATGGTACTTATGCCAGCGTTGCAACAAATGTTTTTCATCCAAATCCAATGCAGTCATTACGATATAATTATTAGAATGATGCAAGTATCAACCATATTTTAATAAAATATACATAATCTAGAAATAAATAAAAAAATATGTTGAGAACTAATACCAGTCCGTTACGATTTTCCTGATTAGTAATATTTTTTGCACAACAGAGTCACTAGAACTGCAAGCCCGGGGCCGGTGTTAATTAATACAATCCCATATAACTGTGTAGTAATGACGTAGGTAGACCGTTTATGACGATACCAACCCATTTATAACGGTTAGGTACCTAAAGTATCTACCTCATAATGATGGCTCATCACTAGTAATCAAATACGGACTAACTCAGGGGAATAATTAATTATTGCCCTGATTTTGTCACAAGGAAGATGTTATGCAAGTCATGTTAAAACCCTTGTAGGTATTTACAAAAAGGAAGTGTCATTTTTATTTTTATTAAAATTTGGTCTAAACAATGAGTAGATACTTTCAAAGCTCTCTTCTACTAGCAATCTCCATCATTCCATCACCCACCGATGTATAATAAAACAAAGTAGTTATATTTAATAATTCACAAAATGTATTCCAAACAACAAAATGCATAACAAAATAATAATTCACATTACATTTCATATTATTGTTACCTATATGTAATTTTGTCATACAGAATGTTGAATTAAAAAAAAACCTTAGCTTACCTACATATCGTTTGCCAATTGATTTAATTAAAAAAATATAAGAATCAAGAAATTTGCCAGGCCAAATATGTTTTTATGAGCGATCAATATTTATAAATCTTCTGTTTATAATGCCGGGACTTCACATGGGTATTTGATTTGCGTATTTATCATAATCGCTAGGTGTAGACATTATATTTGCAAAATTATTGCCAAATATAATGTCACGTCATCATCTTGTCAGCCGAAAGACGTCCACTGCTGGACACCTCTCCCAAAGATCTCCACGATGGCCGGTCTTGCGCTACCCGCATCCAGCGGTTTCCCACTACCCTCACAAGATCTCACGTCATGCCACGTAGATATTTGACAGATACACAAATATGAGTACGCAACGCTATGGGAAGTGCCGGCATAAAGTTTTAAAATAATATATATCACTCACAAACCGTGAGCTCAAGAGATCTTAAAGTTAAACGCAGACATTATTAGTCTATAGCGACCTTCTCGAGATCAAGATTCACATTACTAACGAGCTAAGAGGTCTAAACTAGCATGTATGTATGTTTAATGAGTTAAAAAATATATTTATTTCTGAGATATATAATGCTATACCTTCGGATTCAGAAATTACTTAGTGTCACTATATTTTGGCAGTATGGTGGGTCGGAATCAAGGCACCATTATAGGTATGTATACCAATTATTAAATTATTTTTGCATCAGTACCAAACCAAAATAGTAATTATTAAAAAATAAATATACTAAAATTGTACGATTACAAGAAAAATTGGTTGAGTTAAAATCTCTGTGGTAGACAAAAAAGAATTGATATATTAATGTAATAAATCATTGTTTATTATTATTCAAAATTACAAATAATATAAAGAAAACATATGTGCTGATATGATTTTTGTTACTAGTTGCAGTGTTTAAGTAAGTACAAATACTTAAAATAAAAGTTTAAACTCTAGTTTGGCCAATGTGTATGCTGAAATTAATTAACAATTGTTTACATAAATAACATTATACTTATTTTAATCTTAGGGATAATTAATGAAATAATATGTGTGGTAAGAAAAATGGACCAACATAATTTAAATTGTTGCCATATATTATTTGCCCTGTGTTAACTTTCAAATGCTGAGGACCCATTAAAAAAATGAATTCATTTGAAAAATCACTAACTAAAAGAAACAATAAGATAAAATCATGATGTGCAAGTCAAGACATCTAAGTTACTTTTAAATCTAAACAGGTACAATATAATTCATGTTTTATATTCATAAACGGGTACAAATATCTACTTTTCATGGAAAAATACTTAAGGATAACTAAAGATAATTCTTAGTAATTCTATTTATTATTTAAAATATTAGAAAGTTCTATCCATATGCATTTCGTGGCAAATTTATAAAGGCCCTAAATAAACAATCAAAATATAGGTGGCCATTGTCTAGCTAGTGAGACCAATGCAGAATGCAGCATTAGGGTTGCCAAAACTCAGATACACCTGGAAATGCTCCAAATTTCACTCTGCGCCAGGTTCACTGGCACAAATAATAATGAACGATCCATGATATTCATTATTTGAAAAACCCTAGGCACTTCATTGGGCAGCATAATATCATATTTTCAGTAAACAGTAGGGTTAATTTTGTCACATTTGCATCTTCGTAGTATGTTTGGGATAGCATTTCATCAACATATCTATTTCGCCTAAAATTTAAAGTCCATACAAATCTGTCAAATTAGATTTAACAAAAGATAGTTGACAGGTCGATGAAATGCAATCTGAAACATATTATGTCACTGCAAATGTGACAAAATTAACCGTACAAGTATTGTGTATTTGGAAAAACTAGCATACTATTATTGTTACCTAAGGTACTTATAACTAACACGCATCAAATAACAAAACAAAATCATATACTAATCCAAACTCAATATTTTAAGGATTTGACAACCCTATAGTAACCCGATAATATTAATAGTTATGTTTAAATAAGGCCTTAATTTAAAACCATCATGTGAGATGTTTAAGTAGATTTTACTAATTATTCATATATGTTACTTTAGTATAAACACTAAGAAAGCATAATAATGCCACTTATTAGGATATTTCTTATATCTAAACGCTTCTATACAATTTCCAGCTTTTATAAAAAAAAACCCCAACAATAACTGAATAATGTTAAAATTCGAGTCTTAAATTGTTTTTATTATGTTGAATGTCAAAAAGCGTGTAAAATGTAACACACCTTATTCATGTATACATGTTGAAACAACTTTAACTCAGTTGCACTTTTCAGTCTCATGAATTGTAAAAAGAAACCATAATTTAAGATTTCTTTAATAATATTATATTGGTGTTATTTAAAATTGAATTGAACTATTATCACCACTTCTGTTGACAGATACTGATATAAAAGCAAAATATAATTATTATTTTGCTAATATAATTTTTAGACTAGAAAACTTTGATGACTCAGTTCTTATTTCAGGCATTTTTTATTGAACTTATATACTTTATATATAATTCTGAGACATCAGAATTTTTTAGAACCAAATATATACATTCAGTAAAATATGTTTGTGCAATTATAACATAATAATATATTATAATTTCTTGAACATACATATTTTATGTATACCTATTTCTATGCATAAAATAACAAAACAACAAATATATTTAAAACTGCTTCATAATATGTATTAAACAATTTAACATAATGCTTTCTACAATATATTATTTATGATTCTTAAGGCATTTATATTAACATTTTTAGTAATACATACATAAGACTATAGTTCAGTGACATATATATTTATGAGTTTTGTTACATTTATTGCTCTTCACTATAGGTATTCGTTTATTGTTAATGTATTTAATGTTATTGCTTTAAAATGCAGCAATGCTGACTTTTATCACAATATACAACTATCCACGGATATTGTATTAGTACATAAGATGTAACCTTTTGAATTGCATCAGGTAACCAATTGTTAGAACACTCTACTACTGATAGATCACTCCATTCTAAATATTTTAATAATATCTGTAAAATTATTATATTTAAATTTAAAAGAAAAGTGGACAATTCATTACGTTGAAAATGGTACCCCAATTACTTGTAGTTTCATTCAATATTATTACATAATATGTAACAACAAATGCCAGCAATACATTCCCACAAATTGATAACATAAATTGTAATACATAATTGGTAAATGGTGGTATCTGCAATAAAAATAAGAAATAATTATAGTAAACAACAAGTTTGTATCCTGTTTAGAAATATAACTAAATATAAAACTAATTTTATATTAACTATTTGTCTAACTCTGTTATTATTTTAGAATTGACTATACTTTGTTTACATAAATAATTTCTTAAAATAAGCAGACCATAAGAGCTCTGTGATAGTTAACATTTACAACTTACTTTATTAAATAATCACAATTTATAACAATATTATGGTAATATTACATTATAAACTTTAACTTGAGTAAGTCACTTAACTTCTTTCTTTACATTCACAGTCTTATCTGAAGGTTTAAGAGGGGGTTTAACTGTGGATCATTTCTTCTTTCTATCCTGAGTACACTTAGGGCAATACCACTTGCCTTTGGGTTTGATCTTGAGATCTACACATGCAAAGTGGAACCACTCAATAGGGCAATCAGGATTATCACAGCCAATCATCTCCCCATATGACACTTGATGACACAGGCAGTATGTTGGTTCATTCGGGTCAACAGGCATATCAAGTACATCACTTGGATGCGCCATGCCCGCAACGGAGTCCAGATCAGCATTTTCTTCTTCTTCCTTGGTAGTATTTGCTGTTGCTGCAGCTTTACGAGCCTTCTTTTTGGCTACAGAACGACCAGTCGTGGCGGCGTCATCTTCACTAGACGCTGCAGTGCGTTTCTTTTTACCAGATGTAGCAGCAGTCTTGTCACTACCCTTGTGTTTCTTCCTACCTTTCTTCACAGTTGTAGTGTTGGTTTCCTGGTCAGCGGCGGCTTGTTGCGCAGCCCTGGCACTCATCACTTTCTCCTGAATTTCTGATTCGAAGCGCGCGAGGTCAGAGTCAAGGCGACGAATGTGTTTGTCGACCAACTCATATGTTTGTATCGCTAACTGAACCTTATCGTCACCGTACTCTTTAGCTTTATTAAATAGCCCTTGAATAGTATTTACCTTTTCTTTCTTGGTCTCCTCGTCCATTTTTGGAATATTTGGTAGCAACTCATCGGCCATAAGGTCAATTGTCCTCATTAACCCGTGCGCTCGATCATCGAGGTCCCGCATTAATTTGAAGTTCCTCTGCAATTCAATCGGCAAATGCTGAAGACTATCCAGATAATGCTCCAAATACAGAGCTGAAGTCATTTTTCAATATTTCGTAACGACGCGTAATGAAAGTGCGATGCGGTAGGAAGGAAAACTCAATATTTTGGTTTTCACAGGACACTTATTAATTATTCTTTAAAGTTAATACGATACGCGGTATAGTTTATCATAAATTAACAACTTTAAACGTAAAACTTAAATTTCAATTTTTTGGACACCGAGCAATCTTTCTTTTCATAAGTGGAAGGAAGCGGGGGGGGGGGCTATTGGGGGCTATATAAGCTGTGTTGCCATATCACTATGCAATGTTGCTATACCCAAAAATAAGAAACGTAACAAAATCAGTAACGTTGAGAAAAAGTAAAGCTTTCGACGGTATATTATTTATTCTATGCTTTCGATCATCATCCCATACAGATTATATTAGGTACTAGCTGCCTGCATGCAACTAAGTTCGCTTGATGTTGATTCCCGTGGGAACCTGTACTTTTCCCATGGTAAAATATAGCCTTCCTCGATAAATAGGCTATCCAATAGTGAAAGAATTTTTCAAATCAGACCAATAGTTTTTGAGATCATCACGTTGGTACAAACAAACAAACTCTTCAGCTTTATTATTAGTATAGATATACATACCAGTTTGGTGTTAGTGGATCCCCCGAACCAAAGGTTGCAGGTTCAATCCTATTCATGATATCAATGATATAAATCCTAATTTGTATGCATGAACATGTCTGTTTTTACTGTCTGGGTGTTTCTATTTATATTAAGTATGGATTTACAAAAAAAAAGTATGTTTATCAGTTGGCTTGTATCCATACTACTACTAGATACTTTTATCTTTCGGAAACTTATGTCCGCCTTTCTTTTCCGAGCAAAACGGAACTGCGCAACACTGTGGCATGGCCAATACATTTACATTTTAGTTCTAGGGTATTAAATATGATCTAATATAATCATCTAATGAAGATACAAGTTTTGGCGCTCGTAATACGAACTTTGACAGCCGTAGTTTAGGACCTCACGCTACAGTGGCGCCATCTGATGAAACAAAAAACGATAGCCCTCATTGGAGTATCGTTACTCCAGACAGTAAATACGTGCGTACGATATAATCATTCACGTAGATCACTGATTAACTACTCATTTCTTAGGGGCTCGGAAACATCACCACGGCGCGGCGACGTACCGTGAAACGGTACTAGCTACCTTGATTTGAAGCATCCCCCGATGAATCAGCCAAAAAACCCGCGAAATTCAAATTTTATTAGGTTTTTTGCTAATTGCAGCTCAATAATAGGTCGTCTGTTTGCCAAAATATAATTTGCGCCTGATACGTATATCTATTGATTATTTTATAGTATACATAATACTTTTTAAACTATTCAAATTCCATAAGATAGACGGACAACAAAGTAATAAAGTAAAAGGGTCCTGTTTTTTCCTTTTGAGGTACGGAACCCGCGGGTTTTTTGGAACATCCCCTTAAAAGCTACATAGTAAAAAAAAAGCCCTCCTGTAATAAACTTTTATTTTTGCTTGAGTCAACCGATAGATACGGTCAAGCAGCTTGACTATATCTATCGCTGTATCTCATGATATCATCTGTATATCGTTAATTTCAACTGTAACACAACTGCTACTGTAACTGTAAACATAAACCGTAACGTTAATTTCAACTGTCTGACAGTTTCTTTCTTTCTGTCTTTCAGACAGTTGAAATTTTCACAGAATGTGTATTTATGTTGTCATAACTCCCAATTAGTCGTAACTCGTACAAAGTCCTCCCCTCCCCCGGTAACGCCCTGAGCCGAGGTTCGTACTCCGTTCGGTGGTGCACTCACGCGTTGTTACCTGAGAGCCCTCTGCGCTCGCCGATTTCTCCGGTAAGGTTGCTACAGCCATCAGAGGCTACCAACTTTAGTCCTTTAAAAGAAAAATGAAAATAAAATAATGTTACGATGGCTGATGACAACCCAGGGGCTGGGTTGTCGCTGTTTTTTTTTTATATTTATTTTGATATAATATGATTAGACCTTCGCTACAGTGCTGCCACCGTGGAGCTTACTACAGAGGGCGCGTCCTCATTAGGCTCACAGACTGTGCTACCACTCACTACGTAGTATTTGTATACTCTGGCTCTTTGGGCTCACTCACAGTTAGCGGCAGACTCCAAAGAGGATATAATACTAGCGGCCTAGCAGACTCTCCGCTGACTGACTGAGCGGCGGCGTATCGGTCGCTATCTCAATGTGTCGCACTGTGAATAAGCCATTCACTGAATGAGTCGGCAAGCGAAACGCCGCAAACTGCGTACATTTCAAAATGATAGGGAGGCAAACTGGAAGCAGTCTGCCGCTAACTGTGAGCCTAATGAGAACGCGCCCTAAGGCTCAATATACATTGATATCTACCCATCCAAAATGATTGAAAAATAAGGTTAACATTGAAATAAAACAGCCAATATATTTTTTACTTATATTATATTAGCAAATAAACAATTTATAAAATATTCTCTTATTAAGTTATTAGACAATGATAATTATTACTTATAGTCCAGGGATACGAAGCACTTTTTTAACATTAGCGGTCATTGGTTACAAAGTTTTATTGCAGGGTTGATTTTGCAAATAGTACCTATCGCATCAGACATTTTAAATACAAAATATGGGATTGCAGATAATGACCCCAAAATAAATTACAATGGTCTACATAGCGATTACAACAACTTGCTTCAGATTTTTATAATAAAAATTATAAACATTTAAGAAAAAATGCAAATAAATAGTTAGCAATTGCTTTTTTACGGCAAAATAATGTGGCGTTTACATAATCTACATAATATAAAACATGCTTTATTCATTTCCTTATAACCTATAATTACATTTCTTACTACTAGTCGTGATCATATACGTACATTACACTACTACCCTACAGGCTGCTCATACCAAATGTTATGCAACGCAACGCAACGTAATGTTGACATTTTCCAAAGAAAATAATTATTATGTATGAACTTTTGTGAATTACATAAACATTTCGTATTCAAATTCATAATAAAAAATCGTAAATAAATATATACAAAATGGCGGGATTAATGTCATATAAAATATACAAATAAAAAATCTTTTGTAGTACTTAAATATGTAGTAATAAATGAATAAAGAAAATTCCATCCTCACTAGATACTTTTAAAGTATATATACTGAAAAATCTTCATTTTCATAACATCACTATCTAAAAATAATCATAAGGAAAGGTACACAATATAAAATGTAAACTTATTCCTAGCTAGGTACAACACTAAATATTTAGAGAATTTGGTACACATTCGTTGCTCATTTTAACATTTAAACTTAGTAGAACACCGTTGCATGGAGATAGCGAGCAACCAAACAACACCGGAATGTATAAAACACTTTTAGGAAATGCAAGAAAGAGTAGTTAGTTAACAATCAATCAAACCTGCAGATTATATATAGAGAACAGAAAGAAACTTGGAGATTCCTTTCCTAACTACATTTATATTAAATACATACAACAAACAATATTCCATTATCTGAGGAGTACAAGTACAAAGGTAAATATGGAAGTTATTGATTTCAATTCAATGAAAATATATCGATATAATTGGCACTACATATGCAGGTCACATATTATATGAAATTACAAAAATCTTATTTATTTATATCTTTTTAGAGATGCAATCTTATGTTGTAGGTATATGCGTCTAAATATTACTTTTGTCTACAAAGGATATCTAATGAAAATAATAGTTCAAAAGGATTATGTAAGGACGTCAATTTAATGTGAATACAAGAGAAACACACAGTTAAATTATAGGTGATGCACTAACATAATTGTATCAATCGAATTCGTAATATGGACTAGCAATTATTTCTTTCAGTGCAATATTTTTTTAGAAATAAAATCTGTTTGTTATCATATCTTAATTTCACAACCGTATAAATAAAAGTTATTAAATTTGGTGTAACTAAGCAAGCACCATGCAATAAGATTGTGCTCGGGTGGGCCTAGTTTCAGAACAAACGCATACAGAGAGTCCAAACATATACCTAATTGACTTAAAGAGTCAAGGCTTTACATATAAAGTACGCCTCGCCAACCGAAATAGGGAAACGTTTAATAATTTTCATCGTGCCATCATTGTAATTTTTTAGGGAAGAGTAGATAGATATTTTTATTTTTAATACTACAATCTAACCATTCTCGCCACTACTGTATTCATTAGTGTATATTTTTGGTTTAATATAAAAAAAAAATCTATTCCAACTGTCCCCATAAACTTGATAAATATTTAATACCATTTCAAGACAGCCCCCTTATTGTCTTACTATAACACTTATCGAGATCGCTTATTATGAACAATGGATAATAAACCTATAGATGATTTATCATCTATTTGAAAGTTCACGTCACGCACCGTGAGCCGAAATGGAGCTTAAACCTTTGATATAAATCATATTATCCAATGTTAATTCAAATGGATTGCGATACGTGTTGGAGTTAGACAAAAGCCCCCTGATTATGTGTTATATTATTATTCCATGCACTGCACCAAGTTACACTTACAATACAAACCTACGACCTTCATTTCATATACTACATACGATCTGGCTACTTAATAATAAATGCAGTCCAATTAATTGATTACATAATTCGAGACAAACAGCACTTAACAGTCTTTACAATAAGGTTTGTAATCATTACTAAGTAGCCACAAGGTCTCAGCGACGTTCAATAATACAGACTATCACAATATCATGCATGGAATAAGGTCAGTGGAGAGGGCCAATTCACTAAACGAGCGTTTCGTACTTATCTAAGACATGACCTTGGTTGTTTTCGTCGCCGTGCGAGCGAGACCGCGGGCGAGGAGTGGCTTCGGCGCCTGCGCTCTTGGCTCGAGTCTTTTTATCGTGACCACAAGTACACGCGACAGAGGTCTGACGTTTCAGAGTTTGGGCCCGCGCACCGGCCACCTGGGGGTCTAGAGATTCGCTCCTAGCGTACATCTGTCGCTTATTCCGACCCATAGTAGCGTGCGAGAAGGACACACTCTGACCGCTATCTGAGGACGGCCGCATCGACTCGCTCCTCATGCAAACGTTGCCACCGGCGCGGCGGAACGAATCGAGCACCCGCTCCTCGATCTCCTCTATATCCTTCTTTTTAACGAGCCAAATCTCCTCGGAGCCCCTCGTGAAGTAACTCGAGCCCTTGCTCACCGAGTACTTCTCCTTGTTTTTAAATTTACACGTCTTAAAATTATTTTGAGTATTTACATCGTCGTTGACTTTGTGTGTTCGAGCGGTGTCGGGCGAGGCGACATTACGGAATGCGGTGCCGTGCGACGGGAACTGATCCCCGATCTTAGCGCCGAGACTCGGCGAGCGAATGGTCACATCGACCGGCGACGGCATCGGCTTGAACTCCGGTTTAATTATTCTTTGAGGCTCCGGTCTTATTTTTTCCGTCTCCGTGGAGCTGCTGTCGTTTCTCTGCCACTTGGCGGCGATTGAGTTCGTGTTATTTTTGGCGGTCATGCTCTGCTGCTTTTCGATGATGGTTGCAGTCTTTTCTACATGAGTAGCGTCGAGGTCGAAATGGACGTTATCTTTGAAAGGCGTAGCGGGAGGCGGCAGGTCCTCCTTGGAGTCGGAGCCTAGTCTCTCGGTGCGGGATCGTCCGCGGACGGAGCCGGGGCGCGACAGCCTGCCCGGGGTGGCACTCGCGTCCTCGGCAGCTTTTTCAAATTTCTTTATTTTATCCCCCACTCCGTTAGATTCCTCATTTTTAGCGGCACCACCGCAGCACTCCGTCTCGTTTTTGTTTGCTTCAGAGATTGGATCATGTTTATCCGCGGGCTTATGTTCATCGGTCGCTACGAGGGATAACTTTTCAATTTTAGCGGGGGCCTCCCTCGTCACCGACGTCTCCCTCCTGAGAGTTTTCGTGAACAAGGTTTCCTCCCCCTTCGAGTCTGCCCTTTTGAACTTGTTAGCGGATATGGGGGGCGAGATGATTTCCTTCGGTGACGATACGATCTCCTTCGTCGATCCAGAGACGATAATCTTTTTCGGCGGCGAGGCGATCCTCCCTTTCGGAGGAGAGTCTACGGCGCGAGAGAGAGCCGGCTTCGGCGGGGAAGGCTCCGACGGCGAAGGTTCCTTCGGTGAAAACGGCGGAGTGGGAAGCTTAATCGGCGGCGAAGGTTCGCTCCTCGGCGGCGGCATCGCCTGGGTTGAGGTTATATTTTTCGGCGGGGAAGCAGCTTTCACTTCCCTTTTAGGCGGCAGGGGACCTTTCGCCCTGACCGGCGATCCCGACTCGACCTTCCGCGTCTTCGCTTCAATATCGCGACTGAGGAACGAGGAGTTCCTAACGTAGCTGTCGTCCGGTGCATCTTCATCTCGCGTCTGGTGTATGGTGATGACGTGTCCGTGGGCGGAGGCGGGGGCGGGGGCGGTGGCGGGTGTGGGGCGGCGCGGCGGCGGGGCGGGTGCGGGAGCGGGGGCGGCGGGTGCGGGGGCGGGTGCGGACGGGAGCGGGGCGCGGCGTCACGCTCGGGACTCGGTCCACTGGTCGGAGTCGTCGGACTCGGAGTCGGCCCCGCTGCTGGTGTCGCTGAGCTCGACGGCGACCCGGCGCGCCAGGATCGACGCCACGTCTAGGAAGGCGGGCGCGCCGCGGAGCGTGTCGTACCTGCCCGCGTTCTCGTCGCTGCGTTTCTCCACTTTGCGGAGTTTTATGCCTGTAAACAGTTTACGATTAGTTTTTTGCGTAGTGTGCTTGGTTGGATCGATCGTTTTGGTAGATTCTTTCAGTTTTCATGCACCCCGTTGGTATCTATGTTATACAGTTTACTAAATTTTAACTTTTAAAATATTGAACATCCGAGAACTTATTATAATGATCGCATTTATTGCGAATTTTTATTTGCTAGCTAAACTTCAATTTTGTCGACTATTCAATCCAATATATAAATCATTTACACAAATTGAGACATCAAAATTCAAAACCAAAACACATCCACAGTCCACCAAAACGAGCGACCCACAAACGAAACAAAAAATAAAAGCCGGTGTTCGAACAAATCGTACCCAACCCACCGTCGCGTATAGCCTTGAGTAGATCTGAGCGCGGGTCGGGCTGCGGCTCTGCGACCGCCCTGGGCGGCTTGAGGGCGGAGGCGCCGCGAAGTAGCGCGCCGGGCGAGGGCGGGCGGGGGCGGTCGTCGGCGGGCGGCGGGGAGGGCGGCGACGGCGGGGAGGGGGGCAGCGCCGGCGGGGGAGGGGCGCCCGGGGGCAGCGCGGGCGGCGGCGGCGGGATCACAGAGCACTCCGGCTCCTCTGATGACATCATGCCTGTGCAATCAATAATATCCAATCCATGTTAGTTCACAAACCCTGCAAGAATGAACTCTGATGAATCGAACTCGCGCTCTATCTCGATTTCGTACCTATTATTTTAGTATGATTTATTGTATTGTATCCAGATTTTTCTGATGGCCTCTTTTATTTTTGTGGGTCTTTACGACTAGTTTAGTGTATATAACTAAAATTGAAAATTTAAAGAAACCCCCGGAACTCACTAGAGAATTAGTGATAATTTTCAAAGGGCTGAGCGGATTTTTTTAAACATAGCTAAGAGCACTCGGGATAAAATTATCTATAACAACAAAAAAAACTAAACGAAAATCGGTTCATCCGTTTGGGAGCTACGATACCACAGACAGACACGTTAAACTTATAGCACCCCTCTTTTTGCGTCGTGGGTAAAAAAAAAAATTTTATAAACCGAACCATCATTTAGAGAATATCTTCCAGAAGGTATATTATGTGCGATATAAAATAGCGAAATATAAAGGGTAGTTACCGATGACAGCATGCATGTTATCGAGATGTGCATCAAGCGCGGTGCGATGCGGCGGGGAGGCGCCGTTCATGATGGGAGGAGACGCCGTGCCCTCGGGCGGCGGCGGCGGCGGCGGTAGTGTTGATCTACACACATATTATAACATCTTTCATTAAAAAGGTATAAGCGTATAGGTATTTGTATTTACGAACTTAACTTACTCCCAGATATCTATTTCTTTTTTAATAAAAAAAGGATGAATTCCGTCGTCAATCTTTGACCTACTAATATTATAAATGTGAAAATTTGGGAGTTACACACTCACTCTGTTTGATACTTCTTCACGTTCAAACGGTTGAACCAATTATTATGCAATTTGGTAAGGAAGTAGCTGACACCCTGGCTGGATTATCACAGGCTAATTTCACCCGCATTCCCAAGGGATCTTATGTTTTACCGAGATAAAAAGTTGCCTATATTATTATTGCAGTCTATGTGCCAAGTTGCATCCAAATCTGTTTATCAGTTTTTGCGTGAAAGAGTAACAAACATCCTCACACCAATATTCACATCCATACAAAGTTTCACATTTATAATTTCAATAGGATTTTACATATGAGACTACTTAAATTAAATATTACCTTGTGGGCGTGTGCAAGTGCGAGGGAGATGGCGAGGCAGCGTGCGCATTGTGCGCGAGTGGCGCGGGCGCGGGCGCGTGGGGCGCGTGGGCGGTGAGGGGCGCCGGGGGCGCGGGCGGCGGCACTGAGGGGCGCGCGCGCCGCGGCGTTCCCGCCAGGCTGCCGCCGTATATCGGCTCGTTCACGGAACCGTATGGACTCTCCTCCGTTACAACTGTTTCAACAAACAAACACACACACATTTACGGATGATAACTAACCAAAGAAACTTTGTTAGATATAAAAGCTGTTCTTTTTACTAAACCAATAAGGATATTTAAATAAAAATAAAATAAATAAAAATATTTAAATCTGTGGATATCTATACTAATATTAAGCTGAAGATTTTGTATGTTTGAATATGCTAATCTCTAGTATGCTTTGCTTTTATTGTTTGCATTAGATAGATAGCCTGTTTTTTTAGTTGTTATAGTAGAAGTTATTGGATTTTTTTTTTCTAAAATGAATGAGCTTTTATTAAAGCAAAAAAGCATATTTCCTATTAGATAAATAGTCTTGACTTTCATACCATGTCCATTGCCGGTGAGCCTGATCTGCCTGTTCTGTTGGTTCTCGATCTCGATAGAGTTGGGCCTGGCTGGTTGCGATGACGGCGCCCGGTTTTGTGACGCTCTGTATCCACCGTCAGTTACACTCGTTGCTGAAATTTACATAACAAAGTATTAATTTATACCTAAATTATATACTTATGTACTGAATTATAATACGCATGTAAGTGGTTAGTTGAAAATTGTGTTAAATTCCTATTTTTTAAAGGATCGTAATTATAACGTCAAGAAAATCATAATAACATAAAAAGTTTAGATTTTACAAACCAATTAAAGTGGTTAGCGGTTACCAAATGCGTATGAAATCTTGCAACACCCAAGGCATCTCAGAACGATAACTCAAGCTTTTTTTTTGAGGGGGATATCAATAATGCGTTACCAACTACCAACTCACGCGCAGGAACACTACATTATTTTTCTGCAATATTTTATAAGTTAAAAACTATGCTCCACCTCACGCTTAGTGTACACCTACTCTCCTTAGTGCGGGCGACAGTAGCCAGAGAGCTATGAAAAAGAACCTTATGTCTTTGCAATAAATTTCATCTGTTTTATTTATTATTTATTATATGTAGATTTAGAAAAACTTTATTGTAATGTCATATGATTCATTTTCATATATCTCAGGCTATTGTCGGCAGCACCAAGCTACAACATACGGAGTGAAGGCAACAAATTCGGAAAGTTTTTTTGGTGTATTTACGTAACTGGGGTCTAAAACGGCCGCTGTGATTAAAGTGGTGTACTCACTGTTGTATATGGGGTCCGGTCGGTATATGTGGGTGTCGATGTTGTACTGCCTCAAGTCGGCGGGGGCCATGATGTGTTCGCCGCGGGTGACGGCGGCCTCGCGCTGCCGGTCGCGGGTCGAGTGCAGCGCGCGGACCCGCCGCGTGTTCCCGCCGCCTCCGCCGCCGCCGCCGCGGGATGGGTGACGCACCTGTGTGGTACTCGCTTTATAATACTACACACCAGTAATTTCACCCGGGATAAAGAATCGTTTCAATGATACCAAAGATTTCCTCCTACATACAGCCAACTAAAGAATACTATTCTCTACTTTGGTATTTATTTTGAGAGCAAACCAATCTTCGCTAGATGCGCTAGTTCCTGAGATTCAGAGTGAACCTGCCATGACGAGCCCACCATGGTAAAGGCCACCATATAACTTTTGAACCAAGAACCAACAAAATTGACTGATATTTTCGGACAAGTATTACAGGCCAGTTGGCGCAGTTGGTTAAGACACAACCTATCGCGTTACAGTTGGTCTGTCTATTTGTCCTGGGTCTGGGTGTAATTACCTATATAAGTATGTATTTACAAAAAAGTAGTATATCAGTTATCTGGTTACCATAGTACAAGCTCTGCTTAGTTTGGGGTAACCGTGTGTGAAGAATATCACAGGTTATTTATTTTCAGTAGTACATATATTTAGTTTGAGTAGATTTTATATAAGACCCACTACACAGGATACTAGAGTATTTAGTAATGTAACGAAACTTGCCAATTTCTGCCATCTCCCAACCCAAAAAAACCTTATAACATTTTACTTAAACTAACATTTTCCCTCATCAATAATATTCTAGTTAATTAAAATACCTTCTTCCCCCTATCGTGCTGTATACGCTCTGTATCTTGAAGCATCTCCCTACGCCAGAGCTCGAAGAAGTAATCCGGGTCCGTGTAGAACTTGCGCGCGTCCCGTCCGTCGTCCCGGAACTCGTTGAGTTTCTCGAGCGGCGGCGGCCGGTCGCAGCGGGAGTACGTCGCCAGCATCGCGGACGGCATCGTGTTGCGTGAGAACAGTTGCTGCTGGAAAGTGCGCGCCGAACGGAACGCCTTCCGCATTTGTATGTCTTGGAGGGACACTGTCAATAAAAATGGCTACGTTAGGCTTATGATCGGGACCTCAACTACTACCCAAAGGAGTGTAACAGTGTGTGTGTTTTCAGAGTTCATCTATGTATGTGGGTTTCTTTATTCCACCATTGCATAGTGATTCTGGCATGTCTCGGAATGCAGATTGACTGACAGGTGTCAAAGTGACACTTACCCTCCTCGACGCCGGAGTCCAGCTGCGTGACCTTGATAGCGAGCCTATCTATCCTCGCTTGCAGGACGTTCGTCCTCTCCGACAGGTTGGTCGCCTCCCGAGTCAGCTCGCCAAACATATCCTCCGCATGTTTGGACAGCGATGATAACTGCCTATAATAAACATCAAAATACTGATTAATTATAAGATAGGTACGATTAATATAAATTTACAGGGGCGGATTTTCCCTTAAGGCCGGATAGGTCCGCGCCTAGGGCGCACAGATATTAGGGGCGGCCAATCATGACGATAATAAAATATTTGAAAAATCCAAAAATGCACGCCGCAAGTATACTCTTTCACGCAATAACTACTGAACGGAATTTGATGAAACTTGGCACATAGTTACCTTGGAATAACATAACGAGAGGACACTTATTATCTCGGAAACACGGATGAAACCGTAGGTAATAATACCTACATAAAGTTATCTTTGGGTCATATTTCTCTTTTTGCACACATCCTCCGACACCTTAAAAAGCTTCAGTTCAGGCTGATATGGTAAATAAGGATCAACAAATTATATACCTTACATATGTTTGTTATAGATCTCATTACTGATTGCATTAGTAACGAGATCAATAAAGCAATGACGTATCTTAACGTTACATTACACTTGTCATTGTTATTTTAAACTACCAGATTTCCTGTTTGCAGGTTATGATCAACATCATTTTGGTCATTTATCCTGCTTACCTATATCATTCACAATATGTAATTTATATAACTGTTCCCCGCGGTTTCACTTGCATTATCAGATGTGTAATTAGTTCTTATCAGAAGAAAATATATTGTATTACTCAAGGGTATTGTAGATTTCTATAGAA
This sequence comes from Tethea ocularis, assembly GCA_963555595.1. Classification (NCBI taxonomy): domain Eukaryota; kingdom Metazoa; phylum Arthropoda; class Insecta; order Lepidoptera; family Drepanidae; genus Tethea; species Tethea ocularis. The sequence continues at coordinate 2,967,252 of OY741970.1, read as the reverse complement.
TCGATTCAGTAGTTCCAGAGATTACACATATGTAGGTACATATATATGTTAAATTGTGACAAACAAACACAATTTACCTAACTGTAATAATAATGTAGTTAGGTACTAACTATACTATTACTAACTAAGATTTTTTTCATGGTATGCTATTTCGTTATCCATTTTTTTTTTCAATATTTACGAAACGTATTTTTTTATAAACAAACGTGGCGGTGAAACCGATGTGTATAGATTTCAAAAATTCCTTTTCAATACGATACGAATTCACGATACGCGTTGGTTCCGAAAAAATACTAACTTATGGACAATATACCTAAATGAACACAGGGGGAGTTTGAATTGAAAATTGCGACCCCTCACGCATTCTAATCGACTAGGTACCTACCATGACTCATAAAATGCAATGTTATGGTGTGTGTCATACAATTAAGAGCTGTCAATGTTAATAGTCTTAACTAATTAACTCTATCAAAGAAACCAAGAGCTGGGTATAATTATGTTAGTTCAAAACTAAAACAAACGTCTCCCATCTGCATCTGAGCAATAGTATGTTGTAGTTTCTTTTTTTTAAGGGTGAACCTTCGGCTGGAGCTCGAAATTCAAATTTTATCACGTTTTTTGTGTTAACATGTTATTTGCGAGAAGAATGGTAGTATATTTACTGATTATTAACAAAAGAAATCATCAACATATTCCTCCAAGGTATATTACTGACATATACGACTATTTTATGAAAATGTTACTAATATACCTTGGAGGAATATGTTGATGATTTATTTTGTTATTAATCAGTAAATATACTACCATTCTTGTCGCAAATAACATGTTGATAACTTACGACCTTTAACTGAGCTGCAATTTGCAAAAAACGTGATAAAATTTTAATTTCGCGCTCCAACCGAAGGTTTCACCTTAACAGCTGTCAATGTTAATCGACTTAACTCACAAGCGACAACTCTATCAAAGACATCATGAGCTGGGTATATGTTAGTTCAAAACTAAAACAAACCTCCCATCTGCATCTGAGCAATAGTATGTTGTAGTTTCTTTTTTTTAAGGAAGTCGTAGATAGTGTTGCCGTTTATTTAATGTGGTGTGTAACTATAGGTTCCTATGTGTGTTGTTTGTATATCTATTGTATATATATTACTTACCTAATAATTAAGTTTGAGGTTATTCCCAGCAGGAATTGTTGATGATAATTTAAATTGAAATGGATATGATATTAAACAAGCGCGCTGGCTAAACTGATCTACTAATCGCAAAGAGGACTTTGTGTTGGTATTGGACCAGATAGAAATAGATGGGCAGATGTTGTTAAAAAGGCTGTCTGACCACTGTGTCTGATTATCCAAAGCCACGTTAAATAGAAAGGGAAATGGTTTGTCAAACGCATAGCAAATTGAAAAATGTGTGACTGGTGCCTGGAGGACTATGGTAAACTCTGATTGTATTCAAAACACAGGCTCAAGTAAAGAAAAGGAATTGACCAAACTACATATATGTAATCACCGAGGTATATTACTACGTATAGAGAAGCTATCCTAAGCAAAGGTCATCATGCTCCATTTCGTTAATATTCGCTGCAGCACTGAAACAATTTATGTTAGTCGTCTAACCAGACAGTTTAAACACTAGAACGCTTTTAAGGTGTATTTTTTTTTCGACACAAAAGGCCATAAGCCGATATTCACGAAATAAGTGAAGTGCGGATGGCTGCACTTGAACGGTACATAGTGGTTATAAGTGTCGTCTTCTCTATACGTAGAAATATACGTCAGTGTATGTAATGTAATTACCTGACAGTGTTAGCAAGCGTGCCATTGGTGACAGCCTCGAGTTCAGAAGGGACGGCGAGCCTCTCGGGCACGGTGCCCCGCGACACGTGCACCGGCTCCACGCAGCGCTTCGGCAGCGGCATGGCTCCCGCACCCGCACCCCACCCTCTACCGCTACCGAGTATACATCACTGAAACAAATTTTAATACGTGAAAAATCTTGTCCTTACAAAGATAAAGGTCTTGAGTACGACGCATTACTTTGATACTGATTTTCTTACGGACCTGACATGTTTTTAGACGTTCTCTTTGATTGTAAGAAAAGTTCAGACGGATACTTTGATGAAGAGAAGTTCGATTACAGAGCGAGTTGCTTCACGTAGTAAGTACTTATATTAAAATTCTTTGTTACAAATGCCAAGTAGGTACATACTTCCGCAGAGCTATATCTAATTAAATATTCACAATACAATAACGGCATATTATGACATGTTTGATAGCTATTTATCACTCGATTATGCATGTTAGTACTCTATTAGCACCCTGAGTTAGTAAAAACATCGCCAGCGCGGAGCGTGCGCGCCGGTGCTGTTCCTCGACAGTGAAAAGTGTCACTTTCCGGATTCCCGCCCATTTCTTTTCCGTGGGTTCCAAGTAATTACTATTTATACAAGTTATTAAGTGATCCACCGACGTGTGCGTTGTATGCCGTGACGGCTGCCATGCGTGAATGCGGCTCGTATCGTGGAAGTTTGAATTAGGTTATAGTTCCGTTATCGTGCATAGGTTTCACTGTAAACTTTGCGACGGTCCTTGTACTCATAATTACTAATATCACAATAGGTTTTATATAAAGCAACGCTGGTATTGTTGAGACAGTTAGGTGAATAAAATTATTCTAAACTAGCTGTTCCCCGCGGCTTCAGTCCCGTTCTCGGGATAAAGTAGCCTAATAACCTTCGGGGATAATGTAGCTTCCTATTAGTGAAATTATTTTTCGAATCGGACCACTAACTCCAGAGATTAGCGCATTCAAACAAACAAATAAACAGATAGATTACTCCGTCGGGTTTGAATAGAGTAATGCCGAATTTATTACTGGGTCTTCTCAAAAATCACTTTTTTTGTAACATCGAGGCATAACATTCAGAAATTTAGAGGCATATTTGAATGTGTATTTTTATTTTCAATAAATTATCATATTTGGTATCTTTGTAGCTACAGTAGAATATTGGCATTAAAATGGCACAGATTGCAAAATGTCAGTGCCGAGTGGTGATGGCGTGCCAAATGCAAATGTTATGTTATTGAAGGAACCTTTGTACATATGCTTAAAATAATGCTTATTGTCAAACTACTACTTATAATTGCAAAAGTTTGTATGTTTGTAACTCAACTCACACCGCAATTATACTGGAATAGCTGTTCTCCGCGGCTTCACTCGCGTTCCCGGGATAAAAAGTAGCCTGGGTTAATGTAGTTCTCTTCTTTCTATTAGTGAAAGAATTTTTCAAATCGGACCAGTCACTCCGGAGATTAGCGCGTTCAAACAAACTCTTCAGCGTTATTATTAGTATAGATTTGAATTCAACTTGGTAACATCGGAACATGAATTTAACGGAAAAAACATTCAGTGGTTTTGAAGTATATCTGTAGGCATTATAATCTTGTGATACCATACATTTGGCAGATTTCTTTATGGAACATGTGCTATACTTTTGCTTCAAAACATTTACTAGATACATTAGTAGGTAGGTACCTACATTGTGTTACAGTTACTAGGCGAGATTTTATTGTTATTGTTAAAAATTGCTCATACATAGCCAACCCATGATATGGCTAGGAAGATTATTAGTCAATGGTGCCGATTCTCTTGTTTACGAACTAAATAAATTTAATCTCACTATATCTCTTTCTAATAGTAAATATAAGAAAGGGATGCAAGATATTTTAGTCCTGTCAATTTAATCCGATCACACTATTTCAACGTGAATTTAAGCGCGATCTTTATTGGTCATGACTATTCACCCGTACATTACGACGGTATGGATTAAACTGACAGGATTAAAAATGTTCTATCTTTTTTCAATAAGGTTAAAATGAAAGAGAGGTGACATGTCTAATATTAGTGAAGTTCGTAAACAACAGAATCGGCACCATTATTAAACTAAATTTAATATACTAGAGTAGAGCTAATGATTCATAGGGATAAAGACCACACAGTTACATACCTACATTAATATTATAGTACCTGATTGACTGAGCGTAGCCCGTTTTTTTTAAAAAGCCCTTTTCTAAAAATGTTACCTAGCTAGATCGTTTTTTCTCCCCCGAAACCCTCTGCATACTAAATTTCATGAAAATCGTTGGAGCCGTTTCCGTGATTCAGATTATATACAAGCTGTTACGGAAAGGGTATATACATATCAAGTGCACGGCTTCTTTGGATCATAATAAACTATATTGCAAAGGTTTTTAAATCCTATATCTACAGGTTAGGAAGATATGAGGAATGAAACCAAAAACCCAAACATTTCAACTTGAAATTTACACATCACTAGCAACCAAGTCAGCTGATCGGTGTAAGTAGGTAACTCACGATACATTCACCTGTGAAAACAAACCTCTTATGCTCTTACCCCTGGTATTTTTGTATAATGGGTTCCGGATATTTTATTTTGTTACTCACTTTTTCTGACAAAAACTGATTATGTTTGTGAACAAGCTAAAATACAAATCCTTTAAAAATTAACAAATCATCAATCAATCATCAGTAAATCATTTGTTAGCTTGAAAATGATATTGAATTTAGGTAGGTAGTTAATGAAGGGATTAGTAGGGACTAGTAAATAATACTTAGTTACCTATCTACGTAAAACAATCTAATAACAAACATAACGGAGTATGTAATGTGTGAATCTACGTAATCATTGAAATTAAACCACAGACACAGAATTTGAGTATCCAACATTTCTTTTTTATGTTGGTTGACATACATAGGTACTCTACCAGAAATTAATTGCTTAGGTAAATACTGCGAAAGAACCTAATGGAACCTAGAACAGAAAAAGGATTTCGTAACATAATTTATTTTCAAATGAACCCTAAATAACTTTCCTCCGCAACTTGTGTGTCCTGGTACATAAATAATGCTAAAGGGTTCTGTGTTTAGTTTAAATTAAATAATTAAAAAACTAGGATTGTTTGTAAACAAGTTCAAATGCAAATGCTTGTTTGCAGCTTGGAAAATTATTTTAAAACTTAGGCTGTAGGTAATAATAATAATACTTAAAGAAAAGTAACAAGAATTACGGAGTAGGTACCTAGTTCACGACTTTCGGTGAACATGTAAATGTAGGTGCCTAATAATTATGCACATAGTAACTTTCTGCCACATTTTTTTACCTCACAATAACAACAAAACGGGATAAAGGATAACGATATGAACGATCCTTTTAATGTTGATTTTTTTTATTACCATAGTAAGTAACTAACTAAAAGATTATGCAATTAGAAATGTTACAGAAAAAAGATTTTGTAACATAATTTATTCAAAATGAACCCTAAATAACTTTACTCTATGCAACTTATGTGTCTCCTGGTAGAAATAAAATGCTAGTGTGCAGTGGGTTCCGCTTTTATTTAAATAGATAGGATTTTAAAATTAAATTATGTTGGTCGTTTTTGCCATTCTAACACGCACACGGCTAAACAACTCGCAGAAGGCCAGCGTGATGACTAACCTAACCTTAACCTTCTCATTCTGAGAAGAGGTCCGTGCCCAGCTGTGGGACAGTAATGAGTGGATAATTATGGAGATGATAACAACACTAAATTACAACTGAAAACATTTAAAACGTATCAGAAGTTTACATTTTGTCGGCGGGCCCATTTGACTGAGACATGGGTTTTGGCTTTTAGTAGGTAGTACGGAGTCTTTATTTGTTTAATAAAACACAATAAAAAAATAAGCCGCAAAAATGTATTAAACTATGGAAATAAATTGTTAAAAGTACCAGGACCTCATGAGTAACGAGAGTTGTTCGGACAGCATTTGCGAACAATAATAACTGAACCCTAATTTCATCGGGGTTTACACACACAATGATATTAAGGGTAAATGAGCCAGTTGCAGGTACATAGTCATAGTCGTAGTGATAGTCTTAGCTGGTAGCCTTCAATAAATAAATAAATCGAATCAATACTCAACTTATCTGTCGCTATTTTGATTAATCAATACTTACAAATTAAGACTATGTACTTATGTAGGTACCACCCCCACAGTCCACATCAAATTATCTTATCGGATTCGTTTGTCAACACAGCTCATAGGTTTTATTAATTAACTGATGCCCTGGCCTAACTCTTCTTTAATCGGTGTGCTTCAATGTATTAAATTTATGACAGTTTTCTTGAAATTATTATTAGGTAGCTGGGGGGAAAAGCGATACTGCGCGGCGCTACGATTACTGGATGCAAAAGGCGGGAAACCTTGTGTTGTTTGTGGCGCAACTTGAGAGAGGCCTATGTCCAGCAGTGGACTGCGATAGGCTGACTTGATTAGTAAATTAATTTTAACAAAAAATCGAAAATAAATTCAAAATGTACAATAATTGGGCCAGCTACCCTACTAGGATAGTAGAAAAGTAGAAGTTTTATTTTTCGGGTCTTCCCCACAGCTTCGGAGCTTCGTCAGTTGTTTAATAATACTCGTGTGTCGGCGCGCCGACAAAGGCTGCCGCCGCGCCGACAAAGGCTGCCGCCGCGCCGACAAAGGGTGCCGCCGCGCCGACACAGGGCGGCGCGGCGTCAGCGTGTACCAGGCGCACAGATCGCGAAAGAGATTTAACTTCAATATTAGGAAATGACGTGAAAAGTTAATGACCCTCGTAGTGCGGTGACACGTTTGTTATGGTTTGATTTCGATAATCTTACGAAACCAAAAGTTTGGTATGAATTCTTTGAGTAATTTATTTTGCGTGGAAACTTTGCATAGAGAATCTATACCTGATGTAATCATCACCCCTTTCGGATGAATATGACCTTTCCGTAACACGTTGTATATACAAGAATTGCTCGTTTAAAGGTATTAGATAACATACAAATTTTGTTTCAAGAACAATGATAAATTATATCCTATTATTATACCTATAGACTTCACCCCAATAAAGGTTTACTCACGCCCACTTTACAAAAAAACATGATTCAAATAAGTACCTCTACTTACCTATTTTTTTTAAATCGGTATAACAAAAAAAGGGAAAGGTTGCAGTTCCCTTCAGGCTTTGTGTGTTTACAATCTTCGGTGACATAGCAAAAATAAAAAAAAGTTCCTACATTATTTTTTCAGACATCTAAATAATGAACGTAGAATATGCAGAATTGCAAAAATGTTAATTTTGCAAGAGATGCAACATCTAATTTGTCGAGGAGTATTGTAAGTAGTGACTAGTGACGTAACGTACGCTCTAAATTATGAAAGGCGAACAATATGTGGGAGAAGACCGTATTACAATTGAATTTGAATTTTGTGAAAGTCGCGTAGTCTGATCGGATGCTGAATTGAGTAATGAGTCAAGTATAACCAAAGAGCGATCCAGTACTAAAAAAGCAAAAATAAATCACTCTATTTACGTTGTAGCTTGGTGCGGGTGACAGCCAGAGAGATTTGAAAATGTATCATTTGATATTGCGATAAGGCTCATTTTCTGGCTATTGTAGGATAGGATATTGCCAGTTATCACCTGAAGATTTTTTTAAACTATTACCAGTAACATATTGAACATGAAATAGTTAAGCCACGCCAATTAAAATATTCCAATAAAAATATCAGTTTTTGCTCTACTAGTTTCGAAAAGTGCCGTAAAATTAAAATAAGTTATTAAAATAAGTTATCCAAAGATTAACTATAACGTCATTCCAAATTCTCCAACGTTTAAAGAAATACATACTCTTTTATAACAATAATGCATTCATAGCCAACCATTCATCTATCTATCTATATCAATAACATAGGAACCTACATCATGTGGCTGTATCAGAATGCAAGCTTGCATGTGTACAAGATCTATAGTCCTTCTAAGCAAGGTTTGACATCATCGGCCAACAAAGATTCTTACGTCATACACTCCATAAAGGAATTTGAACCTTATAATTTCATAAATTACGACTTTAATCAGTTTATACGTTACAATTGTATGTTATCATAAAACATAGGATTATATATACGGCATTTATAAAAGGCTTTGCTCTTGAAAGTGAACACGCGAGGTGAAAGGATAATGTTTTCAAGTTTTTACAATACAAGGTAACAAAGAATAGTAAACAGCTGTAGCATTACTACCTCATTCAATTTGTATTTATGTAAATTTATGCTGAATTATATCTCAATTGTCCAGACATCACAGTTTTTCGAAAAATATAGTTTTACGTATATATCAATCTATTGCCAAGCGCCTGCCGGCAGCTACATTTTAGAGCCTTCGGCCATATCATCACTTGTCTGTCACGATGAAATTGAGGCCAAAGACCGGTCTATTAAATTAAAAATATATTTAGAATGTAACCATAGAATATACTTAAATTTGTTCTCGACATGATCAATCAGGAAAACGAAGTAGAAGAAAAAAGCGTTCTTACTTATCGCAAGTGATCCCTTCCAGGCAACCTTTGTGTAACAGGTTAAAAATTACATAAATATATATAATCGTGTGAGCGCTCGTAAGGTCAGCACGGCTCGGTGTCGTTCGGTCAAAAAAAATATATCACCAACATTTGGCACATTTTTTTTTTTTTTTTAAACTGATAATTTATAGGAGTTAATTAACTAAGTTCATAATGAAATGTGCATTCTGTAACGCTAACTTCAATGATGGGGTACAGTGTAGTAGGTGCAAAAAGCACTTAGATTTCGGCTGTGCTAATATCTCTGAAACTGGCTGGCGAAAATTGGGCGTGGACAGAAGAGCGCAATGGAAATGCTCATCCTGCCGACTGTCATCCCCAGGTACATCTCCGGGTGTCTTAACTCCTGAGCCAGCTTCTTTGGATACTATTTTGAAGGAGATTCAGGAGCTTAAGTTGCAGTTATCAACGCTTCCTAAACTAGTCGATGAGGTGCGAAGTTTCAAGAAGGAAATGAGGGAACTCAAACAAGCTTGCGAATTTAATGGTGCCAAGATAGACGAACATGACGGTAAATTGACTGTATTTGAGAATAGAATTGTTAATTTCGAGAAACGTCTCGATATGGTAAATTCGCTAGAGTCGGAATTAGCAAGGACTAAACTGGAGCTATCTAATTTTGACCAACGGTCTAGATTAAACAATATCGAGATTAAAGGTATTCCACTTAAAAAGGATGAGAACCTATTCTCGATAACGGATGCATTATCTCGAAAGGTAAATTACGCCATTGAAAAAAATCTGATCAATTTTATTACTCGGATACCACTACATAATACGAAGGAGAAGTCTATCATCGTCGGTTTCATAAATAGATATGTCAAGGAGGACTTCATTGCTGCTGTGCGTTCTGTAAAAAACATATCTTCAACTGATCTTGGTTTTCAAGGAGAAGCAACTCGGATTTACGTAAACGATCACCTGAATGCTGATGCAAAACGGCTGTTGAACAAAACTAAAGCAGCCGCTAAGGATAAGAATTTCAACTATGTCTGGGTAAAACACGGTAAAATACATGTCCGAAAAAATGATATGTCACGAGTTCAAATAATTTCTAATGAATTAGATTTAAACAAACTTGTTTAAACTGTTACATACTCTTACAATTATTTTTTCATTTTTTGTTTATACATGACATTCATGTCAAAATAGTAATCACTGTTTACGTATTATGCTCAACTCATTTATATCGTAATATTACTAATTTGCATATTGATCAAATATGTAAAAGGTTTAGTACCAATGCTTCACTAATGACTTGTCCCTGTTGCCATTGTAATCATTATCGCGCTGTTCTACTCGAGCACTATTTCAATAACATATCGATCTCTTTCTGCCACCTAGCTTTGTTGCACTATTACTTGCTTACTCGCACACTTGCTAACGATAATTCAACCTGCAACTTTTTTTTGCTTGCTTATGTATTTATTTGCAAACACCCTCATATTATCATTTTTCAATAGTTTTATATGTATTCAAATAAATTAGCACAACATAACAGTATCCGTATTTACTATGAATATACGTACCATATTGGTAATTACTCAACTCAACAAACTAAAAACAATCTGCTGACAATCGTAATACATTCAAGATGACCAAATAGTTTTTGATATCCAAATGGAATTTACAACACCCAATTTATAACAGCTGCTCTACCAAATTGATCTAATCAATGTAGCATTGACAATATTAAAAGTGCGATGGTTATATTTACAGTTTCTGTATCTATGTCAGCCGGCTAGTGATATGTATGACGTCACTGTGTGTTATCCTACATGACATACTAGACTTCCTACTGACATGTCCTCAATTAGTGTAAACTACGGTCGTTCGGTTTAGAACTACTTCTCAACAAGATGCCCATTAACCTTTTACTTTAAGGGGGAGGCTTCGGTTGGAGTGCGAAATTCAAATTTTATCACGTTTTTTGTAAATTGCAGCTCAGTTATAGGTCAATATATATCAACATGTTATTTGTGAGAATAATGGTAGTATATTTACTGATTAATAACAAAAGAAATCATCAACATATTCCTCCAAGGTTGCAATTTGCAAAAAACGAGATAAAATTTGAATTTCGCGCTCCAACCGACGCCTCCACCTTAAACGTCAGGATTACTTATAGGTATACTAGCTTCCTGCGTTTTTTTTATGTTGCCATGTTAACCATTTTTTCCTAAATCTGGCAACAATATCAACTGGTAATTTAGCCACAAATATACTTGCCACTTTTAGAAAATTAACACAAAATTTATAGCAAATAAAATAAACATAGTTACCAAGTAGATATAATAATAAAGCTAATCATTCATGTTCAAAATTATCATCCACGTCAATTGATAATGCTTTTAAATAATGACTGATGATTTACCGACTGATTATAATTTATCGTAGTGAATGATTAGATGATGAAAAAGTAATAATGTTGTTTTTAAGACCACACTCCGCGACGCTCCCCTGCGACACTGAATTATAAAAGATTACATACATTAGGTAAGTAGGTATATTATTACATTTTATTTAGGCAGCAATAACTAGAATTGACATTTATGTCCTACTAGCTTCCGCCTTCCGCTTCCTTCAGCTTATTACAGGATAATGATCTATGTGCCAAATTTTATCCAAATCCGTTCCGTAGTTTTTACGTGAAAGAGTAACAAACATCCATACTTCCTCACAAACTTTTGCATTTATCTATAAGCAAAATCAATTTCCAGGTGTAAGTTTCAAGTTCCAGGTAGTGATAAAATTTAAAAAACAGATCCACTATCCACCAGCTAACAAAAACAGAAAAAAAATTGAGAAAGAGAAGATGATGTTAATCAACAAACATAGAAAAAAGGACAAATTATCGCATAACAACTGTAGACGCATACAAATTCCCATAGATTTTCTTTTCATTTATTCTGATTCGGATTTAAAGCCACAAAATAATGCAACTATTCGATCGATGTCTTTTGAAATGTTTCATATCCCTCGTAGCACAGTACTCAGTACTCTGCCACGATCACACAGACAGTCTGGCGACAATATGTATACCTACACGCCTACATCAGTGTATGTGAGTGGGTGAGTTCAAATTGACACATCCTGTGTTATAATGCATTCGTAATCGATGTGCTATCGGAATCTGCAGTTTTAGTGAGAATTTTAGCTGCCAGACTTCCAAAGGTGCACTTGACAGGGTGTTTATCATTTTCACTTTGCCTTGATTATGATTAAACAAGCTTATCCATACCAATACTATAAATGCAAATGTAACTGTTTGTTACCTTTTCACACTTAAAGCGTGAATAGATCGCGTTGAAAGGCACTCAAATAGACAGCGGTTCCCAAAGTGTGCGCCGCGGCGCTCTGATGGGCCGTAGAAAGTAAAGAAAGGCGCCGAAAAAAACTCAATTTCATATTGTAGATGTTTTAATTTTTGTTCCTATCTACCTAACCTAACTAATAATATTGTAGGTACCTATTTTTTAACGACTGTATCTTTTTCAAATAGCTAGGGTAGGGCGCCGTGACAAAATACTAAATTTGTAACTGCGCCGCGGGCTGAAAAAGATTGGGATCCCCTGGCCTAGGATATTTAGAGGTACATTGACTAAGTTTTATCTCAGGAACGCGGGTGAAACCGCAAGGCTGTCCGAAATAAAAATGAATAATCAAGTACCAAGCACGGTTAGGTTAGCAAAATCTGGAAACGGTTGATAGATAAGTGATGATTTGCCGAAAGTACTTGCAATTGACGTAGGTAGGTACGGATAATTCTGAGTGGGGTAAAAACATTAATAAAAACAAGATTATAAATCATACTTATCGATAATTTACGAAATTATGAACCTAATTAGATAGCTTAAATAATGAGTGTTAGCTCAAGAGATAGGTAAGAATTAAGATAACGATAGCGTTTTCGGTAAACAAGTTCAAATAGCAGGTGGCACATTTATGTAAATACAGAGTAGGTATAGGTACATACTAGAAATAGTTACTGAAAAAAACATTATTTTTAATCATATGTTTTTATTTTATATTATTTATGGATAAAATATGGCACGCAAACAAATAAATAAAATAATAATCGTAACATTAACCGAATTTTAGGCAGTTGCACGATTCGTTAATTCGAAAGCACTATTATAGCGGTCCAATATAAATTAACAGTTTTAACGTTATTAACAATCAATATAGAAGCACGCAAGTCTAATATGGAGTGACGTGCAACTGTCCGTCACAGCGATTTTTAATCGATTAATTTAATTCGATAAGTTTTCCCTGACGTTGAACAGTTATCTTTTATCTATATGCAATTTCAGACATTAGATAGATGCATTTAGGATTGGAAATAGTGTTGCACATACAGCCATATATGCTCAGATAATATAACAAGCTTAATTGCCGATTGTATTATTGATATCGCTCTGATACTCGACTAAATAGAGCGGTCCGATTCGTTTCAATGCGTTTTATAATTAAATAGATACAACCGCAAGAATATGCATCATTCGAAATCCAAAGTGTAAACTGTACTTTATAATATATTGTGTTAAATTTCCTTGGAGACTCATACTCATGTTAGAATACTAACTATAACCCCGCGACTGTATCATCATCCATCCCTATTGCCTAGTTAGAATGTAAATAAAAGTACATATTTATATATTGCGAAGTCGTCTCCACATCCATTGCCAACTTTCCATATTGTTCTATTGACATGACATTGAAAAGAGTAGGTGTCTTTCAAATCATATCTTCTATCGATAAAATTATTCGTAAAAAGCGTTCTCGCGTAGCGTCAAAAGTACTATTGTCGAAAGCTTACGCTACGGTCAAATGTACCTACTATTGACTGGTTAAGAGGTTTTACTGCAACATATACATTATTTATAAATAGATATCTAGTAATCGTTCGTTAATTTTCAATGACTTATCTGATTTTCGGCTTTATCTGAGTTTTATACCTGGTTGAATAGATATATAGAAGCAATTTTGGAATTAAAGCCATTTGTGTTGTATTATTGGATTGAATAACTTCAAATAGTTATAAATGATGTCGAGTCTATCGGAAATACAGGGAAAAACTATTCTAATTACCGGCGGCGGTTCCGGAATAGGTGCGGCAGACGCCGAAGCCTTCTTGCGAGAAGGAGCTAAGGTATTTACTACATTTTGCCTTAAAATCCCTGTAAATCTCGCTATCTATAGTATAGACTTTTTAATAAAGATTTTTTTTTTAAATCTGACCGTAGAACGTGGCCTTATTGGACATAGCAGAAGAAGTAGGCAAAGCTACAGCGGATCGTCTAAATAATGCATATCCTAACAAGGTGCACTTCATCAAATGCGATATCAGCGACGAAGAAAGTATTTCACGAGCATTCGATGAAGCTGTAGATAAATATAAGAAGGTGGATGTAATCTTAAATAATGCTGCACTGTTGAACGACTCACCTGAATATTGGAGAAAAGCTTGTGATGTTAACTGGGTATGTATACTACGATTATTCACGGAAATTATTATAGTTTTCTTTGTATCAATAAGTAATGGAAAATATACGTACCATATTAGATTTAATATCTCATCGACTTTACAGAGAGGTCTCGTCTCAATGACAATGAAAGGCATGAACCATATGCGAAAAGACGAGGGTGGCGCCGGTGGCACCATAGTGAACGTGGCTTCAGATCTTGCTTTCATGAAACTACCGCCTTTACCAGTGTACAGTGGAACCAAGAGTGCTGTTTTGCACTTTGGTCGATGCCTCTCGGTAAGTTCATGTCACTATTCCCCCATTAACAGATATTCTATTTATTTAAAGAAAACCTTGGACGGTTTTCTTCAGGTAAACACGTTAATATCTTTACATAAAGGAAGAAGAAACCTTTCTGATTGATTTAAAATGGGACTTTGAATCTTACGATTGTCATTCCTCACATTCAAACTTAAGTTAAAGCCCTATCATGTCGTAAAATACATATTGAAGGTGTAATCGAGCTAGCGCAACTCGTAAAAACGTTAAAAAACTATTAACATTTACAAAAAATGTATTTACTATTACTTAAAAATGAATCCGTCAAACTATGTCTAGAATTTGAAATCTTGTGATATATTTTAATTTCAAATTAAATAGAAAATGAAGAGAAACACTGGCTTTCAAAGTGAATCAAGCTGTATGTTTCAAGTTTTATTCTTCAAATTCTATTATAATCTTTATTCAGTTTAGGCCCTGATGAATTTCGATAGTTACTTTCCAATTTTTAGACGCTTTGTGTAGTATCTAAACTATGTGTTAATATAATTTTCAGGCTGAACCATTTTATGAAGAGAAAGGCATTAGAATACTGACAATATGTTATGGAGCTACAGAAACGCCGCTTCTTCATAATTTATATCAAAGAGGATATGATGAGAAATCTGGTAAAGAACTTCATCGACTCTCGAATCCATCTGCATGGTATCATCAAAAGTAAGTTTTATTACATATTTGAAATTCAGTGGTTTTGCTCAAGAATTTCATGAATACATTCGACCATTCAAATGGGCCATGAAGGTAAACTTTGGATTGCCTAATCAACATTTTTATTCGTATTAAGTAGGTAGAGAGTAAATTAAATATCATTTACTCGTATTAAACGAGTAAATGAATAAAAATATGGGCGTGCCAATACCACCTAATATTGGCGAATTTTCAGATGCACCTTGTTAAATACCGATTAATGTTTTTTTTTTTTGAAAGGACTAAAGTTGGTAGCCTCTTATGGCTGCTCCAACCTTACCGGACAATCGGCGAGCGCAGAGAGCTCTCAGCCGGGTAACATTTAGGTAACCACGCCTGAGGGCACCCCCGAGTGGGGTACGAACCTCGGCTCAGGGCGTTACCGGGGGAAGGGGACCGATTAATGTTTATTTAACTTACTTCACTTGCTAAATATGGGCTTTAACCGCGTATCTGGTGGTTCCCGGGTATGTATCTATCTATGTGCCAAGATTCATCCAAGTCGTCGTAGCGAGTCATTGGATGAAATCATTAATGGTGTTCATTACGATTACCACCAAAAGATACGCAATAGCCCGGCTGTTTGTGCAAATGTCTGAAATTCTGATGCAAATGTTTCTAGATACACAAAAATAATAAAAAGAAACTTAAAATTTTAACTATCACACTCCAAATTACTGTTGCTTGTAAACCATGCTGTGAACCAAGTTCTGATAAAACATTGTTTCCAGGGTTGAATCAGCAGTCAAAGGACTTATAGAAACGTTCAAGAAAGGAACAAATGGATCGATCTGGTGCGCTAAAGATGATAAGCCAGCTAAGGACATCACGTCAGCTATTGAAGCTGCTTTCGAAGATATTCAAAAAGCTGCACTGTCATAATTTTGAAAAAGAATATACATTTATTTTATTTGCTTAATACTATTTAATAATAATAAGTAGCCAATCTAACTTTATTCTTTTGATTTATGATATATTACCCAGTTTCACAATAATACTGAAAAGAATTCCTTCCTAATTCCTAATATTACCTTTATAAGGATAATCAAATAATAAAAGTTAGTCATATTTTAAAAAATAACATCGTTTTATTAATATAAACCTAATCGTATTATAGAAATAGACAGGTTAATCAAGCCACAGGCAATGTAATTTATCCATTATACTATATAATATGATATGTAATTATGTTATAATATAGATTATGTAATTTATACACTGCCTGTACCCGGTTGATAAATTAAACCAAGATAATTTTGGTGGGGAGGCTGTTTGAGTGGATGTGTTTATTTTATTATTTAATATTTTGACATGCGGATGAACTGACTTTGTACGTAAGAAGTATATAGGAATATAACTGTAGTCCTATAGTAAGATAATTATTATTCCTAGGAATATAATTATCACGGCTACAACTATCTTACTGCAACACACATATTATGTAACAATGCAAAGCTGAAGGATGAACAGGATGCGAAAGTATAGATGACGAACGCACGTAAACACAAACATTTAAATGTATAAAATAAATTTATTAGCATATCTGATTTTTGGCTTTATCTGAGTTTTATATCTAGTTGAATATGTATAAATAAAGGCAATTTTAGGAAAAAAGCCATTTGCGTTGTATTGTTGGCTTCAAAAACTTCCAATAATAATAAATCAATTTTGTTTGTCTCACCACAATATTGATAATAGTTTTTAATGATGTCGAGTCAGTGGGAAATACAGGGAAAAACGGTTCTTATTAGCGGCGGCGGTTCCGGATTAGGTGCGGCAGACGCCGAAGCCTTCTTGCAAGAAGGAGCTAAGGTATATTAACTATCTTCTTTCACAATTACTGTAAATTTCGTTATAGGCTCAATAATATTGAAATTCTTAAAGAAAAACCTTCCTGTAGAACGTCGTCTTATTGGACATAGCAGAAGAAGTAAGCAAAGCTACAGCGGATCGTCTAAATAATGCATATCCTAACAAGGCGCACTTCATCAAATGCGATATCAGCGACGAAGAAAGTATTTCACGAGCATTCGATGAAGCTGTAGATAAATATAAGAAGGTGGATGTAATCATAAACAATGCTGGACTGATGAACGACTCACCTGAATATTGGAGAAAAGCTTGTGATATTAACTGGGTATGTATACTACGTTTATTTAGGGAATCAATATGACAGTACAGTTGGGTCCATACGAAGCACATATTATCAGAACACATTTAGTACCAATATAAAAATTGAAACCTTCAAAAATAATTCTTAAGGTACTCAGGATACACATACGTACGACATATTGTGCTTAATTTTTTACATGGGTCGACTCGATCCAGTCTATTCCTACTTGCGTGATATTGGCGTGATATTGACTATGTTTTTAAAACTATCATAATTTTAATCAAGAATCAAATTCAAGTACTTATGGTTTTTTTTGTATCAATATTAGTAATGGAAATTGCGTATACAACAGCTATTTATCATATCATCGATCGACTTTACAGAGAGGTCTCGTTTCATTGACCATGAAAGGCTTGAAGCACATGCGAAAAGACGAGGGTGGCGATGGTGGCACCATAGTGAACGTGTCTTCAGAAGTCGCTTTAAAAAAAGTATCGTCTTTACCAGTGTACAGTGGAACCAAGAGTGCTGTGTTGCACTTCAGTCGATGCCTCGCTGTAAGTTCATGTCACTATTCTCCCATTAAAAAGATATTCTGAAAGAATATCCTTACTTAAACGGAAATGAAACCTCTCAATGTCTGAAGATTAAGAATTGGACTTTAATCTTACGATTGTCAATCCTCGCATTCGTGATGTTTATACTTAGTTACTTGTAATTATAGAACCTTGCATTTCCAATTTTTAGACCCTTTATGCAGCTTCTAAACTGTGTTAATATAATTTTCAGGCTGAACCATTTTATGAAGAGAAAGGCATTAGAATACTGACAGTATGTTATGGAGCTACAGAAACGCCGCTTCTTCATAATTTATATCAAAGAGGATATGATGAGAAATCTGGTAGAGAACTTCAACAAATCGGCGAATATGAAAAATTTCAAAAGTAAGTTTTATTTCACATTCTATGGTCAGGAATTTGGAAACAATTATTATCGGTTTACGTGTCATTAAGGTAAACATTGGATTGTGTAATTAATATTTTTATTTATTACAACACGTATGAACGTGCCAATGCCAGCCAACGACGGCTTTTCAGATGAAAATACTTGCTAAATACCAATTAATATTCTAGTAAATAGCCTATATTTACGCTGCAGTATTATGACATCTGTATCGTAACTTACTTCAGTAGCTGAGCAGTTTTCAGAAATCTCTGAAATTCTGATTGCTTGTAAACCATACAAGCAAAATTACCCTTGAAATGTGATTATCTAAATAAAATTATAAGTTAATTTTATTATTATCAATTTAGAAAAGATCTAATTTAAAATATTATTTCCAGGGTTGAATCAGTAGTCAAAGGATTTATAGAGATGTTCAAGAACGGAAAAAATGGCTCGATTTGGACCATTATAAATGACAAACCAGCTAAGGACATCACATCAGTTATCGAAGCTGCTTATGAAGAAATTCACAAAGCTGCGCTATCATAATATTGAAAAGGAATAAATAATTGTAATTTCATTAATAAATGATTTTCGTTAAACTTATCATTGTTATAACTTCGTAATACACCTGAAATTTTGTAGGATTACTGATAACGATGAAAACTTCAAAATCACTCTATATTTCCCAGACAGATGACAATACTTCCTGTATTTTCGTGACAAGTTAAGTTTAAGTTACAAGCTTATTACAGCATTCAAAAATAATTAAGTTTATTAATATAAACCTGATATTAAATAAATAGGTTAATCAAGCCATTTAAACTACATTACCCGTATCCGGTTGATAATTGAACCAATATTGGTTATTATTTATATGAAATATCATCCTATCGCGCTAGTAGTCGGAGACTAACTACAGGACGACACCTGATTCAACAAGTGCATACAGCAACAGTGCAAAGTTAAATTCAACTTAATCAAACGAACGATGCGTGAAAACGCACAGAAGACGTAGATACTAACGAAAATGAACAATATTATTTATACCCCATGACTCTCTCTAGGCCACTCCAGGGTGTAAAGAGACCATGGCAAAGAATCAACTGGCATATAAATAATTTAACACCCGATAGTTATGGGATATCAAAAGGAACACGTTGTATAGATTGATATAATATTTTTATCTCCGTTATTTATCAAATGAATAGATAAGTAAGCAATTGTACGAATAACGCCATTTGTGTTGCATTATTGGATTCGAAAACTTCAAATAGTTGTTAACGATGTCGAGTCAGTGGGAAATACAGGGAAAAACGATTCTTATTACGGGCGGCGGTTCCGGATTAGGTGCGGCTAAAGCTGAAACTTTTTTGCGAGAAGGAGCTAAGGTATTTAGTACATTTTCTTTCACAATGACTATATTTTCCAGTAGACTCTATATAATTAAAAATAAACTTTTCTGAACGTAGAGCATCGCCATATTAGACATAGCAGAAGAAGTAAGCAAAGCTACAGCGGATCGTCTAAATAATGCATATCCTAACAAGGTGCACTTCATCAAATGCGATATCAGCGACGAAGAAAGTATTTCACGAGCATTCGATGAAGCTGTAGATAAATATAAGAAGGTGGATGTAATCATAAACAATGCTGGACTGATGAACGACTCACCTGAATATTGGAGAAAAGCTTGTGATGTTAATTGGGTATGTCAATTCCGCTTATTCAATCACGTTATATAGTTTTCTTTGTATGAATTAGCAAAGGAAAATTGCATATCCAAGAGCCATTGATCATATCATCGACTTTACAGAGAGGTCTCGTCTCACTGACTATGAAAGGCTTGAAGCACATGCGAAAAGACGAGGGTGGCGACGGTGGCACCATAGTAAACGTGTCTTCAGTACTCGCTTTAATTACACTACCGTCTATACCAGTCTACTGTGGAACTAAGAGTGCTGTATTGCACTTCAGTCGATGCCTCGCGGTAAGTTACATGTCACTATTCTCCTATTTTGAAGAAAAACTTAATTTTTTTTTCCTTTAACAATAAACCTCTCCAAG
Source organism: Tethea ocularis (assembly GCA_963555595.1). NCBI lineage: Eukaryota > Metazoa > Arthropoda > Insecta > Lepidoptera > Drepanidae > Tethea > Tethea ocularis. Next base: position 2,947,171 of record OY741970.1, on the reverse strand, counting down.
TCTGAAGATTTTGAATAGGACTTTGGAATCTTACGATGTCATTCCTCACATTCGTGATGCTTATTATAACAACTTGTAATTTTATAGATTTTCAGAAGCTTTATGCAACATCTAACCTATTAATATTATTTTCAGGCTAAACCATTTTATGAAGAGACAGGTATTCGAATACTGACAGTGTGTTATGGAGCTACAGACACACCGCTTCGTTATAATTCAAATCAAAGAGGATACGATGAGGATTCTTGTAGAGAACATCAACGAATCAGTGATCTATTACATTTTCAAAAGTATGTATTATTTCATATAAGTATATGTATCAAGTTTTGCTACAGATTTGAGCTCTGAGCAAGAGGAGTGAAAAAATATTTAAATATTCCAGGATTGAATCTGCAATCAAAGGACTTCTAGAAATGTTCAAGAATGGAACAAATGCGTCAGTCTGGAGCATTATAAATGATACACCAGCCAAGGACATCACATCAGTTATTGAAACTGCTTACGAAAAAATACAAAAAGCTGCGCTATCATAAATATTGAAAATGGAAAATTAAAATAATATTTTTCACTAAATATTTTTTTAATATCTGAACAAAGTAGTTGGTGATAAAAAAAATAAAACATGACATAAAACCTAAACCAAATGTTAAAGCAAACATGAAATAAAACCTAAACCAAATGTTACCTTATCATTTAGACATAAGAAATAACCTATTCATTTTATAGTTAGGGATCTTATAATACCTTGCTATCATTAACTTTGGCTAATTAAGCCATATAAACGCGATCATATTTAATGATCAGCCAGAATACTAAGTTTATTTTAACATAAGAATATTTCATATATTTAAAACCGATATAAAATGATAGATTTAAATAGAATCAAATAATATAGCTATTATGGGAACCTTGCCGTTGATTGGCAGCAGCGGCCGCATCGAGGAATTTTTTTATATATAGTTCGTATATTTGTTGTAAATAATTGTATATTATAGAATAAAGTTTACTTTATATAGCTATTCCCATGGATCTAGGATCAAATTAGCTTTGCGTGCGCGCGCGCATCTCAGTCCATCAATACGGCGCTTCCGTTAACACGTCACGTTGGAGGATGTCGCGACCAGCGCGCGTAATGAATACGTGTTTATAGTATTTGTCACATACCAATAATATACATTGTATTTTACCTCTTTAGTATATTATTTTATCTTAAATGTGACTCTAATAAAAACACTCTCTTATACCTATAAGTATAATCATATTACACATTTTATTTCCTAATCAATCGAACAAAAAAAAACTAAACTTCATTTATTAAGATGCTAAGCCAAGGAAATTATATTAGAATTGACTTGAAAGTTTATGATAATGCAATCATCAAATACCGTTACTATCATCACATCATTTCTCATAACTTATAATCATTTAAATTACAAGTAGTTTTACAGAATATTTAGCATACACTATTATGTACCTTAGATTATACCATAGATCCTTAGGAAACATGCTGCAGAAGATTTTTACAACTAATTTTGATTTATATTGGCAAGAAAGTATGAGTATACAGGAGAGTTCCTGGTAGATAGAAAGTGGTATTGGCTTACCACAGCCAATAGATACTTGAAACACCAGGAGCATTACTAACACGTTACTGACCCTTCCCCCCACCACAATGAACTATGGACCTTACTCATCCTAGGAACACAACATTTATTTGGTTGTAGTTTTCTGTAAGGTAGAGGAAGTGTGTACTTCCTCAGTAGATGCCACTCTTTCAGCAAAAGAATATTGAGTTTTCTATACTAATATTATAAAGAGGAAAGATTTGTTTGTTTGTTTGTTTGTAATGAATAGGCTCCGAAACTACTGGACCGATTTCAAAAATTCTTTCACCTTTGGAAAGCTACATTATCCCCGAGTAACATAGGCTATATTATATTTAAAAAAAAATTAGGGATCCTTACTAAAACTCCAATAATGTAACATAAGGTGTAAAAAAATGACCTGAAAAATTCCTTACGTCGCGTGCGCTGCGAAAACTATTGATGATAGAACAAAATCATTTACTACGACTTTGCAGAACTCATCATTATCTACAAAAAGTGTCGCGACAGCATATGTCTAAATATTATAGTTATGTCACAGTAAGCAGTTTTTAATTCTAAAATATTAATTTATATATGCCGGCTCTTGAAAAGGCTCTTCATTTGTACCTTGGTATTAATCCTCATCAAAGTAAATTACTTTATATTCAAGACGGCTTTAATACCTTTTTATAACTTTTTGAATTATTCAATTCGGACATTTCATTCGGAAGATATCACGAGTTTAAAAATGCAAGTATTAGAAAAAGGTCGCGTGGTTGTCGCTCACCGCGCTCAGCTAGCCAGCATGCGATGTAGGCTCCATGTAAGCGTCACTGGGGTACGGGGGGGGAGTCAATGTAATGTTTCAATAAAATCCGCTCAGCCGTTTTAAAATTAACACCAATTTGTGAGTTTTGGGGGTTTCTTTAAATTTATAATCCCTACTAATATTATAAATGCGAAAGAACTTTGTCTGTCTGTCTGTTACGCTTTCCCGCTTAAACCTCGCAACCGATCGCGATGAAATTTGGCACGCAGATAGTATATGTTATGGAGAAGAACATAGGCTACTTTTTATCCCGGGAAATCATGAACCTCGGGAACGCGGGTGAAACCGCGGGGGACAGCTAGTTGTTTATATAAGTAATAAGATACTAATTTAATAAATGTTGTTTGTATGTTGTATATTGTAGGCTAGAGTCTGTACCTGTGATTGGTAACAATCCCAAAACAGCAATACTTACTTTCCACTACATTTAGGAGAAAAGAAATTTATGGCAGGTACTGAGATGGTTTTGGGATAAAATGGACATATGCAACAAATTATATTTTCAATGTATGATGTATGAAATAAATAAAATTCTTATGTAATTAATTGATTAACCATAATCCCATAAGTATACTATTAACATGACATTAAATAACTCGCTCACTAATAAGGTATAAGTAATGGACAGACTAATCAACAAATTTAAGTAGGTATGTTAGTTAATAAGTTCATTTGTAATTGACTATTTTACCTAATTTAAATAAGTGAAACTTCATTCCCTAGTGTACCTATTGTTAGTTTCAATAACTATATTTTCCTTTTTCAAAAAGTGATTAAAACTGGACCAATAAATAATCAGTGTTAGTGACAATAGGATAACACTAATTTGACGGCATTTGATTTTTCTATCTATTATAGAATAGAATAGAATACACTTTATTGTTTACACCACAAATATAGGACAAAAAAGAAAGACAAACAAAATATAGTGACAACAACATAGGCGGCCTTATCGCAAAAGCGATTATTATCAACAATATTTGTAAGAAAGAGATGTGACAGGATTAAAATTAGTTTAGTTTGTAAACAACAGAATCTGCACCATTATCCATGTATATTATTATTACATTAGGTGTTATGTATGGTTGTATGTAGATTCAAAATAGCGTAATTTTATTCCATTCACTGGCCTTTAGTTGTAAACAACAGAAACAGGACATTATTCAATAAGACTATGCTGTATCGACTTTTGCATCCGCATCCCTAGAAAAGCAAAAACATCTGGAAATGGTCAAACAATGATCTACTCAAAACCTATCAACAGATATTTTGTTTTTTGATAATTATAAGTACCATATTTTTTTTTTTTTTATATTCTTTTACACTCTCCAGGACTAGAGAATATTAATAAACATCAAGAATGTATTCGTTTTAAGCTAATTTTATATTACTAATCTAAAACTATGCTTTAGTGAGTGTGATATTAAATCACTATAGTCACCAAAGAATGCTAGTTTACTTTCTTGGAATCTATTAGGAATGTTAATACTGTTTATTTGGAAGTTTTGTTACACAAAATAACTTCCTGATAAGAGTCATACAAACTTCTATGTTTGGAATAGGTTTCATTTAAAATGAGATAAATCCAACAATGTAGAAATATATGTACCTACCTATATTATGTGACTAATAGTTAAATCAGCCTAATTTTGCCAAATAACTTACAGCGATGACTGACAGCATGAAACATGATAAACATGATTCTCAAAAAGGTTTTTGATAAAAACTTAAAATAAATACTACCGAAATATAAGTAACTGGAGAGGATTACACATTTTACAATAAGAAACTAAGAAAGTAAGGAACACAAAAAATTCTAAGATATCTCCAACTTGACACACCGGTAATTTGATAACAGCGGTCGCTCCTTATAATTTCTGACTAAGTAAATAATACATTACGAGTAGCTGTGACGATGTAAATGAGATAAACCTCCACTCATCACCACAACGCCCATTTTAGCGAGTTTCATACAAATCAACAGAACATTGGACGAGTAACGGGAAACATCATCAAGATATATGAAAAGTGATTGTAAAGGGTAAAAGTAACTGAGTAGAAGTGAAATTAGTAAGCCGTAAAAGCCCGAAATATTGTGAACCTACTCACCCTCTCCACCCAATGAAGTCAACACTTATCCAATGTAATAAACACTGTAATCGACGCGTCTTGCCGAACTCACAGGAGAACAAATGCACAATATAAATTTTAACACCAATCGTTAGTAAATAAAAGCTGGTTATTTCAGCCAAAATTACATTCGGACCACCGCATAACCGTGCCACAAAACGAAAATGGCAGCGTTGAATTGAATGAATGAAATGTATGGAAAACCTAGCAAATTTACGAAGAACACGTTCTCGTTTCTCTAATTTCAACTTGCCTACGAATCAGTACACAAAAAGAAGACAGCTAGCGTGGAGAAATATACTTCTTAATTTTATCGCTTAGTAATTAGTTACAAGAAATGCCGCTAGGTAGGGCTAAAGACATGAAGTTTACGTTTCGTTTATCGTAGTTAAATTCTTTAAATATTATTTCATGATTTTATAAAAATCTAATCATTAAAAAATACCTTTATAAATAGCAACATGGTCCCTTATATTTATCGTTCCTTGCCATTCTTTAAAGTAATCATTGGCGGCCTTAGATGAGGGGGAACCTTTTGTTATTAATCAGTAAATATACTACCATTCTTGTCGCAAAACACATTCTGACAAACTTACGACCTATAACCATGTTCCTTGCCTTTAACTGAGCTGCAATTAGCAAAAAAACCTAATAAAATTTTAATTTCGCGGGCTACCTTGACGTATTATCCCCTTAATGGTCTGTGGTACCACCTTGGGAATCGGCTAAAAATCCCGCGAAATTCAAATATTACGTTTTTTTGCTGATTGCACACTGCACAGAATGTCAAATAATTTCGGTCATGTTCACAGACTAGAAAACGATCCGGTAAATTATAATCGGGCGTTTACGATGAGATTTTCCTACGAAAATTCATGATAAACGCCCGTTTTGTAGTCGATCTATGATAGCATAGCGATAAATACGCGATGACGTGACCAACCAAATCTACATGGCTTTTTTGATTCATTCTGTATGTAGGTAGAGCTGTTTAGTGTGGTTGTACATACTTGTAGATAATTTTTTTGCGTCTTATTTTATCTGTCATTCGCGCACAGATTAATGAATATAGTACTATATAGTAGAGATAGGTAACGAAGGAACAAATCCATGGAACGCTTATTTGTTTACTTCCTAGGACCGCTAGGGTCGCTAGTGTGCCACGACAGATTAATCAGTCACGACAGATTAATTAGTATCCATCTCTACACCAAATTCGGTCGATTTTGTTTTCTTTGTCGAAATTCTAAGCAATTTTGTCATAGCAACATAAAGTAAACGCAAAACAACGTCCAAATTTCATATTGGAAACATTAAAAATAACTTTAGTTTAATGTTTTGAAAATGTTCAGGGACTTAAATTCAAGATTTTTAGTCTTTGTTTGACACATTATTATTCGGACCTAGTCTGTGGAACTCGATCTACCTAGTGACCCAACGTCAAGCTAAGATATTTTCAATAATTTTCATTACGATTTTAACTCTAATACATTGTCATAGAGCCTAAAATCACTTGAGATCTTTTAGTGTTCCACCGATTTGTATAGCCCAAGTATAGCCGATACCATAGCGTGCATTCGCTCGCGGTTCAAGTCAAGTAAGAGGTGGCAACTTTTAAAAGTTTTTTCAATTTTGTTTGATTCGTCTTCGAATACGTACTTCGATTCGATCGATTTTCTTTCATTTATTTTGTTTCCGCGCTTGAGCGTGTACAGTGGCACAGCAAAATTGAACATACTTCTGCTAAAAAGTGTTGTCGTCAATTTAAAATGAACGACATAATTACTGTAATCGCGCCTGTGAATATAGCCGTAATTAAATATTGGGGAAAACGTGACGAGGAGTTAATAATACCGTTAAATGATTCCGTTAGTGCTACTTTAGATACAAGTGTTATGTGTGCGAAGACATCGGTATGTGCTAGACCTGAGTTTATTGACAACAATATTTGGTTGAACGGCAAGAGAGAGTCATTTCATAACCAAAGATTACAAAATTGTTTGAAAGAAATAAAATCAAGAGCTGCAACCGAACGCAGCGTGGATGAAGATTTTTTATCGTGGAAAGTACACATATGTTCTGAAAATAATTTTCCAACAGCTGCAGGACTAGCATCTTCAGCTGCAGGTTACGCATGTTTAGTAACAGCATTGTCAAAACTATACAAAGTTAAATCTGACGTTAGTTCTGTTGCTCGGCTGGGCTCTGGGAGCGCATGTAGAAGCGTGTATGGAGGCTTCGTGAGATGGCATGCAGGCATAAAACCTGATGGAAGTGATTCTCTTGCAACCCAGATTGCGCCTTCCTCTCATTGGCCCGAAATGCGAGCACTTATACTGGTTGTAGGAGACACAAAAAAAAATACTAGTTCCACTAATGGGATGAGTATATCTGCCGCAACTTCGGATTTGCTGAAACACCGCGTCGAGTACTGTGTACCTAAGAGAACTGAAGAAATTGTTACAGCAATCAAAGATAAGGACTTTTTAAAATTTGCCGAGATAACTATGAAAGACAGTAATCAATTTCATGCCATCTGTCTTGATTCATATCCACCATTTGTGTACATGACTGATATATCACATAGTATAGTGAAACTGATCCATAAATACAATGAAATTAGTGGAGCCACTAAAGTTGCATACACATTTGATGCTGGACCAAATGCTTGTTTGTATCTTCTTGAGGATGAAGTGCCTAAAATTGTTTCAATATTGAAACATGTATTCCCATCTTCTAAATCAGAATTCATCACTGGTCTCCCCACTTCTGAGGCCCACCATGGTACAGAAATATTAAGTTTGTTTGAACCTCAATCAAATGATCTGATAAAATATGTTATTCATACTAAAGTTGGTGAAGGACCAACAGAAGTAACTAATGGGTCACATCTTTTAAGTGAAAGTGGATTGCCCATTAAATTAGATTAATTTGGCTGATGGATTTAACTATCAAGATAATTAAGACTAATAATAATTAAATAAAAAAATATGTTTTAAAAAAATTGGTTAATTTGGGTGATGGATTATTATATCTTAGCTTAGGTATGTAATGGAAACTATCAAATATATAGTAAAAATCTCTTGAATACATTTTTATGTAGCTATTATGTTGAAAGGAAAAAGCATATTGTAAAAATAACTTCAGCCTTTATTTACATAAATAATATAATACACATGTAAAGCATATTCATATGCAAATCTTATCACTAAACTTACAAGGAGATCATAATTAAAACACTACATTACAATCACACAATCCCATTTATTTTTATCCTCACATTCAGAAACATCACATTATTCAGTAGAACAAAAATAAATGAAATTATTTTTGCTTCAAATGTCTTATCGTGCAGAAACTGACACTTGCCATACTCTGATGATGTTGTCAGAATATCCAGCAAACAGGGTTTGGCCATCAGTAGACCATGCAAGGGAGAGACACTGGGGTGGGTCAGATTTGGAGTTCTGGGTCTGGTTGATGATTTCTGGCTTAAGTTCTTCAACCATTTCCTTGCTTTCCAAGTCCTGTTGAAAGACAAACAAAGTTAACATTTACCCAAGTCATATCTTGACAATTCTTTATGTGGAATAAGTGTGGCTAGAAACTAGGGGAGTAATATAATACATACCCAGATTTTGATGGAAGGCCCAAAAGCAGCACACAACCAATATCTGTTGGGTGAGAAGCAGAGGGCTGTGATGATGTCATTGTGGTCCAAGGTGTGCAAGTGTTTGCCATCATTAAGGTCCCAGAGCATGGCCTTCATGTCCTTGCCACCAGATGCGCAAAGAGATCCATCAGGGGATACAGTCACTGTGTTCAGGTAACCAGAGTGGCCAAGATGGTTGATCTTCAGCTTGCAGTTTGTAAGGTGCCAGACCTGAGGAAATTAAAGGTTTAATTAATTTAAAATTACTATATGAACAAAAAGGAAGTTAGTTGCCATGTACTTAATAATTTTAATTGCTTATATAATTTGTGGTCAGTTTGGTAAATTTGTTGAAATAGGTAATGTGCATTAATGATGATTCTGGGCATAATGTAGAAACTAGTAAAATAATATATTAGGTTGAATTTTGGTACAAACCTTAACTGTGCGGTCCCAGCCCGCAGATACAATAATGGGGTTGGCATGGTTGGGGGAGAATCGTACACATGACACCCAATCACTGTGCCCATCATCTTGAATGGTGTACTTGCACTCAGCCAATGTGTTCCACAGCTTAATGGTCTTGTCCCTAGAGCCAGAGACAATCTGACGGTTGTCAACTGAGAACGCCACTGAGAGTACATCCTGTTTGGTAAACACATTAAAATTATGTTAGTATGAAAGACAATTTGACCAAATAGTTAGTTAATATTATTACTTGATTGTTAGTTATCTGTACAATGTGTCATAAGTGGTTGTATATAACTTACTAACTAACAATAACTTACCAAAGGAATCTACACAATCAGACCTCTTCTGCCTCGTAAGGCACATACACCTGTTCTTCAGCCTCGCAAAGGCACAGACACATCTTCAGCCTCGTAAAGGCACTGAACAGTATCTTCTGCCACGCAAAGGCTCTATAACCCTACCAATAACAAAAGTTCTATCACACCTTAGTATGGTCTTCAAAACGCCTGGTAGTTTTTCCGGCGGCAAGATCCCATAAACGCAGGGTCTTGTCCCAGGAGCCAGAGAGAGCGTAGTTGCCGTCACTGGACAGAACCACGTCGGAGATGAAGTGTGAGTGGCCATATAAACGTTTCTGTGGCACACCATAGTTGGTTTCGTCCCTAGTCAACTTCCATACGATGAGGGTCTTGTCTGAAAAAGATAATACCAGTTACATTAATACATAATTTAATTGAACGTGTACGTAACAAGGTGCTCAAAATCAATCAGCCCCATATCCGCATGCCGCTCAGGAATCGCGTGGCATAAATTTGTGTCATCATTAAAACAGAAATATTCATTAATATGTAAATTAAGCATGCTAAATCGATCGGACGGTTAAGAAAAAATATATATTGCATTAAAATCGATCAGATGTGTATGGATTTAGGGGATGATACCTAATTAAAACATTACCTCGTGACGAAGACAGAATCATGTCAGGGTATTTAGGATTGGTGGCAATTTGCGTAACCCAGCCATTGTGGCCGCAGAGAGTGCCTCTGAGCTTCAAAGTTTCAGTCATTTTTGATCACTTCGGTAACGAGCACCAAGTCCCGACGCACAACGCTCAAACGCCAAATGAAAAAGAACAAAATTTAATTTATTGACAGAAAGCCGGCAGCAGTGATGCCAACATAATTATGAAATCCTACCATACCATAGACTTTCAAAGATCGTAATCGTAAATCTAAAAAAAACTACAAATGTATTACCTACTGATACATTCCGTAAAATTCTGATCCACTTATCAACCATAAATTTGGGAAATACATGGAACCGTGTAGCAGCCCTGCTTACATGTTGTGCCGGCCATAGACGTTCAAGTAATTTGATCAAACAGGCTAGTCAAACAGTTTTATCAAATTGGCATAAATGTCTGTGGGAAAATATGATCAAAAATTAGTTGTCAAATAGTATGAAGAACTAATTTTCTTATTTCTATTTGATCAAATTACTTGATCGTACGTAAGTATATGGTCGGCATAATTTCCGTATTTCTATTTGATACATTACGATGGTATGGATTAAACTGACAGCATTAAAAATGTTCTATCTTTTTTCAATAAGGTTAAAATGAAAGAGAGGTGACTTGTCTAATATTAGTTAAGTTCGTAAACAACAGAATCGGCACCAGTGAGATGGCGCACGCAGCGCATGTGTATAAACCAACACTATAGAGTTATCCCACTGAATCCCACACCACCAACTTTACTTACCTACCAACACTCCATGGCCTATATATATTTATGGTTATTTTGAAAAACGAAATAAATGTCACATCTGTCATATCATGAACAAAATTGAAAAGAAAACTAGACTTAAATCTATTAGAAATTATCCATACGGGATTATAATATTATAGAAACTTAATAAATTTATTTTAATTATATTCTCAATGGACTTCATTATAGAAACTCAACAAGCAATGGCTAAAGCAAAAATTGTACCTTCTGGTTCTATCAAAGTTAGTAATTTATACCTTTACTAACAAATACATTAGAATATTAACACCATAATGTAAGTATGTAACGGCCAAGCCACATATTTGACGAAAGGGCTATGTGACGTTAGGGCTCACAGAGTTAATGTAATTTGGAAATACCTATATATTTTCTCTTGGTCACTGAAAACTTAGGCTTCTGGTTTGTTCCATAACGAATTTACATGAGGGTTGAAAATAGCACGAATGGCTTCGAGAAAAGGATTGTACGGCCCTGCCATTCGCGGGGCACTTCCGTGGCCCCAGTGAAAATCGATAACGTTTTAACTCCATGCATAAGTATTTATGCTCCTTTTGCTACGCATATAATTATTATTCTAATTTTCAACCAGATGAAGGTACACAAAAATATTTAACCTTTTTTTTTATATTTCGTTGGAAGTAAAATAAAGTCTAATTTATTTTGAACGCATCCATAATTTGGCATCATGATGTAGTTCCTGCTTTGCCCGCTTGGTGGATTTCTTTTCGGAAAATTGACGTCACGCAAACGCCATTTTGTAAAGTGTCTGCCGTAGTCAGTTTTCTGGGCACAGTGTAAAATACAATATTCGCATGGTTTTGTGTACGTTTAAAAGTTAAAGACAACCAAGAACCCAGTTAACGTCTCGTACGTTAATTTCACAGACACAAAGTATGGAGGACAAGGCATCGTTAAAAGAACTGGATCAATGGATAGAACAACTAAACGAATGCAAGCAATTGACAGAAAATCAAGTAAAAACGTTATGCGACAAGGTAAGGTACCCGAGCATTATATTATCTGATTGTAAAAGTGGATTCGTGATCGATTTTGTGAGTTATGTATACATCATACACTGATCGGTAGCTATATGTATGATTCATATAGGTATCTACATTAACAAATCAAGTAGCCAGAATTCGAGTATCGAGTCTATCGGTTATAGGTTGTAGTGAAGGCTGGTGACCGTTCCGACGGTAATCGCGTCGGGATATTATGGGGTTTTAAGAGTACCACCACCGAACTTGGTCTCATACCATCGATGTTTACCACACCCAGCAATCAATTTAACTTACTTGATATAAACCTAAATTGGTACCTAGATATTTTTAGACTCGCCGCGGAAATGCTTTTTATCTAATTAACGCTAGTTTTGTACCAATAAATCATATTCCTATGTAGTTGTGAGTCAATATGATAAACATTGATTTTCTTAGTTAGCCTGTGGCGCTACTTGCGTTCTTTAATATTTTCCGATATTTGTTTGAAAACATAAAATGTAGAACAGCACACTTCTAACATTGTTCCTCTTTAAAGTAATCCTTGTTTAAAATATATTTTAAGAAATAACACTACAAAAGAAACATTTCTAATCAAAGTATCTCTTGATTGTGTATATCAAGAGCACATTCTATCTAATAAGTAATAGTTAACACAAGAATCAATTCATGTATAATTTATGTTATTGAAAAATTATGTAACTTGTAATAAGTAATATGGTAACATTACATACATTTGTAAACACTATAGGAACTAAACAATGAATGTAATAAGATTTGTCAGTTAAGAAAAATCATTTCATATTCCTACAACTTATAGTTTTCAAACAAACAACCACTTCCTCTCTGTTTACCTATCATTTTTAGTAACTATTAGGTAAACTGGTTTAATATCTTTTGGATCTTGGTTAGCTAGCTTTTTAACTGATGATAGACAAAACAATTTTTTTTTTCTTCTAAAATTTTAATATTTTATTACTCATAGACAAAAGAAAGAAACAAATTAACCTATAATTAATTACAGGAATCTAAGAAGTATGGTTTGTAACTGATAATTTGAATAAAGATTAGTCATTTACAGCCAAATATCACTATTTAGTATTGCACACATTCCAAACTTATCTCATAGCATTCTGAGATTAATTTAATTACTATTTTTTTATAATGAACAAAAACTTTGTACATATTAAGTTTTTATGTTACATTGTAACATTAAATTCAACGGAAATTGTTAGATTTTGCAGTCAATAAAGACAGAGGTTGTTTAAATGATATTTACCTAATGGGTGCCTAAACTTCAAACATAAATATGATATAACATGAATAGGTTCAATGAAGTAAAATATGCAAACAGTTTTGAGTTCTATTGCTTTGTAATATGGTACATGTATTTAACCTCTCACACTTGACTAAATTAATTTAGTCACAAAATTCTCTTTTAAAATAACATTAAAAGCTTTAACCCTTGTAAAAAGTTAAAAGGGCAATGAACTTGTAACTTGAATGAAATGAAAATCAGACAAACCCTTTCGAGGAGTTGATAAATAGAAAAACAAGATGATGGTACAGTAATATAAATGTTTTTATAACATAATAATAAAATAATAATAACTAGTTTCCACCCCTGGTTCCACCTGAATTCTCGAAGGATCTTATAATGTTATTCCAGGGTATATTCTGTATATGTGCCAAGTTTAATCCAAATCCATTCAGTTGTCGATGTGTGATTGAAAACATCTTAACATCCAAACTTTCATGTTTATTATATTAGTAGGAATATTCATATTACAATATTAAGCATTTTCGCTATATACTTTCCTATACTAAAGCCTGAATAGTAATATACACCATTACTGTTTAACATGACATTGCATTGAGAATTATCTTTGAGGATGTTCTGACAAATGTGTTAATTAGTGCTGATACTAACTAGCCTACATGTTTAACTGACACACATTATATACTTCAGATACTTCACACATGAACACACAGTGGATACTTTCTGAAAGCATGTTGGGTTTGTCATGTTGTACAATTTTGACTATGATATTGAAAATATTGAAATCCAGAAAGAAAACAACTACTCTATCCTATCTACATCTACACTAACATTATAAAGAAGAAAGATTAGGTTTTTTTGTAAGTTTATTTGTTTATAATGAATAAACTCAACAACTACTGGACCGATTTTAAAATTCACCTTTAGAAAGCTACATTATCAGCAAGTAACCTAGGCTATATTTAATTAAAAAAAATATAGATCCCTACAAAAATTGCAATAATGTAAACTCAAGGTATTAAAAATTTAAAACATCAACAATTTAAATTATACAATTTCATAGTCATTATGCCAAAAGAGGTGGTTAGAGCTATCAGTACTGACTGCAACACAAATTAATTTAATATAGATCTAATGTGACTAGTGGTGAGGGAATTACCTTTAGATTTCTACTTATAACTAATTAACTGCTACCAATAAACCTATTATGTTTTTTTTATATAGTTACATAGTTGTGTCATATGCAGAACTTATAAAGCTCTGGGAATCATTTATTTATTCTTCTTGCTCCTTTTTTCATCAGTAATTATGTTTGTTTGTGGATTTTGTCATAGTAATTATTTATATTGAAACATTACACTGAAATGAAACATGGAGATCAATATGGATTTTAAATTGAAAAGCATATTTATACCTATCTATACTAACAATAAAGCTGAAGACTTTGTTTGAACGGGCTAATCTCCAGAGTTACTGGTCCAATTTGATTTTTTTTTTCACTAATACGAAGCTCCCTTAAGGTTATAGACTGTACTTTTTTATCCGGGAAACGCGAGTGAAGCCGCGCGTAACAGCTAGTATAGCATATTTATTAAAGTAATCTACAACATTTATGGTGAGGTGACATAAATTAAGTATATTTATTTCTCTTTTTGTTTCTTACTGATGTCTACTAAGTTCCTATTTGGGAAGGCTTTTCCTTCACATTAGTTAAAGGTTAGCATAGGGGAAACACAAAAGGATAAATTGCATCTGAATTACTGTATTTATTTTTATAGTATAATGATTTATACTAACGTCCACATCCTTAAATTAGCGCGCATTCGATTTAGGTAGGTATTCTTATGTAACTTGTTATGGAAATAATGTCGCGATTTTTTTATTCTGACGAATAGGTATATGACGTGTAAATGTGTAAGTTCACTCTGTCGTCCATTTAAATACGAGAAATATTTAAATACGAAAAATATTAAGAAGATAGAAGAATAAGATAAGAATAGAAGATAAATCAATATCTATCTATATCCATCTATACTAATCTATACTAATAATAAAGCTGAAGCTGAGTTTGTTTGTTTTGTTTGAACGCGCTAATCTCCGGAGTTACTGGTCTGATTTGAAAAATTCTTTCACTAATAGGAAGCTACATTATCTCCAAGGGTTGCCTCTAGGTTACTTTTTATCCCCGGAATATAATAAGGCAGAGAGTTGGTTAATGTGGTGAATTAGGTGAATGTTTAAAAAATTACGACTTATTGTAACATAAACAATAAATATAATTTATTTTCTTCATGACGTTAACGTTAAGAAATTTATGAACGTGAACCACATGCGAATATTTGCAGATGTTGCGTTTCAACAGAGAAATCTTTTTATTGTAACAATTCACAAGTAAGTAAAATTTCATTACCACACGCGTGGGTTTCAGATTCGAATACTTTTGTTTATCTATTGTATTTCACGGGCTCGATTGAAACTATCTAGACGACTTGTTGACGGGCAACAAAGCAGACTGGAAACCAGCTAATAGGTACCTAATACTAACTAATACTTTTTAAACTCTAGCGAACACAATTCAGTTTTATACCTATTTATATATATTATCAAAATAATAGTTTATACAATATATTACTATAAATATAATAGGTACCTACTTTCCAATGGTTATAAAATAAATAAATATATAACCTGAGAAATTAATTTATTTATTTGGAAATAAATGTATATATGTACTTACGTACTGTAATTTATACAGAGAAAACCATGAACGTACATTATATTGAAAAAATGATAAAAATTTGGTTAATCATACAGCCATTTAATAAACCGTCAAGTCCTATTCCAATAAATTTTCCTTCGTGCTGCGGTGTTTTCCGACGTGAAATCGTAATATGAAAAACTTTCCCATATTATGTTGTTACCTAACAGCATAATATCGTATCATAATGGTTAGAATTATGGATGGATACAGATTTGATTTATTAATGCTGTCCTTTCATAACTAAGTATGCTATAAATATTTATACATTGGTATCACCCACACGTGCATATTTATTAAGAATACCATTTGCAATTAATTGCTTAGCATTGGGACCCCCTCTCCCCTTACTAATTGGCCAACCGTTTGTTTATTGTACCACAGATACGCTCGGCCTTTTACATTTATCTTTTAGGTACTGGAAATAGGCCTTCTGTATATTAAAAAAATGATATTAGTCGTTACTTAGTAGAGCTAAGATTATTTCCAAGTAGTTTTATCAAATAACTGGAACTTGCAATGTCTTGCCTAAAATGTGTATCTTAGGTACATAAATGTATGCATCTATACTTACTAATTATTATAAATAGAGAGTGAGTTTTTTGTGAAAGAGCGATAACTAGGAAGGTTTATGTATATAAATTGCACCCGCGGGGCGGGTAAAGTTTTTTAGCATAAATCGTAACGTGATCGGGACGATAATCGTTCTACATTTCTAATCCAAAACACAAGTGCTTCGCATGACTGACTTTTCAAAACATGGTGATGAATCGATGACTCATTATCATTAAGAATCATTCGTGAAACATTATCGTATAACGTCATTATGCGAATTATTCCATCTCTTCAATGACGTACCTATAGTAGCATTCAAATTCATACGATATACATAATAATATTATCTTAGTAGCACCTACGCACGTCATCAGCGAAAATGTCCGTACCATTTTTTATTAGTATGTATCCTGAAAATCGGGGAATTATACTTACATACCTACTTCGAAATGTGCGATAAATGTGCACAAAAATCTATAATCTATAATAATAATAAAGCTGAAGAGTTTGAACGCGTTAATCTGTGGATCTACCAGTCAAATACGAAAAATTCTTTAACTAATAGAAAGTCCATTATCCTCAAAAGTTATAGGCTACTTTTTATCCCGGAAACATGGGTAAAAAAAAAACTGCGGGAGACAGCTAGTAATTGATATAATTCCGAAGAGAGACGATATTATTTTAACAATTTCACCCACTTTATGTGAATGCTATTTAGCAACAAACACGACCTTCCATCGATGCTTTGTTGGTTTGATAATTGGCCAGCGACCTCAATTAATTTGGATTTGTTTTTACAGAAATCAAAGCCCTTTATGTTTCAAGGTTATTTATACTACTGTTTTTTTTTATCATGTATGTTCCCCGAATACTCGAAGAATGGGTGCTCTATCTTGATTGGAAGTCAATTCTAGTTTCGGCTTCATAAAAGGCCGGTCAACATGTCGGCAAGGTGTTGATACAAGATGGACATGCAATTAACAATTAAAATTGAATAATGTCACGTTCCATCGCCAATTATTGTGATTAAATTGTCTGGGAGCTATTGTTTGTTATCACTATTTCATGTTCCGATTTGGACTCTACAAGTCTGTGTTTAAATTTTGACCTTTGAATTTTTTGCTATGTTATTAATTATTAATATATGGAGTATGATGTTTAAAGTGTCTTATCTTATTATTTATGCAATATGCGGCAATAGTTATTAATATAGTTAGCGGCTCTTTAACTATATTTATACCAAGGGTGTTTTACCTGCTATTTCATAACAGACAATGTGAAGGCATAACTACTTACAAAATCAAATAAAATAAATATGAAAGTGTTATTTTTTTTATTCTCATTTGTACGAAATTTGCTACTTTTATGAAACATGATAAGTGTGAAGGTCGTAGCGGTCGGAGCAATAGTCCATCATAATGAACGCGCTTGACATTTAGTCTAGCGTTAGTTGTCTATGGAATTAACATGAATTATGCAAAAGTGTCGTGAAAGCATAAACCTGATGATAACGCGAGCCATTGAATTTTAAATTTAAGTATGAAACACCAATGACTTTTCGCTAAAGTAAATATATACCATTCAGAAACGTCAAAATTCTGAGGCTTTTAAAATAACCCCAGACCAGCCCCGCGTATTGGACCATGTCCTAAATTCCTCTTATTAGTTTAAGTGAGCGGTGTGCTTTGCTCGGGTTTTTTTTAGTTTAATATGATATATTTGAGGCTAAAGCTTGTGTAATGTTTATTTTAAATGTTTACAGGCAAAGGAGATCCTGACCAAGGAGTCTAACGTGCAAGAGGTGAAATGCCCCGTGACCGTGTGCGGGGACGTGCACGGGCAGTTCCACGACTTGATGGAGCTGTTCCGCATCGGAGGCCGCTCGCCCGACACCAACTATCTGTTCATGGGAGACTATGTCGACCGTGGATACTACAGCGTTGAGACTGTCACATTGCTCGTTGCTCTTAAGGTAATAAATCACTAAACACTAACATAGTATAAAACAAAGTCGCTTCCCGTCTGTCTGTCCCTATGTATGCTTAGATATTTAAAACTACGCAACGGATTTTGATGCGGTTTTTTTTTTTTGATAGATAGAGTGATTCAAGAGGAAGGTCTATATAATACATGAATATTATAGTACAGAAAATCCGAGAAAAGCCGTGGGAAGCCGGGGCGGGTCGCTAGTTACCACTATAATCATAAAACATAGTCCTTCCCGCCCGCTGCGTATACCTGAACGGTCTTACCAGACGGACCTCTAAATGACATTTTAGTTTTGATGGACTCTGATGAATGCGAAAATGTACAATATATCAATCCGCGTATGATTGTTGTGCAAAGTTAGGCAATTTATTATTGTTTATTCTACATTGTAATGTGTGTCGATCTCTTAACCGCTAGGCAATTAAAACGCCAATAAAATATGTTGTGATTTTGCATGGAATGCAACGTCATACATGTTAACAACAGGAAGAATTATTTAAAATAGTGTCTTTGAATCCAATTCTAGATTTGGAACAAATTGAGAAGGAATCTTTACGTGTGGAACTTGTGAAAGCAAACCTGGCCACCTAAAATAAAAACCCTTATAACTTTTGAAATAGGGCGCGACAAAATCTGATATTCGAGGACAAAATTCGACAAATTAGGGACAAAATAGCGACAGACTTGGAATTCAGATCCGTGATGGTAGCTCTGCCGGAAGTGCCACACAATCTTTACCATACCTGTCCCGATACTTGTTACACTATTTTATATGGACTGCATATCAAGTGGTTTTGTATAGTCATATATTATGGAACTTCTAAAAGTTACAATTTTATTTACTTATATCTTTTTTTTTCAAAAATAGAATATTTTAATAAATACCTAATTCGTAGAAAAATAGACGGTGATTATAAAGACACCCGGTATAATTCGGTCTTTGTTTTCAAACAAGTGGTAAGTGCTTACGTGAGTAGAGAGCCGACTTTCTTATCGTCCATATCTTTGATAAAGTTAGGTCACTGTTTACATTGTGCCGTTATCTGACATAACATAACGTTTGCTTTCACAAAATTAAACGAAACTTATCAATGTACCTCTATTTGTGATCCGGTGATTTTGGATCTGAAAATTGTTCTCTGTTACCTTCTATGTAAGGTACATTAAGGCGTTCATAGTTCGAAGCATCGTGGGGAAACAATAGGACGATAGTGGAGTACTATGTAGTGCCTTTCTAGAGGCTTTCACTCTCAAGTTAAATATCTTTAGCCAAGCACCTATACAGGTATGTTTCGGTAGCAGCACACTTGAGAGCCAGTTCTATACTAAACTTTGTATATTTACTTACCGTGGTGAGATTATCGTAGTGGTGAAAGTCAGACCTAAAGCAAAACATATTCTTCATTATCTTTATCAAATCAAGCTATTTTGGCCCATAGAAATATACATATTGTGTTAGGATATAAACATAATCCTATGTTAGTAAAAAGGTACCTAATATATATATATATATATAGTGCGATTGTGTGACACTCATCCACGGAAGCGACGGAACACCACGCTCTGTCGCCAAAAATCTTCCATGATGAAGTGCAAAGTAACATGTTGATACTCCCACCACAAACATCGGGATTAGACCACTAATACTCTACAACACTCTTGATAGACACCACATGAAAACTTCCAGCCCATAACCTATCTATTTCTATGCAAAATCACGTCGATCCACCCCTTTAGCACGGCAAGCGAAGACTACAGAAGACTCGAATCTTCGGCCAATGAAATCGTATAAATATGACGTGATGAAATTAATCCACGATTATTATTGGTCGAAGACTCGAGTCATTTCTAGTCTACGGTTGCCATGCTACCGGGCCTGTTGCTCTATTGCTGCGTGAAAGAAGGACAAACAAACAAACACTCGCATTTCTAATTTTAGTAAGAATTCTATTAGTTTAGCTAAACATAACACCAGATCAATACATAAAGCGAGCATGTTTGCTTCAGTACATGTTTAGTTTCAATAGCCATTAAATAAAGTACTTTCCTATTATAATAATCCATTAGAATAATATCCTGGGACATTTCTTCACACACGGTTATCTGATCCCAAACTAAGCAGAGCTTGTACTATGAAAACCAGGTAACTGATATACTACATATACTACTTTTTTTTTTGTAAATACATACTTATATAGATAATTACACCCAGACTCAGGACAAACAGACATGTTCATGCACACAAATGTTTGTCCTGGATGGGAATCGAACCCACGACCTGCGGCGCAATAGGTGGTGTCTTAACCAACTGCGCCAGCTGGCCCGTCAAATAATCATTAGAATTGTCGCTCGATGTACCTGGGGCGTATTAACAATAGACATGTTACCTTTTCACAGGAATAGTTCAAATAGGAGACACTTGTATAGTTGTAATGTCTCTTATGTTGTTTACACGTAAAATGTTAGCAATTTAACGTACGGTAAGTGGAAAGTTTTTTTTTGCGTATAATTTTTTTATTGTTAATTTTGTAGGACTTCCTTACGAAACTTTTCGCAATAAATTTTTAACGAGTTGAGAGTTTGAGAGAAGTCTTACAAAGTATATTGTGATATTTTATAATTTTTTTATTGTTCTACTATTTATTGGCTTCTTCTGAACCACAATCTCATGTTAAGAAATAATGTTGCCAAACGTGCTTAGCATTAACTTAAAATGGAACTACTTCTCATTTGATCGCCAAGGTCTACTATAAGGTATTTCATTACGCAGAGGACAAGAATACATGGTTGTAGTAGCTTCTCTGCATATGCAGCCCACTGGCCAAGTGACAATTGTATGAAGTCTATGTAACAAAAAATGTAATTACATAAATTAAATAGAAAGATCTACAAAAGAAAGAAGGCTGAGTTTTATGCCAGGGATATTTTTATATACAAATATAATTACCATGAATTTCAACAGGTAAGATACCGCGAGAGAATAACAATCCTGCGCGGCAACCACGAGTCCCGTCAGATCACTCAAGTGTACGGGTTCTACGACGAATGTCTGCGTAAATACGGCAACTCGTCCGTATGGAAGCACTTCACCGACCTGTTCGACTTCCTGCCCCTCACCGCTCTGGTCGACGGTCAGATCTTCTGCCTCCACGGAGGGCTGAGTCCGTCGATCGACACTCTCGACCACATCCGCGCGCTTGACCGCTTGCAGGAGGTACCTCATGAAGGGCCCATGTGTGATCTTCTGTGGAGTGATCCCGATGACAGGTCAGTTGGATTATTTTAATTTAGCTTCTAGTGTATGTCATATAAGGTATAGTTTTGCGCGTGTAATGTTGACCAGTGATATACAAGATAGGTTTCTTTCGGCATCTAATCTCGGTGTTTGATTGGTAACTAAAGAACTCTAGAATTAATGCCGTTTTCAAGGTTGCTAAATGTTGGGTATAAATGGCTAAAGTTTACAGTTTCTGGAGCACTAATTACTAAAACATTAAAGTTTCTATGTTGGCATCGCGTGTAATTTGAGATAACGGAAATATTTACTCAAATCATCTATTGTTTTAGACTAACAATTACTCATGCGCAGTAACACGTCCTGTTTTAGATCTAAATAAGTATACAGGACTTGTTTAAATTTAAGATTTGATACATACAATATATCAAATACAGGAGAATCTTTCAACAATCAACCTTATTGTATTATTCAGTAAACACATTGGCAGTTGTTACATTATACAATGAATCTTCAACCTTATATCCATCCATGGACAGTTTTTTTTACAATCGTTAGTTCTATGTTTACCTGAGGCACGAGTCACGTTGATAAAAACATATTTAAGAAAGAAATATGAGTACTTAGTGTCAAGGACGTATTTACCAATAACTATAATAATCTGTGTGAACTAATTATAGTAGGTGATAATAGATGTGACGTCATGTAAGTTTGTTTTGTCTCGCTCTTCGTTATCAAGCTAAATAGGCGATGAGAACTGGGTTAAATAGCTGGTTCACTTAGATAGATTAAGGATTAAATAAAAAAAAACCTGAATTTAAATAAAAAATTGCGATTTCAGAGCAGGATCTAATAGAAAAAGATTTATATATTGATGAGTATAACCATCCCATAGTGTACTGAAGGTGAATCTTTACTATAATCCTACTTAATATTATAAATGCGAAAGTATGGATGTTTGTTACTCTTTCACGCAAAAACTACTGAACGGATTTGGATGAAACACATAGTTAGATCATACCCTGGAATAACATATATGCTTCTTTTTAACCCGGGGAAACATAAGATCTCTCGGGAACGCGGGTGAAACCGCGGGGCGGAAGCGAGTATATAATAACGCAGACTTTAGTTATCGCTGACATACAAAGGTCGTTAGCCACAGATGTATGCTTTTAGGTTTGCCACAGTATATCATTCGCTAGACTTGGTATAAATCAGTTTTTTCCTCAAAGAAACTCTGCATTCATAGATAAAGTGATGTAAATAAACATTGCCCCTCTCATGCGTCTGTACTTCTATTTTGGAGTAGCACCATTATCATGCATTGAACTGGTGATGCGGAAATCGTGCGTATACTATTTAAGTATATTTTACGCCATTTAATATCGTACTTTATTACCGTGTGGTCATAAGTATCTACTATATTTAAAAATAAGTAACCACTAAAAACTACCATTAAAATATTTATTTACATTGCTTATATTAATTAGTGGCATATCATGTTCTTCCATACCTGGGAATCAACTTCGTAAAAGGACACCGATCATCGCTTACTAACAGGATGGCACACATTGGCCCCGATTCTGTTGTTTACAAATTTAATCTCACTATATCTCTTTCTAACAACATAAGAAAGGGATAAATTAATTTTTAGTTTATCAAATTAGCCCAATTGCTTATTTAAGCGCGATTTCTATTGGCCACGACGAATTCCCCGAAAATGACAAAGGCATCGACTAATTTATCAGCTTTAAATATCGTAAATCTTTTTTCAATAACGTTTGTAAGAATAAGAGGTGACCTGACTATATTTCATCATGTTATTTTTATGTAAAAGTAAGGGTGGGTTGTACCATCCAACGTTATCGTTACATTGTCTGTCAGAGCAACGGTTTTTCTAGCAAAAGACAGTTTTGACAAACAATTTAACGATATCGTTGTATGGTGCAACCCACCCTAAGAGTTTTGAGAAGGAGTAAGTTCTCTAGAACGTCTATGTCAGAAAGAAATATTTTTTATCATGTAACTAACGATATGTGGTTGATGATGGTTTGTGTTGTATACAGAGGCGGATGGGGCATATCCCCGCGCGGGGCTGGCTACACGTTCGGGCAGGACATCTCGGAGACGTTCAACCACAGCAACGGGCTGACCCTCGTCTCGCGCGCCCACCAGCTCGTCATGGAGGGCTACAACTGGTGCCACGACAGGAATGTCGTCACTATATTCTCAGCGCCCAACTACTGCTATAGGTGAGTCCAATTATTATAAAGTTAAATAATAATAATAATAACGTTTATTGAGTAAAACAAACAAATTACAGAAAATGATATTGTTGGTTATCAAACTAGGTAAAAACCTGTATCTTAATGGTCCCCCATTTTCCTTAATGTTACAGTCACTTTATACATATTTATATGATAATAAAAAAAATATATATTATTAAAAATTACAAAATTATTAACAATTACAATGTTGGTTATTGAAATGTCGTGTATGTGTGGGAAGAGTGTGTAAAGTGAAATGTATGTATACAGTGAGTTTCTTGCCGGAGTCTTCTCAGTTTAAGTGTATATAAAAACCAAAGTAAAACCACCATAGGTAACAGCAAAAATAAACATAATAATTCAAATAGAAATAGGTACAAATGTTGTCACAAATTAGTACAGACTACCACCTAACCTAATATAAGCCTGAATAAGTTCACTTTCAATTCGCATTCTGCCTAGCGCATTATGATTACTCGTGGAGAAGTCCTTGGATAAAGATAAAAATGCAAAGAAACCATACATTTATAAATACAATAACATAAGTTATAACAATATGTCACGTTTGTACGCAAATGACAACAAACACGATTTGCATGAATCTGAAATAAAGTTGCATTTTGCAAGTGGAGCATATGGGGAAAAATGTGTATTTGGAAGGTACTTACAATAATGTCCCAGAGCAAGGTCATTGGACAACAACAATGAATAACATTGACTTTACATTTGAGGTGAACTGTACTTATGTCATAGATGCGTTTACAATGATAAATACAAATTAAATATTTAATTCTACTTCCTACTAATATTATAAATGCGAAATTTTGTGTGTGTGTATGTTTGTTACCGCTAGTTTAAAGGACTTGTAACATAATACCTTGGAATAACATGTAGGATTTTATTCTGTGAAAACAAAATCCCTCTGGAACGCGGGTAATATCGTGCCCTAAATGTTGCCCGGTTGAGAGTCCTCTGTGCTATTTGTCCGTTAAGGTTGATTTAAAAAAAAAATCGTTGAAGAAAAATATCATTAGGAAACCATCGTACGGTGCGGTACGGTCCTAGCGAGAGTACTATTATATGTGTAGTATACGCAAGGAATACTAACGCTCAAGTTGAAAATCTATCGCCGGTTCCGGCAGTTGCACTTGAGACCCAGTTACCTTCTAGGCATTATGTGAAAATGTGGTCACACAAATACTTGCGTGAATGTCTTGATATTTGATTGTGGGTTTTCATTTCAAGTTTTTTAAATAGCAGCCCATGTTGGCCGATATTTTTGTTGAAAAGACAATGGCTAAATTGCAGCAAACAGCATATCTTTTATCAGAAGAAATTATACTCATAGATTGAAACTAGCTATGTATTGGTAATGATAAGGTTTGAATATTATAAGTATGTATTAATATCCTGATTGTTTGTTTCAGATGTGGTAATCAGGCCGCCATTATGGAATTGGATGATGCGCTTAAGTACTCATTGTAAGTTGTTTTTAATATAACAATTGTGTTATCTCTGGAGACTTCATGTCTTATTCACATTTCTTTAGTTGTAATGTACCAAGGCAAAATGTGTAAAGAAAATTATGATAATTGAGTCATACAAAGCAAATATATCTAACTCAAAATCAGGCTTTTTACTTGATTATATTAATGTAATCAGTCAAACAATTAAAATGATAACATTTATAACTATGGAATGATTAGAAGCGCAAAGTGATGACAGCGAAAAATTTGATTTTCAAAATCGAATTTAAACCAATCGACTCGTCGATTCATTCAGTGGATATTTATGTTTTATGACCATAGAACTATATTATATATATTTTTTATATATTTATGAATAGTATATTAATTTGTCTGTGTGTTTTTTTTTATTATTTTAGTCTCCAGTTCGACCCGGCCCCACGACGTGGCGAGCCGCACGTTACCCGGCGAACGCCCGACTACTTCATGTAGGCTGCACGTGAGTACTCAGATTACTTTTTAACCGACATAAAAAAACGAGGAGGTTCAATTCGACAATGTTTTTTTTAATGTTTGTTACGCGATTACTAAGCCATATTATTATGTGAACCGATTTAAAATATATTTGTTTATTCGAAAGATACTCGTGAGGTGTTCCCATTGTAAATAAAAAAACAAAAAATAAAGGATCTGTTGATGAAAATGGCAAAGACCGGCAAAAAAACGAAAAATTTAAAAATAAAACACCAAAATGTATGTATGTATGTATGTAAATAATAACTATGTACCAACTCTCATCTGTCAGTTTTGAGTCAGTGAAAAAATCTGGAGAACCATGATATTTTACATGGAACACGAGCTACACTTTCACTGATATTAAACTGTCAGATTAGAGTTCGTTTTTATCGATAAGATAGGATAATGTTTTGATTGAAAATCTTTTCAGTCTTGTTGCTTTCACTGATTTGTTAATTGTCGACAAGTAAATTTACAGATGAGGTCTAGACTGCTCTATAGATTAGTCAGTATAATTTTCCATTGGGCTTTGGGTAGATTTGTTGTTTTATTTTGTTTTCCATAGAATTAGTCCCATTTAATACTTTAAAATTCCCTTCTTGGATTTGTGTGCTTACCACCATTGCCCACATCATCACTGACCACGGTGACATTGTGTAGATTGGTTCTCAATCTAGTTAAAATCTCAATCGAGTTTGCTAGTCTGTGAAATACTACAAAATATTACTATTGGCCTATGGTTTCTTAACGATGTTTATCCTATACCGAAAGATAGTCTAATCATAGACCCAAATAATTTGTTATCCTGCTGAATAATATCCTCGACAATTATACACACACATCCCAAACTAAACTGACCTTGAACTATGGAAATCAGAAAAATTTATGAACTCAATCATGTTGTTTGTTGACAGTGGAGGCGCATATCAAGCGGGTGTATCCGGGGCTCGTGGCGGCGGCGGTGGCGGCGGGGCCGGTTCGTGTCCAGGGCCGCACTCCGCGTCGCCGACACTCGGGCCGCGCCGCCCCGGCCCGTGCCGCCTCGCCCCGCGCCCCCTCTTCCCGCGCCCACGACCGCGCCGCCTCGTCCCGCGCTCGCGCCGCACGCCCGCACTCCGCACCCTTCATGCACATACTCGGGGAACGCTTGCTGCTGATCAGGAATCTGATCCGAGGCCAGGCCCGAGCCCGCGCCCTCAGCCGCGCATCACTAACCACCCACTGAGCGACGACGGACGAGCGACAATAACGCATACAAATACATTTATATTGTACGATCTGAATGTAGACTGTACGGTGCATTGCGTGTCATATATACAAGTTTCATTTATTATATCTATCGGAAAGCCATTTTGTAAAAGGATGCACTGCAAAGCAATATGACTTCTTGATAGTTTATATTTTAAATTAATAGTATGAGTATTTTATACGTCGAATACTTTTCTACGTCGAACGTTCTGCATTCAGGCCGCACGCTTGTATGCAAGCAGTATTGATGTAGTTTTACGCGTAAGTATCGCCTCGTCGCTAGATTCCCGGGTATGTGACCCGAGCCCGGAAATATCGCATTATGTTTATAGAAGAATGAAGTCTCGGGAGACACTTCTATACATTATTCAATTCGGTTCAAAACGGGGGATACGGTTCAGTAATTTTATTCTCGTGTAAGAATTGCGGAATCATCTGTACGCAAATAAATTGTGCTTCTCGGATGATGCCACAGTTTTT
Source organism: Tethea ocularis (assembly GCA_963555595.1). Taxonomy (NCBI): domain Eukaryota; kingdom Metazoa; phylum Arthropoda; class Insecta; order Lepidoptera; family Drepanidae; genus Tethea; species Tethea ocularis. The sequence goes on along the minus strand of OY741970.1, from coordinate 2,919,925 downwards.
TCTTCAGTAAACGCCAAGTCCAATATAACTCGATTTCATCCGAATGTGTCTGGAATGTATCGCTTGCCTAACGAAACACCATTTACGAACGTCACGAATAAAATCTTGAGAGCATTTGTTTTTATCATTGAGATCATTTTAACATTGTAAATGTGTTTTGTTATGCTAGGTTTATTATTATTTTCCCTATATGTGTATGCATGTGTACAATACAGCTAATGTATGTTATTCCCGTTGTCTTTGTTTCTTTGTGTGAGCGAGAGATATTGTTGGCTAGTCAGTGTGTTCGACGTTTACATTCATTTATCAAATCAAATCTGACGTTTCCCCTACATCACAAATGTTTTTAAGCTCTACCTACATCTACAATGGATTTGTGTCATAGACAATTCACATGCTTATTAATTTTCTGCAAACAGCTGCAATACCTTAATGAGTTGAAACATGGACATGAATACAATGTAGATATAGATATATCAGATTGTTTTTAGGCGAGGCGGCGGTGTATGTTTAAATCGTAAGTGGTTGTCAACAGTCGCAAAGTTAGGTTCTTGCCCTTACACTGCAAACGCCGCGTTAGTTATGCTGGTATGTTCATTAAACGGCTGGACAGCGCGAACTTTACTATTTGTATCTATACAATGTATCAAAGACAATTAGACCTCATTAAAAAGCGTACATTTGCTAATTCGGTAGTTTTATTTCTATCACACTAAAGTCACCATAGATTGACAACCCCGACCAATGGACATACCATCATAATAATCTTTGGTGACTGTACGTTTCATTTATGTCCTATATATTATTTTTATATCTTCGCAAAAATAGATTGCTGTAGAACAAATTCATGTAAAGTTCTTTTTTATGTTTTTATTAGTATAGTAACTTTACAATAAAAATGTTTTTTTTTTATTGTTAGCCAATTACGTTAAAACAGCGCTTTAACTGGTAGGTACACATACAAGCAATAGGTAGCATTTAATTTTATGACAGAACTGTGTTAGATACGCAATAATAATGATTATTATTTTATAATTTGATTTTATAAACCTACTTTATTTTCTTGGATGACTGTAAGTCTTATAGAAGTATAGTAAGTATTCTATTTTTATGGTTAGTTGTGTACCTTAGTGCAGACCGTTCTGTCATAAAATGCGTACGAAAAGTGATATTTGGTGAATTCATTTTTGAGGAAATTCTCCTCTTGTGCCCGTAGTAAGTACACGTCTGTCCTGAAATTGAGTCACACGAGAGCGGAGTATAAGAATGTCGCTATTGTAATTTTAGGTAATAGTGTAAATACCTAAAGATCCAAGGCATTAAAATATAGGATGTTATTGTTTAAAGTAAGCTTCGAATATTTCCCATGCTATGTACTCATTCAACACAATACTTAAACGAGGTAAAATAACGTTTTTATATGAAACCATTATAATAATGTGTGCAAAAAATATGAAATCGTTCTACAGTTCGGCAATTTTAGGATAGTATCAAAGAAAATTTATTATTTGGGGGTTATATTGAAATCTTTTATATATGAAAATCCCTGGTTTCCTTACAAAGGCATTTCTTTTTCTATTTAAGATATTGAACTGGCAAAAGTAATATTATATTCCGTATTCCATTCAGTACCTTAACATTTTAGGATTCGGATAGGGAATGTTCCTTTTGTCAGTGCCATTAATGGATGATAGTTTTTGGTAAATTAAATTTATTATTGTAATATATTTCTTTTTATATACATCTCAAAATTATCTATAAATCAAAATAAAATACGTGTGTACTATTTATACAAAGACCCTTACCCACCAATGACACCTTAAGCCACACGTCTCGTTGATCTAAGTATTAAGTATGTAAGTTATAGGTAAAAATAATTATAAATACACAAAAAATAAAAAAAAAAGAAATAATATGTATGATACTGAGCCTCGTCTGTGTGAAATAATTTAAACACTAGCACAACACTGATTTTTCCGCTTCTAGCGTTATTTCACTCCTTCGAAGCTCATATGAAATTAAAATTAAGGCTTTCCTGGAAAACTGCATAGACATTACAAGAATACGGAATTTGAATTTAAACAATTAACTTTAGTGTGAAATGACATGGAACATGATGATGAGCCGTCATATTACTTTTAAGTTTTGAAACCTTCAGAATCGCTGCACGATGGCAGAAATGAAATGAATCACATGCAGATAAATAATTTATTCTTGCAACTGTACTAAGCTCGTTGATAGGATTTAGATAATAAATAAAATTAATTATAAAAATAATGTTTTCTTTATCATCAGAATCATACATATCCCTGCTGCATAGTATAGCAGCCACTAATCCAATTTGCTATGCCATATTTATAAAGTACTCCTATATTAATACTCCTCGATTTTGGTGCATAATACAGCTTTAGAAAACAACGTATCTAATTTCGTGACATTTTCAGCTTCATATTATATTGTTCTATATCGGAATGCAATTCGTTTTTTAATTTATTTTACATATGAACCATTATGCTACATAATGAAGTTGCAAATGTGGCGAAATTAACCTCCCAGGTGTTTGCTATATGTCAAAATACGAAAAAAAAAAACACATTTACTAAACTATCTTTTGTATGAAACTTAATAATAAAATAAACAAAGTTGGATGATATCATTTTATTAAAATAGTAGATAAATATCTTATTATTGTTCCAACATTACATAATAACTACATAATGTATATGCAAAGTTAAAACAGTGCTGAAACAATCTTTGGTGCTGATACAATTCAAATTAAAGGCAAAATAGCACAAGGTGGTTGGGTACTGCCTGGCTACCTTTCTCAAGATGAAATCAGTCGCCAAGCACCCTAAACGTGAGTACCGTTCCCATTATGAGTTTGTGCTTAGTCATAGGATAAAAAATAGACTTCTAACGTACATAAGATAAGGCACGTAATGAAAATTGGGTTTAGGCACAGAATACATAATAGTTTGTTTTGGTACGAAAGACAAACACGCCCACAAACGACTATATCGCCTAGCTCTATCTTTTTCAGATGTGAACCTCTCAACTGATCGGGAGCGGGCTACGGTACAAGGTGTGCGTCTTTAGGTATATTTTCGTTCGAGGACTGGCGATTTACAAAGATCCAAAAAACCATTCCAGTAAAAATAAATATTTTACTAAGAAAATGAGTAGGAGTAATTATAATATTTTATGCTATTTATATTACATACACGCGCTAGCAAAACGCACCAGATTAGATTGGAATGCAAAACTATTAATCCGTGAGGTTCATCTGCTGGTTAAGAGTTAACTGGCGATAGTGAATTCGCCTTAAAGTGTGACTAACATAATAAACTTAAAATTCTATTGCCTCAGACTTAATACATTTATATTATTATGATAAACTTATTTGTATTGTTTCAATAGCATTATATTCTAATTTGAATGACAAAAGGATTCCTTGGTCGCTATAATTTAAAACTACGATTGTTGAGTGCAGCCATTATTCAAAGTAAATATGGAATTCTAACAAGAAAAGTCCAATCTGTTTACTCTTATTATCATGCAAATTAAAATTCCATTGCTTTCAATGTCTTGCGAATGTAAAAAAGCTATTTCAAGGTACATATGGAAGGAATGAAATGATTATCTAATCTATCTATCTTACATTCTAGCCTCTTACCTACCATGTCTTACAACCATTATTATTATAAAATACAAACGTTGACTTATTTTTTATATAATTAAACTACCCCTGTCACTCCATAAATAAATGAAGTAAATTGGTTAATTAATTATGTAATTAATTAAAATAAACTTCTATTATACTATAAACAATAGTGCCGATTCTGTTGGTTACAAATTAAACTAATATTAATCACGTCACCTCTCTTTCATATAAACCTTATTGAAAAAAAAAAGAGAACATTTTTAATGCTATCAGATTAGTCCATGCCATAGTAATTTACGGGAAAATGGTTGTGTAACAATATAGATCGCGCTTAAATTCACGTTGAAATAAGTAACCTGACAGGACTCAAATATATTTCATTTCTATCTTATATTTTTGTTAGAAAGAGATAAAGTGGGATTATATTTGTTTAGTTTGTAATCAACAGAATCGGGGCCATTCATTATTGGAATTCAAATGCAGTAAACAAGAGACAAGTTCTTCAAATAAACAGTTCTTATAGAAAACCAAAATTGCTATTTAAATTAAATAGTTTGTGCAGACTATTCAATACTAGGTATAAATGCTAACATAAAATACACAAAATAACTATAACTAGGTAAAAAAAAATATCAGTGGAAGGCACAAGTATTAAATTATTATGGGTATACATAAATCACGTGACTATTGTTTGTAAAATATAAAAATGAACCATACGATATTGCATTAAGGTTCATCCGAATCTACATATTCTTAACATAATAGAAAATGTACACTTTATTTTTTAAACCAAAAAATATAACAGAAGAAAGAATAATACATACAAATATAGTGACAACAACATAGGCGGCCTTATCGCTAAAGCAATCGAAATAGAGCTTACAACAAGCGATTAATCTAGCGAACTTTAATCATTAAACAAATGACCTTTATTGCAAATATATAAGGCTCATTTTCGTATCACTCTAGCTACTATCACAGGATATGCTATATTTTGTAAAATGTAGTTTAGGTCCGACGTCGTTAAGTGTTATGAGGAGCGGTCAACAAGAGTGTTAATAGGTTGCGGAGGATAGGGGTTAAAATTCACGTGATTTATAAATGCCCCTTTAGTAGCTATTTAAAACTAGGGTATTTCGCAGGCAACCTTCGAGGATACCCCTTAAAGACAAGAATTAGGAAAGAGTTGTTACACTATCAAAGAATGACAAAAGATTAAATAAGACCCTATCTAAGAATATCATTAATTTTGTACATAAATTATTATGCTTGCTTATTTATTTTTGTCATGTAAATCAACTTAAATTCGAGGTCAATGCAAGTCGCCAATTTTTAAATAAACAATGTTAACATTTTTAAACAGCACAATTTTATACAATACTGAAAATGAAATAAGTACATGTTATTTAGGAAAATATAGAAAATATCATACATGTTATTTAAAATATATTAAAATAATAATTAGATATACGAGTATGTATATAATAATTTAAATAGATGGCGCTATTTAAGAGTATTCTCCAAAAGTTCTAAAGTTAACATAGTTTGTGTGCTTAACAACTAAATACTAATCTTGGAAGATAATTGTATTGGGAATGCATATTTGAAATAATAATTATGTTTTATTGCAAAAAGGCAAATAAAAAAAAATGCAAATCGTATACACCATTTGGAATACGTAACTAACTAACTAAACTAAACGGTAAAGCATAAATATGCTTGAACGTTAGCGCTACAGCGCTTAAAATAACTAATACTAACATTTTTTTTTAGTTTCGACTATACTTTCATGCCAGTGTCAAGTTGTAGTAGTTGCTTCATCAGTTCGTATGTGGAGAATGACGTCGCTACCATTGGTATGGCCCTAATGTAGTTGATGCTCATTCCTCGATACAGACCCTTCACTATACCATTCTCGCGGTATATGAGGGTCAGCGTCTTGACCATTCCCATACTGTTGAAATTAAAAAAAAATGTAGCGCGAAATATATAATTATTATCACATAAAAATATTGATAAAAACAAAACTTTTTAGTCAAATTCTTTATGGTTAGTTGCATACATAGATAATTTATAAAAAATAGATTACTTAGAAGATAAATCACTCAAGGAATCGCTCATACAAGTCAGTGGAACGCTACAATTTTGCAAAAAGATTTTATTCTCAATTACAATGTAATAGTTTTAATTATTGTAATGGCAAGAATAAGTAATTTGACGCAGTGTCATGCGTATGCGTTCCTTGGACTTGTTCCTTCGATTCCTATCTATATATATTTAGTAATTTGAAATTTTAATAAATAATAAAATATTATAAAATAAATAAGATAATAATAACCAACCTCCTGTAAATGTTGCCAACACCAAGAAACATGCAATCAGAAATAATTTTACAATAATTAGTCACTGGTGCAGAGAGAGACATGCTTTATATTCAAATTATTTTACTATACGAAGAAGGTATATCAGAATACTTATTTTTACGTATTGGTGCCGATTCTTTTATTTGAAAAAGAATTTTAAAAACATTACATCTCATTCTTACAAACATTATTGGAAAAGGAGTTTAAAACTGTCAAATTCTATGCCAATGTCATTTACAGAGAAATAGTGTGGCAGGACTTAATTTTTTTATAGAAAGTGACACAGTCAGTTTAGTTTGTAAACAATAGATAGAATCGGGGTCATTGTCAACACCAACTTATATTAAAAAAAAAAACTCTGAAATTAGATTTATAATTAAAAACAAAATAGTTGTACAACTTATAGCTCTCGCTCCGCAGTCACTCGCGTTCCAAACGAAATTAACGCGTTTCGGTGTAGTAAAAAGTACCGATTCTCTTTTGTAATCCCTAAATTTTTTTTAACTATTTGTGTCCTGCGGTTTTATCCGCGTTGTCATCTTTACATAGTATAAAATGAAGTCGCTTCCGCTGTCTGTTCGCGACACTCAACGGATTTTAATGGCATTTTTCAGCAATAGATAGAGTGATTCAAAATGAAGGTTTTTGTATTACGTAGGGAAAGACGTGATTGCGTAACAAACATAAGTTTTTAACATTAGTAGAATAATTATATGATAATTTGTAGTCATTACATTAAATTAATTTGGTAATGACGACTAATGAAACGAGGTACTTCTTTTAATCGTTTTAATTACATCTACTAAGCTATTGGGTTTTTTAATAGTCAGTATACTGCAGTGAAATTAAATTATTATGAGTAAAGTATAGTAGTTAACATTATAATTTGCATGCAAAGATATGTGAAATGTTACAATGAAAGTGTTAATTATATATAGAGATTTATCCACATTTTTATAGCTTCTTGTTACGCTTTTCTTTTATGATTCAAGAAAATCCGCTCAGCCGTTTTGAAATTATGACCAATTTTCTAGTGACTGGGGTTTCTTTAAATTTAGTTATTATGGCGTGAAGTCACTTTTGTGCATTGTTCACCCCCCCCCCTCTCACAAAGAGAATGATAGTTACGTCCGTGAACTAAATGTTCACACAGACCTCGTATAGAGAACTCACCCGAATTTCTCAGTGTGTGGATCCATGCAGGCGAGCTGCATGCGCCGGCGCGTCACGTCCAGCGGGTACGAGACGGACTGCGCGACCGCGCCCGCCAGCCCGCCGCACAGTAGCTTACCCGGCACTGTCAGCACTAGCCCACCTACCAACAAAACACATTAATAAGCTGAAGAGTTTGTTTGTTTGAACGCATTATTCTCCGGAGTTACTGGTCTTATACGAAAAATTCTTTCACTAATAGAAAGCGACATTATCCCCGAAGGTTATAGGCTACTTTTTATCCCAGGAACGCGAGTGAAGCCGCGGGGAACAGCTAGTTATCCTACTAATATTATAAATGGGAAAGTTTGTGAGTATGGATGAATGTTTGTTACTCCTTCACATTAAAACTAATGAACGGATTTGGATGAAACTTGGCACATAGATAGTTCATACCCTGGAATAACATATAGGCTACTTTTTATCCCAGGAAAACATGAAGATACCTCGGGAACATGGGTGAAACCGCGGGGCGGATGCTAGTATTATATAATACTGACCAGTATTCCTCTCGCATTTCCTACAGAGCGTGGTGGGCACATACTTCATGCAGACGTACTTGAGGGACTCGAAGCAGTAGAAGCTAAACCCGGCGTAGGGCACCATCCCCATCATGGTGGGCACAAAGCCGCGGTACAACGCACGGATACCGCCCTCCTGGAATATACATTTCTTTTTGTTAGTATGTTTCGGTCGAAACTGCAATGGCAAGCAATATTAATCCACTTGCCGGTGTTCAATTGATCTGAAATTTGGTACACATATGTTGCTATTAGTTTAAAAAACCGCAATGTCCTCAAAGAAGTTGAAGGTTATGTTTGCCTTCACCGAAAGCACTTTTTTGTCTCCAAACACCTACCGGTGTGTTCCGGCAATTGCACTTGAGAGCCAGTTGCCTTCTCGGTATTGTAACAGGTCGACAAAAAATTGGCAATACCTCTGGTATTCGAAATGGCGATAGGCGACGGTAACCACTTACCATCAGGTAGACCGCCTGCCTGCTTGTCAACCTTCTGACATAAAAAAAAAAGCTGAAGCTCATTGTAGTATTAGAAACCACGACCTTCGTCACAGCCGATGTCACTGCCACTGAGCTATCATCGCGGTAAATAGAGTTGGTTGTTTGTATTAATGCCTACCAGTGGCGAGGGGTGAAATTATGGCGAGGGTAAGCCGTTCAAAAAACACCGATAATTTTATACTTAATTACAGTGTATTTTATATAAAAATGGCTTTGAAATGATGAATCTGTGGGACTGGGATTACTAAAAGGCAAGCCGATGGGAATCGGCTTGTATGGACCCTTCGCCACTGATGCCTACCAACCCTTAAAGCGTTGCTGGTGAATCAAAAATAGCCCCTTTGAGATTAATTTATATTATAGTGATAACTTTACCGTGCGGAACATAGTGGTGGCGGTGTGCGCGATGCCCGTGTACTTGTGCTCGCCCGTCACTTGGAAGGCGAGCCGCGCTCGGATCGTATCCAGTGGGTACGTGAGGGTCACCGCGGTAACCCCCGCCGCCGCGCCGGCTACGAACTTGTCGCCGTGTTGGACCACCGGAACGTGGACGCGACTTAGGTACTGAAAACATATATTTAACTTGTTACTATCATAGTCAAGTAACTACTCTCGCAGGTTTGCTTTTCAAGGAACCTGGCGTAATACAGACCTTGGTCACAAGCCTTTTGTTCAGAATGCTCACACATATTTATATTATTCTACTACACGCATTGATGGTAGGTTGGCCAAGAAAGTGGTGTGCCACCCTAAGGTTGAATGTCGCTTGTAGATTCATAGGTGATAATGGTGCCAATTCTGTTGTTTACGAACTAAATAAATTTAATCTCACTATATCTCTTTCTAATAGTAAATATAAGAAAGGTATGCAAGATATTTTAGTCCTGTCAGTTTGGTCCGATCACATATTTCAACGTGAATTTAAGCGCGATCTTTATTGGTCACGACTATTTACCCGTACATTTCGACGGCATAGACTAAACTGACAGCATTAAAAATGTTCTATCTTTTTTCAATTAGATTAACATGAAAGAGAGGTGACTTGACCTCTCAATTTAGTTAAGTTCGTAAACAATAGAATTGGCACCAATGATTAGTTTCATTTGCAGATCAATTTGACAACTTCTATGGACTTGTTCTTAGTTTGAAAATAGTTATGTACTTATCCGAATTGTAGGTGCGTCATGAATACGAAATTAAAAATTTGTTAAAATATCCATATATTGATATATAATTAGAATAGAGACACTACGCTACGCCACTGCGTGTTCGTATAGTTTAGAAATAATTAAATGTATACACATTTATACAACGAGCGCACGACACGCAAATGTTTACAGTAAATTGTTTTTACTAATGTTTTGTTAGAGATTTGCATTATTATTTATTAGTAGTGATTACCCATAAGTACCTACCTACAGATGGATATCGAATTATATAAGCAAATGATTCGAGACGCAGGACAATGGGTCCCCATTTCACTTTCACTAGCTGTCACCTTCCACCCAGTTCCAATTTTATTTTGGTAACTAGCTTCCGCCCCGCAGTTTCACCCGCGTTCCCGAGGTATCTCATGATTTCCCGGGATAAAAAGTAACCTTTATGTTATTCGAGGGTATGATCTATCTATGTGCCAAGTTTGAATCAAATCCGTACAGTAGTTTTTACGTGAAAGAGTAACAAACATTCACGTACCATACGTTAACGTAAGCTTCCTTCTCTCTGAAACCCAAAAACAGGGGGCTTACTCCCGAAATTGATTCGATTTTGATTCGTACTCGTTTCTGATTTGAATTCGATCCCGGATCCTTACTCCCGAACCAATTCGAATCGTAAACCGAGATCGACTTACGTTCGAGTATTAACAACGTCGTTAAGTGAATCCGGCTGATTATGTCATCATCAAATGCTATTTGTCTTTAGTTAAATTATTTTATACGGTTGAATATTATTGATTTTCTACCATTTTTCTACATAAAAAAATGCTATTGTTTTTATTACACATATCAAGTTGAAATTAAAGATAATCGTTGACCATAAACAACTAAGTGCGAAAAGCGCGGGAACTTTAAGTGTGTCTGCTACTACAAGTTCGAAGTTTTGATATTTTGGTTAAACGTGTGTAAGTACAAGTACATACCTACTTATATAATATTTCAGAGTGTATATAAATAATTACCTATGTCTCATCCTCGTCCATCATACGCCACCAGCTAGCCCAGCGACAGCTCCCACCAGTAATTAAAATGATCAATTCTAATAAGTTTTATAAAGGCTGTTTCTATTTGGTTTATTAAGTTTCACCCACGTTCCCGAGATAAAAAGTAGCCTATAACCTTTGGGGATAATGTAGCTTCCTATTACTGAAATATTTTTTTCAAATCGGACCAGTAACTCCGGAGATTAGCACGTTCAAACAAACAAACTCTTCTGCTTTATTATTAGCATATATAGACATCTATCTATCGATAGATAATTATATCTATATATCGTTGGGTGTCTATCTATTTTACTTACTTAATCTTTTAGATAGATACCAGATAAAATAGAAAAAAAATTAAATCATTAAAAATCAAATTCATTTATAATCATTTGTCAAATTGAATACAAATTTTAAATACGAAACAATGACTAAACAACAATTTTACAAGAAGTTATTCAAGTCAAACAATAATACTGTAGATGTTTTGTAACGTAATAAACAACTACATCTAGCTTTCAAAAGTCCTATTGTTCACTCCACTATGTTCCTGGCGGAGCAATGTCTCTGCATAGGATACTCCTCGGAAGATCCAGCTTCAGCATTGACAACATCTATACTTGTGATATTCATGTCGCTGTCACAAATCTGAAAATAATAGTAAATGATTATAATTAGATAGTTCATGTATTTATAGACACATACATGGAAATGTTATAGGAATGTATAAAACTTACAATTTGTACATTCCGGGAATCATAATGTTTTCTATTATAATATCTTTCTTCATGCTCAATAGGCCTAATGATAACTATGTGTGTTCCCTCAATGCAACCTAATACACTTGGAATGTGAAACTTTTCATAAAATCTGTAAAAATAACAATATTATACTTACTAAATATTAGTATGCTGAAGCATATGTTACATATAAAAATTATGTGTTATACTTACTTCCTTTTAATAACATTTCTTTCTTCAGCAGATTGGGGAAACTTTATATATTTTGTTAATATATATGTCTCTATGGTTTAAAGCTTTGGTGACCTCTCTTAAAGCTTTTGATACAGACTGTTGAGACATTACCATGCCATTGCTTCTACCTACTATTCTTTGATCTGAAAGGCAATTTTATTGTTATTATATTTATGTACTTTTTAATGTAATTTTTGTTTTTGTTTGTTTGTTATTGTAAATAAATATTATAATGTACTTTATAACTATATTTACATAACGAGATATGTAAATTTAACCTATTTATTTACAATTGTTTTGAAAAGCTAGTAACGAATACTCACCTTGCATTTAATAGAGATATCACTTCGTCTGGTCGGTGCCTTCATGTAAGGTGTTAAATCGCCTACCAGCACATCAAACAATTCTTTGAATAAACGATAATTTCCACGAAATTCTTCACAATCCATTTGCATAGGTCGTGAGTTATAGCGACTCATTCTTTGCATATTCCGTCTTGTACGTATGTCCATTCGGTTTGCTTCTTCAAGAACATTAAGAAACAACGCAATGCGAGCCATAATAGCTACGAATATTTGAATAAATCACAATAAACAATTCAGTCGAACCAAATAAAGCACATATTTTGTTATCGTGTAATTTGACGTTTAGTTTCGATCCTACGACTCGATACCGAACTGTCATCGAGAGTGCGGAGTACGGATTATTCGATCCTGACGAAAATTACGATCGAAACTAGTTCCAATTAGAGCCACCGCTCGATCGTGCGCTCGTATCGAATTCAAGAGTACGGTTAGACGTTTGATTCGAATCAAACTCGATTGATTCTGAACTCGAAGCTGTCGGGAGTAAGCCCGCAGTACCTACCATCGCCGCGTTTGTCTGTCTAAACTCGATAAACTCAAAAACTATCGAAAGGATTTTCCTGGGTTGAGTTATCTATTTTATTTTCTCAAACGCTTTAAAACAGCAAAACTGTACGTAACAGTAAGTTTTAATGTAATTAAGTATACCTATCAGTAGAATGCCCAGTTGCATAACTTGATATTTACAACTTGTGCACTTTATCCAAACTGCATTGACATTTCCAAAAAAAGCTACGTTTCCAAAAATAAATAAATACCATGAAGTCAAGGTTGTCTGATATTGGCCTGTCCTGACTACCTCGTAATATACCTATAGGTTGGATTTTGTCCGGACAAACTGACGAAAGCCGTAGAAGGTTCTCTTGTCTACGATACGGTAAAAGTGCGAGTCAAACTCGCGCACGAAGGGTTCCGTACCATTATCTATAAAAACGGCAAAAACATCACGTTTGTTGTATTATGGGAGCCCACTTAAATATTTATTATATTGTTTTTTTAATTTTTGTTATAACGGCAATAAAAATACATAACCTGTGAAAATTTCAACTGTATAACTATCACGGTTCATGAGATACAGCCTGGTGACAGGCGGACAGACAGACAGATAGCGGAGTCTTAGTAATAGGCTTTGGCCACGGAACCTTAAAAACCGTCTGAGGTCAACATTTTCAAGTCGTGAACTAGTTAAAACATCCATCTTACTAACAAAATTTATCAATGTAGGTTAGGTACTACGGCCTACTCAATGACAGTTACGATCCCAGCCTTGATTACATGTCACTATCTTATTATGATTTGGCATGATGAAAACAACTGATACAGGATGGTACAGTGCCACCAACTTATCTGTGAACTGGAGGGTGGCGCTGATGGACACTGAATTATGAGTTATCTGACAGTCAAATTTTTGTTGTTCCATTTTCTGCCACTTCACAGATAAGTTGGTCGTACTGTACATGAATATGGGGAGAAGCTCACAGACACGTATGACACCTTGCTATGTGTGCCACTTTCCGGTCGGCGGCCTCGCATAGTGACTGACCGACAGACGCGACCGATTGACATCATCCACACCGGTTTCTGAATGAAAGCGAAGAGAGTGACATTTTTGATCATGATTGAAATACCCAACCTTTTCATGCGTTTGCAGAATTTAAAGTTGTATGTCGCCAGTTTCCTTTCCTATTGATTAGAAACAAACACACTAAATCGTTCAAGCAGAAAGTGAACTTTAATAATTTGTTTCGTATTAGCAAAATAAGTTTTGGCATTATGACTCTGCAGCAGTTATGGTGTCTGCACGCTGGTGTGATTCATAGCAATGAATTTTCTAACGTTTCACAGCTGTAGAATGTGTCAGCCCAAGTCCCATAATGCACGATATTATATATTTAAAACTACTATATATAACAGTTAAATAGAGGCAAGGGGTAATAACAATTTCTTGGCACTGATATCATAGCAGCAAGATTCCAATCAAGGCGTCTTCTATAAAATTTGGTGTTGTTTTTAGTCTAAAAGTAAATTCAGACTACTGTACTTGCTTGTCGTTATACGGGCAACGCCGATTATTACGATTTTTTAACCTCCTTCAAAAAAAGGAGGTTGTATGTTTATTTTTATTTTATATGTTTGTTCACGCATAACTTGTTTGTATTATGACCTTATTTAATAATTCAGGTGGTCTCATACCACGAATAAATAATAAGTCATTTATTCGTAGGTCCCATATTATTGTTATTGACATTGAAGGAGAATTTACTCTTTTTTAAAAGTTAATTATTTTTTATATTTTATTCGGTAAACCAATGATCGGTTCTTCCAATCGAGATCTGAGGGCCTACTCCGAAAAACGATATACGATAGTCCGATCATCGTTGTCAAATTATTAACCAATAGAATTGCTCACAATTTACATCTCGTCGGTTTGCTGCAATTCTATTGGTTAATAATTTATTTTCGGAGTAGGCCCTCGTACGGATCCGATGAGCTCTGAATAAAATTGTGAGGAGACACAAAATACTTCGAATAACGCCGTTTACCGTATCATAGGTTTTAGTTCAATCTCAACCTCAATAACGTTAACACGACTTACCTTCCTTTTCTTTTTAAAATTAAAGCGCGACCGAGATTAGCAAGTTATTGATTTATCTCGATTCAATCGCTAAAATAAAATAGCAACATTCTCGTAATATCGTTTTTCTCGCAGTATTGTTTGTATTCAAATCTGTTATTGTTACCTAACAGAGATAAGATTATCTGTTATCAGTAAATAGAAATCAGATATTATTGCTGATCTGTCCAAGCTAATATATTTATGCTCGTGACTGTACTAACGTGTAATCTGACTCTGCACGAGAATATTGAATTCGATTCTCTTCTTGCAGTAAGATATACAATACATAGATAGATTGATTTACATTTCAGATTATAGTGACCATAGATCGCGACGAATCCTAGACGATAACAACGTCACGAAAATAATATTCGGAATATTTCTTACATAAATAGTCTCGCTCGTGTTAGCAGTAGATGTGCCCATATTTGGCACCTCTATACAAACTTTCATTAGCATAATAGGTATGATATCTTTCGCTGTGATTATGTATAATTATATCTATCAGCTTAAACCTTTGCCAATGAAAATAAGCTCAAAGTGCAATGTACCTAGAAAACAAAAAATGTGTGAAAGCTATTTTGGAATGTTTAGCACTTATGAGCCAGTTTACTTCTAGGCTTTATGTGCTTACCATCTTCAGCCATATTATCACATTCTTTGATGAGATTGTGGCTATAGACCGCATGGAAAGAATGGTACTACAGTTTAGTAGGATTAGTCGTGAAATATTACGGTAACGCTTCAGATTAAATCGTTCAACGGAAGAGTATGTAAAATACTTGCAGCTTCTTGCTGTGTGCAGGCAGTTGTAGGAATTAAGTCTGTTTGAGTTTGCTATTTATTATTTTCGTCGCTATTATGTGTATAATATTTATATTGTGTATAATATATACTTACAAGTATTGTCAGGACCTATCAGATGCTATCAGTAACTTAATAGCCAAGATCTCTGGCAAAAGCAACCTTCGAATCGGCGTGGTGTAGAATAATAAGTGCTCGTGAAGGCCAATTTTTTTAATATTCTTGTTATTTTTAAAACCTTTTATGGTTGGTATAAAGTTAGAGACAGCCTAAATGTAAATTATCTCTATAAAATCACTCACCTTTTTATAAATTTCGAAGCTCGTGAACTGTGTAGCTGCATATGGGAATATCCTGACCATTTGGGCACCATTTCCCTTGTACAATGCCAGTAGCGACTCCTTCTTGACTATGGCGGTTAGCCCTCCTAGTACTCCGTGATGTTTGTAGTGGACCGACTGAGCTTGAAGAAGGATCTTGATTCGATCTAGAGGTGCCACTGTCGTCTTTGCGCACATTCCCGCCACACCTGTTTTAAAAACGAAAGTGAATCTGGATGTCTGTATGTTTGTTGACCAACACGATTTCGAAGGGCATTTTCCAGGGTGATACTCCTGGTCTAACATCTATTGGCGACGAAACAATGGATACCTACACGTGATTTTTGGCGTGCCGATAGTTAAAGGCTTTTTATGATGATACTAGAATTGGTCCTAAGTTTTTACCAACATTTTCGATGTTTTTTGGGGATAAAATAGGCCAGCATCAATTTTGTTTTATCTGAATCTTATTATGTCAAAATTCAAATTTAATGTATCCACCTAACAAGTAATATAGTCAGACACAACTTTTATAAGCCTTCATAATAATTTGTTTTATTCTACAGGCTTGTGCTTAAAATGACAAAAATACATACAATGTGATTGTATTGGAGGATTGCTTTTTTTAATGAACAATCAATTATAACTCAATTTTAGATCATACTGCATGGCAATAGGGCCAAAGTGGACTCTAAATAAATGAAATAAGTGTGACTTATTTCATTTATTTAGTGTGCAATCAAAGTAAGAGTAAGTATTAGATTTAAACAATAAAGGGGTATATATGTGCCATAATAGCAGCATGAGTATTCAGATAATGATAATCTTAAATCTTCATTGCAACAGCACATTATTGCATCTATTAAAACATCTAATTAATCACATTAATGTTTTATTATCAGCACATTAGAACACCATTAATAATTAAACAACATTAAATATCTTAATTGTTTTTGTATGTTATAATAATTGTCTATGCATTTAATACTTATATATTTTAGTATGCAATTTCGATATGTGGTTTTGGATATTATTACTTTGAGGTGTAATTTAAAACAATTACACTAGGTAGGTAATTAATAATAAAAATGTGGTTAAGGCAGTATTTCTTCAGCCTTTTCATGTTACCGCTATGAAGTCAATAAGTTACTTATATAAAAAACCATGCAACAATATATAAACTAAACTAACATAAAACAATAGGTTAATTTTTAATAACATTTGAAACAACTTTGTTAATTATTTCATAGTGAGGTTACAAGTTATTTACTTTTCCAGTACCTACTTGATTACAGGGTTAGAAAAAATCTTTATCAGTTATATTTAATTGATATTTTCAATATTTTTTAATATTTCATATTTAGGTTGGTTTTTCAATGAGAAGGGAACTTAATGGTATTTTTATTTATTTATTCAAACTGATAAATTAATTTAGATTTATTTACTACGGATTCCTAGGCAGAATTATTGTTTCAACTATGTATTCATATTGTTAATATTTTATGATTTTCAAGAGTAGAATATTTTTAATTTTAAGTATACAAACACCAGAAGAATTATGGCCAATTTTGAATTAATTATTTTAATAACATGACTATAAGCTATATTTACAACAAATAAACAAACTACATTTAAAAATATATATTAATAATACAGTTATACTGGTTTTGATTTAGCTCAATAATTTGAAGAATAAATAAAAGAAAACCCAATTTATTTATAGTTTAAAATATTTTAGTTATGTTTAATAGGGTTATGGTTTTTATAAATGTTTTGGACACATATTTTGTAACTCCCCACATTTTTAATTAAATAATCCTCTTAGAGGTTATTGCCCCCAGTTTATGAGACAATAGGTTTTGCCGTTTCTGAATTTAAATTGGTATTACATTTGGTACTGGGATAGACTTCATTCTGGATTTATACACAGCATATTGGAATATGGGTGAAACTGGAATATGGGTGAAACAGTGCTGCATTTTAAAATCTCTATGAAATTAATTTATAATTACCAATATTTTTACATGAACCAAAATTAAATAAAATGATTTTATTTCAAGACTCTTTCTCACCTCACCTCACTCATTGTTTGCAAAATAATTCTAAATGAATTTAGAATGTATTGTATCTTTCTTAAAATTAGATTTTACAAGTTACAGAAAAGATGAATAATATCATAGTTCACAAATAGTTTTGTAGCAGAATAAAAGTATATTTACAATAAAAATAATTTTGTAGAAATAAGTAAATAATTTAATACATACCGCCAGCTAATAAATTCTTCATAATAAAATCAAGATTATTCTTTTGCTCCATTGTCAGTGCCATTTTCTGATTAATTCTAATTAATATAAAATTATTTATAAGAAGCACTCGACTCAATGGCCCTATATATGCACCTATGTAAATATTCAATAGAAAATCACTGCAATGCATCCATGGTAGGTAAACTTTCGAAAATGTCCAATTAATATATTCACGGCATATGCGAACAGAGCACAATTCTTGACGATTCTTTAGGCAGTAGCTGCACGCGATATTAGTATACTTTCACCTTAGATTTTTAGTACGAGCTGCTCCACTTTACACGGCTGCTCAGAGGTGTGGTACCGAGTGGAGTCCTACGACAACTGTTGAACTGACTGACGCTGACGTCGCAACCAAAGCAAAGTTACGCTTCGATAATTTGTTTCGAATAGCTGTACATCAACCAATTCGGCCGTTTTACAAGATTATTTTCATAGTGCTAGTCCAATGAGTATCAAAGAGACTGCAGTAGTATTTTTTCAGTGAAGTCTTGTTAACTTTCATTCAGTGCATGTATTCTAAACCATTTATACTTTCATTCAGTATTTTTTATGGAAGTCCATTCATCTTTGTTCATTTTCCTTCCAGCATTTTTGTAAATTTTCATTGAATGATGACAGACATGACAGTAGATGACAGCACAGATTGTTGTTTTTTTTTTAAAAAGGCAAAGGTACAGAGCCATACAGCTTTGTCTTATTTGATTATCTTCAGGGTTTTAGTACAATGGTAGCAGTTCTACTAAAACTTTTCATGGACTTCTTGAGACAGCTTGAAAAGCCACTATACACGTAATCATTTCATTTCACTTCACTAGTGCACTTATATTGATCTTTATTGGACATAATACCACCGATAATATTCAATAAAACTCAAAAAATATACTATTTTATGAAAATAAAATGAAAACGCAACGTCACTTCGCAAGTTCCCGCCATAAAGTCCTAATAGCACGCACGCACAGATTGATGACAGCTAGCTGGCTGTCAATGGCAGTCTTCTTGACGTCAATGAAAGTCGAACTGTCATCTATTGATCGCAGAGTTGCCCCTTGAACAAATTGAACTGAACCATGCATGTAAAAAGAAACCCCCTTATAGCCGACTTGAAAACAAGGAAGGTTCTGTATTTCTCATAAATAATTATTCGTGTGTGAGATTTTTCCAGAAACTAAACGTTGATTTTATTTAATCAAACGATGATTGATTCTTGGTAATTTTAAAATATATGAAGAATAAATACCGCCTGCCATGGTGAAATTATAGAAAAAATAATACTATTGTACAATACCTAGGTACCTATATTTTTTTTAAAACCGTGAACATTCAATGTTCTAAAGAAAAGTGACATCTATTATATAAAACTCCATAAACAGCTCTACAATGACAAGGTAGATGGCGTTGATAGCAATTAAAATTGGCGGTAAATTTTTAATGTGAAGTAATGACTGGGGTCCAATGTATTTTCTGCGTTTGGTGGTTTGGGGTTGAATGGTTGAAATTCTAGGGCCCTGGGGACCGGAGGCTCGACGATTGTTCAAAGATCCATTCGTCTTATTGAAGCCTCTCGTGAAATGAGGGTATGTGCCACATACTTTGCTCAAAGAACTGCCAATGCCATCCAACGTGGCAAGTCTGCCAGTCTTCTTGGCACTCTTCCACGGGGCAGCGATTTGGCACAAATTTTCTGTTTATTTAGGTTATACGAGTAGGTAAATAATGAATTATTTTTTATGAAATATTGAATATATTTTTTTATTAGGTTTTCATGAATAAAAACCGTAGATAGAATATAACATCCACCCCTACAGCTATAGCTATTATAATAAATTAAAATAGTACTTACTAACGTACCCTTTTCAAACAATATATACGACTCCTTCTAAGCTACGCCTACTACGTACTTCTACATTGATCCTGTTGAAGGTCACCTTGAAAAAGTGCGAAAGAAAGCTCAAATGGGGCGCATGTGACGGTGTTTCGTTGAAAGCTTTTTGGTACATGACGGAGATCGCGTCGTATCGTACGTAACCCGTGATAATATAAAAAGTAAATAAAGCCGGCGGCTGCCCGCGGCATCAGTCATTCAAAGGATTTCACCATGCTGCATGCGTGTTGCTTTTGCGTGGTAGTAGCTTAATTTTTATCGTCCGTGATAGTTGTTTTTGATATCGTGCAGTAGCCGGTCAGCTTATATTTTGTTTAAAAACAAGTTTACGTGTTTTTTTATACTTTTGTAAATATGGACGTACCGGCGAAAGGAAACGTTTTGGGACGTAAGTTAATTTATGATGTTATTATTATTTTTTATATGATAGATAGAATAATATTATAAAATACAGGAGCTGATATAAACTTATATTTTATTATTTAATTGTTATATTACGTTTTGTTTACATAAATAGAATTGGACTTAAATTTTAGATTGTTAATATTATAAAGGAAATCTTTCTAAATATTAAAATTCGGTAAATCTCGCTTATCAAACAACAAATTATTCTAAACTATTTTATGTAGGTTCATTCACCTAATGTATAAGTAGTCCTGTGTATTTATTCATGGTGCCCTGAAATCTGAATATACTTGAAAGGTCATCGAGGGACAGGACGATATCACCTTGCTGAAGGTTATTGTCCTACCTAACCTAAATAAGTTTTTTTAGATACATTACATTACTTATTTATAGAAATGATGTATAAATGTAGATAGGAACTTTATGTAGGTACAATTTTGTTTTTAAATATTTTATTCTTTCAATAAAAGTTTGCAGCAGTAGCAAATATTTATTAACGTAGGTAATGTGCTAGAGGAAAACCAAACGAAAAATGAACTAGGTACTTATTCGAATATTTTAGGTATATAGATCGCGACAAAAAAATAATTTCGGGCTTCTTATAATTTGCCTAATCAATCAAAATCTTATATTATATCTCATAAGCTGAAGAGTTTGTTTGTTTGAACGCGCTAATCTCTGGTAACTATTACTGGTCCGATTCGAAAAATTCTTTCACTAATAGGAAGCTTCATTATCCACGAAGGTTATAGGCTACTTTCTATCCTGGGATCGCGAGTAACGCCGCGGGGAATAGCTAGTTCTAATAATAAGATATACCTAAGAGAATGTACCTAATTTTAAACCATTTCCATTCTTTTCATCATTTTGTTTGGTCAGGCTTCATGAATAGTATTCTCCCCACAGAAGCTTCGCGTAGCCTTTTAGACCTTCGCGGTATACCTACATTTTGGAGAATGTATAGCTTTCGTCACGCCGTTCCTGAGGAATTTTATGTATTTCTCGGGATACAATTTGGTCCTTCGATATAAAAGACATAAACCGTGTAAGTGACATCTTGACGAAAACTGATGTGAACTGATCTGAAGCATCGATGCATACGATACGATATGTACCTACCTATGATAGATACGCGACAAGATCTCACTGTGTGCCCTTGATATTTTTAAATAAGTCTCATGTAACCATGGTGCAACATGGTGTAACTTAGGTAGGTATCATAATGTAACTCTCAATATGACGAGTGTCCACTACGGGGGGTCTCACTGAAATCACGCTGAAATTTGGCATGCAGATAGCTATTATGACGTAGACATAGGAAAGGATTTTTGAAGTTCACCTCCTAAGGGAGTAAAACAGGTGATCGCAGGTGAAACCGTGAGGCGGAAAGTTAGTCTAATTATAAAATAGATAGTGAACATTACATTTATAGTATCGTTACTTAGGTATTGGGTTCAGATTCTAGGTAATTGGCTAAAATTAACTTATTTTACCGTGTAGGTCAACGATCTAAGTAAACCAAGGTAGGTACCAAAACAATGAAAATATACACCTAGTCAGTCACCTACCTACAATTATATTCGTCATTGCAGATTAACTAAGTACTGACGTCATTAACACATGATTCAATAGCAATAATATTTCAAATTATCTCTATAGAGTTAGCAAACAATTGAAAATATTACATAAAATACCTAAATGGTATATACAATATTTGTTATACCACTGAGTAATTTAAAGGAAATTACTCCAAACAAAATAAAACTTTGTGATGTCATCTGCGGGTGCGAATACCACGAACGAGAGGTGCACGTGACGCGCTGCGCGTGCGCATATCTCCATAGGTAGGTAGCCTACCTACTAAACCATTGTGGACGAAATTTTCAATGTCATTACCTACCCAAATTAAGCTTATTGATGTTGCGATTGTGCATATCCAAGCGAAGGGTCAAGGTCTGGAGTACTCTGGAGACATTTTATTTTATTTGTGCTTGTGCGCGCTGTCGAGTCTAATTGACGTTAGTTAACGCTTACTACCGCGTTCAGAGCTGCAAACTCTCCTTCTTTTCCAGAAGATTCCATGATTAATACTTTTTAAACTCTCGCGAACACAATTCATGTTATAGTAATGTAACGGGTCTATTCGCGCATAGAATATTATCAAAATATAATTTTGACTAACCTCGACGTTTCGATCAAGTTGCATTGATCGTGGTCACGAGTGGACTAAACCCTTTACATTACTATAAACATGAAAATTCCATGATTTTTGGATGTTTTTTTGTTCAATTCCATGAAAATCTCCTGGATTATTCATAGGCTTTTGGAGCGAATTATATAAACATATTAATAAAATATGTAGGACTAAAGTATCGACAGACAATGCAATTCAAGGCATGAATTTATTACCTTACTAACTAGGTACTTGATTGCACTCCATATTCAAATAGTGCTTCATTGCTCATGGAAAAATTTTTGAAATTGTAAAATTTGTAACGATTTAAAGATTGAAACTGATTGCAACATAGTTACATGATTGCCCCGCAGTGGTACTTTATATACCTGTCTAGCCGGTCGGTAGTCCCGACTGTGTGTGCTTACCACCTTCAGTCGCATCATCTTACGTCATGGTGAAACAATGGTTGTCTAACAACAATCTATAGGAGTGTCGTCTATCGATATCCAATGTAAATATTGGTGTTGCTGGACAAACTTGTGTCGCAGACATTGAACATGATAGCTTGAGGAGTAAACTAATCGCACTTAGCTTTGATGTATGGATGTATGAACAACTTTAGCACTCACTTACTCAATTAATTTGCTATTGAAGTATGTAGGTACCTACTGTATTGACCAATATCTTCTGTGTACTTGTGAAAGTGCAGAAATTATATATTTATTTAGTACAGTTAAACTTGCTATACTCTTACCAGGGTAGGAGTAGGTAGGAGATGATGTGAGCGAAGTGTTAGCGAAAACAGTACACAAAGCCTAGATAAGAACTGACTCTTAAGTGCAGATCCACAACGTAATGTAACGTGCAACTTGAGGGTGGAACCCAGATTACCCAGACAAGAACTACAATGTAAACTACCACGGTACGAGTACCTACTCTGTGTTCCTCAAGATGTTTTCCTTCACCGAAAGCCAAATTTTCAAGGATTCGACCCCACGACCCTATGGCATTCGTTTCTATACCACTGAGCTGTCATCGCCTTTCTTACTCTTTCCTTCCATTTTACACTCGGAAATAAAATGTATTTATTGTAATGTAATATCTTATCTATCAACTGAGTAAAACCCTCAAAGAATGCATTTATTGAAATGAGATCGACGCGACGTATGGCATAATAATTTATATTATTATTTTCCTTATTGTTGAGGAAGAAGTCTTGAAAAGCTAAATGATTTATATAATTGTTTAAACCTGTTTTATAATTGTCGTGTCATCACATACATTATACATACTATCGACCTAATTATTTTTTAAGGGGGAAATGGTATGAGGTGGTATGAGTTTAATTGAATTTTCCTCTGTCTAGGGAACATAACTATTATTACGATTAGCTGGGAGGTGGGTATTCTTTCGACACGGTAATACCTCAACTATAGCGTAAAATAGAAAAAGAAATACAGCAAAGTTGCGGATAGATCTTCTTTACATCAGCAAATTAAACAATAATATTAAAGAAAAAATATTTGCTGTTCGTGTAGTAGCATATTCTGTACCTACTGACGTAAGTTATTGTGATTTATCGTTTCCATCACGAACCATAGTTACTTTACCTTAGGGAATTTATGTTCTACATAAGTTACATACATACATTACCTACATTCCAATTCAGTTCTAGAATTGAAATGTCTCTAACAAACTGCATAGTAATAAATAGCTATAACTGTAGGATTAGTCGTCTGTAGGTAGTGAGTTCATTGACTAGTCTAGCCAGAGCACAGGCCAGAGTCTAGACAAGACGATAAAGCACTATAAATGCTACATTGATTTGTAAAAAAAAATATTAAGTAAAAGAAATGATCTAAGATGTAAGGAAAAGGTTTGTAAAATGAATCGTCGCGGCGGCGTTCCACTCAGTCTGGTCTAGTATACCTGTCTACCTACCATAGAGCTATAGTCCAAACTTACCAGTTTAAAAGCCCTTGCAGCGCTCTCAGAACATGCTCTTCACAAGGGTTTATAAGCCACTGTTCCCCACGGTTTCACTCGCGTTCCCGAGATAAAAAGTAGCTTATAACCTTCGGGGATAATTTTGCTTCCTATTAGCAACTATGAGTGAAATTTTTTTTCCAATCGGACCAGTAACTCCGAAGATTAAACAAACGCGTTGAGTAGATTTGAGTCCAAATAAAAATATGGATTGAGAAGTTACTGGAATGCATTGATGTTTAAAATTTTGGTATTTTTAAGTAAGTATATCGGATGATTTGTAGATCAGTGCATTAATTTTCAGGGATTATTGTACTCATCATTATGGACAGCTTTTACTATTTGAACAATCCTGAAATTACGAAGTTTGAATCTTGTATTAGGAATGTATCTTAATTTGTTTTTGTAGGTAGGTACTACATGTGAATTAAACCAATCATGCATTAATATTATAAGCATAGCATCAATGAACAGAAAAGGTTATCAAACAAAATGGTGTTGTTCTTATTCTTAATTGTCAACTTTTGAGATAGGTGCTATCATCTTGAGCCTACAGACAGACCCTACTTGACCTAACAGCTAATAGCGCTAGGACCAATGACCTCAATCCTTTAGCTCCATAGTTCTTTCGTCTTTTATTAGGTATCAAAATCGATTGCTATTATTCTATGCAGACTGGTCAATTACAGAATCTGCATGCACTTTTTGTCAACAGGATTCGTTCCAGCTCGGTACATCTTGGCTATACTGGGCTCCATAGGCATGGCAATTGTCTATGGTTTAAAAGTGAACCTGTCTGTTGCCATGGTCGGAATGCTGAACCATTCTGGTATAGACGCAGTTTCGGGCCATCATGAAATGAATAATTCGTCAGCTTCTACTGAATTAGAATGTCAGGGGACCACTGCTAGTAATACTACGGTAAGTAACATCACGAATGATACTTTCTGAAATACCTGTAAAAAATGGGCTAATCATGAAAACGTAAGGTTGGTGTCAATAATTGTAACTTTCATAAGTGCCGTATCTCGGTCTATACTGAATGAATGGGTATTGAGTTTGTATGCTCGCTTCACATGCTGTTTACTATTATTATGAATTTTGTTATTATTATTATCATATTGTTATTTTTTATATTTTATTTTTTATAGTTTTTTTATATACATACTTTTTATATTTACATATTTGACGATTAAAAATACTTGCAATGAGTTCATTTAATAAAGACACTTTTGAATTTGAATTTGAATATGGATGATACAATTTCGATGGGACTTTCACGGGAAGATTAAGTATTCTCTAACTAAGGCATACTTTAGGTATAGCCTTTATTCCTCTGTGGTTTAGGGATAGCCTAGCTCCATGTTAAACGGATTTACTGTTTCCGGAATTACTTACAGCCAACATGTGACAAAATATAATTTTATTTTCACTGTGCTGTACGGCGCGGCAGTGCTTTAATCAAATAATTTTACATCTCCCTAAAATTGCTCGATAAGATCAAATGTTTTTACACAAGAACGATGCTAACAATAGCTGTTTGTATGATTTTGCATTTTTTAAACTTTCGGACGTCATTTCGCTCGAGGTAACCGTCATCGGGAACATTTTCCCACTGGTGTTTATAAGCTCTGGCTAAAGTACTTTGAGTAACGGGGTCGGATCGTAATCATAAACTAAGAAAATATATCGCTTATAAACAAACTGTTTTTAAATCATTTGTGACATACTTACCTACATACATTTAATTACTTGCATTCGTTTGTCACAAATTCTTGAAACTTGTGATAATTTTAACTGCTTGCTTGTAGTCTGCGTTAGTTAGGTACTGTATGTGAATACTTACATTTTGATTTGAACCACAGATTAGATACTGGTCAAGCGAGTATTTGATCTGCCAAAGTTGGATATAAAATTATAACTATTATAACAATCAAATAGAAGTGCTATACTGTACTATTTATTAATCTGCGGAGTGGAAGCACTTTACGGAACATTTGTCATGAAGTTAAAGCAGTCTCTCATTTTTCTCTGGTGTATATGTCTGAAATGAAATCAAGGTTCAAATTAAAATAGCTAACCTTGTAATGGGTCAAGTTATAAACGTTACTCACTGTTGATTATATTTTTGGGTGGATTCCAAATAGCAATGATTATTCTGGACAGAAAAAAATCTGGCGCCACCTTATCTCCGGAGAATTTTGTCTTACTTCTATATTAACTCTCGTTTTTAAAATGATTGGTTCAATCACTTTAAATGAAAATATACGACTTCATACCAGCTTTCAATTGACGCTTATATATAAACTTAGCATCAATTTATTTGTGGATGGGTAAATTTTTAGGTCACGCGAAATCATCGTGATTTGATGATAATAAATAGCGTGTCGCATTTTGCATTCCTTTCAGATATATGGCTCTGATATTATTGTCGTATTTATTTTTAGATATTGTTGTGGGAAATTAAAGACGTAGGTGGTAATAAAAGATGTTAGGTAGTGAACGATCCAAGATCAATAACGTTTACCGAGATCGATAATAAAGTATGTACCTACTGATTCCAAATTCCAAAGCAACGCGGGTAATGTAAAAACTAGCTACCTAGTGAATTTAAATCTAACCGAAATAGACATTAAATAAGTTATCCTGTTGTTGATGTTATGTTACGTATTTATTGGGAATCACCCGGGTAATTTATTGGTTGACCAACACAGGAATACGAGTTCAAAAGTTGCTTAATTTACCAACGATTAATTAAACATTTGGCACGGATTTTTTTTTATAACTATTGAGGCATTTTTTGTGTTTAATGTTTAGACATAGTTATGCGAGCTATGTAACGGGTTCTATGCTTGGAATTTCAATAATCTGAGTTACGGACATCAGTAGGTAATCAGAAATGGAAATGGGCATACAATTTTTGCGAAAATTAATCCTACCCTATAGTTCTCTAATAACGATTTGCACTCGTACCGAAAAGCGCCGAGCGAGACAACTTTCGATCATGAACCGAACATCTGGTCATAATCGCTGGATGCAAGCAGCCCAAGACCGTCGCGTCATTCTGGAAAGCTGTTCAGGTTATTACAGAGTCGATTATGAAGAATCACATGACAATTTTATGATTTTAGAAGGTGGATGGCCCGTTTATTTGGTCTTCTGGAGTGCAGGGCCTTGTCCTCAGTTGCTACTTTTGGGGTTACTTCGTATCTCAGATACCTGGTAAGAACGGTTACCTACAGTATAATTTTCTGCAGCATAATAAAAAATAATACTTCTTGCCCTTAAATAGCTATAACGGCAAAATTGATGTATTGTTTTTAATTTTTATCTTAGGTACTTATTAAAATAATAACAATTATATCTAACTTAGTAGGAATACCTGACAACCTTGGGACGGGGAGAGTAAAAAAGAAATTGTTTTACTGGCTGGTTGACTCGATACTAGGAGTTATACGCGGCAACATGCTCATTTTATATTATTTGAACCCATATCAGTGGGTTCGAATAATATAAAATGAGCATGTTTTTCGAGTTGGAAAACATCGTTAGGGACATAGATAAAAACAGTCGCCAAGCATTTACTGATAGCCTACTACGAAAAACGATATTTCGATCAGCGTTGTCAAATTATTAAACAATAGAATTGCAGCAAACTGACGACACGTAAATTTTGTGCAATTCTATTGGTTTGATGAACTATCGCATGTCATTTTTTGGAGTAGGCCCTCTCGTTTAGTCTGGAGTAAAATCAAGTTTTCTATGTTTTGTGTTAACAAGCCACATCGTCCGTTGATCAAACGCAAGATTATTATAAAACAATCCCCAGGTGCTCGAGTAGCGGAACTGTTCTCAGCGAAATGGGTGATGTTCTTCAGTGTGTCTATCAACGTAGTGTGCACTCTGCTGACACCTGTCATGGCAGAGGCGCATTACAGCGCAGCAATCATCATGAGAATTGGAGAAGGTATCGGTGGGGTAAGTGAAAACAGACATTTTTACAAGCTTTTATTTACATTCACCTGTCCCGTTGTCTGTAATGGAATTTTGCAAGTTCTATTCGACCCACTTACTGGTTTCCGATTGAGCTGAAATTTTGCATGCACATGTATATCGCGTGACAATGCAATATTATGATGACATGGAGCTGATCTGATGCTGGTGCTGGAAGGTGGCCATAGGAACTCCGCTATAAAACGACAGAACTGTGCAAAATTAAAAAAAATATTTTGCAAAAATAAAAGGTACCACATTCACATTCCAGTGGGTATCTTTAGACTTTATTAGCATCAATGACCTGATTTTGTTTATAAATTTCAACCGAGATGCATCGAATTTAATTTACTTGAGGGAGTAAAAAGATAATGTAGTTTATTACATGACGTATGACGTAAATATATAAGACGCATCGTTTTATTAGCGAATCTGAAGTAGATACTTAATATGTACTCTTTGACGCAATAAATTTGCAGAATTAGAGCTCTCGTCTTAATTGATTCTGAAACTACATAAAGTACAACTTTATTGTTCTCAAAAATAACATTTAATGAGTTTAATTATGAAATGGCTGGAGTCGTTGCCCTTCTATCTGGTTTCGTTATTAATAGACCTCCATAGACTCTACCAACATACTTGCACGTTATTTTATATTCCCTCGTAGTTTTGTGTGTTTTTAAAAATCATATTTAGTTGTTTGTTATTCTTAGATTAAGCTTAAATTTTATTTAAGTATGTTTATAAGTGCCTAATCAGGGCCAAAACTTAAATAAATGAGTTTGAACTCTTTTGGCATAAAAAATACTGAAAGAGAATAGAGCCCAATTCCCTTAGTATTGCAAACTTCCTTCTCTCTATTTCTAGCAGATTAAAACTACCTGCTAATAAACCTTTTAATAAATATAAAAAAGCTTTTTCTTTCATAAACTCACTAATACGTCTAGGGTGTCACATTTCCGGCGATGCACGTCCTCCTGTCAAAGTGGGCCCCTCCCGCTGAACGCAGCGTGATGGCGGCGCTGGTCTACGCAGGAACTTCATTAGGAACTGTCATATCTATGCTCATGGCTGGGGTTCTTACTGCTAATGTCGGTAAGTGGGCTTCCTACTGAAATGTCATAATTCATTTGACTATTTTAAGAAATTAAAATTAATGAACTACATATTCTTAAACAAACGACAGTCAGCTTAATTAACCAAAAATAAAATAGGGATAGTATGCATGATTTTTTTTTATCGCATTTCTTGACAAAATATGAAAATACCGTAAAAAAGATGTCAAAAATTTAAATTAAAATCGGCCAAGAAACACGGAAGATATTTAAAGCATTTTAAACTACTAATTAGTCAGCGATTAGACAGAGATGTAACGTCATAATACTATGACCCAATGACGGCCATATAAACTCCATGCTAAATTCTGTTTTGCTAGAAAGAGATAGGAATAAATCATTGATGGCTTATATTTTGGTTATTTTTAAAGTTATCCGAAATATTTTTTTCATGAGCATTTATTAAAATTTTGCAAAAAATAATATCATGCATATTCCCTATTCTAATTATGTTGTTTAGATAACTTTCGATTACAGTTTCCTGTTTCTGCTAAGGGTGATTAAAAAATTAAAAAGTCCCATGTATGTCGTTATATTAACGATGAACTTTCTTTTGGTGTGACCAAATAAGCACCTCCTATATTCCATTTGATTTTTTTGGAAGACCAACCGCTGGTGTGTGAGCCATTAAACTAGATAACAATAAAAAAAAAACAATGTTGTAATCGTAGGTGAGAGTTTCAATAGTACAGGTTTACCATATGAAGTCATAATAAATGTTTTAAATAGGATGGGAGAGCGTGTTCTACGTGATGGGAGGTCTCTCTTGCATCTGGTGCCTGCTGTGGGTGGTCCTGGTGCAGGACTCGCCGCAGCAGCAGCCGCTGATCAGCGTTCAGGAGCGGGAGATGATCGTCACCTCGCTGGGTGCCAGCACCGATGGTACAGGGCACAAGGTTGGTTTGGTATATCACACAGATTGGGCGAGGTCTCTCTTGCATCTGTTTTTGTGCATGCTGCTAGAGCAGAATAACAAGATCCAAAATATCTCAGGATTAATCGTATTTTAAATCAAATATCTGTATTGTGAGATGGGCCATCGTGGAGATCCTCGGGGGAGGCTTTTGTCCAGCAGTGGACGTCTTTCGGCTGACATGATGATGATGATCTGTATTGTGGACATTTATAAGAACAAGTCTGCAAACATTACACTCCTTATTTGGGTAGTCGTGTAAAAATTGGTAACAGTTCATATCACAAGCAAGCAGACGGTCCACCTGATGGTAAGTGGCCACTGCCGCCTATGGACATTTGCAATACAACGATTTCGAAGAGCATTTTTCACGCCACTTTTGTCGTAAAGCTTATGAGAAATCCACATATCATTATATCTGCTCCACTGGAAACCATCCCATAGACATAGTCTCGATTTGTCTTTACTATCTCCTCAGATATCTTTCACGTTACCCAAAAACTTGTCTTGACGATACGATTGTTTCGTAAACAGAAATTGCCAGTGCCATGGCGGGCAGTATTAACGTCGCCAGCGTTCCTGGCCATCCTGGTGTCTCACGCATGCTCCAACTGGGGATGGTACATGCTGCTTATAGAGTTACCCTTCTACATGGACCAGGTGCTGAAATTCGATGTCACTGAGGTAACAATTTTACTGCTGTTATTTATTTAATAATATATCTAAGTCTTTCAAGAGAATTTATGTATTGGAGTGAACTTCTGAATGATGAAAAATGCTATCTTTAGACTACTAAACTTCTGCTAAATTTCAAGGTGATCAAGTCAGTGGTTAGTGTGAGTAATGTGAGTGTCCCCCACGGTTTCACCCACGTTCCCGGGAAAAATATATGTTTTTCCAGAGTATGATCAATACATGTGCCAAGTTCCATCAAAATCCGACTAGTAATTTTTGGGTAGGTTTGCTTTGAAAAAGATGCCGACTAAGATTCAGTGAAATCTCACGTGGATTTATCAATAATAGCCTAGATTAATTGAACAGCTTTTAATATCTTCTATCCTTTTTCAATAATGTGTAAGAAAGAGTGCCGAATAGTGCCGATACGTTTTAGTTGCAATTGCAACTAAATAAAAACACCATAAAAACAATTTCCAAGTTTATCTGTATTTACTTTCTTACAGAATGCCGTGGTAACAGCGTTGCCTTTCTTAACGCTATGGATCTTTAGCATTGTACTCAGCAGGACCTTGGACTGGCTGCGAGGGAAGGGCAAGATCACCACCACTACTGCCAGGAAGATTGGCACCTTGTTTGGTAAGATTTCACTTTGGACTTATGGAGGTTTTGGTCTCAATTTTTATAATTTTACTAGCTGTCCGGATTCCGGTTGTTGTGCGGTTTCCCCGCTTTTTAGGAAGTGGAATTATCGTCTTTGAGTATAAGTTAAGATAAAAAATTAGACTGTAGTTCCTTTAACTAGCATGGGTGAAGGCGAGTTCTACCTTCCAAACATTGGTCAAATGCGACTTGCAATTAATGACTGACTATCGAAAAATGTCTCCTAAATCAAAATTTTAGTTTGCCAAGTTTTTCGGAGTTTCCGGAGGCGAACTAAAGTAAACCGACATAGCCCGAAGATATAGGGCGGGCCACATCGCTCGTAGAACCAACGGCTGCTGGAACAGAAAGGTTCTCGAGTGACGACCACGAACCAGAAGACGCAACTTGGGCAGGCCCCCATAAGGTGGACCGAAGATCTCGTGAGGGAGGTCTTTGTCCAGCAGTGGACGTCTTTCGGCTATGATGATCTCTTGCCTAATGTCGAGAAATGGGGCAAATAAAATAAATGTACCGTGTTATCCAGCGTCGGTGGTACCAGCGGCGTGTCTGCTGTCGCTGTGCTACATCGGGTGCGCGCGCGGCGCGGCGGTGGCGCTGATGGCGGTGGGCGTCACCTGCATCGGCGGCATGTTCTGCGGCTTCCTCTCCAACCACATCGATATCGCGCCCAACTTCGCCGGTAACTCGATACAATAAATACAACAACCAGCTCTAGTTACAGATTTATTACGTGGGATGCTTTAAAGCAAGTCTTGTCAAACTCAGTAAATGGATATATTTAAAGATGTGTCCCACCCCCCTTGACATCTCTCTAAGACCTCCTGGTTGAGAATTACTGCTCTAAACCATCTCCCGTAATAAGAAAGACAGGGTTTTGCGTAAATATATATTGGTCAATGATATTTTTTTGGTATTTTAATAAAAATAAATAAATTGCAGGTACCTTAAAAACGTATATAACCATCCACTAAGGAAGAGTTTTCTCAAAATAATATTAAAGGAAAAGGTGACTGATCTATCAACGCACAGTATCAAACCATTGGATGGATCCTACCTATTATCACGTAGGCATCCGCTAAAGATTTCTGAAAAACCTAAGGGCTAAGGGGGTAAAATAAGAATTCGCAGTTGAAACCGCGGCGCGAAAAGCTACTTCGAAATATATAAGTCGATAATTTTAATTGCAAAATCTCTAATATTAATTCTATAATTAAACATAGAGAAAGACATAAATCGACTAACATCGATATGCGTTATTCGGTTACATTTACAAGCGCGGTCCATGGGGCTTGTTAGTTAAAATGTAAATCGAGATATCTTTAAGTACTTATGAACATTTGTTTGTTAACAGGAACCCTGATGGCTATGACGAATACTGTGGCTACAATTCCCGGCATTGTGGTGCCTAATTTCGTAGGAGCTTTAACTGCAGGAAATGTAAGCATATCCCTCAATCTTGAAACGCGTTACATTCATCTTTATATCCATGTCATAAGTCATATAATCGAATGTCAACATCGAACGAAAGTTATACATCAACATTTCTTAATTTTTCCAGAAAACGATCTCAGCATGGCGTATCATATTCTTCGTGACTATAGGTCTGTATATCATAGAGATTGTAGTATATACTATTTTCGGGTCGGGTGAGGAGCAGCCCTGGAACAGGGTCCAGGATGATGAGAAAGAAGACAGCTTCGAAACTAAGCCACTTAATAACGGGACTGAGAAAACTCGCGCTTGAATCTCAATTTATATTTACAATAACTTACGTGACATAACGCGTACATATAAACCAAGCATTATAATATCCTAAGGACGCATAATGTGTTATAGATATACCTTCTCCCAAAATCCGTTTGCTAAGTATTTGTTGTAAATAGTACCTTGAACGTAATGAAATAGCGCTTACCATCGTGTTTAATCTCTAAAGAAATTGTCACAGCGCCTCTTGCGGAATATTCACGGAACTATTTTTTCCCATAAAAAAATTTTAGCAAGCGTAAACGCGGTTTACTCATATAACAACAATCTACATTATAAGACCAAACGTTCAAAGGCTAACAGACGAGATGACAATGTGAATTAGACTTTATTAGAGATTTATTTAAAGTGTAGAATTCAATGTTATCACACTGATTAAGATACCAGTGATGCTATTCATATTCGCAAGGATATTTCGATAATTAAAAAGATTTTGTGATAAACCCGAACCTCTATGGATGTGCTATGTATTTGAATAAACAGATATAAAAATATCTTGTTACATATATTTGCTTGAATTGCATTTATTTATTTTTATATATCGGATGACTTTGACTTGTACAATATTTCACGTAAGATACGAGGAATTATGTAATCTCAGTTAATCACTCAGAATGTAATTCTTGTAGATACTTATTTGTTACAATTAGTACTTATATTTATATTAAAAAAAGTATATCTTTATGTCAATTCGATAATGAAGTTTTAAATCCGAAGATATTATTAATTTTATATATCATAAAATAGTTATAATGTTAAACAAGCTAGATATAGAAAAAATATTTCATTTTTGTTTCATGGTTCGTTTTTTTGTATCACATATATGCGTTTTGTATGGTGCGTGACTGTGTAATGAATGAAGATCTTATATGTACTTAATTTATAATAAAATATATATCAATTTTACTAGATTATGTATGAGAATTGTATTTTTGAACAGGTTTTTTAATTTTTTCTAATAAAAGCTTTAAATGTTCATAAAATAATAGTTTATAAAGAAACTTGTACTCATAAAAGGCTATTTAACAAAAAATACAATTTAGACTGCATATAAGTTAAATATCATTTTATAAGTACAGATAAACTACTCTAACATGGCGCGCCCTTCCAAATTACTGTTTCAATGTGTATGTATAGTACTAAGTATTCGTCCAGTAGCAGGCCGCGTCTTCAGTATCTCACTAAGACACTTATTACCAGATTTGTTGGTCAACTAATCATAGCTAGCCGACCGCGCAACACAACGGACGTGTCATTGTCATAGAGTACGTTAGTGCAGCGCCATACTAATAATAATGACGCCGCTGTAGTCGAGCAACAAATCCTTGCATTTGTTTTGTTTGACGACCCAAACTGCACACATGCGTTTTGAGTCTGTAAATACTTTTAAACGTTCTGAGCTATGGGGGGGGCGCCATGTTATCGTAGTTGATCTCTAATGGCACACCGCGGTTATATAACAAATTCCTTAAAATATTATCATGTTATATAACTGATGTGGAAGGACCATTAGACCAAATCCTAGTTCTAAGTATATTTACCAAAGACAGGTACTTCTGATGTTGTGTCATATTTTATAATCAAATAAATGTTTTATTATAATAAGGTATTTTATTTTATAAAACAATTTATATACAATATTTACAATATTTAAAAGTTTTCTTAAATCGTGCCATCGTAAGTAATATAAGTATGGTGATTTTCCATTTTCGCTATATTTGAAGGTTGATATGTTAAAATATATTTTTTATATATAAATATATTTGTTGATGACACACGACAAAAACTATTTAGACTGTGTTATTGAAAGGATTTTTGTTTTGTATCAAATCTATCCTATCGCGTGTATTTTTATACTAAAGGAATACAAATTAGGAGAAAATGCAAAACCACAGCTTGTTGCTTACCAACTCATAACAAAATGATCCATAAACAAGTTTTACTTAACCCGGATCAATTTGGCAATATACGACGGTCCGAAGTTGGCGCTGACAGATGGCGTAACTAGTTGCCCGTATTTGGGTGCAGCAGATCCCGTGCCTAGTTCCAAGGTACTGCTTAGACCGGACATTGATGTTGTTAGGTCTCTGTAATAGAGTTCATTATTGAATACGTTAACTATAGGTATTGCTTACAGTATTTTTTGTACCTACTATGTGTATATATTTGAGTTTGACCACAATCTCCATATTTAGAAAGGAACTGAGTTTCAAAAGCAGATGCCAGAACACACCAAAAGGCGCTTAGCGACAGAATTACATCTTGAGGGTGGTAGCCAGTCAGGCATGTGCTTCAAAGTACCCTACCACCTTGCTATGGCTTCTAATGTCTTCAACGAAAACTCAATTTAGGACTATCGTCGCCTTCAAAAATAAAAATATATCTTATATGTAAAACGTACCGGATCGGGATGAAATTTGGCATATGACGTAGGCATCAGCTAAGAAAGGATTTTTGAGAATTCAATCCCTGAGGGGGTAAAATACAGGATCGCGGGTGAAAGTGGTGTCGGAAAGCTAGTATGAGATCGTACTTCCTAATATTATAAATGCGAAAGTTTGTGAGTATGGATGTATGTTTGTTACTCTTTCACGCAAAAACTACTAAACGGATTTGGATGAAATTTGGAACAGATAGTTTATAACCTGGGAAAACATAAGATCCCTCGGGAACGCGAGTGAAACCGCGGGGCGGAAGCTAGTCGGGTATAAAATAACTTACTTGACAGTCGCAACGATGGAATTTTTGACAAACGCGTTCTTGAGTGCCAAGTGTACCACGCCGTCGTTCTGTACGGGGCTGAGGGAACAGGTCGAGTATACCACCGTGCCGCCCACTCGCACCAGCTGCAGGGCGTTACTGGAATAACATCGTACAATATCATCACCTAGAAGGGGTTAACTACGATAACATGGCGCACCCCTACAAAGTTTGAAAGTATTCGTTGATACGGCCGTCAAACAAAAATAAATCCAAAGATTTGTTGCTTGACTAGCGGCGTCATTATAATTAGGCGCTGCCCTGACGTACGTCTACGAAAATGACACTTGCGTTGTCTTGCGCGGTCGGCTAGTTACTTGACCCATAGATGACTATTTCACTAATTTGACCAACAAATCTGGTAATAAGTGAGATACTGAAGACGGCCTGCTACTGAAGACGAATACTTACAACTACATATTAACTCATTCTTAACGTGACTACAGAAATTTGGAGGGGCGCGCCATGTTATCGTAGTTTATGTAACCGAAGACTATGTAAGCTTGCAACACCCGAGTAGGGTTACCAGGTCTTAAAAGCGAAAAGACGGACAGACAAGACAGTTTAGCTGGACATTTGGGTAAAAATGTTTTTTAGTCTTTACCATAAAATCTTCTTAAATTCTCATAACGGAAACCAATACACGAGAAATGTAAAAAAAAAAATCCGGCTTTATCTGGACGCCTGGCAACGCTACACCCGAGCCATCTCAGAAGCTAGGTTATTAGTTAAGGCCAAAGCTTTGGCTATGTGGTAAGCTTACTTTATGTTTTATAACTAACTTTCAACTTAGAAGTAGTTAACTAAACTTACGACAATAGTTGCGATTGCATTTCCGGTAATCGTAGCCTCTCCCGGATCCGGTCCGGTCTGAAGATGTTATTCTCATCCTCATTGATAGAATGTCTGTCTGTCGTACATGGCACGTCTACTAAAACCTGAAAATAATAATATGATTGAATTTATATTGCCTCGAGCTCATTGTAGAATTCGAACCTACGACCTTCAACATGGCTTTCGGCATCATTAGTACTCGAGCCCGAAAACAACGTACATAATCTTAAACCTTACTAAACAAATATAAATTCTTTTTTTTTATTTAGTCAGTTTTTTTGGAACACTTAATTAAAACATCTATTTGATGTAGTTGATGTTGACATAGTTGTTTAAAACACCACCTATCACACTGCAGGTCGTGGGTTTCGATTCCCATCCAGGGCTGTGCATGAACATGTTTATCAACTTTACAATATTTGTGTGTACAAAAAAGTATTCACAAAAAAGTAGTATATCAGTTAACTGGTTTCCATATTTCAACCTCGGCTTTTTACGGTATTTTCTTATATATTTTGTTAAGAAATGCGATAAAAAAAGACATGAATATTCCCCATTATTTAAATTATCTTAATGATCTTTAAAATGTACAAATGTTATCTTTTCGTGTCGCTGATTGTACTCAAGTTTGTTTATTTACCTTGTCAAAGCCTTGATCGTCGACGTACATTCGTCCGTCCACCTTCTTGAACAGCACTCGTTCTCGCCATTTGTTACTCGTCTCGAAATCAAACAGGTAGTCGCGGAACGTTCTTTGTGATCTTTGATAAAATAAATAAAATTGTTTAACAATAATATTGTATACAAGGTAAATAATAATAATCAGGTTAATCAAATATACTGGACTGATTAAATTATAGTCCAAGCTCAAACGGATTTTTTAATGTTTATACCAAGTACAGGAACTGATTGATGCCTGTTAACTTTTATTTTTGTGTAGGTTTTACTCAACTTATAAGGGTTTGGGTCCTGTTTATTGTTAAAGTAAAAATTCCTTTCAAAGTAAAAGAACTTAAAGGCGATGATAGCTCGCTTCATGAACGAAAATGGTGAGAATACCATATCACGGGGTGGTAGGATTTTGTAATATCCTCTTGGCTAATAATAATAACTAACCTCAAATTAAAAATCTATCACCAAGCACTTACCGGTGTGTTCCGGCAGCTGCATGCCCTTCTATTCTAGGCTACCACCATAAACACAATCCTATGCATTTAGTTCAAAAAATACCCTAAATAATAAATGATTCAAATTATGTAGAAACCAATAAAATATACCTATTAGACCTAGAGATAGACACGTCGTTGCATATAATGACGTCTGGTAGTAAAGTTTGTAACGCGACGAGCGCCTTGCCACCCGGCGCGGAACACAGGTCCAGGACGCGGTCGCCCGCCTCCAACCCAAGCGCCAGCACCGCCAATACACTGCCGCAGTCCATCGGGTAATAGTTGTAAACTCCTTTAATAAAAGGAGCAATAATTATTGAGCTTAGATAATTTTTTAGAAGGGGCTAAAAACACTGCGGCATCTTATTCGGTTTTAATAGGAGCTATTTTGCAAGAAAAAGGTGTAGTCTGATGTGTTGGCGTCTGTACCTGTTTGACATCTTTTAGGCTCCGGAAATGTGTTCCATTCACTGTTCATTTCATATGTGAACACTTTCAAGTGTTCAGGAAAAGGTAAATCTGTTTCTGGTTCTATCATAAGGGGGAAGTCATTTTCCTCTGAAAATATAATTAAACTATTTTGTACTACCACTTATGTTAATTACCACAGATAAAATAGGGATTTATTTTTATCAGTCATTTATTATTGCATTTTAATTTAAATTTGCCTTTTTCTCAATAGCAGTACTGATTCATTTATAATTCACTGGCTTGTTTAAGTTGGGTCTAGCAAATGGAAACAAAAAATGTAAGTAACATGTAAACAAGTTAGAATAAAAAATATGCATACTAGAATAGTAGGAATAATGCACAGACTCCGGAATCCATTCATCCATTCCTTTAAGTTGTGTGGCAGGCAGGAACTGATACAGGGCCTCTGTGGTAATACCAAGTGATGGGTCTATGATTCTTGACTCATCAATCTTTGCGTCTGCTAGTGATTGCTCTAGGGTTTTGTTGGTTAAACCTCTGAAATAAGTAAATAATGCTATTTGTTAGCTGGAAGAAATGTATGCTTTTAATATCCTTGACCCTGCTTATATTTTTAACTAGCTTTCCCAAGGGATGGTAGGTTTTCCCAGAATAAAAAGTAGCGTCTATATTATTCCATGAATATATAAGCTATGTTTCATCGAAATCCGTTTTGTTTTGTTTTTGTGAAAGAGTAAGAGACATCCATACATCTTCACAAACATTAAGAATATAATATTAAGTAGGATGTGTGAGTGTATGAGTAGCAAGTGTTTGTTGTTTTCAAAGCTAAGCTACCAAAATTATTTTGATTGATCTTGGTAGACAGCAGTGGCGAAGGGTTCATACAAGCCGATTCCCATTGGCTTACCTTTTAGTAATCCCAGTCCCACAGATTTTCATCAATTCAAAGACACTTTTATATAAAATACACTGTAATTAAGTATAAAATTATCGGCGTTTTTTGAACGGCTTACTCTCGCCATAATTTTACCCCTCGCCACTGGTAGATAGTCTTATTTATTGCAACAAATATTTTTGTGACATCAAAGTTCAGGAGTGACTGTAAAAAGTGTAGAAAGACATGACGTAACGCAAAATTTTAACGCACTGTATCTTGTATTTTCGGAACTAAAGTAAAAATAAGTTTCCAATATTTTTTGGTAATCTAACTGACAGACTAATTAGATTTTTTTAGTCATCATCCCTATTCTCTGTGTAATGCAGGTGGATGCGAGGGTAAGCTAGTAGATGATACATAAAAGGGTACTTTACATATTTTCTTTAGCCACATCCTTTTCCCCACTACGTAATGTAATATCCTGTAAATCCAACTTCTCTGGTGCATTGTCAGCATTAGGGTACAATGTTGATATCTCATCAGACTGAAGTTTAGCTGCAAATTCCTCCAGTCTTTTGTTTGACGATTGATCTTCTGGTTGTGATTGTACTGGTGTGAACTCAGAATGGAAATCTTTTTGGATTTTTATCAACTTTTTGAGGCAGTGTGCACCTGTAAAGTAGGGTTTGGAGTTTGAAAAAAGGTGCACAAAAATTCTAATAATCAGTAAAGTGTAAACCCATAAATTGTATTGTAATTAATAGTATATTCTGTGTCAATCCAAATCAGTCATGCCACTAAAAGATGTGATTGACAAACTTGCTTTTACATTTACTACATTGATAGGATGATTTGTTTATTAATTTATGGACAAACACACAAGTAAAAATTAAATATTTAAATGATACAAAAGTACGAGGGGACTGCTTATTTGTAATAGAAATGGAATTTTTTGAGAAGAAATGTAGACACAGTGTGTGAAAGTGAAAGAAATTATGTATTATATATTTTTTAATTATATTACTAGTGAGGAAGAAATAGAGATAACTAATTCAAGTAATTAACTGTTTATCAATAAAAACTTTAAATAATATTATTAATTATTTGATATATGTATATTTAATAAATAATAGAGATAAATTCTTTTTTTCCTCCTACCCTCTAAGCGACTGAAAGGAATAAGCACCATTTTAAATAGTCTGGTCCGAGGCCTTAGTGCGTTAGTAGCCTGCTATATTACCTCTATTAGTAAGATATTCCATAGTCTCTTCAGCGTCTCCATAATTATTTACAACCGCTACATACTTGGATCGTCGTAACATGGCTTCTTTCATAGGCGCCCATTTATCACCGAAAACTGAACCATAAAAATCATCAAAGTGATTCAAAGCTTTGTACTTGGGGCCAGTTTTCTTTTTCAACTTAGCCTGTAACATTTTTATAAATAAATATATACATGTTTGAAGCTGAAAATGTAGGTACCTTATTTAATTGAGTACGATATTACTTACCCAATGTATTTTCGTTTTGTTCCTAGCTTGTACCAATAAAACAGTACTAAAACATGTATTTCTTGATATATTTGATATCATTAACATTTTGTAACACAAATAATTAAAATATAAAAATTAGTAGAAATTTAAAGGTTATGTTTTGATTTTTCAAATTTTTCAAGCAAGTGTTGCTTGCTACATAATTATCTTCCTATATAGTATTTAATATATTCTGTTTGGTTAACTTGTGTCAACTAGTGTCAAGTTGTGAACTATATTAATTAATTAATACTGAAAGGTCCAATAAAGACTGAAGAGAAATGAAATTATTACGTCGTGTACAGTGGCTTTTAAAGTTGTCTCAAAAAGATCGAGAAAAGTTTTAGTAGAACGACTACCATTATATTACACTAAAACCTGAAACATAAACTGACTGACTATAACTTGAAGATGATTGTAACATGACTTGAATTTAATTTGACGAGAATGAAATACATGGTAAAATATACAAAGTGTGGTGCTGAAAAGAAAAACAAAACTACGTTTTGATTTTGAACGCATATATAATTGTCAAAGTGACAGCGTTGAAAGAAAT
Source organism: Tethea ocularis (assembly GCA_963555595.1). Classification (NCBI taxonomy): domain Eukaryota; kingdom Metazoa; phylum Arthropoda; class Insecta; order Lepidoptera; family Drepanidae; genus Tethea; species Tethea ocularis. The sequence goes on along the minus strand of OY741970.1, from coordinate 2,878,338 downwards.
AGCAAGCAAATCATGTTATCTCCTTTACTCTTACACCCAAAAGCGCGAGCGCGAACCCAAAAATTGGAGTATTGATTTGTTTACAAGAAGCAGTGAACAAGAGATTTTTCAAGTAGCTTGTGCTATAGGTATGTCCAACAACCTTGTCAAAACGATTGAGAGATAGTATCCCGACTTAATTACCGAATTTCGTGACTAGTTTTATCAGTGTTCCGTGCCAGTGGTGCGCCGCACCGCGGAAACTTTCGAGGGCTTAAAAGCTTAATTACCTCACTTTCGGCCGAGTTCTTTTATCGATTGCACACCCTTCCGTGCTCCAGTACATTGGTGAATCTTTTAAGCGCCACAGGACTCGATAAGGATCTAAGAATGTGCGACGAAACGATGTGTGTCAATCGTTTTATTCACGAACTGGGTCACCGGTAAGTTTCTCTCGCATATCTTGTAAATATTTGTGCGGACCCGCGGATAATGGTTGTTTATTTATTCAAGATGCTCGCTGGCGATGGATAGTGCAGTGATTGTAATTTGAAGGGGTTCATAAAGAGCAGTAGACATGTATGTGATGCTGAATGTCGGATCTAAGGCGGGCAACAAGGTGGAATGGATAGTGGCAGGTTGGAGGCAGTCCCTCCAGGGACTGTGCACTTGGATACTGTGAGGGCTCTGCACCAAACTGTGGTGTCATTGCGGACAGCTCTTGAGATATCCAAGAATGAATTAAAAGAGCTGAAGGAAAAGTATGAGCAACACTCCCATTGTGTAGAGTATGCTGATGTTATTGAGAAATTGACAATAGAGAATCATATTCTGAGACGTAAAATAATAGATCCAAGTTATGATGAAAAAGATCACAGTGGGCAGAATATAAAGTTGCAAGTAACTTATAGCCCAATATCAGAGAATATTGAAGAGTGCAGTAGTGAAGTGGTTATTGAAACTGCTACTGATAAAAATAGCTTGACGGAGAAATTAGAACCTAATTTATCAAACAGGAATATTGAGTTTTCTTCATCTGAAAAATTGAATGAAATTGAAGAATTGCCTGAATCCCCTGAATTGAATGCTTCAGCAGAAATCACTCCACATGATGAGACCCATAATACTGAAATAGAAGAACTCAGTGAAGTCACTAGTTTCCCTAAAGAAGAGAATGAAGATATACATCAGCCAAGCTTTAAAACAAAACTAGAATTGCTGTCCAAGTTTGATGTAAGAATAAAAGTAAGGACTTTGAAAGAGGGCTCTATAATATCTAGTACTACTTCAGAGAGTGGGTCATCTACTGAAGAAAAAAGAGACTTTAATAAATCGCAAGATACAAAAGCTAGATTCGAATTTGAGGAGAAAAGAGAACAGTTTGAAAATACAGAAGATCAGAAAGGAAATAAAGTTAATATAAGATCTGTATCAATAGATAACATCAAAATGGCCGTGCCAAATGAAGCTGATGTTAAAACAAAAACAGATAAGTTTGATGTACAAGTTAGGATTACATCAGAAGAGAATTTAGTTGTGAATCAGAGTATTGAGAGGAGTAGGAGAAAAGACACTCTGAATTTAGATGTTGATGATTTAAGCCTTAGGTAAGTTAGGCACCTTTATTGCACGGATCACACATTGGTGTATAAGACACATTCATTGTTGTAGAATAGAAATAAAAATAAATGTTGTTTATGTTTTAACTTTTCTGCACCTCAGAAATACAATAACTATCTATCTATCTGTTGTTTTGTATGTATAACATTATACATGTATATTATATGATGATTTTATGTTACACATATAAAAGAGGTAACAAGCTAGACTCCTTATCATGAAAACAATTATATATGTATTTTTTGTAATTACCATTTTTGAATCCCTGAAGTAAAAAAGATAAATCAACCATTGAATACAGTAAGATTCAAACTTGTGCAAATCTTGACTCATTGCAGATCAATGTCCGAAGGCGATAACTCGGTGTTCTCTGAAGGCGGTACAACGCCTATAGATCCAAGTGCTATAGGAGCTGAAGATAAAGAACAAGACAATGCCAGTGGGAATGAATCCGAAGAGGTGGATGATATAGAACTCATATTTACCACTGATGAGTCAAAGGATATGAGTAATTTGCAGGTACTCAATTTCAATATAATCATCTCCTCCATGGTTTTACCTACGCAACCAATTTTCATAAAACAAATAGTTCAATCAAAGAACCACTGCCAGCGTGGGCAGGCCCCCCACAAGGTGGACCAATGATCTTGTGAAGGTCGCGGGAAACCACTGGATGCGGGCAGCGGAAGACCAGCCATCGTGGTGATCCTTGGGGGCTTTTGTCCAGCAGTGGACGTCTTTCGGCTGACATAATGATGAATCAAAGAAACACTAATTTATAATATTCCACTCCACTCTTGCAACCTTAAGTGCCTGCAAGGTCTATTCGAATAAATTTGAGTTCCGAAGTCAACAAGGAACCTTTATAGTATATCAGTATATTTTGTACCTATTGGGGCTCGAAATATAACATTACGACCGCATTCAGAGATGTCAATTAATTTTAGTGATTGATTATCTCTATACCTGTCCCTTTCTATAGCTACGCTATAATGAAAAAAAGATGGATATACTTTGATCAGTCATTATGTCTATTTAACGTGTCTGAGTACGGCTGTTAGATATAATATTCATGAGCACTGACTATAATAACGGTGTTATAATTCTATCCTGCTGTGTTATTAGGGCGCACTTTACTCTATTTCATAAAATTGATCGATGATTCACCGTCACGAGATGTAGTTGTCGATTTATTATCATGTCATCATCCTCACAATTTATCGACACGAGATCACGACATTATGGTAACTGATTTGAAGAACTAAATCATTGTCTTTTTGGGTCGAATTGAAGCGTTATTAATGACGTAGTTGTTGCCGGCGACTTTGTGATTCTCCCATAGGTATAATAATGGGAATTGATGGCTTATGTTAGTTTTCTTATTGTCTCCTTTCTCCGATATTTGCGTAATACTTGAAATCGTGTATACATACGCGCTGTATTTGTAAAATTTATCGATCCGTGTGGGCTGTCTCAAATCGCGTGAATAATTTACTAACGATGAAAGTATGAAAATATTTTATTTGAAGCGATTTCATAGTTTACTCTATACCTAGTAAAACGTTTTTCAGCATGACAAATCTTACATAGCTATCGGATCGAATAGGTGTTTTAAGAGATGTATTTTAGTGATCCCAAATACCTACAGTACCTACCTACTGTAAAAGCGTAGTTATAGAATACACATGTATACAAACAAATACATATAAACAATAGTAAGTAACCTGTTCGTTTTGTTTTAGTCCATTATGCAGAACCTGGTACGTAACCTTGTATAACGCACATATGAAACAGGGTTCAATTTACAGTGGTTAATTATTGTGCCCCCAGGGATGACGGCCGTATCGTATCGCTTGCATATAAAAGGGGCCAAGAAAAGTTTGTGAACACGCAAACTCATTTAAAAGCAAACGAAGTACCCGGCTCGAGTTTCAACCTATGCGTTATAATCGCTGCTTTTTTGTAATGTAAATAACAGCAATATATGCTTAGCAAAGAACGAAAATATACTTATCATAACTTATTAGTTTATGTTTATGACTACCTTACTTTAGCAGAATTTAAATTAATATATTTGATTATTCGCGTGTAAAACACATTCGTATATAGGTATACCTAATAGGTTTTTTTGTCAATTTGTGTAAATTCGTAGGATACCTTGCACCAGCCAGTGTTAGGTGATAAATAATACACATATATAATGCAGGCTTACGTCCATACTACGATACGTCCTCACACCACCGTGTTTCGTGATCAAGTAAGCATAGATTAAACTTTATACCAGAAACAGTGAGAGCGAGCGCACCCTCCGCATTATTACAGATTTTAAATTAAACTATGACTGTTTTTCAGGAGGACTTAGTATCGATTCGAGAGACAGATCAATGGGCGCCGCAATCGGCGTCAACTACGCACTCCACTCCAGTACTAATCAAGTTCCATACTCTCGACCCGGACTTCCAACCGAGAGGGGAAACCGACAATTTAGAAAATGAGAACCAAGAAAACAGCAGCCGTGGGGCTATTGCTGAAAGCTCTCTCAGAACCAAAAGAGTATCGTTGCCAAACGACAAGGAGATAAGACATGTCGCCTTCAACGGCAAAGGTAGCCTTGATTTACCGGGTAGAGGTATTCTAAAGAGCTGCGATAATAAATCGGATAATATGCTTTACAAAAAAAGTCCCAATACAAGTACCAGGAGATTAGACAGTGTCGATAGTTTGACATGTGAATATAACAGGGGCTTGAGTTTTGATAATACCAAGTCCTCTAGCTTCGAACTAGGTTCCAGTATGGATATTCTTCATAGAGACGAGAGTATGGACAGTTTTCATAAGACATGCCACTTGGGGCACAGGTTTTCTGTGTTCGCTGAAACTGATATATCGAAGTGTGGGATTTCTGAAGAGGATTTGGCGTCGAATTTGCATGTGAGGAGGAATACTTGTCCCAATCCGTTTCAGTATAGGTGAGTTTCCGCATTTTTGATTTCCTAAATTGGCGATTACAATTCAGTGGTAGCGACGTCGAATTCCGTGCGGATTCGAATCCTAAAATAAGCTTGAGCTTTCAGTGAAGGAAAACATTGTGAGAAACCCATAGGTCGGTAGGGCATTTGGTAGTATTCGTCTGGCTGACTCAAATTTATAATCTGTATGTTCCGACGGTTATAAGTTTAATATAAAATAGCAAACTTATTTTCGATATGAAACTAGAAAAACAATGTAGGTATAATGTGATTAAACAGAAGACAAATATTTAGTAACTACTTCCGCTGGATCTCCTTCTCTGTCAAGAAGAAGATAAGTTCGTGAAGAAGCGAAACACGTGTCGAAGTTTCCTTGTGTGGGACTTGACGGAGAAGAAGATCCAGCATTGAATCAATATCATATCATATGTAGGGTCTATGCCACTACATCCTGATTATTAACTTCTTATAACCATGATCTTAAAATAATTAGGGTACCGACACACCGGTACGGGATGTCCCGGCCGGCGCCGGCAGTGGGGGGACCGTTCAAGGCGACCGTGACACCGCCCCCCCCTGCGACGGCGGGCCGCCCGTGCCGCGCCCTCGTGCGAGGGGCGGGCAGCGGGACGCCACGTCGAGAAAGCGGGGCGCAGACCGACCTCTCCGCGTTGCCTAACAGATGGAGCTCCGATGGATATTTGGCTCATAAGGTGACATACCAATATTAGAGTTGATACCAAAATATGCCCCCGAAAGCATATCGCCGAAGATATTTTGTCTCAAAGGTTATTTTATTACCGATGATCATTACCGTATAGGATTATACCGGGTGTAAGGGACAGCGTAACGAAAACTTTGAGCAAAGGTTACACTGAATGCCTATAACTTTATAAAAATCAATTATGTCAGAAGTCATGGGTTACAGATATCGTATTTTTTGAGCGCGCAATGTACGTTGTAACGCTATGACACACAACACGTGTGGTCTTGCGTAATACCTGCATCATCTTTAGTTTTATTTCTTCCATTCTACTCTAATTAATTAAAAAAAACAGTTTGAACACATGTACATGTGTAGGTCCCCGGGTTCGGTCGCGGCGCGCCCACTGTGCCGCAGCGGTCGCGGGGCGGGTGCGGTGGCGGGACTAGTGGCGGGTCGGGTGGCGGGTCGGGTGGCGGGTCAGGTGGCGGGACGAGTGGGGGTGGCGGGTTGGCGTCAGGCATGCGGCGGCTGACCGCGCCCGACGCCAGGCCGCCGCCTCTCGTGCGACGCAACGACGAGACTCGTAGAGTGCTGCTCAGTGATATTGGTACGTACACTAGTATTGAAAAAGTGTACCTACACTTTTCATAATTACTTATCTATTATATTGACTCTCCACACACATTGTTTTTTCCGGAAAAATGCTAAACTTAGACTTAGAACTTTAGCTAACTAGAAAATTAGTCATAACTTCCGAATGCCTCACGCAAATTAATGGGCGTCCCTTATAGGTACTATCAATAAAGTTGAAGCATGATCACTTTAAGGGTAAACCTTCGGACGCCTCCACCTTAATTAAGGGTTAATTTTGTGACCAACGGCTACCTGTGTCTCACACAATATAACCATACAATGCGCTTGTCATAAAAATAGTCTAAACAAATTATTTTACAAGAAACGGTTTTTATTGTCAACAATGGACAGGGCGAATTATGATAACTTGCTACAAGCGAAAAAGTTTAAAGAAAACTGATCATGCTTCAGCTTTTTGATGGTACATACCACACATGTTAATTAAAGAGGTGTCTATTTGTGTCTTGTAGGGTTCACATCTATGGTCCCGGAGTTATCCCGCTCCGCGGACCCAGTGTGGGCGATGGGACGTCGCCTCCCTCCCACTGAAGAAACATCTTCTAACTCCACATCCAAGTGAGATTATTTACTATATACATTCTACTAACACGCTGTGGTAGCCAATGAGCAACATTTACAATTTATGTTTGTCTTGTCGGTTACGCTAACAAAATAAACGTGAAAAATGTAATACGTGAAATTTTAAAAGTGGTTAAGACTCAAAATATCCAACCGGTATATTTTATCTATTCCCATTCTATGTAAGGACTTCTGTCCCTTTCGCCCTTACAATTTTGACCTTTAATTAACAACTAGGTTATATGCAGCCATCCAGGCAAGCTTACTTTGTAATGCTATGTACCTATATCGCAGATTTCTGTCACGCGGTTCGTCGTATCGCTCGCCCTGCCTCAGTATAGATAGAAGCAACGACTGGATACCGCAGTCTGTCTACGTGCCATCTGCTAGAGGTAGGTATATATATATATTTTTATCCTACTACACCGCAATTTACGTTGTACCTTGGTGCAGGACAGTAACCAGAGATATGAAAATGAGCCTTATGTATTTGCAATACAGTTCAACTTAAATCTATAATTCAGTATTTTATATAGATTCAGATGAACCTTATTGAATTGTCATATGGTTCATTTTCATATCTCTCTGGCTCGCAATGAAGAAGTTTGTGTGAAGTGCTTGGAGTTTCCCTACGAGATCGAATCAGAAATGATGAGATACGCAGGCTAACCGACATGGCCCGCAGAATTGCCAAATTGAAGTGGTTGTGGGCGGGGCACATGGCTCGCAGAACCGACGGCCGCTGGGGTAGTGGCGACCACGAACCGGAAGACGCAGCGTGGGCAGGCCCCCCACAAGGTGGACCGACGATCTTGTCAGGGTCGCGAGAAACTGCTGGATGCGGGTAGCGCAAGACCAGCCATCGTGGAGATCCTTGGGGGTAGCCTTTGTCCAGCAGTGGATTTCTTTCGGCTGACATGATAATGATAGCAAACCCTAACTTATAAATAGAATATAATAATTATTTATTATTTTTATAGTGGGTTGTCGCGCATGGCGTAGTTCGTTGCCCGACGTAAGACGCGACGACACTGAAGAGCTGCTCGAAGAGGCCGAGATCTTCATCCGACGCTCCATAGACAACCTGCACACAGACCCATTAATCGAACATGATTGTAAGTATATCTATTGTTGATCAAAAGTTTATCTTTCTATGGTTATCATTGTGTTTGTAGTCTGTCCTGTGTATTTTTTTAATTTGTTTTATCACGTTTTGGTATTATGTTATTGGCTTTTAATTTTTTAGTAAAGGATGTATAGTTTTATTTGGCCGTTGAATATACTACAAGGAATAACATAAACCATAGAAGATAGTAACGCCAAAATCTATTATTCAAATAAACAGGGTAACTAATCACAGCCAAAATTACCTACTTTTTCATGTTTTAGTCAAACTATGTGTAAAGTTGTCAATTTCATCACACTCGGTTCAGTAGTTTAGGCGTGAAAAGGTGACAAACAACCAAACGAACAAACTTTTGCCTTTATAATATTAAAAAGGACTACATTCAATCTTTATTACAGTGGATAAGTCAATTGGGCAGATTGGGCGACCGTACATCCCAGCCGAACCGAGAGAATTAAGGCTCGGACACACCGTCAAACTGATCACGCCTCAAAGTCGCATAGCCATCGGACGCGTCAGGTAACTAACTATATGTACTGTTAAAAACAACCGTACAACCAATCTATTTGTGATATTTGCAGCCCGGACTCTCCATTCGGCATTATTAGTGTATTGTTATGAAAACAAAACCTTAAAGAATGTTGCAACATAAAGGTCATACCATACTGGTCATACAATATTTTTTTTATTTTATTCTATTAAGATGTCCTAAGATAATTTAGTACCTTTCTGATTCAGCTATGCCACTATTCCTCCCAATAATATCGTTTATAATATTCTTGCTAATATCAACCTTAATAACGTCGCAGATATGTGGGCCTAGCCGGCAGTAGCGCGGCCACAAGCAGCGTAGTAGTAGGCGCCGAGTTCCTCCACACGCAGTACCCGGGCATACCCCGCAATGACGGTACTCACCGAGGCAGGAGGTACTTCCTTACGCCTCCACAGCATACTGCACTATTCGTACCCTTCTCCAAAATCGTTATGGCATGGGCCACTTAAAGGTATGTGAAAACCAGTGATTTAAAAAAAAACAAGTTACAAAGGTAACTAAAGTGATGTGAATTACAACCAAATGGTCCTTCGAGCCAGATAAAGCTTGAAAAGATAGCAAATGTATGCATGAGTTGAAGAAATATTAAGCATTGATACTGAGTAGCTGTTACCAAAGATATCCCTCGAATTGATCATTCTTTATAGTGGTCCTTCGAGCCGGATGAGACTTTTTCTTTTTGCCATGTCATGATAAAAAATTGTTGATCTGCCCAAGTTTTGATGATTGACTAAAATTAATTTAAGGAAGTGAATAAGGTTTGGATTTACCTCCGTTATATACGGCGTAAGTGTTGAAAGTGACAATTGAAGTTACATAATTGATGGAATTGACCGAAAATGTTAAGCATTTGTTAGGAAAATAGGTCTAACATACATATATGGATATTTACATTTCTGAGAGAATATATATTTAACCATAATTTATATGTATCTAGTTCCATGAATTTCTAGTTATAGAACAATACCAAAATACATTATTTTGTCCTTATTAGTAGATTAGTACGAAAATATACAACTGTAATTTGAATTCGCTCGAAACGTAATAAGACCTAAATTGGACTGTGTTCACTTTTACATTGTTCCATAGGCTAATTATATGCATAGTATGTGTGTATAAATATATGCCTAATAACTCGCTGTTAAACCTCTCTTTCCTTCATATTTGATCTAATATAAAGGGTATAGGGATAGAAAGGGACGGATATATTTCCAAATACTCCGCATTTGTAATATTTGCGTGTTAGCTGTGTAGATATTTATGTGAAATAGGTATAAATATTTAATTGGTATATAATATTTAACAATAAAGTATAGTCAGCATAATAATGATTAATAATTGTATTAAACTAAAGTTGATGTCCCGTGATTGTCAACGTCTAAAGCGACATTTAGTTCTGTAAATTCCATCTTGGAATTATTAATTTTTAGTATTAATACTAATTAATATATACTTACTTAACTTGCATAGCTGCATACATAATATTTAAAGTAAAAAAAAAGTGTGTATGTATTGTAAAATTCAAGCAGTCGCAATTTTTTTGGAAACAGTGAAATTCTATTCCGAAACTTTTATATGTATGCTGACTGTACTAAACTTAATGAAAGTATGTGTACTTGATTGTAAATTTCGCTGGAAATACTGCTCATATTTCTAATTGTGGTGCTCTAGTAGATTACCTATATATTCTATAAAGTTTTATTTATATAGATATCTTATTTTTATGTTATCGCTTCTTATTTTTAGTTATATTCATAATATCGTCCAAGAAGTATTATTTAAAAAAAAGTAGGTTACGTAAGACTACGAGTCGAACGTAAGAAAGAATCTCTAAACAAAAGTACCAATAATTGAAAATAATACATAAAACGGTATACTCTATTACGTATACATGTGGACTCTGTTGGCTTGGCTTAACTATTCGTTTGTAGGTACAATCAAAGAAGAAATACATAATAAGCTAGTGTAATCTCTTTTCTTGTATTTGGAGATAAAGTTTCTTCTTTGAGTGTACGCGGGCTGTCACTGCAAATCATATCATTTTCGTAGCTAAGAGTGTATTTTCTGACAACATTGTATTTATTTAAGACGTGTTAATCAACGTTTTTGGATGTGTATTTGTTGTATAGTGTATATTGTAATATATTACCTATCTATAATAATTGTAATTATTACTCGATCTCTCATACCAAAAAAAATATTTTTTTAAGTTTTTTTTCTATATTTTGTAAACTATATATATGTTTTTTTTTTATATATTTATGATTGGCACATTTTAACGCACATCTTTAAACAACAAGTAACATGTAGGAGAATTGAGTATTACACCTAAAAATAATAATAATAGATATGATGCGATGTCGGCTACTTCCGACAGCTTACATTGTCAAGGCATTTTTAAATCAAATGTATATAGCGATTTGGTTCTTGTTACACTAAGTTACGTTTTATCAGCGATGATTCGGGTATAGACATAACTTTTTGGCCGTGTCATGAAATAAAACTGTAAGTTTGGACATCAAATCGTCAGTAATCAGAATAAAGGTTGAATGTGATTGATTGACAGTGTCTTATTAGGATACGAGTAGTGAGAGTGTTTTGAGTTGATTAGAGAAGGAAATTATTTACGAGTACCCACACATAAATATCTAGAAGTTTAATAGAACGGCTACCACGTTAATCAACCCGACTATTGCGCGGAAAGTAACTGAATTTGTGAAAAGTAATAAATAAACTCTAAACCAATAATAAGGCTGTATGGTCAACGACTATTGCCTATTATTTTATGGATAAAGAAACTACTATTATTGTTGTCTTAAACAGACTAGGATCGATTAGACGAACTAATCACAGTCCTCGGGTACCGCTTAAGGCTACGGAAGATCTACGGTATAAAACGACATAATGAGTGAATACTCGTAAATAATTCGGTGTGGCTTTTAAAATTACTATGGTCATATTTAAGAGTTGTATACAATTGGAATTGAGAAATGCAATTATGGAACCATCGTGTAGATCAAAATACATTAGATCTAAAAGTAATATTATAAAATGTTCTTATACAAAAGGTTTTTTTTACTTTTTTATTGTTTTTAATTTTATTTAGATTAAAGTTATCTTTTCTGTGATTTAAATGTTTTTATTATACGAGTGAGATATAACAGTATTATTATTTATGTGCCACATAAGTGTTAATTCTAATTTGGTGTATAATTGTAAATAGTGATAAACTCTTCTTGGCACTAACTTTATAAACTAAAATGTGGTTTATACATACAAATTAAATGTTTCTACTCAGATGTCGGCTAAAGTAGACTTCTGCCTTATAGTTAAGTTTGGTTTATTATGATAACGCTTGACAATTTAGTTACAAATGGTTTTTTCGTCAGCCAGTTACGACACTTAATTGAATGTCATCCACTGTCGACAAATGATCTGAATTTACAGTCATTAATAGAAAACCTAATTAATAATCGCGTGGGATTTGTCAAACATTTTATTATTTTATATTTATGCTATCAACAGACTACAATTAATCATTTTCTCGGTTAAAGGTTACTACTATATCAATACGTTGTTTATCTTCAAAGTATATTTGGTAGCCTCAAGTATTTATTGCAGATCTTTTACTTGTACTTTTTTTATATAGAGTTTAAATTTCTTCAAAGCTCATTCTACTATGGATTCTTCTGAAGAAAAAGTTGTAGTTATTTCTGTGAGTGATTAATAAGTGTTTATGAATCGTATAAGTAAATGCCTAAAGTATTGTAGAAATTTGGCTTACAGAAATGAAACAGTGTTCATCAAATGTGCCAAATCAGTTGGCTATCTGTCTGTCAAGCGTGCATAAAGAAATAAAAGTCATTATTTTGATCTCTTATCTATAATTACTATGTCAAAAATATATACTGTTTTATTGTATTCAGGGTTGTACAAAATTGCACATGGTAGCCCTGGATTTTCGTCTCAGTAAAGAATTTTTCTTTTTTTAATTTTGACACTTTTTTTAAATGATTTTTCATCTCTACGTATTTTGTACAACTCTTCTAAACAATCTGTATAGGCGTGTACCTGTCCTAAAATATACTTATTATATAATACTATATATTTATAAGTAGTTCTCTTAGATTGAAACATACTCTGTGCTGTTGGTGGAAACAAAAGAAATCTATTTTAAATATCATTGTACGAAAATATATGTTAACTGTACTAAATAAATATGTCAAAATCTAACTTACCTTATTTTTATCGGTTGTTTATAATCTGGCCGGTTGTGTATGCATACTGTGGGAACACATTTATTTTCTAGGACAAGTAGCAGTCAAGAGCTCTACTGCGAAATTGACTGAGACAAAAAAGCCAAAACATTAGTTTCTAACTTATTCTAATATCTGGTTTGTGCAGTTGATCTACTGGACTTAACTTCACATATGATAACTCCCTGTATAGTCACTCCACTGTATTTCTATATTTATGTTTAATTTTGAACTTGATGAAGTCCAAAGATATGGGTAATTTCGGGTAAAAGAAAACAACAAAATAACATACAACAACCATTTAATTAACAATAACAAATTAGAAATAACAATACTGTGCGTTTAACTTAATTTGTCCTAAAGCGCACTAGGTAGTTCTTAAAAAGATAAAGGAAAGCAGTAGAGTCAAGAAAAGCAAAAGAAGAATAAAGAAGAATAGCTGAAGCGAGATAAAGGAAACTTAAATAAAAGTAAAATATGAAAGTAAGAGGCAGAAGATAGACAGTGGAAACGAAAATGATAGAAATAGTAAAGACGTAGCTTTTAAAAATTTCGTCACTTGAATGTAACATATCGACGTATACATTTATGTTAAAACATTATTTAGTCGATTCAGTGAGATAGCCGATAAAGTGTAATTTAAGATTCTGGTTCTGTGCATATAAGGCGTATAAGTATAGAGTACTTTTGGCAATTGAAAGAAGATTGTAAAGTAAGTATATGATAATAGTAATAGGTGGAAAAAGAAATAAAAGAAACTAAGGATAAGTAATAGCAGAAAAAGATAGAATAGAAATCAAGGATAAGTAAGAGCAGGAAAAGATAGAATAGAAATAAGTATTAAGTAGAGAAAGAAAAGATAGACATATACAAGAAATAATAAGTTATAGTAAGTAGTAGTAGTAGAGTAAGATAGAAAAAGAATAATAAGAAGCAAAAAGTATAAAAAACTGAAGGATGAATGAGAACATTAGAAGAATGATTCACGTTAAGAAATAGTAGTAGGTTCTATCAATGAAACGAAGGTTATTCAATATTTATGAAAATAAATTAGGAGAAAAGATTGAGTTTTATGAATAGTAAATGATATAGGAAGAGATGAAGGTTGAAGTATACAGAAGAGTCACCTATCATTTGCCTTTTCAAATTACTTCATGTAGTTAGCTGTTTCAATAAATGCTTATCTCTCTGGATCAATTGTTTTAATAAGTACTGATTGATTTTCTAAAGAAACAATAAAAGCTTGCAGATTACAAGGTTTCAAAATTGAAGATTGAAGGTCAAAGATTGAATGTTGAAGATCGAAGATTGAAGATTAAAGATCCTAGATTGAAGAAAAGTAGGAAATAAAAGTTGAGTGAGGCGAAAATGTTAAAAAATGTATAGAAGATAAAAGAAGTTTAAGAGTAAAATTTCCAGTTAAAGGAAGATTCTATGGAGTATTTCTCAATAATAGAAAATTTATAAAAATAAATATATCAAATAAAGAAAAAAATAATCGATAAATCTAAGAACATTAGTATGAAGGAGAAAAATAATAAAATAAAAGAGATGCAAGACATGTGTGAATAGGATATCGAAGCAAAGAAGCAAGACTTATAAACATGTTTAAAAAAAGTTGGAAGTGAAAGTAAAGTAAGTATGAAGATAAGAATTGAAATATGTTCATAAGTAAGAGTAAATGTAAAGGCAAATTGATTCGCTGCATTCAAAATAGAATGATATGAGTAAAGAAAGAATGGTAGAGTAAAGATAAATCGGAAAGAAGCAAGAATGAATCCATGAAGTATAACTTTATTAACAGTTGTTTCACTTTAGCTCTTTGGCATCTGCAAGGAACTCGCTAGGCCCGGTCTCTTACCTCACTGGCATGGAATTTCATACCTTAATGCACTTGGAATATAGATCTTAATATTCCCGATCTGTTTAAATCCTATTGGCATGCTTGGCCACCGCAAAAGAGTGTGTACTAGCTTACTCTAAGCAGATACAAGTATATCAGGAATAATCTGTTATCCAGTGAGTGAAATAAGCAATAGGAATAAAATATATTTGAATAGAAAAGGTACTAAAGAATAAGTCATAAGTTATAGCAACGATTGGAATATAAGGACATGAGATAAGATATGTTGTTGTGGGAGTCATGAATAGATATGAATAACACGTTAACATTCAAAATGAAGAAATAGATATATTAGATATGTAATAATGTATAGATGGAGGAGAAATAGATGTAATGATGTTTATGTATACATTTAAATCGAAAATATTGTTTCAAAGAGTTGATGATGATTTAGTATTGAGGAAAAAAGAGATGGAAAAACGAGCGAAGTGCGTGTATATTTAATTGATGCGTCATACACGTAAGAATGTAAGAGAAAAGCACAGTTATATACTACGTTTATAATGGATTCAAGTAAGTTTGATGAATAAATAGTACTTAATACAACAGAAAAATGTTGTGTATTAAATATTAACTGCAGACAGAAAAAGACAGAAGAAGATAACATAACAATAAAATATCTTTATGGAAAGACAAAGTATGGAAACACAAGGAGGAGGATAGATTACATTTTAATTTACTATACTAAAATAGTTTTAAAATGTGGGTACTTAGATTTAATATATACTTAAAGTTGAAAAGAGTGCCGAATATTGATTTATGTATAAATAATAGAAATAAAAGTGACATGACTTGAAAATGTAAATTTTAGACAGAAGAGTGTGATAAGTTGATGAAAAGAAAGTAAAATATATGATTGAAATAGTGATGTAATATGTAGGTAAAAGGTATAAAAGTATTAAAGATCTACTTTGAGATGGAAAAAGAAATTTGGGAAGATATTATAAATTATATAGAGTAATTAAAGATGACCATTAGTTTCTTGCATAAATATGATAAAGTAGCGGAAGAAACAGAAGTTAAAAGAAAAAGTTTTTGTGTCGCTTGGAAATAATTTGAAGACAAAAAAGATAGACAGGAGGAAAAGACAAGGTAGTAAGAAATAAGAAATAAAATCAGAAATATAAGATGAGTGAGTATAAGTGATATGAGAGAAGAAAATGCATTTAAGGAAAACTATTGAAATAGTATATATAGGTATATAGAATAATAGAGAAAGTTAATAAAGAAAAGAAAAAGTAATAAGATATTGATTTTTGAAAGATTATACGAGATCGAACTTTAGATAAAAATAATATAATGAAGATTAAATTAAAACATTCGTGAAAAAGAAGAAATATTGTAGATTGATTCATTCAATTAAAGTAAAAGAAGATAAAACACAAGAAGGTGAATTAAATGTATTGAAGGTACTATAGATTTTATATAATAGACATTTGAAATGGTAGACAGAAGGAAAAGAAGAAATTGGAAATTAAATAAACAATAGAGTTAGATTATAAGATATAATCGAAATTAAGTATGCAAACGAGTTAAAAATATTTGAGAAAGAAAATAGAATAGTCTTTGATAGAGAAATAAAGTTTACTATACATATTTTTATAAATAAAATGCATTACGTATAAAGTGTAAATGTGTACATTACATACATTTAGATAAAATAAAACATATTTTATAAAAGCTAAAATAGTGAGGTATGAGAGAGATAGAATTAGAATGTAAGTGACACGGAAAGAAATACTCAGGTTTATTTAGATATGAAGTAAAATTATATGAAAAATATATCAGAGTGAATAAGGTATCTAGTCATAAATTAAAGGTAGAAATGAATCCTATCAAAGTGAAAGATCTAAAGGTAAAGTAGAAATGAGTTAAAGATCGAAAAGAATGAAGAACGTAGTCATGATTAAAAGAAATGAAAATATATATCGTATTTATATGAAGTTTAATGAAGCATATAAATGTGCGGAAAGACAAACAAAAAGCATACAGTGATGATGTAGAAGCAGTAAAAGTAGAAGTATAATGATAGTTTAGTAATGTGAAATGAAACGAAGATGATTTGAAAATGTGAAGTATATTTATAACCTTACAACATAAATTATAAGAAAAAGATACGAAAATAATATAGTTTTGTAGTAAGTATTACCTACATGTGAAAAAGAATAAAGAAAATAAAAGTGATATAGATAGAGTACAGGATTATAATAATTTGCAAAATAAGAAATATATTGTATTTTTATATATTTATAGAAGAATGAATTAAACGATTTCTAACAAGACAAGAAAATAGTAAAGAAAGCATTGTGAAAAATTCTTTAGCAGCGTGATTGAATAAAGCAGTACAGAGATGAAGCAAGTGAGGTAGAAGATGAAAGAAAAAAGCTTCGAACTACCACAGTACGTATCACAGTGTACTTTGTAAACTCTTACAATCTAATAAAGGAACTACGATTTCATTAATAATGTGCATAACGCGGAATTCACCGGCTAAAACAAATGTGCGGTAATTCAGCTTTAAAACCTAACAAACTAATATATCAATAGGAAAGAATACTGTCTTTGGTAACATTTGAAATGTGCTACTTGGCAAGTGCATCATACGATCCGATTATAAACCGACAAAATTATAAATACGGTTTGTTGTATTACTTTCTGTAACCGGAGTCGTCATGGTTATTGACAGGGTAGTCCGCATACCAACCGAAAGCTCCCTGGTCGCCGGTGTGGGCGCCGAAATCCACGTATTCTCCAAAATCGGGAGGTCTCTCTGCGAGTTGCGTTCCAGCTCCTAAGGTCGCTGCTCCTGAAGCATCTTGTGGCTGCTGTTGCAGTCTCACTAGTCGTGCTGGTTGTTCTTGAACCGGAGGTGGGGTGAGGTCAATGGCTGTGTAAGAAAACGCAAGTTATTAGGGGATTGGCAACAGAACTTGCAGCCTCCTGCGATTTTGAAGCCTTAAAGGAAAGCTGCCGGTACATAGACAAGTGGCCTCCATCAAGCTAAACATCTATAGTATTTTGGAAATCTTCGTCACTAGAAATCGATTAAAACACGCGTGAATGTGTTCGGTAATTGAGCAAATCCGCATTGATTTATCGACTCAATGTATCGAGACGATTGTTGCAACATGTCGCATACCAAGCCTTGTCGACATAGTCCTACTCCATGATTTATGGATCCGTTGATGTGTAAGGAACGGATATATCGACTCGATTATAATAAATCGTAACTATTGACATTTCAATTTTAATAACGTTGACAAATTATGGGCCCATCGATAACGATGGAATTGGAATGAATCCTACTATGATTAATTATGGGTGATGGCAATTAATAATGGATATCGCCGTTATTTACATATTACGTTAATTATAGTGTCAAATGTCAACCTTTTCGGATGTTATTACAAATTCAAGTTAACTTAATTATGTATAATATAAACAAAAATATCTATTTTTAGAACTAGGTTAAACAACATGAAGGTTAGGGTCGGTTGCATAAAGCGCGGTCATAGTAAGGTTATAGTTATATTACGGTTATAGTTAACTTTAACCGCAAACCGAAAGAAAGCAAACTGGGTTGCTCGTGTCACTTTAACTAAAATTTTAACCGTAAACATAACCGTCCTAAGGTGATCGGTCGTCGTCAAAGTGACTCTACGGTCAAAGCATGGTAATAGTTAAGTTAACTTTGACCATAACTTTAAGTAAAATGTACGAGCAAGCGACCCCTATTCTTATGCTGTCAAAAAGTTTCTACATAAGTTACATAAATAAATGCTTAGTACCTATAGATGCTTGCTTATTCTGAGTTTGTTCTGAGCATGGGGTTTCTAACAACGATTACGTCTTATGTTGCAATAATGAAAAAATTCAAGTGTTTGAGAATAAACAATGCTTCCAACAACCGCATCACGTCCCATCAATAGAACTAACCAACGTTACCACAGCGGAACTAAATTCGCAACTTTTGCGTAAATTGTTTACCAATATTTATTTTTAACTAAAACATTGCGTAAAGCATGTTACGAGAACAATGGAAGAAAGCGTCTGTTACTTTTAGCACCTCAAGTTTATCAATATGCAGTGAACGGATCTACGGTCGGCTATTCAATGTTAAACATGGCGTGGCCCGTTACGGATACATAGAAAGCCTGGTAATCCTTTGTTATAGTGAAAGTGACAGGCTCAGAGTAAATCATGATTGATAGCCGTAAAAATTGACGTTACTGATTCATCTAGTGTTGATGGGTCACGGTAAACCGTTTTGCTATTATGGACCATTTTTGGTTGTTAGTTACGCGATTTTTCCATTGTTTCTATTGTACAGTTCATAATTAACCGTTTAACTTATTCTGTTTATGATTTTACTATTATTTGTGTCTTTATTAGACTATTACTCGATATATCATTTCAATTTAAGGATTGCTTATTGTTATGCTACTTTAAGATTTTCTTATCTTTAAAGCGATTCAAACTCAATCCTCATTTATTCTGATAAGGCACTTATGAACTTCGAAAGTTACAACTCTATTCTACTACCGGTTCGAAATTACCTGAAAGTATTGATATTAAAGGTGCTACAATCTTTTAATTTTCAGTTACAGTGATGACATGACTTCAAAATATGCATGTAATTAAATACATAGATCTTATAAATCTTACATGAAACAATGCAACATACTGAAGAATGAAGTCTTCCTCAGAAACCTGACTTATGTATGACTCCAGCCCGAAAAAGGGCAAATAATAACATCCATGGCATCGAAGACTACTGAAATATACCAGGAAATCGCTAGCAGAGTCTCTATTTAACATTGAGTTAAAATAAGAGGAAACTCAACACGAATATACAGGTCGTTGAAAAATAAATTAAGGTTTAGATACTTACGTTGCTGCTGATACTGCTGCAATGGAATTGGCTGATAATCCTCGCTATACAGCGCCTGGGGCAGTTGAGGTGGTGGAGCCAAAGTCTGTCTCGGCACACGACGTACGCGCAGGGCGCTTAAATCTACGAATGCGATCTGATCGGCAGGCACCGCGATGTATGATGGCATGCCTGTCGCTGCAGCCGCCAGGGCTAGGAGGATAAACAGGTGCTGTAAAAAACGGAAAATAAGATTGAATGAGCATAATGGAGCGCGTGTCTACCTAGTCCCTATATAACATTGAACTCATGATCAAAAAATCTAGCGCCTAGCAGGATACGTGCTTCATTGGCACAAATACATTTCCTGCATTTATGGTAGAAATGAGATAGTTTTATGTAAGATTTAACAACCCGTTTGTAAATGGCATTTCAGTCTCGCCATGTTTTAGATCATGTCGTAACTTATCATCGTACCTAAGTCGTAGGTACGTAACACATAACGTAAAGTAATTTACTTTTCTTAAACTACCGCAAGTTTGTATGTTGCTTCACGAATGACAGTATTTATTATTGCAATCAGCGGACTTGGGCTTATGTTAAGTACGGTCCGCTTGCGCAACAGAAGTAAATTGGAGCTCACGCCCCGGTATTGCATAAGTGGCGACACGCACTGGACCGCGGAGAAGTTCATTGTTTATACTTTGCTAGTGAGAGCCTTTTCTACTGAGACAATATTAGGAGTAATGAGGTCAACAAAGGCCTGGCACAAAGTTCACAAAACGTGATTATAAGTAGGTATGAATGAATATAATATAAATTTGATTAATATACGATTTGGTTTACCACGCACGAGTGTGGGTGATATGAATGATAAATAAACAATGAGGTAAAGGTCAATAGGTGCCGTGGAACGTGGGTGTAGGGCATTAGAAACTGACGCCTACACGACCCTTTCGATTTCTACCTTTCCCAATAGGTTGGGAATTTTCATGTAATTTTTATGCTTGGGAACCGACCATCGTCGTTGTAGTATTTTATATTTGGTAAATTTACGCAATTCAGGCTTCGTTAGATTTTAGTAACTTATTCAAAGCACTTAGTACCTTCACGATTTACTTTCAAACGGCGTGTTAGAAGCGAAATTATACTTTATGTAATAAATCTCACGGGCGATTTGTCACCACACTGTTACATTGATGTTTTAATTTGGAAATACGATAACGATAACCAGTTACGAGTATCCGCTGTTTTAGAAAGTGGAGTAAGTGCGATTTCATGGTTAAGTGTTGCCATTACGCAACCGATTTGGTTTAAATTGAACGCGATAAAGAAATAAACCTTATTTGATACAGTGTTTATTGACGTTTTCTTTTTTCGGTAGCGGTGATTGTAAATTTAAATGTAATTACTCTCCTTTCTTTGATTCACATAAAGATAGAAGATTCTTGTTATTTAATAGTTTTATGCTCTACTCATTTTTTTATTTCTAAAGCTCGTCAGTTTTCCAAGCGGAATAATTGCGCATTATCCAGTAATTTTCCACTTACATCTTTATCATATACAAATAGTATTGAAACAGTTTCTTATAATCTTTGGCATACTATTTAGAACTAGAACAGAAGAACACGAAAGTATGGACCGGTTAATATCGAGCGTTGAGTCGACCATTTTAAGACGAGCACGCTACAAACGCTTGTCATAACTGAAAACTAGTCCCCTATCGTGCCTGTATCAGTTAATTATAGGTACCTAAAACTGAAGTATGTTCCGCATGAGTTGAACGTTTACGGCGCCCGTTGCCGCTAGCTTGCCTTCAGGCAGTTCCGTAGGTGAAAGGTTTCAATGCCATTACTTACGACAAATATACAAATAAAGCATTTCAATTGGACCAAGACTCCACGAGGCAGGGTCTCCGTTGTCTCATATCAAGGTCTTATACAAAACGGCCGACAAGTTTTTGCTATTTTGTAAAAACCTTGAAATACTAATTGTAGGCATTTATTCAGTTTATAAGAACTAAGGCTTGCAGTTAATTCGGAAAATAATACGGAAAAATAATGGTCCCGTATTTTTCTTTTGTACAAAAAACGAGGAGATATAGGTACTTATTATAGATAATGATTATCACTTGGTTTGGTACTTAATAAGTCAGGAATTAAAATTCTAATATTAAGCGAGAAGAACTCAAGTTCAAGAATCTTCAATCGAGTTAGTCAAAAATATAAATAGGTCACGCGAATTAATTGCGAAGAATCAATAATCGCGAGAAATCAGAGAATTGATGAATAGCTTATACCTAGGTATGATTATATTAGTCTTGGTTATGCTATTTTATTGGCTGATTAACAATACCAAGGTTTATCTGATTTCTAATTCCCAATGTTTAACGATTTTTAATAAACTTCGATTGTTTCCTTCAATTAATCAGATTTTCAGTCCTTAGAAAACGTAAGTACGATGCCGCGGAATAATTTTTCAAATATTTATATTTTATATCTAATTGAATTTACAGAAATACAAAATATGTGAACAATTTAATGAATAAATATATTAAAACTACATGAATGAATTATTGATGTCATACTAGAAAAAAAAATTAGAAAGAAAAACTATTATTTTTTAAATAAAGCATGGTTTAAGTAATAGTACCTATAGGTACAATTAGTAATCGCTAATTAAACGTTACTGATTGAACTTTATCAAACGAAGCTTATATTATTTCTATTGCGAGAAAAGATAAATAATTAAACACAAGGAAAATTAAGTGACCTGAGAACCAATGTTGAGCAACAATAGCTCAAACATACAGATATCGATCAATGAGAATAAAGTACTCACAACAATGGAATTGTTACATTTACATAAGTACATAAATGTTGCATTAACAAATTTTGTAATCGAGTTATTAAAAATTATAACAGGCACTGGCCTTGCTTATTTCGGTCAAATCATGCTCTGTTAATTATTAAATTAAAGTAATTAGCATGCAATATCAATAATTACATTATGTAGGTATTCAAAGTGCCTTTAGGAATTAATTATAGCCTATTTAAACACATGAACTCTGATAAAACTTAAAATGTCAGAATCGGAAAAACTATAAAAAAATACTTTTTTTTAATTCAAATAAATAAACAAGTACTTACGTTACAATTAATCGAATATTACATCACAAACGTGACAAATGTCTAATTACAAAAAACAAACACGTAACGAAAGTGAAAATAACAATGGAACTGACCATTTTGAGTGGTGCGGTGGCAGCGGCGTATTCTAGCCTCGAGTCTCGACTGAACTCGCTACACACGTTGCTACAATTTTTATAGCAACCTTTCGACAAAGCAGTTTCACTTTCTACTAGCGCCCGCGCCCGGTCAAACATGATCCACTTTTTTACAGCCACCATAGCGTCTCTTATAAACAAAGACTTTTTGCACCCCTGGGTCCTTTGTACGGTTGCTTACCGCATTCAATTCCGAACCAACTATTCTTCGGTTGCCATATGTCATGTCCTTGACCCTTTTAAGTTCAAAAAACTTATTAAACTCTTCGTTGTTCTTATCGAGAATATTTTGGATTCTTCTTTGTTTTGAATGTATGTTCATAAGTGCCTATCAGGGCCTAAACTTAATAAATGAGATTGAGTTAGATATTACAGGACAGATTTATAAAGCTGCCTTATTTTAATCTAGCTCTTCGTGATAAGATGAAAGTAATTAGGAAACTTCTCTTAATAGTTGTTACAGCTCTATTCATGCGCGAATTTAATGACATAATTCAAGACTGAGACTTATACACATTGTTTTGTTTATGATGTACTTTCATTCTTTTAAGGCCCTTACTGGATGGGGAAAGGTCAGAAGCTCTATAATGTTAAGCGTAGGTAAGGTAATACAGCTTGCTTTGTTAGGAAACTGCAACTTAATTTTTTCTTTTTTGTGATTCAATATTACATTTAAAATGGCTAAATGGCTGGCCTTTTCTAAGGATTCTCAGAACTGCAGTAGGATTTTGCCAGCCTTTATGAGTAGGTAGGTATCTCTGGTAACCTTGCGGTGGTTAACAAAAACCCAATTTACGAAACCTTATTTTTGAAAATATTTATATATTCATTCATTCACGATTCAGGTATACGAGAGCTTCCGTTCAGTTGTGGGGACACCCACACGTGGATTATGACAGAAGGTGACTAACGGATTTATGATTTACAAATACGACATTTTAAAACTGTATTTTCCACGAGCTGTAGATTTGTACGCGGTGTCTTGCGGTACCATGAGGGTGCAAATGTTTTCCTGGGACAAAAAAGTATCCTGTACGTTATTCCAGATTATGTGTTATTATCTTCATGTGTGGGATGTTGGTTGTCCCCGATATAGAGGTCAAAACATACTGTTGCATTTAATTTTATAGATAATATTAGTTTGGACAGAAATCCTAAAAATGTATAAAGTCTGGGTATTACAAAACAAGCCAGATGCCAGGAGAAACTGGTAAACCTAAGCTTAGATCGTTGGGTGGTGGATCAAAATTACATGAGAATAAGAAGTTGGAGAATTACACTCAAAGACGGTTCTGCCGTCTGGATGTACACATGTTTCTGTAGAGGAACGGCCGACGATTAAGTACCTATAATCAACAAATATTAAAATCATCTCCTGATTTTAACTACACACTTCGTGGGCTACATAACCCTGAAATTTTAATGGACGTCCTTAAAAGCCCTTAACTAGTACTGCTATAGTACACAACTTATAATTTATGTGTAAAACTACGAAGGCGATATATTTTAGCAGTCATCTGTTTTGTTTGTTTTTCCTAAAACCATTGTTGCCTTCAAATGCAAAGGTCTTTATCTAACTGTATGTTATGTCATGTTATATCATTTATTTGAATGTCTATGCTAATATATCGACATACTAGCTGTCCCCCGCGGTTTCACCCGCGTTCCCGGGATAAAAAGTAGCCTATATGTTATTCCAGGGTAAAATCAAAATCAAAAACTCATTTATTCAGTTTAGGCCCTAATAAGGCACTTATGAACGTCAACAGGTATGATCTATCTATGTGCCAAGTTTCATCCAAATCTGTTATGTAGTTTTTGCGTGAAAGAGCAACAAACATACAAACATTCACGTTTATAATATTAGTAGGATTCTTTTGAGAGATTAGGCTGTATTTCTTGGGAATTTGCCAAATTCTGTTTGTGACAAACAAAATGGTCCCTACAATTTTGTTTTTCAGAGAAAACCGATATTAGGTATAGAATGATCTTTGGCTTCAAAAAATTTCTTTCAAGATCATTAGCTAATAATAGAGTAGGTATATTCGCTCCTAGCTACCTAAGCATATCTATATTCTTACAACTAGGACATGACCACTAAGGACACTTCACCACGTGGAATGAAGTAGATTGTTAGACGTCTAGAATTCTTAAACGACTGAATGTTCACATTAGCGATGCCACAAGCAATAGTTTACTTGCATAAATAATACATAAAATTATATTGCGATTTATGCAAATATATAAGTGTTTGTATTTAGATCTCGTGTCAACTGGTTTTTGTTATTTGCTAAAAACCATCCGGCATCCAGTTGATCTATAAAAGTCTTGATCTAGATTTGTAAAACTTCCGTCTGGTACTAGGCGGAATCTAATTCACTTATAGGAGCCATATAGGTATTGTTGTATTGCAATACCTCGATTGAAAATGGCGATAGGCGACGGTAACCGCCTGCCTGCTTGTCAACCTACTGACATAAAGAAAAGGTCACTCTAACATCCCTCAATCCTCGGTTTATCAACCTAGCTAGTAGATAATATGTATGTATTAGCTGTTAAACCAAAGTAATCGACACACTTAGCCCGAAGAATTGCCAAAGTGAAGTGGCAGTGGGCGAAAACATTGCTCGTAGAACCGACGGCCACTGGAGCAGAAAGGTTCTCGCGTGGCGACCACGAACAGGAAGAAGCAGCGTGGGCAGGCCCCACAAGGTAGACCGACGATCTTGTGGCGGGAAACCACTGGATGCGGGTAGCGCAAGACCAGCCATCGTGGAAATTATTTTTTTGTATATACGTCTTTCGTTCTGATATGATGATGATAAGCTGTTATGTCTATCAGTAGTTAGTTACCTATTTAGGTAGTCAATTAAGTAATGCCGATAGTGTGTTTTAACCATTATAACTTTTGAACCAGGATGCGACAAAATCTGATATTCGAGGACAAAATTTGACAAATTAATGACAAATTCTGGAAGCAAACAGATCTTCACTAGGTGCTCTAGTTCTTGAGATATGAGTTGTTCTAAAAACCCTTATAACTTTTGAACCAGGACGCGACAAAATCTGATATTTGAGGATAAAATAGGACAAATTAGCGACAGACTTGGAATTCACATCCGTGTTGGTGGCCCTGCCAGAAAGTGCCACACATGGCGGTGTTATGACCCGGATAAGGTGTAGGTGTAGGTACCTACTAAACATAATTACCTGAGCAAGTATTTAACTCAAATTAAAATGATTTACATATTTACGAATAATGTAACGGACCACTTATTAACACTGACTGACATAAAATGTCTGGGCGACCTTGTAAGCAACTGTGACATTTTCAATACAGTTTGTTTATTCTAAAGGAAGCGGCTACGCTATTTAGTTGTGGGTTGGCCAACCATTTTTATAAAATTATTAAGTCGAAAACAAAGAGGAATCATTGGAATGTCCATTGGAAAACACTCAGTCACACTTTCAGCAAATTATAGAATGATACATGAATAAATATCTGCCTGTTTGCCTTTAGCACTATCTGCGCTTATATAGCTTCGGCGTCATTAGGTATCCAAATTTCTCGAACTTTCCATTATAGCTAAACACATATCGATAAAAATCTATAATAGCTACAAACCAACTACAGACTATATTAGAACTAATAAAATACTTAGGTAGATATAAAAATCGAAGATTCGTGGGCGTCTTTTGTTTTGAAACCCACGTGTTGCTATCTCGTATCTTTATTTATAGTATGTGTACTGTTTATTTACTCATGTGGTATGGGCGTATGTGCATGTTTAGGTACAGATGTAGGCGGCTAAAAATGTTTTCTTTCTCCCATATCCAGGTAAGGAATTATTTTCATACAAATAACGTTGTTATTGTAGCCAATGATAGAATGTAGCTAATTTTAATTTATATGTAGTTCGCTGTTGTGTTGTTTTGTTTATGTGTGTGTGGTGAACTTCCGTGGGTCCTTTCGTCATCGGAAATATTTAGTACTAGCTTCCACCCTGCGGTTCCAAGCGCATCCTCAAAGTCCGGGATCTTAAGTTTTCCAGGGGATCATTTATCTATGTTACTATCATTAAATTCCGCTTAGCCATTACAAAACACACACACACAATAGTAGGATTCTTTGCTTGGTAAGTGACTAACATTGGTTCTTATTAAAACGATCAGTAAATAAAAGTTCTATGAAAATACTTTGAGGTGTCTGGTGTGTGAACCGAAGCGTCAAAATATTTAATGTAAAATATCTGCGAAACAAATCGAAAGTTAACTTTAATATTTCTTTGTCGAATGATCATGTTTTCGGCAAGGTAATCGCTTCACTGATGATGACTTACGTAACAATTATAATCTCTGCGATTAGCCGATGCAAAACCTATGAAATTGATATTTTTTTAATTATTTCTGCCTACGCTTATTTAAGCTACGTAGACTTGTAAGAACTTTTGAAATCTGTCTACCATCGCTAAAGAGATCTTGTTAGGTGTCTCTATGATCTAAATAATAAAACGTGATTGATTGCTATTTTTGACTGTTTGTGCACCTAATAGCTATGTTAAACTACGTCCTAGATTTTGATGCGGTTTGTATTTCTTTCGGAAGTTTGATGTTTATAAAATATTTTAGGGGCGAAGCCTAATTTAGAGCGAACCGCTCTAAATGTGCTTGTGTATGTGAATGTAAAAGTAATATGGATTTAGTTCATAACTCGTAATCAATTCTTGCTTCAAACAGTCAGTATCGATTTCCTTTCGTAATAACAGACTGTCGTGTCTGGCCCTCGTTTCTAGCTTAATCCCGATTAGGCATGTTTCACCTACATCTAGATTTCCTACAGTATAAGTAGCTTAGGTCTTGTGAAAGTAACTCGATAAACCAGAAAGTCTTTCATTACTTGCTCCAACGTGCGGTCAGGGGTGTTACCAAAAATATTCTTGCGCGGGTAATTAAGCGTAAAATAAACATTAAAACTTTCGTATGTAGTAAAAGTAGTTATTTCAGTTTTACTTTCGCATAGTATTGAGACGAAATTAACTAAGCGCATAAAAAAAATGGGATCAAATAAAACCGGACAAGTGCGAGTAGGACTCGCGCTGAAGGTTCTAGATTTTCAAATGTGCTACGAGATCGTTTTTCCCAAATTACACGATTCTAAGTCAACGGAAAGTTTAGGTTTATATAGTTTTTGATGAGTGAGTAGGTATGCGAGAATCAAAAATATGACATAAATGGCTCAAATCTTTTGTTTGTGAGGCTTGAATGGTTTCCTACACGTCTAAGGGACCATAGATGGTATTTGACATTAATTTCAACTTGATACCTTCCCTTTGCGGTACGGAACCTTAATTGCGTTAGCTGAATAGATAATGTACCTACCTACGTACTAAAAGTAAAAGATAACACAGATTAGGTAACCATGAACTTTAGGGTATATACCTAAAGTCTAAACCAAAACTACCTTTTGTCATATCCCTAGGTATAGGTACTTAGTATCATCACAGTTTTGTATTTACAAAATAACGAAAGTCATCGCTTGTAATAGTAAAGGGAGAAAGTATTGTAGATAATTTAGGAATTAGTGAAGGTAATAGCTTGCCTACGCTGTGACACCGCGAGTGATTAGAGGTCAAAGCTGTACTGAGGCTGAGGTTAGCTGTGTCATGGACATAAAATTAAATGTCTATTAGGTACCTACTTATATTAAAAATTACATAATATCTGTAAATATAGCGATGGATAGGTAATTTTGCGTTCCCAGAGACATACTAACTTTAATTAATTCATATGACTAATGATTAAGAGACCTACGTAGTTACGGATTGTCTAAAGTCATTGTAGCGCCACATACCGCATAGCAACAGATACCATTAATACCGTTCAGCATAACCATAACCAAAACGTTACCAAGGAGGTTAGAAATAAAACAACATGCAAGATTCACCATTTAATGCAAGACAGGGAAATAAAACTCAAGACCATCACATACAGTATATTTTACCTCAGAACCTTACCGTGTTTGATGACGTCATGCGCATATGAAACAAGAATAGCGTGCTTTAGAAACAAAGATATATGCCATAGAAACAAGCATGCGTTTGATGACTTCACAACACCAATGCACTGGACTTCATCTTCATCCACAATAGCAATAACACATCGTCACTTGGATTACTTTCACAATTCTTCACAACCTCAAGCACAGAGCAACACATGTTATCACATCGGCGGCCACGGCGAACTGAAAGATGGCGCACAAGCTCCACGCCGTTTTATGCCCTCACGAGTGAGACAACTGCGCGAGCGAGAGGACAATAGCTTGCACGACAGAGCGAGAAGAAATGTATTTATTGGTCTCTCTCTCATATGTATTTTTACTCGTTGTGTTATTATTAAGTTTCATGTAAATATTGTATTATAAATAGAGCCATATTGTAAATAAAATTACATTCCGATTCGATCCGTCGTACTGCACGGACGTACCTTTGCGCTCCGTGTGCTACCCGTATCGTTTCCACGAATTTATCGCTCGATTTGTTACCTGGCTTTGGCTCGGTCCCTTATCTAGCATTTTTTCGTCGAAAGACACCTGCGCTACTGTTTCTTGGTAATTACCTCGGTATTTACTTTGATTACAGTAGAGAGGCTATCTCGACTCTGGTTCGAGCTCGCACTTTTCAGTGCGAGTGTCAACCAATTTCTATCATTGTTTCGTCGGCTATTCGCGTCGTTGTCCCTTCAGGAAATAAAACCACGATTTTTAGTGGTCCCTGGTGGAAACCTAACGGTGTTAACGAAACCAGGTGAGGCGAGGACCCGATTCGCCTGCCGCGTCCCTTCAGGACAAAGCAAACCATCGGCCGGGGTTGGATCACTCAGCCTTGGGGTTTGCCCCTAGTTGAGCCCAACTATCACCCCCCTCCCACCCTACCCATCCCCTTAATCCATTCCTCGGTGTCTGTTTGAGTGTGCCAGCCCCTTAAAAGGCTCATATCACTCTCTGCACCGGGGCGGTTAGGAACCCTCTTGCACAATAAGACTGGCAGAGGGAGCACAAGCTTAGGGCTCACCCTAGGGACTTACACACCTCCCGACCTATACCCGGTTGGGAGAGACACTACACACCTCCGGGCCATCCCACCCGGGGCGTATTGTTAGGTCTAGCTAGGGCGATTGCCTGAAGTTTCTTGTGACTTCTTCTCTCAGGAACGCCACGCGAACGAAGTCACGATAGTGTAACGATTAGAATAGCTCCCCGGCCGCAAGGCCTGGCTGGCCATCATGGCCAGCCAACCTCCAACCCTGTCCTTTGAGGACGTACTTCTTGACGAGGAGGCACTTCAGTACCTCCAAGCCAAGTTTCCGGGATATCAAATCCCATGCCCCAGCCGTCCTCCCTCCCGTGCCGCATCTATGATGTCGGCATACTCGGCTACTGACTCCAGCTCCAGCTCCGAGGAGACTGGAAATGAGTCAGAGCAACCCCCCTCCCCCGAAGCTTCCCCCGCCTCTCCCGAAGAGGTATCCAACCCCCCTTCCCCTGCCGCCCCCACGCAGCCGTCCTCCTCCGAGGACGACTATGTGTTGGTGGGAAAGGGAAAGAGGAAGCGTGGCAAGAAGCCTGCCCCCTCCGCCGCTGCCGCCAAGGCACCAAAAACATCGGCCCCCTCTTCCACTCCACTCATGGACGCCAAAATCGTCCCTCCCGCCCTCATGGACTCGCCCATGTCCCCTCCTATGGTGGACCAGGGCCCCTCCGCCTCCCTAAGGCGCTCCTCCCCCGCCCAAGGCCCCTCCTCTTCTTCTCAGCATCCTGCTAAGAAGGATACCCCCCCGCCCCTATTCATCCAGGACAAGGGCAAGTGGCCCCAAGTGTCATCTTGGTGCGCCAACCACAATATCAATTTCCTCCAGGCCAAACCCACCGAACACGGTATCAGGGTTTCCGTCCAGTCTTCTCAAGACCATAGGGCCCTGACAAAAATTCTAAAAGAAAGGGCAGTCCCCTTTCATACCTACACCCTTGAGGAAGAGCGCGAAATTCGCGCTGTAATCAAAGGAATCCCGAAGGAGATTCCTATTGAAGAGGTTAAGCAATCTCTGCTTGACCAGTCCCTACCCGTCCTAGCTGTACATCGAATGTACAAAGGTCGCGGCCACACGCCATATGATATGGTAATGGCCATTCTAGAAAATAAAAATGAGGCTAAACTCATTTACAACATTAAGACTGTATGCCACCTCTCCGGCATTACAGTCCAGCCCCCCAACAAATCAAACTATCCGTCGCAGTGTCACAACTGCCAGCTCTATGGGCACTCGGCCCGCAACTGCTACGCAAAACCCAGATGCGTTAAATGCCTTAAGGACCACGCGACTTCCCAGTGTGACAGACCCAAAGACAGGTCTCTGTGCACCGAGGAGCCGGGATGTGTCCTGTGCCAATCCCTAGGGCACACCGCCAACTACCGCGGTTGCCCCAAAGCCCCGAAAAAACTGTCCCGCCCTTCCGCAAAGTCCACCCGCAAGGCCCCTCCTCCAGGCCCAGTCAAGGACACAGTCCTAAGCCCCCAGAGGGAATCCCCCTGGGGTCAACTGAACAAACAGGCCAGCCACGCCTCCAACTTTCCCCCCCTACCCGCCCCTAAAAAATCGATTCCCGGCTTTGCACCTGCAAAGGCAGCATTAGCCTCCCCCCCAACCCCAACCCTAGTGCCCACCGCTGGGCAAGCACCTACCGCCGCGCCCGTGCAAACCCAAGCGCCAAAATCAATCACCCCCCGCGAAAACCCGACTAGTCGGGGTAAACAAATTCCGCAAAGCGTGGACTCGGACTTCGCTTTGGTGGAACGTTTCGCCGAAGCCTTTGACCTCGAGGAGATCAGCCTCCTCGCGGCCCAGATTAGGCAGAACGAGGGTAACGGTCGTGCCCTCGCTGCTGTTGCGGTGCGTTTCCAGCGCATCATGTCCTCCCTCGCCCAATTTCGTGTTAACCCATAATGGATAATACACCCAACAATAGTAGGAATAAACCCCGATCCCTTAGGATAGGATACTTCAATGCCAACGGCATTAAAGGTCAACGCGATGACATAGCAGACTTTCTGCAAAATCATCAAATTGACATCTTTCTAATACAAGAGACCTTCCTCAAACCCAGTCACAGAGATCCAAAAATTGCTAACTATCAGATAGTTCGCAATGATAGGCCCGATTCAGCCTTAGGAGGCACCCTCATATACTACAAAAGGTCCTTGTATTGCTCCCCTATGGATCCACCCCCCTCACTAAGTTGCATTGAAGCTTCGGCCTGTAGGCTCGGCATGACTGGACACCAATCCATCATTCTGGTCTCGGCTTACATATCCCCCAACCGCGATAATACGTCACTCAGCAGTGACCTCAAGTCCATTTTTAAAATGGGGAACTCTGTCATTTTGGCGGGTGACCTAAACGCAAAAAGCACCCTCTGGAATTGTCACACGACAAATCCCAGAGGTGCTATTATAGAGAAAATGCTCGAGCCTCTCAATCTCGACATAATAGCGCCACTAGAGCCCACTCACTTTCCCCATAACGTGACTCACAGACCAGACGTACTCGATGTGGCACTGCTGCAGAATGTGAACCTACGTTTGCACGATGTAGCGGTGCAACACGAGTTGACCTCCGACCACAGGCCTGTGATCCTAGAATTTACACCGCGAGTAGGTCCCCCAGATCCAGGTCAACCCACTCCCACCAAAGTCATAACGGACTGGAACAGGCTGGGCGAAAGCCTCAAGTCTACCTCATCCATCCACCTAGATCAGATCCCGGATAGCCTCACCACCGCTGATGAGGCTGTAGGCGCGATCGACTCACTCACAAATCACGTGCAGTCGGTAATTACTGACTGCTCACGGACAGCGCCTGTGGAGAGTGATCTCCGCATGCGTCTGCCCGATGATGTACGCGATTTGATGAGGGAGCGAAACGCCGCCAACCGCACATATGATAAATATCCTAGCGACTCAAACCGCATCCGATTGCGAGAGCTTCAGCGGGCCGTCAGGGCACGCGTTGATGAAGTGCGTCAATCCCGCTGGGACCAGACCCTTAGCGAATTAAAGCCATCCCATGTTGCCTTCTGGCAACTCTCTCGTGCCTTCACTAAGGACACGGTAGCCCCCATGCCCCCTCTAAACAGGCCCAACCTCCCTCCCGCTTTTGAGGACGAGGAGAAAACGGAATGCCTTGCCGAAAGCCTTGAGCAACAATGCACTCCTAGTACCCTCCGGATTGACCCGCGTCACCTGGAGGAAGTCAATGCAGAAGTAGAGAGGAGACTCGCTCTCCCTATACCCCCCCCTCCCCTCAATGAAGAGGATGATCCACTACCTCCCGTGACCCCCGATGAGGTCAAATCGATCATCAGGAAATTACACCCGCGGAAGGCCCCAGGCTCGGACAAGATCACTAACAGAGTGATCAAACTCTTCCCCGCCCACCTTATAATGCTCCTAACATCAATATTTAACGTGGCCCTGTCATGCAACATCTTCCCACAACAGTGGAAAGACGCTCATGTTATAGGGATCCCCAAACCCGGCAAACCCAAGTCCGAGCCCTCTAGCTATCGTCCCATAAGTCTACTCAACGGTATGGGTAAGATTTATGAGAGAGTTATCCACTCCCGACTTAAAGCATATGCCGATGCTAATAAACTCATTCCCGACGAGCAGTTTGGTTTTCGAACCAAACACTCTTGTGTTCAACAAGTCCATCGTATTGTTGAACACATCTCTTCCAAATATCAACACGGATATATGACGGGTGCACTGTTCTTCGATGTCGCAAAGGCATTCGACAAGGTTTGGCACAATGGCTTAATCTATAAGCTATTCACCTTGGGTGTGCCTCACAGACTCGTGCTCATCCTACGAGACTACTTGTCGAACCGCCAGTTTCGATATCGAATTCCAGGTGCCCTCAGCTCCCCCCACCCCATAGGTGCCGGAGTCCCTCAAGGGTCGGTGCTAGCGCCCATACTTTTCTCCCTCTACACGAGCGACATCCCCTTATTTACTAAAGTCAAGTTAGCATTATTCGCGGACGACACCGCCGTTTTTACATCAGGTAGATCCCCTCAAGCCATCAGCAAAAACCTCCAATCTGCGACCAACGCCCTAGGCGCCTGGTTTCGGAAATGGAGAATCGAAATCAATCCGACCAAGAGTCAGGCGGTTCTATTCACTAGAACCGACCGTAGACGCCGACCCCCACCACCCAAGCCCATCACCCTATTCGGCGACCCGATCCCTTGGGAAAAGGAAGCCAAATATTTAGGAGTGATTCTTGATGATCGATTAACCTTTGCAGCACACATAAAGCGGGTACGCGCGCGAGCCGCCTTTGTGTTAGGTCGTCTTCATTTCCTTTTAAATAGTAAGTCTAAACTTGCCCTAAAAAGCAAGGTTAGACTCTATACCGCGTGCGTTCGCCCAATCATGACCTATGCTAGCCCTGTGTTCGCTCAGGCTAGCCCCAGCAAGATCCATAGCCTTCAGGTTATACAAAACCGATTCATGCGCAAAGCCACGGGCGCCCCCTGGTATATGCGCAACGAAAACCTCCACATCGACTTAGGACTCCCCACCATCAAACAATTTATGAAATGCGCTTCACGCCGCTTTTTCGACACCGCTGTCAACCACTCCAATCCTCTCATCGCACAGGCTGCAACCTATACCCCCTCTAGAATCTCGCGTATCCGACGTCCACGGCAAGCCCTCAGCGAGCCGGATGATCCCACTACTCTCGCCCAGATTGCAGCCGACTCAGCTCGACAAAACGACGACACACAAAACACTCAACAAAACCGACTTCCTCGGTATCGTCCTCGACGGCGAGGTACGTCGCGACGTCTTACCCAGTCTCGTCCCATTCAAGCGGCCCGAGCTGCTCCCTGTAATCCGACCGCCCCTAATTAGTCGTAACTCGTACTATGTCCTCCCCCTCCCCCCGGTAACGCCCTGAGCCGAGGTCCGTACCCCACAGGGGGTGCCCTCAGGCGCAGTTACCTAAAATTGTTTTGTCCGGTTGAGAGCCCTCAGCGCTCACCGAGTTGTCCGCGTAAGGGTGTTATAGCCACCTCTGGCTAACACCTTCATGTCCTTTCAAAAAAAAAAAAAAAAAAAAAAAAAAAAAAAAAAAAAAAAAAAAAAAAAATTATTCCATTCTGATCAAGAGTTTCATTACCAGCTATAGTCCCTAAAGTGGTGACCCCTACAAGAGAAGAACACAGCAAGCACATACAGAAATCAAGATGGAAGACAAATCCACTTCGGTTCCTGCTCCAGCTCCTGCTGCTTCACACCAAGAACTCGCTGGCATCGCTCTCTCAATGCGGATCCCGAAATTCTGGCGCGACAGGCCTAGCCTGTGGTTCTTCAGCTTCGAGGCCGCTACCGATGACATGAAACGGAGTCAAAAACAACTAGCTCAGATGGTAATCGCACAACTGGACAAGGGGGACATCGAACAAGTCAGCGACTTACTATACAAACCCACCGAAGCCATGTACGACGCACTGAAAGAGCGTCTAATATCTGTCTATGAAGAATCGGAGAGTCAGCAATTTCAAAAACTACTCCGTGAGATGGAACTCGGCGACCAAAAGCCATCACAATTGCTGCGGCGGATGCGAAACCTTGCTCGTGACAAGATTCCAGATTCAACGCTACAACTCATGTGGACCAGCCACCTACCTGCACACGTTCGATCTGTACTCACCGTCAGCGAAACCTTCAAGTCACAGGCAGAACTAAACGAACTGGCACTACTCGCAGACAAGATCATGGAAAGTTCAAACACCCAAGTCGCAGCAGTATCATCCACGTCAGCACCGCCCCAGCAGACAGATACACAGCTCCTGATCGAAGAGTTAAGAAAACTGTCACTAGAGGTCGCTGCTCTCAAATCATCGAATCCACAACCGCAACAATACAACTCACAGCCGTATCATCGCCGTCCATCCTACCAACAAAACCGCTCTTCAAGCAGAGAAAATAGCCGCACCCGCAGTATAACACCACCGCCATTCTGCTACTACCACCGTCGTTATGGTGCTAATGCAAGACGCTGCACGACGCCATGTTCATTCAGAAGAAATCAGAATTCGGAAAACTAGATGCAGCGCTGGATGAGGCGGATTCCAGCGTGTCAGAATTTTCATACCGCCTATTTGTCACCGATCAGAAGACTGGCCTCACTTTCCTCATCGATACCAGAGCAAACATCTCTGTCATACCGCGAAGAAAAGGCGAAGTACTCAAGCCACTCGATTTTCAACTCTACGCTGCAAACAATACAGTCATACCTACATACGGAGAACGAACACTCGAGTTAGACTTCAAACTTCGCCGACCATTCAAGTGGAAGTTCATCATAGCAGACATCAGCAAACCAATAATCGGCGCTGATTTCCTGAAACATCACCAGCTTATCGTCGACATCAAGAACCGACGACTAATCGACGGAAAAACAAATTTAACATCGAGTACATTCGTCAAGGCTACCAACACTCCGACAGTACGCAGTATCGACGTGCACCAGTCCTACCACGACATCCTAGCGGAATTTCCGGGAACTACAAGATTGACTGCAATGAACTTGAACCCGAAACTCGCCGTAGAACATTTCATCGAAACAACCGGGCCACCGATTCACTGTCGGGCCCGACCGATCGCACCGCATCGCTACGAACAAGTCAAAAAGGAGTTTGAAAACATGATCGAACAGGGCCTATGCCGTCCAAGCAAAAGCCCGTGGTCATCTCCATTGCACATAGTACCGAAGAAAAATGGCGATCTCCGAGTGTGTGGTGACTACAGAAGACTCAATTCTGTCACAACACCCGACCGCTACCCGATCCCGAGAGTCAAAGATTTTACATCGCAACTCACAGATAAGAAAATATTCAGTACAATCGACCTCAACAGAGCCTACCAACAAGTTAACGTCCGTAATGAAGACATAGAAAAGACTGCAATTATAACACCTATGGGACTATTCGAATTTCCGCGCATGTGTCCAGGATTGAAGAATGCTGGCCAGACTTTTCAAAGATTCATTCATGAAGTACTTCACGGACTCGACTACGCATTCTCTTTCGTCGATGACATTCTCGTCGCAAGCCCCGATGAAATCAGTCATAAAGAGCATCTACGTACCGTACTATCAAGATTAGAAGCAAATGGAATCACAATCAACCCCTCAAAATGCATATTCGGTCAACCAGAAGTCAAGTTTTTGGGTTTCACGGTCAACAAAAATGGAATCAAACCGCCTGCCGAAAAGGTCACAGCAATCAGCCAGTTCCCGAAACCTAAAAATATTGAAGAACTCCGGCGTTTCCTCGGCATGATCAATTTTTATCGTGATCACATACCTAATGCTGCCGTGATTCAAGCACCTCTCCATGCCTACCTACACAATGGGAAGAAAAGAGACAAGACGACGATAGAGTGGGACGAAGAATCAACCAAGGCGTTTGAGGCATGTAAAGTTGCGATACAAAATGCAGCTTTGCTCGCTCATCCTTCACACAGTGCGACACTAGCCATATTCTGTGACGCGTCCGACAAATGTGCAGGAGCTGTCCTGCAACTATACATCGATGAAAAATGGCAACCACTTGGCTACTTTTCAAAGAAGTTCTCCGACGCACAACGAAACTACAGTACATTCGACAGAGAATTACTCGCTATCTACATGGCAATTAAGCACTTCAGAAAAACATTCGAAGGACGAGAAATCATCGTGTTCACCGACCATAAACCGCTTACCTTCGTCCTACAAAAACCGCCATCAGCAACCGAAACACCGCGCCGTGCAAGACAACTCATTTTTATCAGTGAGTTCACCACCGACATCCGTCATATCAGCGGATCTCAGAACATTGTTGCCGACGCACTCAGCCGCATTCCGATCGAATCTATTACCTGCCCGACATCACTGGACTACGAAGAGATCGCAAAAGCACAAGAAAGAGACAGCGATATACTACGCAAACTCGACACGCAAAGTAACTTATCACTAAAGCGAGTTACTCTACCGCAATCTCAAACTGCCATTTACTGCGAAACTTCTACGTCACACGTCCGACCGTATCTGCCTGAAGAATTCCGGAAAATCGCCTTTGATGCCGTGCACAACATCAGCCACCCGGGAGTACGAACTACACGCTAGCTAATGTCTCAGCGATTTTTCTGGCCTTCTATGAACACAGACGTCGGAAACTGGGCAAAACACTGCATTCGATGTCAACAATGCAAAGTGCAGCGACACACGACGAGCAGCATATCATCATTCCCGCCTACCACGGAGAGATTTCAACACGTGCACATAGATATCGTCGGACCTCTACCTACATCGCCACAAGGTCATCGATACCTCGTTACAATGATCGACAGAGTATCGAGATGGCCGGAAGCAATACCTACCGACAACATCTGTGCCGAGGCCGTCGCGAAGATAGTCTATGAAAATTGGATTACCCGATTCGGCCTACCAGCAATACTTACGAGTGACCAGGGTAGACAGTTCCAGAGCCAACTCTTCGCCAAGCTTATGACTATCATGGGTATCAAGACTACTCGCACAACACCGTATCACCCACAGTCAAACGGAATGATAGAACGCTGGCACAGATCATTGAAAGCTGCATTGAAGTCTCGCCTATCCGAACAGTCAACGTGGATAGACGAACTACCTACAGTACTCATGGGACTACGTGCCGCGACGCGCACCGACACCGGTACCAGCGCCGCCGAACTCACATACGGTCATAGCCTGCGCCTACCTAGCGACTTCTTCAACGACGCGCCTAGCAACAACGAAATGGACTATGACTACGTGACTCAGCTGCGTACCACTATAAACGCTCTGAAGCCTAGTCTACCTACTACATGGCACGGAAACAAACGTCCAATATTCGTTCATCAAGACCTACAAACCTGCGAGTACGTGTTTGTAAGGAACGACGCCGTAAAGAAGCCGCTACAACCACCCTACGATGGCCCCTACAAGGTGTTAGAGCGAGATAGCAAGACGTTCGTCCTTCAACTACCTGAGAGACGTTCCGCCACTATTTCAATAGATAGATTGAAACCTGCCTACATTATTAATGAAGATTCAGATACATTACCATCAACACCAAGTAATCTCACCATACCTTCATCACCGTCGAACCTGGTTACCTCCCAGAAGCCGATTTTGAAGACTACACGTCATGGGCGCAACGTGAATCTGCCGGTACGCTTCCGCTAGGGGGGGAGTCATGTAGCGCCACATACCGCATAGCAACAGATACCATTAATACCGTTCAGCATAACCATAACCAAAACGTTACCAAGGAGGTTAGAAATAAAACAACATGCAAGATTCACCATTTAATGCAAGACAGGGAAATAAAACTCAAGACCATCACATACAGTATATTTTACCTCAGAACCTTACCGTGTTTGATGACGTCATGCGCATATGAAACAAGAATAGCGTGCTTTAGAAACAAAGATATATGCCATAGAAACAAGCATGCGTTTGATGACTTCACAACACCAATGCACTGGACTTCATCTTCATCCACAATAGCAATAACACATCGTCACTTGGATTACTTTCACAATTCTTCACAACCTCAAGCACAGAGCAACACATGTTATCACATCGGCGGCCACGGCGAACTGAAAGATGGCGCACAAGCTCCACGCCGTTTTATGCCCTCACGAGTGAGACAACTGCGCGAGCGAGAGGACAATAGCTTGCACGACAGAGCGAGAAGAAATGTATTTATTGGTCTCTCTCTCATATGTATTTTTACTCGTTGTGTTATTATTAAGTTTCATGTAAATATTGTATTATAAATAGAGCCATATTGTAAATAAAATTATTCCATTCTGATACCACAAATCAAGAGTTTCATTACCAGCTATAGTCCCTAAATCATCGTCAAGTAGATACCTAGATGTAATCGAACATGGAAGGAAGATAGGCATAAGGTACCTACATGCCTACTGTTTTCCATAAGAATATGAATGGTCGGTACGTACCTACAAAGCTAACATTCAGTTTGGATTGTACCCAGTTGTTACAAGCTAATCTATAGTTTTGAGTTTATACCGTCGAAATTAGGAGATTTTAGGCTAGGTTTAGCATAGGTAGGTATAATTTAAGGCAAGCAAAAAAAATATTGAGTTAATTTCAAAGCAAAATTAAAGATAATGCAAGAAAAAATATTCGCTAAGTTGCAGGGTTATGCCCTGAGCCCCTGACGGGTACTGAACCAGTTGATGAAAAAATGTCTCAATACCTATGTTTATACAGCGTATCGGCTCTGTGATAGCTTTTTATGTAATTTTGCATAACACTTTCGTTTGCACTTCACCTCGACGCGACGCAACAATTTGTACTTTTTGTGTGGTGCAAGTCACAATGTTCTCACGGATTCTGCACGCCTCCGCTCATGAAATGACACGTTATTTATTGTGTTCTGATGGTACCTAGCACGTCTATTATTTGGTTATCTAATCAGAATAGTGCTTCCATTTTTCTTTGTAACTAAACTAATACTAAAACTAATAACATCACGAATTCAGGATGTCAATTTCAAGCTTAGAATATTTGATGAATCCACGATATTGAAATTTTTTTAATGAAATATACCAAAATTACCTTCTATGTCCTTGCTGTAATACAGTGCGGCCGTTAAGAATGCGTTTGTCATCTGTAAATAATGGGTTGATCACTACGACTAATTCCATTTTGGTAGGACTTTAACTAAGTTAAGCCAAAGAATATAACTGAACTTTCCTGTGGTTCTTATTGAAATCGGATAAGCAATAAATCTATTAACCATTTTGTTAGGCACCTACTCATTGCATTGGTTTATTTAAACTTTCTGGCGACCGATACCTACCCTCCTACCTACTCATGCAACTGTCCATCATATAATTCCAATTTCACGATGACAACAATCACATTTCACTTTTGTTGCAGCTGTTACACTAGGTACCTACTAGTACTGTCACTCGATGATTTTAGTTTAACGACCGACGATTCGAAGCAGTTTCCAAACGTAAATAGATAATAATTTGAGCAGAGAGAGTAAGCCACTTTCTGTACACCATTGTTAACGTCAGTATTGGAATTAGCATTGCACGGATATTGTAATTATAGTTATTTTACGGTAAGATGGTATGCGTGCACGCACGGAACTCAAATTTAGCTGTAGGTACCCTCATTTTCACCCGACTACGGCGAAGCCAAAAAAGAGGGTTATGTGTTTGACCTGTAAGTATGTATGTTCGCCCAATGTTCCATCGCAACTACTAGACTGATCTCGTTAGATTCGTCTTTATTCCGCAAATGTCACTGATTATATTATTATTATAAAAAAAACACACGTCGTCTATAGCTCATAAGGCCTATGAGCCCCATGGGGACCTATTCTTTTTTTTGTATGGACTGTTCTACAAAATTGTGTAAGTAATTTAACTGTTCGTTATGTAGGAGGGTTTAAATTAAAACACAAAAATACACAGGATGTCAATTTATTCAATACCTAACAAATTCGAGCGTTAACAAAATATTTCTATAAAAAATATAAACTAAACCAAAATGAACTTACAACGAAAAAATCAATTGACAATGGTAAAGAAATACTTTCAGATTGCAGTATATTGTACCGTGAGATATGGCACCACTTGACACTGGTTGATGATATAAATACGCCCCTTTTGTTTTATAAGTAACTTTTTTAATAAATATAGTTTCCTGAGTAACTATCAAATGACGTCATTACTTTAATCACTAAAAACGAAATACCGCAAACTCAGCCTATTTATCGTAACTTTGTTGAAATCAATTTCATAAACAATGTGGCGCATGCGATTACTTGTTAATTTTCTGACAGTTGCAATTGCAAACAGAGCTCCAAAATTAAATAAGTTGTAACAAAGTTACATAATCGACGTATGTTCACGGTATCTATAGGGAAGCGCATTTCACAGGATGTTACCTACAGCGTACAGTCAGCAACAAAAGTAGATTGTCCTTTCTTATTATTTTACTTATTGACATTGGTGCCGATTCTGTTGTTTACGAACTAAAATAAATTTAATCTCACTATATCTCTTTCTAATAGAAAATATAAGAAAGGGATGCCAGATATTTTAGTCCTGTCAGTTTAATCCGATCACACATTTCAACGTGAATTTAAGAGCGATCTTTATTGGTCACGACTATTTACCCGTACATTACGACGGTATGGATTAAACTGACAGCATTAAAAATGTTCTATCTTTTTTCAATAAGGTTAAAATGAAAAAGAGGTGACTTGTCTAATATTAGTTAAGTTCGTAAACAACAGAATCGGCACCATTTACTATGAAAACTGCGAATTGCATAATGTGACGCGGTACATTAGTAACAAAACGAGTGACAAACGCCTACTTTTAATTTTGACTGTACCTAGTTACTTTTTAATGATAAAGTACGATTTTCGCTAGATAAACCTCGGATAAGCTATTCCTCCGACATATCTCCACAAAAACTGTTCTTATTTAGTACTGATCATTGGAAAATCGGCCCTAAAGATAATTTTTAACAAAACAATACTTCCGTTTGTAAAGTAAATAATAATAGGTACTTACATACAATCTATACAAAAGTTATGCAATGCTAAAGACTAGGTGATAGACATATCCGAATTATGCGTTTAGCACCATATACATACACCCTATTTTCCAATAAGTACAAATATACGCCGGTATTTAGGTAAGTACTTACTTCATTAATTTTAGAAGCTGACTGTACCAGCATCAATACAAAGCACCTTTATTATTCACATCGAATTTTAATTCCGCTTACAGAATGAAGACTACAAAATTATTATTAAGCAGTAAAGCTGAACATAAGGTCAATAGTCCCGTGTTGACAAATACACAATTTTAGACAGTAGTACAATAATTTACAGAAAGAAATATTCTGGAAGTTTATAAGAATGTCGCCGTATACGGCATAAAGATAGGGCAATTCAAAGTACAAAAAGTGTAATTAGACATTTTTAACACATACATATATGTAGAGTAGTTGTTAAAAGAGAAAAAAAAATCGGTGCGAGAAATATTGAGTTTTTTTTTAGTCTGGGTGGATAAGCTTGTGCTTGACCACAATCTCAACGTGGTATGTAATAATGTGGTGAAAGGTGGTGATTATGTTTTATGTGGAAAAACAACAATAATAATTCAATAAAATGTGTGTTGATTTTACAAGTTCAAATTGACTGAAGCACGAGATTACTTACATAAACTTATATCTAACAAGCGGCATTGTTAACGCCTACTTACTAAACTTATGTTATTAACAATCACAGACTATATTTTACTAACTTATATTGCTTGATAATTTTAAGACTGTATTGTATTTATTGTACTTAGATATTATAAAAATATATACCGATAATTATTTCGGACTTCTCTTCTACGATAATAACAAATTAATTTCAAATATTATGGTTTTTTATTCTACTCGCAACACTCTAGTGTGATTTAATCACATTTTCTTCCTCTCTTAGCGAGCGATGTTCGCAGAATAATTCTTATAAGATTTAAATAAAATAT
The DNA here is from genome assembly GCA_963555595.1 of Tethea ocularis. Classification (NCBI taxonomy): domain Eukaryota; kingdom Metazoa; phylum Arthropoda; class Insecta; order Lepidoptera; family Drepanidae; genus Tethea; species Tethea ocularis. The sequence continues at coordinate 2,835,195 of OY741970.1, read as the reverse complement.
ATATTTAGAATTAAAACAATGCAATATTAAAATTAATTAAAACAATATAAATTAGTATGAGCCTAAAATACTATAAGGTATAATATATCCATGTATAAGAAATATAATGAGAATATATTATGTACTCAAACATTCCAAATGTTATCTATGTAGAAAAATACGTTGTAATAGAGGTAATGTACAAAATTATAGTATCGTGGAAGTACCAGGAGTAAGTAGACACCAAAAACATTTAGTTAAGTAGATAGAGACAGGTATATGTTTCGTCTTTATTATCTATGAGGCCATAGACAATGAAACAATGATATGCATACTCTCTTCTAAAATAGTTCTAGGCATAAAAAAAGCATAATAAAGATGTAAATTTTAAAACCAAAAACAATAGAAATAGATAAACAAAACTGTTATTGATGTAGCCGAATACTGTCACAGAAATCATGTTAAAATGAACTAGCTGTTCCCGGCGGTTTCACTCGCGTTCCTGGGATAATTAGTAACCTATATATAACCTTCGGGGATAATGTAGCTTCCTAATAGTAAAATAATATTTCAAATCGGACGAGTAACTCCGGAGATTAGCGCGTTCAAACAAACTCTTCAGCTTTATTATTAGTATATACATAAACTATTGTAGGCACGTTCACTAACGTAGGATTATCGTATAATCGCTTGAAAAGACGTTGGCAGAAGATACCATTAGATTTTGACGACTATAACTGCTTTATTATATCATATTGTTTCTAAAATATAATATACTGTGTGTATTTCAAGAGGTATTCAATGAAATTGAGAAACTTACAATCATGTGACACAATATAAAGATTCTTCAAGTCGTTCGACTTAAAAATATGAAGTTAAATTTGATCTAAGGTTAGATCGATTTTATACTATCGCGTGGGAAATATAGCGTATACTGGTGTATAATTAGAAATGTAATATCGTATTCATACAGATGATAAATAGTCCTTCGTTTTTCGCAGTAGGTTTTCGTGAATTTATAGTAAAAATAACTTATGAATACGAGTTTTAATATTGTGTCCGCAGCAGACAATTTTCGTAAAGTTATATTTTTAATTCAAGTAAGGTACAATAAGTAGAATAAATAAAACTAATTTATAAAAAAAGAATTTTCAAAATCGGTGGACATACATACGGCCGAATAAAGAATCTCCTCTTTTTTCCAAGTCAGTTAAAAAGAGAAATTGTAATAGTAATTTCTGAGAGTTATTTACTATACAAATGACAATACAATGGTATTTAAATCCATTAATAAATTAATGATCTTCCTTTAAATACGTTATAGATTTGAGACCCTGACTAGAATATAAAGAAAATAATATCTGACCCACCACCCATTCATTCTACAACAGCAAATAAAGGCAAAACTAATAAAAAAATATTATATGCAACGTTATTCAATGTATACCGTATCCCAGTTATTGGTACGCTCAGTTGAATCTATTTCGATTGGGTTTTACACCATCTTATTTTGTTAAGTCTTATACAGTGCACTTTTTGTTAGAATAAGTAATTTTAATGTGCGTCATTTCTAGCTATAAATATTGTTGGGAGTTTATCTTTGGTATACTAAAAATAGCGTTCATATATGGCAACAAATTAATATACAAGTCAGATTAAAACAAAAAGGAAGATACGTCAAGTTCTTCGCGTTGACACGTAGCAATACAATTTTACTTATTATTTTATTTTTATCTAAGTATACAAAAATTTACTATAAATGGCGCAACGATTAAATAGATACCTCTCAAACACAGGCTGTGTCTCTTACATAAAATAGGCCAGGTACTCACTTATGCAAATCCTGCTGCGACCTACCGAGGGCTTCTAAATTACTGTGATGAGAATCTATCCTATTCATATTAGCTTTAAATTCATCTTGAGATAATTTCGACAGTATAGGTGAGCCAGGCGAGGGCGGAGTCAGGGTATCACATGTTTCCTTGTCGACATGTTGTCTCTCGTTTTGTAGAAAATTCTCGTGGGATCCATTTAAGTGGAGCTTTGTTTTACGCGTATCGGGGAGTGATAGGTCAAAGTTTGAGATTGATAGCACTTTGTCGGTTTCTAAGCCGGAGGCCAATGATTTTGATGCTGTCAGACGGTCATCTGGAATTAAACATTTTGTTAATACTAGCGAAACGTAAAGTACGAGTACACTCAAGTAGAGTAATAAAACAGGTACTCTTATTTTACTCTATGTACAGTTTATAGTAAATTATGCCACGTTATCGACTGGCAAAAATTATAGCCTGAGTTTTTGCTAGGTTGACACAGGAATGAAGAATAAGCTCATAATAATACCTTTAGTAGAGTCTTGGGCAGCGAGCGAGTCTGCGTTGGGCTCGTCTTTATGGTCTTTGGGCAGAGACGAGGATCTCGCCCCACCGACTACATCGTCGAACATGCTTAACACCCTGTTGGATAAATTAACAACATACAACTTTAGAAGTCAATAAAAAGCTTAATTTTTATTTTCTGTATTAATATATAAAAGAAAGTCTGGTTATATTATACACCATTTATAACTTGAGAACGGCTGGACCGATTTTAATGATCTATGATTTGTTGGATTCGTCTAATCCGAGAATAACTAAGGAAATATAGAAAAAAGCAAAAAAAGGACGGTAGGTGTAGATACGTATGTTGGTAGGTAAGTGTAGGTAGCTAGGGGTAGATATATTATATATTTAAATTTGCAAATGGAGATCCTTTATTAGTGATTATCCTTCAATCAGCCTAATCTGTGTGGAATCCACGGTGCGCAAATCATACTTGCACTCTTACTTGTCGGCGAGCACTAAGGTGCTCCAGTTCAATCCCTAAAGGGGGGAAACGGTAGTAAAATGTATAAAACATTACTTGGAGTTGCCGAGGTCACCGAAGGGAGTTTGCGGCGCGGGTGGGGGCGAGGGGCGCGGGGAGGTTATTGACCCCGCCACCGCCCACCCCTCCGATATCAGAGCCCCGCCGATGTCCAGCTCACCATCTACAAGGGGGAAATAAATCATTTACACTAATTACACTGTTACTATATTGAGTTATTTATAATACATATGCAGTGCTTCAAGAGGTGGAAGTAATTATCAGAATGAACAACTTTCGGTATGAGAACAAGTTTGAAATCGCGACAAAAAAATCAGTTTTTGATCGAGCAGGGCTGTGTGCGGATAAAGTTAAGTTTTAATTTTTTCAACCTGTAAAATATTTCCATAAAATCGAGTTAACTTATTAATAAAAATACTATGTAATTTCGGTGGCTAAGATATACAATACAAAAACAGCAACAAAGTTTAATCAATGCGTGTGTCGTGAGTTCTTGGTGGTCCAAAGCTTAAAAAACAGAGAAACTGCCACCGTTATACTAAAGCCTAACTATTGTGTGGAAAGTCAGTAAGTAACTTAGTCAAATGTAAAATAATATCAAAAATAATTTTCTCAAATAAAATGGCTGTATGGACAACCAACAACCTTTGCCTATACTTTTTCAATCAATGTACACAAAATTCTTTACCATCAGTAACATCGTAGAGCTTGATTCCGGGTATTTCTTTCTCTTTCTCGCCTTCGATGGTCGGTATCTTCTTATATGTGCACGTTCTCGATACAAGAGCCTTCCATCTTGCCACCTTAAAACACATGTGTTAGAACTTTAATTTGCTGAATATCTTTTCTTTTGTCAAAGACTAATATGCCTTGAGTATTTGTATACGTCATACATTTGATGTAAGGGGACTTTTTGGTAGGAATATATAGAGTAAATAGTGTAAATACTAAGCAGGTATTATGTGTGATGTTTTATTTATTCAAAGGAACCAGAGAAGGGAAATGTCACAGACATATGTATTAATGTGGCCTTTGAAGTAGTTCAAAAAGTCCATGATCCATGAAGTAGTAGAATGGTACCATTTTACTAAAACCAAACCTTATTTCAAATAAGACAAGGCTGTACGGCTCTGAACCTTTGCCTGTGTTTGGATTGCTTGACCACCAGCGAGCGAAGGCCATATAATATTTTTGTATGGATGATTCAATATAACCTGCGTGAGTTCCTCGAAGCGCTCGATGGCCTGCGGATGCCACTTGTCTGCGCGTGCGCCGCCTGGCGCAGCTGCATCAGTGTCATCCTCGCGACTCGCCGACCCCGCCGACCCCGCACACCCCGCCGACCCCGCCGGACGAACCCCCGCCAGGAAACACTCCATAGCCTGTATACCACGTGGCACACACCATGGTTTGTATCAATTTATATTGATATACGGTCAGCAATATAAGTACACAAAAGATAAACACAACCAATTTTCAAAACGTTTTTATCTCTCTATTTTATGAATAGTTTAAGTGCATTCAGCTACTTGTTGCTGACAGTACAAATAAATGTTACAGATTGCGTAACCATCGTTAACACATTGCCAACACACAAGAAAACACTCGTCGTGTTTCATGAATTTTCAGTTCTTTTAGTAATGAAACAAAACATAAACAAACGATAAATAAATCAATTGTGTCGACATTTGAACGTTAATCAGAACGATGTAGCAACCCATCCCGAGATTGTATTATCTATTTGAATACTAATTTTGTTACAGTTTTTACGTAGTACTAACCTGAAAGCGCAGGCGCAGTAAGTCAGCCCGCAGTTCGCACAGTTCATGCGTCGCCACGTACTCGCTGTCGCCATAATCCAAGAAGAACACGTCGGCTACCTGCAATATACCACGTTTATTCAACGACATCTCTATTCCATCCCACGGTTTTACCCGCTTTTTAGAAGGGCCTAATGTTTGCCCTTATTCAGATAATTACAGTCCGATTCAGCCTCCGTAGCACGGTAAGCGTAGACTAGAGAAGACTCGACTCTTCGGCCAATTAAATCATTTAAATATGACGCTATGAAATTAATACGCGATTATTATTGGTCGACGACGAGACTACGCTTGCCATACTACTGGGGCAGGACAAGCAGACCAAAATCATGTGTAGGCGTGATAAGTGCCTACTACGCCAATAGATGATGATTTTATATGTAGGATGCATGAAATAGAACATGAGCGAGAGAATGGAATGGAAATAGTGAAAGATGAAAGGTGTGAAAGAGAGAGAAAAAGGAGTAAGGTGATTGGTTAGATTTAAGAAAATAAACGATGGACATTATTATAAAGAGAGCTTAAGACGAAGACGACATTTATAGAGGTATAAAATAGAAATAAGATTTATTAGTTACCTACTCTTTAATACAGTGTTCAAAAGTTTTCCTGAGTTTCACTCTGCTATCCTTTACATTAATTTTAATCTGTACTAATACTAATATTATAAAAAGGTAATGTTTGTAAATTCGTATGAACCAATCTCCGGAGTTACTGGTCCGATTCAAAAAAATCTTCCACTAATAGAAAACTACATTATCGCCGATTGTTCCAAGTGTAATTTTATTCCAGTGAAACTGTGGGGAATAACTAGTAATAAGTAGGTAGTAGGTAGGTACCTCCTGCGTGGCGTCGAACTCGTTGGGCCTGATGTCGTGAACGCGCGCGCGGTACCAGCGGCCGTCGTGCCGGAACACCGCCGCCACCACCTGCCCCACGCATACTCCTCGCACCTACCACAATAAATAAATATATATCCTGGGACATTTTTCACACACAGTTATCTGATCTCAAACTAAGCAGAGCTCGTACTATGGAGTACCAGATAACTGATATACTAATTTTTTTTTGTAAATACATACTTATATAGATAATTACACCCAGACACAGGACAAACAGACATGTTCATGCACACAAATGTTTGTCTTGCGGCGTGATAGGCGGTGTCTTAACCAACTGCGCCAAACAATACAGTAATACACACGGCCACAGATCAAGCTACACATTTATGTTGCAAAATAGCGCCTATTACAACCGCATAAGGTACCGCAGTGTGTAGCTTGATCTGTGGCCGTGTGTACTAGTATTAACTAGTATACATATAAAAGTAGGTACATCTACGCAGCTTGGATCGCAACCAAAGCTTTCATTTCACTATATTAGTGAAGCTGACGAGTGAAACCTCAAATTGATGCAAAGAATATTGGAGAGATTTCATTGGAGTAGAAATATTAGCAAACTGACATACTAAAACAAAAGAAGTAATAAAACAAATTAGTCTTTTAAAATAAGTTAAGTTGCCAACAGCTCTGAGGGTCTAAAATGGACCTTTCGAGCAATATGGCTACATGCAATTCATTTTTAGAATTTATAGCATATTATGTCAAATTCGAAAATGCAAATGAAATTGAAATTAATTGGTTAAATGATGTAATTTTCTTATCAAAAAATATTGGAGGTACATAGTCTCTGTAATTGAAATAATGCTCGAGCGGGACTTTGTAGGCCCCCTGATCTAATAGAAAACGTTTCACTCCGTTATGAACAATGTAATAATTATTTTATTATATTCGTAAAGAAGAAAATAAAGTCCAAAGCCTACACCCAAAATGAAACCCTATCAAAATAATCGTAAGTTCACTTACGGCGTGCGCGGCCCTGTTCTCCTTATTCCCGTAGTACTCCGTCATGTGGGCCACCAGCTCGTCCAACTGGGCCACTTGAGGGCCCACAAACTGCACCCAGAATCGATTGGGCGATGATACCGCTGAGACGTATACTTCTATCGGAGCTCCTACCGTTTCTGTATAATATTAACTATAGGTTATAAAGATTCGATAATTAATTAGCCTTTCGACCGCCATCGCCAATGACAAAAGATTGCTATGACTATCTATCTCGTTTTCGCTCACTACATCGATCGAGATGCAAGATAATGAAGATAAAAATCGGATTCTAAATCTCGAAGTTTACTGAATGAAAATAGCCTAAAGCACTTAAACCTGTTTTATGTTGAGACTACTGAATCAAAACCCAATTTTTCAATCGCTAGATTAACCGTAGGATACAATTTTCGTTTGACAAAAACTATTATAATTTCAGATATTATTTTTCTGGCCATTGAAAAGCAGCCTCAAATGGTCCTAATATCGACAATAATGCAAAAGAATTAAAATTAAAGAAAATGATAAGTGGCAGTCAAAAGGTAACACTTTAATCAAACTATCAGAATCGGCGAGGCACTGGCAGCGAAGCTTGAGCATAAACTGACACCAAGAAGGTATCTCTAACTACCACCAACATTGCCGCTTTTAACCTCAAACAACCAATCACTGAAACCTTCTACCTCAAAACTTATATTGAATAATATAGGAAGACGAGTGGATGCTTTTTTCATATTATTTTATCGACCAGACTAGGTCTATTGTGATCGCCAAATAAAATAGATTTCATTGCCAAGACGTGCAGATTTATTAACCTGCAATACCTTGACAGAAATGAATTTTAAGTCTTCTTCGACGTAACTGGTGTTACATACTACGTTTAGGAATAAGTAGATATGCCAAGGATAGTTTTTTACCGGTCTATCGCAGTCGAAGACTGACAGAACCAACTTCAACCTTTAAAATTATAGCTCAAAGAACAAAAAAAAAGATATTTGCATCCACTGCTCTTTTATTAATTACTACCATATTCCTATAAATATTCACTCAAAACAACACATAATTATTATACATACATAAGACATAATATACATGATTCACACAGGACTGCACAAACACATGGGTATATCATGGGTTAATAAAGAATAAAATTGCAAACGGCGCGGCGATTATCATGTCCTCTCACCTCGCTCGTTGACGAGCTAATGTGCAAGATGCGAAGGCATGATATGATAATTCGATTTCATACTTTATTGGCCCGTGTTATAAATAGTTATATAGATATAGTGCATTTCACAAATCCACGGGGGAAAGCATTGTGAGACAAATTACCTGTATTGTGATATGTGAGATTTTTTCTTTATGAGACATCTTTTTCAGAATCCCCAGCAACTATAGTTCAGTGGCGTTTTAAAGTGTATTACAAATTATTTGAGCGAAATAGCAGCCATCTTCCTCATGTAAATGCTGCAGCCTCATGACTTTAAAAGAGGCAAATTAATTGGAGAGCTAATTTCAATTCAATAGCGAATAATAAAAAAGAATCTAACTAACGTGTTTTGGACAATTATTTAAAGCCTGTCTAATCTAGCCTTGGCTCAAATTATATAATCCAAGGAATTCAGCAGCAGAATGTAACATTTACATAAAATAATCCAAGGACAAATACATTATCACTTCATATTGAGGTCAAAATTGTATTTGTCAGAGGAATTAGAATGTAGCTGTCAGCTACATATTATGTTGCTTTTATGATCAGCATACAACATTTTAATCTCCATTTATGTAAAACTAAAGCATTTGCTTCTAAACGAAGAAAGTGCTTCAATAGCTAAGTACTCTAATGGCTGCTTCAAAATAAAAATAAAATGCATTAAAAATAATTCAGTACAAGCCTAATAACCGAGATATTCCGCGATGACGTAACAACATTATTTTATGATATCCATCACTTAATGAAATAAAAAAAAGTAGCTAATAGTTAAAGCTCTTACTGCATTATATAATAAAATTAATTTTAACGTAACATAATAAAGTATTTGCCTAGAACTACGACCTATATTTAAAAAATCTAACATTAAACTTGAAATACGTAATCCAATTGCCAGGCTTCTTGGTAGGTAAGCTTCCGTTTGGCAGCGATTTGGAGCATTGTTTTTATTTTATAAGTAGTTTAGGTAGTATTTAATTTATAATGATTATTTATTTTATAATAAGTAGGCATTAAGTTAAATATTTTTAAAGCGGTAAAAAATCAACAGTTGATAAGTCGAAAATAGAAGTAATTCATTTTGCGTAAGCATCCATCAATCGTGTCAAAAAATCATTACTGTTTTGTATGAGTTTTAAATGCCAATTCTATCACAGAATTTACACTGACATCAAATTGACTTCAATCAAAATTCAAAAATATTTTGAAACTCATAGCTACTTTCTAACTCTATTACTTATCTAATTCCACGTAACAGGCAAATACCTTATTACGTAAATAACCGAATCAGCTTATTTCTTTTGAACATTTCCATTTGCAGTGAGAACTCGAACCATAAAGGAGCGGGCATGCTGTTAGCAACTCTTACCAGGCCTTTTATATCTGACATGGCGAGTGGTGAGGTCACCTGGCGAGGGCTGGTGGTGTTGGTCCACCTCCTCCGAGTGGTCGCTCACGGGCGACGGGGATGTCGAGGGGACCTGCACGTGTCTAGGACTGCGGCGGGACTGCTCTATCTCTCGACGGCATTTCTCTTGGGCCACCTTTATAATAAAATGATTTTTTTGTAGATTTAGACTTTTGAATTGTCAAATTTTCATCGTTCGGTTAAAAGATGTAGATAACATTATCACTAAAATTAAAAATTTCAAGAAACCCCCGAATCACACTAGAAAATAGATGATGATCTTAAAACAGCTGAGCGGATTTTCTAGCTAAACACTCTCGATTAAGAAAAACTTTAAACGGAAAAAAGAAACAGAATCAAAATCGGTTCGTCCGTTCAAACGCTATAATGCCACAGACAGAAACACAGATACACACTACAAACTTATAACAACCTCTTTTCCGTCGGGGGTTAAAAAAAATACTTCAGTCTTGAGATATAAACCTATAAGTAAGTAATAATATTTAAAATACCCACATTTTAAAACGTATAGCATAAGCTGCACATATTTTTGGAAAAGACAGGACAACGCTTAATATCCGACCTTACTATCCCAACGGCTTTTTAATGGCGATGTCTGGCGCTGGATAAGAAATAGTCATTACTGAAAACCATTTCCAGTATTACGGATATGTTTTAGGCAGTTTATAACTGAGGAAGTGACGTTGAATGCCGACACTTCCGATGAACTTGAGCTTTCGGTGATGGAAAACATCCTGAGGAAACTATAGCACGGTGGTTAAGAGTAGTTACTCTTCTGGATACTACCACCCTGAAGTTAAAAATCTGTCGCCAAGCGCTTGTGTGTTCTGAAAGCTGTACTTGTCTTCCATTCTAGACTCTGTGTGCTTACCATCTTCTACCACATCATCATTGACCACGATGAGATTGTGGTTAAATACACACCTATAAATATTAAAAAGAAAGTATATAGGTAACTCACAGATGTCTCAACCAGTTCCTTAGCAAGCGCAATCTGTTCCTTAGTGCCTCGGAAGTTGATAGATCTCTCCGTCGCCTTGTCTCCCACCATCGAGTTCTCGATCTTAACGCGCGCGCCACTGCGATGGCTTATGTCGTTTATATTCTCACCTCCGGTACCTTCAAAGTAAATTGAACCATATTCAAGGAAGGATTATGATTAAATTCTATTGATAACTTTAAAATTGCCTCGGAAATAGAGATACACATTTTCGTAGAGCATGTGCCGCCATAAAAGCTTGTCCTCAATTTATCCTCAAGGTACAATTTTATAATCTGTGTGAGCACGATCAATACCAAGTGGTGTACATTTTTTTTTTAAATGACCAAAGTTGGTTGACTCTGATGGCTGCAGCAACCTTACCGGACAAATCGGCGAACGCAGAGAGCTCTCAGCCGGGTAACATTTAGGTAACCACGCCTGAGGGCACCCCTGAATGGGGTACGAACCTCGGCTCAGGGCGTTACCGGGGGAGGGGGAGGACTTAGTACGAGTTACGATTAATTGGGGGCGGTCGTATTACTAATGGCAGTTCGGGCCTAAAATTAGTTTTTTTACATTACTTTTCATTGATGTTTTTCAAAAATCTCACCAATAATCCTGCCGCAAGCCCACGAGGGTACTGTTATAGTGTCCTCAATAATCAACGGCTGCTGCTTTATAAAGTCATGGATCATAGTTTCGGCGATCTGAGTGGCCTCGCTCCTGCCTCTTATGATGCACACGTCGTACTCTTTGTCGCTAAACTTCTTGAAGTGAATCAACGCACCGGACTTCTTCTCTATGTCTTTTATGTTAATGCCGCTACGACCTGTAGTATATCGTAAAGTTATGACTAAATATATTTTTTTAAATATAAGTTGGGCTTACGTTTGACCGTCCGTTTGACGTCGTTTGGGTACGGAACCCTAAAAAGCTAAACATTGTAGGTAGGTAACTGAATGGTCTTCATAATACAAACGGATAACTAAGGAAGGCGGAGACACAAAACCTTTGATCAAGGTTATTTTTCATTAGAATTGAAGTAGGTAATACTTCACGCATCATAGCATAATATTGAATATCATATGTTTTCTTTTACATTAGGTAATTAGATACAGTCATTTTTAAAGTCGTAATCTGTGAAACAAATTAGTTTTGAGTTCAAATTGAAGTCATTTGCCAATTTAAAAATAGGAGTAAATAGGGAATTAAGAAAGTAGAGCTTGAAATATGCCTTTAGAAACAAGCAAAGCCTAAATGTGGTTCTAGTTATGACCTGGCGCCACGCCGCGGCGGTGAAGGACAGACAATTTATTACTAGCCAACATGATACATAAAAGACACGCTATCATAGCATATACATACATACTCATTGAATTTTATGATTACCTATATAAACATGTAACCTATTTTGTAAGAAAAAAAATTAGTTTATGTAATATCAGTAATATCCTTTGTATGTAGAGCAGTGGACGTCTTTCGATGATGATGATAACCATGTGTGAAGTCCCAGGATATTTATTACTACAAATCTTGAAATGGTGGCATTTATTTAGAATGATACCTATACTGAAGTAGGCATTTAATAGTAGTTACAAACTGCATTATGTAATGCACATAGAATGAAATATGAAAGTCATATGGATCTAATTCATTAGAGAGCTAATAATATGATACAGTGTGATTCATATTGAATTTGTAGTCGTACGCAACGCGTTGTGTAACAACATCGCGGAAAACATTAGCTGTGGCCTCGGAAAAAATGCACTATCCGGTTTTCAGGTTACCTCTCTGCCAAATTTCATGTAGGTAGGTAGGTGAGAGACTCCTTACAGTTACAGTGTATAACGTGATGTAATTATGTAAAGATAATTTAAGCGGTGCAATAAAATCAATGGTGTTCTAATATAGTGACATCATACACTTACGTTGAAGATAGATTTACTTTACAATATTAGAGATTAGGTGATGTCACTGAAGCCAACTAAGAATACCTTATTATTGTTGGCCTCTTAGTATACCTATATTATCTTACTAGCTGTCCCCCGCGGTTTCACCCGCGTTCCCGGGATAAAAGTGGCCTTTATGTTATTCCAGGATATAATACATCTATGTGCCATGTTTCATCCAAATCCGGTCAGTAGTTTTTGCGTGAAAGAGCAACAAACAAACTTTCACGTTTATAATATTAGTAGGATTTAGTTACCCCTATGACTATAATTGCAATGATAATATTTTTTTTTAATAATCTGACCTCAAGTGGTGAATTAATTAGGCAGGTGTGTGGCGAGACAGCAGTCCACTTTGCTTTCCCTCTCCCACTACCCACGCGTCGAGTACCCAGGGGCCCTTCCCGTATCATATCTGTCCCACCCCACCTAAGGCGAAGGCACAGCACTTGCAGTCAGGATTTTGTACCTAGTGTGTGGATACACACAATGCGCCAATGGACGTATAGGCCTATGAATTTATGGGTTTCATAACAAAAGAAACTCACAGATCTGCCATTTTAATTTTTATGCAGTTGGTAATACAGTGTAAATTAAATTAACTTTAATAACAGTAGTTTCCTACTGACTTATAGTCAGATTATTGGAATACCTACTATGTCCATTGCCTACAATGTAATATTGGTATAGTTACTTATTTATGGATTATCAATGACAATGGTGAGGTAGGGGTCACACCCAGGCTTATATAGAGTAAAAAAAAGCTTTGGCATGTCTCGTTACTCGTTAGTAAGGTAGTAGACATCATCAAAGTAACTAAGTATAGTATGACACAACTTAGATGAAGCATCGGCAAAACTCGTAAAATCGATCGTTCCCGAAAAGAGTGCGCCTACAACATTACTCATGAGTTAAAAAATGGTCGGTGAAAATGATTTTGTCGAACGTTGAATGGCGCGATAGTGAATGATTTTTATTAGTTGTGTAAATCGGAAGTGAAGTTTACAAAAACTTTTTGCCGATGCTACATCTAAGTTGTGTCATACTATACCTACCTTTGTTTGAATGCACTGAACTGGCAAAGTATCAACGGATATTGACTTCCTAATAAATTTCTAGTGCAGGAATGTGGTTATTCATTTTAATTATCATGGTATAGAATGGATTTTTTACATAGTTATACTACATATTATTATTATAAGTAAACAAATTCATTACAGTTGCTATTTTAATAAATTATTTGATATCATCTGTTATATAGGTCCCTATGAATTGTAGTGTAAGTATTCTTGAATTGTGAAAATGTACAGTGACACATTATTATGACTCAATAAGGTTTATTTTTCTTAGGCATTTCTATATGTCAAAAGGTCTTAAATTTGATAGACTTTATTAATAACTAGCTGTTCCCCGCAGTTCCACTCGTCAGCATACTAGGTTTTGACTACAATTTTACCATGCCATTACCGCATAAAATGTAAGGGGATAGAATATCCACATCGGTGCTAATGTTCAGTATACTGTTGTAGTGTATGAAACTAAATATTATAGCACTTACCAATAAGAGCAGGCACAATACTTTTATGAACAGAGACTTCAATGACGTTTACTCTCGATGTCTTGATCGCTCTGTCTCCAGACTCTTCCTCATCTTTCTTAAATACATAGTACACCACAACGGCTGTAACTGTCACCAGTGACAGACCCAGAGCCACGGGCAAAATAAGTTTAGCGTTCATAGACATCTTTCTGGAACAATGGTTTATTAAAACACAGCTAGAAAAAAAACACACAAATTCAAGGAATAAAGACATTACATTATACATACATGTCAGTAAATTGGATATATAATATATGCACAATATTTTACAAGGTTCTTCTATTGTTCATTTCATTTTAAGTCAAGGATTAAATAGAATTAAGTAATGTTTTCTAAATAAATATTTTATATTATATTGATATGAATATTAATAACATAAATTCTCAAACTAAAAACTCATTAATTCAGTTTAGGACCTGTTAAGGCACTTAAGAACATTGATAGGTACAATTATTACAATACTCTGCTTTGTTCGGAATACACTTATACTGAGAAGATTCTTAACTCGGACATGAAAGTAATATCAAACATTAGCTGATGCATTGATACTAATAGAACTTGGCAAGATATAATAAACATTTACAGCATTTTATTCCAGGAATTTGACATACAATGTTTATTGTATACAAACTGCTTCTAAAGGGTTCTATTAGGTATCAATTAAACAAATAGGATAGGATAGATTCATTGAAATCTGGTATATGAAACTTATTCATGAAGTTATCACAATGAACATATAAGTTAGTGTTGTACACCATACAAGTTTTTGAGCCATGTAATGGGAGCCTAACAAACAACACATATACCTTAATACTACCTTTGTTTATTATGAATATATCCCGTATTTATTGAGATTCTGTCTAGGCAACCTATTAACAGCTATGACATAATATCGAGTGCAAAAATTACTTCACGAGTAATATGATACTCGTAACTACTCAAAAACTATCTTACCTTCAAATTTCAACACCTTTGGACAAATATTTTATTCCCAGTCCTCTCACAAACTACAATTTTTTTTTAGCTACAATATTATAATTTAACACATGTTTCAACTTCACTTCGACAATAACAATCGAAAAATAGTCCACACACAACTAGTAGTATTTTTATTCTGTGAAAATAAAATACCAGTGAAATGCGTTTCGTTTCGTTCGTAAAAAGATTGACTGACTGATGTCAGGTGTATTTGACATTTATCTCCTTGCCTTTGAGCTGACAATTTTTTTTTTAGAAAGATCAGTGTGACCATAGAAATTATACCATATATAAAAAAAAATACTCAGATTAACGTAGCAAGGCATATTCTTTATTTGTCATTTCTAATTGTTATAAGACATTTCTTAGATTTATTTGAGAATTTATTCAATGACATAATACCTATGTACTTCTGTATACTGTCGTTACCTATACAAATCGAATTTCTACCCAAATATACAAAACTATCACAAATGGTCACACGAACTGAGCGCGGCAAGTAATTTTGAATGGTAATATTGGGTATTATAATTTTTTTGTAATGTTTTTTTTGTGTTTGATAATTGTATTATTAACAAATATGGATATGGAGAAATAAACTAGTTTGACTAAATTAGAGCTCATAATTTGAAAGTGTACTAGACCTGGCCGATTTTGTACATACTTTTCAGTTGCTTTTCAGAGTAATTAGCCGAGAGATTTGTTCCTTCGATTCCTATCTATCTGTACTTTAGTACTATTTATTTATTAATCTGTGAAGCAAGTAATAAATGTATTCTATGGAAATAAGTCATCATGATAAAAACAATCAAGAAAAAATATTGTATGGGATTTAATCACAAAGTTTACTCAAGTTTACCAAGCACATCCACAACTACTTAGTACGCTTCAAGGAGTTCCTTGATTTTGTGTTTTATATTTATGTGACATATTATTTTGGTAATTCTTTTACACTCGTTATACTATAATCATTTTTTACTATAATCATAACTAACTAGGTAACATACTTGGAGTCAAAGTTGCCTCAGTTACTGCGTGTAACCCTCATCCCGCAACACTTATCTCGCTTTGGACTATACATATTGTAATTTTGATAATGGTACTAGGTTAGGTACTACTATGTTCAACTAGTTTCTTTCCTGTGGTATCAATCACGCGCGTTCCCAATGGATCTTATGTTTTCCCCCACCCCCTGTTAAATAGTACCAATCCCATACATAATTCCAGGGTATAATAAATCTTTAGGTATGCCAAGTGTCATCCAAATCCGTTCATCTGTTTACGTGGCTGATGGATTCAAGGTTTACGCATATGGAGTCACAAACATTAAAACTTTCTCATTACAAATACCTACTTATTATTGATATAAGATAAATATCCGCGCCTCTTTTATTTATAGCATAAAAGGTACATAAAGTAGATACCTACTACTACGATCTACGTACAGTAGATATGTACCTATCTACCTACATAAAGTACAAAAATATTTATAAACATGTTATTGCGTGCTTTTATCTTTATTATCAAAAAATAGATTAAGTTTTCCATAGCTAAATAAATTCAAGGAAATAACTCAATTTTGGCAAATTGTTTTTGCAGCTTGCGCTTTCCCACATTATACATGAAGCTATGAAGCATCGGTCCCGCCTCGACTACATCGAGCTAGATTAATAATATAACGTTGTTTTTTTTAAATTTCGATGTAGGATCTTCGGAACTCCTTTTTTCTCTTGCCATGGTCGGTGGGCGATGATGGTAAGCTAACAAAGCCTAGAAGGGAACTGGCTCTCAAGTACAGCTGTCGGAACATACCGAAACGTGCTTGGCGACAGATTTTCTCTAAGAGGAACCTACTTATTCTTACGTATTCCAGTAATGCGAAACCGCGGGAAAGTGCTAATACAAATATACAATAGGTATCCTAAATCTAGAATATAGAAATAGCCCAGGGAAAGCCTCTCAACACGAGAGAGCGTATATGCATAGGTCTTTTATTATACCTGTTTCTTCATAATTAAGGCACATACGTATTAATTGTTTTATTTTACGTTTCAGTATTTTTGTACTGAATTATTATTTAAAACAAGTTCAAGATGACTTGGGACGTTACATTAGGTAAGGTTATTTAATTTAACGATATTCCATTTTATAGTGAACTATCTTGATGACACGACCTTCGCAATTTTTCCGTGTCATCCAGTTTCATGTCGTATATAAATAACAATTTTTGTATCGTGGATGAAGGAGGCGGACTACTTTCTAGTACATGGTAACCAAATTTCATTGTTTTATATTTTTATTCAATACTAGTTTTGGTCCTTCGAGCTGTACAGTTGATGTTTTACTCTTTGTAAATAAGAATTAAGTAGCTAAATTATTGTTTTATTCACACATTTGTTGTATTTATGGTAAAAAAGTATTCAGTAGGTATCCACCTAAGTACGTATGTATGTAAATGCTAACAAAAGCTCAAGTCAGTGTCCATCTAAAATAATGTATGTCTATCGCAGTAGATCCTCACCTTTACAAAGACTGCCAAGAACACATAAATTACTCATAGCACATTTTATTACACATAAAAAAAGGCTTTGTCCTGAAAAATCAAGATTACGTCGGTACATACTACACGAACGAGCAGCGTGCACCCCAATATAGCGTAGTAGTCAGATTCGTCATATTTTTTATTGTCTCGACGATCACGAAAGTCTCCATGTCATGAGACGGTTCGCGTCACTCAGTTAGTAAACAACTACTGGAAGTATTGTTAGACTGTTACAACCATGCAGCGACCCTACGTTCGACGATATCTGCAGCCAAATAATATGCAAGAGGCATTTCATGGCGGTAACGTACTAAATACTATCAATCTCTTGTCAGAAAATCTGTAAATAAAGTCTTTTGTACCTAATAAATGTAGAGTCAGTGACAACATTTTATAGCATCACGCAACATGACAAAAAATATATTCCTATGTAAAATGTTATGGTTGCGATGCGATAGAAAATACCCCAGTCACGAAGATTTTAACCTAGATCCAGTGTACGTACCTAATATCATGACAATGAGCTCTCCTATCCAGATTTCGAGTATGTGGTGACAAAGAAAGCTCCGCCTCGCATATGTTTTGGGACCGGCTTGCAACGAGAAGTGCTACCTATGAAGGGACCGAATTTGAGCCCATTCATGAGACGCATTGGGGCTGAAGTGAGACCGAAACTGGGGCCTGGGACTTATGATAATAATCGCGATGCATTTTATGATGTTACTAATAGGGTATGAATTTATTTGTATTTTAAGTTCCGTTCCCCTCAGTTATTTTCATTTATTATTGGTGAAGGAAGATCGGTCCCTACGCGACGGCTACGTAATATCTTCTCGTCTCAAATACCGCAGTGTCAAGTCGAAAGTCTTCGACCAGTGTGTGTTGCCAGTGATGACTTACGGAGCAGAGACGTTGTCGCTTACGAGGGGCCTTGTAAGAAGGCTCAAGGTCACCCATAGAGCAATGGAGAGGGCTTTGCTCGGAGTTTCCCTGCGAGATCGGATCAGAAATGATGAGATCCGCAGGCGAACCAAAGTTACCGACATAGCCCGAAGAATTGCCAGTGGCTTAAGTGGCAGTGGGCGGGGCACATCACTCGTAGAACCGACGGCCGCTGGGGCAGAAAGGTTCTCGAGTGGCGACCACGAACCGGAAGACGCAGCGTAAGCAGGCCCCCTACAAGGTGGACCGACGATCTTGTTAGGGTCGCGGGAAACCGCTGGATGCGGGTAGCGCAAGACCGGCCATCGTGGAGAACCTTGGGGGAGGCCTTTGTCCAGCAGTGGACGTCTTTCGGCTGATATGATGATGATGATGATGAAGATCGGTCCCCAGGCAGGCACGATAAGATAACCCCTTTCAATGGAGGTGTCATCCACCTTACTGCTCCATAAGCTGGATATTTATTTTTATTCAGACCTACCGATTGTGTTCCGAGCAACTAAATTGGAAAGATCAATTTAGATCCATTATTTGAATTGATTACTCAATCCGTTCGTAAATAACCCTGGGTATTTGTTCAACTAATACACTTAACATAATCTATAATCCAGATAACCAGCAAGAATGGCCTAGGTCCAAAGACACCACGATGGATAGACAAGCACGAATATCAACCACCACCAAAAGTGCCTTCGCCAAAGACAAGGGTTCCACAGAACTGTGCTCCTTTTAATTCTACATCCAAAAGAAAAGGCATTTTCAAAGCAACCGCTGTTCCTTCGTAAGAAATTATTTGTTACCTACCTAACTGAATACCTACCTACTTTAGTTTTTCAAATAATAGATAATACTTACCTACTCTCTACAGGCCCTGTGACTACAACTCGGAATATAAAAAGAGAGAAATGAAATTCGCTTATTGTTTTTCGGGCAAAAAGGTTTTGCGGTGCGCGGTTGGGGTATGTTTATGTATATTTTATTAAAAACTAAACTAGGTACATTAATTTATAGATCCTAGGTAGATATGTAAAAAAGCACTAATAAAAGTTACAATAAGTAGGTAAGTATATTATCTTTTTCGAAGTCATTAGTCGCATATTTAATGTTTATGTATTTATTTGGTGGATTAAAGTGGAAGTCATGGTGGAAGCAGATCAGTAAAGAAACTTATTTATTTATTTTAGAAAAATATAGGCTTGGGCAAAAAATATCGATATTTTTCAAAAACAATTGACAAGTATATCGTCGATATTTTAAATCTCAAAATATGCGATAATTATCTCAGAGTATAAAATTCGATATTTTTTTAAGAGCCCAAATTCGATATTTTTTACTCTACATTATATCGATATCTTTTAAAAATATCGATACGACATATATCGTTTTATTTTTCATTTTATATCCCTAACTGACATATTAAACTTTCTTTTAGTTAAAGTTGCCCTATCACTTATTCTTCTACCATTGGATAGATTAATTTTATAAACTAACTTTTTTAGATAAAATGTGTTCCCTACAATTTGGATGCATGTGGAGTATGTGGATGTTCCTGTTCAGCTCAAGGAGACTACTGGCAATTTGAGAACCGAATATTTCTCTGTAGAAAACACTATGCAAGGTTATTTAAAAATTGTCTTGCAAAATTTCAAGGAGCTAAACTAGCAGAGTTCAAGGTATATTTTTGTGTTGGTTTTAAATAATGTTAACATTTTACAGTATATTAACTAAATATTAATCTTTTTGCAGTCTATCAGAGATTGTTTCTTCGCACACGCCCACAATAGTTGCAAAGCTGCTCTTAAAATAATGAAAATCGAAGAAATACAAAAGAAACTAAGAAAAGAGGCGTATCTTGATCTTTACTTCCCACAGCGTCGCGTCTGTGGCAATTAATCTAAATAATATTTTTATCTTGAGCCATGATTATAATAATATATTTAGGGGTTAGTTTAGTAAATTTTTAGTGTTCAATAATATGGTAACTCTACAATCAACATCAATCAATCATCATCTGACATATGTAGACGAGTGACCTGTATGTACTGTATTTGTTATTTATTTTGTTGAAGAATCGATATTTTGAGATTACAAATCCAAAAACATGAAATTAGACTCGAATAATAAAATGATCAGTAGTGACAGTGGGGCGGATACACCCGAGGACGTGGTGGATGCACGACAAAACGCAGAAGATATTATTGATGAGATACTTGCAGAATTTACTGAATCGCGATCCCCAGATGTAGCCAGAAACGGCAATGGTATCCCAGACAACCTGTTCAGCATGATACAACCGCCTCGGACCAGGACACCGGCGAATTCCTTCTCCGAAAGCGCGACTATAGACGATATTGATCCCGCATCCGATCTTGGTACTTCTATAAGAAATAAGTGTTTAGAATTGGAAGAGATTCTCCAAAGTCTGAAATCACGTTTGAACCACGTAGTTTTGGATGAAAATATTGTTCTCAGTCCGGAAGCGAACTCTCTTGAGGCTCAACTTGAACACGATTTGGACACCGACTGCCAAGAAGACCTTTCACTTCAAGAGTTTTTGGAACTTCTACATTCACAAAACAAAATAAGTCCCACTGGTGTGCAATGATCACACAAAGCCCAAAGGATCATTCTGATGCTATATTTATAAGATAATATGAATTTATTTTGTGCAAATTTGAGATTAGAGTTTATTAAACTATTAAAATATCTGGCCTAATGTCTGTTTCATTTCAAACTCAAAGTCACTGGTGGGCCAAAAGCACAAAGACTGTGGACTAAGTGGGCCACAAAACCTAATCTCTAAGAAGACAAACTACTGAAAACCTTAATGAAAGAAGTACTATTATAGGTCAAGATATTTATTAACTTTCCAATAAAAAGGACATTACAAAAAGTGCAAAACATTAACTTCTTTTGCTTGTGGGTTGTTTTTTTCAAAATTGTTGATTCAGGTTTCAGGAAAATGAACAGTGTTTGACATGGTTGATTTAGATTATATAAGTAGTAAATAAAACAGGAAAATAATTTAAAATAATAATGTAATCAATATAACAAAATGGTTTATAATACTTTTTGATTGCAATCCAGGGATCATTTATCACAAAATTTCTCTTATAAGACTAAACTTTTTACAAAAATAACCAAATCAGTTCTTTTTGAAAGAAAGACCATTATTTTCAATATATTTTAATAAACAACATATTAGAATAAATCAAAATCAGAACAAACTTGAATGCAGCATGGACAGGCTCCCCACAAAGTGGACCAACCAACTTGTGAGGGTTGCGATGAACCGCTGGATACGGGTAGCGCAATACCGGTAATTGTGGAGATCCTTGGGGGAGGCCTTAGTCCACCAGTGGACATCTTTCCGCTGATATGATGATGCAAATATGAGGTAATTTTTCACATTCCATATTACATTTCATCAAACATATCATTAACATCTTGCCTTATTGATAGAACAGTTGAATTAGGTATTGTATCATTTTCATACAGCTGGCTTTCTTCATGGCTGTCCTCAGACTCATAAGAGCTGGAATTATTTTCAGTCTTCAATATAAAATTAACTTTTTTTGCTGTGATCAGACTTATGATATCAAATTTCTTCCTGTCTTTCAGTGCACCTTTAAACTTCAGCAGCCAATTGTTATAAGGAGATGGATCACTTTTGACACATTCATTCCTGAAGTGAATCATTGCATCAAAAGGTTTTGCATAATCACCATCCAAATTGCAGTAAAATAGGTTTTCTATTGCTTCAGACATCTGTAGAGCAAGTTCAGCCAAAGGCATATCTCTGGCAGCTAGTTTTGTAAAGTCCCCAACAGGATCTATAGTGCCAATTTTATGAACATCCTCAGATTTTGGAACCTTAGGTAATTGTATTTTAGGCATGTCTGGATATTCTGATGATACTGATGGCTCTGATGGTGGTGCAGCATCAGGATGATTTAGCTGTTCATCAACCACTGGCTGTTTCACTTTCTTGGGTTTCACTTCTACCTTATTTAAAGTGAACAATTGTTTTATCTTCTCCAACGAGTCTCTTGACCGCTTTTCTACCAATACAGGTACTTTGAAAAGACTCATTATTTCATCTTTAGGTGGTGGCAAAGGCTTACCGGGGTTCATTGCACGATATGATATACAATCCATTACATATTGTACAGCAGGACTGACAGTCTCAGCAATTGGAAATGCTTCAGAATCATCATAATTCTCATCATATGCCCTGGTTAAATCCATTGCATTTATAAGATCTTTGAATGCACTTACTTGCTCACCTGAACAAGCATACTTTTTCAAGTTGGTCTGAGGAAATGCCATGTATTTTATGTCATCTTCAAAGCACAACTCTGCCATTGACAAACATATATAATTATTTGTATCAATGACAGGCATTAAAGCATACATTTTTGGGGCATTATTCTTATTGTAAACTCTTCTAACAATACCAACTAGATTCAATTCATGAAGGCATTCAACAAGGCATCTAATAGCAAACTGAGCCTTTTGGTCACCTTTTCGTCCAAACACATAAGATAAACCATCTCCCTTCAGATTTTGCCAGCTTATATCACTGGCATTAGTAAAACCATAGACTGAAAGACATTTGTCACCGGATTCATAAAGTAGGGACTTATCACAGTCTGAAAATGGTATCACTCTCTGTCCATAGTGGTAACCTTTAATGGTATCAGCTGGGTCCACAATAGATTGGTTTTCAGTATTAACTTGTATTTTACTCTTCACAATACCTTCTGTTTTACTAGCATGCAATGTTACTGGATCTTTAATTGCCTTCAACCACTTCTGCAGGAGTGGTTCTGATTTCAATCTGATGTAGGATGAAACTGGTATTTTTATGTTGGGTCCTATTTCCAAATCTATATTCCATGGCATTGCTTTGACTGCCCTTTTCTTGTGAAAAAGTAAATAGCTCATGGTGTGATCAAATGTAGCAGTGACACCATTTGTGGCTGTTACCAACTGTTGTGCTAGTTTGACATCATCTCCCTTGAACTGCTCCACAACTTCAGGGTTTTCTAAATCTAAACCAATTACATCTACTTCATATTTTTCGTTTTGTAATCCACTTATGACCTGAAAATGAAATTAAATACAAAAAACTATACACCAAAATTATAAGTGTAAATATTTTGCACATTTAAAAAGATAGTGTAAACTATAAGTTGCATATGAATAGGGACTCTGCATCAGCATTTGCTGAGTAAGGGCCATAAAAGTAGATATTCAGCATTGGTTTTCAGTGAAGCCTTTGTACCACATGACAAATTTTTTTTGACCACATAAACATTTTCACTTTAATGGCAGAACATAATTCAAATTCAAAAGTGTCTGTCTTTATTAAATGAACACATTGCAAGTATTTTACATACTTTTTCAAAATCAGTTTCACTGCATTCTGTTGGTGATTTAAAGTTGGTCATCAGAATAATCTTTAAGTTTGATATTGTTTCTCCAAAGACTCCGTTTTGGAAATGATCTGAAGCTACTATCACTGCATCAACCCAGTCCCCTCTGCTTGATGAAGGCTGTGAAAAATTAATTATTGTTTAAATACCAGAACTTATTGATTTTTAAGTATCTTGGGTAAATTGAGTACACACCACTTCAGGAAATTCACGTATCATGTTCCATGTAGGTGCTTGTAGCTCTGCCAATACTTCAATGCGTCTAAATAGACCCTTGAACTGATCAGCCATATTATTTTTAGTCTTCTTAGAACCCAAAAGTATAATGCCAACATAGCTTTTTGTTTGACTCATTATTTTGCGCTCAATAATACGAATAGCACATTCCTTTGCTTTCTCAAAAAAGGATTTTTCATTTTTCTCTTCCGATTCGGCAACATTGCGACCGATGTCCAGAATTATTATCGTGCCTTGATCAATTTTTGGTGCCATGTTGACTGATTGTGCTTTGAGCTGTAACGAAAATAATCATCGTATATTATGCGTCTTTATAAAGAATATTTATTTAATAATTATAGCAGAAGGTCCTATACAAAAAATAAATACCTATGTAAAATGGTCACTTTGGTTTTTACTTTTTACACAATACAACACAATTAAAGTCACCACACTATTAGTAGACCAAATACAAAATATGTTAATAAATTTTGTAGAGATTTGCTGTAACGTACGATTTATCTCTAAGACAAAACAAATTGTTTGAAACTGTTTCTGCTTTGTGTTTGTTTGCGTTTCTGCAGGTGGAAATGTCAATTTATTGTCAATGAGGTGAGTGACAGATAAATTTATGAGTTACCAGCATTTTAAAACGATTTCCCTCAAGAAACAACTCATAATATTTATATTTTATATATTGAAAACAGAAAAGTATGACTTTATTTCTGAAATACTAAATATAAACACTTATTATTTTATTTTAACACACTTCATGCATCATGCATTTTTTCTCTGTATGAAATAGAAACCGTGTAGTAAACAATACAACCATGTGTTACACATGCACACATACATGTGTATGCACATACACATGTACATACAAGTAAAGGCTTACAAAAACTGAAAATATTGCAATGCAAACTTGCAAGCAAAAAAGCTTTTCATAATAAATAAAGTTCCCCCAAATTTAAGTTGAAATTGCATTTAACGGCAATACTAAATACAAATGCAGGACGCATGCAGGTTCAAACTTGATTTCGCTTACGTCACAGACGAATGAATGCGGAGCCAGCTTCGTTGTTGTTTTTTTAAAAAGGCAAAGGTACAGAGCCATACAGCCTTGTCTTATTTGATCATCTTCACTTAGGTTTTAGTACAATGGTAGCAGTTCTACTTAAACTTTTCATTGACTTCTTGAGACAACTTGAAAAGCCACTATACACGTAATCATTTCATTTCACTTCACTGGTGCACTTGTATTGATCTTTATTGGACAAAATACCACCAATAATATTCAATAAAACTCAAAAAATACACTATTTTATGAAAATAAAAGGAAAACGCAACGTCACTTCGAAAGTTCCCGCCAAAAAGTCTACACACAGCCAGCCTCGATCAATCATATGTCACTCGTCTATTTTGCTAGTGTCAAGTTGCTTCATCTATTTTAATTTGTAAGTTGAAGTTATCCGGTCAAACATGAATTACTTCATACAAATCCATACTATAGATATTTGATTGACCTTAGGCCCGGTCCAGTGGTCCCAGCGCGCACGGTGTAACGTGAATCCACCTTTATTTACCATTAAAACGATCTGTGCATCAAAAGAACTTGTTGATGTGATTCGCGACACACTGAGATATAGCTATAGATCTATCTATGTATTAATTTTGCATTCAAAATATAAAAAAAACTGTACATTGGTTGCTGCGCGTTATTTATCGAAAAAGATACCAATGTATGGATTTAAATAGTTTAAAAAGCACAATAATCAATTAGCATATTAATGAGGCGCAAATCACATTTTGACAAATATACGACATATTACTGAGCTGCAATTTGAAAAAAGCCGAGTAAAATTTGAATTTCGCGGGCTATTCGGCCGATTCACCTTTATTTATGTTGTATTTATCCTTAAGGGTATACCTTCGGTCGGAGCGCGAAATTCAAATTTTATCACGTTTTTTGCAAATTGCAGCTCAGTTATAGGTCGTAAGTTATCAACATGTTATTTGCGAGAAGAACGGTAGTATATTTACTGATTCATAACAAAAGAAATCATCAACATATT
Source organism: Tethea ocularis (assembly GCA_963555595.1). Classification (NCBI taxonomy): domain Eukaryota; kingdom Metazoa; phylum Arthropoda; class Insecta; order Lepidoptera; family Drepanidae; genus Tethea; species Tethea ocularis. The sequence goes on along the minus strand of OY741970.1, from coordinate 2,809,290 downwards.
CCTCCAAGGTATATTAGTAACATTTTCATGAAATAGTAGTATATGTCAGAACGTTCCCCCTTAAAATAGTCGGATCGGAAAATGTAGTCGGCTGGCTGACCATCGCTCATGCTATGGAATCAGCCAATACGTAGTATCTCTAAGTAGTCTGTGATCGGCCATACAAGTCGGTTTTGTGAAGTCGGTGGAACGCTACCATAATATCAACTTCTCAGGTTATTATAGTCTCAATTGTAATAAAATAGAGTTTTAATTGTAATGACAAAAATAAGTAATTTGACGTGTGTCAAATTACGCTTACGCGTTTGTTCCTTCGGGTACATTCCGAAATATGCCATAATCGATCTTAGCGCTCACATCGATAATTTGCGTTCCGATACGAATATCACATCTATAAGCTGTGAACTGTCAATGATTGGGAACGCTTGTGAACGCGCTGACAGTATTTAGAACTAAAACATTCGAAAAAGGGTTAAAAAAATTAATGATCAACGCGTTGGTACTCCCTAACTTCAATTATTAGACTCTCTAACTTGAATACAGTGTATTTTTATTTGTTATTCTCACATAAAAACCTTCGTCAAAACAAAAACACCACACAAGTGTCACTTTTGACAGCCACGCTCACGGCGATAACGTTTGGACCATGGTCGTCGTAATCGCAATATGGTGCATGTAATGTCGTCACCGATGACGTTTCGCAAGGCTTCGTTATCGCGCTAAAAGTGATTCGTTTTAGCGCGCTCACATCGATAATTATCGATATCATCATCATTCGGAATGCAGCCTTGGATTCCTAAATATCTTTCACAGACCATTAAGGTGGAGGCGTCGGTCGGAGCGCGAAATTAATATATTCATTCACTGACATATATGACTATTTCATGAAAATGTTACTAATATACCTTGGAGGAATATGTTGATGATTTCTTTTGTTATTATTCAGTAAATATACTACCATTCTTCTCGCATATAACATGTTGATAACTTACGACCTATAACTGAGCTGCAATTTGCAAAAAACGTGATAAAATTTGAATTTCGCGCTCCAACCGAAGGTTCATCCTTAAGGGGATACTGTGTACTATTTATTTAATCAAAGAGAATTTAATACTACGTTTTAATTTAATAATCTGTGCCATCGCTTTGAAGTAGCCGTGAAATCATTTTTTGCAGTTTTTTTGTAAACAAAATGCTATGATGCAAAATTACATAAGTGAAATAAACAAAATAAAATAAATAAACAAAGAGTAAATTAACAACAAAATTATGGTAACGTTTGCTAACAAAAGCAAGATTATTTCTGATATCATGAAGTTCCCTTTTCATCACAAAGCTTTTTATTGTTACCTTGGTATGAGTTTATGGATATTCTTTCTAATCACAGGTAAGTATTATTTTTATGTATCTTTCGTTAATAATGCTAGTATATTATTTATTCTATGATAATACCATAAACCTCTGGCTTTTGCGTAGCACAGCACAGGCATGATAGTCTAGACTAGAATATTAGGTTTATTTATGACTAGCTGTACCCCGCAGCTTCATTCCCAAGATAATAAGTAGCCTATAACCTTCGGGGATAATGTAGCTTCCTATTAGTGAAAGAATTTTCAAATCGGACCATTAAATCCAGAGATTAGTGTATTCAAACAAATAAACTCTTCAGCTTTATTATTAGTATAGATATACATTACAGAAAGGTTCTATATTCAAACAATTTGAGGTGTATGACTCATTGCTAGAGTCAAGATGGGTGGAGCTGGAGATATCCAGTAAATACACCTCCTCTAAATATTCTCTACATAGAATAAATTAGTTTTGGCATACTGCACCAAGGTAGTCAGTATGGTTGCATTTAAGCACATATTAATAATGCCTGTGTATGCTTCTGCACTGCTTCAACTCTAGTACTGATGCTAATGAAGACTTTGTCCCAACTTTCTTCAGATAGGAATTCTTCTATTTTATTCAAAAGTTAAAATCATAAATTGAAATGTATTTAATATATCTTTTACAGTAATGTACAAATACATGTCAGTCGGGGAAGAAACAATAGTTTTGAAAAATGTTGTTTTAAATGAGTACATATCAAAAAGTGATTTAAAATACAGGAAGATTTATATGAGAGCCTGTAATCCACCAGATAGCATTGTCAGAGGATCTGAAGGTAATACTAATAATATGTAATATCTTTTCAAATGTTATTTGATATTAAACTCTAAAAAGTTGATTTTAAATAATTTATTTGTATACTGGTTATTAGAAACATGTATGCAGCAGGGCTTTCTTTATGGTTAACTCAAGTAGGCTGTATTTAATATATAGGCGATGTGGTGCTGACAAATTGAAGCTATAATAAGAAAGATACAATGAATTATATGAAAATAATATATATATAGAGATATATATATATATAGAAACAAAGAATAGAAAAAAGAAGTCACTTTCAAATAATATAAAATATTTTATGTTCTGCCAACAAAAATATTTAAAGAATCTCAAAATAACATAATTAAACTGCAGGGTAGAAACAAAATTGCTATAAAAAAATTTAATGAAATTGTTTTAGGTGTAGTGGACAGTGACACATGGATGCTGCAGGGTGTAATAGTCATTACGAGACATGGTGATAGAGGACCCTTAACTCATTTGAAGGGCGGTGACAAATTACCCTGCGATGAGGTGCCTGTTTCACCTTTACTGAAAAGGTAGGAAAATTTAGATAATGAGATGTACAAAGGATAAAATAAAGGTGTATGTAATTTAAATATTTAGTTTCCCTGCAAGATCAAATCAGAAATGATGAGATCCGTAGGTGAACCAAAGTAACCAACCAACACAGCCTGAAGAATTGCCAAACTGGGTGGGACTCATCGCTTTTAGAAAGTGATAAGGATTCTTAATTGCATAATTGCATATTCTACAATTCAGTAAGGAAAATTATATTTATCATCCTGGCCGGATTTTATGAAAAACTATTTCCGCCCCGCGGTTTGACCCGCGTTTCTTATGTTTTCCCGTGATAAAAAGTAGCCTAAATGTTATACCAGGGTATGGACCTATCTACAGAGTTGTACAAAATACTTTTCAAAAAGTATTTAAATACAAAATGCAAATACTTTTTTAATATAGTATTTCAAATGCAAGATACAAAATACTTTTGCCTTTTGTATTTAAATACTAAATACAAAATATGTATTTTCAAAATACTTTATTGAAATAAAATACTTTATGGTAAAATTACTGCAGTCATCCATAAAAAGTCTCCTTTTCGCCTTCTAAGCTCCAAATGGCTTCAGCTATGGGCTTAGATGTGCAAATATACTCAATCAAAAACTGTACTTCCATCTCTTTTAAGACGGCCAATCCTAGTTTTCTCAGAACTTAATTGATGGTTTCTTGGACTTTCAGGATATCAATTATATATTATATTTATATTACATACTTGCCACAATGCCCACAATGACATCTTTTTTGTAGTGCTGTTTACGTACCGGTTTTTTATAAATATATTTTTCTATTTCTGTATTTTTATTTGTCATTTATACATTTATACATTCATAATCACTTAAATACGAATCGTTAAAATAACGTATTATTGCCTACACGGCATATTGTTTAAATACAATTTGTTTTTGCATTTTTTTTAAAGACATTTCGAGCGAACAACACAGAAATAATGAAATAGCTGCCAATACTGCAAAACGTAACGGTGACTTTGAGGATTGTCAAGAGGGGTCCCTCATATATTATTGGTCAGGTTTTATATGCGTTTTGTTTCATCTGTCATTTTGTGCATAGACTTTCAAAGCTGCTGCGCCACTAGTGGCCATTTTTTGTTTTTACTGAATCGTGGAATGCTTTAGAAAAATGAAGCTAAGAATAAAAAGTATTTTGTATTTTACAAACCATTTTAGAAATACAAAATACGTCTCGAATAGTATTTCAAATAAAATACAAAATACTTTTTAAAAAAAGTACTTAAGTACAAAATCCAAAATACGTATTTTGTATTTTGTATTTGTATTTTAAATACAAGTATTTCAAATATGTCACAACTCTGCCTATCTATGTGCCAAGTTTCATTCAAATCCGTTCAATAGTTTTTACATGAAAGAGTAACAAACATCTATATTTCCTCACAAACTTTCGCATTTATTATATTAGGAGAATGCAGCCGCTATGGCTCCATACCATAGATCGTCGTCTGTCTGACTAGTCACTGTCAGAAAGGACTGTTAGGACCTTACTTTTCAGTTACGAGGAGTTCGTTGCAAACGCCAGCTCCTCGGGTCGTGCCTGGTGGGTGTCAGGGCCGGGTCCATTCCACAACTTCCCGTCTCTACCTGCCCGGGCGACCGGTACCCACTGTGCTTTGGGCCAACTCACTCCAAAAGGGCTCCTGCAGATGCTCACCGTTGGTAAGTCTTCAGCTTTTGTGTGCTAAAATAAACATTGGTTTTCTTTAACAATGATACCAGGTTCAGCCTTTCTATTATGTGGGTTCCGCCTAGCCAGCATGGATTGTCGATAAGTTGAAAACAGCCATAAACTGGATTAAATTATCATAGAGTTATGTTACGGCGATGATAGCTCAGTGTTAGTGACATCGAATGCCGTGACGAAGGTCGTGGGTTCGATCGAATCCTACAATGATCTTGAGCTTTCCGTGAAGGTAAACACCGTGAGTAAACTATAGCACCGGTACTCACGTACGTTGTAGCACCCATCTGGCTGGCTACCATCCTCAATCCTAAAAATAAAAAGGCTTGAGCCATTTTTTTAGAGCTACACGCATTACGCATGGTAAGTAAATATGTTATGATTGCCAATCGGCAAGTGTCAAAATAAGGGCAAAAGTAGGTACGCGAAAATCACAAGACATTGATCACCATAAATCAAATTATTTTAATTTTCAGGTAACATATTGCGAGAGGCATATTCCGAGAAATTAGGGCTCGATAGTATAGATCCAACCGGGAAGCGAGATACAGGTTAGAAATTCAGTCAAGATTGTGATCTTTTCCAATACACATATTAGCCATAATCGCTCAACTCAAACTTCGTCTCTCCGAAGGTGAAGTAATATCGTACAGTACCCGTTACCGGCGTACATTCCAGTCGCTAGTCGCGGCGTGGTGGGGCGGAGCGCCCGGTGCCGCCGGAGCCCGAGTAGCGGCCGCGAGAGAGAGCCACAGCGTTGCTTTCTGCTTCAGAGACTGCGCTTGTACTGCTCATCATGCACTCAACAAGTAAGTATAAAATATCTGACAGAATTCACTGATGTATCAGTATCGCGAAAAATGTTTCGCTATTATTAGGTATTCTAGACGCGATGTGGTGCGTTGAAATTAGAGTGTTAAACTAAATAGACAAATTAAAATTATAGACAGACAAATAAAATGTGTAAACATTTCTCATCACTCACAGCTTGGCAACATTTAGGTAACCACGCCTGAGGGCACCCTCGAATTTGGTACGAATCTTGGCTTAGGGCGTTACTGGGTGTGGGGAAGTGCTTAGTGCGAGTTACGACTAATTGGGGGCGGTCGGATTACTGTTATCTGCTCGGGCCGCTTGAACGGGACGAGACTGAGTGGGACGTCGCGACGGTCCTCAACATCAAGGACGATAGCGTAATTGATTTTGTAGCTCCATTATCACTCTTATTGAGATTAGGATTACACAGGACACTTATAGTGTTTAATAAAACTCATTAAACTTCCAGAAAAATCAATTCTCAAGCGAAGAACCGTCTCGACTCCCATCCGGCCATCAAAGAACTGGTCACAAAACTATCTAAAGTGCTGTTCGAATCTCAAGAGCATATAGATGCCGATGTCGTGAGGGACGCAGTCCTCGCCTTTATGTGCCACGACGCGCCCCTGCCGTGCACAGAAAAACCAAAAGTCAGTAAAAAGAATATCCTTAGTAAAAAACTACGAAAACTACACGACTATACCATACCCAAAAGATCATTGCTCGACGTAGATATAGATACTCTTAACATGGAATTAGACTACATAAACAACCAACTAGATTTTAATAACGAATTCGGTAGAAAAGCGAGGGATATCATAGGCAAGTATTATGATAGCAAAGATAAGAAAGCTCCCTTAGATTTTGACGCGCAAATGGAAAGAGAAAAACTCCTATACTATCAACAGAGGTATATGGACAATGCTGACGCATACGATGACGTAGTTATAGTAAAGAAGAATTTAGATGCAGACTTCAATTTCCCGAACGACGCACGAATGGACACGGACTTTGACGAAGACTATAAAGAACCAACCCCGGAGAGTGCCGATGATTTTTGCATCAGAAAAGAACATGTTATGTCCTTATTCGCGTACTTAGAGTGGAGTTATAGACAAGAGGTGAAAAATATACATAATAGAAAGAGAGGTTTGCTCGTTGCGTACGGTTTGATACATAATGTAGTCCAAAATATGATACGGATGATATCAGAGAATAAGCCTAAGTTTGTCTTGTATTCTGGTCACGATAAGACGTTACAAGCGCTGATTTTGGCTCTAGGTTTGACAAGCTACCAACACTACAACATACAATACGCGTCTCGAATGATATTTGAGGTGTATAGAAAGAGAGATTTACGGGACGAATTTAAGTTTACGAAGAGGAGGGCTGTAGCGCAAGACTTTTACTTCCGAGTTGTATATAATGGTGAGGATGTGACGAATAAATTAACTTTTTGTAGAACTCGTCAAAATTTGGTAATGAAAGTAGTCGATCCTATAGACGATATGAAGACGTATAACACGTATTTGTGTTCCATTGAGAATATTGTGAGATTCATACACGATGATTATTTCGCAAGTTTCAATGTTAGTAATTTCAAAGACGCGTGCGCAAGCTATGGAAGTGGGAAACGTGTTTATTGATATGTGATAGAAGTGGGACAACTACAGCATTATGTTGCTGTTGTTTTTTTTTTTACATAATCTCACCATGGCCAGTTATAATGTGGCCAAGGGTGGTCACAGAGCCTAGAGGGGCACTGGCTCTCAAGTGCACCTGGAGTACACCAGTATAGTTTTTTAAACTTAAGGTAGCCAGGTTGGTACTGTAAAGTACTTTTCTACCATTTAGAATACACCATATCATTTAGGATACGTATGTCTCGAATTTAAATGATCTTTATTGAATTCAGGCTACCCTAGGATATTATTTTTTGTGTGTATTTGTTTACAGTCGAAATTGTAACAACAAGCTTTATATTAACAAGATTATTTTTCTATGATATTAATTATTTTAATGTGCTATGTTATTTACAAAGATATCTTAATTTATTTTTATAATTAATTACCCCCAGTGCTATATTCTAGATCTCATTGTTATTTATAATTTTAGTGTGTTTAAGTGATTGCAAATAATTTTATATTAGTGACTTAATCATAATAACATATCAAATGAAATAATTTTATTACTAAGAAAATATATTCATTTAAACAGATGTAAACGACATCTTAACGAAAACTAATATCTTGGATTTGGTACATTTTTTAGTTTAGTTTTGGAGCAAATTGTAAAAAAAACTAAATTGTCAAGTTTGCCCCGTCGTTTGAAAGTCGCCCCATCTTACCGATACCTTATATAACTTTAAGTTAATAAAAAGACTGCTTAATACTTTCAGGTTATTTAAATGTACTTACAATATTTTACATACATAGTTATAAATACATGGTTATATCACCTGCAGCTCTTTATCGGGCAGTACTCAATTCCTATATATGAGACATACAATTTGCAGGGTTGCTTTCTATTGAGAAGTTGAAATCTTTTTCGCGATTTTACAGTTAGTCCCATAGTCAAAGCAAATAATGCTAATTGTTACAATGTAAAGGCCTGTATTCACTTTGATTAGTGCGAGTGCAGGTGATTAGTAATTGAGGGTGATTAGTGCAGGTGTGTAGTGCAAGTAGTGTCCAATTATTGTTTAGTGGTGCTGTTTAGTAAATTCAGTTGAGCCGTCGCCGTCGACCAACAAGTATGGACGAACAACGAGAAGCACGCTTGCAATTGGAAGAAGTACTGAAAGAAGTATTAAACGCGGTGGTGTCTGAAACCGAAGAACTTTTGGAAGCTGAACTTGCAAAATCAAGAAAAGTATGGGTTCGAAAATGGATTAATAGAAGAACCATTCATGGCGCAAGCTACCAACTCTTTAAGGAATTGGCTGCTGAAGATACGACGGAATATTATGCTCTCAGGTTGACCGAAGAGTCGTTTAATATACTACTAAACCTCGTTGGACCCGTCATACAGTGTCCGACGTTACGGCAGGCACGCTGCGAATGAGGGGGAAAGTAGGGCGCGCGGGACGGGACTACACGCAGTCCACTTGCAAAAAAATAGAACAAGCTTCTAATCACGTTACTAATCACCTGCACTAATCAGTCCCTGTCCACACTTATTTTCTACTAATCACTTGCACTAATCACCTGCACTAATCACTAATCAAAATGAATTCAGGCCTTAACGTAGGCACACTCACACTCTCCGAATAGGGTAGTTGACTGACATATCAAATCAGCTACTTTTTTTTAATAAATATTAAAACTATAGTTTAAATGGAATTTTGTATGATGATCAGCATAAAATGATCTGCTCTTAGTGGTTCTGCTGGTAATTAAAAATAAAAAGCATTTTTACGACGTATTTGATGATTCCACGCTTTTATAGTTATATCCAATGCATATACCTATGTATTAATGTCTGTTCATTTATTGACACTGTCAACTAGCCTATTGTCTCCCACCGCTGTCGCCCGCAACTTAATTGCATGACTACTCTAATAGTACTAATCCACCTATGGCCTCACTGCTCTTCGTAAATAACAGAATCGAGACCATTGTTTTCTTTATACCTATGTCGTCATTCGAAGACGGCTAACTCGAAGTGAACGGGTAGTACTTCCCGTCCATAAAGCGCTGCAGGCGATTTCCTGATAGTTTTTGTTTTTGAATAGGCTCGATTGTTGTTTAAAACCTATTCAAACAACATAGGGATGTAGACAATTTCTGTGATATTCTTGTCGTCTTTTATTATATTAATTTAGATCTCAATCACGTAACTTTGTTGCAATCAGTTTTAATAATTTTTATTTAAAACCGGTTTTCTGATAACTTTTTTATGTTTGATAACTCCATCCATGTTCAAATAGTTCTTCATTGCTCGCGGAAACATTTTCGACATTGTAAAATTTGTAACGATTTGAAAATTAAAATTGATTGAAACTGATTGCAACAAAGTTATATGATTAGATGATGTTTAGGAATTATACATAATATATATTATTTGATGTATTTTTCATGTTTAAAGTTTTAAACCGACCTTGCATTGCATGTCACTTTTAGGATGAAAAGCTTTATACATACAATAAACATTCTAGTTACGAGATATCTAAAAGCTGCAGTAAAACCATTTCAGATTTCTGATCTATTAAGCATTTTACTTATCCCATCGACTTAAAATATAATAATAATATAATGATCACATATCAAACTAAAAAATCAATAAAAATGGTTTGAACTGATTTTTTTTTCTTTTATTTAGGTATTTATTTGGTTTTAATGTGATACAATATTAAAGTACTTTGTAATAATATCTTCAGTACTTTATTTTAAATATCTGCCGTACTTTAAGGGGTGAAAGTACTTATCAAACAACCTTTATTATGGGACCCAACTTGAATCGAATATAAAACCAAACAACAAACTTCATATACTTACTTGTTCGAGCTTGTTTTTTTTTCGACATTACATATTTGTTCTCAAAGTAAAAAAATACACATTGATGCGTACTGCCGTCCCTTGCAGCAGGTGAATGAGGGTTATTGCGTATCGACGCTAGAGGCGTTAGTGTAGCGTGAGGTCTCCGAGATGTCAAATGTCATTGTTTGTGGGGCTACGCGAGTTTATTTATAATTAGAATAATGTGAGTATTTTGCAATTCCTGAGATACAATTCTATGAATATCTTTGAGATAGTTATATCTTTTAGAAACTTGTTCTCCTTTTTTTTCGAACTAAACGAAACTGCGCAATACTACGATATATTTAGGTACGGTACAGTTTAAGGTAATAAATATGAATTAAACGCCCGTAATAGCAAACTTTGAAAGCTATACTTCAGGACCTTACTCGACAGTGGCGCCAACTGGTGAGCACAAAAACGGTAGCCCTCATTGGTGTGAATGCACTTAAATGAAACTCCTTTTCAATTATAAATACGCTAACTACGACCAGAAATGTGCGACGACATACTTGTACAACTGCGTGTGTTTGTAATACCGCATTGTGAGGAATTTAAAACAAATACCTATTTGAATGTGCCAGTAATATAGCAAATATTAGCTCAAGTGTGCATCTAGGTAGGTACCTAAACAACGAACTATTGTCCGTGGGTGAACAACCAGTGATTCATTGTTTATCCACGTGAATCGATATCTATGGTTTTTCAGTCATATTCAGAATGAAGGATTTTTTTATTTGAGGAAAATTACAATTATAATAATAGTGTGTTTTTACGAGATACTTTTTGTTACCTATTATTTTATCTTTGTTCTGGCAAGAAGGCGTTCCTTGAAAGATATAAAAATCTTTCAACAAAAAAATAAAACCGCCTTCAAAGGTAGGCCAGGCAAGGCTTTGAAGTGACAATGGACCCCTATTACTGAGACTCCGCTGTCCGTCCTAATCTTATCAATCGCTCTATTTCATGAACCGCAATAGGTAGACAGTTGAAATTTTCACAGAAAATGTATTCCGACGAATTGTTAACCTCCTCATTTTGTGAAGTCGGTTAAAAAGATGAAACATTACAGATTATATTAAGCTTATCTATATCCAGACTATCAAACTGATACCTTACCTACTGCTGGTGTCTACCTAATGTTTAAATGAGATTATATTAGACGATTGAAGAGTCTCAGAGCGGTAGCACAGTGCGGTAGGCTACCAGCATTCTAAACTACAAACACAAATAAAATTATACTAGGTATAACGGAAAAGTGTAAACTGCAGGAATTTCTGCGCGTACGGAACCATTTTTATTTACTATTTTCTTGACTGTTTTTGACAATGTCATCATGATCAGTGATGATGTGGCCAAGAAATCCTAGAAAGAACTGCATCTCAAGTGCAGCTGCCGAAACAATGATAGGTATTTGGCGACAGATTTTGAACTTGAGGTTGATTAGCCAGGCGGGTACCTACTACCCTTTCATCGTGTTACGGTTCCCCACTCCTTCACCGAGTTTATACGAGTATTCATAGGGTAGTTTCCTGACATATCAAGCTACTTTTTAATAAATGTCAAAACACTATGGCGTCATAGTTTCACAGCATCAAATGATCTACTCTTAGTTGTTTCCACGTGTTTTTAGATGTTTTATGCATTGGTTAGTTTCAATCTGCTCTATTTTTTTCGTTCGCGTGTAGACCTTTATCATGTAAATACCAAATTAACAGTAGTAACTAGTGCTGTACCCTGTACCTTATCGCTAGGCTATTAGGCGATCAATAGTCACGAGACTATTTTCCAGGCGATCACAATATAACATTTTCATTATCATTATAATTATGTTACTACAGCAATTATCATTTCGAGATACGAACTCGGCAGTCGTCTCAAGGCTGAAAATATCAGCACGCGGTTACTAACCTCATTATGTAGGTAACTGGGTGAACACACAAATACGTGGAGGCTAAGTGCCGCTCGCTAGATGGCGCTAGCAACCAATTTATATTCTACATTGGAACGGGACCCTAAATGTGCGAAATCTGACAGGCACTTGATCGGTTTTATATTATTATAGTCGTAGTTAGTTATAGCAAACTCATGGTACGGAGTAGGTACTCTAAAGGTTTTTTTGTTACTCTAAATCTGATTAAGATTCTGAAATCACGAAAAAAAAAAGCTTGAAAACTTTTCATACAAAACCTTTAATGGCAAGTAGGTTCGCATATGACAGAATCTTACTTCCTATACCGTTTGTTACTCTTTCACGTAAAAACTACTGAACGGATTTGGATGAAACTAAGCGCATAAATAGATGGGAATAAGATATAGACTACTTTGTATCTCGGGAAAACTAAAATGTTAAAATTTTACTATTCGAATCTACGTACCTTCTACAGTTCTAGTTATAAAGAATGTAGGCCTGACCATCGTTCCCGATTATAAATAAACCTACCTATAAAAAAAACGACATACCTATTCAATTTCTATAATAATAATACATCCATCTAGCATGATGTAAGTAGCGCGAAAATTTTCATAATCCGAAGTCAAAGAAACAGTCGGTGAATCTTGAATTTTAAATTGTTCCGTTTACATTACTCTATATGCTGAAATATAGGTAGGCTAGCGTAGCCAAAACGATGTTTAAAAAAGCGATGTATGCCAAACTATTCGCGTTTTTCAATTGATACGGTAATCGTGCGATTACGTATATTTTGTGAACTACGCAGTATTTAAGAGCCAAGGTTATCGCGCATCGTGTGTGTATTCTACACCTACAATACGTTTTTTTATATTATTATTTTATTTAATTTTTTTATAGCTCACGGAGGCGATTTAATTGCTAATTAACGCGTTGATATGTAAGGAGTTAGAAATAAACAAGAGTTGGCAAGGTCGTGTAATGATGACACTTGGATCCAGAGAGAACCAGAAAATATGAGTGAAGTGAGACTACTGACATTGTCAATGTGAAAGCCAATTATTCAATTTGGGCCCCAGAAAGGCAGTTATGAAGGTCTTTACAGAAGTTCCAAGTTTTTCATTTGTAATCCTTAATAATCTACACTAATAATAAAGCTGAAGAGTTTGTTTGAACACGCTAATCTCCGGAGTTACTGCTCGTACTGCTACTGGTCCGTAATCGTCTGAAATCTTTCACTAATAGTAAGCTACATTATTCCCAAAGGTTATAAGGCTATTTTTTATCCCGGGAACGCGAGTTAAGCCGGTGTTCAAATGATCTGAAATTTGGTAAACAATATCTAACATATGGGGAGAAAATGTCCTCCAAAGTAGGTACTGAAAAGTGACTAAGGTGAAGTGAGAAGTGGGTTTATCTTCTGTAGAGTGTTTTGTTCAAGCAATTGCTAGTTAATTACTGGTTTGATTATATGTTTGAGAGCATGAAAATATAATGAGCACGTGTTTTGTTATATCGGCTCGAACTCATATTTTCTTAAAATCACCCTTCAAAGTTTACTAGCAATTTGCTTCAACAAAACTGGAGAAGTTAGAGGGTTTAGTCACTTTTCAGTACTTTCGAGGACAGTATTAATATGATGTCATTGAGCTGACCTAAAATAATGCTTGACATTTAAAAAAAATAGTAACTAACAATACCTAGAAATCAGCCAATCAAAATTATATAATATTATTTTGTTTATTTGGCCTAGACATACCTAAAAAGAGAGCGTAGATAGCATACTCTAATCGTAAACACGGCGATCAATCTCTCACATCGCTTTAGGATTTATGTTTTTATTATGATTGTGAAAAAAGTCATGCGTGTATATAATGACTATGACAGATTTCACAATTGATAACGAAAAGTATGAAACAACAGCAATTTAGGTACCTATTTTAGGTATCTACGTTACGTCAGGCTAGGACAAAAACTAGCTTTCTATATAGGTAGTCGTTCATTACTTAGGTAAACACTTATCGGGGTGTTACGACAGCTGCACTTGAGAGCCAGTTTCCTTCTAGGCTTTGAAGTGTGCTTACTACCATGGTGAAATGTGGTCAAGCAAAGAGCTTTAAAATACATCGTAAAAAATATTTTAATATGTATATAGAAAACCAAAAATTGCAAAGATTCCCTTTATGATGTAGACGAGCAAAAAGGCCGGATGTTTCGAAATTCAAACTATAAAGAGTTGATATGATAGAGTTTAATTTATACAGCCCCAACTACAGTATATAATTACTCATGTGGCCCCAACGCTACGGGCAAAGCTACGGGCGAAACCTCTGAGAAGAAAACTTACTATTAAATAATAAATGTGAGACAGATCAAAGATCATTTTTTTTATTTAATTCATTGCCTTAGTTATATGGGTAGGTCTGTGTTCAAACGCAAGCCCGTATAATACCTATCCATCATTAGTCCATGTAGCCACAATTTTCACCATATTAGGACGTAACGTGCGATTTCGACACCACTTTACTGGAATCAAAATTATGTTGGCCTTTATTTGGCACGCTACCCGAGAATTAAGGACGCCCACTGCCATCATAAAGGCAATTTTTACCGCAGCTTGAAACCATAAAAATTCATGTGTTCCAAATAGAAATTCTTGATATTACGACAGGTGATCAAACAAAATATTATATAAGGTAAGTACCTTATATATGTTACCGAGTAAGTACTCGGTAACAATATAATATAATAACAGCTTGTTCTAAATATAATGAGTGTATACTGTATACCTAGTTAAATATTGCGTTAGAGATTCATAGAAGAATCTAAGACACGTACCTAGTTATAAAAAAAAACTAAATATAATGAGTGTACCAACCTATAGTTAAATATTGCGTTAGATTCATAGAAGAATCTAAGACACGTAGTTATAAACAAAAAAGATTCCGACGTATTGTTAACCTCCTCCTTTTTCGAAGACGTTATAAATAGATATTTACCACTACGATATTGCAATCACATCTCACCCACTGTCTGCATGGAATAGGCTACCGTCTAGGGAATGGTTCTACCGTCTTTCTTCCGAGTTCCGATACACAAGGACTTGCCCTTGCCATTGTTATAAACTTGACGTTACCTTTAACCTTTTTTCGTATTCTAAAGTTCGATAATTTCAAAAAGCTATTTATATTTATCCAAACTAGGTTAAAGTCTACTTATAGATGTAATGCTACCTAATTTAAAATAATGTGTTTCTAAATAAATCATTGAACTTGGCAAAGCCTTGGCCGAGTCGTGGATAGTGATAAATGCATGAGACCGCGTAGCCTTGGCAATGAACTGCTCACAAAATACGCTGTCATGCTCCGCGGAGCATTAAGTACTTTGGAATGTTGTAATTGCTGAACTAATACGTAAATAATGTCGTTATGAAAAAAAAAACATTTTTTTTCAATGTAGGATAAACTTGTTTAACATAATCAAGTGGCATGTGATGATGTGGCTATAGATAGGACCAACTAGTTAGTCTGAATTCATATAAAACTAGATTGCAGTTACGTACGTAGTATATGATTTATTCTATGTAGTTGCAATGTTTCGTCATTATAAAATGTCATTTTAACAATTCAGCTATCCTGTTCCTGTATCATCTGGGATCGTAGACCCGCGTATTAAGTCTGGGATGATAATAATATAATGATTTTAACTATAGCCTACGCTTATTTTGTAAGGAGTTTTTATGCAACTTACAGAAATAATCAATAAACAATATTACAATTTCATTCATAAGTTATGATTGAACAAAGAAACGGACAAACATGTACACGAAGCTGGAAAATATTACACTCTTTTGTTTTCAGGCAGTCGTGTAAAAAGCATATACAATGGTGTAACTGCCGGATTAAGTCGGTAAATTCTAGGCAAGAGATTTGTAATAAAGTGCTAACTAAGAGTTCTAGTTAGGCTAGCTATGATGAAGTGTGACGGACATACAATGACTAATCGAAGACCTTGGCAGTGACCGAGTTTATGTAACTTTTGTTTTTACAGTCACACGTGGCCGTTCTTCATGCTTTTACTGCCAGTGGGTATAATTATTGTTAATCGCAGTTAAATTATGTAACATTGTTTTTGCTGAATAAAATTACCAATATTTTTAAATGCTAGCTATGTGCTACGGACATAGTTGTTGCTTTCACGAAGTGTACCTAATCTAGACAGGATGATTTAATCACTAATTATGAACAACTTTTACTATAGGACCAACCCTGAAATCACGAAGAAAACATTCAAAATTTTCATACATTTTGACAAGATGAATGACAAAACAATCTGAAGGTCTTTGTGGTGGTATTCGACTTGTTTACAGTTTTAACTCCGCCATTGTGATGGAATTTTAATGAGCTACCTTCACAAATAGTAGGTAGGTACTACTAGTATTGTTTTCGATATCTTAGATTGCTGCGCATAATTTTTTGCATCTATTTCTAATCGCTTGAAAACATGTTTTGCAAATAGTTATTTCCTACCTAATCGATTATTGGCATCGAGATATTTCTCGTATACAGGTGATTTTTTAAATGGTATTATAGCCCGAATAAATCCAAAAAAAAAAAAAAAAAATGACAGTTCCCTGAGTACTTACTAAGTACCCCCTTAGGGATTGAGTTTTCAAAAATCCTTAGCGTATGCCTACGTCGTAGGTATCTGTATGCTAAATTCAGGCCGACTCGTTCAGTGGCTTGAGCTGTGCGTTGATAGATCAGTCAATCAGTCGCGCTTTACTTTTATATATTTAGATTATGCTATGCATGTAATGCGTATTAGCCACTTATATATCGAATAATGTTTACAAACGAAACTGTGACTATTATCAATGGTATTTATGTGGCTAGTGGTCTCGAGTAGATCATGCCACGTTTCCGGCTTGTTTGTATGACGCGTAATGTTTCTTGTATTGTTGCCAGCATGCGGTGTTTTTAAATCTTACCTAAGCTTTTACGAATTAAAGTAGTATTTTGATAATAAGCCGTGTCTGCTTATCTTGAGTCTAGTATAAAAAAGTAGTGTAGTGAACTAAGCTATCTGGTTTCTATAGTACACATGCTCTCCTTAGTTCGTGATATAAAGCCATCTAATAAAAAAATATATATAAATTTTACAAATGTTTCCATTTGCAATGGAGTAGGCACCTACTGTTAGCATATGCAGTTACCAAAACGTAGAAAAGTAGTCAGAAAATCGCAACATTTTACCGGTTTCAATGAATAACTGATAGCAATAAAGTTACGTAATATAGCTCAACAGATAGTTAAGAACGCCACAGGATATCCCTACAAGTTCAGCTAAAGAAAAAATAAATTCGCATATATATCATATGTTCCCACACGCCCCCTTTTACATGTAATTAAACTCCATTGTATTCGAAAAGGCGTGAATGCTTCAGTTACATCAGCGCCAGTGACTCATATCATACGCAGTAGAAACAGACACACCTCCCTTGTTTACAAACGCGTGGAGTATAAAAACATACCTAATAGAGGAAATTTAATGCGCATAGTGTGGTTATATGCCTAACTAGTAACTTTGTGGTCATAATGTTTGTCACCTTACCACATAATAATACTACATGACCAAACTGTTCCATCATCCGCGTTCCTGGGAAAAAAAGTAGGTAGGCTATTTTATTGATTTTAGTATTCTCCGGGAGTTCCGGGACATAAAACTATAATATGCCAAAAATCATGTCAATCCGTCGCTCGCTTCATTGTTGCGTGAAAGAAAAGCAAACCTACGTAGTATGCTATTACACTGAGGCCTATGTTCACCGTCTAGAAAACGATGACATTTTCCTAAGAAAATTCATGCTAAACGCCAGATTATAATTTATCGGACCGTTAAAGACTTCTTAGTAAGAATTAAATGTATATTACCTACTTCAGAATTGGGTAATTGACACTGTCAAAAATAAATGACGAAACACTAACCAATGCATAAAACATCTAAAAACACGTGGAAACATCAAATATGTTGTACATTTAATGCATTTTATGATTTTAAATTACCAGTGGAACCACTAAGAGTAGATGATTTGATGCTGTGAAACTATGACGTATTAGTGTAATATTTCATACAAAATTCCATATCGTCATATCGTCGGAGTGTTGAGAACCCTAATATCAGCACAGATATCACTAGGTAGGTACTTACTATTTGTTTTCTGTTTCTATTGGCTAGCACCTTTATGTGTCTCCGTGATCTTGTATAATGTACCTAAGTAATGACACTATGTACCGACCATGGTAACGACAATGTACCTATATGTAGGTACATACCTGTTGAAATAGGGTAGTTGACTGACATATCAAATCAGCTACTTTTTAATCAATGTCAAAATTTCCTCAAACCTTAATGAAATATTCAGCTATGCGCCCGATTGCCGTTCGAACTTTGAATATCAAACACGAGAGGCAAAATATTGATATTCAATTGTTGACTTCGGAGAATGGACCGTTTTGTATTAAAATTAATGATTTATATGGCCTTCGTATGACAAAACATTGGGTAACAATAAACTGTTTATAATTATACCTGTTTACGTGCTTTTTCAACAGTTTTATGGTTTATTTAATGTTACTTGTTAATACACCTAATAGGCTATTTGACACTGTGAAAAATAAATTATCAAACACTAGCTGTCCCCCGCGGTTTCACCCGCATTCCCGTTAAAAAGTAGCCTATATGTTATTCCAGGGTATGATCTATCCATGTGCCAAGTTTCATCCAAATCCGTTCAGTAGTTTTTGCGTGAAAGAGCAACAAACATACATACTTACAAACTTTCACGTTTATAATACATATATTAGTAGGATACATATTCTGTCACATAGCCATATTTAACCCATAGGTTAGTGCTATAAGATATTGGTGTAATTATGACTCGTTGCATCTCGAACGAAAGGGATTCGACATTTCTCTAGCGGGACATCCCAAGAATACAAAATTGATTTTATTAGAGATTCGCCATTTTGTTTCATCATATCTCGAATTAGTGATGATCTCTACCCGCGCAAGAATTGGCCTCCAGTTTGTTTGTATGAACGCGCTAATCTCTGGAGTTACTGGTCGGATTCGAAAAAATCTTTCACTAATAGGATGTTACTTATTCGCGTAGGTTATAGACTATTTTTTATCCCGGGAACGAGAGTGAAACCGGAGTCTTCTCAGTTCAAGTGTATTCCGAACCGGTAGAGTCTATTGTAAACCTGTAACTTTTGACATTCATAAGTGCCAGGGCCTAAACTGAATAAATGAGTTTTGATTTTGAATGATTTGATACCGCGGGGAAGATATACCACCGTTTTTTTCTCACGATGTTTCAACCCGGGACCTTCGACTCGACATTCGATGTCAACTCACTACAACTAAGCTATCATCGCCTTATAGGTAGGTACTGTTTTTGACTGCGTAGTTTAATAAAACTACTTGTGTAACAATCCACGTTCACTATAATGACTGGCAATATATTTAAATAAGTAAGTCAAAAGTAGATAAATAGTGTTAATTTTATTCATCTCTATTCAAAATTTGCAAATATGTATAGGAAGGTATGTCATACAATATTGATCCTTATGCTCATTGTATTTAAAGGCCAGCCAGACACAATACTGTTCTTCGTTTTTTTCTTTTAGTGTTACGATCGGGCATGGTCAAGGCCAACACGGAATGAATTATGCATGGATATTTCCATTTGTGTAACTAATTTGGCTAAAAAGAATGGAAAAAAACAAAGTTTGTTTCTGTTACCATACGGTAGTAAAAAAAAAAAAAAAAAAATCTTAATCTCTTACCATCTTAGTTTGATGCTGACTTGTTCACTACGTATCATACATGTTGTAGGTAACCACCTAATAACTAGATTGACATGTAGTATACAATCAAAAAACTTCAGGTACGACCATTATAAGGTCTTATTTATATTATTCTTTTTGTGTGACAATATAAACAGACAATGAACTTGTCATAAAAGTAGTAAAAACCTTCTTTTTTACTGAGTTTTTGACAATGTAGATCAAACTATGTTAACCGGTTGCGAGCGAAAAGGTTATTATTTCAGTTTGTCAATGGTACATAAGTAGGTATAGTGGAGTCCGGAAAATAATCGTTAGTTATCAGTCATTCCTTTAACAAGTCGTAGACTCTTTCCGAAATTGACTCAAAAGTAAAAGTTGCTCAGTCAAACTCAATTAAGTTATGTGATAGGTATTTTTAATCCCCTCTAATGTTGTATAGGGTTAAACCGCGGGGGACAGCTAATACCTATTCCAAATTTGAAGTTTGGATGTTTAGATATTTGGATGTTTGTGAATCAAACACACATTTCTTCTGAAAGGATTTTGATGTAACTTGACACACACTGGAATCAAATAATAGGATACTACATATTTATTCCTAGAAATCATATAAGATCCCTAAGGATGGTTAGCGAAATCGGGGTGCGGAAACTTGTATCCTTATCTTTATTTCCGCGCATTTTCCTTATCTTTTTAATTATATATTTATTTATTTTATTGTCGGACAAACACTTTCCTATTATCATCATGTAAATCAACCATAAATACATATAATTAAGTATAGGTAAATAAGTATACAATGAAATACACTAAGATATGAATTAATAAAGTGTTAAGTAGGTACCTATATAAGTGATGTAGAACCTTTATAATAAGATAAGCTCTAGGGTACTGCCTGCCATCAACAACACATTCCTATAAAACTAAAGCGTGGCTCACACTGTCACATAAAAACATGAATGTTTATGAGGTTTTTGTTGTGTTGTTTCTGCCTTTTTGTGTTAATGCTTCATATTGCTTTTCTTTATTTAGTAACGTCAAATAGACCGACAATATATTGTTTTTTCAATTTTGTAATGCATATAGTAAATGAAATTGTACAAAACAATACACTGATTTTATATATATTTATTAAATGTATTATTTAAATGAGCGAATTGATTACTGACAACAATTATCTACCTATTTAAAATGATAAAAAATCTTCAACTAATAAAAGTATGTAGATTCGGTTGGCAAAAAATGTCATTTTTAGTAGGTCCTATTGCAGCAAACAGGTATAAGGTCTCCCTGGTGGTACGGACGCTTGCAGCACCAGGAATCACTCGTTCGTTGCAACCAAAAATCACATGTGCCTACCTTTAAACTTAAGGGAGGCCACAGTGAAGTATAAACGCAATAATAATTTGTTCTCTAGCCCCTTGTTATCCGTCTAAATGTAGTGACCTTGAACTGAATGATGTAGCCATTGGCTGGCGACAACACAAATAATAGCCATTGGCTGGCGACTGAGAGCCGGCCGCGGCCGGGCCGCTCTTGCCGGAACACATTGACTTGTCCAACTTATTGTACCATTGACAAACTTTAAACATGATCCATTTTGAAACCTATTCGTTTACAACCAGTAATCATAAAAAAATAAAATTAAATCCCCCTCTTGTAAAACTATTAGTTTTCACAACTTTTTACACGACTGCCTAAAGAAGCTGTGTAAAATGTGTAGTACCTATCTAATGTTTCCAGGGTTCATGTATGTCAGTATCGGATCTATCTATTAAATAATATAATTCGTTTCAGGAACAGGCAGATCACTGCATTAAGAATGCAGCCTTATATGGTCATGCTTAAAGTTTGTTGATTGTACGTAATAGCTTCCGATACCAGCATGGTAAGTTCAATGTTTTGTTATCACCCTTAATTTGAGAGGCAATTCAGTTGTTTACAATTTTCGGAATGCAAAGAGAGCAATTATTCAATGTTGTATTTATTACTAGCTTTCCACCCCGCGGTTTCACCCGCGATCCCCTATTTTACTCCCTCAGGGATTGAGTTTTCTATTTGTATGCCAATTTTCAGCCCGATCTGTCCAGTGGTTTGAGCTGTGCATTTATAGATCAGTCAGTTATAAAGATCTTTTTTTATTTATTTTATTGGTTTTGTAATGTAGCCTTTATTTGGCAATGATTTTGCCAAAATAGGTACTGTCTATACATGCCGAATACGCAAACACAAATAGACAAGTGAAGTGTCAGCAAAATAATATTCTTTCTATTCTTGTCTCGTGTTTTATATATATATATTTTCTCTCTCTATGCTCTGCTAAGATCAAAATCAAAACTCATTTATTCAGTTTAGGCCCTAATAAGGCACTTATGAATATCAACAGTTACAGTTTTACAGTAGACTCTACTAAGGAACTAGAAATCTATTCTACCAATGATTCCGAATATTCCTATGGTTTTGTCAAGTAATATGGAGACGGTGGTGTGGTCATGGAAAATAAAAACGGTAGGTATCATATCTAAATAGATTGTTGATTCAAGAACATATAGAAAATCCTTGAATTATAAAAAGTAAATAGATATCGAGTGCCGTACATTACAATATCATCAGTATGTATGCGTAGATAAGACGCCTTGGGTATTTATAGGTGAATACTGATCGGAGATAACGGAACAGTAGGTAATATCGGCGCTTATGGTGAAATTTTCCTCAAAAGTTAATACTTTGATAAATTATTATTTTGACTTCAGGCAATGATAGCTAACTTTAGGGTCGGTTGCATAAAGCGCGGTCATAGTAAGGTTATAGTTAGGTTACGGTTATAGTTAACTTTAACCCCCGAAAGAAAGTAAACTTGCTCGTGTCACTTTAACTAAAACTTTAACCATAACCATAACCGACGCAGGGAGTTCGATCATCGTCAAAGTGACTCTACGGTCAAATCATGGTAATAGTTAAGTTAACTTAGACTATAACTTTTACTAAAATTTACGAGCAACCGGCCCTAAGGTCGAAAACCGTGACGGAATTCTGGCATACCTTATTTTGAAAATTTTCTGCTAAATCCTTCACATCATCATAAAAAAAATATGTTTGTTACATATACATTGTTTTGTATGCGAGACGTAATGACAACAAAGTACAGACTTCATGTAACTACTAAAAGGCTTCTTGAAAATAGCTGAAGGGGAAAATAGTAAAGAGTGTAGCGTGAACGAGGATATGGGAGTCATGATATAACCATGAGGCACCATAATAAGGTTTTAGTTAGGAAGAATACAACAGTTGGAAGATGGTCAAAGGCAGAGCTTTAAGTACTGGCTATACTTAGATTCTTGACCAAATGTGTGACGCAGTTTATTTTAAAATCCTAAGAGTTCCAGTTTGCTACAAAAAGTAGATGTCCGAAACTATTTTCGTCCGCGGATCTGTAAAATGCCAGTGCGTTGGTCGAACGATACGAAAATAAAACGTTAATTTTATTAATAATTTTGTAGTTTTCCTGTGTCAAAGCACGTGTTAGAAAAAAAACAGATGCAAGTGATTTGGTAACATTGGAAATAACATTTATTCATTCAATAGTTTTTTGTGATTAATTTGCATATTATTTCTTGGGAAAGAAGACAATGGTTATCCAACGGATGCTATGCCAAATTGTCTTTGGCAGAACGTTGTCAGGAATTGTTGATTTGTTGCTGAAGGAAGTACCTACGTATATACGTAAGAAATTAATAATCTTTATACATTATAAAGATATTTTTATACGATAAATCTATATTTATAGTAAATGTATAGTAAATGCTTTGTTTGTTTGAGCGCGCTAATCTCTGGAGTTACTGGTCCGATTTCAACAATTATTTCACTAGTAGGGAGTTACATTATCCCTGGAGGTTATAGGCCAATTTTTATCCCGGGAACGCGAGTGAAACGACGGGGAACAGCTAGTTATATAAAGTTGAAGAGTTTGTTTGATTTAGTTTTAACGCAAGCAAATTGTTAAGGAAGGTTACAGACTATTTAGGCAGGATGCAGGATTAGGAGCTGAGCAAAAAAAAAAGCCAATAAGTTGGCTAACAGTTGGCTTAAATTCTTCCTATTTATTTTATACTTTGAGGTATAAACGACGCTGAAGTTATGTTCAGGCCAGTAAAAATTACTAGATAGAAATTATGTAAGTACCTATAGTTGAGTATAAAAATATTATCTGGGTATTGTAAATAGCTTTTCTTTTTTATTTTAGTCTTGTTTTTACTTTATTTCTTGTATAAATTTAAATAATTAGAATAATAAATATTTTCAAGAGTTCTAAGAAGCCTTGCTTTTCCCTGAATCGCAGAATGTTGCAGAACAAAAACAACGATCTCGGATTACCATCACAAAGAAACAATGGACGTATCACTCAAACACTATTTATTTAATAGAAGCTCTTACAGGAATATTATATTTCCTATACATTAGATATCTTCTGAAGGATTCTTTATGGAGCATCTTTCTTTGTGTTAATTGTTAATTATAGGTGTACCTATTCAAAGGAATTTTGTGATTAGCGCCTGAGAAGTGTGACTATTGATTATTCTATGTATTCATTATGTAGTATGTCTTTAATTAGTTTTTATGCATAGCGTTTTATAAGTTTTATTCGCGTATAATAAAATTATGAACACCAGTGCGTGCAATTTTTTTAAAAAACCATGTCTTCCAAAATTTCGTCGGGGTGTATTGTACATATCTCAGTATATTAAAAATAACAAATATCGAGCGTATATTGTCAAATTCATCAGTGAATCCAATGTCGCCTACATTTATTTTTAAAATCCAATTCTCCGTACTAATGCATAGGTAAACTCACGTCCTCAAAATATTTACAGATATTGAGTAAAAATTTAAATTCCCATTGTGTCGTTCAAAGGTTGTACTTGTACGTGATTGAATATGTAAGTGCAATTTTGTAGGTAGGTTACAATGTTTACCTCTCAAGTAGGGTTACCATCTCTAAAATCAGCTAACCAGGACAACAAGTGTGAAAACCCCGGATTTTTCTGCTTCATACCCGGACATGTCATTTTTTTTAACGTTAGTAAAATAAAATATTGTTTAAATTGTTATAAATAAACATTTTATTTATTTTAACGATCGGTAAACTTTAAAACCCGGACTGCAAATGAAACCCTGGACGCTCCCCGGACCCTCTGAACTAGGACAAATCCGGCGAAACCCGGACGAATGGCAACCCTACTCTCAAGGAATGTGAGTCGATTAGACGTGGTTCCGTTTACAACGGGGTTACATAATCGCTACATTACATGATTTATAGCTTTACCACCAAAACCTTTATTTAATAAGTATTACTAGCGTTTATAGTGTCATGGAATTGTAATTTATTATTTTTAATCAAATAATTTATTAGCACAGATTATGCAAGCTAAATATTTTTTTTTTTTACTAGGTATAAATAAGTAGGCTTGTGTTTAAAACCATACACAATCTCACCGTGGTCAGTGATAATGTGGCCGATTCGGAACACACCCAGAAGGAGCTTGGTGACAGATTTTCATTGAGGGTGATAGCCAGCCAGGCGGGTACCTACTACAAAATATCCTACCATCGTGCTATGGTTTCCTCACGATGTTTGATATTAATGATTAGGAGAATCTAATTCCTACATATAGGAAATTTAGGATCCTTCTATACATATAAGGATCTAATATCGCACCAAGATAAATCTGGTCACGTTAGAAAATTTACTAGATTTATCTTAGAGCTAGAACCTTCATCAACTGTCAGGCTCATATAATTTTATCCTGTGATAACTGAAGTAACATTCCAAGGGGCATTTATCTAGTGATCTACGCCTACATACAATTCTTTGATTCTACCAAAAGCCCTCGTTACTTAGCATTATTTGTTAGGACCTTTTCATTTTCATCATCAAATTCATATTTCTCCAATTGACATTTAACTTTCAGCAAAGTTTTCATCACTATCGTATCTGGTATTAGGTATTAGATAAGACTGAATGACCTACCTACTGCCTAAACCGATGGTCCTAGAGATTTTAAAATTGGAAGAAATATTCCTTAGTATATCCCTAGTGTATTTTAATAGAGGCTCTCGCTCTTTGATCCTGTAAAGGTAGTCCAGTAAGGCAATGCTGTAGGTAATTTTATTGCAATCAGGTTTCAATAATTATATCGTTGCAAATTTAACGATATTAGAGGAGTTACCAAAACGGTTTCAATGAAAAGTTTATTGAAACTGATTGCAACACAGTTACTACGTGAATCTTACAAATCAACAAAAACTATCAATAAAAAAAAGATCAATTAGTACTTAAAAAACTAAAAAAAACATCATAACCATAGATAAAATGAGATTGTGTATAGAATAGGTGTCAACAGAAAAATCGAAAGATGTAGTGCACAAGATATTATTATTTTATAATCATAAGTTGACTAGATTTTAGCAAAACGTTGACAGCTATGCTTAAATAGTGGACCAAGGTAAACAAGTAGGTACTAGTTATACAACAAAATTGGGTAGTGGAACATTTTATTAAAAATACTATTTCCTGCAAGCTAGTGAAATCGATACTAGCAAAAGAAAAGAAAAGACTAACTGTTATAAATAAATTATTTGTTTTTTTTGGCATAGATATAGTTAATATAAGCTACTTTATCCCGGGAACGCGGGTAAAACCGCTGGGCGGTAACTAGTTAGGAATATATGAAAATGATAAAATAATGTGAGTACTTAAATTACACTAAAAGCTGATCATGTGCAAAAGGGACTCACGCGCATGGGTTCTTCGCAATATACCTACCTAGTTGTTTGTGTAGATAGACTAGATTTTTATACAAAATTCTTATTACCATCGTTTATCTATTTGATATGATAATTTAAATACCATAATCGTGATACTAAAATTATCGGTTATAGATTAATCCGAATCTCGACACTGATTTTCTTTTTCGTGTCTAAATGCAAAAACTCGCGTGTTTAGTCTTCATAAATAGATATTTATAAAAAAATATAGGTAAAAATTTTATCATTCATTTTCCCTCATAGATTTTAAGATTAGTAAACTAAAAATACCTAGGTACCTATGAACTTTAACCTATATTATCAACAATATTTAAAAAAAATGTGTAAATATCTCTTTCTCATCTAAGATTAGGTACTGATCGAGCTATACAAGAACAACGTCAGCTAAAAATAAACTAGACATGTGTCTAACCTTGACCTAACTAGCTAGGAAATCGAGATTTCAACAATATCTTCACGAGATAGGTACCGTTTATATGTAAAAATTGGTAGATGTAGTCATATTAAAATTATTCGCTTTTTTGTTATTACGTGCATGAATGCTTAATTTTTGTTTTAATTACTAACTACATCACTTATAAGCGCCTATTATGGGATGTAATTTTGTGATTATTTATTTGTATGTTTTAAAATATTCTTTTAAAACTCATAATCAATAATAATCATATAATCATGTTATAATGAACTACAAGACTATTGACGGGCCAGTTCGCGTTATCACGCGCAGGTCAGGGGTTCGATTTCCATCCAGGACAAAATATATTTGTGTGCATAAAGGCCGATCCGTACGTGTCAGTGCACTGCAGTGAAGTATCAGTGAAAAATAATATTGTTTCATTCATTTCCCACGGCGCCATTTGAACATATCAGTGACATGACGTTCAGTGGATGTCAGTCATTCACTGAACGTCTGCTGTTTGTCCTGGGTCTGGGTGTTATTATCTATTTATGTATATTTACGGTAAAGGAGTGAATCCTTATTTTTACGCGACGTCTGATAGTAGTAGAAGACATATCAACTTGGAAAGGGATCGTCACCGTATCGCATTTTGCCGCGTCGTCTATCAGGCGTCAACCGTACGTCAACCTAAGACGACGACGCCGCGCTTACGGCTCGCCGGCTGCTGGTTGACGCCTAGCCATAAGCTCGGCGACGTCTAGCTGTAAGCTGTTTGTGAGCTTGTCCCGAGGCAGTTTGATACAAAGAATACTAAACGGCTTGAGTTGATACGGTGACGATCCGTTTACGAGTTGATATATCTACTACGATCTTTAATCAACATTTAGGAACACATTTCACCTGATCTTATCCAGTAGCGAGAGCGATATGCAAATGAACCATATATGTCATTGCAATAAGGTTCATCTGACTGAATCTACATATTCTTAATCATAGATTAAACATATGAACTTTATTACAAAGTAATAAGGCTCATTTTCGTATCACTCTGGCTACTGCCACAGGACGCATGCTCAAACTTAAACTCAAAAATCATTTATCATTCATCGGAAGTTAAAATCGACCTACGACCGATCTACCACCGGTTCGGAATACACTTAGGCTGAGATCTATAGAGCGTGCTTAGACTTTGCTCAGACTTTACTTAGAGTATAAACCTACGTAATAAAGTAAATGTTTGTGTGTTTTAATTTGTAGTCAAGTTTTTGGTAAGTCGTCGATCAGGTGCACTTAGACTTTGCTTAGCACACACTCAGAGAGATTCGAAGATTTCATTTTAAATACCGACTTTGTACGGTAAAGTCTGAGCAAAGTCTAAGTACGCTCTATAGATATCAGCCTTAAACTTAGAGGCAAGGAACATATACGCTTAGATGACTCCGGCAAGAAACTCATGCTATATTTTACAAAATATTCGACTGTCTTCTGTTACCATAGTGTAGTTCTGAGTGTCTACCTACTACATGGCAACACAAGTTGGTTAATAAATATGTCTTCCGGATTTACAATCAGCCGATTCGGCCGGTGCGGTGGTGGCCGGCTCACTGTAAACAATTCACGAATATAAATTGGTCGCCATACCTATCGACTACACTGTTTTTAAACTATATAAACTACGCATATAGCCCGCGTATCTGAGTGTGGGTGAGTGATATAACTCTATACGCGTGTGTGTTGTCAATGAATAGTTATAACACGTGGTTTTATTGTTTGCAGATATGTCGTTGCCTTTGTTGGAGTTCTCTTTCAAATCAAGGGTGTTGAGTTAGGTATAGTATGTACCTATAGTGTTCCAACTTTTCTTCATAGTAGGTAAATTCAATTAATTAGAAAAATTATAATAGCATCTTAGCATACCCACTGGTGTAGCTACCGGAGGACTAGGCGGGCAGTGCCCCGGGGCCCCCATGCTCGGGGGACCCCCAAATCCTCTTAATGATTTTTTTTTATTGATTAGCTAACCTCTTATTGAACTAGCGAAAATTCGCCTCGCACCTTCGAAATCTGAATAAAATAGGTTGAAACAATACTTTAATCAAGGCAACTCATTTAAAAAAATACAGAGAAATTCCCGACAAGTTTTAAATTCTATACGCAACTGAGCATACCTAATTTATTCTTGACATATACCTACATTTAACAGTCTCAATTAAGTATAGTACCTAAGTAATAGATAAAAAAACACATTTTAGACTGTTAAATAAAAATATTTATTGGATGTAAATCGATGGAGGTGACAAATTATCATGAGGTAGAAGATATAGAAAATAACAGTAGTAGGCAAAAATAAATATCAATTAAATTATATATCTGTTTTTATAATCTACGTATGTTTTGATGTAACCACGCTCATGTGTTACATGTTTACAATACAAACGTGCATGTGTGCGTGTGGAGCTGGTAAACGTATTTATTTTAGGCGCCGACAACACCCGGCTCAGTTCTCCTTGCCTTTTCGTTCGACCAACAGTGTCTGTGTTTGTGATTACCAACCTTTAGTTGAAACTAATAAAGTTGAAAATGTCAGCATCACCAATTGCAAGGGCAGCTACACATAGCCAAGCAATTCCAGCGAGAAGGGTCCTGATCACCGATCCCTCGCAAATGCCAGATGTGTATTCGAGCACTCCTGGAGGAACCGTATATTCCACCACCCCTGGAGGTAATTATTTTGAGGATAACTTATGACTTGTTATGAACACAAAGAAATAATTTATTTTAATTCTAATCCTGAGATGGTGGTTATAAGCGTAAACAATTGATTTGGATGCACGGTATGGTAGACGTATTAAATGTTGTAGTAGTAAATGGGTATGTATGTACCTACCTACTTAACAAGGACATTTATAAAACACAAATTATATCTAAAAAAATACAAGAATGAGAAATACAAGATTTTGTGAACATCCCAAGTTCTATCATATGAAAATAAGCAAAATTAAACGATAAAGTAATTGAACTATAAACAAACTTAAAGTTGGTACCTATTTTAGTTAACTCTTCATTTGTCTATGATTAGGAAAACAAAACAAAAACCATTAGAAAAAAAAATGTGACTAATTACGTATTCACGTTTCGATAGCATAGCAATAGAGTTTAAAAACAACAATGTATAGGTAGTTTTCTAGCGACAGATTATTATGTCAATATAGTGGGGACGATAGTGTCTATTATGACGTATATAGGTACTACGCCCTTAAGTTCAGTAACCTTAGGACCAAACCGGTACAAAGCGGTTTCTCTCAATTATCTCTACTTAGGTATAGAGCTAACCTCGGGGAGCCAGGAATAATAATTCGTCCACGCATCACTAAAGTAGCCGTTTTATTTTTAGACGTGACAACGACCTTAGTGCGTAGGTCTTCTAATCCTCAATCCGCTGCGTTAATTGCAATTCAAATTTAAAACGAAACGAACATTTAACAATCATTCTAAATAATATTATAAATATCGTGGTAAATAGCACACATATATACTTTTGTTTACATAAAAAGTGACTACTTACTTTTGTAAACAAATGAATGTAATTGAATGTGATAATAGCTATTGTCAAAGTCAAGGTCAAACTCACTGGGGTTCTATGATCGCTAATGATGCAGTTGAGACCAGAACTTTATAAAGGTCGGCAACAAGTTGACAGTATCCCTAATGTAGTAAATTGTCATCAGGTGAACCGTCTTGTTAGTCTCTTTACAATGTCTATAGACTTATATCTACATTTGTTTTCGGTAGAGTCAATTGGGTACTTGACACTGTCAAAAATAAATGACCAAACACTAACCAATGCTTAAAACATCTGAAAACACGTGGAAACATCAAATATGTTGTACATTTAATGCATTTTATGATTTTTAATTACCAGTTGAACCACTAAGAGTAGATGATTTGATGCTGTGAAACTATGACGTCATAGTGTAATATTTCATACAAAATTCCATAAAGGATCGTTTTGATAAACTAGCTGACCCGGCAGACGTTGTCCTGCCCTAAGAACAAATAAAAAACTGGGACCTAACTACCTATACCTACCTACCTCTACCTACCCTTACCTACTTCTACCTACCCCTATCTACTCGACTTACCTATAACTTCCTATTTACCTAACTATTTTCCACGTAACTTTATTTTCTGTACTAATTTTGCGGAGAGTCTCACACAAATTTCCATCCCTTATTTAGGTGCTGGGGGCAGATTTCCAAAAAAAATGATGCACGATTTTTTTGTTAGTCACAAATAGTCCACAGTTGAAAATTGCGGAATGCTCCATACAAACTTTCACCCCCCATTTTAGGGAAGTGGGGGGTTAGAAAGAGACAAAAAGTAGCCTATGTCACTCCCCATCCCTTCAACTATCTCTACTTAAAAAATCACGTCAATTCGTTGCTCCGTTTTGCCGTGAAAGACGGACAAACACACTTTCACATTTATAATATTATAGTATAGATTAATAGGTACTTATCTATTGTATAACAAAGCTATAAAACTATAAAAGTCAACTAATTGGGTAAAATGTAAACAGGGTTTGAATATTCAACATAAAAATATCAACGTTACTAATTTAAAGCTGTCACATAAATTGAATTACGTAAACGAGTTTTTAGTTTGTTTTTAATTTATGTCTGATTCATGACTGTTTATTTACAGTATTTACGCAGTTTATTCTATAAAAATGTAAGGCGATTTCATTGATATATTAAATTTGCTTTTAAAAAACGTTAATAATAATCCTACTTCCTACTAATAATATAAATGCGTAAGTTTGTGAGTATGTTTGTTAGTTCTTCAAGCTCAAACTAAAGGAAATTATAAGGAAATCAAAATATAATCAAATTATAAGGAAATTTGGTATAGAGATAGCTAACTCCCTCGATTAACATAGGCTATTTTTTATCCTTCGGGAACACGGGACGCTCACTAAAACATATATGTAGATGGATTATTATTTATATTTATCTGGGCTTTAATAGACAACTATAAAAG
Organism: Tethea ocularis; assembly: GCA_963555595.1. NCBI lineage: Eukaryota > Metazoa > Arthropoda > Insecta > Lepidoptera > Drepanidae > Tethea > Tethea ocularis. The sequence continues at coordinate 2,777,481 of OY741970.1, read as the reverse complement.
CCCAGCTTAACCTTGTTAAAAGTCCTTGGGAAGAATGGTCATGAAGAAATTAGTTTATTTTTCCGATCAAGTTTGGAATTTTAAACGTAAAAGAACAGATCTCTATTTGTTTATGTAAATTTAATTAATCGTACCTCCATTTAAATAAAATGTTGCATTTATGGCAATATTATACGAGCACTCCTTCGTTCTTCTTAAAATAATGGATAGTAGAGAAAAACTAGTAGCGGTATTATTCATATTAATATCTCAGATAACCTTTGATAGTTACTAATGCATATACAGGTTGTAAAGCAAAATATTATTGTTATAAAATTATTATTTATCTCATAGACAAAAAACATATCGCAATTGACGCATGCATTATCGTTTGACCTTACATAATCAATAAGACATGATTGAGGAGTGCACGAGTGTAAACTATACCTATTAGCTCAAATTTGACGTCGTAGGTTACAGATTATGTCGAATTTAGTTATGATATCAATAATGTATCTGTATTTGTTATGTTAAAATAATAATGATCAAGTTGATCATGTGTGTTCAAAAACAAGATCAGAGAATAACGAATCAGATGAAATCTGTTTCGAAAATCTAAGTAATTTCTGGGTTAAAACGAAAGTACAGTATTTTTATAAAAATTGGCAGAGGGGTAACTTGAATCACGAAAATACAATTTCGGTAGTAACTATAAAATATTGGTAGTAGATAACCTAATTTTATTTTATTAATAGCGCCAGTATTGAAACACTTGATTACTTGCTTTTAAATGTCAAATGACAGCGATTATGAAAAACAAAATACGTAATTGATGTTTTTCATCAATTACTAATATTTAAAATTCGAACCTTTACTACTAAAGATTATTTTTCATAAAAAACTAAATTATGTTGTATTTCTTTTTCAGGTACGAGAATAGTCTACGAGAGGTCTTTTATGATGTCGTTACGGCAGTCACCGATCTCGCAAACACCACCGAAGTGCCATCTGCCAGCTGCAATGTTAAAGAACCCTTCGTCTGTGCAGAGTGCACAAACACCTCCTGTACAGAAAGCTCGTTCCAACTCAATTTCATTCGACGAGTCACAGGAAACCTTTAGTATGGATCTCTAATTAGGTTAAGTTATTAATTATAACTAAAAAAATACTAATATTTGCATGTGGTTACAGAATTCATTGTTTGATGAATGTTACCGCATATAAATAATTAGTTGTATAAGCATGTACTATAAAAAATAGACAACTCTATTTTTTCTGGCTACTCGCTTTTAGAATCATTTAATTTGAATGCGTGACTGAACTTTTACGTGCGTTCAAAACGCAGTCTTTTGCCACATTTCATAAAACTAAAAAAAATACAAAATGAAAACATATAAAAAATACAAACAATTTTATTAATGGAATGGCTGCAAGTGTGAAACCAAAAATGTATTTAATGTTATAAAAAAAGATGTGGCAAAGGATTAATGTAAATATAGAAGATAAGTATAAAATGCGTGTAACGCACACATTTTAGGTGCTTAGTATTTTTTTAAGCAAGTGCCATTGTTGGGAAGTTCTTTTTAATAAATTATCTTCCATTGGAATTGCTAAAATTGAAAGTGTTACGCAATCTCATTTATATTATGGCTGTAAATTGGCTGATTATGAATTCTAATTATGATGAGACATTTGAGATAATTTATGCGTAATATTGGTCACAGATATTATTATTATAAAGTGAATTTGGTTAGTCATTGTATTATTATTGTAATTAATTATTATTACATATTGTAAGGTGTGGTGTCAGTCAGAATCTATGATGCTGCCTAGACTATTGTCATTTTAAAAATGTACCTGAAGAACTAGCCCAATTTCTTATCTATGGTAGCAGCGATATATTTTTTTATATTTGAGGCATTGTTTACTCGTCGTATGTATTTTTATGACTTAATATTTAAACTGAATATGTATTTAATGAAAATAATAAAATTGCGGAATTTTTCCAAGAATTTTATTGTCCAATATAACTCAAGATTTTATAAAATGATAGCTAAAATTTCCTGGGCTTGTTTTTTAGGCAATATCAATATAACGAATATTTTTAAAATGTTTTTTTTATATTGTTGTTCCAAAGCATTTAATCGTTGTAAAAAGTACACTAGTGATTTTCATACAACTCTATGTATGTTGGTGACCTTTTCAATAGGTCGCTTAGCTTCACTAGAGAGTTATGGAAGTTTGTTGAAATATAACGACTGCCATTTAAAATAATAAAGAAAATTCAATGTTATCTACTCTGTATTTTTTATTACCTATTAATTAATTTAATAATACCTTCTAAGTTCAAACGTGTAGACATTGGGTTGGTTAACATCCCACTTATCACGCCGCAGGTCGTGTGTTCGATTCCCATCCAGGACAAATATTTGTGTGCATGAACATGTCTATTTATCCTGAGACTGGGTGAAATATATAATATTTAGTAGGTATATCAGTTATCTGGTTTCTATAGTACAATATATCTGCTTGGGTCTTTAGTATAACCCCACTTTGAATGTCTCGCAGGATATATCTCTCATTCAGTTTATCTACAAACTAGCCTTATAACCTTGGTGGATAATGTAGCATTCTATTAGTGTAAGAATTTTTCGACTCCGACTAGTAGATCCAGAGATTAACGCTATCCAGATATATTATCCAGAGATTTCAATCTATACTAATAATACAGTTAAAGAATTTGTTTGTTTGAACGCGCTCCGGAGTTACTGGTGGGATTTGAAAAATTCTTACACTAATACAAAACTACAAGGTTATAGGCTACTTTATATTCTGGGAACGCGAGTGAAACCGCGAGAAACAGCTTGTGAGAAGATAAACCCAAGAAACTAATGCTATTAAAGACATTCGAACAGAAAACTCATACAGAAGATAATAAAGGGGGACAGATAGCTGCAATATTATTGTTACCTAATGATTATTAGAACAGGGTACATGAACCCTGAAAAATATTCCCTTTTACCTAGCTGTGGTGTAAAAACGGTGATATAAATAAAAATGCTAAAAACACCCATTAAATTACTAGTCACGTAAAGATCGATTGGTGCAAGCATCGCAGAGTTACGAGTCCAGCCAGACGCAGCATCAACTGAAAATGTTTATGCATATTTTAACGTTCTGGAGTGAAATATTACGCTGTATGCCGTATTTTAAGGGTAGCAAGCAACCCTTGTGTTTTATTAGGGTTTTACAGGAATTATTGTGGCGGTGTGGTGGTGTTGAAACTACTTGAAACTATTCTTTAAGTTATCCTTACTTTTTTTTATTCTGCCATTATAGGCACATACATTATAAATTTAAACAAAATATTCTTAATAACTTAATTAATACCACAAAATACAGTTAAAATTAAAGATCACAAAGGTCAAGTGACAGTGACAATAATTATAATATTTTTAAATTTCGTCATAATATTTAAGTCAAGTGTGAATAAAAATATAATAGGGTCCAGTCAAGTTAGCGTTTTACCTCGTAACGAGAGATAATAAGCTGGAAACTCGTTTAAGCCTTCATTTTGGCATTCTAAAAGTTATCTGCATATATATATGCATATCCAGTTAATCATGGTCAAATGTCACAAAAATCGGCTTTTCGCGATTATCTCTATTTCTATAGCTCCAATGATGTTGACATCTCAATAAAAAATTAATAAAATTTACGAATTATTAATTGTTTGTTTGAAACATTTTTTCATGAGCTCAACCGTTTTCGAGGTAGAGGGCGGAGAGCTCGCAGCGCTCAGCCTGCCCTTGGATCGGTGCAATATGTTGAGCCCTTCTTTTCAGCCCTTCAAAACACTGGGTGGATCCCCAGTATTTTAAAAAATAGTAGGGACCTACAACAGCAAACGCATTTCAGAAGATATTTTTTAAATAGAGGTTTTTTTTTGCACGCGAGCAAAATGTCACGTACGCAAGTAACCTCAATTGATTTAATTCAGTATTGTACCTACCTACAAGGTTCATTGACCCTTTTATTGCGGTAACTACTTGCATAAATCCATCACGCGTGTGCAGACTTTATTTTACTTGAATATGTGCTCTATACGAGTTTAGATAAAGTTTCAATTGTTTTGAAGGGCGTGATCTGATTCAACCCCTATTTCACCCTCGCGTCTGACGTTTTAATCTGTCTGGAACTAATCGGTTTTGATATTTGCTCTACTGGTTGGTTCGTAACATTAATATGATTAGAATTGAAACGAGACGTGTGTCAGTTTATATTATAATGTAAGAATATCGATGTGTCTATAATACCACTAGTACCTATATGCCTCGAAGTTTTACATGTGGTTTCAACCGCGCACCTTATTATGGAGGATACGGAAGTGCGAGTTGAAGTTTGTCTATTCTAATATTTTTTCGTGATTTCAGACTTGGACCCATAGTAAAAATTGTTCATAATGATGAGTACAATAATCCCAAGAAATTTCGTGATGGCAACAAAAATCATCCAGTATACATATAGGTAAAGTTTCGGATGTAGGAGTAATTTTCTACCTACTGGTCTGAATTAAAAAACATCTTTCACTAATAGGAAGTCTACATTATCCCCGAGTGTTAAAGACTATTTTAATCGCGGGAAACAGCTAAACGGCAAAAAATAAAAATATAAACTTTTAACAAAAAGAGATCTTTTAACTTTTAGTATTTTTAAAGGCAGTTCTCTTAGTTAAATGTTATTTATGTTAGCTGAAATGGTAGATATTATTACAGGCTTCAAGATAAATAGTTTCTTAGAATAAATGAATAAAACACGCGTGGGTGCGAATGAACTAAGTAGGTACACACAGCCACAGATCAAGCTACACACTGCGGCACATTATGCGGTTGTAATAGGAGCTATTTCGCAACAAAAATGTGTAGCTTGATCTGTGGCCGTGTGTACCTACATAAGTTTGTAGACACAACATTTCTCGTAGATATTGATTTTCTTTTCATTAATGCTTTGATGTGACGCAAATCCTTTATACTAACTTTCAACAATAGAGAATGCAAGAGGATTACATAAGCGTACAATACCTTAAGTCCAAGTTTTGTTAATCTTTTTTTTTAACTAGCAAAATGTATGAAATATGGGATGATTTAAATACTAATCCATAACTCTGTCCGTTTCTTACCTTTACACCCAAACCACTGAGCCAATCGTGATAATATTTGGTACTTTGATAGCCTGTGATATGAGAAGGACAAACTACTTCTTTTTAGGATTCTGAACCCAACGGTACCCTATTGTATTATATACTAAGCCTCCGCTGTCCGTCCGTCTGTTTGTGTCAGCGGGCTGTATTTCATGAACCGAAGATAGACACTTAACATTTTTACAGAATATCGACCCATTACCTACTGTTGTCGTATAACAACAAATTAAAATAAAAATAAAATGGAGTTACAAATGAAAAGTGATCCCACACATAAAACGTGATATTTTCAACTTTTTTTCGTATCTCATGAACCATTTCTATTGCCGCTATAACAAAAAAAAATGAAAATGAAATAATGTAAGTTGGTACAAAACCCAGAGTGCGAGTCCGACTCGCATTTAGCCAATTTTTATCTTAGGAACGCGGTTCAATTTGACAACTAGTTTATCAATAAAGAATCTTAATATCGCACTCAGTGTACCTATCTAAGTATAAAAGGTAACATAACGATCGACGACTATTCCTTGAGCCCATGTAGAACAATAATTTTAGCTAACACTGAGTACCTTTTACCAACGTGTTACCAACAATCACATTCCTAAGTCACAACCCTATACATTATAGACAACCCTATTACGAGTGGGTAAACAAACAACGGATTACAGCCGCACGCGTTGACTCCGTAGGGCTTCTAAATACATTACTAGTGACCTCGCCGCCCTACCACGGCCAACTGTCGTGATGTTTTGATTCACCTACGCTCTTTAGAATGAGTTATCTTGATAATTTTACAATAGGCTAAAATATTTTGTCTCCGATTCTGATGTTTACAAACTTCTTTCTATCTACAAAAAACAGAATAATTATTTTTTATCAAAAAGAGTAAAACCTTCAAAGACAAAATTACAATGGGACCACTTTGGAGCTATTACTGAACCGAACGCAAAAAAAAGTTACAAACAAAAACCAAACATACCGAATTGAGAACCTTTTTTTAAAGTCGGTTAAAAGATAAAAATAAATGTTGTCCTGTCAAGTTATTCCGATTTTATTGTTTCAACGTGAATTTAGCCGCCATCTTTATTATTCACGACCCTTAAATGTCAATGTCATAAATAGACTTATATAATTTGATTGCTTTAAATATCTTCTAACCTTTTTTATTGGAGACGTGACGTGATTAAAATTAGTTTAGTTGCTAAACTATAAATTAAAGCTCTGTCTTATTACAAGAGATGGTTCTAACCATAGTAGTAAGGAAAGGAATTGAGTTCGTAGTAATTTCGTAGAGTTTCGTAGTACTCGTAGCATGTCGTAGCTTACGCTTTTGGCGCCCTCCTATGTATTTACTGATCTTCGTAATTGGTAAGGTAAGTTTTGAATGAGTGTGAATAATTTCCCAGATAATTTAAACTACGAGTATTTTAAATTATTTTTATTCTATTTGGTTACTACAGTGACTTTAATTAATATACATTGACGTAGTGCCTTTTTTTATTAACAAAGGATTAAGCTTTTATACTAGCACAAAAATTATAATATACTATATTATGCTAGTTTGTAAGGTATATATCGTCGGTGATACTGCAATACCGCGTAAGTAGCGTGTGCTATAAGGTCAAAATTTCAACGTTATTAAATCCAAATTTCGGCCTTATAGTAAAACCTACTTACGCGGTATTGCAGTATCACCGACACCGCGTAAGTAGCGTGTGCTATAAGGTCAAAATTTCAACGTTATTAAATCCAAAGTTCGGCCTTATAGTAAAACCTACTCACGCGGTATTGCAGTATCACCGACGATATATGAGCCCATATATGGACTTAAATAAGCCTCCAAATTAAGATATCTGGGGCACGGAGGGCCGAGGCAACGTCGAACAAACAGCACAGGGTACCTAAAGAAGTAGAAGTCTGAAATTTCAATTATTACTTTTGTTTGTTTTTTTTCTTTATTTATAGAGTTTATTACACTCTGTAATCTAAAAAAAAAAAATAACAAAATTAAATCAAAATTTACAAACATACATTTCTAACATTTAGGGCCATTATGATCATATTTAAAATCGTCACCATTCTGATAATCACTAAAAATAAACCGTATCCAACTCTTATTTCTCAGAAGCTTTGTATGTAATTTTCCATCATAAAATATTACATAAGTTTATGGCAACAGCGTAGCGAAAAGCTTGTGGGCCGTAACACGTGCCATTTGACATTTAAAGGTACAAAGTTGCGAAATTTTTATTTTCGCTTTTATTTCTATTAAAAATACGTCGGTGCGGTTACCCAACTTCTAATTTAGTCGTATTTTCACAATATTGTGCGTGTTCTCCGCTTTATTTCATTGTTTGACTATAGGACTTCATTTGAGAAATGTTATTATTAGTTGTTATTAGTTAAAAGCGAAGATTTGTAAATGTTATATGAATCAGATTTGTAATAAATGTATTATGTAAGGGAATATTGTGATGATTAAATGGACGTAAGTACCTGCTAGGTTTACTACCTAACTTTTAACTGATAAGTTAACTATTAAACGAAAATAACAAGATATCCACTAAATAACAACTTGAAAATATACAAATTACAGCATAAATAAAAACTAAACTAAACAAATAAAAACTAAACTAATCAATTAAAAACTAAACTAAATAACTAATTACAAAAATAATCCCCTTCAAAATTTGGCATGGTACCCATGACACTTGCGGCGTTGCCTCGCTGAATGTTCAGACTTAGCCTCTGGGCAAAAAAGTCCCTGGCTCTCAGATCCCCAGAGGCCAAGATCAAACGCTTGCCTATGTCTTGAATGTTTTTTTTCGTGTCAGATGACCAAGGGCCCAAGGTTTCAACCGCAAGCACCGCAAACACGTAATCATCAATGAGATGAGAGTATTTCCGGCGCTTGAGGAATTGTGCATTCTCCGCTGCCGCTCCCGCTCTAAGGCACGAGCTTCGGATGTGAGACGGTGCCATTGTGTCCACGTATACTGATAAGTTATATTTTTCGAATAGTCCGCACCCTTTCATAATTAACCTAATTAAACTGACGTGTAATTTATAAATATGTGGTAATATTAACTACCTATGTAATATGTAGAATATAAGTAAGATAAGTACTTAAAGGGAAACCACTGGATGCTGGTAGCGCAAGACCGGCCACCGTGGAGATCCTTGGGGGAGGCCTTTGTCCAGCAGTGGACGTCTTTCGGCTAATATGATGATGATGATGAAATACTTAATTTATTTTAAAAATAATATAAGAACTTGTCCATCTAAAATCTAAGTATAACCACAGACTAAGTCAAATCCTTATTACATTTAAAATAAATACAACCTGGCGCACCTCTGATGAGTAAGATACGCTTCGATTGGAGCAATGGCATTCAAATTAAGCAATTAGCATGCATTTGCGATGCAATAGTAGACAACTATACTATTTGACAACTAATTATCTAAATAAAAACAGATCGATAGCTTTATATAGCGATTATGTTGTTTACAAAACTAAACTTATTTAATCTCACTAATTTCTTTCCAACTAAAAACACAAAAAAGGGGTATATAAATTAACTTAATCCTGTGAAATCAGAAATTATTAGTAGGTGGGGGAGGCATTTGTCCGACAGTGGACATGATGATAATGATGACTAATAGGAATATTAGTTTGAATTGCTTGCTTTTATCGCCAATTTTTGTACCTACTCACCACTATTTACCCTCAGATTACAAAACAAATTTACCCATACTTATATACTACGTGACCGTCTCAGAAATCCGAATCTCGAAGAAAGTGGAAGTGGGCGGGCCACATTTGCCGCAGAGACGACTCTAGGTGGGGCAAGAAAGTGCTAGAGTGGAGACCTAGAACGGGATGGAGACATGTTGGGAGACAACCAGCAAGATGGACCGATGACCTGGTCAAGGTGGTAGGAAGGAACTGGATGTGGAAGGTCCTAGATCATGTAAAATAGAGTGCACTAGAGACCTACACTCAGCATTGGGTGGAAATAGGTTGAGGAAGGAAGGAAGATAGACTAATTTGAGCTTTAAATGTATACTGGTGCCGATTCTGTTGTTTACGAACTAAAATAAATTTAATCTCACTATATCTCTTTCTAATAGTAAATATAAGAAAGGGATGCAAGATATTTTAGTCCTGTCAGTTTAATCCGATCACACATTTCAACGTGAATTTAAGCGCGATCATTATTGGTCACGACTATTTACCCGTACATTACGAAGGTATGGATTAAACTGACAGCATTAAAAATGTTCTATCTTTTTTCAATAAGGTTAAAATGAAAGAGAGGTGACTTGTCTAATATTAGTTAAGTTCGTAAACAACAGAATCGGCACCATTATCTTTTTTTTATATTTTTTAAGAAAGAGTCTTACGTGATTAAAATTGAAATTAGACAGTCGGCACTCGGCACCATTATTCAGACATCTACTTACTTAAATTGAAGGTACGCTTTTGAATTTCATAACAAAATAAATAATTAATCATAAATAATTTAGTGACCTTTGTGTTGTTTTATAACAATAATCTTTTATGTAGATTTTCACGGGAATTTGCTGGCACTGATTATGAGTCATGACAAGAAAGCTTTTAAGCTTCCCACAATTGGAGCTTTTATAATATCGTACCTACCGACTGGGGTTTTAATGTAAATTGTATTCAGGTCAGGAATCAACCTACATTCAAACCGCTCCAGGAAAAACTATGAATAATAAAAAACCGGACAAGTGCGAGACTGACTCGAGCACCAAGGGTTCCGTACAGACAAGTCGGATTGGAGCAAAATCACTATAGAGGATCTCCAACTGCAAATGTGTTTATCGCAAAACTATATTTTTTTTATGTCAGAAGATAGACAAGCAGACAGGCGGTCCACCTGATGGTAAGTGATTACCGTCGCTAATATGAGAGGCAGGTAGCCGATCTATTACAATGCCGAGAAGGCAACTGGCTCTCAAGTGCAATTGCCGGAATACACCGTAGGTGTTATGTGATGTTATTTCTGTGTGACTTATGTCTTTTACTAGAGGTTTTACTCGAAACATCTAATTGTTATAACTTCGTAGCAGTAGTAATTTGCAGGATTATTCATAACACTACCCACAATATTCGGCCAAACAAAATCAACCTTTATACACATGAAGTTTAGAGTAACATGGATACTATTACTACTATACGCACTGTTGTGGCCACGCTAGTAGTGTATCTATACTGTAAACACAGTATAGATACGATATACCTATGGAAGATATTATCTGTGTAGAGGTGAGTGAATACGGATTCGATTTATATGGTCCCCGGGGTCGGCAGGCGTACCGCCGCATTATTATGTAACATCCGCAATAATCCGCGACCGGACCTCAGGATTTCATCAATTTCCTCCGCGTAGACGTCCACTTCAGCGAATTTCAAACGGAGAAATTGCAGAAAATAATGAATCACCCATTGTATTGCTGAAGGTGGCGTGAAGAGCACTTACCACCGTTCTTTTGTGCCGTGTGGGCGGGAGGTACCGAATCAACCACACGTTGTAGGTATAGCTTATGGATAATGGTTGACTTTAATTGTATACGGGTGATCGACTTTAAATAGTATTGTAGGTAGCTGCGGTAGCTAAATAAGCATTTTTCAAGCAATGAACACTTGAATATTATCTCCATCTCTTTAGCATCAAACATGTCAATTAAGTCTGTTATCGTGATATTCAAGAGGAAATCGCTGCAGAGCGACTTAATTGAAATTAATAACCGATAATTCCGTGATTCACCGTCGAACAGACAGGGGTTTGTTTACCGGGCCGGCAGGGACAGCAGGGGCGGCAGGGCGTCGGGCGGCGGGTGGAAGGTGGCGGGGCCCGGGCGGGACGGGAGTCAGGGCGGCGGTCGTGGACGGGCATCAGCTGGGTGCGCGCGCCGCGGTCGATAGGCGACTCGCGCGGCGCGCAGGCGTGCACGTATCGAGCCCACACGGGCCGCCGCCGCCGCCGGCCGCGAACGTGATGCATGCGGGCACCTAACGGGTGCACGCGCGCGGGCCTCATGGGCACCGTGCTGAGCTTCAGCCCGCGCGAGCGGCGCCCACCCGCCGCCGCGCCGCCGCCCGACCGCGCCGCGCTCGCCTACTCCTACGAGCGGCTCAACAACGCCAAGAACAGGGAGAACCGAGACGCACCCCGCGACGAGCGACGCGCAACTCTAGACGACGCCGCCAAAATCATCTCGGAGAAAACGGCGCTCGAGAAGAATCTGAAGAAACACTCGCTGTTCATAAACGCCTTGTCGTGGAAGAGGTTCTCGACGGCGAACAACAATAAGAAGAAGTTAGAATGCAAGAGCAAGAGCGTGGCGACCTTCCGGGCGCCGCTGACGGACAACGCACCGCTCGACAGGAACAAGAACGTGAGCGTGCAGGGAGTGTACGCGCGAGCGGCGCCCGTGCCGACGCCGCTGCCACCGCCCGCGGAGGTGGCGCGGGCCAACGCGCTCAACAACAACGTGTGCTATGCGGAGAAGCTGCCCGTGTCTGTGGTGGGTCCCGCGGTGGCGCCGCGCAAGACCGTCATCCAGGCGTCCACGTCAGAGCTGCTCAAGTGCCTAGGCATGTTCCTGCACTCGCGCTGCCACCGCCTACGCGACTTCCAGGCGGGGGACGCCGTCATGTGGCTGCGGACCGTAGACAGATCGCTGCTATTGCAGGGATGGCAGGTAAATACGATGTTATCAACATGACAATTTAATTTTGCAGAATCTACGAGTCCTTCAACTGAAAACAATAGAACTTTTGGTGATAACTGACGCTATATCAGTAACATGACTATCGACCGATATGGCTGACCTGTACCATGACGTATATAAATATATCCATATACAATACCTATATAACATTCAGTTACCATACAGTTATTCATCGTAATACGAAGGGATAAAAAAAAGCAATAATTATGCCTATTAATCTTTAAGGTGACTCACTTTTGATAGACTTGGTTACAATTACATACAGTAGGCGATGGCTATTAATTAATAACTTGCTACATACCTTACGATGACTAAAATTAAGCTTATAATCAATACTACTAAAAGAAATGGCAGCAATTTGAAAAAAATAGAGCCTTATTCTACGCGCATTGCGGCACATCGTTTGTCTCGAACCTGCAATTTATTTCATAGCAGAACAAACAGGGTTCAATCCCCAGAATGGACAAGGAGAATATATTCTGATTTCTGACTGTCCCAAATACACCATACCTTCTCTTATAAGAAGGAAAGGTGTTATTAATGCGCGGTTCCAAAGGTGTTTCCTACCACAGACGCTCAAGTTGTGGAATGAGCTCCCCGCCGTGGTTTTCCCAAGAGACTACAAACATCATGGGTTTCTTCAAAAAGGGTGTGAAGAGATTCTTGCAACGCCTAAGTGATGCCCTTGGTGTAGCAAGCGTCCATAGACTACGATAACCATTTACCATTTCGTGGGCCGTATGCTTGATTGCTGCTTTAGTACTCAGAAGCTACGTGTAGTAAAAATTTACTCTCGTTATTCAAGAAGAAGATGGCAGAGATCGCAATACTATAACATTAAATATGGAGAAATGTCTGCATCATTTGAAGGTCTTTTGACTGTTACTAAATGCTGAGAAGCGATTTAACTTATCCTGATATTCATATATAATTCATGTATAAATCCAATAATAGGCTAGTGCCTAATCAATACATACCTAAAACATCTGAAAAAAAAAATGGAAACGTCAAATATGTTGTAAATTTAATACTTTTTAGAACCATTAAGAGTAGCTCATTTGATGCTGTGAAACTATGACGTCATATTGCAGTATTTCATACAAAACTCCATATACATTTTAATATCACTACCCTATAGCAAACTGTTGCTTTACGATTCATAGTTCCCGTCAATCAATAGGAACACCATACATGCAGCAAAGAAACCAGCGTCCATGACACAGTTGCATTGACCCCGGGGAATCGATGTTGTCGCTTAATTTGTACCCTACGGCTATACCTGCATTATTTACTCGTATAGTGGTACCTACCTTCAAGGCTTTGCCCAGGTTTTTGCCCTTCATTGGTTCAGGCTTAAGGCGCTTGATCGCTATGATTTAAATATACTGGATATCTTTTACCCCTCAGGTTTCTTGTCTCTAGAGAGAAGAAACTAATCTATATTTTCAGGATGAATAGAATAAGCACGTGATTAATTTGCATTTAAATCCGTTAAGTTATATAAAACAAGAATACAAATAAGGCGATTAACACACGGCAGCACCGCAATTGTCAGCCGTCTCAGCGCCACGGATTGTGCTAATCGCCTAAGGTAGGTTACGCTAGACGCTCTATAATCCATTGGCAACCCATTCAGTATTGCTATATAGCCGGAACCTAGTATTTTCTATCAGGTGGGCCATCTAACTGCTTGTCTTTTGATATGAAAAAACCGGACAAGTACCCTGCAGGTTTTGATTCCCTTGCGACTGGCGAAAATTTGCAGCATATACGACTGTATCTTTTGATTGCTTCGGCTTAGAAGTTTGATTTTTTCACAGCTAAGTATTTGATATAAATTTCAGTTTGATACCTTCATGCGTTCCTGAGAAAAAGGCTCTTGACAGACAGACAGATGGCCAACAAAGGGATCCTATAAGGGTTCCATTTTTTCCCTTTGAGGTACCCTACCCTAAAAATTATAAGAATACTCGTTAAATCTTTGAACTTAGCACTTTTTGAAACTGAAATGGAGTATTAATGTATAATTTCAAGATACAAACCGTTATTCCTTCAATAGGTACTTACTAGGTACCTATCTAGGTAGTTAGTTTAATTTACTGCTGTGAAGTAGGTACTGGAAGTTGACATGGTTAATGAAAGCTGTCCTCGGTTGAAATGATATGACATTCAAATGATTTGCTGTGTATTTGAACCGCTTAACAAATGATTCATGGGAAGTTTGAATGCGTGAGAGCGAAATATTTTTTGTAAATATTTACTAGTTATCAGGCTGAAAAACTTCAAAAGATAATATAGAACTTAACTAGGTACTAATAAAACATTTAACATAAAAATAAAACCGCCTTCAAAAACACAAAAAAAGTAATATAGGAAAGGAACACTAATCTGACACTGTTTTGAGGTCATCAAACTTGTAAAAGGCTATTTTTAATAAATAAAATGAAAAATATAAGATCCTCGGGATCGCGGGTGAAACCGCAGGGCAGAAACTAAAAACTTTTACGTAACTACACAAAAATCTTATAAAATTATATCCAGCAGAAATGCACCCTTTTGAAGCATCAGCAAAGCAACTAAATACTAAAGCAGTCTTAGACAAAGAGGTTACACTCTCGAGCACTTGTTATGTTAGCCCTTTATGAATTTTCAATGTTCGCTACTAAAAGGCAAGATTCTCTCAAGATAGTAACAAGACATTAGGGCAAGTTCCAAAAGGGTCGAAGTAATTATAGCCTCGACTTAGAAGGGTCACGAAAGGGTAGGTACCCTTTTATTTATCTACTTAAATATTGATTTTGAACTTCAGTGTAGGCTATATTAATGATGGAGTATATTAGATTTAAGTCTTATGTCTTGGGACGTTCTTCACACACGACTATCTGATTTTAAACTAAGCAGATAATAATATTTACATACATATACCTGCTAATATTTTTTATACTTACAATTACATTATGTACTTACATAGATAAATACACCCAGACTCAGGGCACCCACGCTCAGAACAAACACAAATGTTTGTCCTGGATGGGAATCGAACCATCGACCTGCGACGTTGGTGGTGTTTTAGACCAACTACGCCAATTGGACAGGCCATTTTTGAGTGTAAAATGTTTTGATCAGGAATGAATTGTCGTTATAATAATGTAAAACTTGTCACATACATATTATACCCTGGAATAACATATAGGATACTTTTTATCTCGGGAAAACATCAGGTAATACAGGGTAAACTGGAGACGGAAAATAGTCTACTAATATTCGGAAGTAGCAGGTAATCTCCGGAGTTACTCCGTTCCGATTCTAAAAATTCTTTGACTAATGGTAAGCTACTTTATCCCCGGGTGCTATAGCCTTCTTTAAACCAAGAACAGGGTGAAACTGTGAGAAATAGCTAGTTATTTATAATTCTAATACTATACGACCATGAAAAAGATGAAAGAATGAAGGAAAAGTAATTTGCACGTAATAGCTGACTGATAGAAAATCTTGGCAATTGTTCCAATTAGATTCGGAAAGCCATCCATAGGTTTCCATTCTGCTCTTTGATTCCAAAGCAATTTTATTCACAACCTAATTTGGTTTTTAAAGCAACATATAAATGACTGAATTTTGTGTTATGGATTTACCCAATATTTGCACGTTGGAAAATTCCATTGTCCACATAAATAAAACTTTAGGTTCAATTTATTTCCCTTACAATTCCCAATTCCAAACGATTATTTTGACAATTTCTAAATCTGTTCTTGAAAAGGTTTTTATTTTTTACATAAAAGTTACATACGAGTAGCTTAGGAAAGTGTTCTGCCAAACTGTGTAACAGTTTGTCCTATGTGCTTAGCTGGGGAGGTAAGATTTTTTTTATTTATCTTCAAATTAATTAAAAAAAACTTATGAATTCAGTCCCTAATGTAGGTACAGTTCAAAGGTTGCATTTGCTGAGAAGAGTCTTAAAACGGTCCTTTAAAGAGAGGATCTTACTTAAGAGGATCACTAACGCCAATATTTAAATCAATACAATTAAAACATGAACTAAACTATAACATATATTTTTCGTAGGACTAATAGACGAAAGGATTCGTCAAAAAAACTGTCTAAACACTGCGATTTGACCCGTCTACAAGACCAACTCCATCTGACTTGTGGGAAGCAATTTAACAAGCAATTTATTTGCTTACGTAATTAAAGAGTTGCTGAGGTAAACAAAATACCTAATCTTTATTTATTGGACAGCTCACAGCCTTAATTAAACCTAGAGGTTTAATTTGAAAGATCATGATTTAATGGAGTTCTTTAGGTTACACAATACGAATAATTGGAAATTGGAATATAGACTTAAATGAACTTGTTGACATTTAAAAATGGAAAGCCGAAGCCAACCGAAAAATCACTTTTCAGTCATCACTAAAAAAAATGCAATCTTCCAAAGAGCTCGTCATTGTCGTCATCTTAAATTCCAACGCGTTCAAGCATAAAGCTTCATTTCTCATATTTAAGTACTAGCCAAAATCGACCTTAATACCACGGAGGGTCCCCGAGTACCAGGGCATAAACAAGTTGTAGCTTCATTCAATATAGATGGGGGACCACCAGAACGTCACTGAACGAGTAAAATCGATAGTCCGCCGTCATGCTACGCGCCGTAGACGCCTTTTCTTTAACGATTAGGGAGATTGTTTAGAATGGGATGGCGATATGCATTTGCATTCATGTCGATATTTTTAAAGTTTTTCCTTTTGTTACAAATGTAAGTGATAATCAGGAGTATACAAAGTCACTAGTCACATTAGGGAACTGGACTCTCAAATACAGCATAGGTATGACCTACATTATGCTTCTGATAAGGATATCTGAAACAAATTTTCCGTTCTGCGTTAAGTCTTTATTTAGATAGAGTTACTGTGTTTTCACAAAGCTATTCATATTTTATGTTTGATTGACCTTTCCAAAAATGTATTATTTACTCATGAATGATGAATGTTGAATCGTGAGGCGATTGACGAATATTTTTAGTAAGAAAGTATCTTTCACCAATATTCGTTCTCTCGTGTAGAGTTATTTACTTCTTTTTCTTTACTTCACTGTATGCCCTCTTATAAGATTACTGAAAGTAATCAAGAAGTGCTTATTTTAGTTTTACTTTGGCTAAAACTTATTTTTACTTATCTTGGAAAGCTTCTTACACATAGATTATTTTATCTATCAATAGAAGCTTAATAAGTTATGAAGCTATTATTATTAGCTACTGCCCTACAGCTTTAGTGGCTTCCCCTCAAAATCTAATAATTCTAAATGCTATCTAAGAGTATGCTCTATCTACTACATGCCAAGTTTCATCTAAATCCATTCAACGGTTTCGGCGTAATTTATCCTGATATATTCTGCAATTAACACATATTTTAGCCCTTTTTAACTCTAGGAAAACATTAGATCCTGAAAACTGTGACACTGAAGTTAGGCTGGTAAAGCTCTTGGTCTATGTCTAAGCTTATGTATATTTTTTAAGACTTAGGATTGTTCCAAAATGTAGGTACGTAAGGTATCAAATTTTTAGAGTATTTTTTTTTCTCAAATGTACATGTGGAAAGTGTAAATCGAGTCTACGAATTTACTTTTCATATCAGTCTCTGAATTTCAAAAACCAAAAGCGAAGCTCTCGAACTTAATTAGTTTCTTTAATAGATTAACTCTTAGTCCGAAATAGACATTTCGGTCATTTGTCGCCAGGCCAGCAGCACTTAATTAACTTTAGTGGAACTAGTAACGAAGAAGTGACGTTAGACAAGTTATTGGTTTATAGATTGGTTTACGTGTTCGAGACGATAGCAAAAATTATACTGAAAATTTTCCACGAAAAAGTCCTCTGGTAAATTTATTCTGTATCTCGTGTGTAACAAGATTAATCTTGCACTCAGTTAATATGATTATAAAAAATAACTAGCTGTCACCCGCGGTATCAGTCACGTTGCCGGGTTAAAAAGTAGCCTATAACCTTCGGGAATAATGTAGCTTCATATTAGTGAAACAATCGGACCAGTAACTCTGAACGGATTAGCGCGTTGAAACAAACTAACAAACAAACACTTCAGCTTTATTACTAGTATAGTATATAATATTATCATCAATATGTACAGATTACAAATCAATTTGTAATCTGAGAGCACTACCATTACGAATATCAATTATTTACTAAGTAGTCGTACTCAGAAACATATATGATGGAGAGATATAGCGATTTTAGTTACCTACTCATATTAACGTTATGCAAAACTAATTTAATTTGGTAAATATTTTTTGAATTTGGTAGGTTAGATACATACCTAGATAAAAATGGTAGCAGAACTGTGCTAATGGGGATTCCTAAATGTTGTGTTACAAATAAAATAATAATTAAAAATGTGGTACAAACGTACCTACCGTTGGTTTATCGCTGGAAACAACCTTCACCTGGATACTGAATAATGTAATAATTTATTATGTGAAATATTACACTTCAAACCTTCACAATAGGGCCAGTAAATATGGGGTATCAAAAAAGATTTTCGGCTGCGATAAAGAATTACATTTCTACTTTAATCATTAGGGAAACCGTTTCGTTGAGAATTTTTAAGGAAATCAATAGTTGAGTAGGTAAGTAGCCAGAGTTTGTTGCCTCAAATAATGTTTTTGATTGGTGCTGAGAATTTAAACATCTGTCTATATCCTGCGCTTTATAATTGCCTGGTACTTACTTTGGTTGTATTCTTATAAAATTTGATCAGGTTTGGTAATATAGTGTCCGCCCCGCGGTTTTACGCATATTCCCGGAATAAAATGAAGCCTATGTTAATCTCCGGCTCGTAACCTATCCCTATGCTAAAATCACATCGATCCGTGAATGAAGGACAAACAAACAAACACACTTTCACATTTTTTTAGAGGTATTTAGCAAGGATAATTCACATTTAAATTTATATCATAGAATACAATACAATTAATTGGCTATTTGCCAATATTGTAACTTAATACGAAAAACGTGATATAGTTTATTGTGGTTAGAGGCAGGCAATCCTGTCAATAGTTCTGTTTGCTATAGGTAGGATATATTATGTCCGTAGAATAAGGCTAATTGAGTCATCTCTTAGAGACTTAAATTATAATGCTCGGCACATGAGCTACCTACCTACTGATTAACATCATTGCATTTGTACTATCAGAAAAAAAAATGAAAAAAAAAGTGAAATTATTAGGTGGACACATACTACGATGCTGTATCTACCATCATAGATTTTAGTTGCTTTACGAAACTCATTTTTAACTCACTCGTTGCTTTATTTCTATCCCTACCTACTTATTATAATAATTGTTTATTTGCAGGAAAATGTGGTACCATAAGGTCTTATTATAAAACATAGTATTATGCCCTCATCATTTACCAGAAACTGGCATTCTTCAACTGTTCTCTCTTCCCTATATTAATACAAAATTCATTTATTTCCAGGACGTGGCGTTCATAAATCCAGCGAACGTCGTATTCGTCTACATGCTGGTCCGCGAGCTGGTCGACGGTGAACGAATAGGCCGCCCCCAGGAGCTGCAAGCCGTCGTCCTCACCTGCCTATACCTCTCCTACTCCTACATGGGCAACGAGATCTCCTACCCTCTCAAACCATTCCTAGTCGAAGACTCCAAAGACAAATTCTGGGATAGATGCTTACTAATTGTTGAAAGGCTTTCATTTAACATGTTGCGAATTAATTCCGAGCCTGGATTCTTCACTGAAGTGTTCACTGAGTTGAAGGCATGCGGGGTGGTGGACAGCCCTCCCCCTGCGCCGCCGCACCCGGCTCCCCCGCCCCCTCACGCTCTCACTGCTGCCTGACACACGGAGGTAGCTGTCTTGAGGCTGGCTTTGACTGACCGCCCCAGTCGAGTCTGATGTCGACTTTTGATAACCTAATGTCTTGGTCAATCTTTGCCGATATAGATTGAGTGGAGACCGCAACCTGATTTGCTTTCAGAGGAACAAAAGAACGAGAAAGAGAAAACTATTCCTAAAAACCCTTAATAAATTCGGAATTTGAATTATAGTAGTCATCACGAGTTAATTGATCTCTTGCGCACTTGAGACTTATTAAGCGACTCAAACTCAAAACTCATTTACCTATTCAGTTTAGGCCCGATAAAACACTTTTCAACGTCCTACAATTTTCTCTAGACTATACCACCGGTTCGAAATACACACGTAAATCAAGATACTCCGGCAAGTTACTACTTAGTTCCATAGAAAAATTATGGAAAAGAGTAGATATAATTTTAATAAATAAACTTACATAAAAAAACATATTACCCATGTCACTAAAACATTTTAAGTAAAAAATATAAATATGTAAGAAAGGCCTACATAGGCTTTTAAACTTAATCCCTGGGGGTGGTTGCTCAATTCATTGATATATTTATGGAAAGTAAGGTAGTTGATGATTGACCAAGATATTTAATAAAGAGGCGAGTGCGAGCAAATGTAACCGACCGAAATTCACACATGATAATGGTACTCGTGTTCAATGTGATAAATGAATTTACTGAAATGTGTCAAGGCCATGATAATATGATTACATATTAATACAGCCAAATTAATGGAGATTCGATGAAAACCTCCACAGTCAAGTCAGCAATTTATCTATGTAGATATTGCTGACTAGGCACCCATAAACATGGATAATAATGGTATATAGTATAATGTTTTCATTATTATCACCATAAGCTGGTTTACCGAAGGGTATGGAATTCATTCACTAACTGTAAAGCTTATTTTAGAGAGCGTCATTTTGTCTCTGGTATAGAAATTTGTTAATCGTGTTATCCATGCTTTCGTTAACGTTCAGTAGCTAACGTAACATCAATTTGAACACGAAGCAACTATAGAAAACTTGAAAACAAATTAAGAAAGTGTCGTCACCTCTCGCCATGTTTGTCGTTTAGTTTTGATGGATTGATAAAATGCAACAGTTTTGTCGGTATCTCGTGGACTACGAATGATGCCGCCATGTTAATGTTGCATTTTCATTGCCTGTTGTAATGTTCACGTAGGTAATTGTCTGATAATATTACTTACTTCGACTGTTGACTGAACAGTGTTTTAGTCCAATAGAAGCTGTTAGTTTGTAAGAGTTTCGTAAATTGTAGTGAAATGTTGAGTGAAATGATCGTAATACCATATAGTTAGGATATTAGCGAAATGTCTGGCAGGCGGGAGGATGCAATATTGTGGGAAATACCGCCACGATGTAGGTACTCTGGTGAACCCTTCTTTAAAATGTACGTATTAAAGGCCGGCTCAAAGCTCGGAACGACTTGATTGAGGCAATGAAATATATTAATAAACAAATAGGTCAAATTTTTGCGAATGAATAAGCGTTTTGTACAGTAATATCGATTAAAATAATACACATAAGTCTTAAACGTTAGTATAGTTTAGATAAATGGACGGCAGGTACACGCCAGAATGGCACTCGGTTAGTCGAAGTGCATAAGGATAATGGGACTCGAACTTAATTAACTAATTACAAGCGTAGATTAAATATTTAAATAATTGAGAGTTCATCAAAAAAATATATTATAAACGCTGTAATTTAAGATAAAATATGAATTAACGTGATCAAACTTCAGTTCTCATGGAAAATCTGTCCATTTTCAGGCTGTCTACGTCTAATGGTCTAGGTAAAAGAATCCAAAATCAAGTAAAGCACCGAGTGCCGTATAGTTAAGTTAAATTGTTTAGTCGAGTGAATGTCATGAGGGGTGATCTTAATGTAATAAGTAATTTATCGATATAAAAAAGGAATCTCATAAAATTATTCCAAGTCATTTATGGTTAGGTAATGTAGATGTCTGTGATGTTTATTGAATATTAATTAGCTTTGTGTTTGTGATAAATGTTTGTTTTTTTTTGTTTTAATTTGTCAACATTATTGTTAATATTTAATCCTAAATGTAACAAACGTTTGTAATTATTTAAGGCAATAATTTAATTTATTAATTATTCCAATTCATTTAGCGTCAATGATGCAGTCTGTATAATTTATATATCTATGGAAAAGAACTAGGTAATAAATTATTTAATGAAAACCAAAAATTTGTGGAGCACCAAAAATGTATTGAATGCAGGTATGTATTTACTTACCTAAATGTAAATTATTGTTGTGTTATAAGGTACCTACATATTTAAGTATAACGGGTTTAGTTAATTAGCTATTATGTTATATTATGGTTATTTGAGCTGATTATCAAATCTTGTGACATGTTTTTTTTAAATCTGTTGTTGCGTAATTTGTTTTTATTTGAAAAACACGATTTTATTATTTATTTCAGTAAAACTTCAGGTCATTTTTAAGTGTAGGCAAGCCACATTACTATTTCAAAAAATATGTGGGCAAAGGTTTTTGTACTGTGAACCTATACAAAGTTACAAAAAATGATGATTAGGACATTTAACTAGTACGTTTAATTTAACACTGATCTCAGTTATTCATGTTAACATTCCAATCAATAGTTAAGGCGTAATGACCAGATCCAATTTAATGTTTCGATGATGTCTTAAGATATTATAGTGTATCTAAACATTGATATTTCGATAGTGTGAATGTGCTACATTAATGGAAGGTAGCCTAGGTACTGGTCGAATACCTCTTCTAACATTATTCATATAACTCACGTTTGTTAATTAATCTATTGTAAATATACCCAATTATTAAAAAAACTTTCGTATATATAAAACTCTTGTTTTATTTCATTTTTGTTTAATTTAGCGCTATGTTTCCCTATGGTATGGAGTTTTACATTTGCTTAGATAAAATTTTACATGGTGTGTGAGTCTACACCTCTTATTTGGAGTATATATCCACAATATATGGTGTCTTATTGTGAGAGACTATGAGAGACTAGGTTTCTCGCTCTAAGTATGGTCTAGCTAGGTTTAGGTATATTTGGGATCTTGGCTTGCTCGCCTATTCAGTCAGTCTCTCAGTGTGCTACCAACTTTTATTTATGGCTGCCAAAATATACTGTTGATGGAGCCTTCGGTTGGACCGCAAAATTCAAATTTTATTACGTTTTTTGCTAATTGCAGCTCAATTATACACAAACCAGTTGGCGCAGTTGGTTAAGACACCACCTATCACGCTGCTGGTCATGGGTTCGATTCCCATACAGAACAAACATTTGTGTACATGGGTGTAATTATCTATATAAGTATGTATTTACAACAAAAAAGTTGACCGTTACCGCGCTTTCCCTTGCTGCGTCTCAAGTCAGATCCGCTTGTATCTATGATGTCATGGCATTCGATGACGGCCAACTCGACGATAACGGCTAGGAACTGTAAATATGAGTAAAACATGTTGTATTTACCTTTGTTAATACTAGTAAACTGGTGCAACTAGATAAATGAAAAATTAATAAATACTATTAGGTATAATCTATCTCTAATAATACTATTATAATCTATGATTATAATCTATTAGCGCGATCATTATTTAGCATGATTCGGAATGCAGCCTTATTCTGTAGTGTCATTGTCAGTGTCAATTATGTCAATGTCAGGTCAGTGTCAGTGTCAATCTGTCATTCGTGTACGCCTGGTTGTTGTCGTTGTTGGCGGCATTTGTTTGTTACTGTTATTGTTTTTATTTCAACTTTAAGTACCTAACTTAAATTATTAACTCAAATACAAATCTAGACTCTACTTCTTTAATTCTTTGTCAATCGGCCATAATGAGTGATTATCCTGACCCCGAAGATGAATACGAGCTTATGTACGCTGATGAATTGGAATTGATACAAGAGGATGATGAAGCTGGTAGGAATACATGCAATATTATGATCATAAAATATCCTGGGACAATCTTCACACGCGGTTATCTCATCCCAAACTAAGCAGAACTTGTACTATGGAAAACAGATAACTGATATACTACACACACTATATTTTTTTGTATATAAATACACAAATAGATAATTACACCCAGAATCAGGACAAACAGACAAGTTCATGCACACAAATATATGTCCTTGATGGGAATGGAACCCATTAGAGCGATAGGTGGTATATTGCATTTTTTTTCAAAAAAAGTCTTCATGCATATGCAATATGCTTTAACCATTTTTACAAGTTTTATTTATGTAAACAAGTAAATTTCGTAAATAAGTACATTTATTTATTCTGAAACAAAGAAAATATACTACATTCTATTATCTTACAGCTACAAACATAGTGAGAAAAAAACCACTGCCTGCTAAAAGGAGCCTTGATTTCTCTAGTCTAAACACGAAGCAGCCTGAGCCCCAAACCATCACTCACACTGCCACCCCAACCTTATCTAACAGTCAAATACCTTCAACACCAAATCTACAGCCGTTAGAAAGCTTAACACCAGTTACTGTAACAAACAAACGGACTGCAGATGACTTATTTGGTGATATTGGAGATATTGACTTTGATGAAGTTGAATTGCCAAGTAAAAGGCAGAAAACAGAAGAGGAGACTGACTTAGACTTGATAAATAAGATTCTTGAAGGGAGGAGACTTAAACAGATCCTGGCTGAGCCATCCAACAGGTTGCAAAGTGATGCTAAACCAGCTTACAATATTAAGGAGAATATTTCACTGAATTTACCCAGGTAATGTTAGTAAAAAGTGCAGATTGTCAAGCCTGGTCTGCTTTTTAATTACTTACTATGTACTTGCCCACATTTCCAGGATAAAAGTATCCTATGTTATTATCCAGCCCTTAACCTCCATATCAGGGAAATGTCATGTGGGATATATACATTCAACAGACTGGAATACAAGTAAATTGTCAAATAAGAATCTCCTTTATGTCACCAAAAGAAGTATCTAACTTATTGTTCTTGAGATCAATGGATTTTAATATAGGCACAAACTCTTCAGCTTTATAATTCAGAAATAAATAAATTAATTAAAGTTCAATCTAGACATATAACAATCTATATGATAATTATGTGCATAATATATTCATATGATATGTACATGTTTAATATGATTGATCATAGTAATTTGTCTCATAGTATATATACTTCTCATCAGATAAATTGAACCACTTCCGTTTTTATGGAAATATATATCTCTTAATAATACCAATTTTTCTGATAATCCTTACAAAACATAAACTTTCCAGGTCTATTTTTCTGATGAGAAGTTTATATTTGTTAATTACAATGCTACATAGCACATTATATGCATTTACAATATTTTTTATAAAAACATATTATCTATGTTTATAATTATAATATTAATCTGTTTGCTCCCATAATATGTAATTAAGGGATAGGCATCCCACGCCTATCCCTTAATTACATATTATGAAAATAAAAGATTTCCTGTAACTGCTATTCAACAGGTTAAAATACATTTTTCAGATGGGCATTCATTCCTGTAACAAAATCAGATGGTGAGCGTGTTTACATCAAGCTTGAATCTGAAGAATCATGGGATAAGTCACTGGATTCTACCACAGATCAACCTTCTTTACATACCAATTATGCTAGCATTTGGGATGAGGCCAGGAAAATTGTAAGTGTGTATGACTGACATAAGTTTTGATGAGCTATGGCTGACGTGAACTGGGGCTGGTTATGTAGTCTCACAAAAATATAAAAGTTGACAGTATATATTATATATACCCTGAAAGAGAAAGATTCCTATTCACTCTGGCTGGGATCATTTGGCATATTTCGTTGTTTGAACAATTAATCCAAACCACTCATCAGTAGTTTGTTTTTTTTTATACAACAAAGTCGGCAAACAAGCATACGGCCCGCCTTACCATAGCCTATCAACGCTACCGACCCGGGACAGAGACCATTATACTAATCCGCGCCCCGGGTACCACTCGCGCATTGACGACCCTTCCCCCACCCCGATGAGCTCTGGCGACCTTACTCACGCGCAGGAACACTACCCGGTTATTTGACTGCGGTATTCTGTAAGTTGGAGGTACTTCCCTAGTCGAGCTGCTCTTCAAGCGAAAAATTGCTATGCTCTACCTCTCTCACATTCCAGATAGATGATAAACAACAGGAGAAGATAAATCAAGAGTCTATGTCTCAGCCACTACCAGATATAGAAATGGATGTGGACAGCACAAAACTGTGGGTGGACAAGTACCGGCCTCACTCGTATGTGGATCTGCTGTCTGAGGAGCCAGTTAACCGGGCACTGCTACATTGGCTGCATTTGTGGGACAAAGTATGATATTTGTTTTAAAATAATAAATTGATTTATTTTATTTTTATGAATATGGTAAAGTGACATGAAGATTTTTATTTTTTATGTCAGAAGGTTGACAAGCAGGCCGGCGGTCCACCTGATGGTAAGTGGTCACCGTCACGTGCTTGGCGACAGATTTTCAATTTGACTGAGCTATCATCGCCTTAGATTTTTGTGAGAGTTATACATATAGTATAGAAATATAGAATATATAAAAGGAATGAGTAACCAAACAGAATGTATGAAATCAGGCTTTAGGTTTATACTAGCTTCAAACTCATCACATTTTTATTTGTAAATATTTACATGTAGAGACAGGAAATGTTCATGGACACAATTTATTTTCTGGATGGGAATCAAACACAACAATCTACGGCGTAATAGGTGGTACATTACCTATTCAAGCCATTTAGGCCCATCACAATGAGTAACTACATGATTATCAACATAAATAAATACCCTTTATTCTGAATTTTACAGATAGTCTTCAAAAAAGAGGTAAAAACCAAAGAGCCACAACAACGCACTAGCTTCATGAAGCGTACAGGTCAGTTCCAGTTGACTAACAAGTGGAAAGGCAAGCGGGAGGCCGAGCCCGAGGTGGACGAGGATGGCAGGCCTCACCACAAGGTGGCGCTGCTGTGCGGCCCGCCCGGAGTCGGGAAAACTACTCTTGCGCATCTACTAGCGAGACTGGCTGGTTAGTATTATATTTTTGAAGTTTACAGGACAGTGTGGCTTGATAGAATAGGCTAGTGGACAGTGGTGCCGATTCTGTTGTTTACGAACTTAGCGGATATTACTCAAGTCACCTCTCTTTCATGTTATACTTATTGAAAAAAAAGAACATTTTTAATTCTGTCAGTTTAGTCCACGTGGTCGTAATATACGGGTAAATACTCGTGACCAATACAGACCGCGCGATTAAATTTACGTTGAAATAAGTGATCGGACTAATCTGACAGGACTTAAATATCTTGCATCCCTTTCTTATATTTCTTATTAGAAAGAGATATAGTGAGATTATTTTTTTTAGTTTGTAATCAACAGAATCGGGGCCAGTGTCAAAATTAATGATCAAACCCTAAGAAATGTATAAAACACACATGAAATATGTTGTACATTTAATGCTGTTATGATTTTTAATTACAAATAGAACAGCTAAGATTATCATTTGATGCTGTGAAACTATGACGTCATAGTGCAGTTTTTAATACTTCTTATGACATTTACTTCATGTAATAAATAAATAAATCCTCGAACATTGACTGACCCTGGACAAAAAGACATGTTCATGCTCACCGAATGTTTGTCCTGGGTGAGAATCGAACCCCTGACTTGAGTTCGTGTTCGTGTAGCATCTTGCCAGCTACGTCAACCGGCCCGTCAATTAAATAATTTGTTAAAAAATGTAAAATTATACAATTACTTTTGCAGGTTACCGACCAGTAGAGTTGAATGCGTCCGACGAGCGCAGTACGGAGGCATTTCGTACCGCGTTACAAAGCGCTACACTCATGAGGTCTGTTATAGATGCTGAAAAACGACCCAACTGTCTTATATTAGGTATTTTACTTTGTATATACATACTTACTTAATTATTGTAGTTATAGTTATGTAGCAATACTATTACGGATAGTTTATTGAAGCCGATTTATAGAAAATGCCCTCAAATTTGGAAAATGCAATTTGGAACTCTAATAAAAAGTATTAGAACTCTTAATTTAAGGTACGATACAGATACATAAGTAAGGTAAAATACTTTTTAATGATAAAACAATTAAGACTTAAAAACTATGAATTTATATTTGAAATTTCATAGGTAATGACGAAGTTAAAAGAATATTTATATGCTAATAATAAAGCTGAAGAGTTTGTTTGTTTGAGCGCTCTAACTGGAATTACTGGTCCGATTTAAAAATTCTCTCACTAATAGAAAGCCACATTATTCCCGATGGTTATATGCTACTTTTTATCGCGGGAACGCGAGTGAAGCCGTGG
Source organism: Tethea ocularis (assembly GCA_963555595.1). Classification (NCBI taxonomy): domain Eukaryota; kingdom Metazoa; phylum Arthropoda; class Insecta; order Lepidoptera; family Drepanidae; genus Tethea; species Tethea ocularis. The sequence continues at coordinate 2,749,270 of OY741970.1, read as the reverse complement.
GGAACAGCTAGTAAAGGATATAAAGAAAAGATTGACTACTCTTTACATCAATATTTTTTGTTGATTGCATAATGACACTGTATAGCCAGCATAATCGGGCATGTAACTATTCAGCTTAAAAAGAAGCTGATCGCTTTAGAACCGTGTCATATTATGCAATTCACAGATTTCTTACAAACTGTCAAGATAATGTCAATAGATTATTTTGAAAGGGTGCTAAAGTGAAAATCTTCTATTAACCCTGACTATACTTACTTGTTTAAATGTAATTTCAGATGAAATAGACGGAGCACCTCTGCCGACAGTGGAATTATTAGTGAAATGGTGCACAGCGTCGGCCACTGAGACGGGGAAGAAAAAAGCCAAGTCCCAACCGCTGCGGAGGCCTGTTATAGCTATATGTAATGATCTATATGCTACTGCGTTGAGGCCTCTTAGGTAATACTTTACTCTATCTCAAAAGGGAAACAGAACCGTTACTATCAAAGGGATCAATTTATAAGGATAAATACCTTCTAACTCAACTAACTAAATCTCTCTATTTCTTTCTAACATCAAACGTAAGAAAGGGATAGAAGAAATTTAGCATATATTTTTTTGCATTTTAAGGCGATGATAGCTTAGTGGTAGTGACGTCGAATGCCGAGACGGAGGTCGCGGGTTCGAATCCTACAATGAGCTTGAGCTTTCGGTAAAGGAAAACATCGTGAGGAAACCATAGCATGGTGGTACTTTACTTTTGGTTGGTGTACTTTGTTATACCCACCTGGCTGGCTACCACCCTCAAGTTGAAAATCTGTCGCCAAGCTAGTAGTAGGTTATCAAAAACTATTGGATACGTATATTTTATTTTATCAAATCAATAAAAAATTACAAAGATAAGGCGCATCAAAGTTCAGGAGTGGGGGCTTGTGACGTCACGTCTCGGTAAAAAGTGTACTAAGACGTCACGCGAAGTTTTAACGCACTGTATCTTCGTTATTTTTTGTTTTCGGAAGAAAAAATATGTAAAGAATTTTTTAGTCATCACCCCTATTCAGCTCGTCCTTGATCAGTTATTTTTGTACGTGCAGGCCAGTATCGGTGATAATACACGTGGGGGGCGTGTCAGTGGGGCGGGTGTCGGCGCGGCTGGCGCAGGTGGCGGCGCGGGAGGGCGTGCGCGCGGGCCGGCACGCGTGCGCGGCGCTGGCGGCGCGGGCGCAGGGCGACGTGCGCGCCGCCATACAAGTGCTCAGCTTCATTAAAGCTACGGCTAAGGCACAGGTCAATACCTTCTTATAATTTATTAACGAATATTTTTTTGTAATGTTCTCAATCATTTGGAGTCGGCGAAATACGTATTTTTTGATTATATGGTTCACAGGAAAGTCAAATAGAATCATATTATATCGGGTGATTTTTAAATCGTATATATATATTAGGGCGAAAGGGCATTGGTGTATACCTTAAATAGATCATGAAAAAAATATTTTTGAGTGAAATATTTCCATACAAATTTCAAAAAGATATCAATAATTTTGTTTAACAATAAAATTACTTAAATTAAATTACTCGAGTACTAATATAGCTATTTTACTTTGTCACCACATTTCTGAGTGCGAGTAAAAGCATTTACCAAAGATTTTCACTAAACTTGTAATGAGGAATACCAACAAAAAAATCTAATTAGTCCGTCAGTTAGATTATCAAAAAATATTGGATACGTATTTTTTATTTTATCAAATCAATAAGAAATTGCAAAGATAAGTCCCATCAAAGTGCAGGATTGGGGCTTGTGACGTCATTGTACAACTACTTTTTAGTACACTTTTTGCAGACCGGAAAATTTTAACGCACTGTATCTTCGTTATTTTTTGTTTTCGGATCAAAATAAAATATACGTATCCAATATTTTTTGATAATCTAACTGAGGGACTAATTAGATTTTTTTGTTGGTATTCCTCATTGTCATCACTTCACAATGTTAATATTCCGACGCCTGAAATGTTGTAGGATTACTGATAACGATGCACACTATCCGTCGAATTCGGACTAAAATACCATTTCAAAATCACCTGTATAAACTGAACTTATTAGATTTTATATGAAGAAGATCGGCATTCACTCCTTTGTTTGTTTCTTACTTATATCATCTATACTTATATTATTCAAACAATCCTTTTTCGGTCTTCCCCTTCCCATATATCCATCAACTTACATATTTATGACTCTTTTAGTAAGAAAAACTGACGAACAAAATTATAGCGTACATTATTTACCTACTAATTTTCGAAACGGTGCATAATTCTTGAGTTTAAATTCGTATACGCTCCCTGTATACGAGGAAAAGGGTTCACGAATATCTCGCGATTCATAAACTTTTTCTAAATTCCATTGGACAAAAATAAAGAACAAGTACGATTTTACAATATATATTTACTGCACAATTTTTGTAGTATACTGCATACTTAATAGGACTTGAAAACGAAGAATTTCGTCGACCCTTAACTAGTGTTTCTAAAGACGAGTATTACGTTTAGACACAAGTGTATTATCCTATAAGTTGCAAGTTTATTTATCGAATGGTTATATTTCCAGCTAAGCATGGAAGACGTAGAGAACGTAGCGATAGGCACGAAAGACTGCAACAAGAGTCTCATGCAAGCTCTCACCGCTATCTTCACTATAAACGATAAACATCCTGAATCTGTGGTGAAAACTGTGCAGGCAGCTGGTGAATATGACAGGTGGGTGACATTCTTTCTTCTTTCTCCCTCTTTCAAATGGTGCCAACAGAACCCTATTGCTGAGACTCCGCTGTCAGTCCGCCCGTACCTTAACAATCGCTGTATCTCATGAACCATAGTATACAGTTGAAATTTTCACAGAATGTGCATTTCTTTTGCCGCTATAACAATAAATATTGATAACTAGCTGTTCCCCGCCGTTTCACTTGCGTTCTTGGGATAAAAAGTTAAAAGAATTTTACAAATCGGACCTGTAACTCGAGATTAGCGCGTTCAAACAAACAAACTCTTCAGCTTTATGATATCCTACTAATATTATAAATGCGAAAGTTTGTGAGTATGGATGTATTGATGTTTGTTACTCTTTCACATAAAAACTACTGTACGGATTTGGATGATGAAAGATCCACCAAAAAAAGAAGCCTTGCTGAATTTCTTGCCGGAGTCTTCTCAGTTCAAGTGTATTCCGAACCGGTAGTAGAGTCTATTGTAAAACTGTAACTTTTGACATTCATAAGTGCCTTATTAGGGCCTAAACTGAATAAATGAGTTTTGATTTTGATGAAACTTGGCACATAGATAGATCATACCCTGGAATAACATATAAGCTACTTTTTTATCCCGGGAAAACATAAGATACCTCGGGAACGCGGGTGAAACCGCAGGGTGGAAGCTAGTTGATAGTAAAATAATGTACGAAGATACGGAACCCTTAGTGTGCGAGTCGGACTCACACTAGCCAATATTTTTTCTCATTTCAGATTAGCAGAAGGTATATTCGAGAACTATATATCAGCGCGAGTCGACGCCCGGCTTCTGATCGCGTGTGAAACGCTCTCATGGCTACGTCTCTACGACTCCATATACTCGTGGACGTTGCGTAACCAGAACTACTCGTTATACGGCGCCATACCATTATGTATAGCAAGGTGTTATAACGTGCTGGCTTCTAGAACACCACAGAGGTTGAAGTTTCCTACTCAAGCTCAGGAGGTAAGATGGCCTTCTTTTATTATCTGTACCCGAAGGGTTCAAATGGAGCTCCATTGCTGTCGCTCGCACGTGTCCGTGTGTTATAAAATTTTGTTCCGAATTTTTTTTACTTCCCATTGACCTATGAACTTGAAATTTGGTTATAATGTTTATTATTACGTATATTATAGTAACAAATTCTAATATATATCACATGACGTCACGTCTTAGTACACGTACGTCTTTACTGAGAAATGACGTCACAACCCCCACTCCTGAACTTTGATGCGCCTTATCTTTGTAATTTTATATTGATTGATAACCTAACTGACGGACCAAACAGAATGAATTATTTTGTACCCAGTCATCATCCCTATTAATCATGTCACATTGCTTACAGATGTACAGAAAGAAGACTGAATTGGAAAGCATAGTATGTTCAGTGTGGAAGGGCAGTGCCCCCTCAGTGTTCAAAACGCGAACTGCCTTGCAACTGGACGTGTTGCCACTGTTGCCGTATTTATTGGCTCCTACGCTGCGATCTGCTAACGTGCAGGTACAATATTTATTAGTTACTAGCTTCCGCCCCGCGGTTTCACCCGCGTTCCCGAAGTATCTTATGTTTTCCCGGGATAAAAAGTAGCCTATATGTTATTCTAGGGTATGATCTATCTATGTGCCAAGTTTCATCCTAATCCGTTTAGTAGTTTTTACGTGAAAGAGTAACAAACATCCATCGATCTATACTCACAAACTTTCGCATTTATAATATTAGTATGATCTAACTTTCCGTATCACAGTTTCATCCGCTAGATGTAAGGAATTACGGTAATAGGGTATTTTGTAGTACCCGCCTGGCTGGCTACCATCTTCAAGTTGAAAATCTGTCGTCAAGCTCCTTCTGGGTGTGTTCTGACAGTAGCATTTGAGAGTCAGTTCCTTTCTGTGCTTCACCATCGGCCACAATCACTGACCACGGTGAGATTGTTGTCAAAACACTAGCATATACAAAGTAAAAACAATTATGTAATGTTTATTTTTACACCCCTGGATATTAGTTATCTAAGGGATGGGATCCCTATTTTTTTAAGAAACTCGGTATTAAAGCATTCTACTAGTCAACAATTTCTATAGTTAATAGATTTTTTAATTTATTTTGTATCTGTAATTTTGCGTGTATTTACACACGGCCACAGCTACACCTTTTTGTTGCAATATAGCTCCTATTACAACCGCATAAGGTGCCGCAGTGTGTACCTTGAATTGTGGCCGTCCGTACGTATGTCATGAATAAAAATATTTTCTTTCAATCATACTTGTATAATATAAGGCATATGTTGGTCGAATTAGGCACACATAGATAATACATGAATTGTCGTCAGTTGTGTAGTGAGAAGGAGCGTAAAGCGTTAGCGCTGTGCGCGGGCGCAATGTGCGAGTACGGGCTGCAGTACGTGCAACAGCGCACCCCAGATGGACTGTACGCGTTCGTGCTCGAGCCCGACCTCTATAAACTATCCTTCTTTGGTAACTTCACTTTATTTGTATGTACATAGTTAATGGTGCTGATTCTGTTGTTTACGAACTAAATAAATTTAATCTTACTATATCTCTTTCTAATAGTAAATATAAGAAAGGGATGCAAAATATTTTAGTCCTGTCAGTTTAATCCGATCACACATTTCAACGTTAATTTAAGCGCGATCTTTATTGGTCACGACTATTTATCCGTACGGTATGGATTAAACTGACTGCATTAAAATTGTTCTATCTTTTTTCAATAAGGTTAAAATGAAAGAGAGGTGACTTGTCTAATATTAGTTAAGTTTGTAAACAACAGAATCTGCACCAATGTTAGTTTAGTTTAGATTATATATAGTTTTAATTCCTGTAATTTTTATAGATAATATTATATTTTAAATATTTAAAAGAAAATAATAATAATTTAATAGTATAATAATATTATTAAAGTGGATGCATGGTCAAATTAACAAAAGTCTCTAAATAATAATAGGAAAAAAGTGGTAATTCTGGATTTCATTAAATAATTTAAATCAATTGAAATTTTATTTATATTATATTTGATTTCTTGACTTTTTGTGGTAATTGGTATTTTATATAGAGTACATATAGTTTAACAAAGAGTTTATAATATATACCTGTGACAGTAGCCAGAGTGATATGATAATTAACCATATGGCAAAGGAATAAGGTTCATCTGAATCTACATATAATACGAAATAATTTGTCACGTTCTATGTATAATTCGGTTTCACCTGAATAAAAAGTTGCATAACATAACTAACTAAAATTCATCGCAATCGGTTCAGCGGTTCAGGCATGAAATGGTAATATTTGTTACCATTTTTTTTTTTTTTATCAGGTAGTGAAGAGCGCGTCCGGCCACCTCCGGCGGTTCGACAAGCTATAGCGCGCGAACAACAGTTAGAAATCATTAGAAGGAGCGAGCAAATGGTATGTTAAACCTTACATTCTTTAAATATTAAACTAGCTGCTCGTGATGTTATGGGGCTTTAGTCATATGGTCTGAAAATAAAATCCGACTTGCACTTGGCCGAATTTAGTTTATTTTAAGGTCTTAAAAATATGGTTTTTTTTCAACTAAGCTTGTCACTTAGACAGGGAAGCGCAGAGAGAAGAAACTACAACAATACATTCTTTTCTCTCATTATGTTAACAGGCAGGGAGGGTAAATAACAAAACTCAACCTAACACTTCTAAGAATAAAGAACTCAAAGATGTAGCAAGCAAAGAATCTCGCCTCCCGAACCACTTGCAAAGGTTGAAGCCTAAAGAAGTCGTCAAAAGTACTCCTCAGGTATTTATATTTTCTTCATCAACAGCAACAAAAATAATGATAGATTATACTGTTATTAAGTGATTGTCTCCTTTTGGTATTGACAGTAATTCTCCAGTTAGCTCTAACAGCGAGAGTAATATGAAATTAATTATCTCTAAATTGTATAAAAAAGCCTCTGTCTGTTTCTCCGCTTACTTCTTCTAAACCACGCAATTTTGATTCGGTTTTCACTGTTAAAAAGAGCGATGACCAGAAAGGTTTGTAGTATATTAGTGGGTGTGTATGTATATTATTTGCACCCGTGTGAAGTCGGGGCGGGTAGCTTGTATTTTTATAATAGGGTAGTTGACAGTGTCATAAATTAATGACCAAACAGTAACCAATGCATAAAACATCTAAAAACACGTGCAAACATCAAATATGTTATACATTTAATGCATTTTATGATTTTTAATTACCAGTAGAACCACAAAGAGTAGATCGTTTGATGCTGTGAAACTATGACGTCATAATGTAATATTTCATACAAAATTCCATATAAACTATCGTTTTGACATTTATTAAAAAGTAGCTGATTTGATGTGTCAGTCAACTACCCTATTAATTCGTGTTCTATGCAAACAATAATATGGTAAATGCATAACCAGACACTACGTTAGGACGAACTACTTTCCTGAATCCTACTAATATTATAAATGCGAAAGTTTGTGAGTATGTATGTTTGTTTTTCTTTCACGTAAAAGCTACTGAACGGATTTGGATGAAACTTGCCACATAGATAGATCATACCCTGGAATAACATATAGGCTACTTTTTATCCCGGGTAAACATAAGATACCTCGGGAATGCGGGTGAAACCGCGGGGAACACCTAGGAATTCAATATGTATCACACGTGCTAGTAAATAATGAAATCGTGAACTGATTTTAGGGTTCTTACTTTAGGAACTACTAATAAGGCGGTTCTCTTTTTGTTAAAAGTTATTTTCACTCCTAAACTTTTTATCTCGGCAACGCCTTTAAAATCACGAGGGTCAGCAAATAAAACAAAATGAGGAGCTGGCGAACAAAACTGTATACTTACGCATCAGGTCAAAATTCTTTTTTTCTACAGTTCGGAGGTTTTGGGCCCGCTAAACTTGAATCTCAACACATTTTTAATAAAAACCGCCTAAAACAGTGTTAAAATTGCATCGAAAGTTCATGGTTTCGACCATAACGTATAAAACTCTGTAAAATTTAATTTTATGTAATTATACCGTTTTGTTCGTGCCCCTCAAATGATTCATCATCAACCAATCTTAGAAGTAGAGTACACCAATACAATATACGCAAACACGCTAGCTAATAGCATTCCGTAGTGGTACGGTGTGCGCGGTAAAGGAGCTCGTTACGCGCTGAATGGACGCCAGATTGAAGTTTACACGCCTGATGGAATATATTAACGTTCTGCGATTATGGAGACGACGTGTGGTTTATTTCTTGAGGTGATTTAAAAATGAAAATTAAAAAATTGGACCTTGGCTTTTTTTTTAATTTCACCGCGATAGGTAGGTACAGCGATTTAGACGTGAAAACGAATGACGAGAATTAATTAATTGAACATAATATTTAATTCGAGAGTTAATGTCTATTTTAACCGACTTAAAAGAGGAGGAGGTTCTTAATTCACCTGTATGTTTTTTTTGTATGTTTGTTACGCGATTACTCCGCCATATGTGAACCGATTTTAATTTTTTTTTATTCAAAACGGTCTCAAGATCGGTTGATGGAAATGTCTAAAAACGGCGAAAACAGCAAAAAACTAAAATTTTAAAATGAATAACTTTTAACAAAAAGAGAACCAACCACCTTAAAACAACAGACTTCAAAACTGATAGATTAAAGTTCCTTCGTAGTTATTATTTTATACTTTTTAGTGTTTTTGAAGCCGTTTCCAATTTGTTAAAAGTTATTGATTTAATTTGGATATTTTGATCGTTTACGACTATCGATCATATTTTTGTTAAAAAAAATAACAATTATCTTGAAATGAAAACCTAGTTGTATTTCACATAACATTAAAATTATAAGTTGGTCCTCAAATGAATCAAAGCACCATTATAATAGTCTGATATTAACAGTAACGTGGTCCCGAATACTCCAGAAACACGACGTGGCGTTACTGTACAGAGAGCACTTTGCGAATCTCACTAATTAAAACTGTGTTTGCTAAATCCGCATCGCGTATTGTGAGAGCGTGAAAGCGCTCCAGAGAAACTTGCCATAGATTAAAACATTAATTAAACAGACTATACGTTATTTCTAGGAGTTATTTGATTTCGTGAAGTTTTTTTTTAATGTTGCTAATGATCGACGACATTGGTGCTGATTCTATTGTTTAGAAACTAAACTAATTTTAATCACGTTACTTTATCTTACATAATTTATTGAAAAAGGATAGAAAATATTTAAAGTCCTGAAATTAGTCTATTCCATTGTCATTTACGGTAAAATATTGACCAATAAAGATAGGCAATTGGATTAATTTGACAGGGATACATTTCTTATATTTTGCGTAACAAAGAGACATATAGTAAACTAAAGTCTCACTACGACAGTTTATCCGTAGGCATTTATACTCCGTGTCAAAAACAACTCACTCATTGAGTCTAAACTCGGTAGCGCGAAGTCGCGTAATCACGGCAATCTCCGGACGAGAGGTCGCACAAAAAGAAATAATTAACCCATCCGCGACGCGACACTTGTCTCCGTCGTGTCAACTTTAAACGCAGAAATGGTTACCTATCTGTGTGTGTGTGTTTTATGCATAGACTAGCTTCCGCTCTGCGGTTTTACCCGCGTTCCCATGCGATCTTATGTTCCCGAGGAATAAAAAAATTTCAAGCGTAAATTATTGCCCACCTCATAGCAAGCGGTTACCGTAGCCTAAAGATGCTTCCAATCACTATGTTAATGTTTAAGTTATTTCCTAAATCTTTAATTTCCAATTACATCCGTTCTATTATTTAGGAAATTTGGTCCATCAAAAAATCTGCCATAAATCAGAAGAGCTTCTAAAATTATGAGTGTCAAAACGCAAAAGTTGTTTTTTTTAATTCCCATCAAAGGCATTAGTACCCACCATTTTCAATAGATCAACGTCCTAGTATAAAGGGTATACAGTACCTAAATGGTACATTTTATTCTTAGCTTGGGATATACCTATCACGAGTTGGTCTTGAACTCTTTCAGTAATAAAGTAGTCAAAGCAGCTTCCGTCCAACTAATTGGTAAACTATCCAGCTTATTCTTATGACGTATCTCGTAAGCTACTTGCATAAATAAAACTGCCCTTATAAATTGACTATCGGACTTATGATTGAACTTAAATAATTAGGATTTGAATCTGCTTTATAAAAAAAAGTTAGTTAAGTTACTATATTCTGCCCCACGGATATGCTCGTTTTCCCAATATAAAAGTAGGCCATGTCACTCTCCGATCTATAACCAATGTAAATATTACTTCGATTCGTTACTCCGTCACAGCGAGGAAGGACAAACCAACAAACATGCTTTCGCATTTACATTATTAAGTAGAGATGTCATTACTAACCTCAAAAATAAACTTCAACTTGTTATACTGTTTAAATTTTACTGTTGATATCGGACGGCCAGTAAGTCCCCCTCGTAAATACAATAACTAATCACAATAAAAGGGTTGCGGCCGACTCTCTATTAAAAACTCTCTAAGAATACCAGCGGAGGGTTGATTTAAGCGCAACGCACACAGGAACTTCATAGAAAGACCACAATTATTTTTGGCGGTGCGTTGTTATTTATGCTGATGAGGACTGTGTTTAAAGTATATAAACATAGAGATAGCTATGGTTTCTATATGTTAATAACATGCCATGTCATTGAAGAATATAATGGTAACTGAACTTGAACTGAACTAGCCGTTCACTTCCAGTTTGCCGTCGTCGAATTACGTCATAGGCACAAAACAAGCAATAATAATCCTTGCAGTGCTATCCATACTACGCGGTCTGACTTGAGTATGGACGTGCAGTATGGAGAAGCGCGAAGGGAGGTAACGGCAAACTCGAAGTGAACGTGTAGTACATAGGTGGTGCAACGCTTGCTTTTCCTGAGTAACAGGACAATATATCCTGGGCTTTACTGAAACACTGGTGAAAAAAAAAATGCGGACATTATTTTTATGGCTTTTTTATGGTTACGATTATAAGTTCTATTTTTAAATATTGAAAAAAATGTCGTTCAAGTAAAATAAAAATATTCCATTATTTGTTTTTGTGTACGCTGCGTATTGATGTCATTTTTCCTCAAACTTTTTCTCATTTCTCCGAGCTAATGGCAGACGGCGAACGGGCGGCGGATTGTGTCGATTCATTGCCTTATTTGTTATACTAATTTTAATAATGACATGTTGCAATTTTAAATTATAAAACATGTTAGATTTCATGAGTAAATCTCCATGCGAGAGCAGTTAACAAAAGCTATGGGTACATTCGGTGTCAAAAGTAGATAATCTATTTAGTAATAAGCTATTGGCATACTCTTGACAGTTTAAAAAAAAACACGCTGACTTTTAAGACTTACCTGTTTTTTCCCTTGAAAGGTCGCGGCTTCGAAATAGTTTGAGTCCTAAAATCAGCTTGTGCTTTCGGTGAAAGAAAACATCGCGAGGAATCCAAAAGCACGGTGGTAGGGTACTTTATAGTACATAATTGGTTGGCTACCTACCCTCAAGGTAAAAATCGCCAACCCCTACTGGTGTGTTCCAATAGCTGCACTTGAGAGTCAGTTCCCTTCTCGACATTGTCCTTCGGCCATATCATCACTGTCCATAAATAGAAAAAATATATTAAATTAAATAAATACCTATTCATATACTTCAAGGCATCCCTAAGTGGTCCACACCTTTTTTCAGCAATTCGACTGTACAAAGTGGTAACATCGTACATTTACCGTATATTACATCAATGCTCTAATAGCGGAACATAAAATCTCAACGAAGCACTTTAGTCCATCCCACTAAACTAGCACTTACATTCAGTCGCGTGTGCTAGCCCGCTAGCCCGCTCGCCCACTCGCCAACTCGCCCGGCGTGTAAACTGCGAGTAAATTTATTACGTGGGCGTGATACCCATTTTTCTGCTCGCCAGTTTAATGGTTTGAGTGAGGGAGACTATAATAGATGTTAATAAACTGACCAGCCCTTTGTTACAGGGTTTATTATATGCTTGGCTTTTTATATGATACCTTTGAATATTTATAAACGGTTTATTTTATGTTATTCTTGAGCTATGACGCCCCTCATCATCTACGTCACTGAAGATCTTGGTGAGTAAAAACTAACTAGTGATTGAACTGATTAAGTTTTCGAGTTGCTTGTTTTGAAAATGCACAATTTTCTCGTTTTTGTTTGACAAGTCAAATATCGAGCTAGTCGTACCTTCCTAGGACCTAGTCCAGATTCTTTTGACACTATATCTCATTAAAATCAGACTAAATAGAATTAGTAACAAATTATGGAGGAGCAAAGTGGATGACTCCTTCATTGAAAATCTTATATCCTATCAGGCTGCGTGTCTGGGGATATTGGAATGTTAGATACAATTTTTGATAGCGCGATGTAGAATCCTGTGGCGCCATCTCTTAGAGTGTGAACCATCTATGTTGCAACAAAATTATGATCCTGCAATTGTACTTTATTATAAGATTTTACAGTTAAATACTTATTTGTACAGCGAAGAACAATTTCTTCCAACGAACATATTTATTAAAAGCAATAAATACTAAGCTTTCGCCATTAAGTGGAATGGAAACTGGGGTTGTTGCAATAATGAAAATGTTGATGAGATAGATAAAAAATATATAAAATGTGCTACTTGTGGAAAGTCATATCACTATGCCTGTCTAGCTCTAAAGGATTCTCCTAATAAATCGGGGACATTTAAGTCCTGGAAATGTCCATCTTGTTTGAGTAGCGCTCCTAAAACTATTAGAAGTGACTCCACTCCTATCCGTAAATCGTCCATGAATAGAAGTAATAAGAGACCCGCTACTGGCTCCTTGTCGCCACTCTCACCCTTGGAAAATAAAGAAGAGGTTCGTTCAATCATCCAAGACATAATAAAAACTGAGTTTAATGAGATGTTATTAAAGTTCAATCAAAGCATTTTAAATACAGTAAACAAAGAATTAGAGCCAGTCAAAAAGGATATGCAGGAAATTGTAAAATCGATGTGTTTCATTAATGCAAGATTTGAAGACATGGAGAAAAAGCACCACTCGGCAAACGAAATTGTAAAGAAATTAGAATCAGAAAACACCGAACTGAAGAATACAATTGAAGATCTCTGTGTGCGAATCAACAACATCGAACAGCAATCTCGATCAAGCAATCTAGAAGTCCAGTGCATGCCTGAAAGTCGAAATGAAAATATTTATAATATCATCACTAAACTGGGACAGGTTGTAGACTGTGAGATCAAAGAGAAAGATATATTACACTGTACACGAATTGCTAAGATCAATGCATCCAGCACTCGCCCTCGGTCAATTATTATTCAACTAGCATCACCTAGGCTGCGGGATCAGCTCCTGGCATCAATTATTAAGTACAACCATGAAAATCCGCAAGAAAAACTCAACTCTCTACATCTTGGCTTCTCTGGTCAGAAGTCTCCTGTCTTTGTTGCAGAACATCTTTCACCAACCAACAAAGCTCTTCATGCAGCGACCAGAATTAAAGCTAAACAAATGAACTACAAGTACGTATGGGTTAGAAACGGTAGAATATTTGCGAGAAAATCCGATGGCACTGAATATATACTAATCAAGAATATGAATAGTCTCAATAAAATTATAATTATTGTTTTCTCTATTTTATGTTATTTTTATAATTCAATGCATGTTCAAGTATAAATATCATTCAAAATTCAATAATTTAAAAATATATTATCAAAATTGTAGAGGTCTGCGAACAAAAACAAATACTTTTTTCTGTAATATCTGTTGTATGAACTATGATATCGTAATCATAACTGAAACATGGCTTAACAGCAATATACTTTCCAGTGAGTTGTTTGATGACAGGTATATTGTCTACAGAAGAGATAGGGAATCCTCAGGTTTTACGTTCAATAAGGATGGGGGTGGAGTACTAATTGCCGTTATAAAAAAAATCACCTCTAAGCGTATTGATGGCTGGCAAAGTAAATGTGAAGATCTTTGGGTTTCCATTGATATATCCACAACCCAATCGTTACATCAAATGCTTCTTTGTGCAATATATCTTCCTCCGCCTGTACTTCCTTCAACACTTGAACATTTTATCAATAAATGTAATAAAGTCTTTGAGACCACCGATGTCCCTATTTGTATAATAGGGGACTTTAACGCAGGTAAAATAAATTGGGATCAGGGAGCTGCTAATATTCCACTACCGAATATATGCCTAAGCTTATTAGAATTTATAAATATAAGCAACCTCAGTCAACACAATAATATAAAGAACTGTTCAGGGCGTATTCTAGACCTGGTTTTAACAACGATACCCTTATGCTCAGTAAGACAATCAGGATTTCCTTTAACCAATATTGATAAACTACACCCTCCCCTCGATATAACAATGTCATTAACCAAAGAACTGAATCTCCCGTACAGTAAAATCAAAAGACCAAACTTTTTTAAAGCTAATTATGAGCATGTTAGATCGTATTTGAACGAACATGATTGGCACCAGCTATTTGCGAACGAAAATAATGTAGATAGTATGCTTCAAATATTATATGACATTTTGAGTACCACAATCAATAAATTTGTTCCAAATGGTAAACAACTGGCAAGGCGCTACCCTCCATGGTTTAATAAGGCAATTATACGGTCTCTAAACGAAAAAAACAAATTAAGGATACGTTTCAAAAAATACAAAAACCCTTTGGATGGAATAGAACTAAAACTAATAACTAAACGATGTCAGAGTCTAGCTCAGAGTGCATACAACGAATACATGAATAAACTTGAAACTGAAATAACTAACAACCCTAAACTATTTTGGACACACATTAAAGCTAAGCGCGGTGGAACAAGTGTTTACCCTCTGACTATGACTGACGGACACATGAGAACATCTGAAGGTCCAAATATATGTGAACTTTTTGCCAATTATTTTTGCTCCGTTTATACTAACAACCGCAATATGGAATATAAGCAGGACTCAATTTACTTGCATGAATTAAATACCAACAGCCAAAGCCTAACAATTCCAGTTATAGACAGCGATAACCTACTTAAAAAGCTGCAGACTATAAACATCAGAAAAGGGGCAGGTCCTGACGGAATTCCACCATTTTTTATTTCTGCCTGCGCATCAGCCCTGGTTACTCCACTACTGCACATTTATAATTTCTCGTTATCAACAGGCACTTTCCCGTCAGAATGGAAAAAAGCTAAGGTTGTTCCTGTACACAAATCTGATAAGAAAGACATCGTTTCCAACTATAGGCCTATTTCGATTCTCTCCACCTTTGCCAAGATTTTTGAGTCAATGATTTGCCCATATATCCAACGTCACTTTAGACTCTACCTCAGCGACCACCAACACGGTTTCGTTCCGTCGAGATCCACAGCTACAAATTTATTGTCCTTCACAGAATCTCTGGTGCAATCTATTGACTGTAATAAACAGTTTGATGTAATATACACTGATTTTAGCAAGGCCTTCGACAAGATTTCCCATCTCATTTTAATAAATAAACTTTCGGCATACGGTATCTCCGGACCCTTGCTAAACTGGATCAAATCATACTTAACTGAACGCGAGTTTTATGTTGTTGTCAATGGTTTTCGATCTGCAAATCGTTTCATAACCTCTGGTGCGCCGCAAGGTTCACATCTGGCTCCTTTATTGTTTAATATGTTTATCAATGACCTTCCCCAATGCTTCCACTTCTCGGATTGTTTTCTATACGCCGATGATCTAAAGTTTGCCAGAAAAATTGAAACACCAAATGATACAAAGCTCTTGCAGGATGACCTAAATCGACTTATCCAATGGTGTAAGAATAACGAAATGGAATTAAATTTAAAGAAATGTTACCACTTGACATACACTAAAAAGTCTCGCCCTATAACCTCGGAGTACTATATTCATAATCAATGCATCCAAGAGGTTCAAACAATTAAGGATTTGGGAGTGCTATTTGACAAAAAAATTACGTTTGTCCCACACATTGAACATATAACTAAAAAAGCATCCAAAATGTTGGGGTTTGTTATACGCAATACCAAAAGCTTCAAACATAACAGGACGAAAATAATGCTGTACAATAGTCTTGTACGGAGCATCTTGGAGTATTGTAGTATTATATGGAGACCACACTATGCCACACATATACTGCGTTTAGAACGGCTTCAAAAACGGTTTATGTGGCACCTAGCATTCTCAAAAGGGAAAACAAAACTGCTGCCCTCATATAATACCCGACTGCATTATTTCAAGATGTATCCATTATCTACCAGAAGAAACACCTCAGATGCCTTATTTCTTTACAAACTACTAAGAAATAAAATTGACTGTCCTAACCTATTGAGCCTCATTCGTTTTCGGGCTCCATCCAAGTACCCCCGTAATAGCATTACACCGTTGTGCCCACCTTTACGTAAAACAGTTCTCGGTTCAAATTCGGCTATTCCGAGAATATGTAAAATCATAAATAGCTGTGCTGACCTAGTGGATGTACATCATGACAACCTTGGGAAGTTTTATCATAAAATAATTAACAGCTTAAATGAGCGATATACCTAGGATTAATGTACCTAGGATTAAATTTGATGTTCCATTTTTTAAATTAAATAAATAAATAAATATTTTGAATAAATATTTCACGACCTAATCTTATCATATATTTAAATTCTGTTATGATTTAACCTAACTTGTTGTTGCAATACCTATCTATTCCTTCAAAATGTTTTTATTATTATAATGTATTAAATTGTTATATTTTAACTAATAATAATTTATCTTCCCATGTAATAATAATAATTAGTCTATCCAATTGTCATCTAGTAAAACTTTTTTATTGTATTGTATAAACGTGCATGTGGTGTTAGCCTTTAAGTAATTGTTACACTCTTAAATGTTTCAATTTATTACCAACATCAGTAAATGTTATGTGTAAACAATTGTTGGCTGACCTAATAAATAAATAAATAAATAAATAAAATAAATTAAGGCGCCCGCGCCGCCCCGGCTAAGTGCCGTAGTTTTGTGAACACACTAATTGCTCGATACTACATACTACTGCCTCGATTAGTTTGCGTTTATTTTCTTGTTACATTCGTGTGGAAATAGGTTAGATTAATTAAAACTAGAAATAATTTTTACAGGACAGCTATCAGTTTTTACGCAAGAACCATAAAGTAGATGATGACCCTGGTGAAGTAATTGCTTTCCTTTTCATCTCAAGATGAAAAATAGTTGCTAAGCACCGACCTGTATGTTCCCTTTAAGTCTGAGGTCCCTTTTTAGCTTTATATCATTTATTCCTATGGTGTGATTAATATGATAACAGTGTGATTGTCTCACACTGCAATCATATTTATCTCACTGCAGCTTAGGTACGAAAATATACCTAGGAAAGACTTGTACCACTGCCGTGTGCCATCGGCGGGTCGCCGATCCCCTGTCCGAAATGGTTTCAAGGAAGAAAGTTTTTATTCCATATTTTTTACTAGGGAATGAACCTTCTATAAGGTCGTGTTACTTTTGTATTTCTTAATCCGTATTAAAAAATGACTTCTTCACATACCTAATCAAAGCCTTCATTATACCTATATTTTCTTCAATTTATTTTTTCCACGAAGTGGAACTCGGACAATACCCATCTTTGGTCGGTCGATATTGCGATTATTATTATTTAAATAAATTATTATATTAAGTACATAATATAGTCAATATTTTCATAAGGAATAATTAAGATTATTTTGAATCATAGAGCCGTAAATATATAATTATTTATCCTCAACCTAACCTCAAATATAATATTGCAAAAAATAAGACGACGTTAAGACTTATGATAAGAGCAAGGTAGCTACATCGTTTCCTGGAAATTTCATAGCATTAGTGCAGCTTTTTCATAGAAAGGCCAACCACGGCAATCTATAAGAACTTTATTTCTTTGAAAGAATTTTCATATTTCACTTTTTGAATCAAGATTTTTCAAGCGATGTGTTTCAAGGTAGGAGGACGTTACTCATTGGCTGATTAATTATTTTAATCAATTAAAAAATATATGGCAAAGAAATTACACTTGCGAGGCGTTACACCCCAAAAGCCTACTCAGTTAAGTGATTCCATCCACCAAACCCTTACACCAAATAAGAAACGCAAAAACACCAATTCCATTCGTTTAACCGTATAAAAACAACGATCACGTTACATAGAGTAATATCCCAACGAAATTCCCAGCATTAAGCACTCGGCTCGCTCATAATAGAGGCAATAACACTCAGACTCGGAAAGAGTACCCCCATAATGCGTCGGGTAAACGAATATGTGGGGAAATTGCTTAGGAGCCAACTCAGATGCGATTGCGAGATCCCGGATACGGGCAATCATCAATCTAAGCCCTCCCCCCCTCATGTGAGGCGCGCGCTCGTAAATCACGCGTACAATGGTCGAAGGAAGTTCTTAAGAAGAAAAACTATAGGTCATATCCTTCCGGGGAAGCGGCCAATCGGAAGCCGGCGTAGACGTGCCCGCACCCCCCTCTCTCCCCCTTTGAAGGGTTACGTAGATTGTTTTGAGGGGAAGATGGGTCGTCGTAATTACGTGACGGTGTTGGAATATGACAGGATTTGAGGCTTGCTGTTTGGATTTTGGAAAACTTGAGCCTTATGTTTTTAAGCGCTTGTGTGAAGTATTTTCATGTTAGCAAAGATTTTGCAAAGCAAAGATGTGAATATGTTTTATTGCTATTCGTAAACCGAATAAACTATAAGCAGTATAAGATTTTTTTAAATACGCATTTTTTTTGTTGCCATAAAACAAAAAAAAAACTCCCTAAATTTATACTAATTTGTTTGGGAAAATCATCACAAAATATTCAGTCGTTATCTATTATGTGAAGATATGTTGTGTAAGATATATTGTGAAGATATCCTAGGATATTAAAACGAGATTTGTAAACCTTTTGTATTCATTTTAATGACATCAGCAACTAATAAAGCAGTATTGACACGTCAGCAGACCAAATTTTTTAGTGTGTAATCTAAATCTAACACCTTTTTCCTACGTTACTTCTCGTAGGTACCTATAATTCAAGAGTTATTCAGTTAGGGTGAGATTTTTCCACGTCCGCCGGTTGGCTGGTCGGCGTCCGTCATCGGCGGCTTAGCCGTAAGCCCCGCGAACTGATAGCAATGGATCGTGATGCGACGGCTTTCGCCCTGAATTATTTATATGATAAGTCCGCAGTTTCCACGCCAATACGGTTTGCGTTCGCGTAATTTCGTATTTCACCTTTAAACAGTGATTAATGGTTCTCTGTTGAGATTTATGCGATGGATTCTGTTATGGATGGGTTTTAAATGTTGTTTGACTTTATGTATATTGTTAGATGATACATTTGCGGTTTTTTGATGTTTTCAGTTATTGTCCAATGGTGATACGTACTGATAAGACAATGGTTATTCAATGACATAAGTACATTGAATAACCGTAGAAATTTAACCATGACCCTATGTGCCTTTTTGTGAAAAAAATCTTGTGTCCATTCAGAAAAAAGCTAAGTATTAGAAATTTTAAGTTGAAAATATATCTGTCAGTAAAGTGAAGTGTCGGAAAAAATGCATATAGAGATATGCAAATAAATGAGGTTTTAAAGCTTTTATACAAACCAATACTTTTTACTTTACTTGCTAAATAATATAAGTTACCAATACCTAATAATGGTATAAGATTATAAAAATATGAATTCCTTTTCTGAATGAATTCATTTGTCTGGCAACACGGTGTAAAATTTGAATTTAGAACGCGTTCCCCGGGCGCGGGCGGGCGCGGCAAATTGTGAATTAGACCGCCGCGGGCGCACCGCGCCGCACCGCTTGTTAGCTAGTTTTTACGCTGGCAACCCCTTTGTTGGGAAAATTGCATCAATGCACCACAGTTGCTGGTTATTTAGATGTGCCGACGATGAGTAAAGATTGGTAGCAACTGGCAACAATATTTAATTAGGTAACATTTATTCGTTTATTAGAATAGAATCTTATGCACCATTATACAAGCATGTATGTTTAGGTCGAAACTTGCAAGTAAATAATAACCCACTTCCCGGTTTTCGATTAATCTGAGGTACCTACACATATTATGTAAATCCGATGACAATATAATAATATGGAGCTGAACAAAAAATAAATATATTCAACTTCACTTAGTCTTAGAACTTAAATTTTATCTTGTTAATTGCCACTTAACAGACTTCCAAATAAAGATAAATGAATATAATAGTTCAGTGTAATTCTAACAAATGTCGTTTTTACCCAGATTATTTTGAATTCGGGAAAAAAAATTGCTGATCACAAATATTATCTAATCTATAGAACGCCCAAAAGCCCCGAGGGTGATGGGCTGTTCGTTTTCCAAATTCAAATAATGGTGTAACGAGCTAACCGCGAGAGGGCGGTATCATGTCGCGGTGCAATCATCTACCCTTATTCAACTAATATAAAAATGTTTGTAACAAAATGTTTAAAAAGAATGCTATGCAAATTGAAATTGTTCATCAAAAATACTATTTCTATATCCAGATTTATTAGCTTTATGCCCAGATCCTAATTAACTCTAGTAATTTAATAATTATTTTAATTTATAAGAGACAATATAGCATACACGGACCCCTGTTCAAATATTTACGAACTTCAGTGCGCAGTAATTTTCACTTCACTCCGCATCACGTGGATTACAATCCCAATTTTCCAACCCCTCACTCTATTATTGTAACTAATCTTGTCACTAAATCCTAGTCCGATTATCCGTCCGTACTGTTCCAAATTCAAATGGGGCCAAATAATGCGGTTCCAAATTTAAACACGCGTATAATTTTCAAGAGTGCGCGTGCCATGTGCATCGCCCGGGGCGTATCTTTTTTTTGGCGCCACATCGTCGCACCCGTTCGGATACGTGCGTCGTACGTAGTGAGAAAATTAAGGCAGTTTGCATACTTACTACTACAACTAAATCTAATATAATTACTTGTCCTGGTTTACTGATTCATCAACGCACAGCTCAAGCCACTAGATGGAGAGACTTTGACATACATACTCGTAGATAGGTGTTATGACGTAGACATCCCATACGAACGGATTTTTGAAAATTCAGCCCCTAAGAGGGTAAAATAAGGGTTTGAAAGAGAGTGAAACCGCGGGGCGAAAAACTAGTATGATTATTAACTTAAATTGCGATTCAACTTTACCCAAATTGAATTGTTTATTCCATACATTCTAAGGTTCTTGACACAAAAACTGTTTCTTTCAGATGAGAGTTGGTGATTAGGCCCCTGGTAAGCTTGGCCGAATTATTGTAATTTTTTTTTGTTGCAGAAACATTTATCAAATGCACTTTGCCTAAACATGTAATTGTATACTACAGTCAGTTCACTTTGATATAAACAATAATATAAGCGAGTCTTTTTACATGATTAAAACAGTTGCTGACGCATAACAAAGTCGCTGGTGTTTAAAGTATGGAGTGTGTGCATACCCTAATCGAGCGTTAACAACACAAATATATTCACGAGTGGGGTGAATGGATAATAAACTGTTTTATTGGCTCGATCCCATTGTGTCTGAGCCGCAGCCGCAGCCAACAACGCAAGCGTTACCCGCTTTCTTTCATTTGCCTAAAGATATTTGAATATTTTATTAAGCTTAACTTTTGTAGAAAGAGTTTTCTTTTTCCCTTTTCCCTTCTCTTGTTTTCGTTTAGTTCGATAAAGGAGAATCTCTTATTTATTAATGACTGTAATCTGAAAACGGATATTGCATAATTCAGGTATGGCGACATCTAAACTTCGGAAACTCTCGAAGCAATTTCATATGCATGAACTAAGCGAAAGATTAACTGGGAATATACACTTTGCTGCGCTGTAACTCGCTGAAACGCTTTAAATGTTAGTTAACCCTCAGTTTGTACACAATGCAGCACAGTCCGTTTGTAGTCTCCAACTAGGAGGCAAAAAGCGACATTTGCTGTGTAAAGCGTTGCGGTAATCATCTTTTGTGCGCTCGGCAAACATGTGGCATATTGCGGGGCCCGTATCTGATTAACGCAAACAATTTGGAAAGGCCCCCGGCCGCTGGTCGTGCTTTGACGCTAGCCTCTGCGCTTCGGGCTAAATGACTACACTCTAAATGGACGGGTTAATTGCAATTTGTTTGAGGAGAGATTTCTTTTATGCGCTTGGATTCATAACGATGCAACTACTTGTGGAGAGATGGAGTCATGTATTTAAATTAGGTATTTAATAGCTTAACGTGGTATCTTACTTGATCCTACTATTAAATGTGAATGTTTCTATGTTTGTCACTTTAACGACTGAACGGATTTGGATGAAACTTTGCATTTAGATAGATCGTACGCCAGAATAATATATAGGATACTTTTTATCCCGTGAAAAAATAAGATCGCTCGGGAACGCGTGATTTTCATCTTGAAGGTGGTATCTAAGCAGGTTCCTACTACAATGTTCCATATTATGGTTTATTTTACCAAGAGCTTACCAAGAACTCATTATAGAATCAAAATTAAGACCTTCGCTTCAATCGGCTTAAAGTAAAATAAAAAACTTTCTTCGGGTCCAAATTTCAAATACGGTTACCTGCATTATATATTCCGATATTATCGATTTAAAATGTATTTATTGACACTGATAGTCGATCGATCATTCACTTTGCTCCTCGCGCCGCGGAGTTCGCAAAATTTACAATATTCATTTGGGTAACAAATCGTTTTTGGTGAATGTAATTTATGTGAGAGCTTTGCCTTATAAATTTTCAAATTTATATATACCTACTTACCTACAGGTATTATAATCTACAGCGTAGTAATCTTTGTTCGACGAAATGCTTTTGAAAATTTGAATAGGCCTTCGTAGGACCACAATCTTCCTGTGGAAAAACGTGGAATTCAGCAGCCTTAAGTATTGCAGTTAATAATGCCGACTAAGAGGGCCTACTCCGAAAAACGATACGCGATAGTTTGAACATCGTTGCCAAATTATTATTTATTTATTTATTTATTAGGTCAGCCAACAATTGTTTACACATAACATTTACTGATGTTGGTAATAAATTGAAACATTTAAGAGTGTAACAATTACTTAAAGGCTAACACCACATGCACGTTTATACAATACAATAAAAAAGTTTTACTAGATGACAATTGGATAGACTAATTATTATTATTACATGGGAAGATAAATTATTATTAGTTAATTATCCTCGTAGTAAACTGACGAGATGTACATTTTGTGCAATTCTATTGGTTAATAATTTGACAACGATGATCGAAGTATCGTCTATCGTTTATCGTAGTAGACACTTTGTTATTTTACACTAAACTAATATTAATCACGTCACTATTTCTTATAAATATTATTTAAATAATATTTGATTATATGATATTTGCCTGCAGTATTCTGTAAGGTGATGGTACCTGCCCATTCGGGTTGCTCTATGAGCGATAATACATTTTTACTCTATAACATGAAGAAACCAAATAATGGGCTACAGTATATCAATGTATCGATATAAATAAAAGCAGTGACTCAAGAATAAAGCTAAACAATACAAAATAGTTGTGACAATAATATATTATCAAGACAAAAACGTACCTATGTAAAATATTACATTATTCCCCGTATATCCGAGAACCTTTCGTGAATTGTTTATAGCCTTAGAGGCTATTTATTCGGTGTCCCGTCGACTGGAACATTATTGTTTGCTTCTATTACCGCCAATACACTAAGACCACTATCGTTGTAACCATATCAATATAAAACGACCTTCTTTTATCATTGGGGATGTACTGGGATTGGGGAATTATTGTATTGGTTATTTTATTTTGGACTAGGTTTGGGCTCGCAGTTTTACACGCTTTCCGGTATGTGTTTTTTTTATACTACTAAGGTAGTAAGCAAGCATACGGCCCACCTTATGGTAAGTGGTTACCGTCGCCTATCGCCATTTGCAATTTCAGAGATATTGCCAATGTGTTGCTGACCTGTTACAATGCCGAGAACGCAAACTGGCTCTCAAGTGCAATTGCTGGAACACACCGGTAGGTTCTTACAAATGTTCAACTTGAGGGTGGTAGCCAGCCAGGCGGGTACTACAAAGTACCCTACCACCGTGCTATGGTTTCCTCACGATCTTTTCCTTCACTGAAAGCTCAAGCTCATTGTAGGATTCGAACCCACAACCTTCGTCGCGGCATCCGACGTCATTACCACTGACTATCATCGAAAATGATGATGATGATGAAAAGTATGTTTTATTTTATGATAATGTACCTATTAATATTTCTGGTAATTATCATGTCTCTCAATTGTAACTATTGACATTCATAAGTACCTTCGAAGATACCTTCAGTTTGGTGCCTTGTTTGAGTTTGAGTTCTCGAGGAAACTGGATATAAACTAGTTTCTTTTTATATACTTGCGAATAGATTTATTAAAAGTAAGTAGTATTACTCTTATTTATATCGACAATTTGCATATATTTAAAAAAAAACTTTTATAACTGAACTCGTTTATTCAGTTTCGGCCCCAGATAATAAACTTTAAAATTTTACATATATTATTGGCACATGTTTCGTGATTCGTGTGTCAATTTATATATTTGCTTGCTATAAGCAATAAAACAACAAAGGAATATACCTATTATTACTAGCTTAGCATAAAAAACACATATACATAGAAAAAAAAACGGTTATCACAGAAACTATATTGATAACCCAAATATCGTTTTCTTACATTTCCTCAATGTTATATGGACCATTACATAAATACCGAATAGGTTAAGATGTTGGGGCTGTACGGCCAGTATTACGACGTAAATGGGCAATTTGTACGTAAATATATTTACAAATATATCCGTATGCGGTAGATAGATATGTAATATATTTATCCTAATGTACTATATTTGATGGAATATCCGTATATACATATATTGGAATCCTTCTCGTTTTTTCCTTTAAAAAACTTTACATGTTAGAAAGAGACACATTTTATTTGAACTTAGGCAATATTTTTTATGCTAAGTATGTTCAATAAACAATGCATTGAATTAATGATGGTTTTATTATCAAAACTCATTACAGATGTACTTGAGTAGTAATAAAAAAAAATAATAGACCTTTTTGTTGCACCTGCATCAAGTAGTTTGATAATTGCTACGACGCAAATGTCGTAGCACCAATGTAGCGCTACGAGATTACGTAGACTCCTACGAAAATACGTAGAGCTAAGATCTTAATTTAGTTTTGACCAAGTTATAGTTATTATTAGTCTAATCAGGTATATTCTGTACCTAAAAGTTTTGTAGTTACCTTTTTATTTTATTTATTACATAAAAGATACTGTAAATTTTCAACAGTAACAAATAAAAACAATTTTACTTATAGACTATCTTTTCTATCACAAACTATTGCAAGTACCCTTTCCCTATTTACGAGTTGAAACAAATAAGTATTGGGTAGTGTACGGGCCGCGGGCCTTCGAGTAGAAACAATGAAAAATGACCGGCGGAAAATTGCGCGGATTCGAACGGAATCCGCCGGCGACGCGACGCGATCTCTGTTTAAGAAAAGCCACAGGGGCGAAGTTGGGTGCGGGTTTTTCTTTTTTGTGTGCTTTTCGTAGGTTATTTTAATGTTTAACGGATTACGGAGATATTGTTAAATACTATAACCTAAATAAATGTCCATTCTAATGTATTTTGAAAATATTTCCATGTTTGGGGACCCCAAATCCGTGAGATTAAACTAAACTATTTTTTATTTTCTCTATGTTTACCTTATATTTATGTGTATTTATATTTATAATTATTCTGTTGTTTATTTTATGAAGTAGGTAAAATTTCTTCCGTTTTTAGGGTTCACTCGTGCGTCTGTCTGTCTGTCCGAAAATATTGGACTGGATTGAGTTGAAACTTGGTACACATATGTTGGTTCGCTGACCCAAACATGGACGTGAATTTTAATGTTATGAAACTTAGTTTGTAATGTGTAATTGTTGAGTTTAGTTAAATATATTTCTGTAGGTTATTCCTCCATATTTGATTTTTATCGTTGTCACCCAAAAACTAATCTTAACTTCTCACATCAAAAACTTAACCAACACTCCTTTCATACTGAATAACATTTCAAGAAAACATAGCCTCACTACGGCTCCGCATCTGTAGCATAGCCTGAGGCGGCCCTGTCTCAGCGAGCACTCTATTTTCCTATTTGTGCGGCAGATTGGCTCTGATTGTATTGTTTGCGGCGGGGCGGGGCGAATTGATACCTACCCCCCCTTGCACTCGTCCCACTCCGCCCCTGTGCCCCGCGGTGCACCCGCGCGGAAAAATGTTATCTACAACGTGAAATATTGTATGTTTGCGATAAATATTTGATATTCGAGAGGAGTGTGCTATGTTTCAATTTTTTTTTCCACTTTGTAGCTTTGTGCAGTCAATAATAATTTATTTTTGTGGCAATCTTTTAAATAGTTAGTTATGTATTTTTAATGGAAAATAATTTTGATTGTAGTTTTTCATTGTTTTGCTATCTGGTTTCACTGTATTTTGGTTTTTGGGTCAATGAGTTAAAGTTGGTTTTACCGTACGTATGACATTTGAGAATAGTCCTGCCTCCAGCAGATTGCTAAAATAACTTATGCTATACAAATAAAAACTCTAAGAAGACTATAATAAAGACAAACCCCGCCGATCAAACTTTATTAACCCAAACATATTTTCCTCGAGGAATCACTACAATAATTGACAATATCACCGATACACCCCGCGTATGGGGTAAGCCGTAAGGTGCGCTATAACGCGTCAACCCCGCGATAACTTTTATGAGTGCGAAATTGTATTTATGCTGGTATATGTCGCGATTTACCGCTGCCCGCGCAGCCGCCGCCGCCGCTCGCTCAGGGCCGCGTAATCGGAAATATTGCGAGAGAACGAAGTTAGGTCGTGTATTAAGCCATAAGTGATAGCGATGAGCGATTTTTATGAATATCCACTGATCTCAAAACAAGAGATCAGGTGGATATGTAATAATTATAACAATATCAAAATTACAAGAAAAAGTAAAAATTATTTACTATATTTCATAATTTTATATATGGGCTGGTAAGATACCTACCTATATCATGCCACATGTTATAGGATCGATTCCCACTCAAGACAAATGTTTTTTGCATGAACATACCTGGGTGAATTTAATTGTATTTATCCAACACTTTTTAGTAAGCAAATTATTCATGTGTCATTTTCAAAACGTCATTAATATTATGAAGTGTATTTTGAGTTCATTATAAATGTCAATGATTGTTAGTTTCTCCTTTTTTCACGCAGCAAGACTAACATAGACTATGTATTTTATACCGTGGGGCTAAAACTAGTAAAGATATAATAAGCTTGTTCCTGTCTTTGTCGCTCCCGCTAACGGCTGTCACTCGCACCCGCACCCAACTCTGCATCCCGGCAACTCGCGTTATTGTCGATCCCGTTTCACCCGGAGTCGCGTGTAACTAACTAGTAATTGGTTTGCTATTGCCCGCGCCATTCGATCTATTGATACTGTTCTATTTTATTTTTATTTTATACCTATTAAATACGATACTTGGATTGGTGAATGATACTATTTTTTAGTTATATCTGTTCTTTTTTAGGATTCGGAACCTCAAAAGGAAAAAACGGAACCCTTATAGGATCACTCGTGTCTGTCTGTCCGTCTGTCACAGCCAATTTGCTCTGAAAGTACTGGACCGATTGAGTTGAAATTTGGTACACATACTCGCAATATGTATGTCGGTGTTGAAAGATTTTTAATTTTAAACATGGGAGCCACTTTTGGGGGAAATATTTGAAAATAAGAATAAAAAGATTTTCTAACTATACCGTGTGATATACCAAATAAAGGGGCTTATTGTGAGGATCTAAATTTTTTATTATTCTAAAATACATCGTTTTGGAGTTATTTAAGAAAATAGGCGAAAATTTACTATTCCCTCTCCTTACCATATCATCCAGCTCTTGATCTTACCATAAAAAAAATATTTGTGGGAAGTCGTTAGTAATAGTATTCCTTACGAAATTGTATTATTGAAGCAAAGATTATCAAACCAATTTCAGTAGCACTATTTTCGTAGCACGAGCTGCTACGACATCTTATATCGCTACGAATATATTTCTTCGTAGCGCTATACAGATACAGTATGCCGTTGTCTACATATGACTTTTTTTTAACCTCCTGTTAGGTTATGGTGTTGTTCTGATAATGGCGAAAGGCCGTGGTAACGTTTTGGCGCAGGTTCTTTAGTTTTATTTAATTATAATCAACTAATTTTGGCCCCGCATGTTTTTTTAATAAAAGTTTTTAAATAACAGAATTTTTAAATAACAAAATTAATAAAAATAAGCGTTTAAAACAATGAAATATTATTTACAACACAGTGCGAATACATACAGTAAAAGTGTGAATTACCTCCGTAGCCAGCACCTGAGGACTGTCAAGCATCTCTGTCGTACCGTCATAATGACGTATCGTCGCCGCAATCGTCGCTAACGACGCCGTACAACACGTAAACCACTTGCCTACCACCATTCAACTCAAACTATTCCATTGCTTAGGCCATAGACTTAAAGTTGATTTTACTATGTGAAATTTTGTTGATGTTTGACTACTGACGCTTCTAATTGGAGATGTAAAGCCTTAGGCAAGTCTTCTAGTGATTGTTGAGGAAAAATACGTTTTTTTTAACTATTTTTGTTACCAAAAGCTTGTGAGACTATGATATGTTAAAAGTGACTGTATAGTTTTCTGGTATTGCTTATATTCAGCGTTATTAGTAACTAGCTGTTCCCCGCGGCTTCACTCGATGTCAAATAAAGCTATGTCTATTGTCTATTGTCTACTGTCTACATACTAGCAACATCGAAAATATTGAATTTTTTAACGTTTATTTGTTAACTAATTTTCACGCGGTGGTTCTTCATCACTGTGTGAAAAAAGTATGAACTAA
This sequence comes from Tethea ocularis, assembly GCA_963555595.1. NCBI lineage: Eukaryota > Metazoa > Arthropoda > Insecta > Lepidoptera > Drepanidae > Tethea > Tethea ocularis. The sequence goes on along the minus strand of OY741970.1, from coordinate 2,720,445 downwards.
CATTTTTTGTTAATCTGTTTATACAACAAATACGTACAATTTATATTTTGTTACTTTTCCGTATCAAAGTTCAGTTTCAGAGCTGCAAAATAAAGTTTACAATATATGCAAATGAAATTTTCAATTGATAGTTGAACTTTTTATTGTTGCAGGTACACAAAGACTTCTTCGGGCGCGTAGTGCCACTGTCACAAATACAGAAAACAGGTAAACAAAGACAATAAGTAATAGTAACACTGAGCTACAATATTTTTATTTCCAGAGTGAGAGATTTTTTGATGCTGAATCTAAAATCTGGTCACAGGATTGCTCTAGAAGATCAGAATTTTGAGATATCTATCTCAATGTGCTAAAAACACATTTTTATGGTATTTTCCAACTGAAGCATCCTTTAGTCTCTTTCCCTTTCAATACCATTTTCGTTTGTTTTGCTACAATTTTTTATCTCAAGATATAATTTTTTCGAGAAGAAAAAACTTTCGCGACAGAACCCTTTTGGAAAAAAAAATATGTGACGGAACAAAACACCTAGAACCTAGGGCCCTAAAATAATCAAAAAGTGGTTTCATGGGATATTCTTTATTCATCTATTATATAAAAGAGTAGCGGTTTTTTGGGTAAACATCCCCCTGCCCACACCGCTGAATCGATTAATGTGAAATTTGGCATGTGCATAGATTTTGTCACGTAGACCCCATTTAAGAAGCGATTTTTCGAAATTCCTTTCCGCAGCGGTGGAAATGGGCCCTTTGTGCGATTTTAAGTATCTTAATATCTCTGAAACCTTAGGGTCTAGAAGTCTGAAATTTTTAATGTAGCTTTTTCAGTAAAAAATATTACATATGGGTGCGAGCGTTTCTCAAAATTTTGTCTATGGGAGGAAAATTTAAAGAAATAAGGGATTTGCTTTGTTTCCGTTAAACCTTGATAACTTTGTGAGTTTGAATGCTACAAACTCAAAATTTATAGTGTAGGTAGTTTAATAATACTGCTAAAATGTATTTTCAGCGTTTCTCAAACTTTTTTTCTTCGAGGAAGATATTACCGATGGAAATTATGAATTTTTCAAACTCTTATATCTCTGCAACGGCTGAAGATAGGCAAATGAAATTTCGTATACGCGTTATGCTATACAAATACTACAAATTTCAACTTGGTGTTTGTCAAAGTTTTGCTCATAGACAAAGTAAAAATGTTGAAAATTTACTTTTAGCATCCTGTTTTTCTCAGTTAATATTCATAGCAGAAACTTGATTTTTGGAATATAAGCTTTCTACAGTATTTGTTTTTAAATGTACTGTTAAGTTTCTCAAACTTTTCATGCGGCACAAAGTTATAAAGGGTGAAATATCCAATTTTTGCACATTAATATTTTTGTAATGGCTAAAGCTAGGGACCTCAAATTTGGAATATTAACTAATCAATACAATTGGAACAATATTCAAACCAGTGTTTCTCAAATTTTTCATAGTTGTCAATTTTATGACACCTTCAATTATTTTCTATAAACCTGAATAACGCAAGAACTATTAATCTTAGAAGAATAAATTTTTGGGAATAAGCTACCTATAGCAAGTACTATAAGAATCTTAAAGCATTTTGCAATACTATTTAGCAATGAAATGTTATAGAGGGTGGAAAATTTTATTTTTGACTTTTAATATTTTTGCAATTACTTAAGCTAGGGTTCCCAAATTTTAAATGTAGATCATGTAACATAAGTGTAACAAAATGCAAGTCAATAATTAAAAAAAAAATGATCATAGACAATTTTATGACCTTTTTAATTTTTTTTTATCAACCTGTATAACGCATGAACTATTTAACTAAGAAGCATGATTTTTTGGAAATAAGCTACGCATAGCAAGCACTATAAGAATCCTAAAGCATTTTGCAATACTATTTAGCAATGAAATGTTATAGAGGGCGGAATTTTTTTATTTTGGCTCCTTAATATTTTTGCAATTACATGAGCTAGGAATCAAAAATTTTGGGTGTAGACCATGTAACATAATTGTAACAATATGCACATTAATAATTTTAAACTTTTTAATCATAGACAATTTTATGACCTTTTTAATTTTTTTTCATCAACCTGTATAACGCTTTTCCTATTGATTTAAGAACTACGAAATTCTGGTTATAAGCTACCCATAGCAAGCACTATAAGAATCCTAAAGCATTTTGTAATACTATTTAGCAATGCAATGTTATAGAGGGTGAAATATTTCATTTTTGCCCTTTAATATTTTTGCAATTACTTGAGCAAAAGATCCAAAATTTTGAATATAGACTAATTAACACAAATGTAACAACATAGAAATCAAAATTATTCTAAATTTTAGTCATAGATATTTATATGATTTTTTAAAAAAGTTTATCAGACTGTATAAAGCTACTCTATTCATATAAGTACCATATTTTATGAATTTAAGCTATCATATAGCATGCATTGTTTATAGCAAACTAAGAACCCTTCCACTCACAGTATTGTTCAACTTTCATGCCAAAATAAAGTAACAAAGCTTTAAATTTTCTTCAATATCTCAAACAAGTGATCTAAAATAATAATACTTAGCATTTAGTTTATATAAAATAACTAGCTGTTCCCCGCGGTTTCGTTCGCGGGTTTATAAGTAGCTTATAACCTTCGGGGATAATGTAGCTTCCCATTAGTGAAACAATTTTTCGAATCGGACCAATAACTCCGGAGATTAGTGCGTTCAAACAAACTCTTCAGCTTTATTATTACTACCTATAGATAGATTAAGTTTTCACCCAAGAAATAAAAAAAAACAAATTTAGTAAAAATAAAAACAAAACCAATTTTGAAATAATTAGGACCTTCTTAAGTAGTATTTGTTTCTATGAAATCCGTATATAATATCTACAACAATTCAACTTAAAATATTCAACGTTAAAGCAATTATCATCAAACAAATTACGTATAGGACTTCATGTCGGTGAAGTCGTGCATAGTTCGGTTCTTTTCGGTATTGCTCGGGTTACATCGGGCGCCGCCGTCGCATCGCCCGTGCTATACAAAAATAAATAAATATCCTGGGACATTCTTCACATATTTTTTTTCAAGTTTTCAATTGCAAAAAGATTTTTCCAAATCCGACTGGTAGATCCAGAGATTAGCGCGTTCATACAAACAACGAAAATTCAGTTTCATTATAGTTTAGATAGATAGATTTATAGATTATTATTAGTATAGATAAATCATAGATAGGTTTATATTGGCAGTTCTTGACAATTTTGCATCAATCTAGCTGTCCTTAGTTTCTCACAAGTTCTGGGATAAAAATACCTACCTTCTTATCTCACGGGTCTACCTCTCTGCCAATTTTCATTACACACTGTTTGAACGTTTAGAAAGAAAGAAGAAAGAAAAACTTTTATCTCCTGCATTGCATGCCATTCGAAACTTAAAATAAAAAATAATAAGAAGGCTGTATGGCTCTGAACCTTTGACTGCTTTTTTTTAACGTAACAAAAACTTATGTATGACTAATAATGGATTATAATTTTTGGCAAGTATTTAGACGTGAAAACTGAACTCCACATGCATAATATATTTATGTAGCATTAAATCGTCACAGAACTATACCTGTCCCTGGATATTAAATAGCCTAAAACCTTCATAATCTGTACTGTGGTTCTCAAGGTATGAGAATACTAACGGACAAATTGACCTACATATTATTTGGTTAGTTAAATTGAGTACGGGGTGTTCATGAACTCTAATGCGGGTGAAACCGCTGGGCGAAAGCTAGTAATCATATATTTACATTAATATACTTTACATTAATATTTGCATCTAAAGGGAGGTACGAAATAGTTTTTTAACTTTTCATTAAGTTAAATGTCAAGATTCTCAGTAGTAAACAGCACACTTGGATACCGGCTGCTCTAGATAATGCTAGATATTTTTTGAGCCACGAAATAATCAACTAAATAGCTGTGACGTAAATCTAAGTAGGTACATCACACATTTGCCCCTCTCATCCGACAAAATAGCGGCACAAGCCGCTCGTATTATCACATAACGTTAATCACACGTCGTATTACAGCGTGCGCTATTATTTTCAATTACACTCCGGTCTCAGTCGAAAGGGTTGTTAATAATCATTTGCGCGACACCCCGGTATCGAGCACCTGTTACCCTATTCACCATGATTCGCGGATTGTCTCGCTCTTTTGTGCGTTCTCTCTCTCGCACTCGATTTTTTAACTTATTAGATAAATCGCTAATGGCCCCGATTGTGTTGTTTAGTTACTAGAGTATTTAATCTCACTATATATCTTTGTAACAAAAAACAAAAGAAAGGGATAAATGATTCTTATCAACAACATTGGTCACGACTATTTAACTGTAAATGAGGATATGGACTAATTTGACAGCATTCAAAATGCTCTATCTTATTTCAGTAATGATTGCGAGAAAGAGAGGTGACGTGAATAATATTAGTTAAGATTGTAAACATCAAAATCTGCACCAATGTAGATCTATACTAATACTAAATCTAAAGAGTTTGTTTGTTTGTTTTAACGCCCTCTGGATCTACTAGTCGGATTCGAAAAACATTATCCCCAAAGGTTATAGGCTTTTTATCCCGGGAACGTGGGTGAATCCGCGGGGGACAGGTAGTTTAAAAACATAATCCATTTTGAATTTATGTAGAGAACGATCAAGAAAAAAGCTTTCAAAACTCTTAGTTAAAATAATATTATTAAGACTAAAAAATAATATCTCATTTTTTAATAGGTTCTGATCCTTGGTTATAGAACAAGCCAGTAGGTATCGGACACTTATTTGTGTTATTATTATTTGGTTCCGTACCTATAATAAAATATTAAGAAAAAAAAATGTTAACTGCAATATAGTAATCTTTGAAAAAGTCTTGTAGAAAATGATCTACAGTTGTTGGTCTGTTTTTAGTTACTTAAACAACTTCTCCGATGCTGATATTTTAAATCATCTTTTCGATCAAGTATAAGGTCCCATACCTAGGGAACCCTAAAGCCAGCCACCTGATCTCATCCCCGCGGCGTGGGGGGCGCCACCCCCTCGAGAATGTAATACCCGACCGATTGTCTACCATTTTGATATTAATCGTGTATAATTTCGTCGCGGATGAGGAAATTTTAATAGACTACTACGGAATTATATTTTGAATTTACGATACGGTTAGGGTTCGGTTACATTAGTGAATATATTGTTTTAATAAGCCAAGCTGCTATTTGTAACTGTAGATGGGAAGAGTGTGAAAATGATATTAAGAGAGGATGACCATAGCCTTATTTGCATTGTTTACCGACTTTGTTGTATAGATAAAAAATAAATAAAGAAAGAAAGAAGAAGAAAGGAAACCGAGGTAGATTTAGTCCGAGTAAGGGTGTAATGGCCACTTCTGGCCTAAAACTTCATGTCATTAAAAAAAAACAACTGAATTAGATATGAATCGGGTATAAAACGATAAATGGCCAAATTATAGCTTAGCTTATTATTAGCACCAGAGATAATAACCTAGCTACTCTCTCTCATAGCTTTCAACGGTCGTTTCTGGCCCTGAGAAATTAGCTTGCGCTTAATTTTTTTAATGAAACACATACATAAATGATACCCTGGAATAACATATAGCTACATTTTATCCGCGATAGACGGCTAGTTTAACATAAAATCAAATTATAACCGAACTCCATTATAAACTCGCCTTAAAGATATTTCAGTCGAAACTGGAGACCCCCTCCCCTTCTTCCCCACCCCCCACGTCACAATCCTCGTTAAGGTGACTGTTTAATAATCTCAACGCGATTTGTAATGGGATTGAGTGGAAATTCGCCGGAGTCGAGACGTCTCTACGGGTACATTATTGTTTCTACAACTAAGTACCGTCGGAATATTTGATTTCACGTTTTGAGTTAATGAGTAAAATGTATTTGTAAGTTTGTGTCTAGTGAAGTACTGTCGTGATATAACTTTACATGCAAAACTATGAAATTAATTATCTATACTAATAATAAAGCTGAAGAGTTTGTTTGAACGCGCTAATCTTCGGAGTTACTGGTCCGATTCGAAAAATTCTTTTACTTTTTAAAAGCTACATTATTCCCAAAGGTTATAGGTTACTTTTATCTCGGGAACGCAAGTGAAGCCGCGGGGAGCTAGTAAGTAATAAAGCCTATCAACAAAGTACAATACCTAACTACACAATCAATTTTAATGATGGGCTAAATGTGTTACTAAGGAGATGTCCGAAGAAGGTTTTCGTATGAGGAGAAAAATAGGAAAAGTTGCCCGAAAAGTTAGGAAAAATGGTTTTTTTTATGGGGTGTATCAATTCGATCTTCGAATCTTGACAGACTACGTCAGTCGAGTCAACTAGTAATAAATACAATTTTTACATAATGACTGTCGAAGGTAATTATTAAATTAAAATTTACAAGCACTTTGCATTCTAAACTATTCTACCTACCTTAAATCATTATGAAGTCAATCGGGGACGTGAAGGCATTGATTGTAATGGTTGGAGAGCGCACTGTAGTAAACCCTACCTCATAAGGTAACAACATGAGACTAGTTTCTGGAGGTGTATAGTAAAAAAATACTCTTAAAAAAACAGGGTTGCGTGGGCGCAACCTGGAGGGTTTTGAGGAATGGGCAGTTAAGAGGTCCCTTTTTTTGGTGCATCTTACCTCATCGAGTAACAACTTGAGACCTAGCCCATACGATAGAAGTCATCGAAAAACGTATAAAAAAGTTGGTTGCCTCATCCTATCCTGGCACTTTCTGAAATCGGCCAGATTTTAGGGTGCTGAAAAATGACCGATTTAACCTCATCGAGTAACAAGATGTCACTAATGCCATTCGATAGCTTAGATAAGCCCGATGATAAAAATATAAGGTTGCGTGACCTCAGCCTGGAGGATTTCCTAGTCGGCCAGGTTTTATGTCGGATTTACGAAGGCAACATTTCAGGAAATCGTCTATAAAACAATGAATTTGACATAATTTCAATGGTTTAACTGTATGAGATGGCTATGATACATATTTGAGTTCATACAAAATCGGCCAAGTGTGTGTTGGACCACGCATCCCGTAAAATTTCATATTTTACAGATTTTTTAATGCTTTAAAATGAGCGACCCTACCTCTTCGAGTTACAAGATGTCTATAATGCCATCCGATAGCTTAGATAACCCCGATTATAAAAATATAACGTTGTCTGCCCTCACCCTGAAGGATTTCCTAGTCGGCCAGGTTTTATGTCGGATTTACTAAGGCAAAATATATGGAAGAAATGAAATTAATTTCACATTATTTCAATGGTTTAACTTAATGATGAATGTTTTGATACTTATTTGAGTTTATAAAAATGCTGTCAAGTGTGTGTGGGACCACGCATCCCATAAAATTTCATATTTTACAGATTTTTTAATGCTTTAAAATGAGCGACTCTACCTCTTCGAGTTACAAGATGTCTATAATGTTTCAAAATATGCGGCTTAAATTGCTGTTTCTTTTGATTACGTTGACATAGAAGTTTTATTTTATTACAGCTTAAAGGTATAATAGACCTGAGTATTTGATATGAATTTAAAATGAATACCTCTACATGAGGAAAGGGGTAGTAAGTTTAATATTATTAAAAATATTTTTAATATATGATGTCACAAAAAAATTATGCTTTTCGCAATTTTTCCTTTTTCTGTGCTATAAGACGTTGCTTTGTACCAAACTTCATGATTCTGAGTTCACGGGAAGTACCCTGTAAGTTTTGATTCCCTTGCGAGTGTCGAAAATTTGCAACACTATATTGAATAACGTGTGTCTACTAGTTTTATGCAAGCTGTTTATTAGTACATAATATACTGGATGAGAAACGTTAATATACATGCATGCTGCATTTTACATATGATTTAGCTCAACTATATAAGGAAGAAATAATTTTATATAATACTACTGTTCTCCGTGGCTTCACTCGCGTTCCCGGAAAATAGCCTATAATCTTCGTAGATAATGTCGCTGCCTATTAGTGAAATAAATTTTCTAAACATTTACTGTTTAAAAAAGTAAGTTTAATCATATGAAATGAATGAAATGAAATATTATTTATTCAAATAGACCTTCACAGGCGCTTATGAATTGTCAGACTCTAATGCACGGTTCGGAAGGTAGCTTTTGCTGAGAAGAGCCGGCAATATATATTTACGTTTTACATTTGTTTTAAATCATGTAGCGATCAATGCATAAATTAACCGTAAAATATGGCATAGCATTGACAAATGACGACTACAAACAGGTAAAGATTTATAATAATAATAAGGTTTGCATTAGACTTCTGAAACAAGTTCCCCTCTATGGAATTTTTGATTAAAACTATAATGTGTAAATTAGGTTTGGGTAAAAAATATTGATACATGATCATAAAGTTAAACCATTGAAATAATGTACATTTTGCCTTAGTAAAAACGAGTTCAAACCTGGCTGAATGGGAAATTCTCCAAGCTGAGGGTAGGCGACCTTATATTTTTATTATCGGAGTAATCTAATTAAACTATCGAATGTTATTATTGACATCTTGTTACTCGAAGCCAAACGCCAAAATAAGATAAATAAAATGCTTTAAAATAAGCATATTTTAACAGATTTTTTAACCTAGGTACCCTACCTGGGTTAAAAAATCTGTAAAATATGAATTTCTATGGCATACGTGGTCCGACACACACTTGACAGCATTTTTATAAACTCAAATAAGTATCAAAACAATCGTCATTAAGTTAAACCATTGAAATAATGTGAAATTAATTTCATTTCTTCCATATATTTTGCCTTAGTAAATCCGACATAAAACCTGGCCGACTAGGAAATCCTTCAGGGTGAGGGCAGACAACGTTATATTTTTATAATCGGGGTTATCTAAGCTATCGGATGGCATTATAGACATCTTGTAACTCGAAGAGGTAGGGTCGCTCATTTTAAAGCATTAAAAAATCTGTAAAATATGAAATTTTACGGGATGCGTGGTCCGACACACACTTGACCGATTTTGTATGAACTCAAATATGTATCATAGCCATCTCATACAGTTAAACCATTGAAATTATGTCAAATTCATTGTTTTATAGACGATTTCCTGAAATGTTGCCTTCGTAAATCCGACATAAAACCTGGCCGACTAGGAAATCCTCCAGGCTGAGGTCACGCAACCTTATATTTTTATCATCGGGCTTATGTGAGCTATCGAATGGCATTAGTGGCATCTTGTTACTCGATGAGGTTAAATCGGTCATTTTTCAGCACCCTAAAATCTGGCCGATTTCAGAAAGTGCCAGGATAGGATGAGGCAACCAACTTTTTTTATACGTTTTTCGATGACTTCTATCGAATGGGCTAGGTCTCAAGTTGTTACTCGATGAGGTAGGGTTTACTACAGTGCGCTCTCCAACCATAAGCATAGCGTTGTAACGATTGCTACGAATCTTCGTAGACACTCTACGAACCTTTGCTTTTTTATTTCCAATATTAATTTAATCTACAGATTTTAATATGATTAGAATTTCTCTTAATTTTCTTTAATCATAACATAAATGTATTTATATGAATGGGTTTGTTTTTTTTAATATGGTGTGGCAGAAAGTGGTAACCACAAAGTTTAAGATTTAGCTTCTCAATATTTACATTAGGTACAGATTTTTAATAATAATTAACATATAAATTAAATGTCTAATTCAAATTAAATCTGATTTTACAACTGGCTTAAGATTCAGACTGTACAGAACAATAGCTAGTCTTAGTTATAATGAATACTCGCTATATAAATTAATTGTTCCTCGCTATGTACGCCCCTCAGCGCCCCCGCGTCCGCTCAAATCGACTTTACTGTTTGATTTAACTGCTACTCGTAACTCGGCATGATTCCATCGTACAGTTGGCAACGAAGAACGTTACAATAGATTAAATTTTATAGTATCTATAGGATTAGCTGTGCTGAAGACTGTACAGTACAATCTTTGATTATTATTTGAGTTTAGATACAATATCATTATCTCGATTGTTTAGTTAATTAGTATGTGATTGATTTTGGATTGTTGATTTAAAATTGATAGCTATCTACGAATAAATAAGGTAGCTATTAAATAACATTTGTTTAATTAACATTTGTTTAAAATGATTCAGTATATTTACTGTTAATAATTAATATATTTTTAGATAATGTAAGTTATGAGTGCAGTAATTATTTCTTGATGAAACCAAGAACCAAACAATAAAAAAAAAGAAAATTGAACAATCTGCTTTTCTTTTTCAATATTTTTTTTACTGTTTTGTCAATATCCTAAAGCATACTATATAAAATATTTTCTTTGTAATGTAAACTAATGTAAAACTTTATTTTAGAAAAATATATGAGATACATCTTAGAGAAATATATTTTTTCTAAAATTATATTGAGTAATTGCTGGCCGTCAATTTTAAAAAAATCATTTTGACTATATACGATTTTAACATATTCACGTTTCATGAGGAAACCATAGCTCGGCGGTAGGTACCTAAGTGTTCCGACATCTGCATATGAGTGCCAGTTCCCTTCTAGGATTTGCGTGCTTATCATCATCGACCACATCATCACTGACCACGGTGAGAACTAAAAACAAAACTATAACAAAACATAAGTAGATTCTACTAATACTGAAAATTAAAATAACATAGACAATCACCTAAAGACATAGTTAGCTGAATATAGCATTTCATACAATGTACTTTAAGTAGGTACGTACGTACTATATAACAGTGGCACCCAGTGGGTAGTAGCATAGAGTAGGTAGTGGGTAGGTAGGCGGCACAATGTACAGTAATTAACTCTAGCAAACATTTCGCTCCATTCTATTCGCAGACGATCCCGTCTACATTATGTTTGCAATTGTACCTATTTGTATAACGACTTATTATGTTTCACTGTTTCTTACTAAGTATTCGACCTATTTCATATTTTGTTATGATTTTTATATCATACGCGAGTCATTAGATGTGGCCGATGTGGGGCATAATGACTAAAGCCCCACGCCTAGTTTGAAAATGTTAATCTTGGTTATGTTTATAGTTATTCGAAAAATATTTTTTTTCTTCTGTTTCTTATATGAATGAGGTTTTATTAAACAAAAAAATTAAGCATATTACCTGTTATAATGTTCTGCTCAGTATTTTACCTTACCCAACTAAGTAGGTATCTCAAAAGGAAGAATATTTTTTTTAATGTACTTATTGACGACGATAATGAATGATCACCGTGATTTATAGAGATTTTTTTTCCTTCAATTACTTTATTTACATTTTTGTCTATGGTTCTTTCGCGTGTCCAAAAATTAATTTAATATTAAAATCCATCCACCGTGCGTTCCTGGAATTAAAAGTAGCTTATAATCTGTCTGTTACTGCGTCCTTGAAAGAAAGGGAAACCAATAAACACACTACGAATGTCCGGTGTTATTGCATAAATCTGTGCCCGCCAGCAGTAAAATGTGCAAATTGTTCAAGATTGTTTATTTCTGCGCAGACGCATCATCAGACGTCATATCATCGAGCAGCGTGTTCTACCAATACAGGGAGGGATTCAATAATGCCGTCAGAAGAAATATCCGCACCAAGGATTTGTTATAGTATGTAGTAGCACCTTAAACTATTATTTGTAGGTATCGGAAATGTTAAAATAAGTGATCAATTAATAAAGTGCCTTAATACGGATTTGATGTTGAATTTTTTTTTACCTATGGGCGTTATTCAATCAAGTTATGAAGACATCCAAAATAAAAAACAAGATTTATTTTGAAGAAAGTTTGTAACTCAATGGTAGGTAAGAATTTGTAATGAATCCTGTGATAATGTTATTTTTCTTTGTCCATCTTAATTAAAGAAGAGAATCGCGTATCACCTATAACAAAATATCGTTGTCATTAGGGGGAAATAGTCGTGATCAAATAAAATGGCGCTTAAAATCACATTGAAACAAGTAACTATTTTTCACAGGATTAAATTTCTTTTATCTCTTTCATACTTTATGATCTTTAGAAAGAATTAAATTAGCTTGTAAACAACAGAATCGGGGCTAGTGTATATGTTAACGGAAAAGTATCTAATCCGTCATTGTATACATTTCGTAGGAAATCCATACATTTCCTAAATATCTATCGGAGTACTACATTCAGTATATTTGTAAGGATAGCGGTATTTGGGGGGTTGTAAGTGAAAGGTACTGTTGTGCGAATACTTGCTATTCTATGCAAAATAAAAAAAATAACCCCAACCTATTTTTTTCAATAGTTTCTATATATTTCCAAGTATCATTATTGTTATAATTTCCTAGGGGAAATACACAGGAATTGTATACAATTCCTATATTTCATACATTTCCGGTAACATATATATATACTTAAAACTAAGTCAATTATATTAAAAATAAAACGTATATAAAGGACAATACCCGAACGGCTTAGATATATAACGCAGTAAATTGTAAAGTTGTATAACAACGGTTTGTGTGCTCGACACCTGTGCGCGCAACTTTGTACATAAATCGCAACCTGTAATATGCTAATAGAAGTTTGCGTATTCGCTTACATTGTCCTTAAATACAAGCATGTTTATTTGTATTTCCACTAGCGACCCACCCCGGTTTCTCACAGGTGCAATTTAGATTTATGAAAAAAAAAATTGGTAACTGGGTTCCCAAATATATGTAACGAAAATTAGATTAGAATGTACTATAAATGTAAATCTTCCAGAATAAAATATCTACGTGATAGTGAACACCGTTTCAAAATCCGTTACATGGTTTAGAAGGAGTTAGTGGATAAACAGACGGACAGAAGTGACTTCCTTTTATGCTATGTGAGTGATTAATTTATCGACTCCCGTTTCACTCGCGTTATACATGTTTTTTTTTTTCCTGCCGTGCTAAAATAGTGATAATAGCTTAGTGGTAGAGATGTCGAAGCTTGTCGTTTCGAATTCTACAATGAGTCCATAGGAAAGGGGTAGGCAGCCCACCCTTTAAACACATTTTTTAATTTAATATGTATTACTTTTAAACTATACACAAAAAATATGATAAGCAAAAGAAATACGCAATTACAAGTAAATTACAGAGACACGCGTAACTCTAAAAATGTAGTAGACACATAATGATTGACAGACTGATTTAATGTTATAGATTTCTGTATGTAATTCAGCTTCTAAATTAATTTCTTATTTTTTTAATCTACTTTATGATATTGTAATTAAAATCTCACATAACAATGAATAACACTTTTCGTCGTGACTCAACACAAATCATTAAGCTCTTTCATTAATGGAAACGCAGTAACAGTTTGGAGGAGACAGTTTGTTACAAACTTAGTGCATAAATACATCGCAGATGATATTTACGAGCGTTCTTCACCGTTGTTTTGTCGTCAAATTCTATGATTAACTGTTGAAGTTGTAAAATATTGTTTTACAAGTATTTAAGTATGTACTTGTTGTTAATTCGTTGAGAAATGATGCTATGTTCAATTACTTCAAGTACTTTGGTGTTAGGTTGTAAAATATAGCTGTAAGTTGAATCATTAGTGAAAAATAGCTTTGTCAGAAATGCTTTAAAATAACTCTTTATGTAAACAGTGTCTGTATTTTTGTTTAAAAAAGGTTGTTTCTATAGAAACAAATAAATTATTTATAAATAAATCAATAACGTTTTATTTCTATTAATTATTATCGATATTCAGTTCCCTTTTAGACTTTGTGAGCTTACCATATTCGGCTACATCATCTCAGAACACAGGCCTTGACATAGTAATCAAAATAATATATAATTACTAGCTGTTCCCCGCAGTTTCACTCGCGTTCCCGGGATAACATAGTTTACGACCTATTTTCAGACCTACAGAATATACACAAAAAAAAACATAAAAATCGGTCATGCCGTTTCGGAAGAGATTGGTGATAAACACAGTAACACGAGAATTTTATATATTAGATTTACCTAAAACATATTTTATCTCATTCAGCCGATACGATACGCTAAGCACTTACTGCTAAAGTTCTCTAGATCAGAAATGAGAAAAGTATACTTTTGTCTCGCTACGGTAAAGGCTGTCAAACAAATATAGTATTCGGATCTCTATTTGTCACGTGGCACTTACTGGCACCTAAAAACGGGGAGCTACAAGCTCTGATATTAGGTGACAAATTGACAAACCAGTGACAAAGTAGCGGACTCCAAATTCAAATCTGTGAAGATGGCTCTCATAGACCAGGCATATGGATAGTCAAATGGCCCCTGTAGTTTATCGACACAAAGAAAGTCACCTGTATAATATATTTGTTTTTAATTTATAGTCCGATAAATAATTAGGATTATTGTTGTTTTATATTGCGTAAATAATGGGCTCAATATTATAGTTTACTCCAAATGCTCTTCGTATCTGTCGCAATGGAATAGAAATAGCCAGGTATAGTGATATATTGTAGATAGATCCTCTAATAGTTATTTTACTTGAGAGGATTATACAGGTTGATTGTAGGTACTACTAGGGAGGGTATATGCAGGTGATTTTGGTCGATGGAGCAGAAATACACTATAGCAAAATGACAATCCTATAACCCAATCTTTAGTAATTTTTAATCCTTTTCTTTTTATATTCGGTGTGGAAAGAACACCGCTAAATCAAAACGTCTTTAATCCTAATCATTATAAGCCTTAGAATATTGAGAGTAGGTACCTTGCTAGCAATATTTCTTTCGTTGATAGAAATCATTTTGTGATGCTTTGTTTTCCATTCTAGAATTTGTATTTTTTATGTCCTCTATAAGAGAATATCTACTAGTAATTATGAATGGGAAAGTTAACTGGTGAACCGATCACGATGAAATGTGGTACACAGGCAGCGTATGATATGGAGAAGGATATAGGATACTATTTATCACGTGACTAAATCTTCAAATTGGATGGACAAGCGAGGATGGACTTGAGCGATCTCCGTTCGGATTGTAATTAGTATGAAACTCCACACAACTCCGCTTTGGTGGCTTTAGCTGTTGTTTTCCAGGTATATCTGTCAACCTCAATACATGGTCTATCTAAACCATGTTTTGTTAATACTTACCGAAGTGTACAATCGATCCAAAGTAAGCAGGGAACAGCCAGGACCTAATAGAGTTTTACACTATTCACGTTGAGTAGGTGTGATCGATCAATCATTTGGAACACTAAATAAGTAGGTACCTACTCATTATGTTTTCTTAAGTAACGGCACGCTGTTGTGATGATAACCATTTTGACATGAGAGTGTCTCTCCTTGGGGTCTAAAACGGCAGCTCGAGCAAAATTACTACGTGCAATTCATTTCTCTATGCCAGCTGTATGCCTAATTAGCTTTAATATTTATGGTGAAAATGTAACTCATTTTTCTAATTAATTAATTACATTAGCATTGATGAATTTTATTTGAGAAATTGCATGTAATAGTGCTTTAAATTCGAGAAATGAATAATTGCATGTAGCAACATTGTTCGAGCTGTCTTGCTATTTTTTCGCGGGTTTCTGCAATATGGGCTGTACAAAATGACCATCATAGAGTACGCCTATTTAAATAAATGTGGAAGCTCAGGTTTAAAATAAAGGACCAATATATTTGTACGTAATGGTATATTTTTTAATATTTAAAACAACTAAGTAATCACGTGTAGGTATCTAAGGTACATTATGTTATAATATTTATAATTTATGTTACAATATTCCCGCGCCTACAATTCCACGTTTCGTGCATGGTGCAGTGGTTATATACCTCTCTCTGTCACTCGTATTTACAAACATGGCGCAGGGTATTTTAATTTACATTATTTGTGATGGCAACATAAAGATTCTGATATTTGAGAAGCAATGAGAGCAAAATTACATTATTACTTCAAATTATTGATTTACAAAATGTATGCATAAAAGCGAAGTAGGCAGTTGATCTTGATACTTTACCAATCATTGTAAAAATTAGTGACAATTAAAAAACATAGTTTTTTTTAATAGTAATGTTTACTACAGTACAGACAGTTTGTACAGACATTTTGGAAAATATAGTGAGTCATGGAAAAACAAAAAACTAAATATTTACATTAAACAAATACATAACTTATAATTTTATTGCAACTTATATCTAGTGCTAATTTAATATCTGTCTTTCTATCATTTCTATATACAATTCTTCAGACTACAGAAAAAATACGAACACCAATATCTATGAGTATTATTAATAATTATTATTATTTACAATCGCTTATTATTAATAATGATAAAGAAATATTCACAACAGATTTTTGGTCGAATACTGTGATGGTAATGTATTACTTAAATAATAAAATATTATCATTATTAATACTACCAGAGAGTTACTTAAATCTAGAATGTTTTACAAAAAATAATTACATGGCACATGTTTATGGCACATACAATTCACAAATTAAAAAATATGTAAATAATACTAAGTACCTTCTCGTAGGTACTATGATAAATATATTATTGTACATACGGCCACAGATCAAGCTACACATTTTTGTTGCAAAATATCGCCTATTACAACCGCATAAGGTGCGTAGCTTGATCTGTGGCCGTGTGTACAAATCTTAAAGTTTTATGTATGGAATGGGGCAAAACGAGGGGAAAATCAGTGGAATTAAATATTTGTATAACTTCCCTGGCTTATTTTTTATTCCAATAAAAATATTTCCTTGGTTATGAGATCTATTGAACAAAATTATGTGACAGAAGCTAACGATGAGCATGTAGGATACAACAAGAATTTTAGGGTACCTTGTGATGAATGCTGTGGTTAGAATTCTAAAATGTTCAAAGGAAATCATCGCAAAGTAACCTTAGCACGGTGATAGGGTATTTTAAAGTACCCGTCCAACTAAAAAGCTTACGCCGCGTGATCCAGCGGCTGCACAATGTGATTACCACTTTTGGCGACATCACCACTAACCATGATAACTTTTTGCTCAGGTAGGTAGAAAACAATATTCATAAAAAATCCTTCACAATTTAAGGAGCAGCTAAAATTTTAAACGATTTATTCAAGATGCTTAGGTGGGTCTGTTGCGGGCGCTGACGACGGCGCGTCATGCGGCAGTAGCGAGAGCGGCAGAGGCGGCAAGTGTAGCGGCAGCGGCAACAGCGCACGCGACTGGAAACTCGCTATCGAGTGCAACAGCGCTGCGGAGTGCTCGTGCGCTTTACGACGCAGTTCTGCGACGCTTGATGACCTAGCTTCTTCTTTTGGGCAGCAAGGGCACGGTGCGCCCCAACCTTTGGAGAACATTAGATTTAGAAATTGTAAAAGTGTGGTAGTATTTAAAAGAAGTGAGCAATTTCATTATCTGCTTAATTTAATTGTGAAATCTGTTTTTAGCAATAATTCAGATATTTACTTGAGATGAAAACATTTATTACTGCTTCTTGAGCCATTCTTTACTATTTCATCAATTATAACCAGGCAGGGGCCATATTTACAGCATCATATTATCTCGATTGAATCGTCATTTACAAACAAACGTCGAAAAGAAAAAAAAGAAGTTTACAAATCGACGCCTACCTACCTATTTAATTATTTTGCCTTGAATTGACTCACAAAATAAAAAAGTTTTGCTGAGTTTCTTGCTGGAGTCTGTATTACGTACCGGTGTAACCGGTGGTAGAGTCAGGGCTTAGCCAGATCTACTTATTTAGATACTCTAATGGTTAATACATACCTTTCAAAGGAAAGAACGGCTGTGACAAGTGGTTGAGATGCTGTGATAGGTGCGACAGGTGCGGGGGGAGGAAGAGAGGCGGCGGCGGCGCGGGGGGAGGGTCGCTCGCAGTGCCACCCGGCGACGAGCGGTACGCACTCGAACTGAAACAAGACGTCACATTATTATATGGACAATTCTTAGAAAATAAGTAAGGTTTGTTGATATGTAAACGTATGGTATACATTTCATAACAAAATTAATCGGCTTAGGCCACTGGTGAACCTTGCAAGCGACCGTTTCAGAATACGGTTTGAGTGCTTACCTACTACTACACATTTTTACATACCATGTTGAGATTGTGATCAAACAATCTGTCGGTTTGTTTATTTGTTACGTTTTTATGTGTAGGCTACCTAATCAGTTTTGATTTGAAAAGTAAAGCTTGGCGCACGGATGATAAAAATGGAATACGTACTTTCTGGAACGGGAGTAAACTTAGGGGTCTCGCGGCGCAAACTTTGTGATCTGACTCATTGAAATGGGCTACTCTAGTTTGAACAATTTTTATAGCTATTTTCGCAGTACACAGCAGTTATATAACGTTAGAAATGTTGCATTACATTGGTTGTCTGACATTTTTTATCAAATTGTAAGAAAAGTTATAAATTGTTAGTGATGTTTTACAACTTCATGTAACAAAATGTAACAATATATTCTGTTACACCGTACTGTTCTCTTAAACTGATGGTTACAGTATGTTGACAACGTTGTACAACGAGTTGAGAGCGATTATACTATATATATAATATTTTTATCATGTTGTAGCAAAATGTTACAAACTGTTATAAAATGTTATCATGCTACACAATGTTTTATAAAGTTATTTAACTTGTGGGGCGCATCTTATCAAATATATAGCGCCATACCTATAATTAAAATATACTAGTACATTTAACAAAATATAATTATTCTTATTTACAGCATTGGCTCGTCTCGTAAGATGTTTTATTTAAATGAGTTTTCGTCTAAAGTGGGTGCATATCGATATAGACACCGTCCCTTTGATCGTCCAAACGTCGTTTGTGACCAACCAACCGTTCCCGACGACTCCCGACGACTCCCGACGACTCCCGACACGCCTACACTGATTCTATTTGTTAAAGAGAAAAGTTACCCAGCTAATATCATCTTTGAATTAAACGAGTTTGGTTATGTCTTTTAATAAAGAGTTATGGATTATTGATCCTTTATCTATATAAATAAAAATTAAATGGTTAAAATTAATTCGCTGCACATCACTTGAGAATGTCTAGATCGATAAGGATATTTTTTACGTATACCTAAATGTAAAAATGTGTTTCATGGTTTGGATTTTTGTATGAACTTGAAATTTAGACAAGAAACTGTATGATCGTTAAATAAACGCACAGTTGAAACCGAAGGAATCTAGGAACTTGATACACATATTTCACGGTATCTAGTATTTATTATTGTTTTAAGCAGTTTTAAAAAACAATGGTACTGGTAAATATAAAAGTAGGTGACAAAAAGTAAATTAGTAAGCAAGTAGGTATTGGCCTTGTTTTCTCTCTTGTGTGTTTTTGTTAGGTATTTTAGTAAATTTAATAATAATATATCTTAATTAACCATATTTGTATGTTTGTACCAAAAATACAAATATTTTTTTTTATATTAGTAAATTAATTAGTTAAACTATCAAATAACTAATATCACTGGGTTTTCCCAGAGATTTCATTTAATAATCTTACGGTTTAACCCAGCTCGTGCTGCAGAAACCACAAATAATATGTTACTTATCAGGTAGGTATATAAACTGAGCTATGATTGGTCAAAAAACGCTATCAACGATAATATATGTTAACCAATAAGTATATTTTGTATGGCAGTAAAAATTGAACCACAATGGTAGAGGCAGTCCTTCCCCAAATGTTAAAGGAGGTTTGAGCCCCAGCAATATGTAGGTACGTATTTAATTAGGTATAAGATATTATTATATTACAACCTTTTATATAACTTCACGTTTTAGTATGTTTATTTAGGTCGAAACTGGCAAGTCAATTTTAACCCATTTCCTGATGTTCAATTGATCTGAAATTTGGTATTGATACATTAATATGGTATCTGAAAAAAGCTTGAGTTTAAAAAAAATAGTTTTAACTTATTTACGTTGTAGCTTAATGCTCACACTGTAGGTGACAATAGCCAGAGGGATATGAAAATGATTCAGTATATTTTGATTCAGATGAACCTTATTGCAATGTCATATGGTTCATTTACATATCTCTCTGGCTACTATTATCCACGCCAAACCTTTACTCCCAAACTATAGGCTACGATTAACTTAGTAGTATAAAAAAAACCGGTGACATAGTAGGAACATATTCTCTACCAAAATAAATGAGGAATAATAAATGCACATTGAATTATTAAATCATACCAAAACAAGGAAAAAAATACAAAATATATTTTCCACAAATAAATTAATAATATAAATTCACTTCCGCGGGGCAGCGATTTGGCACAAATTTTCTATTTATAGTTAGGTAATTTTGTTTTTATTTTTAATTTTGTTAAATATAAAGCACCTAATAATTATAAGTTTTAAATAAACAATTCCACAATAATCTACCTAAATACATTTATTTCTCTTCATCCGTATGAAATAAAAGCCATAATAATAATTTTCTTTGCCACAATAATAATTGAATTCAAATCAGTTGAAATTCAATAAACATTACTTGATTGCGCGTATTATAATATAGCACCTGGATGACCGAGTTTTGCTCGTTTTTTTGTGGTAAATAGTGTTTTCTTAAAATGAAACCTAGCCAGATCGATTTATTGCCCCCGAAACCCCCTGCATACTAAATTTCATGAAAGTCGTTGTAGCCGTTTCCGAGATTCAGATTATATAATATATACGTATATACAAGAATTGCTCGTTTAAAGGTATTAGATTAGATATTAGTAGCAAATTAGTAGGACAAGTTACGATGAGCAGGTCCACCTCACTCCTACTCCTCCTACATACATAATGGCATTGCCGTCTAAAGTGGAACTGTTGTAAAATTCAGCAGGGCATATCGCATCACAGTTGTAACACTAGTGTTGGTGTATAAGAGATGGGAGACAATGAAATGAACGGCGCCGAGGTGTCGCGCTTCTCCCGCATTCTCTCAGTGCATACTTGATGTACCGCGACCGGGCGGTGCTGGGTATAGGAGGTAGCGGAAGCGGGAGCGAGGTTTGAAGCTTTAAAAACCATGGACCACTGTTCACTTGAAAGTATTCGATAGTAAAAATACCTATTAATTAAATGAACTATATATTGGCTTAGGTACTTGGAAAATAAAACCTTAACGAATGCATTCGCATTTTATATATAGATAAAATGGTTGTTTGTTGTCCTATGGTTAGTTCAAACATAAGATTTGGGGCAGTCATAAATACTAGTGACTTCCCCTATTATTATAACTATGAAAGCGTATTTTTTTATATTGTCCTTTCAATGGAGCAACGGATCGATTTTTGGTCGGTCAAATAATATGCTACTTTTAACCCGGGAACACGGGCAAAACCTAGTTTATAATAATCTATTCTATTAAATACCGAGTGTTAACATACCTACATCATTTTGAAAGAAATTTTACCAATTCCTGTACATCAAACAAAGCAGAGGCATACTAATTTCTAACAAAGAATTCACTTGATACGTTATCAACCTATCTCTACCGCTTATAACTTAAGAGTCGAAATTCCCGGCGGCACTCGTTCAATGGAATCAAAGGATTTGCGTTCATTACAAGCGGTAATAATTGATGGATGGGTGAGTGTCGCACTTCGGTCGCCGCTGCCCGCAGATGCTCTAGAAATGCTTTTACACATATTTTGTTTACCTATCGAATCGGTTTTCATGGATTTATTGGCGATCTATTTGTATTTCTGTTTGTTTTAAATATTTAAATTATTTTCTGATTTTATATATTCTGTTAAATGTATATATGTTCTTACATTATGCTTGGGTTTACCCGCGTTCAGAAGGAATCATAATTGTCTTCTATATGTTACTCTGGGTATAATCTACCTCGTGTCAAATTTCACTCAAATCCGTGCAGCCTCACTCACAAACTTTCGCATTTATAATATAAATAAAAAAATATTATCGAGCTACTTAATTTATTTTATTGTTAAACGCACACACACCTTTTCGCATTTAAAATAATATATTTTTTTTTTATTTTTAAATCATTCTGTAATTAATTTTGAAGAACTTAGCACAACCTTATTAAAATTTGTAGTGACATTATTTAATTTAAAAAGACATCAAAAATTCTCCTTGCAGCTCAAAATTCCATTAGCCACACAAGGGGTCAGACCACCAAGTTTGAGCACGTTTGGTCTAACCAACCGTGCCCCTATTAATTGATTTG
The DNA here is from genome assembly GCA_963555595.1 of Tethea ocularis. NCBI lineage: Eukaryota > Metazoa > Arthropoda > Insecta > Lepidoptera > Drepanidae > Tethea > Tethea ocularis. Next base: position 2,698,230 of record OY741970.1, on the reverse strand, counting down.
AAGGAAAGGAGGGAAGGGGGCATTCGGGGACATCTGGAAAACGTCCGCCTCGAGACACTTCGGCTAATATGAATATTCAACTAACAACACAAGATGAACAAACAGAATTGATATTAAATTTAACTGCGTTAATGTAGTGATTAAGACGTGCCTTCGCAAATTGAGTGGTATGTAATATTCATGAACGTTATTACGTATTCTAGTAATATTAGTTAGATTTATGCTGAACGTTACATCTAGGTTTATCTGGGAGTCAACATTTGAGACGGTTGTCTTTGAAACCTCAGGATTTCCTCGCGAAGTAACTTTTTTTATTAGGTTTGCAATATTTATTACTAGTTTCCGCCACGCGGTTTCACCCGCGTTCCTGGGGTATCTTATGTTTTCCCGGGATAAAATGTAGCCTGTATGTTATTCCAGGGTATGATCTATTTATGTGCCAAGTTTCATTCAAATCCTTTCAGTAGTTTTTACGTGAAAGAGTAACAAACATTAATCCATACATCCATACTCGTAAGTAGTAAGGTAAGTTTGCATGTAGCATGTAATCTCCGGACTTACTGATCCGATTCTAAAAATTCTTTCACGAATAGGAAGCTATATTATCTTCGAATAGTATAGGTTACTTTCTGTCCCATAAAACCAGGAAACAAATCTATTATTTTTTTTATATTAGAAAGATAACAAGTAGCTAATTGGAAATTCACAATCAATCAAAATACGACCAAACTAAACGTATAAGAGTACGTATTGATAAAGATATGTAGGTACACGTGTTGGTTAGGTATAGGCCTAATGATTGCGTTCAATTATGCATGCAATTAACTGATTATAGCGACAGTGGCGCCCATGTGGCACACCCGCGAACTACGCATGTAGGTAACATAACGCTACGTGCGTATGTGTCTAGGTAACATTTTGTTTAGCGTAAAATTTATTTCGTTTAGTTTCATTTAATTATTCCAAATTGTATACATACAAATAAATACAAACTTATTATTATGTGAGTATTACTTTTTGGAAAGTGATCGTTAGTTTACGACGTCTACAATAAAAATAAACATTTATAATAATAGGGTAGTTGACACTGTCAAAAATAAATGACCAAAAACTGACCAATGCATAAAACATCTAAAAATACGTGGAAACAACAAATATGTTGTACATATAATGCTTTTTATGATTTTTAATTACCAGTGGAACCACTAAGAGTAGATGATTTGATCAAAATTATATTTATTTAAACTATCGTTTTGACATTTATTAAAAAGTAGCTTATTTGATAAGTCAGTCAACTACCCTATTAAAGTATCAGGAGCAAAAGGTATCATAAATAAAATAAAAAACAAAATAACAAATACACAAAATTAATTATTAACTAATAAATAACTAAGTACAAATTAATTTGAAGTTCATGTAAGGGGGCAAGACTACGAAAACTCGTAGATGTGCTACGATACTCGTAGCATACGAAAACTAATCTTACTATTCCTTCAGACTTATTATACGAGTATATAGTAGGTATATGGATCGTAATGAAATGTAATAAAGATTCTATATAATGAATTCATTATCAAATCAAATATTACAGATTATCCCAAACATTGCTCTACTCTCAATGTAATGGACAACGAATCATCTTCACCTATCCTTTAATAATTCCTTATAGCAACACTTCAGGGTAACAATATTAAGGTACCTACTCTATATACAGCGGTAAACGTCGGCGCCCCTGTATCATGTAATTAGTGTCAATTTATCATGATGCATAATTAATTTTCATTTGTGAGGAGAGAGCGGTACGCGGCGGCGGCGGCGGCGGCGCAAGTGTGTATTCAGTTACGTACGAACTATATTTTGATCATTTATTCATGTGTGCGCGTCAGGCATTTCATGATACTGAATGTCAAAGGATGGAGACAATCGAATAATGTTTGATACGAGGTGCCTCTGCTTTTGTATTGCCCGATTTTTGTTTGTCGAATAACAATCAGTGTTATTTGTTTAAGGCGACGATATCCGAGAAATGATGTGTAAGAGATTTGAAAAAAATATATGTTATTTGGTCTATCCAAATAACGTGAAAATATTAACATACATTCTGAAATCCATAAGAAAGGGGATACTTAGATTTCTCTCTTTTTTTAAAAAGGCTTAGTTTATTTTAAATAACATAAAACCGTATTTTTACTAAAATTGCGCCTCACCTGTCTCGCTTGTATCCGTCAGTTTAGTAAAGGACGGTCATTGTTTGATATGTCATCTATACTAATAATAAAGTTGAACAGTTTGTTTCTTTGAACGCACTAATCTCCGGAGTTACTGGTCCGATTTGAAAAAATATTTCACTAATAGGAAGCTACATTATCCTTGAAGGTTATACGTTACTTTTTATCCTGGGAATGCGAGTGAAGCCGCTGGGAACAGCTAGTCTATACAAATCTATACTAATAATATTATAAAGAGGAAAGATTTGATTGTTTGTTTGTTTATTTGCATTGCATTGGCTCCGAAACTACTGAACCAATTTGAAAAATTCTTTCACTAATAGGAAGCTACATTATTCCCGAAGGTTATAGGCTACTTTTTATCCCGGTAACGCGAGTGAAACCGCGGGGAACAGCTAGTATTCTATAAACTCAAACATTGTATTATACATCCACTAAACATTTATATACAAAATTCAACAACCACATAAACCCGTATACATTTAAATTAGTTATTACACAGGGATCTTCAAAAGGAAAATATTAAAACATTCCCAACACTCAATTTGTACGTATTTTTAAGGAGCTAAATTCAATTTCACCCGAGAGCTAGGTAGCTACAGAAGGCGGGGTACACCTAATTGGCAATTTTCTCTTTACGCCAGTTTTTTTCTCAGTTTTTAAGAAGAAAAATTCGTTAATGCATATTTAATAGCCGTAATCGTCTCTCCCTCTCGCAGAGTAACCACCACTCCCCCTCAGCTGGTTTTAAATTAAAATATGTACCTACATATTTAATAAATAGGTGCCTCATTCGAAATTTTGAAGATGCTGAGGCAATTAAAAAAGTTATATTTACCTATTCTAGAATGTTTCTTTTTTATTCAGGATTGTTCATCATCAGCCCCGGATCTGCGACTTTTTAGAACCGGGGCAGAAACTTATAAACAAAAGATATATATTTTATATTTATGTCTGTTTGCCATATACGTTTAATGATTATGTTTTAATTTATTTTAATTCAATTATGAGTCACATGAAATAAATATTTTTTTTATTGACAAAGATTTTTCATAACATACATCAAAGTTTTAATATGTTAGAGATCTTTAACATTATCAACTGTCTATAAAATAATTAGTGACTAATCTAAATAAAATATTGATTTTTTGAAATGAAATTGTATCAATATCTCACATGACCTTTTCCGCGTCAAAAATGTCGCGGGTAAAAACTATATACTACATAGTACAGTAAATAATTTAGCGCGGATACGATTTGCAGTTAGACTATGGCACGAAACTTGTTAAAAAGTCATACGAAATGCAAAATGCAGTCAACTTATACATAGCAATTCTTGTGTCATATAAACCTTATCAGCGATGCAAGACATGATTTTGCTTATTTACAGTGTCATGTCGCAAACGCATTACGTGATTAGGTACAGTCGGCACCACTGGATATTTTATCTGGCCCCATCCGTGGGTAATCCCACAAATGGGTGTAACTCGAGAAGCGGCGCGCGGCCTCAAAATTGAAATTTATATGCGAGCATAATACATGAGGTGGGATTATCGTGGTCTCAAAGAAAATGATCGCGGACCCGACTCCGTACCCGGGAGACTGGATAGTCCAGTTTGTGAAGGTGATATTTTATTTGGAACTTTATCTCTATTATAATTAAATAGTTAAAATATTAAAAGTTAAGTTATTATACAGTTTTCAGATTACTGCCTAGGGAGGTACTAACTAGTTTCTGCCCACTGGTTTCAACCGTTTTCTCGAAGGAGCTTAAGTTTCCCGGGACAAACTGTGTGTTGTTTAGGTTACGATTCTATATATGGCCTAAGACTTATCTAAATCCGTTCAGCCGTGCAAGAATAACCTAACATTCACATTTATAATATTAGTGACTATAAAAAATTCAAGTAAAGTATACGGTAAAGTTTTAAATTTTTACGAAAAAAAATATAATTGAAGCATCACCTCCTTTTAGACAACCGCAGGTGCGTAAACAGAGTCTCAAAAAATAATTATAATAACGTTAGTTGTAAACAACAATCAACCCTAAAATATTGAAAGCCGCACTAAAAGTCTATAAGACAAGCGTAATGCGAGGGTTAAAAATAGAATGTATCGTGGTTTTACGATACCATCGGTGCTGTCAGCTGCAAAATTTATAACAATGTAATTTGTACATTTTTAATGTTATAATTTTTAGCACACATTATTATTTCCGATAGTTTTAATTTAAATTGAAGCATTTTTTCTACTTTATAGAAGAATAGAAGCTTGTGTTGAATTCAATTTATGCCATCTGTAGTAAATTATATTTAGCATAATGGGCCTAAATTAAGACATAACATTGGTTTAGATTTCCAAATGTCTATCAAACATGGAAAGAATAATAATAATTTCTTAAATATAACTAACACTTACTCGTAAAGAATTACTCGTTATTATTATAGTTTATTTTGCAAGTAAAATCATATTAAAATTAATATAAATAAAATTTCAAGGCACAAATATGGCAACACCGAGTGTCAGACAGTCGTCAATGTTCAGTAATCCCAGGGAAGGAAATAATAACATTTGCGCAAATCCCGCGGTCGCTAATGTACCCGCGTTTCCCGGAGTCCCGGCGGACTTTAAACTGCTTACAGTGGGTTAAAAATACCGGCTATAGCTTCGTTTATAAGCCGACCGATAAGAGGTTTGTACGGAACACAATAAGGCGACTTTAAAGCGGAGACTTAAAACATATATCAGGGATATAAGATACTTATATTATAGCAGGTCTTGAAAAATAGTAATGTCGGTTTGCTTTTATCTTTTTTTTATATTCTTTATATCAATAGCCAGCTTATACATACGTTTCCATTGCAGAGGCTGCAGCTTCCTCTAACGACGAAGGAGATTAGGCTATAGTCAGCTACTCGGGTCAAGACCATATTGGCAGCCTTCCCAAGCTTTGAATGTTACATTTCGCACATGTAGTTTTCCTAAAGTTTTCCATCACCGCGAAAATTTTTCAGCCACTATTGCCAGGATTTATTATGGGATGAGGCGTTTTTCTATATATCTATCTGTGGATCACGCATGTGTTTTGAATTAGTGAAAACTAGCAGCTATAACATAAAAACTTTAATATAATCTCTGACTTCCCAAAAAATCTTCTACATGAGCTCTTAAACGAATGAAAAGTGAATAATTGAATCAAATAAGCGTTTAGATTCATATATCAAACTAAACCGTATCGTTCTCATAACAATAATCGAAACCCATTTGTTCGTATTACGCGTTTAAATTGAGACAATATCATATTCCGGTCGCGTCCAGACACGTCATAAATTTTAATAAAACACCGCGAGAGTTATCAAATTAGAAAAATTAAAAGTGATAAATAAAGTCCAATTAAGCGTTATTGCGTAAAAAAGGCATAAATTAATGCGTTGAAGAGACGGGATGGTGAAAAAAACACGCGACGAGCGAGCGCGGCAATTCGTGTAATTGTCAACTCTGTTGTGATAGGGGTGGGAAATGTCGACAATGTGGTCGCGTATGTCACATTAAATCATAAAACTTTTTTAAGTGAATCTTTTTGGGGCGCGTTTAAAATACGATTTAATGGTCGAATTTTTGTGCAAAATTTTATATGTACCTTTTCTGACGCATCAATTTTTGTTGTCCGCAAAGAAAAAAGCAAAATTTCTTCTTGTATCACGTTACTTACCAAGTTACATGCGCTCTTTTTCAAAGATCCTGAACTTTTATAATAGCATAAATTAATTTCAATATAGTAATTCTATTTGTATACCTAACTGCAGTAGCAGCATAGTGATAACAACATTAAATCATAGATATTTACGCACATAAAAATACCGATTCCCTTACATCACTAAAGGCTACGTCACACGTGTGTCCTCTAATTACGCGCTTAAATTGTATTAATTAGAGCGCGACGTGAAAGGGTTCCATCCAGAATTAAATGGCATTTTAGATGCCTACGTAACACAATCCGTCATTGTTCGCAGTTGCCAGTACTCGTATAGTACCATGTATGAGGGTAATTAACATTTTTATTGTGTTTGTTGATTAATAAATTAATTATGTCGAGTTTTTGTTAATTTAGGAACTGACTTCACAGTCCAGGCTATCATTTAATAATATTAATAAGTACGTATAATTTTATTTAATGACATAATTTTTTGATGTTTGCAATTTAAATATATTACCTATATTATTATTATCTATACATATTGTTACAATTATTACGTCATCCCGAGTGAAAGGAGTACTTAACATTTAATCATTTAAATAAAGATATTGTAAAATATGTCATATTGTCTTATTTTGTAATGACATACATTTTTTGGATAACTTTATAAAAGGCAGTTGAGTTTTTTAATTTAATTATTTATTTATTTGAAATCAATACTTGTAATAATAAAATCTATCTATACTAAAATTTTAAGAAAAACAAATTATATCTCAACAGAAATATTTACACGGGGTAAAGAAACTACGAGTAATATGAAATAAACTAAACTGCATAACATAAAAGGTGAATAACAACTCGGGTGGAAAGAATAGCTATACTCGTAAGTTACGTCAAAAAGGAGCCATTATGAAAAATCGTAACGCGTTTACTGGGCGGACTTTCCATTATTCATGAGTGAAATTGCTCCTCCGATCGCAGGTAACAGTTCCGCTACTTGTTATTTATACGCGTTTATAATAACAGTTATTGGGCGTGCTGGCCCCGCCCTTCTTGGCGTGCGAAAAAGTTAGGTATTTACGCCGCCGGGAAGATTTATAGTGCGATTTATTTATGTTACATGTTGAATTATATTTTCTTTTATTACTTAGATTTGATCTTAGAATGGTTGGGGTTAGCATACGAAAGGCCATATTACCAACTCAGCCTGCACTTTAGTGTAAAATAACGTCAGAATATCTGAAAAAAGTGTAATTTGATAGAAAAACAAATAATAGTAAACTTATCATATGAATCACAATGTACATTCTGTATGTATATAATTTATTTCATATCATGTCATATCCATCCTGTCAATAGTATCATGTTTTAAAAAAAAGGGTATCATAAAGAAGTCATATCTAAATTGTACAGATATTATGTAAATAAGTTAATGAATAGATATTTTTTTACTAAAGTGTATTTTAGGTTTTGATTAACTTTAGGATACAAAAAAGACATGAAACGGACTAAGTGGTTTGGAATGTTTATCAAATTCTTTAATAAGACAGTGTAAAATACACTTGTTAAAACTCATGAGACAAAAAATAACCACAGACTACAAAAAAAATATGTAAAAAAACAAAAGACATTCAGCAATGTAGCCCCGTCCTTACAAAGCGGGTGGAATAAGAAATCGAGTCACGGCGCGTCTCGACTGTCGCCATCCTAACGTCTTTACGACACAAATACTCGTGATTGCTAACGATGACGACACGGCGACGAGACGAGACGCCCAGCCGGGGTAGCGGGACGCTAGTGGCTCGGAAATTTGATTCTCGTTTTTCTATAAGGGTTGTTTGACTCTTTTCATCTATTTTCGTTGGCGAAACTGATAAATTTAATCGATCTCAATTTAAGTACTTCTATGTTTGTAGTCTTGATTCTATGATAGCTATTGATATAATATAACCAACCTACCTACCGTACCTAAAGGTTTTGTCATTATATTTTCTACCCAAATACCTATTATAAAAAGCTAGAGTTTGTAAGTAATTTTCAGAGCTAAGTACTGATCTGATTATGAAAATTCTTTCACTAATTAATAGGACATCACAGGAACGCGGTTGAAACAGCGGGAAACAGATAGTATAAAATAAATTGTTATTATTACCATAAGTAACTAATGTATTCAACAATCTACTAGAAATCAAACCACTATCTATATCATATCTTAAAGAGGGTGAAATACTTAAGCCACAGCCGCGCCGGTCTCAGTCAAAAATAACAAACTGAGCCCAGTCTCAGTTCGCCTCGCTCACCGTAAGCAAAAACTCAATTATCATATTTTATACCTCATAATGCTTACGAAAAAGATATTCAATTATGTAATTTTTCCTCTGAAAAGGGATTCCCTTTTCATTTCTCATTTGGATTTTTCTCTTAAGCAATTACCAGCCAGCCCGGGGGAACGCGAGATTGGATCCGCGAATACATTTCTACGTCCGAAGCGTACACTCTAATTTATCTTTTAACAAGAGCCGGAATGTTATGTTAACTTATGCGCGGACCGCGTTAGCTCTGTTTTCGTTTAATAAAAGTGTATTTCGCGGATGATTTTATGAGTTTCGGCGAGTTATGAATTCGTTTGCGCGCGGAATAGAAATGAGCTCATTTCACGCTCCCCGCCCGATGTGTTATGCGGATTAAGCTTTATTTACTTCTTATTTATATGCGAATAAGCTCTGCGTATAAAATTATAAAGTAAGTAATTACACAATTAATATTAGAGATGGAAAGTAATTTGCATGGCGAATCCCTTTGACAAACTCCATGGAGTTTAATTCTGTCGGCGACGCGATTATAATTCAAACAAATGAAGTTCTCGCTGTCGGCTCGGCCCGCTCAAGCGGTTCGGCGGAATTCGATTCTGGCAACCGGCGGATCGGATTCCGACGAAACTCGTGTAATCGCATCGCGCGGCCGGGAACACAAATTATTCGTGCGTCGAAACTCGGTAACTTCGTCAACCCTATAAAGGAGGTAAAGAACAAAGCGGAACCACAATTGGCCGTAGCCCGGACCGTGCCTTTACCTGAGTCGATGGAAGTTTTAAAAATGGCGGCTCTTTGAGAGCAAACTCGATAAGGACGCGCCCGCGGGACGCGTAAATACAATTTGCAAGGAATCGTTCGTGCCTTTGACGTTCTCGCAACTGAGCCGTTTGTAGATTTGCTTGTTTGCTTCAATGTACATACATACATACATACGTGGCATCTACATACATATGTATCTCAATATCACTTGGATTTTGTCCCTATATTTTATCAATTTAGTACCTCTTTCATTACTCCTCTGCTCAAGTCAGTCATACTAAATCAATGCTCCTATTTTTTGCCGACAGAATTCAATCTTAAAATAGTGTCAGATGAAGACTGATACAGTTATAAAAAAGACAAATATTTAGTAACTAGTTCCACTGAATCTCCTTCTCAATATAATCTATAAGATAGATTATATATCTATCTATACTAATAATAAAGCTGAAGAGTTTGTATGTTTGAACGCGCTAATCTCCGGAGTTACTGGTCCGATTTGAAAAAATATTTTACTAATAGCTGCATTTTCCCCGAAGGTTATATTCTACTTTCTATCCCGGGAACACGTGTGAAACCGCGGGGAATAGCTAGTATAATATAAGATGTATAATCTTGTAATAAATAGTTTTCCGCAAGGTCACACCTTCGACCGAAGTACCTAAGTTCTTATTAGCTATGACTTACAGTATTCCGTAATTGATTTCTATATTCCTAATTACCTTCATAAAACAGTTATTTTTATTATATCATTGAAAGCAAGAAATATTTGTCATGTACCTATAAGTTTTTTGGGATAAAATATTTTCGTCGAAATAAATAAAGAGTAAGTATATAAAAAGCGGGATAGCGATACAAATTAGGTGCGTCGAGGGAAATGATAAAAGTTGTAAATGGATCAGCATAATTTTTATTAGGTAAATCATTCCCGGCGAGCCGTGGTGGGGAAAGTGGGGTGTGGGGTGAGTTTCACCACGCCAAGTTTGGAAAAGTGGCTCGCTTGTTGGACACCCCGCCCAACAGTATTATGACTATGATTTGGTGTTACATATGGGATGTAATCCCGGTCATATTAGAATTTATTTTAAAATTAATAAATATATTTATTATTATTTTCAAGTTAAGGCTCGAACTGGGGTCAAATCGCAACAATACGATGGATTTAGATAGATTTTGCAAAAAAAAAACACATGTAATCAGGTAATTTTTGATGGCCACTAAATTCAGGTTGAAAACATCCAATTGGAATAATTTGATCAAACTACATCTTTAATATAATTTTCTTACATTTAAACAAAGAGAGAGATATAGTAGAAAATCTGTCCGCGATATTCCCAAAGAAATAGAATGTCTTAATTCGATGTTTAGGTATTGTAGAAACTCTTTCAAATTTCCCAATGTACAGGCACCCTACAAAAGCAACATTGCATTGCAAATTATAGGGAATGATAGAGCAACTCGGCGCACAAAATAACTTGGTGGAATTTTAATTTGTTATTTGGCACTGAAGCAATTAGCTTCACGTACCAAATTGCAAATTAAACACTTTGGACTGTAGTTTCTAGTATTACACTAGCGACCCGCCCCGGCTTCGCACGGCATTTCTGTACTTACAATATGCATGTTTTATACATAAAGCAACATATAAACCTTCCTCTTGAATCACTTTATCTATTGCTGAAAACTGCATTAAAATCCGTTTAGTATTTTAAAAGATCTAAGCGAACAGACAGCGGAAGCGACTTTATTTTATATGGTGTAAAGATTTTTTGTAAAGTAGCATTTGAGATTATAAAATTTAATTACCAGAGTACAGTATATAAATTAACTAACGTGTATTTTATAGATAAAAATGCTCAAATTGATAAAAACTGTTCTAAAGATTATATTGATGTTTGTATGTTTCTACATTCAATACCTAAATATTTATTCTTATTTATTTTACATATATTTTTTTAATATTAGGTTTTATATTTTTATTCGTAAATATATGTTTTTTTAAAAGAATCAAACACAACAATAGTAAAGTTTTAATCTTTTATGATCGGTCTAAGTCTACTTTGGTATACAATTTTAGGAACAGTACTGTTACTATGGAAACGATAGATACACATGTCCCGACAACCCTACCAATCACGAAAGTACCTACACTCTCTCAAAGCCACTTTCAACACAAATTGAATCTTAACTCCCCAAAATAAGATAGAAATTACGTCGATCGAAAAGTAAAAAGAGTTTTCGCACAACAAACGAACGCGTCGTAATATCGTTAGACTCGTTACGTACCCGTTACGGTACCGTTACGTTCCCCGTTAGTTTCGTTATATTAACGAGCTGGGGCACAATCGAATCAGCGGCTGTTAGTTTAGTTCGGGAGGTGTTAGCGTTTTGTTTATATTAGTTTAGTATTTTGTTAAAATTGTATGGTTTTTTAACAGAAAAAAATCATGTTATTTTTTTATGTAGGTATTGTTTTGTTCGATAAAAATTAACGTAGAAAGTTTAGTACCTGTAACTAAACAGTTAAGAAAATATCAGAATTGGCAATATTAGTGCAGGATCTATAAGTTATTTTTTACATAAAGCCTAGTTAGGACTGGCAGGTGCTTGTTGACACATTTATCAATAGAAAGTAATCAGCCAAACAGTGCGGACGAAGTACTCCACACTCTCACGATTATAAGCTAAATATGATACTGTTTTTTAAAAAAATAACAAAAAAGGGATTATAATTAACCCGTTCAATGGTATAATGTTTTGGTGACGCCCGCATGGGGTCAGCGAAGGGTTAAAATTACTAAAAAGGTCACGTCACCACTCAATCTTTACGCGTCGCCGACCAGTGCGTTCATTTGATTTATTTTTTATGACCACTTGAGTTTCTACTGTATGCAGGCGTAGCTAATGTTAGTAAAGGGGTAGGTTCAATCAAGACTCGTGTACGAATATTGTTACGGGCTAAGTGCTAAAAGGGGGTTTGTTTTTTAACAAACTACGACCTCTTACCTGTCTATTGAATGTTGATGAATATATTCATAAGCTGGATAAAATATTATGTTTTTATAGAATATTTATTGCATCAATGAAATTTACAAGGAATTTGGCGATAGCCCCAAACTAGGCAATGCCTGTATCTTGGCGTCCGGTGAGATATGATTAACTAGACGGCATTACATTGTGCAGTAGGAAATTATTTTAATTAAATTTGTAACTTACTATACCTACTTAAAAAATCGGAACACGTAAGTATAGTATTACTAATACCTATATATTTTTGATTACTTTCAAGATTAATTTTCCAATCAATCCTTTTCTACAAGATCGTTTTCTAAACCTAAACAAATATTTTGATGCAAATGTTTATTACACCGTAAAGATGAATGCACACAAATAGTCGGATTGCAGCGGCACGCGCGCGTCCCGTATTATCGCACAATATTGTCAAACGCCCGCGGCGACGCAGCGGGGTGTGCTCATTGTCATTACGGACGATTTGACCGTGGTTAGTGTAAAAAAATCCTAATGGACAATAAAATACCCTTATAAATATTTTTAACTAAAACACATTTTTTTTATTGTAGGGTCTTTTCGACACCTTATTGCGTGTTTCACATCAGTGCTTATCATCAAAATACGTGTCTATTAATATTGTCCTGTATTATGCGCTTATGTAAGTTTTATGTGTAAATTATAGGAAATATTTTAAGATATATTTTTTTTAACAATGCATACGCGCCATCATTGCACTGAGAAAAAGGAATCATATGAAATAATCAAGCACAATTTACTGCGAGCAACAAAATCAAGATCCAATTACGGTACATTTAGCACAAATGGTTCCACTTGAGCTCGCACGTGTCACTCGCTCGCGTTTTGTTTATCCACCAGATTCGACTCAATTTAGCGTTAAGTGATCGCCTATTGCGATTGCACTGCGATACACCCCTGCGGCCATAAATGACTGGCTTTCCGCTTTTTACAAAGGCGTCGTCGTGACGCGGCGGGTCGGCGCGATTTATGCCATGTGTATACGCGCCCTATTGTCCGAAAGATATTCGGTTGTTGATTGGCATCAGTTCCGCTATTAAAGTGTTGTTTGAGTGACTTTTATTATTGACTAACTGTTCCCCGCGGTTTGTCTCGAGTTCCCTACTTAACAAGTCCTTCCAATTAGTGAAATATTTTTTCGAATCGGACCAGTGACTTAGGAGATTAGCGCGTTCAAACAAACAAACAAACTCATCATTTGTTATGGAGTAGAGTTATGATGAGGATGAATTAATAAAGTAGTTTAATCGTAACTTCTTAATTACCTACAAAAGATTGATAGATGAAGTAATCAATGAAGTATATAATTCAGTTCTTCTACATTGATTTACCCTATAAAAGTAACTCTAATCTGACTGTCAAAACGACAGGTCAAAAGTCAGTAAATATTGATATAAATATATTTTGTATACATATATAGATAGAACAGGATTGTCCAGTTGTACAATTGGTATCAAAATAATTTGGTTAACGTTATGAGTCAAGCCATTAAATTATGCTTTCTGCTTATTTAGTAACTGAGTCATTAATAAACTTATAATTGAATAACGGGAACTCTAAAGCGTATGAAGCGAATTGCATTTTATAACCGTCTGGAAAAAAAATAAGTAGCTTGTTTTGAAGAATACTTATTTAGGAGCTGATATTGAAGAAGTGCATCTTGAGGAAACTATACTTTGGAATACTCGCCTGGCTGGTAAATTCTGTCGCCTAGCACTATTTCAGCACCTGCACCAGTTTTGTTGAGAGTCCGTTCACTTCTAGGCTTTACTTGTGGTCAAACAAGCCGGGTCATAGTGAAAAAAGTCAGTGACGATGTGGCCGAAGGTGGTAAGCACACAAAACCTAAAAAGGAACTGATAGTGGACCTATCAGAATACACTGGTAGGTGCTTGGCGATAGTTTTTAACGAGAGAGTAGTAGCCAACCAATACAATAAAAAATGTATTAGGGCCGGACCAGACGTGCGTCTCTTGCCGTACTACGGCAACGGGTAAAACTCCGTTGAGCGTCGGCGCATATTTTGCATCGCGCAAGCGCGCGTCGGCTGTGCCGACTGTTCCGACAAAAACTGTTATTGCTCCGTATTTAGTGTGTCGAGCGCTTTACAAGTAGTATTTCTGGAATCTACATAGTATGACCAATCCAAAAATATAAATTTCGTCCAAACCAGGCGAAAGAATTGAGCAAAATTTTTGGTTGAAAAAAAAATTTTTGTCAAATCATCGAGGTTTGAAAAAAAATTTAAAAAAAAAAAATTTTTTAGACTAAGGATGCGAAATTTGGTCATAAATAAGTTTACTAAATTGTCTATCGTAATAATAAAAAAAATATAGTGTTATCGATCAAAAAGTAGCCAAATCACATCGGTAAAGTTGCTTGATGCGTGGTTTCGACATAAAGTGACGTCATCCACGATTTTTTACTATAATGGCAATAAAACGTTATTTTTCTGTCATTTTATTATAAATCTATATTTATTTGAGCTCAGATTGCAATTTAAATGACAAAGATAGCTGTAATGGCAAATTTAAGAGAAAAAGTTGTTTTGGACGCTACCCCCGTTGCGTGTCGCTTGCCGTAGGACGGCAAGAAACGCGCAACGAAAATTCCTTAAATACCTATCGACGCGTGACCGGATTAGTCAAAGTTAACTTAACTATTACCATGCTTTGACTGTAGAGTCACTTTGACGATGACCGATCTCCCTCGGTCGATTATGGTTACGGTTAAAATTTTAGTTAAAGTGACACGCGCAACTCAGTTTGCTTTCTTTCGGCGGTTAATGTTAACTATAACCGTAACCTTACTATGACCGCGCTTTATGCAACCGACCCTTAGATTAATCGCGCAAAAATCTTAAACCATTTATCACAAAACAAAACGCAAAGATAATGTATTGAGTTGAGTCACCCAGAGAGCGCAGAACAATAGACCGGCTCGGCTCGGTGTTCATTAGTGGCATTAATTAATGCTTAATTGAGCCAAATAGAGTATCAATTTAGCGGATGGCAATTGGATCATGCATCCCGCCAGCGAGCAACTCTGCACGCAACTACAATTCGTATTACGCCGTTTACTTTTTTTTTGTATAATTTGTTGATGTTTTTATTGTTTTAATTACGTTGATAGACGTAATACGGTTGAAGGTGAAGACAATAAGCGTATTAATAAAGCTTTGATGAACTGCCTCATTGGTATATAATTTTAGTACCTATACTAATTATAAAGCTGAAGAGTTTGTTTATTTGAACGCTCTAATCTCCGGAGTTATAGATTCGATTTGAAAAAATCTTTCAATAATAGTTACATTATCCCCGAAGGTTTTATTACTTAAGGTATAGGCTACTTTTTATCCCAGTAATGCGAATGAAACCGCGGGAAAGAGCTAGTTCATTACAAATGTATATTAATTCCCGATTTAAGGCCGATATTTATTTTTGAAGTTACCGGACGGTGTATTTCGACAACTGCATTTAAGAACTATGATGTATTTAGGCTTTCTATGCATTATATGCACGCCACTTTCAGTTACGACGGTAGAAAGGAAGTCAATTTTAAAATTATTTAAATTTAAACAATGTGAAAATAGCTACACTTTTGTACTCTGTCTCGCTCTGTCACATGAACAACAATAGGTACGCGGTACCCAGCATAACATCTCTGTGTTCGTTTTTTTTTGTCATTTTCTGTGCTTACACAACTTAAAATACATGAATAAAACGTCAACAAATCTCAATGGTGCTGTAATGAGAATCACCCAGTTATGATGTATTTATACAGATACGCAGATCAACAACAGGAAGGAGTTGGCAACGCTAGTGCGTCTCAACGCTTCCATTAACAACATTAATTACCGCTGAATTGACTTAAATAGACAAGCAATTAGTTATACGGCAATCAACGCGAGGATGCGTGGTACATGCGACTGCGCCGACTAGTGGGCGTGTTGCTTTATCATTTATACTTTTATTTACATTGAAAAATACAATATTTATTACTAGTTTTAGTTTGGTAATATAAAGTCTACAATTCAGGTTAATCATATTTCAATCGACGATATATTAATATTATTGAGACGTGTATTGACGTCGTGTTAGATTTATTTATATTTGTTTCTTTATCAAAGGACCTACCAAAAACATTCAAGAATTGTCAGTGTTTAAATTTAAAAAGGTAATTATCTAAAAGTACTATAAAGTTTCACATTTTTAAGACATAAATAGTTACGCATTGAATGAATTGCTCGCTTCACATGCAATTTTCCACTAAGAAATGGAAATGTTTAATAATAATTCAATTTCTATCTATGTAAATTAGGGGATTGCAAGTGAAATCGTAGACGGAAAACTAATATTTTAATAAAATGGAAAATTACAACACGCTTTGTTAAAAGCACCAAAGTATTAAAGCCAATTTACACACATCAATACAATTTGTTGCTCGATATAGGATTAAGTCGCGCGATGGAATTAGCAAACGCGTTCGTGTCGACAAATGGTCGTATAACGAATTTATCCCGGCGACAATCGTCACATGTCATGCGTGTACGCGGGTTAATGACGTCAGATCAGATGCTCTTGAGATTAAAGTAAAAAGATTTTAAAATAAACGTTATTCATTTAATTTTGTAAATTTTACAATATCACGTTCAAAAAACTGTAAAATGTATTTCCCTCTTTATAAGCAGAGCAATAAGGTCCTTAGATCACCAACATTGAAATAACCATTAGTTTCGTAATCGGCTTGATAAAGAAAATCAGTTGTTTAACGAGGAGGCGGGAATTTTCACGTTCATCGCTTCTATTCCAAGCTCGGTTCTGTAAGCCTTTTAGGAATTAAAGATAGCTATTAGCTTTACATATAGAACTCCGTATAAAATATACCTAAACTATAAAATGGTTGCATATGAGATTACCCTTCGAAAATTTAAAGACGTTTACGGCTGCAAACAGATTTTGAATTGATTATTTCTAAAACTTTCCCTTAACTTTTCCTATTCAATAAACAAACATGCGAGATACTTTAATCAGCCATTCAATTCTAATTATCATCCCTGCCCTGAGTACTGGGGTAAGAAATTTAAGTATTTGTACAAGTTCTTATCAAATATATAATACAATGACAGGTAGGTACATAATAAGTAAAGGCATCAAATGGTCAGTAATTATCGTGAGTATCAAACTGGTGTATTGCAAGCTATTGTAGCGGGGTACAACAGACCGATGTAAATCTATTTGTCATATTAATGTGGACAATTAGGCCGAATGCGGGCGCCGCTGCGGCAAGGGTTGCCGCGCGAAACTGCCACGGGTTCATTACACCAACAATTGTGTGCGCAGCCTTAATGTCGTTTTAATCGACGCCTTTAATTACATTTTACGATGTTGCCGCTGTTCAAAATTATATTTAATGAATTGACTGCACGCATGCGTAATGAATGAGTGAGATATTCAATGTGAAAGTGCGAGTAAAATGAACTATGTAGCAGTGGCGAAGGGTCCATCCATACAAGCCGATTCCTATCGGTTTACCTTTTAGAAATCCCAGTCCCACATATTCATTATTTCAAAGCTTTTATATAAAATACACTGTAATTAAGTATACAATTTTCGGTATTATTTAAGCCATAATTTTAGCCTTCGCCACTGCTATGTAGTTGATTTCATAACGTGCAGTAAATACCATGTTAAGAACTTATGATTTCACAATAAAATTAATGTTTTGTTACACTGATTTTAAGTCTCATAGTCTCACAACATACATAGCACATTCAACGTATGCGAAAACGATACGTTCAGCCATTTCCTTAAAACTAGCAAACACGTAAAGGTTTTCAATTTTGTACACCAAAAATATATCATACAGAGTATAATTGAATAAGCAACGAACAAATTTCGTGCAATTGACGGCGCGCCTCGCAGACGTTGTTACATTTATTATGATAATTCATAGCTCGTGTGAATAAATAGAGTTGTGTAATTGAGAGAGGAGGCGTGGAGGGATGGAGGCGGCATTCGTCTGGTGGACATATAAATTACATAGAGGTATTTAATCAGACGAATATGTAAGTGTGAATGTAGATATTTATTTAAATATTAGCTTTCCACTCCCAGCGGTTTATATAAAGTACCTAAGCTATGTTAGTCTGTCGCCCATAACCTACACAGAGCCGCAAAGAAAACGGGTTGGTAACAAAAAAATATAGGTATTTATGGTTTATAATACAATTACCAAAAAGAAATAAAAAGGTTTCACTTCTTCCTTCACATTCATACAACCTATTAAATTAGCAAAAAAAAATATAAAATTTGAATTTCGTGAGTTTTTTGGAGCATCCCCCTTAAACCTAAGAAAAAATAATCCTCTAAGCAAATCTATTTAAAAAAAATTGACAGAATTTTTGCTAAGAATTGGTACGTTAGATGGCAATTCTGATTATTTGAATGAGATACAGGTTAGGTACCTACTATGTTTAATGAACCCGATATGTTTTAAGGCAATGTTAGGTCACTGGTAGAGACGTCGATTCATCACAGCGGTTCTTTTATTGAAACGTGAAAACCCCTGATTATTATGCCACATCTACTATTAGTATTCCGTGACTCAATATTAAATAATTGATCGTTGGCATGCGCACGCGTCGCCCGTCTCTCTCGCGTTCGAAATTCAAATAATAGCCGTTATTGTAAGTGATAGCGCTCCAGGATAGAATGTATTGTTATTAGGGTTACAGTACGAAAGGTCAGTGACATACAAACTTACAGTTCGTAAATAATGTTTTAGGTTTCTATTAGTAAATTTTTACATGATAAAGAATTCTAAAGCTTCAGATTGTTCAAATTTATTTAAAAAAATCTTTGCGCGTTGATGTCTTTTTAATGAGTATATTTAATATTTGCGCTCACGCTTTTTATTTTAAGTTTAAGCTTAAATGTATTTTGAAAACAGCTACTGTCTAGTTCTATCATCAAATGGATACCTTCAGTGGATTTCACATTTTAATATATCCTGGGACTGGGCTGTAAAAAATTCATAGAAAAAATGGCGACTTATCACACATAAAATTTAAAGCATGACCTCCATTTCCAACAATAAGCCTGTACAAAACAACAATCCCAACTTATCTCAGCGCGATAACTCGTAGGCGTTATAAGCCAAGCTTGTCGGCAACATATCGCATTAGCGGCACTTCCGCTCTGACCGGATACGACGCCATTTTCCGAGCTACCAGTATACGCTACTTGTTATTTATGTTTATAGTAGAATTTATTTGCGCTGAAAACTAAATTGACGTTATTATTTGGCTTCTTTATTTTATTTAGGTTATCATATTATTTTTCAACGATAGTTAACTTGAGGTTAGCCAACCAGACGGGTACTACAAAGTACCCTATCACCGTGATACTACTTTGAAATTATGGATTAATATCGGATAACCACTGAAGGAAGCTTTTTCAAAATTCAACCTCTAAATAAAAAATGGAGGTAAAATATAATATAATGTATATTAATAAAACATAAAAAAAATGGTATTATGTAGTCGTTTAATTAAGTAAGTTTTAATCTAGCCACCTTCAGTTGGAGCGTATATTTTACTGACATATACGACTATTTCATGAAAATGTTACTAATATACCTTGGATGAATATGTTGATGATTTCTTTTGTTATTAATCAGTAAATAAACTACCATTCTTCTCGCAAATAACATGTTGATAACTTACGACCTATAACTGAGCTGCAATTTGAAAAAAACGTGATAAAAATTGAATTTCGCGCTCCAACCAAAGCCTCCACCTTAACTTAATCTCACTATAAATTCTTCTTATTTTTCATCTAATACAACAATAGAGTCATATCATTAATCTGTCTAATTAACAAATAAAATTATTACTTCCAACTTAAACCAAAATACGATATAAAACCCAAAATTAAATTAATCGACTTGTAACAAAGTTGAAAAGTTAATTTATCAAGTGGAACCAAGTTAACCTCCATCATTATAATATTATTGACAATTAAACTCCCCCCGATTTGATTAAAGGGAATCTTTCCAGTAACTCAGACGGTGTCGGCGAACTCTCAATAAGATGGGAAAGCTAAGTTTCAGATGTTTTAAACTCAATTATGATACTTATAGCTTAATTGAGACATCACTTTTGCAAAGGATTGAAGGGCACGATTGGTATAGAATGATTCAATAAGAAACAAGATAACTAAAATTTGTAATGCTGCGTGACGTCATGAATATAGACAGTGACTCAGTCAGCATAAATAGGGTAGATGACACTGTCAAAAATAAATGACCAAACACTAACCAATGCATAAAACATTTAAAAACACGTGGAAATAACAAATATGTTGTACATTTAATGCTTTTTATGATTTTTAATTACCAGTGGAACCATTAAGAGTATATGATTGGATGCTATGAAACTATGACGTAATAGTGTAATATTTCATACAAAATTCCATATAAACTATCGTTTTGACATTTATTAAAAAGTAGCTGATTTGATATGTCAGTCAACTACCCTATTGAAGTCAGGCACTTCAATTACTGATTTTCACGCTATTACGTATACATACAATAAAAAATATACACAAATATATCCAACACTCTCGAACAAAAAAAATAACCAGTTAGCAAATAAACAAATATATTATAAATAATTTTATGTTGTGTTCCTACGTGTGAGTAAGATCACCAGAGGTCATTGCGGAGGGGGATTATTTATTATTATTATTATCATTTTCATATTGTAGATGTTTTAATTTTTATTCCTATCTACCTAACCTAAGTAATATTATTGTAAGTACCTATTTCTTTCAACTGTATCTTTTTTTCAAATAGCTAGCTAGTGTAGAGCACCGTGACAAAGAAGGTACTAAATTTGTAACAGCGCCGCGGGCATGAAGATTGGGAACCCCTGGGTTACGGTAAGCACTTACCATCACCGACTTTATTGTAAAAAAGTAACAAATATTCAGGTCCCTATTAGCAGATCAACACATGACCAATCGAACGGAGAATCGATCTTAATAAGTCCATAGCAACATTAACCAAATAATTAAAGTAAATTCAAACGACCTCAACAATTGAATTGTATGGAGAGGCGTTATTGACACGTCGCAATATCGGCGAACACTTTATAAATACATAACAAATATCGAAAGTGACCTGAATACCGTACCCAGAACATGTTTATTTTAAATTGACATCTAATATATCAATCAAAGTTTGACTGATAACTGGACTTGAAAGTCGGTCGGTTTATAGCGATGATAGCTTAGTGACGTCGAATGCTGAGTTGAAGGTCGCGGGTTCGAATATTACAATAAGCTTGTTGAGCTTTCGGTGGAAGAAAACATCTAAGGAAACCATAGCACTGTGGCAGGGGTCATTGTAGTACCCGCGTGGCAGACTACCACCCTCAAGTTGAAAATCTCTAATCACCTACTAATCAAATCAAAGTTACAGTCAAACTATTATTCAAGATGTAATATTTGAAACCAGACCTTTTAACATATCGTAAGTAACTTAGGTTTATTTTTGATTAAAACAATCTATTAATGAAAATAAAATAAAGACCTAACTTCGAAATCGCGAAAGAAATACATACATGATTGATCTTTTGGAAGAAAAAATATTTTTCTTGTAGGAAAAGGTCTATAAAATGAAATCTACGTAAATTAAAAAGTTTCCTTCTAAAACGCTCTTTTATACAGGAGTATAAAAGAGCGTTTTATTACATTTTCTACAATCACTCTAACTTTAATAACTAAAAGCGTCGTCTTATCACAATGTGTTGAGAGCACGTTTATAGCTCATCATTGCGCGCGCAATATAATTACCGTTCATTAGTGTGGACGTAGCCTTAATCGAGTAATTGCCGTTACATACCCATTTTCATCATAACTCGACCACCGGCTAGGGATAGTACACATTAGACTGTGTTCTTAAAGAATCTATACTGATAATAAAGCTGCAGAGTTTGTTTGTTTGAATGCGCTAATCTCTGGAGTTACTGGTCCGATTCGAAAAATTCTTTCACTAATATGAAACTACATTATCTCCTTGGTTACAGGCTACTTTTTATCCTAGGAACGCGAGTGGATCCGCGGGGAACAGCTAGTATTTAATAATTACTACTTATCCCCTGCGGTTTCACTCTCAAGTGTATTCCTAACTGGTGGTAGAGTCAATTGTACCTTTCGACGTTCATAAGTGCCTTACGAGTATCAGGGCCTAAACTATAAATGTTTTTTAGTTTGAATTTCAATAAAAAGTAGCCTATGTCTCTCTCTCCATTCTATAGGCTATCCGCGTGCAAAATTTCATTGCGATCGGTTAAGCGTGATATGTGTCATAATACTTCAATATGCAACTACCCTAACAGGGTATGACGACATTTCAACAGAATTGCGTATGATTCACAATGAAATATTCGTAATAAACTAAATGATGTTTAGACATTAGATTTAGTTACGCTTATATGAATAAAGTCATAACGTTGGAATAAAACTCTATTGGTTTGATGAGCCATTGATTTATCTCTTCTAGAAACTAGTTATGCCCTAGGGTCTCACTCATGTTGAGACTTATAATCTTCCTAAGTAAACGAGCTGACGCATTTTTTTTTAATCTATTACTACTTTTAAACAAAATCTTCAGATTATAACATTAGTAATTAGTAATAATATAAAAATGTTTCAAAATCCAAAATAAACATGTCTAATGGAAAAAATCGGAAAACTGACCATTGTTTAATTACTATATTTTTATTTGGGATAAAAAAATTGTATTTTCATTTAATTTTTCATTATATACAAGAAATGGGTTTTTTGTCCAAGAAAGTGGTTGGATAGTCGCGTAACCGATACACCTACATATATCATATAATTAAATAAATAATAATCTAATATCTATGCGACAAAAACACAAGAATTGGGGGCCATTACTAACCTTTATATAAGTAGGTAGCTATAATAGAAGCATTATAATTTCAATAAATTAACAATAATAGAGGTCAAATCGTACTGGCGCCTACTTCATAAAATCTCGTAACTTCATAATGAACGATTCTGATCATTTGAAAGACGGTCGTACATAAGATATTTTTGTTATAAATAGAACATCAACTATTAATGTGCATAATTAAATATTATTTCAGTAGTTGGTATTGGTTAGGAAACACTAAAATATTTACAAGAAATAAAATAAAGAAAAAAATAATAATTTAAAAATAGAACTGCAGCACAATTGCCTACGCATCTCGATATCGTCATCGGTTTCAATGAAAACGACCATCGGCTTAAAATGAAGCTTTTCGTGTTGTCTAACGTCATTACAATTAGTCAATTAGTTTTGGTCGTTTGACATTAGCCATCGGAATCAAAAAAGATAGACAATACCAAAATTTTAATACGATTACGAGATGCGTACACAATTGCCCTGATGGTCTAAATCGCTGCGTGCTGGCGGTTTTAATTGCCACGCTGTATGGCATTGCTTTTCCTTTGTTTAAGTTATTATTTGATTTCATTAGACGTTGACCTGGGTCGCTAGTTTGATACTTATCCTGTTGGGCGTCGCCGCCATTGAATACAGCTTTAATAGATTTCTCTTTATAGTGGACAACCGTGTGACGGCATTTAAACGCTTTTGTTTCTGGAAACTTATTTTAAAAATTTCATGTGGAAAAACAAAGTTAACTAGCTAGCTATCAGTGACCTCCGCTGTCAGATGGCCGACACCCAATAGGTTATACTAATAGTTATAATTGTTTGGCCGGTATAATTTTTAAGGTTGCTGCAACCATCAGAGGCCAACTTTAGTCAATAAAAAAAAAATGTTATAATTTGTAAGTTTTTTTTCAATTATAAGTTAATGTTGTAGGTCAATAAATATTGTTTCTATAAATGCTAAAGATCAACGCTAACACAGTGGTACGTTTTCACTGTCCACCTAGAAGAGTTAAGGTACTTACTGGTCAAAAGGCGAGAAGATATGGTGAGGTGGGCGTGTCTCTGCCGAAGCGTCTCTTGAGCCGGCGCTGCCCACTGACGGGGCAGGTGATGGACAACTCGTTTCAGACCTGTGGATTACAAGTTTTACTTAGCTTTAACCGACATAAAAAGGAGGAGGTTGAATGTTTTTTATAACTTAATTTAAGTAGTTAACTCATAACTTTTTTGTTCATGAACCGTTTTTAATAATTCTTTTTGCGTTGGGTTCAGTATAGATCCAAGGTGGTCCCATTTCAATTTTATTGTCTTCGAAGGAAGTTTTACTCCTCATAATAGGTATGTGGTACTTAAACATTTTCCAATATTTCGATAGTTATATACTCCTCAAACAGTTTACTATCTCTGAAAAGTTATTAGAGTTAGTATAAGCGGTTATAAAGACCCACTTATTTGAACAAGAAAACCTTTTCATAACAAGTTCACATATTTGTTACAAGCTACATTACTTTCAAAGTCGATTTCTTCATTCAACAGCAAAACACTAACTGAATTTAGAACACCAATTGTTAAAAGAACATAAATTCTCATACACAGACGTACACGTTTCAATATATATTCCTCATATAGTTTTGAAAGGTCTACCTCTCCTGTCTAGGCGACCTGTTGGGCGAGCGGCGCGGCGAGCGGTGCGGCGAGCGGCGCGGCGAGCCCGGGGTTACGGGCGGGGACCCGCGGGGAGACGCCGTCGCAGACACCGGGGACGCTTCTGCTGAACCACGGGACATGCCGCATTCTGACGAACCCTGGATGGAGAAGAAACTTATATCTTCATAATGCGTATTTTGCATAGAGCTCTGCGCATGAGTAAGGTTGCCGGAGCTGAAGAAAGGGTCAGGGCAGGTTAATGTACAACTTAACAAAAATTATGAATCCTTTTGAAATGTTGTAATACCGTAAAAGAAATTCAAATTAAAATTGGCCAAGAAACACGGAAGATATAAGCATTTTAAACTACTAATAAGACAGCGATTAGACAGAGAGATCGGACATAGTATGTGACCTCATATAGGTACCTACTGTGACGGCCATATAAACTCCATGCTAAATTCTATTTTGCTAGAAAGAGATAGGAATAAATCTTTGATGGCTTATATATTGGTTAATTTTATAGTTATCCAAAATATTGTTTTTTTCTACTGGTTCTTTCTATGAATTAGCTTTTAATATAGCAAAAAAAAACATCATGCATATTCCCTATTAGGGGCGGTTGGATTACTTATTCAAAAATAAATGAAGTAGACCCATCACAAAGACGGCACGCGCGCGAACTGTCTGTATGTGGACAATTTTTGTTTTTATGGAGCTAAAATCCATTTATTTACCTTATCATCAGTAGGGTCCCTCTTGGCAAGTACTTCAGCTCCTTCCCTTTTCCTCTGCTCCTCTTTTAATCGCTCCGCTTTCCGCCATTTCGCTCGCCGGTTTTGGAACCACACCTGTTAACAAAAGACTATCTGAGATTGTTATGAATTAGTGGTAGAGTAATGCCCGACGCACGGTGGTGGACGGCACGGCATAGGATTTAAAATGTATCAATTTAATATTAGTCAATGTAACATTTTACAGACAAATAACCAAGCGAGTGGAGCCACGCGCATAAGCTAGTTATAAACACATCTACACTACAGGGCTACCATGTAACAAAATGATAAGGAACTTCATAGTTTTTTTTTATGTTAGAAGGTAACCAGGCAGTCCGTCTGATGTTAAGTGGTTACCGTCACCTATCACCATTTGCAATACCAGAGGTAAAGCCAATGTGTTGCCGACCTGTTACAATGCCACGAAGGCAACTGGCTCACGATAAATTTTCTAAAATTTTGTTACTTATATTTATAAGCAACAAAATCCACATCCACTGTCTCATCCCCTAAATATTATTGAACTCCAGATAATGAGTAAAATCAAGCTAATTACAATTTTATAACGTGGTAGCCCCACTGGTAGGTACCATGTGATTTTTGAAATAAATAAATTACACAAAGTTAACACTGTACTGACATGAAAATATTAAAATCCAAAAATTCATTCTATCCCACAAATAACCCATCATAATCCTAAACCTAGATAATCCACGGGTAATACAAGAACTGTCAACACTACACAACTTAATGGTACATCATTACCACCCCATTTTGTTCCTCGACGTAAGATTACAAATCATTTGCTACCATTAGGGTATGACCAATGACCAGAATAATAGACCCGCTCCAGACACAAAAAAACTTGCTACGACGGATCAAGTTATACCAGTTGTGGCATTAGCACGTCAAATTTACAAGAACTCCATTTTGAAGTAATTTTAAGGTAGTGAGAGGTCTTTTTAAAGTTGGCAGTATAAGCTGGTTAGTGAATAACGACAGGGCCACATTTGCACTGCAATTTTCGCAATTTACTTTTAATAAGCCTTCTGTTGGATGGGGTTCTACGAAATCTTGCTGCGATTAAAAAAGTAGAAGCGGCACGTGTATATTTTTTTTATCTGAACTTTTTTTTTCATTAATGGGTATGTGAGATATGTATGTGATTTATTCCTTCCTATTCTAATAACCAGAAGTATAAAAATTATTCTACCCTAACCTACTAATATGTGAAAGTTTTTATGGATATCAAGATGTTTGTTACTCTTTCCCGCAATAAGTACTGTTGTGATTGTGATGAAACTTACCACGTAGATAGATATTGGAATAGCATATAAGCTACTTTTCATTGAGGAATGCAGGTGAAACCGAGGGAAAGCTAATAATAATTTAATGTTTAACAAACACTGTCTGCAAAATAGGTATAAATCTAACTTCGCAAATTTATTTAATCTTTGCTCTACCCGAAACCCACCAGCATCAGTAAGTCCCTTAACGATCATAAGCTAATTTCGTTAAAATAATAATCCGCCCATAATCCGACGTGCGCCCTAATAGTTTTTATCTCTTACGAGGGTAGTATTAATATTTGAACGTGTTGAGAGAATCACCCTCTTACCCCACCCTTGTGATGTAATGTTGGTGATTTTTTTGCTATTTATTGTTTTTGAGGGGTGATTCTTAGTGTTGTTTTTGTGAAGAAAATCGAAAGGAAAATTAAAAAATAAAAACTCTTTTTGGGCAGAGACATATTTTTTATATTCTTAACATCTAGCACCCTTAAATTGATTGCTTTTACTAGATTTGCTGTAAACTATTATATACCCTGTAATGGTTTACAGCAACACACAGGACTTCGGCACTTCACAAAGTACCTGCGGCATTAGTATTAACATGTATTAATAGCCGCGTCCAGACCGGCTGAGCGCGGCTCGCGAGTCCCGCTCAGACTTCCTGCTCGCGAGCCGTGGCACCGAGCTAATTTGTGAAAAGTTCCGAGCCGGGCTCGCAAGCCAAGGTGAGCCGGTTTGAGCATTCAGTTTCTCTCCGTATAACCAAAGAAAAATAATATACTACGTACTAGTCTGACTAGTACGTAGTATATTATTTTATATAGCCGGTTTGAGCATTCAGTTTCTCTCCGTATAACCAAAGAAAAATAATATACTACGTACTAGTCTGACTAGTACGTAGTATATTATTTTTCTTTGGTTATACGGAGAGAAACTGAATGCTCAAACCGGCTCACCTTGGCTATATAACGATGGAAAACCACGTATTATTAGCTGCTACGGCGCTTATGTTGTCTGGATATATCATAAAAAGCTTGCTTTTATTTAAATGATCTGGATTTTTCGAATCCCATAACATTTTGAAGCTTCCGTAAAGTTGTATTAAGCGAATACTGTCTTCTTTATCCATTTTTCATTCACTGGCTCGCGAGTGTCGTTACGTCCGTCCACACTGGGCGAGCAGCTCAGACCCGTGGCTCAGACTGAGCCGCCTTTGAGCATCGGCAAAAACCGACAACGCATGGCTCGGGGCCGAGCGGCGCTCGGCCGAGCCAACTTGTGCCCGAGGAAGCCCGAGCGCCGTCCACACCGGCCAAACTAGTGGCTCGCGAGTCCAGCTCGCGCTCAGCCGGTCTGGACGCGGCTAATAACGAATGCTTTTAAAAAAATAATAATAATCTAGAACGTGTCAGTTTCATTAATTGTTAATTAATGATTTACAATTTTATAGTTGATATACAGATGCTCGGACCCTTTTTAAGGAGCTGTCGACGCGTCTCATCGACCGCACAGGTGACCAAAAGGCTGGCTGCTACCTCGGACAACGGATAAGCCGAGGCAATGTGGCCAGCCTTCTGGGCATTCTACCAGTGGGCAGCAACTTCAACGAAATTTTTTATTTATAAAAAAAATTATGTACCTAGTATTTAGTAAGTATTATTATTATTTTTTATTTATTTAGAATATTTCTTGTAAATAATTAGATTTAGGTTCTGTATATATCTTGTCTTCAATAAATAAATAAATTTTATAGTTTTTATTTTATGTACCCCAATAATTAATATAATATTTAACTTATTTTGATAGAAAATATATAACATTTTTTTAAGAAATACTAAATTGCAATTACGTATTTGAGTAAATAGTGATGAAAAACCTTTTACTCATATATTGAATACCATTTGAAACAAATATAATGAAAAAAAGTTTATTTGCGAGTTTTGATTTAGGAGTTAATCTCCTGAAATACTAATCCGATTCAGTAAAATCATTCACTAATAGGAATCCCTGAGTACTATAGGCAATTTTTTTGTATGAACGTATACATCAAACTTTAACTAAATTCAACCCAATGACAAAGTTGTAACATAGATTCACTATCCCCTACAGTTCGGTATCGAAAGTACTTGCGCAGAGCAACAGCGGGGCTCTTGCTGGGAAGCGGGCGGCACAGACCGCTGCCACCAAACTCGCTTAGTTTGATGGCTCTAACGTTGAGGTACGACGCGAGCGTGTTTTACGAGAAATGGTAAAAAAAAAACAAAAATTATGTAGTATAAATGAATATATATTAGGTAGGTATGTACTTTTAAATTGCACGTTTATTTTATTTTCTATTTTGTGACAATCCTGGCACGTCTGCGTACGACACCGTAAGTTCTTACACGGGCGGCGGCATCGCCCGATTAAACGCGATGCCACACTGTAGGAAACATACAGTTACCCTGTGGTTGTAACCTTAAAATAACACATGTCAACATGCGACTTTGTCACTTTTACTTACAACCATCCATCATTAGCTGGCCTCCCTCGCCCTACGAATACCAACTTATTGCTAACGAAATAGGGTATGTTAATGAATTGACAAAGGTTTGTTGAGTCTGGTCGTTTGATAGTCTCATTATAAGGGGTGTTGCACAGTAGGGGCGCAGTAATTACCTATAGTAAGATGATTGTTTGCATTTGTCGAGTGCGCTCGGGTTAAATAATAACAAATATTGTTTGGTGCGAGTGTGAAATAGGTAATAGCACTTTAGCGGGTGGTCGGTTAATTGCTTCCTTTGTTCGCATGTTTCATAATAGAGCGAATAATGGTGATTGTTTGGGGTTTGTTGCCAATTTTCTTTTTGATTTGATACTAACAGATTGTTTTGTTTACAAAGTAGGTACAGATAGGCTATAAAATAGCCTAGAAGTGAATTTTTTAATTGTATCTACCACATTGAATCACATCATTTTATTATAGATGTAAACCACGGAGACTGAAAAGTTACACAGGAGAGTTTTCAGAAATAAATTATTTTTTTGTTGTGTTTTCAATTGTCAGAACAACACAAGGTTTGTTGGATTTATTTGGAAAAATCCACCAAGAGAGTCGAAAATTTGGATGGCATTTTTGCATGAAAATCTCTATAAAAGTCACCCGAGTGACGCCGGGTACAAATAGCTAGTTTTTAATAATTCTTGTATAACTGAAAGGCAGGCTTCTAAATGTCGGCAACATATTGATAATCCCCCTGAAATATGTAAGTTCCATAGGCAACCGAGGCTAGTAACCGTCAGGTTCACGGCTTGCTTTCTTGATGATCTGACGTAAGACTTAAGAAAAATCACTTTAAACATTTTATTTAACATACTCTATTTAAACTTTACCAGCACTTAACCTAAAACGTTCAGTAAATTAACTTCATTTGCTTGACAAACTCCCCACTCAAAGAGCACATCATAACTTAAAAGTTAAAAACATACATCGCTACTTAAAAGTTATCTTGCACACCTTAATTATGCCAGCGCGCGGTAATGTTTTAAAACACTTCATACGTGGAGTTAACATGAAAAGTTAACGTTAACGACAGCTGAAAATATGTTAAGAAAACCAGGAGAACTGTTTAAGTAGCGGGGAATGTTCTCGCGGCTTGTTCTTAAGTGACAGGTTAAGGGTAAGGGGTTAATGTGTTGAAGTATTGATGATTTCTGTATAATGGAGCTTAAGGCGACGATATATGAGAAATAGGTAATGAAAGTTTTCTCTGCAGTCTTTGTTGCAAGAGATTTATAAAAAATATATGTTAAACTAGAAAATATATGATGAAGAATAGTTTTTTTAAATTTGAATCTCTTTGGTAATGTCAGAAAATAATAGTGTTTTTTTTTATTAAAAACGATATTTTATTTTATTTGACCCATCCAAAATACTTGAAAATATTAACATTACATTCTGAGATCTAATAGAGAGGGTAGCAGCAAATGTGACAAAAATTACCCTACAAATGTTCTACCAAAAATAACGTAGGTATATATTGTGATAAACCATACAAATTAAGTTAATAAGACAACACGTTAAAACCTTAGTTAACATATAAAGCCTCGTGCACGCGGCGACCGGCTCGACACGCGAATTTATTAAAATACCCTAATGGAGCAGAGACCGTGTGCGGGTCTCATTAACTTAACCAAACTTTTTAAAGATTCATACACACTCCGAATAAAATTAAATAGAGTAATCAGAATATTTCAAGCTTAGCATTTTAAGTTTCGAATAAACATTATGCAACAGACCATTGATTTAGATGTAGCTGGCCCGGCAAATATTGTCCTGCCCTGAGAATTAAAAACACTGGCACCTACCTACCCTTACCTACCTATCTACCTACACTTACCCACCTACCTATCATTTTTTTCTATATTTTCATAGTTATTATACTATTCTCGGATTAGACGAATTCATCAAATCAGAGATCATCAAAATCAGTCCAGCCGTTCTCGAGAAATGGTGTAAATAACGCATCTTTATTTTATATATACTTTTATAGATTATTCAATCTTGCTGTAACGGATAATAAACTAGAAATTAACATTTTCGGCTGCTGCCGATCAACGTAGCTGCTATTCTTATTGAATTTGTATCAAAATAACGTAATTATGTACATACATACAGACATTAATAAGCTTCTATGTGTACCAGGGTTACAGTAAAGTTACAGCGTTAAGTTTTTCATCACATGATTAGGAGCAAATTGCCTCCCCTAGCTCCCTCGTCTCCACCGACTCCTGGGATCCGGCAAATCTTCCGTTATCCCTACTAAGATCCGAAGAGCTTCTTAGCTTATCAAACTAAGATGTTATAATATTTTGATACGGCATTTAGTATGAATAAATATATTTGTAGGCATATTAATTTCAGAAGGATTGTTAACGAATATTTCGTACTTTTTAATATTACGTCAATTTCGAACGCCCATGAGTCGTAATTTTGTGTTAAAAATGCAAACAATAATTAAAATAAGTAGTAGGTTGAATTCAATATTATATTTCTTTATTTTGATTAATGTTTTCGTAGATTTTATTTAGTTCACACATTCTAATAGTCTAAAATGATGATTTGGTTGCATGTAAGCACACAAAGCAAACGAGAATTAGCTCTCTTTCACCGAAAACTCAAGCTTATTATAAAATTCAAAGACCTAAGGCATTCATCGTTACCATCTTAAGCTACTCTATTTTTTACAAATACCACCTCCATTAAAGATATCCTTCAACATCAACGTAAATAATTAGATTCAACGTCGAGAGTGGTGTAATTCGCGCAAAATGGAAGATGTATCGTGGATAACTTATTTACTGGGAAATTATCTTTTGGATCATACCGGGTCTGCGGGGGTTTAGCAGTCTCCCACGAAACCGTGTTATGACAGTTTACGTACTACGTTGATGGAAAACGAGCGAGATTAAGTCATCTGTCTAACGGTATACGGTTTAATTAGCTTGCTTAAATTAATTTAATATTTGGAAATTAAACCAACTAGCGCTTCTTAAAAGATTGTCTTGATTGACTTAATAAATCTGTGGGTAATCAAAACTTTTGATCTAATGTTTTGTTTTATGGTTAGATTGTTGCGAAATACAAATAAATATTTAGATAAATATGCGCGTGTAATAAATAGGTAACCATAATGCTTTTTTTAAGTAATTTAGAATATTGGTTGGTCACCCTCAAGTTGAAAATTTGTCGCCAAGCACCTACCGGTGTGTTCCGGCAATTGCATTTGAGAGCCAGTTTGCCTTCTCGGCATTGTAACAGGTCATCAACACATTGGCAATATCTCTGGTATTGCAAATAGTGATAGGCGACGGTAACCACTTACCATCAGGTGGGCCGTATGCCTGCTTGCTACCTTTGTAGTATAAAAAAAAAATATGATGCCGTGTGTTAATTAGCTTATACTTTTAATGAATTCAGATTGTCAACTTGAGGGTAATTCCCATCTTCTGGTGGGTACTAAAGTACTATTCTAGTGTGCTATGGTTGCTTCATTATGTTTTCCTTCACTGGATGTTTAAATCTTTCACCAATACACTCGAATTCGAGTATGATATTGCTCAAAAAGAAACAACACAATTAAATTGTCTGAAACCTTACCACTCAGACATGCGAAAGTGAAATTACAAAGAACCAATCGAAACAACGCAAGTGACATATTTCATTTTCACCCCTGATTTAATTTCAGTACAAAAATGATTGATAAAGAGAATGGCGGAGTGTCCCCTACAACGAGGGAGTTCACGAGTCACGCGTCAAGTGGCAAAAAGTAAAATGAAGATCTATTGAAACACACGGTGGGAAATTTTGTTCATAGCTGGTATTATTTGATTTTTTAAATTGCGTTATTCATTTGTCTGAGTAGGTACTAAGGCTCAATATCACTATTGTCGTACTCAGCACTAAACCACGAGGTAAATATTGCTACGTGACCGAATTTGTATAGAGAATCTGTCAAATTGACATAGTAATCATGTACTCCATGAATGTGTACGGACGTTGTTGGCGAAATTGGGCCTAAATCAAAAATAGACTAAATGTATATCTCTGTAAATACATCCATTTTGTTAAATAGATTATAATTTACTTTTTTGGTATAGTGAGGAAAACAAAAAAATATTACAAATTAACGATATGATCATAACTGTCAGAAGGAAAGTATTTTTTTTCGAGAAAAAAATCAAATTAATTAAATTGATGATGTAAGAAACTTTCCGTCCCGCGGTTTTAATTTTCTAAAATCCTTTCTTAGCGGATACCTACGTCATAAAAGCTACAACACGATCCGTGCAGAGGTTTGAGTTGTGAGTTTTTTTAGCATCTCACGGTTTGTGTATTTTGCCAGTCAGTCACGTTTTCTTTTTAGAATATGAATTTGAACATAAGTACTAATAATAATTTAAAAATTATAAAAATACGTTCACCGAACTTTATCACCATAAAGTACACAATAGAGAGTAGTATGTTTTATCGATTTTGTTGTACCACAGAGTATAGAGCACGAGTTCAATATGACGCGCCGTTAGAGGTTGTCACACGGCGATAGGGTTACCACCTAGGGGAATACCATTGGTTAAGATATTATGCAGTAAAATTGTTGAATAAAAAAATTGCCATTCAGCGTTGCAATGCTGTGACACAAATTTTCTTAATTTCAGTTCGTTTTATTTTGATTTTAGTAGTTTTTTAATTCATTATAACGTTGAGTATGTGTATAAAAAGAAAATCAAAATATAAATGATGTAATAAATGTTTAAAAAATGGCAATAAATAACTGAAAATACCGTAATATTTAGGAGATTTAAGGGGAAAACCAAAGCACCTAATTATCTGTAAATTAATCAAATTGAAACTGCGAAAGTGCAGCTGTATTTGCCTATTTAGGCATCATGTGCTTGCCATCTTGGGCAACATCATCACTTATTAAAGTGAAATGGAAGTTAAAATAACCTTACCATATTAAAAAAAATGGTTCCAAATATATTCGCAACAAGAGAGCGTTGATTGTAAAAAATATGTCCCTAAAAGTTATTTAATTTGACAAAATATCGTTAAAACCACTTCACAATGAATAGCACTCCAACCATAACATTTTAAATAGCAGTTACTTTCAATAACATAACAAACAATAATTAAGTGTGTATTATTAACAATCCTTTTTATTATAGCGATGTGAAACGTAAGCTTACAATTTTAGTTATTTTTTGCAAACAAGCCAAATTATTTTACTTACTTATTACTTATTTAAATGTTTAGGTATCAATCTTGCTAATCCTACTTATATTATAAATGCGAAAGTCTGTGAGTTTGAATGTTTGTTTTTTCTTCAAGCTCAAACGGTTGGAACAATTTTGATAAAATTTGGTATGGATATTAACACATAGGCTACTTTTTATCCCTCGAAAACGCGGGTGAGTCCGCGGGGTGGAAGCTAGTCCTACTAATATTATAAATGTGAATGTTTGTGAGGATGGTTGTTACTCTTTTACGTAAAAACTTCTGAACTGATTTAGATGAAATTTATAATAGATCATACTCTGGAATAACATACAGGCTACTTTTTATCCCGCGAAAATATAAGATCCTTCGGGAACGCACGTGAAACCGAAAGCTAGTATAATACAATATTAATATCCATTCTTTCATACCAGTCTTTAGGCCTCTAGGACTGCGATGAAAAAATCGATGTACCTACCCTTTTTAGTATTTGGTTACAAGAATATAAAGTTTATTTGTATACTTTTTTCTTATGAAACAAATAGAAAATAATGATCACCTAAAATAACTGAGCATAATTTAGAACACCATAACATCACTATTTTATACATTTCGCACCCCCTGGCTGCGCGACAACTCAAGTGGCATTGTTATCATTATAACACGCTCGTTGAACGTTGTTTACTTGACAACCCTATTGTTTTAGCAACTCTAGTGTTCTCAGTCAACGTCATTGGGGAATTAATTTTCAGTTTTTTGTTTTACATTTTCTTATAGCGTCAAAAATGTATTAAAGTAAAACATTGCGAAAATATACGACTATTTTTATTACCTACCATTGTATCCTCATGCTACGAGTATAATTGGCTAGTTGCTTCTAGGCATTGTGTGGTTATCAGCTTTGACCACATAATCACATACTATGGTAATATGATTGTCAAATACACTTCATGCTTTTACTTACAATCTAGGGAATTTCAAGGCAAAGTAAAAGTAAGCCCACTAAAAAAATACAGTATAACGTCTAAAGTTTGATATAAAATGATATTGGAACTTTTAACACTAAAATTGGCTCTACCAATAAAAATATCCAAACACGATAACATTATGAGATATCTACCCGCCGACGGAGACTGTACTGAGCTCTGCTGGCAGTCTCACCTCAACCAACTGCCGCGAGAGTAATCCAATATGTCTGACAGCTGCTCCCAAAGCTTCCTTTTTATATTTTTCGGGCGAATTATCACCGACACTCCCGTTCGGACGAGGATGCGAATCAAATTGAAAGCCGACTCAATTATATTACCAAGCTCTTTTAAGGGTTGCCAGTACAATAACGTTCAACTTATAATAACTGTATACTTAAGTTATTTCTAAACTGGGCCTATTGGCTTGCAAATAAATCAAGTCAAAGTGCAAGGCCGAGAGACGGAACAACATGTTAATTCATCCGCGTTAGACGTTAGACCTTTTTCCTGGATTCCACGGAAAAGACCGATAAAGCTCGACTGAATAGTATTTTAACCAATAACATTGCTATTAAATTGACAATGATTTGTTATCCATCCCATAAAATTACTTCAGAAGCAGTAAGGTACACAATGAATTACCTATATTGAAATTTGAGCCGCCTAAAATGGCTAGAAATTGCTCTCGGAACGTGTAAGCCTTCATATGGCGACACCCCTTAATCCCAGTAGCACGTGCCATACGGTGTGAGAGGGGGTGCGGTCCGTGGCGGGCGGGGTAACAGCCTCATACTGTAATACCATTCCGAGATGAGCGACTTAAACGCGTTACAGACCACCAACTAAGGATGACCTTCCCCACCCCTTAAAATCTCTCTTGAGCCAAACAATTCAAGGGAAATCCAATGACGCACCAAAGACCTCATTTCCTTGGATACGTAGACGTTCAATTCTCAACTGTTTTGGTGGTTTTGGCAACGAACTAGAGTGGATTTTGACAATAGACTGTAGTTAACTAATGGAAGCGAGTAGTGAATCGATGGGCGGACGAAATTGGATATTGTCTTACGTGTCTGCGAATGGGTTATGTCTATGGTCATATTACTGGATTAGTTAGTCGATTTTGACATTTTATGTGTCACTTTTGAATGGTTTCTTGGGGTGTAATAACTTATCGTAAGTAATTACGTTCCATAACTATTATGGAATAATATAGAACCAGCGGGACTACCGCATAACAAAATGGTAATGAATTTCATTGAGTTGGCCTCGGGAGTTCTATAATATTTATACCCTTCGCAAGGCACCGGATGAGTCCATCGATGGTTTACTTAAATTCCAGAAAATGGGAACTAAATCTAATGAAGTCTATTACCAATTTATTACGCGGTAGTCCTACAGTATTGTTATTTAATTAATTTGGAATTATAACAAAAATGATACATAGGTTCATACAACCTTTAAACCCTTACGAGTCTTTAACGCTAACCAAATATTTATACTCATCACCGATTTCCGTACTCACAATCTAGGGTCATAAAATCTATTCACGTAGATTGTAGCCTGAAATGACAGAACCGCTAAATTATAGCGAGTGTGCGCTCAGCCGGCGGAATTGGGCAATTTTTATTTGGGCATAAATAAAGCAGACCCGGTTGCGCGGAGCAATTTGCCTAAAACCGGGCGTCACTACAACTCTTACACGGCTCACGAACCGGGTATTGCCTGTTATTTTCGTACGTGTGCTAATAAAAGTGAATGATGTTTTTGATGTAAATAGCAATAGGTAGTTTTATATTTTTAAGATTATAAAGTGGAATAAATGGTAGGTAATTTATAAGTAAAGTTTTCTCGCTTGTATTTCTTTAGCTAAACATGAAATTAACGCATGTTCTATACCCATTTTTTAATGAGTTAACAAAAGATCTTTTTATAGTTGAATTCTGAATAAAAATACCTATATCTTTAGGTTGCTAAACTTTTGAACACGTTTGTACAGCTATCATAGCCTTTGAATAGCTCAATAATTTTCATTCTACTGGCTACATTTGAACTGTGGAATAAAATGCAAAACCAATTTCAATTTAAAACGTTTATGGAAATTGCTAGAAGTTCTTGAACTTAAAGGTGATTTGACATTGATATAGGTAAGATTCATTGCTATTTTTTTTAATGAAATCAACACACTCAATATTTTTTATTTCGTTCTCTTAAATTTAAAAGTAATAATTAGTATTTAATGCTCTTTTTCGACTAGGTTTGATAATTTATTATGGGTTCTATTTCTAAAAGCTTAGTAGAGTACTTAACAATCTAGCAGTAAAATATTCATACGTAATTTTAAAAAAACCTATCTAATTACGTAACTCACTCAAACTAAAACTCAAAACTCATTTATTCAGTTTAGGCCCTATTAAGGCACTCATAAATGGCAATAGTTACAATTTTTACTATAGACTCTACCACCGGTTCGGAATACACTTAAACTGAGAGACTCCGGCAAGAAACTCAGCAAGGGCTCTTTATTTGTGGATCTTTCTTTTGAATTTATATAATATATTTTTTAAATTATTTAATTTACTCTGAAACATGTATACAAATTGTAATCCCAACCAGTAAAGTTGTCAATTTACTAGCGCCATGTCGTCTGCAAGGACCTGGCTGCCACCTCCAATAACATTCACGCTACGTTGGCGGGGCGCGACGCCCGGCTTCGGCAGACATCGTAAAACATATCTTTATTGCGTAAAACGTCAAAAGTGCGCCCGCGTTAAAATTTCATACGAGCAAGATCACTTTTATTACGAAAATTGTGGCATAATAAAGGGCACTTAAGATTTTCACGTGTAAAATGTATGGAAACGGGTTTTTCGATAAACGCTAGATTACTTTTCTATTGTGGTGACAAAACACACGTTTAAGTATGATTTTTAAGAAATTATATTATTTATATTTCGTACAGTAATTATCCTCAGAATATATGTATGTAGATAACAAGCTGTTTTCCACGGGTTTGCCTGCGTTCTTGGGATAAGAAATAGGTAAAGAATTTTTATAATCAGACCAATATCTCAGGAGATTACGTCCTACTTCCGAACATAAAAACTGTACCTCTTTACATACAGGGTGGTTTTTTAATCATCGTCCAAATTTTCTGGGATTATTGTACTCAAAAATAAATGTAGAAGTGTTAATGTAAATTGGTGTAGGTGCATTTTGTTCTTATCTTTTGCAATTGAGCAGATACTCTTTACAAGGATGGTAAAGTACTGACCTGCACCCTTGCCTCTGTAAGGTTGATCTTGAGCGCGAGGTCCTCTCGAGTGAACACATCAGGATAGTGCGTCTGCGCAAACGCTGTCTCCAACTCTTCCAGCTGTTAAATGAATATTTTAAAAAATAAATTCAATACTTTAATTTGAAGCAGACTTTTGATTGAAATAATTTTTAATTCATTTTCGTACCTAAGAGGCAATCTACATACAATTATATTTTTTTTTGTGATGTATATAGGTAGGTGCTCAAATCAAGTATAAAAAAAGATTTAATAATCAACTTTTAAAAAAAGGGTAAAACCTTCAAAGACAATAAAATTTGGAGCTATACTTGAACCCAACGCAAAAATAATTATTAAAATCAGTTCATAAGCAAAAAAGCTATGCGTGAAGAAACATTTAAAAAAACATACAACTGAATTGAGCACCTCGTCCTAATTTTTAGGAGGTTAAAAAATACTCGCAACTATGGGTTAATAGTGTCGTATACTCATATGTGGCTGCAAAAAAACTAAATAATAAAGCACAAAATATGCTTATAATTTATGTTAGTTTATTATTTACCTGTTGTAACGTGAAAGTAGTGCGGTTGCGTCTCTGTTTTCTTCGCACGAAGGTATCATCGTGTATAGCCGGGTGGTACGAGTAGCTCGTATCTGTAAATAAAAGTTATATAGGGGCATATTTTAAGGTATTCCTGAATGGCAATTGGACTAATTGAAGATTTGGTATAATTATAATAGTTAGGTATTCTTAGTTCGATCTCTCAGTATAGGTACATAAATACAAGGAGTAGAGTTGTGACCAAAGTTTTTATACATAACTAGCTGTTCCCCGCGGTTTCACTCGCGTTCCCGAGATAAAAAGTACCCTATAACCTTTCGGGAAAATATATAGATTAACATGTTTTTAAAAAATTAGTTATATTTATTGATTTATGATTTACATAATAATTATTATTTTAGCATAATATTTGTTTAAGTTATCTAAATAATAAAACTAGAAATTCTAAATAAATAAATTCCAAGATTAATGGATAAAAAATATTGATTTATTTTGTTAATTGATTGAAATAAATCTTTTAATTCATTATTTCTTACAAAAGAAACAAATGCTGGTATTTGAGAACTGTCCGGAAACGGCGGGCCATTACACTAGGAGTGCTAAATCCCCGCCCCTACAGTTATCATGGCAATCTGAACGGATCCGTATGTCCATGAGAATTGATGAGGTAGAGACACCGTATTATATAGAGTGGCTATGATTTTATATATTTACCTAGGTTATTTTTTTACTTTAAATCTTTTTTTCTATGTATATATGCCTGTGTTTGACTACAATCTTACTGTGGCCAGTGAGGATGTGGCCGATGGTGGTAAGCACACAAAGCCTTGAAGGGAATTGGCTCTCAAGTGCAGCTGCCGGAACACACCGAAAGGGGCTTTTTAAATAAGCTACAAATGTTTATTCCTTTTTTTGTAGCCAATAAATATCAAATAATTCTGTGGGAATATCATAGTATATTTTTGGATTTAATATACATATTAGAAAAACTGTAGATTCTTTTAACAGTCTGTTATATGCTACGAAATTCGTAGCACCTCTACGAAGACGTTCATAAAACTCAAACGCCAGTAATCTGCTAGCGCTGAAATAAATTCTACAATTTGTAAATAAGCATAAGACGGTTTGGTCACCCTACCTCGTCGTAATAGTCTTTGTCAAATGCTAGGGCTGTCTCACCCTCGTTCAACATTCTATTATTCTTGCAGATAATGTCATTCTACAACATTACAAGTTAGAATTGCCCATAATAGGCACTATTATTACCGTCATCGCTTCACTGCCATACATTATTTTTTTATTCATTAAAATAAAATTATTTATTTATTTTTTAGCTTTATGAAATACTACTTTAATTATAATCTACGTACAATATATATATTATGTAATATTTATGTCCAAATTAACAAGATACAATCTACATAAAAAAACTCTATTCAATATACTTACATAATTTCTCGAGATTGAAAGTAGCCCATGTGTTAATCCGAGGTATCAGCTACCTCCATACCAAAATTTATCAAAATTGGTCCAGCCGTTTTAGCGTGAAGACGTAACAAACATCACTTACAAACTTTCGCATTTAAAATATTAGTATGACTAGCTGTCCCCCGCGATTTCTCCCGCCTTTCCAGGATATAAAGTATCAAAATCATGGGCAAATCCGCAGCTGAAGCTAGTGTTTAAAAAAGCCGTTAAATAACACGGTTCTTCGACGCGAATTGCACAAAGCGGGACATGGAGGCCACCCGCGGCTAATGGAGTGAATTAATTGGTCCAATTTGTATCGTTGCGATTCACTCTTGGAATAAATTTAGTTATTTGTTTATATACCTACTTAATGTGCGGTGTTTGTTGAACATTTATTAATAGTCCTTGTATTTTGTTTGTAGCGAGGTATGTGAATTATGGTAATAAAAATCCTACTCATATTAGAATTGCGAAAGTTTGTGAGTATGGATGTATGGATGGATGTTTGTTACTCTTTCACGTAAAAACTATTGAATGGACTTGGATGAAATTAGGAACACAGATAGTTTATAATCTAAATTAACACATATGATACTTTTTATCCCGGGAAAACATAAGATCCCTCGGGAACGCGGGTGAAACCGCGATGCGGAATCTAGTTTATTAATAAAACTTGTATTTAGTTTGTTAGTGTGCGATTTATGGTAATAAAAAAAATACATAAAATTAATCACTAAACATGTATTCGTTTTGTTTTCAAATGTTTAACAATATCGAAATAATAACCAATAATAATAAAATTACTTATTTTCAGTCTGTACACTTGAAATGGGATGGATATTTCATGTAAAAAGACAGTTTTTACGTAAGAAAGTAAAAGTAAATAATAGTAGTTCGATCGTACTATTACTGAAATAACTTACTTAATCGGATTAGTCGTGTCAGAGATTACTACATCAAAAAACTTTACCTCTTTGATAAAGGTATAATAAACCAATTTATATATTTTTAAGGAACCCTCTAAATTCAAATTCTCGCAGATTATAAAATATTTTCATTAATTGAATGTTAATAATTGAGTGGCCATCAGTGCCTGTAGAAAAATCCCTCAGCGGCGGAAATTAAAAAGTATTCCACGTCCGCCGGAAGTGGTCCGGTCTGAGCTTGAGTGCACCGGAAAAAGTTGGGCGAAACCGGGGGGATTAACTAGCTTTAGATAAATGCAATATTTTTTTACATTTTTATAACTTTTAAATTATTATTATGTAACAGTAGTTAAATGTTTAGTGGTACGTAAATAATAGTAGTTTATGATACTGTTGCATAATAGGGGTTATTAACTACGAGTGTGAGTTTAAGTACCGAGCCGTAGGCGAGGTTCTTAATAGTATCACACGAGTTTTTAATACCTAATTATGTGCAGTATCATACAGTACTTTATCTAAACTCATATAAATAATGTCATTTAAAAAAATTGAATTTCTACCAACTTTGCAAAAAAAAAAAAAAAAATGCTATTTTGGTGTCATTTTTGGTCAAAATGAAATGTGTAGGCAAAACCAATAAAATATACAGACACAATAATCATATACTTAATCAAATCAGTGTTGCCAACTCCCAAAAAATCTTACCCCTAAAGTTCAAGTTACAAAATTTGTGACATTGTCATCGTCAAATTTAATTGATACTGATTGATTATACTATTGATAGGTCCAAAGTGTACTTTAATAGAAAAAAAGTTATTTTATAGCATTATCTTGGGAACAACAACTGTACTATAATGAATCATTATACACGGGTGTGCCTAAAGTGGGTCATTAAAGTACTGATTTTGATTTCATAATAAGAACATTACGATATGAGAGTAGATAAAAGTAATTATGAACCTAATTATAATGACGTTAGCTTACCTAATTGTTTAATTGAGTTTGATAGAAAATATAAGCAGGATACCGATTTAATTACCTGCATTACCCCAACGTGATATAGTATTGACAACGTATAACATAATAAGCTTAATTTGATTTTTTTTATCTGTAAGCAATCCCGGGATAAAGTGATTAATAAATTAGACTAAATTTTCAGGAAATGTTATGCATTTGCACATCTGAACACACGGTAGTGTGTGTACAATCATTGGAGCCACTTTTGACCAGATTTAACAAAAACACAAACTAGAAAACCAAATTTCATAATTGAACCTACACGGACGGCGCTTTTCTGAATGATATTGACTCTTTAGAGTACAGTTTATAAATACTCATGTGCTTTAGAGTAAATAAATGACTCCAATTTCCGCTCAACGTGCGAGCTAATGTCTTAGCATACAAAATTAAATATGGGTAGTAAGTATATCGTGTTCTGAAATATAATTTAACTACCAACGAGCTAGACCGCTCAAACGATAGGAAAATGAATTAAGACAATCTCGTGTAAACCTACCCTTATCATACAGATTAATAAAGGCGATCACTCATCGCGGGCGGAGCGGTGTGATTGAGCACTAATGAGCCGCCCGCGCCGCACCGCACGCGTCGCCCCGCGCGTTCCGACAGAACGCTGGAAATTGCCTTATACATTTTTAATAGATTCGTTTAAGCTGCTTTTTTATCCACTAGCCGCCGACCGCCGCGCTTTTTAAAACTTCAATCTCCCCCCACCTGAGAGTGGGGGATAAAGGGCGCCAGGGTGGCAATTCGTTAATAGATTTTAAAAATTAATACATTTACGCAATTACGCAGACGGGGCGGGCTGTCATTTTCGACGGCCCAAATGAAATAAGGGCAGTCGGCTAACTAAGTTATGAGGCTTCTTTGATCGTTGTTACACGTTTAAAGTAAAAAAAGCGGTACGCGTTGGGACTAATCAAAAGTGACATGATCCTTATTAACTTATCCGATGTAACCGAGTTAAAGCGACCGGCGGCGCGACTCAAAAACTATTTTATGAATAATAGATGGCGCCGGCGGCGACCAATCCCAGGGGAGCACCGCCCACCGGCTCCCAGGGCCCCCTCACCCGGCGACGCACCCCTCGGAGCCTCACCCCCGCGACACCCCTAGCCTGCCTTCTCTATTCATTAGCACATTACCACCCCTTGGTCACGCGACTCAGTTTGGATAACTCGAAAGAAACTGATTTCAGCCTTTTGAGGTTTTTTACGTAACCAGTTAATTTTATATTATCATATTAGTACCTAAGCTAAGATAGCGACTGTGAAATATATTATTTGTATGCATATAGTATACCTAGACATAACCTACTTAACTTAAAAATACATATGTACCCTACGTGTTTGCATGCCAATGTGGAGCTACTTATGATGAACGGAGACGTGCAAATTATTACAAATTGACATACAATCCTAATAGTTTCAAAATCAAAAACTCATTTATTCAGTTTAGGCCCTAATAAGGCACTTATGAACGTCAACAGTTACAATTTTTAGACTCTACTACCGGTTCGGAATACACTTTGATGTACCTATTGCAATAAAAGCAAGATTTTCCAACTCTGTCCAAGAAAGCATCACGATATCAATGAAAGAACGGCAGATTATTAATTACTACTAACGCATAGATGCTAAAACATAAACGACATTATTTTCCAACTAAAGACAATCAAATTCCTAAGAAAATCAATTGCCACAGATTCATTACAACCTATCGATAAATTGAAACTGAATCGAAATCGAGTTTGTACTGTGAATCGAGTTGTAAATCGTAACAAGACAAGAGGTTTAACTGACAATAATAGCATTAGTGCGGGCCGCGGGATCTCTAAACTCTGTTATGGAAGTTTGCCGACCGATAAGTGAACTAATCGACGCGACTACAACTTCGAGTCCAAAACTGTGTGCACTTAGCATTTCTAGGCGTTCGGATAAACTCGGACGAGGTGAAGCTTTTTAATGCTTGTACGTCTTTTTGACGAGTAAAGACAGGTAATGAATGTTACATCCCATA
This sequence comes from Tethea ocularis, assembly GCA_963555595.1. Classification (NCBI taxonomy): domain Eukaryota; kingdom Metazoa; phylum Arthropoda; class Insecta; order Lepidoptera; family Drepanidae; genus Tethea; species Tethea ocularis. The sequence continues at coordinate 2,653,500 of OY741970.1, read as the reverse complement.
ATCGCAGTAATAACATACAAATACTATTCCGAAATAAAAATGTTTCTGACTTCTAAAAATTATTATTGTAGGAGTTAACGCTAACATGTAATAATGCCATTAGAAAATGTAACTGCAGGCCGCTACGCGGACACTCATCCATAAACTACGTCACTGGATTACCTTCAATTCGATAAATTCTTTCACTAATAGGAAGCTTAATTATCCCCGAAGGTTATAGGCAACTTTTTATCCCAGGAACGCGAGTGAAGCCGCGGAGAACAGCTAGTAGATTATATAAAACAATCGCCGCAATGACACTTAAACTAAATAGAAATTCGCTAATTGTCAATACGATGAAACTATAATAATATTAATAATAATCAATTATTCAACCAAAAAGGTTTATTCAACTTTAACAATAAATTTATTTGATACTAGCTTCCGTCCCGCGTTCCCGAGGGATCTTATGTTTTCCGGAAAAAAAGTATCCTATGTATTAATCCAGCTTATAAACTATCTGTGTTCGAAATTTCATCCAAATCCGTTTAGTAGTTTTTGAGTGAAAGAGTAACAAACATCCATCCATCCATACTCACAAACTTTCGCATTTATTATATTAGTAGGACAATACAGATAATTAAGTTAGGTAAAACCACAAAATATAAAGGTACTCACATGGGTGTGATGCTGTGAAGGGATACTCTAAGGTCGGGAGCCGGTGCTGATGCGGCGGCAGGCTCGGCGGACAGTGGTAGCAGAACAGGCCGCGGCCGCCACCGCCGCCGCTCGCCAGCTGTCGGCACAATTAATCTAGTTAGATTATTAAATTTATTTTTAGAACCTGTGTTTGAGCACAATCTCATCGTAGTCAGTGATGATGTGGCCGATGGTGGTAAGCAAATAAAGCCTAGAATCCCTTCTGTGTGCTGGCTCTCAAGTGCAACTGTCGGTACACACCAGTCGGGTACCAGAATGCTATTGATGTTTTCCTTCACTGAAAGCTCAAGCTCATTGTAGGATTCAAAATCAAAATCAAAAACTCATTTATTCAGTTTAGGCCCTAATAAGGCACTTATGAATGTCAACAGTTACAGTTTTACAATAGACTCTACTACCGGACCTTCGTCTTGGCATTCGATGTCACTGCCACCGACCTCTCATCACTTTTAAAACAACACTTGAAAGTAACTACATGAACTACATCTCATGGACCATTTACAAGTGCTTAGTGTCAAATTTTCAACTTGTTAATGGTAGCCAGCCAGGCAGATGGGTAGGTACCTACTACCCTACCGCAAATTACATTGTGTGTTTTAAATTGATAGTTTTGTCAATAAGCTTTTGACGGTTTTGTATCAAATATTAGTTTTATGAACAACTTTTATTATAGGACCAACCCTGAAATTACGAAAAAAAATCAAACTTTTCATACATTGACCGATCAAGATATATGTTATGTATGAAAAATTTTTTTTTCTTGTCTGTGAACATCGACCTGAAATAATATTCCGGTATTATTGTAAAAACTATTATTTTCCTGTTTACAGTAAAACGATGTATAAATGCAATGTATACCTGTACACAATAAAAATATTAAAATATAATACAGTTGTCGGAAAAAACAACCCGGCATCAATAATAACTTCAGAGCGAAACTTCCTGTCGGTAATGTAGAGGCAACTGCTGCAAATGCTATCAGCATGTGATAAGCTTAACCTTTTCACACTATTTCCCTTAAAAAAATATGCAATTTTTTTATGTTAGCCATGTTTAATGTAAGATTTACAAGTAAGTAAAACTACATTGGCTTTTTACAAATTATTAACAATAAAATAAAAATAAAACATGTAGGTACATACAAACAAAAGCGTGCTTCGCGCACCGAGGGATCCGCAAAACTTTTTTTTTTATTTTCCAAAAGTATTAAAATTATATGTAGCCCCAATGTTTGAAATTCATTTATTTACGTAACACGTCCATGTTTTTGTCACCGACTTACATATGTGTATCAAGTTTCAACACAATTCAGTCCAGTATTTTTGGACAGACAGACAGACGCACGAGTGATCCTATAAGGGTTCCGTTTTTTTTCTTTTGAGATCCGGAAAGGGTTCCGGTACTCAAAAGAAGGTTTTTTTTGTTTATATACTTGTTATTAGGGAATAACAAGAATATAAACAAAAAAACATAATAACCTATTATGGAGACTACTAGCTTTCGTAAATACCTTGAAGTACCTAGTATTCAAAATCCTATAGCGAGAACATTGCTGATTACTCTGAACTCAAGATGATAACGATTAAATAAACTGCAACAATAATTTACAGACAAAGACAGATGAAGAAACACAATCAAAGTAACGCCGTCATATAATTAGAAGACAAAGTGTTAAACGTTATAAGTAGCAATTACAAAAGCGATCTAATCCCGCATTAGCATAGATATGATACCGCGGTTAATAATAAGGCGCTTGGTGGAACTAAGACCTTCATCATGCGTGTGCGCAGGGAATATAAAACACGCACTGCAATAGATCTGCGCGCCGACCGCGATCACGATCCGATCGTAATTGTGATCGGCGTTGATCTCTTATGATCATAAGCCATTTAGCTGTCTATAGTTGTTAATTCATAGTTATATAGAATAATAAATCGCATGAATTGTGTCAGACGTATTGAGATTTTATGTTCAGAATTGCAAATGGCGATGAACGATACAAAACTTTACGAGCACTATCGATACAAAACGTAAGCTATATCATGATATATTATTATATTTAAACGAGAGTAAGATTGTCATAAAGTGTGATAATGAAAGAAAAATTCGATCGAATCGTACCTATATAAAGTCTTCTCAGTATACCTAAGTGAATTCCGAACCGAAGGTAGAGTCAATTGTACCTTCTAACGGTCATAAATGCCTTATCCGGGCCCAAACTGAATAACATAAGTTTTGAGTCTTGAGTTTACTGCCCAATGACTTTTATTGAAAAGTATCGAAGAAATCGATAATCTTTTTTTTTATCTTCGTTTTTAGGTACAACCAATCAAAGTTAAATCACATGCAATCCTTCCCTAGAGAAATATAGCGCACAGTAGGAGCAAAGGACACTGCGAACATAAATCAATTAATTTCGATGAATAAATTGCTAGATTGCACTGCACTGCATTGAGGGACTCATTCTATGAACTTGTAATATTATGGTCGGTACCTACCTACATCTGAATAGTCTTTTTTTCTACTCATCAAACTCAAACATATTCTATTTTGACCCTGTTAAAGTACTATTTATAACATTACAATTGTCTCTGCCACCGAGACTGCATTTACTGAGCAAGCAATTGCAAGAAAGCATTTTGTTGAGAATCTTTCCTTTTACCTTCCTAATTACGTTTATCTATCTCCTCTCTAATATCTCGCACAGTGATAGCAATTTTGCAGCGTACCTACCAAATTATTTTTCCATTTGGCTGTAAATACTTTGTGAAGAATACCAACACACAAAAACTAAAATAATTGAGTATTTAGTGTAAAAAGTATTTGCTGAGTTTGTTTCAGACTCTTTTCAGAAAATGCAGCCTTTCAAACAACGTTTATAATCTGAAAATTCAGGTGCCTATTAAAATAACAAACGTGGAAGGAAGTATAAAATGCGACTGTAACACATTTTTTTTTAACAATTAAACAAATGCCCATATCAATACGATGAATACAAATGTGTAACATCACTAAATGTCTATATCTTCAGACTACATAAACACATTTTCTTACAATTTTATTATTCAATGAAATATTAAATTAAAATTAAACTACAAAATCTATCCTATATATACTATAAATAATAAATCGCCGCCCGCAGGCAGGGTTCCCAAAAAGCTGGCAACGTTACCTCTTTGAATTGCAAGGCTGATGCGCTGCCCGAGGTAAGTGCCAGCTCTTTGGTCACCTGTAGTGTCAATAAGGCGTCTGGACAGCTCTCTAACCAAACTGCGAGCATCTTGACCCCAACTACCCATAGTTTTATAAATCTTTTTATGACATAACTTTATACGAAAGGAAAATGGCAATGAAATCCAATTGCACACATTAGTTGAAGACCCACGTGTGGATTCGCGACGAGTACTTGTATAAATGACATTAATGGAGCAATGAATCGGCTAAACGATGCGCGGGCGCATTCGATGCCGCGAATGACGTCAGTGCACATTGGGTCGTTGGCAAGTTGGGTGTTGGACATAATAATATTTTAAAATTCTAAATAATATTACCTCCTCATCTCATCTTACCAGTTTACTCATTTATTCAGTTTAGGCCCAGTTATGGCACTTATGAACGTCGAAAGTTACAATATTGACTCTACCACCGGTTCGGAATACACATAAACTAAGAAGACCCGGAGTCTTCTTAGTTTAGAAACTATGAATTTTGACGTATAGAGTGCGTATAGAAGATTAAATCAAAACTTGCTACAATTATATACAGATACTAGGCCCAGCTTAGGCTAGCTGGGTATCTTGATACCAACTTCTCGTTATTATTATTACAAACCAAAGTTATTCCAAAATAACTTTGCCCAGAAAACATCGCGTCTGAACCACAGTGCTCAGTGCGTGTATTGGCTCGTCCTGTCTGCGCGCGTGGGGTCCTGATCCGACTAATCCTATTTATATTATTGTGTCATTACCGCATTACAACACCCACCGCGACACCGCCGCTGCCGCCGCCGCGCCGCATCCGCGCTGCACCGGTGACCTTGTCGTGAGGGGATATCACTATTAAGTGCATTATTGCTTATAATGAACTACTTAATACCTCTTTACCTGTATAATTTATCAACAATCGTAAATCGATGGCTTGTGTAGAGTTCAAGTTTTACCTTGTCCCTTTAGAAAATTTATTTTACGCTCAAATATTGATTACATAAACGGTTTTGTCCCCGGAAGCAAAGAATGCTTTTTTTTAACAAATTTCGCGGAGATAACTTTTTTTTTAAAGGACTAAGTTGGTAGCCTCAGATGGCTGCAACAACCTTACCGGACAAATCGGCGAGCGCAGAGGGCTCTCAGCCGGGTAATATTTAGGTAACAACGCCTGAGGGCACCCCCGAATGGGGTACGAACCTCGGCCAGAGACTACCTTTTGTATATTCAAAGCATAGAGTGAGATAGTAATCAAGTTCAGCCACTTACTTCATTATTACTCATCTTTTATTTTTCCTTAAAATTAAATCAAAAGAATTAGCATTCGAATTTCGAAATGTTTTTGAATTATATTTTCAACCAATGAAACAAAAGCTTTTTATCCACATTCTTATTTTAAAGGCGAGATTATTGTCACTAGGACAACACCCTCAGAAGAAAGAGTGCGAGAAGGCCTTTTGTGACGTGCCGCCAAATGTGGGAACTGATTTCTTATCTCGGCATAATTTTTTCATACTCATTTTATTAAGTCCTAGGTATTTATGTAGGTAAAGATCGACATACATAGAATACCATTGATTTAGGTCTATACATTTTACTTTCAATTTAAAACCATAGACTTATAAAAAAACTTAATGATAACTATATTAATATACTTACTTATCAAATATAAATATATATATCCACAGTATGACTTGATAAGGACCCTAAAAAGGATATGACCTAATCTGAAATGTTAGTACTTACAAGTATACCTAAAACTTACTTTAATTGAATTTCCTCTAAAGCATACCTACTCACTCTTACTTTTTTGCGCCCTAATTAGTCAAATAATCCATTCTGGGTTTTTTCCTTCTTAGTTGGCAATCGTCCTATAAGGACATTTCTGCCAACATCGAGTTATATTAAAGGTTTTAACCACATTATATCACTTGTATACAGTCAAGTAGTAAAGAGTTTATGTAAGTGGCTTGAACCTAACCTCATTGAAGAACAAAATGTCATTGGCGGTACTGAGTGCATTAATTCAATGAATATCAACTAAAATCTCGATAAAACGCACCGCGTATGTCTCTGTCCCTTACTAAACTCACGGGGACAAGCGAGACAGGAGAGACGTAATTTTAGAAAAAAATATGGCTTTATGTTATTTAAAATGAAACTAAGCCTTTTTTGTTAAAAGTAAGAAAACTATTCCCTTTCTAATGGATTTTAGAATGTATGTTAATATTTTTCAAGTTATTTGGGTGGCCCAAATAAGAGAAGAATGCATTCTTAGTTTTAAAAAGTCATATTCTCTAGTTTTCCCCCGTCTCATATTTTCAAGTTTAACATATATTTTTTCCAAATCTCTTGGAACAAAGAATACAGAGAAAAACGCATTTTAGAATCATCATTTCACGTATGGTAGACAGAAAATCAATAAACAATTTTAATCAATTAATCACTTTAATTAACGGCAACGTAAACAAGATAACTAATTAAATACTTGATTTTAATCGAATTGTGTAATCAGAGTCGAATTGAAATTATCGAGCTCAAATATAATTTCGACACAAATTTTGTTTGGTTTCGTTACTTATTTTGTTTACTCTTGCAATGTCAATGGTAGATTGAAATTAATTTTGTAAATTTCTTTGCTTGGAAACCTCCTCCCTCGTCTCCTTGAGCCTATTGATATTTATTTTATGCTTTTGATAGAGTTTACTTTATCATTTTGCCACCGGGAAACACGATTGTTGTACAGACGACAACAATTCAAGGTAAACACTGCAGCATCTTATATGGTTGTAATAGGAGCTATTTTGCAACAAAAAGGTATAGTCTGATCTGTAGCCGTGTGTACTACAACAATCCTGTGTACCTACCATTAGTTATCATATTACTTTTACCTTTGAACTTGCAAACCAATAACTTACCATAAAATTGCTTATTCAAAACACGTTTTACAGAATGAAAATAAATCCTTAAATAATTTAAAGTTCTTTATTAAAAAGTTAAAAATCCATCAGGCCGGTAGCGTATCGATTCTTTTTTCAATCGATCCGATTGTCGCGCCCCGATTGAACCATTCGTTTATTAATAGTTAATTTAAACTGTTCAATTGATCTCGATTACCGTTTATAAAAGTTCGATATCAAATGAGCGAGCACAGCACTGTGATTAAATATTATTGATTATTTAACTCGTCTCTACAAGCGGGTACGTATCGTAAAATAATTTATTTCAATTTGTTTTGAATGAATTTCATGTTTTGTGTTTCGATTATCTGATGGTATTTATTTGTGGAGATGAGTAAATAAATACCTAAATGAATCAGTTTATCTAAAGATTGGAGATGCTTTTAAAAAGTGTTAAAACGAAACTAAAACATTTTTGTAAGGATTTCATGTTCCTATAATTATGCACACATGCATAGCATGCTTTAAGCACAGCTTTAAGGCTGCCTATGGTTGTTGACATTATATTATTCCTTATTTATTTTTCTTTGTTATCTATTTGTGTTATAAATAATAATGTGTTTTCTAAATAGGTACATTAAGTAATTTTAATTATTTACGCTATAAAAAAAAATTACTACAACAGGGTATACTCTATAAGTATACTTAGATATACATGTTTTTTTTTCAATAAAATTGTCCTCATTTTAATCACAATTTATTTGTAAATTGAATTCTGATTTCAATATTTTTAACTATATATTTTTCCCTACGCACGCCGTCATTATGAAAGTCGATACTTACCTAATTAATATTTACCTACTAGAGTTGCTATTTTTGGTATCATCTCCGCAAATAGGGTAGTTGACACTGTCAAAAATAAATGACCAAACACTAACCAATGCATAAAACATCTAAAAACACGTGGAAATAACAAATATGTTGTACATTTAATGCTTTTTATGATTTTTATCTACTCTCATATCGTAATGTTCTTATTATGAAATCAAAATCAGTACTTTAATGACCCACTTTAGGCACACCCGTGTATAATGATTCATTATAGTACAGTTGTTGTTCCCAAGATAATGCTATAAAATAACTTTTTTTCTATTAAAGTACACTTTGGACCTATCAATAGTATAATCAATCAGTATCAATTCAATTTGACGATGACAATGTCACAAATTTTGTAACTTGAACTTTAGAGCTAAGAATTTTTGGGAGTTGGCAACACGGATTTGATTAAGTATATGATTATTGTGTCTGTTTATTTTATTGTTTTTGCCTACACATATCATTTTGACCAAAAATGTCACAAAAATAGCAATTTTTTTTTTTTTGAAAAGTTGTAGAATACTATCGATTTGTCTATTTTTTTATAGTAGTTTATGATACTGTTGCATAATAGGGGTTATTAACTACGAGTGTGAGTTTAAGTACCGAGCCGTAGGCGAGGTTCTTAATAGTATCACACGAGTTTTTAATACCTAATTATGTGCAGTATCATACAGTACTTTATCTAAACTCATATACATAATGTCATTTAAAAAAATTGAATTTCTACCAACTTTTCAAAAAAAAAAAAAAAAAAATTGTGACATTTTTGGTCAAAATGATATGTGTAGGCAAAAACAATAAAATATACAGACACAATAATCATATACTTAATCAAATCCGTGTTGCCAACTCCCAAAAATTCTTACCTCTGAAGTTCAAGTTAAAAAATTTGTGACATTGTCATCGTCAAATTGAATTGATACTGATTGATTATACTATTGATAGGTCCAAAGTGTACTTTAATAGAAAAAAAGTTATTTTATAGCATTATCTTGGGAACAACAACTGTACTATAATGAATCATTATACACGGGTGTTCCTAAAGTGGCTCATTAAAGTACTGATTTTGATTTCATAATAAGAACATTACGATATGAGAGTAGATAAAATTACATTATTTATATGAGTTTAGATAAAGTACTGTATGATACTGCACATAATTAGGTATTAAAAACTCGTGTGTTACTATTAAGAACCTCGCCTACGGCTCGGTACTTAAACTCACACTCGTATTTAATAACCCCTATTATGCAACAGTATCATAAACTACTATTAATTTACCAGTGGAACCACTAAGAGTAGATGATTTGATGCTGTGAAACTATGACATAGTGTAATATTTCTATTATTTATAACTATCGTTTTGACATTTATTAAAAAGTAGCTGATTTGATATGTCAGTCAACTACCCTATTAAGCAAACCTACAACCTGTGATAAAAAAGTAGCCTGTAGCATTCGGGTATTGTAGCTAGGATTTTTAGAATCGAACCAGTAAACTTTGGACATTATACTCTTACATCCGAACTTACTAACTTTACCTCTTTATAATTTTAGTATTGATGTTATTCCAAGGTTTTATATAAGTGCTATTTTTTTTCTTGCGTGTCTGTAGATGCGTGATTGAGGCTTTTTAGCTAATCTTAAATAAAGTCACTTATTCATCGGTGACGTTATTTACGCGTAGTACTTAAACTCAAACAGTATTTTAGTTAAACAGGAGGTAGGTATATAGTGTTAAACTTTTTCATTTATATATGGTATTTATTTATAGTGAGATTGAATTTATAATTAGATTTCCGTCCTGTAAGTCACCTGAAAGCTATATATTTTTTATAACATACGCGTTGGTAACAACGTACCTATTTACTTTTAATAATATTATTTTGTTACAAGGCGAAATTTGAATTAAAAATTTAGAGTTTATTTAGTTCAAATTATCAATAGTTCTAGTAAAACTTATTATTTATTATTAATAATTTGAACTGTGCGGTTTTACCCAATTTTGTAAAGTGTTACAAATTTCCTGGAAAATTGAATTTATAATCAATCCATAACGCAGCGGCAACATGATTATTTAATTAAGAGGAAGATAGGTGATAAAATTCCGTCAAAACATAGTAAAAACCCAACAAATAAAGTGATAATTTTGTATCAATATGGGAAAATATTTCATAAAGTTATTTTTACTTTAGAAGGTTGACAAGCAAGCAGGCGGTCCACTTGGTGGTATGTGGTTACCGTCGTCTATCACCATTTGCAGTACTAGAGGTATTGTCAATGTGTTGCCGACCTAGGTTACAATACCAAGAAGTGCAATAGGCTAGATGACAGTGTCAAAAATAAATGACCAAACACTAACCAATGCATAAAACATCGGAAAACACGCGGAAACATCAAATATGTTGTACATTTAATGCATTTTATGATTTTTAATTACCAGTAGAACCACAAAAAGTAGATCATTTGATGCTCTGAAACTATGACGTCATAGCTTAGTATTTCATACAATATTCCATGTAACCGATCGTTTTGACATTTATTAAAAAGTTGCTGATTTAATATGCCAGGAAACTACCCTATTGCCGGAACACACCGGTAGGTGCTTGGCGACAGATTTTCACGTCACTGGAATCATATTTTTTAAAGTAATTTTAAATTATTTTATAAAAAATTAAATTAGATGTTCAATCGAGGTGAATTAAATAACTTTAAAATCTGGCAAGTCTTTGTTCAGGAGTCGATTCATTGTATCCTTTTAGTTAGGTATGTTAAAAAATAAAAAATGCTATGAGGAAATCGAACCCAAGATCTGTGGCATATAATCATACCTACTTTCTAACCAGCATACCTAAACCTATCAATAAACCTTATTCAAGCCTAATTAGAAACGTACTATAGAATCAAATTAATTTTATTATTACCAATACTTTTTCCTTAACAAATATTATGGCCACGGCGGCGCGTGGTGAAACTAAGATAAAATATTGGGGTTTTTTTGCTAATTATTTGAATTATTTTATTTAAGATCGAGGTACCTCTTTTCCACATAGATAAAGTTAGCAGATTCAATAAATTACGTTACTAAAGGCGGATTTGTTTAAGCTATGTATTCACTGAGAAACGATGTTTCAGATACACAGTTTCAGAAACATCACGTAAATGTTTACAGGGACAATGTTTTGGAAATTCTCCCATCCACATCATCAGTTGTTTATAATATGTCATTCTAGGAGGAAGTGTTTCTATTTCTATTTATTTTAAAAGGGTTTCGTATTTACCGAATCAAAATGATCACTGTTTCAGAAACACATAAATATTGTTTCTGAAACAGTGTCTATAAACAATTGTTTCTCAGTGAATACATGGCTTTATTCAAAATGTTGAACTGTTGTTTTAATATTCTCCTATATAAAAATTTAATAAGTTCCATTTATTTACTTCAATCAAATTTTAACAAAATTTAGTAACAAAAAATCCGGTCATACTTTCGATTTTTCATAAGATATCGAAATTTTCTATGAAGTAGAACAGTTTTGTCAGTTTTAGATTCTAACCCCTAGTTTATTACATTTTGTGTAAGGTAATATTTTATTCTTCGTTTAGTTCCTTTTCTTAAATTATCTTTTTTACTTTAGCGGGAGCTTTTTCCGCCAACGTTGCAACGCGTTAGCTTCGCCATCCAAAGAGGAAACGCTACCAGCCTTCTGGGAACCTTATCTTTGATCAGCAGCAGCGGCGGCCTCGAGGAAATTTTTATATGTAGGTAGTTTGAATTTTTATATTTGTTGTAAATATTGTTATAATTTTATTGTTCTTTTCATTAATTTAATTCCTTACTTGTTCCGAACTCGTCTTGATTTTTTTCGAAACTTCTATTTATATATAAAAAAAAACATTTGTTTGTGTTCATTAAATATTTATTAGATGGAGGACTGCCCTTTGTTCATATAACATACTAGCTCTCCGCCCCGTGGTTTCACCCGCGATCACCTATTTTACTCCCTTAGGGGATGAATTTTCAAAAAACCTTTCTTATCAGAAGCCTACGTCATACGTAATAGCTATCTGTAATGCCAAATTTCTGCTCGATCCGTTGTGCGTTGATCGATCAGACAGTATCAGTCAGCCAGACTACTGTTTATTTACTCATGTCGCCAGACAGTTTCTTCTTTTATGACTATGTCATCTTAGATTTAATTTAGCGTAGGTACTCGTATTTTGGAAGGTTGTGAAAGGCAATACATCTGTTTTTGATTTTATATGTTAAGTAATTAATGTATATCATAATCTTTCGGCATTATGATAGAAGAATTATAAAATAAAACAACGTTAGTTTATAATATTGTATGTTGTGGCAACCCTACATCCACCTGTCAGTCATAATTTGCGTAACCGGGTCTATCTGGCCTATTTAATCGGTTTATGCGACGATACATGCCCGCTGCCTCATACTCTCAATTCAATTTGTATCTTTTATTTTGTAATAACATTATCGTTCAAGTGATTCTCCCGCGTTTTGAATTCAATAAGTATATTTATTTTTATTTTTATCGTGTATTTTTTTTTATATAGGGTTGCCTAAAACAATAGTTCCGTTATTAAAAACTATACTTAATAAGAAATCAAACAACAGCACTACATGACATAATACATATAAATAAAAACGAAACTTAATTATTAATTTATATACCTTTTTGTTTTGTTTTTAGTTGAAATCTTATTTCCCATTTTAAGTAAGGCAATATATAATTGTTTACGAACTTAACTAATATTAGTGACGTCACCTCTCTTTTATGTATACCTTATTGAAAAAACATAGAACTATTTTAATGCTGTCAGATTAGTCTATGCCATCGTAATATACGGGGAAATAGTCGTGACCACTGACCAATTTTAGATCGTGCTTAAATTCATGTTGAAATAAGTATTATAATATTTAAGCGTGTCTACTACAAATATTTGTTTTCTTCTCAAGTTCATTTTATATCTTTTAATCTTTTTTAAATCTATCAATGTAATAACTAAAATCTGTCTATAGATGGGTTCAAATATATTTGATCGCAGAGCCATAATTTTGTCTGTTACCCTATGTACAGATGAACCCTTTGCTCAAGCAATTATGAACAATTATCATGTCCGTCGCTGAGCAATTGAAGTTTTATCTAATAAAAAAGCGTTTATTTAACTGGCAATAATTTTGCTAATATTTAGCCATCATCCTGTGTAGATGAAGTTTTTTTTTATATTGTTTTGTATTGAACATTTTGTAAAAAATAAACAGTAAGTTATATTATCCAAAAATATTTTTATAACTTTACTTTGTTTCGCGTCAGCATTTTTTCAGAACAAAGTCAGACATTCGGACTATTGCAGCTTTGACCTTGGACCTAAATTGAAGCGCGAGGATTCTTATGTTTTCTCAAGATATAAAGTATTTTATATATTATTCCAATGAATGACCTATCTATGTGAAAATTTCATCAAAATCCATTTAGCCGATTGAAGTCATATCAAACAAACATACTTGCAAACAAAATAATTATTCACCCAAAACAAAACAGTCATTAAACAAATTTCAGAGAGCAAATCTGGAAATTGAACACTAATTCAATCATTATTGCTATGCATTGATACAAGCTAAGCTTTCAACAATTTGTGGACTATTCAACCCAATTACTGTTCATTATGATACCATTAGTAGGTACAGAATATTATTTTAATTCCAAACTTTAAAAAAAATCTAATCAAATTAGTCCGTCAGTTACTAAATATCCAAAAAATACTGGACACATGTAATTTTTTGTTGATTTTATAAAATAAAAAATACGTATCCAATATTTTTTGATGACCTGACTGACGGACTAATTAGATTTTTTAAGTCATCATCAGACAGAATTGATTATGTTTTACCCAGTCATCATCCCAATTCTATTTTAATTACGATGTTTCAAAAATTAGCAGCCAACAATCTAACGAGCAATACGCAAACAACTCAATTCCGCCAAACCACTCAACTATTCACAAAAGCTGACAAAACCACCCCTAGTTGGAGCTTGCATATAATTCTAATGGCCCTTACTATGTGAGCTTTAACCAGATCGAGTTAAAGTTGAATTGCAAAAGGGTTTGAATGTTTAAACTATAACTTTGTATATGAAAACGGATAACTTTGAATAAGTTTACGGTAATTTTAGGCGTCTTATGTTATTTTTAATTGATACTGCTATTCTTTATTTGGATGTTTAAACTTTCTTGATTATTAAAACTGTTTTTTTCCGCGAGAAAAGTTTTATTGTGTTATTTTCTTATTTTGTATAAGGCATGCTGTCGTAGCAACTTCGTAGAGGTTTCGTAGCACTAGCAACACAGAGCAAGATATGGAAGATCTGTGTTGTTTATGATTTTCTCATAAAATATATTTTTACATGATTATGTTAATATATCTATGGACATATATCATATTACATGTTTATTACTATTTTTTTGGGTACGTTATTGTTTGCGGGCTGAGGGTACCTAAGGGGCTAGACCGAAAAATATATAAACAATTAAGCGGGGGTCTCAAAAATGAAAATAAAATTTGTGACAGAGGGTATTGATGTTGCTTATATATATAGTATATAAATAGATACATATTATATACGTTTGTATATGACATAGCGCCGCTCCGTAATTGTGGCGGGCGCCGGCTGGGATTGCATATCAATATAATTCTCGTATTTGCCAGTAATTGAGCTTATTGGACGCAATGCCTTATTGGCCTTTATTGTATTACTGTGCCAGATGATTGAGACGATGCATTGTGACGTCTTTTAAACAACAAATTGATATTAATATGATATTTTATATTTCATCAGCCTGTAGAGTAGATGTCGGACTGTTTTTTTATATACTGTCTAGGTGGTAAATATGCCGTATATTACTGCCAGATGGTTAGCGACCACTATAGATTAGAGCACTCCATAATCCAGCAACTATCCAGTACTTATCTAGCCATGCCGCCGTGGCTTAAAACTTACAAAGTCTTGCTAGAAATTACCACATTACTTTTTTGTCATATGAGATCCACCTATGGACATAAGACATTCTTCTGATATTAATCCAGAAGAATCACAAAAGAAAGAAGCCTTCTGAGTTTCTTGCTGGAGTCTTCTTAGTTTAAGTCTTATTCCGAACCGGTGGTAGAGTCAAAAATGACATGCAAAAGCCAAAATGATCCGTGATGCATAGTGACAGATTCTCAACGTAGAGTTAGTAGCCAATCAGGCGGGTAATGTAAGTACTAAAGAAAGGTATCCTATTTTCATTGGTAAATTATTTCAACAATCATTGGAAACAAAATGTTCTCACACTGTACGGTTTCAAAGAATTTTACTACCGCGGGCGCTCAGGTTTTGGAATGAGGTCTCCGCCGTGGTTTCTACAGATTATAGCTTGAGATTCTTCAAGAGATTTTTGCAGGGATTCGTGTAAATTTTCTTCTGCCAAATTTGTATTTATTATGGTGTATTTTAATAAATTTGTTTTCTTTCTTTCTTTCAAGTAAGCTGCATATTGTAAGCGTTTATTCGCTAGGGTAACTCCATAGGCAAGCCGTATGCTTGATGCACTTTCAAAAGCATAGACCTCGTATTAGACTTATATGGGTTGAATGCACAAGCTTAACAAAATCGTTTGCTTTAAATTTATAATAGAAGGTGCCGAAGGTAAATATATTTCCTTAGTTTTAATATCTTCTTAAATTAATACACACATATTATGTAAGTATTCTCGTCAAATTATGTAGGAAAATATAGTATTCCGTCGAAATCTTTTTTGTAACAAATAATCTTTAACATTTAAGTTATTTAGAAAACTCAATTTAAGAAGTAGGAATTAGCCGCGGTATTAAAAATAAATTTAAACAGTTATCAGACATATGTCAAAGGATTTTGATAAGAGAAAAAATATTAACAACATCTCAGTAAACAAAGTAATAAAAAAAATAATGAAGAAGAAAAAACATTATCAGAATGGTTAAACGTATTTTATGTTATTCCGAGTATCAATAGAAAGAAAAATAATTACTTACCTAATAATATTAGTAACAAACTTTTCTGTAAGAATTGTATCTAGGTACATAGATAGAGGAATACATAACTTAATATTTTAAGTAGAAGAAAATAATTATACTCTCTATCAATACCTTAGTTAATAAACTTTAAAAAGTTTCAAAAGTAATATTCAGCACTGAAAAACTTTAATAGGTACCTTATTAGCGTCCGAAAATATTTTGTTGCGTTGTGGGCGGGAACTTTTCCCGCCTAAATCCGCGTAAGAAAAAGCGCGGTCACCGCGCTGACACTTTCATTATCCGATGTGAAACACGCGCGCACTCGCGAGCCGCGGCACTGAGCGACTGACTCACGGGCACACCACACTCGCCGCGAATACCGAACTGCGAGTAATCGTTCTGAAACCGCCCTCGGCAAACAAAACCCCACCCGCCATAAAGAGCATTTTAGCACGCGCGCCTCCCCGCTCCCGCGCCCTGATTTAATAGCGAGAGCGGGCACTGATTCACTTAACCGAACGCAACTACCGACTCCTTCTCTCTCGCTCCCGCTCAAATAGTAATCCACTCTGCGTATTCTCTCTCGCTTGCGCTGGTTCAGAAATAGAGAATTGGAAAGAGATAGCGTCGCGGTCGCGGACACTTCTTTCTTTCAACTCGATTTGCATGCGAGCGGGGGTCGCTCCGCAAACTTTATGTCCTCGTTTCGTAAATTATTTATACGTTTGGAAATACTTTTAACGGTAAGATCGGGCCGCTGAAAAAGATTGCTTCAAAACGAACCGAATTAAGTGAGTGACCGGATCGATTACCACACGGGTGTTCATGAAACTAATTAGCTTTATTTTTCGTTTCGTTTAATTCCACATATAGCAATCGTTTATTGCATTTTCTTCAAGAAACGTATGATTTTATTAAATTACCGTAAGACTTAAAAACTATTAATTATTATAAAACTGAAGAATTACTTATTTCTACATTTTAAATCTAAACACAAATGTTATCCTAATTCTAAAGTCAAATTTTCAATATTTTTTAAATGTTTAATTAATTCATTATAATTTGTACTCTGCCATACTGTTGAAAAAAAAATATGACCATGACAAAAACTTTAAAAGGTTAACAATAATATATACGGTGCTACGCAGCTACGGCGTAGCACGCACCGTAGCAAAGATAATAGTCTAACGTCAGTTCACGAAGAAAGTAATATCACAGTTTTTATTGATTTATATTATTCAAGTTAATTTTAAATAGTGCAACTAATAATAAAATTACTTTCGTATACGAATAATCATTTTTATGTTAATTATTTTATAATTAAGATACAAGTGCCTACGGTATATAAGTTCGGTACTCTATTGTTAGTGAAATAAAAAACAAAAATGACTTAATATGAAGAACAGCACAAGACAAGACAAATAAAGACACTTTTCTTAATAATCTTCTGTATTTGTTGAAAATTTTCTTTTTGAAATCGCACAAATCTAAACTAATAATAAAGCCGAAGAGTTTATTTGAACGCGCTAATCTCTGGTGTTACTGGTCCGATTTTAAAAATTCTTTCACTGGTAGGAAGCTAAATTATCACCAAAGGCTACTTTTTATCCCGGAAACGCGAGTGGAACCGCGAGGAACAGTTAGTCTCAGATACAATCAGTCTCATTTGAAAAATGCAATTTTTTGTAGATAGTCTGTTAATCGCGCAGTTACATATAGTTGCATAGCTATATTAATTAATAAAACTGAACATATACGTTTTTCGTATACCTAATGCTTGTTACTGTAGGCATTTAAAGTTAGCAACAAATATCATTCTTGGGTCTTCTGGCACGCTCATCACACATGGCCATTTGATGCAAAACTAAGCAGTACCAAGTACAATACCAAGCAGGAGTAAGTACGATGGAAACTTTATAACTGACTAGTTTCCGCCCCGCGGTTTCACCCGCGATCCCGAGGTATCTTATGTTTTCCCGGGATAAAAAGTAGCCTATATGTTATCAAGTTTCATCCAAATCCGTTCTGTAGTTTTTACGTGAAAGAGTGACAAACAAACATTCATCCATACTCACAAACTTTCGCATTTATAATGTTAAGTAGGATATACTACATATAAAATAACTGCATAATATATGAAATTTCGGTTGAAGAACTTTTAGAGATTTCAGATTTTGAACAAATTAAGGTCTTGATGAGGCGGGATAGTTATTTGAGTACTCGTATAATCTTTTAGACTTGCGTTCAAAGACGCCCTGATAACCACATGGTTAGTGACCTCAGAACCTTCGACGTCGACGTAAGGAAACCTCCTGCCATCTGACAGACAACGGTCCAAAGAAGCAAACTGACCTGAAAGAGGTAAACATTGACGCAAACTTGGAACTTAACCAGAATGGTAAAAAAGGACGAACCCAAGTAAAAATGGGAATAAGGTGTAGGAAGAAGATGTAGAGCTTTACGTGTGTTTGACCACAATGTAACTATAACTATGGTAAGGAATGATGGTAATCATTCCTATCAGGTTTCTGACAATGTTTTCCTTCAGTACTATAGTGAATGCGTGCATAAGCTTAAAGTAAGATTAAGCAACTGGGCCTTAACTAATAAGTTTAAACTCAAACTCATTTAAGGCACCTGTGAACACTACATCTGACTCTACCACCAGTTCAAAATACACTCAATTGAGAAAACCCCGGCAAGAAACTTAGTAAGGGAAATCCCACTAATATTATAAATGACAAAGTTTGATACTTCTTGACGCTCAAATGGCTGGGCCAATTTTAATAAAATTCGGTATGGAGGTAGGACACCCTGTATTAACACATAGGCTATTTTTAATCATACGGGAACGCGGGTGAACTCTAGTTCATAAATAAATTAATCACAAGTATGTACTTGAATAGCAATTCCTAAAATGCTTTTTTTATATGCAGTTTTAGGACGCTATTTAATTTTATTCTTACAATAAGGTTTCTTCCTCTAACTCAAACTCATTTATCCAGTTTAGGCCCTGATAGACTTTTATGAATGTCGATCCTACAAATGACTCTACCACCGGTTCGTAATACCTACACTTAATACTCGGTACAGTTAACCTATCCAATTAGCTATCATCACATTACCCTCGGTAGTCGCAAACTAACTTCTAATGGTGTTCGTGACCTCTTTACCAACTCTTGGTTCACTTGGTGCTCGGTTACCGGATGCCCTACTATTTGTGCACAACTCGTCAAGTCATGATATTTTTTTTCAGTTATTGTTGCTGTGAAAAGTCACAATAACCAGTTAGTTATTATAGTTATTATATATAGCTAGATCGAATCAGAAATGATGAGATCCGCAGGCGAACCAAAATTACCGAAATAGCCCGAAGAAATGCCAAACTGAAGTGGCAGTGGGCGGGGCACATCGCTCGTAGAACCGACGGCCGCTGGGGCAGAAAAGTTCTCGAGTGGCGACCACGAACTGGAAGACGCAGCGTGGGCAGGCCTTTGTCCAGCAGTGGACGTCTTTCGGCTGACATGATGATGATGATGATGATCCGCTATTTACGAAATGCAGAGGTAATTGATAATAGAGATTTGACTGTAGGTACTCCAAAATATCTAGAAATCCGTTGCATGGTAAGCGGAGGAATAGCCGAGGCAGACAGTAACTTTGTTTTATATCTTCTGAAAAAAAAACAGAGAAATCTCAATTAATAGGCGTGTTTTCATCGAGAACACGTGGTTATATGTTTTCCTGTAATTCATTTACTCATTTACTCCGATATTCGTTACAAGAAAATGCAATTATTATTGATTCTGTACAAATAAATACTAGTAGATTACTTTTGTATCAATCAAGATTCTTACAATGGAAATTATATCTTATATACGAATATTATAAAGAGGAAAGATTTGATTGTTTGTTTGTATGTTTGTTTGTTTGAATTGAATAGGCTCCGAAACTACTGAACCGATTTGAAAAATTGCTACTATTTATCGCGGGAACGCGAGTGAAAACGCGCTGAACAGCTAGTATTAAATAATTTCAGAGATTTCCTTTGCTCTTAGCATTACATAAAGCCTTCAAAGTAAGTAAAGGACAATAAGATGACATTATTAACAAATATTCTCGGACAATTCAAAATAAGCATCTTAATACTTTATAAGCAATCGTTTCAGCGCCTGATTCTTTAATCAGAGCGCTGATTCAAAATTTACTTGTCTTGTATACTACACTCGCAACGTTAACTACGTCTATGAAAAAACGTCCTCGGTGAATTCTGAATCTTATGTCTTCAGCAATAGTTTGACGAAGATTTTAGCTAAGACAATTTGAGCGGTAAAACAAATCTTGGCCGAGGTGTAAGTGACAATAAAACGGGAGCTTAGCTCTCGGGGCCGTCTTCAAGTGGAACGGCGGAGGGCGCGGGGAGGACTGGTGAGCCGAGGGGGGAAGTCGAGGGAGGAGCGAGCAAGTATAGCCATCTCGCTCTACCGGGTCGCCAGTCGCGCTCATCCGTTTTATTCCTTGTTTGTCCGCAACGCGAACGCGCCTTCCCCGTTCGCTACATAATTTATTTTGAGACACTTAAAAAATTGGCTGAGCCGCGCGTACGCGTTTAGGCGGCGAAATGGAGTTTGCGGGCGTGCATTCGGGGTGGTGGGGGGTTGACGTTACCAAATGAAAATAATATGGTAAATGATTTCATTTGAATTGCCGTTTCCCCGTAATCGTCGGGGGCGGGTAATGGGCCGTGGAAAGTCCCGCTCCATTGTCCGCGCGTTTTCATTTACGCGCTGAATTTATTTCGCCAGCATTTATTGCCGCACTTGACTTTTATCGCTCTTTATGTTAGCTCCATACATATTCAATGTCGCTGTCGCTAACATCCTGTCTGAGTGTCGAAAACTATATTTCGTTTGGTACACTGTTTGCGACTCTTTGGGCTCGTATTATAGACACGTGACTTGATTTTGAGAAGATTGAGAGTAGGTATGAAATTTTACTTGTAATTGCCATAAATTGTTACTCTTATGAATACACAGTTAGGTATGTGTACCACCTACCTAATAACTTTTGATTTTGCAAGCATAAAGAAACATTAGATAAACCAAAAAAAATATTTGGTAGATAGAGTTTCGAAAGCGATGTCGAAACTTGAATAACATTTTTTGATATCCAATGGCATAGATTTGAAAAAAAAAACATCATAATTTCTCATTTGGGAACCATACCTACAATTTTCAGTAGGTACCTTAGATTAAAAATTCTATAAACTCTAGAGATAAATTTTCCCAGAAACCTTTTCCAGTTACCAAGCGTAGGTATATTTTCTCATTGTCATCGAAAACAACAAAGTCGAAAGCCACAATGACTCTGCAACAACACTTAATAGCCCCGTAATAACTACATCAATGCTTGCGTAATTATATCTATCTTTTGTACAAAGAGGCAACCCTCAAAAACCAATGCTAGGGTTTTTTCGACCCCTCGACGCAAGTGATTTATTGAAGAAAGCTTTTAAACCCTTGCGGTGTCCGTTCATTTTAGTTGATTTGTGTCTTTTATTATACCATGGATCATTACGAGTTGTGCTCGGATTTGCTCTATTAAATTGAATGCTGTTGTATTGTTTTTATTTTTATGTAGGAGGACTTCTGGATGCTGCCAGCCGCTCTGCCATCATTCAATTTTTAACACTGATTGAATGTTTACATAGGTACCTGGTATCTTTATTTTGGTACTATTTGAATACCTACCTGGTCCACAGTTTAACGTATAGGTATATCATGCTTTTTAATTTATTACCTACATTATTTTTATGTTCCTATTAATGTGACTCGCGCTTTTGTAGCATAGCAATTAATTATTTAATGAATTAATTACATTTTAAGTTCCTACGTTTGGTACCTTATCAATAAATGACGAACATTTGGAACTAAGTTTATGTTTTGAATGCGCAATGAATATATATAGTGCTTATGCTTATGCTATATGCTTAATTCGGTAATCAAAAAATTACGTCTCATAGGTGCTTGAAATTGATGTGATAATTTAAAACGCAAACATCCTACAAATATTATAAATGCGAAAGTTTGTGAGTGTTTGTTACTTCTTCACACTCAAACGGCTGGACCAATTTTGATGAAATTTGGTACGGAAACCCTTGGGAACGCGGGTGAAACCGCGAGGCGGAAAGCTAGTAACTAATAAATGTAAGTGAAATTTAAACTGCGAAATTTAATTTTTTTAAATAAAATTTAAACCTTAACACCACCTAATTCTTCGTAATTAAGAACTGTTTCAAGCATATACATAATATAATAATTCCCTACTAATATGATAAAAACGAAAGTGTATTTGTTCGTTTGTCCTTTTTTCACACAGCAATGGAGCAACGTATCGTCGTGATTTCTTGCACAGAATATAGGTCATGAGTCGGAGATTAACATATACGCTACTTTTATCCTGGGATCGTGGGTTAGTCTACACTAATCATAAACTATCATTAAAATATACCTAGTGTTTGTAAATTTTTAAATATGGATGTAGGGGTAGGAGGTAGGTAATCTCCGGAGTTAAATACTAGTCCGATCCTAAAGAATCTTTCACAAACTATAAAGTTGAAATTAAATAAGATTCAACTTGTTTTGGGAGTCAGTGCTCTCTCATTTTTAGACATAATTAAGCATACAATAAAGTGATATACAAGCAAAAATAAAATACTCAGAATAATTTTACGAATAAGTGTGAGGTGATGCTAAGTATGCGAGTGGGGAGAGTGTGTTGGTGTGTGTGCGTGTGCTACATTACGAGTACCATACCTAGGCTTATATCCTGTGCTTATATCCCAGGATCGCGGGTAGAACCGCAGGGCTAGTAAATCTAAAAACATCTGTACTAATGCTAATATTAAAGCTAAAGAGTTTATTGGTTGTTTGTTTGAACGTGCTAATCTCCGCAGTTACTGGTCTGATTCGAAAAATACTTTCACTAATAGGAAGCTACACTATCCCCGGGGGTTATAGGCTACTTTTTATCCCGGGTGAAATCGCTGGGGATAGCTAGACATTACATAATCATGCCGTGTAAAGCTATCTGTAGAAAACATATTTTAACTTAATTGTGTAGGTACTGTTTCCTTATCAGAATAATTGTAACTGTGTACTTATACCACAGTATGCAATATGCTTATATGGTAAAATAATGCTTAGTACCTAATTGATAATACAATAACGTTTATTTTGAACACATTTTATCCAATCGTGTATATTCCTCATTATTTAATCCCAAATTTGGTTGTCGAGAAGGAAAACATGTAAAAAATTACCATTTTAGTTGTTACAAACCAGTCTAAGCTCTTCTCAGCGCGGAACTGGTAGGTAGGTACCTATCTACGTCATCAATAATCCTACAACCAAAGACCTACAACATATCAGAACCCTGAGTGTACGGTCTAAGAATTGTCTTTTGAAGATACGAGGTCTCGTCAGGTCGTCGTCTGCCTCCCTCGTCAGGTCGTCTTCTGTACTAAAAATTTTGTTATTTTTCCTTTCACGGTTCAATTTTTTTTTTTTTTTTTTTTAATTTTGGCATCACACTTTGTATATTTTGCCAGTGTCAAGTTAAGCAATGTAGGTATTTTTATATTCTTCATGTATTAAATTCTCGTCAATCGTCAAGTTTCAAAGTTCAAGTCATGTTAAATCTTCTTCGAGTCATAGTCAGTCAGTTTAGTTAGGTTTTAGTACGATGGTAGCCGTTCTACTAAAACTGTTCATGGACTTCTTGAGACAACTTGAAAAGCCACTATACACGTAATCATTTCATTTCACTTCACTGGTGCACTTGTATTGATCTTTATTGGACAAAATACCAAAGATAATATTCAATAAAACTCAAAATACACGATTTTATGAAAATAAAACGAAAACGCAACTAAAACGTAGTATTAAATTCTCTTTGAACGCAACGTTACTTCTCAAGTTCCCGCCAAAAAAAGTCAATGGTTCCATTTAAAATAGTGTCCAAGTCTTGTCGGCCAGTCTAACAACCATGTAGGTCGAACAGCCCGAACACTGAGTAAATGGCATATGGTAGTACCATTTATGTAGCTACTGAGTAAAAAACGAATATTCGAATATCGCAAATACGTAGCAGGAATGCCAGATAAATACAAGTGAATTATCGTAACATCGGAAAATTATCTTACAACTGTCAGAGCCGAGCGGCACGCGTACATACTAGCTAGTTCCCGAAATTAGAAATAGCATAGGAATTTTAGGAAATTGTGAATTGTGAAATAATGTAAAAATTAACTTATTTATTTTACAAGAGAGTGGGATCATTGGTTTTAAGCTATTGCATAGCTTCTATCGCGGGCCTTGAGCGTGGAGACCGAATCCAGAAATTCCGTAACGAAAATAACCTAACACCCCCCACTCTGACCGGCACAGCGGTGATATTTTTTAGTTTTGCTATCTATCGATGAATAGCAGAACTTTTAATGACTTTTTGAAATATCACGCTTGTCTCTTTAGTTCAGCAACTCGTCTCTAGGTGGCATTAGTTGTATCGGACCACGCTCAAAAAGTGTAACTTGAATTAATATCAATGAAAAAAAAAACAAAGGAAAAAAAATACTGCATAAATAAAACAAATAAATAATTATAATTGCATAAGTTGATAAAAACAGCTATGCAATAGCTTTACCGCGGTAGTCTCCGAGTGCCACACGTTTTTTTTTTTACAAAGTACTAAAGTTGGTAGTGTCTGATGGCTGCACCAACCTTAGGTACCGGACAATCCGGCGAGCGCAGAGAACTCTCAGCCGGGTAACATTTAGGTAACCATGCCTGAGGTCACCCCCGAATGGAATACGAACCTTTGCCCTGAGCCGAGGTTCGTACCTACTACGTACATTACTGGTGGAGGGGGAGAACTTAGTACGAGTTACGTACGACTAATTGGGGGCGATCGGATTACTGGGATCATCGGAGTATAATGTATATCACTATTCACTTTTCTACTCACATCTGCACTCTGTAGTAGTGTAGTGCCAGCCAGCATATTTTGAATAAACAATTGTTTTACGTGTGTTTTACACACTCAGCTAACGAACTTATATTTGAATCTAAGGAATAAGAACATGTCATGGGGATTTGTTCATTGGTTTGATAGATCCAATCCCCACGACCATAAACATTATTTTGTATTTTTGGATTGGCCCTGAATACTAGTCTTTTGACCCCGCTTCGGAGCAGAGTTACAAATTATAGTACTTTTGGGTAGGTACATATTCTATCATTTGTACATCGTACCGGAGTCGTATGTCTGCGCTAGCATCGCTGATCTTCAAGCACTTTATATATGCGTTAAGTGAACTCTAGTAGACAGCTTTCACAAAACAACCGGATCACAATAGTTGTTGACAGTTTTTGTTTTGTTTTTTATTAAGGGTATAACTTCGGTTGGAGCGCGAAATTAAAATTTTATCAAGTTTTTTGCTAATTGCAGCTCAGTTATTGGTCGTAAGTTATCAACATGTTATTTGCGAGAAGAATGGTAGTATATTTACTGATTAATAACAAAAGAAATCATCAACATATTCCTCCAGAGTATATTACTAACATATACGACTATTTCATGAAAATGTTACTACCTATAACTGAGCTGCAATTTGCAAAAAACGTGATAAAATTTGAATTTCGCGCTTCAACCGAACATTCCCCTTTAAGCCTTTTTCTTGGAGGTTAGAATCTTCATTTTCCTTTAGTGCTCAGTAGGTGGCGTTATACAACTTAAAAACATCTGTCAAACTATTGTACCTACCTAGTTGTGAAAAAAAAACATCTTTTCACCCAGACCAGTGTTGCCGGCTTTATAACTATTTTCGTATGAAAGAAAAGACCCATTTATATAAATAAACAGCGCAAATAACGTTCTAAGACTCTGAAATTAGTTGCATTTTATTATGTTCGTTCATGGCTGTGATGTGATGAATAAACATTAATATTATTTATTTTATTTCTTCAGTTTTGTACAAAAGTGTACGAAAATACTCGATTAGTCTTGCCTGGCAACGCTAAGAACAGCATATTTTTATTTTGACACCATGACACTTTCTTTTGTTTGGGTGACAGCGCCACCTAGTAAAACTTCAGATTAAGCTCTTTTTTAAAAAAAGGCCTTCGATTTATATGTCGGTATAATGTCAATGGAAAAGGCCTCATATGGCCTCATTTAATTACAAAACAATATCCTCTCCTTAATATATTAATTATCCTTATTTTTATACCTTTAATTATTTCTTACAATGTGATTTCTTTTGTTCATAGAGAAAAAGTGATTGTTTTCATTTTACTTTTCAATGAGCAAATCTTTACAATCAAATCATATCATAATCAAAAAATCTACAAAAAAATAATGATTTTACGATTTTACTAAAAAATGTTTTGTTATATTACGTTTACGGTTATCTGTGGACGTATCTTTGTTACAATGCCATCTTTCGACTAACTAATTGTCATATTATTCGTACGTCGGTAAAACAGTTTACACCACTGCAATCTTTTTCAAATTATTTCATAAAAAAACATAATTTCAATACAGTAATTTAGTAGTTAGTTATGTTTTTAAATATTTTATAATTTTTATAAAGATATTGATTTTCAAAGTTACTTTTTATTTAAGAATTTTCCTTTAATTTTGTAATTACCGCCAAAAAGTGGCGGCGTTCCGGCCATTTTGTGAACCCCGCGACAGGAAGTGAGTGTTGTAGGTGCTACGCAGGCGCAAATTGACCTTTCGGTTGAAGAACCCGTCGGTCACATGTGAGTGTCGATAAATATCTTAGTTTTATCGTGAATCCTTTCTAAATAGTTAACATTACTGTTTTCGTAAGTATTTTCAATGGTGAATGTAATTTTGTGATAATACGGCGTTACCACGGTGTGGATTTTGTGTAAATAATGGAAAAGAAAAAGTACCGCGGCACCGGCACGTTTGTCAAACTGCTATTTTTTTCGATATCTCCATCCCGAGATAAATATCAATCGAGATTTACTGCTGCATTATAAACGTGTTCTGGATTGCTGTTGAGGTGATATAGACGGTTTGTGGTTGATAGTTTTCGTGTGCTTTGGTCTTTGAAGACATGCCCAAGATGTCCCTTTTGGGAAATCACATGTGCGTGTACCACACCGTGGAATCCGTGTCGCCGCCACCACGTCGTGTCAGGCCTGATATCATTATTATTTTAATTCTATTTCATATTATACTTCAATAGTATTGATAACATTGGTCACCATACGGTACAAGTTGGAAAAATACACCCACAAAGGTTTTCTTCGCGCAGCGGTAGGTGGGGTTAGGTCGTGTCAAAATTTCCGAAAACATGTAAAAAAAAATCTTTATTTCATACCTACATACTACATATTTATGTGTATATCATACATATCAACAATTATTATTTATTGAAATATATCTCAAGAGGGCTAATATACTACCTATGTCCAGTATTCACATCTCAATTTGGCATGACTTGATTTTTTTGAACAGCTATGTACCTACCTATATTTTTTGTATAGTTTGCAATACTAGTGTACTATCCATTTCTTTGTTCTACTTTATAGCCTATGTAGCCAATTTATTGACATGAATTCATCATCATATTACTTTGCATGTATTCTTTTTATGTAAAGGGGATCTATTTACATCCATTTCATAGCCTCAAGATAACCTCATTCAATGATAAACTGCAAATCATACTTTCACTGTTAATAAATTACATTTATTTGTAACTCATCAAAATTTATTGATTTGATTATTTTCTCCAATCATTATTAATTTTTAACAAAATATTTCAGTATAACTTTGATCATGACAACTGTGTTCTATTCTAAACATTTTTAGGTTACTTTTATAAAAAAATCTATCCACACTTATCATTGGCATGCAGTGCGGTCAATGCTTATGTGTGGATAGTAGAAGATTTAGGTACCTAATCATTATATATCTTGAGCTTGATAAATAGTTAGCTTCTAAATTATGAAACATCATATATTCTGGGCTATTTAGAATACTTGACTAGAACCAATCAACATTTAAATGTGGCTCCTGTTTACCACTTTCAAATTTCTATTCTAAATGCAGACAATAAAAGCATCTACTCTCGGGGCTCTACCATGTATCTTTGGTGGTAATCATAATGAATTTATAGAAAATCATCCAATGAAGGCTCACCTCCAACAAAATGGTCTTCGTTGTAGCGTGTTATTGGATGAAATCATTAATGATGTTCATTAAAATTACCACCAAAAGATACACAATACCCGCGCAGGGCCTAAAACAGTCTGCATAAATTTAATAGTTCTTAATGATCAGAATGGCATTTGAGTTGGTAGGATGTGAGATTATGGCCTGGAATCCACCAATGCAGAGGTTGATGGAAAAGAGGTGTGTTTATAAGCTGATTAGAGCAGGCTCGCTAGATTAATTTGTATGGAGACATGTATCATCTCATTATAATGGATTCAGTGCCTACCGTTTCTATGCATCCTAAACTACCAAGAGATATTTTATATTATCTAAGTTAGTCTAATTACCCAACTCCTGTAGAATTTTAAATTTGAGTAGCGTCCCCTGTAGTTCCACTTATGTTTACTGGTTAGTTTTAAATCCCTCTCCATATGCATAGACTATCTAAGCAGATAGTCATGAAAAAACAGTGGTGCTTTCACATTTATAATATTAACTTTATAATAACTGGTAAAGTTGTTGCTGTTGGTACTTCAAGGTTTCTTGAATCAGGAATGTCAAGTTTTAGTTTTGTGGTGTTACACACTCATTGCTATTTATATTATGCATAAGTGTCCAGTCTTATCATGTTTTTTCTTTGTTGCTTACGACTTTTAAATCTGCTACATGGTAACAAAGAAAATAAATAATAAAGAACGAAAAGAAGAATATATTTTGATAAGTCATTAGTAATTTCTTAATGGATGTGCAAAGTGGATACCTTCTGAGCCACTATACTATTTATGAACTTGTTATAGCTACTCAAAGTAATACTTGTTGCTTTGAACCCGAAGATCACACCATAAAATTCTAAATATCATACATGTCCTGTAATTTCTAAGTATATTTTTTTGTTCATCAATTTTGATCAGCTCATCACTAATATGGTGCAGGATGACTGACCGACTTCAGCATGGTGAAGACATCAATCAGTGTAATTTTTTATATTTTATATAAATCAATTTTAATAGATTATTCTCTTGTATATTATATTCTTTTCTCTTTCTTTTGCTCCATTTTGGTATTCTCGAGGATTTATTCTTTCTAATTCACTAACGTGTTCAATGTCAAGTAAAATAAGAGACCTCTAAAGCATACAGTCCACTATCAAATAGTTTTTTTACAATTTATAAAAAAAACCATTTTCACTTTCCACCTACAATCTGTAGAGTTCATTGACATGAGGGGCAACAACCTCTGTGCAAATTTTTTCGTCACTTTAGTGTGATTCATGTTCTACAGTTATTACCAAGGTTTCATTGGTTAATGTTCTTATTCGGTTGTATGTTGTAATTTTTTTTTTTAACATTAATTGCATTTAACATATGTACTAATTTATGTTGTTATTTTTTCATACATATCTTGATTGTCATAAATATTTAAAACAACATACAAAAAAATTATTGCGTTTTAGTATCATGTCACATTATTGTCATAGATATTTTTGGTTCATAAGTTAGGAATAAATGGAAGACTAAAAGTGGTTTTCAGTCGGAGAGAAGCCTAAATAAAGGTTTCTACTATAACAATTATTTGTTTAATCGTGCACCTGGTACTTGGCCGCTCTGTACTGCTCTCCTACACCTACCACTACTTGGTTTTATATGAATAAAGTATTACGAGCCCATAGAGTCGCGATTACAGTTCCTCATATTGTCATCGTGCTGAGGGTACTCGAAAATGATAACCCAGTCCCGACTATGCGTCTCATCGTGCAACTGTGCCTTGGGATCACCGTCCAGGGGCACAAATCTATTACTATCATCTTAGGCATACCCAGGGTGGGGGAGAGGGGCAGCTGCTCCACACTGGTAAAGTAAATAAAGCAGGATCTCCTGGAGGTGTTTCGCCAAAATTTTAGGCGTATTACTTACAGGGTCTTTGCAAAGTGGTTGTGTACAGTAAAATAAGTGTGGGGGACACGGCCTGTTTCCGAATATCACAAATCCACGCCGTATCTATTCATGTATTTTTTTTACTGGTAAATAATTACATGCGTATCTCATTCTACAGATCACTCCTGACCGCAGTTAACCTCGGCACACAACACAATGGGTGACATCGAAGACACACACTTCGAGACCGGGGACTCCGGGGCTTCGGCCACCTTCCCCATGCAATGCTCAGCACTGCGCAAGAACGGTTTCGTCATGCTCAAGGGTCGCCCCTGCAAGATCGTCGAGATGTCCACCTCCAAAACTGGCAAGCACGGCCACGCTAAAGTTCACTTGGTCGGAATTGACATATTCAACGGAAAGAAGTGAGTTGCTTTTGTATTTTTTTTAATATCTCACTGTGGGCAGAGATGATGTGTCCGAAACAGGGTCTCGAGTGCAGCTATCGGAACACACTGGAAGGTGCTTGGCGACAGATTTTCAACTTGATGGTGGTAGCCAGCCAGACGGGTACTACAAAGTACCTACCCTACCACCGTGCTATGGTATCCTGCAAATTTTTTTATTCACCGAAAGCTCTAGCTCATTGTAGGATTTGAAACGCGACCTTGTCTCGGCATACGACGTCAGTGCCAGTGATGTCAGTACTAACAAGCTGTATTTTTAGAAATGCACATTATATCAGTCAGATTATTGCTTTGTCATTAACAAATAATATGTCCCTACACAACTTAGATATTGTTCCACCTTACATGTTAAAATTACTTGTCTTTCTCAATTGTTTTATGATCAAGTCTTCGGCTTCAGTTTTCAAAACTTGCCAAAAAGATGGGCAATGTCACAAAATAATAAAATTGGTAAAGAAAAACATTTGCTTAATATCGACGTACATTTATTTATAAACATTATCGTACCTACTTAATGACGAGTGCCTGGCTAACTTTCCATTCAAGTGCTCGATTTGACCTCCTTATTTAATCTTACTTTCTCCAAAATGATATAAAACGGTAATTTTTCCGATTAAGTAGAATTTTGTGAAACTGTAATTTCACAGATAAAAACTATACCTATGTCCAACGAGTTTATGCCTTTCAAACAAACTTACATGACCGTAACACATCGATCTTTACAAAATATCCATTACTGGAGAACTAAGATCATAAAATATTCACGTAGGTAGGCTACGTTACTGTTCTTGGAATATTTTCTTCGTTCATGTCGATCGAAAAACTTCTTAGAGCTTACATTCTCCGCTACCTTTATTGATTATGTATTTTATTTAATGTACCTACCTACTCGCCTCGGCCGGACTTAATTACGTGCTTACCTTTTATCATACCTACTTAACTGACTATTCTGGTTGTTACTTGTAAATTACATCATAACAAAAATTGATACCATTGATTCATGATGCTTGACTCCACAGCGAGCAAATTTTGCGTGACTATTGAATTCGATTATTAAATTATTGAATAATAACACACTAAATTTCAAAAACACCGCGATAATCACTGTATGCCTACTGAGCTGACCTTGCCCTTTGAACGTTGATCAGACGCTGATGTTTTTATTTTGCAATTTTAAATGAAAATGATCTTAAGTTTTTTTACAAGGTGTTGAAGTTCATTAAGAAACATACTCAAAATTCACACGTAGTATCCAGAATCATGTACTGAATCCGTGATATCAGCATTCGTTACGAAGATTAGGCCAACCATTGTAGCGAAAGACTTATTATTGGAATCATATTGGTAGAAGGGCTGAATGGAATATATTGCGCCGGTCCCAAATGATTAGGAAGAGGGCAGGGAGAAGATGATGACTAATTATAGTTTTTTATTACGAGCCCATAGAGTCGCGATTGCAGTTCCTCATACTGTTATCGTGCTGAGGGTACTCGAAAATGATATCCCAGTCCCGACTATGCGTCTCATCGTACAACTGTGCCTTGGGATCACCGTCCAGGGGCACATTTTATTGATTACCTTTCTTGCTAAGGAATTACCTAAAATATACCAATAAATATAATGAGCCCATTTTTCTAATAAAATATTGCTGCTACCAAAGAATAAATAATATACTACACTACTGCTACGGTTTCCAGACGTCGAAATATAGCTCAGAATAGGACATCGGATTACCTGAGCAAGGTCAAGGTCCTTACATGATAAAAGTATTTTTTATGTTAAAGATATTCTAATAGGCAATTTAGTTTAAGTAAATAGGTACCTAGTATTTTTTTCTTTTTTTTTTACGTCTAGTTTGATTTATATATTAGTCTGTATATTAGTACGTATATTTAAAAACGTATGGGCGTTTTCTTGTAGTTTATCACGACGGCTCTTATATATGGATCTTTTGTAGGCAATAGGATTACTTTATTTATTTTACAACCTACATTGTAATTCCGAACTTTCGATTGTATACAAATTTTTTTTTAAATATATGAATACTTTTCCACCAGATACGAAGATATCTGCCCATCCACACACAACATGGACGTTCCCCACGTAAAGCGCGAAGACTACCAATTGACTGACATCTCTGACGACGGCTATCTCACACTAATGGCAGACAATGGTGATCTGCGTGAGGACCTCAAGATCCCTGACGGCGATCTCGGCACCCAGCTACGCTCTGACTTCGACAGCGGCAAAGAGTTGTTGGTGAGTCCCATTTATTTGATTTAGCTAAAGGTTCAAACAGACCACGTGTTGGCAGGCAAATTGGAATTGTGTTAGTAAATAAAATACTTAGCGCCCAAGATTGACCAATGACTTGAACTGAGGTTTAAAATTGCTATTTTACTTTGGAATGTTTTGAATAGGTGGGATTTATAAAATATTTCTATATTTAAACATGTTACTAGTAATTATTATCAATGAAAGACAAGAAAAAAAAACAATAACTTACAGAAATTTTACATTCATCATACATCTCAGTTATGGTAAGTGATGTATCCGAAGATGGTAAGCTAAGCACACAGCCTACAGGGGACCCGGATCTTTAAGGGACTTTCCGGCGGCTGAACCGTTCGTGAAGCTAAATTTTGATATTAAATTTAAGATAACATAAGCATTATGAATCACTAATCTCTTCCGAGAAACTGGCGGCGTCCTTTATTAGTCAGTCTTATCGAATAGGGATACGAACATAAAGACATTATTTTGCGTGTACTATCTTCCGCCCCGCGGTTTGACCAGCGTTCCTCATAGCATATAAATATTATCGAGTATAGAGTCTCCGATATAACTCTAATGGTGTGTTGGTGCTAAATCTACTCGTAGATAATAACTCTGCCTCTTACCTGGGCTGGTTGCTTCACCAGTCATATGGAAACGTGGGCTTTGAGGACATTTTAACAAAAGCAGACACCTTTTGTTTTCGACATCTTATCATGTTTACAAGAGCCTAGTCCACTTGATAAATGAAGGGTCAATACCCTTATAAATCAAAATAAGGTTAAATCGTACCAACTACTTAAAATTGAGATTCAATAAATATTTAATTATATTGCTTGATAATAGGGTTGCCATCTCTAAGATCCGCTAACCAGGACAACAAGTGTGAATACCCTAGATTTTGGAGCTTCATACCCGGACATGTCATTTATTTGTTACAGTTACTCAGTAAAATAAATAATGAGGAACAACAAAAAAATCTAATTAGTCCGTCAGTTAGATTATCAAAAAATATTGGATACGTATTTTTTATTTAGATCCGAAAACAAAAAATAACGAAGATACAGTGCGTTAAATTTTTCCGGTCTGCAAAAAATGTACTAAAAAGAGTTGTACAATAACGTCACAAGCCCCAATCCTGCACTTTGATGGGACTTATCTTTGTAATTTCTTATTGATTTGATAAAATAAAAAATACGTATCCAATATTTTTGGATAATCTAACTGATGGACTAATTAGATTTTTTGTTGTTATTCCTCATTGTTCTAAACCTACTTTTGCATATGTTTTTGCGACCGGTAAACGTTAAAACCCGGACTACAAATGCAATCCCGCCCGGACGCTCCCCGGACGCCTTCTAAACTAGGACAAATCCGGGGAAACCCGGTCAGATGGCAACCCTACTTGATAAACATGCGAGTGATAAAACGAAAACAGCTGCATTTTTTTTTTATAAATAAAGACCTCTTTAATACAAAGTTATTTATTATAACTGAATGTATTATTCACATCGCTTTACATACAAAGGGCGACGACATGATGTCTTATTGTTCACCGTGACATTCGCTCACGCTTATCAATGCTTCAATTTTCAGTACGCTGCTGATAAGAATGAGTTGATAGTTATTTAGCGTTAACATGATAAATACTGTGTAAATATCTCTTTTACGAATACTTCATATAGATTAACTAGCTAATCCTATAATCTCAAATAAAAGGTTACTAATTACGTTATTTTTGGGTAGGTTTACTCATATTAAATTATATAAAATTATCAATCAGATGGGGATTGATAAAATCATGTCCTGCGATAACATTTAATTAATCTCTATTAGTAACACATGAAATCGCACGGGTGGAATTTAGATTTAAAAAAAAATCCTAGAAAGTAAATGTTCTGGTGACTTGGTTTCGAAATATTGTCTTTATTTACATGTACAAAGGCGAACTTCCTTTTATACTTAGGTAGAGATAATAAATTTTACTTTTTTTTTAAATGCAAATTATTTTTATTGTTTCGATTGACACATGTAATTTGTTTGTTTCAGTGCACCGTGCTGAAATCCTGCGGCGAGGAATGTGTAATTGCGGTTAAGGCAAACACAGCACTCGATAAATAAACCAACTCAGCATTTATAGGGATGTAACAAACATATAATTTTTTTACAATCAACAACTCTTACATAAATGTAAACATAATATTATGTATAATTTAACGTAAAATATCGCGGTCGGGCGCGACGATCGCGATGCGGACACTCCAAAACACACGGGTATTATTTATGACAATTAATCGAGCGATAATCTACGAACTCATAAGATACTAAATGGGGTCCACTTGTATTAAGGATTTGAATCTAGAGATATCTGTGAATGATTTTGGTGACGAGTACTGGGTCTCTAGCCCCTATACTGAAAACTTGCTGCTGTAACAGCCTCCTTCGCAATGGATTTCTTGTGATTATAATGGAGGTGGAAGCGTCTAGGTTCTTAGTACAGGGAATCGCTGGCTGACTTTTTGACATTTAGTCGATGACCGTACGATTATTACGCAAAGATCGATTTATGTAATGAAATAGCCGTGCAGAGCGCTGATGCATTAATTTATTTTAAAGAGAGTACCAGAGCACCGCGCCCGCCGCGTCCGCCGCCCGAAACTTCACGTTTGTTTTTGTTTTGTTTGTTCTCTTTTCGCTTACGACGTCTACATAAACGTTAGAGTTACTTTGCGCTCCGCGTGCCGCCGAAAGTTTGTTGATCAACATCGGTGCGAATTGCCGTGGTGGATATTAAAAAAACATTTTTTATAACGGTTTATGATCAGACGAAAAGATGGACGCAAACTTGAAGTTATTACCATATTTTAATGCTAAATTAATTAAAACATATAAAAAAATCGAGAAAAAATAAACAAAAAAATAGAAATAAAGAAAAATTCTTGAATGTGGTGTGTGATTGATTAGTCCTCTATGTGGAGACGCGTCAGGTGTGACGCAGCCCGGCGTCAGCGTCAGCGCCGTATCCCTTCATGTGTAACACTTGCCATCTGTTCAAATACACGCACGGTCAAACAAACAATACTTATAATGGACTTGCGGTGGGCATTCCATGTGATTGGTCTGCTCCTAACGTTTTGATCGCTCGTGCTAAATCGATGAAGACTGATTACGACGTCTCCTGAGAATTGTAATTCTTCAGCGATGACTGACAATGCATTTTATAGAAGAAAATAGATGTTTTTTTTATACATTTTAGATATTGTGCTTACGGCCTTTCCTTGCTCTCTTTATTTGCTCATTTGAACACATGAAATGTTACACATAATCGAGTGGCTTATGATTGCCTATTTCTATGTATGTGTGTAGTGATGCGCTACGGCCACTCGCGCATCTCGTAGCAAGTGTTGCCTTCAAAGGCTTAGATAGGGATAACTTACTTGTATGTTAGTGGACTTGACACATTTCTTTTCTAAAACATCAGATTGTCAAAGACGATATGATTATACGAAAATTAATGTAAGAATGTAAGGTAAGGCCCTATAGGAGAGATATTTTTTTATGCATTCAAAATTCGTACATCATCGCAGGTTATAGACTAAAGAATTAGGCTGATCAATGCAGAAACCTCAAGAAATAATTTATGTTCTCCGACTCGCTGTACATTTTTGTCAAAATTGCATGGTCGTTATTTGTTGGAAAAGGTTTTATACTTAGCAGCTTGTAATCAAGATTTTATTTTATAAAAAGCCTAAGGTATCTATGTAAAGACATCAGGAGGTGTAAAATAAAATACTTAAGTAAAATAAAAGGAAACTTTTCTTTGTGGATATAATGTTGGCCCTGTAAGACCTTAAATCGATGTAATCCTTCCTTGACTTGTGTAATATCTGATGTTTGCGCATTATAAATGTGAATTTATTCATAACCATTTAGAATTAATTATCGGTGCACCCATAAGTTATTATTAGGAATTGAAATCTTGCACATGGTCGTGGTCTGTTGCTTCTATTAGAACCATACAATTATAACAGTTATCTGTAAAACGAGCTATATTATTGAAATCTGGCGTTTTAAATTTTTACGTGCTTTTCTCATTAATCAAAAGAAAGGCCAATTCTATGTATAACTTGTGGAAATTTATTAATAAATATTAAATTAGGATTGGTGTATAAGTCAAAAAGACTTGTGGTTGGGAGTCGGGGTACTGAATGTGTTACGATGATAAATTGTGCGGATTTTAATTTAGAAATCTTAAAATTATTTTTTATATCGGGGGCGTAGGACGGAACTACCAATGTTACGGTTTTTAATGCTAATTAATGTTCTGTATATACGTAAGTAATGGAACATACGACGTTGGCTAAAAGATTTTAACACTTAGTGATAAAAATTCAATATAACACACTTGATGCAGTGAGACGTGGTTGTATTTATCAGTGTGGTAACACACACTACCGAATTAAAATAGTAACGGCCAATAAATATATGTAAATGCAGTAATAAGTATTTAACAATCAGTCGAATTAAATCTGTACAAAACGAATTACCGTGAGTTGTGATTCAATGTCCCTTTATAGTTTTGTTTCGTATTTACATTTTATTTTACACCCCACAATTTTATTTGGCTTCTTCAAAATTCAAATTATATGAAATATTCAAAAACTGAACCTTATTGAAAGGATTACATTGTGTAAGTGTAATTCGCTCTAGAGTTCAGAATGTTCAGATTCAATATAGAAAAAGTGAAAGAAATCAGCTGATATGGTTCGACTATACTAGAATAGGTAGGTAATTTACCTCCTACGAGCAAACTCTGGAATTGAATTACATAGTACGCTGTGATCTGATCACATTCGGCGACTGTAAAAAACAGGCTCTACACACTCCATACAACTGTATTAATTTTAATTGCCTATGCTGTAATCATACGCAGCGTACGGTGAAACGCCATTGGTCGATATCCGGGGCAATATTATTAGGAGTTAGATGAAATTGTGATGACATTACAGACTGGGAATGGTAAATAACCCTTATAAATGAACCAGGAACTGACAATCTAGATTAAAAAGAGGTTCGTTTGGTTGTATATAGAAAGTATACTTTGAAGCTACTGGTCAGACTGAACAATATTTCCATATTAGGAAGCTACATTATCCAGTTAGGCTAGGCAGTTAAAATAAGTGTGGCACTTTCTGGCAGGGCCACCAACACGGATCTGAATTCCAAGTCTGTCGCTAATTTGTCCTCAAATATCAGATTTTGTCGCGTCCTGGTTCAAAAGTTGTAAAGGTTTTTAGATCACCTCATATCTCAAGAACTAGAGCACCTAGCGGAGATCTGTTTGCTTCCAGAATTTGTCAAATTTTGTCCCCAAATCCCTGATTTTGTCGCGACCTAAAAACCCTTATAACTTTTGAACCAGGACGCGACAAAATCCGATATTTGAGGACAAAATAGGACAAATTAGCGACAGACTTGGAATTCAGATCCGTGTTGGTGGCCCTGCCAGAAAGAGCCACACTTAAAATAATTAAGTGGCCAATGTTAAAGATAGGCCTGATATGCTAATACGGCCTCCCAAAAAACATGTTTGTCCTGGATCGCAATCGAACCGGTGCACGCGCTTTTAGGTATATTTTATTTGACAAAATTGAGTGTGGCACTTCCTGGTGGGGTCACCATTAATGATTCGGAATCTTAAGTCGTCGTCGCAATTTTTTCACCAAACACCAGATTTTTAAATAGCGTCAAGACTCAAAATTCAAATACATGATGGTGGCTCCGTCAGAATGTTCCTCACGATCGTCCAGTTAAATAATGAATACAAAAACACATGTTCCTTTAATTTTATTGTAATCTATTGTTCATCATATGTAGTTAAAAAAATAACATTAACCTACGTCCAAAGTCTATAGTTTACTTGCTGACTGCAACTGGATAAAAAGTTAAATTAATTTGGTCCAAAGCAAGTAAATATAAATTATATATATCACCTAAATCAGAATATATTTGTGATGATTGAATAAGACAACATAACAATCATTAATACTAAAAAGTCAATAAAAACTGCATATATATAGCTGAAAGTTGTTCGACTAATATAGCCCAGCTACATTTAGTTGATAACTACTTTTGCTGTCACCGTGCTCAATAAATAAATACAATGCCTTTACTCTGGGTATTGCATAATATGTGTTGCACTATATTTCTTCTATATAGACTACAAAATGGCGGCTATACAAATATAGCAATATAAATTGCGTAAACTAGCCGTGTGGCACTACCTGGCAGGGCCTAAAAACCCTTATAACTTTTGAACCAGGGCGCAACAAAATGTGATATTCGAGGACAAAAAGCGACAGACTTGTAATTCAAATCCGTGATGGTGGCCCTGCCAGGAAGTGCCACACAAAGTAGCAAGCCGCATAATATAATGAACACATTAAAGTTGAACCATTCATTACGTCAAGTTATCACTAGAACATCTATGGCTGAGCCCAGCTGCCGTTAAGATAAATTATAGATTTTGTACTATAGTTTATGTAGAGATATGTCAGTTTCAACTAAGCACACCTTTTTTTTCATAGAACAGTCGGCAAACAATCATACGATCCGCCTGGTGGTATATTACAAACGCTTGCAACTCCCGAGGCATAGATTACTTACAAACTGTAGAATCACTTGCGTTGTACCGACCCTTCCCCCACCCTGATGAGCCCTGGCGACCTTACTTATGTAGACATCAGACACAGATCACGTAAACATTAAGTTATTGGGTTGTGGTAGTCTGTAAGCTTTAGTCACCTTCACCTTTCATTATCGGAGTCAGGTTCCCCATCAGAGCTATCTGATGATATTTCTATGACTAGGAAAGGATCCTCTATATCAAATATAGACGATGTATACTGATCTCCTAATTCATCTAACAACTTTGCAACATCTTCTGGCTCGTTTTTTATGTTTATTTTATCTTTATCTTCTGTTTCAGTAGATTCTAAAACAGGGGTATCTAAAGCGTTCGTAATATTATTTGTAAGGACGGCGCCGGAGTCTTCATCTGTTTTCATGTTTATATCTTCGTTTGAATCACTATTAACAGTTGGCTTATTTATTTCTATAACATTATTATTATCACAGAATTCACTTTTCACTGCAGTTTTCGCCCAAACATTTATGAAGTCCGTTGGGTTTCGAGAATTATTCGTATTATTAACATTTGAACAATCTTTACTAACTCTATGAGTGTATATTACACATGAGATAGTTTCATTAGTTTTTTGAGGATCAGCAGTATTGCTAGGTGCTTTATGAATACTTGGTGCTCGCTGTACACCTTTATTTGATCCTTGGTCTTCATCTTCACTATTGTAATCACTGTCATTCTCCAAGGTCAAATTTGGATTAGAAATCTTAGATTTATGTTTTTCATCTTCCATATTTGCAAACCTGGAATGAAAAACGGATTATTTTATTACAATTTGACCACAATCTCACTGTAGTCAGTGATGATGTGGCCGATAATGGTAAGCACACAGAGCCTAGAAGAGAACTGACTCTCAAGTGAAGCTTGAGCGTGGAATCCAACCAGGCGGGTAGGTACTAAATACACCTATCGCCTTGTGTAGACGGACTACGGTAGTAAAAAATAAAAGGACAGGACAAAACATCTATGGGTACAAAAATAAAATATACAAGTAAATAAAATCGTCAGATACTAATTTCTGACAGTTTCGTTCGATACAATCTTAGGCCCCATAATAATATAGGTACTATGACATTGCTACGTAATGTTAAAATACCTTTGAAGTAAATCAGCCTCATTCCCCAAAGCGATACGTTTGTTCTGCTCGAGCCTTGCTTGTAGTTCAGGGTCTTCATCTGCCGGGTCGTAGTCCAGCTTCTTCTGCTTCACTTGACCGAGCATGTCGCGCCATTCGCGTCGCTGTCGGCGCTTTTGTAGCGCGCGGCCGCATTGCACGAAAAGTAGGTTGGCTGTAGGTACCCATTAGTAGATTTAAAAACAACATATTTTTACTAAATACGGTTAAAATTGTGTTTTCTTCTGTGTTAAGTAAGATGTAATTGAGAAATCATGGTAGTCATTTTTTATCATTCTTAAATAAACCTAAATAAAATTTGTTTGAGCATAATATACCTAGCCACATTACATGAAGATGTGGTAGGTGGTTGGCAAGCACAGAATATGTGATTAAACACTATTTTTAGTTACACCACTTATCATCTGCCTGTTGAGAGATTCTGAGAAAAGTCTGAAATTATCTCTTAGTTTTAAAGAAAACACATTTCATAATAATGTTTAGCTATATTTTTGTCCATTCAGACATTCAATGCTATGATAGTGGTCTTCCCAGGATGTGCCACATACTTTTCAAAACATGAGAAAATGTTAATTCTGTAACATTCATACTTTAGTTAGGTAATGTGTTTGAGGTGTTTGACGTCTTTAAAGCTGTGGGTTAATACTGAAACTGTGTCTGGCTGTTACATTTCCTTTGTGATACCAGCCATCATCAGTTCCATAAAAGTTGTTCTAAAGTACCTTACCTTCTTTCATAATCTGTGGTGTCTTCCAGCCCAATTTTTCACTTTGGTTAGCCTTCCAAACACAGTTAACAACGTCAGTAAAGTCTGGGAATGGTGGCTCTCCATTACTACCAATATTTTCATTGATGAATTTCTCAAGTTCCCGCACGGGCCCTGGTGGGTGTCCTTCTGCCACATTCAAGCGTACTTCATAACGCTTCACTGGGTTCTCACCAGTAAGTATGCAAATTTTTTCATAAAGTTTTGTTATCAAAGTTTTCATTCTGTAATTAAATTTAAAAGTTTAATGGCAAAATTTGCACAAAATAAATTATAGATATAAAGATAATTTGGAATGGATCTTTTCTACCCTAGGAATAACTTGAGACATTAAAATATATTTATATACTATGTTTTAAATATGATATGAAATAATGATATATTTGATATTATTGTTATCGTGACAGCAGAATGATCATATCCATTTTTCCTTTTAAGGTACAATACGTAAAATTTATTTATTATTCCTTTATTATACTACTAGCTGTTCCGCGTGGTTTCACTTGCGTTCTCGGGATAAAAAGTAGCCTATAACCTTCGGGAATAATGTAGCTTCCAGTTAGTGAAAGAATTTTTCAAAGTTCAGTAGTTTCGGAGCCTATTCAATGCAAACAAACAAACAATCAAATCTTTCCTCTTTATAATATTAGTATAGAAGTATAGATTAACTATACTAACACTTCAAGGGTCTCCAAATTACTTTAATGCCTGTAAATATTCATAATAAAAATAACATACTTGTCACATTTTAAGTAAGGTGAGTTTAAAGTATTTTCAAGCACTTCTTCTTCCTCAAGTAGTGCTATTTTATCTTTGTAAAACGCAATTTTATTTTCAATTTCTTTAACTTGCTCCATTATAATATTACTGTCAAATACATGACTTTCATAATGCTCATCTCTTTGAGGGACTAAAAGCTGATTAGACACATCTCCCTTTCCTTGTTCTAAGGAATTACTGTTAGGAATGGATCCATCACTTAATGAGTTCACTGTTCTAGCTTCAATATTCTTATTTGCTTCAGGTTTGTCACATATATGATTTTCTTTATTAGGATTTTCATTTTCAATTTCCAATATTCTTTCAGTAGTAATTGGTCTATCATTTGTATTAATTGAATTATTTTCATCCTCCTCTAAATTTATAATAGGCACTTCAAATATAGGACTATCTACATCTACTGCATCTGTTTTCTTTGATATTTTATTTGGTCTTAGTTTATTCTCTACTGATCCTGAAAGTGACAATCGAACTCATTATAATTGAATTACTTATTAATACAATCAATACAATTCTACTAATATTATAAATAAGATAAATTTTGAAAATCAATGACATTTAATGTTGTACAATTGCTCCGAAATGGTTGTGCATGAAATTTACTAGATGCATGCTTTTGTCTTAGGAACACATGGATCCTATCCAATATAGTAATTATATATTTAAATACCTTTTAAAAATGGTGTTAATGTTACAAAATCTACTTTTTTTCTGAATTTATGTTTTTTGAATACTTCACAGACAAACTTTACATGAGAAAATTTATGTTCTGGATCTGTTTCTATTAAATTTATTGCTTTCTTCATTGTGTTATCCAATTCTGTAGAGTTTTTAAAAGTTTTTGTAGTTTCTTTATATCCACGTAGCAGAATTCTATTTATTATCCTTAGCATTCCATCTGTATTTTCTAAATCTAAACATTTTTCAACAAATATTTTTAAATGTTTGTTTTCTCTATAAATTCTGTCACATAAATATAATAACTGATTAGTTTTGTTTCTTAAGTCTGGTTCATCATCAATTTCAATGATATCTGTGACTGTATTTGGAGTTAGGTCTTCAATATCATCAATAACAATCATATCCATACGTGACTTCTTGCTATGGTTGGCATAATTACTGTCATTCTGGATTATCTGAGAAACAAGTTAACACTGCAATTATGTCAAAGGCAGACCAATAAGTATTATTTATTATTACTTTAAGAATATTTTCTTACTTTAAGAATCTTTGTTTATAATCAGATATGTTTGAGTTCTGATTGACCAAGATTCTGAAGTAAAAACTTACCACATCATTGTCATCGTCGTCTATCACAACTGGGTCTAAATCAATCATCATAATAGAAATAAGTAATCATCGAAATACGGAAATAAAACAGCGAAGATCCGATTAAAAAATGGATTTAAAAAATTATTTTTAAATATTAGGTATAGATTATAACCTAAAAAAACTGTCAGTTCGACAGCTGAGCTGAAATAGTGATGTTATTAGTTATAAATAATAACATTAGTTTTTCTTAGTTTTTTTTAAATTTTAAACTCGTCTAAGCTGAAATAGTGATGATAGTTAATAAACCATAACTAAATAACTACGATAA
This sequence comes from Tethea ocularis, assembly GCA_963555595.1. Lineage (NCBI taxonomy): Eukaryota > Metazoa > Arthropoda > Insecta > Lepidoptera > Drepanidae > Tethea > Tethea ocularis. The sequence goes on along the minus strand of OY741970.1, from coordinate 2,609,916 downwards.
TACGACGTAAGAAAAGTTACTTAATCGCAAATTAACCTCTGTATCTTTTTTGAAACTGGATTTCCTTATTATTTTGAATGCAAAATGAATACCTACATAGATAAATCTATATAGTGAGTCGCTAATCACAAAATTACGACTGAAAAACTGCGGATCATGTATTTTAGCTATAAAGATACATGTTATTCAAAAAAATACTTCGATTAGTGTAGAGCTTAGTCGATTTGCTTGCTCACGAGTAGTTTTATCTCGAGAAAATAAAATCGAATCAGATAAATAAATCTTTATTTAGAGAGGCCAATTAACACTATTGTTATTATTGTGAAATAAATAGCAACATTAACAATTGGCTTGTTGCCTTATTCACCAACATTATAGCAATTATATATACTGTAATCTCTTAAAATTACAAATAGTAGGTACCATAAGTTAAAAATACACTTTTTATAATCTAAAATAAAATAAAAAATACTTAGCAAAATAAAATGCAATCGCTAATGAGATGGATGACATTTTGGGTGAATGTTAAAAATAAATTCGAAATTATACATAGAATATGATCTAGATTCTCTTACATAATGATTATAATATTTTACATGTTACATTGGCAAAAGAACTTTTAAAATTAAATACACCAAATCAATTTTATTAGTTCACCTCTCGAGAACCTATTTTGCCAGAGGAAACATAATCCTGTAATTCCGGGAGCATAGTTTTATCCAAATCCATTGAACCAATATTGCGTGACAACGTAAATAGTGCATGCATCTTTCGCATTTACTATATAATTAGGAAGAAGGAGGATAGGATTAATGTTTATTTTGTAGAATCAGTGATTCTCATATTTCGACATTCATGTCGCATTCGATAGGATTTGAAAGTTATTTAATAAAGATTGCCCCACTGATCTGGGGTAATCTTTGGGGTAACTTTGTTGCAATCCGAAATTTTCTTGCAAGCTAATTTCTCTGTTGTCTGAACAAAATTTGTTCTAATTTCAAATACCTCTTATCTAACCATTGAACAATCAGCTCTAATTAGGTGGTATGGGGTACTTTAAAAAAAAATGTTCTTTTGCCAAATTTTAAATGCGGTAGGTAACGTTAAGTGAAATAAACTGAAGTGTACTCAACAAGAAACGCAAGAGGACCACGTCATCTAAGAAAAGGCTTTTATATCTTGAGTTACAATCCACTTGTATGTATCTGCGCAATTTAACTTAATCTATTGTTTATTATCGATATATAAATACAATTTCTTCAAAGCACCACTGTGGTTGCATTGGTTTCATTTCGAATCATTATCCTAATACAAATATGAGAGAAATATATTTTAAAATTAATTCTTCATAAGTTTTCACATAATTTAATGTTTTTAAATCACTCTTTTGAATGATCATCTAATATATCCTTAGATACGTTACCCAAAATCTCCACCTCATCTGAAATTGAAACAGAATTTTTTAATATATATAGGGCTGTGTTTAATTATCCGCAATCTCAGCGTCGTTAGTGATGGTGTGGCCGAACTCGGTAAGCCTAAAAGGTTGCCTAGATCAAGTACTACTAGTAATCACGTAGGTGCTTGGCGACTTGGAGATTTTCAACATAAGGATGGTAGCTAGCCAGTACACAAACTATCCTACCACCATGCTAAGGTTTCTTCACGATATTTTCCTTCAACGAAAGCTCAAGCTTATTGTAGGATTCGTGATCTTCGTCACGGTACTCGACGTCACTACCACTGACCGCTATTATCATCTGCGAAATACTAATATAATCGTTAAAAACAAAACAGATAAAAATAATGATGTTGACATACGTCAACATCATTATTTTTATCTGTTACAAAAAAACGTATACACGTTTTTTAGCCACGGTCAGGTGCTGCAGTGCCGACCGACCACCAACCAGAGGACGTTCACTACATAATGTAATATGAGAGTGACGTGACGTAGGTACGTACAGATGTGAGTAGTGCAGCCCCCCTCGGCTCAGTCGGCGCGGGCGACGTGGCGGCGCTGAAGCGCCACGGCCAGGTCGTGCTGCAGCGCTGCCGTGCGCCGAGCCACCTCCGCCGGCACTACCGACCGGAGACCGTTCACTATGTCCTTTGTCTTACCTGCACATTAAATTTTATAACATTATTTATTCAGATATGATAAAAAATAAATACTTTTATCTGGGGTGCAGAGATATTTAATAATAATTTGGCTACAGGCTACCTTGATAATTGACAAGCCAGTTGGCGCAGTTGGTTAAGACACCACCTATCATGCTGCTGGTCATGGGTTCGATTCCCATCCAAGACAAACATTTGTGTGCATGAACATGTCTGCTTGGCCTGTGACTAGGTGTAATTATCTATATAAGTATGTATTTATAAAACAAATCACAGAATATTTATTTATTATTTAGTTAATGCTAATTTAGAATGACTTGCCAAAGTAAATATCATTGAGTGTGTTTCTAATCTTGTTCTCCATGTCTTCAACCATACGTCCAATGTTGGCAATGTGAGGAGTCACGTCGCTCACTGCCGAGTCTTGTTCAGCCTGAAATTGTTTATAAATAATTGTTAACACTTACTAAGAGGATATGAGGAGGCAGGTGGACTTCACATGATGCTGCTAATTTTATGTCTCTGGCATGCAATTGAGATTACGTTTTCCTTCACCAAAAAGCTAGTAGTGAATTCTTACATAAAACTTAGGCTGAGATCTATAGAGCGTGCTTAGACTTTGCTCAGACTTTACTTAGGGTATAAACCTACGTAATAAAGTAAATATTTGTGTGTTTTAATTTGTAGCCAAGTTTTTGGCAAGTCGTCGATTAGGTACACTTAGACTTTGCTTAGCACACACTCAGAGATTCGAAGATTGCATTTTAAATACCCACTTTGTACGGTAAAGTCTGAGCAAAGTCTAAGCACGCTCTATAGATCTCAGCCTTAGAACTCTGAGGCATGGTCCAGTTCTTAAAAATGACCATAGAGTCACCAAAACATCAAATAACAATACAATGATCAAATATCTAAACCAACTAACATACAGATGATGATGATGATGTGGCAGAAGGCCCCAAATATCTGCTATTTTAGTATGTTCAACCATTTGCGAATCACCATACTTTTCCATAAAGTGAACATGGGTTGAATTGTTTTTTAGATTAACCACTGGCCATAAAGATTTTTCTTAGATGCTTCCTTACCTGTCTAGTAAGGCTGCCTCCAAGATTCATGGTACCACTGCTCTCCTTATTAGTCTGTAGCCACAGCATTGCCGTAGATGTAAGCTTGTAATGAGCATTACGTCCTGAGCTCTTCTCTATTACTTCCACTACGTGAATAGAGTCCCAGCAACCTTTGATCTTTTGAGAGCCATCGCCTGCTTTCTTAATCAATATTACTCCTGGAACATCAATACCCAGATTTATATATATGTGTCTATAGATATAAAAAAAGAAGTTCTGACAGAGTTATCAATCTGAACAATGGAGAGTCTAATACATAAGAAAGTAAAGTAGGGGATAATGGGTGTCACCACTGAGCAGAAAGATAGTAATATCAGTTTAACTACTCCCTACAGTGGAATTAGAATACTCGGAATTTCAAGTCCATCAGTACATACATTTAATATTATTATATGAATTGATTAAATTAATGATTAATTATTTTCTTGTGTTTTATTTATCCATTTTTCTTCCACATATCAAGAGGTTAATATTGAAATTAAAACTTACCAGCAAATCCATGATCCATATCCCATAAATACACGGAGCTGACGCCACCTTCGAAGTACATTTCCCTATACTGGTCAAATGCATGATTGGCATCTATTTCTAATTTCCTTAATCTTTCTGAAGGCATGGACCCATCTTCCAGAGGAGGGTCATAGGTGTTCGACCATGGGGACCTGTACGAGTCACCATCACGATTGTAATCACAAAGCAAGTAGTCTTTTCCATTGCTACGATCCTGAGCAATCTTCAAAGGCTGATCTACTGAAGATAAAAGGTCATCACACATACTAGGCACCAAATCTATCAAATCCGTCAGGTTTTTCTCAATTTGCTGAGGAGGCAGCCTCCTCATGAGGTCCAGCGCACAATCCATTTGTTGTTCAGTCTGTAATACGCGAGAAACAAGTTATTTTCGCTAAATTTCAGGGTATTAGTCATCTAACTTTTAGTATGTGCTAAACGATTTATGCCGGAGATAAAACTTACCATGGTTGAAATTCTATGTGAGGAAAACAGGAAAGTAACTAAATTAAAATGTATTTGGGCTTTTAGAAGCAAAATTACAAATACAAGAAGACCCGACCCAAATATTTGACGTAATTTTTAATTGACAATTTGACAGATGCATACAATGCTGCCAACCTCACAACCAGTAATTCGGGTGAATCATCAAGTAATATTTACTAATCTTTGGGGTGAATTCGGGCTAGTTTTAGGTTAGTTTGTCTTATCCATCTTGTGATTCGGAATGCACCCTATATTTCGATTCCGATCTAATCACGATTAGTATCTCTACCACAGATATCTCTACTTAGTTTGTGATCACGATCACAGAGTACTTTATTATATATTTGAAAATCACGATTAGTGATATAGTGGGGACTCTTACTATAAAGCTTAGCTTCAAAGTTAGTGTAAGGTGAATATGAATAAGCTCCGTTTCAAAAAGTTACCCTTTTTACCATTAGAGTTTTTTTCGTTGTAGTTAATATTAACAAAAAACTTCACTTACCAATGATTTTTGGGTTATGTACAACAGATGTTTCACACAATTTGAAAATACTAACAATGGTGCCGATTCTGTTGTTCACGAACATAACTAAAATTAGACAAGTCACCTCTCTTTCACGTTATCCATATTGAAAAAAGATAGAAAATTTTTAATGCTGTCAGTTTGTTTAATCCATGCCGTCGTAATGTACGGGTAAATAGTCGTGACCAATAAAGATCGCGCTTAAATTCACGTTGAAATGTGTGATCGGATTAAACTGACAGGACTAAAATATCTGGCATCCCTTTCTTATATTTACTATTAGAATGAGATATAGTGAGATTAAATTTATTTTAGTTTTAAACAACAGAATCGGCACCAATCACTTACAAAAATAAATAGTGTGGCCCAAAACACAGATAAAAAAGGACAACAATAATATAGGTAGGTAGGTATTCATATCTTTAAGTTGGTATGACAGTTTCCTTGAAAATGTCAGTTCGTGAATTCAATGTTGTGTGTCAGTGTTGTTGTTATTTGTTATAATTGCATTAAATACAGTTTATTACATACAATAACACTTTTATCAATGAGATTGTTATCTCTTTAAGATCAGCAGCGAAGTTTCGTCGTTAGGTTGACGAAAATTATCATTTAAGGTTTGTAGTAAGAAGTTTTTTTAATGAATCATAAAGTGGGAATGTTATCCGAGTTAATGTAATATAGCGCCTATTAAATGGGCCGAAACAGGAAGTAAGCTTAGCATTGGTGTATTATGGTATTGTTTGTGTCATTATAATGTATCACAAAGGTTTCGCTTGTGATAATCTCACAGGAGGTTATGCATATGACCAAGGTACAGGAAACCATACAGTAGTTGGAATATGCAAACGTAATAATGATACAAACAAACCTGTATTAGAAGTATTTTCCCTTTGCCTTTTTATTGCATTTGTGACATAATTTAAGTATACCTGTCTTACTACAGTCACAAAGCCTTTTCAAATTGAAAAAGTCATAGTTATTTGTGTATCAACATACAATTTATTCCTGCAAGTTATGTGTATTGTTCCTACATACTATTTTGTATATGGAATTGAAAATGAGAGGAAAGGATGTGATACATTAAAAAAAATACTGTTTGGATTAAAATATATTTTTTAAGGTTATAAAAATACTGATAGCTGATAGAGCTGTAAGCAAGAAATTGTTTGTTACTCTAGGCCTTATTAGAACATACATAGGCCCAGAGTAGTTGGGTATGGGTGGGCATGTATTCATTTACTTTTTGTTCTTCCCCCTGGGAGGCAGCTCATTCTTTTATGGTAATTATGTGACTTACCGAGATATCCTGCCACTTTCAGCATCTTTTTACCTTTGAAATGAAATTTGAATCTGTGTGTGTTCATAATGAAATAAAACCTAATTACTACATTATGTTTGTTCAATATAATATCTAATTGTAGAAATTCTTATGGCATTCATGTAGTTTTCAGTTATTTACCTACCTTTATCTTACCTTTACTTATCTCACTTTCAGGTGACGAGATTGAACCTATCACCTCAAATCTGTCATGATGCCGACTCAACTGGTGAATCAGGACAATCACGCAAACGATGTGCGGGTCAAAACAGTATATAGTGGAGATGTGATGATCACATACATTAACCATAACATCAATATTGAAGAGTTTACCCAGGAGATGGTGGCTATATGCCGCTTTATGCCTGACCAGGTTTGTTACAAAAGTTATTGCGTTATTGCATGGTTAAATTCAGAATGCATTATGGTTTTTCTTGATAAACACAATGCATTGCAGTCAAGTAAAATGTAGCCTGTGGTCTCCAAGCTTTTTAGCTTAAGAGGACAGTGGAAGGTGAATTGTCCATACAAACTGTAATATCAAAATAATTTATTTATAAGGTTCCTACAAGTACCAATTTAGAAAAACTGAGAACTAAATGTAAGTTGTAAATAATTAATGTATTCTAAATATTTTTATCTACTCTCATATCGTAATGTTCTTATTATGAAATCAAAATCAGTACTTTAATGACCCACTTTAGACACACCCGTGTATAATGATTCATTATAGTACAGTTGTGTTCCCAAGATAATGCTATAAAATAACTTTTTTTCTATTAAAGTACACTTTGGACCTATCAATAGTATAATCAATCAGTATCAATTCAATTTGACGATGACAATGTGACAAATTTGTTGACTTGAAATTTAGAGGTAAGAATTTTTGGGAGTTGGCAACACGGATTTGATTAGGTATATGATTATTGTGTCTGTTTATTGTATTGTTTTTGCCTACATATATCATTTTGACCAAAAATGACACAATATATGTCAGCATATATATATATATATTTTTTTTTTTGCAAATTGGGAGATTTTTTTTTTTAAATTATATTATTTATATGAGTTTAGATAAAGTACTGTATGATACTGCACATAATTAGGTATTAAAAACTCGTGTGATACTATTAAGAACTCACACTCGTATTTAATAACCCCTATTATGCAACAGTATCATAAACTACTATTATAATTTGTAAGAGATTTTTCATGTTAGGTATTTGTTTTTTATTAAAGAGGATGAAATTCACTACACATAACAATATATTTGCAATAAATTGCCAATCTTGCAAATATATTTTTATTCTATTTTTATTCATAGTATCATTAGAATAGGAACATAGTTTATATTGTTATGTTACAGAATAAAAACAAAGTATGAAAAATACATAAAATTTTAATATGAATATTGCATTGTGTTTGATTTTGAGTGCAGAATACTTTTTAGATTGGTTTTTCGTTTTTTCCTTCTTTACATAAATATTTATCACACTCAGCCAGAAATAAGATTTGTTTGTTAATGCCTTATGTTCACTGTTTTTGCTGGCTGGATATTAACCCCACAACCATAGCATAGCAGTCTTGGTTAGCATATAAAGGGTACAGGGGGAAAACATGCGATGTCATATTTTTATGTTTTTTTAAATGGCAATGCCATTTTATAGTTCAAATGTGATAAAACAAAATGCTAAAACACACTTTGCAGTAACTTTAACTTTGCAATTTTCAGTTCATTGTCTTTGTGACATTACATGTTTTCCTCCTGTGCCCTTCATATACAAAAACCTAATTAAAATTTATTTTTAAAATATTTTCGACAGGTATTCACCATGAAGTGGGTGGACGAGGAAGGCGATCCGTGCACTATTTCGACGCAGCTTGAGCTAGACGAGGCGCTGCGGCTGTACGAGCTGAACCGGGACTCGGAGCTCACTGTTCACGGTATGTACCTCTGCTATTGGGACTAAAAACTAAGGCTTATAATTACAAAATTAATACTAAAACCTAAATTACACAAGAATAGACTATATAGTCAAAAGTATGAGTTAAGTATGCATTTTTTACTCAAGTATGTTGAAATTCATACTAAACTATTTATGACATAGCTTGATGAGCCTATGTCATTGTAATAAAGTTCATCTGTTTAATCTATGATTCAGTATAATGTAGATCCAGATGAACCTTATTGCAATGTCATATGGTTCATTTTCATATCCCTCTGGCTACAATCATAGACTAATCCTTGCTACAATGTAAATAGTTTAGCTGTTCTCATCTACGAAGGACATACTCATACATATACTCTAAACCTTCATAGAATAAGTAGGCTGTGTCAATTTTTTTTTGTGATGAAACATTTTACCTTACAAATAGTCTGGTATAAATAGTTTTTTAATATCATCAAAAATGAGAATGATATGAACGTTTGAAATTCTCAGTGACTGATAATAAATTGCCACACACAATATAAGCTTGCTACTTGTATCAAAATCAAAACTCATTTATTCAGTTTAGGCCCTAATAAGGCACTTATGAATGTCAAAAGTTACAGTTTTACAATAGACTCTACTACCGGTTCGGAATACACTTTAACTGAGAAGACTCCGGCAAGAAACTCAGCAAGGCTTCTTTTTTTGGTGGTTTTTTTTTTTTTTTTTAATTATGTATAGGTAAGAACCCTCCAATCGTGGCTCAAGTGTATACTACAGAATAGAGTAGTTGGCTGATAATAATACAGGGAGGACCTTTGGGTGGTGCCAAATTTTGCTTACCTTTAAAACTAAGCGTATGTGGTGAAAAAGTTTACATACAGTTAGTGTATATAGTAAAGTCAGAGAAACATGAATAGCTATGCTTATAGTAAAACTTTTCAAAATTACTGCATGAAGATAAATAGTTAAAATATTGAAATGTCTTTGTTAAATGATGCAGCAATATTTATTTAAACATAGTTACATATCGGTAGCTGTTAAACTGTCGTTAAGACATACGAGCTAAGTGCATGTTTCTAATTACCATAATTTAACTTGTTTAACGCTTCGATACTTATCCTTGTCTATTGTCTGTGTTTATGACACAAGTATATACATATAGTGATTTGTCGTAAATTCTAGTTATTGCATAAAGGAAATTAATATAATTTTATAGTTGTCATAACTTTTACTTTATTGTTATTATATTATAACTAGCTAATCCCCGCGGCTTCACTCCCGTTCCCGGGATAAACAGTAGCCGAAAACCTTCGGGGATAATGTAACTTCCTATTAGTGAAAGATTTTTTCGAAGAGAAAAGTAGTTTAACCATCATAAATATCATGGATATTATTAAAACACCGTTGAAGGGCAGACAGGCTAGTGATGAATAGGAAAACCTAAGATAAGCGGTACAGAATATTAAAAAGCTAAAGTTTTTTGCAAATACAGAAGAGAGTAGAGTGGAGTCCGGCTTAATATGCAATTGATATGGAATAAATCTTTTTACACTTGTTGGTACTACAAATAAAGCAAAGTAGGTTACAAACGTGTCTAGGTTAATTTGTATAACGGCTGATTTTACAAAAGTGTGAACCTCTTTACATTGTTTATTTTTGGAAGTTGTCATTGTTACTATACCTATAAATAAGTAACTGACGCAGAATTGGCAACAATACTCGTTTGGAAAGCACACCTATGAATCGTCATCTAATTTGACAAAAAAGAAAATAAACGATATTTTATTTTTTATAAATCAGCGCAAAGGTGTACAAATCTTTGAATTTCTCGGCATTTCTGTACTATAATATGCACGTATTACACATATAAACCTTACTCTTGAATCACTCTTTAAGTAGTTTAAAAGATCTAAGCGAACAGACAGCGGTGGCGACTTCATTTTATACTATGTAAATATACATATAAACAGTCTTCGGTGTGGTATGGATGTTCGTTCTGAGAGCAATAAAGACATGTGTCACTGCATTACACAGTGAAAATTAAAAAGAAATATCCATGACCTAAATCGTTTCGAGTTTGAACCCGTTTTTCAATGATATTCTGGAATAAACAAGGCAAATATGATTAAAGAAAACTACATTTATCATGATATCACGAGGTACTTCTTCCCTTTCTCAGTGTAAAGAACGTATTTTAAAGAAAAACGATCCTTCCTGTATGTTACAAAAATAGAACAATTTTATTGTTTTATTTAGAGGTCTTGGACAAAACCAAGGTTATTCTTTATGTTAGTACGTATAAGTATGTACTTTGGCCGAAATTAACTGATATTATGGTGATGTCTCTATCACAATTTATGTACCCACTTATTAAATCTTGCTTATAATGATAGTATGTTGAGTAGGAAGTGTCAGTTGTAGTTAAATAAATTACTTTACAAAATGTAATGTAGGTATTATAGAGTTAAAATGATCGTAAATTAACATTATGATTCTCTACGATTCTACTATGAATCTCAATCTTCAGAGATTTGTCTGTTCTTTTAACAAAATAAAAAATAAAACTATTTATTTGTAGGTAGGTAAATTAAATTTATTCACGGCTGTCCGATACTGTTGTTGGTAATATGACGCAAAAAGTTAAAGGATTCGCTACAAAATACGTGACTCTATTATAGGGGAGGTCATCTTGGGTGGATGCTTCCGTGCGGGGCGGACAGTTAGCCGACATCACTTATCGACCCCAAATAAATTACAAAGAAACATAAAGAAGTGTCTTCCTTGGGTCAGATTATAACATTATATTTTAGAATGTACCTTCGACTGGGGTCCTTTTTTCTCTGATAAAATATCAAGGGTATTTTATCGTTTAATTTACGTGAATTGGTATAATTTATAATAAAGGCTATTAAAAAAAAAAGTATCCCTGCATTGACTTTTAATTACCACCACCAGGCTTATATTAGCTAAACTCTGTCAGCAATACCTACTCAAAAAAAATTGGTGCATTATAAATTGTAAGTTTTTTTTAAAGTTTCATAATTTTATCGCATAGCCCAATAACAATGCAAAAATAAAAATAAAAGCATTGTGGATTCACAGCACACCCTCATTGCGGATGCGTTATCGCCGAAACACTTGTCGAACAATGCACAATAATTCTGTTCTGTACACTTATCTGGTCCATTTCGCACGTACTCCAGCCCAGGGCTGTTTACCCGGAATATCCGGCCGGCCATACTTTCCCCATAAAATCCTTATCTGCCCGCATTGCGAATCCGGCCGGCCATTTCCATATTCAGATTGGCATTTCGTCGACGATATTTCTGCGTTTTTTTTCTTTGTCTACCAGGCGCAGTGATCAGCCATATCCAGTCACGTCCGACAGGGATTCGGTCTGAGTAATAGCTTTGTTTGCGTTTCCACTATTGTTTTATTCTTTCTATTGGAGTTATTCTGTTGGGGACATGTATTAAAAATTGTCTACGAGAAGGCGATTTTTAGGTTGTTTGGTACGTGGTTCTCTTTTGAGATAGGTTTGTTTTTATTCCTAATCTAATTGGGGTCGTGAATGAAGTGATTATATCTATCGAAATTGCCTGAAAATTACGTTTTATGGTTATTTAGTACAGTACATTTTTATGGCAAATCCACAAACAGTGTTTGACGACGCAATTTGCTTTGGTGGTAGATTCGTTCGTTTAAATGTCACATCGCAACTGGGCTAGGATAGTTTGTTAGTAGGTGTGGTTAGATGGTATTCCATATGAATTCGATAGAACACATCCCGCGAAGATTTAGTGAGGCGTCCGTGTAAGTTGGCGTATGTTCCAAACCGTGAGTAAATAAAACGGAAGCGGCCCAAACTTGTATGCAAACAGGGGTGGAGAAACTTGCTCTAATAAAGTGCAAACACTGCGGGAACGCTTGGCGCCCAACGTGGGGCCCCGGTTTGTTCAAGCGACGCTTGTAGCTGTCGCTGCGCAATTAGGGATATTTTAATTAACTTTGTGAACGTTATGAACGACAATTCAGAATCCTATTCTGTTAATTGAATACGTGGCCCGCGCTTGAATGGGATTGCTGTTGTTTTCTAATGGCTATTCGTTAATACGTCCGCCCCTTCTTGTACCTTAATTGATATTCCTGTAGATTTTTCATGGAGGATGTTTGACCTTTATTAATTTATGTAATGTTTATTAATGAAGAGCTCATTAAACATACCTATGCATTGTAAAATCTTGCCCTGGCCACAATACCCAAAAGTAATATTGTCTATGTAATACAGTTCTTAGATATAGCAAGGAGATATAACAAAATTGGGTTTTCTTAGTGGCAGGTAAGTTAGAGACCACTGGGTGGCGTCAAGATGGCGTCACAAACTTCCACGCTAATTAATGTATCCTAGTGTAATTTCGCGCCACCCGCTCACAACTTGGCATATTAAATTCATAGTTTCAACGCCCTGTATATAATCCCTTGGCAGTAACCATGTTTTACTCCGTCTTTCCTCTATCTATAGCGTATCGAAATATGAACCAAAGAGCACAGACGAAAATAAATAATGGATTCATTTTTCTGCTTCCCGGATTTCCGATGATATTAGATGGAATGCTATTATTTGAGATATGCTTTTAGAAAAGTAGGCGTTTGTTGTTGTCCTCAATACGTTTATTTGAGACTGTTATAGATGAGAGATTTACGACTGTCAATGTTTATATTGGATATCGAGTCATAGATCATAAACGTATGTTCATATATGCGGAAGATGTGGGCGTAATTGGTCCAATCATTGAGACTGTTCTTGTTACGACGCAGTTGTATCTGAGAACGTTTAATACTTCGTGTTCTAAATTATGTATATACCTATATAGAACCATGAGCAAAAATGATGTCAGTAACAAAAAAGACAATGACCTGTTATTATGTAGACATCCCGCCAAAATATTCATACAAATGTTAGTTAGTCAATTAACAGTATTTAAGACTGCAAGGTGACTTTATACAAAAAGTAATGGCTAAAATAAAATAATAATGACCTAGTATGTTTTTAAGGATCTTTTATTTCTGTAGGAACGTAATTTTGCAAACGGAAACAAATTTTAATATTGCAAAAAACTCTGTTAATAATTATGTTATGTCGGGCAATGACCGCGATGTGCGAGCGCAGCAGTCCCGTGACGTCACACCTCCGCCTGCGACAATTTGAAGTCATCATAAAAATTACGATCCAGTCCATTCTCGACATGATTACAAGCCACAGTCAATCGTAGCAATGCTTCCTGTGAGAGATATAAAACGCAAAATGCTCAATGAAGTGTTATGAAGACAGTGCTAAGTTATGTAAATCTTTGGCCGCATTAGTTCATTGTTCGCGAAGAGCGGCTGCTACTCGCGCCGTCGATTATTGTCATTTCGATCGTCGACTGTTGCGGAGGTCGTGATGGCTAATTGACTCAGCCGCGGCGCTGCGGCCCGTTCGCGGGAAACAGTGGCTTTGTGAAAATCGGTGCGCTTACGCGTGTTTTTCGCGCGGCGGGGCAACGCGCCATCTGTGCGCGATCGCCGAGACGGATAGTACAGCATGCGCGCGCGCCGGGACCGGTGACAATTTCGCATTTCGAAACGTCCGCGCCATTGCAGTGAACGTTGTTCCATTGCGTCTCGGTCCGCTTCGTATTTACGTGTTTTAGTGGCAGTGATTACGTGAAACGTGCAGCTAGAATGGATGCGATGACCTCGCCTTGGATACCATCGCCCGCCGGAACACTCGCCGGCTCCTCCGATGAGGTGGTTTTGTGTTTGTTTGTCAATTGGAATAGTTCGATGCAGTTTTTGTTGATTATTTCGTCGGCCACCAGTAGTTTTTCCGCGAGTCTCAAATGTTTCTTTGTTTATATGCGTGTGTGTCAGCCGGCGCCCGAGATAACGTCGCGTGCGGTTGACCCACATCAGGCCCGGGTTTGCACAAGGTGTGTGCGGATCTTTCGAAATTTCATCCGCAGATTTACTATAGGCCGGGTCTGGCTTAACAGACACCGATAACGCTGCCTCCTATTGTGCACGTGTACGCTTTGTGATTGTGATGTCGGCAGTATGTTTTGTTTTAAAATTGCCATTGAAATTGTATCGATATCAATTTCATCGAGATGGGATATATTGATACATTTTGTAATCACATTGTATCTCGGTTACGTTCGGCAATAAACAGGGATCTCTCTATTCTGTTATCTGGCTTATAGCCGGCGGAGAAAACAGATACCACTGTGTATTACGCCTGTTGAATAAAGTTAGAATTCTTTGTCCGTCGCTCCGCTCGGCGTATATAAAGAGTAATGCGAGTTGACCTTCTGTGAGAGAACAAAAAGTGCAAAAAATCTGTGACGACACCCGCGGAGACTGCGGAGTTTGGACAAAATAAAACATGTCTCTGCAATTCTGTTGCTGACGCATTAGCTGGAAACTGGACACAGAGTATTAAAGTCAACATTTGAATGTATGATTTGAGCTCTGTGTCACTTAATGCGAGTGCTTTTTGACATAAAAGAGTCAAATGCACTCCCTCAACCCGCGATACAGTCCGTTTTGTATTCTTCGGTGTACGGAATTCCGTTTACTAATGTTGTTTACCATGAAGTTGTACTAGTAGAAAACATACTGAATAAAATTTTATTTGCGTGTCTAATAATATAAGTGTATTGGTAAATCGGAGATACGCTACGCATTTGTCGGAAAGTCGGCGGCACCGTATCGCCTCCAAACAATAATATTATGTGTATACGACACGAAATTATTTGTTTATACAAAACAAACCTCTTATTGTAGATAAACATAGAACCGACAGGATATTGGTATCGCACTATCGGGTGTTCCGAAGTGCTTTTTGTCATAAAAAAAACTTTGCGACTTAGTACCAGTGATACTGCTGTTATACTCGACCAAATACGACCGTACCGCTTTAGGAATAGAGGCTTCTATATTAGCTTGGAGCTAGGATAGAACATTGATAGGCCAATACCCTCCCTTTAGAAGCCTTGATCTCGCTACTCGGAATATTTGGTGTGACTCACGAGCTACGAACATACGTATATATATTACATTTACATACATTATAACTATACAAACTGCGGCACAATCGGTTATGCCATCTCTTAAAAGTGCATTCAATTATAAACTTTACCGGTTAAGGTTTAAAGGGGTTTATGGCGTAATTGTAACGGTTCAAACAGGTATTATTAAAGTTACGTACAATAGTTATTCGAGTTTATATTGTGGCTCGACATCGTAATCATATGATGCGGATAATATAACAATATTTAGTTGTGCCTATTGTTATATTAGTTTAGTATACGGTGACTTCAAAAATCAGCACTTATTGACTTTGGAATTAAAGTATTATTTTCACTAATTAACAAAGGGTCAAGTTTATTTACTTTTAAAGTTAACTCGATGAAATTAAAACTGAAATTCCCTCGTTATGTTATCGGAATATGGGAAACCACGAACCCGTAATTTCTCAGTAACGAGCATGTTTAGTTCCGTATTTAACTGTTATCAGAACTAATAATAACAGTTGATTGGGTATCAATGTTATATCAATTTACCTACAATATTTTTGAAGTTAAATAATTGAATTCAATTCATATTATACCTAACGTTAACATGAGCCATTCATTTCAACGATCGATCTAACACTGGAATTAAATTGATCGCAAGAGTGCAAAGCAAAGCGGATCCGACCACCAAATCGAATGTAGCATTATCAAATAAAACTACCTCAACAAATATCAATTTCCTACTATACACACATGTTCACACACTTATGTTGGTACTTTATTTCACAACCTAACTTTCACTCAAGGCCGAAAATAACCAATAACCACAATGCGAACGGTCCCGGTTCCACTCCACTTGGCATGCGTGTTATACGGCTATCTCTTTTCCACATGTGAATCTATATTGGATAGAATGAGACATGTATAGCGTAGGTTTTTTACGCGCGATCTAGACTTTGATTGAGAGAAAGTACCGATGTGCGATGGAGATCTTTGTAATCGAATGACTATGTGATAGTATAGGCAATTGTATTCGATTATGTAATGTTAAGCGAGTGGGTGTTTAGGTCTAATTGCATTTGCATAAAGTTGATTATTGATGCAGTTATTTGGAAAGTTATTCGAGAACGTGTCATTTATATTTAATTCTAGAAAATATGTTATGTTTTCCGGAATCAACATAATCCTTGAATGGTTTTTGATTGAGTCTTGGGGCTGTCAATATGTTGGCAATTTGAAGTTATAGTCCAGAGCGTCAACTCTTTTCTGAGCTCCCAAGTTCTCTGCCTAATTGGGAAGTCTAGCTATTCGTGTATTATTGCGAATATCCTCGATAGGAAATTCCTGTGATCTAACTGTCGGCATCAAGACCGATGGGGTCGGGACGAGACTTCTGGCCAGTTGGGCTGTCGCTTAACAAAATAATAGTAATAAACATCATTAAACTAGGCTTTTATCATCAGCCCCCGTAGCATGGCGAGCGTAGACTAGAGAAGTCTCGACTCTTCGGCAAATATGACATCATGAATTGTAATCTTTGAGGTGTGACAATAAAGTATTATCTATCTATCTATCTATCATGAAATTAATCCGCTAATAATATTGGTCAAAGACTCTAGACTTATCTAGTCTACGCTTGCCATGATATAGGCTAGAGTTCTATAATATCTAGACCCCGTGCGGGACTTTGGTCGAATCCATGGATGGTTTATTTGATTCGTTGATTTTCGCGTGTCCCATAAGTCGGTATTCCAGAATTGCAAATTTGTTATTTGTTAGCTCCGCAGTGTGAAAAATATAATGTGTTATATATTTCAGTTGGGATCATGCGATCTTTCAACTCGGGAATTACCAAAATTAGTTTTTCGTTTTTTTGAGAAAATTTATTTATTATCTGTGTGTATGTAGTCGTAGTACGTATAAAGCTTACGAATGAAACCACAAAGCACAGTTAGTATTAAAAACAAGTGTAATCTCTGGCTTTGCAGACTACAATGTTATCGTTAACATCCTTATGAATAGACAAAAGAGAGCTTAGCTTAAGCTTCTGTTCTATCTTGTATCAAAGCATCACGACAGGAGCTTCCATGAGGTATTTTAGAAATGATTTTACATTGAAAAGGAAATATCATGAAGATTAAACGTTCACTTTGTTGTTTACAAACTTGTTGCGCTCAATTTAAAAGAGTGCTAAGTAGGATTATGGACTAATTTTCTGACCATCAAAACTCGTTTTAGACAGACTAGTGGGTAATTAGAAAATCCGTTTACACCATAGCGAATCACATCAGACCCAAAAAAGAAAGATGTCGAGCGTGAATAATTGCAGAAGACTTCCATAAACTATGTGACTTTTATTTAAAATTAAAGAAAGTTTTTATGTAGAAGCCTGACAAGCAAGTAGACGGTATGCATGGTTAGTGGTAATGGTTGTCTATGGTCATTAGAAATAACAGTACCATTTGTAACTAGCTGTTCCCCGCGGTTTTATATGATAGTGTCTAATCAATTAAATGCAGTTCAAGTCACTCCCAGAAGATTATTAGTTTTAATTATTTTTCGTTAGAATATACACTGTTTTTGCATAAATTCGTTAGTGGTATGTTTTTTGCACACCGCTTTATAATATTGTTTTATTTATTCATATTGTGTTTTAGAAAAGTCTGCGATAAATCCTTGGCGTGTTTTTGATGTCGCTCATGGGAGTGTTCCCACAATTAATATCATTATGTCTCTTTTGTCCAATGTTTGAAACCGGCAAGTGTGCGTACGCGCTAATTGTACTGTAGGTCTTTGACTTTTTTCAATGTTTTTTTGTTTGACGCGTCAATGTTTGTACGAACAACTCAGTTTGTTAGACTGTTGTTTGACGAGAGTCCAGGGTCTTGTCGTATCTATATGCCAAATTTTACGTACATGAATCTTTTAATTTATATCTTGTAAACGCGGACGAAACCATGGGATAGAAACTAGTAACTATACCTACGACAGAAAATCCATCTTATGGCATGGGTAGAATGCCTACTAATAATATTATGAATGCGAAAGTTACTGCCTGTTTGTCTCTTACATTTTCACGCTTTGACCTAGCACTTTATATCCCGGAATCGCGCGTAAAAAAACAATAACAGGCTACAGCTAGATGATGCGGGTGATCCGTTCGGTTTTTTCTTCGCCATCTTACAGGCTGTAACCAAGTGCATGATGTCAGAAGGAACGTTCTCATAACATAACAGCACTTGTCGCTAATGTATCCATTTAGCACAACGCTCGACCGGTTTTTATAAGGGTCTGTGCACCGTGCTGTGAGTTGGTGTTTGTCATATTGTGTGCGTTGAATGAATTAAATTGAACGATTCGCTTTTGTTTAACATGTCATGCAATAGGAAAGATTAAAGAGAGCATAGCGTGAAGTACTACCTAACAGAATACCGCAGCTAATTACGTCACGTGAGTAAGGTTGCCACAACTCATTGGGGAGGGGGGAAGGGTCAGAAACAAGTGAGTGATACCGTTGTTGCAATCTTCTATAAGATACGGTAACCGTTTACCACCAGGTGCGCCGTATATTTGTTTGCCGACCTACTTACTATTTTATACTGATATCGAGACTTTTCAGGAAAAACATCGTAAACGCCAAAAGACTTACAAATGTTTTTGTATTGTAAACTTAATCAGACGATTTATACAGTATTGTGAATACTCCTAACCTTTATTTTTAATTGACAACACTTAAATGAATAACAAATCATATTTAAAAAAAATAAATAAATGCTTTTGAATTAGGAATGAAAATACTCTCTCCTGTAAAAAGTGCAAATTGTCGCTTACGATGTTTTTACTGAAAAGGCTCGATATGATAGTGTTTACTTGTGTACTTAAAAAGTTTGCATATCCAGTCTGGCGTCGCTGTCCGTATTTGGCCCAACAATTTTGTTGGCCCAACAATATGGCTTTTGTTTATAACAAGTAGTTTCCGTTACGCTTTTATTATTTTTAAATGTTATTTCAATTTCAACCAATAATATAAGAATTATAATAATAACGTTTTTAAAGTCAATAAGGACAAGATTCGCCTGCAAAAGAGTTGCTTTTCACGACTTTCCTAGATTTTGATTTTCATTTTATTTGACAGCGCCGTCAGACTGGATATCAAAAAGATATATGAATAATAGAGGAGATTTAATTAATAACATCAATATTTTTTTTTAAACTGTCAATCAAAATTTGTATTTAACAATAGAAACTTCTATACAACTTAACTTATTCAAGTTTAATCCCCCAACTTTAAAGCAGTCGTTAACCGGTCCAGTGCATCCCCATCCTTAGAGTTGGCAAAGATAATTGGCCACAATTGAGCGGGGCCACTGCTGATTTAGAGTCAATATGGCTGCTGCGTTTGTAATCACTATTTTAATATTTAGTATAGTATTCATGTCCTTTGCAACTCAACTATTGCTTTTACTACGTGGATGGTTTACGTCTCATTGGCCCTTTATTCACGATTAAAATATACTTTATGTCTTTGCGTTTTATCGTTAAATCGTATGTAGAAAGTTTTAATCGGAGTACGTCTGCGGTTAATGAAGATTGCGACGTCTAGAAACAGCATCAGGATAATTTCAATAAAATTTAAGTATGGGAACAATAAAATTCTGATCGGAACGCTATATTTACCTACCTTAGGTTTGGATAAGGAGAAATGGTATTTGCTTTTTGATTGCTACTTGTTCCCAACTTACCCTACGCAGTACAATCAACTTAGTTACTGAAGAGTTATTAATGATATCATAAATCTAAATTTACAAAAGGAAGTCAGTTATGCAGTAAGTCACGCTGACTTATTGCATAACTGATTGACTATCAACGCATATTGCAAACCACAGGGCTGTTTGACATAATGATAGTTATTATGGCGTAGGCACCCGCTAGAGATTTTTGATTTGGGATAAAACAGGGCGCGGTAGCCGCGGGTGAAACCGCGATTTTTTAGTTCGAGTTTGATAGTTCCAGACACTGTTCCAGAGAAATAAAGTGGTTTTTAATTTAAGTTGAGCAATGCAGTTGACATAGTCTGGATATTCCTTGCCAATTCTACAAAGCAATCCTAAACATGAGAATCGAACTCACGACCTCGACGTGTGTATGCATAATCGAATAAAATTTGCGATATCCAAGCGTTACGTCAGCTCCACATACATACATAATGTGTACGTGAACTTGTAATTAGCATAATTACCAAGTCAACCACTAGAGTACCATTCATTAAAATTTAATCTTTATACCAATACGGGAAAGGTTTAAAGTTGTGTTTGATTGGTCTAGTTGTCGTTTGCTGCTGTACCATATCCGACGTCCTAGTTGTTCGCGTTGCGTGTAGTATCGATGGTTTATTGAAATTTAGAATTACTTTATATCTTTGCCGGTTCCTACTTATTTATTAGTAATCGATAATTCGATATCGAATTCTATAAAACATATTATACCTATTAGCTATTTCTCGTGGTTTTGCCCGCGATTTTTGAATGAAAATTAGCTTAAAGCACTCGAGGGTGTACTGTGACACATGTAGCTTGGTATTAGTGAAAGAGTTTTTAAAATTGGATCCGTTCCTACCTAGCTACGAAGATTATTTCCTACATTAAATAAAAAAAATAACTTTATCTATCAGTATTTTAATAAAAATGTATTTAACGGTAATTAATGCAACCGAGCTAATTTACCTACTGTTATTAAATTATTTTTTTGCGCAAAGTTTAATACCTACATATAAATTGTAACCTGCATAAAAAAACATTTAACCCCAACAAAAAAATACACTGGCCAATACACAAACACAACATGAAGGATAATGGAATTTAAAAGGCCCTTTGAAACTCAATATCGTATCGTTTGAGAGTTAATCGGCCCATTTTATAAAGGCGTGCACATAATATCACGTGGACGCGTGCGCCCGTGTGTACTGTGTACCCCACACGAGCGACAGGGATGCCACGCGGTAATGTGAAATTTTAATGTGATACGATTTAATAGCGTGAAATAAAAAAAAAAAGTTTTGAGTTCGTTTTAAATTTAAAGGTCGTCCAAAAGTAGTATGCATTGTTAATCTATAACCACCACACCCACTTGCACTTCATACTATCGAACTAATTTAATTACCTTCGCTATGATAACACGCACACGAGCGGTGAGGCGTACGATGATGGGCGGAGCAATACTATTAAAATTATAATATTAAGTCAAGTACTAATATTAAAAGTGCTCATGGCGCAATTACGGCGCGGTGCGCGGCGATGCACGCGGTTGTTTTTTTTTCATAAATATATATTTTTTTTAATAAAGAGAATTATCGTAATGATTGATCTTATAAAGAGACAACCCTACACATGCCTAAGCATACATTATATATCTAACATCGGAAATCGAGATCAAAGCGTACGATCGCGAGATACGCGCAAATAACGCGACGATTTATGTGCGCCAGTGTGTAAACACCCTAGCGCGCGGCGGCGAGTCGCGTACGCGTTTGACGCCTATAACTTAGTCTACATTCAAAGCCTGAATTTATTGATGCCATTGGAAAATTATTGCTGTGAAAAATAGCACATATTTTTTTAAATATAAGGATAGAGTAGCAACTTCTTGAAAATGTTTTTATTTTATATTTATGTATAGGTACTAAAGTAAATTTAAACCCGAAAACAATTTGTCAATTAACCTATTTATAGGTAACATGGATGCGGGTAGCGCAAGACCGGCCATCGTGGAGATCCTTAGGGGAGGCCTTTGTCCAGCAGTGGACGTCTTTCGGCTGATATGATGATGATGATGATGATAGGTAATATTAAATTATTCCAGTTACAACAACTGAAGTCTTTATTCTGTAATAATTATGTATGCTTAGATCCATAGGTACCTAATAATGAAGATCGACATTTATTCAAAGACCTGTCATCATAATCTCGTTCCAGAAAAAGAAATCCTAATATTTTTCTTATAACATTAAGGATGCGTTCCAATCACGCCAAATCGGTCGACTGTCACAACTCAGAATCGAGTCAGTGAGAAACTTAATCGTAAACCGGGGAAGAATTACAGTTCCAGCGGGATTCCCGCCCGGGAATCAGGAAATTGACAAACGTAAAGCGTGACGTCTTATATTCGAATAGACTTAAGGCTGTTTGTACATAAACGACATTAAGATGTAAATATAGTAATTTATTTATTTTTCAATAAATTAAAATTAATTATTATTTTGACCTTATCTTGTTTTATCCAGTTTATATCAAGATTAAAACTGAGTTTATTTTATAGTTTGCATGTTATAACAATAACTAACAGTTTTTTTGAAATAATGATGAGAGGATAATTCTCTCTACGTAATCGGAAATGCAGACAAAAAATAGCATATCATAAATGTATAATAACAATATTATATGTTGGTTAGTTGGTTGGTGTAAAATCTATAAACCGCTTACAGTAATCTGTGAACGTGCGAATTCAAACACATTCAAATCAAAGATGCTTCAATTTAGTCCAATTAAACCAATTTCAATCGTATGGAGTTTAAACCGCTTCAATTTATCTGTGATTCGATAAATGCCCGTAACGTTTTGTTATTAATTTGGAATAAGTAAAATAATTACCGTGACTAATGGCTCGTTGAATAAATGTTTATGTAAATTAAGCTCTAACTCATGATAGTTGGAACTCACATTGCTACGTGCCTTTAAATCATTGATAACGTTCATTATTTTTATGAAAAATTAAATAGTTTTTTCTTGACTGGTTTTCTGATTTATGTAAGCCTATTCTAATATTTATATTTATATTTATAATTGTAGGGTGTACGAACGGCCTTAAGGTCTAGCTAAGTAGATGATGTAATATCCTTCACCTTGAGAGTTTTTTTTGATAAAGGAAACATTTCGATTTGATTGCACAGACTGTTAACATTGTATTTAGAATCGTGTGAACTTGTAATTTGTACCTATTATTATGTGGTTTCGCCAATTTGTTGTTCCAATGTTTGCAGTCTTTGATTGTGTATCGTGTGACGTTTTACTTTATGCTGATTTTATTCGCTTAGTTACCAATTAAATGCTGTTGAACTTCTTCAATTTGAGTGTACCTATTACTCTGAACAGGTGGTACTTAGAGTAATTGCAACGTACCGTATGCTGTCACTAGAGATGAGCTAAGCTGCGTTGCGAGGAATGTGTTTTTTATGCACCAATAGAATTATTTCATTTGTAAATAAAGTGATCCTATTGGTGCACAAAACCACCGTTAGGGCCTCTGATTAGGTCCAATAAATGAGTTTGAGGATACTTTTGTCTTTACTACCAATTTAACCAGTATTTCAGGCACTTATTTAAAGGCACTGAAATTTTTAAAACCTTTCCCTTGAATGGATTGTTTCTAACAACTCTAATCTCAGCAAGAGTAATTTAATATGTTCACTTTCTAAAATACTGTTAACGTAATCGTATTTCTCCATGAGCTACACGAAAAAAAAAACAGATTCCTTAAAAGTAAACACACAATAGCCTGACAGATGAAACAAAGAGCCGTCATCGCCCGACATAATCCATAGATACGTGGCGAAAATGTAGTTTTTAAATTTCGTACGCGAAACACGTCTGTTAAACAAGATTACCGGCAAAAAGCCGGCCGGCGGCCGTAAGCCACTGCATAATGGAGCCGAGGGGATATCTCGACAAGCGATCCTGAGTACCACGTGAAAAGTCACTTGAATTTCATGTCTTTAGGTAGGCACCTGAAATATATACTTATCGTTTAGGAAAAATATGATTAGAGGATTCGATTATTTAGTTATTTCTATCAATTTGATAGTTTGATCTATTGTTGGGATACATGTTTTGTTTTTAATGTTTAGTACGTGTCGTTGTAAAGATCGTTCTTGACTATTTCAATTTAAAAGTTAGACAGAAATGGGATTACGTCAAAGGAACAATTTGATTCATTTATGCACCACATAAGACTCATTGATTTGTTTCTACGTCATCAGACACTTGAATAATCTTGTTTTCGTCCTTTTATTTTAACCAGTCACGTTTCCCCGCTTTGTTTATGTGCTTTATACTCCTCTTTGTCTCGATATTAATGTCTTTTTATTGGTGCATAGATAGTTTTTTAAATCTCGAGGAATTAAATATGACATAAAGGGTATAATAAAGCTAAGCTTAAGAAATACCAATGCTACAGAATATTCCTAACGTAAATAAATTTGATTCAGAACAAGCCTGCTTAAGCTAAGGTGATAACATTACGTGGCTAGAAATGTAATCACATCGTCGGCGCTTCGCAGACACCTCTTTGTTCTCATGTGACAGATGTGATTCCGTCGCGAATCCTGTAAAAGGAACTCCCGCCACCTTAGAAAAGCTAAACCGCTTCCAGGCTATGAAACTCTTTCAATCTTCCCTTTGAATTAATGTTGCTAGGATAAAATTCGTTCTCAACTACTCTACGTGCTAAAAAAGAGCGTTAAGCCGTCACGAAATGGACGTGTTGTTTCCCTGCTCATATTTTATTTATTCAGTCACGACGTGTCCGACATCTCGCTCCAAGCACAATATCACCCTAAAACCCGGGCCACTCCAGAATATTCTATACGCTTGAATAATGTCTAGGTTTCCATAAAGAATGCATTTGCATACGTTATTGTATTGCAACAGGCAGTTTTCTCTTCCCGAATGTAACACGAACACAAAACCACTTTTATATTTTTTTTGTATAGTGCCGCGCGTCCGTAACAGTGAAATGAATGGGGAATGCAGTGATGGAATATTTGACCAGTGTCCGTGCTTTAAAAACGGTGAAAATGTTAGTGTTATCAAATATATTCCGAGCGAGCCATCCTCAGAATCAAATAGTGCCAAGGGAATTGAATACAATAACGTCGGAGAAAAGTGTGAGACAAATGGATAAATCAAATATAGTGACCGAAAATTCTTTAAGAATTAAAAAACGAACGAAAACGCGTGACAATATCAATGTCACGCATGAGATGGATTACGCTGATGATGCAAAAACTGTGAGACGGGAAAAGTGCCTTTCTAATAGCGTAGACGCGATCGTCACGCACAATGATGCCAAAAGTAAAGTGATATGCAGTGCCAAAGGTTTATTAGAGACTAATCTAGACGACCTATTCAACGACTTACAAAAACAGGACGGTTGGACCGTCGAGCCAAAGAGTTTAGGTGCCAGTGAACCAACATTAAGTTTTAGTGAAGATAATTCTAAAACTGTCAAGTGTGAATCTCTCGTGTCAGACGATGACAGCGATGAAGATACCGTTACTGACAGTGACTGTTCGGATGAATTGGTTCGGGAGCAGAGGATATGTATGGGAGCACGTCGCTTCGGTCATATGCTGCGGAGAGTTATATCTAGAAACGGTAAGTCGTAGTTATAAAATGTAGAGGTTCGCTCGATAAAAGTACTGCAGCGGTCGGAAGCGTGGTGAATTGAGATGGCGTCGCTCGTTTATTTGTTTTCAATTGTAGCAAATTGCTTCTCTCGCTCTGATTGAGATGACCGTCGTCGGAAGATCTTGTTATACGTTCGCGATTTTATCGTTTCCTTTGTCGTTCTCATTGGAAGTGATTATATTTTTATCAATTCTAAATATTTTCAATTTACGATCATTGCTACAATTATTTTGTGTAATAAAAATAACTTTCGCCTAAAACAAGTTGTGATTTTATGCCATGTATAAAATTATCACCTATGAAATCATATCATATAACTCTACTCATGTAATTACAGATAAGATGCTAGATAGATCTAATTGTTGTTTCTTCTTCTTCTTTGTAATAGACAAAAGTTGAATTAGACTTCATGCATAGTAGAAAATCTTGTTACATTTAAAATGGTATTTTTCGATCTTACTTGCTATCGAGTTATTATTAATGCTTCTAAAACCTCATTACACACCCTAAAACATCTGATTGGCTATATATCTGGTAGAGCGTGGCGTCGAGGCGGCAATCAAGCGCGTTGTATCATTAATCTGACGGTGCGCGGTTCGTGTGCTAATAGAGTCAGCGAGTTACCGGCTCCCCGTGCCGCATGCCGCTGCCAGTGGCTCATCAATACCACCTGACTGATCAAACTGGAGTTAAATGAGCTGGATGAGTGATTTTAGAACCATATTACAATTATTGCGTGATTTTTAGCAGCAATATCCTTATCCCTTACCTTCTTTATCAAAAGAGCTTATTAGAAGGTCGGTAAGTAGGCAGACGGTTCACGTGTTGGCGATAGACTTCAGCCAAGGGGATGGCAACTGGCTCTCAAGCTCAGCCGGGCAATCAAGCTGGTAATACCTACAGAATAGGTACCCTGAAACCGTGTATTAGATTCTAAACGGTGTTTTCCATCAGCGAAGGCGCAATTGATTTTTCATATGTCATTTAGTTCCAGGGTAGTCATAAAGCTCCTTGCGTTCGTCTTTTGTAGAAAACGGCTGATTTTATAATCAAGCAAATCTAATTTTAATCTAATTTCGACCTGATCAATATAAACTGCATTATTTATTATAGAAAAACGCAGACTGAAACCTTGATTTTAATATCAATATCATAAAGTCTGCGGCGGTAAAAATATTTTCTCTCATATTCAAGAATAGACTTGCAGCGAAAATAGATCATGTTATGCATATATGATTATTCAATCGCACCAGAATTCATCAATCGGATTTTGACCCTGAAGTCTCGTAGCATGTTTTAAAGATGCAAGCACATACATACCAGAATGTTCTGCATCATCAAAATAGATTGACTTTACTGTCTCACAAATTGGATTTTGAAAACAGTACAAATATTTCTTAGCCGAAAGCTTTTCATTAAAGATAATATCTGTCCAATGTGTACACAATTAGATTTTAATTAAATTCCTCAGTGAGATTCACTTAGACAGGGCTGACTTTTGTGCAATTTTCCGCTTCGTGCACCTTCTATTTTCTAATACGTTGAGTACTTACATCCGTGTCGTGGCATTATGCGCATGAACATGTAGTTAGTTGAGTTTGATAATTTGAGTGCACCTCGTTGCCTTCGTTTTAAATTATAGATCGTTATATCGTATACTCCTTGATATGAGCTTACCAGATGATGGCTGGGTGCAGTGACTATTTTTGGGGTTGGGAAATGAAAAAATATTTTTTAATTTGAAGATTTAAATTAACATTTCTTTCTTGTTATATCGTATACTCCTTAATATGAGCTTACCAGATGATGGCTGGGTGCAGTGACTATTTTTGGGGCTGGGAAATGAAAAAATATTTTTTAATTCGAAGATTTAAATTAACATCTTGCGGTAACAAGCAGTCAAGAAAGCAACAAAAAAAAAATGTTTTGGCCCTTGAATGTCACAAACTGTTTCCAATTTTTTTCTGACACCAGATGTCGCTAGGTACTGAGGCGTAAGGTCTACTAAACAAAAAACGAGAATTCATTGTATTTGCACATTTTTAGGGTTTAGTCCCCAAAAGGTGTCAACGGAACCCTATTACAAAGCCTCTGCTGTCCATCCGTCAGTCCGACCGTTCGTTAGTTAGCGGGCTGTATCTCATGAACCGTAATAAGTAGACTGTTGATTTTATTATGTAAAGTTTAGTGTGCGTATGTATGATATTTCAAGTCTTATAATAAAACCATACAATACATAATATTAGTCAGTCATCGATGAATCGCTACCATTTGCGGCATGTCTATATATCAAACTTATACTTACCTTTTTCGTTAAAACAACTTACCATCTTCAACTCCACGGTATAATATTATATCACGCGACATCTTCAACAAACTAACGTTTACAAACTTCCCCGTTATAACTTGTTTAACCGTGTACAAACTGTAGTCTTTAATGGATAACATGTTGGCCTCCATTATTTTCTGTTTAATAATCGTAAAAGTTAAAAACTCGTTAGAGGGAGGACGGTGCCGGTGGTCCAAGTCGCAGGCCCGCAGGCGTTGGCACTCGGTGCATCGTGATATGGTTGCTTTACCTGCATTAGCATTAGGGTCGCCACACACGATCACACTACAATTATTTAATTAATGTGCACAAATTTAAGGTAATTTTTGTTTTGATAATAAAATTGTAATTCAATATGTTGATTATAAGTAAAGAATTTATTTTAAGGAATCCCATCCATGAAAATGGCCGTAAACAGTCGCCAATTTTTTTTTGTATAAATACAAAAAATTCAGTCAAGTCAACTCTGTAATGTTTCATCTGCCTTACATCAGAGTATTTTTGCGAAACGAAGTTAGCAGTAAATTGTTTGCAGCATCGCAGTACATCTTTCTTATGGTTTTAATTGCTCAATCTCGGAAAATAGCGTGCTACATTGCGTCTAGTTTAGTGTTATGGCAAAATTTAATCTTTGTATAAGTTTTATTTAACGGTTATAATGTCGTCTTTATGGTTTTCTACGTTCTATGTTACAAGCGTTTATTACTCCAGAGTTTATTTTTTTCTGTGGCGTTCTATTCAGGTTTGACATTTATAACTTGCTGTCTAACATTATAATTTTAAAAAAACTTTGAAATTGTAAGTAACTAGCTTTTCCCCGCGGTTTCAACCACGTTCCCGGGTTAAAAATTATTCTTATTAGCCTATTCCTTCCGGGGATAATGTAGCTTTCTATTAGTGAAATAATTTTTCATATCGGACCAGTAACTCCGGAGATTAACGCGTTCAGACAAACAAACAAACTCTTCAGCTTTATTATTAGTATTACCAGCTTATTGGTAACTATTATGTATTCAAATTATATAGATATTTGTCAACTTATAAAATTATATTACCCAACATTCATTCATTACGTTTTACCTATACTTATTTACCAATGTAGTTGTATGTACCTAATATGATGGTGTGCAACAACCTTTACGCAATATTACAACTGGCTTAATATCATTTTCAAATAGCGGAAATGGAGCGTAATAGTCAACTGTGTTTATGCCGCAAGTTGGTTGAATTTCAACCCGGAATACACCTACTGCGGTGTTAATATCGTATGTTTCAAACGTACACCGGTTTCATACGCGGTTTAAAATAATCCCACAGTTTTCTGTACCCTTTTCATTAATTAGAGCGCATGGACGGAATACACAGATATTTCGACTTGTGATAGATACGTGTACCTATTTTTTTTTTGTAAAACAGCTATTTAATTTATTGTTAAGTATTTAATTGTTGAACCTTCACCCTAATTTATACGTACAAGTAAACGAGTAAGAAATTATTTTGTAACAAGCTTCCCGTGGATCTTATGTTTTCTATATAGGCTACTTTTTATCCCGGGACTTTTTATGTGCCAAGTTTCATCCAAATCCGTTCAGTAGTTTTAATATGAAAGAGTAACAAACATCCATACACAATCCTCACAAACTTACACATTTATAATATAGGTATTAGTAGGTAGGATATTAATATCCCACATTAATTTCATATTTTCTTTAGGATGTACATTTTTAGTTTAAAAATATATAGTTAGTTTCTCATATATGAAATAAATCAGTCTGCTTAACTTAGTATTTGTGATAAAAATATCAATCACGAAAAATACTAGTAAACTATTAATCACATATACCTATCGTTTTCACTGCGCTATGCGTGACCGCCCATAGAGCATGTACCATAGAGTAAGGCGAAAGAGCTTCTTTGTGGCCACACCCTTGCCACCGATATGGTCCATCAGTCAAATTGACTGTCGTTTCGGGTGTGGCGCAATAATGTACGTGGAAAGTGGAACTAACGTTTTATAGCGATGACATTATAAAGTACCCTTTTTAGGTTAGCTTATCCTAAAGTAGTTACAGTATGACACAACTTAGATGAAGCATCGGCAAAATTCGTAAAGTCGATCATTCCCGAAAAGAGTGCGCCTACTACATTACCCCTACAATAGGCGAAAATGATCTTGTTGCTAAGCTACATCTAAGTTGTGTCATACTGCACCTAGCTGGGTACCTCCCTCAACTCGAAAATTCTAAGGTCACGTCAAGTCAAGTGGAAAATTCTAAGGTTAGGTCGCGGTGACCTACAACGTTAGGTTACTATTAAGTATTTTGTGGTTAGGTCACCGTGAAAATCCTTCACCAAGCATCTATCGGTGTGTGCCGGCAGTTGTACTTAAGAGGCTTGTAAACTCAAAATGACAATAGACAACACACTAAATGATGTACTTTAGGCCATAATAAGGTATGAACGTTACACTCGGGGTACACTTAAACTTAGAAGAAACAACATATCCCCTGGCATTGCTCTTGTCCAAAAGCAAGGCTGACATTCTTTACTCACGGTCTGATCCCAAACTAAGCAGAACTTGTACTATGGAAACCTATTTTTTTTGTAAATACATATCTATATTAATAATTTCAAATATTAAATAAAGGTAGACTCAAAAAGTCCATGAATATTTTTAGTAGAGCGACCACCATTGTACTAAAACCCTAACACCTAATGAGGCCTAACATAAACTGACTAACTACGTGACTGACTATGACTTGAAAATGATTGAAATTTACTTGACAAGAAATAAAAATACATGAAGAATATAAAATACAATGCTCAGCATGACACTGGCAATATACACAAAGTGTGATGCCAAAACGAAAGTCGAAAGAAATGTAAATTTTTCAGTGTTCATTTAGTTTTGCATAGTGATCACAGAGTACTTTTTATATACGAAAAATAGTATGTATTAAACACAATGAACGAATCTATGCCTTGCTTTGCCTTTAATATCCCTTGAGAACCGATTACTACAGAAATATCTATCAACATTTTGTACCTACATGAGTATTAAGAGTCGTATTTCACCCGAGCGAAGCCGGGTTTTCATCTAGTATATATATGTATATACTAAAATAATTATACGCAGACACAGGGCTGTTTTGATTGACAAATGTTTGTCCTAGATAGGAATCGAACCCACGGCTTGTGGCGTAATAGGTATCTTAACCAACAACGCCAATTGCCCCGTCAATATCAAATTTAAGTAAAAATATTAGTCGATTAGGCTCTAATTTTTAAACATGAAATATGATAAGCAAGGTCGTTAAGTCAGTTTGAAAAATTGTAAGTGAGGTCAACAGAGCGCAGTTTCTCACACGGAGTCTTTTGGCTTAGTTTTATGGCTTTTTAAATTAACTACCTCACGTTTTTTGCCTCGTTCATACATATTATCTATAGAAATTATGAAAAATAAACTATTCTTGGAACATTCTTCACACACGATTATCAGATCCAAATTAACTAGGCACTAACCGAACCAGTGTTGCATACCCCAACTTCAAGAAATTTGAAAAACATAAACGTATAAAAAGTGAACTAATTAATAGAATAAAAAGTTGCGTGTCATTAAATTCTGATAACTTTTTTTCGACATCTTGACAGTTAAACACAAATCGTTTAACGATCATCGTCCGGTTATCATTGATACGTTTCACCTCTTTGACACAGAAAAATAAAACAGCACTAAACCGTCAGCGTGATTTTCACAAAAAATTACATTCATCAACATGAGACCGGTTGAGCCAAGATGACGGCAATTCTATCGAAAGCAAAGCCGTCCTGTTTTCTATGTGTGGTTTGATTGAATTAAGACCCTTTGAAAGCCGGTTGAGTAATGACATGAAAACCTGCTGACTGTAATAGTGTCCGAGTAATATTTTCCACACCAAACTAGGTGTTCCCAATGGATATCAAGTGCAGCTGCCAGACGACATAACTACACAAGTTATCATCAACTTTAAGGAGCTTGGATGGCTTGGGTAAAGCTGGCAGGAGGGAATGCACGATACACCTCAAGCGGGACGTCAGTCCAGGCCTTATCGCCCCCACATAGAATAAGAATAAGAAGTTATCATCAAGTACTAGATCACCTTACAAAACTAAGACGGTATTCGATTTACCTGCTAAAAACTTCACCTATAAAATTGGATTTTATTGCGTGCTAAGGACATAATAAATTCACAGAGTAGTTTTAAATTTTTCACCCGATTGCATGCTAATAAGGTATGGAATGGTAAGGCAAGTTGGACTTACACTCGACTGGTTTTATTTTACGTACGATTGGTTGTAATACTTATGTGAAATTAAGTTTATTGACCCGAGCCCTGATGAATTGACGAATCATGACAAGTGATCTCTTTTCCATACCATCCGAAATTAATCAATCTCCAGATGATTAATCCGAAACGTCTGCGAAGTCGTCGCTTGCGAAGAGATTTATCAGACAGACAGTAGCGATTTAAAAAACTATGAATCTCCGCTCACCCGAAGGCAGATTAGTCAATTATGCAGGAATAAAGTTCCCGCTAATGCTGTTAGCCCAGACAGGGTGGCAACCGTTCATTTTGTAACGGACGATCCCTCCCAACGATATCGATCTTAGGATATTGTCTTCCGTGATTGAATTTATAGCCATTCGCGCCGTTTGATTTATATCGTGGGTACGTAGAAATCTTAAAGTTGTAGAACTGCTTTAGAACAAGTATTATTTTACTAACTTTTAGGTCGTCGTCGTACAGGCGTCAACAGGTAATAAACTCACTTTCACATGTGGTATAATCGTTTTTTTTGTTGTAAGACTGTGGTTTGCCTTCCCTTATCTGGGTCTTTCGGAGTCGGAGACCAGACCATCAAGTTTTATCTCTAACTCGGTAGTTTCTGTGTAAAGTGTATATGTGCAGTCATATAGTCATAGTCTGTATAAATAAAATCAATTGCCGAAACGGTAAATACGAGTATATCACTTCTATACCTATTTCTGATAATATTTCCATGCTCAGAATGAAGAACTGAAGGCTGTTTGTTTATTATTATAATTGTTACAAACGATACGTAAGACCTCCGGAGTACAGTCAAGGCGAAAGCAATTACAAGTTTGAATGTATGTATGTCAAAATCGTGCGGGGAATGATTGTATTCGATACTACATAACTATAATGTAGTTGTGTAAGCGATTAATTGTTTAGTGGTTTGTTAGTTCCTTGTTATTTTGGTTTACATTGAGTAGGTTTGCATGTTGTTTTTTAGTCTGTGCCCTCCGGGTGTTGCAAGCGTCTATACGCTACGGTAATCGCCTATCACCAGTGACACTTCATTCATTCAACCTGGATACAAAATTGAAAAAAAAAATCACCCCTACATTGGTACCGAACAAACGAGACAGAACGTTCAGCAAAGGAGTGGAACTTGCTTCCGTTGTCTGTGATTCCTGGAATAATCTTGAGACTTACAAGGCCGGATTGAATAGGTTTCTTCTAGGGAAGCGTGCTCCATATTTGGCTTCGTCATCATCCTTTAAATAGGCGAGTCTGTGCCCAAATCCAAGCTCATTTTATAGCCATCATTGATTAGCGATATCCCGCGTGGTGTTTAATGGCTAAATACTGAACGCTACTCACATTTAAATTGTGCTTACGATGTCTTCAATTGATAGTTCGACTGTATGAAATAGGGGCTGATAAACTATATAAGACCCCAAAATTATTTGTGGTGTTTCAGTATTTTACGTACTAAATAAATGCGACTGTTAAATAAACGAGAGGTTCTGTGACAGATTTGGGAAGAAAGTAAAAGCAATTTTTGGCCTCCAGTAATGAAACCAAATATGGCAAATACATATCCTATATACCTGGGACATTCTTACGACTTATATTATGGATATTAAATAACGGATATACTTACTACTTTTTTTTCTACATACACACGCTCTATTTAATATCAATTTATTGTGGTAATTATGGTAATTACTTAGTCTTCCTGCACAGGTGTTACCTTTGCTCACATCCTTGATGTCTTATCTCGTTCATATTTAGCACACCTGTGAAATAATTACTTATTGTTTGTATGGAATATATCTTGGATGTTACTGTTTATTAAATTCCTTTAATAGTTTATGCGCTGCGTAATATTCTTGTTGTAATGGGATTACGATACTTTATAGTTTGGGTGATTAGAAGTTAAGGGAGCAAGCCTTACCTCACACCTACCTTACTTTACTGAGTATAGGCCAATGTTTGACCACTAACAAGAAGGTTGAAAATTTCTTCTCGAGAAGGCCGTAATTAGATTTTTACTGGGTCGGTAACGTGCGAGTGTTGCGTCAATAGGCTGCAGTAACCGTCTATCCTCAGGGAAGTCGTATGCTTGGTAATAGTTGCATTACATGATAAATAAATAAAATAATTACGTGTTCAGTTAGATTAATTCCTTTTACAATGCCTAACAATTCTCGTATAGACCTAGCAATTTAATATCTGAATCTACATTTGCTTTTCAGTTCAATCGTACCTTCCACAATAATATAGCGAGCCTGCAATACCCGAAACAATAAGCTATCTGCGATTTCAATGGTCGATTCTCTACCCAAGATGGTGGCTCTCATAGTTCCAAAGCTAACGTTTCATTTCAATAGTTAGTAATCTGGAGAGTGGTACAGTGTTCGGACATTGGTCTATTGTGCTCGACCACTAAAGGAGGCCAGAAACCACTGCATCCTTATTAGGCGGCTTGTCAAATCTTCGGATGCCAATTTTCAGTTATAACTGTCGAGTATTACCCAAAAAATACTTTTGTAGTTATAATTTTGTTTTGTGAAACTTGGAACATAGGTCATACCTACTGCAGAATTATATATATGACACTTTTCCCGGGAATATAATTATTCCTTGGTAACCAGATTAAAACCGCGGGACCCAACTATATTTTAATAGAAGCAGATGTTTTTATAGTATTTTCAAACTTCTATGCCAATTAGATAGGTACCTACGTTATTTTAGTAAAGATACATATAATATGGCAGTGTAAACATTGCCTATCCTTGCGAATCCATCACTGACGAGCCATATTTGTCTCAGTCTGACTAGACCTCAGACAGCTCTGGATGGTATTCAAATATGACTGATTAGTACCTGTATTTGGTTTGAATAGTTTAGTAGATACACCTATTCGTGTAAAGGCAGAAATTAATTGTACAATATCCATGTTGTTCGTTATTATAATCAGCTGTTTATGCTCGGCATCGCCCTGTTAATTTTTATAGACATTTTCCTTAGATAATAAACCTATCTAGATAAAGAGTTCGCACGTCTATACGCAAAAAAAAACAGCCTTCTGTTGGCTGATAAGCTGGTGCCGCCCTGTGATGACACTGTCATTGTGTTATAAACACGTATCCTGTCAAATTCTGTGCATGATGACACTGTCATTCTCTTCAGTTGTTGCTGGTTTTCTTATTGCGATTGCAGCGCAACACTCTATCTAGACAGGTTTATTATATAAGACATTTTCATGCAAAAATATCATAATTATTTCTGACGTTACCCGTGGATTTTCCAGAAAATGTCTTTCATACAAAGCCTTGTTGACCACAACAAAATAAAACAGCTAAGTCGGTCGACCCGTTCTCAAGTGATGCTCTGTCATAACAACTTTTCATGTTTCACATTTTGTGTTACAATGTAAAACATGAAAATTTATGTAAAAGTACTTAGTTGATAAAAATAGAATAATCGAATCAATCAGATAACAAATTGTTGGTTGTACAAACTTTTCGACAGTGCTTTTATTTATTAGCTTGAGCTTATCACCGTCTATATTTTCACGGATTATTGTACTCATCGTTATGAACAACTTTTACTATGGGGCCAACCCTGAAATCAAACCGTTCACACATTTTACCGAAAAAGATACTCGTAGATATTTGTATGAAAAGTTGGTGATTAAAAAATCACCCTGTATTTTTTCACCTTGATCTAATAGCTCTTCCTACGATGTAGGCTTCATCACTCAACTACTCAATAGTCATTGTTTC
Source organism: Tethea ocularis (assembly GCA_963555595.1). Taxonomy (NCBI): domain Eukaryota; kingdom Metazoa; phylum Arthropoda; class Insecta; order Lepidoptera; family Drepanidae; genus Tethea; species Tethea ocularis. Next base: position 2,573,967 of record OY741970.1, on the reverse strand, counting down.
TGTAAACTTTTTATAACACTGAAAAATGGAGTGTATCGAAAATAGCGTGAAATGATCTCATCAAGTGCCGCTTTGAATGGTTTGATTCGCTTTCGCCCATTGTTTATCACAACATTAGAACAATGACATTGGCGATCGGCGTGACGGGCGACTTTTACCGACGGTAATTACAATAAAGCATCGTTTGAATCGATTATGCTGATATTTTTGGTGGGTTTCATTAACCTCTATTTGTCTTTGTATAATTATTATCAACCTTTAAAGATTAATACAGTTAACGTACATTAACTCAGTCTAATAGCAACGTAGCAGTGTACGAAGTCCATTTATCATACAGTCCACTTCGCTCCAAGATATCCCTATAAATTATTCACATCATGTTCTCCAAACAGAAGCTTGTTTTATTTATCACTTAAAAATATAATTTTATCATTTCAGGTAAGTCCCGGTCGACACGCGAGGTGACGGCGCGCGACCCTCGACCCCAAGGTATCCATTCGTTTCAGGGTGTGTTTCCTTCTGTATTAATTTGCGAGAAATAGCCACCCGAGGAAATTAATTGCGAACTCTCATAACGTAACGAGTATTACTTAATTTTGTACTCATCGAGCTTTTTTATTTGGGGTTAATAAAATATTTTCTTACTCGGGATCAGAGATGTGGGTTTGGATATTTATCCAAATAATATACTTATTGGTAGGTACCAGTGGCGAGGGGTGAAATTATGGCGAGGGTAAGCCGTTCAAAAACACCGATAATTATATACTTAATTACAGTGTATTTTATATAAAAGTGGATTTGAAATGATGAATCTGTGGGACTGGGATTTCTAAAAGGTAAGCTGATGGGAATCGGCTTGTATGGACCCTTCGCCACTGGTAGGTACGTAGATTATAACAAACCAAAAACTGAACAGGATGAACAGGTTTGTATTTCATTATCGATAGGTTTTTCTTGTATTTATTCAATATAACAATGATGTGTTTTGAGGTTGAACAGCTATTTTATGTAAAATAATAGGTATAACAAATTCATAATATTGATCCCCGAGTATTAATTTATTCAACTTAGGCCTTGATATCAATATACAATTGACTCTACCAACGGTTCAGACGAAATGACATTCGCACAATACCTAAGTCCTACGTAACACGTGGAAAGTAAGTACATGACCGTCTCACGGGCAATTAAAACATTTTATAATTTTAACTTTATAATAATTACTTGAAACTGGGAGTCTAACATAAATTCGTTCGTAAAACAAGAAATAAAACCCAACTCCGTGGAATACTTAGCGGATAAGACGAACTCCGAAATTCCTCCGGAAGCGAACTCCGCTCAAAGCGGGTTTAAGTGACTAGGAGTTATTTGAAATGGGGCATTATCACTATTTTACTTCAGTCTGCTTTCAATTGTAGTCAGGCAACTCGGGCGGGCTATGCACTTGGTCTATGAAGTATGTACAGTTGGGAAATAGCAGAGTTTATGAAGTAAGTTAATACTTTATTCATTAGCAATAATTTGAAATTGTCCAGCTGTTAAAAAGTCTAATGAACTTAACAGTTTAAGAGCCAAGCTACAGTTGATTTTGTGGGCGCTTTGAGGAGCTTTATTGCTATTTTGTCAGCAGACCAAAATCTGTTAATCATGATTCTTTTAAAATTGTATCCGTGTAATAGGGAAAAAAGGGCTTTTACGTAATATAAATTAACGTTTATGAGGTAGGTACTTTTAAATTAAACGTTTATTTTCCATTTTGTGACAATCCTGGCACATCGGCGTGCGACACCGACACCGTAAGTACTTACATGGGCTTCCCTACAGTTATACTGTGGTAGAATAGACATCTGTGATGATTAAATTAAATTCAGTCACCGAATTTACCACTTGATTGGATCTGAAATCTATTCTAGGTTACAGTCTCACAGCTCCGGACGGCTAATCGCCACCTTAACGCGATTTAATCAATCAACATCGGATAGTGTAGTGTTACGAACCGATGCACAATTTCGTATAGCTATAACTAGGGTTACCATACTTACCATCCGTCTACGTCACTCTAATCTGATTTTTGGCTGAACCAACTTTTCAAATAGTCTGTATTTTTCACAAATAAGAATTTGATTCTTACAGCCGTTTTATTTCAAGTTTGGCTGTTTAATCAGAATTTAAATTTTGAAATGGTAACCCTAGGTGTAGATTATTATGTACCTAGCCCCCTAGGGTACGTTAATTAAAACCACAGATAAACTCATTACCTGTTTTGCGGTTTTGGATTTGTTAATTAGTGATTTAATTTTGATAGGTATTGAATTTTAATTGGGTATTGATAACGTTGGTGAAAATAGTTATGATTAGCAGACTGTCAAAATATTGGGTGAGATGATATTTTCATATCGAATATTTCGTGTTTGTTATTTGAAAATATTATGAACACGATATTTTATAAATCGGAATAACAATGTCTAATTAATTAGTAACTTGTTTAGTGATGTAAATTTTGGAAAACATTTCGTGTAATTTTAAATAATAATTTTGAAATATACCTAGGACGTAATACGTTCATAGCAATGAATCACACTGTTTTTAGCACGCGTTATTAAAAGTACCTATTTCCTTTTTATCATGTTAGCAACGTTATATTTTTGTCCAACTTGTCAAAAAACTAAAGTATCGACCAACAAACATAATATATCTTGCCATCTACAAAAATCTAAATTTGCAACGTAATAGTAATGATGAATAATTTTTTAAAAAATTACGATCATGGCCTAAATATTCAAACATTTTTTATGATGTTTTTCTGTAGCGGGTAAGCTGCCAGTAATTTATTTTCACATAATAAAACAAGATGCGGAAATACCCTTTTATCTCGCGAACTGTAATTCCCGAAGCCGAGACTCGGCGCTTATCTATTTTTGCAATAAACGTGAAGTTGACAAATTGCCCAATAAATACAGAAATAACAGATAGGTAGTGGCATAATCTTTGTGTATAGCTTTTTGTATATTTTAAAATATTGAAAATATTATTATATACCATAGCATAATGTAGGAGGATTTTTAAAGGTACATAAATAGGACATATACTATCCAAGAACCTATTAATTGGATGTTGATATTAATTATTATGTATTATAGTTGCCAGTATTTCCAAATATTGCAGCAAAAGTTGATTTATTTATATAAAAAGTAGGGTTTTCCTAAATACAATGTAAAACTATCGTAAAACTGCTATGCCATAGCTAGAAAACCTCTAAAAAAATGCAATGGTTTCTGAAAACAACCACAGTATTTTACATACAAAATAGTGCCTACCGCTGTTCTCTGAATTAAGGAAATGAACTGAATGAAAAAAATACACGCTTTAGAATTTAACGTTCACTTCAAACAGTCTATTTGTAGAAATACTTGAATAAACTATATTTAACATTTTGTCGGAGGGTGAAGGTCAAAGACTCTGCAACTAAGTAATTGGTCTCAGAGTAATTATTGTTCGCTCTAAAACTTGGAATTATTGAACGGATACCGATTTAGATTTAAATAGAGCCAATCTGTGTATTTAAGCATAAAAGTATGACTTTTTAATACTAGGCTTTTCGCCCGCGTCGTGTAGAATTCACAATATTACCAACATCCATAAGTTTCGACTTTTTCGACTCGTTTTTTTAATATGTATAGATCTATGTTTGCCTACAATCTGATCGTGGTCACTAATGTGGCCGAAGCACACAAAACCTAGAGGGGAACTGGCTCTCAAATGCAGATGTCGGAACACACTGGAAGGTGCTTGGATTTGCCAAGCATCTAACCGTGCTATGGTTTCCTCACTGAACCCGCATCTCTCGTCTCGGCATTCGACGTCACTACCACTGGCTATCATCGCCTAAAAAGATAAAAAAGATAGAAAAAAATATAAGTATGCAATGGCCTCTAATGCTTTGTGCTGTGTACGGAATCATAACGCCTCAAATATAATTTGCACTTAACCTTTATTCAAAACACCTAACAATATGGCGGCAAAGAAGCATGAATAATACGCGCTCTCTTCAGCGGGAAAAATACCATAAATCTGCTTACAAAGATAAACTAGACGCAGAAGTGTAAAAGTTTTAGTTTGAGCGTATTATGTCGATGCGGGACGCCTTTTGCATTTTTCACAAGCAACGGTGTCATTTATTGCTTTTGTGGTCGTTGTAAGAATACGTCTACGGTTTTATGTCTGTATACTGTGACAATATTGTATGGTGGTTTTCACATTCCAAAAAAAAAATACATTTCAACGTAATTTTATTAAAGCAAGCAGGCACTTCACCGTTTTAAGAGATTGCTAGGTATAAGTTATATGTATATTTATTGTAAATAATTAAAAATAGAATACACATACAACATGTAACAAATCTGATGGTTCTCATCATCACAAACATAATGTAAGATGCATTTGACTACCAAATGCAATCAGATCCATTCAAACATACTTCACAACTTGAACATATTTCTACACTAGTTCGCAGCGAGCGGAAGAATCGAAACGCCAACTGCGGAAGTATCGGAGGAAAATCTCATTTTCGTTCACATCGCATTGTAATGATATAACAAAAGTTTAAAAGATAAAGCATTTAAAGCATGTTAGCGGCGCTCACCGATCCGGCGGTTTTCAGTTTCCATAATTCAAACGGTGTTGTGCCATTATTCAAGTGAATTGAATATTCTAAGCCGGCCCAGTGTACCACAGAGCTGCGATGTTGTTTTGTAATGAAAATAACGCGAAGATAAAACCGCTTGTCAACCGTTTAATGTATTGTACCGTTTCTACAACTATAACGTTGGTTCAATTTGCATACGTGATTCGGTAGTGGAATGGAACTAATTTTGGGGACTGCAGTGAGAGTTTTGAACCAGAATTTATTAGATACTAGATAAAAATGTAGTTAGTTTAAGATGTGTTATGAAATTTTCTAATGAGTGTTACTTTATTTTCACATGTTTTGACTTTACAGTGAAAATAATTATTCAATATTTATTGTGTCAGTCATCTTGAAGGTGGTAGCCGTTCAGAGGGTTAGAACAAAGTAAAAGGTATTTAATGTTTCAGAGACGTTATCGTCTTTACGAGATAGAGCGTGTTGCTCTACTACGCTCAAAAAGATCAGCTCGACTGGGGAACTCGGTACACTCTGTCCTTCCACTTACAGAAATCAAATAACTCGCTAATATTGAGTAAGGTCGCTAGAGCTCATCGGGAAGGGGCCTTTCCCTTCCCTATCAGTAACGCGCGAGCTTCGAGCAACTAAACTCGATAAAGAATTGTAGTCCGTCCGATTCCGGAACTAATTAGTGCATTTTGCATATATAAAAATCAAAGCTCGGCGAGCGCACTAAAACAGTTTCGACCAGCTCACCTGTGCGTTGGTACGTGTCTGTAAGTGGCAAATGCCTACCCTATCGTCATTCTCTTTTGCATCACTATACTTAACCTTGAACAATCAACACGTGGCGGTGGCTCAGCCAAATAGAGCGCGTTATCTCTGTTCGAAAATGAGTGAAATAGATTTCAAATAAATTTTCTCTTGTAGTTTAGTTCCTCGATGCGCGTGAGTGATGGCCCACGCAGAACGGTAACTGATAGCTTTAGTTATCGTTTCCATTTATAATACTAACAACTAGTACGATAACAGAGCTAACATAATCACACGAAGAAGCTTATATTTTATTTATTTAAATTAATATTATTTACCTACTTAGTTACTTAAATTTTGCTTATTTCTCAACAGTATAAAAATAATTAAGAGCGAGCCAAAAAAAATACAAATAATGAAAAAAAATTATTTATTATAATTTAATTTAACACTTTTTAGGGGATAAATCTAGATTAGGGAATATTGTTGTGTTGGAAATCTCAAATCAACTGTAGATAGCATAATAGACACCTAAATTATCACCAAAAGTCTTATATAGTTTTTTAAGTCCTCTCCATCCAAAGGTTGTCTGGTAGAGACCATTTTTTTGTGTTAAGGCCGCCCATTGTAACACTTTCATTGTTTAGGTAAACATTTGTTGTATACTTTTTTAATCTTTGTAGTGTGACAATGAAGTATTATCTATCTATCTATCAAAAGAATCGTATCACTACCCAGAATAGAGACATCTCCATTGCTTAGTATACATATGAATAAAACAGTAGATTTTAACAGACGTAGGTTTTCTATATGCATAACTAATGCCCTTGAGCATTAAACACACGAACGGCAGAATTGGATAGATATCGCAGAAGATTTATCTCATACTCAATATGTTGCTTTGGACGCGTATCTCCAATTTTATCTGGAATTTGGGAGCTGATTCGAGATAGGATTCAGGGGTCTTAGGTTGGAAGTAAATGTTAGATATATTTAAACGTGTATTTTATTCAGATTCAATATGGCTGGACAATATGTTCTAACATCTTCCCAATTTTTATCGCCACATAATCGATCGAAAACAGTAGGATTTTTAGTGTCGTTTTTTTTAACTCTGTGGCGATATCTAGGATTATTGTTTCGGGTATTGTCTTTCTTCAGCTCCATTCTTACTTTTCAGCTTTAGAAATTTACATTTATTTTGGTGAGTTGTTCTAAGATTAGGAAAATTGGTTCTCCAATTTGATTACAAGTGAGGGGTGAATACTTTAGTACTATACCAGCGCAGCGGGTGACCGCGTAAAGAAATGGTAATAGACTTCATTGATTTTGGTTACCATTATTAAGAATTCTACAATATTTAAACCGCACGCGAGGCAATAAGTCAATGAATTACATAATTCATGTATCTCATAATGTAACAGAAATACAGAAAATAGGATCCGAATTCAATGAAATTGATTACCATTTTCATACGCGGTAGCTAGCCCCGTTTGTAGACGTGGGGAATGTAGGTACACTAGGGTTGCTAACAATACCTACCTTACATAGGCAAGGTAGCATTTCACAATTCGCATTCGCTTTAGTTTTTCCAGGCAAATCCTCGTTATCTACGTGGGTTTTACGTAATCTTATTATCTCGCCGCTTTTTTTATTCACAAAAGCCATGCTGAGGTTTTGTTTTCCCTTAACAATTGTTTCAAACGATATCGAAAAGAATTTTTTTTTTTAATATTTTTTTCAGGTTTTTTATGTGCTGATTTTATTTGCAATACGGAACGGTAAATATTGGCGAGGTTCTCTTCAAATAACTAATTTGTTGGCTGACAAAAATACTCATAGCTCTTCTATTTTAGAATTTTAAAGTGTTATCTGTGGGTATTGCGATTTTGTCAAAATATTTTATAGATTAACAATTCAGAAGATATGGAGCGTTATGTTATATAATCGTATACATTTACATCATATTTTTTCATTAATGAATCGGTAGATACCTACACATATAAAGGCAACGATACACGGTACAGTTTACTTTACATGATTACTTTTCACGACGTTAAAACTACCGTCGCGTCGTCGTCAGTCGTATTTACCCATACATGTATACGTCACCATTAATCAATTCGAAAATAACTGGCCTTTTTTCAGCGTAACCGTGACTAAGCGCTGCTTTCGTTGAAATGTATTTGAAATAACCAAGTGCTTTTAATTAGCTTAAATAAATTTGACTTTGAATTCGAATAAAAGAGCTTGTAATCTTCGTTTAGGTACTTTAGGTACTTACGACTAATATCTTATTTAGTTTTTCCTTTTGAATTATTATTTATACTCGTAGTATATTTTGGAAACGGAAATTTTCTTTGGCATAGTTTAATGAATGTCTGATTAAAATCCATTATTTATAAGTTTCAGAAACGCATTTTCTCGCCGTACTTTATGTCAAAATCAAAAATGAAGGTTTATTTTATTACTTGCTCAAAAACATTTCGTCCTAAACGTTACTATTGTTGTATTTCATTCATGATTTATCTCTCTTGCATCGTAGCAAAACACATTTCTACGTATAATTTATACGGACAGAGCCAAAACCATAATTCTGGCTGCAATTAAAGTTGCCAAAATACATCCCTCTGTGTTTCAGGCGTTCAGCCGCATCGTAGTTTTGAACCTGCAGTGCTATAAATACACCTAGTGTTTAGCGCTGACAACGAAATCTAGGGTTATTGAGGTAGTCCACTCAAATTTACTATTTAAGGTGAATGCTTCGGGTTAGCCGCGAAACATATTCCTCTAACGTATATTTGTGGAATATACGACTTGTGGCGCACATCACTAAATCACGTCGGGGTCACCAATATGGGATTGTATTTCGTGAAGTTTTATTTTGGTGTATGGAAATACAATCCCATAGACTATTTCATGAAAACGTAACTTTTTACCACAAATTTAACTCTGTGAAATATGTTGATGAGTTCTTTTGTTATTAATCTGTAAATATACTACCATTCTTGTCGCAAATCACATGTTGACAAACATACAACCGATTAATGAGCTGCAATTAGTAAAAACACGTAATAAAATTTGAATTTCGCGGCAATCCCAAAGCATTCACCTTAATGGTCGACCCGGCGCGGCGTGAGCTTTTGGAGCGTGGAAGGTTGTCCGGTCCAATCAAATATTTACTTATAGCTGATGAGATTAGGACGCATTTTAGTGTTAATGCATTATTTATTATGATCGTTCGTGTAAGTGAAGATGGAACTCGTAAAGGTGAAACGTGTGTCGATCAACTTGCATTTTCAATTTCGGTGGTTGGTAGGTATTCGAGAGCGGGAGAAGAGATGTGTCGAATTGAGACAATGAATCATAATAGGGATGATGACAAAAAAAATGTAAAAAAAAAATAGTATGCCGTAGGTACTGCACGTATTTATTGACAATGACATTTTAACACTAAAATTGTTACTACCTACCACCGACATGATTTTATACTGTTTGATATTTTTTTATAGTGCAAATAAACTATTATTATTATTGAAGCCTGTAAAATGAAATATACAGTTTCAATACCTACAAGTGTGTTCTGAGTACAGCGTACCAAACCAACGTCGAGCGGTTGTCCGTTCCAATTAAATATTAACAATTCCGAGTCCGAAATAGATATTTCCTCAAGTTAGAATAAATATCTTTTGAGTCGCCGTCCTTTCCTCATATAAACTTTTCAGCTATAATATGTAGGAGCTACGATTGTTTTTATGGGAATAATTTTAATGTAAATGAGTACAGTTTTCATCTACAATTGAAGCAAACAAAAACATTATGTTAGCTGTTCTACGCGTTTTCATCCGCGTTTCCGGGATAAAATGTAGCCTATGTCCTTCTCCATATTATAGGCTGTATGTGTTCCTATCGCAATCGTTTCAGCGTTTTAGGCGTGTAAAGGTAACAGACTGGTTCCCTTTTTTATGTGGGAAAATCCTCATGGATTCCCTACCGTCCCGGGGAGAGCGGAACACATCGGTAAACACCGGTGTGTTCCGAGAGGCCACAGAATTGCAGTAAAATGTGATAGTCAGGCAGGCGGTACTACAAAGTCTCTCTTGCGATTAGGAGTCCAACCCAAGACTTAAGAGATGGCATTTGTTTGACATCACTGAACTAAAAGAAGATGCTGCAAGAATCTTCTGCATTTTAAATAGCATGATGACATGAAAACATTGGAAATAAAGTCCTTTAGTTTTTATCAATTACTTATGTGTACCCCCATAATACTTATGATTAATATATATCTTATCAATATTCTTACTAATTAAATATACCTACAATATGATTAAGTATGTGCTGATATCGGAAAGCTCTCATCTCGTCAGGTTGCATTCAGCGTAATTATTAGGTCAATCTGCTAATTCGGACTTGTTAATTGTATTACCTACAGCATTATTGTTAATTAGTAGTTGTATTGTCGGAATCAGATCAATATTTGAATGGGAGAAGTTGTTAATTAAGGATATACATAGTTTTGACATTTACATCAGAACCATACATCATCAGCTAGTGAGCTGACGATCTACTTTTTTTAATGAATACTTGGTATTTTTAAAACAAGCCTAAAATAAAAAGACAACAGCATAGAGATGGGTGTGAAGAGATTTTTGGGTCGGCAAATGTGTTGCAAGCGTTAATACGCTATGTTAACCGTTTACCATCGGCGGTTCGCATATTTACTTGCTACCATAATACTATAAAAAAAAGAAAAGCAAATCTTTACGATTAGGATTAATGATTAATGACGTTGATTAATTTCACTCGATTTGAAGCAACTCATCATAAGTAAAGTCGGTGTTTTTCATAACGCTTCTGACGCGTTTCATTGACCTACATCTAGCAAGATACTTTCGACCGTGTTTTTTGGCATTCATTTTTCCAATATCTTGGAATAAGTAGATTTTATGACGGAAATTATAAAATACCTACTATAGTTTGGCCCCCGGGTCTCTTTTTAATACCTATTTTTATTTTCACGCTTTCCTTTTATATATTTAGAAGATTCTGGGACTAACTGCACAAACAACTAAGTACCTAAGTATATGTAGTAGACGTTTTTTTTATATGTCTATTTTATACATATACATGAAATATATAAGTTATTATATATCAAACACTACAGGAAAAAATATATATTTATTTTCTTTTAGTGTCTACACCCGTATTGCAACCCAAGCAACTTCAACAAGTAGAAAGCATATCAGATATTGTTCAAATAAAAACAAGAGTGAACTAAAATATACAATTCAATTATAATTTTCACCGCAGTATGGCGTGACAATACTATGAATATCTATGGAGTGATATTTCCCCCGGGGTCGGTCTCGTAGTCCACGGTAGATGACAATGGACCGGGAGATGTTTCGCCTTGAAACCGCTTTCTAATGAACCTTTATTTGATTTTATATTTTACCTTCACTGACACTTTTTTTTTTAGTTTTTTATACTAATCTCAAAATCAAAACATATTTATTCAGTTTAGGCCCTAATAGGTAAGGCACTTATATCAACAGTTACAATTTTTAGACTCTACCACCGGTTCGGAATTCACTTAAACTGAGAAGACTCCGGCAAGAATATCAGCAAGGCTTCTTTTTTAATGGTTCTTTTTTTTATTTATGTAATTACAGTTTTTGTTTTAAATATACACAAACTTCATACATGGCCAGGGGGCTGCAAGTGCAGAGAGTAGCTACTACAACCATGTATTCTTGTTTTCTATGTAATGAGCCACCTTATAGTAAACTTCTGGTCTTGTCGATCATCTTATCTTTAACATACTCTTTGAACCGTTCTCAATTGATAAATATAGATTTCTGCAATTGAATTTTGATTATATTTTCTAATAATGAAGTGTGCAAGGAAGTAGTAGCTAAATAAGTAATCATTGACGCTATTCACTTCGTTGTGTATCAAGTAGGTAGGTATTACCCGCAACAATTGCTCGGTTAAGGGTATACCTTCGGTTGGAGCGCGAAATTCAAATTTATCACGTTTTTTGCAAATTGCAGCTTAGTTATAGGTCGTAAGTTATCAACATGTTATTTGTGTGTCATGTCCTGTTACATGTTGTTTACCATTCTTCTCGAAAATAACATGTTGATAACTTACGACCTATAACTGAGCTGCAATTTGCAAAAAACGTGATAAAATTTGAATTTCGCGCTACAACTGAACGTTCCCCTTTAAGGCTTAATATTGTCGGAAATGACTCGCTTTACAGCGTTGAAAGCTAATGTACCATATTTAACTCTGCCTCACATAACGCACATATTCTACAGAAATTAAATTTTAATAACCGCCCAAACTCCGCTATGTAGTATTCTCATCGATTAAAATTTTATGAGCGAAATTATGTAGAGGCTCGTCCTCAAACTACGTCTGCGTTTGTAGGAACAATTATCTTGTGCTATGGATAGGTTTACATTGGACATTATTGGACAACACATAACCCAAGTTTCGATTTTTAAATACTTTCAAATTCGGAAATAAACACCAGAACTTCGAAGTCATAAATAACAAAAAAGAATTTTTTACCATACAAAAACTTCATTATACCATCAAGGAATATTTAAAAAAAAAATATTCTGCAGTCTGTTATTACAACTATTAAGAATGCTAAAAATGCTGACTCTGACCAATGTGCAAGCTTAAACTGTAGTTTGCAAATGCCCTGATAAAACTACTGCACATTTTTTCCTACTTTGTGGTTTAAGTATTTAATTAATGTAAGTCACATAATTAAGACGTTGTTTTAATGAAATGAACAATGGTTTAATCGAAACCTTCATTTCCATTTTGTCACAGTCTGCAGTTTTTTATGTCCTCAAGTTAGTCTTAGATTTGGAAAAGGTATTTTTTATATCTTTTTTTTTTGTTTTAAAGAATTACTTACGCTAAAACAACCATATAACAGTATTTAAAATAGGCACATAGAAATAATCTCAATATTTAGTAAGGAAATTTTAAATATTTCAAGAAGTATTCAGTCTTGTACACTACGTTATTATAGTACGTGGTTTATATACGACACCTAATGATAAGCTCACACAGATTACAATGAATAGGGTTGCCACACTTTTGTCATAAAACGCCTTTATGCGATAACAATTGGAGGAAGAATTTCTTTCATTTCTACCAAAAACTCAGTCGGTTTTAGTCTGACCTGACCTAGTATTATAATACATACTTTAGCCTATTATTTGATTCTGAATATAGGCATAAAGAATTCTAAGGAAAGTATGACATAAAGTAACAGATTACTTTAGTTTCCTTCATTTTATTCCTATTGAAATATTTTAGAAAGCGAGCACTATCTGCAACCACATCTAGTCTATATTTTACTCGTACTGATTTATTCTCGTCTCGACTACTTATTTGATACTAGCACTTGCGCCTAGCTTTTAATCGTCCGAATAAATAGTACGGATATAATATTGTATAGTAGGTACTATCACAGGGAAGATAATATACTATAGTACTATGAAACTTATTTAAAGGTTCATTTGAGCATAATTTTTATATGATGATAATCTTATTTTTTTTTTATTTATTTATTTATCCAAATTATACCTTACATATTTTTATATATAATATATATAAAATCATCAAACTACTAACGCAGTAATAAAATCGCACTACTTGATTCAATGTTAATGGACGTAACCTAACCATAAAATTATCCGACATCGCTTAAAAATTATGCTGAAAAAGGTAATTACGAGTAAAAGCCATTGGATAACACTTGGTAGCATTCGGTAACTCGTATGAATTTTCAGTGTTGGCGAATGCAGGACGTAAAATTTTTGGGTCAGAGTGCTACCATAAATTCAATGCAACTAATGCATGTGGGTGGACCACACCCGCCCGGCCAACTGCTGTCCGGTTACAGAGCCACATTATTAAATAGTCTCCCAACGTTTGGGCAAGTTTTGATTAATTCGATCATACGTGCCCGATGGCGGCCATTTTTGGAAACAGTTTTTATGACACTTCCGAACGGAGAGGATACGATATTTTGGAAGATAGTTTTATATGATATGCGGGACGTGCTTTTGGATCCATGCATTTTCAACTTTGGTATTTTGCGGATATTTATTAGATCTATTTTGTGTTTTCTTTGTCGTTGGATTTTTCAGATTGTATCTGAACCGCTACTTTCAACTTTTTATGTACACTTCTTCGTATAAAGAAACGGTTCTGCAAATGTCGGTCGAACCATGATTGTATTGCTGTATAATTTGGGCCCAGGGGTGGTCTGATTGCACCCTTCCGGGCAACCCGCGCCCGCTCCTCGGCCATTTCTCATTGTTATTTTTTATTATTATTATTTATATAAATATGTAGCTAAAGTGCTCCGTAATGTCATTATTCTACTTAGGAAGTGTCGTTAGAGTAAATTGGGTGCGGAAATGTAAGCCTTCATTGGCATTGTATGTAAGTGTACCGAAGAACTCATTATGTTGAAATTATGTAAATACTAGATTCCGCCCCGCGGTTTCATCCACGTTCCCGAAGGATCTTATGTTTTCCCGGGATAAAAAGTATCCTATGTGTTAATCTAGGTTATAAACTATCTGTGTTCCAAATTTCATCCAAATCCGTTCAGTATTTTTTGCGTGAAAGAGTAACAAACATCCATCAATCAAAATCAATCGGACGTAGGTACCTTTGCTGTCCATTAGGATGTCTTATGAGCTTCCGATTACGTTGGATTATAAATTATTATTAGGGTTCATTTCATACGCAATCCCTTTGTAATGTCAATAGGAGATTAATATCGCTTATCATCAGGCCGTCTCCCTTTTTTTTTTTACATGAAACTAGATTATAATATAGTAAGACAAAGGTTGAAAGTTAATCGGCAAATCGTTAAAATAAAAGTAAAAAGCAGTGCACAACACAAAGAGTACCTACACGGTCGTTAGATCTGGAAACTACGCTGTGGGAAAATGGGTCAGTATAACTTGCTTAAAACCTATCAGCGCCGCAAACAACAAGTCCTAACGAATGTTGTGTATAGAAAAATATTTTTTTCTATGTAAAGGAATTGTATTTTAGAGATTTTGAAAATATTCAGAATACACCACAGAATTTAAAACTTTACCTACCCATCTTCTCAATCAATCACCTAAGCCCTGTGAACTTAATAATTATCAGTTAGTCAATGTATCAATAAACCATCTCTATTATTAAAGAGCATTCCATCTCAATATAATAGATGATGTCACTCCCAACAAAACATATTAACGTCCAGCTTAATATCCATTAACGGTATCACACATTGAATTATAGCCCGAAGCGGCCAGCGTTGGTTAACTCAAATATATTGAGAGTAAACAATAATAGCGCTAGTGTCGTGCTAATAACATAAATAAAGCTGTATTGCCGACGACGTGACGACCGACGTTGGATTCCACTGTACTACCTACGTGTATGTGCTTATGGGGATCTATTCACGACCCAATTTTTGCATCCGATCTGATTGTCGAATAGTTGGGTATTATATAGTTATTATTGCAAACTTATATTGTAGCAATACGTACTAGGAAATATAAAGATATAAAGACCTACAATGTCCATGGACATCATTGTCAACTAATTTAAAAGCAAAAATGTGTTGGTTTTTCTATCTTTCTTTTGTTTGTATAAATTTTGTTCCTTGTTAGACTAGGCTCCCAAAATCTCATTTTATTAGAAGTGTTTTACCTCAGCAGTATATATATCAATTATCCCAATCGGTCAAAACTATCGATAAGCTCTACGGATTGGATATAAAATTGGTGCGTGAGTAGCCCATAACATTTTTAACGGTCAAAATTAACGACAGCACTATACATGCCACTTTAGGCATGGCTTTACTCCACTTGGAATGGACACGTTTTCTGTTTTAGTGCTCTAAGGAAGATTTAAAAAGTTATCACTTGGTCGTCTCACCACTGGCTTGTTTCATTTATTACTGGAGATAAATGAGGAGCTAGTTGAATTGCGTTGTTATTTATTGCTTTTAAGTATTATTTGATGCCATAACAAATAAAAGATATATCATGAAGTATTTTTAATTATTTTTACGCACTAGATAACTAGCTGTTCCCCGCGGTTCCACTCGCGTTCCTGGGATAAAAAGTAGCCTATAATCTTCGGGGATAATGTAGCTTCCTATTAGTGACAATGAATCAGACCAGTAACTCCGGAGATTAGCGCGTTAAAACATACACACAAACTCTTCAGCTCTATTATCTATACTAATAATAAAACTGAACAACTGTGATGTTTTTTTCGTTTTCATTTTTCATACAAAATAGGTAGTTCTTCAAAGTCCCGATTATTTAAAACACCCTTACGTGAAATATCGTGTCGCATTTTTTTCCTTTTTAAAATTAAAATATTAAGATTAATAAACATTTAGAATTTTCTTAGCTTTAAATTTATGAATGATTAGTTTGAATGAAAATTATTTATACGTACATATCAATGAAACATAGGTAGATACACACATAGAGAGTCTAGTTTAATTTTGTTATGATTGATGTTATATTCCAAACGAGGTATATTAGAATAAAATGTATATAGATAATCTTGAATAAACATAAGACAACTTTACATTAGATCTCTGTGACACGAGGGATAAACTAGTAACACGTATTTCCTCAACAATACATGTTAGTACAAAGTAAGAGTTAGTCAAAATGTAACAGGCCAAACAGGGTTAAACAAACTTGACCGGCTATAAACCTATGTGATTGAGCTAGTGTCAGCCCGATAGTCCACGATATAACTTTATATCGAATGTAATAACGTCGCATTGAAATTTTGATGAGGATATTTGAAAATATTCTCTAGACGTCATGATCTGTGATGAAACCACGTAGTTAAATACCAAACGTCATTTGCCATTCAATGAACATTATGTAACTTTAACCAATCAATCAATAGAAAAGTAATGATAGTGATACTGATAAACATTCCGAAAGAGATATCTGTATTAAAGTCTTTACTAATGTAATAAATGCGAAAGTGAGTTTGTTTGTTATCTTTTCACGTTTAAACCACTAAACCAAAGGCGATGAAATTTGGCACGCAGATAACCTATGATATGGAAAAGGACCTAGGTTATTTTTTATCCCGAGAACGCGAGTGCAATCGCGGGGTGAAATCTAGTCTTCCAAATATATAAGGAAAGCGTGACTGATTGACTGACTGACTAATCTATCAGACTGGACTGATCGAGCTGAAATTTGGCCTACAGATAGGAGGATTGGATTATGACGTAGGCTTCCGCTAAGAAAGGATTTTTGAAAAATTCACTCCTAAGTGGGTAAAACCGCGGGTCAGAAAGCTAGTAATTTATAAACATGCTTTGTGTTTGAGATTGATGCCTTTCTCACGCTGTACTGTGTCTTCTTTTCAAGGCGTCTTCTCCCATATCCTCCCATAGACTAGGTATTGACCAAAAATTATAACATACTCCCCATCAGCATAATACAACTTCAGAATGTCCACAGCGGAATATTAGCCATCCCATTTTGATTTCCATGACTAAACATATCTAGAATTTGTAATACGGAATAATTCAAACAGCATTACGCATATAAACGCGTCTTTGCATTATTGTCAGAAAAATATCTGCTTAATAACGTCGTAAAGAGATTTAATAGCGGTAAAAATACCATTGTGCGAATTGTTAATACGACTCGTAAACTTTTATGATGGTCTGGCTGAGTTTGAGTGGTTATAGTGTATGGTGTGTTGTGATTCAGAATGGGAAAATCCCACTATGGGGAGTGATGATGTGGAACTCTTTAAGATCCCTTAAAGAGTTCCACATCACCACTCCCTATGTAAACAGGACACCCACACAAAATTGGGGATTGCTGTTAAAACCGCAGGGCCGAAAGGTACTTTAGCATATTGACTAACTGGTTTCCTCGCCCAGTGACCTGTTTAGGCTACTTATTAAACTTTAATTACTCCAAGCGCACGAACCAGTATGTTATAGATATTTTTGATTCTGAAAAGATACCAATTCTTATGACATCTTATAATACCAAATAATTGGCAATTTAATAAGTTTCGTCGTAATATACTATTTTGTGCAGTAGAAGACTACTAGAAAATTGCCTAGACCCAATAAAGTTGCGCTTAGTTAGTGACCACTCTCAACAGCTAAGCACAAGTTAAAATGAAATCTAAAACCCTACAATATTATCACTTACCCGACACTGGAACTGACCATTAGCTTTTCGATGACAGTGCAATAATTATGTTATGAGAGTACAGATGGCGGCGGATGGCGTCGGTCCAGACTGGCCATAAATCAACTTAGTGCATCGTTCGTCTCCGGAGTATAATAATAACAGAGTTCTACTGTCGCTGTCGACATTCCCTTTTCAGATAACGCTTTAGTTTATAGTTCTTATTGCGATCAGCAAAAGAATGGAACTCACTTGGCTTCTCTGCTTCTGAGAACATATAGCCTGACTGACTGATAACTGTCAAGGCATAACTCCTCCTGGGAGTCTCAGAAGAGCAATTTTGTTGAATGAGTGAAATCGTTAAATAACTAAGAACGTTTGGACTCTGTAAGTATTTAATCATGTGGGATTGTGATGTCGCTACGGAACTTCTGATATCGCTTCGTGGATTGGACGCCGCCCGACAAAGAAGTGATCCGACCTATTTGGTCCACGGCCAGCATGCCGATTGAACTGTACACGAACAATAAAAGCTAAAAATAGGGCATATGAAGGCTTTAAAAAGAAATGGCTGGGAATAAATGGAACTTTGTCCACCGTATGCATATTGCCCGCGTGCAATGCGGCTCTGGTGTTTTATAAAGCAAACGACCAGATAAAGGGGATTGTATTTTTATTGTAAATCTATATTAAATGCCAGCTGTTTCTTTCTGATGAACAATTGTATTTGTGAATAGGGTCTATCATTAATTAACCTTTATTGTCTATTGTTGAAAACGAGACAATTTTCATTCATTACCATCTTGTCCTAAAAGAAGCGATGGCATTGGAAATTATCTCTCATTTGTCTAAATTACGAAACAATTTGGCTAATTGACGTTAACTAACAGAAACAAATGCTGTCGTCCAATTTCGCTTATTAGAATAGTTTGTTTTCCATTATAGTACTTATACTAGCTCCCGCCTCGAGGTTTTGCCCGCTTTCCCATATCCGTTCAGCCACGTGATTGAGTAATAAAATATGTACTTTTTTTTTTTTTTTTTACTCTGTATAGGCCTGTGTTTGACCACAATCTCACCGTGGTCAGTGATGATGTGGCCGATGATGGTAAGCACACAAAGCCTAGAAGGGAACTGGCTCTCAAGTGCAGCTGTCGGAACACACCGAAAGGTGCTTGGCGACAGATTTTCAACTTGATGGTGGTAGCTAGCCAGGCGGGTACTACAAAGTACCCTACCACCGTGCTATGGTTTCCTCACGATGTTTTCCTTCACCGAAAGCTCAAGCTCATTGTAGGATTCGAACCCGGGACCTTCGTCTCGGCATCCGACGTCACTACCACTGAGCTATCATCGCCTTTACTAAAAGTTTTCGTTCATTATGTAGGTACTATATATTAAAAACCAGTTAATGCTGAACCAAAATAATACATTATAATGTCCTTATGTACCTATGTATAATGTCGCGTACGTATGTCCTAGTAATGACGTAAGTTGAATTTATTATTTTGAAATTATATTTTACTTGCTGTTCCCCGCGGTTTCACTCGCGATCCCGGGATAAAAAGTAGCCTATAAACTTTTTTTCAAATCAGACCAGTAACTTCGGAGATTAGCGCGTTCAAACAAACAAACTCTTCAGCTTTATTATTAGTATAGACACCAAAGGTACTCATGAAAGTCAGAGCCATTTATTTATTGAACTTAGGCTCTAGGAGGGTATTTATAAAATTAGAAGCTACTAATTTTACCACTCTTTCGGGAGCAAATTAATATGTGCCGGCAAGAATTCTTACGGTTTAATTTTTTAAATATTTTTTGGATCAACTGATTATTTTTCATATGATTAAAAAAATAAGTAATATATCGCTATTCTACCAAAAATAATTTGTAACATCGAACACTTTCATGTCACTGTTAATCAGTCAGACATTCCATGCAGTTTAGTTAACATCCATCTCGACTATATCTGCTGGACTATCTAACTTAGTATCAAGAAACACATGCAACAAGATTGCTCCAGTTAAGGGTAATTCAGTATATTGCATTTGCAAATAAAACACAAGCTGGGGGTAGTAGTAATTTATTCCCCGCACGCAGTCGCTCACGAGTGGTCGCATCTCCACTAGGCACACTCCAGTGAATTCCGTATTCACCTACATTTAGCCTTGGCTAGTTTGTAGTCTGACGACGAACCTTGTTCGGAAAGTATTGAAAGCAGCTTTTGGATGTGGTGTTCCCATACGGAATTCAAGAGTTTTTTAATTTTTGTTGGATTTTAAAATCTTTTTTATTACCCCGATCTTCTATTCTGAGGATTGGACAATTAAATAATTAAAGTAATATGATGAAATTTAAATAAAATAATGTCTTAGAGTTTGTAAGCCATTGTTTTTGAGGAGTAAGAATGAAACTTGTTGAAAATAGCATAGAAATAGGTATAATTCCGTAATTACCATTAAAACAAATTTCAAATTGCCTTTTGTTTTATTTAGCATTAAAACACTTGAAACTTTAGGATTTGTTAAAAGTTGGCTCTTGCCACTTAAGTACTAAAATGACTGTAGGTACTTAACTAAAACAAATAGGTACTTACTTAAAAGTTTCTTAGTCATTACTTATTCTTATTTCCAACATGCTTTTATTTTTGAATCAAAATGTTGATTTAATTTGTCATTATACCAAATACCTATTTTTATATCCTATTATTTTATCTATACCACATTTAAAATACATACCTACATATTTTAATAGCTATACTGTAAAACAAATTATAAATTAAATATTTACTCTGCATATGAATTCCTATGTGTAAATTTACGACTATGCCGCATTTACAATTCAGTTAGTCTTCGTAACTCGCTCGTGAGCGTATATAGTTTTGGGTACGGAACCAAGAGACTAAGTCTTGGACATGTCGTACCAAAGTCGTTTACGCTAGGCTGCCCACAGGGGTCGAGCCTGGGACCACATTTGTTTAACTTCATCAGTCTGTCGCTAAAGTTTACAAACTTCTCTTGGCGTTACATAAATACACATAAAACAATGCATTTAGATTTTGCACGCCTTATTATTACGAATATTTATGTACTGATAAAATTACCCGTACAGTTTTCCGCTCTCGTAAATTTTAGTGCCCACTCAACGTCAGTGGCACGTTTCTTACTGTATACCAAAGTACCCACCTTTATCGCTCTTAACTCCATTTCAACAGTTAACTCTTGAACCTGTTTCAACACTGCATTTTCTTATGCACTGCACAGATTTATTTGCTGCAATTAGTAGTCTCAGCTAACCATTAAGGTTAATAATTACCTCTGTGGTGGTATTTATAGTGACGCGGCGGGAATGACGCCGAAATTTTCTTGGCTCCACAATCTGAGATAATGGTACTTGAAACTGGTGAAATATAGCACGACACTTGCGACATGACGGTGGGATCGCACTTTAAACGTTCACTGCGGATATAGGCAGTTTTGGCAAAGTTGGTAAAGTAAATCTGCACAAGTCATGCGTTTTTTTCTAGCTATCTTATGTGACAGACTACCACAGTCTAGTCTAGTAGAATTTAATGTATTAAATTTATGTGTTAACTAAAACCATAGATTAACTTTAGGGTGGATATTAAGCATTTATATATATTTTATTATTAACCCCTCCCCTCTCATCTATCACTTTTTAACTTCCACTAATCTCCCGTCAGAATGAAACCGCGCCCGTTTTACTATCCGTCATCTTTATCGATAGCTTCAGTTCTACAGACTGTAGAGGCTCCATTGAAATGAATTCATTAGTCAGAGAGACGGCGCGTAATATTTTAGCGGATGAATAGAAGAAATTATTTCGCATCGCGTCCCAGGGCATTCATCAAATCGGAATTGCCATACCTATCATTGGGGGAATACCGACGCGTTGGAATCACGACTTTATTGCTTTGTATTAAGAATTCTCAGGGTAAAAATAGAGGCTTCGAACTGCGAGTGGTTAAGATGCATTGTTTGTGTTGAGAGCTGATAACGAATGGGGTTTCGGTTGTAATCCCATATGTTTGTTTCCGATTCGGTTCGCGAAGCAATGAGCAGCTAATTCGGCTACTCGGCTTATTTTGCCGGCATCTCTGCGGGAGATAGAAGCGCTACGGTTTACGCACTAGAGCGTAAACGAGACACAAACGTCTTATTTACCAAAATCTTGCGTCCCGTGTAGTTGTCTTAATTCTGTTTAGTTAATGTGGAATAACTTGCGCTTCTTTACAATTTTATTTTATATTCTCAAGTATTTCTTTTCTGCTTCAGTGTTGGTTACCTTTCTTGAAATAACCTTTTCTGTTTTTGGAATAGTGTAAAGTAACATAAATTGTTATAAATTACAGAAACGCTACTGCAGCTTTTCTTATAAGATTAATAGCCCTAGAATCTTTGTGCTAAGAAATATTGCCCTGGATAAAATCAAGAAATTCAAAACTAACATTTTTATTATTATATTTAAATATTTATTTTGGATGTGTTCCCTGACTCACGTTTATTTCAATTCGTCATTCATGTGAAGTGAAGCTTGATTTTTAAAAGCAGTTTGGGTGTTGCTATGAATTTATTAAAAAAAACTTAGTTACCTACTTGAAAAGTTTTCACAGTAGACCTTAGTTATTGTAGCTAAAATATTGATCACGCCAAAAACGAAACATTAAAATTACATCAACGAAATTACCGTTGTTACTTCTTCGCTTTTTTATGTTTCAAACAACACTATTATATATTTTCGCATGGCAACCCAACGTTAACTGGAATAATTATTTTCCGGGTATTTGACTCAGTTCAATTTGTTCGGCCGCTTTTTTTTTAGGTTCTCTTGTTATTTTTCCGCCTTATTGATTCTTTGTTGGAAAATTGAGATTTATAAATGAAGGTTTGGTGAACTGAAGTTGAAAGATCAATATGGTCTTATCTTATTTTCATCTTATATTCACGTCTGACTCGGTTTCAAGGCGACTAAACCTTCACTCAGTTGTATTCTCTTCAATATCTGTTAAATAGAATAGAATAGCAGACGGCATCGTTTAACACTGGGTCGAGGTTCGACTAGAATTCAAAGGTACCACCAGGTGTTTAAAATTTAACAATAGGTGAAAGTATGCGGTCCTGTTGTTTCTAACATAGTTATAGATTGGCTGTATCTTGTTTCTATGTGGCCTACTTAAAAGCTATCTCTCTCTAAAATGCTTGATTGACGAATGCTTATTTTAGTAGCTACATTTAGGTCACAATAATTGTCATTGAAGCTACTCATTTTGTTCTGTAATTTTGTCAATGCGATCCAATTAGTATTGTCAAAAGTCAATCTAAGGTCTTTTAGTTTATAGATGATATTTGTCTATATTAATAACTATTGTCCCTTGCGGTTTTATTCGGATTTGCGTAGTGAAAATTATAAACAGCCTAACTCCCAGCGATAATGGTAGCTTCGTATTTCAGATATAATTTTCAGAATTGGATCAGTAGTTCTCGTGATTAGGTAAACTGTACCTCTTTCTGATATCAGTACAGATTATTAGCTTTCGCCCCGACATTTTACCCACGTTACCTAGAATCTAATGTTTTAAGTAGGGAGATAAAAAAAATAACCTTGATGTTATTCTAATATAATGTTCTACCTATTACTGGGAATTTAAATGCTTCTATCTAGATGGTTGGCTACATTGCCATTCCACAGGTAGTGGGTTTGATTCCCGCTTCAGACAACGTCTGCTTCGTTTCAGTCAGATTTTTTTTGGCGAGTTGGTCCCGAATAGTTGTTGTTTATTTACATATACAAAATTTTAACGTTGTACTTTACATATAAACTTTCAGTAAAAAAATATCTAAGTAAAGATGGTGAAAACCATTTGAAAATTCGTTGCGTGATTTAGAAGGAATAGCGGATAAACAACAAGACAGACGCGGAGAGCGATTTCCCTTTATACTATGTTATGAATGAAAAGTAGGATATATAAACCCTTTATAGATACCAAATCAGTTATGAATTTGACAATTACCACATCAATGGTTAAGGCCTAGCTAGCGTGACTGCACAGCTATTCAAGTTACCTGGCATAAGGCGCTCCATTCAAAATCACTTTAATTGCCCCATCGACAGCTCCTGTCAGGGCTGTCCAACAGTTTGAAACCGAGGTGTGAGCTTTGCGTGCCATCCGCTTTTATAGCTCCACTTGCGAGTTTCAACAACGTGATAGATATTTTGCGTGCGTCAAGGCTGGATTACATTATGGATAAAGTTTTTTTTATGACCATTTAATTATTTTGACTTTTAATTTAATTTGCTTATTGTTTTATTTTGTTTGTGAAAGTTCCTTTTGAGTTTTTTTGTATATTTGCATATTGTCAATAGGGTTGCCAAGTTCAAATGTATGTAGGTATATTATGTAAGGAAAAGCTAATATGATTGACTGTGAAAAATATGAATAGGCAAAGGTTACATAACTCATCGAATAAATCTGTTTAGTATTATATTGTTATACATAATATTTGTAAATAAAAGAAAATATTTTTGTGAAAGTGAAATTTTAATAAAAACTTTCAGTTTGATGGAAATTTTTACCCTTTTCTGAGCACCTTACTGCCCAAATAGCCCAAAAATTCTCCTTGTTTCAGTAGCTCGCCGGCAAACAATGGCACGTTGTAAAACTAACTCAGTGACATCTGTTGTCAACACGCTAGCGCGAGAAAAACTATTACACAACTACGAAACAGACTACCTCGGACTGACGCTTTTATGACTAGCTTCTTACAGTTGTTCGTTAAAAGTTATTTTGTTTTAGGAGTTATTAAAACTAAAAATAACACTTGAATGTTTACTATTGTCTGTACTTATAATTATGTAAGTTTCAACATTATTCTGCATAGATTTAATTATACTGTTGAACCTTCTTTAATAATACTGAGTGGGAGTCCTTTTTGGCATCACATGAGAAACTGTTTATTTTATTTTTATTTTTTACATTTATTATTATTATTATTCTTTTTCTGTGCGTGTACTTTTAAAAAACTTGTGATGTCAAATAAAGTGTTGTCTATTGTCTAAAATTACAAAAATTTACAAGGTGTCGTTTCGTTTTGCATTCTCGTCATATCTACTTCTTTTTTTTCTAGAAAAAATACATTAATATACTTTATCTTTGTAGTTTGGTACAAATTAAATATTTTTAGACTAATGTTAGGAATTTAAAACTGCGAATAATATTATAAATATAATACACGGTTTGATAACCCTGACAACCAATCGTTTTATTATAATGCTATCCTTTTCTCACTATAATACGTAAGCACTTAACATAACAGTTTTTCTTTCATTTGCAGGTAAGTTAGTTGTCCTTATCAATGAATCGGCGGGTGATTTATCAAATCAGCTCATTAAATAATCTTGATAATAACCGGACTATGCTGGTAAGTAATGTATATGAATCTTTTAGTTATCGAACGTATGACTGAATAAAACCTTGGAACTTTTAAAATCCTATACAAAAAATGTGTGCAAAATAGATGCGCAGTTATAATTCAAAACCATGGCTTCTTGAAAGCATAGCTGTTGAATATTGTAGAAAACTACGCTCAACAGAATATTAATAAAGTTGAATTCGCTACTATATTTTTTGCTTGAAAAAAAAACTGGGTTGAGAATCATAAAGTGGTGCGAATTCAAGAAAATATTCAATTATTCGAATTGTGATCTCACCCTTTCACTCGAAACATACAAACACTTCGAAAATAACAACTTTGCATCTCAAATTATTAAAATGATGCTAGTATTTATTTTATATTCGTGTGACCTATGTTTTCCGACTGACATTTTAAAGCTCCCCTGCGACTGCTAAATCCATTTGGAAAGGAAACTTGTACGTGGAGTTTGCGAACTTCAGAGATGGGCCGCTTTATTATATTTTCTTTGATTCCATTTTTCATTTCCCGCTGAGGAGATAACTGGGCTTATCCGCAGCACTTAACGTTTTAATTTTATATTAGATTTCAAATTAAAATGTTATATACCTATTGATTTTGACCCTTGTTAAATAATTAAGTCGATTTTAATTAGAAGAGCCAAAGATTGAGTATTCCATATGTTTGGGACTGGAAGATATTTTTTACAATAACTAAATTGATCTTAATCTCTTTCATTATGTTACCAAATATTTTTAGGTCACACAGAGTCTGGTTTTCACACATTGCTATAGTTTCCTCATAATATTATCATTCATTCAAAGCTCCAGAACATTACGTCACGCCTTCTGTCATGGGGACGCTTATTTTGATTCGGGGTGCAACTTTGAGCGATATTTTCGCTTTTGGTGTATTTCAGAAAGCACCGAAGTGTTGCTATTTAAAAAGGATAGGTATGTGTTACCCTCAGAGCCAGATAATAGGGTAGTCGACTGACATATCAAATCAGCTACTTTTTAATAAATGTCAAAACGATAGTTTATACGGAATTTTGTATGAAATATTACACTATGACGTCATAGTTTCACAGCATCAAATCATCTACTCTTAGTGGTTCCACTGGTAATTAAAAATCATAAAATGTACAACATATTTGATGTTTCCACGTGTTTTTAGATGTTTTATGCATCGGTTAGTGTTTGGTCATTTATTTTTGACAGTGTCAACTACCCTATTAGAATCATAATATTGATAACACTTGCAATACGCAAAGACCGTTTGAACACTTTGCCGGGTTTCAGTCAAAAGTGCAGTAAAAAGTTATGAAACAGGGGTTTCAGTTGCAATTAACAGAGGGGGGAGTACCGACGCGAGGCCCGTGAGCCTGCTCGTTAAAACTTCTTCATTATCGCAGATACGTAATTATATTTGCTACTCTAGTGTCTTGATACCACTACACGGTGGGTTTTGGTATGCACTTAGTTTTATTTACTAGGTACTATATTCATGAATTTCTCTATATAAGAAGAATCGATTTTGTAGTTAATTTAACACTAAATCTGTTCAGTAATAATATTGCACTTTTGTAATCATAGAAGTTGATGTTATCTGTTGCATTCTAATGAATTATGAATGAAATTCGATGAAAATTTGACATTTTCGTACGAAAATTAATGGTAAATTATTGGATTGTTTTCTAGTCGGTGAACATCGACCTAAGTTTAACAATATTTCGAATTTACATTTTTAATAAACATTTCCTTGACATTTACTATTAATAAATGTGGAACCTTATGTCATATGTTTCATTGACAGCGTTTTTAGTTCACTTTTGTTAATGTAAGTAGTCGTCTTTTTCATTGTTTTGTATTAATCCTTTCGTTGTTAATTTAATTCAATACAAAACATACGACGCTTGCTCAACATTGTTAATTCTGTTCCAAAACCAAGCCCCTTGTTATAGACTCAATTAAATCTGTTATTTTACGATTCCACAGGCAAGTCATTAAAGTTAGCAATACCTATTCTAAGCTAAACAGTTCTACAGTACAGTAGACGGACAAAGTTGCGAACTGTTGTGGCTACTATCTCCAGGGGTGGTCAGTTGCAGTTCATTTAACTTGCCCCAAGGATAACACTGGGTGGTTATATTGAAACGTACCTTGCCGTACCTATATAGGGTATATGTTGCTACGCGTAAATCAACTGAATGATCCATTGTTTCAAGGAGTTATAAGTTATAATTAGAGTCTTCGAGTAATTTTGTGAGATGTTTTGAAGTTTACAATTTGGAGGATGAATTACTTGGAAATTTTGAAAGTAATTTGAAAGTTCATGGTTTTGAAATTATGAAGAATGGAAGTATTATAAATTTAACAAAGAACAAAATAAGCATAATACGATGGATTTTTACTTTCTCCTCTATATGCAGAGTCGGATTCTCTCTAAACATTTCTCAGTTCCTGTACTATAAATCTGTTCCATTGTGCCCATTCAACGAAAAATACACTGTAAGCTGTAGATTTTTCTTACAATGTTAACATGTGAACATGTTAAAACGCGAGAAATTTGACACTAGAATCGATTTGCTTTAAGTATTCTAAGGTTCTTTATATTTGCAAATACTCACCCCTGAAACCGATAAAGTACTAAAACCATGAAATATAAAACCGGTATACGAATATAGTTCGAACGTATCTTATAAAATATAACTACAAAGTACCACTATCCCTTGTCAGTTTAACAAACTATACAATAATGCCATATCTTCAGTATTATATTACCAATAGAGCGTCAGGTGTTAAAGCCATCTTATAATTATGCAGCTCCCGAACGGCTTTCATTACAGCTTGTTCATTAGCGCCTCTGTTGCATGGCGTGGGGTAATATTTCTTTAAGTATAGAAGTCGGTACTTGCTTTAAATTATCTTGACTCTGGTTATGTTCAAAAGAAAGTTTGATGGATTAAAAATCTTTGATACTAAATATATTTCTTCGAGATTTTGATACGACATTCGACAAACTGTTCAAAAGATAAAATATTGTCATTGCTTGCAGAACTCCTTATTAGCTGTTTTAGAAAGCCTATGTTTCTTTCCCTGTTAAGGTATCTGCGGGCTAAATTCGATCGCAATTGCTTGTGCTGAATTCATTTTCACACTAATGACAGTAGTAGTTATATTACCAACTCTTTTCAATCCAATTTCTATACATGTCCATTGATTTTACCCGCATTCTTGCGAGTAAAAGTATCTTAAATAGATTTTCTGACTCGATTTCTTGTTCGATTCGGTATTTCAGCAGTGAAATTAAAGGCAACTCAGAATTAAATTCAAATTTGATTGCACACGGTTTAATCTTCGTTGTGTGGTGTGCACACATGCATAAGAGCCACAATATAACAACGCCATCGTATCTCATCACGATAGCCGAATAGAGGCGAATACCTTCACAATCGGAGCATTTGGAGCTTTAAAGTGGTTCCAGAAACAACATATTGCATCTAAACGTTTGTGGAGCGGTGCATGACCGCTACGTTTTGTTTAATTTAACAATGCTATGTTGTTTGCTTAAGAGGAGGCTCTCGACTATTTTCTCAAATAACTTCAAAACTATTTATTTGTCTTAAAAAAATGAGATTCTCACAACGGCCTCGTTTTCATTGAATATGTCATACGTATGAAAAAAAATATTACATACTATATCGTACGATATATGCAATATTTTTTTTATATTCGAATGTTTATTTATTTATACATATGTGTACCAAATTTCAACTCAAGCGGTCCAGTAGTCGGAACAAGTCCTTCCTCATGTCCACGCATTCTTTGGGGCTGTGACAGACGGACGAACAGTCAGACAGACATACAAATGTTCCTATAAGGGATCTGATTTTTTTCCTTTTGAAGTACGGAACCCTTGAATGCACCTTAATTTAAAAATAATAATGTACATACAGTCTGTTAAAATACATGAATTACACATAACAGCTGAAACTAGGATTCCTTTTATGTCGGATCGACGGGAATCAAACCGCGCACCCTCCGATAATAGGTAAATGGAAGTCGATAAATTTTAATTTTGCGTTTAAGTGAAGGGAAGATAAAAAAATAAATTCACGTTTCACGCTCAAAGCGACCTTTGATGTTAGCCTTTTGGGTTTTCACGTAGAAGATTATTACAATATAAAAGGAATCATCAAGTATGGTAATTGAAAATTGGGTAAACAAGCACGTGTTTTACGTACTTGTATATCCCCCTTTGCCAAGGTGGAAAGTTCCACCAAAAATAATTAACAGAATAAATAAGGTATACGTATTTAAGCAGAAAAACCAATCGAACCTATAAGGGTTCACCGCTAAATAAATACGAACGCTTATAAGTCCCTTTTGTAACCCAAGGTACCCTTAAAGCAAGCTCTATTTTCCGTAACGAGTAACCTTTCATTTTAAAATAACTAATACATGATATTGCATTTATATTTCGTAGCACGGCTACGCTCGTAGACGTAAACATCCCGCGTAGCATTCGTAGCACGTCTACGAACGCTTCGGAAGGCCAATCGTTAGAGAATTCACTCGAAACAGTGTTCGTTTAATGTTTAATAAATTTCAATGCGTTTTAAATAAATTGATATTGTAGATAAGAGAAAAAAAAAATGTATTTTAGTAAAGACGTAATTCATTTGTTCTTTCCAAAAATCCTGCGAATGTTTTATAGAAAGCCTAGATATGCTTCTTTTATAACGTTCAACTAATTGCTTAAAAAATCAAACATTTATTTATTCACATTCCCTTGAACCAACATCCTGTGTATTTAAATCGCGAGCAACAGGCTGTGTTTAATCATGGCCGTAGCGCTAGTCAGCGGAAACAGCGAAACAAATAAAAAATACAATCAAAAGGCATCGCTTTAGCGGTAGTGAAAGCGCTTAAATTGTCAATTTTCTTTTTGTTTCATGACTAACTAACACTGCCTTGATGGCGCTAAATAGCTGTGCTAAGGTTTGCTTTAATTATCTTTAGACCATGATAGCCATTATTAGTGTCGTCGAATGCCTTGACGAAAATCGTGGGTGGTGGGTTGGTGATGGAAAAGTAAAACATCATCACGGTGCTAGGGTACTTTATAGTTTAACTTGCTGGCTACTACCCTCATGTTTTGTTTTTAATTAAATACTTTATTGGCATAAAATAATTTACGCAGTTTATTTTTGAATCCATAGTGTGTAGTCCAACATATAATATATTCGGGCGTTAAGCAGCCAGTTTCCTTCTAGACACTTTGTAGTAATTAAAGTTTGGCCACATCATCACTTACTTTGATGAGATTATGATCAAACACAAGTCTCGTCATCATCATCATCATGTCAGCCGAAAGACGTCTACTGCTGGACAAAGGATCTCCACGATGGCCGGTCTTGCGCTACCCGCATCCAGCGGTTTCCCGCGACCCTCCTAAGATCACACGTATAATTACAGTAAAAATAACAACCTCTAAAAGTTACGTCACTAATAGATATAACAGTTGATTATATCCTTTAAAAGTGGTATAAAGATGTTGTAATGAGCTTGATAGTGATAAAAATTATGCGCCCCGACGCCGGTATTCCCGGTAATTACATATTATTTATGTCCCCATTACTGGGGTAAAACCGTGCCCTTACAACGAAGGGGATTTCCTTAGGTATACTGTCTACGCGAGTTTCTGCGGTTGAATTTTAGGTTTTAGATTTTATTATTTTCTTTACAGTCGGACGCTCTTGTCAGAGTGGTCGTGGTTCATATAGATGGAGAACATGGAAGGTCCAAAACGTCAAATGTTTTCCTTGGTTGTAAATTATTGCTTTTGCAATCTTTCTCCACCTTTGACTGTCCGAAGCGTTACGAGTATGTACACTGCACCATGGTTTTGAGTTATCGCTCTTGAGATCCGTCCAACGAGTGAGTTACCACGGATTTTTTTTACATAGTAGTCATAGTTACAAATGAAACAAAACTCGCATACAAAGGGTTCCGTAACACGCATAGAAAAACTATCAAAAACATAACTCAAACTACTGAGTTCACTCGTGACCACGATCAATGTAACTTGATCGAAACGTTGAGGTTAGTTAAAATAATATTTTGATAATATTTTATGCGTGAATAGACTCGATACATTACTATAAACATGAATTGTGTTCGCGAGAGTTTAGAAAGTATTATAACTACTTATGACAAGCCAGTTGGCGCAGTTGGTTAAGACACCAACTATCACGCCGCTGGTCATGGGTTCGATTCCCATCCAGGACAAACATTTGTGTGCATGAACAACTCTCTCTGTCTGTTTGTCCTGTGTCTGGGTGTAATTATCTATTTAAGTATGTATTTACAAAAAGAAAAGGTAGTATATGTAGTATATCAGTTATCTGGTTTCCATAGCACAAGCTCTGCTTCGTTTGGGATCAGATAACCGTGTGTGAAGAATGTCCGAGAATATTTATTTATGAACTCAAACTAAACCAAAACAATATTTTTATAATTAACTCCTCTAAAATAGTTGGTTCAATTTACTGAGTTGTAACCCTCCGCCGCTGACACGGGTCCACTCGACCCGCGTTAATTTTAAATTTAAACTTTATCCATCTCCGCATGTTGTCTATGCTCCACATCGGTATTATCTATGGACATCGCAACTTTTTTACGGCATGATGAAGTGCGGCTGTCAACACAACGGCACTTGGAATGAGTGACGTTGTTAATTTAAGCTATGCCCACACAAGTTTTGTCATAACCGAACTTTCCTGTTGATGGTTTGTTGGTGCAATTTTTTAACCGACTTCAAAAAGGAGGAGGTTATTGATTTTTTTATGTATGATCCCCGATTACTCGAAGACTCTGGGATTTGGAAAATAGTTTTTTTGTTTAAAAGAGTTTTTTCGCTGACTTCAAAACAGTCAGATTTAAGTTCCTACATAGTTATTATATGCTTTTTAGTGCCTTTGAAGGCGGTTCTTTTTTTTGTTAAAAGATTTTTTTTGACATTTAAATATGTACTATAAGCTTTTACTGTGCGGTTTCATTCGCACATGGTGTTTTTGCGATTTTAAAGTGTAAGAAACGGTGGTAGGATCCTACCCTACTAAGTGATCACTTATGTTGATAATCTGTCTTCAATGAGGTAGGCGATGTGTTCTGTCAGCTACACTTGTTTTATTGAGAGCGTTTCCCTTCTAGGCTTTGTATGTTTATCACCTTCAGTCACATCATTCCTGACCATTGTGAGATTGTGGTCTAGTTTTTGTTTTACATTTTATTATAATCTTATAGCTAATAAAAAAAAAAAAAATTAAACCACAATAAGTTATTACGGTGATATTGGGGCCAAGCATTATAGTAATAAATAATTGCACTAAAAGATTGCCCCTTATATGTAAATGAAGTTCATATGCTACTAAGATTATGAAAAGAAAAATATGGCCGCCACATTGTTCACTCGATAAGTTTCTGTTTCGGAAGAACATAAACGATTTGTTCGCGTGTTTGCGAGTCGTACACATAAAAATGTATATTTAGACGAGTACTGTCGCTAGTTTAACTTTTCGACAAAACTGTGGCAGCTTTGTTTGTATGTGGACAAACAGCATTTATCATTTGATGCGCGCACGCTGCTACACTCGTAGACCTAAACATCGCGCGTAGCACTCGTAGAATTGCTACGAAATATTTATCGTAGCAAGTCTACGAACATTTACAACAGTGACGCCTAAAATTTTACTCTTTTTTATTTTATTTAATATCATCTATTTTTTAACCTGTGCCGCGGTTGACCATGGCTTCACTTTTGGCCCCGTCTGAAAACCAGCGCTGCAGCATCTAGTGTTGCAGCATATGCTGAGATGGGCGCCTTTTTTGGCCTCACACTGCATATTATACTACATGTTATTGTACACTGCATGTTATTTGTTTTTTTTTTATTATGCTTATGTTTTTGTGAGACCTTTCTTTCTTTCTTTCTTTACTAATATCAGTTTTTATGAACTCTCATGAAGACCATTTGAAAACTTTGGATTACTTATTTTTTAAGTCCACTAAGTGAGTTTAAGTACCTCGATTATGACCCGTTTATACGTTTCCAAGCAGTTCCAAGTCTTAACTCTTGCTATGAAAATAGTCACATAATTGAAAAGTGGCGCGGAATGTATTGCAAACCCAATCCACACACGGTAACCGTAGTGTGCAAACTTACCGCAACCAATTTCCAACCAAACGTTCCAGCACCAAATCCAATAGGAAATGTCATAATCATATGATAGGTGCGGCGCATTGCGCCCACCTGTCGCCGCGCGTGCGTCCCGCGATGACGTCACGCCGCGCCGAGCCCGCCCGACCGCCGCCGGGGAGCTCCGAGCGCCACCGACCCGCGGACCGCAGCGGATTGATCCGAGCGAGCCTCCACGAGCCGCTAATCAAATAAACCTATCGCCGATTGTCTAAAACATATCCTAACACTCCAAAGATCATAAATATTCCTCTCCTATTCATACTTTCGTTCGGCACACAATGTATTGAACATTGTGTGCCGAAGAAACAATATGGCAGCGTCGAACGTTTCGGGAGTGAGTCTCTCCACGGCTCCTTATCTAGTTCTTAATCCAAGATAAATATTACATCAATCGGGGGAGGAGCACGGCGGCACGGCGGTGGAGCACGGCGGCGGCGGCGGAGCACGCAGGCGCGGCTGCCGGCGGCCCAGTCCCGCTCCGGCCGCGCTGCCCGCCGCACATCGCCCTCGCGGCCACTCCACCCGGCGGTGACTCGCCCGCTGCTTTTTATACGATCTTCACAAATACGAGTGACCGTAACATCTGCACTTAAACCCACCACCGGTCCCGAGTGGAACCCGCCGCGCGTCCACTGTCGAGCCGCCGAGATCATCCACGTGCCCATCCCGTTGCGTAAGTCGGGAAAGCGAGAACTCGCCGAAAACGAACCTCTTCTCCTATTGACACGCAAGAAAAACAAACCTACTTCGATATCGATCACACCGTGTTTATCATTGCCATGGCGTGCCGATACCGAGCGCACACCATGTGTGTTTATACCGCGGCCGAAGTAAATAGTGTATCGAATTGAAAGTGTCGGCGAGGTTAGAAGTGGCTTTCTTTTTTTAATGGGGTAATCCGGACCGCGCCCGCGGTGTTTTAACCCTGTAGTACGCAAGTGCTGGTTGACCTTAAAACCGCGGGTCGCGGAAAAAAGTTTCAGCACGAAAGCTTGTTTGTTTATGAGCCTATAAAAAGCTGACATATTTATGTTTTTATAGATAAGCAACAACTGTCAAAATTAACTATGAAAGCGTAAACTTAATTGAGCGTCCTTCCACTATTCGTGTAAATACACTCATGTACCTATGTAATTTGCATTAATATTCTAATGGAGCTATAATTTTGTAAAGCGGTAACGTGTAATTTATTTCGCTAGTAATTTGAATATACTAACATACATGAAACATTAAATGGAGTAACGTTTACTCTGTAATAGATCATTAATAGTATATTGACATCGATTCACGAATTTCAAATTCTTCTTTGCACCGTTCGCACTTTGCCTAATTTTGCCATATTTGTATTCGAAGTAGCCACTTTTCTTTTTTAACCTCCTCTAATGACTTTTCTCCCTAATTAATGGTGCTTGACAGTTGAGCAATGAGAAATTTCCGGAAAAAATCGTATTTGCTTTTACAACACAGAGAAAACTCGACTTTATCATACACTTGACTGTAATGCAATTTTCTAATAAATTAAAGTTTACATTGTTGTTACACTTTATAAATTGCCTTAATTTTTCACCGCAACTGTGTTTTACACCATGGTTTTACCTAGTTTACAGATGGAGCTAATGATACTTAAAAAATATACTGTATTTTATCTTCCCCTATGCTTCAATACAGTGTCAGATTAGAATTCATATATAGGTACGTCATGGTTATTTTAAGCTTTTTAGTGCTTTTGAAGGCGGTAAAATGTTTTGTTAAAAGTTTTTTATTAATAGTACCTATGAGAAGTAAGGATTATCCTTGAAATCAAAATGAAAATATATTTCATACATAGTTACATCCTTATTAATTTTATAAGGATGACAGTTTTACTTGACTTTTCTTCACCCTTAAATAAAAGGTACATGACATGGTTATCGCCTTTTCATTAAATCTCCAAAGTTGTTTAGTTTATGGACAGAGACAGTGACATGAGAGTTGCTTTTCGCGATAGTTCTCTTTTCCCCTTAAAATTACAGATCGAATGAACTTTTCACTGTTGGATAGACTGGTTCTCCGTTTTAGGCTATAATCACCCGAGAATGCGCGTGTGAAGGCTTTTTATGAAAGACATTATCCTGATTGTTACGAAGCTATCCAGATATTGAAATAATGTTTCAATAAATAAATTAAAACCAATTAGGTATAGCCAAATATATGATATTACCTATACGCAATATGCTGTATTTTTGATATAGAGATTTTGCATATTTTTTTAATTTTATTTTTCTATTATAATAGTTGATAAGTATATATAATTAAATACTAGAAAACGAGTACCTGTAGAACTATATGTCCTGTAGTAATATTAACATAATATGTCTCGAGTAGGTCGCCTTATAGAGTGAAAATCAGGAAGTCAAGCGGTTCATTATGTGCTGTAGTCACGGCAGTTATTAATACCTGGAATGAGTAATTTTTTACTAAATAAATTACTTCCATGTACTTATACGTGAACTTATAATAGATTCAATAAAAAGTTACAGCATAAGTAAATTTAAAATTTAAATGTAAGTCTAAAAAATTCTTGTCACATTAAAATTACGCACTTTATTATCCTACTAATATTAGAAATGCGAAAGTTTGTGAGTATGGATGTATGGATGTTTGTTACTCTTTCACACAAAAACTACTGAACGGATTTGGATGAAAAGAACACAGATAGTTTATAACCTAGATTATCACATAGGATACTTTTAATCCCGGGAATAAGATCCCTCGGGAACGCGGGTGAAACCGCGGGTCGGAATCTAGTAATGTAATATCTACCTACAGTGAATATTTGAGTAACACTAATCTTATTTTGTACTACACACATTATATGGAAGTACCTTATGTATACTCTACCCTTTGACAGCTTGTAATGAGAATTTAATCTTTGCTTTGACTAATTGATTTGGTAAATGTGGTTAGCAAATTCAAAGGTGTGGGTCTCAACGTGGGAATTATTAATTTCAAGTTAATACCCAAGTAAATAACATTTTCTTTGAAATAATTACTTTCAATTATCTAAAATGGCAGAATAATCGGTATTTGTATGAGAATATTATGTAAATAGCCAAAATATCACAATAGCTTGATTTTTTACCCTGATTCTTTCTTATATGCATGAAGGACGGAATTATATTTTCTTTTGATGCTTTACCTATTTTGGTTAAAAATGATTGTACATCAATTGTCCGGGATATTAGATGTGTTTGATTAGTGCTCATTTTTATCAGGTAAACTGTATCTACTTTACATTCGACATTAGAAAACTTTGCGTAGCTGAGGAATAGCTTATCCGGGATATCTTAAAGAAACATTTTCCTATTTAATGAGACAGTGTAATAGAGTAGTTGGAAAGGTTCCACTTTGGGTTGTTGTATAGGAGGCTTGGGAAGTGTTCAATCATCGACATGCCAATTTGTGGCTCATTGAAGCGGGTGGCCTAACCTCGAACCAAATTAATCCCGCCATGGATTGCTTTGAGGCCCCCTAAGAAACACATTGTATGGCAGATGTTCTTGTTTCATTAAATTGTTTATGGAGTATTTGTGCTATGGTCTATGGATTCGCTATGTATTAAAAAGTACTCGAAGAGAAAGAAATCATAAATTCCACTCAGCCTATTAGACTATGCAAAATTTATGTTACGTTATCCGTTTTATATTTCCAGTTGTTCTTTTTGTGAAAAATATTTTATAGTCAATGTTCGTGAGTTTTATCTTTATTATTTAGAATCTTGAATAAACTTGATGTATTCGCTGTAAAGTATTTTGGAGCTTATTTATGTGGAATATTTTATACGTAAATTGATTATTTTTCATGGGAATGTTCTGAGGTTGTTTTGTCTTTTACTTTTATAAGCCGTTAACATCCAGTTTAGTCATTATAATATGTAGTAATTTACTTCTAATTTGCTATTATATCGATCTACTATAGTTTCGATATTCTTCATATAATCATCCTTCATAGACAATTCACATAACATAATATTACTATACATACACTCGGCGAACATAAACTTGAAAACTAGATCGCTTCTAATCGCTTTTACAGCTCCACAGTGCCACAGTGTTGCATTGTCAGTTAATGCGGAATGACATTCCGTGCGGTGCGGCCGGAACATTTCAGTCTCTCTTTCTATGCTGTGACAGCTGTTCCGGCTACTCATAAAAGTGACACAGTTAATATAAACTATGAAACACTTTCATTATTGTTCAGTTTATGTGTGTTTACTATGAGCAGTTGGCTTGGTTGGCTAAGATCCTATCAATAAAATAGTACAGCAGGTTTTATTACGTGAAATATAAATTATTTCTGCATAATAAGCTTCTACTGGACCAAACTATTTATTGCCTTTTGCAGTCGAGACCATGGGTCCTTGGGGGACCGAGGCTCGCCGATTTTTATCTTCCAAACTTATTGAGACCTCGGGGGACCGGCGGCGAGGAGCTTTTTCCGCCAACGCGTTAGCTTGGCTATACAAAGAGGAAACGTTGCCAGCCTTCTAGGAACATTGTCGTTGATCGGTAGCAACAGCCGCCTCGGTGTTTTTTTTTATATGTAGATTGTATATGAGTGTTTGAAAAATTATAGGTACTTATCAGATTTTTGTGGTCTTTTATCTCAATACTGATTGCATTTATGACTTGAACTTCTTCTAAGAAAGCAACTAAATCAAAAATAGTGCACTTTAGCCTGCTATATTATATGATCACAAAATTTTCGCCAATCTCTACTCTAACTTGTTCAACATACAGTTTAATATCGAATGTACATATACAATCAGTGTTGCAGGGGTAGATAGTGTCGTGGTTTGTTAACATTATAGAGCATGATATTAGAATGTTAAGTTTACGATGCAAATGCAACCCCTATTGACCTACAATCCTACAACTACACTGTTTTGTTTTACTATTGTATATTAAACTTTATATTTTGAAATATACCTTATAAGAACTTTTAACTATATTACCTAGGTACTAGGGTACCCGCGATCCACTATTTTACCCCCTTAGGGGTTAAATTTTCAAAAACCCTTGGCAGATGTTTACGTCATAATGACTATCTTAATGCCAAACAGCCTAATCCGTTCATAGGTTCAGGCTACGATGATTTAACAGTCAGTGAGTCAGTCGGAACTTTGAATCTATTTTCTAATAATAAAGCTGAAGAGTTTGTTTGCTTGAATGCGCTAATCACCGGAGTTACTGTTCCGATTCGAAAAAATCTTTCACTAATAGGAAGCTACATTATCGCCGCGTGCTATAGGTTACTTTTTATCTTGGGAACGTGGGTAAAACCGCGAGGGACAGTGAGTTGTATTTGTACAAATAAGGTACCTATGGAAATTATTAGTATGTAGTTTTTTTGTAGACAATTTATATTTAATAACACTTAATTACTTTATTTTTCCATATTAGGGCTAGTTATAGTGTACAAGTGTTTTGTATCTGTTCACTACTATGTTGCTGGCCGTACTATGGGAACTAGACAACTGAGTACATGTCTGTATAATATATTTTACCATCCAAACAAGTAGTCAGTCAGTATTGCAAGCGTCCATAGGCTACAGTAACTACTTACCATCAGGTGCGCCGTATGCTTATTATACTACCTAGTATTATATAAAAAAGTCAAAGTGGTATATTCCAATATTTTTCTCAATGAAATGTGAAGCATATCAAATATACTTCACAAAAATATCATGAATAATTTCATCTGCGATCAGAAACTAAGGGTATAATTTGTGTCAATGTCACCCTTAATTTTACGCTTGGCTTCTCGAGTAGACGCGATGTTTATTCTTATTTTCGTTTCAGAGCAGTAAAAGCGTTTTCAAGTAACATACGTGACTACTAATTTACTAAAAGTTTACTCTTTTCTGTAGTGTTACTCGATAATTTGATAAATTGGGTGTGCCGTGCGTGTTTTTTGTTATTAGGCTATACTTAGAAAATTACCTCATTATTATTACCTCGTTATGTATTTTCGATGTATTTTATACATTAAATATTTAGGTATTGTTTCGAATTTTTCCATATTTTGTCAAAATATACGGTTTTTAATAAAAATATACTTACAGAATAATGGTAATATACCCTTTCGTCAAAGTCAAAGCCGTTTATTCAATTCAGGTCTTAATCTTATCAGACACTTATGAACGTCAATCCTACAGGAGTAATCAAAGAGAATATCCAGCGCATGGTTGGAGCATGGTTAAATTTTTGTATACATTTTGCAAGGTTACTTTGTAGTACTTGCCTGAAATCTGTCGCTAAGCACTTACCGGTGTATTTCAACACTTGCACTTCAGTTGCCTTACAGGAATTGTAACAAGTCAGCAATAGATAAGATGTAGCTTGCAATTAGCTAAACCGCCTGCTTGCTTGTCATGTTTATTTTACTTATCAAATTCAGACAATTCAGAGGAAACAGCCCATATAAGTTCTTGTAAATAGGCTCTTTGATGTCTGCTTTATAATAAAATACAATGAGGAATAACAACAAAAAAAATCTAATTAGTCCGTCAGTTAGATTAACAAAAAATATTGGATACGTATTTTTTATTTTATCAAATCAATAAGAAATTACAAAGATAAGTCCCATCAAAGTGCAGGATTGGGGCTTGTGACGTCATTGTACAACTACTTTTTAGTACATTTTTTGCAGACCGAAAAATTTTAACGCACTGTATCTTCATTATTTTTTGTTTTCGGATCAAAATAAAAAATACGTATCCAATATTTTTTGATAATCTAACTGACGGACTAATTAGATTTTTTTGTTGTTATTCCTCATTATGTTCCTTTCGAATCTCTGTCGAGGTAATATCCACGACGGTTATAGGCTATAGTTATATAGCAGTTGGGACGGGCACTTAAGCAACGCCATATGAATAAAGTGACGGAAGCATTCAGACTAGTTTACGATGAGTATTGTGCCGTAAAGCCGTTGTATTAGTTACCCCCCGGCTGTACATAGGTACCTATATAATAGCTATATAAACTATTTGCTTTAGGGTTTGTATTAACCTATTTACTTTAACTTGTACTTAACGTGTGAGGAGTAATCTTGTTTTTCTAATGGAGAAATGGACGATGCTATTTCCATTCCATTTTGTATTAGATAAAGAATATTCGGATCCGGTTTTTCTAGGTATATTCGGTTTTCGAAAAGTTTCCAATAGCCAGAATTGAAATTGTTGAAATATGGTGTTGTAATACCACTAATTTGAGTTTTGACGCGGTGTTAATCTGACAATGGTTTTATTTGTCTCAATTGAGGAATGGATAAAAGTGAATCAATAGCTGAAACGCAAAATAATTTACGTACTTTTATTTACATTGAGATATATATTTTTTTTAATTTCAAGTAAAACTGAATCCAATGACCGATGATAAAGTATCTGCCAGACGGTTCGTGATATAATCAACAAAAAATGGAGAGAATACCATATGCAAATATTGAATGAAATCCAATATTTGCACTATTCAGTATTTTTTTAACCCGTACAATATTCAGTATTGTTTTATCAAAAATATTTTTACACTGCATGAGTAAGCTGATAAATAATTTAAAAATAAAATTTCGCGTCGAAAATTCGCCTGGTACCTAGTTTTGTATTCAAAATGTGATTGGATCGTACTACTTTGAATCGGAACGTATCGGATAGATTAAAACAGTTTTACAGCTTCAACTAGCTATCGCTTTTCGGTTTCACCTTTGTTTTCAGCGATATCGAAGGGTATAAAGCAAATCGGATCTGTGTTGAAAAATTAACGGTTATTATTAACACTTTCAAAGTGAAACACTATCAAAAGAAAATACTTGTACTTATTTTATTAAAAAGCCTGCTACCCTTTAATTATGAAGCTTGTTTCTAACGCACGAACATCCTTTATGAAGTTCTAAGTAAAATACTGCGATGTAGCCTTCAAAGAGCTGTAATGAAATAAGTTCTCCACGCTTCAGCCAAAAACGCGTAATTTCTGACTCGTTTCGCGGTTCGCGTTACTTTCACACGAACTTACAAAGAACGCCGCGTTATGGAAGTAGATACAAAAGGAGCGGTCCTCGATGGAACATCTACCGATTTTACTCTTTGACTCCACTCCCGTAATGAGAAGACTTATTTCATTAGTTGCTTGTACTTAATATTCGGTAGATGGTTTTAATCTTATTAAAGTAAGGTACCTACGGCTCGCTTTTGTATTTTATGTTAGCGTATTAATTTACAAAGTTTGTTAAGCCACGCTGTATACATTTTCTTGCTTAAAATCTACAATATACGTAATAAGTCAATAAATGATTTAAAATTGAACTATTTTCGAATAGATGTTATTCGAAAATTAACTTTATGTTCCAGAATAAATTGTTTCAATTGCGTCTCAAAGCTTGACTTATGTTTCGATTGACGATTGATTCTATAATATGGATTCAATAGTGGACACCTATATGGAGACAAATTTTCAATATTTTTACGACATACGATCATTCATCCAATTGAGTGTATGCAACGCTCCGATATAACGTGTCCTGAAGTAATAAAGCAATTAAAAATAAACGCAACAGTACCGCACGTTCATCTGGAAGGGGCTTAAGGGTGCGCTTTCGACGACGCGACGTCATTTTGTATCGCTGACATTTTCGATCCAGCGCGCAATCAGCGCCCAACCGGGAGTTATTGCCAACGTTCAAAGACAAACAATAATTTGTTACTGCTACGTTTTAACACCGCCTATAAAATCTTTGTAGGTTTTCATTGCCTTGAGATTACGCGACGCGCTTATAAGAATTATTGCCTTCTCCCATCTGTTTATAAGATTAATTTGTTTTAATCTTTTGAAATTCTAGTTCGTAGGTACTAACTTAATCAATATTTAAAAGTGATTTTCATTTGCTTCCTTAGTGAAATGCCGTTTGAGTCTGCGTTCCCTTTTACTGAATACTAAACATAAATCATACATTAAACTGTCCAAACATATTTGCCTTTCAATTCGGCAGCCAACAGTGCATGTTCACCGCTTTAGGCCGTTGTTTATCGTTATATATCAGCGGCGTTTCCATCTCATTTAGTGGGCCTCGCCGACACTCTCCGAGTTGAATAAACCCGAATTAGTAGCCGAGCCTCGTCACCGCGCCCGATCCTATCGGCGCAATGAGATATGAAATGAAACTCACTGGCCACGATATAAACAGGATTACTCGATCACCGACTCCGCCGACCTGAAACACCGGCCGGCGCGGCGGCGGCCTCGGGTCGCGGATTGGAGTGCCACTTGTCTAAATATTTTTAAACGTATCACGTGTGGTGTGCCTCGCTCCGTGCGGTCACGAAGCTTTGTCTCGGCCCGCCCGGGGCGCCGACGTCAAAGGAGATTAGGTTCGTTTACACAATTGTCACCCTCCCCTCCCCCGTTCGTCGCCCTCGCCCCTCGGCGACCTCGCCGACCACACGCTCGGATTACGCGACCCCGACCGACACACTAAACCCTGTCCACCCGGAGACGTGACAACTCGCAATCTGAACGGACACTTCCGCAGGATCGCCTCGGTCTTCCGACAGTGTTTATGGCTAGCGGCCGATATCGTAAATAGTGTTTTCTAGAAGCGAACGAAGATGGCTTGGGGATATTGGTCGGCGTCGTCCGTGATGCCGGACCGCGGTCGGAGTCCGCGGCGGGCGGGCACGTCGGCGGTGCACGCGCACCCCAACCCGCCCACCGCGAGGGAAGTTATGGAGGCGCACGACGAGAGCATCATACACACGGCGTCGACGTCGCGAGATAGTCGGGACCACTCTGCATCGCCTCACTCGTCATCCAACGGTGGTCACTCACACCACCAACACGAGGTGCGTCACGCGGTGCCGGCAAGCGCTCTCTTCGGCGAGAGTTACGGCGAGTTATCTCGAAGACCATCTCTGGATTTAGGATCAGTGCGTAGTGCGTTGGCGTCATGTTCGGGTGGTGGGACACTGAGTGCGGGTTCGACGTTAACTCGCGGGGGTACGCTGGCGGACTACCTGCCTCCGACGCCGTGCCCGCACCACCACCGCGTGTACGTGGATCACCATAAGCACTACGAGCAGCCGATACAGCCGGTGCACGTAGGCGTGGGCCACCACTCCCATTCGCACGCCTCCAGTCGACACCACACTGACGATGAGGACGACCTTGAACCTGCCTATGCCACAGGTACGTATCGACGTAGATTTTAATAAGAATATAAGACTTAATATTTTTCAGCGCAACTGTATTCGGAGTACATAAAATGCAATTTATGCTATATTTTTTGGCGTTGATCCCAATCCATCATTAAGGGTTATCATAAATATATCCAATTATTGAAACTCTAAAGCCAAGAAATGCG
Organism: Tethea ocularis; assembly: GCA_963555595.1. Classification (NCBI taxonomy): domain Eukaryota; kingdom Metazoa; phylum Arthropoda; class Insecta; order Lepidoptera; family Drepanidae; genus Tethea; species Tethea ocularis. The sequence goes on along the minus strand of OY741970.1, from coordinate 2,530,243 downwards.
AATATTTATAACAGGCTCATCAACATTCAGACGATGCAAAGTTTGATCTTATTCTAAAGTTAGTCATTAATTCACCAGTAGCGAGTTATTGTGTTACATTAATTATAAAAGTTTTCCGTCTTATTTCGTTAATGTATTTGTAGCTCTCATGGCGACCTACTTTTAGTGGGGGCATTCATCGCTGAGTGTAGTGTTGCCAACTTCACGTTACACATAAAACGGCTGACAAAAGGAAAACTAACATTTCAACGTTTTTTATGTATTTATCGTGTCTATTATTTTGTGTAGGTTCTTATTGTTTTTTATTTGACTCTCTCTACTGTGATTATTCTATAAAAAATATTAATTTCTCTAAAAAAGAAATATCATGATTTGAATAGTAATTTTTTATTTCAATAATCTCTCTGTTTGTAGGGTCGTACCTAATTACATAAATTACATTTATTCATTACTGTAATTACATAAATTCAATAGAAAGAAGCCTTGCTGAGTTTCAGTTTCAGTGGATTACAAACCTGTGGTAGATCTTAATAACTTTCGACATTCATAAGTGCCTTTTCAGGGCCTAATTGAAAAAAAAAATTCGACTTTAAGTTTAAACTTCAAAACATAAAAGATAAGATCAGTCGGAAACGTGGGTAAAATCGCGGTGCGGATCCTAGTACAAAATATATCTACCAAAACATAATTTGCAAGTCAAAGCTGGCAACACAGTCTCGTTGGGACATTCACGGCGCGTTTTCATTTAGTGCCTAATGTAGCATGACTGCAACCCGCGCCCTTAACGACCAAATCCCAACACGACAACTTTGACTTCGCTCTTTGCTGATCTCAATCAGCCTGATGCGGTATAGTGCACATCTTACTAACATCATGTAAGAGATGTTTTGTAAAGAGGATTTAGCATTTTTCGAATAACAAATAATAATATCTTTATTTTTTTTATTAATTTTTTCTCTATTTGTCTCTTGTATTTTGTAATTGTGTTGTATGTACTCAGAATAAATGTTTTTCTTCTTTCTTCTATTTCAGTCTACACTAAGACGCCCTGTGTTGTAGACATCTGCTCTCAATAGTATGAAACAATGTCGTTGTCAGCCTCTGTCTGTTTCTCCGCTTCTTCTAAACCACGCAACGTATTTTGATACGGTTTTCACTAATCGAATGAGCGATATACAAGGATATTTTGTGTGTATAAATTGCACCTTTGAAAAGCCGGGGCAGGTCGCTAGTCTATAAATAAAGAACATGTGTGTAGTCCGTGCTAATCTTTGGTACCTACTTAAAATTTCAGGTAAAATGAAAGAAATCTGCTTTCTTGAGGTGTTCTTTAAAGTTGGCGCTTACATAGAGATTCCCTGCAGCTAGCTTTTCGATGAAGACAATGTGAAGTTTGCTAATCCGCACTAGACCCATATGGTAGGTTGCGGCCTTCTCATTGTGTGAGCAGTCTCGAGCGGCTACGGTTTAGGCCATAGTTAAGCTATTCATCATGAGAATATCTTCTCTGAGCTGTTTTAGTGATCAAAATAAACGCTTTTTTTTTATTTAGGTACTTAAACATAAACTACATCTATACTCAGAAACCTTGTCTGTTCTGTAACGTAACGGATTTTAACCCCCCCCCTTAGTAGTCCGATGCGTTAACCCCCAGCAATAAATTAAACAAAGGTTAATTACTGGCTTAGTTCTTTTACTGAAATATATTATATTATATTTTGTAAGGTTATAAAAATGGTAGTAGGATAATATAAAAATGGTAGTATGCCACAGCTTCTCAGAAGGAGACTAATGTGGGCAACCTGAGATGAATTGCATTACTTATTTTAAATTATATTTAAATTCAAGGGCGCCAAAAGCAGGAACGGCTGCTTTCCCGTAATTAAAGGGTTACATTATTGTAGTAGTTATTTATACGATACGATATTTATAAAGTGATACGAGCCGATACGGCCCCACCGAACATCAACTCGAGGCAAAACTATGCCCCCACCGAACACCATCTCGAGGCAAAACTATGCCCCCACCGAACACCTACTCGAGGCCAATCTAGGCCCCCACCGAACACCAACTCGAGGCAAAGCTATGCCCCCACCGAACATCTCCTCGAGGCAAAAATAGGCCCCCACCGAACAGCATCTCGAGGTTAAAATAGGCCCCCACCGAACAGCTCCTCGAGGCAAAAATAGGCCCCCACCGAACACCTCCTGGAATGGACACCAATATTGTCGACATTAGGGTGGTGTGTCTACAAGGCCAGAGCATACAGAAGGATGGACACTGGTCACAGATGTCAACCATGTGCTCGGTTCTTGGGCATCCTATTCCCAGGGAAAATTAATAACAATAGGGACAGAAATAAATTGAAATACTCTGCCACAACTGAAGGTTGGGCAGAGCAAACCCTAGAAAGCATCCACGGTCAGTACAACATAAGTTGTCTGCCATGTGCCTGCCTACTTGTCCGGACCTACTCGGACAAAAGTTAATAAACCCTAACCAACTATAATAATTTAAAAAAAACACCATAAATACCTTATGGAGGAAAAGAACCACGCTTAGTAAAGGTGGATCATGTCGACTCCGGAGGGAAAGGAGGTTTAAGATGACCCTGGCTGGCCACGCCACGCGGTTATCATCGGCCGCGTCAGCTAAGACTAATCAGCCGAAATTCTGTAGAAAACCGAATAATAAATGACGAGACACTGATTTAATGATAGAACTAAGCTTCCCAAAGAGAATACTCACAAAAAAGGTTAGGTCATTGACATTCGACCTTTAGATGCGTATACGCCGGGACGCCGGGAGTGAAAAGAAAGAATGTTCCATTGAACTAATGATCTTGACCTAATTACGAAAAGGGTGTACACAACTCGAAGAAGTCCCCTAATCGGTCGAAAAACTCCGAAATACCGGTCAAAAACACTAATCCAACAAACACTGAACTAATGAAATACGGACGGGAATACGTCAAAAACACACTGAACTCTAATTTGATAAATGAACATGAAATCTAGCACTTTCCAAAACAATAATTATTACCAAATTTAGATAATAAGCGAAGTAAACAATGTAGATTTAATCGGTAATGTGGGAAAAAAAACAAAGCAAATTTAATTAATAAGCTGACAGCCCCATCAGTGTTGCCTCAGTAAGAAAAAAAAATGTTGCCACGGGAATAACTTTACTTTGTACCGCAAGCAAATCGATTAATCGATTTGATGAAATTTAAGTATTTATCGAATTACAAATAATGTTTAATTGAGTATTAATAAAGAAATGAAAAATTTATAATTGGCTACAACTCCATCTACTATAAAAAGGTATAGTCAATTAATAAATTCCAAATTAAACTACGTTCAGGAATATGACAACTAATCGACTGAAAAATCGATAAAACGTAATACATGTAATAAATAATTGAAGACCCGATTTTACTACGTGACACGACCCCCCCTGTCAGAAGAATTTTGCGTAAATAAGCGCAAAATTCAAGCTGGTCCTCCAGCTTGGAAACAACTCAGTACGTACAAGACAAATCGAGGACTGAAGAAAAGTCTAAATAAAATAATAAAGATGAAAACAATATACTTCAAACTCCCTAACGGACACAACGACAACCCAGTTGTGACCGGATAAGAAGAAAGCAAAAGCAAAACAAACCTACGCCAGTAAACACATGCCTCTAGATATCAACCATAAGATGTTGAACAAAAAAAAAGAAAAAATAAACCTCCACCAACAAACCGAACCCACGAACAACTATGAAAAACAAATATGAAAAATCCGCTAGTTGGAGATTAAATTCTCCCACAACTCGTCGAAACAACAGTACCCACCTACCTAATAAGTAGTAAACCATCCAATAAACCATCAAACCGATTAACCCTAAACTCAAAATATTAAACCCCCCTAAATATATAATGTACTACATACCACTATTACATAATATTAAACAAAATAATAAATAAAATGATTACAAGAGAGAGAATACTTATATAAAAAAACTGTTATCATAATATAATATAAATAAATATTATTCCTACCAAGTGGTCAGCCTTTGATGAAGAAAGGCTTTTGTAATAAAGAGGTCATCACCCGCCCCTAGTACAATGGCTTATTTATTTTTTATAGGAGTTACCGACCGCTCCTAACCCACAAGGTAGAGGAATAAGATACATATACACACAATATATGTTATAAAATAAGAATACAATAAATAGATATAATACAAGTCACTCTTCTTGTCACCTTGAGATACCTTGCGATAACACACATAAGATACTGTGGTTACGCGACAGTAATCCCACAATGAACAAGGATGAGTTTGGAATTTAAAATTTTGGTGATCATGGTTTAAGGCTTAGATTTTAAGAGGTAACCAACCGCCTCTAAGAAAGGCTTATTTTTTAAGAGGTTATCATCCGCCCCTAGTACAATGGCTTATTTATTTGGTAAAGGAGTTACTACCCGCTCCTGTGCGTAAGGCCAAAAAAAGAAACTAAATTTCAATAATGATATAATACTTACACATAATAAGATAATCATACATAAATTAATAACATAAGAATTTAAATAGTTAACCCCCAAAACTACAATACTCTTCACCTATAGAAAACCATACCATAAATATACCAACGCCAGGACAAATGTTCTTCATTCCATAATAAAACCTACAGGTCCGGGCTATTCTATCTTTATGCAAAGCTTGGAAAGCTATACTACATTCCTCCATGTTTAGATAATGTAAGTCAAGTAATGGTAAGGTTAAGTAAGTAAATAAAGTAGGTAAACTTGGTTGAAGACACCAGAGCACTTCGCAATAAGCACTACTAATCAAGCTACAGCTTTAAGGGGTATAAAGAATAAAGTATTATTGTCAAACAAAAGTAAGTGTTCAAAAATATTTTGGGAAAAAAAACTTATTCTTAATTATAATTCAAAAGATATTAACATTACATTGATTTTAAAAGGGCAGAAATAGTGGCTATAACGTGTAGTTGTGGGATGTTTTACTAAACTGCAAAAAGGTCACAGCATAAGAAAGTTGAAATAATTGTCAGAGTTGAAAAAAAACTCAAAAATAATTTTAATTCAAAAATGATAAAAGGAAATTATGCAAAAATAAGCTGTATTAGTAGTAAACGATGTGTGTGTACCAGAGATTTAGTTAAAGTAGTTGAATATGAAGTAATATGTAATAGAATTATTTTTATCACCGCACTGTTTTGCAAATCATCTCAAGTTTTAACAATATGTAGTAGTAAGACACAAATCCGCAAGACTTATATGCTAAAAACACAGATCCGCAGTAGATTTATAAAATAGTAAGATTAAAGTAGTAATTGTAATACAATTTTTGACACATTTAACAATATGACAATCATCTCAGGTTACTCGCCACCACGTACGGGCGTCACTGTAACGTAACGGATTTTAACCCCCCCCCCTTAGTAGTCCGATGCGTTAACCCCCAGCAATAAATTAAACAAAGGTTAATTACTGGCTTAGTTCTTTTACTGAAATATATTATATTATATTTTGTAAGGTTATAAAAATGGTAGTAGGATAATATAAAAATGGTAGTATGCCACAGCTTCTCAGAAGGAGACTAATGTGGGCAACCTGAGATGAATTGCATTACTTATTTTAAATTATATTTAAATTCAAGGGCGCCAAAAGCAGGAACGGCTGCTTTCCCGTAATTAAAGGGTTACATTATTGTAGTAGTTATTTATACGATACGATATTTATAAAGTGATACGAGCCGATACGGCCCCACCGAACATCAACTCGAGGCAAAACTATGCCCCCACCGAACACCATCTCGAGGCAAAACTATGCCCCCACCGAACACCTACTCGAGGCCAATCTAGGCCCCCACCGAACACCAACTCGAGGCAAAGCTATGCCCCCACCGAACATCTCCTCGAGGCAAAAATAGGCCCCCACCGAACAGCATCTCGAGGTTAAAATAGGCCCCCACCGAACAGCTCCTCGAGGCAAAAATAGGCCCCCACCGAACACCTCCTGGAATGGACACCAATATTGTCGACATTAGGGTGGTGTGTCTACAAGGCCAGAGCATACAGAAGGATGGACACTGGTCACAGATGTCAACCATGTGCTCGGTTCTTGGGCATCCTATTCCCAGGGAAAATTAATAACAATAGGGACAGAAATAAATTGAAATACTCTGCCACAACTGAAGGTTGGGCAGAGCAAACCCTAGAAAGCATCCACGGTCAGTACAACATAAGTTGTCTGCCATGTGCCTGCCTACTTGTCCGGACCTACTCGGACAAAAGTTAATAAACCCTAACCAACTATAATAATTTAAAAAAAACACCATAAATACCTTATGGAGGAAAAGAACCACGCTTAGTAAAGGTGGATCATGTCGACTCCGGAGGGAAAGGAGGTTTAAGATGACCCTGGCTGGCCACGCCACGCGGTTATCATCGGCCGCGTCAGCTAAGACTAATCAGCCGAAATTCTGTAGAAAACCGAATAATAAATGACGAGACACTGATTTAATGATAGAACTAAGCTTCCCAAAGAGAATACTCACAAAAAAGGTTAGGTCATTGACATTCGACCTTTAGATGCGTATACGCCGGGACGCCGGGAGTGAAAAGAAAGAATGTTCCATTGAACTAATGATCTTGACCTAATTACGAAAAGGGTGTACACAACTCGAAGAAGTCCCCTAATCGGTCGAAAAACTCCGAAATACCGGTCAAAAACACTAATCCAACAAACACTGAACTAATGAAATACGGACGGGAATACGTCAAAAACACACTGAACTCTAATTTGATAAATGAACATGAAATCTAGCACTTTCCAAAACAATAATTATTACCAAATTTAGATAATAAGCGAAGTAAACAATGTAGATTTAATCGGTAATGTGGGAAAAAAAACAAAGCAAATTTAATTAATAAGCTGACAGCCCCATCAGTGTTGCCTCAGTAAGAAAAAAAAATGTTGCCACGGGAATAACTTTACTTTGTACCGCAAGCAAATCGATTAATCGATTTGATGAAATTTAAGTATTTATCGAATTACAAATAATGTTTAATTGAGTATTAATAAAGAAATGAAAAATTTATAATTGGCTACAACTCCATCTACTATAAAAAGGTATAGTCAATTAATAAATTCCAAATTAAACTACGTTCAGGAATATGACAACTAATCGACTGAAAAATCGATAAAACGTAATACATGTAATAAATAATTGAAGACCCGATTTTACTACGTGACAGTTCATATTAAAGAAATATATTTTGATCATTTAAGGTACACTCATACCACACTCACCCATAGGTCGACTATTGCCGCGCTCGTCTAACGCCAGCGTCAGTCGCCGCGACACTCGGAAGCCTGCCATCAGAGTCCGTCGGCGGATTGTCTGCCCTAACACTAGCGCCGACCCTACAAAAATCATTTACATCATTCTTCATGCTGCTGGAAGAATATTAATAAAAAGTATATAATATTTACATAAATTAGCATTGAGATGAAGCGACGGGCATCTTAAATGAGAAAACGAAAATATACTTCAGTATTATATAAACTGAATACACAAAACTATGATGCATTTGCAAAGCTGAGATATGAAAATGAATGAAATGTCGAGAATGCTTTGCAGCGAATGTAATTATGCGTGCCATTCACGTGGCGACGAATGTAACTTAACAAACCCGACCTAGATTTCGAATGGGTTCATATATTCATTCGTTCTTGCATTCTACGCACAAATTATGGGTTTTTATTTACTCAGCTAAATACACCCACCATCCACAAGAAACTTTTGTGTGCATATCTGATTGTTTTGAATTTGGGTGTAAATATCATCAAGTAGTAGGTATATTATTATGAAGTATATCAGTTATCTGGTTTCCATAGTAAAAGTGCGTAGTTTGTATGCTGTGTGCGAAGAATGTCTCAAGACTTTTTTTTATATTGGATTGCTTGGAAAGTGTTTTACAAATTATTTTTTTTAATCGATGCTTCTTCACTCACTTCGACTTACAGTTAACCAAAGAGTTTACAAATAAGTTAAAAGTTGTTACATTTTTTACGTCTCGTACAACTAATAAGTATAACATTAAATATGAAATAGAACTAATGACTTACATAATGAAAAAGCATATTAAGTAATATACCACGTAGATATGTCCATGTCGTTTTATAGCCAGTCTTCTAAGAGTAGTCGCTTGGTGTGCTCCGCTCACATTCATATTAAAATTGCCATAATTCAACGAAGTCATGTTACAAATATAAAAGTACACAATTAGCAAGTCTATGGCGTGTTTGCAGCAATTCCCTGGGGGCGATCTTTATGTATTTAATTAACATAAGCAGTTGTTGACCGCCCGTATTACTTATTATGAACAATAAAGTGTTGCCCTCGGAATATATTCACGTCGTGGCGTAAGGTTAATGGTTGATTGTTACAGGACCGGATACTCATATTTTTTTTTACTAATCCATGACGAACGTGATAAGCACATAAAGCCTACAAGGAACCGGCTTCTATATGAGCTACCGTACTTATGCTTAAAGACTACCATCCAGGCTACCACAGCGCCATGGTTTTCTTGCGATGTTTTCTTTCATCAAAAGCTAAAGTTCATAGTAGAATTCGATGTTACAATCACTGACTCAAATAAAATATGGTTAATTAATTTTGGACGATTAAAAAGCAATTATGAATTGCAAACGAAGCACCAATCCACCATTGGGTTTGGAAAACAACTTAACTTAAAATAAACACGTAATATTATTTTCGTAGAATGGAAAATAAAAACAGAACAAAATCTAGCTCTTCTCTCGCTAATTTGCAAATTATTCCCGAACGAAAATATGGAAATGAACCGTCCACTTGAAATAAAAATAACGAGTTGAAGAGTAATTACTATTTCCGACAGTAAATGTCCAACTGATTGACCCCTGGTAACTTTTCTTATTCAATTGCGAACCTTTTTACTTTCTATCAAAGTCGAAATTTGATTGTAGCTTCATATAAAAGAGAAAATGTTATTTGGAACTTATGGATAAATTCGTTATGTGCAGTTTTAAGCTTTGAATTTGTCTTCTCGGATCTTTATTTGGGTTGATAGAGAGTATATGTGCCTACGTAAAGTCACTTAAAAATATTGGCAACCTTTCTCGATCATATCTGATTTGATCACCACTACCACAGAGCTATCGTCGTCTTGAAAACTGAATGGAGTTTCTGCTGTGAAAAACCTACTGTTTTAGCAAAATTACCACCTTTGTCAAGTGCTTTCTAATAACTCTAACGTCTCATTTAACATTCCCGCAACTAACCGCCATCAAAAACTGGTTATATAATAATTTTTAATTCATCATTCCAATTTCATCCATCTGCAGAACCTTGATACTTCACCTCTTAATTTCATCCATCAAGTAGGAAAGTAAGGAACGATTCATCTAAACGAGTTACACAACCCCCAGGTAACCGGGGGATTATCTTGGAAACTTTATTCCGTATTCTGTAGGTAGTGTGCCATTCGTTAGAACGGACCCGAACTTGGGTGCTCCGCCCTGACCTCTCCCTATAGGGCTGCCGCGCGTTAATTTTACAATTATTTCGGCCGGTATATAATTTTATGAGAACTCTGAGAAGCGTTTATGGAATATATAAAGTTATTTTTTTTTTTATTATAAAGTGAAGCCTTAAAAAATATTATGTTAAATTATCGAAACGATCGCCGGGCTGGACCACCCTCAGGTTGAAAATCTTGCGCCAAGCACCTTTCGGTGTGTTCCGACAACTGCGCTTGAGAGCCCCCCTTCTAGGCTTTGTGTGCTTACCACCATCGGCCACATCATCACTGACCATGTTGAGATTGTGGTCAAACATGGGCCTATAGGTACGTAGTAAAAAAAAGAGTGATATTTAAAACGATATTTTGGAAAAAATATTAATTAAAACAAGCAAAAAAGTGGTTTTGAAAACAAAAAATGTTAGTTTCACGCCATTCGCAGAAGGTGTGTTGTCAAAAAGGGAGCTAGGCATTTGCTACTGGAATCAACAGCGCTGCTCGCAAATTGCAGAAAAAGTTATACATAAAATTATGTCTTTCGCTTTGTCATTTAAATTCCGAATTCAGCAGAGTTCATTAGAATTTTGTTCTTACAAAAATAAGGTACTTACCTAGTTTAAATCCCTGAGAATCTTGCATCAGCCCTTGACCGTTCTAATTCTGGTAGTATGCCTCTTGTGTGCTCTCCAGGAAGAGGTTTATTTCTATAATAACATCCCGGGTGGTACTGAAACATTTGTAATAAAATTTTATTTCTTTTCCAATAAGTATGCCCGACCCGACCCATAAGCTAGCCACTGCGATAATGTTACTGTTTAACCTACTTGAAAAAAAAGGTTGTACATACGACAGTTTTAATTTCTTGAAAACTTTTATTCGTTGTCTTTTTCGCGAGTCTATCAACAATGTCAAATGTTATGCCGATACTGTAAACAGAAAAATCAACACTACAACAAACACACGCAAGTAAACTAAACGCTTCCACGTTTCCAATTCGTATTCACCTGTAATCTGCAAAGAGCCTTACCCCAAAGCCTCTCGTTTAATCCCCCCGGTGGGCTGCCGCTGTGATTTTTCACAATTAACGGATTATAATTAGAAAGGCGGCCACGTCGCGTCTTTACGAGCCAATCCGACCTCCTCACTCCCTCGAGTCAACGTGAACTGAATTTACAACAATACCACGCTGGAGTGTACCTGCGTTTTACATTTTTCCTTCCCCAAATAAAGGTTGGATTATCCGGCCCCACTTTTTTATTATAAAAAGCACCGCGAAATACTTGATGGTACTCCTGACTGAGGATCGTTTTTGTAATATTTCGCTCTCGTTGTTGGTAATAGCATTCATATGAGTTTGAGTTATATGGAGGATGTTTAAAAGCATATTTTACAGCGCATTATGCACTTGTTCATGAATTATGTAAAATTCAAATTTGGAAAAGCATTTCATTGTATTTGATGGCATGACATCGTATCTTTTTATTTGGAAGCTAGGTGTTCCTCGCGGTTTCACTCGCCTTTCCGGGATAATAAGTAGCCTTCAGGGATAATGTACCCTCCTATTAGTGAAAGAATTTTTCGATTGGGACCAGTAACTCCGGAGATTAGCGGGTTCGAACAAACTCTTAAGCTTTATTATTAGTATAGATAGATGTCAAAAGAACTCAGATTTTTTCAAAAAAGAACAGAAACGATTCAATACCTTTGCTTGTCTTGATCCTCGTTTTAGTTATATTCCACGGGCTTTTGAGTTACATGCAGTCAGTTCACAAGTTATTTTTTTTTTGTCAGCATCAATTCTCTTGGCAGTTTTGAATCCCGTGTGTTTACCGCTACTTTTTCGCTGACTACCTAAAGTGCTTTCAATACACATTACTTAATCAAATTGCCTCTCGCCTTTGACCATAATCCGCTTCTCTTTACGTTACCCTAAATAGATTGCACAGGGTATTCAATACACGCGAGACAGATTAAAAAAACATTTTCCCCAACTACTCAATACTAACATTCGACCTTTGCCGATAATCTTCACCGACCAAATAGCGTTGTAAAAGAATTTCCAATGATAATATTTTCTCTTGAGATGGGAGTTCGGAGCGCTCTAGCCGTGAGAGTGCCACCTTACAATTTGCATATTCCAACCTACTCGATGCGGCGAAGGCTTTCCACGGAGCGTTGGAAATTTTTATGTCGACAATGCTGAAGTGTTGTCGCGGGAATAAGATTTACCTACATGACTTTTTTTGCTCAGTAGCTTGCCGAGTGGCGGGGGCAAATGGAATGTCACTTGATGTTATGTTTATGACGTCATCGTGGACTATGGCTGATGAATATAAATTTCTGTCGCGTATTTTTGTAATTAATTAAAATCATTTATTTACATAAATTATTGTACACTAAAAAGTATGTGAATATGTACATACTTTTGATGCCACAGATAAGAATATTTGTTTCTTGTATCAATTAACCCAGTGTTGCTAAATAAAGGTTCTCATCCACATACACGGAGGCGCTTGAGTCGCCGATGTGGAGGTATCGGTGAGGCCGACATCGGGCGTCGGGACACAACAAATTACCCGCCTATTAGGCACGGGCTACGTCCGCAATATGTAAACCGAGAGCATCCCTTGGTGTTTGGTTGAAATTGTAAACTTTTGAACAACTTTTTGGGATTTAAACGAGAGTTGCCAAAATTTATCAATACCTGCGAAACCAGGCAGGCGGCGAGAAGTGGAGAATTAGAAAAGGAAAGGTCTATGTCCAGCAGTGTCCTGTAGGCTGGATGATGGAACAAAAATAAATTAGACAATTGACCAATATAATTCATACACATTTATATCACATAACATGACTCTCTTTCTATCATTATCCTATATTATAATAACAATTACTATTTGAAATAGTACTTACTAGTAATAGTAGAACAATGTTAATTTAGTCTAATTTATGTTGGGAAGGAGCTGACCCTTAGTATACAGGCTTTGCCTATCTTAAGTGTCAGAGACTTCAATTTAAGCGAGTGTATTTTTAATGTGGTCTAATAAAGATTATTATTGTTATTATTAATTCACTTATCTTCAAGGGAATCTATTCCGTAATTTTCCTAATCATTGTTTATCTGTCATGTACCAATATTGTAAAGATCATCAACTACCCAAGTTTATTCTTAAAAGTGGAAATCCATCACGCCGGCTTCTTTAACTTACTCCCCTCACACCCTGAAGCCCCAAGAATTATCTATACGTATTTAGGCTAGCCGGGCGTTATTAAGGATTGACGGATATGACGCGCTACGAACAAGGGTGCGGTAATCTACGGTGTTATCAGTCTTGGACCCGAACACAACAAGCCAAGAGTTATGACTTTGAAGGTCTCATACCTGACTTTAGTGATCTACTTTATTGCAGTTCTATGTTAAGTACTTCCAAATGTAGAAAAAAATATTCGGACAATTAGTGAAATCTGTTTTTGATTATAAATTAAAAGAAAATTGTTTCTTATTCCGCCTCATTTAAAACTAAAATTAAAAAATTAAAGAAACTTCCGAAACTCACTTGAAAATTCAAACGGCTGAGCGGATTTTCTGAAACAGCTAAGAACACTCTCAATTAAATCACCTGTCAAACAAATAAAACTGAATCAAAATCGGTCCATCCGTTCAGGAGCTATGAGGCCACAGTTAGACACACACACACAAATAGATACGTCAAACTTATTACACCCCGTCGTCTTGCGTTAGGGGTTAAAAATGGAATAATAAATGAACCATTACATTAAAAGAATACTTATTTGGCTCTCGATTCCGCAACCGAATGTTGGTCCTGTCAAGTTTAATCATATAAGATAAATTCCTTAGCTTTTCATTCATTGATTTCAGAACTCAATCTCTATATAGTGATTCATGTCAAAAAGTATGAGAATTTATGACCTTTCTCGCAGCTATATCGTTTTCAGTGTCAGTCACGTAGTGAATGATTCACTAACGAACTTTCATGGAAACTGCGTTTCAAAGCTAAAATTCTCGAACGATTCCCAATTTATGGAATTTTATATCAACGTTTTTTTTAAAGCTTTCTAATATCAATATCCTTACTCCTTACTAAAATAGGGATAATGACTAAAAAATTCTACTTAGTCCGTAAATTTTTACCTACCTACTTCGATTTTAACCAAAACAATTGGAACACAATTTTTGTGGGACAAATAGACGAAAGGATTCGTTAAAAATCTCTAAACCCATTCCCAACCCAACCTGTAATTTTGCAGTACAATAACGCCAACCTTGGCAATGTTATACCTTAAACATACATAGACTGGCGACGCGGACGCGGCTCTTGCCAAACGTTAGCTTAAATATTGGAGAGGGTGTTGGGAAACACGAGCCCTTTCCACCGTTCCACCATTGCTGGTAGGTACCTACTGAACCTAATCTCCGTGGGAACGCATTAAAAATAAACGTACAAACGAAACAAAAACCTGTTTTTTTTGCGATACGAGTACGCGTAGGAAACTCGGAAATGTAAAGGGTACAAGGATCATGATGGCGAGTCTCATCTAACTATCTTTTTTATGTTTTCAAGATTCTAAATTTTGAAATGTATCTTTTTTATAAATTGTGCCGAAAATAATAGGTCGAACGTTAAAAAAATCAACCTGTATGTTTTTTATAAAGTACTCACGTAAACATCAATGACTCGGCTTATTTAGTAAATACATTATGTTTAGCATAAACATTGAAATGTTTATAAAACGCTAATTTAATCTGTTAACATTAAAGGCAGACGAGTAAAAAACAATTACCGCAGAAACCTTTTTAAATATTCATAAGGATTGATGCAACTTTTATCGAGCAGAGATTTTATTAATTACATTGTTACCGTTCTCATGTTGGATTCGAATTGTTTTATTTATTTATGTTTTGAGTTTCACTTGATATCTTATTCTATGGCCTCCATAGCGGTGTTATAGACCTATTGGGGTGATTTTTCTACTATATATGATAGCTAGTTCTCCTCTAGGCCTTTGGGTGCTTACGATGTTCGGTCATATAATGACTTGTCATAATAAAAAGAACAATCACATTCAAATAAAACAAACTAACTTATTACACTTACTTATATTATACTTAGCAGGCATGCGGTCCACCTGATGGTAAGTGGTTACAATCACCTATCGCTATTGCAATACCAGAGGTATTGCCAATGTGTTGCCGTCAACAATGCCAAGAAGGCAACTGGCCCTCAAGTGCAATTGCCTGAACACAACGGACCTACGTGCTTGGCGACAGATTTTAAACTTAAAACCTTTTCCACCTAAAAATCTTTGTTTATGAAAAGAAACTTCTCTGATTCTAACTTCAGTTTCATAATATTTATATGCGATACAACTCTCTCAGTAAGTCGTCTATCGAATCGTAAGACAATGGTGTCGTCGAGATTCCTCGGTTTTTGCTCGATACCACAAACACCAAATTATTGGTCGGGCAAAGCGAGACTGCTGATTAATAGAACAAACAGAATATACAGCTCTATGTACCTATTTGTTAAGATGTCGTCGACCTAATTCTCACTTTGGAGTGTGATGAGAAAGATCTTTTGTTTTTGCCAATACAACATCTTTCATGTGAAAATGTTGTTTGATATTCTATCGTTTGATTGCTCAAAGTATCAAGTCAAAATATTATACGTTGCAACTACATATTTTTCAGAAGAAAATCATCTCATCTTTTTTTTTTATTGACCAATAAAATTACAAAACATTTTATTACATGTTTACCTGACGAAAGCTTGAAAAGTTTATGTGTTCGGCGAGAGTGAACTCTTGAGTGAACGATTGAATTTAGTAACAATTTTAATTAAAAATACTTACCTATACAATAGTCATCTTTGGACTTATACTAAACTCCCTTCTTTCCATTTCCAATATATACTTACAATACATTATACGAGTATGTGTTTTTTTTTTCATTCATTTATATATTATTGTTGAATAATACAAATATTTATGAAATTATGCCCACCATTAGTCGGCCAGTGTTACGCACCACCGCAAAATACTTCGTGATCGGGGCCCGTTTGTTTTCAAAACCACACGAAATTCGGGGCATCCGCAGGATATTTTAAATATGAAAATGACGAGTCCTTTATAATCTCTCCATTAATTTATACATATATCCTTTAAAATTGTTTTAATTCTTTTGGCATATTTACCTCTAATAATGTTTTAGCTTTATTATGATACATTTAGAACTAAAATATTTAAGATACACTTGACACACTAGAAAATAATAGATGATCTTCAGACAGCTGAGCGGATTTTCTTAAAACATAACTAAGAACACTCTCGATTCACCTTTCAAACAAATAAAAAACAGAAACAAAATCGGTTCATCCATTTAGGAGCTATGATGCCACAGACAGACACACAGATACGCACTAAAGACATATAACATCTATTTCGTCGGGGGTTAGATTAAATATTAAGATCAAGTAAATCAGTCAAATACAGATTAAAGAAAAAACTTCGTAGTTAAGTACCTAGAGGAAAATACTTTTCAAGATACGATAGTTTCCTTTGATGAAATGTTTAAGAAAACATTGTAAAGGAGACTGTTGTAAATATTGTTAGTGTAGGTTGACTATTATTAGATGCTGCGTTTTTACATAAATATATCTTTCTATCATAACCAGTAAATACATTGGCTCAGCACAATTTCTGTTGTGGAGATTGCCCAGATAGGTATATAAATAAACTCCGTCTCGTAAAGTCCATCTGTTATTTGAAGGTTATCAAAACAATTATACTACTAGCTTCCGCCCCGCGGTTTCACCCGCGTTCCCGATGGATCTTATATTTTCCCGGGATAAAAATCCTATGTGTTAATCTAGGTTATAAACTATCTGTGTTCCAAATTTCATCCAAATCCCTTCAGTAGATTTTGCGTGAAAGAGTTTCAAACATCCATACTCACAAACTTTCGCATTAATGATATTAGTAGGATATAGTTACTTCAGATCCTGGAATAAAATTCATCATTCATACAAGAAACTTGAGTGAAAACGCAGTAGTAAACTAGTTTGTTAATATAAATGGAATGTCAATTGCCCAAACAATGCGTTTAACAATGCTCATTGACATGTACACAATCGTACGACTAATAATGCCCGGGCCATTTGGACCTCGGGTAATCAAAGCGGTAAATTATTCCTTCGGGCTGGGAAACACGGCCTATATCCTTTATGTAATAGTGCGCAGTGACTGCCAGTCCAGTGTTTATGGCATTGTCTTCACGTCTATAGATCGTTGTTATAATATTCAAATGCCCTGTTACACGGTCGGATACAACCCCTTTTAGGATTTAAATTACTAATACCTACGAAGCGAATAAAGTTAGCAAGGACAGTTTATCTCCGCATTAATTTTGTAAAGCCTCGTCAAATTGGTTGTTACTAAACTATTAAGCTCCGAAGGGTCGTGTTAGTAACAGTTGGCGCACAGAAAAAAAATGACGAATATATTTTAATGATAAATGATTAGGCTATTCGTTGAGATTTGTATTTTAAACTGCGGGCGGATCACTCCAGAATCTTTATACATTTCAAGTTTTTCAAAAGAATCGTATTTTTTGTATACGATTTCTACGCTTGCAAGATCATGGAAATGCAATACTGGCCTTTAATAGTCCCTTACATATAGATATAATTTGTAAGCAGTACGTGAAGGAAATCCACCTGGAGCTTTGTAAATGTATTCCAATCCACTGCCGTGGCGATGGTAGTCAATTGTGGTAAAATCATACCTATAACAAGCTAAAACTTAGTTATGGCCATGTTACTGTTCATACGATTTTTCAGACACGTCGATAGCGTGAAATGAAGCAATTAGTAGCAATCGCAACAAAATGCAACACGGAAAACGAATTAGCAACGTATCGGTTTTGTTTGCATAGTTTCGGTTTGCGGTAATGATTGAACATTAGTTATATGTGGATAATGGATGAAGGCTACCCGCAAAATGCTATTTTGATATTTGACACCCCCAGGCTTCAATACAAAATGGTACCTCGTTAATGCCGGCTATTTTCATTCGCAATTTTCGTGGAGTCCTGTTTGTATAATTATTTATTTCCAATGTTAAAGGGTAATTAAACGTGCTATTTTAATTGTGTTTGAGTTTTCATGTATTTTGTTTTGTAATTTAAAGTGCCAGTAATTTTCACATTAATTTAAAATAGTCGACACATTCTAAACCGTGAATACTTTTATTTTACATTTATATGTATGTGTATCACTAACAAACGACCTCGGTGTATGCTCAATAAAAAAAAATTAAATTGCAAATAAAGTGTACAAAATTGCGCAATAATTGAATTTGTCTTGTAAGAATGGCAGTGTCGCGTCAAACGAAAGCTTTTGATTTGAACACAAAGAGGCTTGAAGTGTTCCAGAGAGGTGCCCGTTTTATTTCCTCGAATGTACACTTGTACGGTTCGGCGACTTGTAAGAATAATGTTTGAAGGGAAGTTAGTGAGAGCTAATAAAACTCCCCATGGCTTGCCGGTTGGAGATTTGCAAATAGACGGCAAAAAAAAGTATGTCTTATTGTTTCATAACTTTGCACGAGTAGGTTTGTTCAGAAAAGTTCTATGTGAATAGCGTAATGAAATAATTTTTGTAATACTTATACAAAGATATGATGATAATACTTATACTTGAGAATCACTGGCTTTAAACGTGAATCAACGGCTATGTTTAAAGTTTTTTATCTTTTAATTTTTTTTTTTTATCTATCTTAGTATATCCAAATATATTTTGAATTCCTTTAAAAGTTGCAAAAAGGTCTTGAGAATGTCATACATATATTTTTTCATTGAAAATAAGCATCTACATAGGAGATAAAATTAATTAAATATAAGAAATGCTTGTACCAACTGTGTACCTACGTATATAGAACTGTTTTCCCAATTTCTATTCCACAGTCCCCTATCTGGCAACACAACCACTAATCTAACATCTCATTCTGTTGCCCAAACAATAACTCCACACGTACCAAATGCTCGACGTATAATTTAGGAATACAATGAAGCACCCTGTATAAACAGTCTTATCTTAGGTACTATGTCACAGGTTTGTTAAGTTAAAAGCGTATGTTAGATCCAGTGTGAAATTATTTAAATTTATAATGCCTACGTCATCCTACTAAAATTATAAATTCGAAAGGTATGTTTGTTACTTCATGCTTAAACGGCTGGACTAATTTTGATATTTTTTTTACCTTACCTATTATTCATTTTAAATAAATTGTCCAGTACAAAGTCACGACATTTCGATAATATATACCTTTCCGAATGGTGGTAGGGTGTTTTGTAGTACCCGTATAATTGACTACCGTAATACGTATACGTGCCGTCTAATGGACTAATTGGATTTTTTTGTTGTTATTCCTCATTATGAAGTTCATTTTTGAAAAGAGTAATTGCCGAGTTTATTGCCGGCTCTTCTCAGCAAAAGCTACCTTCCGAACCGTACATAGAGTCTGACTATTCATAAGTGCCTGTGAAGGTCTATTTGAATAAATAATATTTCATTTCATTACCACCCTCAAGTTTAAAATCCGTCGCCAAGCACCTACTGGTGTGTTCCGGCAATTGCACTTGAGAGCCATTGGCCTTCTTGACATTGTAACAGATCGGCAATACTATTATATAATAATATAATACGGTATAATACCTCTGGTATTGCTAATGGCGATAGGCGACGGTACCCACTTACCATTAGGTGAACTGTCTTCCTAGATGTCAACCTGCTGACATAAAAAAAATATTTTGTTCTAATTGAAATTATTCTATTAGTAAATTTTCATAAAGTCAGCAGCAATATTATTCCAGCTTTAAATATGTTAATTTATTCGAGAGCGAATTTAAAAGTGCACCGAAGTGATTCCTCTTTTTATAAAACTGGGGTCTAAAGTACAGAAGTATAATTTAACGTACATTAATTATGTCCCAGTTAAAACTTTTTGCATGGATATAACAGAAAGACTGAATATTTCTTGTTTTAACTTATTAATTATATGTTATATGAAAGGGATGATAGAAGCTTATTTAAATAGGTGTCAAGTAATTAAACGTTAAATAATAACGTTTAATTTTTTTTTCTCTGCTTGTTGTCTGTGTAACGTATTTTTATTGGTACCTTAAAGCTATATAAAAATTATGATCAACTTTATAATTGTCTGCGATCTGTCTTCTTTATATCTATTCCAGTTTCATAACCAAATTTACCTAATTACACTGCACTTCATTTTGAATTCCAAAATGATTTAACAATTTAAAAAACAGAAGCACTTTTATTTTCATTGTTTTAAACAACGACTCGTGACTTCAACTCATTTATCTCTGCAAAGCCTGAATTTAAATCCAAACGCTTTAAAATCCGACAAGCAGACTAGTATAAGAGTTAAATTTTACTTTTATACTCAAGCCCGCTTTGTAACATGTAAAAAGGAAAATGCAATACCGACTCTTCTTCAGACTTCAGTTTACTGACGCCTGAACGATTCGCCAAGGTAATGTCCTGATCCGTTCGAGCGATTTGAGTTCAGCAAAATGTATTTGTGACTTTCAATCGGCTGAATTCAAAGAAACGTTTGCGCTCGAAGTTTTAAGTAATGACGTTTTACACGGAAATAGCTGAATTAGGGAAGTGCACTTTATATCGATTTTTATTTACGTTACAATTTTTTTGTTGACTTGGTGGTCTTAAAAATGTTTCTTGTAACGTAAAAATATCATGCTATTCATTTCAAACAAGGAATGAACAATAACTTCGCTTTATAAATGTATAGGTAGGTACCTAAGCTAGATTACTAAAATACCCCAAAAGCACTGCTTAAGAAATTCTTCATGTATAAACATTTATTCATTCACACTGCCGCCGTTAAAATATGCTTTGGCGAATATTTTCCTAAAACCTTCTGCACATTTTCGACAGGACTTTATTAATGTAAGTAAAAAAATATTTGAAACACCCGTCAAAAGCGTGCCAGTGAGAAAACATGACGTTAAAAATCCCTTTAATTTGGATAATAGTCGCAACAAAAATGTTAAGAAATGTCGTGAATACAACATTTGTTGTGCCTTGTCGTGTGTAATTTAGTGATCTGAGTTAGGTTCAAGTGAAACCACGAGACCGCCGTTGTTACGTGCTAGTTTCCAACTGCGGTAATTGCCAGCTAAAATACGTAGAACAAGTTTCATAAGACAATTAGCCTGGTATTGCATGCGATAGCATACGATGTATTCCGATCCTACATATTACACTCAAGTTGTTAGGTATTGTTTAGTCGATTATTTTGCCACGACTATAGTTTTACAAGACAAATCCAGAATAATTATTCTAATATTTCACTTCTTTGTTTTCAGGTAAGTGCCAGAAAAAATGTGTTGTCGAGAATCTGTGCATCTCTAAAATACAGACAGTAAAAAAGGTAAGATCATTTATCATCCGAAATGCTCTCGAAATAATGAAAATGTTGCCCTTTTTTTCAATACGAAGTGGTAAATGTGGTCCATCCATCATAGTGGAGGAGTGATTATAAACGTTTTGCATAATCGACTAATCTGAATAATTTTATTTAACTTTTATAGTAGATAAAATTTTTTTTTTGAATAAAACCAAACTTCATTTATTACTTCTATATTTGGACTTTATATAAATACAGAATGACTTAAAAAAATACCAAATATAATCAACAATAGATTAAAAGCCAATTTTAAAATGTGACATCGTTTTTAACGAGAGTTTTCATTATTCCTGTAAGCTTAAATTAAAATACTTTCATCTTATTTGATAAAACAACCCTAATAAGTAAGCTGAAGGTTATCTTTAATCCTTCTATTTACCGGGACATTCTAAGCTTTATTCGTAGTGTAGAATCCCCCTTAGAGTTGGCGCATCAAAATAGAAGCAACGAAAATGATTAAAAGATAAGTAATATCGACAAATCGAATTACTCGCATCCCATCTCTATCTTCGCAAATATTTTCACAGGGTGTTCTCGCGTTTTATTATATTTTTATGTGTAGTTTTGACGTGGGTGCTAGTAGCTCGGTTCTCGCCAACATCCGCGCCGGCTGGCACCCTGCCCAGAAAGCCTCTCTGATTACATTCAAAGGGGGGTTCGATTTCATTTCTCGGGCAAACCGTTTCGCCGCTATGCTTGCATGTTGATGCGGACGATATTATTGGCGAGGGATAGCATTGTTACGTTAATATATTCGTATGCATTTTCTTTTCGATTGTTAAACGTTTTTGTAGCTTTCATTGTGTACGTATTGGAAGATAAAGTAATAGTATTGTTAACTTTAGTTTTAGGTACACAACATTATTGTTTGAGATTTATGGAGTTGAACAACTAATGGGTATGACTAAGCCCTCCCCCTCCCCCGGTATCGCCCTGGTTCGTACCCCAGTCGAGGGTGCCTCAGGCGTGGTTACCTAAATGTTGCCCGGCTGAGAGCCCTCTGCGCTCGCCAATTTGTCCGGTAAGGTTGATGCCATCAGACGAAAAAAAACTTATAATTATCGGTATGAACAAACATTCTGTTTCTATATTTTAATAGGCAAAGTTGATGTTTTGCATAATAAGTTAGTTTTGTTGATTATATAGAAGTTGTTTCTATTTATGATAATCCTGTATATTATTTCATTGATATTCTATTCAACTTTCGTCGTCCTCAATGACATTAATAAAAAGGTCAATATTGAATACAAAGTAATAAAATTACGGCTAATCTAATTCAAAACTAGATACCAGTTCAGAATTCAAATTAAAATGCTTAACATGTAGACCAGATGCCAAAATACATTTACTAAATGTAACTGACACGGGCTTGGCCGTATGCACTTAAACAATACTCGAACTGTGGACGGAGGCTTGCCAAATTGCTCTTGCAATACTGCTCAGTGCTTGAACTGTGGCTTAACTTTCTTAATTTGATATATTAAGCAAGGCGCTGTCATATCGAAAATAACTGCCCCACACAATGGAGGTGAATTCAAGCTTGCGCAACTTTTAAAAGATCATAATTTACCTATTTTGAAATCGTGTGATATATTTTTTAAAAATAGACAATGAAGAGAAAAACTGATTTTAAAAGTGAATCAAGCGCTATATTTAAAAAAATGATTTATGTATCTAAGAATATCCAAATATGACTTGAGTTCCGTCAAAGCCTGCAGAAAGGTCTTGAGAACTTTAAATAAGTATATAGGAGATTATGAAGTCACATCACCTCTAGGTTGAAGACATGGGGTTTGAATGCCTGCTTACTTTATCATGTTTCTCTTAAAAATACTAAAATAAAATGTCATTACGTGTCATGCAATTTTGACAGAAATACTCGTAAGGTAAATGGCCCATTACTCGTCAGTTTTAGAACTTTGCTGTGTTTACAGCTCTGCTACGTCATAGTTAGTTAACTTAGAAAAATATTTTTTTTATTGATGAGTAGATAATTTATTCCTCCTTCTAATAGATATAATATTATAATGATAAAATAATAATACGGTAATAAAATATTTGTTTTAAAAAAAAGAAGCCATTTGTACCAGTATCCGACAGGTTTGTTGTAGATATCGTCAAAACGTCCTAGAACTCGTCAATTTTTAACACTAATTTGAACTCTATTTGCTTTACACTTAAGTTCATATTATATTTCATAATATTTGAAATTTATTTATTATTTACTAATTTAATTATGGTTTTTGTTTCTCTTTTTTTTAAACGACTTCAAAAGGGAGGAGGTTCTCAATTCGTGTGCCCCGATTACTCGAAGACGCCTGGACCGATTTGGAAAAATCTTTTTTTGTTTGAAAGGGTATACTTTACAGGTGGTCCCATGGTCATCAGGTCAGGATCTGATGGTGGAATCCTGGAGATATCGAGGAAACTTCAAATTTTATAAGCACTTACAATGTTTCTCATATACTTTTTAAAGCTGTTCAGATATTTGCGTCTGGTAGTCATCATTTACGTTGCTGAGCTGATGATGGAAGGTACAACTCCTTAAAATAAAAAACTTTTAACAAAAAATAGAACCGACTTCAAAACACTAAAAAGTGTAGTTCATGTTCCATGGAAAATATCATGGTACCGCAGACTTCAAAACAGTGTCAGGTTGATTAGAGTTCCAACATGGTTATTTTATGCATTTTATTGATTTGAAGTCGGTTCTATTTTTTGTTTAAAGTTTTTTATTTGTAATTTTGTCAGTTTAATAGGTTAGTTAGATAGTTTTAATTTATTATAAGAACCTGTATATTGCTGTATGGTGACGGCGACGAATATCACCACCCCATCTGATCCCGTAGGGGGAGGGAAGGTATACCAGAGTACGGGCAGCAGCGTATCTCTGAGAACTATAACACCATACTGCGATCGCCAACCGAGCAGGTTACACTGGGATATCATAGAATCGAAATCTGAAGTTCGAAGAGAGACGGATACGATAATCCTGAAATCAGGAAACCTGCTCTAATTCGGTCAAAACCAGGAGCGATCACAGACTGATTAGAGGATCATTGAAGCTCAATGTCAAACTACAGAGATCCCGACTGATGAAGTCCCGATCCCTTTCGAGGAAGTGGACTCATATAACGAGACAAGGTAGAAGCCATACGGCTGGGACTGAGTTCTTTAAGGCCTGCCATACAAAGTGAACTAAAAAGAGGATGAGGATGACGATATCAGAATCGTCACGTCAAAATCTGAGCTGCTGGGAGAGATGCAAAAGTTCGACAACGCAATCAATAGTCAGTCGATAGCCATGCTTCAAATCTCAGAGCAAAGCTAACCCGACACTACACTGAAGATATCCCGGATGTCAGCCTGTACGAGATTAGAATGGCTCTCAAATAGTTCAAGAACAACAAGGCGCCTGGTGATGTTACAGTTACAGCTGAGTTTCTGAAGACGGTGGTACGCCGGTACTCAGAAGTTATTTAATTCCATCATACTGAAAGGCCAGACGCCGCAGGCATGGCACAAAGGTGTGGTGGTGCTCTTTTTCAAAAATGGAGATAAAACCCTATTGATTACATAATAATAATAATAATAAATGGTGAATACATGCACAGGTGTCGATGTTACTGTTCCCCATGACGAGAACCTTGTGAAGGTAGAGAAAGATAAAGAAAATAAATATCTTGATCCTGCACACGAGGCTGTCGACATGTGGAAAATTGACACCATTGTACCGATAGTCGTTTCCGCCCATGGCCTAATGGCCAAGAGCCTCGATAAACATCTTAAGAGGCTCGCGTTAGGCAGTTGGGTCAAGGGCCAGATCCAGAAGGCAGTGCTCTTGTAAACGGCACGTATTGTGAGGAGGTTCCTCTCTATGGAGCCTTGACCATCGGCAGCTTGGACCCTGTTCCCGATGCCGGTGCGGTACTGTTTTTTATATTTTTAAATGTATTTTTTTAATAATTATATTTAAAAATGTTAATAATATAAGGTATACAATGAATATATAAAATAATAATAATATCCTGGGACATTGTTCATACCCATCACACTGCTGAACTATGTTTAGTTGTTATCGAGAGTCATCACAAACCGTCTCACTGCAAGTTTGATGACTTCCAAACTCCCGAACAAGTCGGATTCTGAAAAGGCTTTAGCACAATATACCACATACACACGCTACGGCAAGTTATATAGAAGACAGCAAACTGAGGAGTATAACCAGCCATTATGCTTCGTATTTGTGGACTATGAGAAAGCTTTTGATTCAATAGAAACCTAGGCGTTGCTGAGGTCCCTTCAAAGGTTCCAAATCGTACTAAAGTGCTTGTATGACAATGCCACCATGTTGGTCCAACTCCAGAACCAGAACTCGAAACTTATTTAACTGCAGCGAGGCGTGAGACAGGGAGACCTGATATCTCCGAAACTGTTCACCGTTGCATTGGAAGATGTCTTCAAGCTTCTGGACTAGAACGGATTTGGCATCAATGGCGATTCGATTTGCCGATGATATAGCAGTCTGGCTGATACCTTGGAAGACCTCGGTACAATGTTTGATGACCTAAGCAGAGTATCTCAACAAGTAGGTCTAAAAATGAATATGGATAAGACGAAAATGATGTAGAACGTCCACGTGATCATGTTGCACCCACTCAAGTAGGTAAACGTTGGAGACTCTGCACTCGAAGTTGTAGACGACTATATTTACCTAGGACAGACCATCCAACTAGGTAGGTCAAATTCGAGATCGAGGTCAGTCATCGAATCCATCTCGGCTGGGCATCGTTCGAGAAGCTCCGTAATATCTTCTCGTCCCCAATACCGACTTCGGCCAATGAGTGTTGCCAGTGATGACTTACGGAGCTGAGACTTGGTCGGTTACGATGGCCCTCATAAGAAGGTCACCCAAAAAGCAATGGAGAGGGCTATGCTCAGAGTTTCCCTACGAGATTGATTCAGAAATTATGACATCCGAACCAAAGTAACCGACATACCCGAAGAATTGCCAAACTGAAGTGGTAGTGGGCGGGGCATATTGCTCGTAGAACTGACGCCAGCCGCTGGAGCAGAAAGGTTATCGAGTGGCGACCACGAACTGGAAGACGCAGCTTGGGCAGGCCCCCCACCGCTGGATGCGGGCAGCACAATACCGGCTATCCTGGAGATCCTTGAAGGAGGCCTTTGTGCAGCAGTGGACGTCTTTCAGCTGATATGATGATTACCTTACATATAACTTGTGTAATTTTGGTTTCTTTTAATTTGAAAAGTTCTTGACGAATTTAAGGTCGTTCTTTAGTACGTAGAATACACTCAAGATACTAGAACTCGTCAATTTTGTAAGTGACACGTTGTTAACGTTGAAGTTCTTAACAAAAAATAATTATTAATTTTGTTTTTTTTTTAATGTTATATATAGGGATATTTTTAGATAGAAATTCAATTAAAATTCCGTTTGGTTTTTATAGTAATACACAATGTCGACATTAAGTGAATGTTTTCAACTGTGTCCCAGTTTTCGTCAAAATAGTATAAACTTTGACGAGTTCTAGGACCAACAGGGATTACCAGGTACCAGTAAATGTCATCAGCGATTAAAACAACGTAATAATAAAAATAACACAATATTATATGTTAAATGGTTAGATAATTTACTTGACTATTTCACAAAATAACAACACTTATCAATAGTCTGACCAATCCAGCAAGACATGAGATTTCATGTGGCATGCCGGAGTTCACATTCAGTAGCTGAACTCACAAAAAAATACAAAATTTCGAAGTGCTTACCTTTGATAGCTCCGTGTTCCGATACCATTACAGTTTTGAGTAAATTTTGCCATTCTAATTATGGAATATATTACGTAAAATATATTGCCATTAAATACTTTTAGGAAGATATTGGTAGAATTAAATAGTTGGCCTTTTTTTACAACCTGACGAGTATTGGGACACTGTCGACATTACCAGCGTTTACCTTATGCGTATAATGTCACTCTCTCACTCACTAACGATCTACTTATGAAAGCATGCGTTGATGCACAGACGAGTCTTACTAATGAACAGTAATACAATTCATGATATACATCATGAATTGTATATATTAAAACTTAAAGGGTTTATGTTGCTTATAGATGTTATTGCCATACCTATGTATAATAATTTCTAATAACATTAAACGAGAAATTCTTGTATATATTTTTTTTGTATCTTGGAAACGGCTCTAACGATTTGGATGTTTTTTTATTTAGATACGGTTTTTAAGTTTGTCTATAGATAGGTACAGGCGTGAAAAGATGCAATTTTAAAAAAATAGTCGCCCAGATACTAATACTAACGTAACAAAAAGCTATCACCTAATCTTTAAAAAAAAAACTTTATTAAAGAGAAAGAGTAGCTCCCGAGGGATCTTATGTTTTCCCGAGATAAAAAGTAGCCTATATGTTATTCCAGAGTATGATCTACCTATGTGCCAAGTTTCACCTAAATCCGTTCAGTAGTTTTAACGTGAAAGAGTAACTAACATTCATAAATCAATACATACATCCTCACAAACTTTCGCATTAGGACTTAGATTTATTTATTAGACTTGCTTACTTTACTTTTAAGGAGTTAAAAAAGGCCTCAACAAAAAGTAGTCTATTCCATTCTCTTATTATGACGATGGAAATATTTCCTATTTACCAATCGAATATAAAAATGAAACAATAAAGAATGAAATATTATATACCTCTCTCTACAAAATTGTTCAAAGAATTCACGTATCTTTTTAAAGCACATCAGATCCAGATTCAAAGAAACTTGCAACAAAGTGGCTGAAAAGGAAATAAAACTTGTCGAATGCACACTAGTGATGCATTTGATATACTTGAACCTTCCTGAGTACCTCGACGTTCGATACTCGATACGTGCCTGAATATAACTGGCTAAGACATTTACTTACTGAGATATTTTGAGATGCCATCTTTCCCAAACCTATTTTGGACTTTAAAACTTACTTTAGACTGGTAAAATTATGTAATCGCGAAATAATCTATACAAATAAAAAAAATTGAAGTAAGAACATTTTATTTTTCCTCGTTCTCAGTTTATGAAGTGTCTGTTTCCAATGTCAAAATAACAGCTTTGTATGAAATGCATATTACTGCGGTACTTATAAAAAAAAAAACATTTGTGTAGTCTGTCTGTTTGTTCCGACTAATTGAAACGGCTTAGCGGGACTTTTACAGGCAGATAGCTTATGTTATAAGAAGTAACTTTTAATTTAGAAACATAATTAGGGGTCCGCGCATAAAAATGCCATGAAATTATAAGCTACTTTTTATCCCGACTTTACTAGTCATAGACTTGATAGAGAATTAGAGCTAAGAACGTCAACAATGCTGGACCAACATGTATGAAAAAAAAAAAACAAAATGGGTTTAAAATTATATCTCTAATGTAGAAAAGCTGTGTCTGTAAGTACCTAACCTTTTGTTGTTTTAAAATATGGCGTAATTAAGTAGGTCGCATAAGTTTGTAAGAAAACACCATCTCTCAAACTCTACAACACGATTGTACCTATATGTTTTCCACCTTCGAACAAACTTCAGTAAGCTTGGCTTTAACCCCAGTTTCGTTCCAAAGTTAAGCTTATTTAAGTGTTAAAGTCTAAACTTAACATAAGTAGTGCTATCTATCTTACAACTTTGAGAAAACGTAACCCAAGAAAAATAAAAACACTCAAACAACTTTAACATCTTGAAGAGTGAGCACATTTTTTGTTTTTTTTTTAATGCCACAATTAGAACGAATCAATTAATCATACTAATATTATAAATGCGAACGTTTGTGAGTATGGATGTATGGATTAATGTTTGTTACTCTTTCACGTAAATGCTACTGAACGGATTTGGATGAAACTTGGCACATAGATAGATCATACCCTGGAAAAACATATAGGCTACTTTTTATCCCATAAGATGATACCTCGGGAACCCGGGTGAAACCGCGGGGCGGAAGCTAGTTACAACCCCCGTCAGCACCCGCCCTGGTTTCGAACCGCTTGCTCGACAAGTTTTATTCGCATCTTCATCGTTATATATACTTAAAATTTCCTCATGAATCATTCCGTCCATTGGTGAAAACTGTAAGAAAACCCAAAAAAATCTGTAGTTTTTATCACGTTCAGATAAAGTAGACGGTTTGTTTCATAATAGGTAAAGAAAATTGATTCCGTGTTGATGATTATTTTATAAGTGCTTTGCTTATTGTTTCGAAATTTTACATAATTGAAAACTTACCAATATAAACAGATCCTTGCCTGTTCTTAGTTGTAGGCTGACTTTCGAACAGTTAGTAACTAAGCTTCGAACTTCATAAATGCTTTCTTAGATCCAAAATATAATTGCTACCCTTAATCCCGAAGAAAAATTTAAAACGTCCCCTCAAACTTCGTTCACTTTAATCATGATGATAAAATTAGGTCCCTACTTATTACTCCCGGATCACTCCCAAAGGTACAGTTCAGATATCCGGCATAAAGTGTGGAGGGGTAATTTCACGCTAATTTTATCTGTACCGTACAACCTGTTTATATATGCAATCATTTCATACATGATCGCGTCAAATAGGTATTTAAATTTTGAACACTAATGCAACTTGTTACGTAAATTAACAGCCGCGGATTGAAAAGCCACGTTCCCGGCGTCGATTTGTATAGTTCGATCGAGGTTCATAGACGATTCTATTTAGTAATACTGCAATTATTACTTCTATTACCTGGGTATTAAGACGTCGTTTTGTTTGTAATTGTATGCATTTGCAATCGCTTTCACGTTGGAACACCTATTTGAATTTAATACAGTTTGCAATAGAGTCTGCGGTATTCAGAATATTAAATAATACATTTGCGATCAACAAATACATGAGTGGTTATGAGCTCGAATCAAAGGCGTACCCAGCTTTTGGCCCGGTGCTTTGCTGTGCCCCAAAAACTCCACGATTGTCTTGCTCTACACAACACACTACGCGAAGATATTTTCACGAATTAAGGTTCATGTAGAGTATAGTAAATAGGTCTAGTTTCCAGGAGTCCCTGTTTTATCCCTGTTGGTGGGGCATCTGCCCATCAGCCCTACCCTGGGTACATCCATTTGCATATTGCTTTTTTGGTTGCTTATCATTGGATCCAACTCTCATATTGAAAATCAATATGTGTTCTGACACCAGCTCTTGAGAGCAAGTTTCTATCTGAGCTTTGTGTGCGAACCTTGGGCAACATCATCACAAGGATAAAATAGTGATCAAACTCAAGACTATCCACAGGACAGAATAAATAAAACCAAGGAACAAAACGACACTTTAACTTCAGAATACATTGATAAAAATAAACTAAATACCTACCTTGTCGCTAAAAACTGAGGCAAGTTCCTTTTATTTATCTATAATAAAAAAGCCAAAGGACCCATTTCTACCCGCGTCTTTATTACTGAAATGGATGCTTACGTTCACTTGTAACATATTGTACCAGTCACTCATAAAGACGTTTACGATATGGGACCACTTTAATCCATCTTGCTGAATGACAAATAACTAATATACTTCTGGACCACGCCTAGATGTCAATGTGGATAAATGGCCCATAAAGTGACGTTCCGAAGTGTAATGTTTTTTTTTGCGTAAGTGATTACAACAAATTATGTATCGCTTCCCTGATATATTAAAAATAAGATTAATACGACATTGTTTTTAACAGGAATTTAAAGATCTGATATAGGTATATTTTTTTAAGTTAATAATATGGTTTTAATCACAGAAAAAAATTACTGATTCTAACTAATTTCTGAAATATAATATACACTGAATAACCCTGTTATTACTAGGTTTCGCCGCGGCTTCACCCACGTTCCCGATAAAAAAGTAGCCTGTCCGCCCGATAATATCTCTATGCCAAAAATCATGTCGATCCGTTGCTTCATTGGTGAAATTAAGTGATTTATCATATTTTAACACGTTCCCTGTCCGCTGAACCACATATGGCTCAGGAAACTTGCGCTTGGAAAGCACTAATACGTTCCTGAGCCATATGTGTGTCAGGGGACGCATACAACTTCTATAGCGATTATTTCTACGGGACGCGCTGGTACTGTACTAAATATGCTTGGGACGTGCTAAGACGATCA
This sequence comes from Tethea ocularis, assembly GCA_963555595.1. NCBI lineage: Eukaryota > Metazoa > Arthropoda > Insecta > Lepidoptera > Drepanidae > Tethea > Tethea ocularis. The sequence goes on along the minus strand of OY741970.1, from coordinate 2,498,973 downwards.
TATAGTAAAGAAAAACGCCAAGACGTACGGAAAAATATCTTTATTTTTTACGAAATTACACTGATCCTAACTAATTATGTTTGTTTTTGAAACATGGCAAACAAAAGATTTTTTTGCATTGCTAACACTCGGTATCTACGCGTTTGACTTGTTTAGCAGCAGTTTCCCAGCTTGTACCATCTTTTCGCAAGTCTTCGTAACATCCATTACAACGTTTTCGGATAATTTTATTGTCCTCTTTTCGCTGAATTTTTGATAGATAAGTAGGTAAGTAGGTATTACCATAAGTTGTATAAATGTATAATTTGTACATATAAAGTGTAAAAAATCAATAAATATTTATAAAAACCACTATAACCTTCCGTGAACCACATATGGTCATGAACGTGCAGAAACAAAAATGACTCTCTAAGCTCCTGAGCCATATGTGTTTCAGGGTAGTAATACCTACTTCCGGTTTTTTTTATTTTTTTTATTACTCTGACAACACAATAACAGTATTTTGCAAAAATTATGCTGGACTTGTCATTCAATTTTGCATTTTTGTTTGGGACAGGGAACGTGTGTACTTAGGTAATGTCCAAATGCCGTATTATTTATGCTCTATATATTTCAACTTTAGCATAGATTTTTTCTTGAATAAACTGAAAAGAATTAGTGTGGTATTAAGTAATTTAAAAATAGTTTTGATTCCTGTTACTTTTAATCCAATATGTTAAAATGTACCTATTTAATAAATAGCATGTATAAGTAGGTATACCTACTTATAACATAGCGCAGCCCATCTTTATTATCGCAGTGTGCAAATACCACGGGCAAGTTTCACCTAAGTACCTACCTGCACCGGGGAAGTATTAAAGTGTGGTTGAAACTGGGGCCGGTCGACAACTTGCGCCATTGCTATGCCGATAAGTTTGTCGATAAGTTCTGTCGATTTAGCACAGTGCAGCCCTATATGTAACTACAACTTGAAGGGGATTGTAAACCCGCGCAAATCTACAGATTGCCAGTTATTTTACCGTCACATGTAAAATGTTATTTTTGTCATAACGTCTCTTTGGTAATAAATAAATCGTAGGTATTGCGCAGAACTGTCTTCCATATTTGTCTTGGCGGGGAATAGTTTCCTTTACCACAAAGGAAGTGGTGAATATTTAGAAAATTTCCATGTTCTAATAATAAGTCTTGATCCAACCAAAGATTTACAACTGAATGTATCATGTATATTTACATCGCTAATTATATACATCATCATCATATCAAGCAAAGGTATTGCGTCAAAAGGTCTAACCGCATCCAGTGATATCCTGCGACTATCACAAGATTGCCGATCTACCTTGTAGGGGGCCTGCCCACGCTGCGTCTTCTGGTTCGTGGTCGCCACTAGAGAACCTTTCTGCCCAGCAACCGTCGCCGCGTCGGTTCTATGTGCGATGTGCCCCGCCCATTGCCACTTCAGTTTGGCAATTTTTCGGGTTATTTCGTTTACTTTGGTTCGCCGACGGATCTCATCATCTCTGATTCGATCTCGCAGGGAATCTCCGAGCATAGCCCATCTAGGATGCATGCACACAATTATAGTATTATTATCCGAATTACCAAAATATATGTTTAAAACACATATAATGTATCAGATTAAAAAAACAAAGCTTTATTAAAATACTTATGCCGCAAGCTGTAAACTCCATATGCTCTCGAGGAGTTAATGGAAAAACATAATTGTGCACTTAGTGGGATTTTCTTTTTCCCTTATAATTAAGACAGACAGTACTACTTCTTTTTACTTGAGCAATTTCAACTTGTAACATCGGGCGGGGAAAAGTAGCGGAAAAAAACATGAAATAAGAGTTTTCATTTACAGAGAGCACTGTAGGCATAAAACTGAATTAACTATGAGCAGACAGATGTCTCTGTACGTAAATGCTGCTCTTTGGTATGAATAATTCAAATGTAGGATATGGGAAAGGTGTAATAATTGTTATATAAGGTACGACTCTCGTATATGCTCATAGAAAGCTTTTTAATATTGCCCTGTTTGTGTTTAAGTTGGTCTGTTGCCGCTTAGAAGAAGGACAAACCAAAAAACCCACTTTCACATTTACAATATTAACTAGGGATATTGTAGTTGCCTATATTTAAATGAGCAACAAGCATGTTATATTTTGTCAGATTAATAGCAGTACCTTTTGCCCTGCGGTTTCACCTGCGTTCTCGGTATAAAAAGTAGGCTATCTGCGTGCCTATAACATCGCCATTGATTCAGTGGTTTAGGCTTGAAAAGGTAACAATCAAAATTATTATGTATTAGTTATTCCTAATACACAAAAATATACTATTTTAAAAATAGCAGAAATATGCATTTTACATGATTTCATTGGCCCAGAATCCGTCGTCCGTCGATGAAGTTTCGTTGCTATTTCCACGAGGCGAAGCAACACCCTCCGTAACGGAAATAGAGTTATACAACACGACCGAACAAGGAAATGTTTCACACAAGAAGAAATAAATTGAAAAGTCACCGCAGCTATATATTGCTACTAACTTATACAGTATGATTTTAGTTGGGTGTATAAGACCGAACACTACAGATACTATATACCTATACTAATAAAAAAGCTGAAGAGTTTGTTAGTTTGAACGCGCTAATCACTGGTGTTACTGGTCCGATTCGAAAAATTCTTTCACTTAGGAATCTAGACGTATGAATCGGAAATCGCAGCGTGGGCAGGCCCCCCACAAGGTGGACCGACGATCTGTGAGGGTCGCGAGAAACCGCTGGATGTGGTTAGAGCAAGATCAGCCATTGTGGAGATCCTTGGGGTAGGGTTTTGTCCATCAGTGGACGTCTTTCGGCTGACAGGATGAATAGAAAGCTACATTATCCCCGAAGGTTATAATAGGCTACTTTTATCCCAGGAACGCGAGTGAAGCTGAGGGAACAGCTAGTTATTAATAATCCTACAAAATTTCAAGAGCCTGAGCACTACTATTACAAAGTAATAACGGTGAGTTTAGCGTAAAACCACCGGTGAAAGCCCTAAATCGCATTTAAAAATATGGAACGTAAATAGTACTGAAGTAATCCTCACATAGACTTACGTCCAAGTGTATTTTAATAATAAACTATGTTTGTTAATAAGTTAAGTCTGTATGATAATATTTTTGTGATGTTTTCCATTCTACATTTCATTTTTAGGGTTCCATATCCAAAGGGTAAAACGGGACCTTAATACGATTTAAGGCTCAGCTGTCTGTCTGTCCGTCTGTCACCAGGCTGTATCTCATGAACCGTGATAGTTAGACAGTTGAAATTTTCTCAGATGATGTATTTCTGTTGCGGCTATAACAACAAATACTAAAAAAAGAATAAAATAATTATTTAAGGGGGCTCCCATACAACAAAGTGATTTTTTGCAGTTTTTATAGATAGTTTTTATAGATACGGAACCATTCGTTCGCGAGTCCGACTCGCACTTGGCCGGTTTTTTTTATGACATGTGAATGTGATACAGTATACTAACTTCAATTCCCTTTCGTAGGTTCGAATCTTACAATGACGTTTCATTGAAGGGGACACTGTGGTAGAGTACCTTTGTATTACCCACCTGACTTGCATCCCCAAGTTAAAAACTTATTGCCATCTAGATTCGTCTAGGCGTTTTGTTCTTTCGACACATATCATGAACCACCCGAACGACGAACTCAAGCCAAGCCTGTCATTGGTATTAGAAAACTGATTGATTTGGGTTTGAAATAGATACGCTTCAGAAGCTCAGCTTTAATGTGATGTGTGATCATTCTTCGATGGATTTGCGTAATGGATTAGTGTGGGACGGATCGTAAGAAATGGGATGATCGCAATCTCAAAGCACCAAATAACATTTTTTTTTTGTACTAAGTATAGGCCTGTGTTTGATTACGATCTCACCGTGGTCAGTGATTATGTGGCCCATGAAGCCTAAGTGAACTGGCTCTCAAGTTCAACTGTCAAAATGTACCTTGAGGGTGGTAGCCAACAAGGCGGGTACTACAAAGCATTAATAGAACGGTAATAGAGTTCCATGTTGCGTAACTAACACTTTGTGTAACTTCGACAATAACCATTTAGAAATGTTTGCATTCCTAAAACCAGTGATCCATCAAAAGTTTTGTTCAAACTGTAATATTAATCGCTCAGTAAATACTTTTTCTGGGAAAAAACTATCGTGAATCGTTCTCGAGATCTTCTCAAGGATTTGCCGGCAATTACGTAACCGCTTGTTCCTTTTTCCTCAAGACTGTTATAAAGACGAACCTATTTAAAACGATCTATTCTACTTTCGAAAAACGCTCTGAAATTGTCTTCTTTTTATAAATATGAATGAGTTTGAATAATAATAAACGAATAAAATATACCATATAAAATACAAGTATTTGACTCGTAGCGAATGTAATGCCTATGAAATATGTAAAATAAGCTACGCTCGTTGCTACGCCCGTAGCACTGCGGCTACGGGCTCGTAGCCATATGCGTAGCTTAGTTACGGATTAAATTTTAGTTATCTAGCTCTCTGACTCTATTATGGGCTTACGCTGCAATTTACCGTTGAATATTTTACGCTGCTATTTTAAGCATAGCAATAGCTATAAAATTATACAGCAATTTACAATGTGAAGATAATGCCTGTGATAAATATTGTCTTTGCCTATATGTGTTGAATAGAAAATGACCTAAATATAGTACATTACAAACATTCAACAAAATGTATCGCAGTATTTCTTGTCCAAAGCATTATGACATCATTCTCCAACTGCCGAACAAAAGGGAGCATTTACAAAATATTAAAGGACATTACACGGAAAAGCTTCCAAAGAGCCGCCGCTGTTTGCGTTAAGAATGAAAGGCGGCGGACAGAACGGGCTTTATCTCTTTGAGGGTACCCTTACAATGGGCCGATACGACCGCAAAAACTATTCAGGCTTTATCAACGCCGACGACACCTGTTGGCTGTTTTATAAACAAAACGCGTCTTATCGCGTCGGTGTTCGGCCCGCACCGAACCTTGTGAACGGTCCTTTAAAAGCCGTTGATAACACTAACGAGAGAGACACTGTGGCTTTTTTACAGTACCGAATGAGATTTGAGTGGAGGTGATGAGTTGTTAATGTACAAGTGAAATGGAGTTGAACTGTTGTGGTTTATTTGTGAGCGACATTTTGACGACATTCAATAAAATATGCCAGTTTTATGACGCGTTTATTTCATTGTCTTATTACAATGTTTGTAAATGAAATTGTAAGTATTGAATTGTCACGCCATTGAATTACCTGGGTACCTACGTCACAGCTGCGGTGCTTCAAGCGTCTGTCGACAGAAAACACTCATTTTTCAGTAGTCCGTCAAGGAGCACTTGGACGGCACTTATTAATACCGCAAATGAGTTTGCAAATTGCCCGTATCCAGCTACGTTGTCTAATTGTCCTCGGGCCACCGACCGTGCCTTTGTCCCTCACCGCTCTCGTTAATTCCCCGTTTATTTTTTTTCCACCAAGATAGCTCTTCATTATTTGGTGAAAGAAAATAAATTCGCGGCGCTAGCCCGACGTCGAAATTAATAATACGGAGCGGGCAACACCGCCGGCGATTTATCGCTCTATTATGGACAATAAATTTATATTATAAATACGATAAGTACTGTGAAGATGGCGAGAATGGGGTGTGCCATTTTTTATTGGCAATGCAGTTCTATTCTTGCAAAGAGGTTAGGTAAACGTATGAATTGCATCTTTCATAGGTAGTTTTGGACGTATATTTTTGGTATAAGTACCATACTATGCACTACGAATAAATAATAAGTCGCTATGCCTTTGTTTCAATATACATATTAAGTGATGGTAGCCAAAGGTACACAAAGTTAAGAAGATGTAAATCAATATGCTCTAATTTAATACAATGTGATGTGAATTATCAAAATAAGTTATATTTTATTTCTTTCTTTATTTTTTGTGTGTGTAATGTGACTTTGGCTGCAACACAGGTTTTTACTATACCTACGTTTTCATTGTATTCCTTCTGCGTATAATCGAGTTTATCGCTTTGCGTCAATTATCAGTAAAACTTTAAATCATGATTCAAATAAATACAATTTAAAACATGCTACACAAAAAGTGTCAGACGAGAGAGCAAAGTTTGTTTGGCGGCGTACAACAAGCGAGCTACGCCACCACCGAATCGTCCAACTTGTGAGCCGTGCATCATACATACCTACTCCAAAAATAAATCTCTCGGCAAAAATGTGATTAAAATTTTAAAACTGTTACGGGCGTCCCCGGGTAGGCACAATTTCCTGCGCATTTACATAATGTTTTCCACCTCTCTTGCTTACATGTGTGTTTTCATTAAATTTTCAGCGATGACAAAATGAGTTTGCAATAATTTATTAAAACAACACTTCAGTCATGTCACAATTTAGGTGATTGTGCAATATAATAATTTTATAAGCCTTTTTTGCCATTTATAATACACTGGTTTGATTTATTGAGAAGGCGTCTTTTCGCATTCTATTTTAGGTTTTTCATGTTGATCGACTTTTATTATCGGATCAAATTTAAATTATTTTCATACATTTTAATCGAGCAACCCTTTAGTATGAAAAGTTTGCAATTATTTGAGCAATTTCAGAATTGCTTCCCTGATCATAAATAGTTCAGTATGACAAATCCAAAATATATTCGAAAAAAATACCATCTGAAAAGTAAGCAGCAGTTATTTTTCACACTCAAATAATATCATTTAGTAAAGGCGATTAAAAGTTTATTGAAAATCCGCTTTCATGTCGAAGTTACTTTTTTGAATATTTTTTTCAGCAAAAATAAAACCTGTATCACTATGACAGATACCATTGAGCATTATTTGATAGGCTACAATGCAATGCTCATCACACCATGCCATCGAATAATATTGGTGAAATAATCTCAAACATTCGTTCGACATGGGAACCGTTAACACAAAAGACAAACATTATAATAGAATTGAACAGTGGTTCTCAATTTTTTTAATATTTTGCACAGTTTTCTTATTAATTTAATAGCTTACACGCCACGCACGCTACCGCAATATCTGTGGGGTTGCAAAAAGTGTCAGCTCAACCAATACACAAGTTTATTTTGCCCCCTTAGGAGTATATTTTCTAAAAACCTTTTCTTTGTAGATAATACACTCTCCAAATTTCGTGATAAATAGTAGCCTATGTGTTAAATCAGTTGGACCAAATTTTTTAAATTTAGTCCTCTACTTTTAGTCTCTGACTCTTGTTCTCTAAAATTTAATATATAAACTAAAGCTTGAGAACCTCTGCCCAGCATTCAACTCATTCAGTTCAGACTCGAGAGGTGAACAATTGATTCTGAACTACTGGAGCTATCGTCAATACGCCGATACGGTCAGCGCTAAATTCTCTACGCCTCGTCACCTCAAAGCCTTTGCTGTGAAAATTGCTTGAAATCCTTTTGTTGATTAGTGATTTAACTAACATTGTACTGTTTATTGACTACCATCATTACTGAAATTACTGAAAAGGATGAAATCTTCATTTATTAATGATGAATTTAATTAGAGTTTTCGCTATTGGATTGAGCTAATATTTTTATCTATTTTGAATTTTCGTTCATCGTTTAATGTATGAAGTCCTTACCCACCCCTCGCTTCATAAACAGACGTAAAATGTTCACAAAGATATATGACATTTTATATTAACCGAAATTCCAGCAAATGGTAACATTTTATCATTTTCAAAGTATTCGAATACACAGAGAATTTATTAATATCCATAAAGTTTACAGAATGCCACATTGAAACAATTTGAAATTTACGCGAAATTATAAAACGTTCGCACTAAAAAGGGACAATAATAAAAGCGGGTTGGGCCGACGGCGGCGTATCGTAAAATGCTATCTGGAATTGTGGAGGAATTACTCCGTTGCCGAATTAATGAGTGCGGGTTTTCAGTCGAACCAGTAAATGGGGAGAGTGGGGCTCGCTGGTCCGGAGACGTATTGGAATGCCTAATTACTGTCCGATAATCAGCTTAATTATTGCTTGCGTTAATCGCAATTCTGCGCCGGCTGCGGTATTGATTGCTACGTAAACTGAAAGAAAATAATTTTCTTAGCTTTATTAGTTTTAAGATATGTAAAAATTCAATTCAAAACACATTGGTTGATATTTCCTGATATTATATTTATCCATAGGCAGTGAAGAGCACTTTCCATCATTTTGATTTTATGCCTGTTTGTCTACCTATTGACTTTAAAAAATACAGTATTGGATCCTCCATCGATACATGAAACAAAATTTGAAAAAAAAAAACTGGAAATGTAACGTTGACTTATTTCAATTACAAATGGTGTTAGTGCGTGAGTGAGAGTGATCGACTCACCCCAGCCTACTTGTAAAAACTGGCGCGCTGGATGGCACTCGACCGGCACCTATCGAGTTGTTAAAACGCTTCAACGACACGTCCTATAATTGCCATGTTTTGAGTCTACGCGAAACTGTGCAATACAATAAATAAGCGTGTTGTTCAATAGGGAATATGCATTGTTTTTTTTTTTGCTTTATTAAAAGCTCAGTCATATGAAGCAGTAGGAAAAAAAATCAGATAAGTATAAAAGTAACCAAGATATAAGCCATCAAAGATTTAGTCCTATCTCTTTCTAGCACAACAGAATTTAGCATGAAATTTATATGGCCGTCATAGTAGGTATATGATGTTACATACTATGTCCGATCTCTGTCTAATCGCTGTCTTATGAGTAGTTTAAAATGGTTATATCTTCCGCGTTTCTTGACTGATTTTAATTTTAATTTCAATTTCACTTTTTGCCATCTTTTTTACGGTATTTTCATATTTTGTTAAAGTTGACACGTCACAAAGGTGGGAATAACACCGTGTGTGTTCACAGAATGGACGCGTCAAAGAAATCATCAATATATTTCTCCAAGTTATATTTGATTAAAAGTGACTTTTTCCCTCAAATATATCTTGGAAAATATTTTGATGATTCCTTTTGTTATTAATCAGTAAATATACCATTCTTGAATCACATGTTCACAAACATACGACCTAGTACTGAGCTTCAATTATCAATAAACGTAATAAAATTTGTAATTCTTGGCTTACCTGAAACATACGTGTTTTTTAGTGCAACAAAGTTGGCAAACAAATACACACCCCGCCTCATGGTAAGAAGACAAAGCGTTAGAAGAAATATAGAAGAATCCTTACGTCAAAAATGTTTAATAGGTAAGTAGTTCAAAATATCGTTGAAAGAGATAGTTGATCTATACAGAACTGATTTCTGTGCCTGATATTACTCTGTTATTTGTGAACCAGCCAAACGTTTTCACATTTCACCTACAAATCTTCTTATCGAAAATGTTTCATCTAAAACAATTTCCCTTTATCTCTTTGTTTTTTTCCATACGTTTGTTTGTTCTCGTACGCTTAATAAACAACTTTTTTAATACCGCCTCACAACTTAGTATAGTGAAACATAATAATGAAACTTTCAAATAAATAGTTTTGATGTTCTATCTTTTTCTTTTGAAACTTTGCTACTCAAAGAACAGTCGGAGCGAAATTCTTTCGTTGAATATTATATTTGTTTGCACATACAGCTATATTAAAATCGTTTGCTAAAAAAGCTTTGCTTGCTAGCAGTTTGTGGTTGGATGTTTGCTTATTTTTTTAACTTAATCATGGCAAAATGAATACCATTTTACACATAAATAAACCAGTCCTACTAATATTATACCTAAATGCGAAAGTTTGTGAGGACGGATGTTTGTTACTCTTTCATGTAAAAACTACTGACGGATTTGGATGAAACTTGGCACATAGTTAGATCATACCCTGGAATAACATATAGATTACATTTTTTCCCGGGAAAACTGTTGGAAAATGCTGTTTTAGCGAGTACGCAGTGTTCCCTGAATTATATATTTATTAAATTAAACCACTACACTTTTTATGTTACGACAATGTCAACAAGACATATTACTTTTTATTGGTTTATCTACTCTCATATCGTAAAGTTCTAATTATGAAATCAAAAACAGTACTTTAATGACCCATTTTATGCACACCCGTCTATAATGAAATTAAAAAATTATATTATAGTACAGTTTTCTTCCCAAGATAATGCTATAAAATAACTTTTTTTCATTAAAGTACAAGTATTTGGACATGTCTGGCCACTTATAATGTTTTTTGGGTTTTAATACTTCAATTACTGTCAGTCAACTTGTCAAACGAAATTATAAAGATAAAAACATTATAAGTGGCCAGACATCAGGACTAAACAATTATAATTTTAGATGCAAATTTACTTTGTCTGTGGTCGCGTATGCGATCTCAACTTAGGAGTTTTTCCCCACACGGATTTGGGCGCCATGATGATTAATGTTTGTTTATTTTATTGTATTTTTGCATACATATTTTATTTTGGCCAAAAATTATAGAAAAATAGCAGCGATACTAAGGTGAAATAAACTTTGATCTGAAATTGTGGAGGTGGCAGTGGAAATGACGAATAATCGATACCCGTAAGTCATGAAAACCTATGACAAAATATTATCGATTTTTTAACCTTTAAATTACATAATTTATATGAGTTTAGATAAAGTACTGTATGATACTGCACATAATTAGGTATTAAAAACTCGTGTGATACTATTAAGAACCTCGCCTACGGCTCGGTACTTAAACTCACACTCGTATTTAATAACCCCTATTATGCAACAGTATCATAAACTACTATTATATAGCAGTCAGTTAACTAGCAACCTCCTACAAAAACATAAGACGCGTCTTAAAACGGAAACTAGTGAAAACATATTTTTATTATCCTAGAAATCCCTTCAGTTCCCTCAAACGTGACAATTCGTTCTCGTATACCAAAAATTATTTTACTAAAAATGAAACCGCTAAACAAGTATCAAATCTAATATAATACAATAATTATTAGATATGTCTAATAACAGCCAGAAATTATTGTAAATAATAAAACTACCAATAGAGGTATTTCACACAATCGCGCGTTATCGCACTGTTATCCAACTCACTACCTAATATTTGCGGTTCGGGCGCCTCTTTGCAGCTCGTAATCCTCACTAATCCCAGATATAGCCGTAATATTATCTAATATAAATGTCTGTTTATTTTGTAGCTTCTCAAAATATGGTGCTGGTACTTCAATTTGCACTATTTTGATGATACCATCATTTTGTATATATTTTTATTTTAATGTAAACTTTTTTTCATATGTATCTCTAAAATTTTATTATATAGTGTTTAGGTTCATTTACAACCAGAAAGTTATTTTAAATATGACTTAGGTCGGTATTCTCGTGTTGAAATGGAAACCTAAGTCAAGACTTCAGTAACTTGGGGACCAAATCTGCATCTTAGGTGCACAACAGCTAAACTGCGATTGTAATTACTTCACATAGTAATTAATCTTTTGAAATTAGTCATCGGAATCAAAAAAGATAGACAATACCAAAATTTTAAGATGATTACGAGGGACTTCGTAATCGGAATCGGAGATAGACAATCGCTATGCTGATTTTAACCGAGAAACGTTGATCTTTTGTATGAAAAGATTTTTTACTATTTCAGTGGGGCTGTCACGTAACTTTTTTGCAATCAATTTTTGATTGAAACCGGTTAAATACGGCGGTTTTTTAATAACTTGTTTACGTTTTGTTTTGTTACAAATAGTGCTTCATTGCTCGATTTAATGATTGAAACTCATTGCAAAAAATTGCACATGATTACCCAACAGAGATTTTTCGATAGTTATTCTGCACAACGATTCCAATGGGTTGCGAAAAGATACTGCCTAAAAAAGGTGTAACTAGTATTAGAGAGTCATATAAAATATTGCTTGTTGAAAAAAAAATTGTTAAATGCACGTTATGTTATTCTTTAAATTGCTGGTACAATGGTTCCTTACATACCTACAAATAACAGGAACGAAGCGGTACATCCCTATAGAAGCCAAACTAAGTTTCTGGCGACCGACATTTGGCGAACGGTGGCTTATAAACGCTCACATATTAGACAAGTTCTAGCCTGTAAGCCGATATTGAACTGGAGCGACATCTGCTAAAAGCATTTTGGAACTTAGTGCTGTGGTAGCTAACCTAACACGTTTTGTGATTATTTTTTTATCGATAAAGAAATAATCAAAATTAAGCGGTGTAAAATTGATCATTTTTTTATGTTCCAAAACCTGACACTTAAATTTTAAAATAATGTTGCATATCATATATGATACTTTTTTTCAACGTATGCGTTGAGTCGATTACGCAGCGTTCCACCACGTACCACTTTGGCTGACATAGCCAGTGCTTTGCTTCACCAAGTTGGTTCGTTATTTCATTCATTTTGTCCCCACCCTGGGACACAAACCGATTGACTGTTTTACTTATTCGCTTTGGAGGGATATAAATCAAATTTAATTGCACCTTTACTGCCATAATCATATCCTCTATTCTATCAGTCATAATCATCTGCTTGCCTTGTTTGGGAATGGTGAGTCAATGCAATATGTACGTTACTTCCATTCGACCCTCCTATCCGTCATATCTTCATTCACTCTCTTCGGTACTAACATCATCTGGCACGCTGTATTCTATTAAAAGGCTTTGATCCATCGATCGGCTTATCCTCCAGATACACATTAGCGGCGGGCACGCCTCTTCGCTGTCTGGTCGGCAGCGCAAAAACTGCGATGCCCCGTGCCCAAAGTTTTTCAAGATTTTCTTTAAACCCTCTATAGTGGGGTGAGAAAAAGTCGTCGTGAGTTATTGCGTAACTTGTGCTCTGCTATGTAAGTGTATACTTTAATGCTGGATTGTTTTGGTTTATCTAGTCAGTTTAAACATAAATTTATGTTTTTCGTGTGGATTTGCTAAGATCCCGGTAGTCCTAAACGTAAGTGCGAATTCCTGGCAAAATGTCGATTTTGATTCAAATTTTATGAAGCTGCGAAAATGGCAAATTAAACCCCTAGTTCGCCCCAGATTAAAGTACGTTACGGCTAGTCGCAATCTTATAAATGGACTCGTAAGTTACCCATTAGGCGCGGTACAGTCTTTACTACATATAACGTAATAATACGGTCGCTCGTGAAAGAAATATCCCTTGATTGGTATTTATGTGTACGTCGTGTCACTTCACATTATTTTTTAACGTCCTCCGTATTTTTGCGTCTGCGTGCTTTCGTTTATGCTAAATAACTATATGAAGTTTTTTGGTTTTGTCTTGTATTCTTTTATTCAATAAAAATTAAACTTCTTCAAAGAAAATGTCCTCGATGTTAAGTTGATTTGGTAATAATGACAAAGTTGAATTGCTTATTGAATGAAAAAATAAAAGTTAACCAAAAAATATATATATTTTCAAAACATTGCCATGCATAACTTGAAAAGAAATGCGCAAAATGTAGATGCGAAAGTACAATTATCTAAAATTAAAATAAAGAACTAAAAGGCGATGATAGCTCAGTGGTATAGAGCAGTGGAATGCCGCGGGGAAGGTTGTGCCTCAAATCCCACGAAGAGTTTGCGCTTTCGGTAAAGGAAAACATCGTGACGAAACCATAACACGGTGGTAGGGTAGGTACTTTGCATTACCCGCCTCGGTGACTACCGGTGAATACCTCACCTGCACTTGAGAGCCAGTTCCTTTCTCGGCTTTATATTTTATCACCACCGCCACATCATCACTGATCTCGATGAGATTGAGGTTAAACAAAACCTTTAGATCAGTCTCAGATCAAAATTTAAGAATGGTTTGTAAATTGTGAAACGGACAACTTAAATGGACGAACTTTGCATTTAATATAAAGTTAAAAAACAAGAATGATGAAATAAAATAGTAAGTTAATTTTATCCTAGTAAATTAGCTGTACCCTCTTCAGTGTGATAAACCGCAGCGCGGAAGAGTGCGGAAGCAAGTATATCATAATATAAGATTTTTTTTAACTTGAGCTAACTTTACAACAAGTTGTTAATTTAAGTGGCACTTAGACCACTTGGGCAAGACATCCTTATCCCGTGAGTGTCTCTTGAACAGCTTTAAAGTATCGTACTTACAGAATATTATGTTAAAATATACTTTATATTTGATATGAAGTTTTAACGCGTTTTTTTAAGTGTTAAATTATCGAACGAGTAAAGATTATTCAATTTTTTATAATTCTTAGGTCCGGTTGCATCAAACCATTAGTAATAAAACCATTAGTTTTATTGTAACGTTCGTTATTCAAAAATTGCCAAAGCAATCCACCTGACAAAAAAATATAGTAATATTATTATAGTATGACACAACTTAGATGAAGCATCGGCAAACTTCGTAAAATCGATCGTTCTCGAAAAGAGTGCGCCTATAACATTACTCATGTTTAAAAAATGATCGGCGAAAATGGTCTTGTTGAACGTTGAATGGCGCGATACTGAATTATTTTTATTTGTTGTTTAAATCGGAAGTGGAGTGTACGAAAACGATTCGCCGATGCTACATCTAAGTTGTGTCATACTGTAACCGGTTTTTAACCCCCGACGCAAAAACGACGGGGTGTTATAAGTTTAACCGTATCTGTCTGTGGTATCGTATAGCTCCCAAACGGATGAACCGATTTTCGTTTAGTTTTTTTTTGTGTCATAGATAAGTTTATCCCGAGCGTTCTTAGCCATGTTTCATGAAAATCTTCATGATGTTCAGCCTTTGAAAATTATCACAAATTTTCTAGTGAGTTTCGGGGGTTTTTTAGTTATATATCATTTCTAACTATTACACGTATGTCAATGACAGTCAATACCACTAGACCTTAGAATCCGTTGTCACTATATACCCTTCTGAGGATATCGTTATAAATGCGTTCTTAGAATGGGTTGCAATAGTACGCATAAAATTAGGGATCGTGTGTGAAACCACTGGCGGAAACTAGTGGGCAATGATCTGCAATGAGCATCAAGGTCGCGGTACGGTAATGCAGTGTTTTGCATCGACATCCGCAGTGCGCATTACATCGATGGCGCACTGGGCCGTAGCTTACACCACTTATATGCTACAGTAGCGATGCGACAGTCAATTAGATGTTTGCTCGCTGCGTACCGCGCAGTGTTTTAGTAGCATGTACGTATAGCTTGTTTCATCATATTAGCTTTTGTAACATCGTTGTTCACAAATATTTCTTCGTTTGTCCAATTCCTCTATTTCATCTTTTTTCTTTTCAATCGTCATCATCGGTCTTTAATCTGCATCCACTTCAGTTTAATTGTCGGTATAAAAAATCATTTTTTTTAGAAAAAGGACATTAGGTTGTCTCAGTAGAAATTAAAGTACATTTTCAGTTATTCGTATCACAAAAAGTGTACCAAACGTAAAAAGACTAATGAAAACAACACAGAAAATTACACTTACCTGAAAAGGTGCCCGCATAACGCAAAACCCGAGCGCAAACACAAAACCGACCTCGTAACACAACCAGAGGCGATGCTTACTTATTGTAGACCGTAGGCAGGAAACAAATATTTCACATATGTATCCCTACACGCGAAACTTGCTCCAATCGTAAACGCTGCAAATCGTAAAAAAAAACCAATCGCACAGGGTTTTATGTTCAGTTAGGAGTAGGAGTAGCTAGTTCAGGTCGTAGGGAAAAAAAGAGAATTTCTGCTGTTGCTTTTTTAAATTGTGTTTACTGTATAAGATTGCTTTTTGATCTCCCGCAAGCGGTGTTGTTTACAAAAGATATATAACTGTTGGAAATCGAGAAATCAATTTTCAGGATTCCTGTTTGTGCTTTTATTATTTATGTGAGCTTGTGTTCTAACTCAGAGCGTTAAAGGAGCTTTGGTGAACTATGAGTTATCGAAAATTGCCCTATCTTATTAGGAATACAGGTTTGAAACTGAGTTATACCTGACTAGCTTTCCGCCCCGCGGAAACTTACTCCCTTAGGTGTTGAGTTTTCCTTAAAAATCCTTTCTTAGCGGATGCCTGCGTCATAATTTTTTGACAAAGGCCTCCCCCAGGGATCTGCAAGATGACCGGTCTTGCGCTACTCGCATACAGTGGTTTCTCGCGACCCTCACAAGATCGTCGGTCCACCTTGTGGGGAGCCTACCCACGTTACGTCTTTCGATTCGTAGTCGCCACTCGAGAACCTTTCTGCCCCAGCGACCGTCGTTAGTTCTACGGGCGATGTGCCTTGCCCACTGCCACTTCAGATTCATATATATTATGATATGTTTGTGTTTGTCCTCTATCTTACCGAGGAAAGTGTAGTGACCGAGTGGAAACCGTCTTGAAAGTCCAATTGTCTTGTCAGTACATTCGGGTAAATACTTGGGGACATATTTTCAACTTGAGAGCGATAGCCAGGCAGGTACTACAACGTACCTTACCACATTATAGATTCCTCAAGATAATTAACTTCACTAAAACTTCAAGCTCATTCGACATCCCTAACATGGAGCCATTATCGCTTCTTATAGTAGTTCATAGTTCATACTAGTGTTGTTCCGTATTAAGCTACTCATTGTAAATGGTAGTCCATTTATCACATGTATAATAAATGGAAAAAGGGGTATACTAAACTCATAATTACATGCCTGCTTGTATGTCGCGTGTAACGCGCCCCGTTGATAATAATACAGTATACTGTCGAATCACGTAGCGTCCTGATTGATGACACTCCACGTAATTATACACCATTATACAATGCGTATATGCCCGTTTACGCCCGCCTTGATTAGGTGTGTTATGAATTTTAAATTTATTAGGGATGCAATTATGATATAAACTAGAAAATAGCATTTTGAACTAAAAATCAATACGAAACGGCATAATTCTGACCGCCATTAAAGATTCTAACATTAGTTAAATCATATCAAGAATAGAAGTTATGTTGGAATAAAGAAACGAACAAATAAATACACATGGTGTACGTAAACCCTGAAAAAATTACACCCTTTGTAGTATTTGTGTAAAAATCATTAGATTATAACCTGTTGATAAAACTTTTTTTTTAGGATGACCTAACAAATTAGTACAAAATATAGTCCCGTACACATCGTAAATCACAATCGTGTCCATAAAACTCAATTATAATTCTACAAAAAAATACTTGGCATCCCTATGCGTGTTTTTAATCAAACTCTCCGCTCTCTGTGAGGGCAAAAATTGAATTTTACCGCCGCGACCGCCTCGATGGAATTATAGGATATTACTCGGCTATTAGTGTTGCCTCGGAACCGACTACCGAGTATAACAGACTCTATTGAGACGTTATGAACTAACCGGGTGGAAAAAAATGGAATTTTTACCGGTTGGGTGAGATATATTTTTTGTATTTAGGTGACCACCAAATTATTGGACCTAGAAAGCTGAAATTCATCACAGACAGCCTTTTTGATAGACAAAGATTTTTTTAATGATCAACTTAATAATAATAACTCCATGGAATATTCAAGAATGTGGTTTAACGAGCCACCTTCGATTTGAAAAGCAGGAACTTGTCAGCTTAGTGAACTCGTTTTTTTACGCACTGACACACCTCTGAATAAATAGTAAGGAAAATTTGTACGCAGATAGCCAGCACGCGGAAGAAGTATACGTATAGACTTATATTATATATATTTATTCATAAGCCTTTAATTTCAGTTAAAAAGTATAATGCTTTGAATTTTTTCCTAATTTTCCTTTTTATTTTTTCAGGTAAGTCCACAGAAAACTCACAGAAACAATGTTCAGGGCGCTTAAAACGCAGGTAAAATATCATAAGTCTGATGCCGTAAAATTAAGCAGAAAGTTCGCCCTGAAAGCAAGGCTTTCCGGTAATTACCGATTGCGTCCGCTATCGGAACTCGCTCTGAGTCGATTCGGAACTTAGTTTTATAAGAGTTGTTATTAAGGTCCAACTTTACTATGCACGGGGCGTCGCGTCGTGAGCTTTCATGATCTTGTATAACTTAGCTCATTCAAGGTATGTTAAATAACTTAGTAAATCGACTTGGAGGGTCAGAGAAGACAATAGAATAGAAAGAAAGAAAGTTAACATTTACTAGACATAAAAAAATAACACAATATACAAAAGTACTGACCTAAACATTAAGATTAAATAAATATGTGGCTGGTAACGTTTCAATTTTGCTTCTAACCTTCTAATACAAAGGTCTAACCTTCTAATTCTAGGTGACAAACAACGATTAAAGCCAGTTTAGGAGCTATAAAATAATTCGATTTTCTACTCAGACTATATTAAATCTTCATGGATCTCTACGTTTTTTGTACCTACATCAAAAGAACCTTTAATCTCCTTTAATACATTACCCTGGAACTTGGCTACATATTAGAACCTTGTTTTGCATAATGCGTGGCGCTCCGTGGAGAATAGGAGGTAGCACAGAGCTGGAGGAAAAGGCAGTGTTCCATTAAAACTAAATCAAGCGCCGTTTTCAGGTATTCAGGGACGGAGTGACGTAACCACGCAATGTCCCTTTTTTCTCGTAAAGGTATGTGAATATTTACATGAGGCTGTTCAATTTTGTTTTAATTCTTTTGGCTAAGGAAGACCCGCCTTTCATCGCATTAGATACTAAGTGATCGAATTTACATTTTTGTTTTGAAATTGTATAATAAACTCATTAAATATTTCGAAATTAGCTCTAATATAAATAATAAGTAAATAAATATCCTTGGACATTCTTCACACACGGTTATCTGATCCCAAACTAAGCAGAGCTTGTACTATGGAAACCAGATAACTGATATACTACATATACTACTTTTTTTTTGTAAATACATACTTATATAGATAATTACACCCAGACACAGGACAAACAGACATGTTCATGCACATAAATGTTTGTCCTGGATGGGAATCGAACCCATGACCAGCGGCTTGATAGGTGGTATCTTAACCAACTGCGCCAACTGGGTTGTCTAATATTATATCACTTTTGTGTATTCTTTGTCTTTGATCGGTGCCCAAATTACTTTAACTAATTCGACATTCCAAAATTCCAATTTACCTTAAATGGTCAAATATCAGATCTGGAACTCATAAACATTACTAAATTCCATACAAATAAACGATACATATCATAATATTGTACTTATACGGTACAAGCTATTTAGTATCGAGATCAATATCAAGGCAAGCATTCGCTCTCGACATTCCAAAGTAAAATATTTCACTGTTACATTGTTTCACGACTTCAAATAAGCTTTTACTCAACCCGAACTCTAGGGATGTAACCCCTTCAATATCGACATCTCAAAAGTTGACATTCGGTGCGTACAAGTTTGCGACTCAATAATATCGATACTCTGGGGGATGCGTTGTAACGGGTTGTCATACGATAAATAAGAATATGTGGCTCGCGGGTCTTTGTGTGTCGATCGTAATCGTAAATCACGAGAGGCGGGTTTTATCGATAACTCTGCTTCGATTCCCTTATTACCGATTTTAGGTATTTAATAGCCATACCAGCCCAATGTATTACATCTGCGTACGTGACTCGCATGTACTGATGTAGGTTTTAGGATTATTATCAAACTTATTTTATTAGAAAATTTTACGGCCGCACTCTTTTAGAATTATCTTATATAGCTGTAGAAAGGGATGTGGAAAATCGTTTTTTTATATTTAATTGATGTCTCCGTGAATAATCGTTATTTTAGTGGCAAATTATTTATGAAGTCTTGTGGATTTCATGTTTTCCTCTTTCACACCAATTTTTTTGCGTAATGCATATTGTGCTGCATTTTTATCGATTATTATTGATTATAAAGCGAACCTTTTGAATTTGAAATATTTTCACCTTTTATATAAAATATTGTAATGTAACCATCATATTTTTTTTAAATAAGGCCAGTAAACACAAATAATGATAACCCATTATTTACCTATCCTGGCATGAGCAAAACCGCACAAATCCGATCAAACACCATCAAAACAAAATATTACAATGCAAGAATATGTAATAAAATCATTAACATAGTTGACAGTCAGCACATGCGACAGGGAGCGGTCTAAACCACACCATAATATGTAAATGTGAACCTTTTACCCCAGATATTGGCTCTGGACATTCCTCCCTTCGATTGGGGAAATACGCATCAATCAAACCATTAACTAACGCCTGAGAAACATGCCCGGGGGTCTTAGGAGACGTAGGGTACAATAGGAATATTTGTTAAGTCCCTGAACTACACTG
Source organism: Tethea ocularis (assembly GCA_963555595.1). Lineage (NCBI taxonomy): Eukaryota > Metazoa > Arthropoda > Insecta > Lepidoptera > Drepanidae > Tethea > Tethea ocularis. The sequence goes on along the minus strand of OY741970.1, from coordinate 2,478,698 downwards.
GGCCGCAATGAAAGCGGGTCGCTAACAAAAACCTCAAAAAGAAATAAAAAGGTTAGACTTCTTCCTATATTAGATAGATAGATATATTTCTAGGTAGATAGGTAATACCTACAAAAGTATTCAATTAATTCAAAAAACTTAACATACAAGATCGCGCGAAAAACATAACCCTTGACAGTCGGGTAAAAAAGTGTTAATGTAATAAACATTAGTTTTAATTTTAATTTTAAAATTGCTCGAATATTTGAAAAATAATCGCAACTGTATAGGTATTTCACAATTAAAGAAAACCAAATTTTCATAACCGTGAATCGAATCCATTGTAATGTCCTAATTTTCAAATATCGAATGAGATCGAGTCTCCTTTGGGAAGTATTTGATATTTATTCCTCGTAGTTTCGGATTTAGACATCAACGCCCACATAAAATTCAGCCTGTATAAGCCGCAAGAGACGTCATTACATAAGTACAGTGTAAGTTTGGACACAATCCTTCTCGGCGAAAGATTGATTCGAATTTGGGGTAAACTTCACCACCGCCGGCACCGCCCAGGTGTACAAGCATCAATCAAAGTGAACATTTGCGTCCAAACTATTCTATATCTCTTCCTATTTTATACGAAGATTAGATAGATTACCAGGCCCTGTAGCATGGCAAGCATTGAATAGAGAAGATTCGAGACTTCGACCTATAATAATCGCGAAAACATGTTACTCGATGACCAATATAAAAAAAACAAGTCAAGTGCGAGCCTGACTCGCGCACGGAAAGTTCCCTAATTTCCTGTTACTTTAAATACCATACCATAGGCTTCTCATAACCTATAAGAAGTCCTGTAGGTACCTAATCTATGTTAAAAAAAAACTATTTTCTGTATGTTTTTCAAATTGTTGGCTCAGTAGTTTCGGAGATAATGGGGAATGGTAAATTTTAACCTATTTTCTTAAAAACTTTAATCTATTTACCTTAAAATTATTAAAAATATATATTTGAGATCCTCTCAACAAGCCCTTTTTTTATTTGATATGTCACACAATATAGTTTGAGGTACGGAACCCTAAAAAAGTAGTTCTCAGTCCTAAAATGGTAGATGTAAGTCCCTACGAATAGTAAAGCGCAAGTCATACAGAGGGCATATACACAATATATGAAAGTGACGTGGCGCAATACAGGCTCTAAGTCCGATGGATATGTCTGGGGATTTATTTGATTTCCCATAAGCTACCAATTTTTTATCAATGTATCATGCGTTTTATCAATTTGTATCGAATATAAATTATATCGAGGAGCCATCAGGAAGTGTACGGTAACGCAGCATTGGGCAAACATCATGAATCAAACGCGTCCGGCACCGGACACCGGACATTCGACAACCCGCGCGTGTCTCTCCGGTCTTGCAGATGATACATTGTACTTTCCGTATTTGTTTGGATTTTAAGAATGGAATGTTAGATAGAATAGCAAAACATCTTAGAATTTTTTAATGCAATACAATAATTAAGTATATTCTTAAAAAATATATATGACTTTTATGAAAATTAGAAGCGATTTTGTATTTTTCATAATTGACATAATATTATTCCAGCTTACATAAAAATAATAAATGTTGCTTCTAAACGCTACGTTACTACAAAGAGACACTTTTAATGTAAAAAATATGATCTTATAGTAGTTTATGATACTGTTGCATAATAGGGGTTATTAAACACGAGTGTGAGTTTAAGTACCGAGCCGTAGGCGAGGTTCTTAATAGTATCACACGAGTTTTTAATACCTAATTATGTGCAGTATCATACAGTACTTTATCTAAACTCATCTAATAATGTAATTTAAAGGTAAAAAATCGATAATATTTTGTCATAGGTTTTCATGACTCACGGGTATTGATTATTCGTCATTTCCATTGCCGCCTCCACAATTTCAGATCCAAGTTTATTTCACCTTAGTATCACTGCTATTTTACTATCATTTTTGGCCAAAATAAAATATGTATGCAAAAAAATCAATAAAATAAGCAAACATTAATCATCATGGCGCCCAAATCCGTGTTGGGAAAAACTCCCTACGGCATACGCGACCACAGAGTAAATTTGCATCTAAAATTGAATTGATACTGATTGATTCCTAATTGTTTACAAAGAGAATATAATACTACGTTTAATTGTTTAGTCATGTCTGGCCACTTATAATGTCTTTTTCTTTATTATTTCGTTTGACAAATTGACTGACAGTAATTGAAGTATTAAAACCCAAAAAACATTATAAGTGGCCAGACATGTCCAAATACTTGTACTTTAATGAAAAAAAGTTATTTTATAGCATTATCTTGGGAAGAAAACTGCTATAATATAATTTTTTAATTTCATTATACACGGGTGTGCATAAAGTGGGTCATTAAAGTACTGATTTTGATTTCATAATAAGAACATTACGATATGAGAGTAGATAAAATTAAAAAAACAATCTTCGGGTAAATAAATTAAATTTTCATTCTATGTATTATATGGAGTTATAATATAACTATTGGACATTTTTCCCACGTGTAAGTATTTTTTTCAATAGTCCATTAAATACATTAAGCAAAAATACGCGAATGTTCATCCAACCCAATATCTATATATTACTCTGCAAGTAATGGGAGTGGAGTGAATGCGATAGCTTTTCCACGAATAACCCACATATTGAAACATTAGAAATGGAATTTTTCCAATATAAATTCTTTGAACGCTCACTCTTTGATAGGTATTTCAATGCTTTTAATTTATACGGCTGTACTTCTATTTTTATACTGAAAGGTTTTATTTTAAAGGATTTATTGTTTTTGTTACACAATTCTAGATACAATTTTATTTTGTAAATAAGTTACAAATGCATATCGTGTATTTTTAAGTGAATCGACGATTAGTTTTTGACAGAGGCTTAGTTTCGCCATATTCATAACTTCATATCTGAATCAGAGGGCCTACGGCACAAATTTTACATCTCGTCAGTTTGCTGCAATTCTATTGGTGAATAATTTGACAACGATGATCGGTCTATCGTGTATCGTTTTTCGGATTCGATACTTTTTATACATCGAAATTAATCATCAATAGGCAGGTCCATACATTGATATATACAAAAAAAGCTTACTAATGTCTACCAGTGTTCAGAAAATATTACTAACGACGTGATTATTTTATAAACTCGCATTACTATTATTACATGTAAAGCAGGCGTTATTCTGTAGGTACTAGCTGTCCCCCGCGGCTTAGTAGTTATTAAATAGGACCTGAACTTAGGTCTTAATAAGGCATAAATAGATGATATAGTATAATGCTGGAGGCGCTGTGGCGTTCCCAGGCCAAGAACTAATTTACTTTAGTTTGCCCCCTTGTCACGTGCCACTCAACTCATTAATGAAATATCTAAAGAAATTGATATCTTCCACTGTACCCTGCTGAAGTTTACAAAAGCAGCACAGAGTGTGTGAAATATTATTATAAATAGGTAACTATTGTTAAAACATTTCATATTTAATTTTTATTAGTCCTTGTAGCATCGTATTGGAATTTCTCCGTGATGATGTTTTAAAGTGTGTGTTAAATAAATAAATTCTGACAATCGTATCGTTAACACAAATAGTTCGATACAATATAACCCCTAAATAAAATATCGCGTGACTACTCGTACTATCTGTTCACAACAATCTTTATCACTCGTAATCTAATTATGATCATAGTAGTTGAACACTTGGAACTTGATTGTGTTAAATCACTTTTAAATTAGTCACATTGAAGTTATTTATTTTGTACCAACCCTATAATTCGAATTATATTACCAAAAATAGCTTCCGCTCACCTATTTTTGCTGTGCGTTAATAAGGTGCATTTTAAATTTCTAATGGATATTTTTCTCGTTTTAATTTTTTTACATTAATATTAAGTATCTACTGAGACGTAGTTAAAATATTACAATAAAATCATGCTTTTGAAACTATTTAAATGTGTTGGTTCCTTATCAATAAATCATCATCATGTCAGCCGAAAGACGTTCACTGCTGGACAAAGGCCTCCCCCACCACGATGGCCGGTTTTGCGCTACGGATATTTATGTAACAATTTATGAATTTATGAATCAATTCTATAATATTTTAAATACAAAATGAATACATACTTAGATAAAACTTTTCTCTTGGCCGGTCTTTTTCTTTCAGTCTCAGTGTCAATATTTCCACAAGGCTTTAGTCATACATACTACATTTTTATCATAAGTGTGATTAAATTAAACCTCTATGTACCTATATGTATGCGTATTTCAAGCGGACCCTGCGTAAATTTGGTGTCCGGTTTTACCCCGATGCGCAGGTGCGGGGTAACGCCGGCTAATGAGCTCATAAATTGAGAGCGGGCTTAAGAGACCCGGTCACGACATTTGAAGGTTAAGTTCCGTGTGTTATTAATGACGATTGTAACATACTTTACTTGAATGAAGATATAATTCGAATTTATTATTATTCAGATCCTATTCCTAAAGAGTAAATAAAAAATAGGGAAATTTTAAATAGTAAAGTAACGACAATGTAACAAAACGTAAATGTTCTTGCGCCTACTAGGTATTACGCATTTTATAGCAAATTTGCACATTAAATTTTACAGAACCACATAAGTTTTGTTATTATTGTACGGAACTCTCCGTACGCGACACCCACGCTGATATTTCAGATCAAAGTTGCATTACAATTAATTAATGTATTTCTTACACAATAATCCTTCGAAATCCTATAAGATAAATAGTTATTTTCCAAGATCTGATATGTTATTTTCGTAATTTCACTGAACCAGTTTTGTGATGTGATCAAATCACTAGATTTGTTTAGAGAAAAGATAAAATCGTGTTGTTATTTTAACATTCTCTGTGATTTTATTAAATCGCTTAGGGATAACAGGCGTTACCCACCCATTCCCTCACCCGGAGCTTTGTCAACCTTGCTCACGCGCAGGTTTGCTCACGAAGCTTATAGTACTATGTTGCTTTTCATAGAGATTACAAAACTGGTGTGTAAGATCGTTCAGCTTCACTTCCCGACCGTACGTAACTACGTAGTACGTGACTGTAGTGATTTTCATTAAATAGCCGTCGGAGTTGCAGCGTGCATTATTATGCAAATGCGGCGACGCTGCGTGCCGGCGGCGTCGCGGCGCCGGTCTCAGATTTGCTGTAGGACGCCACTGTGGGCGATGCTGGTTAATGAAACACTTCATTATCGTTGCAAATGGTTATGATAGATGCTCATCTTCATAATGGACGCAGGAAGGCAGCAGGGTAACGTGGCAAATTTTGTGAAAAAGCTACACATATTTTAATCACGATTAGGTACGCTGTCGAGCATCCAACCAAAGATTATATATCTATCTATATCTATACTAATAATAAAGCAGAAGAGTTTGTTTGTTTGTTTGAACGCGCTAACCTCTGGTGTTACTGGTCCGAATCGAGAAATTGTTTCACTAATAGGAAGCTACATTATCCTCGAAGGTTTTAGGCTACTTTCTATCCTGGGAACGCGAGTGAAGCCGCGGGGAACAGCTAGTAAAATAATAGTATGATATAACTGAAATTTGATTGTACAGTACTAACATGTTTTCAGTTATTTATTGATTATACTTTACATAGGTTTCACTATCGGAATTTTCTGGAATGATGAAGTTTTGTTAGTTAATTTATTAATAATTAATCGCTCCGCTTGTCGTAATGGTCGCTCGCAGTGAAGACTTTATTTATATCCCCAGATCTCCGGTTTATGAAAATCCGCGGTTGCAGCTCGCTTCACTGGCTTTCCTCTGCCTTCCTCTTCTTCCCACTGTTTGTTTTTGTGTAATATTTTATACTGTTATGTTAGTTGACATCTCTTCCATTTGGAAAATTAAAACTGAATCGTGACTTGAGCGAAAATGTTTTAAATTTATATTTATGCTTGTTGTATGTCAAATGTCCGACTTTTATGCAAAATAACCATTGGAAATAACGGATTACATTTGCAACGAACAATCAGATTGAATAATAAAAGCAGGCGTTTGCTACAATACATTACAAGTGTTCCCTGCGGTTTCATCCACTTTCTCGGGCTAAAAGCGATCTTGACGATATTACATACATAATTAACAATTTTAAAGCCACTGGTCTGGTGTTTGGTCAAATTGGTTAACTAATAAGAAGCTCTATTTGTATAAGTAATTGAATTAAAATTTAAATAAAACTATCAATAGCAGGTGACTGGGCCGCGGGGGGCGGCGCCGTCGATCCTGGCTGTGCGGCTGATGGCTTTGATGTCACGAAATGAAACATAAATTAATAAGTCGCCGGCCGGTCGGTCCGCCTCTAAAACTGAGTAGACGAGCGTTTGCTTGCTAATTTTATTTGAAAGAAAGTCACGTTTCTTAAAATTAAAAGTATACAAGTTACCTGGTTTCCATATTACAGAATTCAACATGTACTTTCAAAGGTTTTGTTTGACTATTATGTTTTCATACTATAGATGATGGAAACGGCAGCAGTCTTATTTCTGCTTGGCTACAAAGTCTTGGAGGAACTAGCTCTCAAGTCTAGCTGACGGGGCACCGGGAGGTGCTTAGCGATAAATTATCTTCAGCGTAACCAAAAAGGGTTACTATTAAGTACCGACTTTATGATATTGTTTCTTCGCCAAAATGCTCTTAGAAAAATAAATTTACGTCTCTAACTCTGCGACATCATAATCCAAAATTTATTATTATTTGTGAATGGACTAGACAGTCATATAATACTCATTAAGTCCCAATAACGCAAAGCATGTTCTCAACAATATTTTTTAATTCAACAAAGATGTATTAATTAAAATATTAAATTAAACCAGCGTTTTAAACGCTCGTATGCAGCCTTGTTGTAACTTAGTTGCGAACTCGCGGGCGTAGCTGCCTTTGAACCCCACTCGCCGCCGCAAACTTCCAGTTTCTTCAACTTTTGAATATCATTCAACTCACTACACTAGTTTTCTCCTTAGTGTAGTTCTTGTACGGTTGTGGTTTATTATTCTCATTTTATAGAAAGTTTTGAATGAATCATAAGAGGCAACAAATATAAGTTTATTTATAACAAGCTAGCGAACCGCCTCGGCTTGGCATGGGGTGTGGATGGGGAACCGTTTCATTCGCGTGGCATGATTTTTATAGACATCCTGGAAAGTTCAACAATTCTCGTCATATTTCAACCACTTTACACAAAATCTTAACAAATGATACACCTTAACCTTTCTCATGAATCACACTATTGATAAAAACAAGATGAAAATCCGTTCAGTAGTTTTTGAGTTTATCGCGAACAGACAGTCGCGGCGGGGGACTTTGTTTTATAATATGTAGGAATGCAATTATTCAAAAGATAAATTATAAACTAAGTGCATGCAAAAATGACGTCGTAATGTCATATAACAGAATAGAGTAGAAGAAGCTAAATCGAAAAGATCGTAGCAAGTGCTACGTCGTAGACCTTCGACTACGCAACCCAGACGTATATGCATCTACGACCTACGTCTATGACCGTAGAACTAATGGCGATGTCCCACCGCGATGCACGCTGCACAGGCACATGTCGCATTTTAGCTGCATGAGTTCGTTTGTTTGACAACGTGAGTCTACGTTTCCACTGCAGCACACACTATACATGAATATTAACCCACGACTATGTACAACTGTGGAGCTAACCACGCGTGTAGCTATGACGTCATTAATCTCGTATTCATACGTTGTTCGTGGGTTGCAGTGGATGATATCACATACATTTTCATACAAAGCGAAGCTAGGTAGGTATACGTGCGTTGCCTCTCCGTGCGTAGCGGTGGGACAGTGCCATAATGCTACAATCTACACGTCAGTTTTACTACGTAGGATGTGACGTAGCTACGTAAGGCGTTGTGTGTTTCGTAGCGGCCTATAATATCGGATAACAAGATGTCAGTAGTCCATAGGTTTGAGGTGTCATCGTTAATAGGCTTTTTCATGTTATTTTTTATACCATCAAAGATTGTCATATTAGTTTGATACTAGTCCCTAAAATTGTCAAAGGATACTTCGCTGTTCCCCAATCGAGCCGCATTAGTATTCCCCATCCCAGATAAATACACTGCTATTCCGCTTGATCGTTCAAGGTCTAAATAAACATGGCATCGTAATTTAGGCAGCTTTTTTTTAATTGACGCGATGACGCGGCGACACGAAAACAATTTCGCGCCGGCTTTATATCGGCAAATTGACTTTGTTATTTATGGACATCCAATCGGGATTACTTTGAGGCCTTTTGTTTCTGCCTATGAATGTGTAAAAAGTTCCTTATCTTTTTGTAATAATAGTTCTTTGATTTTATCTACTACATATTTCAATCACTATTGCGTGGGTTAGCGCGTACTCCTCGCAATGGCTGGATTTTTTCTCCCAGTTTTGACAATATTGTATGTACATTATTTATGACCTATATTAGTCCAGGTCTCCACTATCTGGCTGCGGTATAGATGGGCCCATTTATTCGACGAAAGTGCGTTAGCAACACGAGGTTTCGTAAATGATAAATGTACAGGCATCATTTTGTGATGTGTGTGCCTTTACACGCCCCACACAGACTGGCTTTGACCTAGATTTCTGAAAAGAAATTTTAGCTAGATACGTGTATAACTGTGAGTAGGATTGTCGCTATTTTGCGAGGTACTATTTGAAGTGTAATTTTTTGACATTATTTCTGTAAATTGTAATTGTAATGTTACCGGAAATGTATGAAATATAGGAATTGTATACAATTCCTGTGTATTTCTCCTAGGAAATTATAACAATAATGATACTTGGAAATATATAGAAACTATTGAAAACAATAGGTTGGGGTTATTTTTTTTATTTTGCATAGAATAGCAAGTACCTACCGCTATCCAAATACCGCTATCCTTACAAATATACCGAATGTAGTACTCCGATAGATATTTAGGAAATGTATGGATTTCCTAGGAAATGTATACAATGACGGATTAGATACTTTTCCGTTAACATATACCTACATATAATTTTGTCCTACTAATATTATAAATGTGAAATTTTTTATGGTTATGAAGATCTTTAAGGCAAACTGTTGTGTGGATTTTGATGAAACTTGGCACATAGATCATACCCTGGAATAACATATAGACTACATTGAATACCGGGAATGTAGGTGATATCGAAAAGAACCTATAAAAGTTGTATGTGCGTAGCATACTTTTACCGCTGGATGTTTATATAGAGATTGATATTTATCGAAACAGTTTATGATAATATTGTAACCAGTGTGGTCATGGTTCACCGCGAGGAATATGATTTTGTCCCTCCAATATTCGTGCTACCATATACGTTTTCATTTAATACCAGGCCAATGCATTATTCTATCGGTAAAATGTATATTGGCTAAACATCTCGGCGAGCTATTGAAAATGATAACACCCTCAATACAGAACGGTTTGTCGAACGTTCAATTTGTACAAATAATCACGTTGTAATAACGTTGACGTCTCCGGGGCCATCGATCATCGCCAGCCACAAGTTTCGGTGATCACTCATTGCAGCACAGCTGATCTAAGAATAGATTCGCCGCAGATTACACCACGTCACAGGATATTGTTTATGTTTTAAGTATCATTCATTTTAGATATAAACTAGTAGTTTCCCTCATCTAGCCGGGTACCGGGGCTTTAGTCATACCGAACCGATGACCTTCATAAATACTCTTCTGGGGCTAAATTGAATAAATGGCTTTTTTATGTCATGAACATGTCTGTTTGTATGTATTTACAAAAAAAAAACAATATGTACTAAGTACATATCAGTTGTCTGGTTTCTATAGTACAAGCTCTGCTTAGTTTGGCTGTACCGTAACCGTGTACCTAAAGAACCCAGGATATTTATCATATCAGCCAAAAGACGTCCATTGCTGGACAAAGGCCTCCCCCAAGGCTCTCCACGATGGCCGGTCTTGCGCTACCCGCGCATCCAGCGGTTTCCCGCGACCCTCACAAGATCGTCGGTCCACCTTGTGGGGGGCCTGCTCACGCTGTCCCAGCGGCCGTGGCGGTATCTGGTATTATCGCATTATAATATAATCTATAGCATTGATTTAATTCATTTCGGTAAGTGAACTCATGTGACCTTGAATTTTGATACCTATTCTACTGTTATTTTAGCCCTTGTTTTGCAGTAAAACTGTACAAAATTAAGCACAAATTCGCTATGCGTTTCTCTCATTTGTCATCATTTGAAGCCTCGAAACGTGGGTTCGAAAATAGTCCGAAAAAGCATTACAATAGTGAAGTGTTCGCTCGTTGCCAGCCCATCCATCAGTCGAGGACGTTTGTTGTTACTAATCACCCCTCCCTTACCCCCCTTTCCCAACGTGCTTTATTTGCTCATTAGATACTATGCTCGCGTTTGGTAGTAGGTACCTACTACTCGGGAACATTCGGCTGTTTCCGCTTGCAGCGTCTTTGATCTCGGTACTTTGTAGAGACATGGTGCGTGATGTGTTCGCAGTTGTATTGTTTGTGTCTCTCCCTTTACTTTACCTACACAAAAAAAGTAGTAAGGAGCATGATTCCTTTCTCGTCCATATTGCTTATAAATAGATTTTTATGAAACCTAGTCCTCTTAGGTTTGTATTTTAGAACAATAATCTTTCCAGGATAGATTGTCTTAATTGAAAATAAGCCTTATTTCATGGAGCTAAGTTACAAATTCAATAGTTTTAATCCGGTTTATAGGTTCAAAATGGCTCAAAACTTTACTAGAGCTCTGATTGACTATAAAATAAAATTGACTAAAATATTTTGGTTTATTTCATAGAAGATTTTGGAAAGTATTGTATATGTAATGTATATGTAAATCTATTTTTAGTTTAAAAAAATGTTATTATTAATTGTATTTATCATACAAATGAATCGTCAGTTATCATTATGCGACACCAAAATATTTTGATGAATTCTGTCAAAAGTTACAAACTCTACATTAACATGAATAAAGCCCTTTATTGTGACAACAATGGGATACAATGAACGTATTCCTACTTGTTATTTTGTTGAATAAAAGTGATAAATAAGTTCCGCAAAATGCTAATGTCAAATTAGGGTCGAAGTGCACTGAAATGGTCTTTATTATCATCACAATTTGGTTGAGATTTAGAATTGAACTTTCTAAAGACTCGTGAAAACTGTTGGTACTTGGCATCTGAAATGATGAAATTTTACATGAAGGGCTTATGGAGAAGGACATACAACTTCATTTTTAAAAACACTTGAAAGACCATAAAAACTAAGAAACAAAGCTGAAGATTTTGTTTGAACGCGCTAATCTCCGGAGTTACTGGTCCGATTCGAAAAATGATTTCTCTAATGGGAAGCTACATTATCCCCGAAGGTTATAGGCTACTTTTTATCCGAAACCGTGGGGAACAGCTAGTAATATTATATGACTGACTGATCTATCAAAGCACAGCTCAAACCACGACAGATCGGGCTGAAATTTGACACACAAATGTCTATTACGACACGTAGGTATCAGGTACTAAAATTTTACACCTAGGGGGGTAAAACAGGGGATCGCTGGTGAAACCGCGGGGCGGAGAGCCTCGTATATCATAATAGTTTTACCCAAAACGAGGAAGATCTTGTAGAACCGATCAAATACAACATATACCTGATATTCACAAAAGGGTTAAAAAACATTACAGACATGCAAATGACGTCACTCATTCAATTTTCAAATGTCTCGATATAAATCCTTGCATCTGTTCTCGAGTTTAGATAACCCCATTACCCGGTATGGACAAACAAAATAAGGAAAGTAACGAAACTAAAAGAGTAACAAATGATCCCATTGCAGTGTTTTCTTGTTTGTTGTTCACACTCGAGTGTGTGAACCCTTTATCTCGGGAATCGATAGTCTCGGGTACGACATCAATCCTTAGCAGTCACATAGAAGTCACAAATAAGGTGAATACTACTCTTATATCTCTCTAGCTAGTGATACTATTTTAAACGTATACTACTATATCTAGAGGTTATGGTATTTATGCAATTTTAAACGATTACCACAATCGTAGTATTAATCACAAAATGTATTTTTAACAAGAATATAAGAATGCATTTTGGTGTGTGTTCCACAGAGACTTTTCTCCACGGGATATTTTGATATAGAAAAAATATCTTGCTTAGTGTCTTCTTGTAATTTTGAATGTCCTGCAATCTAACTGACGGACTAAATCCATTTTTTAGTCATCATCCCTATTGCCTTCATGGGTCAAAGCCTACGTATATAAAGTTTGTCTAACACACTGCAAGTGGACACGCTCGAATAGATTTCTCGAACTAAACGCGCCGCGAGTGATCCATTAACTTGCTGGCTAAAGTTCCTCTGTACCGGGATACACAGTCGATGCGTTCAGCTATTTAAATACCAAGCTTGTTGGCGAACTTGTTAGGTAGATGCAAATGTTATTAAACAAGTTTAAATTATGTTTAATGCTAATAATAAAGCTGAAGAGTTTTGTTTGTTTGTTTGAACGCGCTAATATCCGGAGTTACAGGTCCGATTCGAAGAAATCTTTCACTATTAAAAAGCTACATTATTCTCGATGGTTATAGGCTATTTTTTTTATTTTGGAAACGGGGCATTATCTAGTATTACCATTATTCTTATCGAGTTGCTCGTTCAAATAAATGACAGTGTACCAGGCAGGGTATTGGAACGCCATCCCTCAAGTCGAGAGTGGTCGACGGGTATATTGAAGTCGAGATTAATATTATGAATATGAATTTTTCAACAATATACATACTCAAAAATGTATCAAGTTTCTTTTTTGGTTCAGCTATTTAGAATTAAATAAATATTTTTTTTGTTTTATTGGACATAAAAGATTTTAACAATACTGGATTTGTATACTAAGCTATGATAACGTCGAGCTTATAAGAGGTGTTACTTCTTCTCTGTCCGTCCCTTTGTCCATTACTTGGGGTCGGGTCTACTACTAACTATTTTCCACCAAGTCAGTCTATCTTATTTCTTAATGAGATATTATATCCGTAACCATTAGAAATCATCACACCTCGTTAGAAGTAAAAGTCGTTAAAAGTAAATCTTATTGAATCGATTGTACATATAACTCGATTCATTACTATATCGATGATTAAACCAAACAGTTCAGAGTCAAACAAAACCGTTCAATTAATTATTCACAACAGCCTGGAGTAGTCGATAATTAGAGCCTACAATAATAACGCATGGATCCCGCGGGACACTTTCGTCATTGCATTTGTTTCAGTACAATTAATTAGTTATTTGTAATTCAGGCGATGGGTAATGAGATCAGGGATTTGGAGAAGGGGTTAAAGAAAGTGATTAAGTAAGGCTTTATTCTTTGCTCGGTTGTAGTGTATCAGGGAATCAACGACGAAAAATTTGTCACAATTTGTTTGTTGTTTAGAATTTTTTTACAATGTTTTTTGTTTACATGATATTGCATGGATTTTTAAAATTTGGGTAATGAGGATATTAAAGACTTGTTATAATAAAATGGATGACGTAGTTATTTTACTTGCTCTCTCTTTCTCTCTTGATGGCGTCTCTCCTAGATGGTTCTATGGTCAGTCAGTTATGTCTCTCTTCCTCTTCGAATTATCTCTGACAATCGGACATTGTTATTGGAGACGTTGTATCGCTTATCTTATCACTATACCGGTCATTCGTCTGTTTATTAGTTAGTAAGAAAGCTACGCGTATATAGGCTACTGCAACCGCTTACCATTAGGCGGGTCTTATACTGGTTTGCTACATTACCTATCCCATAAGTATATAAAAAAAAAACGTCGCTTTTCAACTTGCAAAAAACACTAATTGATCCACCCATGTAGTTTATCTCAGCTACATAAACAGGATTAGGCCCAAAGAATGCACAATAAAAGATTTTCAATATATCAAACAATAAACAAACAGACGCTGTAAACGGGGAACACCAATAAAGCGTTATTGCTATCACGATGCTTTCTTGGTGATTTAACAACGGGCTTTATGATTTTAATTTACACCGCGCCCCCTAGCGGGCGTATTATGTAAATTCGGGCAGACGTCGACATGCGGTTTTCATTAGCTGATGTTATTTCACAGTTTCCGCGGAAATTTGGAACTTAAGATGTTACGTTGTATGCGGTAGATACTTGTTCGGTGAAAGTGATTTTCGTTAGTGATTTAACGTATCGGTTGTTTTTAATTAATTTGGAATTCGTTAGTATTGTCACTACAAGTGGTGTTTTACTTAAATTAGATGCTTAATAAATTACCTTTGAGTTCAATAAAAAATAATGTATTTTCAAATAGTAACCATCTTTGTCACCTAAAATAAACCTGCAACCCCTTCTTTTTAAAATTATGGGTTGATTTTATAGACACTCTTAATTATTTAATGCTTTAATTTATGTACTGAGTTTAGCATAGCTTACTAGAACAGTAGCTCAATAATTCCATTTGTTAATAGTTTCGGTGGTCAAACACTTAGTAAACCAATCTTAAAAATTCACAATTAACGGTAGAAATTAAACCTGTGTGAAATTACATTTGTGTGCAGGAACATGTCTTTTTGTCCTATATCTGGATGTAATTATCTAAATAAGTATGTATTTTCAAAAAAAGTATTATATGTAGTAAGAGTAGGATATCAGTTATCTGGTTTCCATAGTACAAGCTCTGCTTAGTTTGGGATCAGATAACAAATAGTGTAAAAAAAATAGTTCTAGTATAATAGAGCGAATTGTATTATCTCAGATACAAACCAGGCATAGGTACTGCTTTTGTTGGCTTACGAAGATATAATATTATGAAGTGTCAACACAAAAGTGTAATGACCTCAAAAAACTTTATCTACAAAAAGTGTGGATCAGCTTCCTGACCCTAATGACATTGCAAACAAACGGTACTTATTACATCGCAAATCGCAATATTCATTCATCACCGCGCTATCAACATCGATTGCCACTAAATGTCAGCGGAGTCACAGTGATACCGAACTCTAACAAATCACCGAATAAAGAATTTCAGCCATTGCTCTCCACGACGACTGTCAACTGGGACCCCTTCCTATTAGGGTTAGTCTCCACGAGAGAAATTTACGTTGCGATTTTTACGCTGTGCCACAAAAAAGAAGTAAATCGCCACACGGCGACATTGAAAAACGATGGAATTCAAATGTTTTTTGTGTCTATCCATATGGTTTTACTCTATGTACTGTAAAATCAGGAATGTAGCCTTATACTTGTACGGACTTACAGTTTACAACAGAGTTGCTGTCTATTTCTGATGCCACACAGCACAATTATTGCTATATTTATAATGTTACTAGCCGCGCTTTCACCCACGTTTCCGGATTTAAATTGTAGCCTATGCCTTCTCCATTTCATTGGCTATCTGTGTGCTAAATTTCATCAAAATCGCACCAAGAAACTAACTAGTGAAGACAACCCCTTACTTGACCCGGTACGCCCTCACACCCGGGTATCTCCACACCCCCCGTGCAGGTGTGATAAAGAAACGGCCGAATGGTAGTGGAGCGAGAAATTTAAATACTGAAACTAAATGACTTTGGAAATCGCAAGGAATTTCTTGTTAGCGAATTCTTGTTTTTCGTTCCAACAGTAGCGCGGGTCTCGAGTTTCTTATCGCTCGAGTTAGGGATGGCTCAAGTTTTTTTTTTTGTGGCTACTATTCGTGTTTTATTCGAGTGTTGTTTTGGAGTTTGGATCAAACGTAGTATTGTACTTTCATTTCCAATATGATTTATTTATGGCTACTGTTCATGGTTTATTTTATGACATAATAAAAGCTGTTTTATGTTTTCCTATCATTGTACATAGAATCCTGGTTTGTAAATTAATTGTAAAGTAACTTATCTTCATTGACATTTGGACATAAAACTTCTATTTTTTAGATCCCCCTAAATTTAAAACTCAGTCCAATAATAATTATATAAACTAAAATTAAAGAAACCCCCGAAACTCACTAGAAAATTGGTAATATTCAAACGGCTGAGCGGATTTTCTTGAAACATAACTCACTCGATTAAGTCACCTTTCAAACAAAAAACAAACAGACACAGACAGACAGCCACGTCAAACTTATAACACCCCGTCGTTTTTACGTCGGGGGTTAAAAATACAGAAGATAATATTATTGTTACGAATTAAACCTTATAAAGTATATGGATAGTATGCTGGAAAGATTGAAAACTACCAAGCTCTGACACAACATTACGACTCATTTATTTTTCATTGACATTTAGGTAAAAAAAGGAAAATAGAACCATGGACTACAGTTACAAAACAGTTTCCAACAATTATATTAGGTAACTAACACCCTCATGAAATGAGAACGGATCAACGACAGCTCTGCGCAATTAAAACACTATAAACGATTATACAAATATGCCAATATCGGTCCCATAATGTCGGCCAATGGAATGGTAAATACGGCGTGAAACTGAGAACAATTCAATTGTGGATAGTGTTCGCAATGATCGGATTACACGGGCGATTAAACGACTCACCTTAGTTAAATCGAATATGATTATGATAATAGAATCTGATTAAGTTTACATGGTAAATGGTTAAAACGTTAAAATTTTAAAGAATTTTTAAGGACATGATTTTATTGATTTATTATATTATTATATTTTCATCGGATTTACTGTGTACACACGGCCACAACACATTTTTGTTGCAGTAATAGCTCCTATTACAACCGCATAAGGTGCCGCAGTGTGTAGCTTGATCTTTGGCCGTGTGTACCAAGTTTTAAAATCAATTGAACACCGAGAAGTGGGTTCAAATTGACTTGTAAGTTTCGCCTACGAGTACATAGTAACACGGCAAGATAAATAAAAGTTAATTGTATATCGTAATGGAATTGTCAATAAAAATCAAAATATTATTCATATTTTAACAACGCGCGAGTGTTCAAGCCTCTCTGTAGGTTACAGTAGCCGCTTACCGGCCGGGTATGTTTGTTTGCTACGTTGGTCGTAAAACTTTTTTTTTATTTTTGTCAACAAGCTTAACAAACAGGCATACAATTTACTTCATAGTAAGTTGTCACTGCCAAGTATGTCTATGGTAATTTGCAATACTTATAAAACCCGCCTATATTTGTATCAATTACTGATCTTTAAGATTATTTTATCTCCGTATTGAAGTACAAACCCTATTTCGAAGAGCTGAAGGAGGATAATGATTTTATTGACATAATATTTTATATTCATTTTTGTTACAGGTAAGCTTCAGAAATATTCTTCAAGTGATGAAACTGAAGTAACATCATTCACCTGGTATGTCTAAAACTCCAACTCAAAAATCGTTTATTCGGCTTAGACCCTGATAAGGCACTTATGAACGTCGAAAGTTACAATTGACACTACCACCGGTTCGGAATACAATTAATTTTGCCGGAGTTCAAGTGTATTCCGAACCGGTGGTAGAGTCTATAGTAATGATTGTAACTATCGACGTTTATAAGTGCCTTATCAGGGCCTGAATAAATGAGTTTTGATTTGCAAGCCTTACTTACCTAGCTAAGACTATAATATCTGGAATATCATGGCTATAACTCAAATAGGCCTACTGTGGTTTAATTGGCTATACATGCCTCTGAAATTGGGCACCAGCCACCTCTATAACAAAGAGGCCTAAGTGGGCCCAGCGTCGACTGGTATCGATTTACAGTGCCAAATACCAATTTATGCATCGTCCCACATTGGTTCTGCGACAAATGTGACCAGGTCACCATTGCATGCTACCAAGTTTTGTCGATCTCTAACCATAGCAACGAGTCGATAAATGTATATATTTGAGATTTAGTATGTACCTACTTACCATTAACTTCAACATTTTTTAGGTAGTTAGTAAAGATAAAGCATGTCGCAGAAAAGTGTCCTGAGTATAAACAAAAACTCTTCGATAAAGTTTCTTTATTATAAAATAAGTACCGAAAAGTATGTTTACAGTAGAAAAAAGGTAAAGGTATTTGGTACACAAAGAGCACAACAGAACAAAAATATAAGTAAAAAAGGTTACCCTTTTAATTAAGTTATTATCACGCTTTACGAGTAAAACAAGAATTTTTAATCAGAAAAATATTTAAGATGTCATTTTATTTTGGGAAATTGCAACCTCATTTATTCAAAAATCAAAGGTTTTGAGATGGATATCGAATAAAACCACGTCGTAACATAAGTGTAAATATAAATGATCTATCAAATAAGTGGTCACTTTGACCTCCTTACCCTTCTCAAATATATTATCGAAATATTTTCTTTACGAGAAAAATACATTAAAAATACATATAAAATACAATACCTACATAACTTCCGCCCCGTGTGCCCTAGGGATCTCATGTTATTCCGAGATAAAAGTAACTATATATTATTCCAGGGTATAATTTACCTGTGTCAAATTTCATCCAAGTCCGTACAATAGATTTTTTGTGAATGAGTATTCTTTTTTTTTTTTTTTCAAAGCCTAGAAAGGAACTGGCTCTCAAGTGCAGCTGTCGGAACACACCGAAAGGTGCTTGGCGACAGATTTTCAACTTGAGGGTGGTAGGAGGGTGGTGGCGGGTACTACAAAGTATCCTACCACCGTGCTATGGTTTCCTCACGATGTTTTCCTTCACCGAAAGCTCAAGCTCATTGTAGGATTCGAACCCGGGACCTTCGTCTCGGCATCCGACGTCACTACCACTGAGTTATCATTTGTAGCATGAGAACCATTATTTTTAAAAGAAAAGACCTGATTTATGTCATATGCTCAGGTGACACAATTTTATATCACAACAAATACTCGTATTTTATTATCAAACAATCAAACATTACTTAACCAATATAAAATGTAGGTTTCCGATAATAATCATACCTACGTACGACTAGACGAAGCGTCCCTCGGCCCCCTCCGTGGCCTTGGAAAGATATCGATGAGAAACTAGGCCACCGATACCACACAACATATTGTGCTAATATTTTTGCCGATATGTTCATTCCAGTTTTTATATTTGCTCTGCGAACTTGTTTGTATGTTGACGGTATATGGACCTCTTTTTTTCGCTGTTGGCAGTGTTTTTTTTATTGTTACGCGAGTTTGTACAAGTGAATTGAATTTTGTGTTGTGTTTAGTGTTTTCTTTTTTGATATTGGTATCGTTTATTAATATTCAAGTTATTTTAATCGAATGCTGGACGTAGACCTTACTCTTTCTCATTGCATCTTGAGCGTCTCTCTTGTAGGTGTGATTTATTTCATACATTCCGTCAAGACTGCATACATAAAATAGGGTATATATGGGGTCCGGACTCGTGATTATACCTTTTTACATTTTTGGAACCTTGGACCCCCTCCCATGAGAATGTTATAGCTACGTCTAGGCTTAAGTAGGGTCTCTACCCACAAATAAAACCAATGTTTCTGTCTTAAAATCATTATTTTCCATTTGTTAAGCGAGTAAAGCCACTTGAGGTAGTCTAGTTATCGGACGATAGTGGCTCAAAGGTAACCAACCTATGTGGTACACGGCAGTGTAGCCAAGTCTCAGCAAGTTTACTTTAAGATATGATTCGCAAACGTGAGCATAGTGGATCGCACTAAATACACTAGCACATGTGTAACTATTTACACTTGTATTAATAGTTTATTTAGACTTTATAAAATACTGTTTCTATGTGTTCGGTTAAGGAGAACAGTTTATACGGTTATTGTGCTATTTATTTATATAGACTAATAGACAATGATTTTGACAACACCTAATTCAGGTATAATACAATAAAATAATCCAAAATTTATATAATCCAAAACTTATAAGAAAAACTAATAAAAAAATATAACATTTATTTAAAAAACAGGTACCTAATAAAGGATCAAACTTTATCGTTAAAACTTATTTTTTGTTCAAATATTTGTGAGGCGAAATATTACTCATTATTAAACTCACCATATTTTTATCCAAAAAGATATTTTAATTAGATTTCTAAGTAGGTTTTTCAAACCCTTTAACTACCAAAACAGTCGAAAACAGTATTTCCAGGGTCCACCTGTCCGCGATAAGCCATCTTTATGGAGGCAAGGTGTATATAGGCCACGCTCGTAACTATCTACAGAGTGTAGCCGGATCGCGTCCCATCCGCACGTTTCGCTTAATTAATATTTGCACAAAACACACGTGTATACTGTATTGTTAGGTTATAATTGCATATGAAAACTATTGTCATTAGAAACGCGAAATGATCGGGCTTCGGGTATAAATGGAGCTTGGCTATTTCACCGAAATTTGCGCGAGTAATTTTGTTCAGGATACATGTTAATGGTAACTATCAAAATCAAATTTTATGAGGAGACATCCGCTGTAAAAAAATGACATATCGTTATCCGGCCTAGTGAGTATGGATTGTCGATAAGATTAAAACATCGATAAACTAGATTTACTTCTATATCTCGAATGTCATCGTACGTCATTTTTGTTGAAAAAAACTGTTAATTTAATCAATTATTTGCAGGGTAGTTATGAAGTAATTTGTTAATGTCAACATGGTTGATAAATCAGTAGCAGTCAAACTGTAAATGACTTTTGAATTCAATTCAAAAACTGACAGTAAACATGAGATCTGCAAAATATAATATAAATCCACTGTGTTTTTTGTTAAATTTCGAAACTGACATCGAGGTTGAAAAGGAAAGATTGCGATCGAAACTGTGACTTCAGTTTGTTTTACTTTCGAGCAGAGCATACAAGTAGGCCTATTGTTACCATAATTAAACAATTCGTGCTGTGATATACTCGTGAAAGCAAAATTATGAACGAATTTTGAATAATGGTGCACTCGAAAGATCGAGACTGTCTTTTTGAACTTTTTGCTCTACTGTGTGATCAGAAACCAGCGAGAAGGAGGCGGATTAAAAAAGGTCAGTGTTTAATATCCAACTCTAAATGAAATGTAATATGATTGAATTTTCTGCAATATAATTGCTCAGTGTTTGTATTTTTTTGTCTTCGTGCAAATCGCTTAGTCTTCTGTATTGATGGCCTTGGTTATGGAATATCTAAAACATATTTCGAATTTTCGAGTGATAATTACATTAAATCATCAAAACCAAAAGAAAAAGTGTACCGTTTTGTAACAGTAAGTTACGTGCATAAATTCAAAACAAGGAAGCCTTGCTGAGTTTCTGCGTGTATTTCCGAACCGGTGTTTCATAAATGCCTTATTAGGGTTTGACTGAAACATCCTCCCAAAGTGAAATTTTCTCGTATTACGAGAGGTGAATCACCTCAGTACAGAAATTTCCAATTTACACTGCATGTTTTATTCCGTAAATTTTAATAATAAAACGCCAAAATACACCCTTATTTGTAATTAAACTCATATGTGTAAGCAATAATTCATTTAATTATGAGCTCCGGACGTCCGCACACGGTGCACCGTGATAATAATACTGCCGAACTGTCAGTATTTATCGAAAATATTAATTTATGCGTATGCAAAAAACCTGTATTATTATGTAATTAATGTTTTTGGTTACAACGGTTAATGATTATTAATATGTATGATATTATTCGTGTTTATTGGTTTATCCATTTGTGATAAATGTATACGGGTCTTTGTAACTTAAGTCATCTCCTTTCTTCAGTGGTTTGAGCTAGTCACGCTCTCCTTTTATGTATGTCACCGTATGATTGTGACCGCCGTTAGTGTGTGTGATCTATCTCGCGAGATTGTAGACTGTCGATGCATTGTGAACTGTACCATAAAATATATCTATAAAATGAATACCTATTGCAATATTCGGAAACTACCTGCTACCTATCCCTGACCTACATAATAACTAATATCAACATCCAATTAATTGGTACTTACCTATCGTATGACCTAAATATCGCGCTTAAAAATAGCTTATCGTTACGGATTTACGCATCACTTGCAACTACATAACGTACGTGATAATTGAACACTAGTTTTATTATAAGGTTTTCACGAATTACAAAGAAAAGCAATAAATAAATTTCCCGGATCGTTTTTATAGCTCAGCTATTCTGTTCCAAATTTATACAAAGCATTTGTTATGGAAACTAAATAACTGATATACCTCCTTAATCATTTGTCGTATAAATGAGAAACGTGAATATTTATACTGTACCTATTTTGATGTATAAAAAAAATTAATAATAAAACATACATTTTAGTAGTACCCTATCACGCCGCAGGTTGTGGGTTCGATTCCCATCCAGGACAAACGTTTGTGTGCATGAATATAATTTGTTTGTCCTGAGTCTGGGTATAATTATAGGTATGAGTATATAAGAGTATACCTATATATTTATATAACAAATTAAATTTGTAGTATAGTTATCTGATTTCCATTGTATAAGCTCTGCTTAGTTTGGGATCAGATAACCCTGTGTGAAGAATGTCCCTGGATATTATTATTAAAAAAAACTGTACTTAGTTTAAAATTTGCGATAGTTTAGACTGTCCTAGTTTTACTGTACTGTTGCTAACAAACCTTACACTTACCACACCACAACTAATCTGTGGAAGCAGATTGTTAGTAGGGTGATTTGGTTCTATAATTAAATCAATACCATCCAATCCGCCGTATAATTGCAGTTACAAACTACAATCAATATAACAAAGCAAATCCATTGAGATTGAAACAATAATTATAACAACTGTATCAGGTGCACTATCAGCTGTTTCACCTAATTGTTGTGGGCGAGGCTTATCAGGACGATACGAGACGTCGCTTGTATTCCCTGATAACAGATAAACAGTCACCAGTGAAACGTTCGCGAGTATATTTACACGCGCCGGTTGAAAAAAACGATAAAATAATATTTACGCAAGCAACAAATAATAGATTTAAATCTAGAATATTTCTCGTTTTAGTGATGTTACGATGTTGATAGTTTTATCGATGGACCGTTGAGTGCGAGTGAAAGATGAATACGTTCTGGGTCGAGTTTTTGAACGCGGCGGCGAATCATCCATTTCCGTCGATGCCCGTCGATTTGCTGTCACCTTTTGAACGTAGGAATGATTGTTGTTAGTACTTTTATTGTATATTTATTTATCTATTATCTAGCTAAATCTATTTATTCTTTATTCCGATGAGTGGTTAAATGAATGCTTATGCATCCATTTCTCAATCGATAAACTCCAATTTAACTGAAACCAAACTGAGTCAATTCTGTTTATTGTGTGAGATATTTGGTTCGAAATCCTATTACATGCATGTTGCGTTTATGTAAACAATATCCAAATGCATTTATGTGTACACACATTGTAAATGGGTGTGTGCTGGTATGTTTGATTAATCTAATTAAAACGGTGTTTAACTATCAGAGAAAGATGAATTACATTGTTACTTGAATTCTTATCTTATTTACATTTCGTTCACATATTTATTATTCGTTAAATTATGAGTTTAATTTTAACTAATTATGTATTATTATGTCTCAAATATGTCCTTTTGCATATGTAATGGGCCAAACAGATGCTATGTAATTTTTTTAGACTATAGATTTAATCATTTTAATTTAATATCTTGTTAACAACAAAGAACTTTATTATACACGTACCAAATATTATTATTGCGAATGCATTTGACAACAGCCTCGAGCTTATTTCTCTTTAGTTCTGCCATCAGATCTCTACTCTCTCACACAGAACTCCACTAAATAAAAGATAATTGAAAAAGTTTTTTTTATAAAATCTGCTGAGCCAAATTGATTAGGTTTATCTTCTTGATCTGTTGGTAATAGCCAATAAACAAATTAAAATCTACTTAGTCCACTTCTATCGTATGCTCAAGTAAATTGGTATCAAATAATATTTGTATAAGTAGATTGTTAGTGAGACTTGTATATTTGTTTCTGACATCCAGACAGAAGGTCCAGTTGATATCAAGTGTTCATCGTTGCCTGTAGATGTTAGCAATACTGGTAAGATCGATACTGTATTACCGATATGAACAAAAGCGAATGAATCATCTGTATTATCGATATAAATAAAAAAATACTCTAATATTATAAAGAGAAATTTATATTTTTGTTTGTAATGAATAAACTTAAAAACTACTAGACTGATTAAAAAAAAGCCTTTCGCCCGTAAAATATTATATTTTCACTGAGTCTGTCCAAGGAATTTGGGATCATTACGAAAACTCCAATGATATATCCGAAATTCCTTACAGTACTCGGATCGCGGATGAAAATGCGGTGCGGAAAGCTAGTTGGAAAATATAATTATATCCTCTCAATCAGTAGTACTCTCGAACTCTTCATCTCTCTCGGCCACGGGTTTGTAAATCCCCGAAAATTCCATTCCAAGTAGTTCAGTCCACTCTGTTTGCAATTGATTTATAAAGGGATAACAAAGGGAACGTAAAGTTTCTCAAGACTCTCCCGCTATGTATCTTTGGGCGCACGTTAAGTCTTCCAACAACAGGGACACAACTGTCCTAAACAAACACTCGTCTGCGAACTGAACACAACTGTAAAACCTTAATTAAAAGCTGGACGAGACTTGCTAATGTTGTGTTTTATAAAGAAATATCTCCTTTCGCCCTTAATTTTATTTTGATCGCTATACCAGCTATCAGGTTATCGAATTTCGTGTGGTGAAGTACTCGTCCATACTATGATTAGTAACTGACTAATATATAATGGTGACTAAATATTAGAAAATACCCTATGTCCAATTTCAGAATAGAATAAAATTAGGCATTGTCTTGACAATCTATATCTTTGTGTTATTTATTAAATAGTTATTAATAGAACTGAGTATCTACGTTTTATTTACCATCGCACAGCAATTACTTTTATCAACAAATATTTGATATTTTATTTCACGTTAAGATTTTCCTTCGTTTGATTAAAGATCATTGCTTTGAGCACGTTCCCAATTTGATATTAAAATAAGTTTTTCCCTGTTGACAACAAAGACAGTAAGAACTGAATATAATCGACATGCACGAACATTCCTATTGTACTTTTTATGGCTTTCCAACGACCTTGACAGGGTGACTTATTTCATTATTTTTCCATATCATTCAATAAATAGCATTGCGTTGACTGTGAATTATCAGTGCTTTATCAATTTGTTGCCTTTTATCGTCGAATGCGCGATAATAAGACTACCTGACGCCAACGCAACGTACCTGATCACAAATAGCAACCTCGTAAAACATCAGTACAGTACGGTCTTCCACATTAATAAACGCACTTGCCTCGCAGGCCATCTGCTTTATCTTATCGATATTAAGAAAATATCGATATCTCATAGGTGAAATCACGCGCGTCAATGCATCGATTCCATTGGAGCGAGACTCAACACTATCTTATCTCAAATAGTCAAAGCAATACTTGTAGAGGGAAACGAACGTGTTACATTTAATTTAGGTATTATACGCCTGAATCGTTGTGTGAAAATGAATTGGTGTGGTATTATTAATTGTGATTTGCGACGCGACCTAGTTTTGAAATAGTGTTGTGCTCAGTGTAGCGTATTATCGATATGAGGGTGCCTTCAGTGACATGGTCTCAAACGGTGGAGTGTATGCGTGAGTGCGCATGGCAAACTTTATACTGCGGCCTCGATACATGTCAGAGAATCGCTGTGGCACATCACTTGATGGCACAGCCTTGTCCTAACTTCGATGTTGTCATTGCTGCGCCGACGTTTGGCAGACATTGTTAGTATACTCGTTATTCTGTATGGTCTTAGTGGTTACTTTGAAGGATTTAACGTTGGTGGCAGTTTGCTTTAACTAATCTTTAGAATATTTGGAGTTCACATTACTATACAGAATTAATGATTAATAATATATTTAAAAGATCAAATTAGATTTTTTTAACCTTAAGGTTTAGAATTTATTAAGACAATTTTATCAAAATTATTTTGTGATTTATGCCTGAGGGGATGAGGGACATAAATTTATGTGTATATTTTATTTAAAATGTTATAGAACTATACATTTGTTCTTTAATTACAAATGTCCGATATTAATTGATATGGTTCCTTATCTTATATAATGTGTGACAATAAATAGTTTTAATGCATATTTTTACATACAGCATTGCCGTACGTCTCATCCGCTAATCATATAATTTTTCCTATAGGCGCTTTAATTGTTATCATAAAAAAATAAAATTAAGAAAAAGATGTATATAAGTATATTAAAATTAGATACGACGTATATACCTAAATGCTGAAATAAGTAACAACATAATCGTTATCATCAAACTGTCATCATATAGGTAAAACAAATACGATAGACAAATATACAAACCTTTTAAAATCTGAATTTACCAGTTAATACGATACGACACGTTTATAAATACCTACTCATTTATGAACGTAGCTTTTGTCCTTTTATTTTGTCATGTAACAAATGACAGTGCCCCGCAAAATTCTGAATATTAATGTGTCCGTCAGTTGTGCCACCCGCAGAGTAGTGTTTGACAAAATTGACGGCAGTTATCGACAATTGCTTATACACTATTCATCTTGTCGTTGCGCGCTGTGAGCTAGCTGCGGAATCATTTATCGATATCGATGAAATGTCACAGTATCGTTGTTGCAGTGTAATTTTAGAATGTGTGCTCAATATTATATTAGTATACGGTTTATTTGATCGAATCGAGCGAAGTACCTGTTTTTGTTTTGCTTGTGATTTGTAATTTATGGGAAATTTTCATCGAATGTTAAATTTGTGTGCCCTTAAATCAATTTAAGAATCATAAGGAAACGCGTTGCCAGGTGTAAACAATTAATAAAAGTTAAGCATTTACGATGAAACTTTTTTTATTATTTGAACGCTGGAATTTTAGAAAACAAACAGCGAAAGTATTCGTTATTAAAAAGTTTATTTTCATGCCAAGTTATAATTAGTTTTTTTGCTTTTGGTGCAATAAAAAAAAATAATAAAATAAATTGTAGGTATATAATTCCGCCTTCGCCACTGAAAATATAATATGAAACGAAGGTAAGTACCATCTGTCGGTACTACGTAATCGCTTATTTAACCGCTTACGGCTCACTGATTTAAATTTTATGTTAAACTTTATAACGGTTTTAATACTGCTATTTGATCTACATAGTAACAGTAAAATAATATTACGCTTGTAGTAGATAACATTTGAATCTTGGCTCTGATATTAAGTCTGTTCTTCCGTAGAAGATATTTACCTGTAACTGAAATCTGCATCACCTGCCTAAGCAAAAGCATAACATGAAAATTTAAACAATGCTTTCAGTGTGTCTACAGTCAACAAATTCAGTCGGTCTAGACAATTTCTGTCAAAATTACTAGATGTGGAAAGTATATTTTGTATGACAAATTACATAAAGAAATGATAAATGACGTGACTGCTGCATACAAAACTCAGAATTCAGCATGCAATGTTGCAATGATAATTTTCCGCGGGGCCTTTTGTCTGGGGGCTGGGCCCAGCGCTTCGCTGAACTGCGTCAGCTACCCGTCAGTCCTAGTTGAAAAGCTTGTCTAGCAGAGCAAAATTATCTTCATTAGCATTTCAGAATTTAATTAGTGACTTCGGATGCCGTTACAAAGGTTGCGGGTTCGAATCCTACAATGAGCTTGAGCTTTCGGTGAAGGAAAACACCGTGAGAAAACCATAGGAAATCGTCTGGCTGGCTACCACCCTCATGTTGAGAATCGCCGCCAAGTACCTATGATGCCTTCTTGACATTGTAACAGGTTGGCAACACCTCTGGTAATACCTCTGGTATTGCAAATGGCGATAGGCGACGGTAACCATTTACCATCAGGTGGTCTGCCTGCCTGCTTGGCAATCATCTGACATAAAAAAAATATTACTTCTGTAAATTCGAGAATTGTTTCTAGCAAATGCTCGAGCCGCCGTTTTAAACCCCCAGAAATGGAGATGCAATGCACCTATTATTAAAAATAGTTATTAATCAATCAATCAATCAACTCAGCCTACCGCAGTCCACTGCTGGAGATAGGCCTCTCCCAGCACCACTCCCACAACACCCTGTCCTCCGCTTTCCGCATCCAGTCTAAAAATAGTTATGTATCGATAAATAACATATTGAATGAAGCAAATATACTCATATGCTGTACATAGCACAATATTATCCAATGAATGGATGCTGTGACTCGTCTGATATTTACTGGGCTCGTTAGTTTTAACAAGCTATCGCGACTGGGGACCGCTGCCGCCGCTGGTGCCGCTCGGTATATATTTCGATTTAATACTAGTTGAATGAACGTTTTGTATAGTAGTATAATATATTATATTTTATTGTAAATCCAATCGTTTTTTTTATAAACGTGTATTGTAGAAAACGGTAATGAAGAAGTTTTGACTCTGAAATGGATAAACGCAGCATACAAAAAACTGTTTATCTTTCTAGGAAACTGTATTATCGATGTATTGGTAATTATAATGATTAATATGTTATTTTGTTATCTCATAATTCCGTAATCGTTTCAGGAGCAATACCAATATTAGGAGCATATCGTTATTTATAAATTAAATAGCGACCCGGCTTCGCACGGCTTTTCTCGACTTTTCTGTAGGCACTATTATATGCATGTATTGTACATTTAAACCTTCCTCTTGAATCACTCTATCTATTGCCGAAAACTGCATTAAGATCTGTTGCGTAGTTTAAAAGATCTAAGCGTACAGACAGTGGGAGCGACTTTATAATTATGAAAGGGGAATACCGTTCAATATTTTGCAATAAATAGTTACAATCTGTAACTAACTAAACTTCGCTGTCGGCTGAATGGAAAATGCGTGTAACTTTCCTATGACAACTTGTTACTGAAATTATAAAGAATAAAGTACCTTATATCACAAATAAATCTAGTTTCGTTGCCCTAATGTACCTAATTCTTATCATTTAAATCTATAATTACGTTATTGCGTGTTTAAAACATGTCTGGAATACTAACAATTTTGAATATTCGTGTTCTACCAATTTTTTGAAATTATATCGCTCGTAATTTTTACAATCTGTGAATAAAATTTCATCCCTCACACTTTTTGACGGTGGGTTGTTTAAGGGATGAAAGTACTGTGAACCCAACTGTGAAATCAATTAACACTTTTCAAAATTTAACTTTTAATAAAAAAAAAATGGAACTTTTCTTACATTTTGACCTAGTACGGATTATTTTTTTTCCATCTTTTAAAGCAATTTAAACGACTTAAAAATAACCCTGTATAGGACGATTACACAACGTGTGCCAAAAATACGTAGACATATTTAAGGGCGCTGTTCTATATCTGATAGATAGTTTATAGACAAATGCCGTTATCAAAATAGACGTTACTATCAGAATTGCTTCATCAGTGTAACAACACTAATTCAATTACTAAGTTTAGGCTGTGCCATATCTGTCAGTCTGTCATGAAACTGTTTCTAGATATAAGAAGACTGATTATATCTTGTCCTGTTTTTCCACCACCGCGCTCATTCATTTGAAATTTTCACACATTTCCTAGCGGTTTATAATCGCAAATACAAATCCACTGTTCGTAATGAAGTTTTCGCTTTAATCTTTTTATGTCGTCTCAAAAAGCTGGTTATTAGTAAAGTTAAGACCGCCCAGTGCAACGGTGCGGTGGCCCGGCGGGTAATTTGGCAACCGGCCGCCCCCCGGCTGCCCGGGTATATTGTACGGCTGGTGACCCGGTTACAAAATGCTTTTGAATAGTTATGGGGAAGAAAAAGATGGAAATTGTGCACACGGTAAGGAATTGAACGTATGTTTGGATAAACAAAGTGGTTAGATTATTTTCTGTATAGTACAGTCACGGTATGAAAGCCTTCAGTTTTCAAATTCATTCCTTTATTCGTTCGTAGACTGTTAGTAGGTACTTTGTGAAACTAAAGGAGAAAACTGCATATAACAAACTTAAGGAGGTTAAAAAAACATACAACCGAATTGAGAACCTCTTCTTTTTTTAAGGAGGATATAATGATGTGTTGTTAAGGTAAACGTGAAGAGTGAAAATTTTGGGATTACGGAATTTGTAATTTGTATTCAAATTCAAATGGCATTTATTTTATTAATGGTCTGCCAACAGTTATTTAAATATTACATAAGCCAAATACATAACATAAAACAATTCTAAGAGCACAAACAGTTACGGGCAAACACAACAAGCGATACACACAAAAGTTACAAAAGAAAAACAAAATATAGCATAAATTCAATAAATTACAGTATAAATTATGAGGAGAGTCAAATACGGAATTAATTTTGATTTAATTTGATATCATATAACCGTGTGAAGAATGTCCCCTGACATTTATTAATTAACCAACAAACTGAATGGTTTGAATATGTTACTTATCATGAAATAAACTATACAACATTATGTTTAACAATATAAATAAATTGCAAGATTTCTTTTATCAATAAATCTTTAATCAATAGTAACAGTTGTGAAAGTATTTCTCGAATGTTAACAATCTATTGTAAAGCAGCTACGCGTGTAGGCGTCTACGAGTGCTCTACGTGCTACGAGGTGCTACGAGGCTACGATACCGGTACAAACGTTTTCTTGCATACTAACAAAGTGCTATATCGATTCAAATCGGAATGTTATTATGATTCATGCTTTATACGTGTAGATATATACATAGTTATCTATATCGATGTATGTTACATTATAGAATTTGGAACATAAGTATTTCAATTCATAATTCAACTTTTTCTCGTTAAGACATCTATTGTATGGAATTTCACAAAACAGAACATTCGTATTTCTTGTAGAACATAAAAAATTACTTATACATATCTTAAAAATACTTGGAGATCTGTCATTCATGCCGCCCAAAATAATAAGGTAATCATTTCTGGTTAATAGATTTATTTCTGAACGTTCAGCCATAAAAACGTCCTGAATAGTAGCTCCCGGCTTCCAAAAGCAGGTCACAATAAACCGGTCTCCAACTAGACATTGCAGAGTGTGCTGTATATGGCGTCCCTGATTATCCGCTATCACAATTATTTTGTTTCTTGGTGCATACAGATTCTCTGGTTTATTCTTAATAGTGTTTTCTTCAACGTATTTTATTTCACATACTTTTGAGTTGTTTTCCTTTCCTTCAGACGCGTTGATACATGCAGCAGGCGAAAAGGTAGGTTTTGGTAATGTACTCTCAGTTTTTGAACATACTGTATTCTGATCATTTGTGTCTATATTTTCAACATTTTCATATGCATTTTGATGTAATACCTGAAGATCATTTGTTCCGTGTCTGTGGATGCACAAATCGTCGTCCGTATCAACATTTCCAGCTACAGTTATTTCTTGAGTAGGAGAAGAGGTGGCCAATGCAGGTCTATTTATGTCGTGTACTGTAGATCTCTTCTTTTTCCTTACTGATCGAGCGCTGGTAGGTTTTTCGCAATAATCCAGTTTCTTATACACCTCTATTACTTTAATGTAGTTGTTTAATTCATTTTTCAAATTCATTATTTCTCCATTTAAATTATCAATTTCATTATGAGCTGACGAGAGGTTTGTGGTAAGCTGTTCTATTTGTAATCTTAAATCTTCACAGCAGGAATTGTTTTTATTTATTTGTGATGTATCAGGTAAACTCATCATTGTTGAATCAAACAACGATGAGGTAGATAAATCGCGAAGAGATAATGATCGTCCGATTTTGCGGAAAGTAATATTTTCTGATTCCATTATTTACGATTAAAGTTTACTGAGTAAATTAGTGTTCACTTGCTTGTTGTAGTAAAAAGTCAAAGCCGGGGTTTGAACCTGGTGCACACGATGCGACAATCTCCAGTAGATTTAACGCATCAAGCTAAACCGTCAGTTAGAACACTTGACGAAATTTTTGATAGTATTAAACTAACTGCAACTTTTATGTTTTGGTTTTGCGGGTAAATAGGTGCAATGGTATCTATTATAGTAGACAAAAGATTTAACACACACCCACTAATGAATTTTATTATACTGTGAAACTATAGGTTTTGATTGATCACTATAAAATAATGTTGGATTTTGGCACTAATTACGCGTGTTATTTGCAGCTATTGATTATTTAGGTGTAAAGTTAATTTATTTCAATGTTCGAAGTGAATTTGTGATTTTTTAGCACTATGTACACACTGAAAGATTTTCGATAATTACTTGTAAGATATTTCGTATATAGTCTTGATAACACTGTCACGTATTTTTAAGTCTATTTTTCACTTATTTTTAACGGAATTATTACATAAAAATAAATAAATAAAATATACAAATTATTTGTTGACGGAGCTAATGTTACTTGGACGACAGCGCCCTCTCATCTCCTCAAAGTCTCAAAAGACTCAAACTCTCAGTCCTCAAAAGTTGTAGTCAAATTCTCTTTGCAATCTCATTTTATTCAACAAAATGAGTTTAAACGTGACTTGCAACAATACACTGAAACCCGCAAGACAGTTGAAACCCTAAAGCTGAATACTATTCGCTTTTGTTTCATTAGCAAACATTCCCCAACAATGTTTGTACAAAGGTTGGCGAAAGATAAAAGTTTCATGGAAGCGATTCTCTCACTTCTCGTTCAAGGTATATACTGTAAACAAAGTAATTGGCTCCACAGAGCGATAAAGCAACTAGAACCTTTAACTGGGAAGCTCTAAAAGAAAACTTGTTAAAAGTAAATCTATTAGTTGGCGAAGCTATTTAGGTAGCTCGTGGCTTAGTGCGTCTACACACGGACGACTTTCGATGTGCGATTCGACGGAGTTCGATGTCTAGTTTGCAAGTTATGCACCGTCCTGTGACTATATTTGTTTCTCTTTGAAAACATGTTTGCTTCTCTTTGAAAAACATGTTATTTTTGTAAAATAAAATCATTTTTATACTACTGCGAAAAAAGAGCGTAAACTTCTTTATTCCAGTATAACTTCTGAATGCTTGGGCCGATATAAAAATATGAGGTGTTGTACGAATCGTCATCTTGGGTGACTAGGCTACCAAAAACTTAAAAATTCAAATAGACATATCATAATTTATAATTTTCGTTTTAATTCCGACATTTTTTACAAGAAATTAAAAAAATCCATACTAATATTATTAATGCGAAAGTAACTCAGTTTGTTAATTTGTTACCTTTTCACGGCTAAACCGACCACGTAGAAATTTGGCACGCAGATAGCATATTTTATGGAAAAAGACATAGGCTACTTTTTAACCCGGAAACGCGGGTGAAAACGCGGTGAATAGCAAGTATAATATATATCAAGATAATTCTTTTATTCCTTCATGTACAACCACTCTAACAAGGCGAATTTATTTGCGAGCACCGATTCCATTAGTCGAGATGGTATCGCAACCGCAATATGTTGTCTGTAAATGTGTACCCGGCTTAGGCAATTAGGCATATGTCCGA
This sequence comes from Tethea ocularis, assembly GCA_963555595.1. Classification (NCBI taxonomy): domain Eukaryota; kingdom Metazoa; phylum Arthropoda; class Insecta; order Lepidoptera; family Drepanidae; genus Tethea; species Tethea ocularis. The sequence continues at coordinate 2,445,192 of OY741970.1, read as the reverse complement.
CTAGTTGCGAATCAGGCAAGCGTATCTAGAAACATAAGGATAAAATAAGTATTTTTTTATTTTGTCGTTCTGATATAGTCTTATTTACCTTTCTTTATTCATCTTCGGGTTACGAGTTATTAGTTACCCCGGTCGATGCCTATTTTTATCAAAATTGGTTTCTATAGTCACATTGTTACCCTGCAAAACTTATTCGCTTGACGGACATAATATACATGTAATTGTATTTTAATGTTAGCTTATTTGTATATTATTCTTAACATGTTTTGTTAGGTGTAAGTGTTAAAATATAAAGAAAAACGTTTTTCCAGTTAGACAGCTTTATTTGAAGTGAATAGAAAAAATACATGACATAGAACATATAATAAAATATTCAAAAATCTAATAGCCAGTATTCTAACATTCCCCCTTAATGGCTACTTACTACCCCACTTTATCTACACTAAGGCCTATGGCCTGTACACAAGTATCATGGGCCATACGCCCTAAAGGCTTTGTTAATACATCAGCCGGCATTTCGGCTGTAGGTAAAAATCTTAACTCTATAGATAAGTCAGAAACCTTTTCACGAATAAAGTGATAACGCGTATCTATATGTTTTGTTCGACTGTGGTGAATCGGATTTTTGGCTAACATTTGTGCACTTTGGCTGTCGCTAAATATCGTCACCCGGTCCTCAGATATGCTACTAACCTCCGACAAAAAACGACGTAGATAAAGAACCTCCTTAGCAGCAGCTGTTAGCGCCATATACTCCGCTTCTGCAGAAGAGAGCGCTACTGTTGATTGCTTCCTTGATTCCCAAGATACAGGACCTCCACCAAAACGCATATAGTAACCAGTGTAAGAGCGGCGATCTAAAACACAGGTTGCGAAATTTGCATCAGCGAAACAAGAGAGATACTGCCCCGTTTTCCTGTAAGTAATACAATAATCGACAGTGCCCTTTAAATACTGTAACACGCGTTTCGCAGCTAACCAATGTGATTTATCAAACCTGGTATTAAATTGACTCAGATAACTACAAGTAAAAGCAATATCTGGTCGAGAATTCACTGCAACATACATAAGACTGCCTATCAGACTCTGATATGGGTATGAAGACAACTCACAATGTTCAGCTGGAACCAGTTTGTTTGTAGTCAATGGAGTTGAAACTACTTTATAGTTTTCCATATTAAACCGCTTCAATAAATCACGTATAAAACTTTTTTGACTAAGCTTTACACTTTCTCTACAGCTTTGTATATTTAAACCGAGAAAATATGATAATTTTCCCAAATCTTTCACTGAGAAAAAATTGTTCAAGTCACTTTTGACAACTTCAAAAATCGTGTCACTTTTATGAAAAATTAATAAGTCATCAACATAAACTGCCAATATGACGAGTTCCGTATCAAAAAGTTTTGTATATACACAAGGTTCCGAAGGAGTCCGACTGAAACCCAGAGAAGATAACGTGGTATCAAGTTTTAAGTTCCACGCTCGGGGAGCTTGCTTTAATCCGTAAAGTGACTTCTTTAACAAGCATACTTTCCCTTCTTTGGCTATAAATCCTTGAGGTTGAAACATGTATACTTCTTCCTCTAGATCTCCGTTAAGGAATGCTGTGTCTACATCCAAATGTTTCATCTTCAGATCCATCTCCGCCGCAAAAGCAAGCAGCGTTCGAAGAGACGAATGGCGAACCACGGGAGAGAAAGTTTCGTCGTAATCCACTCCTGCTATTTGAGTAAATCCTTTAGCAACTAACCTTGCCTTGTATTTTATCGGATCTCCATGTTCATTTCTCTTGAGCTTATATACCCATTTACATGGAATAAGCTTTTTGTCTGGTTTGTCTACCAGAATCCAAGTCCCTTTATTAATTAGACTCTGATATTCATCTTTCATGGCTTTTATCCAGTTATCACACTGATCTGACCTTACAGCTTCACCATATGAAGTAGGTTCTTCATCATCAGCCATGTCTGTTTTCAGATTGCGCATTCTGTTTCTAAGTGGATATCTACAGCCAATTGTATCAGATATTTGCTCTTCATTAGTATTTGGTGTTTGCTCTTCCGTAACTTCTATTTCATCATGGTGATCAACTGCATCAGAGAAATTCTCAGCTTCAACTTCATTCTGCCTCTGAGAATATTCTTGATACGAACCAGTAGACAGCAACAACGGAACAGTTGGACAAATTGCAACTTCCTCTTCAGTTGGACAAGTTACAATGTTCTCCGTCACACCAACTCTATTTTTCTTAAGATCTGTAAAACAATCTTCAAAAAATGTTACATCTCTTGCTTTTGTCAGTCTTCTCGGATATTGAGCATCTCTAAAGGAATAGCTGTTTGGGTCTAGGTTATACCCAACAAAAATATTTTGAGCAGCTTTAGCATCTAGCTTTTTCCTCTGACAAGAAGGTATATGGACTAGTGCTCGACAACCAAACACTCGTAAATGAGATAAATCAGGCTTACTTCCAGTCCATTTCTCCATTGGTGTTTGTGTTTTCAAAGCCACATGGGGACTCCTATTTTTCAAATAAACAGCGGTTTCAAAAGCGTCTTGCCAATAAACTTTTGGCAGTGAACTTTCCGCCAGCATCGAACGAGCTTTCTCTACTATCGATCGATTTGTCCGCTCTGCAACTCCATTCTGCTGAGGGCTATATGGAACGGTAGTCTGATGCTCGATACCTTTTGACTTCAGGAAATCCGTGAATCCTTTATTCACATATTCAGTCCCATTATCCGTCCTTAGTGTCTTGATTTTCGCTCCTGTTTGTGTTTCTACCAATGACTGAAATTCAGAAAACTTAGTTAACACTTCTGTCTTTGATGAAATAAAATAGGGAAAGATTCTTCGCGAAAAATCATCTATAAATAGAACAACATATTTATTTCCTTGGAAAGATGTCTCTGACATCGGTCCACACAGATCAGAATGCACAAGTTCCAATAAAGAAGTAGTTTTCTTATGCGATATTGTTTTAAAAGGTTTTCTACTTTGCTTACCTTCAATGCACGCGACGCAAGGATCCTTATCAACCTCATCATAGTCCAAGCCAAGAGCTTGTCCTTGCTTAAGCTTATGCATACCAAAACGACAAAGATGACCTAAACGTTTGTGCCATAGACGATATTGCGACAGTCCAAAATGCACATTGTTGGCTGATAACTCCTCTGGTGCTTTGACAGTACAATCCAAGGTATACAATCCACCATTAATAGAACCATGTAAAACAATTTGACCTGTACATGAGAAATCTTTATAAAAATTACAACCTTTATTATCAAAAACTACAGTATAACCTTTATCTACTGCCTTTTTAACTTAAATTAGGTTTGAATTCAAATTTGGCACTACTGCAACATCCATAACGGTGCCTTCAGTACCATCTTTAGTACTAAACTTCAGTTCACCAAAACCTGTACAATCGATTTTATCTCCATTTGCTACAGTTACTTTACCAGTATCCTCCTGAAGAAATTTCACATTATGTAATAACTCCATACTTGAAGACATGTGGTTCGTTGCTCCAGAATCAATATACCAGTTTTCTTTCTGTTCATCCTTAACTGTATTTAATGTTGTCGACAAGGTTACAGCATTAGCACCTTTAGAACTATTTTTCCTATTAGGACAGTCAGGCCGTTTATGTCCTGGTTCATGACATTCATAACAAACAATCTGTTTCTTGTTTTTCTCTTTCTTCATTTTCTTAGAATTTGAAACATTACCTTTCTGAATAGTTCTCAAAGCTGAAGAGCTCGGTTCCTGCTCCATCCTCAAAGATTCATTGAGTAATTTACTTCTTACTAGATCACTTGTGACATTAACATTTGAATTTTCCAATGCCATCACTAGGGGATCATAACGTGGTCCTAAACCACCTAAAAGAATAGCAGCAACACTTGCGTCTTCAATTTCCTTCTCAATATCTGCGAGATCTTGGACAGTACACAGTACAGCGTTTATATACTTCTCCATATTGTTGTCAAACGTATCTAGGCTATATCTATATAGTTGTCTTTCTAAAGCAAGTCTTCTGCCCAAGCCCTTTTCTTCATAGGCTGCCAAGAGAGCATCCCAAGCTTCTTTGGCTGTCTTTGCTCTTCGAACATACGTAATAGCTGATCCATTCAACGTAAGACAAATTTTTGATAAAGCCTTTAAATCATTTAAATCTCTTAGTGATTGAGGAGTAGGGTCTCCTTCTTTGTAACCTACGATCGCCTCCCAGAGAACTTCATGTATTAGATACATCCTCATTTTAAATTTCCATGATGCATATTCTTTCTTACTTGAAAGTGTGAAAGACGGCAAAGAAGAACTGCGATGAGCATGTCGAGCTCCATCACCGGCTGCTTCCATGGTAAAACCGACTGCTTCCATGGTAAACAAACAGCCACCGACTTCAACAATACTGTTTCACTGTATTTTTCCTTCGTGCTGATAACGATTTGTTAAAATATAAAGAAAAACGTTTTTCCAGTTAGACAGCTTTATTTGAAGTGAATAGAAAAAATACATGACATAGAACATATAATAAAATATTCAAAAATCTAATAGCCAGTATTCTAACAGTAAGCAAATATTTCGCATCTTCGCCGGCTGTTAGTCACAAGCCTTAATTTTGTTAATGTTTCACTTCGGGCTTCATATCACCTTACATCACGGAACCCTTATTCTTTTCGTGTTAACTATGCATTAAGTGAAAATAGAAAACCTGTAGGATTTTAGAACTTAAAAAATGATTAGATTTTTTTGAAGTTTGTAAATTATTATCACGTTTTATTACTGTGTTCGAAATTGTTGTAGGTATACTTGTTTTACTATCTTTATTTAAAAAATAATGCTGGATAATTATAAGATGACATTATACCTAAAGTCTATATAGAAAGACGTCATAATTAACACTAGTACAGGAAAATAAAAATAAAAGCTTACAAATAACAATCTTAACTGCTTTGATAAAACAAGAATCATGCAATTATAAAGAACAAACTCAAAAGTAATCATATTTTTTATGTGAACCATAAAGGATATCAAAATTTTTGGTCTAGTATTTTCGGAGATACGAGAGTCCAGTAGTTTCGGGGAATGGGTAAATTTTCGCCTATTTTCTTAACTTCAAAACTAACATAAAATTATTTAAAAAAAACTCCTCACCGAGCCCTTTTATTTGATATGTCACAGATACACAGCCATACAGATACCTACACACTACAAAATTATAACACCCCGTCATCGGAGATTAAAAAAGAGACGCAATGTTCGAAATTACTAGTAGGTATGTACAAGTACAATTTAACAAAAGATGTGTTAGCAAAGTTAGCCACACCGAGTTAAACGAGGTATATCGCGGGATACGTACAGGAAATGGCCAACACGATATAGCTTAGCTTACCGCAAACGGTGTTTATAAGGTGCATATTCTGGGGTACGTATGGGTCTGTATATAAATAGGTACGCTTGTAATTGGGTATCTGGGCCACACTCTGGCCGTTAGGGGTTGGAGTTTCCTGTGTTAATTGAGAATTTTAATGCAAGAAACAGTTGATTTAAGTTTTTAAAATCTACTGGGTGACTTTATAAGGAGTACACAAATTTTCAGGGATAACTTTTCAAGAAAAAAATTCAACATTCTATCTATGTTCGGTCAAAATTTTCAGGGTTGGTTGCATAGTAAAGAAAATTTGCGTACCTACTCATTAAAAAATCACCTGTAAGTATATAAATAAAAAATAAATGATGTTCGTTAGGTAGCGTTTCACTTGAGGACGGCTGGACCGAAATGGGGATTTTTTTAAACGTTAAAATGCTGTAAGCCTGCACAAAGTTCTTCGCAAGATATTGTAAATTTTGTGCTCACAATAAATATTTTACTTGTAACAGTCAAATAAAATACACGCTAAGTTGGCAGTTGGCAATGAAGTCCAAAATCGTGTACTGAATCCATGATGGGATTTTTTGTCACGATGTCTCCCAGCATAATTAATGAAGATAATTGCACCATGTCCTTGTACCCTGACATTTGACGTAGCAATCAAGGTATCTAACCTCAATGTCAATCAACTTACCCCTAAGGCAGACCTCTTATAGAGACACAAAACTATGACATATATAAATTAGTTGTTTATTCCAATAATACTTAGTTTTATATAAAAAAAATATTTGAATTATTTACGGTAAAAATACTTATATATTTTATTTGAAAAATGTTCATATATAAAAGAAAGTCGGGTTATTTATAACTCCAGAACGACTGGACCAATTTTGATGATTTATGATTTGTTGGATTCGTCTAGGTAATCCGAGAATACCAGAATAACTGAAAATATAGAAAAAAAAATGCCGGTAAGTGTAGGTACGTAGATGTTGGTAGGTAGTTTTTTTAATTCTCAGGGTAGGCCAGCTAGTGAATAATAAACTAAAGATAAAAATGAAATTCTGTATTGGCTTAACAAACCAAGCTACAATCTACTGCATAAAAACAAACAGCGAACAGAACGGACGCAGTGTATTTTCCTTTCCTTTCCTAGTTTATTTATATAGTTTCTTTTTAATAAGAATCGCAACGAAAATTTAATTTTGTAAAAAATCCTCGTGACGCGGAATTAAAACGCTGACTGAATGAAGGGAAGTAAATAAAGAATCGAGACAAAAGGCACAGAGGGACGCGGACGGGCGTCAAATCCAATCTCGTTGCTTGTGGCTAGACGGGAAACAGTGGACCATTTGACTCGCACGCGCGTACCAACGTCACTCGATCGGTTATCACTACCTCTCACTGAATTTCAATCTTATAACAATTAAAAAAAAAGAGTCTCATAAGTTTGCAGGCAGGTATGCCTTATGCCCAATTTCATGCATTCTCGTCAGTTTGAATGTAGTTTTTCAGACTACCTACATATTAATTAAGATATTTTTCTGTAACAGTTCCGAATATGTTGTTAGTATATTATGCGCTCTTACACATGAGCGGCATGTTGCCAACGGCAGAGGTAACTGCAGCCGCTTGTGTGTATGAGCTCTTACACGCAAGCAATGCAGTTGATTTGTAAACGAGACTATGGTAATTATGTTTATTGCTTGTAAAATTTTGTTTTCTATTACGTCAGGTTATGTTGGATAGGCGATAAAAATCGAGATTATTTGCGAATATAAAGCCCTTAGTACCGCTGATATTTTCTCACTGTAAACTAAAACAACTACAATTCTTTTATGGTTCCTTCACTCAACGTAAACTCAATAGACAATTTTATTACAAATCATTTGCTACAACCTTTTCTCGCGACGAATTTATTTTGTATCGTTTCTGTTTAGTATTTCTTGAAATACGAGTACCTATATAGTAGCAATAGTACAATTTGCAAAAAAATATTGTGGCAAATACGCCAATTATGTATTTTAGATGCGTGTCTAAGGGTGTACTCTGGGATACATGCGGAGCGGTAGGTACCGCTGGTTCCGTGTATCCCATGGATGGGGTACACTAGCCAATGCAAACTTTCATAAAAATAAAACGCAAGTGGACAAATTGTGAGGTTTGAAACTCTTTTATGGGGTCTTCTACAGTATAATCACCAAAAATAATTAAAATCTTAGGTAGGTAAAATAGGGAATCGCGGGCGAAACCGCGGGGCGGAGAGCTAGTTTGTTATATTACGCTTGATATAAACTTATAGTTTATCATACTATCAATATCAATCAAAAATAATTAAATGGTTAAATTTAAAAAATTATGTAGGCGATGATAGCTCAGTGGTAGTGACGTCGGATGCCCAGACAAAGGTCCCGGGTTCGAATCCTGCAATGAGCTTGAGCTTTCGGTGAAGGAAAACATCGTGAGGAAACCATAGCACGGTGGTAGGGTACTTTGTAGTACCCGCCTGGCTGGCTACCACCCTCAAGTTGAAAATCTGTCGCCAAGCACCTTTCAGTGTGTTCCTACAGCTGCACTTGAGAGCCAGTTCCTTTCTAGGCTTTGTGTGCCTACCATCATCGGCCACATCATCACTGACCACGGTGAGATTGTGGTCAAACACAGGCCTATACATAGTAAAAAAAACAAAAAAAAAGGAGTACTCCCAAAACGAAACTACTCAAAAAACCATATTCGCATTCACATACGTAGGTAAAATATGATTTTTCCTCAATACGGAACCCTTATCGATTCCCGCGCCGGTTTCATCGAGAACTGATTGTTTTTATGGTAAAAAGATGGGCGTGTGTTTGTACCTACGCGTACGGAAATATTATTGAAAGCTTTGCCCGTATCGCTGTGATTGTTCCTGATTCTTATCTGGCCTTCGAACGACTCCTTACAAACTTCCTGTTAATATATGTATGTATTCTCGTATTAGGTAGGTAGGTACTTGGTTGTTTGCAAATTGGCCTTTTTCAGTTTTTGACATTTGGGATCAAGATGGTTTATTATTTATTTATTTATCTGTTCCCCGCGGTTTCACTTGCGTTCCCGGGAATAATGCCTATAACCTTCAGGGATAATGTAACTTCCTATTAGTGAAAGATTTTTTCAGATCGGACCAGTAACTTTGGAGATTAGCGCGTTCAAATAAACATACAAACTCTTCAGCTTTATTATTATAGACAAGTTCGAGTCAGACACGCGCACCGAGGGTTCGGAAGGGATATACTGATTGAATGACAATCTCTAATTGAGGATCTCCGACTGCAAATGTAAATTTGTAATCGCATATTTTTTTATCTATATCTATCTACTAATAATAAAGCTGAAGAGTTTATTTGTTTGTTTGAACGTGCTAATCTCAAGAGTTGCTGGTCCGATTCGAAAAATTCTTTCACTAATATGAAGCTACATTGGTGCCGATTCTGTTGTTTACGAACTACTTAAATAAATTTAATCTCACTATACCTCTTTCTAATGGTAAATATAAGAAAGGGATGCAAGATATTTTAGTCCTGTCAGTTTAATCCGATCACATATTTCAACGTGAATTTAAGCGCGATCTTTATTGGTCACGACTATTTACCCGTACATTACGACGGCATGGATTAAACTGACAGCATTAAAAATGTTCTGTCTTTTTTCAATAAGGTTAACTTGAAAGAATGGAGACTTGTCTAATATTAGTTAAGTTCGTAAACCACGGAATCGACACTATTATCCCCGAATGTTATAGGCTACTTTGTATCCAGAATCGCAAGTAAAACTGCGGGGAACAGCTAGTGTGTTAACTACAAATTATCAAGTGTCAGGTTTATTGCTTTACTTGTGCAGATCTTGCTTCTTGCCAAATTTCATGATTTTAGGTCAACAGGAAGTACCCTCTAACATCTATGGTTCTGGTTTACTGGCAAATTATCAAAATTTGCGACTTAATATAGGCCGTATTTTTATTTAATGCGTTGACTTAGAAGCTTGATTTTTATACAGTTTCAAGGGACCGTATAGCAGTAATTTCAACTTGATACCTCCAGGCGTACCTGAGAAAAAAGGTCTTGATCTCTTGACACACGGACAGACAGTCAGACGAACAACCAAATGCCAAGTCCTCGTTAAAACTATTGGAGAATTAACAACAATAACAACTTAAATTTTAACTCTTATGTTTTACCAAATAGAGGATATTTTGTGTTTTTATGAGAGCATGGTTTTGGTTCCAGAGGCTGGCTCACAAATCTAATTGCGGCATTGTCATACGAAAACAAAGGATAAACCGATTACCATCTGACGGCGGCTGTAATTCGTTCCAACGCTTTTTGTAACACTCAACGCAATTTGGTTGGAACACATAAATTACAACTTTTTTTTTTGTATTTAAATTAATTTAAATCGAGATTGAAAAGCTCGATGCTCTGTTTTATTTTTTATGAAATCTGTTTCGAGGATTTTATCAATAAATCTACCTATAAAGTTTATCATAGCAGTTTTAAATGGTAGTTTTAAATCCTTCTTATAGTTACTAGCACTAAAACTTACCGACACCTTCGTTTTGGCCCTTACTGATTAGCGCATAGAAGCAGTGACACTAGAACGGCCCTACTTTTTTGTGAAAGGACATAAGTTGGTAGCCTCTAGTCATCTAATGGCTTCATCAACCTTACCGGACAAATCGGTTAAAAGTTAACAATATCACCATGTTATGGAAATAATCATACCTACATTCAATTCAAAATACATTCGAAATAGACCAATAATAAAGCCATATGGTTGATAGAAAAAGAAAAGATAAATAAAATAAAGTCGCTGATACGTCAAAACTAGTCACGCAAAACACGTTTGTGAAAAAATCGAAGAAATATTATTCTCACATTTTTATCTCACACGAGTCCTCGTTTTTTTAAATGTCGTTTTCATTCGATTATTGCAAACCGTCGAGTTTCACAGAATAACGATCCGGAATCGCTATTCCGGATAGACTCGCTAGTCTAACGGATCCAATTTAGTGAGTACACCGATCGGAACTAAATAGAACGTCTTAGATGTTTATTACACACCCTTTTCCGCTTAAGTCGGTTAGAGAGACGAGGCGATAGCGGGTGCATTCAATGATTATTGAATTGTAACACGTATCCAGTAAACCAACATTTATTTCACACTTAATTAAACTTTTTTTTATGTCAGAAGTTTGGTTACCGTCGCCTATGGCCAATTGCAATACCAGAGGTATTTGCTAATGTGTTGCCAGTTGCCGACCTGTTACAATGCCAAAATGGTAACTGGCTTTCAAGTGCCGGAACACACGGGTAGGTGCTTGGCAACAGATTTTCAACTTAAGGTTGGTATCCAGCCAGACGGGTACTACAAAGTGGCCTACCACCGTGCTATGGTTTCCTCACGAAGCTCAAGCTCATGGTAGGATTCGAACCCACGACCTTTGTCGCCTTGCTACAATATTATTGTATTCACAATTAGCAATAAAGTTTATTTGATCTAAACTATTGACTGCTTACTTTGCCTTTCTTCACACGAGCTTATCTGATCCCAAACTAATTACAGCTTGTACTATGGAAACCAAATAACTGATATATGTACTACCTTTTTAGTCAATACATACTTATATAGATAACTGGATGGGAATCGAATCCACGACCTGTGGAGTGTTAGGTCTTTTATATTATTAGTAAATTAATTGTTATGTAACAACACGAAGAGCAAGCAACAACAAAATAAACGAAAACACGTACTTTATAATCAAAGAGAACAATGAACATAAAATAGTACCAAAGCTTGACTATTATAAAATTTCATCATCTATTTCGTATGCAAAAATAAAGCATTTGGTAGACAAAGGATGCGGACGTACGGACGGACAACAAACGCGGCAGTTAAGACTCAATTACTGCGGAAATCCAACTAGTTGCAGCCCGGATGGATGTTGTTTACCCTCTTTTTTTAAAGCTCTTTGACTATAACGCTCGCCGTAATTAATTATGAGCGAAAATAATAAAATTGTGATGAGTGTAATTTTGTACCTCAAAAGCGGTGTACTACTGTAAGGCTTACTGGGACCACAAAAATAATTATTAAAATCATTTCATAAGCAAAAAAGTTAAAAAAAACATTACAATCGAATTGATAACCTACTCCTTTTTTTCTTTTATAGTATTTAGTTTATAGTAATTAACAGTAAATTCTGTTAAATTTACGTCAACCTAAATGTCACAATAGAGTCAGTAATTATATTCTTAAATATAATAATTTAGATTAAAATAGAGTTCTTGGATAATTTATAACATCATATACGTCATAGTAAATTTTATAAAATATCTACGAGCTTCCTGCACTGTAGTGGTTTAGCTGGATGACGTCACCTCCGGTTTAGTTAATGTGTCTCCAGCCAGTGGCCGGCACTAACCATGCACTTAGCTGGTACCACTTCGTCCCATAAATTTGTTGTTTGTACTTAATTGTTTTGATAGTCCTAAGAAATTTATCTATCCTCTAAATATTATCCAAGGAAATCTTTTCCAACATCTTTTTATGAGATTATACAGGTGATTTTTATGGGTAAATATTGCAGATAAAAATACTCGGTTTCCGTACAAACTTTAAAAAAAAACAAAATTAGTTTAGCATTCATTATTTAAACGTAAGTCTGAGTTCCAACTTTCCTCGATAACTAAAATAGCTATCACGCCCCCTAGGTATGTTTCTGGGTACGACTTTTTTCACCAGTACAGGCTTTGCGTTAAGCTTGTAATGTTATAACTTCGCAATGATAGTGCTCAGGCTCCTGAAATTTTATAGAATAAAAGATGTACACTGTCCGGCGTCCTCAGTATTCTGTAGGCCTTATTTATTTACGTACACACACAGACATTAAGTAAATATATGACAAGCCAGTTGGCGCAATTGGTTAAGACACCACCTATCACGCCGCTGGTCATCCAGAACAAACATTTGTGTGCATGAACATGTCTGTTTGTCCTGTGTCTGGGTGTAATTATCTATGTAAGTATGTATTTACAAAAAAAAAGTATATGTAGTATATCAGTTATCTGGTTTCCATAGTACAAGCTCTGCTTAGTTTGGGATCAGAAAACCGTGTGTGAAAAAAGAAATGGAAAAGATAAAAAGTAATATATCTAACCAAAATTGCTCATTAAATCTGATTGGGATTGAAAACTAGGTAAGAAAACATGAAAATACGTTTAAATTTAAAGTGAAAAAAAATAAGGACATGCTCCTTTTTATTCATTTCCATCATCAGACCTGATACCATCACCAGACCACAGATCAGACAGACCAATAACACCATAATTGTATTGTCTTCGCAGTTACAATTTCAGATCAATTAAACACCGAGTAGTGAGTCAAAATTTGACTTACAATTTGACCTAAACATACATACTAACACGGCAAGTTAAATAAAAGCTTGCAAAAAGGACTAAAATAGAAACATGCCAATGTATTTTTGTTCGTGAAAAGTCCTCGCCACGGCCCCAATAGCCATCGAGGCCCAAAAGCAAGCATACCCACACCTCTCTATTCATTTCGGCTTCGAACATTTCCAATGCAAATATGCTATCCTAAAGGTACACACACCATTGTGTTGCGATCCGAGTATTAGAGCGTTTCTATTATTTGTTTCCCTTATTAATAGGACAGATGCATTATCGCCAACAATTTATATAGCCATTCCAAAATTGTCCAGAAGTATTTTAAATGTATCCCTTGAAGTTTAAAAATAGGTATAAGCCCCATTGCAGTGGTAGGTACTTTATTAAAGCTGTACGACGACTTAAAGCCATTAGTTAGGACTCTAATTTAAATTAAAATATATTTCTTTTAATATAAAAATATTGAAACGTTTGATCCAATAATGTTGACCAGCACGCAGCAATAGCTGGCATCTACAGGCCGGTGTGGTAGCACCTTTAAACTGATCGTTTGTGGGGTACGCGAGCGCTTATAGGAACGATGTTTGATCTAACGAATGGATTTCTTGCTTAGTTGTTTCTATTTCAATGGAATTCAGTTTTCTAATTTAAATTTGTGAAAGTAATATTACTTTCTGACTTATTAGGGGCTTCTAAGCATGTAACAGTAAAACTTATGTCTATGTGATCAAAAACTATAATTTGGTATTAGCTTATGGCACTCATTTTCTTAGATCGGTGATCATGATCATGATCACTCAAATCCTTTGACAAAATATTAGGCTTACCAGTAAAAAAGAAACCTTAATTTCCAAACAGTACAATTGAAAATTTCAACTTTCTTTTCGCAACACAAGTTCATAATAGTTTGTTTGGTATCTCGTCGTAAATCGTTATGTCCAGTCGCAGTCGAGTACAATGAGCGTGTAACCAGAATACCGAGTCGACGTTTGGATCGTGGCATACCATCCCGGATGGCTTATTTTCTCCGAAAGGCTAGATGCAATTTCGTTTGTACTAAAATAAACGAAAACGTAGAAAATACGGCCGGACTATCGCAGAGAGTTGCGCTGTTTGTATTGTGGATTCTTGAACTGTAGTACCGGTATTATTAGTTAATACGTCTGCTCTCAAGATGTTTGATTTATTTATTGAGCACACTATACAATATAAATTAAACTTATTTAATTCTTGGAGAAACTTCTGACCTTATGTATGTGTCAGCTTTCTTTTCTCTTCTTCTTTTCAAATGCAACCTTCCTAATCGTGCGAATATTTGTCTGTACTCATTCATAAAATGTCAGTGAAGGCCTATTACAGTTTTTTATGAAAAAAACTTGTTTTTGAGTTCATTAAATAAAGAAATAAACAAACAACTATCATTAGACTTTCAAATTATTATTTTGCAACTGAATTTGCATCGCATTTGCAAAACTGCCATCGAAAAAGTTTGAAGACTGAAATGTTGAGGACATTGACTCCGCAGAAGTGGAGTGTAATTTTTTTTTATTTATTTAGTAGTTACACAAGACACTAATGATATTTTTTTTTTTTTGCAGTGTTCCCGAATGTTCCCGCCGCGCCTGGCATGCCGTGCGCCGGTGAAGATAGTAAGTACACTTCTATTATATTTTACTAGCATCATTTAATTGTACCTATTGCTATACACATTATTGAGTAAAAATTCTGTTTATTAAAATTTTTATAATAGCTTTCCATCCTGCGGTTTTACCCGCGATCCCCTATTTTACCCTCTAGTTGTTGAATTTTCCTTGTTGTATAAAAATCCTTTCTTTCTTTCTTATATAGCGGATGCATACGTCATATCAAACCTTTTTGGCCTTACAATAGGTACATTAATTATATTTCTAATGTATCTTTTTTTTATTACTTGTGTTTTTGTGTGAGACCAAAATAAATTATTTCCATCAAAATTTATCGGATATCGGCGTTGACTAATTTAACAGCTCTAAATATTTTCTATCCTTTTTCAATAATGTATTATGAAAGAGGTGTGATGAAATTTTGCACCTACAATTTGCTACGGAATCCGCAATCTGTGTTACAAGTATGTGGTAGCAAGACCATAAAAAGAACGTAGAAACTAGCCAAAACTAACATTATCCGCACGCGTTCACAATAATGGTTAGTTGCCAAACTCCCCCGGTGCGGCACTTTCAACCGACGTGAATGGCAAACTACCTACTACCAACTGGCAGTAGCAAGTAGCAACATTCAGTCAGTATGGAGTGGTAGGTAGGTTAGGTACCTACATTTGAATCCGCAGCCAGTACTCCGCTCGCATTAGCATGTGAATGTCGCTCGGTAGGGTTGTCAACGCGGACGTTGAAGCATAATCTATAGACTTTTTTTTATGTAGACTTTTCGCTTTTATGTTAGGCATTTACTGTTGAGGGTTTTATAGCGTTCAGTTTGTGGTAAGGAAAATAGAAGAAGTGGGAATGATTTTTGTTTAAATAATAATACGTGATAATATTAAGACATCTTAAATGCTTGGTAAATTGGCTATTATTGAACTAGCTTTCCGCCGTGCGGTTTTAACCGCGATCTCCTATTATACCCCCTTAGGGGTTTCATTTTCAAAAATCCTTTCTTAGCGAACGCCTACGTCATAGTAACTATCTGTATATCAAATAACATCCGTCCAGTGGTTTGAACTGTGTTGATAGATCAGTCCGTCAGTCACCTTTTCCTTTTATATATTTAGACTAGCTATCGCTTCGTGGTTTGCATCACTGGGATAAAAAAAGCCTATGTGTCTCTGCATACTATGGATGGACTATATTTGTAATAAATTTTATGACGATTGCTCGTGCCCATGAGTCATCAATTCAATTAGGTAACAAGTAGGTACCTTTATTTTATATTATCAGTAGTAATCAGATTATTCAACACTTGTTGATTCTTATATACAATGTCGTACCTAGGTCTTTAGTGGCGCCATCTATTCATCATTTTTTCTTCGATGATCTTGAGTTTTATTAAACTTGAATTCAAACGTTATAATTAACTCTAATTTTAAACCAAGTCTCAAAAAACATGTTTTTTTAATATTCTGGATCAAAATTAAGTACCTAACACCCAACAAACATACCTACTACCTATATCAAAAATATTCAACGATTCCACTCTCAGTTCTGACTGAAATTGTTTTAGAAAGATGTTTTTACTCAGAAATTGTTAATTCTGTATATTTTTTGCATTCAATACAAATCCAGACCCAAAAATATCATATTCACATTTATAAGTAAATTACTGTTAAAAATTTTCTTGTTAATAAGAAATACTAGGTTTTTTTTTTCATATCTGGCAACCCTAAGTCAGGCCCTAGGTCCCACCGCTCAATTTGAGTTTGCACGCGTTTGCTGGTTTTCATATCCCATTGTACGGACCTAGGGACCGACGGTAAACGGCTGCCGAACACTATTGTCATAATATCGTTGGCTCTCGACTCATCTGTGGTGAAAATGCTTCTCAGTACAAGGTAATAAGGATGACTTTACAATGACCGTCCTTTACAATCATCTTTGGTAAAAAATACAAAAACCTGTATTTTCTCTTAGTATCACTCAGTACTAAAATATTGAGAAATAGCATCATAATCTATAACTATATTAATATAATAAAGTTTGTTTAAGAGGAGGCTATCTGTGTATGTCTCCGTCCCTTACTTAACTGACGGAGACAAGGGAGACAGAAGAGACGTAATTTTAGTAAAAAATATGGTTTTATGTTATTTAAAAAGAAACTAAGCCTTTTTTTTAAAGTAAGAAAACTATGCCCTTTCTAATGGATTTCAGAATGTATGTTAATACTTTTCAAGTTATTTGGATGGCCCAAATAAGAGAAGAATGCATTCTTAGTTTAAAATAAGGGCATATTTACGATTCTGACGTTACTAATGAAAAATCACAATTTTTAAAAAAACTATTCCCCGTCTCGTATTCTCTAGTTTAACATATATTTTTTCCAAATCTCTTGGAACAAAGAATACAGAGAAAAACGCATTTTATAATCATAATTTCACGTATTGCATCGCCTTAAACGCTAACAGGAAGCTACATTATCCCCGAAGGTTATAATTTGCAATGTTTTCCTTAGTTTAGTTCCTTAGTTACCCTGGATTGACAATTCATTCAGAAACATTAATTTCAAGAACATAAATATCTGTCTATTTATGTTCGTTGTTACAATCTGATTGGTTTTTGAAATTTCTAAGATTTTGATTGTAAAAGTTGTTAATTTTGATGAGTATTTTCGATATCGATTATACTCGAAATCTTGATATTCTTGTTAGATTTGTGCTTGGTTACATTAAAATCCTACCAAAAACATTTTCATATAAAATGTTGCCAAGCCGAGACCATTATAATATGGCTCGCACAAAAAGTATCAGATCTCATGTATAGAGCGAAGCTTCTAACACGCCCTAACTTCAAAAACTCTACACTTGTCAGATATTTGGAGCCACACATTTTGACTAAGGTGTAGATGGCCCCCAGATTTAGGTAACTCCTTTCACCAAAACGGTCAATGATTCGCTCCCTTTAGTCGAAACTACATACATAGTAGGTATAAAACTATCCTCAAAGGTCTTCACCGCTCATAGTTAGAGCTAATTGTTGACAACTCCAAATAATCTCTATTTTGCGTAAACAATAATTTTCTTTTCTGTAGACTAACCTGATTGTATCGTCATTGATTTCTTTGGAACTAGGCCGATTTAAAGCGTAGGGTCTATCATACATACTTATACCTAAACACTTTGTTATGCAAGTGTTTTATTTTAAAACCATTCAATAAACAACTCTCATTAATCCCCTACTAGAATCAATTTTATATAAAATATTATTTGTAACCAAAATTCGCTTTAAAATTGATAAGATAGCATCGACATCGATAAGTCAGTATCGTTCTACCTGTCGATAGTAGACGCCATGTGCTGGCCAAATGTCTTGTACTATAGGAGTCACCAAATATCTGACAGGTATTATATCGATATTAGTGCAGTTAAAGTTGCATAACAGTGTCGCTTCTCTATGACTTGAATTACGCTTTTACCATGAATAAATATAGTGTGCAGTCGATTTTATTAATCGTATAAAAGTGCTAATTTATGTCGATAATTTGTTCGGTGGTTATAATTAATTGAATTTCGGAATTAATAAGTGTTGTTTATGAAATAATGTGACGATTAAAAACATTAACAGTGATAGTGCATGATAACGATGGCCCTAGAAACATTGTTGATATTGTGCGAGGCTAATGAAGCTGCGCGGATATTCGCTCTATATTTGGGTTCGTTTGGAAACTGCTCGTTTTCTATGTGTACTCACCAGTGATGTAGCTCAGATTATCTTGATTTGAATCGCGCCCCTCCCTCTGCCGCTACGTAGGGCACGTCATGGTTATCTTTTCATATCTAAAATGATATTTATACCAAAATAAATTTAGCCCCATCCATCTTAAACAAACTGTATCTCCGTACTCCTTAACCATGAACAGTTATGGTTTCGGATACAAATTTTTGTACCCCGCGCCCCGTTTCAATTACCCTTAGACTTAGACAAAAATTTTCCAAATCGCCAATATAGTAAAATATTATTTCCGATACAAACGTAGCGCCTTACAATGTACAATTTTTTTAACAAAAATTTGCTTTCAAATTGAAATTGACAATATTTTAGATTTACTGATGATTTCTAGTATTTCTGTACTTTTTTAATTTTTTCCACCTGCGTAAAAACAATCAATTTCTTATTTATAATAGTAGTACTTATAGGTGTGTTTTTATTCATCAAAATAAATTGAGATTTTTTATCTGTTAATGATGATGGATCTGGAAAAGCAAACGAAATTGACAGTGTTTAACAGTCGGTGGCAAGGCGTTTGACTCACAGTGGGAAACACGAAGTAGAGGTGCGAAATGATAATGTTATGGGTAGTGTAATGGGTAATGGGCACAAAAGCCCGGGAACCAGCTCTCAAGTGCAGTGTAACATAAAGTTGTTAACTTTGTACGCCTGTTAAGTTCTTGACGGATCTTGACTAAACGCATAGACTTGGCCATGTGAAGAAATTGTAAATGATCCTATATATTACATTCCTGTTTTTATTTTTGACAGTAAAATTTGCCTCTTCACTTTGTTTCATCTCATGTTACAAAGTATTCAAACGAAGTAGGCAACTTGGGCTTAATTCGATTAATGAATACAATTCCTTTGTCATTAATTGAAATAAGAAATTCTTATTTGGGAATTTCTCCTTTAAGGAATTTTAAATGTGCCTAAGTAAGAACAACGAAACTTTGGGTTATAACAATTAATTACTTTTTTATTTGTTTATTAAGGGTCATCTACATAAAAGCCAATATATCTTTCTTCATAACGCTAACGGACTAACACTTGATATCTATCTGAATGCATATTCATAATCTAATCTCATATTATGTGACAACATCACACAGCTCAAACTGTAGTCTAGTCTAGAAACTTGAAATTGTGCACACAGATACCATTAGAACGTAGGATTATCAACATTCACCCCTAAATAAAATAGGGCCTTGGTCAAACCGGGGGTCAAAGTTAGAGTATAATTTCAGACTTTACTAATGTTTACGAAAACTTATGGTATAGTCTTGAAACGATAATTTAAAAAATCAAAGAACTCTGCAAACGGCTGAGCGGATTTTAGCTAACTATCAAAAGAAAAAAAATATCACATCTTTGTTTATTGCAAAGCTATAGAAAGGGACAGGTCTAGAAATATTCAAACATTAACTTAATTGACGACTCTGAGTGCGTTAGTTATGATGGGATAAAGAAACGGAGAAACTCACATACATTAACTACTTTATTTTTGGTCAGACATGTAAACGTGTAAAACAGAGATACCTATATCTCTATCTCTCTCGTATAACGCAAATACAACAAACCACAATAATATTTCCTGAGATTAATGCGTTCAAATCTTAGGTTACATACAAACTCTTCAGCTTAATAGTATATGTTTTTTTTTTCAGGAAGCATATACAGGAGAGGCGCGCGGCGGTGGAGGAAGCTATACCGCGTCAATGGTCACATTTTCCAAGCTAAAAGATTTAATAGAGTGAGTACATTATTTTCAGTTATATGTGTATAAACCCTGCTTTTGCTGTCTCTGATTTTTAAAACGTTGTTGGTGCCACAAATACTCAGACAGATCGAAAATATTGCTATCATAGTTAATCACTAAAACCAATTAAGAATCAATAGTAATGTATTGAATTTTTTGCTAATTGACTGGTAATTAACTAAAATTAGCTATGTTTTCAATTCATTAAGGTGTCATAACAAGAAAATTAAAAAAGAACTTCCGCCTTATAAGTAAACGAAATGTCTTCAATTACTAACGGTTAATTATTAAGTAAGTTGTTCTTAAAATAAGTTAAAAATGCGGTATGAAATGGTAACTTTGAAGAATTTACTTTACATACACTTTACAATTTTTCACATAAATATATAACCAATTAATTATACTTAGTAGGTATGGTCGGCCAAGAAAGTGGTGTGCCAGTTTTGATTTAGTCTCCTAGTCATGGAAAAAATACAAAAAAGTTCCAACTAAGAACAACTGTCACTTAACAAACAGTAAACAAAATGTTGTTTAGAAATCTGAGGTTGTAAGTTGTCAGATTGATCTGCAAGCGAAACTAATCATTATCACCTAATCTGCAAGCGACATTCAACCTTAGGGTGGTACACCACGTTCTTGGCCGACCGTACCTAACCCCATTAAACCTCGTTGAATAAACCCAAAAATTTAGAGTACATTGTATTTCCATACTTATGTAACTATTTATTGTGTTCCAGCGCGCCTTCTGTGCCTTTTGCCAGGACCGCATCTGGGGCCTGGGCAGGCAGGGCTTCAAGTGCATCCAGTGCAAGTTGCTGGTGCACAAGAAGTGCCACAAGTTGGTGCAGAAGCCATGCTCCAATGAGCACGTGGACCCCGTCGAGGTCAAAGACGACGCAAATGGCGAGAGCACGTTGGGGCGAGCGTCTTCTGTCAGGTGACATATTTCTTCTAATCATCAACTTCTAACCATCAGTTCAAAGTCTTGCAATTAAGGCGATGATAGCTCAGTGGTAGTGTTTCCATCTCTTTCTCTTCCTACGGCTGGGCGGATTTTAGCTAAGAACATTCTCGATTAAGACACCTTTCAAACGAACAAAAATATATCCATCTTTGTTTATTGCAAAGCTATAGAAAGGGACTAGAGATATTCAATCATTAAACTTAATTGACGACTCTGAGTGCAGCTGTTAGTTATGATGGAATAAAGAAACTTAGAAACTCACATACATTAACCACTTTATTTTTGTCATCTAATCATCACCAATCAGTCCAAAGTCTTTCAATTAAGGCGATGCTAGTTCAGTGGTAGTGTTTCCATCTCTTTTGGTCCCCTAGGTCCCTGGTTTTAGCGGAGTAATTTCTCTGCTTATGTTACCATCAGCAGCAACAGTACAGTAATGGTTGCACTGACAGGTCCCGAGCGGAGGCGGAGCCGGCCCGCGCGGAGAGCCCGCCGCCTCCCGCGCCCGCGCCCCCCGCCCCCCGCGCCGAGGACCTGGAGCCGGGCTCGCAGCGACAGTACTCGCTCGACGACTTCGAGCTCATCAGGGTCATTGGACGAGGCTCCTATGCTAAAGTATCTACTCTTATATTGTCATTTCCTCTCTCTCACCTCGCACGTGCAAGATGCGAGGGCATGATGACTGTTCTCGATTACATCACCTTATTGACCCTTGTTCTAACGTTGGTAAACGCCCGATTATAATTTATCGGACCGTTTTCTTGTTGGTGAACTTAGACCTAAATATATGAAAGGAAAACGTGACTGACGCTTGACGGATCAGACTGAAAATTGGCATACTGATAGCTATTATTGCACACTTGAATCCAGTTTTGAAGTTGTTTTCCGCAGATAGGATTACACAGGCATAGAAAAATAATAATATTAAAAAGCTAAAAACAAGCAATCATACCTAGTTAAGACGATATTTATGATGCCAAAATGGACTCCCAACTTAGCATATACTAAGTTGAAAAAACCGAGAATCGAGTCTATATTTTTTGTAAATTCCAGGTGCTGATGGTAGAATTGAAACGGACGAAACGCGTGTACGCTATGAAGGTAATAAAGAAGGCGTTAGTGACGGACGACGAGGACATAGACTGGGTACAGACGGAGAAGCACGTGTTCGAGACCGCCTCCAACCATCCGTTCCTCGTGGGCCTGCACTCCTGCTTCCAAACACCCAGTCGACTATTCTTCGTCATCGAGTTCGTGAGGGGGGGTGATCTTATGTGAGTGCTTCTTGTTTCTTTAGAACTAAAACACGTGTCAATATCCGCTGCACGGATTTTAAGTGTCAAACCGAAGCTGATTAATCGTCTATCGTAACAAAAAATGCGAAATGTAAAATGCGAAAATTTGTGAGGATGTTATGTATAATTATTTGTTACTCTTTCACGTAAAAACTACGGAACGGATTTTGATGAAACTTGGCACATAGATCATACCCTGGAATAACATAGGTTACTTTTTATCCCGGGAAAACTTAAGATCCTTCGAAAACTCGAGTGATACCGCGGGGCGAAAACTAGTATTTAATAAAGTCGCTTCATTCATGCAAATCCAATCATTCAAGCAATCCTCCATTTCATGCAAAATTAATCAAGCCTTAACTCCAGGTTCCACATGCAAAGACAACGGCGGCTTCCCGAAGAGCACGCGAGATTCTACGCGGCAGAAATATCCCTAGCGTTGCACTTCTTACACGAACGAGGAGTCATCTACCGCGACCTGAAGCTTGACAACGTGCTCTTAGACCACGAAGGACACATCAAACTTACTGACTACGGAATGTGTAAGGTGAGCTACACTATACACTGTTGAGCTATATCTAGCTCACACTTGCTGTAGTTCGGTCGTTAGAAAAAAGTTTGAATTTTTTTCATAGAAGTCATCCATGTAGTGTTTAAAAAAACAGCTTTTTAAGGGATAATACGCATTACTTTCTCTGTCCATTAATATAATATTTTTGGTGTTCCTCCTCCTTTCAGGAAGGCGTACGTCCCGGCGACACGACGTCAACATTCTGCGGAACCCCCAACTACATAGCTCCGGAGATCCTCCGCGGCGAGGAGTACGGGTTCTCAGTGGACTGGTGGGCGCTGGGGGTGCTTACCTACGAAATGTTAGCCGGTCGGTCGCCGTTTGACATCGCGCAAGCGGCTGATAACCCCGATCAGAATACTGAGGATTATTTGTTCCAGGTAATGTCCTTACAATAACTAAATTAAAAAACTATTTTATGACCCTTTTTATTAGTATATCTTTTTTTGGTTACTAACCTCAAGTGGAAAATTTATTTTCAGGTCCATAGCCCTATCATTACGAAATTATACTAATTAGAACTCCATCGTAAAATCTTTGGTGAAAATCGAACTCAAAAACGTAGTGATGGAGAATCTAGTAGGTACTTGAGTAATATAGCAGGACCAAAAAACGTATTGATGACGCATTTTATAACATTTTTGGAACTTGAATAATCATCATTTGGTTTAACCAAGCACCTGTCGGTGTGTTCCGACAGCTGTAATTGAGAGCCAGTTCCTTTCTAGGTTTTGTGTGCTTACCACCATCATCACTGATCACTGTGAGATTGTGGTCAAAAGCAGGCCTATACTTCAGAAATTTATTTGAAAATGTCTTTTAGTTTTACCTTTTAGTCTACAATACCGAACCAAAATCATCCTATACATATATCGATTTCCATTGTATAAATTTCAGGTGATTCTAGAAAAAACGATCCGTATCCCGCGCTCGCTGTCAGTGAAAGCGGCGTCAGTGTTGAAGGGGTTCCTGAACAAGAACCCGGTGGAGCGGCTCGGCTGCGGCGAGAACGGGTTCCTAGACATCGTCAACCATCCCTTCTTCAAGAGCATCGAGTGGGAGATGGTTAGTATTATGGTTTTCTACACCCCTGTCAAGAATTTATACATTTTTATCTGACTGCCAGAAAAAAATAACGAAATGTTTTTAGGGTAAGGTATGTTTTTCCGTTTCTTTATTCGAACGAATCTTGTATATATTTGAATAGATATAGAATTATTGATAAAATATTGATCCCGAATGACGGTATATTATAAACAGTAAAATGACAAAAAATACAAACCGCAGGGCGGAAGCTATGAATATATGATAATAGTATAGCAGGTTATATGTATGGTTTTATTATATTAACTATCGGTTCCCCGTGGTTTCACTCGCGTTCCCGGGATAAAAAGTAGCCTATAATCTTCGGGGATAATGTAGCTTCCTATCAGCGAAATAATTTTTCAAATCGGACCAGTATTTCCGGAGATTAGCGCGTTCAAACAAACAAATTCTTCAGCTTTATTATTAGTATAGATAGATGACATGTTTTATTTGTTCGACAGCTGGAACAGAAGCAGGTGGTCCCCCCGTTCAAGCCGCGGCTGGAGGGCGAGCGCGACCTCGCCAACTTCCCGCCAGAGTTCACCGACGAACCCGTGCACCTCACGCCTGATAACGAGTTAGTTATCTACACTTATTTTTTATTTTTTTTATTTCACCACAATCTAAGCATGGTAATCTAAATATACAGGTGTTTGGCAGGTGGTTGAACATACAAAAAGGCTCAGCGTGCTCTTACATGCTCAGCCCAAAAAATGTTTTTTTTTAATGAAGTTGAAATTCGTCACTTGCAAAACTTGTAACCCTAAGGTTTCTGTATATAAATTGTACCATTGCGGAGCTGGGGCAGGTCGCTAGTTATGGTATATAGAATAGGGATAATGAGTGGGTAAAAAATAATTAATTCTGTTTAGTCCGTCAGTTAGGTTATCAAAAAATATTAGATACGTATTTTTTAGTTTATCAAAGTTCAGGAGTGGGGGGTTGTGACGTCACTCTATGTAAAATTGTACTAAGACGTGACGTCACGTGAAATTTTAACGTGAAATCATTGTTATTTTTTGTTTTAGGAACTAAAGATGTGTTCGATATTTTTTGGTAATCTAGCTGACGGACTAATTAGATTTTTTAGTCATCACCCATATTGTTAATCATAGTTAACCTTATGAATGATTTATCTGTGTTTCCAGCACGGTGATAGCTGACATTGACCAGTCCGAGTTCGAAGGGTTCGAGTACGTGAACCCGCTGCTGATGTCCCTCGAGGACTGCGTGTGACATCACGCTCACGCCTGTCTGCTGCACCCCTACCACGATCCTATGCAGGTACATACCTACACTTACTTCACCTCATTATCTCATTTAAGGCGATGATAAGCTACGTAGTGACGTCCAATGCCGTGGCGAAGTTCCCGATTTCAAATCCTACAATGAACACCAGGTCCCAATTTTATCTATCCGAACATCTCGTGTCGCCCTTCCTGGCAGGGCCACCATCACGGATCTGAATTCCAAGTCTGTTATAAAAATTTTTAGGTGGCCCTGCCAGGAAGCATTCTTTTGAACCAGGTTGCGACAAAATCTGATAGACGTTCGAGGACAAAATAGCGATAGACTTGGAATTCAGATTCGTGATGGTGGCCCTGCCAGGAAGTGCCACACGAACATCTGACGAATGTAATTTCCAGGCGTACGGGTACCCAGCTGAGTCATCATCCTCAGACTACGACTCGGTGTGCTCCGAGCTGCCGGTGCGCAAGCCCACGCTCCTCCAGCACATGTTCTGTCTGCCGCTCAACTGACACAAGTAATTACAAACAAACATACACACTGCATTCATCTGTCCTTCTTTATCATAACATACCGTATTCTTATTGTATTTAGGTCTATTTTGTGTTAATGGTGTTAATAATATACCTAGTTAAATGTTGTAATTGAGATTGTCATTTGTTTATAAACAAATGTTCTTGTTTATAAAGTAATGTGAGTATTCTTTAACAATATCAAAAGCATTTTTTTCCGTAATATGCTTAAGGATTCATATGGAGGCACAAGCACTGTGAGCTGTCAATAACGTTTGCAATCCTTTATAGAAAAATATTTTTGACAACAAGTAATACTAAATTATAGAAAAAAAACTATTACATATATTAGCACCATTTCTAAATGGTAAAAATCGCGGTCGAGTTTATTTTAAAAATAAAAACTTCACAGCATATGTTATTGTCTTTAGCCGCATCATCATGTAAATTGCACGCGAAAAGTAAAAGATTGCTGACAAATTTTAATGTAGATATGCTACGTATGATGAATGTAAGAAATAATTTATGTATGTAATGTAAAAAATACTATACGAAACGCTAAAAGAATGCTTTTTATTTTGTAATCTCAAAATATAATCAAAATCTTTAAAATCACCATTCACTATCAAAAAAATGTACCTTAATTTTGAAATAAAGTCAATTTTAAATCACAAAATGTTTTCACAAAACTTAGAAATCATTCACTTTTTTGTTTCCACAAACTATATTTTTCACACAAAAAATAACTGTATGAGACGAGTATTTACTATGGTCTAAAAATGGAATTGATTTCATGTTAACAGGATCAAAAAGCAGATAGACTTCGATGAATAATATCACCACAACTTAATATTTATTTTAATGTAAAGCCAATGTTTGGTGCTCGAAAATTATTTCGCATTATATAAATATAATATTGAATGCTTCAAATTATAGTGTAGGGAGCAGCGAAATCGATGGCATCACACCTTTTTCCTATTATAAATTAATTAAAAATAAATTATATAATAATATATAAAACTACGTTCTTAATCTCACCCGTTCGACAACATCGGGGCTTTGTAAATAACCAGAAAGGAATTAAAACAAATGAATCGATTGCAAGATCTATAAACATCTCAGAATTAAAACTCGAGTTGCTTACGCACGGAACGAAAAAGCGCTTCTAAGTAATTGTACATAAAATTTAAAATGTACTATACGAAAAATATTATAAGACTTAAAATATTTTTGAAACTATTGTAGTGTCTATAGTAATTTCTTAAGAGATGACGTGATGTTTAATGCGAGACCAGCCCGTAGTCGCGATCTTCCAAAATTTCAACATCTTGTATTTACCACGGGATTTGGTCTCAGCGCTGAAAATATGCTATAGTTCGTGTGTATTGTATGTCAAAATTATCAGTTTTTCGAGCAATAAAATTCTATATTGTAGTTATATATCTAAAAGCAGGTAAACTGCTCAAGAAAAGGCACGTAAGGAATTAAATGTAGTGGAAAAAAGCGACCGACAAAACGTCGATGGATCGTTATTATAGCCCTTATCCAAAATTTAGCATATTCCCCTAGAAACCTAGATGTAAGCTAGATTTGTAGCTACGATTCTCTATATTGTTTGGAGCGTGTCGTATACAAAAATCTAGACTTTTTTATGTGGACGTTGTTACCTTATTATTACAATTAGTATTTTTGAGACTGAACCAAAAATATGAGGGATTGCATTGCGAGTTACTCGAAACATTCCAGTACGCATGTGGATCATAACTGTAGAAGAAAGCATTATACGACACTCTTCATTCATAAGCTTACTATAATTAATATACAGCGGCATAGTGAGTCATTCATAAAAATATAATTACGTGTTCTCTGTGACTATGACTTTACTTTGCCGCGAAGTGTATAATATATTCCATTCCCTACTGTAGTTTCTGTTGTCCTGTCTAGCTAAACACCACTCGTTTAGGTAGCCAACGAATTTTATATAATAAAAAGTATAATATAATGATAATATTGAGCACTGAAACAAATTTAACGTCGTGTACATTATAAAAACAAATTTGAAAAAAAATAACTCGGTTATTATAACAAATTATTGTTAAATGTAGAAGAAAAGACTTATTATATTTGAAAATTATAAATGTAATATTGTAATGAAATCGGATGTCGGTGCGCGGGCGCCGGTCGAGCTCAAGTGTCCACAAACTATTCTAAATAGTGAGTAGTACCTATCTATTAGATATTTTGCACCGATATTATAATGTTTATACACGCGCGTCGATCTTTCCGCTCGATATATTTCCGCGACGTGTAAACTCGTCTTTGTTTCAATCGGAGTAAAAACAAATGTTTTCATTGCAACATTATATCATTTCTTGTGGAATAAGGTTAAGTATTTAAAATGTTTCAAAAGAAATTACGTATTTAGCAACTTAAAACATTGAAAAAACAATTTCCTAAATATTTTATGTATGTATATTGTATAATATAATATCAAATCAATTGAGTGTCGAAAAACTTCATATAGGTATATAATACTTTACAAACCATGTTACAATGAAAACATTATAAAGCCGATACAATTATTATAACCGTGTTGTCGTCGCCCTGCGTCATACTTATTTTATCTGTACATTGCAGATACTATCGAGATACTTATATAAATATATTATATATAGTTTGTGGTGTTATGTTGTAGCGGTGTCGCGGCGGCTCTGAGCCTGCGTGTATAGGAATCATTTTGTATAATTTATATAATTAAGTATTTAATTAATTGATAAGCGACAGTATTTTGGTACTATTAACGCTTTAGGTGTAATTAGTTAACATTCCAATGTATCTGATAGTGGTGTATTATCGTCATGGAATGGCATGGCATCACACTTTATTGTTACGTTTACTCTCATATATATTTCGTCTATTTTAATATATTTAATGTTCACGGCACTTTGTACGTCGACAGGCGAGTCACGGCTCGATATAGATGTTTTATTACCAAAAAAAATGTTTATCATACTAACAGCATGACAAGTGACTTTTAACGATTAAATTAGTTTATAAGGAGGAATTGTTAAACTGTTACATTCGCCACATAGAACAAAATTATGTATCTTAGTTTTTAAGTATATTTTAGTTATTCGCATGTAATACACTCTGTTTATTATATAATACCAATCATTGTGAAGTATACATTTTTACGTAATGTATATTTGTTTATTGTATTTAATTTTCGGTTGTATACTTGTGTATTACAAAACACCAATAAATAATGTTACTTAAAATATTTTATTGTGAAGTGAACGGCTTGGTGATTGAGACATGCTGTCAAATTAGACTGGAGATCTTGGGATACTGTACTATTCTATGCTTAACTGAAAATAAAGAAGATTAATCCGATTTGCTTGTTTATTTTCTACTATAAGCTGAAATCATCCAAATAATGTGTCTAACATTAAAGCTTTAGTAAAGGCTTTATAAGATATATTATAGGCTTTATACTGTTGGCGAAACTAACCGGTAGGAGCAAAGACAGCGTTTAATTATTTTACTTTGATAGTAACGTAACTCACACACACAGACACGTACGTAGACACACCGACAAAATTATCTTCCATTCATCCACTAAAAGAACAGCATTGATATAAAACGATAATATCTATTTAAGGGGCTAATCGCGAGTGAGGGAATAACATTCAAACATCAATAACTCCAATTACAAGTTTATTTATTCCAAAAGTAAAAGCAACGGAAACGTTAACATACAGTTTTAAATTAAGTTTTCTTCATTTGAATCAAATTCTAAAGAAAGCGTAATTAAAATACATGAATGAATTACTGATAGCTTAAGAATATAATGTTATCACTGATTATCAATAAATATCCTTATTACAACCTGATATAATTCACACATTAATGTGCAATAAATATTCGTATGATAGTAACAGCCAACGGGGTACATCACAATAATTATCTGAATACTTAAATAAATGCCTCGAGATTACCAACTAAAATACTTCTTCTAATAATTTGATTGAACTACAGGGTCCTATACCAATAATCTACATTGTCGTGGAACCCGCAACGAACTTATAATGTAGGAAATTTAGATCTATAATAATTATTCATGAATATATTCAATACTGATATGATGAGACTCGAATAAGAAATCAAAGGAATGTCTAATAATACCTTTAGAAATTATTATAAATAATAAATATGATTTTTTACTATGATAATTAAGTCTATGTTGGAATGAAAAGTGCATCAAATGTGTATGTGTTTGTTAAGTGAAGCTCTAGGCACACATTACTTATTATAAAATGTAAATATATTCCAAACATATTTGGCATCGACGATTTTTGATATACCGACCGAAAAAAATAGGTATTTCGCTGCGATATTTCAAATGCAGCTATGTTGAATCATATGACTGATACGTTTAATTTATTATAAATATATAGGATTACTTAATAAGTTTGTAAATTCTCCAAAAATCCCATATTCTTTCATGTTTGCCACACTTGGGCCGAATATTTTTATTATAAAATCTAGACGTTTCAAATATCCGATTAATTAATTACGTAATAAAATATAATATTTTTTTGATTTATACTAGTTTATGGACGTGATGAATAAATAATAATAGCATCTTCCACAAAACATTTCAACAGAAACGTAACCAACATTTTTAAAATTGTAACTAAGTATCATAAATAAAACATAAAATTTTCTCTCTGTTCAATCACAACATAATATGAGAATGTGCTACGTTTAACGTACAAAACATCAGATAAGTTTAAAAAAAATACTGCAACAATTGCAACATGCAAATTCACTAAGGAATACTTAATTTTAACTAAAATAGAAAATATTCTACCAAGATCAATTTTCAGCTACACTAAAATATATCTTACAGGGCACTAAACTGACATAAATAACCGTTTATCATCAGGAAATTCAATTATATCAAGAATCATGTTTCTACAGCAATTTTATAGCCATTACGGTCTTTTATACTGTCTCCGTTAACCGATATGCTTATATTATGTGTGTAATGTATGTTTGTGCCGCGTGTAGTAGATATTTAGTTCGCTTACTGGTCACCATTGGCATGGGCTGCCTTTAGTTTCTTCGGCGGGGAACCTCCGGCGAACATTTTCCCCGAGTAAAGTTCCGACATTATGAATGGTACCTGAAAATGTAGTTTTATGATAAATAAAACCGAACAAGTGCGAATCTGTCTCGCGCACCGAGGGTTCCGTAATGTTACTCTAAATACCATAGACTTCTTATAGGTTTTCCTGTAATCTATAGTTAAAGAACAATATTCTGTATATTTTTCATTTTTTATTTTTATATTTTGCCTCAGTAGTTTCGGGAGATAATGCGAATATATGCGAATTCGCCAATTTTCTTAAATAACTTTTAACAAACAGAGAAACAGGCAGAGTTAATAAACTATTACTAGTATTTATGGTAACTTAAATTAATATATTTGTATTTGTTTGATATATACGCGAGTAGAGTAGGAGTGGTGGTCGCTGGTTGGTTGGCTGGTTGGTTGGCTGGTAGGTAGGGTACCTTATGTTCGAGCTGCATGTGGTGCGTGGGCGGCAGACTGAGGCAGGCTCGCAGCAGGTTGTCGATGTCTGCGCGCTGCTTGAACAGCGCGTTGACGACGGGCGCGCGGCGCGGCACCAGCGGCGCCTTCAGCAAGTACGCCAGCGACGACATCACCACGTCCATCCTACACCACTCTAAAAAAACAATATCTTGGGACATTCTTCACACACGGTTATCTGATCCCAAACTAAGCAGAGCTAGTACTATGGAAACCAGACAACTGATATACTACATAAACTACTTCCTTTGTAAATACATACTTATATAGATAATTACACCCAGACTCAGGACAAACAGACATGTTCATGCGCACAAATGTTTATCCTGGATGGGAAACCCACGACCAGCAGCGCGATAGATGGCGTTTTAACCAACTGCGCCAACTGGACTAAAATAATAAATGATTAAATAATTTCAGCGTCAAATGCAGATTGTCATTTTAGTACCCTTTCATAATAATCCATTGACAGTTTGTATGAAAACTGTCAATAGCTTTAATTTGATACGGTTCTAAAGTAATCAGTTACTTTTGACATTGACTAAGTTATAATTATTAGTATTAAACGTAAGTCTGAGTATCTTTTACTTTACTCGAGTACTAAAATAGCTATTCGCTCCATCACTACGTTTCAGACTACGTTTTTTACACACTAAAATATATTTTCATCACCTTTAATAAGGTAGAGATTAGCTTTGCATGGGCGCGCCACGAAATCGTAGTTTATTTCTATACTTCAATGCCGTTCCGCTTATACCCTCAAAAATTCACCAGTATAATATACCTACTCAAGAGAAAAGGTTCAGTTACCTTGAGAACCCTTCTCCTGGAAGTTGACCCTGGCGAACAGTTCCGCCAGCAGCACCAGGTCGAGGATGAGTGGCACGGCCAGCAGCGAGTCCTCGCACGTGTTGTGTACCACCAGAGTGTTGGTGCCGTGAAGCAATATCTCTGATGTGTACTCATCCATTGCGCGTTTTGAATCGCCTGAGAATTACAACACACAATAATTTATACCTATTATTTATATTTATGAAATGTAGTTGAGCTTTCGGTGAAAGAAAACATCGTGAGGAAACCAAGGTGGTTCGGTACTTTGTAGTACCCGCCTGGCTGGCTACCACCCTCAAGTTGAAAATCTATCGCCAAGCACTTTCCGGTGTGTTCCGACAGCTGCACTTGAGAGCCAGTTCCCTTTAGGCTTTGTGTGCTAGGCTTTGCGGCGATTAAAAAAGCGACTGTAACTACTAACCGACATAGGGCACATATTTGATTACGACGACGTGATCGGGCTTCTCTCCCGGCTTGTACAGAACTGAGTTAGACTCCACCATGTCGTCCACTACGTTGCTCTTTGTTATCTGGAACACACAAATAGAATGATTGTAAAATAACTAAAATTAAAAAAATTAAGAAACCCCCGAAACTCACTAGAAAATTGGTGATAATTTTCAAAGGGCTGAGCGGATTTTCTTGAAATATAGCTAAGAATACTCTCGTTTAAGTCACCTTTCAAACAAAATAAACTAAATCAAAATCGGTCCATCCGTTCAGGAGCTATGAGGCCACAGACATACACGTCAAACTTCCCCCCACACAACCGATCACGCTACCGTCCTCGACGGCGAGGACCGCCGCGACGTCCCACTCAGTCTCGTGTCGTTCAAGCGGCCCAAGCTGCCATTAGTAATCCGACCGCCCCCAATTAGTCGTTACTCGTACAAAGTCCTCCCCCTCCCCCGGTAACGCCCTGAGCCGAGGTTCGTACCACATTCGGGGGTGCCCTCAGGCGTTGTTACCTAAATATTACCCGGCTGAGAGCCCTCTGCGCTCGCCGATTTGTCCGGTAAGGTTGTTGCAGCCATCTGAGGCTACCAACTTAGTCCTTTAAAAAAAAAAAACTTGCCCCCATCATTTTTGCGTCGGGGGTTAAAAACGAGCGAGCCTTACAGTAGTCGTACCTTGGTAATAAGCAACATAAACCAATACGCACACACTGTTGGCTGACAGTACCAACCTCTCAACCGTTGACTTTGAAATTGACTTAAACTTCAACTTCGATACCAAGTATACAACCGCGCGCGCTCATTGGTAAAATCAAATAGCGCTCGCTTCCCCGGCTTCCTGTTACACACTTCCGTTCACGAAATTACTCCCAAGAAAGCGAGAGGAAAGATGTCACATCAAAAAATGGGAGAGAAATTAGTGAAAATGATTAAAAAATCTCAAGTTACCTCTTTGGAGCGGAATTGTTTCGGTGCGGAAAGATTTTTGCCGTCGTTATTGCCGAGGTGGTTGTAACTCACAATAGACACCGGCTTCAGACCTGACAAACAAACATAACTATATTACAATCTAAATATATAAAAGGAAAATGTGACTGACAGACTGATCTACACGCTCAGACCACTGGACGGCTGGATCGGCCTGAAATTTGGCATACAGAAAGCTTATTATGGCATCCGCTTAAAAAGTATTTTTGAATATTCAACTCCTAAGAAGGGTAAAATAGGGCATCACAGGTGAAACCACGGAGCGGAAACGCTGGTAAAATCATAAAGATTTAAAGAACTTAAGGCCTTCATGACGATCCAATTTAACTCTAATAATGTAAGTACACTTGAGAGCCAGTTCCCATCTAGGTTTTGTGTGCTTCATCACTAACCACGGTGATGTTGTGGTCAAAAAACTCAGGCCTATACATTGTTAAAAAATAAAAGTTAACTCACCAGCCGAGACAAGAAAGTCGACGAGCACGCTCTTGAGCTTGGTCTGTCCCGACTTGAAGTCGTCTCCCGCCACGAACACGCCGCACTGCTCCGCGCGGTCCACTACACCGGGCACTATCGTGTTTTGAGGCGATCCGTTTATGTAGCAACACTGGAATTTATACATTCTTATTGCTAGCAATTTTAACAATTAGATGCCGCTGTGAAGCTATCTGAGAACTTGCGAGAAGATATCGGCGAAGTTGTGAGAAGATATCGGTGAAGTTGTGAGAAGACATCTGTGAACTTGTGAGAAGATATCTTCCACGCTGAGAGAAAAGATAACTATTAACTTGTGATAAGATATCTGGCGAGAAAATATAAGTAAAAATTGTGTTATAAACCTGTGAGAAGATATCTGTTAAGCCACCTGTCAATGGTTGAGCAGTAGCAATTATTCCCTATTTATTTCCGCCGTTTATTACCCGGGCTTCAAATGTATCTCATATTTTCCCGTACTAACAAGTACCTTTAGATCATAATCTAGCTGTCTATAGCTATGTGGTATAATTTTGTAGTCAGCGATATTCTCCGGGTCTATGGATCATTGAAAAAACAATCGAGAACCTCCATAAAGTCGGTTAAAAGTTTTAAACGCATACTCACGCCCTCATCGATAGCAGCAAGCGCGAAGATGGTAGACGGTGATATTTCAGAGTCGTTATCACGCAGCGCTCGCTCGATATTCGCAGACGTATCGTGTACGCCAGGACGTACCTCACAGAACCTGATGTTAAAATCATATCATCATCTCATCATATACGTTGCCAGGGGCATAGAAGGCCAACATTATGCCAACAAGGCCCATAATGGACTTCATAAACCTTTGAAATAGAAAACAGCTGTAAAACCGCTGTGAAATACGGTGGCAGTTTATGAATTACTAGCAGTTCCCCCGGCTTCACTCGCGTTCCCGGGATAAAAAGTAGCCTATAACCTTCGAGGATATTGTAGCTTTCTATTAGTGAAATAATTTTTCGAATCGGACTAGTAACTCCGGAGATTAGCGCGTTCAACCAAACAAATAAACTCATTAGTATAGATGTTAACGGAAAAGTATCTAATCCGTCATTATATACATTTCCTAGGAAATCCATACATTTCCTAAATATCTATCGGAGTACTACATTCTTTCATTTTTCAATAGTTTCTATATATTTCCAAGTATCATTATTGTTATAATTTCCTAGGGGAAATACACAGGAATTGTATACAATTCCTATATTTCATACATTTCCGGTAACATAGACATAAAGTAAATAACGTACAAGCAAGTACAAGTATAGATTTTACATTTAATTCTAAATTTAATACTTTTGAAGATGATTACACTTGATTGATTGCGTATTCTTCAAAACAGTTTCAGTTTTTTTCACATTACTTGTATAAGTAAGAATGGAACTAACAAGCCTTAAAAACCAAACCTTATCTTCTATCATCAAATAATGTAAAATTGAGAATCCTACATTGAAAGTAGGTATATCATCAAACGTCTGGCAGACAAAAAAGAAACGAAACAATACGGTTTTTTATTTTTCGCATTGATCACGAGACAGGTCAACGACCTGATGTGTTAGAGAGGAACAATTGAATATTTTGCCATTGTTAATAGTGGACCGTTTTATATCATAAATACTTAATTATTATGGCGTGAACGACTTTGATAGTTTAAAAAAAATGCAATTAAAATTAAACCTTGAAGTACGTCCGAAGATGCTACCGCTGACAAGCTGACAAGCTTAATTAAGATGCCATTGAACCGAGAAATTCTTGGTACATTTCGACTTATCTTTTTCTTATTGTACTGGAAAAATCCATTAAAATAACAGTATGAAACTCATACGTTTGTATAATCCATGCTAATATTATAAATGCGAAATAACTATGTCTGTAACCTTTTCACGATGAAATTTGGCACGCAGATAGCCTATGATAGAGAAGGACATAGGCTACTTCTTTCCCAGGAACGTGCTGGTAACACCGTGCGGAACAGCTAATTTTACTATAATGAATGTTCACTTTAAAACGATGAGAACACTTTTTAGGATTCTGTAGTTCACGTCTGGAACCCTTATAGTTTCGTCATGTCCGTCCGTCCGTCCGTCCGTCCTCCGCTTACCTTCCCAACGGTTAGTGCTAGAAAGATGAAACTTTGTATGGATATGTGTATAAAACCACGTCGACAAAGTGCTAAAATTAAATCATGAAAAAGCTGTAATCTCTTGAGAAAACCACGGCGAGGAGCTCAGTTTACAACCTGAGCATCCACGCAGGGAGCTCCTCTGGAACAGCACAGTCCAAATAATATTATCATATCAATATTACCTCTCAGTGTTAGCAGTCCACAACACGATGATCTTGTCCAGTTTGTTCTTGTCGCGGAAGTCTTTGATGTCGGCGCGTATTTGTAGGTACTGCTCGTACCTGGTGCCGCGAATGAGGTTCGTAGCACGATCAGCCTGGAATTAATAGTGGAGTTTAAAAGGTTGCCAACTCGATAACAATCCAAAAAAATCCCAATGATTATATTTATTCGACTTTTTACACGGCTGCCCATAGGAGTGTATTGTTTTCAGGGTTCATGTATGTGAGTTTTATTCCAGCATAACCTTTAAATGCCGGACAGATTTGAATGTATGGGGTATCGTTAGAATCCTAAAGGTAGTGGTTTTTTTTTTAATTTTTGCGTATTGTTGACTCAAGAAAACTCAGCTATCTGGTTAAATAATTCGATCTACACGGCGACTCAACGCCCTTGGTTTGTAAATGATAGACTGGCGCGTAGCAGCCCTATTAAATTAATTATTGCAACTACTTCTAAATAAAGTGTAGTCTATGAATAGAGTAAGCAAGCACCTGTCCAGCACTTGTCAATTGGCTACTTGCCATACAAATTACAAAGTAAATCGTCTATCATTATAAAACCATAGTAACTACAAGACAAGGTCATTTCCACTCATGGTGCTGATTTTATTGTTTACAAAGTAATTTAGTCTCGGATTCTAAGAAACATTCTTGAAAGAAGAAGAAAGAAGAAATTGGTCCATAGACAAGAAAAAACTTTTAACAGAAAATATAATCGCCTTCAAAAGCACTAAAAAGGAACTCTAATCTGACTGTTTTGAAGTCAGCGAAAGTGTAGTTCATGTTCCATGGAAAATATCATGGTACGCAGATTTTTTTCACTGACTAAGAGACATAAGAAATTAAGACTACCCTAACCAATCAGTCGCAACCAATATTGATGGCAATTTAATTCATGTTTAATTTGGACTAATTTGACCAGAATTTAATTTCTTATATCCGTTTCTTATGTCGTCAGAAAGAGATATGTACATACAGTGATACTATTTAGTAATTGAATGAACATGAAATTTTTGAAATCGTATCTTAGTGCTCATGGTTTTGTAAGGAAACAGATTCTCATCTACACAAAATATTATAAAAAAATAAAGTTATTATTTTCGGATGTATGAGGTAATCTCCAGAGTTAGTTACTGGTATGCTTCTAAACATTCTTTCACTATTATAATTTTCCAGGCAAGAACGCGGCTAGTTACAACGCTAACAGCTAGTTCAAAATAAAACAAAACCATTCCGTAATTTGTACAAATGGAAAAAATCGAAAACCAGTGCATTATGTAAAAAGTACCTATAGTAGATAACGGTAGATGAGCCACTTGGTACTGTTTTATAAACAAGATCGACGATGGAAACGCACACTTTTTATTTTGTAAACTTTCGTCTATTGTACCTACACTGTCTATTTTAAACACATGTGTTTTGGGAAAAAGAATTATTAATTTTACAAATAAACTTACAACGATTGTTTGTTTGATTAGATTGATCTGAGGATTGTACATTCTACTTGCTTTGGTAAGAATTTTTTTTTTACTCAGAGTTACAATACATCATATCTTACAATATAAAACTATGCTACGAGTGCTTACGTAGTTCAAAGTAATAAACTGCAGTTAAGTGTAGTTAACTCTAATCATATATTATACCTATCCATTAGTTTCCGCGAATAAGCTATAAATAGAATGATTATGTACATGTTCGCTTGTAGATTGTTAGTTTAAAGGAACGGGGACGTTATGGAAATACAACATGGAAAAAGTTATGATGATTTAAGGCGACGATAAACGAGAAATGATGATACTGAATACAATTTTTTGTGCATTGTTTGTTGCAAGAGATTTGTAAAAAATATATGTAGAACTAGCAAATATACGACGTCGTATAAAAAAGGGTTAAGTATTTTTTTTTTTATTATATAAAACAGTATTTTTTGTTCACGCATATTTTTTTTATGAACCGATTTTAACTATTCTTTTTGCGTCGGGTTCAGTATAGATTCAAGGTGGTCCCGTTTTAATATACCTTATTGTTGAAGGAGGTTTTACTCTTTTTGTTAAAGTTACGAGCAAATCTGATTACATGCAAGAAAATGCGTCTTCTTTATTAAGAAGATAAGCAGTACTCACATTATCATACATATCGTCTGATAGCAATACAGTTTGAATAGCTGTAAAATCAATACCGTCATGTTAACTTTGAGCAAGGTTGTACAACCGTACCGTTGCGGATGTTCGCAACTATTGTATCAGACTCTGAAGGCGGACAGAAATACACATAGGGATGATATATAGTTTAATATAATAAACATTGCTTCGCTTTACTATTAAACCCGGTGCTAGATAAATAATATTGGACTGTTGCTACATGTGTGTGACGCACGAGTGACACGTGTCGTCACGACGCGTCACATCCGCAAATGTTGAGTTCGTGGTATAACTGCTATTTGTTAGAAGTTCTGACGTAAAACTAGGTGACGGGCGAGCGTGGCCTGAATATCAATAGAAATAGGTAAATTATAATAAAACGTGTATCGCAACGTTTCTAAAAACGGATCACCAGATGCAATTAATTTCTCGAATTCACAGAGTCTATTTAAATATTAGTGAAAATTTAACTCATTTGAATAAATTAATTAGCATTTCCGAATTTGTCAAAATTCCAATATTGCTGCTCTTAAAAGTAAGTACTCTTCAAGTCTACATTTTGCCACATCATTCCTTGTGAGAGATTATGGTCAAACACAAGCCCACCTAAAGTGAAAAATACATACGGAAGAAAATTGACGTTCTGACAAGTTATTACTTTCAAGGAATCAATTCGCTCATTCGAAAATGCACTCTTAGCAACAAAACTATCGCGCTAACGGGTAGTAAATTTCGAATGTTCTGATATTAATGACGTCATAAAAATATCCCTCTAGCTAATAGGGAAAACCTGTGGAACACAACACTTATATTCCTGGCAAGATTACAGAGAAAAGCGAGCCAAGAATTGTTTCCATATTATTTACACCACACTGCGTAGTACTACTAAATATTCCATTAACATATACTAATATTATAAAGAGGTAAAGTTTATTTGGATGTAAGTTACTCCGGAGGTATTGATCCGATTCTGAACATTCCTTACCTCGATAATCGGATTAGGCCGACAATCGTGTCCATTTCGCCTGTACATTTTTATACGATAGAAAACGCTGATCGCTTATCAACTTCTGTTTCGATCCAATCGTAGAAAAAAATGACTCGCGCAGTGAGGGTTCCGTAATTTCCTATCTATCTATCTAATACCTTTAAACGAGCATTTCTTGTATGTATATAATCTGTATCCCGGAAACGGCTCCAACGAGTTTCGGGGGCGATAAATCGATCTAGCTAGGTTTCATTTCCAAAAAACACGATTTACCAAAAAAAATACCGACTTCTTATAGGTTTACTTGTAATCAATAGGTAAAGAACTATATTCTATATTTTTTCAAGATTTCAGGGCTCATGGCGTTACCGGGAGGGGGGCTTAGTACGAGTTACGACTAATTGGGGGCGGTCGGATTACTGGCAGCTCATGACTCACCTGATTAGCAGCAATGAAATCGGGATCGTAGATGGCTGGTCGCGGCTTCATAGTGGCCATCTCCTTGCGTAGTTTCTGCTGCAGCTCGTAGTCTATGACCTTGGCGCGAACCATAGACTCGGCGAGGTTTAGTGGGCTGATGTCCCACCCATCGATTACTGTTTCAAAGATGAATTTAGCGCGTCACAAAAGAATATACTTTTTATCTTGAAATTCACGTTCTTTCTCTTTTTAACAGACTTAAAAAAATGAGGAGGCTATCAATTAGGTTGTATGTTTTTTTTTAATGTTTGTTCACGCATAACTTTTTTGTTTATGAACCGATTTTAATAATTATTTTTGCATTGGGTTCAGTATAGCTCCAAGGTGGTCCCATTTTAAATTCATTGTCTTTGAAGGAGGTTTTACTAGTTTTGTTAAAACGTATTAGGGGCCGTTCAAATATTACGTAAGCTGATTTATTACAATTATTTACCCCCCCATCCCCCGTGTCAGCAAAAGTAAGCAAAGCTCTTACCCCCTTCCCCCATGCTTACGTAAACATTTTTCAATTAAAAATACGTATGCGTTTATATTTGCGGGAATCCCCGAAAATGAGTTTCGTTTTCAAGCATAGACAATGTGAGGGTTGCCATTCGTGTAAAAAAATAAGGAACTACCGATGACGTAATCATCATCTAAACTCCCCTACTAAAAGTCATCCAAAATAAGCAAAACAACGACCCCCGATCATTCAATACTCCAATTTTCAATATTAAACAATAATGTAGGGTAGGGCAAATTAATTGCACTTTCACACTCACCCAAATCATCTGGATGTACCATAGGCAGCAGATTGCACATAGGCACATATACGTCGTTGCCTTTCTCGTCTATGCCCAGTCTGACTGTTGAAGATTGTGTTATAGAACCCAACCTGATGAAAAAACAAACATAACCAATCAATAGTATCCTTCCACCAAGGGGGCTTTTAGGTTGACTTTATCCCATTAAGATGGAACATAGTATTATTGTGATAATTATTTTAACTCTGTGCTGTATGCATTCTCACTCCCCTGCAAATGTATGGTCAGCCGCAGTCGGCCGTAGCGTAATAGCATAAATAAATATCCTGGGACATTCTTCACACATGGTTATCTGATCCCAAAAGAAGCAGAGCTTGTACTATGGAAATCAGGCAACTGATATACTTCATTTATACTAGGTACATTGTTTTTTTTAAATATATAAATTTTACTTATATAGATAACTATCCAGACTCAGGACAAACAGACATGTAGGCAATTATAGAAGGAAACTGAATAAATGAGTTTTGATTTGATTTTTTTTTTATGAAAAATATTTGCTGCAAAAAATTTGTACACATACCAATTTGAATTCCGCTGTCCATTCTTATGATTCCAAGAGAGCTGATGCCTATTAGCAAGAACAGCTGCAGTAAAAGTGGATCCATTGTTGCCGCCCCATCCCACCAGCATCACACCTACTTTGCCCACTTTCCTCTGTGTCCTGATGCATAGTGATTTGTTGTATGGCTTTAACTGTAAATAAATTATTCTCAGAGACTGTTTTTTTCAATGATAAATGAATCCACATGTATAATAAACCTGTTTTGATAAAATAAAGTATTTTTTTGCCTTTTTGATTCTAACTAGGTTTAACCTGTTGATATGTGGAAGAAACTACAATATATAAAACACAAGAAAATAATTAATATAATCAATCATTCATATAATAAATAAATAATGAAGGAAAGTATGTACTGATGGACTCGAAATTCCGAGAATTCTATTATTTCAATGGATCCCATCCCAAATGCGAGTTTAAGGGTTAATGTCCCTTCTAGGCTTTGTGTACTTACTACTTTCGGCGACATCAGCAGTGACAATGGTGAGATTGTGATTAAACATGTTTTATACATAGAAAAAAAATATTGATAAATTGGTAGTTAGGTACTTGTAGTTACTAGTTAGTACATAATGATCATTCAATGATAACAATGGTACAGATTAAACTGACAATAGGTCATAAAATGAATGTAGCATGCAATGCAAGTACATTGTATGCCTGTACCTAATTTTAGTAACGTACCTACTGCATACATGTATAAATAAATAAATATCCTCGGACATTCTTCACACACGGTTATCTGATCCCAAACTAAGCAGAGCTTGTACTATGGAAACCAGATAACTGATATACTACTTTTTTTTTTGTAAATTCATACTTATATAGATAATTACACCCAGACATGTTCATGCACACAAATGTTTGCCCTGGATGGGAATCGAACCCATGACCAGCGGCGTGATAGTTGGTGTCTTAACCAACTGCGCCAACTGGCT
The DNA here is from genome assembly GCA_963555595.1 of Tethea ocularis. Taxonomy (NCBI): domain Eukaryota; kingdom Metazoa; phylum Arthropoda; class Insecta; order Lepidoptera; family Drepanidae; genus Tethea; species Tethea ocularis. The sequence goes on along the minus strand of OY741970.1, from coordinate 2,402,854 downwards.
TGTATAGATTTATGAAGTGTGGTATTAGGTATCACTTTCAATATTATTGCTTATAAATGACTTGTTTTACATCGACATTTACAATAAATTATGGTTAGTTAAGTACCTACTTGTTATTTTTATAGGAACTTGCACAACTGTGCATTGATTTTTAATCAGCCATTCTGTATTTCTAATTAGATTTCAACAAATATTTCAAAAATTAATATGTTTGTCTTTGAAGTCATTTGGTATCTTATTATTGATCAGAATTTATGAAAACTTATCATAATTAGTTCTTCTCAGCCAGATAGACTTAAACAAAGAGGCAGGAAATTCACTTTACAAATATACAAAATATTTTTATAGGAAATTTAATAGGTTATGTATATTTTTTACTCAACCATTTGTCTTCGAATATAGTAAAACAACTCAAGACATATATAGATGATTATTCAGTTAGGTAAAAGCTTATTTATAACATGAAGTAGGTACCTAAAAGTATTATTAGCTAATGTAAGTGACCAAACTAAAGAATTTGGATAATAAACGCGGGAAACTCCACACAAGGATAAATTGTAATCGGAACGTAGGTAGTTGCGGAAACATCCCCATTCCATTTTTTTCTGGAAAGTACTAAGATCGATAGCACACCGGTAAAATAGAAGCTCGGCAAAATATAAGTAATTAATACTTACTACTAGATCATCTCCGTTTTTAGTCACTAATGTCTCTTGATATTCGTAATCAGCGTATATAAAATCATCGGTGTACTTAATATTTGGGCTTGAAACAACCAAATTTGAGGATTTTTCCATGTTCCAATTAGCACTGTACTGTAATAAAAAGTTTTACCACAATTGCGTTGGAAACAGAGTAAATGATTATTTACAAAACAATACGAAAATATATTGCATACGTTTATGAATATACGCTTCTAATAATAATCCGTACTATCAACCACACCACACTGTGAACAAGTAGGCAATAAACTGACACTGACAGCCGATATATGTATGTATGAAGTGACAGTGACACTCATGCATGTGACACCAGTGACAGACATACATTTGTCAAACCTTGTACAGATTGTAAAAAATAGACAATGTTCTTCTTCTTTTAACTCGACTAATATCATCGGGGTTGAAATTACTTATGAATAAAATCAACTTTTATTGTACTTTATTTTACAAAAGCTCAACATTAGTTTTGTTTGCCAATTTTCTCCAAGATTATTTAGTAAATACCCCTGGTTTAGTGATGTTCTCATTCCTTCAAGCCATTTAAAAACTTGAACTCAGTATGAACTCAAGACGCACTGTAGTGACGTATTTTTTGCGTAGGTAACTGTCGTATTTTGTATAATAGCTATGTTATTTACTTACTTTTAATTTGAAATAGGCGCCTATGTTGATGATTTCTATTAGTATTAATCAGTAAATATATATTATATTACCATTCATATCGCAAATCACATTTTAACAAACTTACGACCTTTAACTGAGCTCCAATTATCAAAAAACATAATAAAACTAGAATTTCGCGGGCTTTTTGGAACATCCCCATCTTCGATCAACAATATCATGTTGATCGAAGATCCCCATAAACTTTTTATATAGGTAGTCTGTTCAGAAAGAGCAAAGAAAGAGACCCGTCGTGGAAATGGAAAGCACTGCTGTACTTATTTACCTGTTTTGTTTAGTGGTCAATACAATAACGCGTCTGTTCCGTTTTGATTAATAACATGCCGACAGAAAGAACTAGCTCCTAAAACTCAGGTTGAAATATAAATTTGGAACGTTAGTTCACAATTTGGCCATGACGGCTCTTTCTGTACAGACTTTAACTACAAATTTACGTCACAGCTATGCATTTCAATAGATTTTTTTAGTTTTTTATTATACTTTTGAGACAGCACATAAGCATACGGCACGTCTCATGGTAAGCGGTTACGTAAATACTCATTCGTTGCCGACCCTACTAAAAACTCTTCACACACTTCTTGACGAACCCCATTCTGCATTCCCTTGGGAAAACCACTGTGAATTATTTTTATAGTCTGATCCTATAAAAATGTACTTAATTGCCAAGTTAATGTATTTATATATTCTTTACCTACTACTAAATACCATAAAATCTTAATATTTTACACGAAGAAGGCAATTTCCATTAATACCTGCTCTAGGTACATACATTCTTACTCCAATTACTTATTACCAACCACGAGATAGAATCTCAAATATTATAAAGGTACTCAATGGCAGTATATACCTACTCAATTAAGTATACATACCTATATTGGAAAACACCTATTTAATATTCATACAACAGTTCATGCGCCCCTCTTTTCTCATTCTACTTAGCTTTTAGCTCTATATCTATCTATAAGCATTGTTAAACACAATGATAAATACATTACTCATCCAAATGTCCAAACACTAACTTTCAATACATAAAAAGTACCTACTCAGCGAGACAGCCCAAAGGAAGGAATCTAATAAAAACAAAACTATTCGAATCCGTCAGGCAGCCAGCCTCAGCCTATTCTCCCAACCGAACCGCGCCCGTGTTCGAGTGTGCGTAGCTGTGAAAACAGCAAAGTACTTTTTAACTCTCACGCACACATCCATACGTCGTTAAGAAATAACAATGTACCTACTAGCTACCTACCTAATTTATTTAAAGGAAGGGGCCCAAGCGGGTTGAATATGAACTTATGACTAAAATAACAAATAATTATTTATAATATTTACATTATTCCAGAACAAGATGCTTAAAATTACAAAAAAACTTCAAAATTAAGCTTAACGTTGCATGCAAGGGTTAACGTAGTTTCCTATGTATTTTTGCGTCATCGTCATTTCATATAATTAAATGTTATTTCCTGTGTTTTCTGTACACAAATATTAGTTGTATGTATAAATTGTACGACATTCTCACTTGTATGTATGTGCGCTCGTCTATAATACAATTTATAAAGTTGTATATTAATTACGGTATAATAAAGCATGCGGGGGGCGAGGGGGCGCGCCGCGCTCTCATATTCCGTATATTGATTGTGTGCGAGGGGGCCGGGGCAAGGAGGGGGCCACGGCGTGCCCCACTCTGTTTTTTACGACACGGCTTTCTGTGTAACATAATTATTGTATTTAATTTTGTGAAATGTTTCGGTGTTATTTGTGAAAAATCGGGAAGTCGGTTAAGTGAATTCAAGGTAAGGAATTATCGCCGGCTTGGTTTTTGTCAAAAAATCTGTTTTACTGAATATACCTATAATATAAATAAAATTTTATAGCTCTAAATTCCGTCGGCGGAGCGTACCTACGGTATATTACACTGTCATACCGCGTACGTATAGTGTTTTTTACGGGCATCGGTCTAAAAATAAGTTGTAATAATTATAATTTTATGTAGCGGTCGCAGCAGACTCGGTTTTCTGTCGATTAACCATCAGTCGTGAAGTAGTGTAATTTAGTGATTTTAAAAGTGCATGTGGTGGTGCAGATGCAGGGGCTGGTGAGCGATAAGACGTTCCATTTGAAATGGAACAACCACCTGCAGAACTTGAGCCAGCTGTTCACGACCATCTACTCGTCGTCGGCGCTCGCGGACGTGACGCTCTCCTGCCGCGATGGGACCCTCAAGGCGCACAAACTCGTGCTCTCAGCCTGCAGCCCTTACTTCGAACAAATATTCAAGTAAGTACCAGTGTTCTCTAAATCAATATCTATTCCAAATCTGTTACAATTTACAAAATTATTTTTTCTAAAATCATGATGTTTGAAATCTGTTCCATTTGGTCATTATGACATCATTATTTTTTCTAGTGAAGTTATTTTTAATATCATGTACTGTGCACAGCCAAGAGCAATTTATTTTTTACAATAGGTAGATAGGTATATTCTGCCTGGTGTTAAATTATATATTTTTTCCAAATTGTTAATAAGTGACTAAATAATGTTACATAAATGTCATATGAGTCGTGTAACTACTTATATGAATATAATTTTATCTTGTGATAACAGGAAAAATAATGTCTGCTTAATAAAAAATAAGATAATTTACCATTCAAATTACATATTACTGATAAAAAGCCTGTTTTTCGTGTCAATTAGTTAAAATGTTTTTTTTTTTCATAATAGGGACAACCCATGCCAGCATCCCATCGTCATATTAAAAGGGATTCCATTCTCTGAGATAAACCTCCTTGTGGAATTTATGTATAAGGGCTCAGTGGATGTGCAAGAGTTGGATTTGCAATCCCTGATGCACACTGCGTCAGAGCTTGAGATCCGTGGACTTGCATATGAAGCGCGGGACAATGCTGCACAGCTACTAAATGTGAATTTGGAGTATCCATCATACACTCAGACGTCTGTGACAGCACAGCCATCATCATTTCCTCAAGCTCGTACTGATGTGGAGAGATTGAAACAGGTAAGTTTTTTTTATTTTGGTTACCTATATAATAAAATCTATGTATGCCGCAGGGTGGGCAGAAATATCAGTACTGAATAATCAACAGATAACATATTTAGGGTGATTCAGTTACCTGCTAAATTGAAACTGCTTGCTAAGATACTAAAGCTGTTACTTTTACAAATTTGTATTCATCTTTTAGTAATTATTTCCATATTTTAAATTTTGTTGTATGGGCTGTCACATAATACAAGACAGCCTAAATACAAGAGATCATTTAGCAAGTAGGGATAGATATTTACTAGATCCATTGACATAATTCAAGAATTTGGTACGCACATATGAGGTATTACTATAACAAATGTTTGATTGACAATGACATATTTTTAAAACAAACTTACCTTTACATGTTAATGTTGTCAAAGATTTGGTAAAGCTGAGACTTATCTTTAAAATTTTTTTTCATACATACCTATTTTAAAGACTTATCTATTAGGTTTTATCTGATGAATGTGGTAAAGGCCAATTTAACTTTTTTTTCCGATGGTGGTAAGCATACAAAGCCTTGAAGGCAACTGGCTCTCAAGTGCAGAATGTGCTTGCAATAATTATGGTATACCATTAGTAAACATATACATAGTAGGTACCTATATGACAATTGAAGTAAATAATTCATCTTTTGGAGTATTATTGGAGATGACTCAGGATTTTATTATTCTTATGGAATTACTTTAGGTGTGATTTTTGGTTTTTCTTTTGTTTTCAACACAATTTAGTTTTGTGTATATATCTATCTATATAAAATGGGATATATTTTTCTATTTTAGTACTATTATTATTCTATGCAGGTACAGAGTTGTGTTCAGTTTTAAATATATATATAGTATTAATTAAATTAATTAATATTATTAATTATATAATATTATATTTATGGTTTCTTATAAAACAAATAAATAATATTATTGCATTTTTTTTAAATTATCAATAGTAAATCAAAAAAAATAAGTAAAACTAGTTTTCACAAAATAAAACCTGTTTAAAAATAGAATTCCACTTTTTAAAAATGATAAATTGTAAATCAAAATTAATGAATAAAGCTTGTTTTTAACAAAACCAACCAGCAAAACTATATAATTTGCTCAGAATAGCACTAAAAAGCAAAGACATAAGTAATTATGAACTGTTTTGAAGTTTGAGTCACAAGTATTGGTAATTGACAGCACTGACCGTGCATTTATACTAAAAATTATAAAATTATATTTGAAATTTTACCTACTCTTTTAGATTCCATAGAACAATAACATTTTTATGTAATAATATCTAGAAAATATTTGTGTCTATTAAAAATAGTATCTCTTAAATTGTGTCCTAAATGCTGGAGTTATGCCAGAAAACAAAATATTAAAAAATAAACAATTTAATTGAGAATATATTCCTTTTTACTTGTTTATTTTATGTTGGTTATTTTGGTTTTATCCAAATCGAGCAACTAGTTTCGAATCCAACAGCTACTGCCTTTCTGATAAATTCAGTAACTTATGACTACATATAAATGTCTTAGCTTAATGACTATGACATAATCAGTGTATCAAATCTGTTAACAAGTTAAGTTAGTGCTTGTTTCTAAACTACAAATTTATATTTCACATGAGTCAAAAAAAATATGTTAACTTTAAAACATTCATTCATTATAAACTATTCATGTTAAATTATGCAAATAACTTTGCTTATAATCAGGTTTAGGAATCGTAAAAAATATATATTTATTTTTAATAGTAAGCCCTAGCAAAGAGGCGTAAAATTATGGGATTTTTCATTAATTCATGATTTTTTACTGTATCTATTTAACTTTTTTTTTTAATAACACAGAAACTAAGAGTGAAGGCTGTTATAGCAAATAATTTTTACTAGCTAAAATTAAGGCTGTAACAATTACTGACAATAAGATTTTTGGCCTCTTGCAATTTTCCAACAACTTATTATAATTATTATTTTTTCTTTTCATTTATAAATTATTCAAATGGTTGGTTACTGGTTGAATGTACCCAGTACTAGAATTTTACTTCAATGCATAAGTAGAACAACTAATTAATTATTTATCTAATTATACAGTATGTATTGAAATACAAAAACAATTAAAAATAACAAAAATATTATTATAAATCCACTCTTAAGTTCTATTACAATTTAAATTATTTTAGACATTCTTCGCACACAGATGGCCTTGTCTGGTTTTAAACTGTATTGTAATTTGTAATATTAATCAAATTAAAAGAAATTACATTATTTGAGATAATAATATGCCACTTTTACAACATGTTTGTTACCTACGTCATCTGTAGGAACTTTTATTGATTAGGTACATCTTGACGTTTATTTTTTAATAATACTTAAGTTATTGTAATGACTACTATTGTTAATCAGATAATTTATCATTATATAAACGTTATTACTCGTAATTAAGACGTAACTTGAGTCACGCCATACGTCATTGTGTATTTTAGGTATATTACCTTTTGTTTAGGTTTTCTCAATCATAGTAGGGATTTTCCTCATTAATATTTGCAATTATTCATTGGAATATTTTGTTGGTACAGATAAAAGATGTTAGCCTTGGTATGAACTACTTTCCATTGTTGTCATTCCGAAGTTAAGATAAAAAATGACATTAAAACACTTTGCTTTTTTTCACTATGGGGGATGTAGTATAATTTATTTAAATGCCTCTACAATTTATTCTATGACATTGGCAAAGAGGCATTTTACATCTTTAACCTCAAACCAGCATTTAAATATATTAAAATGTAAAAAAAAGTTATTATAGGTTGACTGTTAAATGCCGCGGAGAGTATAAAAAAATGCAGTCATTGTACCCGACAGGATACGTGCTTATAGGCTTCGGATATTTTACAACGTTTTTTTTTATGTTTTAATGTGAAATTGAGCGCCCATTCGCTACGTACGCTTCGAAGATTTAAGTTGCTTTTTTTATTTTTATTGACTTCTCAAACTAAAGGAATTGGAAGTATGGTCCTATAAAAACTTCAACTAAATGAATTTAGTCCTTGAGTGAAATCATTATCATTTGTACTATTTATGTAATTGAATTAACATGTCCAACTATTTCAGACATCAGTTAGTCATGCAATTAGTTTTTATGTACTCATTGTAAAGCCCCAGACTACAGAAATCGTATTTGCATATATCATTTAGGAGGAACTGTGCAATTACATGTAATGTAATAGAAAATCAAGATAATCTTGTTGCTAATGTGTTTTTTTTTTCAATTGTTTTTATGACATAGGAACATGATGGTTTTGTTTAGCTGGTGTTAGATCTTAAAGAGATAGATATAAAAAAATTGTTTACTATGTATGTATTGCCACAATCTGACCGTGGTCAGTGATGATGTTGCCGATGGTGGTAAGCACACAAAGCCTAGAAGGGAACTGGCTCTCAAGTGCAGCTGTCAGTAGATTTTCAACTTGAGGGTGGTAGCCAGGCAGGTGGGTAGGTACTTCAACGTATTCTACCATAGAATAATATATTAAAAAAACTAGCATATATCTGTGTGCTCAGAACTCCTATTCGGCTTTTCTTCTGTCCTCCACGACGTCAATTAATGCCAGCTGGTATATTGATCTTCCTACTTCAGTTGTCTTCCTTATGTAACTGTCCTTGACTGTAACATACTATATCAGAATATATATATATTGCATAATATTACAATAGCACACACACCTACCCTAGAATAATAATAGTAGTTTATACCTAAAGTACTATTTAATCGGACTTTAATATTATCACGTTGAATATAATAAACAATACTAAAATGCAAGATAAATATTGAATTGAGATAACTTGGCTATTAAATAAAAAAAAAATATTAAGTATAATTATTACATGACAATGATAATTTTATTTTCATTTGTTTATCACGATATCTCGTATGGTAACATTTTGGTGCAAATGTATTTAAAATAAGTACATACATGCAGTAATTTCTTGACAACTGTTAGGTATTTAATTTTATTTTCGAAAGTGGAAACGCTAAACATCCAAACATTAAAATTTATAATATAGTGAAACCAGCTTTCCGCCCGCGATCCCCTATTTTATACCTCCTTTACGCCTTTTTGTGTATGTATTTTCCTCATGTATAATCAGAATAAATCAAATATCACACGGTTCATTAGTTAATCCCCTGGACCGTGTGGCGCTCACTAATACACTGTTTTAACTAAGATAGGTACTAGTCTTACAATATACGAACCAATATACAAGTACAGCCAATAAAATGCAATATTTATAAAATTCTTTAATAAGTTAAGGGACCACATTCCTCCTACCTAATACATATTTAACAAGAAATGCGTTCGGCCGTTTTGAATAAAAAAAAAATACAAACTCGTTTTACCATGGGCCTTAAAATATATTTTATGCATTTAATAATGTTATATGTATTTTACAAGTGGGTGTGGTATATTTCTGTTGTTTTAGTAATCATTAGCACAAGTTACTTGATATTATTTGGGGTCAGGTTAGTGTGGGTGTGACGCATACATAAATAAGTCATAGCCTCGTGTATTATATCTACCTATATATCTTGAGATTACTCATGATATTGTTCAAATATAAACGTTTGGTACTTCGGAGAATAAATGCTATGACGAAATTTTTATTTCATAATATTTCTAAACATACAGTCCTTTTCTATTTGATGTTAAAAGATAAGGACGATAATAGTTCGTTGAGTGTATAGAGCTAGCAACTAGCGCTAGAAGCAAATTAACTGACCAATTCTTTATAATCTCCATAATTGCGCTCCATTTGTACACGATATGAAGTGCTCTAAATTTTTTTTATAGTCACCTACCTAATAAACAGATTCTGAATCGATTCTATCTGTTTATGTACATATACATATCTATTTAATTTAAGTATGTATTCACAAAAAAAAATGTATTATATGTAGTACATATATCGATTATCTAGCTGTAAAGTACAAGCTATCCTTAGTTTGGTATCAGATACACAACCCAGTATATAATTATTATACCCTGGATAGGAGCAGTGTCTTAAACCTTCGTCATTTATCCTATATATCCAAACATTATATTGGCCCCGATTTGATGAATTCAATCATAATCATGTGACAAATCCCAACACATTCCTTTTCCCTTTTACAAATCGACCCTATCCGTCTCACCACCTACCCTCCAATAACAGATACACATGTACCAGCAATCAATGATGCGAGCCGAGGAGATCCGTCGGCGGCGTCGTGACGACACACCTGGCACTCACACGGCGGTCAACAACATCCTGGCTGCGGCTGCCAGGGAGATGGAAGAAGCGAGGCATGCGTCGCGCGCTGGTGACCGCGTCGTCGCCAGCATACAGACGGAACATGACCAGGGTGAGTTGTGGTTATGTTGCTGTTGTTTTTGCTATGGTGTTGGTGTTGTTGTTATTGCTATGGTGTTGTTGTTATAGTTATGTAGATATTTTAACACTAGCTTCCGCCCCGAGGTTGCACCTGCGATCCCCTATTTCACCTAGGGTTACCTTACATAAACCTATCTTTACAGACCTCAGGGGTTGATCTTTCAAAATTCCTTAGCTCAGCATCAGAATGCCTACGCCATAATACCTACCTGTATGCCAAATATCAGCCCGACCCGTCCAGTGGTTTGAACTGTGCCTTGATAGATCTGTTAGTCAGCCATGCTTTACTTTTATATGTATTTAGATCAACAAATTCCTGGCTGCGGCCGTTTCAAAAATAAATAAAGGAACCTTCACTTTCAGTACCAGCAGCTACATCAACTACGCCAGAGATAAAACGTGAATCCGAAGATGAACGCTGCAAGAAACGCACGTCGATCCTGTCCCCTGAAGATGAGAAACTCAGGGTTAAGAAGAAGCCCATGACTGTACGCTTCCAAGACGATAATAAGACTGATGAACGCTGCAACAAAGTTATTTCACCGGGTGAGTCGATTGTTTTGTCTCTAGGTTTCAATCAAACATGTACATTACAGAAAGTCATGATTATGGAAAATTTTAATGTGGAAATTTAAGATTTCAAGCTGTATGTGAGGTGAATTGACAACATTTTAACGGCTAAGATATGAATATGTTAATTTTTGATTGCAGGAATAGGGTTTTTGTTTTTAGAGCCAGATTAAAAACGTTAGTGGAGATAGGTGTTAGGAAGTAATCATTAATATTCGCCATATAAATTAAGTGCGTCCCGATAATGACAATTTTATTGAAGACGATTAATGGAGATTTTCAGATTTTAGCGTTAATGAAACACGTATATCTCAATATTTTACTTACTGCTATAATTTTATCATGATAGTGAGTGGTGTGTTTGTATTGACTACCAAAAAATTTTAAGACGTTATTTATGATGTCTAATATTTTTTTTTCTCAAAAGTTTTCAACATTTCATTTGATTCATCAAAATCGTTGATAATAATAGTAGTCTTATGGCACGGTGCATAAGCTGTTATTAAATTATAATTTTATTATTTATGTTGATTAGATTTCTTGTACCATACTGGCGTTATTTTTTGTTCGTTTTATAAATAATTTATTTTTGAAATATTTATTGTACGTATAAATTAATTATTTATGGTGCCTTTTTTATCAACTTCTTGAATAATTCGAACAAAGATGATGTTTTCAACTTGGTTTTTCCATATTTTTATTAAATATTTTTGAATGTCACACGTGGAGACCTTTTGTCTGTGCTTAAAAATAAATGTCAATATAATAATACATCCTCTTTTAATATAATATGTACCTATCTAAAAAAATATACAAAATAAAAATATGGATAAATACGTTAGTTTAGGTGCTCCTTATTTTTTCATAATAATATATTCTTCTATATTTATGAGCTTAACTCTTGTCGGAGTAACTATTTTTTAAAACGAAAACGTGGTATAAAATTTTGGTTTAGTGATTCCCTCTTTTTAATTAATTGCCGTATTTACATAATCTGTAAATTCAATGGTTTGTCATGGTATTAAATAATGACTTTTTAAATAAATTATAATTATTTTTGTAACTATGCTCAACTTTGATAATTAATCAAGAATCCATCTTAAACTCATAAATATTAATGAACGTCTGAAATTTGTTTTTTAATAAATTAAAATACCGCTGTATAATTTTTATAAAATGTATTATTATGTTTTTAATATTTCTTTATATTATTTAGTTATATTTCTATGCTAAACATCCTTATTGGATATGAAAAAAAATGCATATTTCTTTTCGAATATAACTTGTTAGTAAAACGAACCGAGTTTATTTCTGTCGGCAATGCTGGCACATAATTATTTCTGCAGCGAGCGCAACGTGATTTATAAAATACAATTATTTACATTACAATGTTTCGCGTGGAACACAGATCGCAGAAAAATAAAAAAAGAAATTACCGCCTTGGCACAATGCTTGTGCTATTCAACTATGCTACTTTTTATTTTATTTTACAATTATTTTCGCTGTCCTAGCTTGAACTTTAAAGTTGTAGCAATTATAATTTTAAAGCTAGTTAGGTTAATTATCATGAAGTATCTAATCGATTCTACTGTTTACATATGACTTTATGAACATACAAGCTGTTCCCCGCGGCTACACTCGCGTTCCCGGGATAAAAAGTAGCCTATAACCTTCGGGAATATAGCTTCCTAAGCTATATAGCTTCCTATTATTGAAAAAAAAATCGGACCAGTAACCCCGGAGATTAGCGAGTTCAACCAAATAAACAAACTCTTCAGCTTTATAATATTAATATAGATTTATTATCAAACTGATTAACAGACTATAATATAATACCTATGGGGGTAATAAAAACAACTTGTGGAGCATAGATAAAATAAAATTTAAACTGACTGATTAAATAACTTGGTCCATAAGTCTAGTGATAAAAAGAAATTATTTCTTTTTCTATACTAATAATAATATTATAAAGAGGAAAGATTTGATTGTTTGTTTGTATGTTTGTTTGTTTGAATTGAATAGGCTCCAAAACTACTGAACCGATTGAAAAATTATTTCACTAATAGGAAGCTACATTATTCCTGAAGGTTATAGGCTACTTTATATCCCGGGAACGCGAGTGAAACCGCGCGGACCAGCTAGTATGCAATAATATGCGACATTTTTCTCAACACCGCGATTATAAAACTAAAACAGTTCACGATTAGCAATTCTTCAGACACAGCTCACGGAAACCTTTATTTTTGTACGTGGAATTAATTAGTTCATTTTTAATTAAATTGTTATTTTTCTACAATCATGCAAATTTTTATTTTATACATAGCAGTTTTTTCATTGATTGATCTCATTTGCCTACAGATCAAAAAGGTCGTTTTAAAATATTATGTGTATAAAATAAAACCGGTCTTATCTGACTCACTGATACCGCTTTAAAAATGTTATTTATTAATTTATTACATTATTTTAACATATTTTCGTGTAGTTAAACAATTTTTATCATACCCTATATTGGTTCAATGGTTTTTATAGCATTTTGTGTTATATCCCTAATTTACGTTGGTGTGATGAAAAATATTAATAACAACTCCAAAAAAACATATCTATCTACCTAATAATACCTTTAAACGAGTAATTCTTGTATATATATAATCTGAATCTCGGATACGGCTCCAACGATTTTCATGAAATTTAGTGTGCAAAGGGTTTCGGGGGAGATAAATTGATCTAGCTAGGTTTCATTTTTAGAAAACGTCGTTCAAGCAAAGCTCGGCAACCAGGTACTTATTATTACGCAAATATGACAAAGTTTGATTTTAATATTAAATAAAAAAAAAACTAAATCAAAATTTGATTGCAAATTAGTAATTGATAACAAAAAAAAAACTCAACGTAATTTTTTGTCTTATTTTTTTATGCAAAACACTTAGCATATCCGTTTGTAGATACCATCTGGCGTGTAGATCTCTGATAAAAGCGAAATATTTAAAATACAACACGAAATATCTTTACAGTGAATATTAATACGCATGCTAATAAAATGTTGTATCAAAGAAAACCATCTAACAATTCTATAGTAAGAAACCCAACAATAGATCTTGCCGGTAAAAAGATAATTTAACTATAATTTCCTTTCACATCAATTTTGCGCAATCACTGGTTATACAGTTACATACGTACCATTGTTATATTTTATGTTTATTTGTTTTAACTTTGCTCTGTACATTTACATTCTTCATTTTATTATTAAAATACAAAAGCGATCGACCTGTATAAACATGAATTTGTTATAATAACTGTGTTTTTTTTTGTCGTCTACAAATGATGATGAATTATTTGACACGTTTCGCGCTGGATGGAGATTATTTAATAATAATATAAAAACTGCTACACGCATCACATCCGTGATAAAAATCTCACAATATGTAACAAAAAATAAACTAATGATTTCTTTAAAAAAAACTATTTCTTTAACTGGCTTCAAAAGGAGGAGGTTCTCAATTCGGTTGTCTATGGTCGGTATTTCGCTTAACTTTTTGAACCGATTTTGATAATTGGGTTCAGTATCGCTCCAAGGTGATCCCATTTTAATTGTATTGTCTTAGTAGGAGGTTTTACTCTTTTTGTTAAAAGCTGATAGTGTATTGACTTTTTGGTATTCAAGTTCAACTAAATTCATTAAGAAAATGTTCGTAAGAATAACCACTAGTATTTGCACTGAAATAAAGAATAGGTAAAAAGACGCTTGATTATTCCACACGGGAATATCCACAAGTGGGTGTAATGAGTCAACAGTCTGCATAAGAAAAACATTAAATAAAATTTTACATTAATTTAATTAAATTAATTTGAATTTAATATTTTATAGATACAATTTAGTATACAAAATAATACTTTTAGCTTATTGACCAAGTGGTTATTATGTTAAATAGCTAGCAACTAATTTATCAGCGTTTGAAACCATTCAACTAATAATAATTAACAAATAAGGAAACTAAACTAATTAGTATTATTTAAAAAATATGTAGGTATATGAAACAACAATATTATTCTACTACATAATTATTTGGAATATATTCGATAAAAAATAATTAACAATTAATATGTATAAAAAATCGCATTCAATTAATTTTATTCACAGTATCATATTGAAAATATATTTTTCTCAATATATTTAATAGAATATATTAATAAATAGTTTAGTAAATAGTTGTTTCAAATTTATAACAAGACTATAAAGTCTAACCGAAAAACTAGATTATTAATTAAATCTCACTTAATAAAATAAGCCTCGTATATTGTTCCGTTTTTACTTGCGAATAAGTACCAATCTCACTTTTCTTTAGATGAACAGAATAAAAGTCATTTTTAAAATACCTAATTACTGCAGTCAGATTAGAGTTCCTTGGTTGTTATTTTTTATACAAACCTACTGAACTAGGTTTTTTATGACTAATTTAAATTAGATATTTTATTATACTTCAGTCTGTGTTTGACCACAATCTCAAGGTAAGCACACAACAAACAACATGTTGTTTTTGAGTGACTAAAATTACCTGTCCTAAAAAATTCAGCCTCTTAAACATTGTATAGTTTGGTCTGCTATTAGGGACTAGGCCTTGGGCTCATGATAGCTGTAGGCAGTACATGGGCGTAACGAGGGAGTGTTGTTCAACGAGTAACTTTGTTAACAGGTTGTGCCAGCAATGAGTTTCATAAGCACGAGATTGAAACAAAAATGGGTGCCATCAAAGTGGTCCAACTCGCGGTTCTGCAGAAACCTTCCAACAATGCAGACCAGGAGGATTCTGATGGTAAGTCTTCAATATATTAAGTTTTTTTTTTATTTATTGACAATGAAAGAAAATACATAAAAAGTGTTTCTTCACTCCCTTAAACCAGTGCTGGTTTGTGGCCAATACCTCAAATAAACTTATATAGACATAATTATAATAAGTACAATATTTGTACACAGTTCGGTACTAGTCTTGAGGGAAGTCAAGGTAAACACTGCGGCACCTTATGCGGTTTTAATAGGAGCTATTTTGCAACAAAAAGGTGTAGCTTGATCTGTGGCCGTGTGTACACGATAGCTAAGAACCTCGTTTTTCACATTTAATCTCACATAACGTTTAAAAATGACATGTAGTTTTATGCTTTCTAGGTTCGAGGTATTTGGGGTCTAAAACGGCCGCTTGAGCAATGTTTTTTGTAATTTCAAGAAATTAATTGCATCTAACAATATTTCCCGAACGGCATTTTAGACCCCCTAATTAATACATAATATAAACCTTGCTCTATCAATTGTATGTCATATTTTTAGGGTGCCTAAACTCAACAGAAAAAAAACGGAACCATTATAGGTCTCTTTGAAGGATCGAATCAGAAATGAGGTGATCCGACAGAGGACCAAAGTCATCGACATTGCTCAGCGGATTAGCAAACTGAAGTGGCAGTGGGCCGAAGAACCGACAACCGTTGGGGTAAACGAGTTCTTGAGTGGAGACCGCGAATCGGCAAACGTAGTGTAGGACGCCCTCAGGCTAGGTGGAGCGATGATCTTTGCAAGGCGGCTGGAAAGAGCTGGACGAGAGTAGGATCGTACTCAGTGGCGTGCAATTGGAGAGGCCTATGTCCAGCAGTGGACTAATATAGGCTGATGATGATGATGATAGGATCACTCGTGTCTCTGTCTTCTCTGTCCGAAAATACTGGACTGGATTGAGTTAATATTTGGTACACATATGGTCAGTGACCCAAACACGGACGTGTAACGTAAATAAATTAATTTCGAAAATGGAGGCTACTTTTGGAGGGTAAATTAGAAAAATAGAAAAACTTCTATACTTCCACGTGATAAACTATTTTATCGTTATTTAAATAAAATGCATTATATTAGCAGAGAAAGCTGGCAAAGCTGGCATGGATGATGACGAGGAGACGGACTCGAGTGGATCCGTGTCGGATTCGGCAACTACAGAGCAGGACGGAAGACCACATGTTTGCGACCTGTGTGATCTTAGGTGAGATTTTCTTATGAGTTTTATTCTAGTAAAACCCTTACTAAACTTCCGAACCCATCTAACGGCCCACCGTTTAGCATTGCTTATTTTTTATTGTTTTCGGTATTCAGAATTATAAATTAAAAAAAGAACATACAAAAAAGATGTAAAATGAGCCAGCTGCATAAAAACTTTTTGCTCAACCTAACATTTATTTTTAGCTAGGAGCCAAAAACTTAGGTAAAACGCAAGGTGGGCCAATTAGATGTGTCTGGAAGTATATATATATTATATACTTCCCGATTTTGGTATCATTGTTATTTATCTTTTTTATGGACGTTAGATGCCCTCAATTCACAAAAAGGGACAAATATTTGTGTGATTGTTATTTAATTTTTTATTACTTTTTATGAGGAATATAAAAAGTAATAAAAAATTATTGTTTTTTTTAACTTAAGTTTACTACTAAAATAATGTAGAAAACAAGCATACATCCCGCCCATATGTGGTTACCGTAGCCAATAGGCTTGCAACACCGGGAGTATCATTCAACCCCTGGTCCTGCAAAAGGTTCACTATTCAGCTGTGTTTTTATGTTATATTATAACTTTTTTGCTTATGAACCGATTTTAATAATGCGTTGAGTTTTGTATAGCTCCCATATTAATTTTATTGTCTGGTTTTACTTTTTTTTTTAATGTTTATTATTTTCTGTAGGTTCCAGCGATCGTCCCACCTCACCCGGCATAGACTGACTCACACCGGCGAGCGGCCGTTCACGTGCGGCGGCTGCGGCCGATCCTTCGCGCGCTCCGACAAACTACGAGTACACACGAAGATCTGTGAACGGGTGAGGTGTACCGACATGTTACCTATCCGTTACGTGTTAGACTGAGAGCGATCTCTCATATATTGACTATTTCATGAAAATGTTACTAATATACCTTGGAGGAATATGTTGATAATTTCTTTTGTTATTAATCAGTAAATATACTACCATTCTTGTCGCAAATAAGATGTTGATAACTTATAACTGAGCTGAAATTTGCAAAAAGCGTGATAAATTTTGAATTTCGCGCTCCAACCGACGCCTCCACCTTAAACCTAATCTTCTTAAATAAATGTATGTTTCCAAATAGAGCGAGTACGGTCAGCGACATAAATAGCTGAACAGATACAAAGATTCAAAATGTCTGTATTTTAAAACTATCTATTAATTGGGAATGTTAAGTTGGTTTTCTTTCGTAGAGATATATTTACAAAACACTTTTAACAGGTGTTGTGTTGCTGAATGTACTTCCTGAAATTAGCGCGTTTTAACATACAAACTATTCAGATAATATCAATATTATGATGGTTTTTTTTTGCTTTTATAAATGCTCATTCATATAAAAACAGTAGAAAAAAAATTAAAAATAACCTAGATATAAGCCATCAAAGATTTATCTCTCTCTTTCTGGCAAAACAAATTTTGCATGGAATTTATATGGCTATATGATGTCACAGTCCATGTCGCATCTGTGTCTAATTAGTATTTTAAAATTATTATGTCTTACGTATTTCTTGGCCGATTTTTCTCATATTTTGTTAAGAAATGCAATTTAAAAAGATCATGCATATACGCTATTATGTATATTGTATTATGTTTGTTTTAATTTCAATTATCAGAATCGCGGGTAAAATAAATATGCAGGATGCAATTCTTTTAAATAATTAACTTTAAATCATCATTTTCCTCTTATATTATCTGTAGGTACTTTTTGCTTCATCAACATTTGGCGTCTTATGTAATTAATTTAAAGTAATAATTAATATTTAAATGGCCCGTCCTTGATGGGTGACCCGCTTGGAACCTGCTTTTAATTGTCTTTTTACAGCCTTTTAATAAAGGGCGACGTGCACGTTAATAACACGAGAAAATATAAATAAGTTTAGTAATTAACATCTTTCAAAAATCAACTTTCACTCAATCTTATTTATGAAAATTAACCATATGACATTGCAATAGTGTTCATCTGAATCATCATGAATTTTATTGCAAAGGTATAAGGCTCATTTTTATATCTATCTGGCTATTATCACCCGCGCCAAGCTACAATGTAAATAGTGTAAAGCATAAAAAAACGTTGCTATATTAGCGGCTTTTTACTGCACCTGAATTGGACTTTAATAATACTTGATTAAATCTTAAATAAATATAAATTTTTCAACCAAGTTACATTGATCATGGTCACGAGTGGACTCTATATTACCAGAAACATGAATTGTTTTCGCGATAGGTTAATAAGAATTAATGATTAGGGTTCCGCATAAAAAATATTTTTTTGTGCGAAACCCTAATCGCGGGGGATACTTAATTAACTACTTAATATATAGTTAAATAGACAAACACAGACTAAAATTAAACCATACAATCTCCAGGAGGATCCAACCGTGGATATGGCAAACGAATCGGCAACAAATAAACGCGAGAACAGCTCTGAAGTAATGTCCGGAATGGTCCGGACGACCCATCGCGAGTCCGGACACCTGGTGTTCACCCCGAGCGGTGACGTCATGCTTCCACCCCGGTCCTCGGGGAACCAGAACTCCTTGCTGCTGAACTCTTCACTGGACACGCCCCGGAATGATTTGAATGCTGATAACTTGCTGGATCCGCCCAGGAGAGGGCGGGGTCGACCGCGGAAGACTCCGCTACCGCTGACTCCGAAGATTAAGAAGAAGAGGGGACGCCCGCCGAAAACTTCGCTTGGTGAGTTTTATTTTTATTAAAAACTAGTTGGCCCGGCAGAAGTTGTCCTACCCTATTACTAAGCCCCCGCTGTACGTCCGTCCGTCTGTCATCGATCTGTATCTCATTAACCGTAATAGGTTGACAGTTGTATTTTTTACAGAATATGTATTACTGTTGCGTCGCGATAACAACAAATAAACGGCTGAGCGGATTTTCGTGTAACATAGCTAAGTACACACTACTTACCAACAAAAACACTATCTAAATCGGTCCATCCATTCAGTAGCAATGATGCCACAGACAGACACAGATACATGTAACACCAATATTTTTCGTCGGGGGTTAACATTAAAAACATGTACCATGGCACGGAACCCTTAGTGTGCGAGTCCGACCACACTTGGCCTATTTATTTCAAGTCTAACAAAATTTTGTCATATGGTCACAGATATGGAAGGCTGTGTGCTAACGGGAGGTACAGTGATGGGGCCAAGTCCCCAACAGATCCCGCATCTAACACCCTCGGGGCAACAGCTGCTGTTGAAGAGGAAACGCGGACGCCCACCGAAGAACTACTTCCTGCCTAAACAAGGTATGTCAAAGTTTTACCATTATGCGGTGATGTTGGCACGCTTGCCAGTTTGGTATGTTTTTGTATGTTGGTGCAATATCACAGAGTAAATTTGCTTTGAAGTTACTCAGTTGCCCTTCGATTGGTGGAAAGGAAAGTCGGAAGTCTGATATTGGAAAATATAAGCCGTTCGATTTAGGAAACTAACCAATCGGTTCGTCCAAATTGGGACGAGAAAACCAGTTTAAGATTACAAAGAGCAATTGAAAGAGTCTTTGCTGTTGTTGCCTGAGACTATCCATCTGTAAACAGTCATTCACTGTCTGCTTGCTTCTGTGTTCGTAACAAACTGATTTTTTTCTCGAATAAATGTAACTCCTAAATTTCGACGATAGTTATTTGCTAGCTTCAGATAAGTTTACTCTGTGATTATTGTAGTCCGACATTTTGAATGTTTGTTTTTGTGATGTCCTTGAGTTTTGTCTATTTTAAAAGCACATTTTAATGTCCAAAGATAGTTTTATTAATAATATCTAATATTGTATTTCTCAAATGTAGTTTAATAAAATATTAATAGCGTGTTTAAAACTAGTATTTTATGTTTCACATTCTATAATTTGAAAATCCAATATAAATATTGGCATTAATTTCAAATGAGTCAAACTGCAATACCCAATTAGAATAGAATAAATAGAATAGAAAAGATTTATTCAGCTCAAAACATACAATGTTTAAAACAAAATGAACTTAACAATTGTCGGTGAATAATGTTATTTTGTATTGTACGTGCTTGACTCATACACGTGTTTATTTTATTGGTGTGTTTGCATATATTTGAGCGTGTGTGTGTGAATTATAAGTACCTATTGCATTATGCTTATGTTTAGTTGTGTTGGATATATTCTCTCATTATTTGAGGATAAAATTAATCTTTTAATTGGGTAATAATGTTGAGTTCATTTATGTACGTTAACTTCTAAATGCTTCATCCGATTTAAAAGAGAGTTGTATTGTTAGAATCCTTACGTCATCACTGGTATATCTAAACTGTCAAAATTAAAAAAAACCCCGACAGTTTTTTTTTTAAATCAGTTTACATTTTACCTATCGAAAATGTTAACGTTATATGACAAACACAAACAATATTCATTATTAATTTATTTTAAATATTAGTAAAAAAGGTTTTAATTAGTAAAACCCCTTTTTTAAGCCAGATGCGTTGTCAACACAGCTTTATTTTTGTACAGAAAAAAAGAGAATATGTCCAATGCAACAAATGGTGTTGCTGCGCTAATAGTGCGAGTCTTTCCTTAGGTTTGGATTTGGATATGGCAATACCGATCCAGTACGGGCTAGCCGCCGAATTGAACAAGATTTGTTAGTATACAAGTTTACCTATCAAAGGCATGATTCAACTAAAATTATTTTATAAAAAATTAAATTGGAGATAATTGTCAGTACTAATCGGTATTAGATTATGGAAATTAACTTAAATGTAATATTATCTGCGTTGATATAGGGTTGCATTATCTTTAACAGAACTTATGTCGCAGTTACATAAGTTTAACACCCTTTTTAATAAAAAATGGTTTAAATTGACACTTTCTATTATAATGTCATATTTGCTTTAAACCATCTTTTGTAATAAGACAGGGTCTGCGGATTCCTAGCTCCATTCTTTTCTGTCGCTCAAACAAATAGCTAGAAACTTTTTTTTTTTTTTTTGGAAAGGACTAAAGTTAGCCTCTGATGGCTGCATCAACCTTACCGGACAAATCGGCGAGCGCAGACGGCTCTCAGCCGGGGAGAAATAGATAGTGCGCGTATCTACTTCATTGCTTTACCCAGATAATTCTGTTTTTTTTTCTCGCTCTAACTAGCGGTATATTTGAGCAATAGAAAATAATAGAGCTAAAGGAATATTTGAAAAAAGGGCAACTCTATTACATTTTTAATTTTGAAACTCGTCAAGTTAGTGAACATAATAGTTTTACTTGTGGAATTCAATGCGGTAATATTATAATATTTAAGTGTAATATACAGAATGAATATTTCCAATATTATATTTTCTGTACCTAATTAGAATTATTGGATTAGTTCGTGCTGATCTTTTCTCGATTCCGAGTTAGACCTAATTTAGCTTTTGACAATTGAAAAAATCTGGAAGGAAATATCCAATCTGTATTTATAAAAGGCGAGTTTCTGGAAATCTGATCAATGTTAAATTAATGATTAATATTTTGACAAGTTAACATTATCGGACTTTCAATAACCCTCTTTGATTAAGTGTATTGAAATGCTATTCTGCTTAAATATTTAAGGCTTTGAATGTTTTTTCTATAGCATGGCATTAATTGCACGACTTAATACCACAGACTATAATATTCTACATAGACCTGCGGCGTGATAGTAATTTGGGCACATCTTATGGAACAGTACAGTCTACTATACTAGCAAAAATGTATCTGATTTCATGATGAATTTCTGTTCCCAGAGAACAGACATTTTTCAGGCGTCATTCTTATGTACAGTCACGAGCATAAATATGAGATCATAAATTATTATATGAATCATAAAGTCAGATATCATTGCCAAACTGTCTATGGTATAATATATTTATAGCTTTCATATAATTTTAATGCATACTTTTATAATAGATAAATACTATTAAATGGATATGACAATTTTTTGTTTATTAATTTATTATTAATATTTATTTCGGGTGTTCCGGGTGTTTCTTCTGTACTATCTTTTGGACCCCTTGGCAAAATAGTGCATAGGTTAAAAAAACAACATTCACAGTTTTTATAACTTTATTGTGATGTTATATACTCTTTTACCTTTTTCAATGAACTGACTATCTAACGCATAAATAACTTTTCATTTCGGACTGGTTGTTCTTGAGATTATCGTGTTAAAACATACATATAAATCTAACTTCAGCTTTAAATTGGTATAGATAAGTATCATTTTAATATTTATTATTTGGATTACAGACTAAAAGTAAAATATACAAAAATCTTACATAATGCATGAAAATAGTGTCAGAAAATTATAGACAATTAAAAGTCTAAAATTATTTTCACAGACGGACGTCCCAACGAAAACTACAATGCGACCAACTTACCCTTCGGCGACTTTTCCTACCTTACCGAAATGATATACAACCCGCTCGCATACAGCTACGGAGTAACCAGCGTAGATCCCGACCGAAACGTAGACACCGACCAGAGCATGACCACAGAAGCATCTCATGACAGAACCATTGACGTCTCCGACTCCTCCTCGGACGATGACGACAGCTCCCGAGTGGAACCCGAAGAGAACGTACCGCCCGTTGCCATGGAAACGCAGATCATGACCGTCGGCGACTGCCAGATTGTCAAACTACCCGCCAATAACGATGATAAGGATGATAAGAATGAAAATTCGGAGGTGAATAACGTCACGTCTTCGACGCCCAGCTCGGTCACAATTACTCCTATAACGACAGTGGGTGATTGTACTATAAGGCCCGTTGAGAACACATAATCGTACTTTTTAGCGCTCTTCTACCCCGTAAAAGAGTAAGTTGGAATTTCTGTTGTTTTTTTTAATCTTTGATATTGTTCCTAGGTCTGTGGATATTGATTAATCAGCTGGTTTTGGAAAATAATACACTTTTTCATACCTTAATTTAAGTTGAATCACTTAACGAAATCATTATCATGTTTTCGACAATATTTTTACACATATTTAAAAAAACATTTTCATCATCAACTAAAAAAGTTAAAACCCAGAACTAGATTCAATATCTATCTTTAATTATATCTAAAACGTTCTTCGTTATTTTGAAGATTTGATGTGCTTATGAGAGCAACTAGGGGTAGTTGAGTAGTTCCATAATAAATAATAATTATTGTGGTAGCATTCACTTGATCTTTGAACTTGTTACTTGCTTTAATTATACGTGGTGTTGATTTAAAAGTGCGATTTTAAGATATCGTCTCTCATACTTCAATAAAAAGCATGAGTATTTATAGTAAATAATATAGTGTGTGTTAACTATAACTGATGTTTGAATGAACACTCTGTATAAGAAAAAGATCTTATGTATCGTGACTTGTATGCAACCAATGTGTCTTCCTATTTGACAAGGGAAAAACAGAAATGCTACTACAATGATCACGCCATTCGGATTTAAAAAAAAAATCATGAGAAAATTTTATCTGACTGTCGGAATATGCATTTAAAATTGGTGGTAATGAAAATAATTTATTTTATTGGTGAATTAATGTAACATAATGCCATAAGCTTTACATAATATAATCGTGATACTCAGGTAGAAAACTTATGTAACAGAACAAATTATTTGTCACAATTTAATAAGTTATGTTTTATGTGAGAATGCAAAGATAACAGAGTGATACATGATGTTTAGTTTATTGGACGTCATATTTACAATAAATAATAACTCACGGTTTTGATTTAAAAAAGACAATGCGTGTTAGTTAAAAAGCCTTGAGTTTATTAAAATTAAATACAGTATACAAACAAATTTTCACATAAAACATAGTTATAACATAAAAGGTAAATGTATAGATGTGTGATATTTTGCGAATATCTACATAGAGGCAGCATATTTACTATGTAATAACA
The DNA here is from genome assembly GCA_963555595.1 of Tethea ocularis. NCBI lineage: Eukaryota > Metazoa > Arthropoda > Insecta > Lepidoptera > Drepanidae > Tethea > Tethea ocularis. The sequence continues at coordinate 2,378,496 of OY741970.1, read as the reverse complement.
GTACATGTAACAATAAAACTATTTAGATATGCAATGTTTAATGAAAATGTGCACTTTTGAGATTGCCTTCGGTGTATTAATCCATTTCATTAATGTAGGGTTGGTCGATAAATATTATATCGATGTTTTCAGTCATTCGTTTTAATCGAGTAAATCATTCGATTGAAACGGTAATTTGTGTCTTCGCAAGTGGCTAAGCTTAGAATCGTTTATCGATAGGGACGTGTGTCATCAGCCCTGCCCTACTAGTAAGATATTCTGTTCATTATCATTTAGCGGTAATCTCTCGATTAATGATCTGATTATAAAACGTATAACGAGAGACTGACATTCACATTTCTAAATAATTATCATTTAATGAGCTGTGTAGCTTCGTTTCCAACCTAACGTCTGATCGGCTGTCTATTATTTTTCCTTTCTATTTTAGTTGTTTTATAGTATTTTTTTTAATTTGTCGTGTAGTATAAAGCACACGCTGTATCGCCTTTTCCATTATCTGTATCAATCTCTGTGAATACTAGAATGTAGATTGTAGTGTCTTAGATAAAAACTTAATATTCTAAATATTAAAAATATATTACATTATAATAAACACGGCAACACCACACGAACAAGTGATACGAGATAAGGTTATTTTTAGCAGAACATATTGTACGGAACATAATTGTTTAATAACAATATATATTTCTCTAATAGTTTTGCCTGTAAAAGCAATGATTAACGTATCGTAGTTTTATTCTAATTAAATATAATAATATACATTATATTATCGCAGTATGATATAACCCCGCGTGGTATGACAGCTAATTGTAGGCCGTGGCTGGCCGTTAAACAGCTGACGATGGCAATTTCTTTTTTTTTTATTATATATTTTTTAATAGAACAAAAGCCTATGTTTTAGTTCCTTACTTTTATGTCGACAAACAGCGGTCGTATTTTGCAATTTATCACATAATGTTATCGTCTTGACAAAGTATTAAAAATAACTCACTACTATAAAATCGTAATCATTATTTTCTTTATGTAATGTGTACAGTAGTATAGTTCCTAAATTGTAATCGATACAAAATTATAACCCTTGCGAGTACTAGTGTAGCGGAGACATAATTTCCTTTAATCGATTAGTGTTAAGTTTTATTTTATATTCGATCAAATTTTGGTAGATTTTTATTTAGTATTTTTCACTATTAGTAGTAATAACGTCGAATCGATTTAGTTTGAGGATCAAATTTGGTTAATTGCGTATTTAAAGGAAGACTGCTCGGAAACGTTTTCTGTTTTGGAACACATAATTTGCTTGATAATTAGTTTGTTTGTCATTGTAAGAAGCCCCAAGAGGCAATTAATGATCATGAGTCTCACACGGCAAGCTAAGCTTATTGAGAATTATTTAATATAGGAATCTGTATTTTTATAATGAAACTAAGATAAGTTCTATACATGATAATCAGTTTATCCAACATTGTAACGTCTTAATTTCAGTGTTACAAGTATAAATAATCGTCTTTAACATTTAAGTTATGTTTTATGAAGGCCCTATTGGCAATGTGTTGTCGTTAAGTTTAAGTGTGTTTTCCTCTGGTATCTATACACTTCTTGGGACCGTGGGTGGCTACTCTAGCGAAAGTGGTAACTAAATCGTGTTCCACATTCTTAAAATACAAAAAAATATGAATTGGGGCATTATTAATTTACGGTGTGATGATTTACGAAGTTTCAAATAAAAAAAAAAATGATTTTTTTTTCAAATCGTTTCAGGCTTATGAATGACAATGAGTTGTTTTATTGTACGTTACGTTACGAAGGTACAATTTTTTTTCTATCGGTCATGAGCAGTGTTTAGATGCCTTCAAACGGTAAACGTGTCAATGTTCACAAATTACATTATATTGTGTATATTGAATCGTGTACCATTTTACTTATTATTTGGCAATACGATGGTGGATTCTTATTTATGGCATGTTTGAAGATGCGCGTTCGATTGCATTTATATTTGATGATTTATTTTATATAATTATGTTAAATTAATCGAGTTAATGTGAGATTTGCGTATACAGTTATTTACATGTATTCATTGACGGGCAATTCTGAACACTAGCATACCTGTATCACAGGTTATTTATAATCATCCTCTCGGCGGGACATCCCGAGGCAATATCTCCATCCTTGTCTTTTAACACCCAAAAGCAAAGGACAGTAGGTGTCAGACTATCTCGGCGAGCGTGTAGACATTTAAATCAAGTAATCTTTGCAAATGAATAGTGACATTAAACTGTATAATCAATCTAGTTTGACTACTGACTTTCCTTTTAAATTGCTATAATTCGACCGTTCGCGTTATATTCAAATATTCCATATTAATAATAATGGGATGTAATAAACGCATTGAGAAACTAATATGATCATAGTTAATGAATTAACTTCTGCGAAATTTACTGGGCAACAGACCATCGCTCTAGGAGTGAAGTCCCTAAAAATAGCAATTTAAATAGATTGTAAGTGACAATTGAAAACAAGTTGTGTCCGCCTGTGTAATAATTTATTATTCGATAAAATTATATGTAAATCAAAGAAAACTAGTATTTCGTTTAAGATTATATTTCCGATCAAGATTTGAAATAAATAAATTCAAGTGGCCTTGGTTTATGTTAACGGTATATAGTGCTATTCTCTAAATTACGCTGTGACATAGTTATGCAAAAATTATCTCGATTCTGATCTTAGCGCTATGATCGAACTAGTTAATTTTAGCAAATAGCACCGTTATAGTACTTTGGAAAAAATGTTAAAACAAATTTTCTGCACATAATTCTCTTGTTGAATAAGGAATAGCAGACATTAAATAAAATACTTGTAAATTCTCCAAAAAAAACTTAAAATAATAGCCTACCAGCTTTGGGGTTTTTAATAAAAGAGTAAAATCAAGGCCGCAGTTTTATTACACTGTCTTTCTGACATTTTATCATTCTTCCATAATTTAAACCGGTTAATTTAAAATTTTAAATACTTAGGGCCGGTTTTAAAGAAACAAAATTTTACTGTTTTATTTAAATTAGATACATATACTTAGTTGAGAATAAAATTATTAACAGTAAATCTTGTTCTACAATGGATTGAAAAATTCTACAAATGTATTGTTCGTTTTAAATCGAATGTTTTGTTTTATATTGGTTATTCTCTGAAATTATTTTTCTAGGATACCTCCGGATAGTTGAGTGGAGCTTATCCATTGTACGCGATAAAGCTATATTTTAGTTGGTAATGTCGAACGTTTTTTTATATTCCTGTATTGTGAAATGTATCATCATTTTACGTTGTGATCATGTGAGTGCAAAATTCTTTTTAATTATATTATATCCAGTTTCGTTGACAGTACGTCAATTGTAAGGGCAGCAGAAATAATACGTGCGTTTTGTTCTGCATAGTCCGAGAGCAGTATTTTTTAGATGTAATCTTTATTATTATGAACTTTTTTTTTATTATTTTAACATTTATAAAATTCGATCGTTAGTTAATTTCTAACAATGAAATATTTAATAAAGAGATCACAAAATTAATTTGCCTTTAATTACATCGTAGATACTCTAAAAAATGGACTTATTTGGGAAACATCCAACCCAGGTGTTGGTATGAAGCAAACAATTTAGAATTACTTGACTTCGCTTGGTTTTGAAGATACCATGTGTTGCACTATCTGGCAGAGCCACCATCACTAATAAGAAAGTTTCAAAATGTTATCATGTTGCAAAATGTTGCTCTGCAAAAAGTAATTTCAGTGTGGATGGACCTTTCTCGAATAGAGCTACTTACAGGTAGACGACGAACAAGAGATAAATAAAAACAAACATTGCATAGTATACATTATTTATTTCATATAAATATAGATTTATTTTTGGATAACCACACTTTAGTATTGTTAGACAATTACGGCTAACTATAGACTAATTATTATGAGATAAATCTTAACCAATAAAAGATTGCTATGTGCGTTCATTTAGGTCCCTGGTGGGGGTGGGGGTCCGTTGTTGACCCACTGTGGTCTGGGTCCGACAGTAGACCCAAACACGGGGAAATTGCGTCTGAAGGGTGGGGGTACCCCAGGAACGGGGTGTCTCATTCTTAGGCCTACATTCATTGGCAAGTTGTAGGATATTGGAGGGGTGAGGTTCGGGTGGAAATTAGGTGGGGGGTACATTGGAGGAGTGAAATTAACTGGCGCGGTGAAGGGGCCGAAACCTCCGGAATCGCCATTAGGATGGGGCGGTGGGGTTCTCGAATCCATGTAAGGCCAGGGTTTCGATACCCGTGGGAAGGAGTTAGGATAGTTTCTCCTGGACCCCGGGGTGAACGGATTGCGTCCACGGCTCGGTCCTATGCCGAAGCGGCTGCTTGACTCGGAGGGTCGTTGGTTGCGTTTATCGGGTACTCTACGGGTGGTTCTAGAAGGTTCTCCGTCGTCTTCTTGTTTCTTCTGTTCCTTCCTGGCTTTATTGGCTCTGCGCTCCTCTTCATCGTCGGAGTACTCGACCTGGTGCGGCGGAGGTTCCACGTCGTTCAGCCACGACGCGTCCGAGCCTTTTGTTCTGGGAATAGAAAAACACAGTATTAGGGGTGAGAAGTTAATTGTCATTTTAGAAGACTTCACAATGCTAGAAGAAATTAATCTATTTCAACTATAACATTTCATCGCTAGTATAATCGCGATTCGGTCAGAATATAGGTCCACTCTAATGGAGGGTTGTGGGATTACTAGTCGCAGCTCGGGCCGCTTGAATGGGACGGAGACTTAAGTCAATGTGGAGATTTTCATTACGCATCTACCCTGGGGCTCCCGTGGCTTTGCGCATGAAACGGTTTTGAATCACCTGAAGTCTTCAGCTTTATTATTAGTATAGATTCAGTTGCAGTTCTTTTTTTTTTATACTACTAAGGTAAGGTAGCAAGCAAGCATACGGCCCACTTGATGGTAAGTGGTTACCGTCGCCTATCGCCATTTGCAATACCAGAGATATTGCCAATGAGGGTGGTAGCCAGCCAGGCGGGTACTACAAAATACCCTACCACCGTGCTATGGTTTCCTCACGATGTTTTCCTTCACTGAAAGCTCAAGCTCATTGTAGGATTCGAACCCACGACCTTCGTCGCGGCACTTCCCTACCACTTCCGACGTCGACGTCCCTACCACTGAGCTATCATCGCCTTCTTTAGAGGATCAATAATATGAACAACGTTTATTAAGGGATCAATTCCTAAACCACAAAAAAATAAATTTTCAGAAATGTTTATCGTAGGCAGGTAATTTAAACATATAAGTATGAGTGTACGTACTTCATGAGTTCAGCGAGGAAGACGTAGTTGGTGTGTGTTGTTCTAGGCGCGATGTAGACGTCCTTCCCGCAAGCCGCGCCGCGCGCCGCCGCGTGCTCCGCAGAGTTGAAGCGCACGCAGTAGTGCGGCTCGGTCACCTAACCATTACACCATCATGTTTATTACATTTTTTTTAAGTCATAAGGTTCACAAATTGGCAGGCGGTCCACCTGATGGTAAGTGCTTACTTTCGCCCCTCGCCATTTGGAATACCAGAGGTATTTGCTAATGTGTTGCCGACCTGTTACAACGCCAAGAAGGCAAACCGGTAGGTGCTTGGCGACAGATATTCAACTTGAGGGTGGTCAGCCAGCAGTACTACAAGGTGCCCTACCACCATGCTATGGTTTCCTCACGATGTTTTCCTTCACCGAAAGCTCAAGCTCATTGTAGGTTTCGAACCCACGACGTCACTACCACCGAGCTATCATCGCCTGAAAGTTTATTTTTAAGGTTCCGTACCATCAAAAAGAACCCTTACAAGATCACATAGTATTCGTCTGTCTGTACGTGTGTCGAGGCCTTTATTGAAACGCGTTGAAGTATAAAGCTAAAATTAATATTAAATACTCTATAGTCCCTTGGAGTGCAGAAGAAATTAAGCTTCTAGGTCATGGCAATAAAAAAATACGGCCATTGCCATGCTTTTGCCAACTAAAATAAAAAATATGTGAAATGAGTCAAACTATCATAGCGTTACATTACAGCCATAAACGAATCGCCACCTATATTTCCCTGCCAAGTTTATTTAGCACATCAGAAACTTTTTAAAGTAGGTTAAAGTTTGGATTTTCAAGAAATAAATAAATGAACAAATCCTACTAATATCAAAAAAGCAAACGTTTGTGTGTATGTTTTCAACATTGAAACAACATTGATTTGATTGAAACATGGACTACTTTTAAACCCAGGAACACGGGAGAAACCGTTTATGTATTATAAATACTCAATTTAATTCACTTTGTTGAATGTGAATGGTGCTTAATAAAATATGGCATCATAGGTATATTTTATATAGCTATCTACTTTGTTTAGTGAAAAAATAACGAAATGACAGTGATACAAAGGGTGACATCGCATGTCTACATACTTATAAATATCGAGTGACAGCCCTACATTTTTCAAGGACAGCAATGAATACATTATAGCGAAGGACGTTGCCAAAGTATTACACAATAGCACAATAATGCGTTAAGATTTATTTGTGCAAATGTTAAAATGTACATTGCGAGCCAAAATAAAATTCATTATGATAATGTGATGGCCTTTATTTGGAGTATCTCTACTATAAAGTTTAATTGCTTATTTTCTCTTATTATTTATGAAAAATTAAATTTTACTAATATAAATGTGAAAGTGTATATGAATGTGAAAATGTTTGTAACTCTTTCACGCAAAAACCACAGAAGGGATTTTTACGAAACTTGGCACAATAGATCATACCCTGGAATAACATATAGGCTACTTTTAATCCCAGGAAAACAAATTTCCTCGGGGTGGAAGCTATTTTTCTATAATACTTTTACTTTACCTACTTTTGAATAAAATTTTAACATAGAAAAGTCATAGCTTAGAAACAAGTAGAATTATGGGGAAGTTACTAATGAATTCTTCTAGAGCTGGATAATACTTACGGGCCCAAACACATCGAAGACTTTACCAAGTGTCTTCGCACCGTTATCTAAGAACAACACGCTATCGAGATCAACTGCTGGCGTTTCGGGGAATGCACGAACTATCACTGTGGACACAAACAATACTGAATTTTAATACGAGTATGTTAGAATAGAAGTCAGCGTGATGGAAAAGGCCTTATAAGCTGATTAATGTAACCTACGAAGAAAGTAAAGGTATTTAGATTATAGAAAAATAACTTCCTCCCCGCGGTTTCACCCGCGTTCCCGAAAAAATAGCCTAATAAGTTATTCCAAGGTATGATCTATCTATGTGCCATCATCATCATCATGTCAGCCGGAAGACGTCCACTGCTGGACAAAGGCCTCCCCAAAGATCTCCACGATGGCCGGTCTTGCGCTAGCTGCATCCAGCGGTTTCCCGCGACCCTGCAAGATCGTCAGTCCACCTTGTGGGGGGCCTGCCCAAGCTACGTCTTCCGATTCGTGGTCGCCACTCAAGAACCTTTCTGCCCCAGCGGCCGTCGGTTCTACGAGCGATGTGCCCCGCCCACTGCCACTTAAGTTTGGCAATTCTTCGGGCTATGTCGGTTACTTTGGTTTGCCTGCGGATCTCATCATTTCTGATCCGATCTCGAAACTCCGAGCATAGCCCTCTCCATTGCTCTTTGGGTGACCTTGAGCCTTCTTATAAGGCCCATCGTAAGCGACCACGTTTCTGCTCCGTAAGTCATCACTGGCAACACACACTGGTCGAAGACTTTCGACTTGAGACACTGCGGTATTTGAGACGAGAAGATATTACGTAGCTTCCCGAACGCTGCCCAGCCAAGTTGGATTCGACGATTACCTCGAATCCAACTTGGACCTCTTTCTCGAAGTTGGACCTACCTAGTTGGATGGTCTGTCCTAGGTAAATATAGTCGTCTACAACTTTGAGTGCAGAGTCTCCAACCTTTCCTGGAGTGGGTGCAACATAGACGTTCGACATGATTTTCGTCTTATCCATGTTCATCTTTAGACCCACTTGTTGAGAGACTCTGCTGAGGTCATCGAGCATTGTACTGAGGTCTTCCAAGGTCTCAGCCACTACTATATCATCGGCAAATCGAAGGTGAGTGATGTACTCGCCATTGACATCGATGCCAAATCCGTTCCAGTCCAGAAGCTTGAAGACGTCTTCCAATGCAGCGGTGAACAGTTTCGGAGATATCACGTCTCCCTGTCTCACGCCTCGCTGCAATTGGATAGGTTTCGAGTTCCGGTCCTGGAGACGGACCGACATGGTGGCGTTCTCATACAAACCCTTTAACACCTCGATATACCGGTAGTCGATTTGGCACCTTTGAAGAGACCTCAGCACGGCCGAGGTTTCTATCGAATCAAAGGCTTTCTCATAGTCCACAAACGCTAAGCATAATGGTTGGTTATACACCTCTATGTGCCAAGTTTCATCCAAATTCATTCGGAAGTTTTTACGTGAATGAGTAACAAACATCCATACATTCTCACAAACTTTCGCATTTATAATATTAGTAGGATATATCAGGTATTGATTTTCTTTCAAAAACACTCAACTGTAAGTCTGCAAGAAACATGTTTGAATGAAGGGCGTGAAATGAAATGAAATTTTTAATGTGCCCCGAGATTTGGATAGCTTCTCTATACGTAGTAATATACCTCAGTGCCTACACCTGTCGACGTATTTTTCCGAAGACTGGCGTAGGCGTAGGTAAATAAATGAGTGTGATTCACTTATTAACAAATTCTACAGACGGCCGAATATACTTTAGTGAAGTCATAAAGGAAGTCTATTGTATTAAGCTAAGTAGTTAATCATCATATCATATTATCAAAGGTTATAAGGTCGCCAAAAATGTAGCATAAACACAATGTTGCAAAACATAAGTTACTGGTATCTATCTATAAAGTATTTCCAATTTTCCAATGGTATTGTATAAACAAGGTAATTGTTCTAATCGATTAACGGAGGAAGTATCGCCGGTATATCGATTGTAAAACGTAATAACAGCTCTGAAGGTCGTTGAGAAAGAGCCCGAGTTTTGCCAAGGCTACTTTTGGAACTTGAACTTAAATCAAATTGAAAAATTCTAAATATTTAAAATTTCATTGCATCTACATAATTGATTATATCAAGGAATCACAAAAAAGTACAGATCTGAGAGCGTTGTTCAGTCATAAACCTATATCTATTTTTGCTACTGGAAATTGATTTTATAACAAGTACCAATGATTCACAATACCTAATTATTAAGTCTTACAGTTAGTATGTTATAAGACGTTTTGTCTGCCTTAGGAAATGTAAACAAAATTACATAAAATGACCAAAAACCTGTCCACATTAAGACGGTTATTAATGCAAGCTTTGTAAAACCACAGATTTATGAACGCTCTAATTATATTTGGTGCTTTATAAGGTTTCTATTGATTTTCTGGTTTCTTATATTCAATCTATATAATGGTGCTTACTGAAAAACAACCTGTAACTTTCCAATAAGGTGAGTGACAACTGCAAGAATCTGCCTTAATAGTTCTATAACAAAGCAAAGTATACTTACTACTAAAATAGGAGCCGCCTTGATGGCAAGCGGCTCCTACAGCCTATAGACGCATACAACACTAAGAGTATCATTCTGTCGCGGTCAAGGATATTAATCCATGATTGTTGAGACATGTGCTCTGAAATAAGGATAAAAGTAACGACATAGTTACCTAATCTATCAACTATACTGGCAATGGTGCCAATCTTGGTGGTGTCCTGAGCTGGCAGGCTGATGGCAAGGTCTTCGATTGGTGGCAGATCCTCGAGGCCCAGTTCTCCATTCACTTTCAGTGGCTCTGGCTTTGATACTCTGTTACTACCTTCATATTCATCTCTGAAAATATTTTTTTGATAGTATATATAGTAGCCAGCAGGAGAGTTGCAATGCAATCTTTTAATTCAATAGTTTTAAATTGTAACTATTGTTTAACTGATTACATTAAATTATTATTATATCTTAGCTATATGTATAAATATCAAATAAATTATTTAATTGTTTCACTCAACTTGTATAAATTATCTTTTTAATTGGAGGTGGAATATTTACATTTGATAAGCAATTTCTGCATAAACAAGGTATTTCTTACTTTTAATAAGAATGTTTCTGTTTAATTATAATTTGAATAATTATAAACAAACTCTTGATATTGTCTTTAAATTATTGCATGAGATAATGTTGTAAGAATATTAAATACATGTTAATAAATTAGGTATATATATTTTTTTCTGCCTCTGATGCCTGCAGCAACCTTACCAGACAAATCGGCGAGCGCAGGGGGCTCTCAGCTGGGTTAAAATTAGGTATATTGAGTGACTGTTTTAAATCGAATCTTCTAATTTATAACATTACATAAGTAAGCGTTGAATTCAAAATTTATGTAAAAGAAAGATAGAAAAGGTGTATTTTTCATGTACATTTAAAAGTATACAAAAATAAAGAATTACTTAGTGATTGATAACATCTAATTTGGTAGTCTTATAACTAAGAAGTGATCTAATTTAGCTATCCTACTAGTTGACTCCCAATTCTGAGAATTATTTTGTGTTTCGAGCTTCTCACGTCCCTGATACAAGACAACAATTATGCTTGACTTTCTTTTACATTCAAATATCTTTGTAGGTAAATGCAAATATGTTGTAACATAATTGTTAAATTATGTGAATAATCTGCTAAGAAACCTTAGAGTAATAATAATACCTATTATCACCATCTAATTAGGAACACATACCTAACTCAATAATCATGGAATAGTTTCTAAGAATACCTACCAATTAAATAGTGTGCGAGTTCTTACTTGATGATATTTGAACTGACATTAATACTTATTACAAGTATGAAAAAATTAGAGTGAATGTATTGCCAAAATGTTTAATTTTTCCGCAATTTTAGTTGACCTTGTAATATTTGTGAGTCACAATTACAATGAATAAACAGAATGGAGACTAAACAGTTGACTTGAGAACAAAGATAACATTATTAAACTCCTTGGAAGAGATACAGGAAACACAAAAGGTTACTATATACATTTCTCTTATAATCAGTATGTCTGAAAGAATGCTATACTGTGCTTAGATAGTAAACTGAAATAATTTATTATTCATAAAAAAGTATAATATTTATATAAAACTTACCCACTAGAAATCTCTTCAACATCCTTTACAGAGTCCACATCGCTATCACTGGAGTCACTTGAGGAGCTGGAGTCATCGCTGTCCACATCCCGGTACTCAGTTACCTCATACTCTACCACTCCACTCTCAGAACTGTCTATTATCATGTGCCTTGTCACGTCCACTTCGTCTCGGGCGCTGGGCCTCGACAAGGGTCCGTGCGCACAAGCATTAATTATATTATTCTTCAATACCATTTCACTAAGAGGCGCGTCCGAATCATCGTTACCCGTATTATCGTTCGATCGCGTTTCTGTATCGTCTGAATCAGAATCTGAACCCCCGTATTCAGCTATCAGACTCAAAGACACGTTTTTGTTATTAAGATCAAGGTTTTCCATTGTTGCGTCTATCGCGCACCACGAAGAAAATATACTACTAAAGTCGTTGCCGAAACTAGCTAGCTGTAAACTACTATTTAACTAGAATGGAATGCGAGAAATAAAACGGGATTATTTTGAGACAAGAAAACAAAACTGGTGAAATGAACGATTACCGTAGCAAAATGACAATAGTAAGCAATAGTAAGTACCTACTACCTACCTACTTTGACTGAGTTGACATTTCTTTTCTACAGACAGACTTCCACAGACAAGCTATCGCTATTTATCTTTTTGCTCTTTCATTGGCATGGACAATCATGACTCTATAATCGACTAAAATAGAAATACACTGCGAATTTTTTATTTATCGGATTGTTTCTACTTGATTATTTAATGTGACCCATTTTCGTATATTTTAGTCGGCAAATTCCTAATATACGAGCTCGCGCTCGATAGGACGCGTACAAATTTTATATATATTCGTATATAGTCAATATGTAGTATGATGGGACTAGCTAGGCCAGTTGGCGTCGTTAGTTGCAAAGAGTACATTTGTGTTAGATGGTCGTGAGTTCGACTCCCATTTGTGCGCTTCAAAATATTTGTTTGTCCTAGGTCCGAACATAATTTTTAAATATTAGACCGACAAACACTAACTTCATTTCATTCAAAACATTTTGTTCGATCAAAATGTACGAGAAGTTAATGTTTTATCCGCAATTTCAAGGTTGGTCTCAGTATTAGCACACAGGTATGTATTTACAAAAAGAAAAGTATATCAGTTAACTGGATTACATAGTAAAACTTCCCTCTGCCAGGAACTACTATTCAAGTATAATAATTAATATTAATTTATACGGAATAAAACAATATGAGTACATGATTACTAAATTTTATATTAAAATTATTTCACATTACATTATCATTATTGGCATCAACTAAGGTTGAATTTCTAGCGGTTTTGCATGTTCGCTTCTTTCTTGGCGGATGCGGGAGCTTGTAGTGCACCGTGCGTACGTGTAGGTTAAGACTAGTCGAAAATTTAAACTTTTTATCACATATCGTGCATTCGTATGGTGTCAATCCCGTGTGAACCTGAAATAAAAAAACATAATCAGAATTTTATTCCAAACTAGCTTCACCTCGCGGTTTCACCCGCTTTCTCGAGGGATCTTATGTTTTCCCCGGATAAAAAGTAGGTACCCTATGCTCTATATGTTATTCCAGGGTAAAATCGTTAATATGCCTTATTAAAACTAAGAATCAATTTTCCTCTTATTTGGTCCATCTAAATAACTTGAAAATATTAACATACATTCTGAGATCTATAGAAAGGGAATAGTTTTCTTACTTAAAAAAAAGGCTTAGTTTTTTTTTACTAAAAGTGGACCTCGCCTGTCTCGCTTGTCCCCGTCAGTTTAATAAGGGAGCCATTCGCGGAAAGCATCCTCTTAATGGATCCCCCTTAGATGAAACCTGTAGCGGCGCGGCTGGTAGGTACTTACCCTAGCATGCCTCTCGAGATAGCACTTGAGCTTGAACCCCCTCCCGCAGGTGTGGCAGCGATGCGGGCTGGCTGCGGAGTGCACGGCGGCGTGGCGCGCCAGTGCGTACTTGTCGTAGAACAAGCGCGGGCACTCGGAGCACGCCACGCTGGGGCTGCGGTGACGCAGTCTGTGCAGCTCGAGCTTCGTACAGTTCTGTTGTGTACAAAAAAGTTTGATATTGTTTATTGTCTAAAAAATAAATGCCCCAAAAAACTTAGAATAAGATTTATACAAATAACTAAAATTAAAAATTTAAAGAAACCCCCGAAACTCACTAGAAAATTGGTGATAATTTCAATCAAAAAAAACTCACAGGCCTGTATGTAGTAAAAAAAATGGTATCTATGATTTTTCACTTTTTGACATATTTTTTACTAAGTATTCATATTTATTTATTTATTTATGTACACACACACAAGTAATAATAAAAATAACATAAAAGATACAAAATTTAAGAACATAAAAGTTAAGAAATGCGATAAAAAAATGATAAAGAAAGAGAGAAGTGACCTGGAAACCCTTCCCGCAAGTGTCGCAGACGGCGGTGACCACGGGTCGGTAGGAGTGCCTCTCCTTAGGATGTAGTCGCCGCACGTGCCACCAATGCTCCTTGCGGTTGTTCACCACTTCACCACACTAACAAACAAACATATCATTATCACCATTGCGAACCGGTGGTAGAGTCTATTGTAATGATTGTAACTATTGACGTTCATATGTGCCTTCCCAGGGCCTAAACTGAATAAATGAGTTTTTGATTTTGATTCTTTGATTTCCATTACGAAGTTTTTGGTCGCTTTCAGCAGTTCCCATCGAAAATAATACTTTGTGTATAATTTTGTCATGGCTTTTCCGAATGTATACGGGTAGTGGCCTGATATATAAAATCAGCTACATTTTTAAAATGTCAAAACGTTATAACGAGTTTATATGGATTTTTGTATGAAATACTGCACTATGTCATAGTTTCACTGGTAATAAAAAAACTTCTTAGAAGCTTCATTTTTATCGGCTCCGAGGGACTGTAGACCTTAGTAATTGATATTAATTTCAACTTAATACCTCTACGCGTTCCTGAGAAAAAAGGGTCTTGACATACGGACAGATAGACAGACAACTAAGTTGTCCATTATGAGATTTTTAATTTGAGGTACAGAACCCATAAAAAAAGATGATCCTCACATGTTCACAGGCAGTAGGGTATTTATCATCAGGCAGTCGGTACATGGTTCTCTTCTGCGAAGATCGAGGGTGCTCCGCCTTCGTATGAGCGATCAGTTCACGTAAAGACTTGAACTCCGTACCACATTTGCTGCAAGTCGTTTGAAGACTGAGATCGCGTGGCGTCGTGTCACTGTATAAGAAAATATTTTTTTAAATTTTACACTAAAAATATTTTTTTCGAAAAGCTTTCGCCCTGCGGTTTCACCCGCAGTATCAATTGTCTTCCCGGGATAAAAGTACCTATTCTTAATAGTGTGTTATTCTTATATACCAAATTCCATCCAAATCCGTTCTGCCGTTACGGAACTATAAAACTAAAAACACATGTAAACATACAAATACATCTTCATCACAAAATCCGGGGAATCCGGGGAAACCGGGACGGATGGCAACCCTAACCTTCACTAATATTGTAGAGGTAAAAATTGTTAGTTCAGATGTAGTAATACGACGTTACTGGTCCTATTCTAAAAAATATATATAATTACTTGCAAAGTATTTGCTTAAGTTGAAAATCTGTCGCTAAGCACCTTTCGGTGCGTTCCAACAGCTGCATTTGAGAGCCAGTTCCTTTCTAGGCTTTGTGTGCTTACCACCATCGGCCACATCATCACTGACCACGGTGAGATTGTGGTCAAACACAGCCCTATACGTAGTTAAACTATGAGGAGTTTAAAAATGAAACATTAGTGAGGCTACTTTTTATCCTAGGAACGCGGGAAACAGTAATAAATAAAAATTACATACCATAAATCAGATTTCTTCTTATGTTGTATGGATGTTAGTAAATGAACTCTCCTCGCTCCCTCCGAACTAAAACTCAGATTGCATTCGTCGCATCTGTACGTGTTGTTGGATTCTATATCCTATAATTAAATTGTACATTTTACATCTATACTAATAATAAAGCTGAAGAGTTTGTTTGATTGAATAATAATCCCCGGAGTTACTGGTCCATTCGAAAAAATCTTTCACTAATAGGAAGCTGCATTATCTCCGAAGGAAATCGCCCGCAGTTTCACCTAGGTCTTCGGGGTAAAATGAAGCCTGTCCTTCTCCATATCGATCTGCGTGCCAAATTTCAACGTGATCGGTTTAGAGGTTTAGGCATGAAGGTAACAGACAAACAGGTACTTTCGCATTTATTAATATTATGGATGGATATGGAATATATGGATTACACACACGACAAACAGATATGTTCATGCACACAAATGTTTGTTCTGGTTGGGAATCGACCCATGATCTGCGGCGTGATAGGTAGTGTCTGCCAACTAACCCTTCTACTTTGAATATTAATAATACTAACTGGGATCTACCTACCTTAGAAAAAAATGGGTCTAACTACCCATATTTAGTTATTATGCTATTCTCGGATTAGACGAATCCAACAAATCATCAAAATCGGTCCAGCCGTTCTCGAGTTATAAATGGTGTAAATAAGCCGACTTTGTTTTATATATAGTGTGTCCGGTCATAAACTAGCGATTTCGATTTTTCAGGGTTGATCCTAAGAAAAGTCTCATAAAATGTGTTCAATCAAATTTAAGTACCTAAAATATCGCTAGTTCACGACCGGACACACTGTATATAGATTAGTCATCATATCAGCCGAAAGACGTCCACAGCTGGACAAAGACCTCCCCCAAGGATCTCCACGATGGCCGGGTTTGCGCTACCCGCATCCAGCGGTTTCCCGCGACTCTCACAAGATCGTCGGTCCACCTTGTTGGGGGCCTGCCCACGCTGCGTCTTTCGATATATAGATTAGTAAGGATATTGAATATGGCTGACCGGTTTATCCCTATGCGCAGTAGCAGTGTGCAAGGCGAGCCCCTTGTCGGTGCGGTAAGGTTGCCCGCAGTGGATGCACGCGAGGCGGAGCGCGTGGCGGCGGCGCGCGTGCGCTGTCAGCGCCGACTCGTGCGCGCTGCTGAACGTGCACCGCTCCACCGCGCAGCGGTACCGGTACCCCACGTGCCATAGGTGGTGCTTCTTTGATACACCACTGCCAGAACGAAACATACCATAAGGCAGTTGTCCCACCGATGAGCGAGAAACGAGTTGGCGAGAAGCGTCTAGTTCGGATAGTTTTGTCGCTGGGCTATTAGCGAGTGTGCGAGTGCGACAGGCGATTACTCGCACCACTCGCTCAGGCGGCACTCAGATCCGCACTCTAGGTAGAAATGACCACCAAGCGAGCATCGCTAAGCAAATATCGCTGAGCGAGTATTATCTGTCAAATCTTTTCAAGGATGCTTTTGCCACCGTTGATAACAGCAACACCCAGGGGGGACACAATACACCCCAAACGGGACGTCAGTGCAGGTCGACAAACTCCTAGCTAGGCTGTGTGTTCCGACAGATGCACTTGAGAGCCAGTTTCCTTTTAGGCTTTATGTGCTCAAAGATTACAGTTAGATTGTGGTCAAACACATGCAGTCATACATAAAAAAATTGCAAAACGGACTCGCAAACGAAAGGTTCCGTACAATCGTACATTATTATACTCTCATTATTTGTTGTTATCGCGGCAACAGTAATACATATTCTGTGAAAATTTCCACTGTCTACCTATTACGGTTCATGAGATACAGCCCGCTGACACGAACGGACGGACAGACAGCGGAGGCCTTAAGTAATAGGGTTTCTTTGGCCTTTGGGTACGGAACCCTAAAAATGATTAAGATAATATTACATACTCACACATTATTAAACACTTTATGACAGGTCTTGCAGTAGAATTTCTTCGCATGTGCTCTGTTCAGATGATACTTCGCTAGCACGTCGGTTTTAAAGCGTAGCTTACAAACTGGACACTCGGCTTTACCGCGACTCTGACACACATAACATGCATTTAAAAAAGTTATTGTTCACTTTAAGAAGTCCCTACCACGAAGGAGGATGTAGACTTGCAGGGCTTAAAGACTCCAGGGAATTAATAATGAACTCCTTGTGACGGGTCACGGGTTCGATTCCTACAGTAAAGGAATAAATTAGAAGGAAACTATAGTGGTAGGGTACTTTGTAGTACCTGTCTAGATGGTTACCACCCTCAACCTAAAGATGAAAATCTGTCACCTTCCAGTATTGCAACAGCTGAACTTGAGAGCCAATTCCCTTCTAGGATTTGTGTGCTTACCACCATCATCACTGACCATGGTGAGATTGTGGTCAAACACAGACCTATATATTGTAAAAAACAAAAAAAAAGAGACGTAATTTTTTTAATATGGCAGAAAATGTCAGGCTGAACGTGGAACTAGCAAACAAGTGAAATATAGCTTTACTTAGCTTACAGGATCATGGTTGACGATGTGGTTTCGATAGGAGTTGACGTGAGCGAAAATCTTTGAGCACACTTCACACTCGTACATAGTCTCACTGGTGAGATGGCGTTTCATGGGTGTCCTGTACCACTCTTCTATTTGCTCTTCTAACTGCAATGTTAAAACATACACTATGAATTTTGCAAAGTTTGGTAAAAACAAATTATATGATCTTTTTTTAATACACGGTTGGGAAGATTGCATTTGCTGAGAAGAGCAGACTAAGTAATTACTCTTTTCAAAATAAACTTGTATTATCTACATAAAATATGTCATGCACGAGCTAGTGAGCGTTACGTCCAAGCCTTTTTGTCATTTGAATATTCGTTAATATTGCAGTACTACATTATAGGCTTATACTAAAATAGTCATAATATGCTCTTAAATTTTTGTGAAGGCATTTATATTCCAAGAGGGATCTTATCATTAGCTAATACCTACTTGTTATTTAGGACATTTTAAAATGGTATTATATTGAATAGGTTGAAGAGGGGGGAGGGGGGGGGTCTAGTAAAAAAAATAGACAGACTCACCGATAATCGTACAATAGTAAAATACTTCTGCATATCTACTTCATCTGGTGTCAATCCATCTATACTCTTTCTTTTAGATTTCTTACTTATTAATTTATCATAATTTTTGTGTTTCTGAAAATAAATATGAAGGTTTGGTAATCTACCCATGTTTCAATACAACGTATCATGACGAGAACTGTTTCATCCTTAAATCAATTAATCTATTAGAACTTTCCGTCTTGCTCCAATAATTTGTAATAAGAGAGGATCTTTTTGTTCTTTTGCTGAAGCCAGGAGCTCGAGTGGGAAAGTTCACCTCACAGATTACCAGAAGTGTTGCAAGCATCCATAGACTTTGGCGACCACTTACCATGTGGGCTATATGCTTTTTTGTATTAAAAATTTAATAACAACTTAGTTGAATTAGTTACCTTTCTCTTAGATATCCTCTTAGGTTTTACATCATTCTCAGACTCCTTCCCATCACCAGACAAAATATCATCAATTGGAGAGCTTCTAAACTCAGTTGCAGCGTCTTCATCATTAATGGGAGAATCAATGTCTATATCATTAACTTCAGAAGGATATTTAGAATCATACTTATTATGTTCTAAAGAATTTGCTTCATTGGCATTCTCTTCTTCAGCATAATATGCTTTTTCAACTACTTCATTTTTTAAATTGTCTGCATCCATTGTTAAAGGTTCTTCATGTATATTTATATCTACTTTGTAATCACTATTTATTTTATCATTTCTAATGACGTAATTGTCATCATAATCATATTTTAATTCATAATGAATATTCACTTTGTTACAACTTAATGATGAGTATAGGTTTAATTGCTTTCTGTTTTGATTTTTTATTAAGTTTTTTGTTATCTGGAATAAAAAACTCTTTGTAACCATAACCTGCCTGTTTTACACATGTGTTATCATGATAAAACCACAGGCCAGGCTATTTATTAATATAGATAAATTAAATACTTGCCTGCCCATTCTCTACAAATACATCAAGCAATGTTGCCTGAGCTATCATACTCTTCTCAATAAGTCTGTGACATTTCATCAGACCAGCTGCACACTCATAGCATACATACTGTGGTAAACCTTCTATGTTGTAGTTTTCCTATAAATAAATATAAATTGAACTAAGTAGAGTCTGAATGAAGGTTGATTTTTGGCTGAAGCTATAAATCGGCTATCGCCACAAGAAATAAGAAATTCAGTTCAAGATTGGTATGACCCCTTGCATGGCACCATGACCTTTTGGCTGAAGCCAACGAAGTTATGGTGGAGTTCAGTGTGGAGTTTAGTACAATGTCTTCCCCTAGAAATTAAGCTGTCAGATTATTCCATATCATCATATGGTTAGTGTTACGGTAAATGGTTGTGACGAATAAAGATTGTAATTAAATTCACATTGAAATAAGTAATCAAACTAATCTAAATCTAAAATATCTTTCATCCCTTTCTTATATTGTTTGTTAGAAAGAGATATAGTGAGATTAAATTTATTTAGTTTGTAACCAACAGAATCAGGGCTAATATGTATATAAATTGTTATGATACTTACATTGAATCTAGCAACAGACCCCATGGCTGTTCTCAAGTATCCATCTTTCAGGCTGTACATCTTGAGATCAGTGGCGAGGCATATCCTGCATACCTCTATGTGAGATGCATCAAAGTTTGAGTTTGGCTGGAATAGTATTTTAATATTTGCAGCTAAATGGCTTAACCGCAAAGACGTAACATAAATCTCCTGAACTTCCCTAGCACAGGTATAGGTATTCAATTGAATCAAATTATTCACAAAACTAGTGGCTTGCTATGATGTTACTTTATATATAATGGTATCTCTCCTTGTCTCGCTACATACTTAAGGGACTTATGTAAGTCTATACTACCAACCGACAATACTGTGACAATTCTTGGGGGAGGCTTTGGTCTAGCAGTGGACATCTTTCGGCTGACATGATTATGATATGAATACTTTGAAACCATGGAAGGAAGTTTTGATCTATAGTTATACTTACAGGTAAAGCATACACAGGAAAAGCGTCATCCTTAATCCTAGTCCGGCAGCTATCATGATTGATCTGGTCGAACCTGAAGTGTGCGCTGCAGACCCGAGTATGACTCGGAGGCTCCCAGTCGGGGCGGCCTATAGCTCGTAGCCATTTCAATTTATGCTCTGGATTTGAAGGTAATCTGATGGATATATTCTTATTGTTAACTAGTGTTCATGTTATTCATTACTAAATTTAAGCAGGTTTTTGTTGGTAAATAACCAAAGTTTTTGATATTTATTTGATTTATTTATGTTGCGGGCAAAAATACAATTTATATACTTACGCGTGAAAAGATATCACTGAGTTCGGATCTTTCTTTTTATGATTACTATTATTGTGGCATCCTTTTACACAACAATAGGACACCATTGCTAAGCTTTAATTATTTTTAGGAAGGAAATAAAAAAGAAAAATATAGTTTTTTATTTATTTATTTCGTTCTGAAACCTACCAATAAATAAAGTTTGACATTTCTGAACTAGAGTAGTACATAGATCTTCCGCTCATTCTGTACTTTGAACGAAATCGACTGTTAAAACGATTCAATGTCTTTAGTCGATATTTGTCACTTAAAATAACCAGTCTGGCTGAATGCAATAATCTAAAGATTTTTGGAATCTCAATTTATTCTAAGATATATACGAATAAATGTTTTTAAAGCATAGTTTTTCAATATGCATTTTAACATAGGATATAAGTAATAAAGCAGATTAGGCTTTTACTAAAAAGTGGGGGCCATTACTGACGTAGACGGACCATTCATAGGAACTAATTCACAATCTAATAAGCCCATTTTGACAGTACATACATCAATATACTAGAGAAAGACAAATATAGTGCGCAATGAAGAGACAGACACCCTCTTGTCTTGATTTTGTTATACCTTTCTTTTATAATAGTGGTGACAGAGAAAACTTGTAATCGCGTAATTTGCAGTAGTAACAGTTATATTATTTTGACTGGAATATATATATATATATAGTTATATTATTTTATATTTATTTCTTCCAAAAAATAAATAAATATAATTTATATTTTTTTCTCATCTGCGGTTACAAGTTTTCTTTTTGTATCATTTTCTGCAATCAGCACTTGCGTAGAAGCATAGAAGGTATTTAACAACTTTACTCTATGTTGATATTACGCAGGACCAAAAAATATTATTGCAATACAAGTTTATTTGATTATAATAATCCAATACATAGGATTATGTACATTAATTATACAAAGAAACATGATTAATTGATTTCATCCTTCAAATGGAATAGCTGGTAATAATTTGCCTTCACAAGAGCCGAATCCAATTCTATTGCCATCATTATCCATGCAGTAACCCCGTAATATAACTGTATCACCATCTTGGATGAATTTTCGCTCTTCACCAGTCAGCAGACGTATTGGCTTGGTGCCTTTCCATGCCAGTTCTAGCATACTCCCAAAGGAATCTGGTACCTGAAATGCAATAGTCAAAATTAGAACACTTACTAATATTTTAGTAGATGGATCTATGTAGACATAAAATGGTACATATTTATTTACTTTCAAATATCAAGACATATTTATTACCAAAACAAAACACCTTAGTTTCAATATTTTTTTCATTATCAAATATCCCATAGCATTACATTACGGAGAATGTAATGTTTTGGGTTGTGTGATGGTTGAACCAAAACACATACCTTTCCACTGATGGTTCCAGAGCCGAGCAGGTCTCCAGGGCGAAGGTTGCAGCCAGTGACAGTCTGCTGAGCTAGCTGCTGTTTTACTGTCCAGTACATATAGCAAAAGTTGGACCGGCACACTGTAGACACTACTGGGGACTTTTCGGCTGGAATTGGTATAAGCGATTTTAGTTTACTCCGTAGACCGAGTATATTTACTTTTACTCAGATATACTTCCTTCAGTTAGATCACAGAGAAGATAATATACTATAGTTAGATACAGAATAAAAAAATATTGTAGGTATTTTTTTTTCCTTATAAATAAGGCGCTAATCACAAAATCAACGCGATCTACAGAAGAAGAAGTATATAGTATATACCTATATATTATCTATAACGCGTAATACTTACTTTTGATATCAACTTCCAACTTAATATCAAAGTTGAACTTATCATCGTGCTGTAAGTACGGGAAAGGCGTAGGGTCCTGAGGGTAGTTGTCTACTATGTAAGGCCTTAGAGCTTCTACGGTAACTATCCATGGTGATATGGTTGTGCCGAGATTCTTCGCTGTGAATGGACCGAGTGGGATATACTCCCATTTTTGAATGTCTCTTGCTGCAAATCAAATAACGCAATTAAATGTCTATTTTTAACTTCCAAATCCCCTTAATCTCATAGTTATAATATATATGATTAGAAATCAAATGAAAAAGTAATGGTATTTTTACCGCTCCAGTCATTCATAAGCACGAGCCCAAAAATGCGGTCTTCTGCTTCCTTTGCCGTGACTCTTTCCCCGAGAGCGGTAGGTGGACCTCCCACGAAAGCTGCCATTTCCAGCTCGAAGTCCATGAGTCTACAGGGGCCAAAATGTGGATCCGCACCTATAGGAAATATTTATACGTAACTTAGCAGTTAACAGATGTGTTTTTAACTTCTAAACTTGATCTTGAAATTGACTCAATGAGCTAACAAGTAGGCAGGCCATCGGTCAGGTGACTACTACAAAACTATTTAATCTGCCATTTCGAAACCTCAAACTCGTCGGATTCGAACCCAAGACCTTCATCTCGACTTTCGCTGTTACTACCGCTGAGCTATCGCCTCTTTGAAAACCCCTTGGGTTTCGATATAATTATGATAGATTTTCTATTATTTTCCTACCTTCAACAGGCAAAGTCTGCCCATAAGGTCTTGTAATTGGAGTGCCAGATATAACTATAGAACTGGAGCGACCATGATAACCAACTGGCAAACGTTTCCTGAAAATAAAAGAATTATGCAGGAGAAAACCCGTCTCATAAAAACTGATTTCAATATAGGTGGCTCAAATTAGCTGGGTGCTTACCAATTCGGTAAGAGCGCATTATCTTTGTCTCTGAACATAATTCCAACGTTAGTAGCGTGATGTAAGGAAGAGTAAAAATCTGTGTAGTCACCAATATCAGCTGGAACGTGCATTTTAGCTTCACTTTGCTTGACAAATGCTCTGTTGAATTTAGAATAATAATGATGAGGATTATAATCCCATTTCATCAATGTAATTTATGGATATTGAGAAAATATGAAAAATATTACTTCTCTCGTAGGGCACTATCATTTTGTAGCGTTGTATTAGAAACATCTAAAAGACTCTGAAGAGTAGATCTAGCTTCAATCCAATGAGGTTTCGGCAGACCCATAAAAATATTCAGTTTATCTGCCTAAACATCAATAAAAAGAATCATAAGACATTTGTTTATTAAATAAATTAAATTGTAAAGTGTATTTACAGCAAAACATTGTGCATAGTAAAAAATAATATAAATATAACATTTTTCTAACAGTATTTACATAACTGGATTGAATGATAAATATCTGATTAACATATTAACTATACTTGAAGTTGATTAAAAATTAAAATGTACCTTGAAAACATCTTGTTTGTCTTTTAGTAGAGGTCCATTAAATAAATGAGATATTGCGTTTAAGTCTAGTATCCATTCTCCGATAGCTACTCCTATGTGTTTTTGATCCTAGAAACATAAAATAAAATTAACATAGGAGAAACAAGATTTCCTTATTTACATAAAGATCTTATTTTCATTTTACATACTCGGCTCCCTTATCGCTACTACTCGCCTACGGCTCGCGCGAATAATACTGAGTCGTGTGTAGGTAATGTAATAACCAACATAGCACACTTGTATGATAATGCAATATGAACTTAAATAGTAATATATTAAGTTATAACGGGTGAATCTACTTATTTCTGGAATATTTGTAATTCAACTTTATTGTTATTGTTAATGATATCAATTTAATAAAGTTGTGAATAAATATCAAGCTAGAAAATTCGAATTTGGCGGGCTTTGTACATACATTATTTATTATAGTCGAGTTATCCGATAAAGATAAGAGCGGAACAGTAAAAAAATCGCCTAAACCAACAATATTTTCTAATTAAAAAATATATATATAGGTAGGTAGGTATTACATTTTGTCAGAAACTTGATAATTCAAATAAAAAATAAGATAATTCAAATAACATTCGAGATAAATATGTAGAGAACAAACATTTTAGTAGTATGATAAATGTATGATAACATGATATGAAGTAGGTTGTATGTACATACCTGTTATTTATGCACCTCGTTAAGCAGGTAGAGAATTTCATTTCTTATTATAACGATGAATTAAGACTCAAAGTCAATTGTACAAAATAAACTAATTCAATTAATAAATAATATTTTAATTCAATGCCAACCTAGACTAGGTAGGTAGTACCTATTTAATTAATAAATTAAAATAATAATGTAGGTATAGGTTTTACTTACATTTTTAGACGAAGTGAAGACACCATACGGCAGATTTTCAATGGGAAAATCAGTATTTGGAGAATATTCTATAAAAGATTTCATTTTGATACGTGTTTACGGGTCGAATTCCACTAGGAATGTGTTAATTTATGCTTAACTTCTATAGTTGTTATGGAAATTCTACCGATCCGGCCGGTTTATCGTCGGCAACTCTATCTATATAAGACATACATATAAAATGTAGGTATAGAATAGTTAGTTACTCTCGCTTAGTTTGAACTACGACTGGTTTCTGTATAAAGTCAAGGTCAATAGGTCTTTTATTAACGTTCGTTATCTTTTGAGAAAGTTATCTAACTGTATGCAATTCACTTGCGATGAATCAGAATTTAGGCCGCGTGACGTTTGATTACCGTATGCAAATAGCGTGTACCTACACGTTTTCAATATGGATCTTAAATCTACGACATAGGGTTTAATATGGGGTAATTTAACATGCCAGACCTAAGTCTAACTTCGTATTGATATTTGCTGGACACCTACTGAAACTGAATTGATATCGCTATACCAAAGAAAAAATAATATACGCTAAACTAAAGCGGAAAGCTTAAGCTTTTCACTGTTCAAACCTGTTTGAAAAGTCATAAGAAGTTGTAATGAGATGAGTAGGTAGGTAATGGTGTCGATTCTGTTGTTTACGAACTAAATAAATTTAATCTCACTATATCTCTTTCTAATAGTAAATATAAGAAAGGGATGCAAGATATTTTAGTCCTGTCAGTTTAATCCATTACACATTTCAACGTGAATTTAAGCGCGATCTTTATTGGTCACGACTCTTTACCCGTACATTACGACGGTATGGATTAAACTGACAGCATTAAAAATGTTGTATCTTTTTTCAATAAGGTTGAAATGAAAGAGAGTTGACTTGTCTAATATTAGTTAAGTTCGTAAACAACAGAATCGGCACCAATAATTAATTCAAAGTACCTAGGTAACCTTTAAGAAGGTAACTATTGATTCTAAGATTTCTAAGTAGCAGCGGCACCTACCTACTTGCTTCAACACGAATTAAAAAACAAAATCATCAATATTAACTGTATTAAATACAACATTACAAGTAGATACAATCTAAATTAATTATTTACACATCAAAATCTACCCTATTCATGATCGGCGTGTGGGTCAAGTCTCCGCGAGCAGCCGCCTTCATCTGAGTGGCCTGTTCTGGGTTGTCGGGACAGTCCGCGACTGCCTGGAAAGAGGTTATCACTACAGACATATGGAAACTAGCGACAGTCCTGTATTTGTAAATAGGCCGTATAGGCCGCGGCTTAGGGGCGGCAGATTTCAGAGGACGCCCTTGTTAAAGGGGCGGCTGGTACTATACGGGCCTAGGACGGCTAAGACTGCAAATCCGCCACTGAATAGTGACACGCTAGGTATGGTCGCCGTTTTAACAGCCCGTATTATACCTGAACCAAAAAAGAGGCTGCTCACCACCTGTTGTTGGTGAAAAAAAGGAGGAAACATTATTTTGGTGGTTGGTTAGTTAGTATGCCGCCAATTATGCCGCACTAATGGTAAGTGGTTACCGTCGCCTATCGCCACTTGCAATACTAGAGGTGCACCAAGCACCTACCGGCGGTGTGTTCCGGCCACGTTTCTCCATGATTCCGGCAATTGCACTTGAGAGCCAGTTCCCTTCCAGGCTTTGTAAATGTATCAGTTATCTGACTCTTATTTTTTTTGTAAATAATATACATAAAGTTACTTATATAGATAACTAACTGTTCCCTGCGACTTCACTCGCGTTCCCATGATAAAAAGTGGCCTATAACCTCGACAGATCACTGATATAAACATAATCGTATTCATATTCCTCATGGACGTATAAAAAAAGACGGACAGAGTATGGCCTAAACATAAAGTGAAGCATAGCAATGGCGGCGACGCATCCATGTGTGAGTCCCAGAGTTGCTCGCGACGTAATGGCGGCCGACTGGCTTACTATGGTGAGTGTGTGCGTGTCGCATTGTATGTACAAGACGGCCGGCTTACTATGGTGCTTCAGTTTGCTGGTTCGTAAAATGGCGTCCGTCTTTTTTTATACGTCCATGATATTCCGTTTTAGTACTACTGGGAAAATTATTGCTGTTGGCTAGTCGATTTTATAATTTTAAGGATAGTTACGGGATTTGTAGATAAAACAAATACTATTATTTTAATTAAGTATAATTCGTGTTAAACACTAGATTTTGAGTACAAAGTTTTACTTTACGACTTCTAAAATACATTACGGCCCAACTCTAAATGCATCAACTTTGACTGGAGTTACTAAAATAAACTACATGATTGGACAATAGTTGTTGGTACTCGGTATAAAATCTATTTTAATCTATTCCCAAATGTAATTATTTTAATTACATGTATTCAATTTTAATAATATATAAATACAATATTTATGTACTTACTAAAATTTTAAGTTGTACTGCAAACATTTTTACATGTAGTACAATGGACATATTAGTATAGTGTAGGCACTTGTAAACATTTTGATTTATAGCTTCGTTATTTTATTTTGTTTTGTAGCTTTTAATTGGGACTATTTATAAAATATTTTCAGACGAGACCATTAATATTTTATTTTTCATAATTATAGTAAGACTGAAAACCGATGTTCACATGTTTTTTTTTCGCATTACATACATACTTATTATTAAAATTTTGATCCATGGCGCTTAGAGCACGGCAGTAGATGTAAATCAATTAGTTAAAATGTTCTTAATAATTCACCTAAATTGCGCAAAAGGTGTTTTTTGTTAACAATAATAACGTTCAAATTAATATTTCTTATATTAAGGGAGTAATTTTTACATCTAAACACCGAATAAATAATAATACACAAACTATTGATACGAATTTCATACAAATACTTCTGTTCAACTCATTAAATTACTTACATTTATAATTATTTCGGTAAGGAAATAAAATTCTACCCGATTCTATACAGGACGTTGTTTTGGCCAGCAACGAACTACTCAAAAAAATCTTGTAAAAAGTTAAATGTAGTCATAATAGTCAACGGGAGTGGGAGGGGGTTGAAGTGAGGCGACGGCAGAAGTGCAATGAACTCGACGCCAAAACAACATTCTGTATAATTTTCATAACTTATATTCTATTCTATTTACCTACATTGCATGTTGAGTAAATGATCAAAAATATTCGAAAAAAAAAATTCATTCAACTATTGCTACATTTGGGTAGCAAATATCAACATTAACTTAAACATTAAAAAAAAAAGTCCCCTACAAAAGAGAAAAGAGGGTTATTATATGTTTGTGGTGTGTACCTGTGTGCCTGTATGTGGCATCATTTTTTTTTGTTTGAAAGCCAAAGAAAATTCGCTCAGCCATTTGAAAATAATCACCTCTTTTCTAGTGGATTTCGGGGGTTACATCAAATTTTAAATTTTAGTTATTTACCTATATTTAACTAATCGACAACTACCAACACCTAAAAACAAACTTCAACACTACCATACGAATAATATAAACATTCTTATCTACACAAAGTGGCGTCGATCTGCTGCAATGTTGGTAGTGCTAGCTTGAGCTTCCTTCTGTAGGCAGGGTCTGCAGCCAGCGGATTGCGCTCCAGGTATATGGTGGTGAGCTTCTTATTCTGTTCTAGGTACTCCACTGATGACCAGTCGGTTACTTGATTGTCGTTTAACTGGAAGCAGGTTCATTTATTAGTTAGTTAGCTTAGACAAAATAAACTTCAGTTTAAGAAAGTTGCCCTTTCGTGTGAACTGCGTAAATAAAATGGATATTTATGAATGAATCCTTGGAAACTACTTAAATACTTTAAATCACTATTTAAAAGCTAAATACCTAGGCCGGATTTTGCAAAAAAATATCTCATTGGTACACACGGCCACAGATCAAGCTACACACTGCGGCATCTTATGCGGTTGTAATAGGCGCTATTTTGCAACAAAAATGTGTAGCTTGATTAGTGGCCGTGTGTACACTCCATCCACATGATTAAATGAGTTTATCCAGTTCATATCCATACACTCAAACTGATAAAAAATATACGATAGTCATTTTGAGACTTCATGAGATCATAAATTATTGGATTTTTTTTTATAAAAGTGTGAGAAACTTTCACCAAAGCGCAAAGAGGACGAGGCCCATCTTCTTTATAAAACAAAAACAGGGTAAACTTACCCAAAACTCTTCTAAATCGCTCATATGTCTTACATTCTCGATAACCTTAATCCTATTGAGTGCCAAGTCCAAGGTCTGCAGTTTGACCTGATTATCTAAGTTCTCTATGGTTGATATACCATTCTCAGATATGTATAACTGATCTAAGTTAGTCAGGTTTTCGAGGTTCTCGATTTTTGTTAGACGATTGCTCTGTAGAACTAACACCTCAAGATTCGTGAGATCATCCAAGTTCTGTATTTTACTTATTTTGTTTTTGCCTAGATATAACTGTTTGAGTGTTTTTAGACCTTCTAGGTTCTTGATTTCCTGGAAGAGACGTTAGTTTTTAAAAAACAATCCAATATGCATAATTTTTTTTATAGCATTTCTTAGCTAATTATGAAAATAAAGTAAAAACAAAAAGTTAAATTAAAATCGGCTAAGAAATACGGAAGATATAAGCAATTTTAAACTACTAATTAGATAGCGATTAGACGGAAAGATCCGACATGGACTGTGACGTCATAGTACACTACGGCCAAATAAACTCCATGCTAAATTCTGTTTTACTAGAAAGAGATAGAGATCAATGTATTATGATGGCTTATATCTTGGTTATTTGTATAGTTACTCACTCATTTATTCAGTTTAGGCCCTAATAAGGCACATATGAATATCAACAGTTACAATAATTTTTGGACTCAACTACCGAGATGAAAAAAAACATGCATATTCCGTATTATAGGTATGAATTTCTGTATTGTTAGCAAATCTAAACGTGTTTGAGTTCATATTTAGGTACTATAAGATAAATTAATTCAGTATCGACAGATATGGTGTCGATTCTGTTGTTTACGAACTTAACTAATATTAGACAAGTCACCTCTCTTTCAAGTAAACCTTATTGAAAAAAGACAGAACATTTTTAATGCTGTCAGTTTAATCCATGCCGTCGTAATGTACGGGTAAATAGTCGCGACCAATAAAGATCGCGATAAATTCACGTTGAAATATGTGATCGGATTAAACTGACAGGACTAAAATATCTTGCATCCCTTTCTTATATTTACTATTAGAAAGAGATATAGTGAGATTAAATTTATTTAGTTCGTAAACAACAGAATTGGCACCAGACCCTCAGTAAGTGTACTAAGATTAAATAAAAATGTCTTACTCTGATGCGATTGTCGCCCAACTCAAGAAGGTCTAGTTTTGGTAAATGATTAACATTTTTTATTTCTGAGATCTTATTTGAACTCAGGAATAATTTCTTCACATTCAGCAGTTTCTCCAAACCTGTGATCTCTTTGATTCTGTTGAATGATAGATCTAAGACTCTGCAAGTAAAAAATCAAGATATTACGGAATCTGATATTTATGTCATGTGGCTTCGTTCAGTTTTCACATGTGGGTAGTACATGTAGCTGAGTAGCTGGCCGTACAACAGATAGATACGTATATGTAGTACGCCATAACACAATATGTGCAATTGGTCAGTATCGAAGCTTAAAGAATGGATTCCCTAGTAAAAAAAATCTGTCTTCAGTTTTAAAATCAGAGAATCCAATCCATAAATGCTTATCAAGTGGATGCAATTAAAAGGTTGCTTCTGGTAAGATTTTTTGCCTTCTAGGCATTGTAAACGGTCGTCAACCCATTGGCAGTTTCCTTGGTTTTGCTAATGTCTATAGGCCATAGTAGCCACTTACCATTAGGGGACCACTTTTTTGCATGTCAGCCTTCTGACAAAAAATCTAGTATCCATACTAATCGTAATGTTTGTTACTTCTTCACTTCAAGTTCTTCACACTCAAATGGCTGGACAAATTTTGATGAAATTTGGTATGGAGGTAGCTGTCACCCTGGATTAACACATAGGCTAATTTTTATTGATACAGTTAGCGATACTATATAAGAATTAACGTAGAATAATGCTACTCAATTATTTATAAATCTATGGTTTATTAGGTATACTCACTCTAGGTTGACAAGGTTATCCAAATTCTCAATAACGACGATCTGATTGTCATATAGCTCCAGTTCGACAAGAGTGCTCAATGTGTCCAGGCCTTCTATCTTCTTTATGAGATTCCATCTCAAGTACAACCTGAAACCATATAAATGAGTGAAGTTATTTTTTGTACTAGGATGTATTCTGATCTGGCTGTTTTTTCAGTAATTGTTGGCTTATTAAAGGTATTAAGTTGACTTTTGACTGATTAATTAAGGGATTATCAAGTATGTAACATGGATATGGGAGCACCATATCCATTTCTTTTGTAGTTTTTGTCAAATGTCATTTTTTTTCCATACATTCTGATAAATTAATAAATAATAAATGTTATCCTTTACTTTAGACACAAAAACTATTCAATTCAGGTTGAACATTAATAAGAGTTGGTGGTAAGGTCGCTAACTGATATACTCATCTGGGGAATCACCAGTTAGTTACATAGATGAAGTAAAATCCATTCCTGTCAAGAATCTTCATATTCAGTTCATTACAGCATAGTCTTGGCTGTGAAATCTAATTTATGTGGGTACTTACTGACTGTACTAGCTGTGGATAGACTTGAAATAGCCACTTAACCCAAATAATAAAGCGGCTAACTTCATGATAGTAAGTAATTCAAAGTGATGTCTTTATTTTAGGGCTAGGTTAGGTTAAGCATTTACCAACAGTCTCAGTTTCAATTTGGGATCATGTACTTATCCCAAAGTAGGCAGAGACTGTCGACAGATTCAATTAGTACCTACCACAATAAATAGACTGTGTGATAAATATTATGTCCATATAGGCTTTATTTTGGTATACAAACAATAATTATTTTCAAGTGGTGGCCCTGTAACTAGTTAGAGAGAATGACATCATAGTCTGTGCTTTAATGGAGTAGTTTATTTATCATATATTTTAGAGCAGCTATTCTCAAAGTGTGCTGCTGGAACCCTAGTGCGATGCTTCTGTGGGGGTTCAGTGAAAATACTGGTCATGAGAAGCCTGACATCAAGCAATTAATTAAAAGTTTTCACACATTTCACACCTGACTATGATTAAATAATAAACATAAAACCAACTTGATTAGTTTAGGGCTCCGTCAAATAATTAGTTATCCAAAAGTGTTTCATTACTAAAAAAACTTTGATTTAGAGCATAGATTCTCAAACACACCTTGTGCAAATAAATATCTTTACCTTTTAAACTTTTTATGTGGATGATGTGGATATAGATAATGTCTCCTTTTTTATGATGATATAGGCCTGCATGAACCAATATGACTGTGGTCAGTAATAGATGTGTCAAACAATTTCCATTAATTCTAAATTTTACTACTTTATTTATAATTGTAATGAAGTAAATCCTAACTTTAGTATACAACCAATTTAAACAATTCATAATAACAAATTTACATATTAACAAGTTTGAGACAATGTTTAATTAATTTAATGCATTTTGACATTAAATTTGCTATGGTTATTATTTAGTTCTGTTTTTTTTTTGCCTTCTTCGGGTTAAAGCTGTTCACAGAGCCTGAGTTCCTCTTGAGTGAATGGAGGGTCATGTTGATCATCATAGCTTCCATTATTCTAGTATCTTTGTGGTCGGTATTGTCCAAGGTCTTCAGGGCAGAATGTTTCATCACACAGCCTTGTGGATTCTTAGTTACAGGATCCTCCCAACATTGTTTAGGGGTTTGTCTATTTGATGTTTAAATGTTTTTCCTATGACCATATTTTCCCTCCCAAAGCGCTTCTTTATCTTGTTTCCCATTTTATTTGTGCCTCTTTGACTCGTTTTTCAAACTCTTCTTTTATTTCCAAGTATTTTTGGACAACAAATTCTCTTCGGCTTGGTGCAGCACAGCGGATTCTCCTCTTCTTGGTGGCAACCTCTTTCTTCAAACTAGTAAGCTCTTTGGTCCACCATGGTAAGGTAAGTAAGTTTTCCTTTGTTTTTTTCTCAGGTATATTTTCTGTGCATGACTCCATTTGGGAAGTGTATTTTTCTATTTCCTCTAATTTTTCAGATTTTTCTATATTGCTTATATTAACCAATTTTCTATTGTTGTATTTTGGGGTAGTTCTTGAAGAAAGAAAATTAAAACAACTTACTAATCTAGATGACAGGAATATACAGAATGATTAAGTGAATCATCAATGAGAATGTGATAACTATTTAACAGGAAAATTATTTGTAATAAAATTCGACTATGAGTCATATAATTGTGGGTCTCACCTTTCTAAATGCTTCAAAGGCTCAAGTTTCTCGATCTTCCCGATCCTACCATGGTTCAAGTCCAGTTCCTTGGTATTCTCGTTCACGACTATGATCTCCTGGGTGTCTTCCTCTTCTGTATGAGGAGGAGTCGCGGGCGGCGGTGGTGACCCATCATGTGCTCGCTTCTTATCCTGATCTTGGACGTTAGGTGCGTCCCCGTTCGGTGCTTCATCAGCTTCTTTATTAGCTATTGGCGTGACGTCTTTGTTATCTTAAACACAGAATAGAATAGATACCATTTAAATACAAATTCGGTTAGTACATGACTCCGATAAAAGGTAGACAGGCACCTAACTCACCTGCCATTTTCGTTCCTTTTTTATTTGACAATGATTTATTTCACTTTTTCAAAAGGAGAAGGATTTCAGGCAAACAATGAAATAGGTATTAAAGTAATAGCACAATAAAAAGTATTTTTACAAATCAGAGTAGGCCCTGTCTGTTTTATGCACAGCACAAATTTTAATGAAATTCTCGAAAAATATTTTGCCGCTGTCAATGTCATGTTCATGCTGTCAAATTGTGTTGCCAGAGCCATAGAATATTATACTCACAGGGAGCCAGAGCGATCTTCTCTTGCTCTCCTATCCAAAGAGGATATAAACTTATAATTATTAATTTATTTATGCTTGTGTTCCGTTAAGTGAGAGTGAGGCTATACATAACAATTATTTTTTTATTCCGTACATGACTGTAGTATTAGAGCTCTATTTTCAGACCACTGTGTGGTATCTAGTGCGTAAGCTTGTTAGTAGATTTCATTGTATAATTCAAAGAGTGTAGTAATTATACCAAGTGTAATTTTTCAAAATTATGGTACGGTTACATTCTAAACGGAATTTTAAACGTCACTCGCACAACAAACCAGACAAGACAGCTGATATATATATATTTTTTTTTAATTTTTACCCATCAATCTCCGTCGTTTATCCTCTGACACCCTGACATTGGCAGAATTGTGTAAAATAAACACCTAAAGGGCCATTTTAAAAAAGAAGTGAAGTGACAGCTGATGGCTGACAGTGACAGCTGGCTGTCAAAGTGTCAAATTTATGTACCTACAAGTTTTTCGCGCCAGTAATCGCAGAGGTTAAATTTATTTACTACGTTTCGCTTTTATTTTAATAAATTTTAACTGAATAATGGAGGAAATTGACGAACTAGCACAGCTGGAAGAATTACTATGCGCCGACCTTAAAGACGATGTAATCGAAACTAAAACGGAAACTGCTCCTACTGCTTTTCGTGAAGTCGACATCTTTCATGCTAGCAGTAGTACAAACACAGAGAAGGAAGATAATCTCACTGAAAATGCGTCAATTAAGATTTCTGCTATTCATAACGGGGATACGGACTCCTCAGACGATGAGGAACGTCGAAATTACACGGAACGTAAATACAACGATTACGGTACTCATGTAAAGAAAATTTTGGATAACAAAGAGCAAGAACAGCAAGATAGAAGGCTCGACTTCGAATCCAGACTGCGGCAAACGAATATTGACGTGAAAGTTGAACGAAACAGACCTTTGATCAAGAAAAATGAGATATCTTCAGAATTTCAGAGCAAAAACGTATTCTGTGCACCAGAGATCAAAGGTAAGACTTCTACTGATGTTTATACTGATCCTATATTCGGTATTAGGATTGTTAAACCTCTAATCTCAAGTTCGGCCTTGTTAGACCGTATGCAAGGCAGAGAAGCCATCAATATGCTTAGGGTTAAAAGACATGTAGAAAATGAGGATTTATCTAAAGATTGGGTGATTGCTGGTGTAATAGTTAGGAAGAGTGCATCGAAGAAGTCACAGAAAGGCAGCCAGTTCATTATATGGACCTTGAGTGACCTAAAAGATGACTTGAAAACAGTTTCTATGTTCCTATTTCGTAAAGCTTACAATGACTTGTGGAAAACTACAGAGGGGACTGTTGTTGCTGTCTTAAATCCTAATGTCTTAGATAGGTCACAAAATAGTGCTGATCAAGCCTGTTTGAGTGTGGAGAATCCTGATCGAGTCATGGTATTAGGACAATCTAAAGATCTGGGTATCTGCAAGAGCAAAAAGAAAAATGGAGAACCATGCACAGCCTTTGTTAACTTAAGCCAATGTGAGCATTGCATTTATCATGTGAAACAAGAGTATCAAAAGTACTCTAGACGACAGGAGTTGCAGTCATCTACAATGGGAAAAGGTCTTGTCAATTTACAAAACAAAGTTTTAGGGAAGAACACAGTTATTTATGGAGGGAAAGCTTACTCAGCTTTACCCACTGGAAATAATAAAAAAGTTAAAGAAAAAGATCAGAATAGACTCATGACTTTGAGTGATTATTATAAAACTGAAAACAACAATTTGATGTCTAATAAAGCACCATGTGGAGCGGGACCATTAAAAAATAATTCTGCTATTTTACACAGTCCTACAACTCAGAGGACTACAGATAATGAGAGACTAAATAAATTAAGTAATTTAAGTCAACAAACAAATAAATCTAGTCAAAGTTTAGCAGAAAAAGTTGCAAGTTCACCCAAACTGGGTAAAGGCTTTGTTTTGAAAGGCAGTGGAACTATAGATTTAAATATGTCCTATGGTCAAAAAGCTGCAGAACGTACTAAAGCCAATGCTATTAGACTCATCCAACAGAAAGGTGGGATTTCAAAACAGGACCCAAATAATATAAAAGGAACAGAATTAGGTAAGAAAAGAGCTCTGGATAAGTTAAATACATCTGGAAGTGATGAAAATGATACTAAGAAAATGAAGCCAAGTGAAGAAGAGTCCAAAAAACCTAAATCTATCATGTCTGAGAGGTTTAAGAAGATATTAGAAGCTACATCAGCTCATCAGAATTTGATTGAGCAGCATGATGATGATGAACAAGAGAAATACTTCAATAAACTTGAGAAAAAAGAGGCAATGGAAGAGAAAATGTTGAGTACATTTAAATTGGCTTGTAAAGCAGTTAGATGTGCAAAGTGTAAGTATACAGCCTTCTCAGCAGCTCAATTGTGTAAGGATGAGAGGCATCCTTTGAAAGTTCTTGACACATTCAAGAGGTTTTTCAAATGTGGTAATTGTAACAACAGGACTGTGTCTTTAGACATTATTCCTCTACATTCATGCAGTAATTGTAGTAGTTCAAAATGGGAGAAAGCACCAATGCTCAGAGAAAAGAAAGTTACAACTCTTTCTGATGGCTTGTCTATAAGAGGTGAAGAAGAAACATATATTGGTGGACAAGTCAGTAATGGAAAAAATATTAACCTTTTGGTGCCTGATAATTAAATAATTTTAGTGTTGCATGACTTCATAAATTTACTATTTTAGCAGTTTTGTATTATTTATATAGACACACAAAAATAATTATATTGTTTTAGCAAATTTGTATTATTTTGACACTTTATTTGTAAGGGTTTTATAACTAGAAATAAAAATCAATATGAAAATAAAGCATAATATAATTTTATTATGAAACTTCCAGTCAATAACACTGAACCATTCCATAAAACACAATGTGTTCTCGATTTCACACAAGATCCATTTATAACAATCTTGTCACGCGGTTATAGTTATGGGCTTTTTATAAATTTTTACACAGCCTTTGACAATAAATTACTACATGTTACAAAACTGATCAGTGGAGCTAACAATAACATGTGGACACCAATGTATTTACAAAAACTCATTTATATCAGGCAGTGGTCCGATTGGTTGCTTAAAAACGACAAATGAAAAATAATAACACTAAATTAACAATAACATTACAAAACAAAATCAATATCAAATTCAGAAATCTTGGAATATGTTCAGGCCGATTAGAAATCAGATTATAAATCGAATCATAAAACAATCGGACAATCTCGTCAATGGGCATTTCACAATGAGATTATAAAGAGTATTGAATATAGAAATGACGATAAACGAGATCGGCTATTGCACTGGAATAGGCACTTAGTAGCACCTTAACTAACAATAAATCTAACAAGTAATTGGCTCAGCACACACTAAATAACTTCATGTTTTGTACAGTACATTGCGCGTTGCACCTAGTGTCATGTTACTATAAACCAGACAGATTTAATCTATTTCCAATATGGCCGATTGGCTGCGCGGGAAATTCGTCGGCTTTACCGGGACCACTGCCCTTTGGGTGCGTTCGTTCAGTAAAAAAATATATAAAAGGGTGATGACGGACGCGATCATTCCCATTCTGTGGTGGCAGGCGGCTTCGAAGTGAGGTCATACAGTACGCGCGATATCCCCGGCACGTTAATAAGTTCCTTGCGCATTCTATCGACCACCTGTTTACAATAATCATAGGTTGATAATGGTATGGTAAGCAAAATAAATTAAATTCCTTACAAATTTCACAATTTTTCCTTTATCTTAGAAGATTTATTTTTTCACAGCTCTGACAGTATACCTGAGTATTTGATATGAATTTCAGCTTGATACCTCCATGCGTTCCTGAGACAAAGGGTCTAGACAGACAGACGGGCAACAAAGTGATCCTACAAGGGTTCCATTTTTTATTTTTTAGGTACGGAACCCTAAAAACTAAGTTAGTGATTTTATAGCAACATTTAAATGATTATTCGTGAATGGTTAGTATACTAACATCCTGCGGCATGGCATCGGATCCCGGCAGCGCGGCGACTCCCGTCATGAAGTCGGACGTGATGAAGGGGCGCAGCACGAGCGAGCGCTGGCACGAGGCGGCGCGCACGGCAGCGTCGCGGTCGAAGTGGATCGGGATCAACACTACCGGCATCTGAGCTATGCGGGTACCCAGCCCGCTCGATAGGAGAATCTGGTGGAATTGGGTTCAATTACCCTAGGTTACAAATTTGAATCTTAGCTATCATTATTTAGGCAGCTACTGTTGCCGATCAAAAGGTTCCACGCAAGCTGTGATTTTTTAGGTAGGTTGATTGATACAAAATTGATAGGTTTTTTTTAACTCTTTATGACGGTTATGTTGTTAACATCGCCTATCACGATTAAAATCAGTTAAATGACGATAAAATCAAATTATTTTTGAAAATATAGCTCTTCATAATTTTTTTTTAGTAATGGTAACAAATTAAGCCAAAATGTAATCAAAAAGATAATCAAAGTGACTGACAGTTATTGAAGCAAACAGAGCAGAGCAGTTGACATAATTATATGAACAGATATAATTTTTCAAATTCTATGTTGAATTTTTCATGCTAAACAACTTTGACAATATCAAACTTTGAAATCCCCTACTACAATTTTTATTAATTGTGACTAACCTATGGTTTTGAAAATATGATATTGTTGGGAGTATCCATCCATCCAGTACAACAGCAAATCAGCACATTCCTTACCTTGTTTTGAATAGAGATGGAAACTTTGGCTTACTAAACACGTGTTCTTAAGCCACGTAGAACCACCATAAATTTAATATAGTTAATAACATGCTTTTAGTGTACCTGTGTAGCAAGATCATCGGCCTGGCGTATAGTTGAGACGACTTGCTGTGTGAGGAACGTGGGCGTGATGTCTGATATTTGCTCCTTAATTAAACCGCCGAACGCATAACACACCCTGGGAAAACGATAAACATGTGTCAGGGGATATTGATCCCATGTGTATTATGTATGTTTTGTATTTGTTACTAAGAAATGAGGGAAATATCGCGGGGCGGAAGTAGATTAAGAACGAAAGCCTTATTAGCCCCAGATCGTGGATTAGATTCCCATCCAGGACAAACATGCATGAACATACAGCTTCCTACCACAACTGCTCAAGTTGTGGAATGAGCCGACGTGGTTTTCCCAAGAGACTACAGCATGGAGTTCTTCGAGAAGGGTGTGAAGAGATTCTTGCGGGGTCCGCAACGCACGAGTGATACCCCTGGTGTTGCAAGCGTCCATAGGCTACGGTAACCACTTACAATCAGGTGGGATGTATGCATGTTTGCTGCCTTAGTGGTATAAAAAAAAAACTTCATCTGTCGTTACGCTCTTCGCAGAGCGGTCTTGGTGGTGGGTTATTCTGGTGTCTAGGGGTGTAATTATCTATATAAGTATGTATTTACAATTGCCTGGTTTCAGTACAAGATCTCCTTAGTTTGGGATCGGATGACCCAGTGTGAAGAATGTCCCAGGATATTTATTTAAGTTTTTCTTTACATCCTCTGTTATGTTTGGGATCAAATGGCCGTCTATGAGTTTTTTTCAGATATAAGTAGACTGACCTATTAACATTGTGGCAGACTCGTGGGATCAGTTTGGCGAGGTAGTGCATGTCCTTCCAGTCGGGCGGGTAGCGCTCTGTCGACAGCGCTACTACGTAACTGTACGTTCTGGCATCTCCTGAAGAATACAATAACATAAAGGATTAACGTGATTTTTGGGATAGGAGGCCCCCGGCATATAAGTACCCTATGTTACTCCGGTAAAAGGGTGGGCTAGGAACACGGGTAAAACCGCAGGGCGAAACCTGTATATACCTACACTAATAATCTATACTAATAATAAAGCTGAAGGTTTGTTTGTTTGAACGCGCTAATCTCCGGATTAACTGGTCAGATTCGAAAAAATCTTTCACTAATAGGAAGCTACATTATTCCCGATGGTTATAGGCTACTCTTTATCCCGGGAACGTGGGTAAAACCGCCGGGGACAGCTTGTAAATGTATAAAAGGAAACCGTAACTGACTGACCTGCAAACGCACAGTTCAAACAATTGGTCAATTCGGGCTACTCGGTATACAGAAAGCTATTATGGCGTACGTAATCCCTAAGGCAGTGAAATGAGTCCCAGGGCAAAAACGCGGGGTGGAAAGCTAGTATAGTATAAAATATATGTAAACAACTTTTTCTTATTCTGTGAGGGCGATAAGGCCAGCACTGACGTCCCACTTAGGGTGTATTATGCATTCCCCTTGCCAGCTTTACCCAAGCTATTCTAGCACCCTTAAAGTGTGGCCTTGGGGTGCCTTAAACATCATTTTGAAATCCTACTAATATTATAAATGCGAAAATTTGTGAGTATGGATGGATGTTTGTTACTCTTTCACGCAAAAACTACTGAACGCATTTGGATGAAATTTGGAACACAGATAGTTTATAACCTAGATTAACACATAGGATACTTTTCATCCCGGGAAAACATAAGATCCCTCGGGAACGCGGGTGAAACCGCGTCTAGTATCTAATCAGAACTAAATTGATGAGTAAAGGCGATCGAAAAGCTGATATAAAAAGCGTAGTAGTGTAGTGTACCTTGTACGCCGACGGACCGCAGCGGCAGCAGCGTGGCGGCGACGGGGGACTTGGAGGAGATCCGCTTGAGCTCGGCCTGCTCGGCCGCCGTGCTCGCGTTGGCCACGCGCCCCAGCAGCGCGTGCGACTTCACGCACATCGACGCGAACTCTACCATTATCTTTACTATCACCTGTAATACAATACAACACAATATGCAGTACCAGTACAATACAACCGATGCCTAAACAACATTTACCATTAGTACATTCAAAGCATTATTTTTTTCAATTTAGTTTTTATTTAGGTCAACAAACAGGCACCATAATATTATTTTATGTATTATTATTAATACTTTTTAAACTCTCGCGAACACAATTCATGTTAATAGTAAATTATATTTTGATAATATTTTATGCGCGAATAGCCTGAAATATTACGAGAATTGGGGAAAAACTGATAGTCAGGTTTTTTTATGAATTTCAAATATTGACAACGTCTGTCGAGTTAACTAGTAGATAATACTTTCGTACACAGTTAGACCACAACATCCATATATTCACTGATGATATGGCGCCGGGAGTCCGAGGCTCGTTCCCAACCTAAAATAATTGGTTACATACCTGTGTCTCTGCGAAGTCCCTCTCAGAGTAGGGCTCGTCTTGGCATAGCACGCGTACGGCGAGGCCGGGTCCAGGGAACGGCTGCCTTTCCACCAGGGGCGCCGGGAGGCCCAGTTCCATGCCCAGCGCTCTCACCTAACAAGTCGTTTAATAATCAACTTTTAACAAAAAAAGTAAAACCTTCAAAATTAAAATAGGACCACCTTGGAGTCATACTGAACCAAACACAAAAAGATTTATTAAAATCAGTTCATAAACAAAAAAGTTATATTGTTATACGAACAAACATTAACAAAAAAGCAACCAAATTGAGAACCACCTACATGTTTTTAAAATCGGTTAAAAATACTACATTAAATAAGTAAATTACATGAGGTATTTATAGCACCAAATCATGAAGACCGTCTTTTACATTTTACAAGAGACGTTATAAATGTCAGCAATGGACAGGGCGAACTATTATAACTGGCTGCAAGCGAAAAGTTTCAAAACAATACAATACCATTGAAGAATTCGACCATTATGGCGCATATACCTACTAGAAGTCAGAGTACTCACCTCATCCTTATGAAAGTCCTTGAGTGGCTCTACCACGCGGCCCCTAGCGCGCAACAAGCGAACTAACTCTGTATCGTTGTGATGAGTCTTGATAGTCGCCGCTGCGTTTGAGCATAACGACGACGCAGACTCTATGAGATCTGGCCGGAGAGTGCCCTGGCCTAGCAACACTTGGTCCTCCCTGTGGGTTAATGAGAATTGAGTAAGTTCCTGATTTTTTTGCAAGAGCAATTATTGTCAGAATTGAATGGAAGAACTTACTGTACTATATAATGTTTTCAGGGTTCATGAAGTATGTGTGTATGTTCATCAATTTATTTAAGGGATGGTCCGCAGTTTGAATTAGTAACGAATATTTCGGACATTTTAATTTATTACGTCAATTTCAAGCGCCTGTGATTCGGTAATTTACATTGGTTTTTAGAAATCCGAGTCCGTTGTCTATTGTTATATGTTTAAACCCAGGCACGAACAGCTAGCTTATAATAGGTATTTATATTATTTTTTTCCTGTGTTTTTTCTACAATCTTACAGTGGTCGATGTGGTCGATATGGTGGTCACAACACAAAGCGGGACTGGCTTTCAAGTGCAGCTGTGGGAACACACTCGAAGATGCTTAGCGACAGATTTTAGATGGTGGTAGCCAGGCAGGCGGGTACTACCACCATGGTATGGTTGTAGGTTAGGTTAGGTTAGATAACTTACGACAAGTTGAGGTCGTGCACAGCCTGCTCCGCGATCCTGATGAAGACATCTCCGATGATCTTGCGTTTGTCCTCGGGCGAGGTGGCGTGGCACAGCAGCGGCGTGTGCCGGCTGCGGCCGCCCACTGCGCCCGCGCCGCCCGCCCCGCCCACCCCGCCCGCCACGCCGCCTTCGCGGATCACTGTGCTGCCTTGACGGAACTACAAATTACCACATTATAAGTAACTCAAACAGCATGTTATCTTTTTTTTTTAAAAGACTAAAGTTGGTAGCCTCTGATGGCTGCAGCAACCTTACCGGACAAACATTGACGTTTAATGAATTAAAAAGTAGTGCCAATCGATACTAAAAATATATGAGGCATGTGATTACCTGATGAGTGGCATTTACTACGTGTAGACGAACACCTAGTTCCCGAAGACACCTCTCCACTTTGGCGCTTTCATTCTTGCGCATGAATCCTGGGAACCATGAATATTATAATAAAATATACAATGGAAAGATATATTTTTTTTAAACAACTTCAAACCCATATGAATACTTCCACCGCATAGCACACTGGAGGTGAAATACAAACAACCTGTATACAACGTGTTGAGTGTTCCTTTTGATATACCATAACTTTTGGGTATTAATGAGACCATGTCAAAGAATCAACTGGCATAGGAATTATATTTTTTTTTAATTCAAAATACCTAATTCGATAAAGTCACGATGATTTATATAAAACACCCTTACGAGAAATATCACGTCGCATTTTTATTAAAATACACATTTAGCATTTTCTTAGCTTTTGCAAGGGTCGTAGCAACTATTGTCGCTGTCCTTCTCCATATCGTAAGCTATAGGCATGCCAAATTTCATCGTAATCTGTTCAGCGGTTTAGTCGTGAAAAGGTAACAAACAAACAGAGTTACATTCACATTTATAATATTAGTATGAATATTAGTGTATAATACTGACCATTGTCAATGTGTAGTGCGATGACTTGGTCCTCGCGTAGTGCGGTTCTAAGCAAAGCAGCGCAAACTGTTGAATCCACACCACCGCTTACTAACACCTGGAAGTTAGCATAAACTGAATACTACTTGCCGAGTATAAGTTTAACATTTGTACCAAGTGACTTTAGAAGCGCATAAATTATGTTAGCAGTTCACCTAAGGCGCCATCAATAAATTTCATTGCAGCTTCACTCACTTTCCCGGAATAAAAAGTAGCCTATAACCTTCGGGGATAATGTAGCTTCCTATTAGTGAAAGAATTTTTCGAATCAAACCAGTAACAAGAAACAAACTCTTCAGCTTTATTATTAGTATAGATAAGAGGAAAGACAAATAATTGGTGCTTGATATTTGTTTCTTTCAAATTTTCATGTAATTTACATTTCATTAAAAATTTATTAATATTTTCGATTTCATCCGTATCATCTATCATTCTTTGCTTCATTAATCATCGCTTTACGATATCTATATCTGTATATATAAATTAATGTTTCTGTCATTTGAGTTTCTATTCATGCTGAACGTAAGTACAAGTAGGATATACATACTCGTGCTACAGACTATATAACACTTACAAGCACTTTATTGTCGCCGACGGTGTCTCTGATGTACTGTATGCACGCCTCCCGGCGCGAGCGCAGCGTGAACGAGCGCGACATGCCGGCGATGTCGAACAGGAAATTCGACAACATCTGCTTGCCTTTCGGGGTTAGGTCCACCTGATGGATCAAATCTAAATATTATGTACTATTATTAGGACACTGGGTTCATTTGAGTCCGTTCAATTACTAATATAATCAGAAATCAATTAATAGAAACCATTTCATAAATGTGTGTCCAATTAAGTTAGAAAACTGTAAAAAAAAATTTGGTGACTAAACAGAAAACTTATCGTAGGAAAGTCATTGTAAATGCCCGATTGTAATTTATCGGACCGTTTTCTTGTCGGTGAACATCGACCTTAGTCTACAAATGAATTAATATATAATTCAGAACCAACAAATTAGGTACAACTATTTATGGTAAATTAAATGGCTACATAATTTATTCTTGATCTGAAGATATTGGGGTCAATTCAAGATGGATTTACACATTTTATCATTAAGTAGACAGCAAAATTACACGACATTGCAATTATTTAGAATGAAACCTTATCTCAACACG
This sequence comes from Tethea ocularis, assembly GCA_963555595.1. Taxonomy (NCBI): domain Eukaryota; kingdom Metazoa; phylum Arthropoda; class Insecta; order Lepidoptera; family Drepanidae; genus Tethea; species Tethea ocularis. The sequence goes on along the minus strand of OY741970.1, from coordinate 2,334,004 downwards.
TTTAAATTCAAAATCATACAATACCTCAGGGTGAAACTGGACGCCGTAAAGGCGCATCTGTTCGTTATAAATAGCTGCGATGAGGTGGTTAGAAGACTGCGCTCCTACTCGGAATCTCTCGCCGACCTTCTGAACGCTGTCGCCGTGAGTGAGTAATACCGGCTGCAGCTTCTCTAAACGGCTGTAGTCAAATTTTTTTATTAATTCTATGAATAGAAGACGGCTGTCATCTCAAACCCATGTCACTGATGTCATAAAACAGTCACAAATATGAAAGTTGATGGATACACGGGAAAGGGAAGATCGAAAAAGAGATGGATGGATTGTGTGAAAGATAATATGAGAAATAAGGACAGGCCAGATGGCGCAGTTGGTTAAGACGCTACCTATCGCGCCGCTGGTTGTGGGTTCGATTCCCATCAAGGACAAATATTTGTGTGCATGAACATGTCTGTTTGTCCTGAGTCTGGGTGTAATATCTAAATAAGTATGTATTTACAAAAAAAAAAAAAAATGTAGTATATGTAGTATATCAGTTATCTGGTTGTCCATAGTACAAGCTCTGCTTAGTTTGGGATCAGATAACCGTGTGTGAAGGATGTCCCAAGATATTTATTTAACGCTGATATGACGAATAGAAGAGCTGAATGGAAGAAGAGTACATATTGCGCCGACCACTAATGATTGGGAATATTTGTCATCTCACCCTGGAAGGAGTTATGAGGAGGCCGTTTTGTAGGACACTTCCTAACAAATGCTTATATTGCTGTTAGGTTAAATTTTTTATACTACTAATATGTATAACAAATAAGTACCGGCTTTGTCGTACTTACTTGAATAAAGGACAAGTAGTCTCAACTTCGACTTCGTACTGCCCATCTTCGCGTGCATCCTTGCGAAGTACTGAGCCTCCAAACTCCTTATTCAACATCTGCATGCCATAGCATATACCTAGAAGTTAATGACATTTGTCAATCGCTAGTCAAAAGACATTGATGTCTACCGCGTATCTTTGTGGTAATCGTTATGAACATCATTACTGAAAATCATCCAATGAGGGATCACCATGTCCACAAAATAGTCTTTGTCGTAGCGCGTCATTGGGTGTAATCATTAATGGTTTCACAAATGTGGGATATGACATGAGGTATTATTTTAACATGGGACTGAATACATACCCAAAACAGGGAGTCCAATTTTGAATATATCACCATCATATCTCGGCGCATCTTCAGCGTATACAGAGTTGGGTCCACCAGAGATGATGATAGCGCGGTACCCGGCCTCCCTGAGATGGTACGCGGGAGTGTCCAGGGCCAAGATGTCCGATTCTACGCATAGCTCGCGTACGCGCCGATCTATTACCTGTTTGGATGAAAAAAAAAAATTGACAAGAGTTGGTAACTTGGGTTTCAAAGACGCACGCACCCATTTGACAATCGAAATTATATCTTTTAACTAACTAGATAAAGATTACGGTTGTCAGTCAGTTACTAAACAAGGGCAAATAGAGGGTGGTGACCGACCAACACCGACCGCGTGTAGAGCGAAGTAAGGAACGCTAAAGCAAAGTTACTAAAATTACCACTGGAGTTCAGACTCTGAATTTGATTCTAAATAATATAAGAAAAACTATGATTATCAGCCATCACATGTAAGATGAAGCATAATTTGTGGTGAAATGAGCATTTACAAGCCTCACGTTAGTATTTAGAAATTAACATAATCATGTACAAATTACAATATTTTTAATTCCCGGTGAAAAAGAGGGGTGTTATAAGTTAGTAGTGTGTCTTTCTGTGGCATCATAGCTCTTGAACGGATGAACCGATTTTGATTAAGTTTAGCTATGTTTCAAGAAAATCCGCTTAGCCGTTTAAAGATCATCCTATTTACTAGTGTTGGGAGTGTCTTGAAATTTTTAATTTATGTTATAGCATTCATATTTTTTGTTGTCAGGCATTGTCAGGTATAAAATGTTAATTGGATCCATAAATAATCTTACCATAGCTGAATAAATTACAGTTAATTATTATAACTGAGAAGAATTATGAGTGGAACTAAAATAATCTTTGCTGAAGAAAATGACTTTCAAGGTTACCTATTGTTTTCTAATTACATCATGAAATTATCATTGCTATAAGGGGTACAGCATTATGGTACATAAGTTTATGAAATAAAAATCTTTGTTTTAGTAAGCTCTTGGTATGGATCCCACTAATAGTATAAAAATGAAAGATTGTGAGGATGTACCTGTGTATGGATGTTTGTTACTATTTTAGTCTTCTCAGTTTAAGTGTATTCCGAACTGGTGGTATAGTCTATTGTAATAATTTTTTATATAAAAACTACTAAACGAATTTGGATGAAACTTGGCACATAGATCATACCTCAGGAACGCGGGTGAAACCGCGGGACGGAAGCTAGTACTGATATAAAAGTTAGAGGGAATATTTTACTGTGAAAGCCTGCTTGTATTTTATTCTTTATGTCAGAAGTCTTACAATCAGGTCCACTGCTAAGATCGCCTATAGACAATCACAAAGCCTAGAAAGCAACTGGCACTCAAGTGAAACTCCCGAAACACGCTGATAGATGCTTGGAGACGAGAGTACTAAAGGCTCCTAGTTCTGCGCTATGGTACCTACTTACATTGAATTATAGCTTAAATTCACTGTTATTTGAACTTATGACCAAAACTTACTACATTTAGTACCATCATTTTATCTTTGTGATGATGAAGTCAAAACTATTGATGATAATAACGATCCAGAAATATTTGTAACTTTGAAGGTTACACTTTTACATTCTTACCTTCCCATACTGCGATCCTGCGTCTAATATGGCGACTTTATCCCGTCCATGGGTCGACCCGTTGGTCCCACGATACTGTCCCTCTGTACTGGCTGTGTGCATCTCGCCAACTCGCCAGCAGCACTGGGAAACAAGGTGATCAGATTACTATTATTTATTACTAACTCATTGAACATTCAAATTGCTTGTTTTTATAAAAAATATTGTACATAACTTTTGAACTAGTTGAACGATTGGAATTGAAATAATTATGAAATAGCAGATGTTAATTTATACAATTTTAATTATAAATAATTTCAACCTTAAACTCATTGCAGTTTCAAACTGTCAAATATAGTCATTTATGAAAGAAAACTGAATAAGAATTATATACAAGATAAATTCTCCAAGAAAATTAAACAGTTTTTCTGTTGTTTCAAGCAATCTGCCTCAAAAGTTGTATTGCTGAATATTGATTAATTAAATGAGATTTGGTTCATACATAATGACCTAATAAGTTTTACAGGATTGGTTTTACAATTAGAAGTATGATGACAGTTTGTATAGTTTCAGAACCTATTTAATTATGAAACAAAGAGATTTATGCTTTATGGTTGATTATAATTTTAGTTATGTTCCACATACACATAATTCTCCAATAAGAATAAATTCGAGTTTATGAATATAATATTGTATTGTAATGTACATACTGGAATTATATTAATACAAAAAAAATAAGTATGTTAACAATTATATACGACGTCAAGGTCGCAGCGTCGATGAAGAGCCGCCAATGCGTGTGAGTGCGACATTTTAGCGCCAAAAAAAGATGAATGACATTGCAAGTTACACAATTAGTAAACTAATTTATTTTAAATCTTTAATTTAGTTCACTGAAAATTCAAATGATAATCCAAAGACATCTTACAATGGTTATCATTCCAAATTCAAATCACTGTAACACAAAGGATAAAAACTTGAACACAACTTCAATTAATTAACAAATTCAATTAAATAACCTATTTTGATGAATAAAATTGAAAATATTGTCTTAGTTTTGAGTGTAAACTGTACCTTGAACAAGAAATTTCTAAAACCGAACATCACAATGTAGTTGCAAGAACAAAAAGTCCATTGGAATGCAAATAATCCACATCTTAACATTCACAATACACAAGTCATGACTATACATTACTAGTAATTATTATTTATATAAAGATTTTCAGTGATGTTTAGGCAAATAATTGATTACAATATGCAAAGTAAACGTTGGACAGTATGTAGTGCTTTCATTATTGTGGACGGTGTCAAATGGTTATTTATAGAAAGCATGAAGGGTAAATGTATATACAAATAGTTTGTCAAGTATGTGTATACTAGACTTTATTTTCATAACAACTTTGTGTTTTTGTTAGAATGCCTTGTTTGTGGTATTGTTTGTTACATTTTATATTACTGGGAACTTGGCTATGTTTATGCTATTTTATATTTCCTGTGACAGTTCTAAATGATGATTCTTGATAATTTAATTAATAATAAACATTAATTTCTAAAGATTGACTTTAATTTTGGTTTTTTATTTTCTTATTAATTTTTTTATGAACTTATTATAAAAAATTAATTAGATTAATAAATAAATGTAAGTATTCAACAAAGGCAGTGGGAATTAATGAATTTATAATTTACATATTTCAAATTAGATAAAAAAAAATATTACATAATATTTTATGTTTAAATATTGATAAAATTATAATGTGAAATGGGTAACATAAATATAATAAAATCATATGAACACACTATTTTATTGTGTTTAAAGCAAAAAATACATTTAATTTAATTGAGAAGATATTAAAACAAATTGGAAGATATTTTCATCTTATTAGAATTGGTATGAAAAAAATATATTTGCATAAGTGATTATTACTGCAGATCCTGTAAGTCTGTTTTTGTATGTAGTTATGGGACGGCCATCCCATCAATGTGCCAACGGATTAATAAGGAAAAATACATTATTTATTTTATTCTTGACATGCATGTTTAATAGGTTATGTTTAGATAATTTATTAATTTAAATAAAAAATAAAATAGAAAAATATACCAGTTCTTAAGTTAAATGTTGTGTTAGAAAATATGAACAGAACTAACATAGTAATAGCACAATGTAATAAAGGTTAAGTAAATAGGGTTATCAAGTTAACATATTGATAACACTTTTGACCACTTGTTTTGATGAAACTGATGAAAAACAGCGGCCACACATGTTTTACTTCAACAAAACACGTTCATAGCTTAGATTGAAATATAATGAAAAAAAATCGAACAAAGAACAGAAAAGTTCACATACCTTTCGAATGCAAAACATGTTTTTTTTTGTATGTTATGGTGAGAAAATAGGCATTGTGTTAAGAAATGAGATGATCGAGATCCGTTGATAAAATTTGAGATAACGAGGAGATAAACTAAGCATTTTTTTCTGCATCGAAATGTAGTAGCAGAATCCACAGCCGGGTGTAACAACGTATAAGGACTTTCGTACTTACCGCGTGCAGTGCTTGCGATTAATGAATCGTAGGAACTAAATTATCCATCAGGTCATTACCGCTACTAATTACATGATGATTACATTAAAAATTGCACGTAGACGATAAAATGTCGAGTGAAACCGGGCTTTGACATTAGTTTCTGGGTCGTAACCGGAGGGTCGGTGAAAAGCAGCCATTGCGATACACCAAATTACGGCTAAATCACATTACGGACACTTGTTACAGTTTTTGGCACTTACCTAAAAGATAATATTCGATATTTCAGAAGAATATGTTCATGAATAACACGAAAAAATGTGATTCTCCATTCAACACTACGAATACAAAATTTTAGTACTAAATTTTAACGTAAGGTGGCGCAACAAGCGTATCATGTCATTAAAAATGCGTTCAATTTAGCTTATATAGGGTACATTCCGAAACATGCCATAATCGATCTTAGCACTCACATCGATAATTTGCGTTCCGATACGAATATCACATCTATAAGAGCCGTGAACTGTCAATGATTCGGAACGCTTGTGAACGCGCTGACAGTATTTAGAACTAAAACATTCGAAAAAGGGAATAAAAAATTAATGATCAACGCGTTGGGACTCCCTAACTTCAATTATTAGACTCCCTAATTTGAATACAGTGTATTTTTATTTGTTATTCTCACATAAAAACCTTTGTCAAAACAAAAACACAACAAAAGTGTCACTTTTGACATCCACGCTCACGGCGATAACGTTTAGACCATGGTCGTCGTAATCGCAATATGGCGCATGTAATGACGTCACCGATGACGTTTCGCGAGGCTTCGTTATCGCGCTAAAAGTGATTCGGTACGCGTTTTAGCGCGCTCACATCGATAATTATCGATATCATCATCATTCGGAATGCAGCCTTAGTTTAAGAATCATAAAGCATAAGCAAAAAGGACTGTTCCTCCAGTCACTCAAATTAGCCAATTAAAATGATCATTTTGATATAATTACTTCCAAAGCCTGAGTTTTTTTGCGCTATGCGAGATGTTATTTTTATAAATATTTTAACATTTTATAAAATCAGTTACCTAATTTTGAACGCAATCAATACTTTTGCTTGTCATTGCTTTGTTTTACGTTTAATTTCAGCAAGTAATTTGCCTAGCTTTATATTAATATTATGAAAAACTTTACAATAAATAAAAAGATTTGATACAAAAATATATAATATATATGTCACAAATAATTAAATAAATATATTTTATAAGTTGACTTTTTTTCACAGAATGCAGAGAAGGTTTTAAATAAATGAAAATCTGCGTGGAATGTTTTTCATTTATATTTCTTTTTACGTTCCATTTTATGCATAATTCTAGTATTTGTGACGTTCACAAACAAAACAATTTAATACCTTTTTTTTTTTAAAGAAATAACATGAATGAAGACTGAAGTAAGTGGGAAAAGGAACGTAAATCGTTGATGGATGACGGAGAAACTCGGTTCAAAGACTTGGTCGTCGTATTTCTATTGAAAGTTATTAATCATTTTAGAGAATAAACCTAGTAAAAATGCCTGACCATTTAGGTAATGATATGCGGAAAGTAAAAGATGAAAAAGAAGAGCCAGAAAAGGAAATAAAATGTAAGTTTTCATAATACAACAATGTAGCCAATAACCTTTTTTTTTACTGAATTATTGTATTAATTTTGGTTTCAACCTATTTTATTTCACATTTCAGCTCTCGATGAAGGAGATATAGCGTTACTAAAGTCCTATGTAAGTCATAAAGCACGATATTATTGATGTAAAAAACCATGACTGGCATTTTTGATGCATTTGTAAATTTTTTAAATTTCTAGGGCCAAGGGCAATACACAAAGATCATCAAAGAGGTCGAGGATGGCATACAAACTGTGATGAAGAGGGTGAATGAACTCACAGGAATCAAGGAGTCAGACACAGGATTGGCACCTCCTGCCCTGTGGGATCTGGCTGCTGATAAACAAACACTGCAGAATGAACAGCCTCTACAGGTTAACTTTTAAGAAATAATACTAAAACTGTTTTGATATTCTTATGATAATTATTACCTCTTGGTGCCTCAACAGCACAACTAATCATGATGAGGCAAGTAAATAGCCCATGGCACAGTTCTCTATGCCATAGATTAGGGGTACCCAATCTATTTTATACTGCAACTCCCTCCCTTTACATGTATTTTTTGCTGCTCCTTTGTAAAAGAAGATACATGTGTGTTTTCAAGCTTTGGATTGTTTTGTACAAAGAAAACTAAAAAAATAATATTTTTTGTTTACTAAAATTACCTCACTGACATGATGTAAAGATACTGGTTTGCAACCTTCCTGGGACAGCGCATTGACATCCCAGGGAGATGTGTTGCACAGTCAGGGAATTCCTGGTATAGACTATCTGCCTTTTGTCAATCTATATTTTTATTTTATTCTGGAAATATGGGTGAAACCAGGCAGTACCTTCTACAAGCTTCAGTTTCTTGTCAAAATTTGAATTGATGTTGCACAAAGCAAATAGCTGAGTGATAATGCCATGTTTGTTGAAAAGCTTTTCATTTACCTCAATAATTATTTCTAAAGGTGGCAAGATGTACAAAAATCATCAATGCTGACTCAAATGATCCCAAATACATTATTAATGTGAAGCAGTTTGCTAAGTTTGTGGTGGACCTTGCTGATTCTGTGGCTCCTACTGATATTGAAGAGGGTATGAGAGTTGGGTAAGTTAACTATTTTTTAATAAAATGCCTGTGTTTCTTGCTGAAAATCTTCTCGGATTAAGTGTATTCTGACACGAAGGGAACTTAAAGGGAAGGAAACTTCAATGAACTTGGCTTCCATTTTCTGCAATTCTGGTATATTTATGGGACACGCGAATATCTCTATAAACCCTGAAAATATGATGATGATTTATATTTTTATTAAGATAGATAAATCCATATTTTAGTGATGACAGGAGAATAAAGAAAGAAAGTTGTTTTAAAGCATTAGCAACATTCTGATACAACTCTCCAATATGAAAATGTTTATTGTTATAAACTTGATATAAATGAGATTTTATATTGAGCTATTACCTTGAACTACATTTAATAAAATTGATGAAGCAACTTGCCTCACATGCTATCCATGTGAGTTAACTAAAGGCAAATTTATTAAAAACTGTTTTTTGATATCTTGTAGATAGATAGATAATTCTTTATTGTCACACCACATTAATATTTGTACAGCAATACAATAATTTAGATATTAAATTAAAGTGTATTGTAACACTTTATAGTGTTGCTCCTAAATAATTAATATTAAATATCTATAAAGCAAATAGCCATGCCATAATAATTTATTGAGTTTCTTGCTTCTGAGGAAACCATAGCTTGGTGGTACAATTAAACTACATTGTAGTGCCTAACTTTAATAAAAAAAAAACGAATTATCAACTAATGAAAGAAACTCTCCGGACGCCTTGTGGTTCGATGGTAAAAAGTTGATGCTGGAATTTGATCAAATAAATCCTTTACACACTCCAGAATACATTCTGTATATGATGATACATAATCCTACTAATTAAAAAAAATTACACAGCGTGGACCGCAACAAGTACCAGATCCACATTCCCTTGCCGCCGAAGATCGATCCTACTGTGACGATGATGCAGGTGGAAGAGAAACCGGACGTGACGTATAGTGACGTCGGAGGGTGTAAGGAGCAGATCGAAAAACTCAGGGAAGTCGTCGAGACTCCATTGTTGCATGTAAGTGGATTTTAAGATGATCTTTCACATGCTGCCTACCTGCCTAACCATGCCTGAGGTCACTCTCGAATAGGGTAAGGACCTCGGCTTGTTACCAGGGAAGAAGGGGACGAACTTTAGCGACAAATTGACTAATTAGGGGCGATTGCTGTTATCTTGGCAGCTACTTAGGCCATTTGATTGGGACGAGACTACTAGGACAATATTGTAATCGGTTATGATGTTATGGTTTTACGAGTTAACTCTGCTTCGATAGCTTCTGTTATAAGAGACCTCTTGTCACAAAAAACCTGGCACATACTTTTAGTTTGGTAATGAAACGAGCCTTCTTGGCACGTAGGGCAGTCATTTGAGTAAAATTTCTATTTAATGCTAATTTTACTAATTAATTCAAATAAATTAATTTGTTCAGCCGGAGAAATTTGTCAAGCTTGGTATTGAGCCACCCAAAGGCGTACTGCTCTTCGGCCCGCCCGGTACTGGCAAGACGTTATGCGCTAGGGCAGTCGCCAACCGGACTGATGCCTGTTTCATTAGAGTTATTGGTAAGTTATTTTATTTTATAAGTATACTATCTATTTCCCGGGTTTTAACCCTCGAACTTTAGGCTACTAAGGACCATGAGACAATTATCCATTCTATTTGGGCTCAGTAAATAGTGGAACAGTTCACTTTTTTGGGAAGTAAAGAAAGAGTGTTGCTTGTAAGTGTAGGCAGCATTCTGATACAACTTCCCTACATTAATGTTGTCAGCATTGAACATCTTTGCCAAATCAAGTTTTATGGCAAAGCTACACATTGCAGTACATTTTTACTCTTATAATTTTTTTTAAATACGGAATATAAATACGAATAAGGATTTTAACCCTAGGAACATAATTACACTTAAAAATTTATATTTATTACCAGCATCCCGCTTAGAATACTTAGATCTTCTATTTAACTCCCATAAGGGAAAATCCTCGTCTAATCTCTGTACTGTCATTCAATGACGACCAATTCGAAGTCAACGGCTAGTAAGTTGGTGTTAGGGTTTTAATAGTAGTCAAAAGTGGTTCTGAATGGTTATAAAATAGGTTTTATTATCCATTGTACAGGTTCGGAGCTGGTACAGAAGTACGTGGGTGAAGGCGCTCGTATGGTGCGCGAATTGTTCGAAATGGCGCGCAGCAAGAAGGCCTGTCTCATATTCTTCGATGAAATTGACGCTATTGGTGGCGCTAGGTAAGTTATTCATCTTTAGTTATCACTCAAACTCATCTCAATCTAAATCTGTGAGTTATCAGTAATATTTAAAGAAATCCCCGTCACAAAAACATCTAAAAAGGAAAAAAAAAATCTCTTCATCAACTAAAAATTAGATGATTTTCAAACAGCTGAGCGAATATTCTTGAAAAAACTAAGAACACAAAAGAGGGTACATTTTTTTTAATCTTAAAAAGGGTCACAGCTTTTTTGATGGTAGTAATGGATTTTTTCACCTATATACGAATATTTTTACGAAACAGTTCTTCGGCATTTATTCTCTATCTTAATATAGGTATATAATTCTCTGTGCGTGTGTTTATTATCTAACTCCTCCTAAACGGCTGGACCGATTTAGATGGAATTTTGTGTGTATATTTCAATGGGATCCTAGATGGTTTGAAAACATAATTGGACCTAGTAGGTGGCGCTGCTGTCGGTATACATGTGTTTTCCGGGCAGAACTACGTCTCCCGGGTTAGTTTAACATGTATTTTCAAATCTCTTATAAAGAATGCCGAGAAAACTTGACTTAGTATCATCATTTCTCATATATCGTCGCCTTAATTGTTTAGATTCGACGACGGCGCAGGTGGCGACAACGAAGTGCAGAGGACCATGTTAGAGCTTATCAACCAGCTGGACGGGTTCGATCCTCGTGGTAACATTAAGGCATGTTTATGTTCATACAGTCATGGACTGAGTCAGAAAAATGCAAAATACAATCTTCATCAAAAATTCGAAATGCAAAAAACAGTCTTCATTAAAAAATAAGGCGTGGTAAGGTGGTAGTGACGTCGGATGCCGCGACGAAGATCGTGGGTTCGAATCCTACAATGAGCTTGAGTTTTTGAGGTGACGGAAAACATAGCACGGTGGTAGAGTACTTTGTAGTACCCATCACCCTCAAGTTGAAACTGTCGCCAAGCACCTACCTGTGTGTTCCGGCTTTTGCACTTGAGAGCCAGTTGCCTTCTTGGCATTGTAACAGGTTGGCAACACATTGGCAATTACCACTGGTATTGCAAATGGCGATAGGCGACGCTAACCACTTACCATCAGGTGGACCGCATGCCTGCTTGTCAACCTTCTGACATAAAAAAAAATCTTGTATCACCCTTTAGGTACTAATGGCGACAAACAGGCCAGACACTCTAGACCCCGCCCTGATGCGTCCCGGTCGTCTGGACCGTAAGGTGGAGTTTGGTTTGCCGGACCTGGAAGGAAGAGCTCACATATTCCGTATTCACGCCCGTTCTATGAGCGTCGAGAGGGACATAAGATTCGATCTGCTGGCGAGGCTGTGCCCTAATTCTACTGGGGCTGAGATCAGGTACGTTTTTAATGTAAAGCATTTTCTTTATTTTTGAAACAGTTTTGTAATATAATAAAAATATTTAAATTAATAATTTTATTTCAAATAGTTTGTGGATTACATTATTAAAGTTTTCGTAGGGATCCCTAATGTTTTTGATAGTAAAATTATATATTATAATTCAGTGATAATAAATATATCATTTGGTAAGAGATTTTTTTAAATCAGTCCAGTAGTTTTGACTTTATTAATTACAACCAAAAATACATATCTTTTCCTTCTTTTATTTATGTCAGAAGGTTGACAAGCAAGCAGGACGGTCCACCTGATGGTAAGTGGTTACCGACGCCTATCGCCATTTGTAATACCAGAGGTATTACCAATGTGTTGCGGACATATTACAATGCCAAGAAGGCAACTCTCATGTGAAATTACCGGAACCCCGGTAGGTGCTTGGCGAAAGATCAACTAATAATAGTGTAGAATCTACACTGAAGATAGTCTTTATAATTTTATAATAATAATTTAGATTTTATTGTTATTTACTATAAGCCATATGAATTCATTCAGTTCTTTCTATAAGTATTATTTTTCACAGGTCGGTATGCACAGAAGCAGGTATGTTCGCGATCCGCGCTCGCCGCAAGGTCGCCACAGAGAAGGACTTCCTCGAAGCTGTCAACAAAGTCATCAAGTCATACGCCAAGTTCTCAGCCACACCGCGCTATATGACATACAATTAACAACTCTATTGCTATTAAATTATGGTCGATGTTCACCAACTAAAAAACAGCGTTTACGATGATTTTTTCCTACGAAAATTCATGGTAAACGCCCGATTATAATGTATCGGACCGTTTTCTAGTCAGTGAACATCGACTTTAGTGCCTTTTTACATATGTCAAAAGGCATGTTCGCATGTCAAATTCATTCTGTTGAAATGATTTTTGTTATTTGAACTCTGTGAATTTGAATTGTAATTAATATAAAATGTATTACATAAAGTTTTTTCGGTAATAAAAATATATAAGTATGTTTGAATTTTCTTTTAAAGTTGTCGCGAAAGGCGATACTTGCGCGATTTATGAGTAGATGAAATTAAAAAAAATGATGAATATGTAAGTTGATGAAGTTGGTATGACTGATTGAGTTGGGGGGAAAAAGAGTGAAAAGAGATGGAGTTTTTGAGAGTGGTAAAAAGAGTGAATTATACCCTATAGAAAATCTTGGGTGAGTTACAACCATGATTGTTATTATTTAGAGACATAATGTGCTGATAGTAAAGCTGGTGGACTGGGAATGGCTAGAGAAGCGGAGGTTTGGAGGCCATCCTTTGGGACAAATAGAGGTCCTATAAATAATCTATCATCACTATACAGTGATGATACTAAGAGTTAACACGTTGTAAAATAATAAGTAAAACTAAAAGATTGTAAGTATTAAAACTTATATTCGATTAATATTTATTGTAAAGAAATATTCAGACAGAGAAGGAATTTCTTCCTTCAATAAGCGAAGCAGTAAGTACATAGTTTCTACCCGGCACTATATTTAATTCGCGTTTAGGTGAACTTGGCGACAAAAGTCCTTAGCATACGTCGTGTCACGTCACTGGCACGTTAACGATCCGTCACGGTGTGTATGAGGATAGAAATGATTTTTTGTTGATCCATCTGCATCGTTTACTTTCTGTCCTGTCCTGTCCTGTCCCAGGTTATTTGTCCCAGGTTATCGTTTATCTCACTATTTCACTTTCTAACAAGAAACATAAGAAAAGGATAAAAGACATTTTAGTTCTTTCAAATGAGTCCGATTGCTTATTTCAAGGTCAATTTAAGTGCGATCTAAATTGATCACGACATTTCCCCGTAAATGATAATGGTATGGATTAATTTGACCGCTTTATCTACTATCCTGTTTCAATAACGTTTGTATTTCAACTGACGAAAAGGAAAACGGAGGATAACTTTTAACACAATTTTGATAATTCTTTTTAATTAATAACATTGTGAACGGTAAGTTACCATATAGTAAACTCTTGTTAGGAAAAAATAAAATAAACTATCATTACTTACTTAGTTTCTTATTCTATTTATAGTTTCTTGTTAATTACTAACGTATTCTTCGAATATTTACTACCTATTCTCGAAGAATATCACAAAATTGTTGGGTAGATAAGTATATGGAAATCTGATTAAAAATAATACTGACCTTTGCAAGTAGTTGTACGTAGTAAATTATTTACTTTATGCAAGTAGGTAGGTACCTAATAATATCAAACAAAATGCTCAAAATCTTTGGTACAGTATGACACAACTTAGATGTAGCATCGGCGAATCGTTTTCGTACACTTCATGACTTCACTACCGCTTTACACAACAAATAAAAATAATTCAGTATGGCGCCATTCAACGTTCAACAAGATCATTTTCGCCGATCATTTTTTAATACATGAGTAATGTTGTAGGCGCACTCTTTTCGAGAACGATCGATTTTACGAAGTTTGCCGATGCTTCATCTAAGTTGTGTCATACTATAACAAACGATGCAAAGAAGATTTAAAACTGAGGGTAGTTCGATTGGTGTAAAGGTACGTCAATGATGAAGATTATTGTGTTTTGTTGGTGCGAATTAATTTTAGGCTCAAAATTATAATATTTTTGTGATTTATACATACTTACTGTGGCAATAATACTTGTAGATAAAATTAAAAGATAAAAGGATGTCGCAAATGGTAAGTTCTGAACTTATATATTTTTTATACAGTTTCTTCAGTTTCGTACCGATAATAAACAGCTGTTAAAGGGTACCTTTAATAAGAACCAAAATATATTTTTAATTGTTGGTACGTACCATTTAATGGTTTATTCCTTTCGGTCAGGTCGAAAGCTGCTAATAGGACGTAATCTATTTTTTTTAATTAAGTGAATCGTAGTTCGTGACACAACCGCTAAAATTTGAATTTATAATAATAATCATTTATTTGTACAGATGGATGCTAAATACAATAATTAAGAGTGGTCACATGAGCCAGAAAGGCATGCAAAAATTTACAAATTTTAACAGAAATTCAAATTATCAAATGATAATTTGAAGTTGTCAGTGTGTTATAAAATGTATTACTACTAAGAAAGATATTACAGTCGCACATAACAATACCTATAGGTATTCTAAATAGTAACTATCGACTCTGGTCATGTTTAATTAACTTCAGGATGTCCAAGATGCGTATACCGACGTGGTGGAGTTGTGCGCTCTGCTGCAGTGCCTCGGCTTCAGCGTCAAGTCACTGGACAGCAGCGATGGTAACGTTAGTCACGATGGAGGCAGCATTAGGACTGTTGTTATTAATTGCCAGGTAAGGGTTACTGTGGCCATTCTCTGGGAGTAGTTGGCTTATACCTATGTTGTAGAAATTACCTAAAAATAAGTAAAATAATATTTCAAAATAATTATGGCGATCATAGATCATTTTGTGTGTGGGTTCGAATCCTACAGTGAACTTAAGCTTTCGGTGAAGAAAAACGTCGTGAGGTAAACCACAGCACGGTAGTAGGGTATTTTATAGTAGTAGTATCTTTCGGTGTGTTCCGACAGCTGCACTTGAGAGCCAGTTCCCATCCTAGATGGATAAAGCCAATGCTTTGTGTGTATACCTACCACCTTTGGCCACATTATCACTGACCATCACTTTAGACTCTAACAATGATGAAATTTAGTATGAAAAAAAATAGTTTTTTTTACCTATTTTTTTATCCACCCAGTATAGTATGACTATCTTTCCACCCCACGAGTTCACCCGCGAGCTCCTATATTACCCCTTTAGGTTTTGAACTTTTAAATATCCTTTCTTAGCGGATGCGCAAGTACGTCATAATAATTATCCGTATGCCAAATTCCAGCTCGATCCGTCCAGTGGTTTGAGCTGTGTGTTTTGATAGATCACTCAGTTACGTATTCGTTTTATGTATTTAGACTAGCTGTTCCCCACGGTTTCACTAGCGTTCCTGGTATAATAGTTTACGACATAAAAATCGGTCAAGCCGCTTCGGAGGATTTTTGACAAACGCGGTGAACCGAGAATTTTATAATATTAGATTTACACGCTATTTTTTTTAGTCGTCAGGTCTCCATGTGGTCTTGGAGAGCCCCAGCACCTCTTGTTCATGTCCAGCGCCCGACAATCAGCAGAATAGTGGCGTTTGGCAAGTATCTGGAGTCACTGGAGGAAAACAACTCGATAAGGTGAATATACCTAATTTAATTCATCCGTTTCAATATCGATGCATTTCAGTTTAGACTCTAGGAAGTTACAGAAAGTCAACTTGCCAAAAACTGCGGCAGCAAAAAACTGGGAGATTTCTTTGAGGGTTTCAACCTAGTTTCTATAGAATCATGAAATGTTTTGTTATATAGGAATTCGGGTGCTCCTTACTGGGATCTCTGCCGAAGAGTCACCGCGACCGGCTCACGAAAGACCTTCGAGAGATGATCAAGTGTATTAAAGAGCATAATGAATCCGACCTGGAGCGGCCTAAGGACAGGGAGGGCTTGGGCAATAAGTCAGCCAGCATGATCGAGTTGAAGACGCCAGACAAAAAGTTAGAGAGCAAATATTTTTAGTGAAGAATATTAAAATCACGTTTGCAAAAGTATGGGAGAAATTAGTTTAATAAATTTTCCGCGAGAGGCGCTCTACCGATTCTTATAGAGAAAATGCTAAACATAAAAAAAAACGCGATAGTAAGCCAAACCGGTTTAATTTTGATTTTGGTTAGTTTACAAAACACATAAAAAGTTCTAATACATAATTATTCTGTAGGTAAGCCATGCATGTAAAATATTTAAAGTCATAATTAATGAACTGCCTACTAACTTCAATCTTGAAAAACTTTATATGTGGGTAGTAGAATTACAAATATTAATAAATTATAATTACAAAGTATAATTACTTTGAATAAACTTATTTATGAAATCATTTGTATGTATGAGTAATTTTAGTGAAAATCAAAATATGGATTTTATAATAATACCTATTACTTTTGATAAAACAAAACATTAAAAACGATCTGATTGTGACAGACAAATCCCAATAAAATCGGACACACCGACTCGATACCGGTCCCTGGACACACTGACAGCGGCGAAGGGAGCCGAGCAGCCCCTCCCGACGCCGGGCGCCTTGCACAAGCCTCGACACGTCGCTGACACTTCAACTGATGACGTCAAGATTGAAAACCAAGTATGGAACAATTTACTTTTATTTCCCAAGAGAGGACAGCATGGGGTTCTTGCGCGTGGATTTTGATAAAACTTGCCACATAGGTAAATCAATGTTGCCATTTTTCTCCAAAACTACTAGTCCGATTTTGTTATGTAATCTATTATATATATTCTTATGCTATATACTATATATAAGTATACTTTCGTTTTTCAAGTAACAGTATGTAATATATAACACTATATAAATAAAGCCTATAAGTTCTTGTAAATTTGAGAAATAGGTAGCTACCAATTATTTTATTTAGCATTTGCGTATTTTTTTTATGCAGCAAACGATGTGTAGCCGACAAAGCACGTATACGCTGTCTTCCACTCCTGGCAGCATCAGACGTCGCAACAAGACTTCGAGGTATAGATGCTGAGTATAAGCACAGAGTAATAATATCCTACGTACAAGTATAAGCCTACCTCTTCACACTTTTACCGGTTCTCACCAAATCTTACCCACTTACTCTCTTAATCCGGATGGACTGCCGGATGTATAGTGACCAGTTCTTAGCCACCGTTCCGACGTTGTATTGGTGTCTACTGACTGAGATTGCCTGATCGGTTCTAGTCCGAACCGATCTTGAGTTTGAATTTAGTCTGTCTTGGCCACCGTTCCGTTTTCATATAAGAATGCCCCAAAATAATGGTAGGCATAAAAACTTTTAGGATTCTTAGATACTGAGATTGAACGCTTCTTTTTATCCTGGAGAAATATAACTTTGCTCTGGGGGCCAATTCCACTAATTAATTTTGATTAGATTACAATTTGATCGCAGCTGAACGACGACTTTTGCACGTTTTCGTATTCCACTAATAGTCTGACAACGATGAACGAACGATGTTTTGTTTGCCAAGGGCAATAACGATTACAATCTAATCTAGTCATAATAATCCGTGGTTCGGTTTCGTTTATTTAGTGGAATACCGTTATTTAGTAAAATTTGAATTGGATTGGAACGAACTTTAACTGAATCGAAATTGGATGTCAACCGTTGTAATTTAGCAGAATTGCCCCCCTGAAGTATATTGTGAGTGTTATGTTAACTCCTCTATTCAACCTTTCAGCCCACTTCGAGCTCCTCAAACAACAATATTAGAAAGTTTGATGGCGGCTGAAAAAACGGCAGAGGATCTTCGTTATAGACTGGCGTGTGTGATCAGGGAATTTGTGGATGACGGAAAAAATGATTCATCAATGTCTTCTCTCACTCTTGACGTTTCGAAGATATCTGTTTTGAAGGTACTTACATATATTTGTCGACATCATCTCCCTGCCCTGTTCCCAATAATTTAGGGTCTGCGCAATATGTACAATAGCATAAATATATTAATATTCTTCTACTGAAGTTATTTTTGATAATGAAATTGTGTTTTACTGCAATCTCACCAAAGTAACGGGAGGCCGAAAGAGATAAGCAGTGAACTGGGTCTTATGACGTGCTATGGTTTCTTCACCAAATTCGGTCATGTAAGCCGAAATAGGGTTTAAGTCTTTGGCGTAAGATCGTCGACTGTTATTTCAAAGGTATTATGATATTCTTAGAAGAGAGGCAATAAGTCCCCTGAACTCTGAAACTTGCTATATTTCAGGGAGCAGAATCCTCTAAAGCTCAATTTGCCTCAAGTCCTAACCTCTCAGGCTTAGGAAAAGTTCAAGATGATTTTCCTAACAGTAGACTGAAGCGTTATGACAGTGCCTCAACATCCAACTTGTCTGCCAACAAGCCTTCAGCAAGCAAAGGTGAGAAGATTTCGCGACTGCGACGCATTTCGCCGAATAATATCTTTAAGCTGAAGAAAGACAGTCCTAGCAACAAAGTGGGTAAGGCGAAGACAGGGGATGTGAAGAGCAAGTTGAATAGTAAGTTATTATACGATATGTGTGTCACCACGCTACTGAGGTATATTACTACCTATAGAGAAGACGCCACACATAACCACTATTTTCTATTCAAGTGAAGCCATCCGGCCGCACTTCACTTAGTTGCTTAAACACGAAACGCCAAGAAAATCACGGCGCTTTCGAATTTTAGGTCGCGAAAAAGCTACATCTTATAAGCGTTCTAGAGCTACGTGTTTTAAACTGTCTGGTTAGACGACTAATTATTGTTTGAGCCCTTCAGCGAACTTTAACAAAATGTCGCATGACTTTTGCTTTGGATAGCTTCTCTATACGTAGTAATATACCTCAGTGACCCATGCATCCATTTTACTAATAGGCCTATATTAGGTTAATTGTGATGATGTAGCCATCATATTCACATATTGACCTTCGGTTTTTATGCTGTCAAAAGTACGGTGTCTTGCTTGAGAAATGGGCGTTTGGGTCCGCGAAATTACGCACCGTGAGAACCTACTATAATCTCGTAATATTTAATAAGGATTCAAGAATCTCCTTAATGAGAGTTAATGAATGCTTGGACTTTCAGGTTTGTTCAGACCAAAAATAGTAGCGCCTATTCGTATCACGAGAACAGAAGCCAGTCCTAATCTCAGCACTTCGAGAAAAAAGTTGTACAGCCACGTGAAGTCCACTATACCGAGACCAACTTCCGCCAAGAAAGAATGAAACAATTTTTTAAAAAGCTTATGTGTTCTGTTAAAATAAAATATTTACTTCAAAGACATAATTAAACTCTTTCTTTTTCCTATGACTAAATAACAATGAAAACACATTACTCTGCATCCGATATATTAGAATTAGTATATGTCCTTATCAATTTTTCAATTTCTTTTTCCAAATTATTATTCTTCTTATCTCCAGCTTTTTTTTTTGTTTTCGACTTTGAAGCGAGTTTGGGAATGTTGTCCTTATCTTTTCTACTGTACTTTGTATCAGTGTACCCTTTATTTTTTTGTAATTGTATTGTAGCAGGATACAAAATACTGTGTATCAATTCATCTTTAACATCTTTCTTAGAGTAATCTCCATTATTATGACTTGCCTTCTTAAATTTTCTATTGCTTCTATCATTAAAACAGTCCTCAAAATTATCATTATCACTAGTTATTGATTTATATTCTGAGGAGTCATTATTTAGTCTTTCATTGATTTGTTTTTCTTGGCTCTTTGTTGTTAATTCTCTTAACGTGTTTTTATCGCTTTTAGCTTTGATTCGGTCCTTTTTAGCTAATTTGAGACATATCGTCGCTTTTGGGTAGCCAGTGAATTGCTGGTAGCACACCCCCTTCTCCAAAGTTACAAATGTATTAAAAAACTTCCTTGGATGTATATCATCAGGTGTTTCATTCAACAGAAGATAGGCTTTCTTCAAAAATGATTTCTTGTCAATAGGATTTTGCATGTGGAAGAAATTTTCTAGTTGCTCATGAGTGTTAAGTCTTCTTATGGCAGTCTTCTGCACTATGTTATATGATACAACAGCCATTAGAATGAAAGCTGGCTCATTACTCAGTATGTGGTCCCAAAGTATTAACCATTCAGAGCAAGTTAATACTTCACTGAAGGCTGTTTCTAATATCTTCAACGCGTATGTTTGGCTTGTGACACCAACTTCACAAAAATGGGTAAGTAGTTGATCATCATGTTCTGCTAGAATATTTTCAATCATTGCCAAAATACTGATGGGAGGAAATGGTGCATACTCGAACCATAGTTGGCAATAATTTAGTAGTACAGTTGCAACACATTCAAATAACAGCAGTGGGTCTTTCTGCAATACTTTAACAAATGGGAACACAAAGCCTGGTAAAAATTTCATTACGCCAAATAATGGACACCAGTGCGCTAAGCAGGATAACAGTCTTTTTAGATTTTTAAGTGTCACAGAGCTATGTATTGTAAATTGTCTTTCTATATCTTTATATGCAGGATGGATTCCTTTATCAACTAATGTAGAATAAGCAGTTCTATTTCTGGGTGTATTAAGAAGCGATCTCCATATTATTGATCGGAATTTGTCAGGGTATTCTCCATATTGCATTAGGATTCTTCGTAATCTTGCACTGTCCATACACGTACGCATCTTCTTTTCTACGTCAGCTTTAGTTTTGGAACTCTC
The DNA here is from genome assembly GCA_963555595.1 of Tethea ocularis. NCBI lineage: Eukaryota > Metazoa > Arthropoda > Insecta > Lepidoptera > Drepanidae > Tethea > Tethea ocularis. Next base: position 2,313,066 of record OY741970.1, on the reverse strand, counting down.
CTGAGGGATAGATTTGTGTGTGGATGTGCTAGGAAGCTCTTTTTTAATTAAATTGGCTGTATTCTTTTGGGCTATGTCTATTACGTATGAAGAATTGTAAATATTAACTTCTCCAAGTTGTAAGATACAGAGGAAATATTTGCCAGTGGGACTTACTACAAATCGGCGAATGCCTGATGATTCGGGCTGTATAATGTGGATTATTGTCATAGATTCCAAGTCTAATAGACTGAGAGTATTGTCACTACCCAGTATACCAAGAATTTTATTTGCTCCTCCATCGAAAACTTGTGGGATAAAAGCTATTTGTAGAGCCCCAGTAATGTTATATTTTGTCAAATCTATAGACTTTAATGCGTTCCATGTGTCCATGCTAAACAGAATAAGTACGGGGACTAGACCAACCATTGCCATAGCCCGACCGTTCATCGTAAAAGCTATATTTTTCATGTGCTTCAGTTCACTTGGAATTATTTGCTTGACCGATTTCATACTTTCATGTTTCCATATTTGTACTGTATCATTTTGAAAGCAGGCGACCAGGTAGTCGCCAGCCGGGGTAAATAATATCTGTTGGATTTGGGCACCCAAGTAAGTATTTAAAGTGAAGTATTTAGTGTAATTCCGTAGCTCCCATAGAATAGCCTCAGCCGCACTCGCCGTAAGTAAATTATTGGACTTATTGTTTGAAAATGAAATGTTTTTGACGGGTGCTGTGTGTCCAGACAATGTTAGTGTAATCTTCCCAGATTCGATGTCTACAAAACTAATGTCATGTTTCTTGGTAGTGGCGGCCACTAACATGTCTACCTTGTTTGTAACAAAATGTAATGCAGTGCATGGTCCGATGCCGGTGAGTTTCCAAAATTTTTGATCCGAAAAATCCAAAATGAATATGTTACCCACATTATCGGTACATGCTAATTTTTCATGAGTGTCGTCGAAAATACCCGTTGAAAATCTAATTCTTCGACATTCTCCGTTCGATCCACGGACCGTGTGGTGCAGCTGAAGTATGACCCCATCTTTCGGCTTGGATTTCAGCTTTATATCAAATTTCTCCACGTTTTCTCGATCACCACGTGTTTCTTGGTCCATTTGTAAATGTTTTCGTGGTTTCACTAGAACTAAACATTATATTTTGACAAAAACAACATGTTTTCTTTGAGTTTTTGCGTAAAATTATCGAAATTTAGTGGAATGAACGATCAAAACAAAAACTGATAACTTCACAAATCAAAGTGACGTGACAGCTTGACATTGTTGACTGGTGTAAAGTTGACACGCCGTTACCAAGGCAACCAGCTCAGCTGCGTTCGGTTTGTCTAAATACAACATGCTTATTGGTTGGACACTGGAGGACACTGGTGCCTTCTTTGTAATCTAAGAAAGAAGAATTTATTAAAATAATTTTCATGTGGAAATGTGATTATGATCTTTCAGACGATAACAAAATAATTTTAACTCTGATAACGGTGAAAAAGAAACTGTTGGACACGAAGATAATATTATATTGCGTGATGACTTGACTAGCCAACCCAACTTGAACACTTATTTGCAGAAAGGCCCGGTGTAACTAGGTAATTATTACTTGAACAACGAACGTCTTTGTTCTTAATTTCCAGTCTTAGTTTCTTACCAATTTGCAGATGCCCTCTGAGATATCTTATATTTGATTCTACTTGGATTTGTATCAACTTTCAGTTTATTTGGTTTTCACTTTCTATTCTGGAACTATTAAATTACATAAGAATTGATTTAAAGTAGTTGTTGGTTGGTTACACGTAATAATAAAGTTCACTGTTTAGATAGAGCGTGAATGACAAAATGGAGCGTTTGCCACGCCTTGTAACCCTGATTTATTTTCAGTCGTGCGATATTTTCTCCGTAAACGGTTCCGTTTTTTCACCTCTAGGGGAAATGCGAGTTAATTTGACGTAAAGCGATTATGGCGGTTGCGCTGTCCGCGCCCGGCGCCTGCGCAGTGCGCCACAAGACACGACGCGCGCTCCCGCGCACTAGCTTAAGTTTTCAAAAATACTCCATTAACTTTACCGCGAAATTTAAAATGTAAAACGAAACAATAGGTTTTTGAACTTTGAATAACTACAATATTTCATACCTAATGCAATGTTCATTGTTAACTTTTGTCCGGAAAGTTGAGCAAATGATATTGGAGCTTTTGTAAAAAACCAAAACACTCTCGATGCATTACAAAAGGCGCTACGGGACGGGAAATCAGCTTATAAATCAGACAGCGGAATTCTTTACTAACGAAGCGTTCGCAATGCGGTCTAATAGCGACAGTAAAATTGGTTTTCTCTGAGATTCCGTGAGCGTCCGGCGTTTCGGATAGTCGAGCATATGCCGACGTACCGGCTGGTGGACAGCGTCGGCGCACTTAGCCGAATCCTGCGCGGCATTAAAATGTGCTTCTTGAACGTGTTACGCTTACATGTGTCACAGAGTCAAAGACAGAAGCGGCTTTACAAGCAGTACATGGACCAGTTGGCCGGAGCTTATGTGGAGAGATGTACTGACTTGAGCACGATGCCTTGGGACCATAGGTATTCGTACAGGATTCCTTCTCCGGAATGGCGGTATTCTTCGTCTTGCGATGAGCGCTGGTATGGGACTGATGGGTCGAGGTCGTGCTGTGGTTCTGAGTGCACGGATAGTGGGCGGTGCTCGTCTCCGTGCTGTTCAGAGGTGATCTTCAATGGTGGACAGCATTTTAGTGGGAAGAGATCATCTCATTCGCATGCCTGTCATCGCTATCCCATTTGTTATCCTGGGAATTTCGGGTGAGTGCTTTTCTTCGTTTGAATTATTTGTTGTTTTAGAAGAAGCATGTGATAGTTTTTTTTAACTTTATAAATGGTTTTATAGGAAACAGTGTTGGATTAAAAATAAGCCATAATTTTTGGAGAACCCCTCATGACTATTCTTATTTGCGGATAACATAACTGAACTAAAAAAATAATAGGTAAGTACTTTACCAGTTGAGACCTTTTTCTGACGCCATTATAATCTGCCTAAATTAGTATTAGGCCTGCAATATGGTCCTAATATACCTACATTGATTTTAGATCTAATGTAAATTCGTTACAACCACTCTCCGCCTTCTTCTATTTTGACGCTTCAGAAACCTATGTTGTGATCTGTAAATTTTATTGTCACAAATTAGATATCATATTTCAGATAAAACATTTATATAAATAGGTATCATAACGGAACCAATCGTATTTGCATTCAGATTAATCAATTCATTAAACAGCCTTCGCGGTTCTTTGAAAATAGTGAAACCGCATCAAAATACTTGTCTCAGTCAATACTTACTGTGTTGATTAGTTATAGAAAAATAATTAACCTAATAATAACAATAAAAACGTGGCAAAGCCGTCAGCCTTCTAGTTTCGATTGCAGATAGCAGAGATCTAGGGCAATTTTTTATTTGTTATATTTATTTTATAAATGTTCAATACAATTTTATTTTATATAGCATAGTTTAAATATGAGGTTTATATCTTAAGCCGTATCGTTGTTTGCTGTCGTGAATCTTTTGTATACGTAGATTCTAAACGACATCCATTTTATCAAAGGTGCTAGGAGAGAAAAGAGAAAACAAACACATGTAGAAGAGTGCTGATAATAGTGGTGTAATTACCATAACAGTTACTAGAAAAACCATGCTAGGTTGTACGGTTAGGTGAGCAGAAAAGGTACAATGGAAATTATCCTCTAAGTACATCTATATATAGTTCCTATGGTCTCTACTCCAACTGGGGAACTTCCCCGTATTCCAAGCTGCTCTTCGAGCGAAGAAAATCTAAGCTCAGTATCGATTACTATACAGGAATTCTTCAAGTGGGTGTGGTAGGCCAAATTCTATAGAGAATTTGCTTTCTAGAAATTTATCTTTATAATTTTATGCTGTGGTATAAGTAAGTGTATGTGGAACTGGTGGTAGAGTCTGTTGTAATTATAGTAACTATCGACATTCATAAGTGCATTATCAGGGCTTAAACTGAATAAATGAGTTTTGAGATGGGGAAATAATACAGCATAATACAGACTGAGTTCTTTTTCAAAATCAATGAGTTCGATTACGGCAAATTTATTTTTTGAATATCCATGTAGGTATATACAGTTTTAGTTTTTATCAATATCGGAGAGACTCTTTCCTGCATTTTTCGCTTTTCCCTATACTTTAGGATTTGATCTATTACGCCTACCTATTACTTGAAAAATTCATCCTGTCACTCATTCAATACCGTCCTGTAACCAAAAGTCCAATAGTCGCCAATAAAATGAATAATCGTTATCAATATTATCTATCAATCGACAGTTCTGATCTTACCAAAGAATCTTTACGACGTTACCCTGATAATGTAAATGCGCTTTGCAACATTCACGCTTGGACGCGCGTTTAATGCACTCGGTACATACGCTTCTTTCTACAACAGGTTAATATCCTATAGGAAGTTGCAATTGATCGATATTTAATGGAATAATTAGTTTGACAGTTGCCGATTCTGTTTTTAGTGTTCCGCTGTCTGTCCGTCTGTCACCAGGCTGTATCTCATGAACCGTGATAGTTAGTTGAAATTTTCACAGATTTTTTATTTCTGTTTCCGCTATGACAACGAACGCTAAAAAACAGAAGATTCTTTCCATACAACAAGCTTGATTTTTTTTCCGTATTTATAGATACGTAAGTACGGAACCCTTTGTGTCGAAAATTATACCCTCTTATTGTATCAAGGTGTCCTGGCGGCTGCACGCTGTATTCTGTGGGTATCAGTAAGAAATAACAACACAACATCACTAAAAAACAGGTTGTCCTACCATAAAAGAAAAGTCTGACCTATTGCTGGGAACAAACCGATTCGCCACGGTTATACAATACAATTCAAATAAAGTTAATTGATTATTGAAGTCTGCCGCGAATTGACCGACTGACTGCAACATGGTTAATTCCATTCCATAAGAATTGTTTATTTTAATGTATAATCCACGTATTTTGAGTGCTTTAAAGGATCCCTTTTTTAGCTGTCTGCCTGTCAAGATCTTTTTTCTCAGGAAATTAATATAAAAAAATAATAGGTAAGGTACTAAGTACGGGTATCGCATTTGTCCAGTTTTTATTTGAAATTTGACTACTTATTTACATAGAGTTTGTAGTAATATATAACACATTTCTAGTGACAGTTTTCCATAATTTTACACAGCCCGTTTGTCCAGTTAGAAAGTTTAATATAATCTTTGCGGTTTAGTACTTACTTAACTTCGAATTGAATAGAATTATTTTCTTTATCATTTCCTTTTATCGGCTTATCGGATGTTAGTATGAATTAATTATATAGGTTGGTAATTTATTCATTCAATAATGTGCGGTTTCCACCGATGTTCAAGTTTTCCCAACTAGATGTCGCCACTGGCACCATAATCCTACTAATGTTACAAATCCTTCCTGCTAAAATTATAAATATGAAAGTTTGCATGCTTATGAATCACAAGCGACTAAACATGAAGCGGCACGTGGACAACGTCGTTGCCTCGGTGAGATCCTCCCGCGCACTCCTACGGCCAGTGCTCTCCTCCCGCCTCCTACCCCTACGCACGAAGCTGGGGGTGTACAATTGTTACGTGCGGTCACGCCTCACGTACGCGGCCCCGGCGTGGTATGCGCTCGCCACGCCGCCCCACAAGAAAAGGTTGCAAACTCAACAAAACGCCGCCCTGCGCACGATAGTCGCCGCCCCTCGGTACGTGAGGAACGACGTGATCGCGCGTGACCTAAGAGTCGAGAGCCTGGCCGACTACATCGCCCGCCTCGCCACCACCATGTTCCGGCGCGCCGACGCGTCAAATCTGGCCCACATCCAGAATCTGGCGCCGCTACACGCTCGGCCACCGGACGGCAAGGCGTACGCGCGGGAGCTCGTCAGAGACGTCCCGCTCACCCCACACCCACGTGCCGCCACACGCTGAGTCGCCGCCCCTCCGCCGCGCAGATCGCTGGCCGGCACTGAGCCCGCCGGCGCGCGCGAAGCACACAGCTGTCGCTTGAATAGCCGCTCTCCACATGGCCAGGAGCCAAACCCAGGGCCCCGCGTGTATTCGCACGCGGCGAAAAAATTACAGACACCACCGCAGAGGGGGCAAACGCCCCCGGTGCAGTTTCCCCGTCTCCCGTGAGGGGGATGTGCGATGACCTTATTATTATGAATCAATCAGGCATCGACGAATGAACCATAGATTACCACTATATGACTTATCAGTATCTCGTCTCCTGAAGCTGAGCCTCTCCCAAGGCGCGCTACTCGTTTCGGTCCGTCCGTCATACATTCACCCCCTGCTATTTTCCTCAGGGCATTTGTCCTACTCCCCGTTTCCTTGTTCGAGGTGTCTACTTCAGCACCATTCTGCTCCAGTGACTATCGGAGCATCGACTGATAAGGCCTGCCCACTGCCACTTCGGCTTTACTTATTCGAGTTGCTATGTCGGTCACCTTTACCACTAATAATAATGGACTGGATTGGACACAATTTGACATATAGAAACACCCTAGAATAACATATGGGCTAGGTACTTTAAATTACTAACTACGCGAAACAGCTAGTTTTATATGTGATGATCTGACTGATCAGATATTACCTGGAAGGTAATTAACTGGTCCTCAAGCAGAACTGCCGGTGAGGCGGGGACCTTCTACAAAGTAGGTACCTACTGTGATATGGTTTCCTCACCATTTCTGTAACATCATGTTATGTAAATCTTATGTCATTGCTTGCTTTACACTTGCATTGTCAATGGTTTTTATAGCAGCTTTTAAGAAACACGACTAAAGAACGTGTTGTTTATGTAATATAATTTTAAAGCAGTAAAAAGTAATAGAAAATTTATTTTTGCTTATTCAATTGATTGTTTAATGGTTAATTTATATATTACATTTTATGGTTCGTGCTTAGATAACGTAAAATACATAGTAAGTAATGTAAAAAATGTTTTATTGAATGAATGTTATTAATTTTATACAACGATGTCGGCCAACAAGCATACTTACTGCTAGGTAATTATTATAAAGAATACTAACTTTAAGCCTCGTGGTTTCACTTGCGATTGCATTTTGAAAATCAATTCCTTAGTTGCCTACCTTATTGTCAGGTGCTTAATCAGACTAAGTTTCACATTTTAAATGACAATAAATATTTATTACTCTAAACGGCTGAACTGATTTTGACGGTACTTCCATTGGTAGATTAACCATAGGCTACTTTTATTTTAGAAAAATATTTGGGGTTCCGTGCAAAAAAAAGAGCATGGGAACGCGCGTGAAATCGTAGGTAGGTACTAGACATGCAATTTCAGAGTTTGTACTGTTTTAAACCTGTCACCATATGCATCCTCTAGTTTCTAACATTATTTTCAATGACATGATTCCATTAGCTCCTCTCTACATAATAGACAATTGTTTACATTGTTGTTCTTTCTTTCGTTCGACAGATCTTTTTCTCGCCCTAGAAAAACAAAATGACAACGCAATTATTTTGTTTGATTATATCATAATCATTATGTTCAAGCTAGATACTACGATAAAGAAGGTAATAACATCACTAGCTGCTTATAACGGCTTATAAACATTTAAGAAACAATAAACAACTGTTTGGTAAAGTCTGAAGTTAATAATGCTAAGGGTAATGGCGCATAATGCTAAGGGCAGTTGAACGACGAAAGTGCTACTTTGTCGCACCGTTAGACCGTAACGAAACACTTTTCACTCGATTTTCAATTATTCGATATCAACTTGGAAAGTAAACGTGGTAGGTCTCAAATCATCGAGTTAGTTAATCTCTAGTTGTCAATTTTATTGTAAGACTTGGCTATTTATATAATTATATCATTTTTATAATTTTTTCCGTTATGTTAAATTGGAATAAAATAATAAGTGTATTTAACGCCATCTATGACTATTTAATGACATTACAAAATAGTAAAGCTACTCAACACTAGATGTCACTGAAATAAATATGCGTTTAAGGTTAACGTTTTTATACTTTCTTAATAGATGGCGCTGTACTGAATATTATTTCTTGTGAAAGCAAAGTTAGCCCACAAGCACAAAATAGTGAAAGGATAATTTTATTTCTTAGTATTCAGAGACAATAAATATAAAAACTTATTCATTTATTCATGACATTACAATATAGCTGCGTGTTAATTTGATGATAGCTCAATTTTACTCTCGTGCATAATGTCGTCGAGAAGAATTAATGATTGGCCTTTAACATTTTATTGGATTAGGTAGGTACTTAAAGTTCTTAAGGCCTTGAGAATTATGGATGATATACTGCATTTTATGATGTGGACCAATAATTCGAGTCGAATAAGTTTTACTAACTAGTCAGTCAACGGTTTTTTACATTTATGTAATAGAACGAGGAAATCAAGTTTGTAGGCTCAATCTTCTTAATTTATGTATGTAAATGTGTTATATAAAGAGGTATGCCTACTTGTCCACTTTCGATCCCGTTCACCTGACGAGTTCTTAACTGTTATGTGAAGACCGCTGTGTGTTCCAGAATCACGTACTTAGGTACTTAGCGATATTAATAACTATTTAAAAGTCTAAAAGCCTCGGAAATAATTTAATTAAAACAATCAAAATTTATTATAAAATGAATTGGTTATTAGGTCGATTTTTCAATCGCTGGATAACCTATTCCTCATACAAACACTGTTTGTACAGTACGCTTATGAAGCTTATCGTTCGATTGAAAAAAAAGCACAAGCATTTTTTTTATTGATTTTGCTTAATTTTGCGTTTGTCTCAGTTAAATAACTTTAAACTGGCTTTTCTTTGAACCGAATGTCCTATCAAACCGAATAATAATAAGTAATTAATATAAAGTTTCATATTTCGTGAAGGCTTACAATTTCGGAAAGCATTACGAATTATGTTCTTAGCATTCAATTCTTCATTAGAAATCTCATCACTGAAAAAACCGAAACGAAACATTAAAATGAAAGCGAAAACTATTTTCGACTGAATTAATTATTTTTTAATTAGTTAGGTTACATAACTAAATTGTCCGTCTATTTATTTAGATTACCAGTTGGTACATCATAAAAGTTTTACCATAATGTATATCAAGAAAATAATGTATATTTAAGTCTTTCTTAATTTTAGAGTCATTGATAGATTTCACTTTATTTTAAAACTAACTGTACTGTTTGTTCCCAACGGTTTCACCTGCGTTCCCGGGACAAAAAGTAGCGTATGTCCCTGTTCATACCGTAGATTGTCTGTATGCCAAATTTCATCGCGAACGGCTCAGAGGTAACTAACAGACTAAGTGTTACTTTTGTATTGTTTGTGTGACATTAAATAGGTAATTTAGAATAGCATTAAATTATGGTTTCGATTCTGTGCATTATGTATTTAATTTTATGAAGCAGTGGATTCAAGGAATGGAAGATGAGGAATTCCCGAATTGACTTTTGACGTAACTTTATGTCTTTATTTGCCTTGAATTGACTTCTAGACGCTCCTGGCGGAAATGCAACATTATGTCTATTGAAGAAATATTGCATAATAGAAATTAATCCTAATTATTTATGTTCTTTGATTTATGCAATTCAATTTAAAGATTAGGGTTTCATTTCCATTTCCCATTTACCTATTGTTAAGACCTGTGTATGAAGGGCACATTGTTGTGAGAACTAGTAAAGTCTAGGGAAACTGCAGAAAGCTGACTCGGAGAGCGTATTGATTCTACGAGGAGGGATAATGTTGAGTGGAAGATGATATCGGACATATATGGCAATGACAGTTGTCCGCTACGCTACGGTGCATATCTGTATGTGTTAGGGTTGCCACCTTTACCATTAAAGTCTTTACAATCTAATTGACTTTGATACCGTATCCATCTATTTGCCAAGAAGGGACAAACATATATTAGTCTATGATGCATTGACAAAACCTTCAATTCCTTTAGATGGAGAACTTTTTAAATCTAAGTATTTTCAAGTAGGTAGGGGCCTATATATTATTTATTCTTTGGTAGGGGTGTATGAAATATGTACTTACACAGTTAGTGAACATGAATTGGAAGTGTTCTTTTATATCTTCGATATAATATTAGTGATTGAGTTGTTTCTGACATAGGAAAAATAATAAATAAGCCCTTGGTTGCCTGGAAGAAATCGCTGTGATAAGGCCGCCTAAATTGTTTATGCTTGTTTTATTTTTATTTCGTTGTTTTATTTTGTATTTTAAAGCTGATTGTGTTAACGCCCCATAAACTATTTACCCTCGCATCATCATTTACAACTGCATCAAGAAATTTTTTTTTTCTTAAGTAGGTATTATATCAGTCTTTTATTTTTTATTATTTCATATAGACATTTATCAGGAGTCCACACTTTTATTTTAAATTACAATAAGAGCATAGCCTTTTCCTTTTTCACATTGGTGACAGCCCTGAAGTTGCGCGGGCGCACATCAGACCAGTCCGCGCGACAAGGTCACTTTCCTAGCTCACTTAATTGTACGCTCGCGAGCAAAACGTTTACGCCGCGCCGTTAACTTTCCTTCTAACTGACTCAAAAGAGTGTATATTACTTTAACTGTGTAGATAACTGATGTTTTAAACCGTCTTAATTATGAGTTTTGTATGTAGGTAAGCGGTATTTTGCAGGCTTTCTTTAAAATTACATTTTTTATAATTACGCTTAAATAATGAGCTTTCTGCCCTGCGGTTTCACCCGCGATCCAATTTCACTACATTAGGGGATGAATATTCAAAAATACTTTCTTAGCGCATGCCTAGATTAAGTACAATAGTTATATACTTTATTTTGTCATGAATGCAATATATGAAGTTTGGAAAATTTTGGGTCCTGAATTTTTCAGAAACAAAAAATAGGTACATAGAAATAATACACTTATGCTCTCATCTGTACTTCTCAATTGTTTGAATAATCTATTAATAAGAAATATTAGAGAAAACACCCACAGACTATCATTTCGCTTTCTTGGTACTTATGTACCATCCTATTTGAATATCTTAAGTAAGAGTTCATAATTTGTTACATACTTAGGTGTGAGGTTAGTTAAGTTGTGTTTATCGATATGGAAAATAAGATTATTATTTCATTTTATTCGTCATTATGTAAGATTTATTTAATTATCTGATGAATTTTAAAATTATTTCCGGGCTTACAAGACCGTTTGAATGTTGTTGGCTCTTTAGATCTTTAAAAATACGCAACGAATTTTGATGCAGTTTTTTTAAATAGAGAGTGATTCAAGAGGAAGCTTTATATGTAATACATGCATAATGTAGCAGAGAAAAGCTGAGATAATCCGGGCGAAGCCGGGGCGGGTCACTAGTTTATCTATAAATTTTAATAAATATTAAATCTATAAATATTAAAACTTGCATCAATAAATAATAGAGAGTTTTATTTAGCATCATATGATAATTATTGAGAACCATATGGAGAAAACAGAAGGAGGCCTTTACTCGTGGAGAGGTCCATAAATAAAACTGCATTTATAATAATGCAGATACAGTATGACACAACTTAGATGTAGCATCGGCAAATCGTTTTCGTACACTTCACTTCCGATTTACACAACTAATAAAAATCATTCACTATCGCGCCATTCAACGTTCAACAAGATCATTTTCGCCGATCTTTTTTTAACACATGAGTAATATTGTAGGCGCACACTTTTCGGGAACGATCGATTTTACGAATTTTGCCGATGCTTCATCTAAGTTGTGTCATACTATACCTAGATATTTTTAACCATGTTAGTTAAGTAAGTGTAAAAATCTTTATCTATACTTAATATTATAAAGAGGAAAGACTTGATTGTTTGTTTGTTTGCATTGAATAGGCTCCGAAACTACTGATCCGATTTGAAAAATTATTTCACTAATAGGAAATACATTATCCCCGAAGATCATAGGCTACTTTTTATCCCGGGAACGCGAGTGAAACCGCGAGGAACAGCTAGTGGAAAATAAAAGGCTTTATTATTATTATAAATTTATAATTATCGAAAAGTTGGCGATTGGTTTTTTCCATAAAGTTAACAATTATTTTTTCTCTGATCAGACTAAGGGTCGGTTGCATAAAGCGCGGTCATAGTTAGGTTACGGTTAATGTTAACTTTAACCGCCGAAAGAAAGCAAAAAGGGTTGCTCGTGTCACTTTAACTAAAATTTTAACCGTAACCATAAACGACCGAGTGAGAGATCGGTCATCGTCAGAGTTAACCCTACGGTCAAAGCATGGTAATGGTTAAAGTTAACATTGACTATAACTTTAACTAAAAGTACGAGCTACCGACACTTAGGGTACTTTTTGTTTTTATCGTACCTATTAAGTCTCAGGGCATGTTTCAACATAAATTTGAATCTTATTACTGGAATAACAAGTGAACATATGCATTGTTTAAAAACTGCAATGTTATCATTTCCAGTGTTCTAGTTAAAGACGAGGTGTTACATACAATCGCCATTGTTGCGTTTTGTATGTCTGCCTGTTTGTTTTGTAACATACCTGTCCAAAGCAAGACTTGTTTGTAAATATATCATCAGAATTGTCTTTGCGTTTTATAATCACTATGGTAGCTAGAAAAAGGATCATAAATGCACAGTTACTTACTGATAACTGTGTTAGAAGCTTAGCTAAGCATGTAGACGGTCCACCTGATGGTAAGTGGTTACCGTTACCTGTGAACATTAGCAATACTAGAGGATTTGCAAATGGTGATAGGCGACGGTAACCACTTACCATAAGGTAGACCGCCTGCCTGCTTGTCAACCTTCTGATATACAAAAATAAATAATAAATAAAATTCCTTCCTTCTAAATCTCACCCGCGGGCACCTAAGCTTTCAGTACTTGTTTGTTTGGACAAATCGTCAAGGTTATTGGCCTTAGTGATCCCCTTAAGGGGATGACTGAATAACCTTGATAGAGGGGAGCTTTTGTAAATCGACTTAGTTATATCCTCTATATTGACATAGTAGTGTTATAGACTAAGGTACCTTTTATAATCTGTGGGTGGAGTTTTCCTCCCGCGCTTTTGGATATGTCATGTATGTCACGTCAAATTTATGAAATTAATAAATTATCTTTCTGATTATTAAAACATTGAAGTATTAATTAATTACTCACTTTAATATTTATACGAGATATAACAGACTTGAACCAGTGCCGGTTTTAGCTCTACCAGCGCCCTGGGCGAGATGTGATAACCCCCCCCCCCTCCCCCTTCTCCCGCCAACAAAAGGGATTTTAAGCCATTATAGCTATTTTATCTTTAGACTTGAGAATTTATTTATTTATTTAGACTCGAGATAGCGGGACTCGCTCATGAGCGACCGAAAATATAGGTGGGCCTGGCGCCCCTTTACATCTGGCGCCCTGGGCGATCGCCCTACCGCGCCATACCCTAACGCCGGTACTGACTTGAACTAAACATTTTAACTAAAAAATCAAGCCAAGGTAATTTTAACTAAAAAAAGCTAAAAATCTATCTTCTTTTTTTTTGGTGTAGGATACACTTACATCGAACAAGCCCTTTAGTCAATATTTTTTCAGTAGGTTAAAATTACATGAGAAAGTAAAAAAAACTGTCTAAACTCAGTTTTTTTTTGCGATTTGATCCACTTTTGCTGGAACACACCAGTAGGTATATCTTAACAACATATTTTCAACTTGAGGGTGGTAGCCAGCTAGGCGAGTTCCTTCCACAAAGTGCTCTGCCACCGTGGTATGGTTTCTAAACGATGTTTCCCTTCATTGAAAGTTCATTGAACGATTCGACCTTTGTCATTTCACACCTCCAAATCCGTTCAGTAGTTTTTGCGTGAAAGAGTAACAAACATCCATCTAAAGGTACTCACAAACTTTATTTTTAATATTAGTGGGCTTTATTTCAGTAGGTAAGTTTAAATCTTAAAATCATCGTTAAAATACCATATTGCAGGAATGTCTAACACATAATATCTGTAACCATAGACAAATATTACCGTAACTTGTACCCGCCAAACATAAACCATACCGTAGTACGTAACGTGCACGCGCGTGCGATACGTGAGCGAAAGATTACGATCTGCGGACACGCATTCGTTCACCGTCCGACGTTACAGCCGCGCGTCTCATTCGCGCCATCTAGGTCACGCCGCCATGTTTACTTAATTCGAATTTCGAACTTTAGACTTTATTATTTTTTTAAGTTATTGTGATGTTCAGTGGTAACTGGCCAGTGTTGTGAACTGTGATTAGTTTTGATAGTGGATTTGAGCGTTCGCTTTGGGTGAGTGGTTTGTTTTGTTTAACGTTACCGGCGCATGGAGATGAAGGGTGTGATGACGGTTTGAGGGTAGACTGAGAAAACTTTCAGAATATTACAAGGATCTCTACAAAATATTTTGTAGTAGGCCCACCTACATAGATAGGGTAATATAACCCACCGTTTTTGAATTGCGATGTTTTTCAATGGGCTCCACTTGCACTGAAAATATCAGTGCTGATGGTGTTTGCCACAGCATATACTGAGTTGGAGTCCTTTTTGGCATCACATCACAAATAATTACCGACATTTACGATTGCTTGTTTGTTACATTTTAATAGCATTTTTTTGTAGTTTTTCTTTCTGTATTATAGTTTTGGATTATTTGACTGTACCTGTGTTATGTGATGTAAAATAAATATTGTCTATTGTCTATAGAATCAATAAATCAAGCCCTTGGTGTAAATTTACACTTTGTTCAACCTGAAAATCAAATCCCGACCTCTCGCCCACGATGCTGGGAAAGTGAAGAGAAGTGAAAAGCTTTAAAGCTCTTGCTTATTTTGCTATCCAACTAAAATATTAAAAAAATTACTTATTTTAAAAATAAAATTAAGTGTTTGCAATATTTATTACTATAGTGATAGGAAATACTTGGATCTAATAGAAAGTTACAACATTGAAAGTACAAAAGCTGTGTCTAAAAATAAATACCCACTTGAGAGCTATTTCTCGACTATAATGAGTGGACGCCCGTCCACAAAGCCAATTCCAAGAATTGGTATTCAACAGTTCACAAACTAAACTTATTTAGCCTTACTATATCTCTTTCTAATAAAAAAAGGCTTTAAGATATAAGACAAGTCCTGTCAAATAAGCATGGGCGCCGGTAGGAGGGAGCAAGAGGATGCATTTGCACCCCCTGGCATGCAACTTGCACCCCCTGGCATGCAACTTGCACCCCCTGGCATGCAACTTGCACCCCCTGGCATGCAACTTGCACCCCCTGGCATGCAACTTGCACCCTCCTGGCATGCAGGAAAGAAAACATAGATTTCTTATTATTCTTTATTAATTTTGTTTGAATTGAAACTGAAAGCGTCTTAACCTTATGCACCCTCTGAAATAAATCCTGGCGGCGCCCATGCAAATAAGTGTCAGATTGTTTATTTTAACGTGAATTTTGTCGCTGATTTTTAATAGGGTAGTTGACACTGTCAAAAATAAATGACCAAACACTAACCAATGCATAAAACATCTAAAAACACGTGGAAATATGTATATATAAATATGTTGTACATTTAATGCTTTTTATGATTTTTAATTACCAGTGGAACCACTAAGAGTAGATGATTTGATGCTGTGAAACTATGACGTCATAATGTAATATTTCATACAAAATTCCATATAAACTATCGTTTTGACATTTATTAAAAAGTAGCTGATTTGATGTGTCAGTCAACTACCCTTTTACTCCCAAGTCCTAACTCTTTGCCCGTAAATTACATACGTTTCACAACGGCATATAATGTCAATTTGACAGCTTTAAGTCTTCCATCCTTTTTTTCTATGACATTTGTAAGAAAGAGAGAGAAAGAGATGTGACATGATTAGTTTAGTTTGTAAACAACGGAATCGGCGCCATTGTAATTAGCTAAGATTGCTTAGTAAATGAGAAAAACAGTCTCGTAATATGTTATGTCATTTCATACTATAATTTCAGGTTGGGTGGTCTTAAATTTCAGTAAAGTGTAATATTTACATATTTTGTAACTTTACATGTAATTTTAGGTAATAAATCATTATCAAATTGGCAATTTGCGCTTAGAAGTAAACGTAGGAGTAATTACAACTGTGTTTATCATTATTAATCTTTCTTTATCGTAGGTTTAACTTCACCTACTTATTACGTATAGCTACGTATCTATATGCTAGTTATTCCCCGGAGTTTCACTCGCCT
This sequence comes from Tethea ocularis, assembly GCA_963555595.1. Lineage (NCBI taxonomy): Eukaryota > Metazoa > Arthropoda > Insecta > Lepidoptera > Drepanidae > Tethea > Tethea ocularis. Next base: position 2,296,786 of record OY741970.1, on the reverse strand, counting down.
TCCCGAGATAAAAAGTAGATAACCTCCGGGGTTAATGTAGCTTCCTATTATTGATTTTTTTTTAATCGGTCCAGTAACTTCGTAGATTAGCGCGTTTATCTGTTTGTTTGAACAGATTCTTCAGCTTTATTATTAGTATAGAACAGAGGTTCTCAAACCTTTTTTTCTCATAGACCACTTTCAAAATTTTGCTTGTTTCGGTGAACCTCCTGCTACATTTCTACCATATTACCAAAACTCGTCAAAAAATGTCACGCCAACGTAGAACCCCGTAGGGTCTCCCGTGGACACCTGGATCACTTTGGGAACCTGTGGTATAGAATTCATAATTTTATTTTTTTTATTATTTATTTTCATGAATACTGACGTTTTTTTGTTCAGAAGACATGTAGGTCCATACTTATATTATAAATGCGAATATAACTCTGCCTGTATGCCTGTTTGTTAGCATTACCGCTGAAACAATCGCAATTCGATTTGGCACGCTGATACCGTCTACGCAAAATAAAGGTTATTTAAATGTATACGTGTATAGATACTATAAGACCTGATGTTTTCATCTTATGCGCCTCTAAAACGACGCGTGCGCATACCAAACCACTGTTTCACGAATGCAAATGCTTTTAGGAAGTTGTTCTCGTGTTTCGGTCAGTTGCATAAGTAGTTAATCAGACTAATAGATGCATCGAGTATGTAAATGTCTATCTCCAACGAATTACCGCTTTTCATTGCGAGATTAAGGTTAAACCCACTGACTCACTCGCAATGGCTTCTAAAACCATCAAGTGGAAATTTATGTTTAGTTTTTGGAATTCTTACCCACTCTATTCATGACTTATTGTATTATCAATTTTTTTTTACCCTGGCGCAAAAGCAACTGGTTATAAGTTTGTTGAGGGTTACAGAACAAGCTACTTAGCTTGGAATCCCATTAAAGTAAATTAAAAGAACATTTGTAAAAGGAAATTCTCTTAAGACTTATCATCATCAAAATTCTAAAACGTCCAGAGCTGGATATCTATCATTTCCATCTTCGATCATTTTCATCTTCAAGCACAACTGTCTGTAGGCCATCAGTTCACCGAACGGAGACATATTGACTACCTAGTGACTATTGTCAAAAACAGCTTTCCTAAACAACAATTCATAAAGATGATACATCATTAGGAAAGCGCGTTTGAATTAGAAGCGAATTCACAGACAGATCACAAGATATGCAAATGAAAGGTCAGTGGTGAATGGCTTTGAATCGCAAAACCTATAACCATTAGATGGCTAGTTCTCGATGTTTGTATATCCGCAAGTACCAAATGGTCTTAGGACTTGGAAAATGTTGCAGGTGATCATTAAATAACTAACATTAATTATCCATCAAGAATAATTCTAATCGGAATCAAATTTGCATTATTGATTAATAGATATCGTTTTAGAATTTTCATTACATACGTAGAACAATACGTGCCTATAAATGTCAACTATTTAGTTTTGGAACTTCAAATTGTATGTAGTAATTTCATATTGGTAATAATAAAGGCTACATACATTTTGCGGAATTATTGGTAATAATCGGTCTAACATCCAAAATCACCCGGTATAATTCACGGCATTTGCGATATCTACTATAAAAATAAGTTTTTCAATAACCAACGCTTTCAATCCAATCAATGAAGATGAGAGAAAATCAAAAGTATCCATAAAAAAAATCTAGAAAAAAAAGTCATAGAGCAATTACAAAACAGCAAGTTTTGTAATTGGAGCAGTTTTTAGTTCGTATGTGTACCGTACGGTACACATACGAACTAAAAACTGCTCCAACACGCTCTAATTCATATATGATTCCGCGATACTCAGCAGCCAACTAAATTAACAATGTTTTCAACTAGATTATTAATCATAGTTCTTTTGTACTATGGATATTTTGCTCAATACATTCGCAATCAATCAATATTAAATGCACCGTAACAGTGTGCTAGTGAAGAGGAAACTTTGAAATAAATGCACCCATTTTTGTGAACTGTATGATTGATTTAGCTACGTAATATCTTCTCGTCTCAAATACCGCAGTGTCTCAAGTCGAAAGTCTTCGACCAGTGTGTGTTGCCAGTGATGAATTACGGAGCAGAGACGTGGTCGCTTACGATGGGCCTTATAAGAAGGCTCAAGGTCACCCAAAGAGCAATTGAGAGGGCTATGCTCGGAGTTTCCCTGCGAGATCGGATCAGAAATGATGAGATCTGTAGGGAAACCAAAGTAACCGACATAGCCCGAAGAATTGCCAAACTTAAGTGGCAGTGGGCGGGGCACATCGCTCGTAGAACCGAAGGCCGCTGGGACAGAAAGGTTCTCGAGTGGCGACCACGAACCGGAAGACGTAGCGTGGGCAGGCCCCCCACAAGGTGAACTGTCGATCTTGTTAGGGTCGCGGGAAACCGCTGGTGACCGGCCATCGTGGAGATCCTTAGGGGAGGCCTTTGTTCAGCAGTGGACGTCTTTCGGCTGATATGATGATGATGATTTATTTAGTAAAAGTTAGACCTTGATTATTTGTATGATGCCATAGACCAGGGATGGCGAATCGATGGCCGTGATATAATATTTTGGGCACGTCACTGATCACAAAATTCATTATGCACTACGAAAAAATGTATGAAGTAGGTATTATATGATGAGCGAACAAGAGGGATCCCTACGCCTCTTTTTGTAAATAAAGAGTTTTGAGTAGATAATATTTATTATAATTATTTTCCCAATAATTACAAAGTCAAAATTATTTGATGGCACGTCTTTAACCTCATTAAACATTTCTTTAGAAAAATGGCACGTTGATACGTAAAGGTTCGCCATCCCTGCCATAGACTGATTTTGCAAATTTCATAAACGATGGTGAATGTCTTTAGGCCATATTAGCGCACACTTCACATTATTTCATAACCCAGCATTTTAGTTATACGTCCTTACCTTTCTAATTGCATTGAATCCTCAACAAATTAGATGCTATGTGTAATTATATTCCACGAATGACAGAAACATTAATCTTTCAAGTAAATTAATGAACGTTGCAAAGTTTTGTTCTATTACTTGATGGGTCGGTTGGATAACCAAAACCACGAGGTTTGACTCCATCCAAGACAAATATTTGTGGCCATGAACATGTCTGTTTGTTCTGCTGGAACAAGTTTTTTAAAAGCCACACGATGTAGTAAATCCGTCATCTGATTTCGTGATGACAATCTAACCCAGCTATACAGACCGCTTTGTACAGTGCCTTATGACAAAGAACTGAAGTTCACTTTGGCTTCTTCTCTCACTGATCACCACACGTCACTCACCGTATTAGTGTACCTATGCCATAGTGATTAAATTCTGAAATATTTGTATGTTGTTTTCAAGATACATACATCAATGCCCTTTCGGCCCACTAATACCCTTTCGAAATCACCCGGTACATGCATTTGATATTTATCTAACCCTTTTAAATGGTAATTGATAAATTATTCAGTAGAAATTATGTAATAACTGTTGGAAATACCTAATGAAGGTTATCTTAATATTATACCATGAAATCTAGGTGTTAATGGCTTATAATATATTCTATAGTAATTCGCGTTGAAGCATCTACCTCATTATTTTGTCATTATCGATCTGTATGCTATAGATTCATGGTTATCTACCACTATTGAGAAAACCATTTACTGTCGGTACACTATATCATCTTGTCTCGATACCTTTTTTAAACTAGCAGTTGAAAGAGATAAGGCTTCTAAAAAAAAAGCCTTCGCGAGAGCAGCTCGACTGAGGACGTTCCTTCCTCCACCTTACAGAAAACTGCAGCCATAAAGTTGTGTGTGTGTGCGTGCGTGGAAATTGTGACAGATTGACTGACTGACCTATCAACGCACAGCTCCAACCACTGGACGTTTCGGCCTGATTTTGCATACAGAAGGCATCAGCTTAGAAATATTTTTTGATAATTCAACCCCTACGGTTGCGCATCCACCAGCTGAGATAGACTCAGCTGCAGGTGCGGGTGAAACCGCGGAGCGGAATGTTATAAAATAAATCTTATGCAAGTTTGTTGCATGTTAAAGGATAAGTAATCTTAGATAACCTATCACTAAAGTTAAATGTCCCACAATAAGAATAAGCTTAACATTTTCTAGATCGCGGGCACCTGCTTTACGTATAGAAAGGAGTCAACATACTCAAGGTCCGAATATGGAGTATGCGATATTCCGGTTAAAGTCATAACGTGGATCTTGAAAACTTTGAATGTTATCTTTATTGTAGAGGTCACATTTCGTAATTCCGGTGCGATTGGCGGTCCATTTGATGTGGAGGTTATGTAGCCTGACTGCAATTGCTATAAGTCATGGGTTAGGTTCCCATCTAGGATAAAGATATCTAGGTGTCTATCTACTGGTTACTTGTAATTAACTTTCATTCATGGGGTGGAAGCGTTTCATATTTAACATCCAACTTGCTTGATAAAAATATTGTTGATAAAAGCCGACCACGACTGGACAAAACTCTCCCAGGATCTCCATGATGGCCTTGCGCTACCCGCATCCAATAGTTTCCCGCGACCCTCACAAGATCACCATCGGTCGACCTTGTGGGGGGCCTAACACTGCTTGTGAAAAATATTATTATAAAAAGTGATGTCTGTATGTAAGCTTAGATCTTTTAAACCTACGCAACGGATTTTAATGCAGTTTTCAGCAATAGATAGAATGATTTAAGAGAAAGGTTTATATATAAAAACCGAGAAACGCCGTGCGAAGCCGGGGTGGATCGCTAGTGTAAATGTAAATTAAATCATTGCCTTTAAGTGTAGAAAAACGGCATCGCAAAGGGAATCCCATAGCATAGCGTGATCTGTCACAGTTTCAAAACAAACTTTCGCCTCTGAAGCCTCTGTATAAGAGACACTATCGTGTGTCAAACAAGGGAATTATTAATTGACATCTATTAGCTTTTTTGTAACATAAATAACTTACAATACACATTCAAATGTCATGTTTTTATAGATTAATAAGCATCATGAGAAATTTAAGTGTGCAGAGATGCTTTGGGATTATTAACCTTGTTTTTATTGATTTGGAAGTTAAATTTATGTGTTTCTGTACTGACTATAATGATGCCGAATGCTGGAAGCAACCCTTGCAATTCTATAATTAATAATGTGAATTTGGGATCATGTTTTTTATTCGTTAACTCGAATCCATCCCATTCCAGCTTATTTAAGTCCACCAAAACACATTCTTACAGTACCTGATTATTCAAAAACACAACTTCTTTGGCAAGTTGTGGTGACTTCAGGTATTGTATATATGAAATATATAGTATATGTCAGTATAATATATACTCGTAGTATATGAAAATTAATTCAAATAAATATCATAATATTTGAATTCATTTTCTAGTCAATCATAAAATTACGACTCATAAGCGCTTGAAATTGACGTAATAAATTAAAACGTACGAAATATTCGTTAAAAATTCAAACTCAACCTTAAATAGTGAATAATTCAATGTCCTACATAAAGCTTTCGTAACTATATTTTCCATACATGAAAAGCCATAAATGAGTTATTAAATTTTAATAGAATCGAGTGGACCGGAAGAAAATTTCGATTAGAATATGTTAAATACATATCTGCTTTCTAGTGGTCGATTATAAATATTATATAATAATTTATGTATGACTGGCGAGTCATATTGTATTGACATCGTAAGCATCCTCTTGATTGAAATTAATGTGTTTATTAGTATTTGTTTTGATAATTTCGTCCGGCTCATTGCAGCGTCATAGTGACTGATTCATATAATATGAAATTCAGAAGGAAATTACACTAACATGAATGATCAATCTTGCTGTTTAAAGTGTATTTTTTGACGTCATCAATATTGCCTCCCACTAAGCTATACACAGTTCCCATGCGCGTGCGCATTAAAGCCAATTTCACTATAACGGGCTACCACTACGTCCATTTGACTAACTCATAAGGTTGCAATTTTCTAGACTGAAAATTCCTGAAGAGTATTGCCATTTATGGTGATGCGTTTTTTTTTTAAATAGTAGGTATGTCAAAAGATAAACAGAGGCCGCGCATACAGGGACAGATACTGACTTTAAAACTGAGAATTAAATAAAACAAATTAAAAAAATTAAGAAACCTCCGACACAAGAAATGTCTTAAAAGGAAAACGGCAGATCGGATTTTCTTGAAATAAGAACAAACTTAATCAAAATCGGTTCTACCTTTCAGGAGCTATGATACCACAGACAGACACACAAGAAACTTATAACACCCCTCTTTTCGTCGAAGGTTATAAAAACGTATGTTACGCGTCGACGAACCTCTTCCTATCAATTATTTACCAAATAGTCTGACTTCGTAAAATTAAGCGCAGTATAAAAAAACTAAGTAGCCAATTCCATTTCACTAGGGATGTAGATCCTAAAGATATATCCCAAATATTCAGACATTTAAAAGTTATGGTGGGAAATAGAAACTTACTGAAAACATTACATTCCTTTGCAACAGTGTCTAAACGAGTGTTTAAAAGTACCATAAAATTAGTCTAGAATAAATCTGATGTATGGTTACCCTAAGCGTAAGTATAGTGGACCATGTCATGCAGCTATTGGTCATGGATAAGTTATATTGCAACTAGTTATGTTTACCGTAAACAATTTATTTGCTGACCATATTAGACACTTATGATATGATAGATATTGGTGCCGATTATGTTGTTTACGAACTAAATAAATTTAATCTCACTATATCTCTTTCTAATAGTAAATATAAGAAAGGGATGCAAGATATTTTAGTCCTGTCAGTTTAATCCGATCACATATTTCAACGTGAATTTAAGCGCGATCTTTATTGGTCACGACTATTTACCCGTACATTACGAACGGCATGGATTAAACTGACAGCATTAAAAATGTTCTGCCTTTTTTCAATAAGGTTAACTTGAAAGAGAGGTGACTTGTCTAATATTAGTTAAGTTCGTAAACAACAGAATCGACATCATTAAGGTCCATGTTCACCTACAATAAAACGGTGTAAAACTAGTAATCGGGCGTTTACCCAGATTTTTTGTAGGAATATTAATTTATTGGACCGATTTCTTGTCGGTGAACATGGACCTTAGGAGCCTTCTAGTACATGTCAAACATTTCTATGAAAAACTGGAAATTTAACATGTGGTGGTAATCCTAGAAGGATTAGGCGATTTCTAGTTGGTTAGTTACAAATTGGATTCTTGTTTTCTTTGAGCAAATTATAGAAAAATTCATCATTGTCTGATGTTTTTATCTGACTTACTTTTTACCAATAAGATATTTTTTTTACATCAATAATTTAAAAAAAAATATTCGTGTAAGTTACTCTATGCCTTTTTTGTCATGTTTAAACGGATATGGAGCATATTTCCTCGAGAATGTCCAGCACTGCACTAAATTGCCCCATTACCTAACCACATTATATCGTTGGATCTACTTTAATGCCTATGTTGCGAAGTCTGCATTCTTCAGTGTTTTTGAAATACTGACAATAATTGGGTGGAAGGAATATATTGCGTATTTTAGGAATATGTGATGTTTGGTCGCAAGAAATATCTCTGAGGACGACTCTGTAGTTTTCTTTAGCAAATTAACAAGATTTTCTGTTTAAATGGAAATTATTTGAATTCATATTGATTACGATTACTGACCAAAGAGAATTTACGGATCTGTCCATAGTTCAACGGCTTCTGCGTATTACATCTATAACTTAACATAAATAAATGAGGTGTCAAGTTATATAAACTTCACATTTACTGCTATTAAAATTTATGCTATTTGATCTTGTAGTGAAATTGCCGCCATTAGTCGAGGGGGTCTCGTTTGACCTGCTCTTGCGCATCTTCTGTTTCCGCATTATAATCATGCACGCGATCACTATGTACCTACATCATTTTTAATTATGTTTCGTTCATCATCATTTTCCAATTGTAGTTTTTGGACCTTTCACAATGCGTTCTCTTTTTTCAGATTGTTATTATATTCTTTAAGCTCTATGCTAGGTTTATGTAAATTTTTCTAGTAGGACATATGTAACATATCATATCTTTGGGCTCTAAATATCAGTCCGATTTCACCGTAAAGGACATTTGACATCATTAAAAATGTTCTATTTTTTTTCAATTATGTTTTTAAAGACGTGACTAAAGTTTGATAGTTTATAAAATTATCAAATAATATTATTTAAAAATAATAATAATTAGTATTGTGTAACAAAATGAACTAAATTAGTATTGAGTAGGTATTCCTCCAAACATGTGACCAATATCGGTACTAAAGTAGGTACCTAGTAAAAAATAGTTGTACGGTGTTCTCCATAATTTCTATTAAGAAACAAAATCTTTATGAAAATATCTTGATCTTTTCCTCTATGCTTGTTAACTTATCTCTTGCATCACCAGGGTTAAAAGCAGCTAAACTCCTCATAGCATTAAAGTTGGTGTCGAAATATTATTGCATGCTCTTTGTGTTTCTTTATTTTATTATATATAGGAATTACATCAAGCCTCAAAAGGTTAGCGTGTTAATTAATAATAATATGTTGTGGTTTGTCTTTATGTTTTAGAAAACATTGTTTATAAAATGTCATTTGTCTTCGAATGGTGCATTTGATTTTGGCAGATTTAAAGTTATGTTACAGTTTCTAAGCAAAGTTACTAATGATGATCAAAACCAATAAGTATCATTATTATTTTATATGGCAATGACAAGGTTACTTATAATATAACTATAACAATATTGTTAAATGAATTTCATATCCCGGTTTGTGTACTCCGTATCCTTAGAGTATACTCCGTATGCTTAGACCAAGGCAAGCCCTCAGCGAGCCGGATGGCCACATTACATTCGCTCAGATCGAAGCTCGTAAAAGTACACAAAACCGATTACGCTACCGTCCTCGACGACGAGGACCGCCGCGACGTCCCACTCAGTCTCGTCCCGTTAAAGCGGCCCGAGCTGCCATTAGTAATCCGACCGCCCCCAATCGTATTAAGTCCTCCCTCTCCCCCGGTAGCGCCCTGAGCCGAGGTTCGTACCCCGGTTTGTCAGTAAGTTTTAGGCAATTTATCAAATCAAAATCTGTTAATATGTTCATTGAGAGAACACACTCCCCTAACAGAATAAACTAGATGTAATTTCAATAACTAAAATGTATTCCTCTTTTAATCCATTATGTTACACGAGCCGTGTTATTTGAAAACACTGTAATTGAGTTAGTAGGCCAGTGAAGTGACAGTGGAACTTCATCACTCTAATTGGCATATCGTGGAGCTTTCTTATTTTCTCGTACCTTATCGTATTTGTTTATGATCGTTTCTCTCTTTGAGATGCAGTTTTATTATTGTTTAATCTAATTTTCCTAAGGGGTACCATTCGGTAAATATTTCTTATAACGCTCTATCTCTCTTGTGAGAGATTCGCTATTCTTAGCTCTAACTCTTCTACCCGTGAGTAGAGTCGCTGGGAATTATTGGATGCATGGATAGTTGTTTCTGATAATCGAAGAAGGCTTTATTCAGACCAGGAATGTGGTGATGACGGATGTCGGAGCCTTTTCTATTATTTACACTTGACCATATTCTACAAAAAGGTTGTTTGTAATTTCGATAGTGATGAATAATCTCTCTTTTTTCTATTCTATATTTGATTCGTAGGTAATCTAAATTAAACCTTATTGGAAACGAATTGTTAATGCAATGGAAGCAATTTGTGATATAATTTAATAATGGAACACGACAAATTGGAAATTGAGTTTTAACTTTCAAATTTCGAAATATACCAAATAGGGTAGTTTACTGACATATCAAATCAGCTACTTTTTAATAAATGTCAAAACGATAGTTTATATGGACTTTTGTATGAAATACTAACCTAATGACGTCATAGTTTCACAGCATCAAATGATCTACTCTTAGTGGTTCTACTGGTAATTAAAAATCATAAAAAGCATTAAATGTACAACATATTTGATGTTTCCACATGTTTTTAGATGTTTTATGCATTGGTTAGTGTTTGGTAATTTATTTTTGACACTGTAAACTAGCCTATTGTAAAGCGATTTATTTTATAAGGATGTATTCACAAGTATGTAAGTACAAATTTCTTCGGGTAAGATTTAATTGACTGCTTAACAAGTAAAGGTACTTCCAACCTTTCTCCCTCATCAGCTAAGTAATGAAACTTGTTTAAGTCTTAACGAGTTTTTGTTGGGCTGAGGACGACCTTTCGCCGGTCCTTGTTCTAAGGAAGGTACGCGTACTTATTGGTAACCAATAAAAAGTTGTTTTACTTCACTTTCCAACTGCATTTTATTGACAGTTACTGATTCAGACCTGTTTCTGTTACAATTCTAAAAATTGCACGGATTTTTTGCGTACGTTTATGGTGTTGATTTTGTATGCTGCTAAGGTAATAATTTAAGCCCGATCCGTCCTTTGGCTTTGAGCTGTGCGTTGATACAACAGTCAAGCTTCCCTTTTATATATTTAGACTAGGTTTTCGCCATACGGTTTCACTCGCGATTCCCTATTTAGCCCCATAGGGATAGAATTTTAAAAAATCCTTTCTTAGCGAATGCCTACATCTTATTAATAGCTAACTGTATGTCAAATTTCATCCCGATCCGTTCAGTGGTTTAGGCTGTGCGTTGATATATCATTCAATCAGTGAGTCAGGACTTTGATTTTAAATATACAGATTTTATGTACGGCAGGACCGACACAAATTAAATATACTCTATCTATACTTACTTCCACCCCAAGGTTTCACCCGAAGTATCTTATGTTTTCCCGGGATAAAAAGTAGCTTATATGTTATTCCAGGGTATGATCTATCTATGTGCCAATTTTCATCCAAATCCATTCAGTAGTTTTTACGTGAAAGTCATCAAAATCATTTTAAAACAACAATAGATTATAAACACATAATTTTTACTTTTTTCAATAATTGCTTATCTTGTACCTATTGCATTTGTATTAATATCTTAATGTAAGTACCATCAACAAAGTTGAAGCATGATCAGTTTTGAGACCTTTTCGCTTGCAGCCAGTAATCATAGTTTGCCCTGTCCATTGTTGACAATAAAACGGTCTCTTGTAAAATCTTTTGTTTAGACTATTTACTGACAATGACAATCTACTATTTTATGACAAGCGCATTGTCTGGTTAGATTGTGTGGGATACAGGTAGCGGCTGGTCACTGCACGCAAAATACACCCTTAAGGTGATCATGTTTCAACTTTGTCGATAGTACATGACAGTAAACTTCTTGTAATTACGAGGAAACAAGAATTGCCATCTATCGTCGATCGCAAACAATCTATGTAACGAGCTATTGTTTGTTACAATGTTATGATTTGTAGCAGCCGGTGTTCATGCTAGTGGAAATTACTGCGTTTACTCAGCTTACCGTTCGGTGGCGCTAGTGTGGCGTAATCTGAATTGTTTATTGTTGAAAAACTGGGGGGCTTAAATGGCCGCTCAAGCAATATTACTATGCAATTCATATCTCGAATTTACAGCAGATTATGGTGTATTTTGTCTAAATTGTAAATTAATTGATTAAAATGATTTGCATTTGACCAAAAAAATTTAAAAAAAACCTTTGGCTCTGCTGTAAATTCGAGATATGAATTGCATAGCAATATTGCTTGTGCTTCCTTTTTAGACGCCCGGCTCTTTCTTTGTTATAAGCTTTTTTTACACATTGTAAGTCCGATTTCAATACAAATAATATGGTGTCATTGAGCGTCTGATGATGGAGCTGAATAAAAAAAATGTCCTTAATCCAAATTAACATTATAAATGCGAAAGTATCTCTGTTTGTATGTGTGTTTGTTTGTTACCTTATCACACCTAAACCTCTGAACCGATCGCGATTTGGCACGCAGATAGTCTATGATATGGAGAAGGTCATAGGCTACTTTTTATCCCGGGAACGCGAGTGAAACAACTAGTTTTTTATACATTTATTTTACAATATATTGTTTTGCTACAATTTCATGGTGTTCTCTACACCGGCCCACTTCAGATAGATGAGTTTTCTATAAAGACAAGGTTTCCATCCTGCGGTTTCACTGGCGATCCCCTATTTTATCATTAGGGGTTGAATTTTCTAAAATCCTTTTTTATGCGCATAATATATTAATAGCTATCTTTCTACCTGTATGCCAAATTTCAGCCCGATCCGTCGAGTGGTTTAAACTGTGCGTTTGTAGATCTGTCTCAAACTCAAAACTCATATATTAAGTTTAGGCCCTGATAAGGCACTTATGAATGTTGATAGTTACAATTTTTACAATAGACTCTACCACCGGTTCCACATACACGTACTCGGTCAAGTTTTACTATTCGATTGACATCCATACTTAGTTGTAATTTTTAACATTTATCACTCAATTATTTAAATCGAGTGATTCTGATTATTTTAAATAACTTGAATGAACTTCTAGAACCTTACGGAAAGTAAAAGTGTGGAACGTGAAAGCAACACATGAATATACAACCGGTTCGTGTATTATCTAATCATATCATAACACATAATATTTGTAGCTAAAAATAACTCAGTTTTACTTAAGGGGGAACGTTCGGTTAGAGCGTGAAATTAAAAATTTATCACGTTTTTTGCAAATTGCAGCTCAGTTATAGGTTGTAAGTTATCAACATGTTATTTGCGAGAAGAATGGTAGTATATTTACTGATTAATATTAAAAGAAATCATCAACATATTCCTCTAAGGTATATTAGTAACATTTTCATGAAATAGTCGTATATGTCAGTAATATACCTTGGAGGAATATGTTGATGATTTCTTTTGTTAACTACCATTCTTTTCGCAAATAACATGTTGATAACTTACGACCTATAACTGAGCTGCAATTTGCAAAAAACGTGACAAAATTTGAATTTCGCGCTCCAACCGAAGCCTCCCCCTTAATAGCTCCTACCTCATAACAAGGCAAGCGTAGACTAGAGAAGACTCGCATAGACCAATGAAATCACATAAATATGACGTGATGAAATTAATCCTCGATTATTATTGGTCTTTTTTTTATGTCAGAAGGTTGACAAAGCATATCGTCTCGTATCGGCATAACGTCGCCTATCGCCATTAGCAATACCTACCAGAGGTATTGCTAATGTGTTGCCGACCTGTTACAATGCCAAGAAGGCAACTGGATCTCAAGTGCAATTGCTGGAACACACCGGTAGGTGCTTGGCGACAGATTTTCAACTTGAGGGTGGTAGCCAACCAGGCGGTTATTACAAAGTACTCTACCACCTTGCTATGGTTTCCTCACGATGTTTTCCTTCACCGAAATGTCAAGTTCATTGTAGGATTCGAACCCACGTCAATACCATTGAGCTATCATCGTCTTAAAATACTCTCGAAGTCTTGAGTTTTTACTACGCTTGGAAGTGTAGGCTGGCTGTCATAGTATTTGTATAAGTGTAACCTAAGTCGGTATAACTTGCAATCTTGTGGTGAGACTTGAGAAATTATTTAATTTTAATTATAATTTCTATGGTGAATATAGGTACGAGTATAATAGGCTAGATGACAGTGTCAAAAATAAATGCACCAAACACTAACCAATGCATAAAACATCTGAAAACACGCGGAAACATCAAATATGTTGTACATTTAATGCGTTCTATGATTTTTAATTACCAGTAGAACCACTAAGAGTAGATCATTTGATGCTGTGAAAAGATGACGTCATAGCTTAGTATTTCATTTATTCTTTGGTATTTCATACAATATTCCATGTAACCGATCGTTTTGACATTTATTAAAGAGTAGCTGATTTGATAAGTCAGTCATCTACCCTATTAGCTTTACCCCATAGTTTTAACCGCGATATAATAATCGTCTTCAAAAAAATCTTTAGTAACATTCTAATTTTAAAATTGAATTGATTCGATTTTTTAATAACGTGGTCAAATATACTAACTACTACTAATAACTCAGTGGCTAAAGTCAAGTACAAAAGTAACATTCGATTTTTTTGTATAAATAGACCTAGAATAAATCCACTACTTATAGGGTTCACGTGAAAAAACTTTCGTTTTTTATGTCAGAAGGTTGACATAAAAAAAGGTTCGTTCAGTGAGTTTAGACTCTGATATGGCACTTTGACTCTACCACCGGTTTTCTTTTAGTATTCTAAATTGACGTTTCGAATTCTACCTCAGATAGTTATAAAGTTTTAAATTGAGAAACAAACATACTTTTCCTTTCACGAACACTTCTGTATTATATGCTTACGAATGTAGATGAAACTGTGATTCGCGAGAAATAATTAGCTCAGAGACTGCACACTGAGTTATGCCTAAACACACGCACCGACGAAAACATAGAGTAATGAGCTATAGAGATTTCAAACATGTGTTTTTAGGCAAAACCAGAAGTTCCCATTTTATTTGTATTGCGTTATTTGTGACCTACTGTTTTTTTATCAACAGAAAGAACCTTGATGTAAAATTGAACTCTAGGGTCTATTAAAAAAATACGTTTTATCCTTGATAGCCATCATAAACAAAATAGTAGCCATGCATATTTTTATAATAGGCTTTTCGTATTTAACATTTTGCTATATTTCAGTTTATTGGTCAATGTTCACTATAATAATAATAAGTAGGTAGCCTGTATTGAAAGCTGCAAAGATATTCACGATTTAACTAAATTTATAGCTTACGAGTTCCTATAATCTCCATTAATTACATCCTATATATTATAAAAAACCGTATAAGTAATCTTATTAATCGATACAACCATTGACAATAGAAAATGAGTGAGTAATCGCATAGAAATCTTATTATATGTGTTGGGAAAATCTTTTATTTCCCTCACTACACTGTGATTTCTCGAGACGCGATGCCAGCGCCACTCATTCTAATTTCAAAATGATGTACAAAGACATTTGCGAACATTGCTCGCACATCTCGCTTTCACACGCATACATGTTTAAAATTGATTGTATTATTGTTATATTTAGTTACCGTGTGCAGTTTGTGCAATGTGCCGTATTTATTGTTGTTCGATAATTAAAAACATGCTTTATTCAAAAATGATGATTACTCTGTGATTTTTAACTAAAAATACATTAGTTAGACTGTGATTTTTGTGACATAATATGACT
Organism: Tethea ocularis; assembly: GCA_963555595.1. Classification (NCBI taxonomy): domain Eukaryota; kingdom Metazoa; phylum Arthropoda; class Insecta; order Lepidoptera; family Drepanidae; genus Tethea; species Tethea ocularis. The sequence goes on along the minus strand of OY741970.1, from coordinate 2,281,573 downwards.
TTAAAAACTGTACATTACTCTGTGACTTTTTAATTGGTATTTCCGTGATGTGGTACATGGTGTTGGTATTGTTTTTGTTATGGCTGTTCGACAACTTCCGCCGGAAACAGACGTCTGCGATGTCACACGCTTGCGTCGAAATGTTTGTATTTTTTTACGTTTTCATAAACTCTATAGATTGAATAATTGGCGAGTAAGTTCGTAATTATTATGTATCTATTCCTTAGTTAGATTTTCTTTTAATGTTCCTGTTTATCTATGTTAATAAACATATTATATTCTAATTAAGAATTATAATAAATATCCTTAGATAATCTATTACACACAGTTAACAAATGAATAAAGATCCTAAATATGCATGCAATGCACGCATGCATTGAATGTCAAAAACGAAGAAATTGACTGTTTTAGTCCTAACGTCATTGCATCTACCTACACATATTCACGATAGAAAGTAAAAATCAATAAACATTGTGTAAAGTACAGAAAGTGTAAAATGGAATTCAAATTCTTTACTAAATAGTAAAAAAATATGTTTATTTTACATAAATTAATATTATCAAGTATTTATTGTTTTAGCGCCATCTGTTATCAAGTAGTTGCATCAGCTCTGTAATGTAGAGTCTGTTGGAAAATTAAACAATTAAAAGTTTCCACGTTGTTTTTCTTGCTCTAGAGAGCGCCACTGTTCTTCATGATAATTTGTACATTGTTTGCTTGGGTTAAAAGCCTATTATGAGAATGACCGTCGGTGTTTTGGTTACTAAAACAAGTGCTAATAAGTTAAAACACTGAGCAAAATATAATAATAATTTAATTTAATTTCATTGCAGTAGCTTGACATAAAAATCTTTTTTTAACTACTATTATCAGGAAATCTTTAAAATTTCTTATTGAATTAATTCTTTATAAATAAAAAGACATGTTAATGACTGAGATCATTAAAGAAAGCATGGTGCAATCTTCATACGAAGAATTGGCGCAGTTTTTTGCCTTGCGTCTGCGCATGTGAGTAGTTAATTAATTGTCGCACGCTCCGTCGATCTTGGGAGATATACTCATTAAAGCATGACATGTTGTCTCTAGACGTGGGGACACTGGGTACTGACAGGTACAATTACCTGATAAATATTCTAATTTTATGTTTAATAAAAGAGAGTCGAATTTTGTTTGTAATGAATAAACTCAATAACGAATATTTTTATTATCTTACAATACATGTAGGTTTTTATCATTACGCATGCGCAGTAACGCCGATAGAACCAATGCCACCTAACCCACCGAGTTGCTGAACTAAAGAGACAAGCGTGATATTTCAAAAAGTCATTAAAAGTTCTGCTATTCATCGATAGATGGCAAAACTAAAAAGTATCACCGCTGTGCCGGTCGGAGTGGAGGGTGTTAGGTTATATTCGTTACGGAATTTCTGGATTCGGTCTCCACGCTCAAGGCCCGCGATAGAAGCTATGCAATAGCTTAAAAATAGGGATCTATTTTATACTTATTTTTGGTAAAAATTCGGACTACATCAATTTTATTTTCATTTACTTAGTAAATTCATTTAGTAAATAAATATAATAGACGCAACACCAACTACCGGTCATTATTTTTGTGCGCTTTGATGGACATCACTTGAGGAACTGATGAGAATCTCAGTACAGAGAGCTATTTCAGCGTTCACGTACATAATCGTTTACACTTCTGGTTTTTTATTTATCTATGCATTTATCAAATAGAACTCTTGTATAATTTGAGCCTTTTAAAAATATGTTCATGTTGCTTTTACACAATTTCTACATGTTTTACTATTATAGGTACTTTTTTACAGTAAATAGGTTTGTGTTTGACCTCAATCGCATGGTTAGTGATAATGTGCCCAAAAGAGGTGAGCATTTTCCAAACTTATCGAGTCCTCGATATGTTTGGATGTGCCTTTTATATAGGTATGTAGATTTTATTTTGTAAATAAGTAAATGGTACTCATTTATATAATACTGTTTTCATTGTGTAACTTTATTAATTTTATTCCATTTATATTAAGGGTATACCTTCGGTTGGAGCGCGAAATTCAAATTTTATTAAGTTTTTTGCTAATTGAAGCTCAGTTATAGGTTGTAAGTTATCAACATGTTATTTGCGACAAGAATGGTAGTATATTTACTGATTAATAACAAAAGAAATCATCAACATATTCCTCCAAGGTATATTAGTAACATTTTCATGAAATAGTCGTATATGTCAGTAATATACCTAGGAGGCCTATAACTGAGCTGAAATTTGCAAAAAACGTGATAAAATTTGAATTTCGCGCTCCAACCGAACGTTCCCCCTTAAACTAGCTTCCTTTAACTCAAGTTCCCGGGATAAAAAGTAGCCTAACTAGTAGTCTACCTTTGGAGATAATGTAGCTTTTTATTAGTGAAATATTTTTAACAGTAACTCCAGAGATTAGCGCGTTCGAATAAATAGAGTAAATGATAATACGTAGTAACGTACAAGTAAAGATAAATAAATATTTGGTTTACCTAATCTAAGATTTTTTACCTAAGATACAAAAGACAATTCGATAAACAAAGTCATTCAATTTAATCATTAGAATGTGTACACACGGGCATAGGTCAAGCTACACACTGCGGCACCTTATGCGATTGTAATAGCAGCAATTTGCAACAAAAATGTGTAGCTTGATCTGTGGCCGTGTGTACCTATTGACGCTTCTGTAGCGAAAACAATAATGATATACATGATGACTCGGTTAACTGACTTGCCGAGTTTAACAAGTGAAATCGATAAGTGAAAATTAGACGGAAATAAAGTGCTTGTTTTTTTCTACCAACATTGAAATTACTACGTTTTGAGTATACCTATATGTTCTAGGTTTGCTGTTAAGTTTAGGCTATAAAATCATTTGATTGATTGACAGATTTCTGAAATGTAGGTGTCGGCAATTTGACATGCCAATAGCAATAAATAACTAAAATATCCTTCGATTTATTTAGTCTAGCGTAAATTAGAGCTGTTACTTAACATATATGCGATTAAAAGCAAATGATTTTAATGGCAGGTAGGTGCGATAATGTCGAAATACGCAAAGCAATTTTACTAGTGATGTGTTATAGTCGAATCGAATTATCGACTTGCATGGCTGATCCAGTTGCATATTGAGCAGACACATATATGAAGTAGGTATTTATTATGTCGCATAATATGTTACTACATAATGTTTCCAACTTATGTGTGTTTGTTCTTGAGTGCCTGTTATTAAGTGACATAACCATACTTCGTCGTTCTTCGCAGTTCGTGGCTGCGATTTCAAACATGTGTGTCCGAAGTTTGGGAGTAAACATGTATTTACAAAAATAGTATAATTATGTAGTAATATCAATAAAGCTCGCTGTCCATCCGTTCGTCTGTCAGTAGCTGTATCTCATGAACCGTAATAGGTAAAGTTAATAAATGTCCTGGCACATTCTTCACACACGGCTATCTGATCCCAAACTAGGCAGAGCTTGTACCTACTATGGAAACCAGATAACTGATTACAAAAACCAAGTAGTTTAAGTAGTATCGTAATCTACTTTTTTTTGTAAATGTATACACACAGGACAAACAGTCATGTTCATGCACATAAATGTTTGTCTTGAATCGAACCCATGACTTAGAAGCGTATAGGTGGTGTCTTAACCAACTGCGCCAACTGGCTTGTCAAAGTAAAAATTTAAGATGGTATGGAAGATTTCACAAAAAAATACTTTTTCGACGTTTTTTGCTCAACAAATAATGAATATAAAATAATTAGGTAACAATACATTTGTGTGCGAGACCGACTCGCACTTGGCTGATATTTTCAACTAACTTAAAATATTGCCAGCCAACATGCAGTGCCCATCAGCAAAAGATAAAATATCTTGCATATTAAAAAGAAAACCAATCAATACACAAACTTTTTGCTACTATTCATATTAGCGCCAGCGATTTTTCTATTTGCACGAACAAAAACATGCACGAAACTTTATGCACGAAATGTAAGAATTTACAAACGACATTTAAAAATTAATTAAAAGAGTTACTGGTATTATAAACGAGGTAGTGTTATTGCTGGACAGAATAAATCTCTGATCGTTTCCACTGACATTTGATTTAAGTTATTTTGCGTTATTCGTGTTTTTATCTTTTATTTCTAGTTTTTGCTACATATTTGCGATCAAATAAGTAGGTATAAGATCGCGATCTATTTCATGATTGTCTACTTCCGCGATTCTTTAAAATAAATATAGTTGCTTGAATGTAAGGGTTTATTCCCACAGCTGCACTTGAGAGGCTTTCCTTCTAAATTTTATTATGTTCACTTTCGATTCTATAATCACTTTGCATGTGTGATTTCATAACACAAGTTGATAAATAAATATAAAATTTATATGGCCATTGGGCTCATGTATTCAAACTCAAACTAGATATAATAAATTCAAATTCAAATTCAAAAGTGTCTTTATTAAATGAACTCATTGCAAGTATTTTTAAATATAAAATTACTACATATTTTGTAAATATAAAAAATAACAATATGATAACAATAATAACAAAATTCATAATAATACTAAACAGCATGTGAAGCGAGCAACTCATAGAAATGCGTTCTTGTCCTCTATAAAATCAGAAACTTTATAGTACCCTTTTTTGTACAACTTATCTTTAATTAGCTTTTTAAATTTTAACACGGACAATTCTTGAATTTCTTTGGGTACTTTGTTAAAGAAGCGTATACATTGCCCCTTAAAAGAATCCCTAACTTTGCTCAAACGAGTTAAAGGTACAGCAAGTTTATCCCTATTTCTAGTGTTTAAACTATGAGTGTCGCTATTTTTGGGAATGTTATGAATAATTTATTCAGTTTAGTTTAGGCCTTGTGAACGTAAGAAGTTACAATTTACTCTACCACCAGAATACACTGAAAATGAGAGGACTCAGGCAAAATAATCAACAAGGCTTCTTCTTTCATGGATCTTTCTTTTGAAGTGTTTGGTTGTTTTGTTCAGTAGATTACATCGAAGGTTCTAGACGATTTTGTTTATTGTACTTTCCGCTCCAAAACTCAACCCATTATTTTAGCATAATGTAATAATTACTGAGTTAATCTCGCATTACAACATGATTGCGACATGGAAACGAGACGTTACGTAGTCGCCATGCGTATGCTCTCAATTAGAGAATATCAAGATTTAAGATAAAGTTTATAATTGTAAAACCTATGGTAAAACTTTGAAATGACCCTTTTTGTTATTCGGTAACGGCCCTTTTCTTACGATTTGTTTATTAATGAATTTTGAATGCTGATTTATAATTGTTTAACTAAAACCTTTTTCCTGAAGTTTCTTATCATTCATAAACTTTTAAAGAATGTATCTAAATGTATGATCTCCTTTTTTGGACCGTTATGAAATTGACCCCAGGATTTATAATGAGATTAAATTAATATGCTTAGCATATAAATTATACTCAAACATTTCATTCATTAGTCTTAATTTGAATAATATTTTATTCATATATTTAGAAATGACCTCCGCCCTTACGTAGGATTTAATAAACAACATCACACTTTATAAATATTACGTGAACTTTCCAATTTATACACAAACATTTAATCATTTCTCCGTAGGCCTAAAATTAACATAATTATGCAACTTTTAACAGGTTTCTAACTGTTTTCACTGTCTACCAAAATAGTATTTGAATACATCAGGAAACCGGTTAGGAAACGTGCGTACCGTACGTATGAGGCATGGGTTATCGTATCACGTGTGTATAGTGCAATGAACAGCTGTCAAATGAACAATGTATTAGTGCGGTGCGAACACTAATTTCCATCAACACAGTGGATCATCATATCATTTATGTAGGAATGGGAGAAAGAGCGAGGCCGGTGAACGCGCGGCAGTCGTTCAACACGCGCAATTCGACATGGTCAACTGTACATAATTACAACGCGCTTTGTGATCAAAACAATAAGTGCTAATTTCTGAACGAACAAAAAAAATTGGAACGTCAAAGTTTTGGCGCGCGTTTTGACACTATAAATTATAGACTATGAATTATCGGAACGGGTTTCATGTAAGAAAGTGAATTAACATTTTTAGTGTCGTATCGTGTGAGAGTGAATGTGAAACGGTATTGCGTAATTGTAAATTCTTCTGAGATGCCGATGGATTTTTGTAATCTTATTAGATTAATTGTGTTTACATTGTTTTAACAACCATAATTGTATTGTTATTGATTTATTTTCCGATCGTGTCTCATGGGAGCTGTCAAATTCAAATATAGATCGTAGGATTTGTGTCATTTGTCTATGCGTAAGATAAATGTTAGTCTGAGATATGACCTCTTTCTCAAGATACAATTGTTAAGTAACATTCGATCTCTGCGTTGTGCCTATCTTTTTTTAAGTAGGAAACTCAGTTGATTACAATAGTTAGATTGTTTGTGAGATCATCAACTTGTTTATGTGTTAGAAACTTTATAGAAAAAAGTTAGGAACTGCAATGTTACGAGGCATCGTGAATGTATGCACATAATAATTAAACCTTTCATTTTATGTGATAATAACTTAATATGATGATTTAATTTACATAAATGTATTCAGAAATGCTGTTTTTGGGCAAACTTAAACTGTGAGAACAGACGTTATTATGATTTTATCTGTTAATTTACTGACGGGGAGCTCAATTTAAAATTTATTCAATTTGGTAATCAGATAGTTGGGTACTAAAAAGTACCCTATCTATGGTAGGTACGGTCCCCTTACAAGATTTTCCTGCGCCGAAAGCTCAAGCTTCTAGTACCTACGTCACTACTAGTGCCAATTCTGTTAAACTAAAGTGAACTTTAATGAAAAAGGATAGAAAATATTTATTTTAAAACTATAAAATTAGTCTAAGTAGGTATACGATTTCATTATGAATTATCATAGTAATCGAACTAATTTGACGGCATAAAATTTCTTATATCTTTTTCATATGATCATTGTTAGGAAGAGATTAACATAGTGACACTACATGAGTATAGTCTGTAAACTTCAGAATCGTAAATACTTTAAGAATAAAGCTATATCATCGCTTTAGATCGCATACTGTTCATATCTTAATTAAGTTACTATACTTATGTTATGTAGGTAGGTACTGAATAATTTGCATGTAACATGACATAGAAAGTGTTGCTTGTTGTTTTACATACACTGTACTTTAAATAATTATAGGCTAGGTACTTAGTTATAAATAACGCAAACATTTAAGGCTAGATTGACTGAAATAACTTTTATATATTAGGTATATACTGTTTTTTTTACAGTGGAGCAATAGAACTAAACTTTGGCTACGGAACTAAACGTAACTATCATAAAGCTAAATTTACTATAGGGTAGTTGACACTGTCAAAAATAAATGACCAAACACTAACCAATGCATAAAACATCTAAAAACACGTGGAAATATCAAATATGTTGTACATTTAATGCTTTTTATGATTTTAATTACCAGTGGAACCACTAAGAGTAGATGATTTGATGCTGTGAAACTATGACGTCATAATGTAATATTTCATACAAAATTCCTTATAAACTATCGTTTTGACATTTATTAAAAAGTAGCTGATTTGATGTCAGTCAACTACCCTATTATAGTAGGTAGAAAACGAATGCTTGAACTGTGATTTCCTTAACCTCAGCTTAATTTAAGGTTGAAGTTAGTTAGGTATATAATATAATGTGGGTTTTTTGACGGGTTTAACGACTTCATAGTTATAAAATCACGGTCGCAAAGTTGATCACTATAACTAAAAAACAATAATATTGAGGAAGCTACTTACTAGTTTTTATCTATTAATGTCGTGTTATTGCACTATTATGTGCGCCTGCGCCGATGACAGTCACTGAACTGATTAATTACAATTAGGAACTGTTTTCGGTTGTTAATTGATATGTAATAAGTTGAATTGCTGAATTTATCGATAATATGAATTATTCAGGACGACATCAAGTGAATTGAGTTTTTGTATATTTTTGCATTTTTTAATGTTTGCTAATTACAACATTTATGTGATGTATTTTTTTGAGGTACGATACCTAATTATATAACGAACTAGCTTTCCGACTCGCGGTTTCACGCGCGAATTTCTAGAATTTAATATATATATACTAGCAACCCGCACCGGCTTCACATGGATGCAATTTAGAAAAAAAATGCCCATTAACGTATATTTTTGGCGACTTGTTTAAATAAACACCTTTCAGAAAAAAATATACATACATGATAGTGAAAACAATTAAAAAACCGGTGGATGGTTTAGAAGTAGACCGCTAACTCCTTCTTTATACGAGGGCGACTTTTATAAGTAGTATTTACCACAAGTAGTACTATGTAGAGAAGCAGTAATTAACCGTCATATAAATGGTTTAACGGTTTAGCATACTGTTGGAGGTATTATAATTATAACTGTTTATATTAGTGTACCTACTTACCATAGTTTTGAGCATAATAATCCGTTATTTTCTATTAATCGCTGACTGCTAACTACTGTCCCCCGCGGCTTCACCCGCGTCGCGTTTTTGGAATGAAAAATAGCCTATAACACTCAGGGATTATGTAGCTTCTTATTAGTGAAAGAATTTTCATTATGAAATCAGTCAAATCAAATCAAATCAATCAAACTCACAAACTTTTCCTGTATTAGTATAGACGATAGAATAAATAGACGGGTTCGAGCTTAATACTTACCTTTCTCAACAAGTAAAGTTAATAAAAAATCACTCAACCTAGATTAAAAATAATTCGTCAAATTGATAACAAGTGCATTTTATTGACATTTTATCGATTGAGTAATCGTATTGTGAGTAATTCATTCATAAATCGATTCACCATCTGAGCCATAACTCAGCTGTTCACGTACCCACTTAACAAATTAGAGCTGCTTTCAGAGACACGGTCGGTTAATGACGAATTATATAATCCAATGTAACAGTACGATGAGAATACGGAAGTGCAGTGAAGAATAGAGCCGCGCCAAATTTTACACTAACCTTTGCTTTCGTAGGCAACTATTTTCTGTGCTCTTACTTAGTAGTGACAGTTAAATAACGACTTTAACCCGAATATGCCTAAAGATAGTTTGAGGGATAACAACGGGAACACTATATCTCGGCTGATAAAGGACTTCTGCAGTTGTTCTGAGCACGGCACCTGGTCACCAGACATGACTTCCGCCAAAAAGGGACCTTTTCTAAAAAGCGAGCTGACAAACATGTCAGCGATGAGACGACGCATATTGACAATGGCAAGGAGGAAAAGTAGAGAAGCATCCGAACCGCCAAAACTTAATCCAGAAAACAACTTCAAAAAGAGCTCCGAAACATTAACTTCTAACCTAATAAACACTACGATGAGCTCCCAAAATAGTACTTTAAGAAGAAACATCGACAGCTTCCTCATGTCGCGAAGGATGTTCGCGTTAGAAGAAGACATTTACGAAACCCCAATAGCAATAAAAAACTCGTCATGCGGCGAAAATTGGTCTTTGAGCAAGGCATGGAAAAACAATAATACTTTCTTCAATCGCTCGCCTGTCCTCGATTCGAAGCCGATCGAGCATAACTACACACACTTGGACCCGATAGAAGAGATCCCGAGGAAAAAACGCGGTAAGAAATTGAAAGAGCAGTTGAGATACGACAGGAATATCAAGAGACATATCCGCATAAGAGTGATGCTGTCTTTGAGAATGAGGAGATACATGAAAAAGAGGTTAAAGAAGCCTCACGCTCAATCACAAAACACGAATATTCCTCCGCGAACGTTCCCAAGAGGTGCGTCTGTGACTTCCAGCTTTGGGACCAGGTCCTATAGGAGTGTGATGACGGATAAGATAGGGGATGGTGCTGTGCTCTTCGATATTCATGAAGCCAGGAACTCTACTATGGAGCTGTGTCATGACTATGAGGAAGATCTCGACACGCTGGAGATCGCTTTACGCGCCGGTAACTTTAGGTAATTAGTATTTTGTTTTTAATTCGCACGCTTAATTTTGAGGCACCAGAGGTGGTTTCAGCCACAATTTATGATGTGTAAAATATTACGCATTTTTTTTTGACAAAGGCATGAGACTTCCTTAACAAAGGCCAGTGTTTACTTCCCGGTCCAGTGCAGATTAGCGGACTTTTAATATAATTCAATAGACTGGCTAGGAGTAAAATTACTCAAATTTGACACATAATATATCTCACTTGATTTATATGTATAAAAATATAATAAAAATTTTACAGTATACTTAAATAATAGCAGTTTGTTCTCGTTTCGACCGTTGCATTCTATGTATTCATTGCGTCAGGAGTCAGGGGTCACGGTAGTGTTCCTGTCAATAAATATACGTAGACACAATAATATATCTAAATAAGATACTAATACCATTGCCGCAGTAATATTGATTATACATGGTAACAATATTAATTTATATTATTGGTTTTTTTTTTATTTTAATTTTGGCATCACACTTCGTATATTTTGCCAGTGTCAAGTTGAGCAATGTAGGTATATTTATATTTTTCATGTATTAAATTCTCGTCAATCGTCAAGTTTCAAAGTTCAAGTCATGTTAAATCTTCTTCGAGTCATAGTCAGTCAGTTTAGTTAGGTTTTTGTACGATGGTAGCCGTTCTACTAAAACTGTTCATGGACTTCTTGAGACAACTTGAAAAGCCACTATACACGTAATCATTTCATTTCACTTCACTGGTGCACTTGTATTGATCTTTATTGGACAAAATACCACCGATAATCTATATACTAATAATAAAGCTGAAGAGTTTGTTTGTTTGAACGCGCTAATCTCCGGAGTTACTGATCCGATTTGTAAAATTCTTTCACTAATAGGAAGCTACATTATCCCCGAAGGTTATAGGCTACTTTTTATCCCGGGAACGCGAGTGAAACCGCGGGGAACAGCTAGTATTCAATAAAACTCAAAATACACGATTTTATGAAAATAAAACGAAAACGCAACGTCACTTCGCAAGTTCCCGCCAAAAAGTCCTATTATTGGATTCGTAAAAACAAATCTATACAAAGTGTAGGATCATGAAGAAAATTTAAGAGTTAGAGATGTTAAACATTTGTTTGATCTTAAAAGCCATTTATTGGTTTTGTAGCCATTTATTATCTACTAAATATACTTATCTAGTTCGAATTTTAATTGGCTTAAATTATTCATTTGGCACCAAGTGTAACTATGAACTCCAATAAATGCAACCAAGTATTAGAGCTGTACTCAAAAACCATCTATTGGAAAACTGAATTAAAACCTCTAAGAAAGACTCATTGTAAAGACCAAAAAGTATATCTCATGTGGCCCAATTAAGTAGAGCAGTATAATGTAGTATGTCCATTTATTATAATTTTGTCAAAGGTCGTAACACCAAATTCAGTTTAGAAATGACACACTCCGGATATGCAGGCAACGTACCGTGAAGCCTTTGTCATTTGTTACCCTATATTAACACTGAGTGATTGTCTATGCCCCGATAGTATTGACCGCCCAGGTACATCTATATAGTGTTTACCTATGGTTATTGTCCTGTCCCCTTCAGTCTAATAATGTACAGAAAAGGTCGCGGGGGAAACCGCGTTCACAAACCTATCAGCAAATTAGTGTAAGAAACAATAAACGAAAGCGAAACTACAAAAATACCATGTGTATAATACATTATAATTTATGTGTGGATGTAATAGTGACTTAACGAAAGACTTGTCAGATAAAATCGCTAGAAATCTTTGCCAAGCGAAATTTCTAACTATTAAAATAGAATGATATCACCTTTGCAAAATATCACAGAGGTCAATAACATAGCAAATGAAGATTAATCAGGTTAAAAGTCAAATTAACGCCTGGGTAACCTATGGGATATTGGATAGTTCTGCCGTAATCACTTCGCGGTTGGTGATCGTTATAGTAATGGTCAGTGCCGGTTTTAGCTCTACCAGCACCCTGGGCGAGATGTGATAACCCCCCCCCACCTCTCCCAGCCAACAAAAGGGATTTTAAGCCATTATAGCCATTTTATCTTTAGACTTGAGAATTTATTTATTTATGTAGACTCGAGATAGCAGGACTCGCTCATGAGCGACTGGAAATAAAGGTGGACCTGGCGCCCCTTTACATCTGGTGCCCTGGGCGATCGCCCTACTGCGCCCTACCCTAACGCCGGTACTGGTAATGCTGTACTCAGGTAAACAGTACACAAAAAAAACACAGCAACTCCGGTCGCCTCACATTCTCAAGCCGCCTCGATCGTCCACACAACGATTCAGTCGGACGTTTTTACTGCGGACTATTCGGATGTGGAATGAGCTCCTATGACGGTTTTCCCTCAGCACTACGATATGGAGTTCTTTAAATAAAGCGTAAAAGAGTTCTCAACACGCTTCTTAAATGTCCATAGGCGGCGATGACTACTTTTCATCAGGTGGACTGTCTGCCTGCTTGCCAATCTGTTGACATAAAAAAAAACTTTTATGACCCATTAGGTACATTGGTGCTCGAAGAGCCGATATCTGATGGGAAAGTAAGGTCCTCGAGTGGCGACAATATACTTTAATACGTAAAAAAATAAACGAGCGTTCTCCCATATATGAACCGACGATTTTTGGATTTGGATTTATTCACTTGGAGCCGAAAATAACAAATGAATATATCAAATTAAAAAAAGTATTAAAATAGATTAGATTCGTGCCTATTAACCTAACAATTCTTCTAGATGACTTTTGATATGTTCATAAATCTATAGGTTGAAACCGGAAACATAAAACCTAGTTCACAACCAAAAATTTAACAGGACGACAAAATGGAGGAAATCCGATTGAACCATACAATTCCAACCTAGACTCACGAATGATAATTATATAACAGTTATTACATGAAACAGACAATTGTAATACACTGACATTAGCCTCGACTTCAGGGATGCAATAGAAACCTATCTTCCGTTAATAAGTATGCCACTGCAGGCTTGGCTTGCTTGTATATTGATAACATATCAACTTCACTCAATGAATCAGCTTTTACTGCTAAAAATCAATAAATAGTGCCGATTCTGTTATTTGAAAACTAAACTAATACTGTCTCACTACTAAAAAAACATACGAAAGAAGGTAGTCCGAAACCTTTATGGGAAAAAATCCTATCTGATTTCATATTAACCTTGGGATACCAGTTGGATCCCATATAATCTTAGAGTAGTCTATATTATTACCTATATATTTTTTTGAATGCCTATTGAAAATAGTTATCTATATAATTATGTATTTACAAAAAAATCCATAGTACAAGCTCTGCTTAGTTTGGGATCAGATAACCGTGTGTGAGGAATGACCCAGAATAAAAAAAAAAAGAAAGTATAACAAGCTTATATCCCTCTTCATACCTGTCTGCACAGGCACAGATCCGTACCTAATGAACAAATTCCTTTTCCCCGTTATGATATTAGCTGGAATTAATGACACGTTAACATTTTTATTTTCTATTTATAGTTTATTATTTTTGTTTAATTTAATAATTAAATGTATTGTAAATAATTCTAAATACTTAAAATAAATTACATTAATTGAGTTATGTAGATAGACAATGTAAAAACATATGACACGTTGATTTGGTTGATATTATTACTATTAAAAATAATTTATACCTATTACATGCACAAGTAATCATTAATCAATCATTGAAAACTAATAATTTATCCCTATTAATATCATTGGATGTAAATGGCTCAATTTGATGGCAATTAACATAGTATCTGGCTCTAGGAAATCAGATGCACACTACTGCGTGAATTCAAACGAAAAAAACGCCGCCGTATCAAGATTTAGTTCATTCGCTTGGCGTCTTGAAATTGATTACTTGTCAAGTTGACAGGTATTACATAATGTATAATTTTAATAATGTTAATCGGCTATGAATATTTTTTATTGAATTGAAACTAATTATTCAGAGAACAGCTCACTCAATATATTATTGATACGGCTATTATTAGAACATAGATTTATTAAAGCTTTTAATATTAATCATTAATGAATTTAGTTTAAGCAAGCAAGATCCCTCGGGAACGCGGGTGAAACCACGGGGCGGAAGCTAGTATTAACTTTAAATGTGAAAGTTTGTGTGGACTACTGAACGTATTTGGATGAAACTTGGTACATACTTATAGATAGTTCATACGAAAGAGATATAGGAAGCTTAAATTAGTTTAGTTTGTAAAAATTGTCAGTAGTGGGTAAGCAAATAAATATTGTTGAGCGTTTCTGCTGCGTAAATAAGTCGCAAGAGTGTGATACATGCACTCTTGATTAGGATTGTGTGCGACCTCTCACAAAAGCAAGGTCTTTTGTACAATGACGTAGAATCTTTTTTGGAGTGGTATGACGAATATTACCTATGTATTTATTATCTTTACTGCTAGTTATAATTCCTTCCTCCTTATATGAGGAACTCCTATGATAAATTTCAAACTTCTAGCCGCCCATTGCAGGGGTCTAAAAAGGCCGCTGGAACAATATTGTTAGATGCAATTCATTTCTTGCATTTACAGCAGTGTCTATGTAGTTTCAATAATTTTTTGATGAAAATATAACTCATTTTTAACCTTGTTTGTCAGGCGAAAACCAATTAATAGTTTGCAAATTATTAAGGTCACGTTTACTTATAGCACTGATTTAAAATATAAATATTATTACGTATTTCATAAAGATTAACAATGTTAGTATGCGTGTTAATGGAAGCTGAAAGTAGCAATCCCGTAACTTCTGACCGGTTGTTGACAGAAATAGGTGAGCTAATGGGTTATCGCGTTAGGATTACTGTAAGGAAGTAGGTGATTCAAAACCGTTTCATGCGCAAAGCCACGGGCGCCCCGTGGTACATGCGTAATGAAAATCTCCACATAGATTTAGGTCTCCCCACGTTAAAACAATTTATAAAACGCGCCTCACGCAGATTTTTCAATACCGCCGTTAATCACCGCAACCCTCTTATAGTGAAAGCCGCAACGTACACGCCCTCTCGTATACTCCGTATCCTTAGACCAAGGCAAGCCCTCAGCGAGCCGGATGACCCCATAACATTAGCTCAGATCGAAGCTGACGAAGCCCGTAAAAGTACACAACACACTACACAAAACCGATTACGCTACCGTCCTCGACGGCGAGGACCGCCGCGACGTCCCACTCAGTCTCGTCCCGTTCAAGCGGCCCGAGCTGCCATTAGTAATCCGACCGCCCCCAATTAGTCGTAACTCGTACAAAGTCCTCCCCTTCCCCCGGTAACGCCCTGAGCCGAGGTTCGTACCCCACTCGGGGGTGCCCTCAGGCGTTGTTACCTAAATGTTACCCGGCTGAGAGCTCTCTGCGCTCGCCGATTGTCCGGTAAGGTTGGAGCAGCCATCAGAGGCTACCAACTTTAGTCCTTTCAAAAAAAAAAAAAAAAAAAAAAAAAAAAAAAAAAAAAAAAAAAAAAAAAAAAAAAAAAAATGTAAGGAAGTATGACTAGAAATAGAGGTAACTCGTTTTTAATACTTTTATAATCTTTTTTCATAAACTATGTGTTGTAGAACCTATTTGTATCTCTAATGTAAATAAGAAAGTACAATGTTCTATGACATTTAATTTGAATTTACTTCAATAAAATCTGTACTATAAACTACACGTTTATTTTCCTTCACTATGTCTTTCGATTTCACAAATAAATATTAAAATATTTACTGTAATTAATCAACACTAATTTATGAAACTAAAATATTTATAATAATGTGACCTGAATTAACCGACGAGGCCATTGAAGTCTTTTGATGATGAACATAGTAGATTATTGTATGTAGGGTTGCCATCTGTAAAATCGGGACAACAAACTTGAAAAACCGTAATTTATTGAGTAATTAAAATCTGGACTGTATACAAAGCTCCCCATCTAGGGCAACCTGGATAGTTGACAGCCCTATACGGGTATCTAAGCTATTAATTGCGGCTTTAGAAATCTAATCTAATCTAGTATTAAAATTGCACAGGGTGCGGGTGACATTTAAAATCCAATTTCAATCACATTTTCGTAGTTTCATCTCAATTCCGGCTCAAATTAAATTTTAATCTATATTTTGTCATAATTCTTCTTAATTAACACATCTTTTATGCTTATATTTAGGTCATGTCATATTTTAATTAGTTAAGCGGGCATTTACATTTTATAGGCATTTTAATCGATCGTGGGAATCAATATATTGCAGGAAAGATCTAAGGTTAATTGATTTTCAAAATGTCAAGATTGATCCCTTGTTAACATACATTGGTCAGAAATGCATAAATAATGATTGTTATATATACCTAAATAATTCTATAGACTCAATACCTCACATACAAGTGCTGCCATCTATCGGTGAGTGGCACAACTTACAATATTATTTATAGAACGTGAATTAACTTCAGATACTTTAACTATTTGAAGATAGATGGCGCTATAATAAAGTTCGCGCGTTGAAGTCTTTTGTATCATAATGGGAAAGTTCTCGTAGTCAATGAGTGACAACTAAATTAGGTACCTAAATTTGACAAAAAATCTTACATATTAAACTATTTTTGATGTTTTCAGGAGCGGTCGTCTAGCGGTCGAGGGTTGGTGGTGCGGGCGTGCGATGCCGGCGGCAGGCGGGCGCGCCAACAACGGGGCGCTGGCGCTGCACTATGCCGCCGCGCGGGGTTGCCTGGACTGCGTACGGTTACTCGCAAACACCACGCCAGATGTATCGTGAGTACTTATTATTCAAATTATTAAATAGCTTCTTTTTAAGTCCCGATAAACAAGTTCAGTAGTAGAATTATAGCAGGTTTAGGTGGTTCTCACTTCAAGCTTCGTTTTTTAACAGAAAGGAGTACCTACACAAAACATAATAACAAAAACAGCACAAATTTAAAAACAGACAGACGAAGCAATATATAGATAATTTCAAATTAAAACGTCACACACCATTGCTTCCTCGCTTGAACCATAATCTACAGCCTCCCCAGCGATGTATAGCGAAGTGTGTTTTTACGTTTGTCCGTCGATCTCTGGACGTAACTGTCCAGTCACGATACGATACGATAACGGGACGGGTACAGTAACTTGTGGTAAAGCTGATCTCGTTTGATGTAATTGTGCAGGTGATTTGCGATACTAGACAGATTAGGTACTAATAGAAATGGTAGAAAGATTTGGGACCAGGATGAGTCCCACCTGCCTAAATTAAGGCGACGATATTTCATGAGAAATTATGAGCCGTCAGAAAAAATACACATATTTTGTTCATCCAAATAATTGAGAATTTTAATATACATTTTAATCTAATCTAAATAAAATCGGCCAAGTACGAGTCGGACTCGCACACGAAGGGTTCCGTACCATCGTAGAAAGTTCAATACTATGTATTTTATTAATAAAATAGAGCAAAAAAAGTTGAAAAAAAAACACTTAATTTTTTAACTATATTTTATTATTGCTTGTTATAGAGACTATAGCGATGCTTACTTTGTAGAAATTTAAACTGCCTACCTATCACAATTCAAAATAGGAGCGTTTTACCTGAAATAAAACGCATATTAAATACTTACCTTATTTGAAACTTTACATTTGAGATAGGCCCTACTTGTTTTCTGCCTTAAATCAACCTTCTTTGTCTACCCTATAATGCCGTCTCGCTCGCACACCTCCCACCTATATTCCCACCAGGCAGGATCGCGAGCTTGGGCCGCGCGATCTCTGGTCATTGGGTCGAAAAGCACCAGGCAGGATTAAAAACTAAAGTTTCAAATAAGGTAAGTATTTAATATGCGTTTTATTTCAGGTAAAACGCTCCTATTAAACACTTGACCGTTATTTGAAACTTTACATTTGAGACCTGTTTGTTATCGCCTGGTGGAAGTGGATGCCAATGTGATCTTATGCTTACTAGATGCAAGCATAAGGTAATCCGTAGAAGACCTGTGGATCTGATAGTTTAGGCACGTACACAAAAGTATATAATATATACAGTAAGAGTTTGCATGAAGGTATCATGACATAATTAATGGTAATTAATAATAATAAAATAAACAGGTGTGCGAGATAATAATCATTAATATGAGTACCTAGTTAAATATTTTCAATATTAAGTTGAAGAAATTGTTATAGTGACAAGTTCTTAAAGATCAAATCGTTGAATACCAAAGAAATATTTTAACTTGCGTGTAAGGTTAATAAAATGTTAAAGTATTGAAAGATTGACAAATCCCACGAAACGAAAAATGTTTTAATCACTTTAAACACTGCATGACTTATCACTTTCAGAACTGTCTAAAAGTATTTCATACCTCCAATGTGGCAAAAACTTATCAATCGAATTGTTGTTAGCACAGTTTTGCTCCATCTCAAAATTGACTTGATAATGAGTGCGTTGCTAGAGAATGTATTGTGTGTGCCAGTCCCAGCAGTAATGATTTCATCCATTCCACAACCACTGCTTGAGCTATCGTTTTGTTATTAAAAAGGATAGCGATTTTATCTAATCGATCGTGTGATTTATAAGTAAATACAAACATTCATCTTGCATTCATCGATAAAAACCGAAGCGAAGTTTCATAGAATAATAACATATATAATTAAGTTAAATAAAATAATAATAAATATCTCGGGACATTTCTTCGCACACGGTTATCTGATCCCAAACTAAGCAGAGCTTGTACTATGGAAACCAGATAACTGATATACTAAATACATACTTATAAGTTAATAACTTCCAGCTCAAATTTTAGCCATCATTTGTATGTTCAATAGCTAAAGCCATGTAAGAATTCATAATTAGCATTTTTATTTAGTGCAATCACAAGTACAAAGAGTACCTCTTCAACCTGAAAACTACAAAAGTAATAACTAGGCAAGTCTGGACATTAAGCATGTTACATGTTGTTTGTTCATCAACTTAATGTTTCGTACACATGACATTCATCATGTGTTACTACACCTACTGGTACCTGTAGGTAGGCAGGATCTCAAAAACATGTCTAAACCGCACATGACACTACAAATAATCCGATGATTCTATACCAAGTACCAAGGTGCATAGGTACTGAAACATATTTGACACCTTAATATTCTGCAGAATCTTTGATGAATCGCAGAAATAAAAATATTCTAATTTAATTTTAACCCGTAGGTAGGTCAAACTAAATAAATTAGTTCATTTTATCATAAGCAAGACCCCTGTTTTTGGTAGAAGCACGCCATGCCAACAACAAATGATTATTATATGTTAATGCTAAATATCTTCTTATCGATCTTACGCTTTTCCATACATGCTATGCTTATAGCGTCATTTCTAAGGCTTTTAAAATTGAAAGACTTGTATGTCTTTATTGAATTGTGTTGTTAATGGCAATCCCATCCCAAAGTTCTGGACTTGAAGTGGACAAATGTCCTCTATAACGTACATATACCAGGAAATTACTAGCATGTTAAAGCCTTCAGCCTGATGGGGATAAATAAGATGTATGAGAACATTTGATACAATAATAATTACAGGTGTTATTTATATGAATAAGAAAAAGAAGTTGTCAATTCTTCTCACACATTAGGTATTTGCAACAAAAACAAAAACCAAGGCAAATTTTATTGCCGGTAGGTATTCCGAGTCTGCTATGAATAAGTGCTACTCGGGCGGTATTGGTAACGATAGATGATATGCGTGGCCGTTGGACTAGTGTAGTTACATTTGAAACAAAGAAATTAACTATTACCTATGTTAGTGAGAGCAGACGATTTAGCTACCCTCGTTACTTTTAGAATTATGTTTACCGGCAACCACTATTTTGGTACCATTTCAAACATTAAAGAATTATCTGAGATTGCAACATTTGTTTCTGGCTAGACCTTTATTCTAAAACTGGTAGACTATTTCTATTCACTTCCAATTATGACATGATAGGATATTTCATATAGGATAATTTTGGTTACATAACCACGGTACAAGACCTTGTAAGTGAATGAAGGCAACTATGGCCTCAGGAATAACAATTTTATAGACTGATTAGAGTAAGCAATCTACAAACAAGAACACTATTCAAAAGACTTATGATCTTTGAAAAAATAATAAGATTTCAAGTAGGTATCCAATTAAACTCACAAAATAACCAGACTTTGCTTGTCGCTAGCTAGCCTTTAATTTGTCGAAATAAATAA
The DNA here is from genome assembly GCA_963555595.1 of Tethea ocularis. Classification (NCBI taxonomy): domain Eukaryota; kingdom Metazoa; phylum Arthropoda; class Insecta; order Lepidoptera; family Drepanidae; genus Tethea; species Tethea ocularis. Next base: position 2,261,305 of record OY741970.1, on the reverse strand, counting down.
ACCAACTGAAATGTTTCAGTTTCTTTAGCATACTTATATAATTATATTCTTACCGATATTCTCAAACATGACAACGTTAATAGCTAGGAAAAAGTTGTCCAAATAAAACATAATATTAGTATCTATATCCTTTCTAGATTGAGTTATGTATTCCAATTGTTTCAGGACACAGGTCTTAAAAACAATTTATGTAGCTTTCTTTAAGCAGAGAAAATATGCCTGAGACAGTATCTTGCACAACTGTCTAAATACTATCGGCTATTACAAATCTCTCTAAAAATTATAATCCGAATAGTACGAGAACTTGTATAATAGCATCAACTGTAACGAACTCAACCGATTGTAACAAACTAATTGTCCGGCAAAAAGTTATGTGGTAACCAAAGTGGCGGCCTTGCCAATCCAATCCGATAAGTAAAATGTTTGAAAAATCGCAACATGAAACTACCCACAAAACGACCCAAGTAAATATTTAAATAAAAATACACTATGGTAAAATAGCTTTCTGACAAAGGGGCGGCTGGTACTACAGGGCCCAGGGCGGCCCAGAATGCAAATCTGCCACTAGATAACCATTTTCAATATACAAGCTAAAGTGCTTAGTTTTTCCCACCACAACTAGTGGAATAGAAGTAACGGTCTCGTCCAGTTATGATTTTATCTTTCACTCTGTCCGTTAACACCTTACTTGTGAAGGTACCTTTAGAGGGTACATTTGAACTTACCTGCTCTTGCGAGTGGACAATTGAATTCTTTTGCTGCTACGGTCGTTTTTGTAGGAATGCGTATAGTGACAACATCCAAACGAAGAACCCCGCAAGGGTACACTTCAAGCTGCCAGCCCTTGGAGATACGAGGGCTAATTATGTTAGAAATTTGCGTTGACGCATCATCCAAACCAAGTACCCTGCGGGGGTACACTTCAAGCTGCCAGCCCTGCGAGGCGCGAGGGCTAATTATGATGGAAATATGCGTTGACGCATCCTCCAATCAAAGGACCCCGCGAGGGTAAATTTCAAGCTGCCAGTTCGACGAGGTGCGAGGGCTAATTATATTGGAAATGTGCGTTGACGCATCATCCAAACCAAGTACCCTGCGAGGGTACACTTGAAGCTGCCAGCCCTGCGAGGCGCGAGGGCTAATTATGATGGAAATATGCGTTGACGCATCCTCCAATCAAAGAACCACACGAGGGTACATTTCAAGCTGCCAGTTCGGCGAGGTGCGAGGGCTATTTATATTGGAAATGTGGGTTGACGCATCATCCAAACCAAGTACCCTGTGAGGGTACACTTCATACTACCGGCCCTGCGAGACGCGAGGGCTAATTATGTTGGAAATGTGCGATGACACTTCATCCCAAACAAAGGTGAGGGTTGGTTGTTATGGGTAATGTGCATAAAGGCACAACATTCAAGCCAAGTGAGGGTTAATCTTAAGTTGTATACCCTTGTGACGGCGTGTCACAAGACACAACATGCAAACGACAGACCCCGCGAGGGTTCACTACAAGATATCAACATCGCGAATGTTGATTATGTTGAAGAATGTGCGCTGAGACACAATACTCAAGTCAAGCACCTATTGCGAGAGGTAATGATAGAAAATGTGTTTACATACCCAACATCAATATTAAGCACTGTTATAGAGCGCTGCTTGCTTTTCAAGTACTGTAGGTAGTACCCGGCGTTAAGCACGTGGTGGCAAATCCTTAGCTGAATAATTTCAGACCACAACTTTGAAATAGCTCTTAATTTTATCATTGTGCCTTTCATATTCTAGGCTAGAATATCTGTTCACACAGTCCAAGATTCACAGACAATTCACAAGCAAAAACTTAAATTAATATCCCGGGAAAAAATGTTAATTAAACCATAAATATATACAATAAATCGTTATAAAAGTTATTGAGACGGCAATGGCCACGATTCCAACGACTTTGGCCCCCCCCGTTTTAACTGGAATGAATTTAGGAGCTTGATATGTGCTTGGAACTCGTGTGCGTAGTGCTACCATAGTCTTTTAAAAACAAAATTCGAACGGCAAAACCGTTAAAAAAATGAATTATTCAATGTTCAAAGAATGAACACAAAAAGATAACTTTTAATTTCATTAACTATAAAATGAAATATTTCGAACGACAAACCGTTTAAAAAGTGAATTATTTTAGTAAAATAAAATACCATGTTCAAAGAATGAACACAAAATTCGAACGGAAATCCGTTTAAATAATTTATTAAATTATGTTGGAATAAAATTAATAATAAGAAGGTATATAAAAACTTACGTGTGTACCTAGGCTGTGCTAGGGTACAACCGTGCGCCGCAGAAAACAAGACGCCAATGACCAGAGATCGCGCGGCCCAAGCTCGCGATCCTGCCTGGTGGGAATATAGGTGGGAGGTGTGCGAGCGAGACGGCATTATAGGGTAGACAAAGAAGGTTGATTTAAGGCAGAAAACAAGTAGGGCCTATCTCAAATGTAAAGTTTCAAATAACGGTCAAGTGTTTAATATACCGATATTATTACGATCGACCCCTCAATTCTTACTATAATTTGCTATAATCAACTTTTAACGAAATCAGTAAAACCTCCTTCAAATACAATAAAATTAAAATAGGACCATCTTGAAGCTATACTGAACTCAACGCAAAATAATTATTAAAATCGGTTCATAGTCACAAAAATTATGCGTGAATAAACAAAAAAAAACACCTGAATTGAGAACCTCCTCCTTTTTTGGAAGTCGATTAAAAAGTGGGAGGTCTTATTAATGTCATATATTAAACACAGTTTATTGTGTGCAAAATAACTAATTCTCAGTGAGAGATTCTGATGCACGTAGAGAAAGCGTTACCGAATTAATTGCGCTTATCCGAGATCGGCGCCCGCGCACCAATCTGCAATCTTCACACTTCGCTTAAAGATATGTATCTAATCTAAGAGCTCTTCTGGTATCCTGCAACATGTTTGCAACTGATTTATAGGCATCTAGTGCTTGTATACTAGATTTTGAGTATGTTAGACCTAATAATCCACATTTCAGGAGCCTGATCGTAATGGCATAGAATAAATAATATACGTACTATGTACGTAATGGTAATGATCGTTACGATGTTATGACAATTTGAGACATAGTAAAAATCTCTGGTAATAGCTTTTATTCGTACCTACTCGTATCTACGTTGTGGTAGTCGTAGTAGGTTATCCGTTAGACTTAAGTGGAAGCGTATTAATAATGCTAAATTTGATGATATTTTTTTAAAATTTGTCGTTTATGGTGTTTACTTCAATGCTCTTTTGGCCTACTATAGCCTAAGAGGAAATTTACAGAGTTAGTTTTAAGTAGCTTTATATATAAAAAAAATATATTAAAAAAAAACATTTCATCTAAAAATAAAATAAACTAAAAAAACATATACTTAACAACTCAACACTTTTATAAATAAGGTTAAACTTCTGATACTTTTCTATACTGTGACGATGAGCTTGCATTCTGTGCGGCCAGATTCTTACTGACCGACGCGCCGATATCAATGATTTGAGGGTGGATGTATAAATCTTGTGTTTGTTCAATAATTTGCGTTAAATAGGTTTACATTGTAATTCATTCATTAACGCATATGTTCTGTCTGTCAAAATTTATAAGTCTGATTGTTGTTTATCCTATATTATAGCATGTATGTTCAAAAATGTTCTCAAGCAAGTGAAATTCTTTTGTAATTTCTTTTTGAGAAAATAAAATTCTTTAACCATAAATATTTCAAAAATGGCGTTAAGTTTTTCAATGTAGTAACGACACATGTAATAATTATTATAATTCTAGTAATTATAAGTACTCGGCGCGCGGTTCCAAACGAGCAATTATGAAGGTACGAATACCGCGAAATATCCGGAGCGTGCGCGTTGGGACATAGTAGTACGTTTCTGGAACATGGCGCCGGTACCATACCGACATCACTATAGTATAGAATACTAACTAGTACTTTGTATAGAAGGTGTACTAACGCCGTCTAATGTACCTATCGTCTCCCACCTTTACCGTATCCGGGATGAAAAAGTAGCCTCTATCCTTCTGGGATAATATAGAGTTTCATAATAGTGAAATAATTTTTCGAATCGAACCAGTAAATTAACTACGGAGATTAGCGCGTTCAAACAAACAAACTCTTCAGCTTTATGTAGTAAAGATTTATTAGTATAGATATCAAAATAAATTCTCTCAGACGCACTTTAAAAATAAGCAGTCTCTTTGCATACAAATAGTATATATTTTGTGTTTTAATTTTTACTGGTATGTGTATAAAAATTTATTTATGTATACATCAAAATATCTCAAAATCTACTTTAAATAGTGATTTAGTACAATATGTAAAATATATTTATTGGATTATCTATCTTATGTACCCAAATTTGTAGATATTAAACTTAAATATCGTGGAGATCCTTGACATGCGATGAAACTTAAAAAGTCATATAAATAAATAGAATACATAGAATTGATCCATATCAATTCTATGTATTCTATTCTATATCAATTCTATATTTAAAATCCAATCCATATTAATTCTATAATTCTATGTATGTATAGGCCCATGCATATGGGCATCTACGAGACGTTTTATTCCTATAAACAGTTAGGACAATAATAATTTACAAATTATAGGGATTTTTTATTTCATCAAACTAACAACTAAAATATTAACAAGAAATAATATATATACCTAATATTTATAATTTTTAAATAAAAGAATTAAAACTAAACTTAAATCTAACTACCTACTTACTATTTAAAAATAAAATGAATCATAAAATAACAATAAAATTATTAATTGTAATCACTCATTAAGTCACCTTTACCTCGCTGTTATCTTATTTTCTTTATATAGTATAAAAAAAAATAAGTCGCTTCCACTGTCTTTTCGCTTAGATCTTTCAAACTACTCCACGGATTTTAATGCAGTTTTCAGCAATAGATAAAGAGATTCAAGAGGAATGTTCATATGTATAATACATGTAAAGAAAAGCCGAGAAAAGTTGTGCGAAGCTGGGGCGGGTCGCTAGTGTGTTTATAACAACAATAACAGAAGCATTATAGTATTCGTATAAATATTTTTTATTTTCGGTATAGTCGGTTTGAACTTGACGAATGTATCCAGGTGAATGTCAACTAAATCACTGCAGCTATTCATTGATCTACAAAATCTGGCTACCGTCGAGTTAAAACCAAGGACTGTCCGACGGAGAGGTGGACAGAAAGGTGTTATTTTGTTACGGGGATATCTAGCAGGAGAATAACAGATAATAACTACAAATGCGGAGCGTAAATAAAAACTTAATTATATATGACAAAGAAAGCTACTATTAGTAACTGGGTAACTGAGTTTGTTGCAGAAATAAGGTTGTGCACATATTACATGTAAGCAACCGAGTTAGTTTATACAAGTTTCCGCCCCGCGTTTTCAACCGCGTTCCCGAGGAATTCTTTATTCCCGAGGGATAAAAAGTAGCCTATATGTTAATCAGGGTGCAACCTACATAACAAATTTCATCAAAATTGGCCGTTTGAGCGTGTAGAAGTAACAAACATACTGACATACATGATATTAGTAGGACTATAATAGCTAGTATGATTTTTTCATATTTTTGTATTATGGATTATTTTACACGCACTAGCTTCTTGTAAACCGCTCTCGCTTCAGCTTCTGCTCCTCTCATCACAAACCTAGTAACACCAATCAGAAGTAGAGCTCCGTATTACTCACTCATAGTAATGCACTTTAGTCGAGTGAGATGTAACTCTGCGTGTGCTCGTATCGAGTGCAATGTGCGCGTGAGTCGATTTACTAAAACATTTCTATTATTGGAAAATGGAATTTCGTTTCTCTTAGAAGTGATTGGTTTGTGATATGGATTTTTATTGTGTTAATTTCTGTGGGACTTGAGCATTTAAAAAAAAGAATACGTGAAATTATGGTTTTTCGGTTTGTGTACATTTGTAAATATTAGGAAGCTTTTGTTTTTTTTTTAATAACAATTTTTTTGCAACGCGAAATATTCGTTTCATATACAGGGTTATTATTTCGCATGCAGTTCTATAAGGGATGGAACTTTTCACACAAATCGATTAAAACGTGTGAAAAGTTTCAAGATATTTTCGTGATTTCAGAGTTAAAAGTTATCAATATTACCCCTTATAACACAGCAGGTCAATACCAAATAACCTTGTACGTTTGTAAATAAGAACCATTTTCGTTTGACACCTTCTAGCCTCTCTTTAGAGACTGACATTGACCTGACTTCCCCTGATTGACAATACAACAAATCTATTATTTAATTCAATTAAGCGATTTTCCAGATAAATGTGGGTCAAATATGCATCCAATACACACCCATTGTCCATTGTTCTACAGCACATTGTCGCTTGACCCGGTTTCGTTAAGATTGTTAAACAACTTATATAATATGACGGAGTGTTATAGCTTTAAAATTTGTGATAAGTAATATTTATGAGTTTGAATTTTTAATTTATCTGCACTAGATAATTTATAATGTTAAATTGTCGACAATTTTAATTATGAAATGATAGAAAAGAGACGTCGTAATCAATAAAGTTCGGCAACTAAATACAGTAAAACTTGGTTTAGTGGGACCTGGAAGTGAGAAACCTCCATAGCACAAACCTAAATCTGTACTAACAATAAAACTGAAGAGTTTGTTTGTTTGAATGCGCTAATCTCTGGATCTACCGCGCTAATCTAGTTGGATTCAAAAATTCTTTCACTAATATGAAGCTCTAGTATCCCCAAAGGTTAGGTACTCTGTCTAGGTCTACTTATGATCCCGGGAACGTGGGTGAAACCGCAGGGGACAGCTAGTCCTATATAATATTATTCTAAACCTAATATACCTACATACGAGTGTTGAAAACTGAGTGAAATTAACAGCATATAAAATTATTTTAACTGTCTAACTAAGCAATGATGGACCTACACAAAATTAACATATTTACACGGTTCAGACGTTTTACTCTCGAATATTTATGAAAGTGAAACGCTATCTACAAAATTATATGCTTATTTTGGACACTTCTTCTTTTTTAAGTAATTTATCCGACGTAATTTTATCCGCTGATGTTACGGATATTCATAATATTATAATGTTTTTAGATAAGATAAAAATTTTATGAAGATTATTTATTAATTTAACAGTTTTAATATCTTAAAGCTACTTTTACTTTAAATTGATTTTTATAGTATTTTTATGTGAACTATGCTTTAAAATTGCTACGTTTGTTACTTTTCATCAGGTCAATATCATCTTTCTTTTCATTTTGTATTGATCCTCATTTTATAAATAAAACATTTTCTTTCGGTTTTGTCAACTTACTGTTGCGCAGCGTGGGCGTGCCCCCCACTAGGTGGACCGACGATCTTGTGAGGGTCGCGGGAAACCGTTGGATGCGGGTAGCGCACTGGCCATCGTGGAGATCCTTGGGGGAGGCCTTTGTCGAGCAGTGGACGTCTTTCGGCTGACATGATGATGATGACTGTTGCTGTTAATTTATATAGATCGCTATTACCCCCCTGTAGGAATAATCTATTTCTGTTATGTTTCAACTAAAATGGTGATGTACTCGGTGTGTAAACAAATGTTTAGAATCGTAGAAGAAATTAGTTCCTTAAATATTCCGTGAGAGGCGGTGTCCTAATACTTCGAAAAATGTTAATGATTTATTTTCTTTTGTAAAAAAAACACATTTGAAAAGGAATTAATTAATTTGAATTTAGTAATTATTATTATTATATTTTATTTATTTTTAATATTTCTTGTAAATAATTAGATTTAGGTTCTGTATATATCTTCTGTTTTCTGCTCTAATAGGTAGTTTAAAGAGTTATAATTAGTTTAGAAATGTATGATATTTGAAAAGGATATATGAATATTTTTTCTACTAATAAGTCCAAATACTAGTTTTGGACGTGAACTTAGTCGTCATCAAAATTAACCCCACAATTTTTTTATTATAAACTAGTTTGACAGCTTCAAATAATTTATATCCTTAACCACATGATTTAAAAAAAGAGACGATGTTGTTTTGCTATTTGCAATAGGGGTGCTGAAAGGTGTTACAAAAATCTTTTCGTACTCTCGCAATCTGCACTCTTCTAACTGCAAAGTATTTTTTTTTCTCGCTATACGAGTAATTTCCGTAGACGTACTGTCTAAGAACACAGCATGCCAAATTATCTCTATGATATACTCATATCTACCTATGCGTGATACTATGCGATGGTTGATTTCCTCCTAAGTATTCTTCTACGATCTACAAGTACGCAATGAAAATGGCCAACTGTCAATCGAAGATAAAAAAAACAACTATTTTTCGAGAGCATACATCTTGATTTAAGTTAATGACTCGTTACACTTAGATGGATTTTTACAACTTTTCTCGTGAATCACTTAAATTGATTGAAATTATTAGCATATAAATCCTATCCCACTAATATTAAAATGCGAACGTTGGTAACGATGTATGGATGTTTGTTACTCTTTCACGTAAAAACTACTGAACGGATTTGGATGAAACTTGGCACATAAATAGATCACACCTTCGAATAACAAATGAGCTTTTTATCCCGAAAAAATATAAGATCGCTTGGGAACGCTGGTGAAACTGCTGGGCGGAATATAGAGCTGAATAAAGATGTCTTTCCTTTGCACATGTCTTTCTTGTGCTTTCCTATATCTTTTAGCTTATTTAGAATAATTTAGTTTAAGATATGATAATATTGATAGATAAATAACACATTGTTTTACACCGAAAGAAATCAACCTTTTTATCGGGTGTTCTTATCGCTACAAAAGCAATCTCTTCCAGACAACCTTTTATTATATCTTTACTCGACTAACTACTAACCTTTTATTAAACTATAATAAAACAGCGATAGGTAGCTTTCGTAGTACTATAATTACTTCATCAACAATTATTGTCATTATAACAATAAACTCCATCTTGACATAATTTCACCTATTATTCGCAGATATTGCTATAAATAAGCGCTTCAATAACTTTCTTTTTTTACGCCACTAATAATGCCTGTAAAATGCTGCAGACAAATCTATTTCGTATTATAAAATCAACTCACAAATACGCAGAACTTTTTTGAAAAAGTTTTACAATTGATCGAAAGAAAACGAATTGTAGAAGTGAACAATGACCGAGAAGTGTGTCAACGTGTGACAATAGTGTGCTGATTTGACATTTGCGTGACGTGTGACGTAGAAGCGTGACAAAATGGCGACGTGCCCTCGTCGTGAGCGACCCTTGCGCTCGGCGTCTACCAGGTTGAAGTATTCGAAGACAGTGCCGGCTAGCACTATCAGGTATTTTGCTTTATATTATTCACTTCTATTAGCACCAGGATTTTGATAATCTCTTTTGTTAACTTGATAGGGCTCTCGAGTAACTCATGTACTGGAAAAACCTCATAAGCTATGTGAAAAGTACTGGACGTATTTAATTCTAGTTTCAGTAGTAGCTACTAATGAGCATAATAATGCCATGAAACAAACTTTTTATCGAAAAGTGAAGAAGCTATTTTATATTAGAAAGCTAATAAAATAGTAAATAACTGCTTTTATATTTTAAATGCATATAATTAATGCATTTTTAATATATTTTTATGTTGCATTCCCATAAATGCTTTAATTATTATATAAAAATTAAATTTATTATGCGTATACTGAATAATCAATACTGAGTAAAGGATACCCAAAAATAAGTTTATAAATAAAACATAATTCACAATTCTGTTTTACTTTCACAATCACGACTGTTTTTGTCAATCATGCATACATTAATATTCGATAAAAGACAACAACACGCATACTTTCGGTCCATAAAAATTGCTTAAAACACGACTGCTTCCACATTTGACAAAAAAGGAATCTGATTTAGGAAATCCATTTTTTGGTTTGTCAAATTAAAATGTGATATTAAATATATTCAAAAAAATGCTTATTACTCGTTAGTATAATAAACCAGTAGAATATGATATAAGTATGTACAGTCAAGGACAGGGAAAAGTGGAAATATATTGAGGAGGGTTTTACCCATGGGGGGCCACTTAAAAGAACAATGAAATAAATCAAGATTAATATATAAAAGAAAAAAATAATAAGTGGAAGAATAAGCTTTAATAGCAAATGGAAAATTTTATCAACATTAAAATGTTTCACAATAATATCAGTTTTTGGATATGGATGCGGTTTTCATCATGAGGCATAATTTTTACGGAAGGTTTATGTATATATCTAAATAGCATCCGTGTCAAGCTGGGGCAGGTCGCTAGTTAAGGTTAAAGTAATAGCACTTTATATAGAGTTGAAAGAGCTATGTAGTCTGTTGGGGCGTTGAGCTTTGTAGTGACCGCATTCCAGCATTTCCAGCTCATCAAGATAGCATACTTGCATCAATATGTTAATAGCTTGTAACTTCCAAACATGTAATTACTTGATTGTTTATTGGTCATATGCAGTTAAAATACCAACGCGACCTTTCGTTTTTACTGTGTGGTGTAATTTTTTTTGTATGTCAGAAGGTTGACAAGCAGGCAGGCGATCCACCTGATGGTAAGTGATTACCGTCGCCTATCGCTATTTGCAATACCAGCATTGCTAATTTGTTGCCGACCTGTTACAAGTACAATTGCCGGAATAAACCGGTAGGTGCTTGGCGACAGATTTTCATTTTGAGGGTGGTTCCAAATTTTTTTTTAATTGTGGTTTCTATGCTACACCTACTACAGGTATTTGGTTCGTTACTTGCTATTTTAGAAGAGTCAGGAACATTCAGCACTCTTCGTGGTCATCTCAAATTAGCGAGGTTTTGCTGCATCGTTTATTGGAGCAAGTCACCCAAACGCATAATTAAATAGTTATAAATCAAATATTCGCAATAAACTGCTATGTTCTCGAGTAACGGGCCGTTCCGTTCTGAAAGATCCAACTACATGATTTAATTAATGTAACTTTTTTTCAGAATGATTTACTATGACTATTGGTTGTAAAATAGAATATGAAGCGGTCAACTATGTAGCTTGACTGCGTGATGCGTTGCGAGTGCAAAGCTAGTTTGAAATATATAGAAGATTTAAAAAAAAATATTTAACTGTTTTGAGGCAAATAACTGAAGCACTTTTTACTACGACAGTATCGACGTAATTATTTTTACTTTTCCGTACATAATATTGCGAGTAATCACGTTGTCTGTCAAAAACAAAGTGACAACATAATATTTGCAATTTTCTCAGCCGGAGAAAGTGATACGTGACGAGGAAATTGCTCTCATATATGTGTTTAGTTTTTTCTTCGATTGTACAAGGAAATTGTTTATTCTGCGTGAGATATGCTTGTTTTCATTATAATATACAGACTTGGCAAGAAATACCTGTGGATATTTAGCAGTAACCGAGCATTTTGCTACCAATTGCTTGTATAAAAAAAAGTTAGAGTGAAGTTAATAGTCTTGAAGATTGATTACAGCAAAAAAAAGTAAAAAACTATAAACTTCCATGACGGTGCTGTTTGAGGAGTGAAGATTTTAATAAAATATAATAGTTAAATTAGTTTAACCATAATTTGTAAAAGAAAATAATGTACCTATTATTTTTTAATGTAACTAATAGACCACTTACTTTAAACTAATAGGTATTATTACCGAAACTATTAGGCCAATCAAACATCAAAAATAAAGTATTAAATGGGTATTTTACTGTAACCTTTTTACAATCATTAATTATGTGACTTAATTTCATAATATATCATATATATATATAAGTTTACAACACAATTTACCAACATAAATCTGTTAAACGTTATTTTTTGCGTCCAATAAACAACACGTACAATAGACGGTTTCTTACAACGCCATCTAGGGTCGGGTAGAAACAATGGGAAAATGGCGACGGAAAAACATCGTCTCGAATTGTCAAGTTTCTCCAATCGCACGTTGACAATTAAACGCTCTACAATGTTGGCGACCTTGATAGATGTTTATTTTCTAATGTAAACAAAGGCACGTTAAAAACTTGAATGTAAGCTTTATGTTCATAAAGTAAAATTAACATGGTACCTAATTAAGTCGTGTGTAGGAAAGTAATTGTTATGATAAACAAACAAAAATCAATAAACCGCAATGTATGTAATAAAAACAAACCGCATTTTGATAGTTGGTAGCATAGTTTTAGACAAACCTATGAACCAAGATGCCGTCATAAATTATCCAGCCAGTATTCATACCTTTTTAAAAATTATTTAGAACAGAATTGGTCCCATGGCTCAGTTGTTCAGCTTAATGAGCTCAACATATTAATAATAATATTATCCTGGGAAATTTCTTACATTCGGTAATCTGATCCCAAACTATGCAGTGTTTTACTATGGACAACCAGAAAAGTGATATAGGTACTAAATCCTACTAATAATTATAAATGCGAAAGTTTGTTACCTACTTCTTCGCGCTCAAAATGGGAATCGAACCCACTACCCTCGAACAGGGCCGGATCTACCATATGGCTTTTTGGGCTTCAGTCCAGGGCCCCGTGGATTCAAGGGGCCCCCAGCTAAGTCAAGTCAAATAATAATGCGAAAGAATCCATAATTTTATTAAATTAAACAGATCGTATGGTCTGCAGCCCTGCGAATCCTACGATTAATCAAACCCATTAAACTCATTTAATTCAAGTCTACGTTCAGGTGTTGGTACTTCGAACTGAGTCGGTACTAGCCCAGGGCCCCCTAATCTCACTGTCCAGCCCTGCCCTCGAAGGTAGGTGGACTGTCTAATCATAGTAACATATTCTTCATGGATAATAGTAAAGCGTGTATTAAGTCTCCGACTAATATAAAGTTATCTGTGGTCGTAAGTCACAGACAAAAATAAACATGCTAAGTTATTTTATAACACATAATCTTACATCGTAACTATTTACTGATTTAATAACACTGTGCTATACCTATATAACCAGTTATGTAAGGTGTAAATCAAAGTCTTACGGGTTTTGCACTAGTATACGAATTTTGCCAGCTAAAACAGCGAAAGTGTTTGTGGCGAATGGAATCGGCCGTGTCATGTAGCAAAGTGGCGTCATGGCGGAGTGAAACGCTTGTTGTGTGTGGTCTTTGTTATAGGAATTAGCGAAATATTGATAAAGAATTATCGTATTTTTGACATCGATGTCTTATTTAGTGAAAAACGAGGACTACTGTTAAAATGTATAGTATTTCTATGCCCCTTCTCGCATGGAGTGAGGTCAATGCAACCTAAACAGGTTGACTACGCCGCCATTTCAACTCGCGCAAGTCTAGTTGCGTCGCCGTTGAAAACGCATTTTCGATAAGTGACGCCGTGTGAGGACCCCATGCCAATGAGATCATAGTTGAATATGGTTTTTTTTTTTTAGCATCGTGTGAGAACGGGCTAAGACGATGTAGTAGTGAACTTTTTGACCGCTTTTCCGATTTTCATCTATTCCTTGTACCACACATTGCAGATACTCACGATTTACTGCGTTATTACTGACAATTTAAAACATTTTTTTTTAATTTTGGTATTTAAAAGAATTACAGTACTTACCTAGATTTTGGCAACAATAGAACTTTATTAACAAAAAACTGAAGAAAAAAATTGAAATTTCGTACCTATCTATAATATATTTTCCTAATTATTATTCTTAAAAATAAAAATAAACGTGATTTACATTTTAAAACAAAATTGCTCTGACTATCTAATTAAAATGATTTACTATATTTATATGGCAAGCTATATTCTCTCCACTCTAGCCTAGAGTGTACTAAGTCTAAGCTGTCTTACAAATATCGACTGAAAAGTCATTCAACTTAGCACATTCAAGGGGAAAACGTAAAAACAAGTATAAACTCAAAACTTCAAAGTCAAGCAAGAACACTTTCGCTGACTTCGTACATTATCAAAGCTCTGCAGTAACATTGAGACGTTGACGAGTAGCGCGCGCGTTTCATTTTGAATATCGAACGAGTTTCTATTGTGAATTAAAAGGTTGAAGCATAAATTAATAACTCTTTATTCAAATCGTAATAGAATTGAAATAATCGACAAATGTTTTATTTCTTTTTGTTCTTTGCAACCAGTGTTTCAGTGCAGTGTTTTGTTTTTTAATTAAAAATATTGTTTGCTTATTTATGTCATTGATTTTAATTTTAGAAATGTATCAAATGACATAAATAATTGAACATCTAAAATATTTTTAGGCAAAAAGTGGACTTAACAATTAAAGAAATGACGCTAAGCAATACGAATCCGCCATACGGTCGGGTAACCAGTAAACTGTTCGGGAAGAAAAGTAAGAAAACCAAAAGGTACCAGAAAGTCAAATCTGGAACTTATGCTGGGAGAGAACGGTAAATCACTGTTTATTTTTATTAAGAATCAAATATAATATATTTTGATTTTATTATTAGCATAAAACATAAACAGACGTAATCAGACGAAAATTTGAGGTAGATAATTAATATGTAGGTATTTGTAACACATTATATCTTGCAAGCGAGAATATGCAGAACACAGGTTGCATTATAACCATGAAGCCACAGAAATGAATTTTATGAAAAAAAAAAGTAGAAAATTAATAAACTAAAATCAGGACAAACCATAATAGTTCAGTTGTTTCGAATCATACAATGAGCTTGAGCTTTCGGTAAAAGTGGAAACCATAGCGCCATTGTTAACTTAACCCATGAATAGCTACCACCCTTTGCATGTGTGTTTATGGGTATTTAGCATCATTTATTATTGAAATGATTTAATGAACATGATTAATAATTATTAACGTAGCTAGTTTGCGTTATCCTAGGACCAATTGTTACCAATTCTAATTTTAAAAAGAATTTCACTACTGTCCAATGGAGTGTAATGATTTCAAGGATTTTACATTATTATAAAAAAAACAGAAAAGTAAAGAAAATAAAGAAAGTAAATGGAAATATTCAATTCGATTCATTTGATGTAATTCAATAAAATACTTACTACGAATTGAATAAATTATCGGATCATTGGGTTGCAAACATTTGTGCAATATTTCTAATGTTGGCCTCTACTATATTTATTCATTCATACCATGAATATTTTCAATTTAGACACTTCACTATAAACAATTTCACGCCTATCATTTATCGTTACTTTATGCTTCAGTTACGTAATTTTTATAAGCTATAACATGGTTACTTACCAACTTAGAGAACTATGATCCGCTTTGCTACCTCGGACCAAAAACAAAAGAAAGGCTGAAAAAATAGTTTCTCCATGTAAACACGTCGGTACTCGCCTATATATATATATCCAAAACTGTGTTCATCGCCTTCAGTAGGTGGTGTGATATTTTTTTATGTGTGGTGAAAATATGTAAACAATAATTTAAAGAATAAGTCTCACGGAATCCTTAATACCAATTAATAATACATGTTATTAAATGAATAATCTTTTGATTTTCTTGGAACACATCAATGTGTTCGCACATACTTAAATAGTATCTTCGCTTCAATTATTTACGGCGCAGTCAGTTTTTTCTTTTTTACTTGGTCTGAATTTCCAACATAGCATGATTTAAGTATGTTATTCACTCCAAAATCTTTAGAAATTTTAAAAATATGGTTGCCAAGCACCAACCAGTGTTTTCCGCCGGCTGCACTTGAGACCCAGTTCCCTTCTAGGCTGTATATACTTAATACCTTTGTTCAAATGATTACTTACCACAGTGATATTGTTAAATTCAAGTTTACAAAAGCACATGGTCAAAGTTAGTCAATAGTTTACTTAAACATAACATGAACTTACATGACCTGAGTGACGTCACTAACGTCGTAAACACCGTTGCCTGGCGACGGCAAGTGAAAAGAGAAAATAAAAGTGAAACGTGAGATCCGACCGACCGCTCGATAATCGGTATCGATACATTGTTATTAACTTTATAAGGATCGATTCACAACATTGTATCGCTTTCCAAAATATGAGACGGTATTAGATTTCTTCATATGAGACGATTCCTCGGGTTTTCGGGCTTTATAGGGAAACCCATGAGAAAACTTGTTTATATTTCATATGCCCGAAAGTAAATCACTTAGATGGCTCCCAAGATCATTTAAAAATGTAAAATCAAGTACCTAACGGTTGTAATAAATATTTTTTATTAGGCCACGAAGCCACATTCCAAGCTCAAATTCTAACCGATATAGATCGATCGAGAAAAATCTGCTAACAGCCGACGATATACGAGAAATGACGATTCTAGATTCAGTTTTTCTCTGCATTCATTATTGCAATAGATTTGTAAAGAATAGATATACTTATGAAGAAAAATCGTTTTTTTTTTATTTAAATTTTTCATTAGTAACGTCAGAAAAAAATTGAGAATTATTATTAACGTGAGCTAATTTAAAAAACCTCTCTTTCATTTTAACCTTATTGAAAAAAGATAGAACATTTTTAATGCTGTCAGTTTAATCCATACCGTCGTAATGTACGGGTAAATAGTCGTGACCAATAAAGATCGCGCTTAAATTCACGTTGAAATGTGTGATCGGATTAAACAGACAGGACTAAAATATCTTGCATCCCTTTCTTATATTTACTATTAGAAAGAGATATAGTGAGATTCAATTTATTTTAGTTCGTAAACAACAGAATCGGCACAATTTAATAGACTTTGTGTATACTATCTTCAGCCACATTAATACCATATTTTTATTAAATGATGAAGTATACGTTTGACTTTAAACTCGCTTAGGAAACACAATAGAGTCATGCGAAAATTGCGAACGTAAACATATCCACTGTAAAGTAAACTTTATAATGGAGCTAGAGCGGATCAGGAGGCCAATTCTCGCGCGGGTAGAGATCATCTCTAATTCGAGATATGTTGAAACAAAATGGCGAATCTCTAAATCAATTTTTCGTATTCTCGGGATGTCACGCTAGAGAAATGTCGAATCCCTTTCGTTTGAGACGCAACGAATGGTCCGGAGCAGTAGAGATTTCGATGTCGAATGATGACATTTTGGTGAGATTTTTCATAGACATTCATGATTACAGATAATCTCTGATTAGATATGATCTCTACCCGCGCGAGAATTGGCCTCCAGTAGTACTGTACCTACCAACACGATGAATAGACAAGTACCCGCTTGCATGATTGAAAACTATTATTGATCGGTTGTAACTTAAATGATTTCTTACACGAGGGATTAAAAATTGCTTCACACCGATTAGGTTTGATGTTACGACAGGTTTGGCAACCTGAACGATATTATATAGCGTAAATTGATAGTTGACTTGCAATTGAGATCATCTTTTTAGAGTTTATTTTCACAGATCGATTGCTACAGCAGGCTGTTTAATCTATGTTTACAATAAATTACTAGCCTAGCAAAAATAATTTTGTTTATGATTTTTATGCGCAAGACCGGCCATCATGGAGATCCTTGGGGGAGGCTTTTGTCCAGCAGTGGACGTCTTTCAGCTAACATGATGATGATGATGATTTTTATGAATCTTGCGCACTTTGTATTATATTCAATGTATTTAATTTAAATCATGTTTTATTTCATACTAAATTAGGATGTTATCTATAACTGCTAACCTGACTCCAAGAATGACGTTCCAAGATTCCGAGATCTTTTCCAAGAAAAAAAGATATACTCGATATTTTTTATAAAAACAGCTAATTTAAGTTCGGCTGCTGTCGAAACTCCATTGTATACCAATTATCCCATGCGATAGTAATCAACACAATACATTTGCCAACATTATAGGTAGTACACCTGTCGCTGATCATCTCGCCGTTGCGTCATTTTACGTAATCATCATTTAGATGGTGTTCTAATTTCTATCGTAATATTAAAGCTATCATAACACCCTTTGGACTTCCGCATTGAATAACCAACCGTTTCTCAGTATACGTTTAGTTTTAGCATGTTGTTATCAAGAAAAAGATACAATTTAAAAACAACTGAATAACGCCTATTCTGAAAAACGACACACGTTATTCGTCAATCGTTCTGAATGTTTAACCAATAGAATTATACGAATATCGCGTCAATACTATTGCTTTATTATTTTTTAAAGATTACCGGACTATGGTTTATCGTTTTTCCGAGTAGGCCCTCAGTACCTATCTATTTTATTATATGGCTTTTCTTTTCACTGTTTTATTAACCAAAATTTTTGGCGATATCTGTATAATTAGGTTTCGAATAAATGTTTTAAGTTTTTATACCACAATCTTATGATACCATAGTAATTGATGATGTGGCTGAAAGTGGTAAGCATAATGCTACAACCCTTATGAGCATAGGTAAATGATAAATATCAAACCGAACCATAATAACTAAAAAAATTCTTAACTCCTCTCCAACAGTGCAAACACAGCGATGGACAATGACGTCACACCAGTGTACCTGGCAGCTCAGGAGGGCCACCTGGCGGTCCTCAAGTACTTGGTGCTGGAGGCAGGCGGGAGACTGGACGCACGCGCGCGTGATGGCATGCTGCCTATTCACGCTGCAGCACAGACCGGTTGCTTGGATTGCGTTAAATGGATGGTGAGTATTTTTAAATTAACATAGGCTAGCAAGCCCGGGGGGGGGGGGGGGGGGCAGCATAGCAGGTATTACCGTGGGATGGGAATTCCAGGGATAGCAGCTGCCCTCCCCTGCCCCCCCCCCCTTCCTCTGTGCGCCCATATTTGTTTGTGCAACTAAGGTGGCAAACAAGTATATAGACGCTAACAGCATTAGTAGCAGATTCAGGAGTTTGATTTGGGAGGAGGATTTGATCCCGCTGAGTGTAAAAATATATAGTATATTTACGATTTGTCATTGAAGGATTCAGGAGGAGCCTTGAACCCCTTAGCTCCTCTGGATACGCTATTGTGTGAGTTGAGAGTACCTATCAAACGACTTATGATTGAGATTTTCTTCAGCATGATGCTATATAATCAAAGTACCTATTGACTTTCAACAATAACAATAATATATGTATTATAGAGAAATCGTGCAATGATTCATGGCGTCAACCAGCGGATGAACATTTCCTACGCAAAAATAAAAGTTACATTACAAACAATCATTAGAAAGAATCTTTGTATTGAGACGTCACGAAAAAAACGAGCGCCGCTTGTATAATATAATGTAACTGAGAGAAAATCAAGTGGAGAGCAATAACCTCTCGCGATCAATCGTTAATCTTAAGGAAATATGATCACGCGCATGGCAGGTACGTTAGGCTTGGGACATAACAGCGAATTAGCTGTTGCAGGTTTTATTGGCCTGTGTTGATGCAGCGATTTACTCTGGAAATAAAATTTAATATTAGTTCCATTTTATTATGACTTTGAAAGTCAGAAGCTATGTTTGTTGAATGTGAGTTTCATTTAATTACTGTTCTTATACATGAAGCTATTTTGGGTATAAAATTAAAGATGGGTCCTCCATCTTATGTTCTTTATTTCTAATTTAATAATAAGTTTAAGTAGTCCAAAACATACTAAAGTTTGTACCGCGACGCATAATCAATCCATACTAATATTAAAATTGCGAAAGTAACTCTATTTGTTTGTTAGTTTAATTGTTACCTTTTCACGACTAAATCGCTGAACTGATCACGATTAAATTTGTCACGTAGTTAGCTAAATGTGATGGAGAAGAACATAGACTACTTTTAATCCCGGGAACGCGGGTGAAACCATGGGGAATAGCTAGTTTTCAATAAATTTGCAATAGCCCAATCTTAATATTTTCGCAGTAAGCCAACACCGCACTGCAGCGAGATTTCCACAGTTGTACACCGAGCCTTAGTCATGGCACGCGCGAACATTACTGTTTGATTGATGCATGCAGTATGAAAATAGCTCTGATTTGCTATAGTTATTCCTAGTTCCTCATCAATGATTTATTAGAAATTTTTGATCTGATTTTTTTATTATGTAAAGAGAAGGTAAATTATTGGTAATTGAACACTTTCTAAAGTAGTGTTGGATTTCAATTGTGATATATTAAGCTATATTCTCTTGTAGTTAACTAATATTTAGAACTAGCTTTCCGCCTGGTTTCACCTGCGATGGGGTAAAATAGGGGATTTTACACATTTGAGGATGGATTTCAAAAGGTACATACCCTCCAAAGTTATGTCTTGGTTCATGGTTTAGTCTGTGCATTGATATGTCAGTCTGCGAAGGGTGTAATCTCTATTAAAACCTGGGTTTTAACTAGAGATTAATGCTCGTACTAAGAAACTTAGTGTTGAGGCGAGATAGCTATTTTAGTACTAGATTAATCTAAAAGGTACTCAGACTTACAATTAAACATATTTTAATGCTAAACTAATTTGTTGATATTTTTTGGAAATTCGTATGGAAATATTTTTGTGTTTTCCTCACTAATTTTTTTTTTCATAACCTATAAAAGGTATAATTCAATGCCTTTTCGGACCTCAAATCACCTATGTATTGTATATGTAGGTACACCTGCGTGAGAAGTAATAATAATAATAAAATGAAGGTAGGAAATCATTAACGTTGGATCTCCTTTAAAACATTCAAGTTTACTTATTTTGATGTTATAAAAACCATCAAGACAAGAACATTACTTATTTCACCGCCAGCATTTTTTTTACACTTGTTTTATTGCCTCCGGTATGACACCATGTTCAGAGAACTGCATTTAAAATAATAAACTTTCATTCAATCTCCGGACCGGTTATCACCATTCAGTGAAATCCATTCCAGTAAGTGTTGAGGAAAGAGTTATTAGTTTACACTCATATTGTCATACCATTATTGTAGTAATATCGAAATTATATGCCTTATAAGTATCGCTTAGAGGTAAGTAATATCATAGGAGATTTTTTTTATTTTTATAATAATATTGTTTATAAATCTATTAGTCATATAGATAGAGCTTTGACAGGAAATTATAAGATATAAGTTATTTACTTGTACATTTATATTATAAATAGGTAAAGTTTGTAAGTTCTTATTTAGGAGGGAATCTTCTGAGTTAGGTAGGTAGGTTAGGTAGGTACTAGTCCGATTCTAAAAGTTCTTGCACTAATAGGAAGCTACATTATCCCGTGTTATCGGCGCTATAGCATTTGGTAAGTAGCTTGTATATTTTTGCTATTTCCATCAACAGATCCTGACACTTGGTGACAATGGGACCACCTCAGGAGATAATCTTTCGAAAAAAAAAAAAAATTAAGTAGTTCACATAGATGGAGTAATCGCGTAACAAATAAAAATCTGTCGAATTGAGAACCTCTTCCTTTTTTGAAGTCAGAAATCGAAAAGAAAAATTTAATTTGTGACTAAAAATACTCACGTTGAGTAATTTTTTGAATGAAGATATAATTAAATCTTGATTTCTTTTTTATAAAGTAGTTGACTAAGATTAAAAAATTCTAAATTTATAAATTTTAATTGATAAATTAATTCTTAATTTATTTAAACATATTATAACATCCACATTAAATAAAACATCGAAAGACATTGACCAATTTCACGAAATTTAAATATTATGATTATCTGATATTATAATTAATGTGAAAGTGAGTTGGTTTTTAACTCTTGAGGCCTCAACTGCACAAACAATCTTGATGAAAGGCCTTACTTAGCCTGTGGCGTGGAAAAGGACATACGGGTGAAACTGTAGGCTAGTAAAAAGTAGTAAAAATGTTAAAATACATTTTGAACACATTGAGAAGAAGTTATGTTTTGATATGCGCTAATGGTGCCGATTCTGTTGTTTACGAACTAAATAAATTTATTCTCACTATATCTCTTTCTAACAGTAAATATAAGAAAGGGATGCAAGATATTTTAGTCCTGTCAGTTCAGTCCGATCACATATTTCAACGTGAATTTAAGCGCGATCTTTATTGGTCGCGACTATTTACCCGTACATTACGACGGCATGGATTAAACTGACGGCATTAAAAATGTTCTATCTTTTTTCAATAAGGTTAAAATGAAAGAGAGGTGACTTGTCTAATATTAGTTAAGTACGTAAACAACAGAATCGACACCAATAGCTCAGTAGTGACTAGGTATTGACATCAAAAACTATGACACAGATTATGTCTATTTACTCATGTGACTACGATGAGCTTAAAAGTTCATTCAAGGAGGACATCGCAACGCAACCTTATAAGCTTTGGAAAGAGCAACCTTTCGGCAACATATAGGCAATTGATCTTCATGGTAATGCTAATATCCATAGCCATTGAAGGCCACATAAATAAAATTAATAAACTGCCTTTTAACATAAAAATATATCGATCAATTAATCTTTAATTGCCTTGTTTATTACCAATAAAAACACTTTGCTCATTAATACAGTAAAATATCCAAATAACGGAACAGACTAAAGAATTAAAAACTACTTTATATTATTGCAAAATCTAGTTATGCAGATAGACATCTTGTTGGCCTTCCGTTCTTAACACATCTTCAGTCGGAATCTCAACACGTTTGCAATGGCTGTCAGGTGTTACGAAATGCACTTCATAAATGTTGATTTCATAACTTCTGAGCAAGTTCATGGTTTTGTCTAGAGAATTCTACACCTAGTTATTTACTAGCTATGGATGGGGAGCTCATCTTCATATTTTATACCCAAAATGGTATCAGACTGTGCGGTGCGGTTTCAAAGGAGCTTCCTCCCGTGTTAGTATTGTTTGTATTTCCCCGCTGTGGTCCTCCCAAGGGGTACATACAGTTTGGAGTTCTTCAAGAAGGTTATATATCTTGGGACATCTTGGAACATTCTTCACACACGGTTATCTGATCCCAAACTAAGCAGAGCTTGTACTATGGAAACCATATAACTGATATACTACATATACTACTCTTTTTTTTTGTAAATAAGATAATTACACCCAGACACAGGACAAACAGACATGTTCATGCACACAAATGTTTGTCCTGGATGGGAATCGAACCAGCTGCGCGATAGGTGGCGTCTTAACCAACTGCGCCAACTGGCCTGTCAATCAGGCCTTGTGACCAGTCTTTTGCAGGGTCGGCAACGAGTGAGTGATATTTCTGGTGTTGCAAGTGTTTATAGGCTACAGTAACTACTTACCTACTTACCTGAACACCTGTTGACAAACTGTATCACAGAAGACAGGAAATTTCTAAGATTTTTTTTAACTACATTTTGAGTCAAATTAACAGCAGATTAAAGACTAATAATTTTGAAGTTTGTTACTGACTTTATTTACTGGGTATATGCCCATGTCTGGCCTGTGCCTGAGTTCGTATTGTCTCACTAGATGATGATCTGGATAAAGGTGGTAAGCACTCAAAAGCCTAGAAAGAATTTCCATTTAAGTGCAGCTATCAGAACACTCCTACTGGTGTTCAAGCCCGGAGGGTGGGTACAGGGGAGTATCCAACCGATACTTCTCCAAAACCTCAAGTATACTAGTGATGCCTTTGTTCTGAAATTCAAATAACTATAGTAAATGTCCCATCCTTCTCTAGATCGTCGAAAGAGGCGTGGATCCAAACGCAAGAGACGGAGACGGGGCTACTCCCCTCCACTTCGCCGCCTCCAGGGGTCACCTGAGCACCGTCCGCTGGTTGCTACGTCATGGCGCCAGACTGCATCTGGATCGACACGGCAAGAGCCCCATTAATGATGCAGCTGAAAATCATCATCTCGAGGTAAGGTGTTTTAGAAAGAAAGATACCTACATTTGTAAGACAATTAAATCACACAACAATACAAAATGAGATATACAATTACTAACATAAAAGCATGCAGAACAATATACAATAAAATATTGAGGTGTAATTACTAGGTAAGTTGGGTCCAAATGGCCTCGGTTCAACATGTGCTACAAATAACTGAAGCGCTGGTTTTCGACTAAAGCCACTGATTTAGAACGATAAGATGAAAACAAAAATTATTCATCACAGTAAGACATTAACGCCATCTATTGATGAGTAGCTGAACGAAATTTTATTCGCACTGTTTTACAAGATAGCCAACGTATACAGAAAGCATTGTAGTAGATTTTTAGATCCGAATAGAGTAATTTTCTTTACTCGCTTGTTTTCAACAATTAAATTATAACAATTTACACAATCATAAAAAACAAATCGTAATGCCTTTGCCTTGTTGCTTGATATAATTACACTAGAACCACTTACACTATGCTCTATGGCAATGTACTTTCTACCTTGTCTATGGTCACTTAATTATGACCAGAGACAATAGAGTAAAGCTCACGTTTGGAAAGTATCAGTTTTCACCGGTCACACTTCGTTGCGCTTCGGCGTTATTTGGATGTGCATTGCATTGCGTACCCGCATATTAAAGCCGTGTAATTCGGTGTTTCGCTTTTTTATGTTGGCAAGCGTGAGTTGTGTTACGTTAAAGAATGTTTTTCTATTTACCTTCTTATTATTATTAAGTGAAATAAACGAAATTCAAAAGTAATTCAAGAATTCTTTTCAATTTAGGTATCTTTTTTGATAAAGGAAAATGGAGCATTTGACAAGACATAATTTCTTATAATCTCTTTCTTATGATTTTTTGTAACAAAGAGATATCTATTAGACAGACATAGGCTAATTTGTATATCCCGAGAACCCCAAAAACCGCGGAGCGTAAACTAGTAAAAAGAAGAACTACATACAGTATTACACAACTTAGATGAAGCATCGGCTAAATTCGTAAAATCGATCATTCTCGAAAAGAGTGCGCCTACAAAATTACCCATGTTTATTAGTACTTTAGGCAAAAATTATCTTTCTGCCAACGCAATAACTTGTAAATTTATATAACCAAATACATTCGTAAAATTGATGCGTAGATGTTTATACACTTATTTGCAAAATAAGTGGTATCGTGTGATCGTTTATAAAGTATGTATTATTCTCAACAGCACCTCTTGTCGTCAAACGATTCGTTGCTGTCTGATGATGATGAGTTATTTAAATTTAGGACAGTAAAGAAGTTGCTTTAGCAGTTCGTTCTTGAAGGTTTTGAAAGTGATCTTTCCCAAAAACTATATTTTTACACTCCGTGGCCTCTTGACTCATAAATTGATAAACATTAAAAATAATTTCACGACTTTGACTATTATACGGCTTATCACGTTTTAACGAAGTCATAGTCAAAATAAAATAAATAGCTGTACCATTAAATTGTCCCGAAGTGTAGTGCATTCTCAATGCTGACTTGGGTCGCTATCGCGGGAATATATTGTGCCAATAGCGTTGAATGGCGCGATAATGAATTATTTTCATTAGCTGAGTAAATCGGAAGTGATCGGAAATAAGAGTTTTGCCGATGCGACATCTCAGATGTTTCATAGGTCTCTTTTCAGTATTAGATACTAATTTGTTTCCCTAAAGTAAGTAAGTAATTCATAGATTGCGCATTTCAGCGATTTTTTACGGTGTCAAAATGACCCGGATATAGTCATCAATCAGAACATTAAAGATCATAACACAATAACTGTTATAAAACGTTAACGGAAGAGAGAGGATGCTTAGAGGAATTCAAAGTACTTAAATTTACATTAACATACCTAATCTATTTTAGAATTATTTTCTATGATCCTATTTGGAAATTACTTAGGCTTCAATTGCTATTTTCTTAGCGCCTCAATATTTTTGAGTATTTAAATGGGCATACACGGTTTTAGGTACTATGTCATACCTACTTATCTGCTACCATCTTAAAATTGAAAATGTGTCGCCAAGTATCCACGTTCAAGCTGTTGTAGGTACATAAGAATCATTTACCTTCTAGGCATTTTAAACATGCCCAACACTAATTCAAGAAGGATTTCCAATGTCCCTAGGGCCCGCCTGCATATCGGTCCTGAAATAATTGTAGGTACTTTGGTAAATACCAAAGCTAAATAAATCAATATTTTCCTTAATTTATGAATCATCCAGACAATACACGCATTAACCTTTAAAGACCTCTGATAGGGAACCGTGAATATTCAGAACAATGGTTTCATTAATCTGCTCATATCCTGTTTGAAATTGCGTTCGACATAGATTTAGATACGGGTTGAGGTCAATGTTATGATATTGAATCACCATCAACAGTTCATATGACGTCACTACTGTAAGGGCACGAACCTCTCGTAGCAACAAAAAAAAAACGCAATTTACCAATAATAATTTTGGCAATAACAGATTCCCATAATAAAAGGTTTTCAGTGTGCCTAACCCAATGGTAAATCATGGAGACACTCTGAAAAAAGACATGTCTAGAGCTCTTCATTTTGTATTTATCCATTCATTTATTTCGGTCATTGACTTAGAAAATATGTCTTTCTCAGTGCTTAAACGTCCTGGTAGCCGCCGGCGCTGCGGGTGCAGACAACAAGCAGCTATCTTCATACAAAGCGATCCACTCTTGCGCGTGCACAGTCGGTGAAGCACGAGTAAGTATGAAAACTTGTTAATAATTTCCACAGGTGTACATACAGGAGGTAGTAAGAGTATTAACAAATATGGAATTGAGGAAACCTATACGTGCACGATAAAAAATATCTGTGCTTTTTTTTGACATTCCTCTTCAGATCGCAGCGGTAATATCGGAATTCGGCGCCAATTCGGAAATCCTAATCAAATCCATTATAATATCCATAGAAAGAGACCCCATCAGCAATACAATATATCTTCAAATGAAAATTAACTGCATATAAAATAGCCACTGGCGATTGGAGTGGAGGGAGACCACGTACATTATGGAGCAATCTTTTACTAGAAATCAGTGGATTTGGAATCTTAAGAGAAGAGAAAATCCTGATTCCAATAGTAGTTCCACTTAGTCCTGCTGTTGATGAAACACATGAAATTCCTCAAAAACTATGCTTTATTTGTGTTTATTCTTAAATTTCAGTGTGCTCTTCCAAACTGCATCAATGCAAACGGCTCCCGTTCACCATTCTACCTTCACGCACCAGAGAGAGAACGACGTCCTTCTGTGCAGGAGCGTCGTGGCTCCCTTCCTTCGACCGTTGGGTCTGTCAGCTCGACCAGGTCCGGACCAGCTGATGGGCTGTATGTCAATCCGATGCAGAGAACAACTTCGACAAGTATCACGCATCATAGCTCTTCTGGGGAGGAAAGTTCAGGTAATGATTACTTATAACGACGCACACTATCCGCAGAATGTGGGCTTATACTTAATCGTTGAAATATATATACTTTTCCTTAATTTTTGAGACTATCCGATCTTTAACTATCATTGGCTGGCTATTACGTACCTCTCTTTAAAACCAACTTGCCCGGGGCGACAAAAATATTTTTTTTATTTTCAATTTTGTTAACAATTCTTAATTTTTATAGAAAATTTTGAAATTAATAACTTAATTTCAATTATAATTAATTAAATTGTTTGCTGAATAATTTGTCTTGTATTTTTATTAGGTACTTGTTACTTTTGTCATGAGATGATAACATTAAAAAAAACGTATTAAATTAGTAGACTATAGTTACACAATCCCTAGTTTTAGGAGATTATTAGGTATTAGCTCTTTGAGCTGATCATAAGTTACAAATCTTCGTGAATAAGTACTTGCGCAATTATAGGTATAATTACAACTAGAATCAACAAATCATTACAAACGCAGTGAATCACATATGGTCTAACATTACAAGCTACAATTAACCGTGTGAAGTATGGAGCGCAACTAATAGGTCGATACGACGGAAGCGAACAGCAGGAAGCGTGCGCGCACCTTTAGGTAATGTTGCACCCCATTGAGCAGTTATTTTCCTGCTGCCGCGATGATCGGACGTGTGTGTACATAATCATCATTATTTTACTCTTCTTCGATTAAATTATGAATGTGATAGGTAAAAGAGATCTTGTGCTTCAGGAATGGATTTTGCCTGATGTTACCGATTTAGGAGATTATGGTTTGGTTTAAAATTTTTATGATATATATTTTTTAATGAGTTGATAAAGTCTAGATAAGCGTGTACAGTGTAATTTTGTTACTTCATCATATTGAGCCTAGAAATGTCCACTGTGGAACATAGGCAGGCTCTCCATCAACAATATTTCAACCAGCGGATCCCAACGACTCACATCTGATAGTCAGTCCAAGTGATAAGATCTCATCTTATTCGTCGTAATTTTTTATTTCTATTCCGTTTTACTAAATTAATTTTCTGGGTGGGTTATATTGTTCTTTAATATCGCATATTAAGTCAGTTAATGAAGCGTTGAAGCAAAGCAAACCGAACCATTGTGTAGTTTAGAAATACAAAACACTTTCATGATTGTGGATATGTTAGCCATTGAGCCAGCATCAGTTCCAAGCTGTGTTTAGATACTCAATAAAATCTCTTTTAATTTAGGCTGTACCGATTATTGTCTTTTTTATAGGGTAAGCTATTTTGTAGGTCCTGACAAGTAGTAGGAGCAATGTTCTAAGAAGAAGGACTTTAAAAAAATCTGAAATCGGTTGAATGAGGAAGGGTCGAATTCTGTAGCGTATGTCCCGATAGGCTAAGAATTATGGTCTGGGGCGGATGATAATGCCTCGGATAATGCTAGTGCCAGTAAGACGGTAACCGCGTTTACCAGGTATATCGTATGCTCGATTACCGATGTTGTTTCAACAAATATCTGTAGCTCGTTCTTACCCACAGCCTGTTCAGCATCAGACGCTGACACAAGCAACACAGGCGGCTGGTTCCTGCACGGGTCGCACCCACACACTCACAGCCACAGCCCCCACGCGGGGGGCGGCGCGCCGGCCGCTCTCTACCAGCGAGTGCGGGATCTGTTCCACACGCGTTCACCTGGACCCAGGGTACCTGCTGAGGGGCAGGAGGCACCTACCATGACTGGTGAGGGAGACTTATATTTTAATTTTGGAGTTGGAGGTGGTGATTTTAGGATATTACATGCTGTAGAAAGAGAAGAGATATAGGTACTTAAAATAATGTTGTATTGGGTGGATGGTGGATTACTAAAAAATGAAAGACATTTTGGACTTACACAAAGAACACAAGCAATAAAATACAAAATATGCAAATATATTGAAAACACAACAAAAAAGTGTGAGGCCAAAAAAGGCACCCATCTCAAGACATGTTGCAATACTAGATGTTGTAGTGCTGGTTTTTGGACAATAAGTACCTATTGTTACTAACACTGTTTGCATAAAGCTGATTCCTTTAGGTTGAATGTGGTGATTGAAGATTCAGCCTTGATATTTGAAATATGAGAATTGGTCTCCAATTTGAAGGATATTGATACTTTTGGGAAATTAGGGGCTCCGACCCAACTTATGAATGTTTGATTTATGGTCGGGAGTTTGGATAACGGTGAAGTGGATCTTCCACTTCACCGTTATCCGTTAGTGAAGGATCATCCTGTCAACTGTAAATTAAATTTAGCTTAACTGTAAATTGAATTTATTGGACTTAGCATCAGACGCTGATACAACTATAGTTTAAACAAGAGTAAACGCTAAAGGGATAATCGCTGATAAAAGGGATTTTTTCAATAGTTCTTCTAGGAGTAGTATACCACGTCAAAAACATGCGATTGCTTCTAAATTATCTATTGATTGTTAGTCAATGGTGCCGATTCTGTTGTTTACGAACTAAAATAAATTTAATCTCACTATATCTCTTTCTAATAGTAAGTGATGCAAGAAATTTTAGTCCTGTCAGTTTAATCCAATCACACATTTCAACGTGAATTTAAGCGCGATCTTTATTGGTCACGACTATTTACCCGTACATTACGCGGTATGGATTAAACTGACAGCATTAAAAATGTTCTATCTTTTTTCAATAAGGTTAAAATGAAAGAGAGGTGACTTGTCTTATATTAGTTAAGTTCGTAAACAACAGAATCGGCACTAGTATCTAGCTTTAATGTCTTAAATTAGAGTCTGATATTCTTTATTATATAGTAAACGATTATAAGCAATACCAAAAATGGGTGCTAAAACTGCTATAATTGTGATAGTGAAAGCAGAAGTACACGGCTCGACAGAGGTGACAGTGCAGGAACACTCGGACAGCGACAGCGGCGCGGAGGCCACGCGACGAGATCATCACTACGAGGACATTTATATGCCCAGGGAGGAGCAGCATCAGAGACGAAGGTATGGAGTTGTTATCATTGAGGATGACGAATGTAAAGGGAGCTTAATCGTCTTATCAATTTATCGTATTTTATCTTTTTTCTTTTGATTTTCAAATACTCAAGGCTCTAGTTTTTAGAATAATACCTAAAAGTGATAAGAGAAAGTTCTATAGTCATACCTACTTGATGTGTGCGAGAAGAGCATATAACCGTACATTTGAAATCAAATTAGGTACTAGAAGAATACATTATTTTATCGGAAGTCAAAATTATAGTCCTACTATTATTATAAACGTGAAAGTTTGTATGTTTGTTGCTCTTTCACGCAATAACTACTGAACGGATTTGGATGAAACTTGGCACATAGATAGATCATACCCTGGAATAACTTATAGGCTACTTTTTGTCCCAAGAACGCGGGTAAAACCGCGGGGGACAGCTAGTATATTTATATTTTTTTTTTTTTCTACCGGAAACCATTATAGTTTTCTATTTTGAGTATTATTGCTATAAGACTGTGAGTTCCAATTTATAAAAAAAATACGTGTCGTAGGAGCAGTTCCCGCGACTCCGGTAGCCACAGTAGACCAGGCAGCGCCGCATTGGTCGTCGATTACTCCAGCAAAGATAGCATCGACAAGTGAGTATCACTCATTAATATAGCTCACACGAAGGTATTTAAATTCCTGCTAATTCAATTAACTAGAAAAATCCTATCTAAATTAATGGGAACAAAACCAGACTCATATAATCTAAAAGGGTCATAGATATTACGAAACATACAGAAAATAGTAAAAGAATAGTCTGTTCTACTAAAAATTTTGCCATATCGGTGACAATGGCACTCAGGGGCAATTTTTCTGGTTTTTTTTATCAATTTCAAAATTTCACCTCCTTCGTTCCCAAGATACAGGTTTTTACCTAGTTTGGGAACCGACAATGTCATGTTCTGTAGTTTCTCTAATAGTTAGTTATTAGACACAAATAGGGTGGTGTACTAAGTACTACTGTTCTAACTACAAATTAACTGCCAGATCCTCCGGCATTATATCTGGACAATAAAAGATTGGCCTTAGGCCTTATACATACTTCCATGGTTGATGGGATATTTTCTTATTTCAACTGTTGTTAAGGATGTTCAAAAGATTTACGATGATTAGAAATACTGGTGTTTCTAGTCTTTGTGCTCCTTACTGCCTTCATCCTCAACATCACAAAACATACAAGTATTATCAATGTTAATAAAAACGTTTATTCTATAGTTTCAACAAAGCCTACGAGGAAGTGTCTCCAGCATCAGAGTCTCAAGCCAAATCTTCAATAGCTACTAAACTAGCAGCACTCACACATAAAGCTCAGAACTTTGTAAGTATCTGATCTTGACCTTTTTAGAAAGCTAGATGTGAATCATAAAATACGGAATTTAAGGGTCTGCTTGTGAAGTTTTTTTTTCATTAATTTTTATTAAAAGCAAGGATAACTCAGTGAGTGGCAAATTCGATTTGTTTCATGAACTTAGTCAGGCTTTTGGTGAAGGAAATCATCGTGAAGAAACCATTCTGGCTGTCACCAGACACCTTCAAGTTGAAAATCTATCTCCAAGCATCTCTACCGATGTATTCCAACAGATACACTTGGGAGTATTTTTTTTATTGTTTTATATGATTACCACCTTCAGAAAACACAAAAAATAAATTTTATATGTTTTATTTATTTAGTCCCCCTTGTAAGTCAATCATGTGGTCAAGCAGTGGAAAAACAAAAAATAAATTACGTGTTATATTAGTTATCTGGTTTCCATAGTACACCCTCCGCTTAGTTTGGGATCAGATAACTGTGTGTGAAGAATGTCCCACGATATTTATTGTAATGTTCAATCCCCAGGCAAGCCGCTTGTCATCAGCAGCAGGCAGCCGCCGAGCGTCAGTATCAGACGAGGCCACTGTAGTCCAAGCTTCAGCTTCCTCTGGAGTCTCGTCGGGGGGGAGCTCTGGAGACGAGGCTCCACCCCCTCCGCCTCCGCCGCCCGCCCCCCCAGCGCCACCACCACCTGTCGTATTGGAAGAACCGGCTTTACGGCCTTCAGAGCTGAGAGGACGACATGGTAAGTGTAATTTTATGGTAGAATGCCGAGGGACGCCGTCGAAGGATGACGCGCGCGATGAAAATGTAGGTATGGCGTCGGCTGCGCGAGGCTTGAAAGTGGCTCTATATTCCCAAAGATTCCCATAGTCAACAAAAAATTGGGTAGGAACAATGGCGTCATAATAGGGACATGAAGCCATTTTTTTCTTGAGATGCCTAATTTAAAGAGGTTAAGTACCTACTTACTAATACTGGAGTTATTATGGTAAGTCTACCATATCAGAAAAAAAACACGGTCTTCCAGGTTTCATTGGAGTCAGCATGTATGAGGTAGCACTATTTGGTAAGTATAGAGTAATACTAGATACCTGATGTTTTCAGTTTTAATGACATATTGACAGGGCCATATTTAACCTATTATCAATAGGTATTATATTGATGATTTGTCGATAGGTACTTTTTTTGCTGGGTACCGAAATAATACTACAACGTCTTTACATAATATTATTTGGACTATGTGGCTGTTTCGATCAAATAAATTAGATTTCACTGCCGAGTCAGTTATTAGGTTATTATTATTATTAGTTGGGTACACACGGCCACAGATCAAGCTACACACTGCGGCACGTTATGCGGTTGTAATAGGCGCTATTTTGCAACAAAAATGTGTAGCTTGTTTAAGGCGATGATAGCTCAGTGGTAGTGACGTCGGATGCCGCGACGAAAGTTGTTGGTTCGAATCCTACAATGAGCTTGAGCTTTCGGTGAAGGAAAACATCGTGAGGAAACCATAGCACGGTGGACGGTAGTAGGGTACTTTGCAGTACCCGCCTGGCTGGCTACCACCCTCAAGTAGAAAATTTGTCGCCAAGCACCTACCGGTGTGTTCCGGCAATTGCACTTGAGAGCCAGTTTGCCTTCTCGGCATTTTAACAGGTCAGCAACACATTGGTAATATCTCTGGTATTGCAAATGGCAATAGGTGACGGTAACCACTTACCATCAGGTGGGCCGTATGCTTGCTTGCTACCGTAGTAGTATAAAAAAAAAAAAGCTTGATCTGTGGCCGTGTGTACCTAATAAACTGTATTATAGTCGTATTTTACTTCGTGGTGTTTCCTCAAATACTTAATCTACTAGGGTCGGTTGCTCGTACTTTTAGTCAACGTTAACTTTAACCTTCCTACCATTAGGTAGGTACTATGCTTTGACCGTGGTTACGATGATCGAGCTCCCTCTGTCGGTTACGTTTTATTTTTATTTATTTAGCGACAAGAGAAAATATTTCCCATTAATAAACAAATACTTTCAAAAACTAAAACTTTTGGTACATCAGTGTAGTGTAGATAATATAGATAGTGTGAAATTGGCCTAACAGCTTGGAATTATATGTTAATAACAATTTGTGTAACGATGGTCGTTAGTTAAATTGTTGGTTAAAATTATTTGATAATGTTTCCATATTTTGAATACAGCTTCATCATACTCATCTTGAAAAACCTCATGCTGTATTTCTCTTTCAAACAACTTAGAGGACCTATTTATGATCAACAATATACAAAATGTATGTCAAAATAACTGCTTTTTACTAATATGTAAGTATATACAGTAGGTACCTACATACACCAAAAAAACTATTAAGCTATACTATATTTTTTGTCAGCCTCGCTGTCTATCTGTATGTACCGAATAATCTCCGAAACGGCTGGACCGATATTGACCTTTTATTTCTGAGATCACTCAAGTCAAGATTTGGGTAAACATTTATTTTTAAATGATCTAAGTGATTATTTTAAAAAAAGAAGATGTTTCAGGAGTAACCATCCAGTTTTGACCCCTAGTTAACTGGACTTAATTTGTTAAAATAATGACATCTAGATAATCCCTTTAATGGAATAGGTCTGGTTTCCCTGTCATCCTGTAGATATATGGTATTGTAAAAAATCTTTAATCAAAAAATAAAACCGCCATCAAAGGCACTAAAAAGCATGAAATAACTATGTAGGAACTCTAATCTAACGATAGAACTATCAACATAAGCACAGAATGAGTCAGTCTTAGCATATTCGTGACTATATGCTAATATAGGCTATATAGCATTGCAGATTTTACCAGGAATATAATGTCTTAATTAGAAAAGTTGACATTACCAACATTACTATTAAATATGTATGAAGAAATTAAGTACACTACATAGTAATGAAACGGGTTGCCAGTTCACTTTCTACATACGCTAATGGCCAGTTAGTTGCGTTCTGATTCCAATGTATATTCGGTACAATAAAAAGAGTATATAAAATGCGGGTTTATGATGATTTTTTGCAATATTTTACTTTCCATTTTAACTGAATGCAGACAGCCAGACTGACTTACTCGTATTATCCTTTTTAAAAATTATGTCATGGAACTTTGTCAACCTTTTCAATTCATACTACGTTTGCTCTTTATCCGAATACAAGCAGAAATGGAGTTAATTACTACGTAATAAGTGTCATTATGATTGACTCATGCGATTTTATGATAAAAAATATATACCTAAAATGGAAAGCATGACCAATGGAAGAATCGGGCTGAAATTTGGCATACACATAACTATTATGACGTAGGCATCCGTTAAGAAAGGATTTTAGAAAATTCAACCCCTAGAGGATCGCGGGATGGAAAGCTAGTAGGTATCTAGGTATGTATGTATTTACAAAGAAATTAGTACCTATTTATGTAGTGTACCGGTTACCTGGTTTCCATAGTACAAGGTCTGCTTCGTTTGAGATCAGACAGCCTTGTGTGAAGAATATCCCAAGATATTTATTTTATGTAACTAAGAAAACTGTAATAACGAATGGCATCAATGGCATACGAATTTTCAACTGCAATATTCTAAGCACAAACAATACTAAAGCTCAATCGATCATTAAATATGATTAAGCTCTCCCAGAGAGAAAAGCCGTGGAAAGCCGTTAATTATATTAATTCACGAGAAAGTAACAAATAATAACGCAATATAACTAAAACTGAAAGTGTACAAGATGTAATCTCGTGTAATCAGAGTAAACTATTCTATTTAGTGGTCAGAGATGTAAATAACACCTGTTTATGAATAACAGGTAGGTATATTATTATAATTTGCGGTTGGATTTTTAACTAATTTTGTTCAATAAAAGAGTTTTTTTTAATTAATTTATCAAGACACAACAAGAATGTAACCAATATTAGTAACAATACACTGAGAAAAATGGCAATCATAAATGCCGTGAATTCAGCTAATAGGATGATGAATCACGTAAAGTACGGAGCATACTGCATATCACAAAAAAAATATGACGATATTAAATCTATATTTGGATACCTACCTACTTTTCACAGCGCGGTTTCATCTTTAATCTATTTTACCCCCTTAGGGGTTGAATTTTTAAAAATCCTTAGCGGATGCCAAGTCATTAGCTGTCTGTATGTCAAATTTCAGTCCGATCCGTCCAGTGGTTTGATAGATCAGTCAGTCTATATATATATAGATTAGTCAAACACAAGTCTTTCCAATATAAATCCTCCTGGATTTTTTTTTCTGCCTGGCCCATACTCGCAGTTTCATATCTTATCTTATTTAATATCGCTATAAGATCTTCCCTTACCGTCACGCTCCACTTTCCACACCGTATCACCTCAGAACACATGTTTATATCAACATATTATGACAAGCCGTATTATAGAGTGTCATGACGAGACAGAAACGTCTTTCGAGATGAAATCTCGCCAGCTTCACGCCTACGATAGACACCTCATTCCGGAATAGTCACTTAAATCTTGTTTAGTATTTACTTGTTAGAAAGTTACGAAGCACTGTCTGTGTGTTTTTTGTACACACAATTATGTATTTTTTTCATGAATACTAAAGTTGTAGTCATGTAAATGATGAATGAGTCTGTCGTATAAATCACGAAATTAAGTTGGCACTTATGTCGTAATTCGTTTAAAATGGATTTGATGTTGCAGTGAAAGTAGGTATTCTAATTAGTTGCTGGTAGCTTTCATCACTTTGTTCTTCAGCCATAATATAAACTACAAGTATTTCATTTCTAACATCTGTAGTCGTTTCTTAGATTTCTTTGTATTTATTATGGTACGAGCTTTCCACCTTGTCGTTTCACCCGCGATTCTCTGGATTACTTTGGAGTTGAATTCTGAAAAATCCGCTCCAAATGTCAAGTACCTATAAGAGCACCGGTGTAGGCGGTTCAGTGAGTAATCAGTCAGAGAGAGAGCATTTCTATTTTTAAAACTACATTGTAACTTTTAGTAATTAAATAGTAGTTTCTACATAAAAGATATAACTAAGAGCAAGGAAGTGTCTTCTCATAAGCTAGAGGCTTAAGATAAGATAGGCCACTGACTTGCACATTAACAAAGCCCAAGATGGAGCCCAGAACAAACCAATCACTGTGGTTTTGAAATCCACAGGTTGTAAAAGTTAAAAAACACAGACGCCGGAAGCTAGTTTCATTCCTGCTATAGCACGTAGGTAACTAACACGTAATTTAAAAATTATCGAAATAGTAGGTACGTTTCGATATTTTTTAAATTACGTGTTTATCAAAGACTAGCTGTTTCCGGCGATTTCATTGCCCGAGATAAAAGTATCCTAGCACTCAGGAGAAAAGTAGCTCCTTTTTAGTGAAATATTTTTTAGAATCGGACCAGTAATTCTGGATATTACCTCCTACATCCGAACTTACAAACTTTACCTGTTTGTAATATTTGTGTGTAGCATTTATTTTACCAAAACTTCACCCCAACTTCTGAATGCTTTATGAATTCATACCAGAATGCTTCAAGATTCTAGAATTTCTTAACGGCTCTCTGTTCTTCATCAATCTCTTAGCACAGAGTTAAAAATATACTATGTACAAATCGATATTCTGCTGTACACTTATTTCTCCAATTTCATAGGTGAACCATTTAAAATGTCATCACTCAAGGTTGATTTCTATTTATTACAATAAAACAAGATTGAACTGTCTTCGATAAAATTCTTAGAAACAATATTTTGATGCATCACAAATTGCTTCCGTGACCCGCTTATGCAAGAGAACCGGTCATACAGACATTTTTAATGATAATGATAAGTCATTAGCAAATACTACCCTTGAACTTTTCCTAACATACTTATGTTGTCTGCAATCTCTGTGCTAAAATATATACATTAAAATAAAATATCCATCTGACCTGAGATCCGAGTGATTGTAACATCTTTATTCAATTAGATTATAACAAAATATCATTATTTTTCTTTTTTTAACGGGCTAGAAGATATTTCATCAAGTCTTCTAAAATGTTTTTAAACTTCTAAATACAGAAGATTCCTACGGTGCGTGAAACCTTTTAAAAAACAAAATCGACGGATCTTTGGTTTTCTAAACCTTGTCTTGCAATTTTTCTATTTCTTTCTTTATGATTTCGATAAAGTGTAAATTCCGTCACAGTCCGTGAAACCAGGCACTGTCAGAATCCACAATGCTATTGTCAATATTGTGCCCAATTGCACCAACGTATTAAAGCACTAATCAATGGGTTAAAATATGGCAATTAAACTGAATTTGTATAGAGAATCTGTCAAATTTACATATGCAATTGGGCCTAAGATAATTACGACTTCCTAAACTGATCTGTGTTCTCCATGTTACTAATTTTCAGGTGCCTTCATGGTGGACATGTTATGGTACATTGAAAACGAAAAAAATTTTTTCAACCTTCGTTTTGGATAGTGAAAATGCGTTTTTTTCTGCCTTCGGGTGTGTTCTTTTCTATAGTTTCGCATACCATTTTCCTACTCAAACTGGGAAAAAATAGAAATTCAATTTTACTACATACTGTTCGAATTAGCTCTCTAGAAATCTAGGTGATATGTCCGCCCGAAATGTAGTCTGACCAATGAAAGTAGTACAATAATTAATGAATTCGAGACAGTTTCAGGAAACAGAGTGCAACGATTTCAGTTTTATAGCGACTATATTATTAACTATGCGGCCTGCTTTATTAATTGACCGGGTTTTTGGATGCTTTTCAGAGACAGACTTTCAGTAGGTAGTCATAACACATTGAATACTTATATTTTTTACTGAAATATAAGTAACTACTCTCAACAAGACATCTCAATTCTGAAATCACAAAAAACATAATTTTCAGAGCAAGATTGATGTTTATTTTTTTAAATATTTTCGTGAATACTTGGTTCTATTTTCAAAGTAGTTCTTATTGTAGTTACGTGATTATTAAGAGTAATTCTAGTACCTAATATTACAAATAACTCTGCATAAAGTTTTTAGGTAGGCTACAAATATTGGCTGCGCCATTTGAGGAAACAGAATAATAAAAACTGCGCCATTTCATGAATCCAATCTGAAGCGGCCAAAATTTTATACTTAACCGCAAACGTGGAGCGTTATGCGCCCTAAGGCTTGTATGGCGGTAATTAATGGGAAATGATAATAATAAAGGGAGTGGACTGTATTTTTGAATCGTTAGGCACACTGGTATCATAGTACAACGACGAGCGAATACCTAAAAGGTATAGGATATTAAGGAATCCACGCACCTGATGCTCCTCCTGGGTCCTGGATTGTCCTGGGCACCTATAGCACGGCTCTTAGCCGTCAGAATGAAGCACTGACCACTGATTATGTAGGTTTGATAACACACGTATATTGTATAGTATTTATTATATCTAATTTCACGTACTCGCGGTAGTTTTAGGTGCAATAAGTTTCACTGAGATGCGTTCTTCAGCGATTTAACCTTGACACTGACTTTTAGGTCGTCAGTTCAAATGAAGCTAGTTGTCAACGTGGAGGAATAAAGGAATATGGCGGGGGGGTGAAAAGGATAGCATCACTCAATATGCCTATTTTACCATGTGTGCGAAAGTGATAGACTATATTAAGAAAAAATGCAATCAAATACATGAATGCCATATATGGCGCTAACATTCCTCCGGCCTTAAAGGGTTGCCTTTAAATATAATTATAATTAAATATGCGGTTAAATATAAATGCGGTAATATGTATGTGCGGATGTTTATGTGCGGAAGAATATATCTATATACAATATATATGGTAATATGGTTTTTTACTAATTACTATAACTATTGGGTAGGAAGGGGACATAACTTTACTACCGGACGAAGGTAGCTTCCCTTTGACGTTTTTATTGTGACAACTCGAGTAGTGCCATCCTTAGAAGGATGAACCCTTTCCACAACACCCAAAGGCCAAGAAAATGGCGGAGCATTATCCGTTTTGATAATCACTACTGTTCCTTCCTGTATAGGAACAGAAGGGACATTCCATTTAGCACGCGACTGTAGCTGGTGCAAGTATTCCACGCGCCAGCGTTTCCAAAAAGACTGAACTATACTATCCAATAAGCTATGTCTTTGTAGTAAGTCCTTCGGATTAACTTCGGGCGCGGGTAGCGATGACAGTGGCACAGTTTGCAAAAAGTGAGCCGGTGTAAGAGCTGAAGGCTCTGCGGGGTCACTACTCATAGTTATTAGCGGGCGCGAATTAATAAGAGATTCTACTTGAGCGAGTATAGTGAGAAGCTCCTCGTATGAAACTATTTGCTGTCCAATAGACTTAAATAAGTGTGTCTTTATAATTTTAACCATACTTTCCCAGCATGCGCCCCAGTGCGGCGCAGCGGGTGGAATGAACTTCCAATCTACACGATTCTCAGAAAGTTCTACCTCCAGATGAGGGCGTAACTCATCCAAGAATTTGTAGAGGTCGCATAGATAAGAGCGTGCTCCAACGAAGCAGGTTCCATTATCTGAATACATGCATATTACAGGTCCGCGTCTAGAAAGAAAACGTTTGAACGCATTTAAGAAGCTGACAGTACTGAGATCTGTCGCTATCTCAATGTGAGTGGCACGGGTTGTAAGGCAAGTGAAGATACACAGCCAAGCTTTACGGCTCTTCACCCCCCGGCCACGAACCGGTGTGTACTGCAGAGGGCCTGCATAATCGCACCCAACATGCGAGAAGGCTTTATCAACTTGATTAACACGCTGACTGGGTAAATCAGCCATAAGTGGAAATAAAGGACGCGGTTTCGACTTAAAGCACACGTTACATTTTTGAATGCGATGGCGTATAATGCGCCGTGAAGCCAAAATCCAAAATTTATGCCTCAATAAGGACATCAGAAGCTCTGGACCAGCATGCAAATGCTTGCGGTGATAGTAGTCAACTATCAAATCAACTACATGGTCGTGACGCGGTAAAATACAAGGGTGTTTATGCGTGTATTCCTCGGCAGAATTTGTCAAGCGACCTCCGACACGAATAATACCGTTACTGTCGAGAAAAGGGCTTAACTTATTTAAGACGGGTGAGCAAAATTTTGATTTAATTAAACTACATTTTTCGTTAGAGAAATAAATGTCTTGCACGACGCGAATTAATTTATTTTCTGCAAAATCTAAGTCTGCGGCCGATACAGGATTACCACGTGGTAATTTTTTCATGAAACGGTAAAGGTAGACAATTACACGTAACAACTTAGAATATGACGAATGTCGTAGCGCAAGCGTATAAATCGGGGAATCCTCTGGACTAGTCGTGAGGACGTGCGCCTGGATACGCTGTTCAGGCGCATCCGCGCATTCATTGTCGTCGAATTTATTTAAGGGCCATTCACTTGGGTCGCAAGTGACCCAGGAAGGTCCACTGTACCATAAAGGATGGTCAACTAGCTTGTCCGGGGTGAGGCCACGAGACAAGCAGTCTGCGGGATTTTCAAAGCCAGAAACATGGAAGAATCGACTCGCGGGAATATTTTCTGTCAGTTTTACAACCCGATTGGCGACAAAAGTCTGCCAGCGATGTGGAGACCCGTTTATCCAACATATCACAACCTTCGAATCACTGAAGGCAAATACGTTATTAACGGGATAACGCGGGCTTATAATGTCTAAGACTTTGCGAAGTAGCTGTGACAACAATACCGCGGCGCAGAGTTCCAATCGTGCAACAGAGACAACCTTTACAGGTGACACTTTAGATTTTGCGCACACTAATTTTACAGTATATTTATTGCCTGCGCGGATTTGTATGTATACTACGCCGCCTAGGGCGCGTTGGCTAGCATCAGCGAATCCGATAAGGTTGACTTCACAACCCTGCACAATGCCCAGATGTCGTGGAATACACAGTTTGTTAAGCGAGGGAAGCTCCATACAAAACTGCTTCCAACTACCGACAATATGGCGGGGCGGTTCGGCATCCCAATCACACTTTGCGAGCCAAAGCTCTTTAATAAGAAGCTTGGCGTACAAAATGGCGGGAGCCACCAAACCCATGATGTCCCACAACCGTGCTATCGCGGACAATATCGTGCGCTTAGTGCACTTATTATCAGGGGCGGCGACAACAAAACGAAAACAATCACAAGATCTATCAAAATATAGACCCAGGATTTTATGTGGAACAGACTCTTCGAACATTTTGTCATGAGAGCATTTATGCGTATCTGGTATGTGTCTAAGGACCGCTTCAGAATTGCTTGACCATTTGACTAGGTCAAATTGACCCAGTTTGAAAAATTGGATTAACTCATCACTAATCGTGATGGCTTGCGTAATAGACATGACAGAAAGAACTATATCGTCCATATAAAGGAACGAAGAAGCAGCAGCGGCTGCGGCGGGGAACTTATCTCCTTCATCAGTGACCAGCTGACGGATGACACGCAAAGCGTGATATGGACTAGACTTTAGTCCGAAACATACGCGGTTGAATTGGTATACAGTAACTGGATCGCCAGTACTAAACCGATATAAAATTCTTTGAAACCTACGGTCAGGCTCGCGTAAAACTATTTGAAGAAACATCTGACGACAGTCAGCTGAAAGTGTCACTTCAAATAGGCGGAAATTTATGAGGATGCTAAACAAGTCTCCTTGTAAATTAGCACCTGCGTGGAGAAGATCATTGAGTGAGTGACCAGACGAAGTCTTACAGCTGGCGTCAAGAACGCAGCGCAGTTTAGTCGAGGATTTGTCTTCCCTGAATACACCATGATGTGGGATCGTATATGAGGGTCGAGCGACGTCGTCATTACTTATATTAATAGGACTAAGGTAGCCCTTATTTATATAATCGCGTATAACTTCATTGTAAGCGGCGCGGGTATGAGGCGAAATATCTAACTTACGCTCTAAGCAATTGAGACGTCTAAACGCGGCGGTGTAAGAATCACCTAATAGACATGCGTCATTACGAAAAGGTAAGGCGACGACGTATCTACCACTTTCTTCTCGAACGGTGGTAGCTCGGAAAAATTCTTCACACTCAAAATCATCAGGACTTAGAGTGGGCGGCGCGGATACTTCTTCAAGCTCCCAAAATCTCTTGAAGAGCGTGTCCATCGAGTCATGGACAACGTTGCAACACAAGGTTGAAAGATTGTTTTGAACGATCTGTGATGTAGGCGCGGAACCCATAATCACAAAACCTAAAACAGTTTGAATCGCGGGTGGAACATTAATGTAGTTACTTTTAACTATTACAGGTAACAATAAATGAGACAAAGTTGACGCACCGATTAAACAGTCGACCGGTCCGGGAGTCGCGTAATCTTTGTCGGCGAGCGGGAGCGACTCGAGATGTGTGAACGCATCTTTATCTACTGCCGCCGATGGCAGCGAGTCGCTTATGCGATCAATTACGAGCGAGACGAGATCAAAATTAATATTTGTATTAAATCGCGAATGTAATCTCAAATTAACTGAACCCTTAACTTGCTTTTCGGAACCACCAATACCTTTGACCACCGTTTGCGACGGCGTCATATGATCTAATAATCCAATACGCTTACAACATTCATAAGTTATGAAATTACCTTGAGACGCGCTATCCAACAAACAACGTATTATTTGAGGTGTGTTGTTCGTATCGTATACTACCACTTGAGCCGTAGCCAGCAACACAGTAGAACAGATAGATGTACACTGCCGGTTATCAGTCGGTGAATCAATGCGCGTGGGAAGCGAGGCAGCAATGGACGTTGTACAGAGCGATAGATCGCTACGTTGCGTTATGTGCGGATGACGCGAGTCAGTCGCGACGGGGACGGGTTCCCATGGCGTAGTGGTGAGATGCGCGGCTGCTACAGGGTTCGTAACAGGTTCAGTAATCGATTTAGCGTTATTGAAATGCAACATAGAATGGTGTCGCTGATTACAGGTACGACATTTCAATTTAGACGAGCAATTAACAATTTTATGCGTACGACTTAAGCAGTTAACACATGCGTTGTTATTTTTTATATGCTTAAATCGTTCAGCAGGCGAAAGTTTTTCGAACGCGGTACATTTATAGTAGTGATCGTGAGTAGCATAATTACACAGCGAACATTTGTCAGAAGCCGAAGTTGTGACGTATGACTGTGGATTCGGCGGACTAGTAGTCTTAGCACGGGGCTTAGGACTGGACCTATTTGAATGGTTACAGCCACCTGCAGATGCAGACTGTGTTCTCTCGTAAATGCGACACTGAC
The DNA here is from genome assembly GCA_963555595.1 of Tethea ocularis. Classification (NCBI taxonomy): domain Eukaryota; kingdom Metazoa; phylum Arthropoda; class Insecta; order Lepidoptera; family Drepanidae; genus Tethea; species Tethea ocularis. The sequence continues at coordinate 2,217,489 of OY741970.1, read as the reverse complement.
TCTTAATAAAATCAATGAAATTATCAATTATTGTGGGCACTTTTGTATCACGAGAATACATTTGAAACGCTCGTACCGTTTCCGTATCAAATTTTTGCGTAGCTACATGCAGTAATACAAAATCCAACAGATCATCGATTTTCAATGATTTTAATGAGTTAATAGCGACAACAAACCTATCGATAAACAATTGGTAATTAGATGCAGATGGGGAACCATTTAATTTAAGGTTGAGCGCTTGATCTAAATAATTAGATCCTAATAGCCTGACATCTTGATATTTATCGAGAAGTGTTTGGTAAATAACTTTATAATTTTCGGCACTCGGTATTATACCAGCAAATGTAGACTGGACGGTAGGTGACAGTTTTCCTATTAGATAGTACAGTTTGTCTGCGTCTGTAAGCGAAGAATTATCGTGCACTGTGGCGTTAAAACTAGCGTAAAATAACGGCCAGTTATTCAAATTACCATCAAATGACATAAGCTGAATTTCTGGTAAACGCGTCTTAGCTTTGGGAGTTGTCGAGGGCTCTGATGTAACCGTGGGTTTCGTAAACTTCGACTGAACCTGCCTGATATAACAATATAGGTCTTCGAACGAAGAATAACACTGATAAGAAGGAGTAGCTTTGGGGTTACTCTCCAGAAGCGTCTCATTATACTCATCGAGGACGTTGTGGAAACTAGAACGTATATTATCAATCGTCACGCACGAATTCAAAAATGTCTCTTGAGACTCTTCTGAAGCTTGAGCCACTTTCGCTAATTTATAAACATCATTGATTCGTTCATAAAGAGCGTTTCGTTTAGCTTCTAGAACAGTTAAGCGCGGGGTACAAGGAGAAGCAACCTCCCGTTCGCGAGGCATAATGATATTAGTTTATCACAGAAGTACCTATTAAAAATACAATATGTACAACTAACTACCGATATAGCAAACTGCACGACTACTTCGTAGTATTACGGCGACTGCCTACACAGCTATAATATATGTATATAAGTATATAAATACCTAATATTAAACTATATAAACTATATTTTATAAAGGCGCGGGATTAAATTATATTATAATGAAATGAGTACGTGAATTCATAAATATATAAATATAAAATAAATATCACTTATAATGTATATGCCTAAAGGGGCGGGAACGTATTTATATAAGTAGTCCAAAGGCAACACTTTTATAAGGGCGGTGCGTATAATATAGATGTAATGCAGTTAGCATCTACAGAAAATACATGGATATCAAACACATAAAATAAATTTATTATTTTTATGAAGGTAAGTGGATAAAAAGTCGTGGATAACGTACGTCGTACGGATTGAAATTGATACGTAATAGAAATGAAATTCTATAAATAGAAATGAAAAAGGTACAAATTTTAATAGAATCCAGTGAGATGGACCAAATGAAGCGGCCAAAATTTTATACTTAACCGCAAACGTGGAGCGTTATGCGCCCTAAGGCTTGTATGGCGGTAATTAATGGGAAATGATAATAATAAAGGGAGTGGACTGTATTTTTGAATCGTTAGGCACACTGGTATCATAGTACAACGACGAGCGAATACCTAAAAGGTATAGGATATTAAGGAATCCACGCACCTGATGCTCCTCCTGGGTCCTGGATTGTCCTGGGCACCTATAGCACGGCTCTTAGCCGTCAGAATGAAGCACTGACCACTGATTATGTAGGTTTGATAACACACGTATATTGTATAGTATTTATTATATCTAATTTCACGTACTCGCGGTAGTTTTAGGTGCAATAAGTTTCACTGAGATGCGTTCTTCAGCGATTTAACCTTGACACTGACTTTTAGGTCGTCAGTTCAAATGAAGCTAGTTGTCAACGTGGAGGAATAAAGGAATATGGCGGGGGGGTGAAAAGGATAGCATCACTCAATATGCCTATTTTACCATGTGTGCGAAAGTGATAGACTATATTAAGAAAAAATGCAATCAAATACATGAATGCCATATATGGCGCTAACACAATCAATAAAAACACAGTATACACCTCTAAATTACGTAAGATGCTTAAATAATAAACAACTATCTAAAAAGAAACATTTAGGAACAATAAGAAAAAAACGACCGCGCGGCCTTGTTTAAAATTTATAGTTTCTCGATGTGGTAATCAATAAAGATTTCCCATGAAACATTATATTTTACGCAAACATAACTGAACAAATACTTGTATATTGGTAGCTGCTCTAGTGTTAAGTTTCATCAGTAGTTAATTAGGCGCAAGTCTCTGTCAATTATGAAGCTCGCGGAAGTATTTTTTTATGAGTTATGCTACGTTCGTAGGACAGTGGTTAGACACGCAACGCACGGTCTTAAATACTCTGTTATTATACTTTTTTCATCAACATAAGCGATGTTATTGGGCTTATGTGCATGGTGTGAATATAATATATAAAAAATTTAGAATTCCTCAAATCGTTAGTTGATAATAAATTTAAAAATAATGCCAACTGTCTTATATTTTAGGATTAGATATCTATGTAATTCCTTTGTGATTTCTTCTATATTTTTTGGACTGGACTTGCCATAACCATAGTATCGAAATAAGAAAAAAATATCTTCTTCGATGAAGACGATAAGGCTCAGATATAGCTCAGTGGTAGTGACGTCGAATGCCGAGACGAAGATCGCTTTTCAAATCCTTTAATGAGCTTGAGCTTTCGGCTTCGCTTGGCCTTCTAGGCTTGTGTGCTTACCATCATCGGCCACATTATCACTGATCACGGTGAGATTGTGATCAAACACAGGCCTATACATAGTAAAAAAAAGCTATAATGACTTGGTACTCTCACCTACAAAAGTTCAAAAATATTTTGGATGCTGAATATGATTGATATGTGTACGGTACGTAAAGTTCTATATCCTACAATAAACACGAAAAAATGGCTCTAGCTAATAACTTGTAAGTCGTCACATCTAATGAGGCATCGCGGTGGAAGCATGGAATGTCTGCTCTGCCGTTGCGTATCAATTTAACCAGTAGAACAGGGAATTTATAAATAGCTATTCGATGAAAAACTGTGAACCAGTGTTGTTACATACCTAGTTGTTATTTTTACCTGCTTAGGTATACTAGTATCTTTAACTTGTCACTCATTACATCTCTCTTGTAGGCTTAAGATTATTGTTTTCTTCAATTTACAAAGCTAGAACATTAATTATATAAGACAATAAAATAACTTTGCAATTAATGTGTATCGCTTGCTCAAACTACTGTAAAAATAATTAATTTTAGTTAATTTATTGTCACATACTAGCATAACCGTAGACAAAAGTACCAACTCAATTTTAAAGAGTTTCATAAAGTGGTACGATACTCGAAGACTTTTATGAGCGACAGTATAAACATGCTCGCTCGCTGCATCACTCGGATGCGGGGTGCGTGCGCGCCGATGCGCGGACTTTCTCTCCCCCCTAACGACGGCCATGTTGCAGCAGGGCGGCGCGGCTCCGCGGCGTCCGCAGACGACGAGCGACCACGCGGCCCCAACCTCGTCAACAAACAGGCGGTACTTCCCTTCGTGCCACCCGCGTTCCCGCACAACGCGCCCGACCGCCTCATCAAGCCCTCGGAGTATTTGAAAACCATCACGGCTCCGTGCAAGCGGGACGACAGCGCGGCGGAGGCGCGTCCTCCGCCGCCGCCCCCCGTCCCCAGTGACAATGTGCCTCCGCCACCCCCGCAGCCTCCCTTAACCCATCATCAGCCCTTAGCGGCTATCAGCAGTGCTGAACTCACGTCAGTGAGACTCCGGACGCCAGCCACCAAGACTATGTCAGCACCACCGCCAGCGCGCTCCGTAAGCCTACAATGTCTGCCGAGCGCAGCCGAAAACTACCGAAGTGCGAAGACGGATCTGATAGAGGAACTGAAGATGTCGAAGGATATAACGGGAATAAAGAAGATGAAAGTGGAACGAGCGAGGCGGGAGAGCCTCCAGGATAAGGAGACGTTCACGGAGTTCACAAAGAGATTCACAGCGGAGAATTTTGTTGATCAGGTCAGTGGAATTATGTTCATGTATAACAGTGTCTTAAGGCCAAATACTAAATAGTTACTTATTTCCTACTTCTCAAGTAAGACGATAATCCCCAAATCTTAAGTGGCGTTTTAGTATTTGATCATTAGGTATTCATTTATAATTCGTATGAATAATTAGTAATATTTTGAAGTGGTAATTTCCCGAAACAGTACAGAGTATAAACAGCCTAGTTTCGCATCTCTTACATAGGTTAAATGTCTGCATGGCTAAGAATAGTCTGTCATAATTTTTGTAATATCATTGGAAAGTCGGAGCGTTGCAATAAAACATAAGAATCGATATCAATATCCGTCGTTTACCGATAGTTACATGCACAGACACCTCACGACGAGGACTCACGCATGACATTAATGACAGAATGTAATGACGATCCACGACTCTTGCGCACGACGGAGATAGCGCATAATATACGCATTTTCCTAGAATTGCAGTTGCATCCGAGCGGTGCGTCTAACCTAGTGATCTAGTTATCCCCCTACCCTGATCTACCCCCCTCGGCACTGCTGCAATCTCTACATGCTCGTCTAATATCTAATGGCCGTGAAACGCAACATGACTGGCCGTTTAAACGAAACTGCGTACACGTACAGTTTGATCTATAATTGCTATCTTTAAAAAGCGAGCGATAGCATCTTTACCTAAGCTGTTTATATAAAGTCTATTATACAATCCACGTTTATTGTGACGTTTGTTTGAGAGCAATTTAAAGACAATGAACCCAATAATTATCAGAATACTATTGTTGCAGCATTCAAGTGCGTGTTTTCCAGGAGATTTAATTTTTAATTAGGTACTGAAACATAATTAATTAACAAATACTTAATTCTTCGCTAGCCGCATGCTGTATTCTGTGTTTGTCACTTAAAATCGAACAGTTTATTGAGCCAACTGTACTGAAGTTTGCGAGAGTATACAATTTGTTCAACCATGAAATTGTGTATGTCGCAGATTGAAAGCTAAATTGTGATGTAATGCTTGAACAGGACAGTGCGCAGTGTCGAATTTCTTAATATGCCATTTGAGAAACGAGATTTTTATTGGGAAATACGCGTGGATGCACGCTCTTACTACACTTTTTGTAGACTAATTTGCAATGGTTATGAAAAAAAAACAGATTAAGGGTATACCTTCGGTTGGAGCGCGAAATTCAAATTTTATTAAGTTTTTGGCTAATTGCAGCTCAGTTATAGGTCGTAAGTTATCAACATGTTATTTGCGAGAAGAATGGTAGTATATTTACATATTCCTCCAAGGTATATTACTGACATATACGACTATATCATGAAAATGTTACTAATATACCTTGGAGGAATATTTTCATGATTTCTTTTGTTATTAATCAGTAAATATACCACCATTCTTGTCGCAAATAACATGTTGATAACTTACGACTTATAACTGAGCTGCAATTTGCAAAAAACGTGATAAAATTTGAATTTCGCGCTCCAACCGAACGTTCCCCCTTAAGGATTCACACGGGGTCGGTAGTGGGGTTTCAATATCTACCTAGCTAGGACAACCAATTTAGTTGATTAGTCTGGATGTAATTCTACTAATATTATAAATGCGAAAGTTTGTGAGTATGGATGAATGTATGTTACTCTTTCTCGTAAAATCTACTGATAGGATTTGGATGAAACTTGGCACATAGATAGATCATACCCTGGTATAACATAGGCTACTTTTTATCCCGGGAAAACTTGGGGACAACCGGGCGGAAGGTAGTATCTTTATTTTTTAGGTACATTTATTTATTATCTACATATAATACAAGTCTCGGTTCGTGAGATTCTGGTCAAACACCAGTGTACATACCAATATAACCTAAGCCTATATCATTAGGCCTTAGAATTCAGTGAAGCGTACTTCGGAAAATATTACATAATCCAAGGATTTTTTCACTCCAGTCGGTAATGTCTAGAAAACTTACTACCGGTTAATTGAAGTTATATTCAATCAAGGCCAATGTTATCGTAATCAGAGCGAGATATTAATATATTTTACATCATTTTTCCTTTGACCTTAATCTATTTGCGTTTCATCGAAATTCGATGCAGACAGAATTGCATTAATTGATTATTTGATAAAGTTTGCTGTGAGATTATTTTTTTGAAGCGAATTGATTTTATGCGCACAAATAGGAATTATTTAATAGCAGTTTTTAGTGTTATTGACACTTGAATTAACAATAACGTGTCGCAAGCATGTTAAAAGATCTTGATGTTTTTGTCTTGCCTTGGGGTTTTAGAGATTTTATGCTTACATTTAAATGGGATCTTATATTATTCCAGGGTAGTAATTGTTATAGTATGTCACAAGTTCAAATCTGTGATTGAGTAACAAGCTATAAGCTTTCATTTATAAATATTAGTAGGCTATGTTACCAGGATTACATTATAGTTTTTTGTAATAGAAAAATCAGTTATGCAAATAGAAAACCGGTTATTCTACATGTCTAACATATTACAGTTAACAATGAACGACCACCTATAAACTTACCTAGGTACCTACAGCTTTGACAATAGTGCTGATACATACATAATCAGCGTTTACAAACTAAACTAGGTATATTAGTATATATCACTATAACTCTTAAAAAAACAAACTAAAAGGATACCTACATTACATGTAGTCCTATTAAATCAATTGCTTGTTTCAAATTGAATTTTGTACGCGACTGTTACCTACCTACGTAAAAGATAATGACTAATTTGAAAGCCTTAAATAATTCTATCATTTTTTTTAAATAACGATTTTAAGAAAGTCATTAAAATTTGTTGGGTACTAAGTACCTATTCGCAACACAATCGCCACCAATATTATAAACGAAAGTAAATACAAAGTAAATTTATGAAGCATACAATAATATCTTTAAGACGACTAAAAACAGTGACTTTATTGTGCTCGATATTTTAGCGAAAGTTGCCTTTTATATTTCATATCAATTAGCTGCAAGATTTGAATGAAAACTTGTATTTTGTACAACGCAGCTCTCCGCACATTTATTTTCACGCTTTCACTGTCTCTGCAGTTTATAGTCGTGCGCTATGCTATCACGAGTTTTATGTCCAAAACAATATGATCAGAATAAGAAGAATTATGCTATTCTTATAAGAGAGAAAAGAGAAGAGAATAGGCGAACAATGGTGTGTTTAAAAATTAACTTAAAAAAAAGTAAATCATGAGTAAAACCTCCTTCAAAGACAATAAAATTAATATGGGACCTTTGGAGCTCAAAAAGAATTATTAAAATCGGCATAACAACCGAACCGAACAAACATACAATCGAATTGAGAAGCTCTTTTTTTTTTGAAAGAGTTTCAAATGGGTAGGCTTTCGAGAGACACAATGGTGTTTAAAAATGGGTAGGCTTTCGACAGACAGGCCCCCAATTCTCGCACTTTCGACATCGTTGTCGCATTAGAGTCAAAATGTTTGCAAATGTCGATAGCGACGCGGGATTCATGTTCTGTGTCTGTAATTGCAATACTTATTCTGCTTTTATGTTATTTTCGTTGTCGTTTGGCTGACTGACCCAGAATGATGGCAAAGCCTGGGGCAACTTGCCCAAAAGAAGCTGGCCAGATATTTGTTTTCTGTGGGCTTGAAAGTCACTGGGTTTTCAAGTTGTTCTCGAGAGTTATTACGAACCGTCTGGCGCGCAGGTCTGACGACTTCCAGCCTCCCGAATTTCATTAAGTCTGTGCTCCGTATCAATTACCTTTTTAATATAAACATAGTAGATATTCTAAATTAGTAGTAGAACTTAATTATCTACGTTTGTTATACCTTAGTCAATAAAATCAAGCCGATTTTAAATAGTTAATAATAAGCTAGTATGTAATTATAGCAAGGATACATTGATTGATTCGAAACAGGTTTGAAATTGGATTTTAATTTTATAAATAAATAGCTTTCCCCCGTGGTGCCACCCAAGTTCCCGGGATAAAAAGTAGCCTATTAACTTCTCCATATCATAGACTATCTGCGTGCCAAATTTAATTGTGATCGGTTCAGTGGTTTAGGCGTGAAAAGGTAACAAATAAACAGATTTACTTTCGCATTTATAATCTATCTATACTAATAATAAAGCTGAAGAGTTTGTTTGTTTGTTTGTTTGTTTGTTTGTTTGTTTGAACGCGCTAATCTCTGGATCTGCCAGTGGGATATGGAAAAACCTTTTTGCAATTGAAAGCCCATTTATTAAGGAAGGTTATAGGCTATAGAACATCACGCTACGACCCTCAGGAGCTGAGCAATGATAAAAAGAACGTTAAGCGGGAGCATGTATAGCATGGGTGAGCGATGCGATGCGGTTGTCAATGGATGACAGCGGTCGCCTAGGTAACAGTTTTTTGTTATTTTTAACTGTCATCAAGACGAGGTTATCAATTCGTCGGAATCTTTTTTTATGTATGTTCCTCGATTACTCGAAGATGCCTGACCCGATTTGGAAACTATACATACAGGTGGTCACATGGTCACCAAGTCAGGGTCTGATGATGGGATCTTGAAGAAATCGAGGGAACTCTTCAAATTTTATAGGCACTAACAATGTTTTTCATATATTTTCTAAAACTATTCAGATATTTGCGTCTGGTAGTCGTCACATGTTGCTTAGCTGATGATGGAAGGTACAACTCCTTAACGGGTAGGAGTTAGGGGATAAATCTTTAAATATTATAGGAACGATGATGGAAAGTACAACGCTAATATGCTTATCCTAGGTCAGTGACCTTGACAGTCATTGATTACACATAAGAAACTAAAAATTGAAAAATAAAATACATTTAACAAAAAAAAACCACAAAGGCACTAATAAGTATAAAATAACTACCTATGTAAGAACTCTAATCTGATAATTTTGAAGTCAACGAAATTAGCCATTGCTGTTGCATCATCAGATATTTATTGCTGCTACACTATTGACAGGTAGAAGGACGGCTCATTTCACTTCTAAACAGACCCTTACGGTATTTCTTGAAAAAGACAGCGTACGCTCTATACGTAAAAATGGACCATTGGGCAAGGTTTTACAAGATGCAAACCTAATAATATGGGATGAGTGCACAAGACTCATAGAGCTCACCTAGAGGCTTTAGATAGAACTCTCAGAATTATAAAAAGCACAAATAGATGGCTAATGTTTGTTTGTTTGAACGCGCGAATCTCCGGAGTTACTGGTCCGATTCGAAAACTACGCTGTCGGCTGGTAGTTTAGCCATTATTTACCTTTACCACCCATGGGGGTGGAATAACTTTGATGTTTTCTGGTGATTTCAGATAAACGTTGCCTGTTAGGGAAACTAGAGCAGATATTATTAAATCTTGCTTAAAATCTTCCTCATTATGAAAGTCTGTTGAATTATTGAAACTGTATACCAAAATGAGGAGTCACTTGGGTAGAGGAAGCACAGATTTCCCAATAAAGCTCCATTTAATCGGGGATGGGAAAGTACCTGAATCAGATAAAAAAATAGCTATTGACAAAGACCTTGGTAAAATCGTGACCAACATTGAAGACCTGATCTGTAGAGTATATCCGGATATAGCCAATATCGACCAAAAAAAATATTAATGGATGTGTGAGAGGGCAATTTAATTTAATTAGCTGCCAGAAATATAAGCGTTGACGCCATCAACGACAAAATAATGGCTAAACTACCAGCCGACAGCGTAGTTTTCGAATCGGACCAGTAACTCCGGAGATTCGCGCGTTCAAACAAACAAACAAACTTTTCAGCTTTATTATTTAATGCTAAATAGCTTTCCACCCGCGATGCCCCCCGCGATCAGTCAGTCAATTAACCAACTTCAAGCGGAGGTTATCAAATCGTTGAAATCTTTTTTTTTGTATGTTCCCCGAATACTAGAACGCCTGGACCGATTAGGAAAATTATTTTTTGTTTGAAAGGATATACTTCACAAGTAGTCCCATGGTCACCAAGTCAGGATCCTAGACAAATCGAGGGAACTCTTCAAATTTTATAGGCACTTACAATGTTTTTCATAAACTTCTCAGCTTTAATATAGAATGCTAAATAGCTTTCCACCCGCGATATCACACGCGATATCACCCGCGATCAGTCAGTCAGTCAGTCAGTCAGTCAGTCAATTAACCAACTTCAAGCGGAGGTTATCAATTCGTCGGAATCATTTTTTTTGTATGTTCCCCGAATACTCGAACGCCTGGACCGATTTGGAAAAATATTTTTCGTTTGAAAGGGTATACTTCACAAGTAGTCCCATAGTCACCAAGTCAGGATCTGATGATAGGATCCTGGACAAATCGAGGGAACTCTTTAAATTTTATAGGCACTTACAATGTTTTTCATCATACTTTCTAAAGCTATTCAGATATTTGCGTCTGGTAGTCATCATGTTATGTTGCTGAGCTGATGATGGACGGTACAAATCCTTAATGGTTAGGAGTTAGGGGATAATTCTTTAAATGTTATAGGAACGATGATGGAAACTACAACACTAATATGCTTATCCTAGGTCAGTGACCTTGACAGTCATTGATTACACATAAGAAATTCAAAATTGAAAAATAAAAAACTTTTAAAAAAAATAGAACCGCCTTCAAAGGCACTAAAAAGCAGAAAATAACTATTTAGTAACTCTAATATGATAGTTTTGAAGTAAGCGAAATAAATCTGCGGTACCATGATATCGGTTCTAATTTTTGTTAAAAGTTTTATATATTTAGATTGGCTATTGGACGCTGATCAGTGTTATTATCACCATCGGCATCAGCGTAGGCATCAAAGTGACCATAAGAAAGATCTTGGGAAAAACGTAACCTTTTGATGGGTTGGTCTTCTGTACCAAATTTGGCATACTGGTTTCCATTTCGATATACTTCAAATACAAATGGGTATATTAATGGGTAACTCGCAGAAATGTAGAGTGTTGTAACATATAATTTATACTTTTCTTTTGTCCCATGATTGTTGCCAAGACATAACAGCAAATTCATCCCAATTGTTAGTCATATGCATTGCATTGCACCAAGCTTTTATGTGAGTTCAAAAGCAGTATTGATATCAACTTCGATGCAAATCACCACCAAAATAACTTTCTACCCTTTTTTAACCCCGATAGGCGATGAGTTTCAATAAAATACAAAACACGTCTTCCATCAATTATCTTAAAGAATGTTTATGCAAAATTTGAAGTAGATTGGACCAAGGAATCACGTTGTTCCATACAAACTTGGTCCCAGTTTTTCAACCCCTAAGGATTTCGGAAGATCCTTTCTTATAGGATGCCTACTTCATACGAAGAACACACCCTCTAAGTTTCAGGTCTCTACGATCAGCGGTTTAGGCTATGCGTTGATCCGTCAGACAGTCATTCAGGACAATGCATGTTAAATAGATATTAGACCACCAAATTTATGTAATGGTACCAGACTTCAAGTAAAATTTACGTCATAGTAGCGATTGGTTTTGACTGAGCCAGCAGTTGGGCAAACAGTACTGATACCTCGCATTCAGATGATATCCACAGATTTACCATATAGATTTAAACGAATAGGTACAATTTCCTGTGAAATTACCTACCTATCGTCTGAAGTCAATATAAATAAAGCACAAGGACAAACTTTTAAGCATGTTGGAATATATTTAAGTGAAAACTGTTTTTCCCATGGACAATTATTATGTTGCCTTATCTAGATCAGGTTGCATAGGCTACTTTTTATTTGGAAACGCGGGTGGAACCGCGGGGGACAGCTAGTATTAAATATGGATGGTAATTAAAATACCTATCTATCTATCTATATCTATACTAATAATAAAGCTGAAGAGTTTGTTTGTTTGTTTGTTTGAACGCGCTAATCTCTGGATCTGCCAGTGGGATATGGAAAAACCTTTTTGCAATTGAAAGCCCATTTATTAAGGAAGGTTATAGGCTATAGAACATCACGCTACGACCCTCAGGAGCTGAGCAATGATAAAAAGAACGTTAAGCGGGAGCATGTATAGCATGGGTGAGCGATGCGACGCGGTTGTCAATGGATGACAGCGGTCGCCTAGGTAACAGTTATTTGTTATTTTTAACTGTCATCAAGACGAGGTTATCAATTCGTCGGAATCTTTTTCTATGTATGTTCCTCGATTACTCGAAGATGCCTGACCCGATTTGGAAACTATACATACAGGTGGTCACATGGTCACCAAGTCAGGGTCTGATGATGGGATCTTGAAGAAATCGAGGGAACTCTTCAAATTTTATAGGCACTAACAATGTTTTTCATATATTTTCTAAAACTATTCAGATATTTGCGTCTGGTAGTCGTCACATGTTGCTGAGCTGATGATGGAAGGTACAACTCCTTAACGGTTAGGAGTTAGGGGATAAATCTTTAAATATTATAGGAACGATGATGGAAAGTACAACGCTAATACGCTTATCCTAGGTCAGTGACCTTGAGAGTCATTGATTACACATAAGAAACTAAAAAATTAAAAATTAAATACTTTTAACAAAAAAAAACCACAAAGGCACTAATAATTATCAAATAACTATGTAAGAACTCTGATAGTTTTGAAGTCAACGAAATTAGCCATTGCTGTTGCATCATCAGATATTTATTGCTGCTACACTATTGACAGGTAGAAGGACGGCTCATTTCACTTCTAAACAGACCCTTACGGTATTTCTTGAAAAAGACAGCGTACGCTCTATACGTAAAAATGGACCATTGGGCAAGGTTTTACAAGATGCAAACCTAATAATATGGGATGAGTGCACATGACTCATAGAGCTCATCTAGAGGCTTTAGATAGAACTCTCAGAAATATAAAATGCACAAATAGCCATGGGTGGAATAACTTTGATGTTTTCTGGTGATTTCAGATAAACGTTGCCTGTTAGGGGAACTAGAGCAGATATTATTAAATCTTGCTTAAAATCTTCCTCATTATGAAAGTCTGTTGAATTATTGAAACTGTATACCAAAATGAGGAGTCACTTGGGTAGAGGAAGCACAGATTTCCCAATAAAGCTCCATTTAATCGGGGACCGGAAAGTACCTGAATCAGATAAAATAATAGCTATTGACAAAGACCTTGGTATAATCGTGACCAACATTGAAGACCTGATCTGTAGAGTATATCCGGATATAGCCAATATCAACCAAAAAAAACATTAATGGATGTGTGAGGGCAATTTAATTTAATTAGCTGCCAGAAATATAAGCGTTGACGCCATCAACGACAAAATAATGGCTAAACTACCTGCCGACAGCGTAGTTTTCGAATCGGACCAGTAACTCCGGAGATTCGCGCGTTCAAACAAACAAACAAACTTTTCAGCTTTATTATTTAATGCTAAATAGCTTTCCACCCGCGATCAGTCAGTCAATTAACCAACTTCAAGCGGAGGTTATCAATTCGTTGAAATCTTTTTTTTTGTATGTTCCCCGAATACTCGAACGCCTGGACCGATTAGGAAAATTATTTTTTGTTTGAAAGGATATACTTCACAAGTGGTCCCATGGTCACCAAGTCAGGATCTGATGATAGGATCCTAGACAAATCGAGGGAACTCTTCAAATTTTATAGGCACTTACAATGTTTTTCATAAACTTTTCAGCTTTAATATACAATGCTAAATAGCTTTCCACCCGCGATCAGTCAGTCAGTCAATTAACCAACTTCAAGCGGAGGTTATCAATTCGTCGGAATCATTTTTTTTGTATATATGTTCCCCGAATACTCGAACGCCTGGAACGATTTGGAAAAATATTTTTTTGTTTGAAAGGGTATACTTCACAAGTAGTCCCATGGTCACCAAGTCAGGATCTGATGATAGGATCCTAGACAAATCGAGGGAACTCTTTAAATTTTATAGGCACTTACAATGTTTTTCATCATACTTTCTAAAGCTATTCAGATATTTGCGTCTGGTAGTCATCATCTTATGTTGCTGAGCTGATGATGGAAGGTACAACTCCTTAATGGTTAGGAGTTAGGGGATAATTCTTTAAATGTTATAGGAACGATGATGGAAACTACAACGCTAATATGCTTATCCTAGGTCAGTGACCTTGAGAGTCATTGATTACACATAAGAAATTCAAAATTGAAAAATAAAAAACTTTTAATAAAAAATAGAACCGCCTTCAAAGACACTAAAAAGCAGAAAATAACTATTTAGGAACTCTAATATGATAGTTTTGAAGTAAGCGAAATAAATCTGCGGTACCATGATATCGGTTCAAATTTTTGTTAAAAGTTTTATATATTTAGATTGGCTATTGGACGCTGATCAGTGTTATTACCACCATCGGCATCAGCGTAGGCATCAAAGTGACCATAAGAAAGATCTTGGGAAAAACGTAACCTTTTGATGGGTTGGTCTTCTGTACCAAATTTGGCATACTGGTTTCCATTTCGATATACTTCAAATACAAATGGGTATATTTGACCGGCTGCAACTAACTCGCAGAAATGTAGAGTGTTGTAACATCTAATTTATACTTTTCTTTTGTCCCATGATTGTTGCCAAGACGGTCATGAGACATAACAGCAAATTCATCCCAATTGTTCGTCATATGCATTGCATTGCACCAAGCTTTTATGTGAGTTCAAAAGCAGTATTGATATCAACTTCGATGCAAATCATCCCCAAAATAACTTTCTACCCTTTTTTAACCCCGTTAGGCGATGAGTTTCAATAAAATACAAAACACGTCTTCCATCAATTATCTTAAAGAATGTTTATGCAAAATTTGAAGTAGATTGGACCAAGGAATCACGTTGTTCCATACAAACTTTGTCCCAGTTTTTCAACCCCTAAGGATTTCGGAAGATCCTTTATTATAGGACTACTTCATACGAAGAACACACCCTCTCAATTTCAGGTCTCTACGATCAGCGGTTTAGGCTATGCGTTGATCCGTCAGACACTTCAGACAGTCATTCAGGACAATGCATGTTAAATAGATTTTAGACCACCAAATTTATGTAATGGAACCAGACTTCAAGTAAAATTTCTAGATTTCTGTCATAGTAGCGATTGGTTTTGACTGAGCCAGCTGTTGGGCAAACAGTACTGATACCTCGCATTCCGATGATACCCACAGATTTACCATATAGATTTAAACGAATAGGTACAATTTCCTGTGAAATTACCTACCTATCGTCTGAAGTCAATATAAATAAAGCACATGGATAAACTTTTAAGCATGTTGGAATATATTTAAGAGAAAACTGTTTTTCCCATGGACAATTATTATGTTGCCTTATCTAGATCAGGTTGCATAGGCTACTTTTTATTTGGAAACGCGGGTGGAAACGCGGGGGACAGCTAGTTGTATAATAAAGCAGTGATGTGCGTGAGCTATAAAGTACTATTTGCTCAACTTTCGATCATATTTTTAAGGCTCCTAGTCTCAAGTGTTAAACACTTGATTGCCATAAGTGTTTGTCTATACTGTACGCTTTTACTCCAATATTTATAGTACAAGTGACTTTCATTAGATTCAATATTTTATGGATTTTGTTCAGTAATTGCTTTGTCATTATTTTATTTATGTAACATGCAATGACTAAAACTTTAGAAAATGACGTCCGTTGTGTGCTTCCTTGACAAATATTTCATCGTAATTTATGGTTATGAAGTGACTGCAGCCGTTTCATCTGATGGTGTTGTGGTACATGTAGGTACCTACAAGTAGTTATGTAAAAGACATCATCGACATAATATGACGTTTTCATGAAATAGTCGTATATACCTTGGAGGAATATGTTGATGATTTCTTTTGTCAGTAATTTACAAAGGAAATGTACTACACTATACCTACCCGTTACGACTTATAACTAATCTGCAATTAGCAAAAAAAACTTAACAAAATTTGAAATTCTCGGTCTAACCGAAGGACCTTAACATATATTTTTTGTAATCTCTTGAAACAGAGAATGCAGATAATCATTTTTCGTATATCAAGGCGACGATAATTATGAGAAATCGTAATTCTAAATGGACGTTTTCTCTTCTTTATTGCAAGAGATTTGTAAAAAATATTATGTTAACCTAGAGAATAATGATGAGGAAAAGTGTTTTTGAAAATTTGACTTTTTAATTAGTACCTAACGTCAGAAAAAGTCGACAGTTTAGTAACGGACGGAGTCACTCCCGGAGAGCCTCCTCTATGAACGTGTAAATCGTGTCTGAATGATGTCCAATCTAGACAGGTTGAAGTTAACACTAGGTTCTAAAATATCTAGATATAATCTCAGCATGTTTACCGCCCGTACATCACTGTACTTACACCCGTTAAAGTCACGGTCAGCGAACATCGCGTGTGATATAAACTACTGACTAACATACACTTGTGCGGATAGCTGTACTTGCTATTTATCACAGTTTAATTGAGCTATTTTAATT
Source organism: Tethea ocularis (assembly GCA_963555595.1). Classification (NCBI taxonomy): domain Eukaryota; kingdom Metazoa; phylum Arthropoda; class Insecta; order Lepidoptera; family Drepanidae; genus Tethea; species Tethea ocularis. Next base: position 2,201,011 of record OY741970.1, on the reverse strand, counting down.
GGTCGTGTTACCGTTGGGGTTAAAATGTTTTGATGGCAGGTTTATAGGATAAGGATGGATTTTGGCGTAGCAGGAATTAAATCAAGAATGCATAAAATTATAACGCGAAAATTTTTTGTTTTCGAAGTACTAATGATTTGTGTAACTGCAGTATTTTAGTGGTCTGAATCATTTACATGATTAGGTTTTAATTAAAGCAATACTATGTAATAATAATATATATTAAATTCATAACCTACGTGATTAAAAATATTGATTAACACCTTTCCACCCCGCGGCTTCAAGCCTTGCTGTACAACATTATAAAATATTTACCTGTAGTTTGGGCTGTGCGCTGATATGTCAATCAATCAGTCAGTTTTGCTTTTTAGACAATGTTGAGGTTTATGAAGTCACTGCTAAATATACCACTTCAAAATATTACCAATAAGTTTCCATTAAATTCAAGTTACAAAATTAATGTTCAACTTACTTTCAAATTTTAACAACCCTTATAAGTCTCTTAGTGTATGTAGGAGACATACTAATTAGTAACAGTAAGACAGTGCTTAAATGTCTCCTACAACACTACGGCTGGTCGACGGTAGGGTTGTCCCCAGGTGCCAGAGCGTGACGCGGCGGGGAACATCATCCCAGCATGGAAACGCCAGATGCTGGCACGAAGAGCCGCTGAGAAAGCAAGGAAGGACCTCGAGAAAGAGCTGGCAGGAGAAGCAGAGAGAAGAAGAGCAGCAGCTATACCTGTGTGGAAGAGACAGCTGCTCCAGAGGCGAGAGGAGGCGGAAAACAGGTTGAGGTAATCGTTTATAGTGGTGATGGGTTAAAGATGGCTGGGGAACAGTTCTGCTTGGGTTTAGTGAGAAATCTCCAGTCATCAAATCATATGTTTGGTTACGACGTTCATGTTATGAATGATGCATGATGGTGACTTCCTGCATGCTGATGCATGATGAAAAAGGCTGCTTGTACTCAAATCTGGGACCAAATTCTTGCACTTGATCAATACTTTCACAAAAAAGAAATATGGAGTAAAATGGGTGCAAATTGAATAACATCAATACATTTGACATTTATGAAAAACATGATGGTTTTCATCAAAAACTACAAGCAATAATACCCCATTTACAGTTTAATAGATCAGTGGTCTAATCTAATGATAAAACTAACATGAAAAATCCCTTCCAGACAATCACTGTATACCCCGAGGGTGGAGGAGACGAACGGTCAGTCGAACGGCGAGTGGCGCGCGTACCCGAGCGGTGCGACCCGCGCGGTCTCTATCGACAATATCTCTCTCTGCTACGACGCGCCCACTCCCGCGCAGCCCATGCGCGCGCCCTCTGAAGCTAAGCTCTCCACTGAACATTGTAATGGTGAGATATTTTCTTCTATTAGTAGGTAGCTACTTGTTTTGCAGGGTCGGCGACCCAACTGCTAGGCAATCACTTGCCACCAGGTGGATAGTACCTATATACCCATGCTTGTTTGCAGATTTTGGCGTTGTAAAAAAAGCCCATCAATCAATAACTTCCCCAGATTAAATCGAAAATCTGTTGCCACGAGCCTACTGGTATATTTCAGTGAGCTTCATCGTTAATCAGCATCCTATAGTTCAAGATTTTACTAAAATGTGTTTTACGTACCCGGTGCATTGTTTAATATTTTCTGACGTCCGATTTAATTTTTTTTCAGGTCATTCGAACACAAACGGCAAGCACGAGTCAGACGAAGAGGAGAATGCAAAGATAATACCGTGGCGGGCGCAACTGCGCAAGACTAACAGCAAGCTCAATCTACTCGAATAGGATAACATAATTATTGATAGGTTGGTTATTAAATACGCGTTTGTTGCACGATTTAGACGGTTGCGAAAAACAGTTTGACGACATCTTTATACATAGGGTTGTCACAAAGTTTTTACAAACACGACAAGCAATTTTATATCTTGAAACTTGTTTTACGCGACCAACTAAGCGAGGTAGCAAATAATAACTGATTTTTTAGTTGTAATTAATTATACGTGCATCAGAGCATTCGTGTAGCAACGTCGTAATGTGAAAACGTTATGAAATATGTACGAGAGTCGAAGAGATTACAATCAATATAGTTAATGGTTCTATGCGGAAAAAGTTTTAATACAGAACTACATGTTTTGTCGATAAACATAGAAATAAATACATAGTATAACCAAGATATAAATTGACATTTTGTTTTAGCAATGTATTAAATTTTTTGTATCCCCTAATGATATTTTTTAATACTTTCTAATAATAAAATAACGATTTTTAACTTGTCTACGTCATTATTCAAACTAAATTTTCATATGTATCACACTTAATAAGATACATATCTTAAATTTAGTCGTACGATATTTCTTATTATTTAAAAATGAATAAAAAATATATTTCAAACTTATTTTAACTGTAAAAATGTAAATCTATTAGATAACATAGGTTTAAAATGAACAGTTTAAATATTTTAGTTTTACATTTCGAAACGCCGTAGGTATGTATTTTAATGAAAAATATAATATATTTAATGAAAAAAATATTTTAAGTTTCTACATAACGTGCAAGTGATACCATTGTTGCAATATTAGTTTAGTAAGCTTCTCTGTGGGCTTTGCAATTATTGTACGACCTATGTTTAACATATAACTATGTTTTGTGTGAATTGAGTTTATAAAGTATGATGATAATGAGTTATTGTAATATTTTTGTTAAATAAAAATGCTGTTGCTTAATAAGTGTTTTGTGTCAACCCTATTAACTGTGACCATGATTTAAGCTAGGGAATAAACAAAACATATAGAAAATTCAAGGAAAATTGCTTACTGCTAGTCAGATGTTATATAAATTAGAAGGCTTTCTATAGTCCTAAATACAACCTTTTTATGGATTAGGCATAATAAAATAGACATACTGAGAAGACCATCTAGGTAATCTTTATTATTCGTTCTCAATATAAGTCTTGATTAATTACTAATATGTTGTCTTTAACACAGAACAACCATGAACAACAAGAATAAGAAAATATAGCAAAATACATTGATTTGAGAAAATAAAAGTTTAAAACGTAACATGACAACAGGTTTTCTTGTAATAAAATTACAAATTTAAAACCCTCCCCGGTACAGGCAATATAAAGTGGCAGATCGTAAAATCGTATTCACGTAAAGCAATATATTTGCTGGTGAAAATATAAGAGAGCATCGTAAACACAATCGTAAAATGGTGTAAAATAAAAGCATTCCATGATGAGACATTTTGTTATTTTAACGTTATATGGTGAGATATATTTAATAAATAAATCAGCTTCAGCTTCTATGTAAAACATATTTTTAAATAGGTACCCAATTGGGTTGATTAGACTTGACTGGGTGTACGCTAGAAATTCTTTATCTCTTCACCTATTTAACAAAGGACAATAACTTAACATACAACAATTTTATATGATTTATTCTTTAATTTTACAGCCTATACCTTTCTTTGTATCTCGCCAGTTCGAACTGAATCTCATACAGTAAAAGGATTTCTGCCAGAAGTTGCAGTATTAAGAAAGTTTCTGGAAAAAATCTTAAGTCCTTATGCAAAAATAAATTTTCAAAGTAATAAAAAGCCTACTACTATTTTAAACAAACTATCGAATGTTGAAAAGGCAATTGAAAATAAAATCAAAAAATTGAAACCTTTCCTACAAGACAACGACGATAAATACGATTCCGGAGATAAATTAACTCTAGAAGGTAACGATGAAACAACTATAGTAGAATACTTACCAAAAACCCGTAAAGGAAACAATACAGAGAATGATGAAAAACTTAAAAAGTTCAAGGAAAACATTGAAAATTATAAGAAGATGCGAAATAAAATAGAAGAGCTGCTAGACAAAGAAACTGTTCCAGACGATACCAAAATGATGGTCACAAAAACATTGGACGAAATGATTGCTCAGTTGATAGAGAATCAATGCACGTGGAAAAAAATTGATCTCGGCGAAGAATTATTTCAAAATAGCCCAAACACGTTTAAGTCAGCCAAAGAGCTTAATTCTAAAGAATGGCTTGAAGTAAAAAAGCATTACACAAATTTAATTCAAAATCAAAATATTAAGGAATCTCTTACATTTTTACATCAGTCCTTTGATTTTTTTTCAAAAATAGCAAAGAATTTTAATGTCCAATGTCGTTATGTAGATGAAAATGAACCGGAAGACTTTAGGCGTCAACATGATAAGATGAAACGCGAGTATAATTGTGACAACTTCACAATATGCACAAAAGAGTTGAGAAAGTTTTTAAATCACTATTATAAATCACTGAACGATTCGGTGGTAAGTATCTTCACGAACTACGCGGAAATGTACTCGAGGGATGTCAATACCGATGATAGTCACGAAAAAAAACAAGTTATCACTACAATTAAAAAAATAGGTCACTTAATAGAGCCTAAAGTGAGTAAAATATTTACTAAGGAATTGGAGAAACTTACATTAGATTCCAAGAAAAATAAGGAAGCAAATATAAGAGCTTTGAGTCACTTTGTTACAGACACCGGGAATCATGTTATGAAAAATATAAAAAAACATTTGAAGAGAGATTTGAAAATGTTGGGTGCTAAAAAAATATCTATAATCAATGATGATTTGACAGTGAATATGAACATGGATTTGGGTAATATAGAAAAAAAGGAAATTGATAAAATTTGCAAAGTTTTCAGCGTTTGTAATAACTATTACATCATTGATGGTAAAAATACAAAGCGAGCAATGGATATAAGCGATAGTAAGAATGTTTATGTTAAGGTTCAACTAACATTCGATGATGAAATGAAAGATCACTTAGCATCGAGAGTACGTGAAATTAGACAGGAAGATGAAACAGGGCACCAACATTTTCCTGTAACCAGAACTACTCGGTATGCCTCGACACATACACATCTACTGGACGATTTCAACAAACACGCAAATTCAAAGTGGCAAAACTCATTTGCTGAAGGTACAATAAATAATCTGATATGGTGATTTTTTAGTTTATTTGTATTTTACATTAGATGTTGTACAAAAATTATGACAGTCTTATTGAAAAACATTGTTCTTAAAACTATGAAATCTTGGGTACTTACTCGACATAATACTCAAGTTTATTTTAGGGTATACCCATGATTAGCTTTAAAGTAGTCTTTTTAAACTCTATGTTAAATATTACACATTATTTTTACACTTTGGTGTAACTGTAAGCACTAGGTACCAAAATTCCACTCTTTCTATGAAGGCTTAACATTGTTTAAAGATTATATCCCATCCAAAAATACATGTTTTTCAAAAACAAATCAATTTATTTGAATACGTCATTGGTTAGTATGTGTCAGTGTATATTATAGGGAAGTGTTGCACTCTACCACTTGACCAGGCTATGGTCAAACAAGCACCCTCTGTGAAGTTCTGTTGGAAGGCCATTGTCGATGGTAACTCGCTCTCTATGCCACTTATGAAGCAACTGTGGGGAAAACAGTGTGTTATAATATTCGAAAATATATATATAGGCTTAGACTAGACTTAAAAAATCTGCCAGGCAATTGCAAATCTTTTGGTGGTAATCAGAATGAACACCATTAATGATTTCATTCCATGACGACCATTTTGTGGGCGTGGTCGGATTAAATTCAATAATGGTTCATTACGATTACCACCAATTTATGAGGTAGAGCCCCTGGACGGAGCCAACCGAAAGAGAAGCACAATGGTGCTGATTCAATTTTTTATAAAATAATATAATTTGATCTCACTCTATCTTTTTCTAATACTAAATATAAGAAAAGTAAATAAATAAATATATTTTAAGAAAAGGATATAAGGCATTGAGTCAGATGGCATGTGCTATGGTTTCCTCACCATAATGTCAAGCTCATTGTAGGATTCAAATAACGGCTATATCATAGCATTCAACTGAACTATCATCTTTCTTACATACCAGGGTGTAATTTTGAGCTGCATCATCAAATGCGTGGTACAAAACACAGCAATCAGTCTGGACTCTTCAAACAATATAGCTAAGTATCTTCCCGTGTTGTCCCAACACATATCCAGTATGGGCCCTCCAACAACGTCTCCTGAGGGTAGTTCCACTTTAGTCACGTCCAGGACTGGTTGTGCTTTACTGTTTTGGGTACCTACAGAAAAGTACACTGGGTATATAGACTGCAGAGATCAGAAGCCACACTCTGTTACTTTAAGGAGCTGGGTAGAGCCGGCAGGGGGGAATGCACAATACAGGGTGTACTAGGGAGGGATGGGATGTCAGTGCAGGCCTTTCTTCAGGACATGTTAACAGTCAATCATTTTCAGTCCAATCATTATGTACAAGTTTATACCACTTGGGCAGGAAATTACCGCCTGATAGTACGCGGTTACCGTAGCCTATAGTCATGCAACATCAGGGGTGTCAGACGCCAGTTGCCAACCTTGCAAAATTTACTTCACACCCTTATTATCATTAAATATCTTGTGTCATCAACTCCAAAACTACTGCACTTTGTACACTGTGTGCAGTTTGGTTGAACTTGAGAGATAGCTTTTATAGGTAGGTGGGTAGGTCCTAGTTTTTTATACTTAGGGCAGGACAACATCTGCTGGGCCAGCTAGTATTTAAATAAGAATTTTAACTGACCACTCATAAGTCCCGCATTGCTCAAACCATAAATCATGGGTTCTCCTTTGGCAGCAAATAACAGAATGTCTTTAGGTCCCCAACAAGCAGCTACGACTCGGCATCCCCTCGCGCACCATCGCTCGGGCCTCCACCGATTAGTGTCCCATACCCTGGTGGATAGATATGGTAAGGTAGATCATGGTATCTTCAGGTAAAGTATTTCAGAATGTATTCTAAGAAATATCTTTTGATGTTTCATAATATGTGTTTGGGTAATTGTAAAATAATATGAGGAACTCATTTTGAAGAAATAAATACTATTTTTGTTTGATATTCCTAAATAAATTTGTTAGATTAGTTACACTCTGTTATTGAGATTAGAGCATAAATAAATAAATATGATTAAACTTCGTTCCAAAATTATTATGTTTATTATAACTAATGGCATATTTGAGTAAAGTCTAAAACATTTTATTTTGGTATGTGGCCATTTAGTGTAAGGTTTATTCAGATTAACACACAATTTAAGTTTATTTACTATGAGGGCTTAAGAGCTTTACAGGCTGGCTTTTTGTATGCCCAAAAACTGTCCTAATTGGAAGCTCCTCTTCTATCTTTGACATAAATAAAATTGAATGAATGGGAAGAATGGGAAGAAATCACATGTAACTTTGATTTTTATAGCATCATGCATTGCCACATTGAACCACATAATATATTGATTTGTCAATGGGCATATACTATTATGGAATAAAATTATGTACAGTAAGTAACTGCTATTCAAATAAATGTAAATTAATAAACAATACAAACCTAAATATAATAGAAGATGTGGCAGCAAACACTTTACTGGCATCAAATGACCACCTTGAGAAGACAATGCCACCTCCGGCTACCCTGCGTAAAGGTACTGCAGTTTCCATGGCAACGTCCCAAACAAGCATAGAGGTGTCAGCACCAGAGCAGCTGATTAACAAGTCTCCGTTTGGAGACCAGCTCACATCTGTTACTGGACTGTGGCCAGATCTGAAATAAAATAAATCAATCTTTTTGTAGAATCAGTAGACAAAGGCTGTTGAAGAGACGCTTGAGCGATAAATATTATTTACTAGCTGTTCCCAGTGGTTACACCGACAGTAAAAAGTAGCCTATAACCTTCGGGGATAATGTAGCTTCCTATTAGTGAAAGAATTTTTCAAATCGGGCCAGTATCTCCAGAGATTAGCTTGTTTAAACAAACAAAAAACTCTTCATCTGTATAATTAGTATGGATTAAATACTAACCCCCTTATTCATAAATACTTTTTAACTAAATCAGTGTTATAGTGTCCTCTGTCGCACTCTTTCGATCAGTATATGTCACATGTCAGATAAAGACTATGGAATTTTAACTAAATGATGTTTCATAACTTTTTTATGAATAAGACCGTTAGTATCTTAATAGGAGTTCCATCTGTAAGTAAACGATAAGCCACAAATATGGTAATCTAGATACAATAGTTAAATATAGTAAACAATAATCAGTGCCGCTCAATCAAAAATTAAAAATGTTTGAAATTTGTTTCAGGGTGACCAGCCGTGTTGATCCCAAATTATAAGTTGTTTAAATTGGTGAATACTGCTATGCCATAAGGCATTGCAGGTGTAATTTTGCAAACAAAAAACTTCAGAAACTATTAAGATTTTTAAGGTTTTGTATTTGTTTTTTTTTTTTTTGTAATATAGTTGGCATAGGTTTAGCCACTGATGGCTACTGCAGCAAACATTTATAATACCAATATGAAATAAAGGGATTGGAGAATAACTAGGTGAAATACCTTTTTAAAACAACAGCATTACTTGATGATGGCTTTGTAAACATAGAATTAGGGTCCACAGTCCACACAATTACTCCCTGCTCACATCCAACAGCCAGCTCTGATGCTGAGTATGGTCTCCAGCTCACCGAGGACACGTGGCCTTGAGCTTTGCATTTTAGTGTGGAAACAAATGAAACTTCTGAACAATATACTCTCACATTATCATCTGATGTTGCCACACATATCTTTGTTGTATGTGGATGCCATGCTATGCATTTGATCGGTGCATTACCCCAATTCCTCGTTCTTGAGTAATTTGATACAATTTTAGGCCCTATATCTTTTAAATGTGGTTGTAAAAAGTATCGGAATGCTGTGAAGGCATTCGCGACTTTTAAGGCATATGACGCTGTCACAGCGAGGAGCTGACTTTCTCGATTGATGTTAGGGTCTGCAGCAATACTCAGAGCTTCTAAAAATCCTTGCTTGTACCAAACACTTGTTATTTTCTTGAGTAAATTATCTTCAACATCAATGTACACAGAAACGTTCTCGTCAGAGGTTCTGTGGTGATGTAGGTCCCTAGTTGCGTTTATTACTGGATGTTTTTTTGTCTGGAATGTAAATAAAATAATTAGGTCAATCCCTAATTATTTTATTTTCATAAATATAAACCGGAATTTAAAGATAACCTTACCGAGTTGGTAAACGTTGTTATATTGCCATAACGAGCGTTGCCGCAGCAATATACTTCATTCAATTTACAAAAGGCAGTCTCATCTTGATTTGGCAAATCAGGAAAACCGTGAAAAGCAGACATTTCTTTGTTAAAATGAGTAGGTAAAATAAAACAGAAAACTGCCGGAACAAAGCCAGAGCAAACGATTTTTCAAATTGTATGTCAGTGTCAAATTCAAATTGATCATGTTTTGTGGTTTGGTTATTGGTTATGTCAAGTTAGGGGCTGCCAGATTCTAAAAATATTTACCGCTAATCACACAAGTCAAAATGCACTTTTGTTTAAATTGATTGATTAATTTTTACTAAAATCAAATTTGCAACTAAATATTACTTTAATTTACATGCAAATAATTATCGATTTGATTTTTCACTAATTATATATTTTTTTAACTCGTCAAACACATAAAACTTTTCCTGTTGGGTTGCCAGAATTTTTTTATTAATAAGCAGTGCCTTTGTATGTACTTTGTATTTGTTTGTTAGTTATTTTCTATTAATTCTGTATTGAAATAAAAATAAATCTAATATTCATGTAAAAATAATTCCCCACCGAATAACACCGAATAATATGGTAATCGTAAATTCTAAATTTTACAGGAAAAAATAAAAACTGTTATATGCGTATATTTCAGAACGGGTGGATCCTATGATAACCATTTATACATCAAGACAGAACTATTTTTTTGCAGTCTGTTTTATTTTATGTTCTTTTTAATTATAGTGTAACAAAATTAAGTTTTTGACGAAAATAATGTTACTAAAAATGTAGTGCAAAACTATGGTATGCAACACATCATTACGATATTATTCGCGTGTAAACTTAACGATGTCTTAGTCAGTTTATGCCAATACGGTTTTATTCGTTGAAATACGGTGCAAAAAACCTACCGGCAATATGATATTCATTCATTACATACCAACACCATCGTAATATCTTATTGTACAACCCGCTTGATTTAAAAATATTTACTATTTTGATACCGTGAACGACATTACGATTTTGCATAAGTATCTATCATGTATTGTAAAACGACATTACCAAATCCAGTAAATAAAATAACACACGAACATACCTAATTGTTTTATACTTTACGTGGAACAAGAAAATGCATTTCTTACGCGAATAATATGGTAATCGCCGCTTACCGAAAAAGTTAAAAATTGCTTAATCTGTAATAACTTGTTAGGTATGATATTATTCGTGTAAAAAGTGTGTTGAGATTTTAAGGGAATAATACTGGTAAGTTCATTACGGTACCATTGAAATTATTGTACTTTTATAAATAAACATAGAAAAATTACAAAAAAAATATACAAGATGTAATGTTCTAAACATCGGATATGCAATAAAACGTAAACTACCGTAATAGGTACCTACCACATTACCATTTTATTCGGTGGGGGGTGCGAATTGTTTACCACTGGTTTAGTCAGATTTTTAGGTTGTTTATTACAAGGTTGCTACATAAAAAAACAGCCTTTAATAAAATAAAAGTAAGCAGGTACCTATGGGGCTTTTTGGCGGGATTCAAAAGTGATGTTTCGAGTGGTAGAAAAAGTTTTCTCTGACTACTGTTATCCGCACCCAACTGCAGTAGGTAGGGTCTTAGATGTCATGCCCATGTAGGATAGGGTAGTTGACACTGTCAAAAATAAATGACCAAACACTAACCAATGCATAAAACATGTAAAAACACGTGGAAACATCAAATAGGTTGTACATTTAATGCTTTTTATGATTTTTAATTACCAGCGGAACCACTAAGAGTAGATGATTTGATGCTGTGAAACTATGACGTCATAGTGTAATATTTCATACAAAATTCCATATAAACGATCGTTTTGAGATTTATTAAAAAGTAGCTGATTTGATATGTCAGTCAACTACCCTATTGCACTTCATTTTCAGGTTCTCGATTTTATTCGCTACTCGATAGGCACGCAAGATTCATTTTTTGATAGTGAGTAAACACATAGCTATCTATAACCCGAGTCGTTTGTAGAACCGACAGCCGCTGGGGCATCAGAAAGGTTCTTGAGTGGCGACCACAGTGCCGGTTTTAGCTCTACCAGCACCCTGGGCGAGAAGTGATAACCCCCCCCTTCTCCCGCCAACAAAAGGGATTTTAAGCCATTATAGCCATTTTATCTTTAGACTTGAGAATTTATTTATTTATTTAGACTCGAGATAGCAGGACTCGCTCATGAGCGACCGGAAATAAAGGCGGGCCTGGCGCCCCTTTACATTTGGCGCCCTGGGTGATCGCGCTACCGCGCCCTTCCCTAACGCCGGTACTGGACGACAGCACCACGGACCGGAGGTCGCGGCGTGGGCAGCCTCCCCTCCCACAAGGTAGACCGATGATCTTGTGAGGGTTGCGGGAAGGTACTTATATTTAATTTAGACTTTCGACATTTTGTAACCAAATAGGTACCTACGTGTAACATCCTTAGTAAGGTTGTTGAGCAGTGAGTCTGAAGTCAAATGAAATCACATTTTATAAAAAAAAGTAAGGAATGTCTAAAAATAAGACATAGACTTCGATGTGTCAGTAATATTTTACAACAAAATTTAAAATAAAAATCCTTTTGAGTAGGCACGTAATTTTGCTGAAGTTACAGTCGAAATTCGAATTGGGACAAAGATAAAAGATTTTCAGCTTGCGTAGGTACCTATTCCATACCCATAATAAGGTACTTTAAGAGAATTTACTGCGTTCCCGTAGTGATTTATGCGATGTGGCGCGTCTGCGTGACACTAGAGTAATTGATTCTTTGGCAATCGCAACTTTGCGCCATATTGTTATCTGGGAAATAGAAGTGTGCAACTCTATAGATACCTACCAATCTTTTTAAAGTTTTTATTTTCTGTCCCACATACATCTCTACCCCTTACAGGGGTTGGAATGGACATTTTAATATATATCTATCTATCTATCTATCTATACTAATAATAAAGCTGAAGAGTTTGTTTGTTTGTTTGTTTGTTTGTTTGTTTGTTTGAACGCGCTAATCTCTGGATCTGCCAGTGGGATATGGAAAAACCTTTTTGCAATTGAAAGCCCATTTATTAAGGAAGGTTATAGGCTATAGAACATCACGCTACGACCCTCAGGAGCTGAGCAATGATAAAAAGAACGTTAAGCGGGAGCATGTATAGCATGGGTGAGCGATGCGACGCGGTTGTCAATGGATGACAGCGGTCGCCTAGGTAACAGTTTTTTGTTATTTTTAACTGTCATCAAGACGAGGTTATCAATTCGTCGGAATCTTTTTTTATGTATGTTCCTCGATTACTCGAAGATGCCTGACCCGATTTGGAAACTATACATACAGGTGGTCACATGGTCACCAAGTCAGGGTCTGATGATGGGATCTTGAAGAAATCGAGGGAACTCTTCAAATTTTATAGGCACTAACAATGTTTTTCATATATTTTCTAAAACTATTCAGATATTTGCGTCTGGTAGTCGTCACATGTTGCTGAGCTGATGATGGAAGGTACAACTCCTTAACGGGTAGGAGTTAGGGGATAAATCTTTAAATATTATAGGAACGATGATGGAAAGTACAACGCTAATATGCTTATCCTAGGTCAGTGACCTTGAGAGTCATTGATTACACATAAGAAACTAAAAAATTAAAAATAAAATACTTTTAACAAAAAAAAAACCACAAAGGCACTAATAAGTATAAAATAACTATGTAAGAACTCTACTCTGATAGTTTTGAAGTCAACGAAATTAGCCATTGCTGTTGCATCATCAGATATTTATTGCTGCTACACTATTGACAGGTAGAAGGACGGCTCATTTCACTTCTAAACAGACTCTTACGGTATTTCTTGAAAATGACAGCGTACGCTCTATACGTAAAAATGGACCATTGGGCAAGGTTTTACAAGATGCAAACCTAATAATATGGGATGAGTGCACATGACTCATAGAGCTCATCTAGAGGCTTTCGATAGAACTCTCAGAATTATAAAATGCACAAATAGCCATGGGTGGAATAACTTTGATGTTTTCTGGTGATTTCAGATAAACGTTGCCTGTTAGGGAAACTAGATCAGATATTATTAAATCTTGCTTATCTGTTGAATTATTGAAACTGTATACCAAAATGAGGAGTCACTTGGGTAGAGGAAGCACAGATTTCCCAATAAAGCTCCATTTAATCGGGGATGGGAAAGTACCTGAATCAGATAAAAAAAATAGCTATTGACAAATACGTTGGTGAAATTGTGACCAACACTGAAGACCTGATCTGTAGAGTATATCCGGATATAGCCAATATCGACCAAAAAAAACATTAATGGATGTGTGAGAGGGCAATTTAATTTAATTAGCTGCCAGAAATATAAGCGTTGACGCCATCAACGACAAAATAATGGCTAAACTACCAGCCGACAGCGTAGTTTTCGAATCGGACCAGTAACTCCGGAGATTCACGCGTTCAAACAAACAAACAAACTTTTCAGCTTTATTATTTAATGCTAAATAGCTTTCCACCCGCGATGCCACCCGCGATCAGTCAGTCAATTAACCAACTTCAAGCGGAGGTTATCAATTCGTTGAAATCTTTTTTTTGTATGTTCCCCGAATACTCGAACGCCTGGACCGATAAGGAAAATTATTTTTTGTTTGAAAGGATATACTTCACAAGTGGTCCCATGATCACCAAGTCAGGATCTGATGATAGGATCCTATACAAATCGAGGGAACTCTTCAAATTTTATAGGCACTTACAATGTTTTTCATAAACTTTTCAGCTTTAATATAGAATGCTAAATAGCTTTCCACCCGCGATATCACCCGCGATCAGTCAGTCAGTCAGTCAGTCAATTAACCAACTTCAAGTGGAGGTTATCAATTCGTCGGAATATTTTTTTTTTGTATGTTCCCCGAATACTCGAACGCCTGGACCGATTTGGAAAAATATTTTTTGTTTGAAAGGGTTATACTTCACAAGTTCTATGGATCTGATGATAGGATCCTGGACAAATCGAGGGAACTCTTTAAATTTTATAGGCACTTACAATGTTTTTCATCATACTTTCTAAAGCTATTCAGATATTTGCGTCTGGTAGTCATCATCTTATGTTGCTGAGCTGATGATGGAAGGTACAACTCCTTAATGGTTAGGAGTTAGGGGATAATTCTTTAAATGTTATAGGAACGATGATGGAAACTACAACGCTAATATGCTTATCCTAGGTCAGTGACCTTGAGAGTCATTGATTACACATAAGAAATTCAAAATTGAAAAATAAAAAACTTTTAACAAAAAATAGGACCGCCTTCAAAGGCACTAAAAAGCAGAAAATAACTATTTAGGAACTCTAATATGATAGTTTTGAAGTAAGCGAAATAAATCTGCGGTACCATGATATCGGTTCAAATTTTTGTTAAAAGTTTTATATATTTAGATTGGCTATTGGACGCTGATCAGTGTTATTATCACCATCGGCATCAGCGTAGGCATCAAAGTGACCATAAGAAAGATCTTGGGAAAAACGTAACCTTTTGATGGGTTGGTCTTCTGTACCAAATTTGGCATACTGGTTTCCATTTCGATATACTTCAAATACAAATGGGTATATTTGACCGGCTGCAACTAACTCGCAGAAATGTAGAGTGTTGTAACATCTAATTTATACTTTTCTTTTGTCCCATGATTGTTGCCAAGACGGTCATGAGACATAACAGCAAATTCATCCCAATTGTTCGTCATATGCATTGCATTGCACCAAGCTTTTATGTGAGTTCAAAAGCAGTATTGATATCAACTTCGATGCAAATCACCCCCAAAATAACTTTCTACCCTTTTTTAACCCCGATAGGCGATGAGTTTCAATAAAATACAAAACACGTCTTCCATCAATTATCTTAAAGAATGTTTATGCAAAATTTGAAGTAGATTGGACCAAGGAATCACGTTGTTCCATACAAACTTTGTCCCAGTTTTTCAACCCCTAAGGATTTCGGAAGATCCTTTCTTATAGGATGCCTACTTCATACGAAGAACACACCCTCTAAATTTCAGGTCTCTACGATCAGCGGTTTAGGCTATGCGTTGATCCGTCAGACAGTCATTCAGGACTATGCATGTTAAATAGATATTAGACCACCAAATTTATGTAATGGTACCAGACTTCAAGTAAAATTTCTAGATTTCTGTCATAGTAGCGATTGGTTTTGACTGAGCCAGCAGTTGGGCAAACAGTACTGATACCTCGCATTCCGATGATACCCACAGATTTACCATATAGATTTAAACGAATAGGTACAATTTCCTGTGAAATTACCTACCTATCGTCTGAAGTAAATATAAATAAAGCACAAGGACAAACTTTTAAGCATGTTGGAATATATTTAAGAGAAAACTGTTTTTCCCATGGACAATTATTATGTTGCCTTATCTAGATCAGGTTGCATAGGCTACTTTTTATTTGGAAACGCGGGTGGAACCGCGGGGGACAGCTAGTACTAATAATAAAGCTGAAGAGTTTGTTTGTTTGTTTGTTTGTTTGAACGCGCTAATCTCTGGATCTGCCAGTGGGATATGGAAAAACCTTTTTGCAATTGAAAGCCCATTTATTAAGGAAGGTTATAGGCTATAGAACATCACGCTACGACCCTCAGGAGCTGAGCAATGATAAAAAGAACGTTAAGCGGGAGCATGTATAGCATGGGTGAGCGATGCGACGCGGTTGTCAATGGATGACAGCGGTCGCCTAGGTAACAGTTTTTTGTTATTTTTAACTGTCATCAAGACGAGGTTATCAATTCGTCGGAATCTTTTTTTATGTATGTTCCTCGATTACTCGAAGATGCCTGACCCGATTTGGAAACTATACATACAGGTGGTCACATGGTCACCAAGTCAGGGTCTGATGATGGGATCTTGAAGAAATCGAGGGAACTCTTCAAATTTTATAGGCACTAACAATGTTTTTCATATATTTTCTAAAACTATTCAGATATTTGCGTCTGGTAGTCGTCACATGTTGCTTAGCTGATGATGGAAGGTACAACTCCTTAACGGGTAGGAGTTAGGGGATAAATCTTTAAATATTATAGGAACGATGATGGAAAGTACAACGCTAATATGCTTATCCTAGGTCAGTGACCTTGACAGTCATTGATTACACATAAGAAACTAAAAATTGAAAAATAAAATACATTTAACAAAAAAAAACCACAAAGGCACTAATAAGTATAAAATAACTACCTATGTAAGAACTCTAATCTGATAATTTTGAAGTCAACGAAATTAGCCATTGCTGTTGCATCATCAGATATTTATTGCTGCTACACTATTGACAGGTAGAAGGACGGCTCATTTCACTTCTAAACAGACCCTTACGGTATTTCTTGAAAAAGACAGCGTACGCTCTATACGTAAAAATGGACCATTGGGCAAGGTTTTACAAGATGCAAACCTAATAATATGGGATGAGTGCACAAGACTCATAGAGCTCACCTAGAGGCTTTAGATAGAACTCTCAGAATTATAAAAAGCACAAATAGATGGCTAATGTTTGTTTGTTTGAACGCGCGAATCTCCGGAGTTACTGGTCCGATTCGAAAACTACGCTGTCGGCTGGTAGTTTAGCCATTATTTACCTTTACCACCCATGGGGGTGGAATAACTTTGATGTTTTCTGGTGATTTCAGATAAACGTTGCCTGTTAGGGAAACTAGAGCAGATATTATTAAATCTTGCTTAAAATCTTCCTCATTATGAAAGTCTGTTGAATTATTGAAACTGTATACCAAAATGAGGAGTCACTTGGGTAGAGGAAGCACAGATTTCCCAATAAAGCTCCATTTAATCGGGGATGGGAAAGTACCTGAATCAGATAAAAAAATAGCTATTGACAAAGACCTTGGTAAAATCGTGACCAACATTGAAGACCTGATCTGTAGAGTATATCCGGATATAGCCAATATCGACCAAAAAAAATATTAATGGATGTGTGAGAGGGCAATTTAATTTAATTAGCTGCCAGAAATATAAGCGTTGACGCCATCAACGACAAAATAATGGCTAAACTACCAGCCGACAGCGTAGTTTTCGAATCGGACCAGTAACTCCGGAGATTCGCGCGTTCAAACAAACAAACAAACTTTTCAGCTTTATTATTTAATGCTAAATAGCTTTCCACCCGCGATGCCCCCCGCGATCAGTCAGTCAATTAACCAACTTCAAGCGGAGGTTATCAAATCGTTGAAATCTTTTTTTTTGTATGTTCCCCGAATACTAGAACGCCTGGACCGATTAGGAAAATTATTTTTTGTTTGAAAGGATATACTTCACAAGTAGTCCCATGGTCACCAAGTCAGGATCCTAGACAAATCGAGGGAACTCTTCAAATTTTATAGGCACTTACAATGTTTTTCATAAACTTCTCAGCTTTAATATAGAATGCTAAATAGCTTTCCACCCGCGATATCACACGCGATATCACCCGCGATCAGTCAGTCAGTCAGTCAGTCAGTCAGTCAATTAACCAACTTCAAGCGGAGGTTATCAATTCGTCGGAATCATTTTTTTTGTATGTTCCCCGAATACTCGAACGCCTGGACCGATTTGGAAAAATATTTTTCGTTTGAAAGGGTATACTTCACAAGTAGTCCCATAGTCACCAAGTCAGGATCTGATGATAGGATCCTGGACAAATCGAGGGAACTCTTTAAATTTTATAGGCACTTACAATGTTTTTCATCATACTTTCTAAAGCTATTCAGATATTTGCGTCTGGTAGTCATCATGTTATGTTGCTGAGCTGATGATGGACGGTACAAATCCTTAATGGTTAGGAGTTAGGGGATAATTCTTTAAATGTTATAGGAACGATGATGGAAACTACAACACTAATATGCTTATCCTAGGTCAGTGACCTTGACAGTCATTGATTACACATAAGAAATTCAAAATTGAAAAATAAAAAACTTTTAAAAAAAATAGAACCGCCTTCAAAGGCACTAAAAAGCAGAAAATAACTATTTAGTAACTCTAATATGATAGTTTTGAAGTAAGCGAAATAAATCTGCGGTACCATGATATCGGTTCTAATTTTTGTTAAAAGTTTTATATATTTAGATTGGCTATTGGACGCTGATCAGTGTTATTATCACCATCGGCATCAGCGTAGGCATCAAAGTGACCATAAGAAAGATCTTGGGAAAAACGTAACCTTTTGATGGGTTGGTCTTCTGTACCAAATTTGGCATACTGGTTTCCATTTCGATATACTTCAAATACAAATGGGTATATTAATGGGTAACTCGCAGAAATGTAGAGTGTTGTAACATATAATTTATACTTTTCTTTTGTCCCATGATTGTTGCCAAGACATAACAGCAAATTCATCCCAATTGTTAGTCATATGCATTGCATTGCACCAAGCTTTTATGTGAGTTCAAAAGCAGTATTGATATCAACTTCGATGCAAATCACCACCAAAATAACTTTCTACCCTTTTTTAACCCCGATAGGCGATGAGTTTCAATAAAATACAAAACACGTCTTCCATCAATTATCTTAAAGAATGTTTATGCAAAATTTGAAGTAGATTGGACCAAGGAATCACGTTGTTCCATACAAACTTGGTCCCAGTTTTTCAACCCCTAAGGATTTCGGAAGATCCTTTCTTATAGGATGCCTACTTCATACGAAGAACACACCCTCTAAGTTTCAGGTCTCTACGATCAGCGGTTTAGGCTATGCGTTGATCCGTCAGACAGTCATTCAGGACAATGCATGTTAAATAGATATTAGACCACCAAATTTATGTAATGGTACCAGACTTCAAGTAAAATTTACGTCATAGTAGCGATTGGTTTTGACTGAGCCAGCAGTTGGGCAAACAGTACTGATACCTCGCATTCAGATGATATCCACAGATTTACCATATAGATTTAAACGAATAGGTACAATTTCCTGTGAAATTACCTACCTATCGTCTGAAGTCAATATAAATAAAGCACAAGGACAAACTTTTAAGCATGTTGGAATATATTTAAGTGAAAACTGTTTTTCCCATGGACAATTATTATGTTGCCTTATCTAGATCAGGTTGCATAGGCTACTTTTTATTTGGAAACGCGGGTGGAACCGCGGGGGACAGCTAGTACTAATAATAAAGCTGAAGAGTTTGTTTGTTTGTTTGTTTGTTTGTTTGTTTGTTTGAACGCGCTAATCTCTGGATCTGCCAGTGGGATATGGAAAAACCTTTTTGCAATTGAAAGCCCATTTATTAAGGAAGGTTATAGGCTATAGAACATCACGCTACGACCCTCAGGAGCTGAGCAATGATAAAAAGAACGTTAAGCGGGAGCATGTATAGCATGGGTGAGCGATGCGATGCGGTTGTCAATGGATGACAGCGGTCGCCTAGGTAACAGTTTTTTGTTATTTTTAACTGTCATCAAGACGAGGTTATCAATTCGTCGGAATCTTTTTTTATGTATGTTCCTCGATTACTCGAAGATGCCTGACCCGATTTGGAAACTATACATACAGGTGGTCACATGGTCACCAAGTCAGGGTCTGATGATGGGATCTTGAAGAAATCGAGGGAACTCTTCAAATTTTATAGGCACTAACAATGTTTTTCATATATTTTCTAAAACTATTCAGATATTTGCGTCTGGTAGTCGTCACATGTTGCTTAGCTGATGATGGAAGGTACAACTCCTTAACGGGTAGGAGTTAGGGGATAAATCTTTAAATATTATAGGAACGATGATGGAAAGTACAACGCTAATATGCTTATCCTAGGTCAGTGACCTTGACAGTCATTGATTACACATAAGAAACTAAAAATTGAAAAATAAAATACATTTAACAAAAAAAAACCACAAAGGCACTAATAAGTATAAAATAACTATGTAAGAACTCTAATCTGATAATTTTGAAGTCAACGAAATTAGCCATTGCTGTTGCATCATCAGATATTTATTGCTGCTACACTATTGACAGGTAGAAGGACGGCTCATTTCACTTCTAAACAGACCCTTACGGTATTTCTTGAAAAAGACAGCGTACGCTCTATACGTAAAAATGGACCATTGGGCAAGGTTTTACAAGATGCAAACCTAATAATATGGGATGAGTGCACAAGACTCATAGAGCTCAACCAAGTCAGGGTCTGATGATGGGATCTTGAAGAAATCGAGGGAACTCTTCAAATTTTATAGGCACTAACAATGTTTTTCATATATTTTCTAAAACTATTCAGATATTTGCGTCTGGTAGTCGTCACATGTTGCTTAGCTGATGATGGAAGGTACAACTCCTTAACGGGTAGGAGTTAGGGGATAAATCTTTAAATATTATAGGAACGATGATGGAAAGTACAACGCTAATATGCTTATCCTAGGTCAGTGACCTTGACAGTCATTGATTACACATAAGAAACTAAAAATTGAAAAATAAAATACATTTAACAAAAAAAAACCACAAAGGCACTAATAAGTATAAAATAACTACCTATGTAAGAACTCTAATCTGATAATTTTGAAGTCAACGAAATTAGCCATTGCTGTTGCATCATCAGATATTTATTGCTGCTACACTATTGACAGGTAGAAGGACGGCTCATTTCACTTCTAAACAGACCCTTACGGTATTTCTTGAAAAAGACAGCGTACGCTCTATACGTAAAAATGGACCATTGGGCAAGGTTTTACAAGATGCAAACCTAATAATATGGGATGAGTGCACAAGACTCATAGAGCTCACCTAGAGGCTTTAGATAGAACTCTCAGAATTATAAAAAGCACAAATAGATGGCTAATGTTTGTTTGTTTGAACGCGCGAATCTCCGGAGTTACTGGTCCGATTCGAAAACTACGCTGTCGGCTGGTAGTTTAGCCATTATTTACCTTTACCACCCATGGGGGTGGAATAACTTTGATGTTTTCTGGTGATTTCAGATAAACGTTGCCTGTTAGGGAAACTAGAGCAGATATTATTAAATCTTGCTTAAAATCTTCCTCATTATGAAAGTCTGTTGAATTATTGAAACTGTATACCAAAATGAGGAGTCACTTGGGTAGAGGAAGCACAGATTTCCCAATAAAGCTCCATTTAATCGGGGATGGGAAAGTACCTGAATCAGATAAAAAAATAGCTATTGACAAAGACCTTGGTAAAATCGTGACCAACATTGAAGACCTGATCTGTAGAGTATATCCGGATATAGCCAATATCGACCAAAAAAAATATTAATGGATGTGTGAGAGGGCAATTTAATTTAATTAGCTGCCAGAAATATAAGCGTTGAC
Organism: Tethea ocularis; assembly: GCA_963555595.1. Taxonomy (NCBI): domain Eukaryota; kingdom Metazoa; phylum Arthropoda; class Insecta; order Lepidoptera; family Drepanidae; genus Tethea; species Tethea ocularis. The sequence goes on along the minus strand of OY741970.1, from coordinate 2,179,526 downwards.
GCCATCAACGACAAAATAATGGCTAAACTACCAGCCGACAGCGTAGTTTTCGAATCGGACCAGTAACTCCGGAGATTCGCGCGTTCAAACAAACAAACAAACTTTTCAGCTTTATTATTTAATGCTAAATAGCTTTCCACCCGCGATGCCCCCCGCGATCAGTCAGTCAATTAACCAACTTCAAGCGGAGGTTATCAAATCGTTGAAATCTTTTTTTTTGTATGTTCCCCGAATACTAGAACGCCTGGACCGATTAGGAAAATTATTTTTTGTTTGAAAGGATATACTTCACAAGTAGTCCCATGGTCACCAAGTCAGGATCCTAGACAAATCGAGGGAACTCTTCAAATTTTATAGGCACTTACAATGTTTTTCATAAACTTCTCAGCTTTAATATAGAATGCTAAATAGCTTTCCACCCGCGATATCACACGCGATATCACCCGCGATCAGTCAGTCAGTCAGTCAGTCAGTCAGTCAATTAACCAACTTCAAGCGGAGGTTATCAATTCGTCGGAATCATTTTTTTTGTATGTTCCCCGAATACTCGAACGCCTGGACCGATTTGGAAAAATATTTTTCGTTTGAAAGGGTATACTTCACAAGTAGTCCCATAGTCACCAAGTCAGGATCTGATGATAGGATCCTGGACAAATCGAGGGAACTCTTTAAATTTTATAGGCACTTACAATGTTTTTCATCATACTTTCTAAAGCTATTCAGATATTTGCGTCTGGTAGTCATCATGTTATGTTGCTGAGCTGATGATGGACGGTACAAATCCTTAATGGTTAGGAGTTAGGGGATAATTCTTTAAATGTTATAGGAACGATGATGGAAACTACAACACTAATATGCTTATCCTAGGTCAGTGACCTTGACAGTCATTGATTACACATAAGAAAACTTTTAAAAAAAATAGAACCGCCTTCAAAGGCACTAAAAAGCAGAAAATAACTATTTAGTAACTCTAATATGATAGTTTTGAAGTAAGCGAAATAAATCTGCGGTACCATGATATCGGTTCTAATTTTTGTTAAAAGTTTTATATATTTAGATTGGCTATTGGACGCTGATCAGTGTTATTATCACCATCGGCATCAGCGTAGGCATCAAAGTGACCATAAGAAAGATCTTGGGAAAAACGTAACCTTTTGATGGGTTGGTCTTCTGTACCAAATTTGGCATACTGGTTTCCATTTCGATATACTTCAAATACAAATGGGTATATTAATGGGTAACTCGCAGAAATGTAGAGTGTTGTAACATATAATTTATACTTTTCTTTTGTCCCATGATTGTTGCCAAGACATAACAGCAAATTCATCCCAATTGTTAGTCATATGCATTGCATTGCACCAAGCTTTTATGTGAGTTCAAAAGCAGTATTGATATCAACTTCGATGCAAATCACCACCAAAATAACTTTCTACCCTTTTTTAACCCCGATAGGCGATGAGTTTCAATAAAATACAAAACACGTCTTCCATCAATTATCTTAAAGAATGTTTATGCAAAATTTGAAGTAGATTGGACCAAGGAATCACGTTGTTCCATACAAACTTGGTCCCAGTTTTTCAACCCCTAAGGATTTCGGAAGATCCTTTCTTATAGGATGCCTACTTCATACGAAGAACACACCCTCTAAGTTTCAGGTCTCTACGATCAGCGGTTTAGGCTATGCGTTGATCCGTCAGACAGTCATTCAGGACAATGCATGTTAAATAGATATTAGACCACCAAATTTATGTAATGGTACCAGACTTCAAGTAAAATTTACGTCATAGTAGCGATTGGTTTTGACTGAGCCAGCAGTTGGGCAAACAGTACTGATACCTCGCATTCAGATGATATCCACAGATTTACCATATAGATTTAAACGAATAGGTACAATTTCCTGTGAAATTACCTACCTATCGTCTGAAGTCAATATAAATAAAGCACAAGGACAAACTTTTAAGCATGTTGGAATATATTTAAGTGAAAACTGTTTTTCCCATGGACAATTATTATGTTGCCTTATCTAGATCAGGTTGCATAGGCTACTTTTTATTTGGAAACGCGGGTGGAACCGCGGGGGACAGCTAGTTTTTTATAAAATAATAAAGTAGGCAGTGTTTTTTTCACTTATTTAAAAAATAAATAAGTGAAAAAAACAGTTTATTTATCTCGGTATTATTGTGAAATCAGCAAAGTCGTAATACTTACAGCAGCAAACAAAAATGCGAATATTGATTTGTTAAAAAAAACCTTTGTTAAAAATTCAATTCCTACCTAACTCTGAATATCTGAGGCGAAAATCTCATTATGGTTATGCTACTTTTTTGTTATTAACTCTATATATTCGGAATCCGTGTATAGGTAAAAAGTATTAATTAACTAATCAATTTAGTTCAGTAAATCCCCAATTTAGTGGTTTACCCGTTTGACGAACTTTCTAAGAAACTGGAAATCTTCCCGGAATACTAATTTTAATTAAAGCAATAGGTATATAAATAAAGGAACGATTTCAAAGTACAAATTGGAATTACTGTGGCCAGTCAATTAAATATTTGTGAAGTGATTTTTCCGGCCTTTTCTTCGTTTTAGTATCTATATTTTTTTATTTTATTTATTAGGCATAGGCATACCTTCTAACAGTTGTTACACAAAATCATTCACAAATTAAAACTTTTTGATAAAAATAATAGCTACTGCGTACAACAAATTTAATGTTAGCTTAACATGCAACTATATATTATAATCTAATGAGATAAAAACGAGATAGAGCAAAATACTAATTTAATAATATATTTATGGACATTATTTGAAAATATATAAAATCAAATTCAAATCAAAATCAAAACTAATTTATTCAGTTTAGGCCCTAATAAGGCACTTATGAATGTTAAAAGTTACAGTTTTACAATAGACTCTACTACCGGTTCGGAATACACTTGAACTGAGAAGACTCCGGCAAGAAACTCAACAAGGCTTCTTTTTTTTGGTGGATATAAGTAAAAAAATATATAAGGTACTATTATCATAATCATTATTATGATAACTAGTGTCTACATATTAACAGCTCTGGGCTAGGTCTTCGATTGGTATTAGTTGGCCGTATCTGATGGACTGTCAGTAAATCGAACTTACAGGAGTCCTGTAGGTACAATTTATTCAATTCACATCTTTAATGATCCAAATTTAATAAAATGAATTATTTTTAAAATAAAAAACGAGAAGAACACACATACAATAGACCTACCTAAATAAAAATAAAAACAAGACAGTAGCCTTTCACAAATGAGGATATAGCTAATATAAAAGTTAAGATTATCTTATTTCATAAGTTTATATTTCCTTTCTAAAGGTCTAAAACAGTCAATTTTGAGATTAGTTTAAAAAACAAATACGTCTGTATTGTACAAGAGTTCCAATTCCGAAGGGATATTACTTGAAACAAACGGGACGAAGTAAAATTGCCTTTTGTAAATTTACAAGTTGTTTTTGTAACTTTATAAAGGGCGCAAAATACCTACTTACAATACGGACACAGGGAAGTAACGAGTCTGTGCTCCGGGTATTGCAAGCATTTAACTAAAGGCTGGGGCAGAAAGGTTATCGAGTGGCGACCACGAACCGGAAGACGCAGCGTGGGCAGGCCACAAGGTGGACCGAAGATCTTGTGAGGGTCGCGGGAAACCGCTGGATGCGGGTAGCGCAAGACCAGCCATCGTGGAGATTCTTGGGAGAGGCCTTTGTCCAGCAGTGGACGTCTTTAGGCTGCGATGATTAACTAAAAGCTATTGCAACCGCTTACCCCCAGCATAGGTAAGCAGGGAAGAACTAAAGAAAAGCCACCATTTTATTGAAAAAAGCCGAAGACGTAGGTACTTTATTTATTATTGGTATTAGTATTTTCAAGTGAAAAGGGATTCCGTGAAAGTATTTCTTTGATTTACTACTACTTAGGTACTTTTTTAAAATTTTCAATGTATTTTGAGCGGTGAGCATGAGGTCCGGCGGTCTTATTTTTTTGGTTTGGTTAATATCTCCAGGAACAGGTATCAGTTCGAACCATTTTTCATCGAAGATAACGTCCCAATGTGACTGATGGTCCTGTTCCCATAAAGCAAAGCCTCTTCCCTTTGATAAGAAAATTACCCGTGGAAATTCTGAAAATATCTCTCAGATATTTGCATGATAATGATCAGCCGTAAAATATCCGTACAAAATTTAAATTGGAAAAGTAATTTGGTGCAAGCTACATTCTCTATTGGCTGGACGCAATCAGAATTTTTAATTAAAACACAAAAGATTATAATTGTCACTATTGATACTAATTTGTTTTTTTAAACATCATTGGAGCCTGTTGAAATGACAGCCATGCATTTCTGCTGTATGTATTTTTTTCATTTTCGATATAATTATTTAACTAGCTGTCATGGCAGACGTTGTCCTGTCTAGATTTCAAGATTCATACAAAAATCTCATAGAAAAAAAAAGCTTTCAGTATTTCCCGAATTTTCTTTTCCCATAATAAATATTCGGACTATTACAAAATTTTATAAAATTACATAAAAATTATAAAAATAGCCAAATTAGTACAGCAGAAGTCCAGATTGAAGCGAGATTTATCATCCAAAATTACTTTTCCAGATTTAACTGTAGCAGTCGTTATCGCATTTTGTCAGACAACGCATGTTTTGGCAAAGCATAAGGATGATAATGTATTTAATGTAGAATTGGACGTTCTAAAGATCGTAAACGATATCCTAAAGATGAAAGGGCTGAAAGTCTCCCATAACTTTGATGGCGGTATAATGCGCGCTGAAGCGAGCGACGACTACGTTTTAAAGGTATACGAAGAGGTTTTTTTTTATTTAAACTACTTACCAAGGTAGCATAGCATACTAGCATCAGGCCTGCTTGATGAAACTGAAACTCAAAACTCATTTATTCAGTCTAGGTCGTTATGAACGTCGAAAGTTACTGTTGACTCTACCACCTTATAGTAAAGAAACCAACCCAACGAGAAAGAAACTCAGCAAGCTTTTTTGTGGAAGTTTACCGTAGTCTTGAATTTTTAATTTTCTATCTAACATTTTTATAATTACCACTCGCGTTGCTTACTTTGCTTACCTTTATAAAAAAAAACTTCAGTTCAAATATTAACTCTTTTGATACCATTGCAAAAATTTAATCTACAATGAGCTTTTAGTGTTGATGGTAAAACTCGTGAAGAGATCATACCTACAAATGTTGAGGATTTTACATTGAACGATTGACGGGAAAAATAAAATGAGCTGGAGTCAAATTAACCTCTACTTATCCCAGTACCTAAAACAAAAAAATGCGTGTTCCACAGATAAAATTTCCACACCTTGGCAGCATCGCTAGAATGCTCTTAACAGTACCGTCGTACAACATTGATTCTACAGAAGAAGAATAAATAAAATGAAATGTTAAAATATATGTAAACTAGCTGTCCCCCGCGGTTCCACCCGCGTTTCCAAATAAAAAGTAGCCTATGCAACCTGATCTAGATAAGGCAACATAATAATTGTCCATGGGAAAAACAGTTTTCACTTAAATATATTCCAACATGCTTAAAAGTTTGTCCTTGTGCTTTATTTATATTGACTTCAGACGATAGGTAGGTAATTTCACAGGAAATTGTACCTATTCGTTTAAATCTATATGGTAAATCTGTGGATATCATCTGAATGCGAGGTATCAGTACTGTTTGCCCAACTGCTGGCTCAGTCAAAACCAATCGCTACTATGACGTAAATTTTACTTGAAGTCTGGTACCATTACATAAATTTGGTGGTCTAATATCTATTTAACATGCATTGTCCTGAATGACTGTCTGACGGATCAACGCATAGCCTAAACCGCTGATCGTAGAGACCTGAAACTTAGAGGGTGTGTTCTTCGTATGAAGTAGGCATCCTATAAGAAAGGATCTTCCGAAATCCTTAGGGGTTGAAAAACTGGGACCAAGTTTGTATGGAACAACGTGATTCCTTGGTCCAATCTACTTCAAATTTTGCATAAACATTCTTTAAGATAATTGATGGAAGACGTGTTTTGTATTTTATTGAAACTCATCGCCTATCGGGGTTAAAAAAGGGTAGAAAGTTATTTTGGTGGTGATTTGCATCGAAGTTGATATCAATACTGCTTTTGAACTCACATAAAAGCTTGGTGCAATGCAATGCATATGACTAACAATTGGGATGAATTTGCTGTTATGTCTTGGCAACAATCATGGGACAAAAGAAAAGTATAAATTATATGTTACAACACTCTACATTTCTGCGAGTTACCCATTAATATACCCATTTGTATTTGAAGTATATCGAAATGGAAACCAGTATGCCAAATTTGGTACAGAAGACCAACCCATCAAAAGGTTACGTTTTTCCCAAGATCTTTCTTATGGTCACTTTGATGCCTACGCTGATGCCGATGGTGATAATAACACTGATCAGCGTCCAATAGCCAATCTAAATATATAAAACTTTTAACAAAAATTAGAACCGATATCATGGTACCGCAGATTTATTTCGCTTACTTCAAAACTATCATATTAGAGTTACTAAATAGTTATTTTCTGCTTTTTAGTGCCTTTGAAGGCGGTTCTATTTTTTTTAAAAGTTTTCTTATGTGTAATCAATGACTGTCAAGGTCACTGACCTAGGATAAGCATATTAGTGTTGTAGTTTCCATCATCGTTCCTATAACATTTAAAGAATTATCCCCTAACTCCTAACCATTAAGGATTTGTACCGTCCATCATCAGCTCAGCAACATAACATGATGACTACCAGACGCAAATATCTGAATAGCTTTAGAAAGTATGATGAAAAACATTGTAAGTGCCTATAAAATTTAAAGAGTTCCCTCGATTTGTCCAGGATCCTATCATCAGATCCTGACTTGGTGACTATGGGACTACTTGTGAAGTATACCCTTTCAAACGAAAAATATTTTTCCAAATCGGTCCAGGCGTTCGAGTATTCGGGGAACATACAAAAAAAATGATTCCGACGAATTGATAACCTCCGCTTGAAGTTGGTTAATTGACTGACTGACTGACTGACTGATCGCGGGTGATATCGCGTGTGATATCGCGGGTGGAAAGCTATTTAGCATTCTATATTAAAGCTGAGAAGTTTATGAAAAACATTGTAAGTGCCTATAAAATTTGAAGAGTTCCCTCGATTTGTCTAGGATCCTGACTTGGTGACCATGGGACTACTTGTGAAGTATATCCTTTCAAACAAAAAATAATTTTCCTAATCGGTCCAGGCGTTCTAGTATTCGGGGAACATACAAAAAAAAAGATTTCAACGATTTGATAACCTCCGCTTGAAGTTGGTTAATTGACTGACTGATCGCGGGGGGCATCGCGGGTGGAAAGCTATTTAGCATTAAATAATAAAGCTGAAAAGTTTGTTTGTTTGTTTGAACGCGCGAATCTCCGGAGTTACTGGTCCGATTCGAAAACTACGCTGTCGGCTGGTAGTTTAGCCATTATTTTGTCGTTGATGGCGTCAACGCTTATATTTCTGGCAGCTAATTAAATTAAATTGCCCTCTCACACATCCATTAATATTTTTTTTGGTCGATATTGGCTATATCCGGATATACTCTACAGATCAGGTCTTCAATGTTGGTCACGATTTTACCAAGGTCTTTGTCAATAGCTATTTTTTTATCTGATTCAGGTACTTTCCCATCCCCGATTAAATGGAGCTTTATTGGGAAATCTGTGCTTCCTCTACCCAAGTGACTCCTCATTTTGGTATACAGTTTCAATAATTCAACAGACTTTCATAATGAGGAAGATTTTAAGCAAGATTTAATAATATCTGCTCTAGTTTCCCTAACAGGCAACGTTTATCTGAAATCACCAGAAAACATCAAAGTTATTCCACCCCCATGGGTGGTAAAGGTAAATAATGGCTAAACTACCAGCCGACAGCGTAGTTTTCGAATCGGACCAGTAACTCCGGAGATTCGCGCGTTCAAACAAACAAACATTAGCCATCTATTTGTGCTTTTTATAATTCTGAGAGTTCTATCTAAAGCCTCTAGGTGAGCTCTATGAGTCTTGTGCACTCATCCCATATTATTAGGTTTGCATCTTGTAAAACCTTGCCCAATGGTCCATTTTTACGTATAGAGCGTACGCTGTCTTTTTCAAGAAATACCGTAAGGGTCTGTTTAGAAGTGAAATGAGCCGTCCTTCTACCTGTCAATAGTGTAGCAGCAATAAATATCTGATGATGCAACAGCAATGGCTAATTTCGTTGACTTCAAAATTATCAGATTAGAGTTCTTACATAGTTATTTTATACTTATTAGTGCCTTTGTGGTTTTTTTTTGTTAAATGTATTTTATTTTTCAATTTTTAGTTTCTTATGTGTAATCAATGACTGTCAAGGTCACTGACCTAGGATAAGCATATTAGCGTTGTACTTTCCATCATCGTTCCTATAATATTTAAAGATTTATCCCCTAACTCCTACCCGTTAAGGAGTTGTACCTTCCATCATCAGCTAAGCAACATGTGACGACTACCAGACGCAAATATCTGAATAGTTTTAGAAAATATATGAAAAACATTGTTAGTGCCTATAAAATTTGAAGAGTTCCCTCGATTTCTTCAAGATCCCATCATCAGACCCTGACTTGGTGACCATGTGACCACCTGTATGTATAGTTTCCAAATCGGGTCAGGCATCTTCGAGTAATCGAGGAACATACATAAAAAAAGATTCCGACGAATTGATAACCTCGTCTTGATGACAGTTAAAAATAACAAAAAACTGTTACCTAGGCGACCGCTGTCATCCATTGACAACCGCATCGCATCGCTCACCCATGCTATACATGCTCCCGCTTAACGTTCTTTTTATCATTGCTCAGCTCCTGAGGGTCGTAGCGTGATGTTCTATAGCCTATAACCTTCCTTAATAAATGGGCTTTCAATTGCAAAAAGGTTTTTCCATATCCCACTGGCAGATCCAGAGATTAGCGCGTTCAAACAAACAAACAAACAAACAAACAAACAAACAAACTCTTCAGCTTTATTATTAGTATAGATATAGATGTATTGTCATTAAAAATATTATAAAATAAAATATAGTTTTGTTTAATTTCTTTTAGAATCTTCATTTATAAACTATTTTAGGCACTTGTCCTATAGCAAACAATGAGCGAGAAGCGAGTAGAGCTAGAAACTAGAAACGAGTTGGCGAGCAGCGAGAAGCGAGTTTGTAGTTCCGATAGTTTTGTCACTGGTCTATAAGCGAGTGTGCGAGCGATCCGGGCAATTACTCGCACCACTTGCTCGAGGCGACACTCAGATCCGTAATCTAGGTAGAAATGACCACTGGTTGGTCCCGGCGTGTGTTCTGTCTGACTGCCAAGCGAGAATTACTGAGCGAGCATCGCTGAGGGAGTATTATCTTTGATAGCTCTTGTCGCTCAGCAACAGACTAGTAGATATTTTACAATGGACTCCTCTAAATTACAAATCAATAAAACAAAAAAAAAATCCAATACCAGCTCACCAAGAAACTTTCTGACCTGGAGCACATCGCATCGCCCCAACGCGGAGCTCATCCTCATATTCTCAAACAGTTCTCCATACAACCCTTCAGAAAGTCGTCTCTATGGCAAGTCATTAGAAAACCGCTACTTTTGAAAACAGATGCCGCTCACGTCATCCTAGAGTGCGAAGTAGTGGCTGAACAACGGGCACAAATCCCCAGTCCAACGAGGTCGCGATCGAGGTAACCATTCGGTAATTATGATTGTTTACGCAAACCGAGGCTACTTCTTTTGGTAATCGATTTCGTACCCACGACATACAGAGTATTCTAGTTTAGGTAAAGCTGATATTTTTGTAACTAGTACCTAGTTTTCTTTATAAGCTGTGTTTGGTGCATTTTTTTGTATTCATGAATAGGTCGAGTACCTATAAGCGAAGCTTAGCTAATTCCTGCATGCCATGTGATATGTGTGGAAAAATGTGACCATCAGAAAAATATGGTTAATTAAAAACCTAATTAGGCGTAACCGATATTCTGTCATTTTTTAAATTAAAACACGGATGGATGATTAAACTACGTCTATCCAGATAATTTCCTTTTACACATCATTGTTCACTGAGTCGAGAATTGATAGTCATGCAATTTTGTTGTAAGTGCTTTTTGTTTAAAATATTGTTGTATAAAATTTTCCTAAAACACGTTGTTTGTTATCGTAAAATTAATATTAGGTATATATCTCTTTTTCTAAATGTTATAAAATTTCGTTGAGATCTGAGTAATAAGTGGCAATAAGCCATTTATTTTTTAATTTAATTTTTGATTTCTAAAAAAATCTAATAAACTAAGTACAGCTTGCTTATTTGCAATAATAAGTTATTTACAGATTTGCCGAGATTTTTGTCGTATTTCCCAATTAATATTTAGAAACTATTAATATGCTAGGTATTGTTCTCAGCAGATCACTCACCCTTTGCCGATTCTTCTTTTCTCCCCGATGACTTCTGGCCACCTTGCTCACGCGCAGGAACACCTTAAAAACAAAAAAAAATATTAAAGACAGAAACAAAATTGAATTTACCATCAATAATTTTTTCCAGATTTAGCTGCGACATTAGTTATCGCATTCTACCAGATAACTCATGTTTTGACAAAACACCATGATGATGATAATGTAATTAATGTGGTACTGGATGTTCCAAAGATTGTAAACGATCTGTTAAAAGTTAAAGGGCTCAAAGTCTCCCATAACATAGATGGCGGTAGAATGCGAACTGATTCCGACGACTACGTTTTAAAGGTATATTAACAGTCCGAACCCTAAGAAGGTTTGAGTGCGGCAGCTATTTTTTATTTATTTTTTACTACGTATAGGCCTGTGTTAGACCACAATCTCACCATGAACAGTGATGATGTGGCCGATGATGGTGAGCACACAAGGCCTAGAAGGGAACTGGCTCCCAAGTGCAGCAGTCGGAACACACCGAAAGGTGCTTGGCGACAGATTTTCAACTTGAGGGTGGTAGCCAGCCAGGCAGGTACTACAAAGTACTCTACCACCGTGCTCTGGTTTCCTCGCGATGTTTTCCTTCACCGAAAGCTCAAGCTCATTATATGATTCGAACCCGCGACCTTCGTATCGGCATCCGACGTCACTACCTCTGAGCTATCATCGCCTTAAAATTATAAAAAATTGGCCATCCAAAGAGGGAACGCTGCCAGCCTTCTGGGAACCTTGCCGTTGATCGGCAGCAGCGGCCGCCTCGAGGATTTTTTTTATATGTAGTTTGTATATTTGTTGTAAATAATTGTAAATATTATATATAATAAATGAATACAAATTATTATAACAAAAAATGCTTGTTCCCCAGATAAAGTTCCCACACCTCGGCAGCATCGCTAGGATGTTTCTAACAGAACGTCGCTACAACACTCATCCCACAGTGGAAGTAGGCCCAGGGGCATTCAAAACTGAAATAATCAAGTACCCAGCTGATAAACTGCAGAATGACTTGAAGAAACTGTTGGCGATCAAGAAAGTCATGGATAAGAGGAATCAAGATGAATAATAGCAAGAAGAATGAGAATAATTAATTGAATGAAGATAAATAAACGTCATCAAGGCATATCACCGTGTTCATACTTATACTAAACCCTTTCACAAAAAGAAAATAAAATTTTGTATTGCACACATTCTGTAAGAGTTTGTTTGTTGGAACGCGCAAATTTTCGGAGTTACTGGTCCGATTCGAAAAATTATTTCCCTAATAGAAAGCGACATTATCCCGAAGGTTCTACTTTTTATCCCGGGAACACAAGTGAAGCCGCGGGGAACAGCTAGTATAGTATGACACAACTTAGATGAAGCATCGGCAAAATTCGTAAAATCGATCGTTCCCGAAAAGAGTGCGCCTACAACATTACTCATGTGTTAAAAAATTATCGACGAAAATGATCTTGTCGAACGTTAAATGGCGCGATAATGACCGATTTTTAATAGTTGTGTAAATCGGAAGTGAAGTGTATGAAAACGATTTGCCGATGCTACATCTAAGTTGTATCATACTATACCTATTGTATAAATCTGATGTTATAAAAATAAAATTGAACATTAATGTCTGAGAACGTCCGACCATAAGTATATATATAAACCATCCGTGAAAAATTATCTACCCGATGCATGGTGAAAACCGCGTGAAAATCCATTGCGTGGTTTAGGAAGAGTTAGAGGATATACAGACAGACGCGAAAAGCGAATTTGTTTAATACTATGTAAAGATAAAGAGGATGGATACGGGTAGCGCAAGACTGGCCATCGTGGAGATCCTTGGGGGAGGCCTTTGGCCAGTGGATGTCTTTCGGCTGACATGATGATGATGAAAGATAAGAGTATCAGGGGAGTACCAGTAAGATACAACTATCAAGGCTGTTAAGCTGTTCCGCTGATGAGCTTCCAAATCTTCCTCTTCGTTAAAATTTCAGACTTACCCCGTTGTAAATGTAGTTAACGAGTTAAAAGATACTACGAAGTAAACTATGTTACCCGGCATTTAATCCGCGTTTCAGCTTTTTGCTTTTTCATTGAATTTACTACAGTGGATAAGCTCACCATGCAATTTTAATTCTATGGATTTTTGGCGAATAAAAGTGACGTGACGTGAGTGAGTTTTATAGAGGACATTTGTAGGTAAATCAATGTACAAGTTTAAAGCGTATGGAACGAAATGCCGATACAAAACCGGATAATTGCGAGTCTGAATCTCGCACTATTCAGATAAGTAGGATTATTTTCCAGAGAACGGGACGTGCCAAAGAGGATATAAACACTACGTTCTAGGACGTGCCTCTACTAATGAAATTAACAAATTAACACGAACTTAGCGACAGCGAATCATCAACTGCCGATAGTGTCCACCGTGAGCCGGCGCGGATCAATGTGCACGGTGGTGATGTATCCGAGCCCTAATGTCACTCGCCTAAAAAAAAGTCATTAAACAAGTTTACGGCCCGCCTGATGGTAAGCGGTAACCGTAGCCTATGGATGCTAGCGACACCCGAGGCACAGACCACCCTTCCCCTACCCGATGAGGTCTGGCGACCTGACTCACGCGCAGGAACTCTACATAAAGTCATTTGGCTGCGGTATTCTGTAAGGTGGAGGCACTTTCCCATTCGAGCTGCTTTTCGACTTTACACTTTGCTGTATGCTCTTTTTCATCTCATCATGTCAGCCGAAAGACGTCCACTGCTGCACAAAGGCCTCCCTTAAAAATCACAGTAGTTTCCCGCGACCCTCGCATGATCGTCGGTCCACCTTGTGGGAGGCCTGCCCACGGTGCGTGTTTTTCATCTAACATATCCTAAATTTATCCTAAGAAACATGGTCACATTATACAGTATTCAGGTTTAACGTTAAGGTGTCAGTCAGCAACAAAGTCAGACCCTAATGTGATTAGTAAAGGACGTGCCACCAGGCAGAGAGGCCTCACAGCAGCTACATCGGCTGTAAGGATTTATTTTCATTTAACTGATGGTTTGTCTAGACAAGGCACTTGAAATTTATTATTGTTAGTTACGTACTTGACAGCTGCTTTAAGAGCTTTGTTGTAAGCGTTTATATACTTAGTACCTAGTTGATTTGTCTGAAGCTGTCTGTCAGTTAAATAGTTATTTTAGGACTCAGCTGAATAGTGTTTCAGGCTTTACTTTCGACCCCATAATTATTGAAATTGTGATTTAAGGACTCGAAGGAAACAATAATAGAATTCTAATACGCTCTATATTTTCTGTTACAACAGTAATAACTAATGTCAAAAAGTAAACAAACTATTGTTCCCTATGGCAACTACTAAATTATTTTTAATACCTCCCCTAAATTTAGTAGTTCCAGGAACAATTAACTACATTTATGACATTATTTATATAAAATAACTTAACATAAAATTAATCATACCATTAAAAACATTCTAAATTATAAACATTTGCAGACTTGGATTTGTGCTGATGATTTCACCAAGCTGCTCTCTTATCTCAATTTTTTTCTTTTTCTCTTTCTTGTATATTATAATGTTTTATGACATTTGTAATTGTTTCCGATGTACTCAATTCATTGTTTATTGGTGTTTTACTTTCTTTATTACTTTCTAGTTCCATTGCATAGTTTTTAGTATCTACATTTCGAATTGTTTCTGATGTACTCAATTCATTGTTTATTACTATTTTGCTTTTTGATTTAATTACATAGTTTTTAGTATATGCATTTTGTTCTTTTCCTTCATTGTTAACCTTTAACATGGTATGTTTCTGTGACACATTATTATAGCCGGTAGAACATTTTTCAAAATTAACATTTCTGGAAATAATAATTTTCTTTGTGACAATATCAAACATTCTATATTTCTTTGTATTTCCAACGTAACCAATTAATATCATTCTTTTATTCTTCGTATCTAACTCACGACTCTTCTCATTTGGTATCATTACATAACCAATGCTTCCAAATTCCTTAACATATGATAAATCAGGCTTCACACCGCACCACAGTTCATAGGGTGTATATCCTGTTTTCATTGTAGTAAATCTGTTGTTTATATAAACTAAACAATTAACAGCTTCTGCCCAAAGATATGTTGGCATATTTTTGGCACGTAACATTGAGCGTGCCCTTTCCATAATTGTTGTCAATTCCTGTTCAGCTCGCCCTTTTTGTTCCACGGTATGTGGTGAAGAACATTTATGTTCTATACCATTTTGTCTTAAGAACTCTTGAAAATGTACACTTTTGTATTCTCCATCATTGTCTGTGAGCAACGTTTTTATACATTGACCAAATTTATTGGTCACAATTGCGCAATACTGTTTAAAATAATCAAAAATATCAGATTTATGTTTCAAAAAATAAATGTAACAAAAGGTAGAAGCAGCATCTTTAAATATAACAAAATATTTATACCCTTTTATAGATTCTTGCGACATAGGCCCACATATATCACTATATACTAACATACCAGGTGATAATTCTTTTTGCATAGATTCTCTTTTTTTTTTCCTGTTGTTTTCCGTACTGACAAGCTTCACAAATGAAATTGCAATCAATGTTTTGTATTTTTATCTTTCCATCTTTGTCCATTTTCAATAATTCATTGACACACATATGTCCTAATCTGTCATGCCACATTTGAAGTTCATTTTCTTTTTCCGTCACATCACACTCAGCGTCAAATATATCCAAAACGTTTTTATTATTACATACTGAGCTTTTTGGTTTCATTGCTTTTATCATAAGTTTGTACATATTATTGCTACAAAGAGTGGCGTAAGCAACTAACTCATTGTTATTATATATAAGTGCCAGTGAATTTTCTTTTATAATTTTAAATCCTTTTCTCATTAAAACTCCTTCCGAAAGCAAATTTTTCCTTAGACCAGGAACGTACAAAACATCATCAATTCTCCCATCAATCCATTGGCCTTTAACGCATTTTTTTATTAGTACAATACCTTTTCCTTGTACTTCCAGGGTAGTTTGATTGCAAAGTTTTACTAATGACTTATAATTATTGAAGTTTGATAGAAATTCTTTTCTAAATGTAATGTGCATTGAGGCACCACTATCTAAAAACCACATATTTTCATCATCATCTACAGAACTTATATCTTCTATCAGAAATGCATTCGATCTATAAGACGTATCGCAATTTTTAATTTTGCAGTCACGAGTAAAGTGACCTAGTTTATTACAATTATAGCATATAAATCTACAGGGTTCTACTTCTTTAATTTCATTTTCTGTATAATATCTATTTTTATATCTTTCTTTTCCATACACTTGGTTTTTGTGGGCTGTAGCTAAAGCTAAATCATCTTCATCTATTGTTATGCTTTTTTCTTCATCCAAAAGACGGGCAGTTAAATTTAGCATAGTTTGTCGACTAGGCTCCATTGATAACCATGCTTGTCTAAAATTTTTATATTTAATAGGCAAAGTTGATATTATTTTCGTAATAATGGCTATATCACTTATTTTTTCCCCACTTTCCTGTAATTGCTTTGCAAGGCTTTCCACTTTCGAAATATGCATAGCAATGGGTTCATCTGGTGTTATTCTATACTCATAAAACTGTTCATGAAGAATCATTTTATTTAATTCTGTTTTCATGTCATAAATGCTGTCTAATTTTTGTATAATTTCTTTCGTGCTGTTACAATTTTCAATAAATGATATCTGCTTATAATCCATAGCGGATGTGATGAGGAACATGGCTGTAGCATCATCTTTTTCTCTTTGAAACTTCTGTGCAATACTTTCAACTTCTTTTTCTTCTGTTGATTCTACAAAATTATGTAAGCCTTTTGCTTTTAATGCCAATATGATTTGAAATCTCCATTGCTTATAATTTTTACCATTAAATCTTTCTATTGCCATTTTCAGGTCCATTTTTATTTCGAATATTAATTTATACTCACACGATTTGCTCTTATTATCTTTCCTAAATTCCTGGGCCCATAACCTATTGAAATTGTGATTTAAGGACTCGAAGGAAACAATAATAGAATTCTAATACGCTCTATATTTTCTGTTACAACAGTAATAACTAATGTCAAAAAGTAAACAAACTATTGTTCCCTATGGCAACTACTAAATTATTTTTAATAATAATCACTTACATCCATCACTTAACATGTTGAGTAGCACAATAGAAAGAAAAAAAATAAAAATGTTTATTTGCCACACAATGAGTAGGTTAAAATTATTTAAAAATATCGAATTTACCGACTTCACTAAAACTGGCCTTCATAATGTGTACAAAATTTCAACTCAATCGGTCCAGTAGTTTCTGAACAAATTGGCTGTGACAGACGGACGGACAGACAGTAACAAAAGTGATCCTATAAAATTTATGATAACCTTCAAATTTTCATAACTTCGTAATGGTGTTCAAAATCCTGAAATGTTGTATTATAATTGATAATGATTTACATTACACACATTTACATCACACTAGCCTGGGTGAAAGTCGCAGGGCACAGCTAACTAGCGACTAGCTCGACTAGCTGACATACCTATTATATAATTAGCATAAACCTATTGCAATAAGTATAAAAAACACAAGCTCATTACCCTCTTTGTCTGCGTTGACAGGTAAAACGAAGTGAAGCCTCGAAAGTGTGGTGTGTCAAAGAACAAAAATAAACTAAAATTATTATTGCACGGAAAATTAAAAATTATCCTACGTGGAAGCACTCTTCATCCCAGAAACGCGAGTGAAACCGCGGAAAACTGCTAGTAAGTCATAACTAGGTTATGATACATATGTAGGTACTTATTTATACGACATACAAGTCTAGTACATACATAGCGCAATATAGCAAAATGTAACGACGATCAATTTATATTAATGATCCCACGGAGATTGGCAAAGATGAGGGAATTTTGAAGACTGAATCATTGTTTCAGTACATGCAGCAGTGATTGTAGTATGTAGTAGGTACCTATGAGTTGCCGCCGCCATTCGTTCGGGCGGCAGTGCTGAATTTTAAAGTGAAATCTATAACCCTATAGCAAATAATTTATATTTGTCACTTTAATTGTCAGTCCTAAGCCTGAAGAAAGTATGAAGGGCAACCTATTTTGGGTTTTTTACACTGAACAAATTTTATTAAAAGACCAACTTCTAAATCATCCGATTTAATCGCGTAATTTTATGTATGGCAGTAATTAAATAAGTAAAGGCAGTAAGTGAGAAAAAAAGGTATTTAAGGAAATTTAAAAAATATTTTATCGCTATTCAATACGTCTTTATAATTTTTGAAACAACAGTTTTTTCGAAATATTCTCTGAGAAATATAGCCATAATAGGCATGATTCGTCTGATATTTCTGTACTCTTTGCAACTTCATTTATCCAGACCGGTAAGTAGTAACAGTATTTTATCCATCTTTCTGAGGCGACACATTTAGAATAGGCACATGTGTTTGCCACCAGGAGTCTGTCGTATTTTGTATTTATTTTCCCTCGCCGCATTGTTCGGTATAAAACCGTATCCCGGGTGATTCAATCTCTAGTACAATTTTGTTCGCTTCTAAATTAAGATCGCCTTCGGCCGACCTCGTCATGCGTGCGCGCAGACCGAACGCTCGCTCAATAAAAACCAAACGTAGTACTTATAATATTTTTCCTACCATATCGACTTTTCCACATATCACTTGACTATGTGATTGTTGAGAAAAGAATATAATTTTTTTGGTGTCAATATAAACGTAAAATGGTAAGTTCGTGTAATATTAATGTGGTATTTCTTCAAATGTTGCGGGACCATTCGTTTTAATACAATTGGATTTCAATTTTCAGTTTGTAAAGTGATAGAGTTACGAGAATTAAAATCGGATATCGAGTGTCAAGATGAAGTTTACAATTGATGTGTTGGGGATATTTCTAAAAGTTGTGGTTAAGGTATGTCACTTTTACCTAATGTCGCGCTTATTTGATGTGGTCATGAAAGCCTAGAAATTGTTGAAATTTCTGTGAATGCTTTTATAAATAGAAATGCTTTGGCATAAAGATATCGTGTGAGCTGGCTCAAACGTAACATGATGTTACACTGTGTTATAATATACAGGTGTCTCATTTAGACATTTTGTCACAAATGAAAAACTTAATATCTAGAGAGCTAGGAGCTTGAGGAAAATGAACCTTGAAATATCATCGTATCAAATAATAACCTAATTATATTTTTTATAGTAGGTACAAGTACCTAAATAAAAGTTTAAAAAAAACATTATCAAAAATATTTTTTATTCCTTCTTAGATAAATTGATTTCCATTCTAGGTGTGTTGTGTGGATTTTTTAGAACTCGATATAATAAGAATTTCTGCTCTCTATGATTTCAGACATTTTTCTGATAATCGACATTTAGGTATCTATAATTATGGAATCAAAGTTACTACTTTATTTTTATAAAGAATTAAAAGAATTAATTCTTAAAATTCTCTATTAAAGCAGTATCTACATTTCAAAATTTTCCAACATTTACAGGATGTAGGTACTTATTATTCGACACGATATTATTTATTAAATTATGCCGAAGGACAATAGTACCTATATTTTGTTTTGGTTCCGTTGTCTTCAATAGTTAATATTCAAGGTTTCCTCCGTACGTCTGGCATACAAATGACGTACGACCCACCTTTATGGTATATTTCCTATTTATTAACATGAATACTGTAGGTCTGTATAGGTCTTAGAAACGTCATTGTAAATTAGCTTGGATATTTCTATCTAAATTTAAATAAAAATTATTTGAAAAAAGCTCGACCGACATGGCTGATTCTTTTTTGTTGTGTTCGTAATTATCAGGACAAGGTTTGTTTGAAAATGTTTTTGGATGGTCTTTTTGTATGAAAACCTAAATAATTATACTGAAATTATTAATCACCGGGAGACGCCGGACATGAATAATTACTACATACATAAATATATATAAAGATAACAGGAAAATCCATTGATCCTAAAGGAGGATCTATTCCTTGTGAAGTATAAACGTCCACTATGAAAGGAATATTCAAAAAATAAGTCGGGGAGTATATATATAAATAACCCTTTATTTTATGTTTAAATAACCCTCTATTTTACCCCCGTGGGTTTACCTAAAACAGGTGTATTGCCAAAAAAAAATCATGAAATCATTTCTTGTAGTAACAAGTTTATAAAATTTCTTCAGTGTAGTTTAAAACTGAAGAAATACAATGTTACATTGCTCAGTGAGAGCATAGAATAAGAAACAGTATATGGTAAAAGATCCCTTAAAAATCGATGTAAGGTACCTATAAAACATTTTTTTTTGTATAAAACAAAAAGTACCTATTACTTTCTATTCGATTAACTGTTTTCATATTTACCTACGCATCCGCTTCATAAAACTACCAAAGAAGTTATATATGATGTAAATTGTATGGCAGCCTGCCAGCAACATGAAGTAAACAATGAACTATTATGTAATAATAACGACTTCATATGTATTTTCATACCGGTAAACGTTTCATGTATATAATATTAAATGTTTTATTAACTTTTCCGAACGATCTTGTTGTATGTTTCTCGTTTCATGTTATTTCATGTTCCAAGTTTCATCCCAACCTAATAAGTGGTTTAGGTTGTTTCTGTCTTCAGTCAGATTCGATTCTTTTTCTTTGACTAAAATTTGCTATCTCCAATATTTAGAGTACTTCCTCTAGGTGTGGATAAAAATTCCACTCTGTATAAAGATTTTAAATTGATTTGATAATTTTAAATGGAGACTAATTAAAATTATTTTTGAAACTGAAACTTTGTCTAAAACAGTTTTGTTTACATTCCATAATGTTTAACTTTGAAGCTAATCTACGTAGCTTCTTAATTTAATTAGTAAAATTATCAGTGGGTACAAAAATAAAACTGGTTCTAGTTATTTTTGTGAATTGAAATCGGCGGGACGTAAGACGACTGGGTGCACTAAGATGAATTTTCTGAGCATTTCAAGAAAGGATTAAAATATGAACTCTGAGGTAATTTGAATGAAATACCAGTGTCTAACAGATGAGAGATCCGTTTTATATATATAAATAAGCATACAAAATCGTACCGACCGAAAATTCTCAATTAGCCCAAAGCCTCAGGCTGAGATCTATAGAGCGTACTTAGACTTTGCTCAGACTTAACTTACGTAAAACTTTGGGTCATGTTCGAGTTGTATAAAGTATATGTTTGTGTGACCATTGATTGCAGCATAGTTTTTGCTAAGGCATCGCTTTGGTGCACTAGGCTTTGCTTAGCACACACTCAAAGGGATTCAACAATGAAATGAAATGAAATATTATTTATTCAAATAGACCTTTACAGGTCCTGAGAACCAAAATCAAACTGGGACCTACCTACCTATCCATACCTAGCTCTACCTACCAGTGGCGAGGGGTAAAATTATGGCGAGGGTAAGCCGTACAAAAACACCGATAATTTTATAATTACAGTGTATTTTAAGCATGATAAAAGTGGCTTTGAAATGATGAAAATGTGGGACTGGGATTTTTAAAAGGTAAGCCGATGGGAATCGGCTTGTAGGGACCCTTCGCCACTGCTACCTACCCCAACCTATCTACTTACCCCTACCTCCTATGTTCTTCTCCTGGTTCTAAGCTACCTCCCCACCAATTTTCAGCCAAATCAGTTCAGCCGTTCTTGAGTTATAAATAGTGTAACTAAACTGACTTTTTTTCATATACAATACTAGCTGACCCGGCAGGCGTTGTCCTGCCCTGAGAACAAAAATAAAACTGGGATCTACCTACCTACCTCTACCTAACTACCTACCCCTAACCTAACTACCTACCCCTATCTACCTTACCTACCTACCCTACCTACCCCTACCTATCTACCTACCCCTACCTATCTACCTACCCCTACCTATCTACCTACCCCTACCTAACTACCTACCCCTAACCTAACTACCTACCCCTACCTACCTTACCTATCTACCCTACCTACCTTACCTACCCTACCTACCCCTACCTACCTTACCTACCCTACCTGCCCCTACCTACTCCTACCTACCCCTACCTACCTCTACCTACCCTACTCTACCTAACTCTACCTGCCCCTACCTACCCCTACCTGCCCCTACCTACGTTACCTACCTGCCCTACCTACCTACCCCGACCTACCCCTACCTATCCTATGTTCTTATCCTGGTTCTAAGCTACCTCCCCACCAATTTTCAGCCAAATCAGTTCAGCCGTTCTTGAGTTATAAATAGTGTAACTAAACTGACTTTTTTTCATATACAATATAAGTAGTTATAGATATGAAGCTAAAAATATAATATCTACAGTTATTATGATATGATTAATAAATATGTTTCTTTCTTATTATTAAAACATCTGTCAAAATAACTTTTCCTTTGTTTACAATTCCAAATAGCTTTTCAAATAACTCCAAAAGTGATTAGCTATTGGTACAAACAATTAAAGCTGCTTGGAACTTGGTGTGAGTTTGCGAAAGCATTAAAATCGGATCAACTACAGCGGTCGGTTGAAGTTTAAACTGCTCGGGTTGAATTCCAAATGAATATAGCTCTTTGCAGTTTGTAGTTATTGAAGTTGGATTGTTTTGAGGAAACCTTGAGGAAACTCTAGCTATGCGTCGGTGTAAATTATGTGCCGATTATTTTGATGGTTTATTCGCATAATGGAATGGGATATATGGATGTTTTTTTTCCAACGCATTTCTTAACAAAATATGAAAATACCGTAAAAGAGTTTTCAAAAAGTAAAATTAAAATCGGCCATGTAACACGAAAGATATAAGCATTTTCAACTGCTAATTAAACATCGATTAGACATAGAGATCAGACATAAGGTGTGACGTCATACACTATTACTGCCATATAAACTCCATACTAAATTATCTTTTGCTAGAGAGAGATAGGAATAAATCTTTGATGGCTTATTTATATCTTGTTTATTTTTATAGTTATTCGAAATATTTTCTTTTCCTTCTGTTTCTTATATGATGAAGAAGAAGCTTTTATTAAAGCAAAAAAAAAAAAATTCATGTATGTTCCCTATTGTAAGGATTTTCTAAGTATACGGAACATCACCTCGACCGATTTACCTATTGTGTTTCTAATTGTCAGTAACGTTTGAATGAAAGAATATATCTGGAAAATCTAACGGGAAACGGGAAAAAAATGTGACGTCCCGTTTTTCATCTGGGCGGCTGACGTTGGGTAGATAAAAACAAAAACAAATTGTGAGTTAGTTTGTCAGGTTACCGTAAGCACCGGCACCCGTTGCCATTAATTTAAGTGGAAACACTGACAAATCTTGGCAACACTGAAATAGGGTTAGATGGAGAACATACAAAAGGTTACTGTGTTCGATTTGCTAAAGTGTTATTATTTTTCTACGCTAAAACTCAAACTCAAAAATAATTTATTCAGTTTAGGCACTTATGAATGTCGAAAGTTACAATTGACTCTACCATCAGCTCGGAATAGGTTCGGTTGGAGCGCGAAATTCAAATTTTATCACGTTTTTTGCAAATTGCAGCTTAGATGTAGGTCGTAAGTTATCAACATGTTATTTGCGAGAAGAATGGTAGTATATTTACTGATTAATAACAAAAGAAATCATCAACATATTCCTCCAGGGTATCAGCAAAGCTTATTTCTTCTATAATTTGTTAAGTAACTTTAAGTTACTGGTTATTCCCCGCGGTTTCCCCGGACATCCAGGGTAAAAAGTGGCCCCTATCTTTTATCATAAGCTCATGAATAGGATACTTTTTTCCTTGAAATATTCTATGAGCTTTCTAAACGATGTGCTTTTAGTTATTAGCGGAAAAAAATGAGCCAGCTTTTTTGCTGTTTAATATTTGTTCTAAAAATTTACTTTGATTACGTTTCACTAAGAGTACCTATGGTTTAAATTTAATCTGTGACTGTGGTCACATGACAGAAATATGCTTTTAAATAAACCGTCATGTACCGCTAAAGCGCTGCGGTCACGCCTTTAACTGTGGAATGTATGTTTACAAATCTACATTTCGTCAGTCTGAAGTAGCGAGTAAACAGGATACGACTAAAACTAGATCTAGCATCTAGACGCAAAGCGACATGCTGTAAAGTTCTTTAACGTTATACTGTATGACTTCTATTTGTTTTGTTTTATTCCTAACTTTTCTGCATAATGGTTTTCAAAGCAAGTTATTGCTACTTCTTTAGTCTTATTTCTCGTTATAGATTTTATGTCAGTTTTTACTAAGACTACATGATTTTCACGCTATTCACTGATCAAATCATTACACGCTATCTATCTATACAGTTAGTCGTCATAATACTGGCTGATTTATAACTGAAATATTTTCTGACATAAAATCCATACCTAACGAGAAATAAGGATTAATGCGAGTCCTGAAATTTTGTACGATTAAGTATGTAACTATAGTCATCAAAATCAACCTTTATATGTATGTGCTGAATTAGCCAAGTGGTTCCATAATGCCCAGTAAATGTTCATTTTGAAAATTACCCTATCAACTTTGTACTTATCAATAGCTAAAGTTCTATAAGTACGACTCTCAAAAGCTCTAACACCTCCTTTTCAACACGGCCCATATATTTTAGATTAAGATTCTCCATTTCATCGGATGTCAGTTACTCGTGTAAGCCGAGATAGGAGGTCCCTTCTGTGAGTTATTAGGTCGAAAGTGTCGTTATCAAGCCTTACGTTGCAAAAACTACTTCTAGGCCGCGATTATCGGCCGTTGGGTAACTAGTTTCTTTTGAATATTAAAAAGAAATGACGGTGCTTAGTACTGAAAGGTTTTTGAGATAAAATTAATGGAAGTTTTATAATATGAGGTATAATTTTTCATAGATTAAACGTAACGTAACGTTAGGTAGTAGGTAGGTAATAATTATTTTTATACTAGCTGGCACCGCAGGCGTTGTCCTGCCTTAAGGTGAAGGCGTCAGTTGGAGCGCGAAATTCAAATTTTATCACGTTTTTGCAAATTGCAGCTCAGTTATAGGTCGTAAGTTATCAAAATGTTATTTGCGAGAAGAATGGTAGTATATTTACTGATTAATAACAAAAGAAATCATCAACATATTCCTCCAAGGTATATTAGTAACATTTTCATGAAATAGTCGTATATGTTAGTTTAATTTGAATTTCGCGCTCCAACCGAAGCCTCTTAAGAATAAAAGAAACTGGGACCTACCTATCTAGATCTACCTACATCTACCTACCTACCTACAGGGTAGAGACCCTACCTTACCTACCTACTACCTACCTACCTGCCTACCGGATTATTAATTCATATTTTTATAAAAAAATAACTAATGTGAGGTAAGTGCGTTCTGCACCAATAGAGTCAGATACCTTCTAATGCTTTGGGTGCATACCACCTTCAGCCTCATCATCACTGACCACGGTGAGATTGTGGTCAAACACAGGCAATATACAGAATTAAAAAAAAGAAGCCATTTTAAACAAGCCCTACTGAATTACTATGACGAGTTATATTGTAACTCGTGATTATTTCTGTAAATCAGTTTCCAATTTCGTCCATTTCATTACCGTCAATTGATTTAGCTTCTATAAATTGTTTCGTGGAAATTATGAAACCATATTGTATTTATTATTTATATCTATATTTACTGAAATGTTTCTAGAAATGTCTATCCGTCTGAATAATTCAATTAGTGTATTGAAAATACTGTTTCTATGGCGTTCACCTCAATCACGAGTTATCCAGAATTGATTACCTACAGTCCAATAACCTTCAGGGTTTTGGTTTATAATAAAATCATTGAAGTTTTTCCAAGAAGGAAACCTTTATGGCTCGTGGAAATTAATACTAGCAATTGATTGATTTAAATTTAAACTTACATAAGTATGACCAATTACTTAAAAGAAAATAAGGATTACATTTTTATAGAGTAGGTAATAACTTGAGTGTGTTACTTATCTGTAAAGTACCTACATAACTTATTTGCATGACTCGTTTTCATTTATTTAAAGCGTCTAACCTACCTAAGACCCCATGTGATACTCCCTGTATCTAATTTTGTTATTTGCTATTCATTTTCAATTCAAAATATTATAGAACGATTAAAATACAATAATCAATTGATGTACCTAATTATGTTTTATGCGCCAATTAAACGCATAAAGGAGCCTAAGAGCAAGTAAAGTGCCATAGTGCAAAATCGAAACAGGACAAGCACCTAAAGTATTACAGTTCATTAATTAAAAACAATCTTTATTTCCAGATAAACAAGGTCACATTTGCCCCACTAGTGGTATCAACACTATTCATACTCCTGACGTCATTGCTGGCACATTGCGCGCGACGCCTGGTGCAGAAGGCAGTTAAGGAACCGACAATCAAGCTACTGTTTGAAGAAGCTATTGCTGCTGCCGAGCTTTGTGGATGCTGTTTTGAATTGATTATTAGTAAGTTTATTAATAAAGAAAAACCCCGAAAAAATAATAAGTCCAAAAGGCAAAATATTTTGAGGTCACAGAACTATAAAAAAGGTATTCAATCAATGCAGTGGTTTTCGCACACTGAGAGTTGAGTTTTATGTTAAGGACTTCGAGAAACTAACCCCAAGAGAAGCAATTACCCTTTGGTTTGTTCGATTCCACAAATTTTCGTTTCTACTTTCGCTCTAATTGACTGAGTCACTGCCACAAGTTGATTTTTCAAGGTTATAGTGATGCAAAATGGTGTAATATGTAAGAGCAGGTAAGCATTTGCCACTTACAGACACGTACGCACAGTTCAGCTTCTGTTTGAAACTGTTTTAGTGCGCCCGAGCTCTGGTAATTATTTGCAAATGCGGAATCAGACGGACCAGTAATTTCTCTCTCTCAAGTTACTCGATGGGTATGAATATATAAGGAGGAAAGTCCACTTTTGTGGCAGTGATATAAAATTATAAACACAAGATAGATAGTAAATATATTTAACAACATTCTTAGAAAGTATACCAATTAAATTTCTCACAATTCTATTTCAAATGCCATAATTATATTTCATTTTCTAAATACATTTCAAGGAATAACATAATGCTACACGTGCAGGTGCAATACTATTCCTATTCCGTTACTATTTCCCAGAACTCTCCATTTTATAAAAGGAAATTTTAATGAGAATTTCCTGTTAAAAGGATGTTTGTTTTTTTCAGTTGCTGATAACTTTGGTGTTGCCACGTATGCGATATTCCTATTCGCTCTGACCATCTGGTGGTCCCTGAACTGGGGTGATGCTACTGCCTGCCCTTATACACACATCGAGGATGTGATTGAAGGTAAAACAGTAAAAGATTTAACTGAAAACTTTAAACGAATCAAGTGCTGGCACTCAAGTTTTTTTTACCAGATAAAAGCTTGTTTTACCATGATCTCATCATGGCATGTGACGATGTGGACACACTACAGTCTAGAAGAGGTCTTTCTTTCAAGTGCAGCTACTGGATTATACCTACCTAGGTACTGTTAGACGGCCGAGGTTGAACATTATTTCCACTGGACCTATTATCACATTAAAATCTTCACTCAGTAAAGATATTTAAACTTTACTAACTATATGGATAAGATCATCCAAAATACATTTGGAAACTAATTTTGAAGATAAATATTTAATTAAGTTTAAATTGCTATTTAGTTCGTTCGAGAAAGACATCTGCATTTCTGTAAAAAATCAATCCATATTAGGTGTCAGAACTAAGAACTGAACAATATTCTAATTCGTATAGAACCGTATTAACACCAGTATCATCGTTTTCCAGGCAAAGGCGATATCCGTAAAGCTCTGTTGAAGATCTGGGCAGAACTAGCGGGTGGTTTATTGGTCTTCAAATATATACAGATGTACTGGGCCCTCGAGATTTCTGAAACGCACAAGGACAAGGCTTTCGAGGACTGCAAAGCTGATTTACAGGTTTGTTTTAATGAGTATGGTGTTGCTTTTTTTTGAGCTAAAGACGTTACAGTCTAATAGCTTTATTTTGACAAGAGGATGCATGATTTCAAACTTTTTACACATTTTGACCGAGGAAGATGTTTTGTATGACTAGTTGGAACTATTCCAGAGTTCTAATGAGATTCCTGAGTTGTTTCCGTGGTAAAAGTTGTTGTGCTATAACACTGTATTACTACAATTAAATTGGATATACCTACTAGTATTCGTTTATAATACTTGCTAGACTTACTCGATAAGTATCTCATTGCTTTATCATAAGATTCAGATGAAACTATAGAATAACTTAATTAACTTCAATATAGAATTGGAATTAAAATAGACCAGTCCATTAAAAGTAATTACTGGAGATTCTAATGGATAACAACATTAAAGTATAAAGTAACTTTTGCCTGACTTAGGAGAGGTGGGCTTTTTGGTAGCGAATTTCATTAATTGCATCAAAGAATAATGAAGGAAATTTCATAAAAGTACGGAAATTTATAAACCAATTACAGTAAATTCGTCTAATTTTCGACGGCCGTGTCTGACCCTACTAATTAATACTGAATGTAATCTATTGAGCTTAATAAAGTGGGTTCTTTGGCAGAGACGTCGGAAGCAAAAAAATGTATACTGTCATAAAATATTCAAGTTGAATCCTATACAAATTAAAAGGTTAAATTATAGATGTCTTGAGTCTTTTGGATTTAAATGATTTGATTTATTGACCATTTCATTGATATATTTGCGTTATAATTTTAACAAATGTCCCTTGTAGGTGATTGCTTTATAGTTTCTTAATTTGTTTGTTTTTTGGGTGTGCTACTAATTCCAAAAATGTTGTTATGATATAAAAATATTATGTGCAAAATAATAGCAACCAGGGTAGTTTTCATCAGCAAAAACAAATTCGAACCTCGCAATTTCATCGGGGCGCTGACCACTTATCATCATGTAGAACATTTTTCTACTTCTCCTTTCCAATCTGTTTACTTATATAAAATATTTTTTGATAATCCCGTTGCTTGGTGTGAATTTTTATGCACTCAGAAACAAATCTGTGAAACAATGATTTCCGATTTGAAAAACGGTGCTATAAAAAATCCTTTCCAGACAAGGCTGCATTTCAATTGATGCAAGCTCTAGAGTTCGTCAGGGCACATGCTTTATAATTTAAGAGATTGCATTTGAATTTAAATAAGTTTTAACAAACCTAAGAAAGATGAAGCTGTAGTCTTAAGTAGCTTATTTAGAGTTTTAAATTCACTTTCAGCTCCTCAGTAAATCTCAGATAGACTTTAATATGGCTACTTACTACCCAAATTGTAGTGCAAAGTAATTTGTTCGGTACAGATTTCAAAGGCTATTAATTTGCAAAAGATAACTATAAAAGATAAGTTATCAGTTTTGCAGATTGATCAGAAAGTTCTGTTTCATCTCTTTCAAAATCTGGATTTTTGATCTGCTGTTTATTTTATCACGATTACTTCTTCTTATGTGTTTTATAGAGTGATTTATGATTTGAGGCTCGCTTATCTACTCGCCGACACTCTTCCCTATTGCTGCTGTATATAAATCTATATTCTCCAATTGTTTTTCAGGTTCCAGTAATATATGGAGCCGTGGTTGAAGGCATAGCTACATGTCTCTGTCGCTTAGCATCCAAATCCCTTGGTGACCTGTCTCCTCGCTTTTCGACAGCCATTGACTCCTTCATAGGAACCTCTTTGGTCGTTGCTGGTGAGTTTTGATTTAGAATTAAAGTTTATGCATATTTTCACACTTTTACTTTTAACACATCACACATTTGCCACTAATGTATGAAGTCACATGTTTTAATGAAATTCAGATTTGTGATTCATCCTGAACTTCATCGTTAGATTTCTTGCTGTTCTTTTTAAGTTTTAAAGAGTTAATTGAATAACGGCTATTGAATGTCAGGTCCCTTTTATGGCTTCTAGTTTTTACTCCTACTCACAAATGTATCACATTACTGGCAACTCACTCGATTCTCACAGTGGATTCACTGTTGCAGGGGTCCTCGCTAGGCACACGGTATTCGTGTACCGCTATCAAGACAATAGTGCCGATGCGGACCTAAGTGTGTCCATCTTTTGCAAAGTACATTTAGGAAAAGGTACATTATCATTTCTTTGTTCCTATTTGCGAGAAAACTTTAAGGTTTATTTTACTATTAAATATATGTTCAACAATAACTTCATCAAGGCACGTGATGATGAAATACACAATAACTTTTACATGTCAAAGCAGTTTTATGGCTAAAGTTACCATTGGGTGGTATAATATTTCATATTACACCACCCAATGGTATCTTCTTGATTCACAGATTTCTTGTAGTTTCTCGTTGTTTTATTGACAAGTATTCAAATAAATACAGTTTATTTCAAAATAAATAGTTTTGTGAGCGAATCCAATCTTAAATATATAATAGCTTTAAAAAAAAGACAAGTTTTCTTGCATGTTAGAACAAAGAATAGCGTATTAAATGTCTAATATAAATAGTTATTTTCTTTTATAACAATTCATGCAAAATCATAGCTACATATCATCGCACTTTACAGAATATACATGGCCGTTCGTTTCATATTTCATTTTAATCTAAGTAATATTTATTTATTGCTTTGTCGCCTCTGTAGTGGTGTAGCGTTTATTATTACGTTAGTTAATATCTGTGTTTAATTAAAAAAAACAAATAATTGTTTTGTAGTCCACAGTTGAACTTATTTTTATGTTCCTCTATTTTCAAAATCTTTTATTTTTGTTTAAAGGTTATGCAATATACAACAAGCTCTGAAAGATATTATATTTAAAAGTATTTTATGTTTTGTTTAGTTAATATTATTTAGATTTTAGTGTGGCAACTATTTCCTTTCTTCTTCATGTAGCCATCATTGTAGCGGTAGTATGGTCTCTCTTTAATTATTTAAATTAAATAGTTTCACTAATTTATCATTATCATTTTCTAGCATTTGATTACTCCGGAGGATACTTCAACCCAGTCCTGGCAACATCTCTCAAGGCTGGTTGCGAAGGTCATACGCTACTGGAACACGCAATCGTTTACTGGATCGGTGCGAGCGCTGGTTCCATCCTCTCAGTTTACTTGTACAAGCTACCAGTTATCCAGAAGTACGTTAGGCCAACAACTGTTGTCAACGGCGATAGTATTTGGGACGAAAAAGAAGATTAGATCTTCATTTATTATTTTACCTTTAATTTTAGTTTTATTCTTAAGCCTTGTTTCATGTTTATGTAATTGGTCGATAGCCAAGTATGTATAGGCAATTTTTATTTCTTATAAAATGTTTTGTCTCGTTACTGTATTAATAGGCATTGTAGATATCAATATTTTATTTTTAATATACTAATGGTACATGGTATATTAATTTTTAATGTTTATATTTCAACCATTCTTATTTTATGGATCAAATAAGATTTTTAAACCTTTTGCATATTCAATTCAATCCTTTTCAAGATTTGGATTGTAACTCAAAATGTGTCACTTTTTTATGTCTGCCTATCACACGTTACGTTATTTTTTGAAAACTATTTGCTTTTATGCCACATGTTTTTATTTTGCATACAAATTAGATTTTATGAAGTGATATCTCCAATCTAGTCAATTATATCTGCTGTTATGTCATCGTAATTTCATGTTAACAGTGTTAACCTGTACAAAGTCTTAAAAAGGCCTTATTAAAGTGTATTTTTGTATCTAATATTTTATTATGTAAAATATAATAAGTGCTACGTACTCCTGTTATAAATATAATTAAAGATTTATTTATTGAAATCGTTTTTGCTGAAAATTACACCGTTCGTTAGGTAGTATCCTCTACTTTTAAAATTTGGTCTAAAGCAGTAAAGAATATTAAAAAAAGACATATCGCAATACAAAAAAAACGCAAATACCTTAACTTTCAATTTCACAATGTTATAATCTGAAATTGTAAATTACGTGAATTCTGACACCAACTGTAATCACGTCAAGGATTTATGGGGGGGATTATTACCCGTGGGATGTCATACGACTGCTCCCGAGGGACGATGCAGTCACTGCTATCCCTTAATGCGACTTTGACGTACCTACGTGCCACTGGATATTCTGTAATTTTCACATTTTATTCCATGTTACGTGGATTCGAAATTTCGTTCGAAAAAGGCTTTGGGTAAAACATATTTGGTGATATATCAAATCAGCAAATTTTTACTAACTTCAAAACGATAGTTTATTATATAGTGACGTCATCATTTTACAGCATCAATAAAGCTACTCAGGTCCGGTTGCATTAAACCATTAGTTATAAGTAGGTAGGTACATAGTCAGATTTACATTAGTTAGTACCTAATTCACATTCGTTTTATTTCGATGTTTGTAATTCAAATAATTCCAAGCTAACCTTCACGATACAATAGGCACATAATAATCGAATTCGATAACCTATCGGTAAGCCCACCCTCTCCCCCGGTAACGCCATGAGCTGAGGTTCGTATCCCTTTCGGGGGTGCCCTCAGGGGTAGTACGGGTAGGTACGTATCTACGGGTGTCGTAGCCACATCTGGCTAATACCATTAAGTTAATTAAAAAAAACCATGGCATCTAGGTATTATTATTTTTATCGAAATCTACAGTTTATATAAAAAAAAATACAATTATTTCTGCATAACTTTACATACTCTTACAGACTGAAATAGATTTGAAATTCCAAAATGATCAGAAAAGCCGAATCGCAGAAAGAATTAACTAAAATAAATAAATTCAAAGCAACATCAGGTAATATTTGAAATGAAGTCAGCTCTTAGTAAAAGCTGAATTGAATAAAAATGTAAGTCGACGAATTCCATTGGGATTAATCGCCGAGTCTAATGAACGTTTCATTTCGTTCGGGTTCCCTAAGATCCTACGTTTAATTAAAATAATACCGCTTACCGTTATGCCGAGCTATTGAATATTTTATGTTTTGCATTCATTAGCGTTTCCTACATTTTCCAATTGAATAAGGTTGCTTTTCATTCGGCTTTAGATCTCGATAAATTAAATGGTTTTGATAACGCTTCAGTACAAACAAATGCTATGCTTGTGGCAGTGGGCGGGGCACATCGCTCGCAGAACCGACGGCCGCCGGGGTGGAAAGGTTCTCGAGTGGCGACCATGAACTGGATGAAGCAGCGTGGCTAGGCCCCCCACAAGGTGGATAGATCGATCGACGATCTTGTGATGATCTTTGAAACCGCTGGATGCGGGTAGCGCAAGACGGCGTAATCATGGAGATCCTTAGGGGAGGCCCTTGTCCAGCAGTGGATGTCTTTCCACTGATATGATGAAGTAGTGGTAAAAACAACAGTTTGCGTGTGTATGACCACAATCTCAGCATGTGGCCGATTGTGGTAAGCATACAATGCATCGATGGGGGAACTGGTTCTTAAATGACAGCTCCCATATTACTATGTTTTGTATATATTTTTGATAGATAAACTTCGGATAAATCTTTAAAAAACTCTTTTTCTAATCTCAAATTAATGGCTAGATACCTATCTCTTATTTGGCCATTGAAATCGGCCCATGGATTAGTTACTACACCCTAATAAGATGAAAATAATTTTCAAAAATATACGTTCAATAAAGTAGGTACTTTTCGTTTCAGCTCTAGAACAAAATAAAACGCTACATAATATAGGTATATTGATTATTGTTCTGTAAGATTTTGTGTAACTTACTTATATTTTGAAAAGCGGTAATGGCAAAATAATTGCGCAGGTAAATGTAAAATCAGTGTAAGTAAAATGTTTTGAAGCAATTATTTGAGTAAGGTATGAAATTTTCATGGAGGATTGTAAAAGCATTTTCTTGTTAACAAATTATTGAAATACATTGGTATATAAATGACTATGTAGTGTACTAAAGAAGAAATGTATCATAGAACAGCTCATTCGAATTTCGTTTATAGAAGCTGACTGCCAAAAACATGTATCTATTGAATATTTGCTTTGTAACTTATTTTACTTTAGCCACAGCACACAGTAACATTATTAATTTCGATATACCTAAGAATACATCTGAATTACGTGTTTCATCAGTCATTGAATGCGTGTTGGAAGTTATTAAAATTGATCTGCATTTCAAGCCAACAACCGTAATCGTGAACGATCTAAACAATAATAAAAATGGTTTCGTTGAAGGAATGATTAATGGATTTACAAAACATAATATACCTCAAGTTATAATTGAAGATATGAAAGACATTGGTGATATATTGGTTTATCATAGAGATATGCTCGTTATAAAGTTTTTTGATGACTGTGAGTGCATACAAGATTTCAATGTGAATATAATTGCTAAAAACCTCAAGTATTTAATGATTATAAACAAATATATAAGAAATCATTGCGTTGATAAAGTTCAGGAGATTGGATATAAAGTAGGAAAATATGATGTTACATTCATGATTGTAGATTCATATAAAAATAATGTATATTTTATAACTGCTATTCCATTCATAGATGGCACTACCTGTCAGGAAACGGTATTACAATCGATACCAATAAATACATGTAATAATGGTTTAGTTAAGAAAACAACGGTCTTTCCATTAAAAGATCCAATAAATTTAAATAAATGTTCTTTTAAAGTTGGCATGGGACAGCTCTATCCTTATGGTATCATAAAAAATGAAGAAAACTTGAAGAAAAATGATCACTTAGAAGAAGTAACAGGTGCTGATTTGGAGTTAATTAAGATTATAAATAAATATTTCAACGGCAGTTTGGAGTTATTTTACATTTACAAGAGAGAAGGAAATCCTTTAACAGAACCATATTTTCTCCAATTTATCATGAATGGTAGCTTGGATGCCTGTGCTGGAGGTATGTATAGGATTTATGGAGATGGTGTTGCTTACTCTGGAGTATACTCGAAACAAAACGCAATTTGGATGTATTACGTTGAGAGAGTAAACAGATCATGGCAGAATTTATATGCAAAAGTAAATGGGCTTTATATATTTCTCATATTCTACATTTGTCATTCTTTAATCTGGTTTCTTATAACCACATTTGATAATAATGCTATCTCTTTAAGTGACACGTTACTATACAGTTGGGGAGCTTTGGTTAGCGCCACATCTTTACAAGAAGCTAGATCTTTGAAACAGAGAATTGTAAATGTAATGTATTTGGTGATGTGTATTCATCTTTCGGCTTATACAAGTATCCAGCTATATTTTTTTCTAACTGTCAGTGAGCCTCCAGCAACTTTAAGAACAAACAATGATGTAATGACATCTGGAAGACCACTGTACTTAAACGCTCCTACAAAATTCTTTATTGACGATGAGAGATACGTGAAATATGCTAGTACATCAGAAGATTGCTTATCTCTTTTAGATTGTTCAGAGAAAGCTTTAGCTAATAAAGGCGTGACCATTCTTTTAGATGCACATTTGACACTATTTCAAGCGCGAACAGCTGTGAATGAAGAAGCAAGAATACTGAAGACTTTTGAGAACGTTCTTTTTGTTTACCATGAAATGATATTAAGAAAAGATAGCCCATTAGTGCGACATTTCCAGAAGGCTCTCCAAAGGCTTTTCGAATCTGGCATAACTGAAAAATTGTATATTGAAGCTATAGGTTTGTCTATAGTAGGTAAAGCAGCTATTGCAAATAAGAATATTATAAACAATAGTCATAACTGTCAAATGGGGTGTGAAATATCATTTTCAGAGTTTGCTAGTGTATTTTATATGTGGATGATTGGATGCTGTTTGTCTTGCTCTATATTTGTTGTAGAACTAGTTGTAAAAAAGGACAAAACGACTAGGTAAAGTTTAATATCAAATGAAAATTTCCTCTTTCCTATTCAATAAACGATCAAAATGAAATTGAGCTGGATATAGGAGAAAAATACACTAAAATGGAGAAATCCAATTGATTTTATATTGGACATGACCCCAGCTGTAGTCTGTAATGGCTTTAACGTGTGGTTTTTCATGTACCGTGATTTATGTTCCACATAAATTCGTTCGGAAATTATAAGTGAATTTTATGTTATAGGGACTTCTCGTTGCAATTTTTTTGAAACAATTTTGGTCATTGCATTCTGATAGCGTATAGTTTTATAGAGTTGTAACTCTCTTTATCGTGAGTTTCCACTAGTCGATTAGGTACCAATGTTGTGGTAACAGAGTCCTATGATATAATTAAAATTTGCAATTAGACACAGGACGATGTTGGGTAGACAAAGTTAGGATTACATGATCAACAAGTGTTTATTAATTATCTTTTTTGTTGATTTCGTCCTCTCCCATTGTTAGAAAATTTAAAAAGAAAATACGAATGAAAAAATCGGTTTTCTTCATTGCGCAACGACAAGACAATGTTTAGTGAAGAATCGGATGAACATGTTACAGCTTCATTTGAAATGAGAAGAACTCTCGAGGCTTCCGAGGCTCGCGGCCGACGGCTGACGCGCGCGGCCATAGTCAGCATATGGGAATGTATGGAGCCACTTTCGTGCCTCGCGACAGAAGCGCGTGTCTGACGCCCGCGTCAGCCACGTGCGGCCATAGTCAACCTATGAGAATGTATGTAGCCACTTCCGAGGCTCGCGACTGACGCGCGCGGCCGAGTCGGCTGTATAGGTACAGCCACGGCGCGTCTGACGCGCACTTCTGTCGCCTCGGCCGCGACGCATGGACTTGTACCTTTATAATTGACTAGTCCGGTTAATGTATCAATGCTGCTGTTTCAAGACTTGATCTGTACCTAAACATCCTCAGTGTTTACTGTTGAGTGTAGTGGAAACGTACTGTTAAATTCATATATTTATTGATTCCTTTTTCTTTTTATTTGATCAAAACTCATAGCTGAGAGTAAAATCAATATTATTAAGCATAATAAAATATCCGATAAGCCAACATTCAAAGAAAGTAAATCTGATTTGTTTTAGAATATATTTTTTGATATGTATTGCATGAATAGTTTATTGTTCATATTATTATGTGAGTAAATATTCAATATAATTCAATTTTCTTAGACATCTAGTTATGAGCTGATAATCTTGTAAGTCTTCTTTAAATTATATTTTCTGAACCTATTTGAAATTTTGGACACACATTCAGTATCAATGATAATACATTTATTTTTATAGAATAATAAAATATACTCGTTATTATAATAAAATAGAACGTGCGACCCATAACTACATAAACTTCTATTCTAGTGATGAAATACACTGTATCATTTCTTTTGGCAAAAACCTTATTAATATCTTTGATTCCCTCTTCCTGCGATTTCAAAGTAATCTTTACTATTACAGTAAATCTACGCCTAACAAAATGCGCTAAACCAATAGATATTGTAACAGAAAAAACAAGAGACGCAAGACCGAAACCTTATCGACCAGCAATTGTTCCAATGATACCCAACGTAGACCCAATCATATCTCGAAGACTTGAGAAGCGTAGTTTTAACAACTCTATGTAGACGATTCGTTGACTAATTAAAAGTTAGCAAATGTTCAGTTGATGGCTACCAAGAATGTGCTGATGTCCACGATGAATGTAGATGGTAGTTGAATATGTGTTGTTATAAATATAATAAAAGTATTAATTTAAATATATAGTGTAATTACTGGCTGAGCATCAGCGCTGTGTGCTCACTGTGCATAGCATTATGCTGAGCTGGTGACCAATTTGTCAACACACATCTATTTGTCTTATTTTTTAATAATATTAAGGTCTGTGTTGCATAATAGGGGTTATTAAATACGAGTGTGAGTTTAAGTACCGAGCCGTAGGCGAGGTTCTTAATAGTATCACACGAGTTTTTAATACCTAATTATGTGCAGTATCATACAGTACTTTATCTAAACTCATATAAATATTGTAATTTAAAAAAATAGAAAAACCGATAGTATTCTTCTACCAACAACTTTAAAAAAAAATGCTATTTTTGTGACATTTTTGGTCAAAATGATAAAATATGTAGGCAAAAACAATAAAATAAACAAATAAATCAAATCCGTGTTGCCAACTCCCAAAAATGATTACCTCTAAAGTTTAAGTAAAAAATTTGTCACATTGTCATCGTCAAATTGAATTGATACTGATTGATTATACTATTGATAGGTCCAAAGTGTACTTTAATAGAAAAATAGTTATTTTATAGCATTATTTTGGGAACAAAACTGTACTATAATGAATCATTATACACGGGTGTGCATAAAGTGGCTCATTAAAGTACTGTTTTTGATTTCATAATTAGCACATTACGATATGAGAGTAGATAAATACTTTTTCTGTATATTTAAATGTATCAGATGCAACAATCACGTCTAATTATGAATATAGTGATACTGAATTTGATGAACACTTGTCTTGTTGTAATGTATATTTTATGAATAGTCATATTCATATTAGAGAGTGTGAATAAAGCCTTTTACCAGAGATTTATGCTAAACTTAATCTTTGAAATGGTAATCCTGAAATTTTGTAACCTTTTTTTACTAAAAGTGGGCCTCGGCCTGTCTCGCTTGTGTCATTCGAAGAGAGCATCTTCTTAAACTTTACTAGGTACTTACACTCAATAAATAAAGACTGATTGAATAGAATCTCACTACACTTTCTCTTCGCAACATTTTAATTAAAAAATATCGAAGGATTTTCTCTTTAAAGCTGAGCGGCAGTGAATTAAAACTACTTTTAGTTGAAAGGAATGAATGCAGCGACTGAACCGTAAAGTTCCATCAAAACTTATAGAATAGACCTCTTTGATGGCATCACAGGACTGGAGAACTGTTATTGAGTGAAAATGTTCCTTAACTTTTAATACAGTCAAAACTTATTGAGGATTCCATAACATTTAAAAAAAATACTTATTATTATTCGATTATCTCGAAGTTTAGGTCAAAAAGATGCATTGGCCGTGATCACGAGCCTTTGTTCAGCAGTGGACGTCTTTCGGCTTAGGTACATGATGATGTCGAGAGGATTTACTATATACTAATTATTCTAACATGTATTTAGTTCACGAAAAACCAAAGCTAACCGAAAGCTGAAGCAAAGTTCATAAAAGCGGTAATGCTTTAAAATAATAATAAATAATGAAGCATATAAATTTAACAAATTATTATTAGTTGCGCCATAAATGGCGTAACTTAGACCGTTCCCACCTCAGCATCTCACTTTAAAATAAATCTTTTAGGAATGGGAGAGGTTCTGCATTATAAGTAATTTAAAAGTAAAGAATCCATACACAATAAGTGCTGTATGCATACTAATAATACTAATGATAAAGCTAAGAGTTTTTTTGTTTGTTTGTTTGAACGCGCTAATCTCTGGTGTTACTGGTCTGATTCGAAAAAATCTTTAACTATTAGGAAGCTACATTATCCCCAGAGGTTATAGGCTACTTCTATTCCGGGAAAGCGAGTGAAACCGCGGGGAACAGCTAGTCTAAAACATATAAAAACGTAAATTATCTAAAAAAGTAGCTGTTTGTTTTCTGATCACTTCTTTTAAACCACGCAACGGATTTTGATACAGTTTTCACTAATAGAAAAAGCGATAAACGAGAAAGGTTTGTGTATATAAATTGTACCCGTGCAAAGCCGGGGCGGGTCACCAGTATATAAATAACAGATAGAAGTATAAGCTGTATATTTAATTGTAATATTTGTAGCGAAAAGGTAGGTAGGTCAACGAGTGATTTCAATCAAATTTAGTATTTAAAATCTTACAGTACAGTTGTTGGCATAACGCTCTTGTTGATTGGACAACTGTAAACAATCGTGTACCACAAATGAAATCCAAACGAATGAAACTTCGAAACGTTATCGACTTTGCTTTGCTAGCACTACATAAACGGTAACCAGGGTCTCTCCATCAACTGTTATGGAGATACAATTTTACATAAAGGGTATTTTAGTTCTGATATTTTTTTTACATGAGGCAACTGATAGCGATGGCACATATACAATGGCAATGGCTATCAGTTACATAGCCATTAATATTATCGAAAACCCATTTTCAACAATGATGTAACCAGTCGCCAACGTTTAATTCGTATGACCAGTGAACTTTTAAAAAAAAATACAGTTGCTAGATAGATATAGTTTTTGGCAAAATATAGAAGCGCCTTCAAATTTATATTTGTACCCTGAGTGTTACTTATTTTGTTGACATTACAAAACGCTTATCGTTTTCGTTTTGTATGGTAGAAATTAGTACCATGAATATTTCGCGAGAAGCGCCATACCAGTTGCTATAGAAAAATGTCATACACGCAAACGCGATAATTCTTTACACTCGGGGTATTGACATTGTTTAGAAGTCAGCGAAAAAATCAGCGGCACCATAAATTTGGCAGAATTCGACATTTTCTATGGGACACGAGCTATACCTACTTTCATTGTAATATATTTTTATTTTTAAATAACCACTCTTTTATAAAGTATTTTCATCAAGTATGTCAGTTCATCTGGTCCAGCAAAGTTAAAAATGAAATTGGTGAAGTTTAAATCGAAAAGCGTTTCCACGACTTAACTTTCAGTTGGTGAGCTTCAGGGATATTTATGGGCTTACCTTCAGGGACAAGAGTAAAGCAAACTCCGAGGAAAAAATGTTTTTGTATCGAATATTTATTATCTATAGGTACAAGTGCTATAACTGCAAATAGTTGTAATGTCAAAATAACAACTTTTTATTAAATGCATAATATCGAAGTAGGTTTTCAAAATCATTGACTTCGATTCCCGGCAAGACTTTTTTTTGAAAATCCAAGTATACAGTTTTAGTTTTTATCAAAATAGGCCCCGAGACTCCTTTCAGCATTTTTCGCTATTCCCTATACTTTAGGATTTGGTCTACCACGCCCACTTAAAAAAATCACCTGTATATTTTTTTTTTTTTTGTTATAGCCTCAAAAGGAATACACATTCTGTAAAAAATTCAACGATCTTAACAATCGGTTCATGAAATACACAAAAAAAAGCTTTAAAATTCACGTTTTTTGTATGGGGACCACCTTTACTTTTAAATGTTTATGTAAACAGATGTTCATGCACAAACACACAAACATTTGTCCTGGATGGGAATCTACGACCTGCGTAATAGGTGGTATCTTAACCATCAGAACTGGCTCATAACTCAGCTAACTTAGCCCTTATAACTTAGCCCCTCGTAACCGTAACTAGAGGCAGTTTCCATTATCACGGGACCTTACATTAATATGGTATTCAGAAATCTATAGATTCCTTTTGATTTAAGTTTGTATGGATTCACTATTTCCTTTGTGGATGAAAATACTACAAGGACAGGCAAATTATAAGGTTTACAAGGTTTCTGGAGGTACCACAATGAGCAAATGAGCGCCATAGGTCTTGGGTTCGATTCCCATCCAAGACAAACATTTGTGGGCATCAACATGCCTGATTGTTCTGAGCCTCGGTCTAATTATCTACACCAAAAAATAGTTTATGTAGTACTAGCGACCCGCCTCGGCTTCGCCCGGCTTTTCTCAGCTTTTCTCTACTATATTATGCATTTATTATACATATAAACCTTCATCTTGAATCACTCTATCTATTAAAAAAAACCGCATCAAAAACCGCATCAAAATCTGTTGCGTAGTTTTAAAGATCTAAGCATACATATGGACAGACAGACGCGAAGCAACTTTGTTTTATACTATGTAATCTACACCAAAAAATAGTTTATGTAGTACTAGCGACCCGCCTCGGCTTCGCCCGGCTTTTCTCTACTATATTATGCATTTATTATACATATAAACCTTCATCTTGAATCACTCTATCTATTAAAAAAAATCGCATCAAAATCCGTTGCGTAGTTTTAAAGATCTAAGCATACATAGGGACAGACAGACGGGAAGCGACTTTGTTTTATACTATGTAGTGATAGTGATATCAGTTATTTGTTTTCCATAGCACCACCCTCTACTCAATCACCTGGTGTATGCTAACTTTTTGTTATAGTCTGGTGTTTTAGCTGGTGGCCAAAGTCAAACTCTAAAGTCAAAGTCATTTTACTTTGGGTGTCCCACGATACCTACAGTTTTAATTTGTCTTTGAATTTTTTATATAAATTTTCTCAAAAACAGCTCCAACAGTCTTGATTAACATTGCACTTGGGAATGGCTGTTAGGCGCTGGACACACAGAAAAGACGTAAGACGAGGGCGGGGCGAGGACATATGTATCTTCTATACAAAATGTATAGAAGCGTCGTGTCCGCGCCTTGTCTTTTCTATATGTTCTGCGACGCTTCTATACATTTTATAAGAAAAGGATGAGAAAGAGACAATGTCCGCGCCCCGTCCTCGTCTTATGTCTTTTCTGTGTGTCCAGCGCTTTAGAATTCTAACAAATTATTCAGTTGATAAAAAATGTTTCCACTGAAACTATTTAAAACTAAAAGGATGACCCTATGACCTATGTGCTTAATAGATGACACATTTTTTATACATACAAATGTTGCAAACCAACACACGGCCTGCCTGATTACAAGCGGTTACAGGGGGCATAAAAAGGCCGCTTGAGCAATTGATGCAATACATTTCTCAAATCTATAGCAGACCATGCCCATTTATGTAGTTGGTTTCAATAGTTTTTGATGAAAATGTCAATCCATTATAATTCCGAATTTTAAAAAATACATATAACATGATTTGTAGATCAGTGTTTTAATTTTCAGGGATTATAGTAGGTGCTCACTACTCATTATTATGAACAACTTTTAACTTTTACCTAAACATTGGTGGTGAAACCAAGCGCTCGTAAACATTTGAATTTTTATGACAATTAAAAATAGAAAACAAAGAGAAACATTGCTTTTAAAAGTGTATCGAGCAGTTAAAAGTTAATGGGTATTTTTAAAGTATTTTTTAAGTATATCAAAAAATCTTTTTAGTTCCGTCAAGGGCTGCAGAACTACGGATAAATAATTCGTAGCTGCAGAAAGTTCATAGTACCTACATAGTTTTTTTAATTTTGAGTAAGTATCTCCCTTTATAATAGGCATTATAAACTGACATCACCATAAACCTACATGAAGATAATCTACCTACACTCGTTTGCAGATTTTCGACAACCGGAATTAATTCTAGCTCGTGTAATTCCACCCCAAAAGAATATTTGAAATATCGATTCTGGCACCAAAGCGAGCACGAACAATATTGAATGGAACCTCGACTCGTTCCAACATTCGATGACAGATGGAATACAAAATGGACCCATTACGTGAGGGCGGCACAAAACCGCATTTTGTAATAGCTCGTTTGATTTAGAAATTGATATTCAATTTAGCTTCCGGCGAGTCTGGACATGTTTGAATTTGGAACCGATCAGTTTCCAATTTGATGTTGTACCTAAACAATTCCAGGATATGATGTAAGTTATTTAAATTATGATTTATTTAAGTAGGTACGAGTATGTTTCTTCCAAATCTATTCAATCGTTGACGGATGTTTGAGCCACAAACATCTAAACTCTCATTCAATGTAATCAATTGGATTAGTAGGAACTAGGATAATTAATAGGATAATAGGATATTAGTAGGAAGTAGGAGAATATCTAAGTATAGAATCGTCATCCAATAGGAATTACGCAATAGCGTAGCTAAGTATAACTCTGTGTGTGTGTGTGTGTGTAATTTCATATTTTTCTTTAAGTACGTACCTAATTGCTTTTGTGTGTTGCTACCTAATAGGCAGGTACTTACTACCTATATATATAGGTATAATATATTGGCACCTACAGAGTATAACCATACAATTATTATTTAAGAAATACCTAGTTTATTAACTACGTAGACTTCATCAAACAAAAAATAATAATTGCTAAGGAAAATATTAAGTTTCTAGCTCACATTTTCCCCAGACACTCATTATACTAACAAAAACTTAGGTTAACGAACAGACAGCCAACCAGATACATATAAAGTAGACTGCGTACAGATAGGATAGCGTTAACGTTAAATTCTTTAGAAATGAACACCCATCCAGCACCAGCACCACGTTGCAGGGAGTAATTGCCAGCGCGCCAATAAAAATACCTTTAACACTTCTGCTTTATTGTCTTCCATCTCTTTGCTTAGTAAACTATTTTCTATCTACGCCATAATATTATTAAGTTCAGAGTCAGACGTAGCAGGTAATCTCCGGAGATGGTCCGATACTAAGAATTCTTTCGCTAATAGCCTAATAGGAAGTTTTTATTAGGTATAAATTGTTATAGACTACTTTTCATCTCAGGAACACGAATGAAACCGCGGAAAACAACTAATCCATATTATAAATGTGAAGTGAAAGTAACTCTGTAAGTTTTTTGTTACGTTTTCGATCGCTTTAAAATTTGGCATGCAGATAGTGAGAACAGAGAGAGTGATATGGAGAAGGACATAGGCTACTTTTTATCCGCGCGGTTAATATAACAGCTAATATTTAGTAAAACTTATACAGCCT
The DNA here is from genome assembly GCA_963555595.1 of Tethea ocularis. NCBI lineage: Eukaryota > Metazoa > Arthropoda > Insecta > Lepidoptera > Drepanidae > Tethea > Tethea ocularis. Next base: position 2,135,477 of record OY741970.1, on the reverse strand, counting down.
AAACCGATAGTTCGCGCATACAATTTTGCACACAAGCTTATGTGTGCTACACAATCACAGAATACGTCTATGTAAGTAGGTACCTTTATAATACATCAACTACCTACCTACCTATGTACAAATAGGGTAGTTGACACTGTCAAAAATAAATGACCAAACACTAACCAATGCATAAAACATGTAAAAACAAGTGGAGATATCAAATATGTTGTACATTTAATGCTTTTTATGATTTTTAATTACCAGTGGAACCACTAAGAGTAGATGATTTGATGCTGTGAAACTATGACGTCATAATGTAATATTTCATAAAAAAATCCTTATAAACTATCGTTTTGACATTTATTAAAAAGTAGCTGATTTGATGTGTCAGTCAACTACCCTATAGCAACGTCTGTCTCTAAGCAAAAGGTTCCTACTTGTCTACATTTACTCCATAATACACGCACAAATAAAATATGATGATAAATCGGTCAATTTTGCAGGGCTGGCAACACACTGAAATATCAAATAACTTTCATACGTTGACAGAGATTTTGTATGGGTTTTTATTAAATATTTGTTCTTTATTTTGTGTGTAAATAACCATTTGATCAGTCATAGAAAGTTACGATTTTAGTTTGCATAGCTACGATTTTTAATCGCTAGATAAACTTCGGGGATATGGTATTGATAATCGGAAGTGCACCACTTGTGAAGCGAAATGAAATGATTATGTTATATTAAAGTAACTTTTCAAATTATATCAAAAGTACGTTGAAAGTTTTAGTAGAACGGCGATAATTTACTAAAACCTTACATAAACTGACTATAGCTTGAAAGCATCTTGAGAGTGATTCAATAACAAGACTTGGAAACTAGAACTTAAAAAAGTAACTTGACACTGGCAAAATACATAAAATGCTTGTAAGAAATACTAAAAGATAAGCCTAATATTCTGCTCACAATATTATACCTATCAGCTTCGTCAATTCAAAGCTATTAATTAAATTACTGAAGCAATACGAGGTAAGCAATACAAATATAAATTTTATTAGACTCAAGGAGTAAACCTTACAAATTACATAAAATACTAGGCATCAATAGTTCCAATGTAGATTTAAATACTATACTAATATATTTAGATATGTCTTAGGTAGGTAAGTGTTTTTTTTTTCCAATGATGCAATATTTCTTTTAATTATTTAGACTGGTAAATACAAATGTATTATAAGTAGATACCTACCTCAATTTTGATTTCTTGCGGAATAAATTATATCAAAAGACAAGTAAATTCTTGAACATGTTTCATCAGTACGTGTCAGTAAAACTTGATGCCAGTTCAGTTGCACTCGCCTCATGCTCCGACAAGTCTCGACGTGTTCCGACGGGAACGAGAGTGGGTTCCCTTTACTATTTTTCTATTAGTCCCTTTTTTATACTAATTGTAAGTTAAGTACTAAGGCAACAAACAAGCACACGGCCTGCCTGTTGGTACCGGTTACCGTAAGTTTAACCATAACCGACCAGTAGCTGGAGCGTCAATTTTACTCATCGTCATCATGTCAGCTGAAAGACGTCCACTGCTGGACAAAGGCGGGAGGTCAAGGATCTCCACGATGGCCGGTCTTGCGCTACCCGCATCCAGCGGTTTCCCGCGACCCTCACAGGATCGTCGGTCCACATTATGGGGGGCCTGCTCACGTTGCGCCTTTCACGCAGCCTTCCTTGGATCGTGGTCGCCACTCGAGAACCCTTCTGCCACAGCGGCCGTCGGTTCTACGAGCGATTAGCGAGCGGTAAGGCCATTGGTCAAGGCAATACTATTTACCAAGAGTCTTCATATGCTATTACGTTTTGAGCGATGGGTGATGATACTTTATCAAGGAGTGTGATATGAGCGTTCTTTACGAAGTAATATTTAGTATTATTTGCTATAGGTAAGTACCTCCCTACCTTTTACGGGCTTAGCATTATTAATTTGGAACTAATTTTAATGAGTACCTTCCATTTAAAAAGGTTAACTTTTTCTCTTTTTGAAGTTGGAAATTAAAAGTCCTAATTCACTTACTGGCTCATTAAACTTACAGTAAAAATAACTGAATAGGATTATTCTGCGGAGGTTCTTTGCAATAACAATTTTAATTTTGAAGCGAGAGGTAGGTACTCGTAGTCCTTAATTTGCAAACGTAGAGGAATTATGTACTTTTAGGTATAAACGGCACCTTTTAATAAAAAAATATTCAAAAACAAAATTAACTTAATGTGATTAAAATCAGTAAGTAATGGGTGTAAACCCATAATTAGGAATATTTCAGTAGATACCTAGGTAGGTATATAGTATAGGTTTTATTAATATTCTATCATACCGTGTTTATTCCAGGGCTAGGGAACATTTTATATCTATCCTAAATTAACTCATTGATCAAAAGTTTAAAAAGTCTCATAATAGTTTTCGTAACAATAAATGAATGTGAGGATGTTCTTGAGCTAGATTTTTAATATTTTTTGTATATTTAATTATTTAAATAAGTTGTAATAGTGGGGCCTATGAAGTGGTTGCAAGTGTAAAGAATTTAGACATGTCAAGTTTCATCCATGTGACATTGGCATTTATATCCTTTCTCAATTTTTCTTTCGAAGATCTTGCTGCATATTGAATTTAGGATTCCGTAACCGCCATAAAATCCTTTTTTATAAATACAATTTCAATAATATCAATTTGATAATGAGATAAAAAAATCTGCAGAAATTCCTGGTTAATAATAAGCTAAACAGTTTGTTTGAATGCGCTAATGTCTGGATCTACCAGTCGGATTTGAAGATACGTTAATCCCCGAACAGCCAGGTGGGTACCTACTACAAAGTACTCTACCACCGTGCTATGGTTTCCTTGACCAAAAGCTCATTTTAGGATTCGAACCCACGAGCTTTGTCTCTGCATTCGATTTACTGAGCTATCATCGCCATAAGCCTTGTCCCAAAATTAGCACCAAAATTCCAAATTCGTATCCTCGACCGCCAAGGCATAATGATCTTAATGAAGATGATGATGCTGAAGGCTGATGGTTGGTACTAACAATTGATTATCACATATTTGAAAATCTCGAATCCCAAGAATCATAAATAAGGGTTATTATTTTTAGTTGAAGTTGTTTTTGTGAGCAAAGTTCACAGTAAGGGTTAATTGAAACAATTGTGAAATAGCCAGTTATTTTCGGTCGACGATTACGTTATTTTCCGAGATAAATTATTACAGCAATTGACGTTTACAGTTCAATTGAGATGAGCAACGACCCTGATCATATCCATTTTGTTAGATGATCTAGAATTGGTTACATATACCAATAACTTAGTTGAATGGTTTTTATGTCCTAATTTATTATTTTGTTAAAGAAAGTCTCAATAAGGTCAAATTTCAAATACTCTGAAATGACGTAACAACATACAATACGCGACTGTCATTGACAGCATAATAAAAAAGGTAAGTACTTACATACACCCAGAATCACACGGCATAATAAACGCTGAACAAAATACAATATTATTCATTATTTTATCGGAGAATCTTCGATCGACGAGAACCATTCACGCCCGTCATTTTTTGCGCTTCACATCTCCAAGAGCTTTATTTCCGCCATTCCCTGGCAGGTACCTACTTATTGTGCTCACGACCAAAGGGATCGTAATAAAAAATACAAGGACCCTTATTATCAGAGATAATTGTGGGAACAAGCCAACACATTCTAGCTCCCTTTCGACTGTCCGACTTCAAAGCGCCTACGTTCTTTGATATAGATTGGAATCCTTTAGAAATGCCTAATGACATGGGTTACTTATAGAATCGGAATTCAAAATCTATTTAACAAAAATCATTGGAAGGAGAAGAATTTATTAGATGATTATGCAGGAAATTATTAAATTACAGGGTCAAAATTGACTGTCCTTTAATGTTTCTAAGTTAGAAAGTTACTGGTTTTGCTTTGACATTTTTATATCAACATTGTAAAGATAAGACGACACGTGTATTTGATTATTACATGCTTCTGACAGTAATAACAAGTAATAAAAAATATCCTCAAAATGCTTCTTATAAAAATAATTAAAGGAAATGTAAGTAGTAAGAAAGGAACGCTGTTTTTTGTTTTTTTGATGCTTCTAGTAGTGGTTTTTGTAGAACCTATAAAAATGTCACAAAACTATTCCCATAAACTCCAGGAAGATCTTCTACTCCACATCTTTTGTCTTAGTTAAAAAGCTATAAAAACATAACGTACCTACGTAAATCCCATATCTTTGCTAAGAGACAGTAACTGTAACATTCTCATATGTATTCGAGATCCGACTTGAATTTTATGAGATTCGCTGAAGTGGTATTTACATATTTTTTATTGCCTCTGGAAGTGTTACGTATTTTAATGGCCCATATTATGTAGATTTAGATACGTTTACACATAAATACTGTAAAGAATCTTGAAGCTGGAATATTTTTGCACTGAATTCAAAAAAGTTTTTGTAGCTACGTTCTATAATAGTGGAAAACTGTGAATGTTTTTATGAAATAATTCCTTATTAGTTACATTGTGGTATATGGTAACAACGTTAAATACTAAGGTGATGGTCGAGTAATAGCTTGAGCTTCTACTGAGGGTGTAGCAAGTTGAAGTTAAAAATCTACAGCCAAAGGATTCTTTTTGCAGATAATTGAGGTATGTAATACGGTTTCTATCGGCTACATGGAGTTCTTTAAAGAAAGGTGTACAAAGGGCTATTTAAGGTCTGTCCCTGGTATTTTGCAAAGTCATTTAGAGGTAACTACTTACCATACCACGTATAAAGGTGACCGAAATAGCAACTCGAATAATCAAGCTGAAGCGGCAGTTGGCAGGCTACATCTGTCGACGCACAGATAGTCGCTGGAGCACAAAGGTGTTGGAGTGGAGACCTCGAAGAAGGAAACGTGGAGTAGGACGTCCCCCGGCTCGCTGGCTAGATGACCTGAGGAAAATTGCAGGGAGTGAATGGATGAGGAAGACGGAGGACTGAAGGTAGTGGCGCGCTTTAGGAAATACTCAGCTTTGACCTATTTGTAACTATCATCATAAGGCGATGTAGTAGTGAAGGTAGTAGTGACGTCAAATGCCGTGACGAAAGATACGAGTTTGAATCCTACAACTTGAACTTTCGGAGAAGGAAAATATGGTGAAGAAACTTCGTAGTACCCGTCTGGCTAGTTATGTTGCACCCTCAAATTGGAAATCGCCAAGCACCTACCGGTGTGTTTTGTCAGCTGCATTTCAGAGTCAGTTTCCTTCTAGGCTTCCTACCTTTGATGACAAAAACTTCGGAAAAAAATATTGTAAAAAAAAACTGACTTTAGTGACTTCTCATTCTTTGTTTTCCAATATCTTTGACAATTTGTACACCTTTGGCTTAGAATTTCAAGACTGTAGCTCCAACCGTTTGGCTGTAAAACAGGCGACGAACAGACGGCTATACCAGACACCTAGCTATTCTCGGCAGCCTACTTGAGAGCCAGCATCTTAGTTGGTGTGACGGAATTGTAATTTAACATAAGTCTATTCATTTTAAAAAGGTAAAAAACATTCAAACAAGATTTCAAGACATTGCATTGGAATTTACCGCGTGGGATGACTCCATGCCAAGTGGTCCGATGACTTGAGGAATCTGGAATCAACTGATTATGAAAGGTGTGCTCATGTTAAAGTCAATCGAGTCTAATAGCTTGTAATATTTAGGAATGACAAAGAAAAATAAACCTTATTTGCGTTATAAAAACGTTTATCTGTAGTTTTTTCAATAAAATTAACCATTGCAGCTGAGATGAGAATGTTAAGATGGATGACAAAATTTGTTAAAATTAGGAATTAGTACATAAGAGGAAGTTTAAAAGTAGTACCTGTAAATGATAAGTTGAGAGGGAGCCATTTATCGTGGTATGGACTAAATGGACTAAAAAGAGTTACAAATATGAAAGGAGAAATCCAAAAAGATGGATTGTGTGAAAGATGATAAGAGTAAGAAAGGAGTGAATGCCAATATGACGGATAAAGGAAAGAAGAGTACATATTGCGCCAACCCCGAATTATTGTGAACAGGACAGGGAGATATGATGATGAAAACGTATTTTTACATTTTATAGACAGTAGGTGTTTTGGTTGTAAACAGTAAACAGGATTTTACAAAAGCATAAATTCATCAGTCTTCCTCAAATGCTTTGTACTTTCCCCTAACTTCAAGTAGGTCCCACCTATTAATTAATTTAAATTTTTCCTCAAATTGTAGATTCATTCAAATGTCATTATGGCGACGTGGTTACTGTAATTAGTCATGTTTTGTTTCTGACAAACAGGGCTGTTGTTGTAATATGAAAAGTGCTTTGTTTATGGAATGTTGGATAATTAATGAGAAAAACACACATTTCACCTGTCAATCCCATCGGAATTCTCTCCTAATGAAGACTGCGAACAAAGCACAAGAAAGCCGCTTTAAAAACAATGAAACCTATTCGCATCTTTTTCTATCTCAACAAAAGAGTTGAGATAAAAAATACCTCGCATTCTTCACTATAGTCTATTGTCCCATGATGCGCTTTTGCTGCAAACTGAATATAAAAATTTCACGGTCCAATCATCTTAATGTCGATATACATCTATCTTTGTTTCGCTTTAGCAAACCGGCTCTTCTGTCTCGCTCTGTTTGGAATCCTAGACGCAGCTCTGATATCGACGCAGCCTTATCACTGGCATGCGAGCAAGTAACTTATACCGTTATGGTATTAATAATACAGTCCGTATTCAATTGGAGTTATCTCGTCTCAGAGGTTGTTCACATACCTGAATGGCCGTAGCTCGTAGTATTCAAGACTGGAATCGCTCTCACATTCACAAACGAGCAAAGTCAGTGTCGCTCGGGACTCCAAAGTGGGAGGTTGCGTTTTTACGTGAATGTTAGCCGAAAGCCGGAGACCGCGTGTGCGAAAAAACCAACGTGTAACGAAAGTGACGATAGTGGGTAACTCACATTTTTAATCTTACGTTGTGAAGTTTAAAAACATGTGTGATTAGTTTTCATTTAAGTGCTCTGTGACGTTTCGTGTCCTTTAGCGACGATTGGAAGTAAACTCAGGTATGACGACCAGTTTTCTCTCTCGTGTAGTTTTTAATTATTAAGCCAAAGGAACGGATAAGAGCGATTTCCTCTTGGTATGCAATACAAACTTGTTTTTCGTCCGGTCTGGCGTGGGAAGATATTTTGTTTGCAATCATTACATTACTTGTATTGTGTGCCCATTTCGCTACTTTATGATTTAGTTTACATTAATTTAATTGTTGTTTCGTTGTCTTCGTCATTCATAAATTGTTTGCTTATTTCTGTTGAAAACAGTAATATTGTGTCCATTTTGTTGTCATCATTATGTCTGACTTCCATTATTATTTTGTCATTATCATAATAGTAGGTTTCTAGAAAATTCATTATATTGTAATACTTTGCATGTTTATATAAATCTTCGTGACGTTGAGTATGAATCATTTTACTTCAATTGCAATACCTACCTAACTACTTATTTGGGTTTCTTATTTACTTTTTAAAATTATCAACATCGCACGAAATACTAATATTTAACTTCTGTTATCTGTCTTTAGCGATAATGTTTCTTTTTATCAATTTAGTTTATCTGATAAGTAAATTGTAATAATTAGTATAGGTACCTTTTTGATTACGTTCACTTATCACAATTATATGATTTTAAACTTTATAATAACTGCATTAAAAGTAATAGGTATTTGGAATCAAAACTTGCTTCATTTTTTGGCCTTCTTAATTTTAAGAATCTGCAGCTTTTTAAGTAATAAGTAATTTAAATTCGGATTAATTTAAATACCTACTAGGTCTAAAACGGTCAGTCAGTTCATAGTACAAAAATTATGACAGGAACATGTTTCTTTTACAAATAGCACATTTCCATCAACAATAATGTTGTTAATAGGTAATCTAGTAGATCTTCAGTCCGGTAAGATTGATGCAGCCATCAGAGGCTACCAACTTTAGTCATTTCAAATAAAAAAACGTTTCTTCAATGCTATACCAATCTGGTTCCTCCAGCCTTGCCATGTCTATGGCGTGGTCAGAAGTGATCACTTCATGATGTGGACCATTTCATGAAATTTCATGGCCAGCTAAATCTGACTACCTAAATCTTATATACGTCAACGTTTAATGTTAAGGAAAGAAAGGAAATGCACTTGTGGCCATATCATTAATGTAGGGTTTTCATGATATCAAAGGACTTATTAAAGTTCTTTCGTAAAATCCAAGCAGGTTCTATACCTAGTTTTGCGTCGGAACGCATTTCACTTTACTTATATCTTCAATTGGCGCATTATTGGCATCACAAAAACAAAACAATATCAGCGCCTCTAACGGTGGTTAATAACTATTTTTCGCTAAAATTAAATGTTTGACCAATAATCGTGAAGTAATAATAATAATAATAAAAATTTATTTATTTCATTTAAAAACTTAACCTATTACAGTCTGGAAAATTGTAATTAAGTAATACAAATAAATATTAGGTTGAGCACAATATAGGTGGCTGTAGCTGAGTCTACACTAGGAAGTCCTGTGTTGTAGACATCAGCTCGTTCTTCCGCGATGCAAATAAGCTCTTATGAGTTAACATCAAATCTGTTTAACATACAAGATTTATATAGGTTAAGATAAATTATGGCAAGACCATTTATTACTGTTCTTACAAAAAACATGTTTTACCGATATACCTATGTGTAGGTATATACTAAATATGACACAGAACAAAATATTAGCCGCGCGTTTAGCTGTTCATATCGTCAAACGCTGATTATTCATTTATCTGGTCCAATTATATCATGATGTGGTCAGTGGGTAAATATTTTCCATTCATTATAGCATCTTTAATAACAACAATTATTGTATTTGGTTTGTGTTGACAAATAAATAAATTATTATTATTTCATGAAATATACAACCATTTTATGAAACTGTCGCCTACATCATGAAGTGTTAAAGAATTTTTACAATTTTAAGAATACGATCAGTGGTTCCGGTACACACAACCTCACAAAATTATAGTATAGATAAGTAAATTCCTTAATTTGGTGCCTAATTTTAGTAGGGTAGGTAGGGTACCTATTATGTTTTGGCTAAAGATATCTCACGTGAACAAGATTATGATAGGTAGGTATCACTTGTCTCGTTTTATTTAACCGTAAATAGTGTTCTAACCATCTCTGTTCAACTCATGCGTGACTCACTGTTAGTTTCGTAAACAGCAACTTAGCAAGACACATGGTAGGGCCGTGACGAGGGTTGCCACTTGACAGTTTGCTGAACATGGTTTTTGTTGAGTGTATTTATGGGATAAGTATTACATTGACAAGTATTGATTATATTTATTTTGTTTGGGAGCTATTATTAAGATGCCTACTTATGTTAATAGGTAACTTAGAAACATACGAACTATTGAACTTTCGTTAGGCAAGAGCACGAGAGATATCAACTCCTGGTACTTACTTATTATGATGGGCAAGGTTACCAGCAAGAGGCGTTGGTCGCAGGAAGAAATCGTGGCTCACAACATTCGAGACTAGATTGGAATTTCAAACGCAGTTCAATTATTTCGCCTTGCACAGGCCAGGACATCATTCTAAAAGCTTATAAAACCTTCACTAGAACAGGCACTGCAAGAATAAGAAAAACTATTGCAACATTAAAACAACTTTATCAACATAAACAAACTAGCTTTCTCCACCGGGCAATCCCGGGATAAAAAGTATTTTATGTCCTTCTAGTGTACAATAACTATCTGCGTGCCTTTCATCTAGATTAATTCAGTGTTTTAGTCGTGTAAAGTTAACAAACAAACTGACAGAGGTACTTTCACATATGATAAAATTTATTGAAGGTATGATCTATGTGTCAAGATTCATCCAAATCTGTACAGTCTTTGCGGAGCAGAGTGCAAAGGTTCACATAAACTTATTTATCTATTTCTGTAATAAACTGATAATAAAGCTGAAGAGTTTCGTTTGTTTGAACTCGCTAATCTCCGGAGTTACTAGTTCGATTTAAAAGTTACATTATCTCCGACGGTTAAAGGCTACTTTTTATCCCGGGAACATGGGAGAAACCACTAGTAACTAGGTATAATTTTTCGAATCCGACCGGTAGATTCAGAGATTAGCGCGTTCAAACAAACATTCTCTTCAGCTGTATTATTAGTATGGATAAGATACGTAGGTATTATAATGATAAAGTGGTTTATATATTTAAGTACATGTTTCTTCGGCCCACACTTAACTCAGGGCAAAGGCCTTTTTACTCCCACGTAATGTACACGCACAAGAATTACAATAACCTTAATAAAATTATGACATAATGATTGATACAACCTACTTCATGACCTTATACAAAAATAAATGCGAACCAGTAGCGGTCCGAGAGGGAGTCGTAGAAACCCCCACCCTTCAATTTGTACACGTTAAATTGACAATGTTCCTGGTTGAAACAAAAATAAGAAAAAGCTGCACAATAGAAAAATTCTATTTGATTTTTTGAATACGACTTTTCATTTATAATATACTTGGTCTTGTCGCGGTTTTACCCGCATTCCCGGGATAAAAAGTAGCCTATAGCTGTAACATGTTATAAGTAAAATATAATTTTCAAATTCGATCAAATGCTTTCATACAAACAGGCAATCTCTTCAGCTTTATTATAGACTACGTTACGTTTTTTCCCCTGTTTCTGGGATAAAAGCTTTAAAAGGTAGCCTATATTAATTACCCTCCAGCCTATCCTATCTCTATGCCAAAAATCACGTCGATCCGTTGTTTTGTTATGGGTAAAAGATGGGAAACTTAATAAACGAACAAAAAAAAATACATTTATAATACGAGTCTTCCTTAGTAAGGATAATTAAATATAACTATTTTTGTACATGCTAAACTGGGTTTGTTTGTTGCGATGAAATATGGCACGCAGATAGCTTATGATATGGAGAAGGACAGGATTTTATCCAAGTGACAGCTAGTTTCTCATATTTTTTGTGCAATATATATATTATAATTTGATCAACCCCTGAAGTTTTTGACCTCGACAACCCTAGCGACAGGCGACCAGTGACTAGAGATTACTTCCGAACAAATATTGACAGATTCTCGCGTTTATCGCGAACCGAACGTGTGTTTATGATATTATGTTTGTTTGTTAGCATAGATAGGGGTGACCGTTGTTTATCGCTTTTGTGAAAATAATGTGAGTTATTCACTAGGGAATTTAATGTTGGTAAAGGTTTACTTTGTTAGATAAGAGGGAATACGTAATATGTGTAAATGGTAGCTACTTTGTTAGCAGATAATGTTTTCCATTCATAAAGACTTATAACTGTTTAAAGGCTGACAAGAGATCTGGCAAGTAAGTACTTTGCCCAGAGAATTATCACCATTCAGCGTGGCAATGTTGTCAGCCTTCTCGGCACGCTTCCTCTTGCCAGCGATTTGGTTTTTTTTATTTATAAGTACATGGTTTAATTTAGCTAGTAGGTACGATAAAATTTCAAATAAACAAAAAAAAAATATCGTTTTATTTAAACGATTCTTTTTCGTTTAACTAAAATGGTAAGTGTTACTAATTAACACGTAGGTATTTAAGATTTGACGAACATGCAATTTGACAAATTGGTTAGTGTCACGTATAAAGTAATTGTAGGTTAAATATAAGTACCTGGTTGACCGAGATTTGCTAGTTATTTTTAAAACGACGTTTTCTAAAAATAAAACCTAGCTAGATCGTTTTTTCTCCCCCGAAACCCTCTGCATACTAAATTTCATGAAAATCGTTGGAGATTCAGATTATATAGTATAGGTATATACAAAAATTACTCGTTTAAAGGTAATAGATTTACAAATTAAATTTCTAAGGAGCAAAATAAAAGTTATGAATAAAATAATCTATTTGGTGAACTTATTTATACAGTATATACATATCTTCATCATTACTTATTAATTATAGACTTAATAATAATAAAACCATTCTAAAGTAAACATTTACCAAAAATCACAATAATATACCTACACCGTGCGTGACAGCTAGTTCTTTTTACCCGAATTTACCTTCCACGTAATTTATTGCGGACAACAAATCAATCACCTCTTTGTCAAAATGTTGGGTTTGGTCTAAGGGTTATTCTTCACCTGGGCCCACCTTTGACCTATCATTATATGAAAATTCTTTTATTTAGATTTTGATTTAATACTAGCTATAGGTACTATTCACTAGTTCATAAATCAAAGTTTCGTTTTTTAGGTATAGGCATGTGTTTGTAGCTGAGATGAGAATGTTAAGAACTTAAGATGAGTACCTACATAAGAGGAGGTTTGAAAGTAGCACCAGTGATTGATAAGTTGAGAGGGAACCGTTTATCCTGGTTCGGACATGTCATGAGGAGGGATGAAACCCATGTGACTAAAAGAGTCATAAATATGAAACTTGATGGATATACGGGAAGGGGAAGACCCAAAAAAATATGGATGGACTGTGAGAAAGAGTACATATTGCGCCGATCATAAATGATTGGGAAGAGGGAGATGATGATAGGGTGTTTGAACACAATCAGTGATGTTGTCGCCAAAGATTAGAAGGGAACGGCTCCCAAGTCCAGCAGTCGGAACACACCGGTAGGTGCTTGGCGACAGATTTACAACTTGATGGTGGAAGCCATCGACTATCTTTGACTAAAGGACTTCTATAAAGCCACTTATTTTGTATTCAAAAATACATTTCAGTTAAGTGCTTTTAAAAAGACTCTTCATTAAGTAGAAACTGGACGAAATTAACACCCCAGTTAAGTTAAAATGGTTTCTCAAAGTTTGAAACATAATTGAGAGCCGTTTGAGAACCTAAATATATAAAAGGAAAGCGTGACTGTCCGATTAGCTAGACGGATGGGGCTATAGCATACAGATATCTATTATGACGTGACTATCCGCTAAGAAAGGATTATTTCCTTAGGGTAAAAAGGTAATCGCAGGTGATACCGCGGGGCGGAAAGCTAGCAATCCAATAAAAGGCAAAGCTATTTTTATAAATGTAGGTAGCTCTTGATCTAAGGTAGGCAGGCAGTAGGTACTCGGAAGGAATGTCTCAAAGAGCAATATATTTACTGGAAAAAGAGCGGCAATGTTGATAAAGTGCATTGTAGAATCTGGCGTTGCGTGAAATGTAATGGGCGGCTGTCACACCGATGTGTAACAGTGTAATACGAGTATCATGTTTTATGATATGGAACTAGAGGGTGGGTACATTCATGTTTACATACAATATAACAGCACCGGGCAGAAAAATGATATTCTCGCGATAACATTTTTGTTCTTCACTCTTTTCTCTTTCACCTTTCATGTCATAAAGCATTCAGTTCAGCGTGTTACACTACGGTATAATAGAGTCTAGCTACAAACACAGGAGTCCCAGACAGCATGTTTAATGTTTATTTCATGGCGTGCATTGCAAGCGAGCTGTAACGTGCACTCAAGAGCCATGTGGGTAGATTGATTTATACAACCTCGCGCTGAGCCTTGTCTACTGAGTGTGCTGACTGTATTTTACTTCCAGCTTATATTGTTGGAAACGAGTTCGTTTCGCTCGATTTGGATGGACAACTTTAGTGATTAACGATGTAGTGAGATTGTAAAGTATGAATCAGTCGTGTAAGGAAAGTTATAAAAGGTTTTACTGGGTTTATGTTAAAGTTACATTCTTTTGATACGTCAAGAGTATCTAATAGCTTGTCTTGTTTCAATTTGGGTTTGGGCCATGTCTTGCAAAAGATATGTTTAGTTAGATATTATGTCGCTCTTTATTCTATACATTCTGGATATTTAATGCACCGCGAGGGTTGCCTTTTGCGGCCGAGACCATGGGTCCTTGGGGGTCCGAGCCTCGCCGATTTTCTCGAACATTATCTTCATAACTAATCGAGGTTACAGGGGACCGGCGGGCGGGGAGCTTTTTCCGCCAATGCGTTTGCTTGGCCACCCAAAGAGGGAACGCTGCCAGCTTTCTGGGAACCTTGCCGTTGATCGGCAGTAGCGGCGTCCTCGAGGAAATTTTACGGCATATTATCGAAAATATGAGAATGCAGTGGCAATTTAGACAGAAAAATAAAAAATAAGATCTTTTCCTTTTTCAGACCTCTCTGAATCAAATGCTAGGATTTCATACCCTAAATTGAACGTAATAAAACGTTAAACCTAAGAGGTAGTAATGGATCTCAATGTCTAGTGAAGATCCAAGCGCACTAAGAGCAGCACTACAATGTGAATCGACCTTAAGCACCGGTTGCACTACCGACGATTAGCAAGGAGCGAGTAGAGACAGCAAATAAAAACGAGTTAGCGACCAAAGAGCAGTGAGTCTTCTGTCCACTAAGAAACTTTTTTTTGTAAAATACTAGGAGTTGGTAGCCTCAGAGTGCTTCAAAATTTAGATAGCGCACGGACCTCGGGTCAGGGCGAGTTACCGGGAAGGTGAGGACTTTAGCGACTAATTAAGGACGGTCTGATTACTGTTGGCCGCTTAAACGGGATGAGGTTGAGTGGGACGTCGCGTCACTGTCCTCACCATCGATCGAGGACGATGGCGTAATCGATTTTGTTTCGTTATTACAATCTTGTGGATAGACAGCTCTCGCCAAAAAACCCCTTAAGAGTAATGAGATTTATTTTTTGTAGCTATAAATACCAACCGATAGGGTTATAAAAGAGAGCACATTAGACCTGGCAACTCCTTGCGACAGAACTTATTAACATCCGGAATAGTACTCCAGTACGCTTATGTGACTTAGGTAAAAGGTGTGAATAGTTAACGATCTACATGGGAAATATTTTTTGGTAATTGTAATCCTTTTTTTCTTCCTATGGAGTTAAAATAATGTTTTTTTTTCCAATTAAGGAAAATAAAAAAATGGCTAGTCGCTTCCTCGTAGGCGGTGAGCCAGATGCCTTAGTCGAGTAGAATTGTTTGTGGGATGCGGTTGTGGGCTAGGGATGTCGCCTGTTTGGATTCCATTTGTTACTCGAGACGGTTATAAATAGAAGATGCAAGGTGATTTGAAGGTGTATTAATGTAGGAGTTACTTTGTTAAAATTCATCTATTTACGTCATGCTTACGCCATCATTTTAAAAGTAAATATGGAGTAGGTATGTAATATAAAGAAGGAAAAACAATATTTTGATGGTGATGATAACTCAATGGTAGTGACGTCAAATGAATAATGAACCGAATCCTACAATGAGCCTGAACTTTCGGTGAAATCAAAATCAAAACTCATTATATAAGGCACTTATGAAGGAAAACATAGTGAGGAAACCATAGCACGGTGTTCCCTACCCTACTTTGTAGTACCTACACCTCCTGGTTGGTCTCAAATTCATCAAGTTGAGAATTTTGAAAACGATAATCTTTTTAATAAACAGTTCCTCGGCATAATATTTCAACATATATTTTTGATAAATCTCTTGCATTTATATATCCAGAATAAACCTTAATTTAGAATCATAATTTCTCATATTATATCGCCGCTAAACTACAATAAGTAAGTAGGTACCAACTTACATAAAACCATATCAAATTCATGTCATGATTGGAAAACAGCGGGATCTTACAGTTAGTTTCAGACAGACAAAGCTCGAGGTAACTTGAGAGGGACCCGCGCGTAATGTACCTTAACTTTGGGCTAAGTTAGAATTAAGTTGTTCTAAGTTTACACGTGTTTTCTTAGCAGGGAGTTACGTACTATCTAGTATATATACAGGGCGATAAAGGTTGTGTAAATTAGGAGGCCAAATACTTAAAAGTGTACCTACATCATTAACTATCCTACAAAATTTCAGGAGCCAGAGAACTTATGACAGCTAGTTTAACGTAAATCTCTGGTAAAAGCCTTTAACTGCACTAAGGTCCAATTTCGCCAAAGTCGTATAGCACCAATTCACGGGGTATATATTTCAATTTGACAGATTCTCTATAAAAATTCTGTCACGTACCTATTATAGTCCGACAGGGATGTTTTGACCGTTGAATGACATCGGCAGGAGGACGCTCTTTAACTTTTAATCCAATGACATGCCGAAAGAAATAAGAAGTGGGGTCAGTCAGTGCATACAAAAATTATAAACGGACAGAGCGAACTCTCAAAAAGTGACTCTTCATAAAATAAAAGCGTTAGTAGCCTTTGTGTTAATCAGAGGTATCAGCTATCTCCTTACAAATATCATCAAAATTAGTCCAACCATTTGACCGTGAAGAAGTTACAAACATACACACTCTCAAATTTATAATAATATATTAGCAGGATTTTAATATTTTAATGCTCTGTACAGAACTCCCTCTATGGTAATAGATAATACACTATATATACGAGGAACATACGGACAATACGTAACCTTGGTTACTTGGTCATTTAAAGTCTGAATGACACTTTGGTATGCGGTGACGTATTACACATTTGCATAAAGTATATAGGTACCTATCTACTCATAAATTAGCCACCTGTGCGTCGGCAGGACGCAGACGAAGCCGGATACACGTACCTAAGTATAATATAGTTAACTGACTTGACTTTACTTTGAAATTGAGTAGTTTATTGGAAATTTTGTTGGTAACGTCAGAGTATAGGTTCCATATTGTATGTCTGTGTGTGTGTGTGTCTGTCTGTGACCTAATAGCTCCTGAACGGATGGACTGATTTTAATTTAGTTTTTTTTGTCTGAAAGGTAAGTCACCTTTCAGACAAAAAAATCGTAATCGAGAGTGTTTTTAGCTATGTTTAGAAGAATCACTCTAAGGAGAAGCAGGGCAGTAGAAACAGGTTAAATTATTATATTAGTAATAGAATGGATACATTTTCCTACATAAACTTATACCTACGAACGATTACTCGCTTTGTCCTTTATATCTCATCAAGTATTACTATGTTTGCAGAAAGTGCTAATAGCATTGTTAGAATCCTTATGCCATCTCAGGTGACATAGGGTCTAGAACATTTAGAACTATAATTTAACAAATGTTTTGTAATTTTTGCATCAATTTTCTTGTTTAAAAAATCTTTGAAGCTTAGTAGGTACTTATACCTACTTATAAGATCTTAGTTAATCTCTTGGTCAGTTCCAGTAACCTTCAAGCGACCTTGAAGATATTAAACTGACTGTTAACTCCGACAATATTTAAATTGGAATTATGGAGCTTACTGAAAAACAATTTCAGATAAAACCTTGCAGAACTACCTAATAAAGCTGAAGAGTTTGTTTGTTTGAACGCGCTAATCTCCGGAGTTACTGGTCCGATTCGAAAAATTCTTTCACTAATAGGAAGCTACATTATCCCCGAAGGTTAGGCTACTTTTTATCCCGGGGACGTGAGTTACCGCGGGGGGCAGCTAGTAAAGAATAAAATCTTCAAACTAAATGAAAATACATTTCATTTAGTTTGAAGATTTTATTAAATGTAAGTGATTTTTGAACCTGAAATACATTCAGGTTCAAAAATCACTTACATTTAGGTATTCGATGCCTACGTCAAAAAGGTTCGTGCTTACAGCACTGGTTTTGCTATGATATAACCTTCACACAAGCTCTTCGTAAAACCAATACCTGGGATGTCATTTAGTAAGGGGGCAGCAATTTCCTGGTAAAGAATGTTCACATCGCATAAAAGCACGAGAAAAGCACCCGGATCAATTACCCCACCCTACTTTGCTCTGTCTAGCTAATTTCCCGTACGTGTCACGCTGCAAACCCTCGTCTTGTCACGCTAAGATATAGTGTCACGCGTCGTCACGTCACGCAGTTATGTAACGGGCACCTTCGATATTTAAATACTCGCTGTTTGATATTCCTACTAATATTATAAATGCGAAAGTTTGTGAGTGTGTTTGCTACTTCTTCTCGCTCAAACGGCTGAACCAATTTTGAAATAAAATGGTATGGAGGTAGCTGATACTCTGGATTAACTCATAGGCTTTTTATCCCTCGGGAACGCGGGTGAAGCCGCGGGGCGGAAGCTAGTTTTTATATAAAATGCAACATTTTCACAGTTAGTTATTTTTGATTATTACCTCTTTTATACTACTTAACTCTCCACAAAAAGTCTCAAAAATCCTTAAAAAAAAGTATTTCTTACTTTTATAAGACAATTTTTACATTATAACACAAATTTAAAGACTTATTTGATACAATAAAAAGAAATAGTATTGGTCATGTCATGTTACAGAATCGCCTTTTTTAACCTTTTTAATTAATAACGTCTGACATTTAACGAGTGCAAGGTGTAGGTATTAAGGTCAACGTAAACATGTGAATGTGCAAAAAAGGGTCGTTAAATAACATTCACTTACCCTTTGACTATACAGTCCATTGACATGAAATTACGACAGACTGTCAGCTGTTATATAAAAATAATGCTACCAAACAATAAACTTTTAGTAAACTGGAATAGAAATGAACATTGAATATTCTCATTTTTTTTAGCATCACAGTATATTTTGTCAGTGTTAAGATTAGCAATGGTACATACTACATATAAAAAAAATCCTCGAGGCGGCCGCTGCTGCCGATCAACGGCAAGTGTCCCAGAAGGCTGGTAGCGTTTCCTCCTTTGGATGGCCAAGCTAACGTGGCGGAAAACCTCTTTATAATATTAGCTAAACCTACCTACATAAAATCTATTACGTAGGTAGTTTAAAAGGTCTAAGCGCAAAACAGACAGATATAAATAGCTACTTTATTTTATAGGTACCTACCTAGCTCTAATCAATTATTAAATAAACGGACTAAAATAAATAAAACGACAGTTTATTCTTCTTTTGAAATGAGCGATGAATTCTGTCCAAGCTCTATTTAGTAAGTTTTCGAGTACATATTTTTCACTGCACGACCGCTTATTTTTTCACATCAATTCTGCTGAAATATGTATGCACGGTTTGTTTTCTGCAACTGGTTTTATGCAGGGT
The DNA here is from genome assembly GCA_963555595.1 of Tethea ocularis. Taxonomy (NCBI): domain Eukaryota; kingdom Metazoa; phylum Arthropoda; class Insecta; order Lepidoptera; family Drepanidae; genus Tethea; species Tethea ocularis. Next base: position 2,116,431 of record OY741970.1, on the reverse strand, counting down.
TGCCATTGACTTAAATACATTAAATTATAATATAAATTAAAAAACTAAATATAATAGGTACCTTTATTTATTCGGTTTATCCATGCGTAATCCGATATAACTATTAATGTACAGTTAGCAGCATAACTATCGCTAAAATTGAAAGATAATGTATACAGACAAGTGTTTTGTCTTTATAGCATCCTATTGGAAATTTCTGAGAAGATTTTATAATAGGTATATGTAATATAAATAAATATATCTGTTAAAATATATAGGTATATGCTAGTTATACATTTCTACGTCTTGAATAGTTTTTGTGTACATGCGGCGATTTGAATATGTGTATATTTTCAGCTACTTTAGCTGACTTTACCAGTTATTAAAAACTAAGTTAGCTGTATGCTAGAAGTACGTACCTAAGGATATGGATTGTGAGTTAATCCCATATATCTTAAAAAATATGTATCGATAATAAAGTGATGTTTTCCTAATCACCCGGTACTATTATGTATTATGTGCCGGTACCTCGGCAGCATCAGGCTTTAAGGGTTCAAGGTAAAGTTCAAGGTTAAAAATATACTACCGGACACATCTAATAGCCCACCATTGATATATCGAAGTTGCCCACAATTATTTCTTTTTTTTTCAGTATTCTGAATTCGAAAATAAAAGAATAACATACGAAAAAGATGTCAATTGTGCCAGCTTCAAAACTGGGTAAAACGCAAGGTGGTGATAGCTATGTGTCTGGAAGTATATAACGTTATTACGTAAGCAAAGTTCGCAAGAAACAAACAAATTGTTTACGGAACGGAAGCTAAATAAAACCGATAAAAATACAGCGACTGTTTATTATTATTCAATCAATTATAATAATATTATGTAAATAAAAACGGTGCGACTGTAAACACTCCTTAAACAACATTCCATTAAAATAATAGAAATGATCGTAATTATTTAGCATATCGGAGTCGCACATGCCAGCAATTACATTAATTAAACATACATTAATAGCATGTTAGTTGAATAAAAAACACATTTTATATTTTAGCTCAAATTTATACTATTAATTTTGCAAAAGTTCTGGCAACCCTACTCTATGGTGAAAATATTTATGGTTATAAAGCTTTCTAGAAAAGACTCTATACCTCCTACGTAGATCGTATTTTATTTTTAACTTTTATGTTTATGCTTTGTTGTTTTTACCTATTGAGAATTTACGATGCGATGGAACGAATCTGTGAAATTTTACGAATAGATTTAAATATACTTGTTTAGTTTTATTGTCTTGATTTTTTAAATGCGCAACATTTTTTTTCAACCTTCTAGTTTTAAAGCATAAGTTAAATAGGTGAATGTTAGCCTGTCCTTTAAACGCAGAACAGTTCTCATTACACTAAATATTAAGTAGCCTATTTGTTAATCCGGGGTGTCAGCTACTTCCAAACCAAATTTCGACAAAATTGGTCCAGCCGTTTCAGCGTGAAGAAGTAACAAACGTACTTACTCACAAACTTCGCATTTATAATACCTATTAGTATGATATCGGAACATTTAATTTTATCCGTAAAGTGAGCCTCACGAAAGAAGTCCCAAAAATTACCCACCAGAGAAAATAAGGTAGATTATAATTAATTCCATTGTACTACCATGAGGGTTTAGTTGTGTAAATATTAGTTACATCCAGCAACTTTAATTCAGGAAATACTAAAAGTCGTTTTTCATGTAAACTAAAATACTCGTACTGTGTTGGTCAAAGGGCAGTCCGCAGTTTTTGCATGTTTTGCGTAGCTGGCCCACGTTTTGTTTTTATCGGTTTGAATGTGGAAGAGAAATTTCCACGGGTCTATTTATCCAGTTTCCATTCAGTTGCGCGCCGCCATTTTCTTTTTGTGACTGTCAATGGTGTAATCTGCTTGGGGCTCCAGTTTATGAAGGTTTTGAATGGTGATTTCAATTAAAATTCAACTTGTGGGAAATTGCATGAAATTTCGTACCATAGGAAATTTTGTTTCATAGGCCTATACATAGTAAAAAAATATACAGTCATATTAAAGTCTACACTAAAAAAAACACGATTTGTAGTCATTTCACGCACATCTATTTTATTTAATAAAACGACGAATAATTTCCATTTGACTTGACAAATCTATCTAAAAATTAAAAACGCCACTAATCATTCAGATTTGAACTCTATTGTAACACATAAAGTCACCCTTTCCCCTGGCGTCTGAGACGAGCAAGCATTTAACCTGAACAAACAGAGACCCGAACTAAATTGGTTAGATTTATTAGGATATAACTTAGGCCCGAAATTCAGGCCTAATAATTGATTCAATTAATCATTACAGTGTCTCTAGGAAGATTGTCGTCTTTGCTAATTGGGTATTGTTTAAAGAGATGGGTCAATGACCTTTATAGGGTTGCCAAAGTAAATATTAATTAGATAAAAGTAGATTTCCGTATCGCAGTTTCACCCGAGATCTGCATGATATAAGAAACAAAAAATATGTTATGTTATATTTTAGTATTTTACATAATTATTTCAATTGTCTATACTATATACTAATATAATATTATTAAGAGAAAAGATTTGATTGTTTGTTTGTTTGCACTGAATAGGCTCCGAAACTACTGAACCGATTTGAAAAAATCTTTCACTAATAGGAAGCTACATTATCTCCACCAAAGGTTATAGGCTACTTTTTATCCCGAGAACGCGAGTGAAACCGCGCGGAACAGCTAGTATTTAATAAAATTGAAGAAAACATCCCGCGAAAAAAATCCTAAATTGGTATTTTTTGTCAAAACGGCTCATCATTCATATAAGTGTATGATAGATAGACCTATGACAATGTCTTATACAAAAAAACAAGATAATGGTTTTTTTTTAATATTTTTTATTTATTTTAATAATTCATAATCGCGAAGCATAAACTCTAAATCCCACCCGCGGGCGCCTAAGCTTTGAGTACTTGGTTGTATGGACGAATCGTCAGGGTTATTGGCCTTAGTGATCCCTTTAAGTAAGCAAGGATTTAAGTTGAAGGTAGGTATAATATTCTAAACCAAAATCAATCTGCATATGGATGGGTTAAAACGTGGGTGGTAGAGGTCAGATTTTACTTTTCATCAACACCATAAAAGTAGTGACTGAATCACTTAATTTAAATGTAGATGGATATTTAAAAACACGTTTTATTGATAATTTTAATATGATAAATCATTGGCATTTATGTTTCAAATCTCAATTAAATTTTAAGTATGTAAGTACCAAATATGGTAACAATGTCGTAATCTGCTTAAAATTCGATTTATGTGGAGCTGGTATCACTCAATATACGGTTATATAAAAGTGTGGGAGAAAGTTTTGGATATTATAAATGTGAACCGCCAGGTGTATTTTATTTAAGTTTCTTATTATTTAATTTTATAAACGCTTCTTCGACCACAATCTCACCATAGAGCCAATGATGATGATGTGATGATGTGGCCAAAAGTGGTAAGCACACAGCCTAGGAACTGCCAATCAAAGTGCAGCTGTCAGAAAACACAAATGCTTAATGACATATTTTCAGCTTGAGGGTGGCAACACCAGCCAGGTGATACTAACTACTAATAAAGCTCCATAGAACCTGGGTTCACCACGAGATCCAGTTCCTTACTAGGCTGTGTGAAAATTATTTCAGACTGCCTATAATGGGAGTATGAGTACATTTTATAGAGAGTATGATATATAGGTATAGAATGGGAGTATGATACTATATTTAATTTAAAAAAATACGAAAACTCCCATAGTGTAAAAAATACCTATACATTTTTGGAAATGTGGAACAGTTAGTCAGATAATATATTCATCTCTTTCGTAAATAGTCGTTCTCATCATTATGTTCAATATGAAAGTAAATATGGAATTTTAATAACATTTGTAATATTTGATCACCTTGTTTTCATTGTGCGCTAGAGACATGACGCATCATTGAATTGAATGAAATACATATACCTATTACAAACATAAAACAGTATTGTGAAAATGGAGCAACTCTCTATATAGGTATTATTTGCATCTTATTATACCAAATAATGCTTTTGCTCTGCGTTTTTATGCACTCCTTTAGAGACTATTAGGCCACATGATTTTTAACCCCCGACGTAAGTGTTATTTTATAAGTTTGTAGTGTGTATATAATGTGTCTGTTTGTGGCATCATAGTTCCTGAACGGATGAACCGACTTTGTTTATTTTCTTATCGTTAGAAAGGTGTGTGTTTTTACCTATGTTTAAAAAAAATCTGATCAGCCGTTTGAAGATCATATCACGCCGTTCTAGCGGGGGTTTCTTTTAAAAGTACGTATGTTATAGTTAGGTTAAATTGAACCCACTGGGTGCGTTACTACGGAACCCTAAAAATGGAAGCTTTGAGATCAACCTATGTGAACCTGGCAACTAAGTATAAACCGGGTACAAACGAATGGAAGTCATAAAAATACTTAGTAGCCAGGTTCACATAGGTTTAAGAACATAGTATATTCTATAAATTACAAGTAAGTCATGTGTAGACAATAGTAGACATGTGTGAACAACAGTTAACTTCTTAAATAGTTAAAGTTGCGTAATAATGTGTTTATTATTAAATCGCAGTTGGGAGAGCGAGCTCATTACAAAATTAATGAACTATTAGTGGCATTGTAGACCAACGCTATGAATTACCATTAATACTTGCATAATATAATATAGTATGAAACATATAGGTAACTTGTATACTTTTTTATAATAACCTTTTTTTAATTCCTTTAATTTTCTTTCTCTATGGTAAAAGGTCTCTAGGTTTGGGAGAATATATTATAATATGGTTTGTGTTGAGTAATTGTTAATTATTTAGGTATTGTTTCCGTCATTAGTCACAAAGATTTATTTTATAATACCTAACTATGGTATTTCAACGTATTAAAAAAATGATGGTTAAATATCTACTATGAAAATATGAAAGGAACAATTTTGTATTGGTTCAAATTAAATGTGTCAATTTAGTTATTTTAGTAAAAATATGTTAATATTAAGTAGGTACCAAATAAATTTTTAATAAAATAAAAATAAAAAGTGATACACTACACACGATTTCGCAAACAATCGTACAAAACGACGAGTTTTAATCACCTTAATGCACAAAGTATATTCGCGCACAACAGTTGAAATAGTGAAATCCTTTTAAATTGCTAGCGGATGCACAGAGGGCGCTGCGCTGCGCTGGTGGCGACAGCGCGAGTTTTTCAAGCGTAATTACGTACCAAATGCATACCGATGACAGGAGAACTGGTGAACACAAAAGCAATTTCTTATTTTTTCACCACAGTTTCCGCTCTGCTAATGAAAATAGACTAACGAGCGCGATTTTATACCTCTGTTGAGATTTAAAATCCTTTCGTTTGTATTTATTTAGGACTAGCTGTTTCCTGCGGTTTCACCCGCATTCCTGGGATAAAAGTAGCCTTTAGTTTAGCACTCAGGGATAATGTAGCTTCCTATTAGTGAAATATTTTTTGAATAAGACCAGTAACTCCAGAGAATTACCCCTTCAATCCGAACTTTACTTTTTTATAATACATATTAGTGTAGAATGTAGATCATCAGAATATGACATAATGAATGGGCAATCATTATTTTAATTTACTAAGGAATCACGTGAGAAGACCGTTGTTCGCTGCATCGTTGCGCAGTTCATCGGTTTTTTTAGAGAATGAAGCAGTTTATATCGTCGACTGTACCTACTGAAGCGCTCGACCAAATCGCGAGCGCTTTCAATTTGTTCATTGTCTTGGAAAACAATATGTTATATTATAAAGCTCTCTAATCTATTGTTGATTTACTTCTATTTTTGATATACCCGTTGTCTTTATGGAACTGAATGACTGTAAATGAAACTAAACGTGAAAGTATTTGGTGAAATTAGTAAGTCTGGAAGCTTAATCTTGTCTTTAAAGAAAATTTTGCCGACATAGCAAAATAGAATACCTATCTAAAACTTTCCTGCTCTAGTGGTCAAGATGATTGGAACACTACGGTTGCCTCTTGCACACCGGCAGAAATCACAGGGTGTGAGAGTGTTCTTGGAGAATGTTGCAATCCCCAAGGAAAGCTACGGCAAGAAACTCATTCCACAACATGAGCGTCCATGGTAGAAAACTTCTTTGAAGCCGCACAATATTTTTTTTTAATAGTTTTAACAATTTTACTTGATAAACAAGGTAAATAAAGTATTTTTAGAATTCTCCTTAGTTTGGGCAGATTATATTGGCTGCTAACTTTTAGCTGTTATATTCACACCGGAGCAATGCGACACCATTTTAGTTCCAATGTTTGAGGATAAACTCCCCGAAGAAGCCGCGGGCATCACTTCCAACAATTCCTAAGAACAATGTTTACTTCAATTCTAATTCAAAGTATAAGAATTTATACAGTTATCTAAATTAATATGTATTAAGTTCAATTACACCCAGCTAATATAGTCCTAATATTTTTTATACGGAAACTAAATCCATGTAACCAGAAATTTCTTCAAAACTTTATATGACAGATTTTGCAGACAGGCCATTTTATTGATGTACTTAAAGTTGACTGAACTTGACAACTGTCAACTGAACCTGAAGGCTTTCCTGAAGGTTTTAACGTGACATGGGTGGGTACTGAAAGGTTTTGTTATGTAAGAAAGAGGGCACAATTAGGAGATTTCGGTGAAGGAAAATATCGTGAGCGAATCATAGTTCGGTGGCTCGTTACTTATTTGTACCGGGCTGGTAATAATCCTCAAGATTAATCTACTTATTAGCAAGCCCCTTAGGTATACTGTATTCCAGAAGTTGCACATAAAAGCCAGTTCCTTTGAGGTTTATATATGACATACCATGACAATTTGTTTATAGCAAGCGTTTTTCTATAGATTACAATTACACCCAGAGACAAACAGATATATACATGCACACAAGTGTTTACCCTGGATGGGAATGGTGTCTTAACCAACCGCGCCAACTGCCCTGTCACCATTATAAAACCATAAACTTTCCCAACAATAGCCAATTGAAATTGACTTGAAGCCTTTGACACGCGAACCTTAAATTGATCCTTTCCTTTTTAATACGACAAAAGAAACCGAGCGTCATGCGGGCAGCGCGTACGCATTGCACAACAGATCGCAATACAATAGGTAGTAAAGTAACACTTTCACCTAATTGCCAAACGGGTTCAATAAACTATATTCCGGTGTTGGTAAGGTACTATGGCTTAATAACTATAGGGTTATCCCAACTTGTACCTTTTAAGGCCTGTGAAGATAAGGAAAAGTCCTCCGTCCTCCGGAACTATTTTTGGTCAAAATAGATCGCTTAAAAATCGCTTACGAGGGATTAAGCTGCGTTTTTAGGGTTCTGTACACAAAGGGTGGCAACAGAACCTTAGGACCTTACCTAACGGAGGCTTAGTAATAGACTTAACCTGCGCTGTCCCATCCCTCCGACCGTCTGTCAGAGTTAGAGGGCAGTATCTTATGAACCGTAATAGGTAGTTTTCAATGAATGTGTATTTCTGTTGCCGCTATAACAGATAAAATAATGGTCGATGGCGAATGTGCAAGTCCGACTTGCACTTGGCCGATTTTTTACACAATCATTTCTCGGATTTTTGTCTTCCATGGGCAATATCAGTCCCTCGCCGGACTAGTCCCCACCTTATAAGACAAAAAAACACCTGTAGCAATTCAGTGCAGTTTAAATCTAGCATATAGATTGTAAATATAAGAAAATTGGGAGTCTAAATAGGTCCCAATTCGTAGAAAATGAGGTTCTTCATGAAGGGTGTGAAGAAGAGTTCTTTCAGCAGTAAAAACCTAAAGAACGATAATGATTTAAATACTTCTGACAAAATAAAGTTGAAAAGCTTATTTCAGAAAAAGCGTCGTCGTGTAATTTATCAATGAACTGGTAAAATGACGAATTTCAGATACGGGCTTCCCACGTCTGTTTGCATTGGCAGATTGACAGAATCCTATGAATGCTGATTAACTTAGTCCAACTCAGATACTGAAAAGTTTTATTTTGTGACGCGAGCTATCTGGGAGATATTTTTGCAATCTAATCCAGGATGTACCATTTTAAATTGCATATTTGCTTTTGAATTTTGCTTCTTAGGATTTTTTTATGATTTTGTTGCCAAGCACCTACCGGTGTGTGCACTTGAAAGCCCTCTAGGCATTGTCGGCAACACATTGGCAATACCTTTGGTGTTGTAAATAGCGATAGGCGACGGTAATCACTTACCTTCAGGTGGACCACCCGCTTGCTTGTCAACCTTATGACATAAAAAAAAATCTCGTTCGGAGCTACCGTTTGGCTCAAATCGCCTTCATCTCATCTCATGAGAAATTAACTCATTCATTTGTAATTTGCATTTAACCCCCGACGAAAAAGAGGGGTGTTATATGTTTGTAGTGTGTATTTGTGTGTCTGTCTGTGGCATCATAGCTCCGGAACCGATGAACCGATTTTGAGTTTTTTTAATCGAAAGTGTTCTTAGGTATGTTTCCAAAAAATTCGTTCAGCTGTTTGAAGATCATCACACTTTTTTAGTGTGGCGGGGTTTCTTCAATTTTTACTTTTAGATTTATTTTAGTTCAGGCCTTAGCTGTAAAATAAATCGGTCAAGTGAGAGTTAAACTCGCGTGGAGAGGGTTCCTTACATGTTTAAATAAATCCATAAATATTTATTAAGCATTCAAATATAATTTTAAAATATTCTATTAATATTTTTGTATCAACAATGGGGCAAACTGAAAATCAGCGCTGTTGTGTATGACAGTGCACACTGGCACCATGCTGAGTTTGCTACCACTTGCCAAACATACTTTTGATGTAATTAATTATTTGTTTTTAGTTAAGTACTTACTAGTTATAATATTGTATGTGTAATATGAGTTTGGCAATAAATTATTTTTATTCTTATTCTTATTCTTAAATCTGACCCAAATTTGTTGATGGTAACTATAAAAAGTTTTTTTTTTTGTAAATCGTGTTTTCTAAAAATGAAATCTAGCTAGTTCGATTTATCGCCCCTGAAACCCCCTGCATACTAATTTTCATGAAAATCGTTGGAGCCGTTTCCGAGATTCAGATTATATATATATATATATATCCATGAAAGGTATTAGACAGACTTCTTATAGGTTTTCCTGTAATCTATAGGTAAAGAACTATTATCTGTATTTTATTTTTTATTTTTGGCCAATTAGTTTCGGAGATAAGGGGGGGGGAATGCTCAATTTTCGCCAATTTTTCACCGATTTTCTTAAATAACTTCAAAACTATTTATATTAAAATTATTACAAAAAAACAATTTGAGATCCTCACAAGAAGTCCTTTCATTTGATATATCACACAATATAGTATGCTAAACTTTTTTTTTAAATTTCTAATTTATCCCCTAAAAGTAGCCCCCATGTTTGAAATTCATTTATTTACGTAACACGTCCATGTTTGGGTCACCGACTTACATGTGTGCACCAAGTTTTAACTCAATCCAGTCCAATATTTTCGGACAGACAGACAGACGCACGAGTGATCCTATAAGGGTTCCGATTTTTTTTCTTTCGATTTTCGGAACCCTAATAATTGTAAAAAAACAATCAAATAAAATTTATTGGCAAAAATATTTATTGTACGTTTTATCTACCAACCCTGAGATTATCGACGTGCCCCAAAAACCTGATTACAAAACCAATATTATTTTCAAACAAACAAAATATTCATCCCGCCAAAACAAAGCGTTTGTACGAAACAAAAAACGTTAATAAATAACTCAATCCTATCTCCAGTTGTGTATTGAAAGGAAATTCGAGAGCTATAAATTGTTCTAACAGGAATTCACAAACAGACAAACAAACGAGATGTCGTGTCGTTATAACTACGATACTGATTTCAGTTTGTATAAATTGATTTGAATGTATTACAAACGAATCACAAACATTCGCATTTTATAAAATTAGTAGCGTAACCTAATTAAACTAAATCATATTTACAAATGTAAAAATATGTAAATCATAAATAAATAAATAATAATAAAAAATAAATTACAAATAGAAAAAATTACCCATATCGCTACTTATATTTAGATGTCTATATTTTTTACATATTAACCTTGTTGTTTTCATGGCCAGAGTGAATAGGCTTTTTCTGGCTAAGGGTACATCCTCCGTTATAAGTCCTCTTTGGGGTCAGACGACGGCCAAACGTAAGCCCAAATTACATAAAAAAGAAATCATAATTAGTTCTTAGGATTCTTCAAAAAGAAATCTCAAAAAAAAAATTAGGTTAAGCTTTTCGTTGGTAGCGCATCACTTGAGAATTGCTGGACCCATTCGGCAGTTATGTAACCAGTTAATTTAAATTTTATGTCACATTGTTAAGTTATTTTATGCTTGTGCGAATGAATACATAATGCTTGCTCGCATCTGTGCTTACGTGATTTATGTTATATGCTCATTGTTTTTACAATTCACAGACAATAATATTACGACTTAACTAGTATATTTTCTGTTCTACGTAACATAATAAGTATTTTTTTTTGTGAGGGGTTAAGATTTTTAAATATTATGTAAAATCTAATGTTTTCTTTATTTGTTTCAGGTATCATTTGTTGAATTATAAAGTACTGTAAGAATCTCTACACAATTTTATGTAAGTTAAGTTTTACACATTTTATTCTTTAGGCTCATATTTTACTCTTTCACATGAAAACTACTGAAAGGATTTTGATGAAAGTTATAGGTGGAATAACTTAATAGGCTATTTTTATCCCGGGAAAACTTAAGAACCCTCGGGAACGCGAGTCAAACCACCGGGCAGAAGCTAGTGCAACTATAATGTACAAAACTATAACAAAGTTTATTACGTTAAGTGCCCACTTAGTAATAAATAACCTCATAAAAGATATTGAGGAAAATATTACCGAAAATAAAAAATATTATCTATCAATTTTTCTTTCACGGACGATGGAGAAAAAGATTTAATAAGGACCAATCATAAGTTACCACCTTTTGATTCAACCCACCCGAACGTCTACGCCACGAAAATAATTTTCCAAACAAGAAATCTTCGGGAAAAAGTTTTCCCGTTAACGGAAATAGATAAAACGTCAAATACCCGGATTTAAGGGACGCCATTCGTCATACGACAAAACCAGCCAACCGTTCTAAGGGTTTTTACTAACTGAACAATAAAAAATGTTGTGTGCGATGCGTTGTAAATAAACCTCACTTTTGTTATTTGTATAGGAAATATATCTATCTACACCTGCGATCCCTGTTGAGGATAGCTCAGATAAGAGGGAGAGACTAGAGGGGTATTATCGGAATTTTTGGAAAAAATACGAATCGGTACACACACATGTCGGAAAATCATCGTCATCATTATCATATCAGCCGAAAGAACCACGTCCACTGCTGGACAGAGGCCTCCAAGGATCTCTACGATAGCCGGTTTTGATCTACCCGCATCCAGCGGTTTCCCGCGATCCTCACAAGATCATCGATCTACCTCGAGCCTACCCACGCTTCTTACCAGATTTGGTAAAAGGAAAATAACAAAAGAATATATCAAAAATTCAAAAAAGTTTAAAAACAGGTTGCATTCGCCACAAACCCAGTATAAAAATAGGATATTTTCATTTATTTCTTTTCTAAGTAAAAGGCCTTTGTTTGACCACAATCTCACCGTGGTCAGTGATGGTGTGCTTACCAAAGTACACACAACCTAAAAGTGAAGTGACTTTATATTCAGGGTAGGTACCTACATAACTTTTAAAGCGTCTTAATTTTGTGTTGCCATTGTAAAAAGGGAAATTGGAAGCTATATTTATTACTTTTATAAGTTCTAGAGACTTGTTGTCGCCTTTTCAACTATTCAAAGGTCTTTATTATTTATTAAAATCCTTGAATCCGTTCCGTATTAATTTTAATTGTTATAAATTAATTTTATTGTCGGAACTGTAAAATTTTAGTACCGAACTTGACAAACTACTTTCAGTTTTATATTCATTAATTTTCGCTTGCTCGAATTATAAAGCTATAAATTTTATCTTTAATCGTTTTAATTTAAAATTATATAAGTTTGTGTTACGTTATTAATAAAGATTAAATTCGTTTGCAATTTTATGTGGACCATTTCTTTATTTATTCAGTCCCAAACGAACTTGTGACGTGTAAGTTAGGATCTTAGCAACCACTGGCCCTTCAACATTCCAATAGAATAGTAGAACCGCAGAAAAAATATATTCTATAGACTCTATATACCCAGTCTCGTAGCTTACGACCAGCTTTACAGTCTACCTAACGGTAAAAATAGGTTATTATATGTCACAATAAAGTACGAGTACCTATATATTGATTGATGGCTTACGGCAAAGATATTAAGGAAATATTTACTGAACTGTAATAGGTGTAGTCTAGTATATTTTATTTTCTATTATATTGACTAGATATTTGAATCGTGAAACTCGAATCGTAAAGCCTTAACCCAATTGGTTTTTGATATTGAAGATCTTGTTTTATATCTTACTAGCTTCCGCCCCGCGGCTTAACTTACGTTTCCGAGGATTCTTATGGTTTCTCGGGATCAAAACTATCATATAGGTATGTTATTCCAGGTTATGATCTATCTATGTTCCAAGTTTCACGCAAATATGTTTAAAATTAAAGTAAGAGTAGAATTAGTAGAAAGTAGGATATTCTACTCATCCTACTTAATATATATAAATAAATTTATAAGGTTGAATGTTCGCGACACAATCACGTAACAGTGACGGAACATAATTGATCGCGGATTCACCCGCATTTCCGGGATGAAAAGCAGCCCACAATACCCAGAGATAATGTAGCTTCTATAATTGAAGAAATTTTCAGTATCAGACCAGTATAAAACACAAGTCTACTATAATACACAACAAAACTCACCCTGTATTATGAGTTTCGAAGGTAGGTACCTACTTACTTGCTTTATTATGATTACCCATTAGGAGGATTCGGTGGCGGTCGTAACATTTCTTTTCTCTACTTTATTTAGGTAATAAACCAGAATTTCTTATGTTTTTACTGAGAAACTTGCTCTCATATACAAAAGCTGTATTTTTATATACCTTTAACTTTGAAGTTCTGGAATGGACCTACTTAGATTTTAGTTTATTTCTAAGGGTAACTAATCTCAAAGGTTATCGCCTTCTCGACGGCTATTTTAGCAATAAATTGTAATGTAGTGCGTGTTAGCAAATCATGCAATAGGTTCGTTATAAAAAGACTTTAATTTATAATGATGCCAGTTCTTGAAACTCAAAAAAAGTAAAGTGGCGTCATACTTAGAAGGTACTTACCATCTTTATAGTTAGATCATGAAAAATTAAAAGTATGCTGATAATTGTTAACCTACTTGCAAATTAACTTCCTATAATATGATGTGTTTAGGGTTCCGTACCTAATGGGTGCCAACGGAACCCTATTACTAAGCCTCCGCTATCAGTCCGTCCGTCTGTCAGCGCGCTGTATCTTTCTCGAATTTTTTAAACAACACCGACTCGCATTTCGCCGTTTTTTTTTTTTCGCAATAATGTAATTCAAAGACGCCCGATAACTAGTACCTACCTAATATCTTTTATCGGGCACTAGTACCTACATCAATACCTAACTCTATCTGACACGTTCATAGAGCATTAAACTACAATTATTAGGTACACACACGTTTCTAAGATCATTGCCCTCAGAACGGAGTACAATCCTCGCCCTCTCAACCCGTATCCTCTTTATAAGACGTTTACCCTATTTATCGATTCAATGGCATGTTAAATTTCAATGATGTGATGTGGGGATTTTAATATTCAAGTACCTACATTTTATGCAACAATGTGGCCTGTCGGCAAAGAAAGATTATGGTCACAGATTATTAAATACCTAGTACTAACAGTACAGATAAGATTCGAAGATACAAATCCAAGGAACGCTTATACGCTTTATCATTGAAATAGAGGCTATAATCACTTGAGATATTGTAGCGTTCCACCGACTTGTATGGCCGATTCCATAGCGTGATCATGGTCTGGTACTTGGCAGTTAGCGTTTACAGTACAGAGCCACCAACTTATCTGTGAACTGGAGGGTGGCGCTGATGGACACTGAATTACAAAAAATGAGAGTTATCTGACAGTCAAGTATACTGATTGTATTGTAGTTCCAATTTTCGCCATTTCACAGATAAGTTGGTAGGAGTGTAACGTGGATTTTCACTTGTATCAGATCCTATGGTCACAAAGAAAATAAATGGTACTATGCTATGGCACTTCATACAAGTAAACTAATTAATTATCTGTGATCACTCGCGCCCGCAGCAAGAGTTAAGACCACAGAGAAGAATGTATTAATTATTCCGTGGAGAAACACCAATGGTTGATGTCGCAGCACTACCACAGACTAAGACCAAAAGTATTATAGGTAGGTGCAGTATATTTTTCGCAATGCAACAAACAGCCAAAAGAGGAGAAATATTTCAAAAGCAAAAACCAAGGACTACATTGACGTTTTGGACCCTCCACGTACTCGATTTATATAAACCACGACCAATCTGGCAAGAGTGCCTGACTATAAAGAAGAAAGGCACTTATGAATTGTCAGACTGTAATGCACGGTTAGGAAGGTTGCTCGTGTGCTATGGTCGCTAGAAAACTGGGTATCACTCACGTGTTACAGTCCCATCCCCTACCATGATGAGCTCTGGTGACCTTACACCACGCGCAGGAACACATCTTTCAGATTGGATGCGGTATTCTGTGATGTACTTCCTCAGTCGAACTCCTCTACGAGTTGAAGTACCTATGCTGCGTTCTCTCTTTTAAAAATATTACTATATTTGGAGAAATGGTAAAGGGAAGATGCTAAGACCTTGAAAGCTCTTTTGTTTGGCGACATGACGTTGTAGCTCTGCGGGATCACTATTAAGGGGTACATTGCAATCTAATTGGCTATAGTTAAATCCGTATTCTCTTAGCTCCTGATAAAGATTATCATAGATGCCCTACACACAAAGCACAAAATTAAAATACAGTACACAGGATGACTTTGGTTGAATTTTGTCTAATATCCAGGATATCCAGGACATAATAGTTTCATTTGTATTCAGTTCGCAGACGCAATGGGGGCATTGCCCGATCCCAGAGAAATGACCAATAAGCCACACTTTTAGGGTACCCTAAGAAATAAAAAAAGCATGGCATTTTTTTTCAGAACGAATTAAACAACTTTTTAACTTTACTCATATATATTCACTTAAGCAATACAATAATTTAGTGTCCATTGACTACGCGACTCTACGCTATACCCGAAGGGAAACGACGTGCGAGTAAACTTAGAGCATCGTCAGCGAATTTCACATTAATTAGGTATGTGTCGCCACAATTTTTACTATTGCATTGGTTTGTCGAGTCAACTAGTTATAAAGAAGATCAGATAATATTGTCACAATAAGTTCGTTTTCATAACCTACCCTAAATCAATACCCATTTTAATATTGACTTCTATTTTATTTCTACGGATACACGGAGCGCAGTCATTTGTGAAATTCTGCGGAATTCAACAGAATTAGAAGCAAATCGCGCTTGGCCAAATTCAGCTTGGTTGGAGCTTATTACGCTGTAACAGATGACCGTCCCAGGGTAAAAAAGGCTTTTTATTTAAGAGGATGCTCTCCGCGAATGTATCTGTCCCTGACAAGCAAGACTGTCCTTCTTGTCGCCTAGGCGAGGCCCACTTTTAGTAAAATATACGGTTAATCTCATTAAAAAACTATGCCTTTTTTAAAGTAACAAAACTATTTCCCTAACCCTTTCTATTGGACCTCAGAATATATGTTAAAATTTTCAATTTATTTGGATGAAACAAATAAGAGGACAATCAATTCTTAGTTTTAAAAGGGGCATATTTACGATTTTTCTGATATAACGAATGAAAAATTCAATTTAAAAAGAAAACTTGTCCTCGTCATATTATATTCTCTAGTTTAACATATGTTTTTTTTAAATCTCTTGCAACAATGAATGCAGAGAAAAACTGAATCTAAAAATCATCATTTCTCGGATATCGTCGCCTTAACTAGATTTGCATGCTAAGTTGAATACCGAAATCGATAAACGGGTCGGAACATTTATGGCCATTTCAGGGTTACAGTTCGCTAATAAAATACCCTATTACGTAAAATGTCTTAAATAATCGGTACCTGGGTATTAATTTGAAATTAGAAACATAACAGAGGACTAGTTCGTCCGAGATTTATCTAGATTCTAGTATTTGTTATTATTATTATAGATCTTTTGCTGATAGCTAATTTGATTTGTAGTATATCAGTAAAAAACATTATTTTTACCCTCCTACGAATAAGAGGGGTGTTATAAGTTTGTAGTGTATATATCTATGTGTCTGTTTGTCTGTCTGTAGCATCATAGCTCCTAAACGAATGAACCAATTTTGATATTTTTTTTTCGTTGGAAAGGTGTCTTAATCGAGAGAATTCTTATTCGAATTCTTTACCTATGAAAATACTGAAGCTTTTCGTGAAAGTCACATCAAAATCAGAATATTATACACATTATTTTACAGACGACGTCAAATCGCATTTTTCTTTGTTTGAGGGCTTTATCACTATATAGGTACTATGAAGCAGCAGCTGCCTCGAGATTTTTTTTAATTTATAAACAAAGATATATTTATATTTGTTGTAAATAATTGTATATTACAACTTTGTGTGATTATGTCGCCCGATAACTGTTTTTCAAAATAAATATTTATTTGGTCCAAGTTTTGTAATAAAATACAATTATTTATTACCAATTCAGCCCAATCTTCAAAACGAGCGAGTCGAACAATAATTATATTATCACAATGACTTAAAGCTTTATTGAATTTGACCGAAACTTTACACTTTTGACGAGGTTAGGACAAAAGTTGAACGACCTGATAAAACAGCTGATACCTAATATGAATGCATTTAGCACAATAGATTTGTCTCGAACTAAAATAAGTCTTTTATTAGAAGCCTTTAGATTTTATAAATCCAGTTTGAATTCGAGGATAAAAAAAGATTAGTTTGAAATATTCTACATAAAAGTTATAAGGTTTTCAAACAACCTATTTTTAAGTATTAATGTCTTATTAAAGTTAGATGGGACTTTTTTATTATTTCTTTTATTTGTGCAATATTATTAAATCATACCTACGGTACCGTTTTACTTTTTGAGCTCAGTAGTTTAGATGTTACAGATGTAGACGTATCAAGAAGTTCTCAGTCTATATTTGCAATGTTATTTTTCATATTATGACGTCTGATTTGAATTAGGTATATTCTGTTTCGTAACTTATGATAAATTTCGAGTAATTTATGCCTGATAATCTTTAGAGAATCTGTCCAAAAGACATATTTTACCACGTGTTTATAGTACGATGTTGGCTGATGTTGGTGAAATTGGTCCTTAGTTATAATTATTACTAGCTTCCGCCCCGCAGTTTTATCCGCGTTTCCGAGGGATCTTATGTTCCCGAGAGATAAAAGTAGCCTATATACACATACATTCATACCAAATTTCACCTCTATTTTATTTTTGGTACACAATTTATATGTTTTGATATCTGCGATAGGAAACAATGTACAGATTAAAAATAAATATGTGCACAGTCTGTGGTAAATATGGGTTAATAAAGCTGAAATTTGTGAAACAGTAGGTATAATCTGAAACGTAATTTCGGGTGGAAACACCTTTTTAATTAAACGTGAACAAAACAGATTCTTACGATAGACCCAAAACAGCCAACGTGACAGTTACCCAGCGATCTAATTATAAAGAAACAAAGGGTAATGTGTATTTATGTATGTATTTACTTACATTGATATTAGAAGGGACAAAAAGATTATTTACCGTGTGAATTTGGTGAATATTGATTTATGTATATAAAAATATTTACAACGAATATACCAATTACATATAAAAAAAATCCTCGAGGTGGCCGCTGTTGCCAATCAACGGCAAGTTTCCCAGAAGGCTGCAGCCTTTCCTTATTGGATGGCCAAGCTGATGCATTGGCGGAAAAAGCTCCCCACCCGCCGGTTCCCTGTGACCTCAAGTAGTTTTGAAGACAATTGTTAATTAAGTTCAAGTGTATAAAATAACTTATTAGTGCCACATTTGAAGGACGACAATGTAATGTTTCCTGGTTTATAAGTTCTAAATTGAGAGAAATTATGAGTTCCTACAATAATCCCAGATTTGACTACTCATTGAAATATAACCCTGTAAAGAAGGATGGTAAGATAAGATAATTTGAATTCACAGTGCAGTTTATTGATGGTATATTTATTTATCTAAACATGATTTTGAAATGGTATTTTAGCCCAAATTCTACGAATAGTCTGCATCGTTAGAGTAATCCTACAAAATGACAGTGCCTATTTTCTAAATTGTCATGTCGTAATCTTTTTATTTGGCGCAATCTTCACTAACATTTCATGGATAATACTGTAATTTTGTAGGATTACTGTTTTTTTTTCTATCAACCTAGGGACCAGATCATTTAGCTGCCGTATTCTCTAAACTTCCACGTTTCCGCTAAACTTAGAAGACTTTATCGAAAGATATCAAAATAAAAGCTGACGATTATCCCAGCTTCGTTCAGAAATACTATAAAAGCACACAGTGGAGCTTCATATACTTATATTTTTTAGATGAGAAAACTTGTTTAACTTTAATCATGATAATATCACAGTTTTAGTAGTTCTAGATTTGATAAACGTTTCTTTGTTTGAACGCACTAATCTCTGGAATTACTAGTCGGATTCGAAAAATTCTTTCACTAATAGGAAGCTACAGTATCACCGAAGGTTATATATAGGTTATTTGTACTCGAAACCGCGGGAGATAGCTAGTAAGTAACACATTAAATTCAAAATGGGAATCTTCCAGCTTAATGTGAATAAAAAGAAAAAAGTATAACAGCAAAAAAGCCGTGTCCACACCATTGTACGATAAATCAGCGCAGACGCAATAGCCACTTTCACCGTAAGAATGATTACCGAGCTTAAGAACAGGAAGTGAAATTACTGTCGATCGCTTACAGCAGGAAATTGCCTGGCGTTCGGGAAATGTATACTTGTTTAAACTGTTTGCGACAGTGCAATCGATAATCGGCTTTAAGACCTTGTATTAAGAGGTAAAGTTAATGTAATGAGTAATTATTGAACGGTGTCGGTTGGTGGAAAAAGTTGTAACATTATTTTTAGTTTTGAGCTAGGTCCCCCGTGGGTTCGCTAAGTATTTTTGGCGTGAAAAACCTAATTCCTTTTCTCAAATAAAGGTAGCATAAGTTACTGTTTATAATATAAGCTATCTGCCATTGAAAATCCCGGAAAAACCGGTTCAGCCGTTACATAGATTAAAAAAATTGTAAAAATGATTTTTTGATACTATAAGTACCGTATATATTATTTCTTACGCATTTAGTAAAAATACTGTTATTTTGATACCAGGACTAAGTTACGATGTTCAAAATGCCACCCAAGGGAACCGGGAAAAATCATGAGCAGAAAGCCTATTTAATGAATATTTATTGTAGGTATTATTTATATTTTTGTATTATTTGGTTTTGTAATTATCAATTTTATTTGTATACTATTAACAATGTGTATGAGTCATGGTAACTCGAAATAAACGTATTTTATTTATTTATTGGGAAGAATGAAAATTTCGACAACCCGCGAGTGATATCCGGAGCGCAAAATTGTCTGCGCTCTGTGTTCTGTGTCCCAGGTGTTTCAAACGTCTCGATCAAGTATCCCCAAACTATTGTTTACCCCCCTTTATTTTTGAGACCCCTTTTCCAAAATGAACGGATACCTCTGACCCCCATAGCAAAATTACCTTAAAAATCATATCTCTAGATTGTACCTATTGATACAAAATACTTACCAATTTAAAAACTTTGCGGTTGGTAAACTTGACATCATTTTCTCATCAAAATACAAAGACTTAAAATTCAGTAAATATGAATATGTAATTAATAATTTATTAATACAATTTACGTAAAAATTTAAGTCAGTACGTAATTATTATTTGAGAAAAAAAAACATTAAGATCGCAAAGTAACACAACTTATACAGTATCTTGTGTTAGATTTTTAGACCTCTTCGACCCCCAAAATCAGTTTTCGTTAAGACGACCCCTAGGACCTACACTACCACTTTGGGAATCCCTGGTCTATATGCTACGATAACCGTTTACCATTAGAATTGCCGACTTATATAAAAATAAAAGCACACACGAACCCTGAGAACGTAACAGTATTTTCAGGCAGTCGTGTAAAATAGAGAAATTCCTAGATAAATAAGTAATAAGTATCGTTATCTTTTATTACTCTAACATTTCTCTAATAATTTGTCACCCATTTATTACACGAACTGGTATCATTATCTCTCTAAGTGCTATATACTGCTAGGGTTTATAACAGAGGAACGCTTTTTGGCTCGTGGCCAAAATGCTTTGAAGGAAATATTGCGTCGAACCAGTGGGCTGACGGGTTTTTTGTTTTGAAAGCGTTTAATAAAGTAACGCCTGGTACGGTTCACATACAGCCTACGCCAGTAACTATTAGTTAATCTGTCCCTTCCCTTTATAATAACTTAGGATTTTGTGATATAAATTATGTTATCCTATTGGGCGTCGGCCATCTGACAGAGGAGGTCACCGATAGCTAACTAGCTAGCTAGTTAACTTTGTTTTTCCACATGAAATTTTCAAAATATAGTTCCCAGAAAAAAAAGCGTTTAAATGCTGTCACATGGTTGACCATCATAAAGGGAAGCTGTATTAAATAGTGGGAACGCCCAACAGGTTATAATGATTATGTACTACAGGGTGATTTAAGGAGGATATAGGTAGTAGAAAAAAAAAAATTTGGATTGGAAAATATAGGTATATCTTCTTCATATTAGTTTTGCATTAAAATACGCTCACTCTTTTTACCACTCTCAAAAACTCCATCTCTTTTCACTCTTTTCCCCCCAACTCCATCAGTCTTACCAACTTCATCAACTTACATATTCATATTTTTTTTTAATTTCATCTACTCATAAATCGCGCAAGAATAGCTATCTTACCTCATCACTGCTTAGTTTCTGAAATCAGGTTTCAGAGTTCGAGTAAAGATTTTGACCAGAGGGCCTACTCTGAAAAACGATACACGGTCTGTGAAAATTTCACTTCTGTGTCTACCTATTACGGTTCATGAGATTCAGCTCGCTGACAAACGGACGGCCGCCGGACAGTAGAGGCTTAGTAATAGGGTTCCGTTAGCACTCTTTGTTTACGGAACCCTAAAAAACAACAAAGCTATTTCATTGTAAAGTAAGAAATCAAAATACCCGCAATATAGTACAATTACGTCGAAAAGCTACGAATGTAAGTACCTACTAAATTTACAAAGTTCTGAACCAGTTTTAGTAACTTTGTTGTTAAAATTACTCGCTTTTAGTATTACTAAATTCTATGTAACATGCGTACCAGTGATTAGCTCTGAAGTGTGCCTTCTAATAAATAACATTTATTTGTCATCTACTCAAATCTATACTAATAATAATTTATATCAATACTAATAATAAAGCTGAAGACTTTGTTTGTTCGTTTGAAGGCGCTAATATCCGGAGTAACTGGTCCGATTTGATTTTTTCACTAATAGAAAGCTACATTATACTCTAAGGCTACTTTTTATCCCGGAAACCCGAGTGAAACCGCGGGGAACAGCTAATGTTTGGGATATATGATAACAAACAGATTCAGAGAGTATTCATGAGTGTATTAAACACAAAAGCTAGGTTATTTTGTAAATAAGTAAGTTCCTGGGGGTTAATTTCGCCACATTTGCAGCTTCATACTTAGAGGTTTTATATCTGCAGCTATTTCGTAATATGGACTTTTCATCGACCTGTCATCTATCATTTGTTTCATCTAACTTTACAGATTTGTACGGAGTTTCGTAATATAGTCCAATTTTACGCGAAACAGATAATATTTTTCTGCGAATCCATTAGATATTATTGTAATATAGTCCAATTTTAGGCGAAACAGATATGTTTCTGCGAATCTGTCAGTTTCGTCGTAAAGTGTTTGGGCTTCACTCAGCGTTTCATTCTAAAATATTTTTTCAATGCCCATTCTGCCTACTACGAGTATCTTTCCAAAATCATTAGGATTGATTACAGGATATTACGCTATTTTTTAACGAAAAATTACAGTTCCAATTTCGAAAATGCCAAAAGAAGATTAAAGTCAAAGTTCCCTCTTCTATCTCCACAGAAAACTATTTCTTTTTCATTTGAGACAAAAATTACAGCTATAACTCGTAGACGTGAGACGCAAGCTTTACTTTAGCACTATTTATTTGTTTCTACATTACATGGAGCGGCGTGAAGTCCCTAAAGTTCTGGGCATAACTTTTATTAAACTGTTGCCTAGATCGTTTTATGTTTCACTACCATTTTGAAAACATTTCAGTTCTTGGTTATATCTAGTATTATTATTCAGTCTATACGTACACAGATATTCAAAACTAGTTTTTGTTTTTATTATAAGCCTGTATTTGACCACAATATCACCGTGGTCAATGATGATGTGACCGATGGTGGTAAGCACACATAGCCTAGAAGGGAGTGGTCCTAATTCGACCGTATTTTTTTTTTTTTACTTTAAACCGTTATAGAGATTCTTTTGTCAAAGAGTAACGTCTAGCTATAGAATAAAATAAAATCACAAATATCAAATATAATGTTCTTAAAATGTATTGTTAGAGTCTAATTTCTATGGTACCTACTGACCATAGAAATTAGACTCAAAATATCTTTAAGAACTGTTTAATCAAAAACTAAAATATAATTTTAGTGATTAGAATTCAATTTCTAAATGGATAAAGCTAAACAATATGCATTTTGTAGTAGGTAATTAAGTTTATCAGACTTCTCAAGCATATTTAGAAGTTCTACACTTCTGTTTGCAACAGGAAACCCGAGCTAAAGTTGCGTTTGGTCACTTCATAACTGTATTGCAGCCATTTGCAGCTTGAATTTAAAAGTGTTAATAAAGTTAAATAGCCGTTTCTGGAATTCTATTTTTTTTTCATATTATGTAGTTATGGGACGGTTGACCCACCTGCGAGTCAACGGGATTAAAGGAAAATATAAGATTATCTCAAGAATATGACTTTAAGTTTATTTAATGGCGTCCACTGTGCCGGGTGTAAGCAACGTACGATATGTTACAGTTTTCCACGACTTAGCAGTCTCAGTTAATTTTAGCACTTATCGGATGTGAGCTGGATTGATTATTAATTTTTATTATACATACAATTCTGGTATTTTCGTTTATATACATACTAGCTGTCCCCCGCGGTTTCACCCGCGTTCCCGGTATAAATCTTGGCCTATAACTATGTTATTCCATGTGCCAATATGATCTATCTATGTGCCAAGTTTCAGCCAAATCCGTTCAGTCGTTTTTGCGTGAAAAAGCAACAAGCATACATACACACATAAAAAGGATTTCTTCATTTAAGATATTTTAACTTCCACGAAGTTAGTTTGCATTGAACCAAGATAATGGCGATTTCATATATAGGGAAACTAATATTTTCTTGTAGAAAGAAAAAAAAACTTTTGGATTAATATTCATAATTCAAGAAATCAAATGTCAATTGTTTTGTGACAAGACAATTGACATTTGATCCAAGACAATGTATCTTCCACCAAAGAGATTTAGTTTTCTAGTTCTAATGAAATTGAAGTTCTTAATCCAAAAGTACTTATAACTTGTTCATTCAAGAAAATGCAGAATCAATGTAAGAGATGATATTCTTAGTTCAATATGATAAAAATGTATAACAAAACAGAACGATCTTGTTTTGAAATTGGTTTTACTTGGATTTTGAAAGTGATACATATCTTAAGATTTTTTTATCTTCACATGATATAAAACATTCTCAGTTTAAATTGTTATTATATTATAATAACAAATAAAAGCCTTGCATAGAGAAATAATAGATTCTTTCAAGATTTCAACATTTTTGTGTAAGTTTCTGAAATCTTCTGCAGAAATAAAATATTCTCATTGTAAAATTATTTGTCCTACCAACAAAAAGGGTTTTCTCATTATGAGATAAATTTTACTTGTGGCAAAACGTAACGATTTTTTACTAAACCGTAACTATCTTGGATGTAGTAATGTTACTTTCTTCTGAGAATTAAAGGGTTTTTATTAAATCGTAATTATCTTGGATGTAGTAAAGTTACTTTGTTCTAAAAAATAAAGATCTCCTTTCAATAATTTGTTCCTCATTGTGAGATTTTTGGCATGCTTGTATAGGTAGATATATATTTGCTTAGTCTACATTTAAGATTATATTAGTGTAAAAACCATAATGTAGGTATTCGTGAAAATTAAAAATAAATCTTTTTTTTTTCTTTCGTACACATCTAAAAAATGTTATAAATTTTCACGAATACATTATGGTTTTTACACTCATTTAATCTTAAATGTAGACTAAGCAAATATATATCTACCTATACAAGCATGCCAAAAAACTCACAATGAGAAACAAATTATTGAATGGAGACCTTAATCAAAACAAGCTAACTTTACTACTTACATCCTAGATAATTACTATATAATAAAAACCCTTTTAGTCCCCGTACAAAGTACCCTTACTACATCTAAGAAAGATACAATTTACTTTCTTTTTATTTTACACAATTTTTTCGATCAAAATGAAAAACAGGTTTGAATATAATGCAATCTATATTAATAGCTGGATGTACACACGAATAACATCATATTATTCAAGTAATAAAGATATATCTCACATAATGTTATTAATTTACACATAATTTAAAAAAAAATAGGACTAACTGATTTTAAATTCTCATATAACACTTACAAGAGTCAATAATATTGATTAATTACAAAATTAAAATAATAGCCTAATAACTATCTAAAACTAAAACGATAATTTAGATACTTTTAACATTATTCTTTAAAAGTTGGCATCCTTATGTCGACTTACCTACAGTAAATATGTCTAACATTATAAAACTGTCAGTACAGTTTATTTAATAATAGGTCATTGAATTATCAACACATTAGGTTGAAATATCTTTGTGCAAATTCCCTTGTAAAATTATATTGAACATTTAACTTGTTTGCTTGCAGAAGCCTTCAGCTTTTGTTCTTCTATTTTTGTATGTAGGAATATCACCAGGTTCTAAAAATAAGACAAATGTATTAGAACGTTGATTGATCAGATCGTAGCGATATTATAGAAATGACACCTAGATTAATGTATGACAGACAAAATAAAACATAAGAGGAGGATGAATGCATATGTATTGTAATGAAATGATCATATTCTAAAATAAATAAAATACTTTAGGGATGTACTAGGTACGAGTACCTACTGTATGTATCTAAATGTATAATTTGCAAACCGGTCCAGGCGTCTTTGAGTAATCGGGGATCGAACATGAAAACAATAGAATATGAATGATTCCAACGAATTGAGAACCTCGTAATTTTTTGAAGTCGGTTAAAAATAAACTTATTTACTTACTTTCACTGTCCAATTTTTCTAAGCCTTGCACAATGCTGAGCAGATTTTCGTTTACAGGTTTTCTTAATAAACTTCTTTAAATAACCTTTAAAAAGTTGTTCGTTGCATGGGACAGCAACGCACAAGCTTTTATTGCAAGTGTCCCTTGTCCATTGCAGTAAAAGCATTTATGCAATTTATATTGGCCCTAAATTGCCTCTGCGCACACAAATGGAGTTGCTTGTTATCACTTTCTACTATAGGCTTCTGCTTGCAGAACTTCTTCTTGCATCTTGCTTTCAAGATGTGCGCCAACGGCCGGCCGGTCACGGAAAGAATGGACATGGTGGCCGCTCGCTGGTTGCGCGGTATTGTCTTGACAAAAACATATTTTGTCTGCCGTAAACCGTAATTCCTTTAATCTAGAAAATGTATCTTACTATAAGTTATTTCGTTCAATGATATGAAGCAATAGGAATTGTTAAGTTAAGACAACATTGTTTATTCCAATTAACATACTATAAAACTACAATGAAAGAAGACTATCTTAATTTAAGATATTATTACTTTGAAACTCAATAAAATAATATTTTCTTGCTTAAATAACATAATTCTTCATTTGAAGATTAAATTTTAATAGATTAAATTGTTTAAAAAATTTGAAATAAGATTTTTTTTTGTTTTTAAACTAAAACTTTGTATATTTGCTTTGAAACAAGTTTTCTTTAAATGTCAAGTAAAATATTTTATTGTACAAAGAATAATATTTTCTTGGAGAAAATATATATGACTTGAACAGAAACATATTCTCTTGATATTAAGAAATATTTCAAGACATTTTTTATTCTTAATTGGAGAAATCCTTTTTATCTGTGTACATACAAACTTTCACGTTTATAATATTAGTAGGATTTATTTACAATTATTTACAACACATACAAAATACAATCTCGTCACCAATTTTTTTTTCTCCTACGTCCATTAGAAAAAATGTGCGTATACGTTTTTGGCTAATAACTCGAAAATTACTGGGCGCACAATTTTCAAATTTGCATACACATTTACACGACGTTACACACAAATTATCTACTAAACTAGAATCATGAAATTCGACACTTTTCCGCTGCCCTGACGCACACTGACAAAACAGAATTCGTCTTCGACTCAATAATATTTTTGTCGTATATGAATGACGCAGCACTGTGGAGCGTAACACGAACAGTGACAAAACGCTGAGAGCATGTCAAATGCTCATCAATTTCATATGTGTCCGGTTGGTTGATCATTTGTGTCAGTGTGCATGGCCTGCTGGATTTGACCTGGTATTCTCGTGTTCGTTATACTGTGCGAACTGGTTGAGTAATGTGATCTTGTCTTAAGAATTCTGGGTACGATGCCTTCTGACAGCGACTTCTTCGTTTAATCAAGTCTTTTCTATTTAATTAGTTTATAGTTTAGTTTAGTTAATTAATTCATTAAATAAGAACATCATTTCTTACTTTTTTTTTCAGTCGCCATAGGTGCCGATTCTGTTGTTTACGAACTTAACTAATATTAGACAAGTCACCTCTCTTTCATTTTAACCTTATTGAAAAAAGATAGAACATTTTTAATGCTGTCAGTTTAATCCATACCGTCGTAATGTACGGGTAAATAGTCGTGACCAATAAAAATCGCGCTTAAATTCACGTTGAAATGTGTGATCGGATTAAACTGACAGGACAAAAATATCTTGCATCCCTTTCTTATATTTACTATTAGAAAGAGATATAGTGAGATTAAATTTATTTTAGTTCGTAAACAACAGAATCGGCACCATTGACTTTTAATGTCTATGTATTGTTTATACATAATACAATGTGAACTCGTAGGAATGTTGAAAGTTATAAGCCCCAAAACTCCATTATCTCTAAGGATTTATTTGAATGTGTGCATGGTATTGTTATAGTATATTATTTTCTCTGTGGTATTATCAAAGAATACTTAGTTTCAAACTCTACCAATAATGTATCGTCGCCATGGAGAATTGAAAGAAAGTCGCCCCCCGCTTGCGTCGCCCTACCTACCTAGGTACTGTAGGTACTGATACGTTACGCAGCCAGGGGTGACTCCATTCATCGATATTGACGAGGTCATGGAGTCACCCCTGGCTGCGTGTGCTTCTAATCACAGCGTAGGTAATTGAATCAGTCCGGTTGTATGGAGTGCGTATATGCAAAGTTATTGTGCTGATTTAAGAATATCCTCAACAGCCAGTCATTTAAAGTACATTTTCAATCAAATAATATACAAAAAGATACTATAAATGCAACTTTTCCAAGTGAAGGAGATGTACTGAATCTTTTCACTCAAGAAAATCGAATGCCGTCTCGTTCTGTCGACGTTTTCTTGAATATCACGTCCGTAAAATATATTTTCACATGTAAAGGAGTTTTGAATAAAAAAACCTGCCTTTTAACATAAACAGGGGTCGTTTACAAATATGGCTTCGAGCCAAACTCCTTAACATATTTATGAGGGCGGTGATGCCAGCTTTAGGTATTTCAATTTCAATACAGATTCCTGATATACGATGAAATATCTGCATACCTTCCATTTGGAGCAAAAATAATGATGATGAGTTTTATGATGACTTCAAAATGTTACTTAAAAAAAAATTTATAACCTAAAATGTAACCATCCATTCAAATCTATTCTTACTCGCAACCTCTTACAAGACTAACCCAAGGGTTAAATATGTGACAGAATTTGTATAGGAAATCTGTCAAATTCAAATATTTAACCTGGAGGTAGCGTAAAAGTTAAAATATAACAAAACACATTCATCACAATAAAGAAAAGGTACTTAGACCCTAAATCTCTTAGCGTGAAAGTTAACCGATGCTGCCCGGACGTCCGGGTTTCAGTGTCCGGACAAAACATCATTAATTTCAACCTACTTTATCCAGAGCAATGCGGTTGACACCCACTGTGCACAGTTTAAGCCAACGTTCAGATTTATACTTAAATAACATGAAACGAAAGTGTTTTTATTAAAAAGATTTATAATTCAACGGAGACATTGTGCTTCTTTTAAAATTACGACTTAATAAATAAGGCTTATTGTAATAGGGGAAGGTACAGTCGGCGACAAAAGTTTTATTTAAACGTATAAAAATTAAAAAATTGGTACCTATAAGATCAAATAAGAAAATTAATATAAAAATTTAAAAACACGTATGTACGTAAGTAAGTTGTATGTCCTGTAACATACTTCTAAATCGTTTGGATGTTATGTACTTAGCTTAGATGATTTTTGATGATGAAGTGATTATACTTCTAATCAGCAAAAAGGAAGATTGGAAGCTTTCCTTTACAAAGCTAGCTTTTACATGGTAAACTGAATTTTATGTCTTGTTATTTTTTTTTCGCAGTAGACTATACACGCGGGTGTAGATTTCATTAGCCAACACGATCGGCTCGGCTCGTTGGAAAATTGTCAATAAAACGTAATTGGATCATGGAGACAGCTGCGGCTGCCAATTAGTAAGTAGAGACAGTAAATTTAGTGTTATGACTAAAATTTTGTGTTATAACTAAAATTTTGATTTTAGAAAAGCTCTTGCGTTTTATAAAAAAATCTGTTATTAGTTTATTGATAGGCTCTGTGTCTAGTTGATATGCAGACGCTGAGTGATTTTAGATTATGAGATTTAACAGTTCGCGATTGTGGCCAGCTTCTGGGCACTCTACCAGTGGGCAGCGATTTAAAACCAATTTTTAATTCATAAAGTAAGAACGTTATGAATAAAAAATTTACAATAATATATATTTTTTTTATATTGTAAATAGTTTGCGATATTATATTATAATTAATTATAGTTTTAGTACATAGATGTAATCTATTAATATAACACGAACATAAGTTCAATATTCACAACGATTCGGCTGATAAGTTATGTCTCTAAACATAAGTTTTGTATCATTACCGCTTTCGGCCATATCATCACTTATCAAGGTAAGAACATCCCTATTCAAAGAAAACAACAGCACATCCTAAAAGTACGTTAACAACGCAACATCCTGTCAATTTTGTTGGTATAAGACAAAACTAAAACATGTAGTAACGCTCCTCGGCACAACTTCGGGGAACTCCGGCAAACTTCGGCCGTGGGAACAACAATAGCAGAGTTGTTATTTTGTCCATACTCACTGGGTGAAAATGTGGGTGACATGGTTTCATAGTCTGTGACGTAACTAATGCCTTATTTTCTACATTTGAAAATTCAGAAACAAATTGTGTGCGCGATTATACATTGTTAATATAGGTTTAAAATATGATTGATTAGGTTTGTGCTTTCGTGTGTTTTAGGATTTAGTTTATTTTATATATACGAACTCCATTCCACAGTTTCACCTGCATTCTTATTTGTAGCAGTTGGGAATAATGTAAATTTCTATAGGATCAGTGATTCAAGAGATTGCCCTCCTCATATATACAAACAAAAAAATACTTTATTCGAAAGCTAGGTACGCTTATGATTATTTTTTTTTTTTTCGGAAAATGTTTTGACATTTTTTTTTTAATTCGACTCAATAATTGGTAGCCTAGGTATATACTATTATAAATGTGATAGTTTGTTAAGATGTTTGTTACTCTTTCACGCAAAGAATAAGACTACTGAACTTGGCGCATAGATAGATTTATACAACTCTAATTATAAACATATAATGAACAAGTCGTAACAAAAATAAAACTATATTAATAATAAAAAGACTATTTTATCAATTCCCGACGGAGGAAAAACTTTTAATTTTAAATTTCCAAGGGTGATAGCTACGGTTGAAAATCTCCAGTTATTTGCTAGAAAATAATATAATTAATAATAAACTAGTTACGAGCAAAATCATGTCAAACTCGGTTTTAAATATACCGATCTCTTACCTACGTCATATAACAGAAAGAGATAGGGTTATCTTAAAACCTGAGATTTACAAGACTGGCTTTATACTATTTCACACTAGCTTTCCGCCCCGCGGTTTCATCCGCGATCCCCTATTTTACCCATTTAAGCGCTATCCACACATTTCCGGGTACCCGGCCCTGCTGTGCCGTATCCGTGTTCCGAGTTGTTCGTTATACTATGATGTACCTGGACGCCCCTGACACGGAGCTATGTGAACAAGTTCATACTAATTGTACGTAACCGATTTTTTCCCCGTCCCTGACGGGACACGGCAGGGCCGGGTACCCGGAAATGTGTGGACTGTGGAATGTTGGATGGAGACTGAAAATGGAGCTAAATAAAAAAAAAACTCATCCTTATTTTTTTATAACTTATGAGAAGTGTAACTTAACTAGCACACAACTTTAAGTGAGAGGGATAGAGCTATAATTCTACTGAACATGTCAAAATGATGAATTCGGGTTTAAGTTTGGGGTGGGTCAAGGCGTAGTTACCGCCTCTCGTATTTTATAGGAGTACATAAAAAATACTTATTTTAGCTGTGAGCTTTATGAAACTACTAGCTGTTCCACGCGGCTACACTTGAGTTCCCGGGATAGAAAGTAGCCTTTGGGGATAATGTCGTCAGTGAAACATTTTTTCCAATCGGACCAGGAACACCAGAGATTAGCGCGTTCAAAAAAACAAACAAACTCTATATACATTAGTATAGATAAGGATGTATACAGGGTCATTGGTTGGGTGTAGTAGTTGATACAGGATGATTTTTTTATCACCGTCCAAATTATCTAGGATTAGATTGTAGGTCATCATTATTAACAACTTTTAGTATGGAGATTTCTTTTCAGAAATATATATTTTTTTATACTACTAAGGTAGCATACAGCCCACCTGATGGTAAGTGGTTACCGTCGCCTATTGCCAATGTGTTGCTGATCTCAAGTGCAATTGCCGGAACACACCGGTAGGTGTTTGGCGACAAATTTTCAACTTGAGGGAGGTAGCCAGCCAGGCGGGTACTACAAAGTACCCTATCACCATGCTATGGTTTCCTCACGATGTTTTCCTTCACCGAAAGCTCAAGCTCATTGTAGGATTCGAACCCACAACCTTCGTCGCGGCATCCGACGTCACTACCACTGAGCTATCATCGCCTTATAATTACGAAATTCATGATGTAGTAACTACAAGACAAAGAACTTTAGCTGTAAAACGAGCTGTTCTTGGAAATCTAGAATCTTAATTACAAGATAGAACAATATTTTAATGTCTCCAACCCCTTTTTGTAATAAACTCTTATAAAGTTAGCTCGTACTTTACTACTTGTTATATTAAATTGTTCTATACTAATCATGATATATTGTGATACTTTAAATATACGTCTAAGCAATTTCTCACTATGTCTGACTTACTTTCTAGATTTTGTTATTTAGTATCTATGGTAATAGTACCTACAAATCTCTTTGATAGCCAAATTTTGTTTTTTACATAAACAATAGGATAATCATTATTGATTCCTAATTTTATTTTATACTCT
Organism: Tethea ocularis; assembly: GCA_963555595.1. Taxonomy (NCBI): domain Eukaryota; kingdom Metazoa; phylum Arthropoda; class Insecta; order Lepidoptera; family Drepanidae; genus Tethea; species Tethea ocularis. The sequence goes on along the minus strand of OY741970.1, from coordinate 2,084,276 downwards.
CTGAAATATGTATAGAATAAAGTGAAGTAATATTTAGGGATTTTTAAATGACACATTATTTTCTTTCGTACAGAATTTCTGAACGATTGGAACCGTAGGGAAACACGCGAAATTTTAATCAAAATTTCGTTTTCGTTGAATGCCTAAGAGTAGACTTGTAGACCCCCTGGGGCCTACCAACTCCGAATAACGAGACTCGATACGATAAATCGCTTTAAAAATTAAACCAATAGAATAAGAAAAGCAACAGAAATACTGACGTCACGCTATATTCGTTTCAATCTATTGGTTAAAAATTCAAAACTATTATCGTAGTAGGTATATATAGTGTGTTTCCGGAAGTCCCATTTGCCAAACTCTATTTCAAAGACCTGAGATAATGGAGCCGATTCTGATCTTTTCAAATTAAACTAATATTAGTCACGTCACCTCTCTTTTATATAAGCCTTATTGAGAAAAGGTAGCAACATTTTTAGTGCTGTCAGATTAGTTCATGTCATCGTAAAGTATGGGTAAATGGTCGTGACCACGTTCGAGTTCACGTTGAAATAAGTAATTGGACTAATCTGTTCCTTTATAAAAAATACATATTCTTACAAATAAAAATCTTTATCTTTATTTGACTGGACTAAAATATATTTCATCTCTTATTATTGTTTGTTAGAAAGAGATAGTGAGATTAAGTTTGTCTACATTGTAAACAACAGAATCCATTGCCATTGATTTGTCCCCTGGGACTTCTTTAGAATTGAATTATCTTTGAGAAATATTTATAGATTTACAATACACTCCAGCTACAAAATCGAATCAGAACTAAGTAAATAAGTATACCAACTAAATTCATTCAAATACTAAAGCTATTTATGTACAAACTAGTATTGAGTCAGACCACAATGTAATGAACTTAACTTTGGAGCACATCAGGCATAGCCGCGCGCCTGGTGCACCGAGTTTCTCAAACTTTGAGCTGATTGAACTTTGAATAACGTCGCTTAAATTGCTTGGAAGGTCGGGGATGTTTTAGTTTTTAATCAGGAGTAAGACCGAATCCAGAGTAAGTTTGAATTTTAAGCATTTTTACATGTAATGGTGCAAGTTTTTTTTTTTAAAGAAAACCTGTAGGTACCTATAGTGAACCCAAGCTTTAAATATATTGTCAATTTCTGTTAAATTTATTAAAGAAACTGATTCAGTAGTCCATTAAATGGAATGGCATATTTTCCGTTTAGAACAATGAGGAGGGATGAAACCCATGTGACTGAAAGAGTTATGAATATGAAGGAGTGAGACCGAATCCTGAGTAAGTTTGTCTTTTAAGCATTTTTACATGTAATGGTGAATTTTTTTTATGAGATAGATTCACGGACTGAAACATAATAAATCTATCTTGAATTTGTCAAAAGATGTTTTTATACTGTGAAGACGTAAAAGCCCTTCGTCCAATTTGGGATCCGAATAGAGCGAGTTGCGATCTTAAAATAATTTTTTGCCAGTAATTCACTTTCAAAAACACCGTGTTATAAATAATTAATACCTATTATAATTATAATATTATAAGTAATTATTCAATCAGTAAATATTTAAACACAGTGACTGTCACTAGGTGATTACGAAAATAAACGTTAGAAAACTTTTAAAGTTTTAGGAAAGCGAAAGATTTTTATCTTTAGAAAAACAATATAAAGTTATTTGGCTGCGGCTGTAAGGTGGAGGTACTACCACAGCCAAAAACTGCTCTCTTTTATTTCTTCTACACTTAAAATCAACATAGTACCTACACGAAGTCATATGACATGATATTTGTGCTTACAAATTACATAATACTCCCTCTACTAACTCCTATAACTAACTCTAACAATTTGTACTAACTGTGGTAAAATTGGGTACTTACACGACAACTGTGTAGGTACATTTCCCGCACAATGACGCAACGTGTGACATCACCGACATGTAAAACTTTGCCGTAACTGTAGGGTAGGAAAAATTACAGTTTCATGACAGGATGTGTACGCTAAGCGTAGTTCGAATGGCCGCTTTAGTTTTCCGAAGTTGTGACATTATTTTTACATTCTTATTGTGAGTAGTCTGCATGTTGTTTCCAAAAAAAAATAACATACCTAATTTAATTTCTACTTCAAATACAAAAATAAATACATTAAAAAAAGGCGAGAATAAGTGAAACAAAGCCCCGACTCAGCATAAACAAGCTAACACTGGCAATTTTAAGTTAGGATAAAGGTAAAGATACGATAAATAATTATTTATCACTAAAAACCGCCTTACTTACTGAGGCAGTTTTTAGTGAGACGTGAGACGGTTTAAAAGAAGTCTAGTAAACGACAGGTTTTAAATAATTATATATAATGTATACCCAATCTTTTTCTTACGTCATCAACAGAAAGTAAAATTACGAAATATATTGCATACTTTTCATACTAAAGAAAAAAATAATTGTTCCGTTATTTCGGGGTTCCCAGAATAAAAGTTGTTCAAATAATGAGTACAATAATCCCTGAAAAAATTGGCTGTAGGTACCTATAGTGAACCCAGGCTTTAAATGTATTGTCACTTTCTGTTAAATTGATTAAAAAACCGATTCATTAGTTTATTAAATCAAAGAACAATGAGGAGGGATGAAACCCATATGACTAAAGGAATATGAAAATTGATGCACATGGGACACCGAAAAAACTACACGCGTAACAATACCTCTATGCACACTTTCATGCCATAGAAATGCGAAAGTAACAGAAGAACCGCATCATACTATGTTGTTAATTTTCTTCCTGCTCATAAATAAACGTTTATTATACTATGTGACTTTTCCCAACGATACAGTCTCATCATTGTCCGACTGATAAGTAACGTAAGGGTTATTTAACAGCAATTAAAATTTACAACAAAATAAAATACTGCCCGTCATGATTGATCTAGTGTGGCCGCTGTTAGACGCGCTGCTGACACGTGTTAAACAAATTTTGATGGGACTTTTATTAAACTACTAGCTGTCCCCCGCGGTTCCACCCGCGTTTCCAAATAAAAAGTAGCCTATGCAACCTGATCTAGATAAGGCAACATAATAATTGTCCATGGGAAAAACAGTTTTCACTTAAATATATTCCAACATGCTTAAAAGTTTGTCCTTGTGCTTTATTTATATTGACTTCAGACGATAGGTAGGTAATTTCACAGGAAATTGTACCTATTCGTTTAAATCTATATGGTAAATCTGTGGATATCATCTGAATGCGAGGTATCAGTACTGTTTGCCCAACTGCTGGCTCAGTCAAAACCAATCGCTACTATGACGTAAATTTTACTTGAAGTCTGGTACCATTACATAAATTTGGTGGTCTAATATCTATTTAACATGCATTGTCCTGAATGACTGTCTGACGGATCAACGCATAGCCTAAACCGCTGATCGTAGAGACCTGAAACTTAGAGGGTGTGTTCTTCGTATGAAGTAGGCATCCTATAAGAAAGGATCTTCCGAAATCCTTAGGGGTTGAAAAACTGGGACCAAGTTTGTATGGAACAACGTGATTCCTTGGTCCAATCTACTTCAAATTTTGCATAAACATTCTTTAAGATAATTGATGGAAGACGTGTTTTGTATTTTATTGAAACTCATCGCCTATCGGGGTTAAAAAAGGGTAGAAAGTTATTTTGGTGGTGATTTGCATCGAAGTTGATATCAATACTGCTTTTGAACTCACATAAAAGCTTGGTGCAATGCAATGCATATGACTAACAATTGGGATGAATTTGCTGTTATGTCTTGGCAACAATCATGGGACAAAAGAAAAGTATAAATTATATGTTACAACACTCTACATTTCTGCGAGTTACCCATTAATATACCCATTTGTATTTGAAGTATATCGAAATGGAAACCAGTATGCCAAATTTGGTACAGAAGACCAACCCATCAAAAGGTTACGTTTTTCCCAAGATCTTTCTTATGGTCACTTTGATGCCTACGCTGATGCCGATGGTGATAATAACACTGATCAGCGTCCAATAGCCAATCTAAATATATAAAACTTTTAACAAAAATTAGAACCGATATCATGGTACCGCAGATTTATTTCGCTTACTTCAAAACTATCATATTAGAGTTACTAAATAGTTATTTTCTGCTTTTTAGTGCCTTTGAAGGCGGTTCTATTTTTTTTAAAAGTTTTTTATTTTTCAATTTTGAATTTCTTATGTGTAATCAATGACTGTCAAGGTCACTGACCTAGGATAAGCATATTAGTGTTGTAGTTTCCATCATCGTTCCTATAACATTTAAAGAATTATCCCCTAACTCCTAACCATTAAGGATTTGTACCGTCCATCATCAGCTCAGCAACATAACATGATGACTACCAGACGCAAATATCTGAATAGCTTTAGAAAGTATGATGAAAAACATTGTAAGTGCCTATAAAATTTAAAGAGTTCCCTCGATTTGTCCAGGATCCTATCATCAGATCCTGACTTGGTGACTATGGGACTACTTGTGAAGTATACCCTTTCAAACGAAAAATATTTTTCCAAATCGGTCCAGGCGTTCGAGTATTCGGGGAACATACAAAAAAAATGATTCCGACGAATTGATAACCTCCGCTTGAAGTTGGTTAATTGACTGACTGACTGACTGACTGACTGACTGATCGCGGGTGATATCGCGTGTGATATCGCGGGTGGAAAGCTATTTAGCATTCTATATTAAAGCTGAGAAGTTTATGAAAAACATTGTAAGTGCCTATAAAATTTGAAGAGTTCCCTCGATTTGTCTAGGATCCTGACTTGGTGACCATGGGACTACTTGTGAAGTATATCCTTTCAAACAAAAAATAATTTTCCTAATCGGTCCAGGCGTTCTAGTATTCGGGGAACATACAAAAAAAAAGATTTCAACGATTTGATAACCTCCGCTTGAAGTTGGTTAATTGACTGACTGATCGCGGGGGGCATCGCGGGTGGAAAGCTATTTAGCATTAAATAATAAAGCTGAAAAGTTTGTTTGTTTGTTTGAACGCGCGAATCTCCGGAGTTACTGGTCCGATTCGAAAACTACGCTGTCGGCTGGTAGTTTAGCCATTATTTTGTCGTTGATGGCGTCAACGCTTATATTTCTGGCAGCTAATTAAATTAAATTGCCCTCTCACACATCCATTAATATTTTTTTTGGTCGATATTGGCTATATCCGGATATACTCTACAGATCAGGTCTTCAATGTTGGTCACGATTTTACCAAGGTCTTTGTCAATAGCTATTTTTTTATCTGATTCAGGTACTTTCCCATCCCCGATTAAATGGAGCTTTATTGGGAAATCTGTGCTTCCTCTACCCAAGTGACTCCTCATTTTGGTATACAGTTTCAATAATTCAACAGACTTTCATAATGAGGAAGATTTTAAGCAAGATTTAATAATATCTGCTCTAGTTTCCCTAACAGGCAACGTTTATCTGAAATCACCAGAAAACATCAAAGTTATTCCACCCCCATGGGTGGTAAAGGTAAATAATGGCTAAACTACCAGCCGACAGCGTAGTTTTCGAATCGGACCAGTAACTCCGGAGATTCGCGCGTTCAAACAAACAAACATTAGCCATCTATTTGTGCTTTTTATAATTCTGAGAGTTCTATCTAAAGCCTCTAGGTGAGCTCTATGAGTCTTGTGCACTCATCCCATATTATTAGGTTTGCATCTTGTAAAACCTTGCCCAATGGTCCATTTTTACGTATAGAGCGTACGCTGTCTTTTTCAAGAAATACCGTAAGGGTCTGTTTAGAAGTGAAATGAGCCGTCCTTCTACCTGTCAATAGTGTAGCAGCAATAAATATCTGATGATGCAACAGCAATGGCTAATTTCGTTGACTTCAAAATTATCAGATTAGAGTTCTTACATAGGTAGTTATTTTATACTTATTAGTGCCTTTGTGGTTTTTTTTTGTTAAATGTATTTTATTTTTCAATTTTTAGTTTCTTATGTGTAATCAATGACTGTCAAGGTCACTGACCTAGGATAAGCATATTAGCGTTGTACTTTCCATCATCGTTCCTATAATATTTAAAGATTTATCCCCTAACTCCTACCCGTTAAGGAGTTGTACCTTCCATCATCAGCTAAGCAACATGTGACGACTACCAGACGCAAATATCTGAATAGTTTTAGAAAATATATGAAAAACATTGTTAGTGCCTATAAAATTTGAAGAGTTCCCTCGATTTCTTCAAGATCCCATCATCAGACCCTGACTTGGTGACCATGTGACCACCTGTATGTATAGTTTCCAAATCGGGTCAGGCATCTTCGAGTAATCGAGGAACATACATAAAAAAAGATTCCGACGAATTGATAACCTCGTCTTGATGACAGTTAAAAATAACAAAAAACTGTTACCTAGGCGACCGCTGTCATCCATTGACAACCGCATCGCATCGCTCACCCATGCTATACATGCTCCCGCTTAACGTTCTTTTTATCATTGCTCAGCTCCTGAGGGTCGTAGCGTGATGTTCTATAGCCTATAACCTTCCTTAATAAATGGGCTTTCAATTGCAAAAAGGTTTTTCCATATCCCACTGGCAGATCCAGAGATTAGCGCGTTCAAACAAACAAACAAACAAACAAACAAACAAACAAACTCTTCAGCTTTATTATTAGTATAGATATGTTACAACACTCTACATTTCTGCGAGTTACCCATTAATATACCCATTTGTATTTGAAGTATATCGAAATGGAAACCAGTATGCCAAATTTGGTACAGAAGACCAACCCATCAAAAGGTTACGTTTTTCCCAAGATCTTTCTTATGGTCACTTTGATGCCTACGCTGATGCCGATGGTGATAATAACACTGATCAGCGTCCAATAGCCAATCTAAATATATAAAACTTTTAACAAAAATTAGAACCGATATCATGGTACCGCAGATTTATTTCGCTTACTTCAAAACTATCATATTAGAGTTACTAAATAGTTATTTTCTGCTTTTTAGTGCCTTTGAAGGCGGTTCTATTTTTTTTAAAAGTTTTTTATTTTTCAATTTTGAATTTCTTATGTGTAATCAATGACTGTCAAGGTCACTGACCTAGGATAAGCATATTAGTGTTGTAGTTTCCATCATCGTTCCTATAACATTTAAAGAATTATCCCCTAACTCCTAACCATTAAGGATTTGTACCGTCCATCATCAGCTCAGCAACATAACATGATGACTACCAGACGCAAATATCTGAATAGCTTTAGAAAGTATGATGAAAAACATTGTAAGTGCCTATAAAATTTAAAGAGTTCCCTCGATTTGTCCAGGATCCTATCATCAGATCCTGACTTGGTGACTATGGGACTACTTGTGAAGTATACCCTTTCAAACGAAAAATATTTTTCCAAATCGGTCCAGGCGTTCGAGTATTCGGGGAACATACAAAAAAAATGATTCCGACGAATTGATAACCTCCGCTTGAAGTTGGTTAATTGACTGACTGACTGACTGACTGACTGACTGATCGCGGGTGATATCGCGTGTGATATCGCGGGTGGAAAGCTATTTAGCATTCTATATTAAAGCTGAGAAGTTTATGAAAAACATTGTAAGTGCCTATAAAATTTGAAGAGTTCCCTCGATTTGTCTAGGATCCTGACTTGGTGACCATGGGACTACTTGTGAAGTATATCCTTTCAAACAAAAAATAATTTTCCTAATCGGTCCAGGCGTTCTAGTATTCGGGGAACATACAAAAAAAAAGATTTCAACGATTTGATAACCTCCGCTTGAAGTTGGTTAATTGACTGACTGATCGCGGGGGGCATCGCGGGTGGAAAGCTATTTAGCATTAAATAATAAAGCTGAAAAGTTTGTTTGTTTGTTTGAACGCGCGAATCTCCGGAGTTACTGGTCCGATTCGAAAACTACGCTGTCGGCTGGTAGTTTAGCCATTATTTTGTCGTTGATGGCGTCAACGCTTATATTTCTGGCAGCTAATTAAATTAAATTGCCCTCTCACACATCCATTAATATTTTTTTTGGTCGATATTGGCTATATCCGGATATACTCTACAGATCAGGTCTTCAATGTTGGTCACGATTTTACCAAGGTCTTTGTCAATAGCTATTTTTTTATCTGATTCAGGTACTTTCCCATCCCCGATTAAATGGAGCTTTATTGGGAAATCTGTGCTTCCTCTACCCAAGTGACTCCTCATTTTGGTATACAGTTTCAATAATTCAACAGACTTTCATAATGAGGAAGATTTTAAGCAAGATTTAATAATATCTGCTCTAGTTTCCCTAACAGGCAACGTTTATCTGAAATCACCAGAAAACATCAAAGTTATTCCACCCCCATGGGTGGTAAAGGTAAATAATGGCTAAACTACCAGCCGACAGCGTAGTTTTCGAATCGGACCAGTAACTCCGGAGATTCGCGCGTTCAAACAAACAAACATTAGCCATCTATTTGTGCTTTTTATAATTCTGAGAGTTCTATCTAAAGCCTCTAGGTGAGCTCTATGAGTCTTGTGCACTCATCCCATATTATTAGGTTTGCATCTTGTAAAACCTTGCCCAATGGTCCATTTTTACGTATAGAGCGTACGCTGTCTTTTTCAAGAAATACCGTAAGGGTCTGTTTAGAAGTGAAATGAGCCGTCCTTCTACCTGTCAATAGTGTAGCAGCAATAAATATCTGATGATGCAACAGCAATGGCTAATTTCGTTGACTTCAAAATTATCAGATTAGAGTTCTTACATAGGTAGTTATTTTATACTTATTAGTGCCTTTGTGGTTTTTTTTTGTTAAATGTATTTTATTTTTCAATTTTTAGTTTCTTATGTGTAATCAATGACTGTCAAGGTCACTGACCTAGGATAAGCATATTAGCGTTGTACTTTCCATCATCGTTCCTATAATATTTAAAGATTTATCCCCTAACTCCTACCCGTTAAGGAGTTGTACCTTCCATCATCAGCTAAGCAACATGTGACGACTACCAGACGCAAATATCTGAATAGTTTTAGAAAATATATGAAAAACATTGTTAGTGCCTATAAAATTTGAAGAGTTCCCTCGATTTCTTCAAGATCCCATCATCAGACCCTGACTTGGTGACCATGTGACCACCTGTATGTATAGTTTCCAAATCGGGTCAGGCATCTTCGAGTAATCGAGGAACATACATAAAAAAAGATTCCGACGAATTGATAACCTCGTCTTGATGACAGTTAAAAATAACAAAAAACTGTTACCTAGGCGACCGCTGTCATCCATTGACAACCGCATCGCATCGCTCACCCATGCTATACATGCTCCCGCTTAACGTTCTTTTTATCATTGCTCAGCTCCTGAGGGTCGTAGCGTGATGTTCTATAGCCTATAACCTTCCTTAATAAATGGGCTTTCAATTGCAAAAAGGTTTTTCCATATCCCACTGGCAGATCCAGAGATTAGCGCGTTCAAACAAACAAACAAACAAACAAACAAACAAACAAACTCTTCAGCTTTATTATTAGTATAGATACCCAAGTAAATATTGAACCTTCCTGTCAAAGTCCTATCGAAACCGGAAAGCCGCACTAAAATATAATACCTAAATACATTTACTCATCCATACGAATGTCTGTCTGCATGTTATATTTTCACCTCTAAACCCCTGAATCGATTATGATGAAATTTGGCACGCAGCTAGCTTATATTATGGAGAAGGATATATGGTAATTTTATCCCGTTAGATAGGGAACAAGTCAACTAAAAGCAGTAAGTAAGTATTCAAATTAGGTACCACTTTTATGGACAATCTGACTAAATCCGCTATTTTTATTTAAGTTCAGTTCACACATGCTTAGTACTTTCATAACTTATCCGACTGATAAGTAACGTAAGGGTTATTTAACAGCAATTAAAATTTACAACAAAATAAAATACTGCCCGTCATGATTGATCGAGTGTGGCCGCTGTTAGACGCGCTGCTGACACGTGTTAAACAAATTTTGATGGGACTTTTATTAAACTATACCCAAGTAAATATTGAACCTTCCTGTCAAAGTCCTATCGAAACCGGAAAGCCGCACTAAAATATAATACCTAAATACATTTACTCATCCATACGAATGTCTGTCTGCATGTTATATTTTCACCTCTAAACCCCTGAATCGATTATGATGAAATTTGGCACGCAGCTAGCTTATATTATGGAGAAGGATATATGGTAATTTTATCCCGTTAGATAGGGAACAAGTCAACTAAAAGCAGTAAGTAAGTATTCAAATTAGGTACCACTTTTATGGACAATCTGACTAAATCCGCTATTTTTATTTAAGTTCAGTTCACACATGCTTAGTACTTTCATAACTTATCTGATTTTAAACACTTGACAGAGTTGGCTTGATGCCGACATTAGCTCGTGCAAGAACCCTGGCGGTATAATGGCTTCGTTAATTAGGTACTTCTACACCAACTTCCGGGTTTTAGCGTCTTGACATGCTTTGAGCCAACTTATACTTTATAACCTGTTTAGACAATAAACTTTGCTGATTTAAGTTTGAATTTGGAATATCAGACATTTGGGATGGTGCTAGCTGTCCCCCGCGGTTTCACCTGCGTTACCGAGATAAACATTATTTTATAAAAAAGCGCGAATGTTCCGTCAAAACCGGTCCAGCTTCGTGGAGATCAGCTGGAACAAACAGACACAAAATATATAAAAATGTTATTTTGGTATGTTTTAGTAGGTACCATATATAGTAACTACATGGTACAAACAAAAAAAGGTCTTTATTGAAAAGCCTCAGCAATAAAGCATAAAGAATATAAGCTTATTGTCGCAATAAAGCTTTTAAATTATATTTTATAAAAAGTTCAATTCAAATCTTGGAACTCCACTTTACTGAGGGTTTATAAAGAAAAAAGCTGTAGTAACAAGTTGAAAACAGAAAATAAAGATATACAAAAGTTTGGCGATGCTTTGTACGGGCACAAAAAGTTTGAAACACTGAGAATAAGTACAAAAATAACTTTTAAGCATTTTTAGACTGTATAATTTGTTTTTTTTTTAAACCTGATATAAATTCAAATTGATTCTTCGATTCAAAACGTATACCTACAGTAATTTAAAGCGGCTATTTTCAAAAAATAAAAACACCAGAGGCGAAACATGTAATTAAAATTTGTCGTCAAGAACTACACTCGCACTTGTCGTCGAAATCGCTTTCTATTAGGTTCTACCCCTTAGGGGTAAAGTTTTCAAAAATTCTTTCTTAGCGGATGCCTACTTATGCCAAACAGCCCGATCCGTCCCGTGGTTTGAGCTGTGCTTAATAGATCAGTCAGTCAGTCAGTCGCGTTTTCCTTTTATATATTTGGATTAGAAGGAGATTGATTTCTAGCATGTGATTAAATGTTCAATGGTAGATGAAGGTTTCCTGACTGCTTCCAATTTGTATTCTACTCTGTTATTTTCTGTACTCTGCAATAGCATGTCATAAATAGCTGATAGGTGTAATAGACATGATGCTAGTTGTTCCGTGATATTGGTTTAGAATTCTAAGGCATTCATCACGTGGTAAATGGTTTTGACCAAACATGTCGGACTGCAAATATGGATGGAAATACAACTAAGATTTCAAATAGCTGATAATGTTTGTAAGTTCAGATGTACGAGGTAATCTTCGGAGTTCATAGTCCAATTCTAAAAAATATTTCACTAATAGGAAGCTACAATATCCTAAAGTGCTACAGTGCATAAATCCTAGAAGGGAACTTGCTCTCAAGTGCAGATATCGGAACACACCGGGCACAAGGTGCTTGGTGACAGATTTGTAACTTGAAGGTGGATTTGTAACGCCAACTAGGTGGGTACTATAAAGTACCACACCACTGTGCAAAATAATAACAAACCTAATGTGCTAGAATAGGGATGTCAGCTCTAAAAATACACAGAGGTTGTCAATAAAATACCTCCTTTCAGATAACAAGATTGGCAACACCGGCAACGATCCTCAACAAAGCATGGTTGATAATGTTTCAGATATTGGATGTGGCGTAACGGCAAAGTACTTTTATTGCATCGTTTCCTTTAACAGTGGCTTAGATTTGGGCTGAAATTCAAAATAATACGCAAGTAACGCGGCTAAAATTGCAAAATAAATATTTATCATCCGTTAGAGAGAAACAGAGTATAACATAAACGTGAGAACAATTCTGGAGGTGTGCCTACTCGTACCTATATAAAATGTGATCATATATAGAGTAAGCCCATCACGTTGTTACCATAAAGCGTCTGAATGTAGGTAGTGGAATACTGAATGCTTTGAAAAAATGTCGTTTCGTATCACCTTTTATGAATGACTCTGCCGTTTATTGGTATTATGTCCTTTACTGCTTTCTTTAGTTATAATAATAATTTTTAGCTCCACCCCGCTGTTTTTTCCCCATAGGCGTTGAATTTTTTTAAAAATATTTTAGTCAAATTTCAACCTGATCCGGTTTAGACGTGAAAAGATAACAAACAGACTGATATTTTCGTATTTATTATATTAAGTAGTCATTTTAACTGTTATAAACCCATTTAACAGTTAATTTTAACTGGCAATGATTTCACAAGAAACAAAGAAAATGTACCTACCGGAAAACCGGCTCCGGAATAAATTACCTATCCTAAGACAAATCCTTTGAATTGTCAATGGTTTTACTACGTAAAACCGTGTGTATATTATTATTAATACGTTACATGCGGCAGAAGTGTAGTGTTTTTTGATGCTAAGCATTGTGGGTCCTAAAATTTACATTACTCTGAATCATAGCTTGCCGCATAAACCACTCCTTGATCGAGGTACTTAATTTTTTTGAAATAAAATTACCTATTTTTCATATAGAGCTAATATTTTTAATTTAAAAATAACCTTGTAGTTATCACCGCGCGAACTTTTAATTTTCCGGTGTCGCTCGTGGATTATATTATAACGAACTGGGCGACTGGATCCATTGTGTACCTAGTTGCCAGATGTTGGTGTAATACGTTTAGATAAATATTTCTGCACCAATAAAATGCTTCTAGAAAATGTTAGTATAGTCTAGAATAATGTTAATAGCTAAAAATGCATAGCTAAGAAATTATTTTTGAAAATCTAACCACTAAGGAGTAAAATAGAGTGAAACCGTGGGATGCTATGAAAATTATTGGTATACCTATAATAGAAAGAAAAGAAAGAAAGAAAAAGTATTTATTGTCCCACCAACAAATAAGAAACAAACTTATATAAAAATACATTTAGAGATAATTAACTTATCTATTCAAGTGAATAGTACACTGTTCCGTGGGGACAAAAGGTCCCTACCTCAGCATTAAGTTACACTTCACAAAGCAGTGCAACACTGGTATCCAGGCAGGGCCTTCCCAAAATGAGTGACAACACGAACTTTTTTTGACAGAACAAAAATTAATAATAATATTAATAAATTGATATGAGAACTTGATAAGATTTCCCAAGACATCTCTTCATTAGGCCGCTGAATCTTTCCATAAATATTCTAGGCTCGTTAGTCGAGCGAGTGACTATTGTATAAACTAAATGGCAAATAAACCGCATAATTATGGCGATATATTTTAACTGGAGCCATTAGTGGTGTTACTGTCTTAACTGTTATGCATTGTTAGATGTTTGTTTATTGCACGAGTTTTTATCGACTAATTTATATGCGGATTTGAGGTGTGAAAAAAATCGCTAGGACTAAAATTGCTACTTTAAATTATCTCAGAAAAAAAATATATTACTTATCATATTTATGACTTCGTCGTTCGTCTATTTGTAGTTATATAGTTTTTTTTTACCTTATGACGACACGGTATAGATATTGCGTTTAAGTTTTTAGGTTGTAAGTCTGTTAACAATGCTTTGAAATGTCTGTACACATTTATCGGTATACATAATTATACCTACACAAAATATAATTATACCTACCTAAACAAAATACTGATGAGTAGTGAGAATGAGTATTTTATTCGCACATTTTTTACTCAAAAACTAAAAATAAAAAGTAGCAGAACACATTTTTAAATGTAACATATTTCACGAAACCGTATCAATATTATTATAAATTCTATCTATGAACGATTAATTCACTTTTAACGTGAATCCTAAATTAAATTAACGACAATTATATTTTAAGTCTGTCATGAAAGGATTCAAATTCAAATATAAATTTTCATAATAATAAATGTTAATTATCTTTTGTTCCAGGTAATCCGCCGCCGTGTCATCTACAGCCCGCACAGTGAGCAGATGTTGGATACCAACTTGTTCAAATACAAACGTTAATTCTATTGCGACCATTTATTATGTCTAGATTAACTGGCGTTTTGCCCACTGCCCACGGCCCATTTATCAATAGACCTCGCTTATTAAAAGAGATATTACAAGTTATTGAAAGATTTGCCAGAGAAAATTGGCGATGTTTTTTTTTTTGCCTTTAGCTATTTTTACTAAAAGTCCAGTGAGCGTCCATTCAACTTAAATTCCGGGCAAGGGTCACCGTAGTAGGAATAAACTGTTTATCGCAGTATTTATGCGATTTAGAAAATATATAAATTTTTGACCTCCTTAAAAAAAAGAGGAGGTTCTCAATTCGGTTGTACGTTTTTTTTAAATAACCAATTTTATAGCTCCAAGCTGGTCCCATATTAATTTTATAATTAGTATTTGAAGGAGGTCTTTGAGGGAGATTAATAAATAGGTAGGTATTTACTATTTTATGCTAGATTCCGTTAATTTCGATGATCCATTAATGCTATAAAGTACAGGAGGTAGCGTTAGGTACATTTTATACCGACTAAATTTAACTTTAAGCAGTTGATTAATATTCAGTAATGAACAAATTGAGCGTCATTTGCCTGCACCCGCGAAATTTAAAGTACCTATAACAAAGCTATAAAAAATGCTAGAAGTACTTTATTTATACCGAACCAAAATTTATGGGATGATTTTTGAGATCATGTAACGCTACCTCCCGTACTATTTTTTTTTTTTTCCTGGGACATTATTCACACACGGTTATCTGATCCCAAACTAAGCAGAGCTTGTACTATGGAAACCAGATAACTGATATACTACACATACTACTTTTTTTTGTAAATACATACTTATATAGATAACTAGCTTTCGCCCAGCGGTTTCACCCGCATTAGAGTTCATGAACACCCCGTACTCAATTTAACCAACCAAATAATATGTAGGTCAATTTGTCCGTTAGTATTCTCATACCTTGAGAACCACAGTACAGATTATGAAGCGCTTTTCAAAGATAGGTATCCTCTTAGGTTCAGGTTCCTAGATGAAGGTTTTAGGCTATTTAATATCCAGGGACAGGTATAGTTCTGTGACGATTGAATGCTACATAAATATATTACGCATGTGGAGTTCAGTTCTCACGTCTAAATACTTGTCAAAAATTACAATCCATTATTAGTCATACATAAGTTTTTGTTACGTTAAAAAAAACAGTCAAAGGTTCTGAGCCATACAGCCTTCTTATTATTTTTTTATTTTTGTAGGTATATTGAATTTTTATGTTTTTTTTTTTTTTTTATAAGTTTCGAATGGCATGCAATGTAGGAGATAAAAGTTTTTCTTTCTTCTTTCTTTCTAAACGTTCAAACAGTGTGTAATGAAAATTGGCAGAGAGGTAGACCCGTGAGATAAGAAGGTAGGTATTTTTATCCCAGAACTTGTGAGAAACTAAGGACAGCTTCTTAAATGATTGTCTCAATGATACAATACAGATTGATGCAAAATTGTCAAGAACTGCCAACATAAACCTATCTATAATTTATCTATACTAACAATAATCTATATACCTATCTATCTAAACTATAATGAAACTGAAGAGTTTTTGTTTGTTTGTATGAACGCGCTAATCTCTGGATCTACCAGTCGGATTTGGAAAAATCTTTTTGCAATTGAAAACCTGAAAAAAAATATGTGAAGAATGTCCCAGGAAATTTATTTATTTTTGTATAACACGGGCGATGCGACGCGGCGCCCGATGTAACCCGAGCAATACCGAAAAGAACCGAACTATGCACGACTTCACCGACATGAAGTCCTATACCTACGTAATTTGTTTGATGATAATTGCTTTAACGTTGAATATGTTTAAGTTGAATTGTTGTAGATAATATCTACGGATTTCATAGAAACAAATACTACTTAAGAAGGTCCTAATTATTTCAAAATTGGTTTTGAGTTTATTTTTACTAAATTTGTTTTTTTTTTTATTTCTTGGGTGAAAACTTAATCTATCTATAGGTAGTAATAATAAAGCTGAAGAGTTTGTTTGAACGCGCTAATCTCCGGAGTTATTGGTCCGATTCGAAAAATTGTTTCACTAATGGGAAGCTACATTATCCCCGAAGGTTATAAGCTACTTATAAACCCGCGAACGAAACCGCGGGGAACAGCTAGTTATTTTATATAAACTAAATGCTAAGTAGGTATTATAATTTTAGATCACTTGTTTGAGATATTGAAGAAAATTAAAAGCTTTGTTACTTTATTTTGGCATGAAAGTTGAACAGTACTGTGAGTGGAAGGGTTCTTAGTTTGCTATAAACAATGCTTGCTATATGATAGCTTAAATTCATAAAATATGGTACTTATATGAATAGACTTTATACAGTATGATAAACTTTTTTTAAAAATCATATAAATATCTATGACCAAAATTTAGAATAATTTTGATTTCTATGTTGTTACATTTGTGTTAATTAGTCTATATTCAAAATTTTGGATCTTTTGCTCAAGTAATTGCAAAATTATTAAAGGGCAAAAATGAAATATTTCACCCTCTATAACATTGCATTGCTAAATAGTATTACAAAATGCTTTAGGATTCTTATAGTTCTCGCTATGGGTAGCTTATAACCAGAAATTCGTGGTTCTTAAATCAATAGGAAAAGCGTTATACAGGTTGATGAAAAAAAATTAAAAAGGTCATAAAATTGTCTATGATTAAAAAGTTTAAAATTATTAATGTGCATATTGTTACAATTATGTTACATGGTCTACACCCAACATTTTTGATCCCTAGCTTATGTAATTGCAGAAATATTAAGGGGCCAAAATACAAATTTCCGCCCTCTATAACATTTCATTGCTAAATAGTATTGCAAAATGCTTTAGGATTCTTATAGTGCTTGCTAAGGGTAGCTTATTTCCAAAAAATCATGCTTCTCAGTTGTATAGTACTTCCGTTATACAGGTTGATAGAAAATAATTTAAGGTGTCATAAAATTGACAACTATGAAAAATTTGAAAAACACTGGTTTGAATATTATTCCAATTGTATTGAATAGTTTATATTCCAAATGTAAGGTCCCCAGCTTGAACCATTACAAAAATATTAAAGTGCAAAAATTGGATATTTCACCCTTTATAACTTTATGTCGCATGAAAAGTTTGAGAAACTTGATAGTACATTTCGAAACAAATACTGTAGAAAGCTTATATTCCAAAAATCAAGCTTTTGCTATGACTATTAACTGAGAAAAACAGGATGTTAAAAGTAAATTTTCAACATTTTTACTTTGTCTATGGGCAAAACTTTGACAAACATCAAATTGAAATTTGTAGTATTTGTATAGCATACGCGTATACGAAATTTCATTTACCTATCTTCAGCCGTTGCAGGGATATAAGAGTTTGAAAAATGCATAATTTCCATCGGTAATATCTTCCTCGAAGAAAAAAAGTTTGAGAAACGCCGAAAATATATTTTAGCAGTATTATTAAACTACCTACAATATCAATTTTGAGTTTGTAACATTCAAACTCACAAAGTTATCAAGGTTTAACGGAAACAAAGCAAATCCCTTATTTTTTTAAATTTTCCTCCCATAGACAAAAGTTTGAGAAACGCTCGCACCCATATCTAATATTTTTTACTGAAAAAGCTACATTAAAAATTTCAGACTCCTAGACCTTATGGTTCCAGAGATATTAAGATTCTTAAAATCGCACAAAGGGCCCGTTTCCACCACTGCGGAAAGGAATTTCGAAAAATCGCTTCTTAAATGGGGTCTACGTGACAAAATCTATGCACATGCCAAATTTCACATTAATCGGTTCAGCGGTGTGGGCAGGGGGATGTTTACCCAAAAAACCGCTACTCTTTTATATAATAGATTACACCCAGACACAGGACAAACAGACATGTTCATGCACACAAATGTTTGTCCTGGATGGGAATCGAACCCATGACCAGCGGCGTGATAGGTGGTGTCTTAACCAACTGCGCCAACTGGCTTGTCGTTATTGAGATAAAGGTAGCTCTAGATAGATTGAGCTGGATTCCAGGCTGTACAGTACATAACATTTTGCATAGCGGATGAAAACGTGAGCCGATATTAATAAAATACCGTTTGTTATCGGAATTTTTGAAGAATTTCCAATTTAATAGTTATTCAATAAAGTAATATCTTGGAGGGAACTGAATAAGTATTCGTAGGATTAAGATATATCAAACTTTGTTATTCCTTCAACAATGTTGCAATAATAAAATTAGATTTGCAATGTATTTAATGGCGTCTTGAAATAAGTGTTCCATTTTTATTACTTTTCTGTACGGTCAGTAACCTCTATCACGCTGCAGGTCACAGTTTCGATTCCCATCCAGGACAAACATTCGTGTGCATGAAAATGTCTGTTTGTCCTGAGTCTGTATGTAATCTATACTGCATTTACGAAAAAATGTAGGAAGTATGTGTAGCATATTATCAGGTAACTGGTATGTCCATAGTACAAGCTCTGCTTAATTTGGAATCAGATAACCGTGTGTGAAGAAGTGTCCCAGCATATTTATTTTAGATCTATCTACTTTTTTTGCTAACCATCCAACCCTCTATGCAATGTAACTAACATTTAAAGTCTTCCCTCGTCAAAATATCACATGCTTTTAAAGAAAAGTCGAGTACACTCTCTCACGGCAGATTTTTCCGTGTGAAATTTTTGTGTAACGTTTTTGGCAGCCGGCCCACTGTGCACATACGAGGAAATGACGTAGGTACTATATCCGCACGTCGCCGTGCATTAAGAACAATGGGAAGTAATAATTGTCTCGTCTGGGAACGCCGGAATCATGAGGAATGTTACGTTACGTTACCCAGATTCAGGAACGAGTTTTAGGGTAATTTTAAGTAAGAAATGTAGTGATACTTTTATAATGGTGAATTTACGTTATCTACTTATTATAATAATACCCTTGGGCCCTTGGACATTCTTCACACTCGGCTATCTTAGGATGACTAAAGTGTACTGACTTACTGACGCTGAGATGGATAGGTATATTTTTCTCTGGAGGTAGTTTAATTATAAGTTCTATTTTTGTACATTTTGCTGGCCTAAGTGATAAGTAATAAGTGAAATTTCTTGTAGATCTATGTATTTTGTGAAATAAATATACATTAAAAATATATAATTTAGAAGTTACCTCGGAATAAAAAAAAAGAATCATACATGAACCACAAAAACATTCTCCTCTTCTCAACCTGCTCTAGAATCAGAATAAAATGAATAACCCAAAGCATAAACTAGGTATTTCATTTCTAAATCATAAAAGGTAACTTTTATAAGGCTATCAGAACGAGCCTTAAACTCGGCCTAGTTTTATGCCTCCCTTTTTATTCGAGTGGCCCTAATGCCGGCGATTGACCCGAATATCCGTGCTCTATCATTTCCATGAATCTCCCAGGCCCTTCTAAGAACATGGTTTTACATTTTATTTCTTTAATATAGAACTTGTTTCTTTTAAAGTGTATGTTTGTTTAGTTATCTTATTAGGTGGTTAGTTATGCTTAATTTGGCAACATAGAGCCATGTGTTTAAAAATAATTATCATTGAAATTACCTACAGATACCTACTACTGGGAGAGCATACCCGGGCGTCAAATACACGCCAATATTAGTCTCTTGTAAGTAAAGATAGACCGTGCCGGCCTTTAATCAAGACTCCTGCCTAAACAAGACCTCGTTTACATTAGGACAGAACCTTGCCTACATTAGACCTGCGTAGACAGTGTCAGCATATTGAGAAAAGGTCTCATGTAGATTCGCAATGATTACGCTTTTGTTTTACAATGAAAATAGTGATCTCCAACGTAGAATTATTTGCAAATATAATTTCCTCTTTGTACTAGTTTCAAAAACCACTGAATACCCATGTTTAAAAATATATCAGTCACTTTCTAACGTCAAATAACAAAAAGAGCTAGAGCTATTTTAAAACTCAAACATTCCATCATATCTGATGCGAGATCGATTAGCAGTCTTTGCCGCCCTTGGCCGTGTACCATCACATTCTTAGCACATCATTTACCGAGACGTTTAAATTATATGTATATCACCATCAACTCGGAAAGGGATCGTCACCGTATCGCTTTTCGCCATACCGTTAACCAGGCGTCAAACTAACGTAAGTACGTAACAAAAGCGCATCAGCTACGGGAAGCTATGCGACGACGGCAACGCCGCGCTTACGGCTTGCTGATCGCTGGTTGACGCCTAGCTGTAAACTCGGCAAAGCCGTTCGTGAACTTGTCCCGAGGCGTGTGCGTTGCAGTAGCGAGTTTCATACAAAGAATACTAATATAAACGGCTCGAGTTGATACGGTGGCGATCCCTGTCCGATTTGATATGTGCTACAACCATAAGGGGGTGACATATGAGATCGTGTAGGTGAAACCGCGGGGCGGAAAGCTAGTGCCCTATAATAATACAAGAACTAAACTAGCTATGACAAAAATAGAGTTAAAATAACTTCAAATCGGTTCGTAAATACACGTTCCGCTTTGCTAACGACAGACACTCAGACGGTCTTATCTGTTTATTTATGCATTAAAAACACATTATGACATAGATATTTACATGAAACTATTATGATAGTACCCACGCATAGCAGCTTAGAAAATATAAATTCCCACCTGTAAAGTACGCAGAGTACGCTCAAAGGATGAAATCTTTTGATATTATATATGTTAACGGAAAAGTATCTAATCCGTCATTGTATACATTTCCTAGGAAATCCATACATTTCCTAAATATCTATCGGAGTATTACATTCGGGATATTTGTAAGGATAGCGGTATTTGGGGGGTTGTAAGTGAAATTTATTTTTGTGCGAATACTTTCAAATTTATGCAAAATAAAAAAAATAACCCCTACCAATTTTTTTCAATAGAATTTATATATTTCCTAGTATCATTATTGAAATAAAATTTCCTAGGAGAAATACACAGGAGTTGTGTACAATTCCTATGTTTCATACATTTCCGATGACATATACATAGCGTATCTCTACCGTAATACTGTTTTCCTAGTACTTTTTGTTTTTTGATTCTTTTCTATAGTTTTGCCTACCTTAGGTATCTATGGGAAGTGATGAGGTGCCCGAAGGTGGACTCACAAATTATTAGAAATTCAAGTGCAGAGTGCAGCTGCCGGTATCCACCGTTAGTAATATTAGTAAATTCATAAATACATGTATTGCTATATTTGAAAATGTCCCTATATTAGATCCCTGTTGTTATAAAAGGTCGAGTATAAGTCCAGTTCCATAAGAGGTCATTTTATAACCTTTTCAGGGTCAAGTGAGGTTACTATATAAAGGTCACTTTAATCGCGTACCAATTTTCCTGTCGATCAAAAGAACCGAGATTATTTATGAGTTTTTTTTTGCTTTCATTTACTATAGAGTGAGTGTTATAAGTAGCCTATCCATGTTAAGTAAAACAGTTAAGTGCAAGTCTGACTCCCGCATACGTCTGATTGAAGGCTCCTTTTTGTGAAATACATAAGTAACAAAAAATTATCTTTTTTCAAATTTTATTTCTTTACTTATGCTGTAAAACCATGCTTCTGTCTAATTTCATGATTCTGAGTCAACTGGAAGTACCCTGTAGGTTTTAGGTGTGTGTCCAAAATAAGCAACATAAATGGCCATATTTTTATTGTGATGACTTAGAAGTTTATTTATACCTTAGTATTTGATATTAAAACTGAGACAAAGGGTTTATGTTTGAGACACACACACAGACAAACAAGAATTATCCTATAAGGGTTCCTTTTGAGGAACTACAACTATAGATAACAAATGGAGAGATTTACATATCAATGTTCAAAACTTCGTAATTTATTTCCTCAAAGTTTATTTCTATTTTATCTATAGTACCCACTGACATTATCTCTCTTAAGAATATACCTCTGTATACCTCCATAAAGCTCGTATATACTTTGAGCAAACCCTTTACAGCTCAATATAAGGTTCTTAGAGAAGCTTAGTGCTTGCACACCGCTCTATATGAAAATCCCGAGTGTCAAGCGCTATGAGACGACCCTAACATATTATCACTACATTTCGCTATGCATGAGACAGTTTCATATTATGAGATCTAGACAGCCATATATTTTGATAAAACTGAAAAGACTGAACAAGGAAATTAGGTTGCAGAGCTAAGATTGTTTTAAAAAGAAATAGGTGACACGGTAAGACTGAAATCGATTCATTATAGGTACAAAATATTTGGCAGTTGCTAATTGTTTTGATGCCAGGTACTACCTATACTAAATTGTACAAATTTAGTATAGGTAGTACTTGGAGCTATAAAAGATTTTTTAACGAAATAAATATGAAGTGAAAGAAGCAAACAACATCGACTAAGTGAAAAGGTGACGTTAGATATAGTTCCTAAAATCAAGTGACTTTAATGCTAATAAGCTCATGAGAGGGCTATGCTCGGAGTTTCCCTGCGAGATCGAATCAGAAATGATGAGATCCGCAGGTGAACCAAGTAACCGACATAGCCCGAAGAGTTGCCAAACTGAAGTGGCAGTGGGCGGGGCACATCGCTCGTAGAACCAACGGCCGCTCAGGCAGAAGGGTTCTCGAGTGGCGACCATATACCAGAAGACGCAGCGTGGACAGGCCATCCGGCCACAATGTGGAGCGACCATATTGTGAGTGTCGTGGGAAACCACTGGATGTGTGCGCAAAACTGGCCATCGTGGAGATCATTGGGGGAGGCTTTTGTCGAGAAGTGGAAGACTTTCAGCTGACATGATATTATTGAATTGTCATCAAATTCACAAATGTGTACCAATTTTCAGATCAATTGAACATTCAGCCTAGGGCGGCTCAGACTGCAAATCCGCCACTGCATGGCACGTTAATAAGCTTGTAAAAAATTAAAATGCAATTAGCAAGAAGTCTGAGAAGAGTAACTTAGTAGGCACTTGGCGTAGCATAAAAAATAAAAACACTTTGTATCTTATTATAAAGATAGAAATAATAATAGGCAATACAATTTTCAAGTCAAATTAAATGTATTTAAGATTCAAAGTTCACCTTACATTAACGATTAGATAAGTCAAAATGGTTTGTGCTAGAGCTAGAACTGTACAGTAGGTATTTAAACAAGAGCAGAATAGATTCAGTTATTCTATCTCAAGAGTGCGTTTGTCTTTGAACGTGTACCTAAGTGACCGCGCGTGGCACATACAAATTGTTTTCGTGTGCGTAATCTCGGGAGCACACTTAAGGGGATCACTAAACCCAATAACCTTGATGATTGATCCAAATAACCAAGTACTCAAAGCTTAGTCGTCCGCGGGTAGGATTTCAAGGGGAGCGAGGATTTATATCTATGGCTTCGCGATTATTCATTTTATTTATTATTTTAAAATGATCATTAAAATCATAAATTTAACTAAGACAATAAGAAATCTATTTCATTGCCTTTGGTATAAGATTCACATTATGATAAGCCGTTTTGTCAAGAAAGTCAGGTGAGGCAAAAATTATCATGTGAAACGTTTTTTTGTGAAACATGAAGAACTAAACTATAAGCACAGCTATAAGGTATATTTTTTGTAGTATAAATAAACGAAAATATTCCTCAAAAAATCCGTCTAAACCTTAAACCTCTACGTTCCAGCCTTAATAAAAAGGAAGGACTAGGTTCGAGAATAAGTGCCAAAACCACTACCAACGTAACAAAATAAAAACAGAATTACTTACCCACGTGTAATCTGAGTAATGTGGTAATATTTTGAGAAGCTCTTAGACGATGTATTGCTAACAAGAACCTCCTCTTAGCCGTATGAAATAAATGATAGGCACACATTACCTAGTTCTTATTGTAAGTATTCTACTTAGTATTTACATACTAACTTGTTATATAAGTAAGTACTTTTATTTTGATTAGTTTTATTAGGAGTTTTATCTTTTGAATAAAGAGTGACCTATATCTTTCTAACGGTTTTCCTTTTTTATAAACATATATCTTTATCTATCTATATCTATACCTACTAATAATAAAGCTGAAGAGTTTGTTTGTTTGAACGCTTCGGAGTTACTGGTCCGATTTGAAAAAATCTCACTAAAAGAAGCTACATTATCCCCGAAGGTTATAGGCTACTTTTTATCCCGGGAACCCGAGTGAAACCACGGAGAACAGCTAGTCTTTGAATAAACGGCAAAACTGATTGACATATCAACGCACAGATCAAAACACAGGATTAAAAAACTTTAAGCATTATGGTTCTTCTAAAATATTATTAGGGAAGGGTTATTTTTTAGTTGAATTAGAACCCATAAGAGGGTAACATAGGAGATTACGAACCGTGAGAAAGCTAGTTTGCAACGGTTTCCCTCGTAATCTCAAAAAATTGAGTATATTTAAACAAAATTAACCTAAACAAACAAAGTGTTACAATGGAATACAAACTGCAGACTGTACGTAAACCTTCTTGCATCATATACTGCAATATTAAAATCTACGACAAAACCTTACTTTATTTTAAACATGGCGTGTTTAATTTTCAACGACAGAAACACGACGCTGGCAGAATCTTTGACAAACTCAACAAACACAAGAAATAACTACTTATCGCCTTTGTTTCATTGTCATAAAGGAGTTTCTTAGTAGTGAACTGTGGGGAGAACTTCTAATATTATTCATTTTGCACAACTATGAAGCACCTATTCAACAAAAAACTTATAACAATTTGTAGCGTTTATATCCGCCCACAGATAACAAGAACGGAACTTAGCGGGAAGTTCTACTATTTCGCAGACTTGTTATAAGTTAAGGATATATTGCGCTTCTTTTTAAGGTTCCGTACCCAAAGGGTGCCAACTGAACCCTAATACTAAGCCTCCGCATGCCTCCGCTGTCCGAAATATTTATTACTGTAGCCGCTACTACGACAAATAATAAAAATAAAATAAAAAAATGACGGTAGTCCCCATACCAAAAACATTATTTTTTCAGCTTTATCTTAACACTGTATCTCGTGAACCGTAAAAGGTAGATAGTTGAAATTTTCCCAAATGTGTATTTCTTTTGCTGTTATAACAACAAATAAAAAAATAATAAAAAATGTACGATGGTACGGAATCCTTTGTGTTCGAGTCCGACTCGCACTTGGCCAATTTTTCTTCCATATAGAGCCTAGATTAAATAAAACAGCAGCAGTTGTCGCTAGTGGTATTCTTCACTAGTTTCCGCCCCGCGGTTTCACCCGTGTTCCCAAGCATAACTAGCAGCAAAGGAACGTACTGAATGCAAATCATTTCCACGTAAAGGACAGGTTTAAAAAAAGCCGGAGTCTTGTGATTTCTGATATTCACAAATACCTTATCAGGACCTAAACGAATAATAGACTTTTGAGTTTGATTAAGAAGACAGGGTGAATAGGTTTCTTCTGGGCAAGTGTGCTCCATCTTAGGCTTAGTCATCGTCCACTAAATGAGCAAGGCTGTGGCCAAACGCAAGCCCATCTTATATAAAAAAAAGAAAAAAAATGACATAAATCTAGTCTACTTTGCAAATTAATCTCAAGTATAGTTCAACAAATAAAACAACATCTATTACTATAATTAATTTTAATCGCACTTCGAAATGGCATAACGGAAAAATAGCAATATAAAACAATAACTAAAACCTATGTATACTTATATACAAACAAATATATCTACAAAAAAGGACATCACACCTCCAATTCTACGGACAATTTTATTCGTTGTGTGAACTGTGAAGTGACACTTACGCGTCAGAAATCCAGATTGAATCCGATCCCAAAGCGAACCCGTCTCTGCCTGTCTATCAGCGTGCTCCCTATCAGACGAAGCACTCGAACTTCACTCTGAGGCTCGTAGAATAAAATGTCCTTCTGATACGTGAACCCACCACAACGCTGGGAATCGACGAAAATTTTTAATTCTGAACCGTTCTTGTATATCTTATTCAACGCAAGACCGACAGTCAAGCCGCCTCTGTGACTCTCGTTGATAATTGTTGCTATTCGTAAATCTGGTGCAAATTGCTTGTATAAACAAACTTGGCAGCCAGTTTTGCTGAGGGTAGTCGACAGTGTTAACGCGGGAATCTCGTACCGAGCGCTGATTGAATAATCCGGTGTGTAGGACGCTAGTGGTTTAAATCCGATTTCTGTCCCAATACTAATTTCTGGACGAATTTTGTACATCCACTGCGTTACAAAATGTAACGTATGAGGGTCCACATCTTTTAAAGAACATGAAAAGGTGCCAACGATATTCTCGTTTTCCTTTTCGAATACAAGTTCCGTTTCTGATGATGTTAAGTCTCTGATTCTGGAAGTCAGTCGCATTTCATACGCTCCATCCAGTACCTCTGTATATGTTGCAGTAGCTGAGCCTGCCGAGTCAAGGATCAGGCCATCGTCCACGCTCTTGGGTTCTAATTCTTTATGGAGCAACTGACTAAAACACTTGTAAGACTCTTTCGTCTTCCCGAAGTTGTAATGCTGTGCTAACTTCACTTTATCCATGACTTCCCTGAGGATTATGAGCTTGGCACCGAGAAAACACTTTGGGAAGACACTTTTAGCTTCAGCATGAACGTCGATTAGCCTTGTCAGTTTGACTTTCCGTGGTTTGATTACAATAAAGTCCTTTCTCTTCGGCAGTAGCCTTTTCAAACTGGTTACGAAGCTGGTGACTTCTTCTTTGATCTTCTCTTCATTTATGTCCATTGTTGGTTGATAATTTTTGATTTTTATTTTTTGGATAACAGGTTAGACGTCATTGACCTGTCTGGTTGTATTTTTAAACGACTGTTGGGTTACGTTCCGTTCGGCCAGTCGCAGACTGCAAGGAGTTTGAATTATTTTTAGGCGGCTATCGAGATCACGTTCGGATTATTTTTGACACTTCCTAGATGCGACTTCGCGACACGAATCAATTAAACAACCGTAGACTAAACAGTTTTTCATAACGATAGCTTACACTGATTGATTTGAATTGATCAGTAAATATTGGAAAATTTATTATAAAATCTAAATTGCTTATATCGCAGGTGGAATGCTTGTTTCATATAAGTCTTTCAACAATAAAGTAGGTATTTTTCAGTCCTGTCTAGAATTTAATTTCCTCATCCCCTCAGAGATCTCCTGTTTCCAAGACATCATCGTCGCATTTATTTACAGAGAGTAATTTAATTATTTAAATTGCAAGTTTATATTTATGCAAAATTATTGAATATGAAAACATTAATTTATGTAATTTTGGAACATGCACTGCGTTTATTAGTCCAAAATAATGGACTTTTAGCTAGCCACCGCAATAACCACTAATATAGTTTAGCTCTGGCAACATTAAATTTATTACCTACATAGATCGAGTTTGCATTGAAATGCTAAACAATTACAAATATTATTTTCCCTATACAATGTTATCATTATCAATTATAATACTGTTTTTGCTAGCTAACAGACAAATAAACAATATTCTAATCTATCTATACATATATAATGTACTGATTGACTGTTATGTCAACGCAGAGTATATAAACCACTGGGATTAAAAAATATACACTCTGATATAAGACGGATATAAGCAAGTGTTACCTAGTTATCAAATATATACGTCACTTTCTAACGTCAATTGACAGAAAGAGCCGGAGCTAACTTAAAACCATGGTTTTACAAGACTTGCTTTAAACCATCACACATAAGAGGCTGACAAGAGCTAAATAGAATAATTTTAACCCCTAATTTAAATGTTCTTCATAAATATCTAAAACAATGTCTTTGGCCACCAGATCCATCAAATATAAGACAACCTATCTAACAAATTAGCATTCCATAAATCTTGAAGATAACATTTCGCAACTTCTGTGCGTACCTTAATAATTTGACTTCCAATATCGTTTAAAATTTTCAATAATCCCTTTTCATTTTCGAAGTCGGAAAGTGATTTATTATCTAGTTCGCATCCGTTATTCCGCACCTGGTCCGGGATTCGGAGTCCCGGGTGTATAACCAACCCTTTTAACAAATTGCAATAAGCAATCCCGGGCTAGACGAGGCCGGGGAAACAATTGGTATACAATGGTTTTAAGATTTACTTTTCATTTGATGTATCTTACTTCGTACTGTATTTCTGATCATGATCCATGATGTTAAAGCTTATTTATCATGATTATGTGGTATAATCTCCTACAGATACAGCGATTTCAAGTCGTGTGACATCATTGTATAGGTACAGTCGCCAAAACATCAAGCTATACCTTTTTGTTGCAAAATAGCTCCTATTACAACCGCATAAGATGCCGCAGTGTTTACCTTGAATTGTCGTCGTCCCTGTATGTTGAAACGGACGAGTTTACCTAAAATTACTATATAGCGGCATATACTTTGATTACTCCATATACAAATTAAAAACAATAATCAAATCTTAATAATTATTCAATTTGATTATATTTTAGCAAATTAATGGTTGTGTCGACCAAATTAATTTAATGATGTCATAAATTTGTCCTAATTAATAAATTAGTCTATGGTAATACGCGCCCCGGATATACCTACTTGGCGAACATAGATAACACTTTATTGTACACCAAAAAGTAATTGACATAAATTAAAAAGAAAAGCTTAGGGCCGGTTGCTCGTACATTTTAGTAAAAGTTATAGTCAAAGCTAACTTAACTATTACCATGCTTTGACCGTAGAGTCACTTTGACGATGACCGATCGCCCTCGGTTATATGGTACGGTTACGGTTAAAATTTTAGTTAAAGTGACACGAGCAACCCAATTTGCTTTCTTTCGGCGGTTAAAGGTAACTAGAACCGTAACCTAACTATAACCTTACTATGACCGCGGTTTATGCAACCGACCCTTAGTACAAACATTTAAAACAAACCTATCCAGGCAATTGACCTAAATTTCCAACAATAGGGATGATGACTGGGTAAAAAATAATTAATTCTATTTAGTCCGCAGTTAGGTTATCAAAAAATATTGGATACGTATTTTCAAATTCCAAATCAATAAAAACTTACAAAGATAGGTCGCATCAAAGTTCAGGAGTGGGGGTTTCTGACGTCACTTCTCTGTAAAAAGTGTACTAAAACGTGACGTCATGCGATATTTATACGCACTGTATCTTCCTTATTTTTTGTTTTCAGAACTAAAGAAAAAACATGTGTCCAATATTTTTTGGTAATCTAACTGACGGACTAATTTTTTTTTTTAGTCGTCACCCCTATATTATACAATACAGTTTAGCTTTCTAAAGGTAATTGGAAAAGGTATAGCAATATTAAAACGAATATTATAGTAGTGCATTAGTAAATAGAAAAGTAAAACAGACATAACTAAACTCCAGCTATTTGTTGGTAATACGATGCCGAGGATATCCTTGTTGGTTCAGTAGCTAGGGCAACGTAGTTACGAGCATGTTTTCCGGGTTCAATTCCCGAATCGGAATGTGTTTGTTTTATATTCATTATTTGTACGATCTGGTAAACACGAGATAAAATTCCGCTGCTACTTTTACACGACTTCCCAGAGAAGGAGTGTAATGTTTTCAGGGCTTTCTTTATTCTACCATAATTTTCAAATGTCTGGACAGATTTGGATGTATCCTTAGAGTTGAATCCTTACATCATGCCGAGTGACACTGGCTATAATTCGATTACTTTTCTTAAAAAGTTTTTTTATTTTTTTTGTATTAATTGCGACTTATATCTAACTACATTTTAATGTGGGCTAAGAGATATCTCGCGTGATTGTGGGGGTTTACACACTCATGCTCTCTTTACACTGCTCGCATGCTCTCTTTACACTTGAATAGCAGTTACCTAAGTACGCTTAGGGTTCCCAGGCGTCCGGATAAAGCCGGACACAGTCAGGCTTTATGGTTGCGTATGCGGCCAAATTAGACGGTGTCCGGCCTGTCCGGCTTTTGTTAGGCATTCGGTTTTAAGAGCTGGTAACCCTAGTCGCGTGTCCTATCCGCAAAGCCTTTGCTTGACGCAGCCTTGTGTGATGGCTCGTCAACTTCCATCCAAAATGCCGAAGAGGATGCAAAATGGCTACCACATACGTAATACCTACTTGAGTTTACTATTTACTTAACTAAATAGTTTATAAGGAAGTCGACTGTTCCTAAGTGTGTGCGAAAGTTAACTTGTCATGGTAGAGGCCATATTAATGCGTATTCTGTGATGATACTAGCAACCAATACAGTCCTGTGACGTACTCACAGATGACAATAGTACGCTGAAAATCTTCATAGTATAGACTATAGACCCATCGTTAAAAAAAATTGAATTTGACGCAAAACACTTATGGTACGAGAGCGCACGGTAGTAAACGTTTTTAATTACTTCTATCGACTTAGCTAGGTCTCAAGTTATTACTCGATGAGGTAAATTGCACCAAAAAAGGGACCTCTTAACTGCACATTCCACAAAACTCTCTTTTAAGAGTATATTTTTATTATACACCACAAGAAACTAGTCCCATGTTGTTACCTTATGAGGTAGGGTTTATTACAATAAGCTCTCGTACCATTAGCTAAGCCCTAACAATAACATATTTTTACACCTCTTTGGCACTTTTGTTAAAAAAACATTTTTTTTGTTAAAATTGTATGGAAGAAAAATAATTTAAGTAGAGCGAGTGCGCCGTATTTCCTCAGGCATGATTAATGTCCTTATTTTTTACTATCTTTTGTTTGATATTATTTTTCACTTGGCGCAGGCGCTAGACTTTTTACTTACATTATTTATCGGTTTCGGCCCGCGTTTCCGGAATAAAGATAACCTCCGGCAATAACCTATCTGCAAGCCAAAAAAAAACATGTCCATTCGTTGTTTCATTGCTACGTGATGAAGGACAAAACAACAAACAAATTATATTACTGTAGTAAGATCAATCAGGGAGAAATAATTAATTGCTCGTAAACATTGGTACACCTAAGCGGGTGTAAAAAAAAATATCCTATTTTTTGGTGTAAGATTCATTTACAACGGACAAGCCATTTTTTTTCCAAATTCAGGGATTTTTACTTTCATATTTATTCAATACAATTGAAACATGATGAACTAAAACTATATATAACATATATTTTTCGATGGACTAATAGATGAAAGGTTTCGTCAAAAAAAACTGTCTATACACAGCGTATTTACACCCTTAAGTCCCACAGTATGTCTCCCCGGTAACGCCCTGAGCCGAGGTTCGTACCCCACTCGTGGGTGCCCTCAGGCGTGGTTACCTAAATGTTACCCGGCCGAGAGCACTCGCCGATTGTCCGGTAAGGTTGGTGCAGCCATCAGAGGCTACCAACTTTAGTCCTTTAAAAAAAAATGGCCAGGTAAGTTACGAAATACCCTACACCGTACCCTATTATAATCTCTTGAGGTTTATAAAGAGAAGCTATAATTTAATAATTACGATTCGATATCAAGAAAGCTAACAAAACTTTTCGTTTAAAATTGCTTTTGAGGAAAGATTATGTAAGTTTGTTTGTGTTTAAGCTATGTACTTTAGAAACTGTATTTCAAGGAAAATTACTTTGGAATTAAGGTTTATTTTGTACTGGCTGATTCTTGTGTAGGTATTTTTTATTATTTAGATACCTATAGCTAGCCTGGATTTCAAACCTGGGGGTAAATACCCTGACCAAATTAATTACTTTATTAAGCATCCTACTATTCTACTACATTCTACTAATATTATAAATGCAAAAGTTTGTGAGCGAGTATGTTTGTTACTTCTTAACGCTCAAACGGCTAGACTAATTTTTAAGAAATTTGGTATGGAGGGAGCTCATACCCTGGATTAACACATAGGCTACTTTTTATCCCTGGGAACGCTGATGAAATCGTGGGGCGGAAGCTATATATAACCTGTCTTTTAGATACTGTATTATTTTGATTGACTATGCTCTTTTTAATTTAAATAGTACCTATAGCAGCTAACCTTTCCGCCACGTGATCTCCTATATTAAAGGGGTTGATTAATTAAAAACACCTCTTTTAGTGAATCCCTTGTCTATTTTTAGACTCTCCAGTTTGATCTATGTGACCGCCAAACACAGCTTTTGGTAGGAATAGTTAGACTATTTCACCCGCAAACCATGACAAATGTACTAGATATATATAGCTTAGAATTAAGCGCACAAACAGATAGAAATAGCGACTTTGTTATCGTTTAGTAAAAGCTATTTTAAGTAATGAAAGCTTACAGCAAAATTTCCCTGGATAATATCAAACAACCTTTCAAGATCTTTAATCAAGATCAGCGTAGGTGAAAATGTATCCCAACCCTTTGCTCAGCGGATTAAAATCTGCATTTAAATCACTTTTCTTAATTAGTCGGTTGGCTTATTCGGTGTCGGCCTGAATTGTTAAATTTAAGGCCCTACTTCATTATTTTTATGTGAGACTGGGAAGTTTCATTCATCGGTGAGGGAAGGAAGGATCAGTAACGCAGATGCAGATTGCCTGCTATGCGAACCCCAGGTATTAGGTAGGAAGTCTATGCCCTGGGAGTTGCAAGCGTCAATAGGTTATAAGGCAGTGGTTCTTAATCTCTTCATATCCTCTTCATTTCCCCTGGGAATAAGAGGGAAACTTTTACCCCGACTTTAAAATATTATCAAAACAAACATGGGCGCCGCAAGGATTTCTTTCATGGGGGTGCATAAAGTTAAGTCGCCTTCAGTTTGTATTCAAACAAAATGACTCTATGTTTTTTCTTTCCTGCATGCCACGGTGCAAACTTGCACCACCCTACCAGCGCCCATGAAAACAAACAATAAAAGTAGAATAAGTATTCAATCAAGCGTCTAATAATTGTAAAAAGGTAAATTCGGATGGATGAAGTAATGAGCTAACCGAAGTTAATCCAATCCAAAAGTTATTTCACTAATATATTCACTAACGAAGCTACCCTGAGTGCTATAAAAGCTACTTTTTATCCCAGGAATGCAGTAGAAATTGAGGTAAACAGCTAGTTTGTATATAAATGCATGGATTTAGCAGAAAACAGTTTTAAAAGCGAAAAAACAGTATTGAAACAGAACAGAAACATTTGTTGTTTTGTTTAGAAAACTAAACGGAACCATTGTTCCAATGAGAAACAATGGCCGATTAATTTGTCGTTGCGGATCGACAAAAACTATTAGTGAAAACTACTATTTCGATTTAGTCTATTTACTGTTCGGGATATTGCTACATGCTTAGAATTTTAGTAGATTATTAGGACATAATGTATAGTAACTAACTACTACAGACTGACAAACAGTTCTAATAAAGATATAGGGATGATGAATGGGTAAAAAATAATTAATTTTGTTTAGTCCGTCAGTTAGGTTATCAAAAAATATTGAATAAGAATTTTTTATTTTATCAAATCAATAACAAATTACAAAGATAAGTCACATCAAAGTTCAGGAGTGAGGGATTGTGACGTCATCTCTTTGTAAAAAGTGTACTAAGACGTGACGTCACGCGAAATTTTAACGCACTGTATCTTCGTTATTTTTTTTGTATGGCATTTATACAAAAAAAATAACGAAGATACAGTGCGTCTATTCAGAAAACTAAACGTAGTCTTGTAATAGACCGTTTCTATAAATTTAATTCACTTTTCACATTATAGGTACAACATTTATACGTACTAATAATAAAGCTGAAGAGTTTGTTTGAGCGTGCTAATCTCCGGAGTTACTGGTCCGATTTGAATAATTCTTTCACTAATAGGAAGCTACATTATCTCCGAAGGTTATAGGCTACTTTTTATCCCGGGAACGTGAGTGGAACTGCTGGGAACAACTAGTACTTTATAGTTTATACAACATGCATACTAGTCAGAAAGTCAGTAGTGTATAATACTGTATAGATTATACAATATTAAAAAAAACAATCGGCACATCGAATGAATATACTTGTACAATTCTTCATTAAGTCTCGTTTTAATTAAACGTAATTTATCTTTATTTCATCTCGGAGCAATTTGTTGTAGCGTAAACGAGTTTATTGTTCATTGTTCCAGGAAATCAATACTGTGAAGTAAGTAATATCGTTCTGACTATTGTAGATATTTGGAACATGATTTGCCTTTTCTATACAATTGTATTTGAGATTTTTCCTTTTTAATTTTTCAAGTGGGCGTGGTAGGATAATCCTAAAGTATAAGGAATAGCGAAAAATGATGAAAGGATTCTTGAAGCCGATTTTGATAAAAACTAAAACTAGGTACCTATATATTGGATTTTACAAAAAATAAATTGATTGGAAAAAAAAACATAGCCTGTATTATTGGCCCATCTCATACAGTTAGTTGCCTCTAAGATTTTGTTAAAGGTATTGTTAGTATCAATAGGTGATGATGACCAAATACTATAGAGATATTAGCATTCTCCTTTGTTATTTTGTGAAATTATAAAATTAAAAATAGATATAAATAACATGTCCGTTTTCAAGTTTAAATATATACTTAAAGCAAATATAATAAATAAATAACTATAGTAAAGCAAACCTCGTATAAAAATGAAACCCACAAATCAAATCCTCATCACAAATTGTGAAATAAAGCTTTATAGTGGACAACATAAAACTGACGACCTTCGTGTTTCAAAGCAATCAAGTGCTTTACAGCCGAGACTGTTACAAAGTAACATAGACGATATAGTTTCATCTCTGTTGTTATCTTATATTAGGTACATTGTGTGTTGAATTTTTTAACTTGGAGTAATAAGCATTATTTTAACGTTATGTGTACTAGCTTCCGCCCCGCGGTTTCACCCGCGTTCCCGAGCGATCTTATGTTTTTCCGGGATAAAAGGAATCCTATGTTAATCCAAGTTATAAACTATCTGTGTTTTAAATTTCATCCAAATCCGTTTAGTAGTTTTTGCGTGAAAGAGTAATAACATACATCTATACTCACAAACTGTAATATTATGGTAGGATAGTAGGATTACAAACCGGTGGTAGTCATTTGTCGAGTCGACGTTCATAAGAGCCGTTTCGGGGCCTGAATGAATGAGTTTTGAGTTTGAGTTTAAAATAGATAGCAATAAGTACCAGATAAAAATGACAAGAAGGAAGCGTGTATTTAGCCAGTTTTCTACCGTAAGAACGTAAGAACCGATAGACAGCTAAGTACGACTATCTAACGGCGACTTCAGCACACAGTATAAAGTATATACTGTGTGCTGAAGTCGCCGGTAATATTGGTTGGTACCTGTAAGTAAGAATATATCTGCTCTGTGTTGTACTTTCACACTAATTCTAGATCTAAAAGCTTCACAGTTATCGAACACATCAAATAATGTATTTTGCACAGTCTATTGCGGATTTTCTCAGCAAATACAATGTAGAGATGCATTTATTCGAATTTGAAAGTACGATTTAGTTTATGAAGATACGAAATTATTGGACGTATTTTGGTACTCGGAAGTAGGAAGGAAAGTCATGGTTTTTCTACCTATAGATAGGTAAATATTTTTATAGCTTTGCATAGCGAAGTAGGCCAAGTTTATAAAAGTTAAAATAAATCCGTAAACCGCGCTTCGAAACTCGGAATTGATTTTCCGCATCAACATTTAGTTAAATAGAAATGAAAGTTTTTCCGTGTTTTGATATAACATACACTGTATAAATATGTGTGTATTTTACAAACTGAAAGTAACATTTTTAGATTAGCTTTGATTTCTTTGTAACTTGAAGGAGACTCTTAATTAAAGTATTATTTAAATTTATCTTTTTACAAGCTTTCACCCGTGGTTCTGGGTATGTATTTTTCCAGAAACTGTATTTTTATTAAGTAAGAAATTAATTATTATTATATTTAACAAAAATAAAAACAAAACTACCTAACTATAAATAGAAAATTTGTGCCAAATCGCTGCCCCGCGGAAGTGTGCCAAGAAGACTGGCAGCATTGCCACCCTGGATGGCAATGGCAATTCTTTGAGCAAAGTATGTGTCAGCCTTCTTGTCACGAGAGGCCTCAACAAGACGAGCGGAGACCTCTTTGAATAATCGACGAGCCTCTGGTCCCCAGGGCCCTAGAGTTTCAACTTCAAACGCCGAAAATACGTTGGACCCCTGTAGAGCAGTGTATTTGCGGCGCTTGAGGCACTCTTGTTGCGTAGAAGCAGCGCCGGCGACTACAGACGTATAAAATATATGTTACTATAGGTTATTGGCCTATGGTTATATATCTGGGTACCAAATTTAATTATAATTGTTTGTCCTGTTCAGGCGCCATTATCGTTATTATAATGAAATGAATTAAGGTGTACTAATATTTTCTAACCGCATGCAATAAGCGATTAGGTGAACCTGTTACCGATTTTAATGATAACGTTTCAACTTTTCGAGCGGGAAGCCGATGGAAAACAACATCGTACGCTTTTATGGGGAAATTCTTACGCATTAACGGTTGTAGTACAGTTTAATTATACCTTTAAGCTTACAAGTTATTAGCATACAATAAGAATAACTTAAGATCTAACGTAGTGAGCTAATATTTAAGTGAATGTAAGAGAGTTTTTGCATCGGCGTAAAATACGATACTGCCGGGCACATCATCATATCAGCCGAAAGATGTCTACTGCTGGACAAAGGTGTCCCCTCGATGGCCGGTCTTGCGCTTCCCGCACCCAGCGGTTTCCCGCGACTCTCATAAGATCGTCAGCCCACCTTGGGCCTGCCCAAACTGCGTTTTCCGGTTCGTTATCGCCACTCGAGAACCTTTCTGCCCCAGCGCCGTAGGTTCTACGAGTTCTGTTTCAGTATCTTATTTATCCATTTATATACAACAAATATAGGCACAAAAACAATTTATATAATATTAAAAATTGGCCGCTCCTGCCGATCTTCGGCAAAGTTCCCAGTAGGCTGGCAGCGTTTTTCAGCGTTGGCGGAAAATGCACCCGCCGCAAGTCTCCCGAGATTGCGTTCGAAGTTTGGATGATAATGTGCGATGTTAGGACCCCCATGGTACCAGTAGTAGTAATCGGACTATTCGTCGGACGGTTATAATGGATTTCCGCAAGGTCACGCCTGAGTCAATTTGTTATCAATCAAAGTTAGTCTCATCTTCAATAATAGTAACTTAAAGTAATTTTTGCTTTTCACTCCGATGGCTTAACAATGAATTTAATAATGCAGTTATTGTATACACGCGATGCTTACCTGAATCTCAAACTTCATAGTTCATTAGACTCAAGATCTAACATTAAATTCACTTGTTACAGATTAATTAATAAACAGAAGCGACAATGTGGTCTGGTAAGAAAGGTACGGAGACCACCAATGCGGGTACACCGTCAGCTGAGGAAGAGATCAAGGTCGTACTGGTTGGAGACACGCAGTGCGGTAAGACTTCGCTGGTCCAGAGATTCGTGTCCGACACATTTATTGAGGTATGTGATGGCAAATAAGAATAGATGTTAGCATCAAAAAATTCATATGTGCATAAGTAAAAATATACCTATATATTTGCTTTGTTAATGTCGACAATACATTGGCAATCCCCTGGTATTGTCAAGGTATACGAGTGACGTTAGCCATTGTATCTAGATTATCTGCTTGTCAGACTTCAGTACACGTAACAGAATGTAAACCAACTAAGGTCGATGTTCACCGACTAGAAAACGATCCGTATCCATGCATTTTCTTAGGGAAAGTCATCGTAAATGCCCGATTATAATTTATTGGACCGTTCTTATTGGTGAACATCATCGACCTAAAAATAAAGGCACGTTTCCAAACAACTATGTTATACTCTATTGCCACTACCATAGCCACTACTTACTCCCATAGCACTCATATTTTTTCTCCATGTTTTTAGAGATAGCGTAACGTAAAGACGTTACCTTCACGTTTTTCTATCTGACACATGTATATAACATACGTTACACGTGTATTACAAAATGTATACCTACCTAGGTAATTAACTCGTTATAATTTGGATAAGTACGTATCGACATGATTAGCTTCTAACTGGAGCAGAAATTTCCGATTAATAATTAAAACTAGAAAGCCTCTGTTAATTGTTTAATCTATGACGCTCAGTCACCCTTGGACTTAGCTTTGCCTAATTTGATTATGTTCAGCGTAACCTAATTGGATTATATATTTATATAAACATTAACTAGCAAATTAGGTTGGGATTAAGTGCTAGTAATTTAATTCAAGTTAATATTTAACTACACAGAATATGTGAGTATGTTTGCATTATAAAGAAGGATGGGCAAATATGATCCAGCTCAGACACAGAGTAATCATGAGTATTTAAAAACAAAAATTGTAATACTCGATTGCCTTTAACAAATAGTAAACTAATACCCACATACGTCACTCCGGATGGTGTAAGGATCTGTAAAGCTGTTCAGACATTTAAAAGTTATGGTGGAATAAAGAAACTCGCATACATACCTACCTATATGAATGAACCCTGAAAATATTAAACTCTTAATTTATAGTCGTGTAATCAGTCAGATTCTCAATTTAAAGGATTTACATAAAACACTGCTTTTATAATGGCCGGTTGAGTGACGGGGAAAGTTGGAAGCTCTTGCCAAAATATCTGTAGGAAACCTTGACGTGCCTTGACGATGCATAAACATATTTTGATAACACGAACAAAAACAAGAGGTATTGTGTCGCTTCTAGCAAAATTTTAAACTTTATTATCTTATGCTTGCTCCTGTGTTGCCAGCGTTTATTATTCTTACATTCAAGATGGCGGTAAAAATTAGAGGCCTTAAAATAAAGCTTTACGTTTCTGTCGTACAAAAAATAAAAAAAGCAAGATAATCATGGAAAAATTATGGGCAGCAGGGTAAAAAGCTCATAAAAAGCTGTGATGAATGAGAGATGTGGGTTTTAGTAAAAAGAGAAACAAAATTTTACGAAAGGTTTTGTTTTTACTAACAATTTTTTTTTTCTTCATCAAGAAATTTAAAAAAATGTAAGAATAAAATGTTATAATTAATTATGTGGTAAATATATTTTTAGTCCCTTCTAGTGTGATTGAATAAATAAATTAAAAAAAAAAACTAATTAAAAAACTACATAAAAAAGGTGAAAGCAAGTAACTTACTTGAACTGAAAAATTCAATAGGAATGAATTCTTTTGAGAACACTTCAAAAAATAATTAAATCTATTTCTGAATTAATAAACGCGTACTAAAATACCACAAATTACGGAGTATAACCGTGAACGCACAATTTCCATTACAAATATAATTATTGAACGCAAACAAACTTTCGGTTGAATTCAGCAGCGTTATATTTGTTTGAGAGGGGAATGAAAAAACAAAAAAACGATTACGAGAACCGTGTTTACTTAACACGGCCTAAAGTAACATCCTGTCGGTCGCGTGACGTAGAATTTGCCTCTAAAAACATTGCTAAGGGTTGGGAATGTTGTGTTCGAAGGAAATATTCGAAAATACGACAATATTATGTTGTTCTTTATGAGTTAGCATTTTTAACTGCATAGTTTTTGGCCTGCGGTCCGTTAATATTCTGTTTCATTCGAATCCTGTATTACTTGTTTTCAATAACGAATGTTACTTGAACCATTAATATATACGTAAACAATTTACATATTAAACTAGATTATATCCATTTGTGCGTAACGCCTCGCTCGAGCTTTATAAGATCCATAAAAACGTGAAAGCTTCGCATTGCAAATAATAAAGCGCATTTATGAAAAAAACAGTATAACGAGCACGTGATATTAGGAGCGTTTTACCTGAAATAAAACGCATATTAAATACTTACCTTATTTGAAACTTTACATTTGAGATAGGCCCTACTTGTTTTCTGCCTTAAATCAACCTTCTTTGTCTACCCTATAATGCCGTCTCGCTCGCACACCTCCCACCTATATTCCCACCAGGCAGGATCGCGAGCTTGGGCCGCGCGATCTCTGGTCATTGGGTCGAAAAGCACCAGGCAGGATTAAAAACTAAAGTTTCAAATAAGGTAAGTATTTAATATGCGTTTTATTTCAGGTAAAACGCTCCTATTAAACACTTGACCGTTATTTGAAACTTTACATTTGAGACCTGTTTGTTATCGCCTGGTGGAAGTGGATGCCAATGTGATCTTATGCTTACTAGATGCAAGCATAAGGTAATCCGTAGAAGACCTGTGGATCTGATAGTTTAGGCACGTACACAAAGTATATAATATATACAGTAAGAGTTTGCATGAAGGTATCATGACATAATTAATGGTAATTAATAATAATAAAATAAACAGGTGTGCGAGATAATAATCATTAATATGAGTACCTAGTTAAATATTTTCAATATTAAGTTGAAGAAATTGTTATAGTGACAAGTTCTTAAAGATCAAATCGTTGAATACCAAAGAAATATTTTAACTTGCGTGTAAGGTTAATAAAAATGTTAAAGTATTGAAAGATTGACAAATCCCACGAAAAGAAAAATGTTTTAATCACTTTAAACACGGCATGACTTATCACTTTCAGAACTGTCTAAAAGTATTTCATACCTCCAATGTGGCAAAAACTTATCAATCGAATTGTTGTGTTAGCACAGTTTTGCTCCATCTCAAAATTGACTTGATAATGAGTGCGTTGCTAGAGAATGTATTGTGTGTGCCAGTCCCAGCAGTAATGATTTCATCCATTCCACAACCACTGCTTGAGCTATCGTTTTGTTATTAAAAAGGATAGCGATTTTATCTAATCGATCGTGTGATTTATAAGTAAATACAAACATTCATCTTGCATTCATCGATAAAAACCGAAGCGAAGTTTCATAGAATAATAGCATATATAATTAAGTTAAATAAAATAATAATAAATATCTCGGGACATTTCTTCACACACGGTTATCTGATCCCAAACTAAGCAGAGCTTGTACTATGGAAACCAGATAACTGATATACTAAATACATACTTATAAGTTAATAACTTCCAGCTCAATTTTTAGCCATCATTTGTATGTTCAATAGCTAAAGCCATGTAAGAATTCATAATTAGCATTTTTATTTAGTGCAATCACAAGTACAAAGAGTACCTCTTCAACCTAAAAACTACAAAAGTAATAACTAGGCAAGTCTGGACATTAAGCATGTTACATGTTGTTTGTTCATCAACTTAATGTTTCGTACACATGACATTCATCATGTGTAGTAGGTACATGTAGGTAGGCAGGATCTCAAAAACATGTCTAAACCGCACGTGACACTACAAATAATCCGATGATTCTATACCAAGTACCAAGGTGCATAGGTACTGAAACATATTTGACACCTTAATATTCTGCAGAATCTTTGATGAATCGCAGAAATAAAAATATTCTAATTTAATTTTAACCCGTAGGTCAAACTAAATAAATTAGTTCATTTTATCATAAGCAAGCCCCCTGTTTTTGGTAGAAGCACGCCATGCCAACAACAAATGATTATTATATGTTAATGCTAAATATCTTCTTATCGATCTTACGCTTTTCCATACATGCTATGCTAATAGCGTCATTTCTAAGGCTTTTAAAATTGAAAGACTTGTATGTCTTTATTGAATTGTGTTGTTAATGGCAATCCCATCCCAAAGTTCTGGACTTGAAGTGAACGAATGTCCTCTATAACGTACATATACCAGGAAATTA
Organism: Tethea ocularis; assembly: GCA_963555595.1. NCBI lineage: Eukaryota > Metazoa > Arthropoda > Insecta > Lepidoptera > Drepanidae > Tethea > Tethea ocularis. The sequence goes on along the minus strand of OY741970.1, from coordinate 2,042,292 downwards.
CTAGCATGTTAAAGCCTTCAGCCTGATGGGGATGAATAAGATGTATGAGAACAATTAATACAATAATAATTACGGGTGTTATTTATATGAATAAGAAAAGGAAGTTGTCAATTCTTCTCACACATTAGGTATTTGCAACAAAAACAAAACCACGGCAAATTTTATTGCAGGTAGGTATTCCGAGTCTGCTATGAATAAGTGCTACTCGGGCGGTATTGGTAACGATAGATGATATGCGTGGCCGTTGGACTTGTGTAGTTACTTCTAATTTTGATGAAAATTTAATTGAAACAAAGAAATTAACTATTACCTATGTTAGTGAGAGCAGACGATTTAGCTACCCTCGTTGCTTTTAGAATTATGTTTACCGGCAACCACTATTTTGGTACCATTTCAAACATTAAAGAATTATCTGAGATTGCAACATTTGTTTCTGGCTAGACCTTTATTCTAAAACTGGTAGACTATTTCTATTCACTTCCAATTATGACATGATAGGATATTTCGTATAGGATAATTTTGGTTACATAACCACGGTACAAGACCTTGTAAGTGAATGAAGGCAACTATGGCCTCAGGAATAACAATTTTATAGACTGATTAGAGTAAGCAATCTACAAACAAGAACACTATTCAATAGACTTATGATCTTTGAAAAAATAATAAGATTTCAAGTAGGTATCCAATTAAACTCACAAAAAGACCAGACTTTGCTTGTCGCTAGCTAGCCTTATATAATTATAATCTTACCGATATTCTCAAACATGACAACGTTAATAGCTAGACAAAAGTTGTCCTTTCTAGATTGAGTTATGTATTCCAATTGTTTCAGGACACAGGTCTTAAAAACAATTTATGTAGCTTTCTTTAAGCAGAGAAAATATGCCTGAGACAGTATCTTGCACAACTAGTCTGTTGTTCACAACTGTCTAAATACTATCGGCTATTACAAATTTCTCTAAAAATTATAATCCGAATAGTACGAGAACTTGTATAATAGCATCAACTGTAACGAACTCAACCGATTGTAACAAACTGATTGTCCGGCAAAAAGTTATGTGGTAACCAAAGTGGCGGCCTTGCCAATCCAATCCGATAAGAGTAAAATGTTTGAAAAATCGCAACATGAAACTACCCACAAAACAACCCAAGTAAATATTTAAATAAAAATACACTATGGTAAAATAGCTTTCTGACAAAGGGGCGGCTGGTACTACAGGGCCCAGGGCGGCCCAGAATGCAAATCTGCCACTAGATAACCATTTTCAATATACAAGCTAAAGTGCTTAGTTTTTCCCACCACAACTAGTGGAATAGAAGTAACGGTCTCGTCCAGTTATGATTTTATCTTTCACTCTGTCCGTTAACACCTTACTTGTGAAGGGACAACTTTAAGAAGGTACCTTTAGAGGGTACATTTGAACTTACCTGCTCTTGCGAGTGGACAATTGAATTCTTTTGCTGCTACGGTCGTTTTTGTAGGAATGCGTATAGTGACAACATCCAAACGAAGAACCCCGCAAGGGTACACTTCAAGCTGCCAGCCCTTGGAGATACGAGGGCTAATTATATTAGAAATTTGCGTTGACGCATCATCCAAACCAAGTACCCTGCGAGGGTACACTTCAAGCTGCCAGCCCTGCGAGGCGCGAGGGCTAAATATGATGAAAATATGCGTTGACGCATCCTCCAATCAAAGGACCCCGCGAGGGTACATTTCAAGCTGCCAGTTCGACGAGGTGCGAGGGCTAATTATATTGGAAATGTGCGTTGACGCATCATCCAAACCAAGTACCCTGCGAGGGTACACTTGAAGCTGCCAGCCCTGCGAGGTGCGAGGGCTAATTATGATGGAAATATGCGTTGACGCATCCTCCAATCAAAGAACCACGCGAGGGTACATTTCAAGCTGCCAGTTCGGCGAGGTGCGAGGGCTAATTATATTGGAAATGTGGGTTGACGCATCATCCAAACCAAGTACCCTGTGAGGGTACACTTCATACTACCGGCCCTGCGAGACGCGAGGGCTAATTATGTTGGAAATGTGCGATGACACTTCATCCCAAACAAAGGTGAGGGTTGGTTGTTATGGGTAATGTGCATAAAGGCACAACATTCAAGCAAAGTGAGGGTTAATCTTAAGTTGTATACCCTTGTGACGGCGTGTCACAAGACACAACATGCAAACGACAGACCCCGCGAGGGTTCACTACAAGATATCAACATCGCGAATGTTGATTATGTTGAAGAATGTGCGCTGAGACACAATACTCAAGTCAAGCACCTATTGCGAGAGGTAATGATAGAAAATGTGTTTACATACCCAACATCAATATTAAGCACTGTTATAGAGCGCTGCTTGCTTTTCAAGTACTGTAGGTAGTACCCGGCGTTAAGCACGTGGTGGCAAATCCTTAGCTGAATAATTTCAGACCACAACTTTGAAATAGCTCTTAATTTTATCATTGTGCCTTTCATATTCTAGGCTAGAATATCTGTTCACACAGTCCAAGATTCACAGACAATTCACAAGCAAAAACTTAAATTAATATCCCGGGAAAAAATGTTAATTAAACCATAAATTTATACAATAAATCGTTATAAAAGTTATTGAGACGGCAATGGCCACGATTTCAACTACTTTGCCCCCCCCCCCCCCCCCCGTTTTAACTGGAATGAATTTAGGAGCTTGATATGTGCTTGGAACTCGTGTGCGTAGTGCTACCATAGTCTTACTAACAAGATAATCGATAGTTGTGGTTTATCACTTGATGTAATTTATATCTAGGAAACTTAGGGCTTAAAATTAATAAAAAACACAATCACACAGTATTTAAAATGAGGGTAGATTTATAAAGGAATCACACAAAAACGATACATTACAGCAATATTAAAAACAAAATTCGAACGGCAAAACCGTTAAAAAAAAAAATGAATTATTCAATGTTCAAAGAATGAACACAAAAAGATAACTTTTAATTTCATTAACTATAAAATGAAATATTTCGAACGACAAACCGTTTAAAAAGTGAATTATTTTAGTAAAATAAAATACCATGTTCAAAGAATGAACACAAAATTCGAACGGAAATCCGTTTAAATAATTTATTAAATTATGTTGGAATAAAATTAATAATAAGAAGGTATATAAAAACTTACGTGTGTACCTAGGCTGTGCTAGGGTACAACCGTGCGCCGCAGAAAACAAGACGCCAATGACCAGAGATCGCGCGGCCCAAGCTCGCGATCCTGCCTGGTGGGAATATAGGTGGGAGGTGTGCGAGCGAGACGGCATTATAGGGTAGACAAAGAAGGTTGATTTAAGGCAGAAAACAAGTAGGGCCTATCTCAAATGTAAAGTTTCAAATAACGGTCAAGTGTTTAATGTGTTATTTAAATATTTACATTTTAATATTATAGACTTCTTTTTTTTTAAATAAGCTGAATGAAGAAAAAACAAAGAGCAAGAATGGACTCACGTACTGTATGTTTCGTACTTAAACGAATCTAGAAGTTTTGTATGTACCTACAGTATCAATAAAATCAACTTTATTTACTGGGTAATAGGTATTGATTGTTTTAATGATTAAAAAAATACTTATATAGAAAATAATTTTTTTTTTTTTTTTTCTAAGTTACTTGTATTTAAACATTAGTTTATTATTTGTGATGATAGAAGCCAAAATAATACGAATTCAAATAGATATGCGTGACTGATCTATTAACGCACAGCTCAAACCACTTGACGGATCGAGCTGAACTTTGGCATAAGTACTTACAGATTAAAGAATGGCATATTAAAGAATGATTTACTAAAAAAGGATTTTTGAAAATTCAACCCCTAAGGGGGTAAAATAGTGGTTCGCGGGTGAATCCGCGGGGTGGAATGCTAGTAGTTCTATAAAAAATTAACTACATAGTTATCTAGTTCTGTTAAAATACAGCCCTGTGGCAAACACACTTTGGCACGCAGGAAAACCTATGATATGGAAAAGGACATAGGCTACTTTTTATTCCAGAAACGCGGGCAAACCCATGGAGCGGAAGCTATTGGTTCTACATAAGTAAAATCCTATTCCCTCCCACCTCACACACGTATAATAAATCATTCTTACTCGTTACCATACGTGCCTGACCTGAAATGCACTTTTAGATTCTTCGTGCAATACTGAGAAGAATATTTCATTGCGTTTCAGCGACGAGTAATACTGTAATATATCTTTCTCTGACTTATGCTTCCATTGTTGAAGATATCGATTTATTTGCTTTACTTTATGATACAGTAGCGTTGAAAGACGATGATTCCTCAGTAGAACAGACAAGCAAACTGACAAAAGAAAGCGAATTCATAAAAACGTGGTAGCTATGTAAAAATACCCACCTGACTACTGGTATGTTCTTTCCAAATATCTACCGTTGTGTTAAGATTTATCCTCTTTCTTACTCTACTAATACTACTACCAAAGCTACTACTAATAGTCTCAAAAATCATACTGTAGGTAATTATAAACATAAGCTTCCAAATTATTTTTGAGTTTGAGTTGAGTATGATACCAAATTCATCAACTCAGAGATAATCTTACATGTAAAAATTAAAGACTCGAAAAAATAACGTATTATTCAGCCCGCCATTTTGTATCCCTAAACTTTTACATTTACACCATTGAAGAACCGTTGGCCGATTTGTAACATAATCCTCTTATCTGAAACGAGTTGAATGCTCCGATAGTCAAATCGGATCGTCAGGTCTACTTTTAGGATTTCAGCTTGTCAGCCTACACTAATATATACTGAAGCTTCAGTGAAAAAGAGTTTATTTTTACCGTTGCCCGATAGCCATATAAATCGGCATCCCATAACTTATTGTAACTATAAAAATCGTAAAAAAGCTTCTAATGAAAAAATCTATTCAAACATTGAAAAATATTGCTACGCACATATTGGTAAAATCGATAACAGTCGGACTCGAACCAATTTGTTAGATTGCATCGCAATTCGGACATTCATTTCTGTTCGACAGCTCCTCGGTGACGTGTTCCATTTTTATACGTCAATCAATGTATTGGCTGGCCTTGTTTTTAAATAAAAGCTCCCACAGACTTTACCTTCATAGGCTGACTAGGTTTCCACCCCGGGGTTTCATCCTATTTTAGCCCCTTAGGGATTGAATTCTCAAAAAATCTTACTTAGCTGATGCCTACGTCATACATATTAATATCTATCTATTTGCCAAATTTGCCCAATCAGGCCAGAGGTATGAGCTGTGCGTTGATAAATCAGTCACTCAGCCACACTTTCCTTCTATATATTTTTAAGATTAGATAGAAGATAGTTGGTTGTTTGTGATTCATAATCAACTTAAAAAAAAGTAAAACCACCTTCAAAGGCAATAAAATTAAAATGGGACCACCTCGGACCTATACCTACTGAACCTAATGCAAAAAGAAATAAGTACTAAAATTGTTTCATAAACAAAAACAATATGCGTGAACAAACATACAAAAAAAACTCAACGGTATTGAGAACCTCCTCTTTTTTTAAGTCGGTTAAAAATGTATTTGCAAAGCTATCATCATTACTCGGTTCCTTACACAAAACAAGTAATAATACAAAGAACGATGTCCAAGTCACGTCCTCAAGCGATATTGTATCGCATGCCACCTCATTACTGATCGTTGGACCGCGAAATGACATTTGTTGCGATAAACTTCCCATAATACGACGTATCGTGTTAACCCCGCAATGTTTATGGCGGTGAACGATTTTCTCTATTATATTTTTATGTGGAAAGTTTATTTTACGCTGTCATTATTTTATGTTTATTATGATTTGTTGTTAAAACTATGTAGAACGGTTTTGTAGTATTTGTTATATACAAAATTTATACTATTGATTCAGTACATGATTTTGGGCTCCTAGGCTGCGGGCCGTATGCTTTGTTTACCAACTTCGTATTAAAAAAAAATACAGTAGGTGGCATAGACACTGCCCCCGCCTGGTGATCCGTAGCTGAGGCCAGACCGTAAGTTGTGTGAGTGAAAAATGATATTTCCGTTTATCCAAAGAAAGAGACGGGTAATTATATCTGCCTCAACTGAAATGTTCTCTTAGAAATAAAAAATGACAGCTATTACACTTACGTACATAGTGTAGAGACATAACATAGTTTCAGAATGTCACAAAAATAAATCGCTACTTAATATTATAAATGCGAAAGTAACTCTGTCTGTCTGTCTGTTACGCTTTCCCTCTTAAACCTCTCAACCGATGAAATTTGGCACGCAGATAGTATATGTTATGGAGAAGAACATAGGCTACTTTTTATCCCGGGAAATCATGAACAGCTAGTATGATATAAAAGGCACGTCGGCTCGTACCACTTCATTAATATGAGAAAATAGCTAACTCAGTTTTAGGATGACATTATTAATACCTACTTACTTTGTGGTGGAAGTTTTAAGGTTCACTTTTGCTAGTGTTAAAACGCGTAACATTTTACCGAGTTTTTATTTTATGTATAGGTACATTTTTTCAATTTTAAAGGTCTCACACGCTATGATGGCATTTTTGATACGAGAGTGTCTCGCTAGATTGTTTAAGATACACGCATAGTAAAAAATAACTCGCTAGAATGATGGTTTAATATAACTAACTAGCTACTGACCCGCGGATTCACGTGTATTCCTAATGTACCCTATGTCCTATTCCTGGACATAGAGAACTATACACCGAATTTTACGAAAATCCGTTCATCCGTTACGGAACTAAGTGGTAGGTAACTCATACTACACCAATTTTCCAATTATTTAGGGCTCATCATCATCACATATCATAGTCTAATTCATATACGAGCATGGTCGAAAGATTTATAATTGAACCATGAATGAAACTAATTGTCCGATCACATTTATATTCATGATTGATCGAAAATGGACAACTTCTTATTTATCTACGGAACCCACACCTGTATAATTATTTTCCTCAATGACTGTACATTTGTATTCAATGCTAGTTCGCGTTAACACCATTATTGCTTCCTTTATTTATGTTACCAATATTTTTTATTAAATTACGTTCAGATACGTATATCATTTTATTTTCGTATATATTTATTTACCTGTGTGTTTCTTTATCATTATAGATCTTTTAATCCAGAAAAAAGGTACCTACTGGGTAGGTAATAAAAATTATTTTCGCCCGACTGCGGTGAAGCCAAAAAAGGAATCATATAGATCTCAGTTAAAGACTAATCTTTGAAATTATGGTATCTTCACAAAGACTTAAATATAAGACAACTCCTTGAACCCAATAAGTAGGTGAAATAAATAGGTAGGTATTATATTCTGTAACTTTTCTTTTGTGCCGCTTTGAAACTACATAAATATTCTATCAATAACAAAACAACGTAGAAAGGCGGGAACTTAAAAAAAGTTGGCGCCAGAATTCCTAGAACGCATTCTAAAGAATTCAAAATGTGTACAAAGATGGCGGATGATCTTCGGCCCAACGCAACATAAAGTGAGGGCGAAGAAATAACATGCGGTCTGTAGGCGCTTCAAAGGGATGCTTCACACTATTGTGGGTGTGATTTATTTATCCACAGAGTGTTCCACGTTTTTGAATGTCAAAAAAAAAACTTTACCACAATTTTTGTTCCCTAACCAAGACTGATACATACTTACTGAATGACTTAAATTTAAAGAAGATAACAAAAAGTTTATTTCAGTAATTTTACCAATAAGTATATTGGTGTATACCTACAATACAATTTAAATTTTATTTCCTGGTGTACAAGAGCATTGATTTTCTAATATTCACTTTGTTATTGAATTATAGAACTGTATCTACTAGGTATTAAGACAGTCTAAAAATAACATAAAAAAATATCAAGTGAATTAAAATTTCCATCCAAAACTTGCTAAAAATGCAATAAAACATACCTACCTACCATCACAAAATAATAACCATCCTATACATGACCAAAATAAGCAACCATAGAGCACGGAGCAATGAATGGCTGCTTCCCGCCCATTGAGTGGAGAGTTCCCAGAACTTATAGACTATTAAATTCAAAGGAAACTTCTAATACATTTGTTTGTTTGATATTGTTAATAGATAGAACACAAATTTCCAACTAATTGGTTGTACGTACTTACATTTCACATGTTTGAGTTAGTTTATAAACTTTAGATTTATGTTAAGGTTTAGTACAGGTTTCTGTATAAGTCTATGTTTTCAAACTCTATGACAATAAAATGCAATCAATCTTTGTAAACGCTATCGCGCTATACTTAAAATACTCGTACTTATAATGATTTCAGTTTTAACAATAACTGGTATGTATGAAATAGTCAAAGGTACGCAGATAAATCGTAACCTGAAATAACATAATTTTTTATCCCGGGAAAATATGAGATCCTCCGGGAATACGGGTAACCCGGAGTCAAATTACCTACATATTTTGTTAAGAAATGCTATAAAAACATCATATATGTACTCTATTCTTTGCAGTAACTTGTTTTGTGGTTTCTTATATCATTTCTAAAACTACGCTACAACCTTTTAGAATTTATAGAAACCCACTCTGAGCGACTTTAGTTCTTGACTGAAAACTTTTATAATTTCCCAGTGAGCTTTTACCGTCGTGTTGATTGCCTACACTCGACACACTCTGATTCCAAACTAAATCCAAGCTGCACAAACACTACCTATCTACCCTCTGTCACAGCAAAACCAACTTTATTAATCATACATAAGGAGTGAAAAGAATACATGAGCCAATTTGCGGTCGTATTGCTTTTTTTTTCTTGATGCTTCATGCACTGGTGATTAGGCTTTTTGCTCGTTCGTTCTGAAAGCCGCAACGGACACAGAAGGCAGTCTGATTTTGTGCGGGAAACTTTATTTGTTCTTGTCTTTGGTTTGGTTTGGTGGGATGTTGGATTGATTTTTTAAATCTGTACACGTATTGAGAGTTGGCTTGTTTTTTTTTAAAGCTTATTTGTAATCCAGCTGCTATTTTATTATTCAACCCCATACAATATTCAAAAAATAATATTTATAGAATTTTTATTAGGAATTTCTTAAAAACAATTAGTATTTTTTTTATTTCATAAAACCGTCTTTCCTGTCTTGCTTGTCTCCATCGATTTAGTAAGGGACGGGGTCATTAGCGGAGAGCCTCCAAATTATAATCTATATTTTAGGTAACATGTTCTTCTGAGTCATCATCGTTTAGCTGACTTACGTATGAATTAGTATGAAGTCATCGCAGTCAGTCAAATTAAACTAATTAGTATCGTAGGTATGGTTAGAATTGATTGCCTAAAACAATAGTTTCTACTAGAATGATTTCATCGACTAACAATCAAGACCTCATTCCATCAGAATTTATTTGCACGGGTGACTACCACCCTAAACTTGAAAAACTATACCTTAGAATTACCTGGAATTTTAATTATATACTTTAAACTAGCATTCCACCCCGCAGTTTAACCCGTGACCCTCTTTTTCTAAAAGTCTTTTCTTAGCGGATGACTACGTCATCTGTATGCCAAATTTCAACCTAATCCGTCCAGTGGTTTAAGCTATGGGTTGATAGATCAGTCGGTGAGTCAAACAGTTACGCTTTTCTCTTATATATTTAGATTTATAAAACCCTATTATTGATCCATTAATTCATACATACATAGGTATTAAGTAAAAATTTCACAAGAGATAACAGGGGCCTGCACTTACCATCACTCCCTCAGGCGGGCCGTCTGCCTACATTTCAGCATTCTGAAATAAAAAAAATAGTTCAGTTATGAGAACTTTTTTGAGGCGTGTAGGTACTATTTTATTGTTAGCCTCTCCTCGAAATTATTATAAACACCTATTAGCTATTAAGTATGTATGTAATAAATGTAAAAATATTGTTAGCAATGGATGAAAGTAAGGTATCTGAAATATTCAATAACTAAAATTAAAAATTTTAAGAAACCCTCAAAACTCACTAGAAAATTGGTAATAATTTTCAAACGGCTGAGCGGATTTTCTTGAAACATAGCTAAGTACACTCTCGATTAAGTATCTATTGTTTGAAAGTCACCTTTCAAACAAAAGAAACCAAATCAATCGGTCTATCCGTTCAAGAGCTAAGAGGCCACACAGACAGACAGACAAACACGTCAAACTTATAACACCCCGTCGTTGTTGCGTCGGGGGTTAAAAGAGACATTGCAGCGCATGTCAGACATTATCCTAAATAATGTTCTTCCTAAATCCTTCTAAAACACAATACGCGTTTCTTTATACTCTTAACATAAAAAAGGGAGGGAATATCTCTCCATCCTTTATCCTCCATAAAGGAGAACCCATGCTATTTTTTTTTTAGAAAGACAGACACAGACCATAAATTCCTCTCCAAACACAGACGCGGCACTTGAACGGCCTGCCCGGCACTACACACGTTCACACGATTGCACTTGACATTTATACTTTTCGCTTCTGTATCTATCAATCGACTGAAATGGGTCAAGAGTTTTGTATCGCTACATAATATGCTAGTTTTAATATTAGACTAGGTTTATATGGGTACCTACTTAAGATGACTTGACCTACTAAAAATATTTAAAATTGTTAGTGAAGAATGTCCCAGGGTATTTTACATAAATGCATTTTCTTTGAATAACGATTTGGACATTATTAAAGAAACAAAGTTTTCTAGGTTCAAGGACATTCCAAAGAATTCCGGCATTGATAAGTCAGTAATGAATGATGTAAGTACCTAAGGGTATCTATTTATGTCGCATTTTATCTTGCACATATTACTTCCACTCGAATTCGGTTCATTTAACTCAATGGCTCTCACGCGGTCCATTCAACCAAGTGCATTCATTACATCCTACATTTATGTCAGTTCCACTTTTATTAGGTCTATAAACAAGAGATGGGTCTTCAATGAAAGGGTTCTTTTGAAAATGGTTTATAGAAACTCATTGAGACCTCCTTGGAAGCTCGCTTTCCAACTGTCGTCGGAATACATAAAAAAAAACTTACTTTATTACTTGCTGGCTGGAAATAAAATGATAGGTTTTTTAGAAAAATATTTGAAATACGAACAAACATTTTTACACGGGATTTTTGGTGCGATAAATTCGTGATAATTTAAAAGCATATTTTTTATTTAAATGTGAATAAAATAATGTTACGAACAAAATGCCTATCATTGAAACAAGTACGAGAATTCAACATCCGTACATTTATATTATAATCTACTAAAACGCTAAATTAGAGGAAGTTTGACTCACTTGGGGGATATTTCCCGCTAACTTTAGTGAATATTCATGCGAGAAATGTACAAATTAACACTTTACGTTTATTATTATGTAAATAAATACTCCCTTCTCGCCAAAGTCGGTGAAATTTACTGGCGCTTTGAAATAATGAGGCGTCAAAATTAAATGAATGGCGGTTAGACGATTATTAGGCTGTATGAGGCTCGCTTTAAAAAGATAAATGCAATTTATGTTCGGAAACCGCGAGAAAGGTTTTAAATTAATTGAATTGACAGATTTACTGCCCTAAATTCGTAAAAGATATTATTTTATAACAACAAAGCGAGTAAAATTAAGTGCCGTTGCTTTACACTTGTTCGGGTATTCGGCCAAAAATTTTAGTAGGTATAAAAAGTTACTTCTACCTGCTAGGACGTGGGAACTTTTTATTTTAACGTCCATGTTGTGTAACGGAATGTTACACAAAAACTGTATTTCCCGTACCGGGAATCGAACCCGAGCCTCCTGGGTGAAAGCCAGGTATCCTAGCCACTAGACCATACGGGATAGAATTTAAGTTACCAAAGTTCAGAATAATACAATAACAACACATTGAAAAATTTGAATATTCTTTTAATTTAAAATTACAAAAAATACTACAATCGTTCTAACACCATCCTATTCACAATAGTAAAATTGTAAAAAATATTTTTGTTGCAATAAAAAACATCTAAAAAGAGCTTTTCAGCACTAGCAATATATTCAGGATAACGACCCGCGATTTTCTAAGGACTAGCCAGTAGCTATTTACAAGGTTCAATGTTTGTACAAGGATGTAAAAGTCAATAGTCGTGTCTATGCTTTCAACTGACGCAAACAGTGTGCAAGTTAAATTGTCTCGACCATCACGTATTTTTATTAGAGTACATTCGTTTTATATTAGCGTATGTTTAGATTCAAAGATTTATAGTACTATTGGTGGCAAGCCTAAATAAATACGAAATTAATTACAATATACGAAATTAATTTTCAAATAAAACTTAATCCGTTATTTTATTAAAAGGTTTATTCCGTATTCATGTGAAAATAATGATAGAGAGTAGTGATAGACAATAAATATTATAGCAAAATGCGATTGACTTAATACAATGGTTTACGTACCTAATGTTTCTCACAAAATTAAAAAGGATACAAACTTGTTTATTTTTGTCTATATAGAAATAGATTTTTATTTTTAATGGTAAAAATGAATACATTTTAGGCTTTTAGTATTGTAAAAGGATGAATAAATTTTTACTTGCAACTAAATTTTATTTGGCACAAAAAATTCACACTATCCAAAAATTTCGAGACATTTTCTAGATACCTAAACAACGGTAAACCACCTTCAATTAACTTCACAATGACCATAAAGGATAACTGCCCTTGAACTGACACGTAATGCAATAATTTGTATTCTGGGTTTCTTCGACCCTTTGAAGGACCTGTTAATGGATGAACAATAGGTGCTCGGTCTTCATTTGCAGGGTTAAAGTACTAACGAACCCCTTAACCTTTGAGGGTTAATTCGAAATGAGTAATGAGTGTTTTTTGTCTAATATTAATAGTTTTGAGATCGTAAATGTATTTATTTATGTATTAAAGTCAGCCAACAATTGTTTACACATTACATTTTCATAAATTATTGACAATTATTTTACATTATTGAGTGTAACAAATTACTTATAACACAACATGCACTATTTACGACTAAAATATAACAGAGAAAATGGAAATAATTTGATATATAAAGATATTAAAGAATAAAAAAAATTTGGTCGAATAAAAATATCTCAAAATAATAAAAAACATCATTATATTAAAACAATGAAATTAGAAAAGTTGAGGTAAAACAATCAATCATATAATAAAGAATAATCATGCAATAATAATACATTCAATTATATTGGGATTTAGTTGAGCGAGAGAATTGTTCAATAATTATTTTATAAAATCTTCCAAAGCTATCGTGGTGTATGTCTAACATGTCACCACACTTGTTTATAATAAATAAATTTAAATTTAAAATAAATACACTGTAGTCATTTGTTTGCTGATGAACAAGGTTTAAATAAATTAAATAACGCTAAGTAGGTATAGTTTAGTTCAAACGTCAAACAAGTATTACAGCGCTTGTAAAAAAAGAAACAAATGGTAGTCTTTTAAAAAAACAAATACCTAGTTTTCTTTTTTTTAACTCGTACCTATCTACATTTATTAATTCATCAATGAAGATTATCAGATAAAGAGCTCGCGTACGCAACCATAAATAAATAAAAAGTAAGTATTATGTGCTTTTATCTCTATTGAATTCTGTCATAACTTTGCATGAAATATAAATTTAAAATGAAATTCCTATTTATTAAATTCTTACGCATTTTATTTATTAATAAGTAACAATATTTACAATTATTTACAACAAATATACCTACAAACTACATATAAAAAAATCCTCGAGGCGGCCGCTTCTGCCGATCAACGGCAAGGTTCCCAGAAGGCTGGCAGCATTTCCTCTTTGGATGGCCAAGCTAACGCGTTGGCGGAAAAAGCTCCCCGCCCGCCTATTTATTATATTGCTAAAGCTGATTCTACTCCAAGATTTTTTCTGCTTCAAAATTACCTAAAGTGCGGCCGTCGAATCGTTTCAGAAACGTGTCGTGCTATCGTAGTGTATTTTTGGTGGTAATCATAATTAATGACGCGCTACCACAAAGACCATTTTGTGGGCGTGGTGAGCCCTCATTGGATGATTTTCAATAATATTGTTCATTACGATTATCAACAAAGATACGACGCGGTAGAGCGATCGATCTTGATGGGACTTTCACTAACCTACGCCTAAATAAATACTCAACCTTCCTTAAAAATCCCATGGAAATAAGATTATGCGTTTCCGCGATAAACCTATTTACCAGTATAAGAAATTCTCTTAGCGTCCACACTTTACCATAAAAAGGTTAAGCAAATAGGAATCCACTTCCAGCATTCTATATTTGCGGGAATAATAATTGCCGAGGTCAACGAATCCGCTAGCTGACCGAATTAGAGAGGACATGCACAGATAAACCCCGATCTATTTATCGTTTACTTTACATTTAGCCGGATGTATTACTAAAACTGTTTGTATCTGCATTGGATACAACATTTAAAATTGGAATTTAATTGTTAGATTTCAAATACCATAAAGATCTTAGCAAAATTGTTAATGTTCACTGGGCGTTATGCGTTCATGAAAACTTTTTATAGGCAACAGGCTTTATCGCTAAGCGGCCTCATTGACTAATAAATCAACAGAACAGGAGCAGGATTTTGAAAATCCTTCCATTGGATGTCTTATGTACGGTTGCAACCTTAGAATAAAAAAAAAGAAGCTTTGAAACAAAAGTAGCTAGGCTAGCTAAACATAATAGGTATGTATGTGAAAATGTACATGGATAACAGAAGTATCTGCCCCCCTAATTTCGACATTGGACTAAGTAAGTAGGTATATTACGAAACTCCATACAAGTCTGTCAATTAAATGAAATGAGGGAGATCGATGAAATGTGCTTATTACGAATTCACTTCAGATATGAAACATATAAGTATGAAGCTGCAAAAGTGGTGAAATTAACGCCCAGAACATAATAATAATTCTAGAAAATCTAGGTAAGTACCTACGTTAGTAACTAAGATCGAGTGACGTTGCGAATTGCGATATATCGATATAAATTGTAATTTACTCTCGCTTGCCTTGAGTTATGTTTTAATTTTCTTGAGAAAGCAAACCGAATTAACATATCGTCGAGTGAAATATGCAAAATTTAATCGATTATATTATACGGGCTATGTAGGTGGGTAGGTACATTGTACACGGCTACAGATCAGACTATACCTTTTTGTTGCAAAATAACTCCTATTAAAACCGCATAAGATGCCGCAGTGTTTACCTTGAATTGTCGTCGTACGTACCTAATACACCTACAGCCTACAGGTGTATGTGACATATTAACGAAAACTAAAACCATAGATTCTGTGCGCCATTTTGGACCCCTCAGCATGTGACACCACAGACCGCTCATTAAAAAGGGTACACGTAGTAAGTACTCTGCACCCCAGTTATAATTCGCCCATTCGCCCGTTACCGAACCGAACCCCCCCCCCCCCTCCTCAATGAGCTCTGGCAACCTTACTCACGCGCTGGAAGCTGGAACACAACAATAAGATATTTTCCTGCACGCTGCGGGAATAGGGTGTAAGTACTTATTCGAAGTCGACTTGAGTGAATCTCCTGTAAATGACTCCTGTCCTGAAGAATTTGCAATTTCGAGTCGTTACCTCGAAAACATGAATTAAAATCAATTCAAGTTAAATACGTTCTTTATTATCCCAAAAACCTTGATTTGAATATCAGACTTATTTACATTTTATTGGACGAATACAGTTTTACTATCCTTTGGTATTCCAGAGAGGAATTTTGGGATGACTAGATTAACAATCTTTCGCGTATATATATATACCTAATAGTAAAGTAAAATAAAATATTGTAGAATTACTAGGAGTTACATAACCACCTACAGATTTAAGGTATCCACCCTACTAAATTCTACTTACTCCTAGAATATTCAAACTAAGCAGAATAGCTAAATGGCTGTCTTAATCCATGCTACAGTACCTCAATTTAAACACAGCTTAACCATAACTTAGCAGCCAACAGAACAGATATTACTTACTGCGGGAAATCAACATGCTATGGATTCAGAAAGTGCTATTTCATTATAACCCTACAAAATTTTATAGCCACTCTCGACGTTGCTCTTTCCGATATCCATTTGGTATAAGTACCTTTATAAAAGCCTTTTCCACGCGGGCGGGTTGTAGTTGCAGAGCATTGCACTTTTTAGCATGGCGTGTGTGATGAGAGAAATGTAACCTCTTTTCTTTTAAATGTTTTACCAAAAACGACTCCTCTACTGCAATTAGTTTACTTAGGATGGGTTGCTTGTACTTTTAGTTAAAGTTATAGTCAACGTTAACTTTGGCTTTACTGTAACTGTTACCATGCTTTGACCGTAGGGTTAACTTTGACGATGACCGATCTCCGTCGGTCGGTTATGGTTATGGATAAAATTTTAGTTAAAGTGACACGCACGATCAACCCACTTTGCTTTCTCTCGGTTGTTAAAGTTAAATTAACTATAACCGTAACCTAACTATAACCTTACTATGACCGCCCTTTATGCAACCGAACCTTATTAGACCGCACTTGTGAGTTCAAAAAATATGTTTAGCATACAAAAATAAAAGAAGTGCCCATTAGGTACTACTATAGTATGTAAGAGTTGAAAGGTGTCAAAAATGTTCATAATTTTAAGCCTAATCCTTTCTCTTTGGGTCAAAGCCATAATTATTTTATTTTCCAAATTCAAATTGTGGCGCTGTTTTCATTCTGCCACAATAGGGTAGTTGACTGACACATCAAATCAGCTACTTTTTAATAAATATCAAAACGATAGTTTATAAGGAATTTTGTATGAAATATTACACTATGACGTCATAGTTTCACAGTATCAAATCATCTACTCTTAGTAGTTCCACTGGTAATTAAAAATCATAAAAAGCATTAAATGTACAACATATTTGATGTTTCCACGTGTTTTTAGATGGTTTATGCATTGGTTAGTGTTTGGTCATTTATTTTTGACACTGTCAACTAACCTATTATTTTATGTTCCGCTCTCGCTCATCACTCCCGACCCCTCGTCACAACTGATTTAACTTCACGATAGTACAGAAACGTGCATTTCTAGAACTAGCTAATGTTCTTTATTGTTATTTCATATAGTTAGTTAGCCATTTGTTTCAAGAACAATGAACCTTACTATGCATAACTTAGAACTTTGGACGTGAAAGTACATTGGAAATGGCACTAGCTTCTACTCCGTGGATCTTATGTTTACCCGGGATAAAGAGTAGCCTATATGTTATTTTAGATATTTCTATCTATGTGCCAAGTTTCACCCAAATCCGTTCAGTAGTTTTTACGTGAAAGAGTAACAAACATCCAGACATACATACATCCTCACAAACTTTAGTAGGCTTGACATTGGCTATAAATCTCAATATAAAGGATTTGGTTGCAATTATCCAAGATAAAGGGGGATTGCCAATGTTTTTCAAAATCGCCTAAGGCAACAAGGCTCTCAAGTGCAACTGCCGAAACACATACCAAGCCAGATTCGTTATTTCATAGATTTTTTGTAAACTTTTTTTTTTATTGTTACAGGCATACACACCGACTGGGTTCGAAAAATACGGCTACACGTGCACCGTCGCTGACTACAGGGTTAACTACTCCGTCTGGGATACTTCCGGTAAGTTAAAAGTATGAGAGTCCGATTGCCTACTTCAAAGTGATTAGTCACCAATATTCATCATCATCATGTCAGCCGACGTCCACTGCTGGACAAAAGCCTCCCCCAAAGATCTCCACGATGGCCGGTCTTGCGCCACCCACATCCAGCGGCTTCCCGCGACCTTCACAAGATCATCGGTCCACCTTGTGGGGGGCTTGCGCACACTGCGTCTTCGTGGTCGCCACTCGAGAACCCTTCTGCGTAAATGATAAAATAATGTTTGTGTTTTAAGAGATGTGACATGATTAAAAATTTTTAGCTGTCCCGTTACGGGTCTGTTAGTCTTTTTTCTCTCAGAAGTCCCGTCAACTCGACTACTGGGTTTTTGCAGTACTATAGTCAGTATCAGTACTTTTTAAAAAAATAATCCCAACAGTTCAGTGATGACAAGCATATTTAAACTACATAGGTACTCATATAAAATCTGTATATATATAAATATATACTATTTTAAATTATTGTTGCCACGCCTAAAAATAGCAAAATATATCACACGGAATAAGCACTTTAGCTGACTGCGTTGACTATGAAGAAATTTTAATCTTGGGCGACGGCATAGGTATAATACTCCCCTTAGACATTTACTGAGATTACTTTTGTTTAGTTTTGTTTATTAGTCTATACATTTTTATAACTTTAACTACTCTACACGGTCTACACCACAAGACAGTAATTTATTTGTTAGAACTACTCGCATTTTATCTAAAGAAATATATCATCAATAATATACCTAATTATATTTATACATAAAATTCAAAGTCCATTCAGTGATCCACTGACTGTCCTATCAACGCACAGCCTAAAAAACCAATAGTCCTAGAAACATGAAAGGAAGGCGTTTTCCAAAATGTAAGCATTCAATATGAAAGGGTTTTTTCAAATATTTTACTCATAAGGGGGTAAAGTTTTCCGGGTACCTCCCGGAAAAGCATGTCTAATTTATAATCTAATGTCATCGTTTTTCATAAACTTTTTTATAAACGTTTTTCATTCTGGCAAAATTATAACTGCTAGGATATTTTCGATGTATAAAAATCCCGTATAATTTTGCGACTTTTCGGCTCGCACGCATCTCTTATGCAAGTTATATAGCATTTATACTGCTATTGTCGTAAACACGACCGTAAAGATTCGATGCCTCCATGCGGACTACGAATATGTCGTGTGCATAGATATAGAGTATCCTAGATACCGCATGCAAAGAATACTAACTATTATTACGTACAGAAGGCGTCCTCCTGCGTATGTCGTCGCCCACCGCTGTCTCCCGCATCGTATAGATGACTCTTAATACCTAGTATTACCGCGGATATCGACCAATAGCCTCACAGTTAGCTGCCGTATGCGTGTGGTCACAAGCGTATGTATGTAAGGCGTAGGGTGTGTTTGTACCCGGCATGTAAGGGCAATGCACCAACTTCTCGCGCTCCTAATTGAATTTTGGAACCTTTCCTACAGCCGACGATTAGTGAACGAAAGAGCTAGCAATTAGAAACGAGTTGACAATCTACGAGGATCGAGTACTCTATCCACCAAGCAGTATCGATGAGCATGTTTATCTATGATAGCTCTTGACGCTACGAAAATATAGCGGGCGGGGAGAAGGAACAGTCAGCGATCAGCTATAATTAAATATATTATTTATGTATTTTACTGACACAATAAACCAATTAAATAGTCGATAGCTATACGATTCCTTGTTAGAGGTAGGATAGATTTACTGGACCTACTTTAGGCGTTAAAAAATTAAAAAAGCCAAATTATGTTATTCAAGTGTAAAAACTTTGAAAGTGTAATGAGAAGACTCAATAGAGATGTTTCATTTCATCGTAGGTGAAAAAAAATTCGCACGCTCAGTTTGAACTCGCGGCATGTCTAGGTTACTCTAGATCTGTGGTCGTGCGTTTTTGCCCTCCCAAATTAAATTTCCACCGCGCTGCGTCGTTTTATATCGTCATAAAGAGTCAAAATGGCTTATATTTATTTATATCGTGCAGTTAATTTATTAATTTAAGATATTTTTCTTAGACGTCAATTTGATTATTTAAAGCTGTAAAAAAATATTAATTTTCTATTGTTTATGGAGTTTCTATCTGAAGAATTAAATTCCTTGGAGATAAACTACAAATAAGGTAACTATTGTTTTTCTCTTCTGTTAGGATTGTATTGCTTCGAAATTTAACGTCCTTTACTTTATCTGATGACTAAGCGCCTAAACACACCTGCGTAAGGTGAAGGCAGAACGTTTTGCTCGATACGCTCGCATTGTTTTTTGATTTACCCAACCTGGCTGGGTCAAAAGCTGGGTAGGTACGCCCTTTACCTATGACACTTCAGCCGAACGTAACGCGACGTAACGCGCTTTAATATTACGACGGAAAGTTCCGCCGTGTAACTTTCCGCGCCGAATCTTACGCAGGTGTGTCGCTACACTTTTATTTCCGCTCCACAAAACTGCATTCAAAACCTAACCTCAAAAGGTTTCCTTGATTGATTTATTCAGTGTTCGGAATACTCTCCGAATAGCGGATAAAGTTTCTTCCACCTGAGGTATATTCACAACTATGTAGCTTAATTTGGTAGCACGTAAAGTTTTCTCGTGCAAGTTAAGTAGTTACACATTTTGCGGATAGTTCAGGCAGCAGCGGGACTTGCCAATTGCACCGTATCATAATAGTTGGTCGGTTGAGTGTTTTAGTTTTGGTTTTCGATTTGTTTCAACTTTGCAGTTTAAATTTTAGTTATTAGAACGTTTACTGGCTTAGAGAAATTAACCACAATACAGAAAAGTTGAGGGAGATTCTGTACTTTCCTTTTTGTTTCTTTTGTTATCTTCTTTTCTATGTGCCTATCTTCTATTTTGTCGTAGGTATTTTCTAGGTATTCGTAGGATTTTACCGTTATTTTTTGGATAAAACAATTCTTTGTTTTGGTTGTTCGACGTTTGCATTAATATTTTCATAATTAAGTGTTATAATTTTTTCATGGTACAAATAAAATTGAAGTGTCTGTTTGTAATTTTAAAACAACATATTTTAATAAATGAAAATACTTTTATAAAAAAAAAAATGTTTGTTTGTCTGTCTGTTTAGTCCGGCTAATCTAGGAGGGCTAGAGCTAGTTATAAAAGTACCCGCTTAGGTCCTAAATTGTATTTAGGAGTTGTTGGAATGTTTCAAGTTATACGTAAATGACAATTAGCAATTAGAGGTTTAGTAATTTTAGGTACAATAATTTAAAAAAATCTTTATTTCGGACCATAATTATTAATCCCTGAAAATTTCGCTTCTCATTTTAAAAGTAACCATGTACCTATTATGCTACGTTCATGGCTTCATATACCTATTATTTTTACTGTGCCAATATAAAAAATATACCTCGTAAACTACTACAATATATCACTAGCCGCTATCTGCGCCTAACACCCGGGCAATAATTGTAACGCGCCGAGCCACACTAATGCCCTGACAAATGGTCAACAAAGCATAGCCAATAAATACAAACTAAATTGTGAACAAGGAAATTAATACTGGTGTAGATTCCATTTTACAAAAATTCTTCCAAAAATGTAAAGAAAAGGGTTTTCTAAATTATTTAAAACTGTCACCCTCCCGCCTTCCCACCTTCCAGATACGTCTATAGTCGCCGGTGCTGCTGCTACGCAACAAGAGTGCCTCAAGCGCCGCAAGTACGCTGCTCTACAGGGGTCCAGCGTATTTTCTGCGTTTGGGGTTGAAACTCTAGGGCCCTGGGGACCGGAGGCTCGTCGATTGTTCAAAGAGGTCTCCTTTCGTCTTATTGAGGCCTCTCGTGACAAGAGGGCTGGCACATACTTTGCTCAAAGAATTTCCATTGCCATCCAGCGTGGCAATGCTGCCAGTCTTCTTGGCACACTTCCGCGGGGCAGCGATTTGGCACAAATTTTTTATTTATAGTTTGTAGTTTTTTAGGTAGTAAGTAGGTTAGTATTCTAATTAATACGAAAATTAACTACCTATATAAAAACTGTCAAATTCGTATATACGAGTAGCATAGATGGACATTATTCCATAGTCATTTATTGTGTCAGGAATCGTGACCAACAAAGATCGTCGACTGAATTCACGTTGAAATGCAATTGGACTACTTTGACAAATACCTATTAATCCAAATATTTTTTTACGTCATCCAATCACCTGTGGTTGGGCAATATGTAGGTACTCTTCTTCCATTCGGATCTTCTATCTGTCATATTGGCATAAATTAATTTATTTGGAAGTTAGTTTTTTTCAAAAATTTTACGCGAAAAAAGTCGTTTTGATTTTAACAACATTTTTAACAGTAAGCCAAAATAACGCACTTACTGAACCCATAGTTTAATTTTTCGCTAGACAGACTTACACCCAGTTTAAGTTGTAGAGCAAGCATATAGTATTTAGAGTGAGAGAACGTATATACCTACATAGCGCCACATAGGCATATTGCAGCGGAGTTACTGTTTGGACAATGTGTAATATGTTAACGGAAAAGTATCTAATCCGTCATTGTATACATTTCCTAGGAAATCCATACATTTCCTAAATATCTATCGGAGTTACATTCGGGATATTTGTAAGGCTAGCGGTATTTGGGGGGTTGTAAGTGAAATTTATTTTTGTGCAAATACTTTCAAATTTATGCAAAATAAAAAAAATAACCGTAACCTATTTCTTTCAAGTTTTTATATATTGCCTAGTATCATTATTGAAATAAAATTTCCTAGGAGAAATACACAGGAATTGTGTACAATTCCTATGTTTCATACATTTACGGTGACATATATAAACATTAGATACGTTAGTTCAGCAAACGGAACATTCTCTGAAATGAACGGAAACACATGCACCATTCTGCATGTGTACACTGCACGTCATGAAAACTAGATAAAACATGAACAGAAGCAAACAAAACATAATATAGAATGCTAGCTTTCCGCATCACAGCTTAACTTACCTACTATCCGCGTGAGTAAGGAATTTTATAGGTTATATTTTGTAGTAATGCAACAGACTTCTGCTTCTGTTTCCGCAACAGCAAGAAGTTCTGCACGAATTTTGACATCCGTTTCTGAATTTTGAAAATAAAGTATGTACTTCCTCACTAATAACATAATATTCAACTGGTGAAATAATACTTAAAATCTGAGTGAGAATATTACATAGACATATCTACTAGTTCACAAAATTTTAGAAGATTTTGCCAATGTTTGAAACTCACCAATAGATATAAGTTGTTTGTTTGTTAGTAACTTTTAATATACTTAGCGAAATTAATAAAAACCTTAAGTACTCTAAGCTTATTTTCAGTTTTCTTTTCGTATGTTTACTAAGGTCCCTATGTGACTTGTACGTGAAATGAACCTCTCAAATAAATCTATCTCAATAAACAAAAACTTGACACGGCTACAACACTCAATACTCCCCAAACACCTTAATACGTTACCATACATACCGGAAGCAATAAAAATACTCAATTTCATTGACAGCACGTAAAATATACCCCCACAGCAGATATTGTCCTCATGTGTACAATCATCTCGCGCCAACTGTAAACAAACGGGTCGGTTCTGTCCGGCCAATACCTACTCGAATATCACGTATGTAGGGTTGCCACGTACAAAGTTATAGGATCATAGTCAACGCCTGCTATAGTCATAGTCTGTCTTCAAGACTCAAAGTCAAAAACACGATTGTTGTTTTGAAATGCGTTTGATGTGAAATGATTTTTTAACTTCTTAACCTTTAGTTACTGTGAAGACTTAAGTATTCTAACATTACTACACACTAAACTTCTAAATCGATTCAAGAATTCAGATGTAAAACTGATAGACAGACGACGAAAACACTACACTTTTTTTTGTAAATATACTTGTATAAAATGAATACCGTTGTTTATTTGATAGTCTATATTTATTTAATAATAAGGTCCTGCGGGACTGCTGTATAAGGATTTTATTTAGTAAAACACTTCATCGAATTTCACTCCCTTTACCTGGAATTATTTTATATTGAAACCATGCGAGACATCGGACGTGTCAATGATAGCCTTGAAATGAATGACTCCGTTATTTAGGTAGCATTTTTTTTATTTTTTTTACCAAAGGTGTTCCTCGATTGTGCGAGGAGCAGTTTTGGTAAAAAAAAACTTTTAAATGTCATTTAAAAAGAACTACTAAGAATTACTTTTTGAAAAAGGAATTAATTTGGACGGACCGAATAAGAGAAAAAAACATTTTTAATTTTAAGTGCCTTATCAGGGCCTATACTGAATAAATGATTTTGATGATGAAATTTTTGAGTTGAGGTTGAGTCTAGCTTTGTCAGATACATAAATTATGCAGTCAAAAATTCAGATCGACCTTATTCAGATACGTGATAACCCTACGAATATGACTTATCTCTCAGAGCTACATTTATTCACTCAATATTAAACTGAACAGTGGATAGGGAACCGTAAAATTATACGGTATCCTACTATTATACAAAGTAGATGAGTACGTTACAAATTCAAAGTAGTTACTTACTTGTTAGCTGTGTATACCTACGGATACATACGTAGTAGGTTCGGTTTTTTTATAATTATGTATAGGCTTGCGTTTGATCACAATCTCACCATGGTTAGTGATGATGTTGTCGAAGGTAGCGCACTAAAGAAAGAAAGACCCACAAAGGAAAGAAAGACCCACAAAAAAAAGTAAGACCCACAAAGGAAAGAAAGATCCACACAAGAAAGAAGCTGAGTTTCTTGTCGGAATCTCTTTCTCAGTTTAAGTGTTTTACGAACATTCGACGTTCATAAGTGCCTTATCACCTGAAATGAATAAATACGTTTGAAAGGAATAATTGGCTCTGAAGTCCAGCTGTCGGAATACCCCATAGTTGCTTGCCAGCCAAGTACCCTGCCACTGAGGAAATTCAATAATATCGTAACCTTTTGTTGATGTATTGTGTCGCCCTGCGATTTCACCCGCTATCCGCTATTTTACTCTCATAGGAGTTAAATCTTTCTCTGTGGATGTCTAGATACATTTCACAAGGCAAAGAAGACGTATACACCAAACTCTATGTCTATAGGAGCAGCGGTTAAGGCTGTGAGTTGATATGTCAGTGAGTGATTACTTGGTAAATGGTATAGACTCTATCACCCACTACCACAATTCTGCCCACATTTTGAATAAATATATATGTGCAACAATTCTCTCACACCTACCTGTCTATTCCACAATAAATATCGGGTAACGTGGGTACGAACCACAATACCGTCGTAACACCTTCTTAGTTGCTAAATGTTATCTTTACATCGGTCTTATTTACAGTTTATACCTAGTTACAAATTATTATAATACCACTATTCCCACACTAAGAAATATGTGCAAATTTATTCAATTGCAAAAATAAATTATATTTGACGTAATGGCGAAATCCTATAGCGGCATAGACTTTGACGTCACGATTTGATTACTCCATACAAATTAAAGACAATAGTGCCGATTCTGTTGTTTACGAACTTAACTAATATTAGACAAGTCACCTCTCTTTCATTTCAACCTTATTGAAAAAAGATAGAACATTTTTAATGCTGTCAGTTTAATCCATGCCATCGTAATGTACGGGTAAATAGTCGTGACCATTATAGATCGCGCTTAAATTCACGTTGTAATGTGTGATCGGATTAAACTGACAGGACTAAAATATCTTGCATCCCTTTCTTATATTTACTATTAGGAAGAGATATAGTGAGATTAAATTTATTTAGTTCGTAAACAACAGAATCGACACCAATATTTCCCTTATTATAATTTACTTTGATTATTTTTAGTAAATTCTTGGTTGATTATTTTTATTATTATAATTATTTTGTATATTCGGTAGGTCTGAGAATAGATCGTAAACTATTTTTTATCCCGGGAACCCGAGTGAAACCGCGGGGACAGCTAGTAATAAATTTATATAATATTTTATGAAATAGAAGCCTATAGGTACATCGCACAAATAAAGTACTTAGATATAAGTAAGTACCTACTTGTATTTCCATTCACTATTTCAGTACTTTTCTTACAGCCGAAATAGCTCAGTTGGGAGAGCGTTAGACTGAAGATCTAAAGGTCCCCGGTTCAATCCCGGGTTTCGGCAAACGTTATTTTTTTATTGTATCTACATTTTTCTTTGTTTCGTAGGTTAGGATGTTATAAGGGTATTCTTACCAAAGAGATAGAAAATAATTATATCAGACTGTTTACCAACATGCAATAGGTTACGATAATAGCAAGATTTCGCCTGACTTGTCTACTTAGCTACTTTATGTCTTTGCTCTAAATAAATATTTTATAAAACGTCAATAAAATAACAAGTAAAAAGACAATGTAAAGGATATTGTTCCTGCCTTGATAGGACACCCTGCAGACAAAACTCGTTACGTTTTTGATGATATTGCTCCTAGGAATAATAAACAGGACTCCTGTTTTCTTCGTATATCAAGTCCTTGACAATCTCCTTTAACTTCAATCGCATTTTTTTTTATAAAAGTGCTTATTTTGATCAATAAATAAATAGCTGGGACACTCTTCATACTACGCTCTTTGATCCCATCATACCTTTTCTTAATGATCAGGTATCTTAATAATAAAACTTAATAGTTTGTTTGTTTGAACGCGCTTCACCAGTCGGATTCGAAAAATTCTTTCACTTATAGGAAGCTTTCCTATCCCCAAAGGTTATATATAGGCTACTTTATATCCCGGGAACGCAGTTTCGGATAAAATAATACGATCAAAAAAATATATTCTGAATTGTCCTAGAGCTATGATACATTTTCCAATCATTCATCATATTTTATAAGCCCTCCAAAGTTTGATATAACCAATATCCATCTTCCCTAACTGATATTGAGTTAAAAATAATAGCTAACTTATACTAAAATATTTTCTCCCAAACTTCCGGCATCGTTATTTCTACTTTCATGTTTATAATGTAAAAAAAAATGAAAACAATTTGGTAATGTTTACGGTAGGTACTATGCTCTGGTGAAAATAACTTTCATCATGTTTTAAACATTTTACAACATGTGTTTACCACATGATTTAATTACTTAATAATATACTATACTATTACTAATACCATAATGTCGGAAAACATACACGCAGCCCTTCTGATGCGCGGGAACCATAGTCTAGATGCTAGCCTAGCACGGTGGCTTGTAGTACCCGCCTGGATGGTACCCTCACGTCCTGTCACCAAACAATTTCTAGTGTGTTCCGACAGCTCTCTGCACCTGAGAGCCAGTTAGTTCTAGGCTTTGTGTTTTTACCACCATCAGCCAATTACTGACCACGGTGAGATTGTAATCAATTTCAAACACAGACCTATACCACAGAGAAGATAATATACCTACTATACCTATACATATAAAAAACTCAAACTCAAAACTCATTTATTCAGTTTAGGCTCTGTTAAGGCACTTATGAATGTTGATAGATACAATTTTTACAATAGACTCTACCACCGGTTCGGAATACACTTAAACTGAGAAGACTTAGAAAAAAACCCAGGTATTCCTAGAAAATATAAAATCCTTTCCAGTAAATAATCTTACGAGTTGACTATAGTTTACCTATCTCTCCCACACATTACCGTATACTCAGGTCAAATGGGGTTATCGACCGGAAATAAACTCGATTACCCACGTATTGTGTGTACGTACCGAAGATGGTATCTGGTTCTTATCAAATGCTACTGTTATCTCTAAAGTTACGGTTTCGCAATATGAACAATAGATTCCAGTGCGATGATCTAGGTAAGGTTAATTTTGAAATTGATGACATCTCAGTAGCAGTGATGTCTACTGTCGTTGGTTCTAATCTAAATAAAATTTGGTGAGGGAAAAAGAAGAAAATATCGTGAAAAAGGTACTTAGTCCACAATACCGGTTCTGACTAAAATGTTTAAAATGTCTCACCAACTATAAGGCGCATCAAAGTAACCGACATAGCCCGAAGAATTGCCAAACTGAAGTGGCAGTGAGTGGGACACCATCGCTCGTAAAACCGACGGCTGCTGGGGCCGAAAGGTTCTTGAGTGGTGACGTGGAGATCCTTAGGGGAGGCCTATGTCCAGCAGTGGACGTCTTTCGGCTGACATGATTATGTATTACTAGCTGTTCCGCGCGGTTTCACTCGCGTTCCCGGGATAAAAAGTAGCCTATAACCTTCAGGAATAATGTAGCTTCCTATTAGTGAAAGAATTTTTGAAATCGGTTCAGTAGTTTCGGAGCCTATTCAATGCAAACAAACAAAGAAACAAACAATCAAATCTTTCCTCTTTATAATATTAGTATTGATAAGTGCTTTCCGCCATCAACTACATATTGTGATCAAACAAGCAATTCTGATATAAAATAAAAAAAAATAGGTTAGGAATTTCTTAAATGTATCATCGTTCTATCAAAATTTAGATACATTGTGTAAAGAACTCAATTCAAAAAGTTATTCCATAAATCGTAAGTATTTAGCTAATCATTAATACCAATCTAATGTATTTCTCCATTTGCAGGTACGACGGCATACGACACTGTACGACCATTGGCCTATCAAGACGCTAGAATCTTCATGCTCTGCTTCAATGTAGCCGAACCTGAAACCCTACACAATGCTGCAGCAAAGGTAAATAGCATTTTGTTGGTCTTTCTTTTCTTTATTAATCGTAGTACGACTCTCTAGAATCTACATTTTTAAATATTATTTACATTATCTTATATTCATCATTTATCATCATTCATTAGGTTCTTATGATGTGGGTTTAATGCATGTTGACCTTATTTCCTTGTTTTTATTAACGTCAATAATTTTGATTAGAATGAATCAGAGTTGCTAGTGAGACGCTCCTAAGTCTACAATCTGTTTAATTTGACTTTCAGTACCTTTTTTAGGATCCTAAATTGTAAAAAATACCCTAATCACTTTATCGTCAGTTTTGTATCCACACATATTGACAATGCTCTGACATTAATAATCTTCTTTTATATTCTAGTGGTACAGAGAAGTCCGCACCCACAGTGAAACAGCACCAGTCCTCCTATGCGGCTGCAAGGCAGACCTGAGACACGATAAGGAAATCCTCACCATGCTGTCTAAGTTAAAAGCACACCCAGTCACCAGTGAAGAGGTAATATTTACATAATAACCCAACAACACTCATATCTTATCTTTTAGCCATTATGTATACGCAAACAATCATCAGTAGCAGTCATGAGCTGTTTATGCTGATACACATACGATCTTTCTTGCAGTCACCTGCTTAGCTACCGTAACAAATTGGTATGAACTACATTGAATTTGGCTGCCATTATCTGGAGTTATTTTAATATTAAATAAAACCCACGTGGGACACTGGGGGAGTGAATGGATTACTTAACTCGTTTGATATTCGCGTGTTCTCTATACAAATCGGGTTGTAAATGGCCCGTCTGGCTGGGTACCACCCTCAAGTTGAAAATCTGTCGCTAAACGCCTCCCGGTGAGTCCCGACAGCTGCATTTGACAGCTAGTTCCCCTCAAGGCTTTGTGAGGTTACCATCATCGGCCACAACATTTTGGATTGTGGAACTAGATTGTAGTCAAACGCAGGCCTATACAATTAGTAAAACGTCAATTACTATTAGGGAACGCTGCCAGCCTCGAGGAATTTTTTTATATATAGTTTGTATATTTGTTGTAAATAATTGTAAATATTGTATAGGTATTAGTAAAAAAAATACCCTTTTTTAGTTGTTTCAATCTATGATGATGATGATTTAAAAGTGAAAATTATAATATCAATAAATTCAAAGTTGGCAAATAAAATTAAACTTATACACGTTTATGATTATAATTTTGTCGTGATGATATAATCGTAGCTAGCATCATAGATCATTACAAAGGTGAATTTAATTTTTCCTTTTCTAAAATAGGGTAGTTGACACTGTCAAAAATAAATGACCAAACACTACCACCACAAACACCAATGCATAAAACATCTAAAAACACGTGGAAATATCTGATATGTTGTACATTTAATGCTTTTTATGATTTTTAATTACCAGTGGAACCACTAAGAGTAGATGATTTGATGCTGTGAAACTATGACGTCATCATGTAATAT
Source organism: Tethea ocularis (assembly GCA_963555595.1). Classification (NCBI taxonomy): domain Eukaryota; kingdom Metazoa; phylum Arthropoda; class Insecta; order Lepidoptera; family Drepanidae; genus Tethea; species Tethea ocularis. The sequence goes on along the minus strand of OY741970.1, from coordinate 2,012,448 downwards.
TTCATACAAAATTCCTTATAAACTATCGTTTTGACATTTATTAAAAAGTAGCTGATTTGATGTGTCAGTCAACTAACCTATTGAAAAAATTACTTTTTTGTAACTGCGTAGTTTCAACGTGTTCTGTGAGTCGGTACAAACGTGGCTAGGGACTAAAATTTACTCTCCATTTGGGCTCCGAATTGTTAAAGTTAGTTTTGAACTGAAACGAAATTACACAAAACTGTGAGGGACATATCAAAACACGTAATGCTTTGCTGCTAGAGCCAATTGAAAAGGCAGTTTCAATTGAGGCCGGTCAGAAGCGCCAATTAATTTGAGATCTTATTCAACTAGTTGGCATTATGAATGGACAGACTAATTGATGCTACCCTTTTAGGGTATAACTTGTTTGTGAATAAGGTGATGACATACCAATTAATTTGTCTGAGAATTTAGGTGTTTAACTGTTATTATTAAATCATTTTCTGAAATGAGGTTTCGTAATTTTTATGGCGCTATTACGATGGTCTATATTTCTAAATATTATTTAATTTGACGATGCAACGGATTATCGTGAATCATTCAAATTATTTTATAAGTCATATAATTTTATTATCTTTCTTGTATCTTTTGTATATTTATATCGGGAGGTTGGATTGTTAGTCCGACCAGGTTGACCCTTGTTTTACGCCTTCATATGCTTACTTATTTTAATTGATACGTGATTTATTTGAGTAATGTAACTTTATTATATTTGACGAGTATGAAAGGAGCCATGTTAAGCCCACTGGAGAAATAGGGAAGCTTATGTTCCGCAGAAGATACCTTAAGCTAATACATCGTAATGTGAGGACCAATAACTAAAACCTTTTTCAAGTAAATGTGTTCATAGAACTTGATAATTTGTTTTATTTCAGGCTCTATCAGTAGCAAGACAGCTGGGAGCGACGACCTACGTGGAAACATCTGCAAGAGCTTCAACTAAAGGTGTTAAAGACGCCTTCGAAGTAGCAGCTTTGGCTGCCCTTGGAAAACTTAATAAACAACAAATGAAACAACAGGTTTGTACATTTGCAAATAATTATCTAGTGCCAAATACATACTAAACATAATCTAAATGTTTGTTTATGGAGGCTGCTACTTTTAGCAATCAGCTAGGTAGGTAGTCTAGCAGTTTTTCTTCAACATTTAAATGGTTTGAATAATTGAGCAGATGATAGGCTTCCACTAGCTTAAACGATCACTAAAAGAAGACTGAATTAATACAAAAAATACGGCAACTAAACGTTCAAAATGTTTGCTGTCTATAGAAAACTGACAGTACAGCCCCCTATGTCACCCGAGATGAGTTGAGTATTATAACAATACTAGGTATATATTTACCTTAACGCATAAGTAAATGTTACTTTAAATTAATGATGGAATAAAGAAACATTTTTATTTCAAAATAATAATATTCACATGCACCTTCAATTTAAACTTGTAATAAGCAATTATGATAATAACGTAAGATATCCAAATGAAAGACAAATTATGAATAATGTGTCATCCATTTATTCCGTTTATAATGGACCCACGCAATCATAACATGATTGTATTCAAATTACCGTTGCCGTCAATTATTTTACAATTAAAATAGATGTCTCCCACCATGTAACTTGGTTATTTTTATTAAATAGGTTGCATGTATTTTTTTCGATGATGCTACACGTATAATCAAACGTCCTAGTTGATTAAATATTATCTAAATTACATAAATTTGTTCAAGATACTATTATAGATATGACTTGACAAATAACTGTCTGTTTATTTAGATAATAGAATATAATTTGAAATAATATATTTTATCTGTAAAGATTTCATGATTTAATTGAATTTTAGACCACATCATATCAGAAAATTTTAAATTATATCACACATAAAATATCATATTTTATATGAATTTTACTTTATTATTTATTAGTTCCCCCTTTGATCAACAGAAGCAAGTTGGCCGCAGCAAAAGCAAGCGTGACCTGAAAGCCGAGCTAAAGGGGCGTGCTAAGAGCTGCTGCGTCATGTGATCCGTAGCCGGCCACCCATCACGGTGGCCGCACGACTGTTAGGCGACCACCGCCCTTCCAGAACATTTCACAAGTTTCTCGAAGATTCCTGGCATATATGAGAAATATTACAGGGCTTAACATTGCGCCTTGCGCGACGCCTGACCCCAAATTGTACCGATACGTTCTCTCACACATGAGAAAATCGGAAATAAGCTGTATGTTTGGTATAGTTAGGTAGAATATGAAAGTTATTAAAAAAATATAATAAGATATTGAAAGATATAAAAAAAGTGTGATTCATAATATCAAAAGCCTAATTGAAAATTATTGTTAGATTTTAAATGGATTGTACATTTTTAGGATAAGCTGATGTGGAACAGAGTTCGAATAATTTGAACATGAACTTTTTGAAGGTATCAGTGAAACAAAGGTGCAATGTAACTAATAACCCTCAGGGTTGGAGCGTAAGCCTGTGATAATGTAAAAAAAGAAATAGAAAATTCACAAGTAAAAGGAATAGTAGAGAAGCTTTATAGACTTGAACAGCAAATAGACGCTCATTCCCATAAAATATCATCAAGCACTGATCATAAATAAGACGTTATTTACATTTTAAATATCATAATGTAAAAAGGCGATTCATATAAGCTAGACGAGATATGTGTTTTCATATACATTCGATATAACGACTTATGTATAACTTGATGTTTTTCTATCGTAGCAATTAAAATATATATGTTAGATAAACACTATAAAGATGATTAAAGTTCTGATTATTTGGTATAGGACCAATATTGCTATTGGTTTAAAATAAATGGTAGCTTCAATAAAACTGTTGTTTTATATAGCTACAAGCTAAATTTCTTTCTTTGTGATATGAATACGTAAATGTAAATTTAAAGAATAAAATGCACAATGATGGACAATACTATTAAATTACGGAGGTCCATTTGCTAGTTAGTTCCACGTCCATGTTTGCTATGTTTAGATTATATTAGATTTTTGTACGTTTACAATTAAAAAAATAATGTTGCTTGCATAATATAGTCACTGAAATCAATATGAAATTTTCAGAGACAATCACCGTTTTTTTTCATTATTACATATTTATTGTGATGCATATAATATTTTCTGATATTCGTTTATGTGAAATAAACTTAACTGGCAGTATATATCTAAATAGATAAATCTTTGCTTATGTTGTTTCGTTTTAATAACGGACTATTGCAATGTCCTGAAACATTTATAGCTGTATTATCTTTTGCTTCCATAGTTATGTATAATCAGGAAATATTCATAATTGTTATTAATTTTAAGTTATTTTGAATGTATTGTAAGTCGATGACCAGCTTTAAATTCAATGTTAGCTTTAATTATCGAGTAAACGTTATTAAATGTAACCTATTTAAACAAAACTTTTAGATTTAATCTTATTTCTTTGCAAGTAACCATAATAATTATGGAATTTTAAAAATATAGTTTATCTCTTTTATTTATAACATTAAAATGTACATACATATCATTGTTAGTTTTATTTTTGAATTTATTTTTATACTTTTTTTTTGGACGTACATGTACTTTTTTTCATGAAATTTTCTTTTTAAATGTCATAAACATGTTAACGATATGAAATGCCTTATAATTTTTAGTTGATTCGAATAATTTTATTAACCTAATGTAATACATACATGTTTTTTCATATAGTTAAGTGAAATATTAGGCCACTTTGGATGTTGTTTCTAGACTATTGAATATAGCGTTCAGTGTTTTTGAATAATTGCATTTTATTTCGAATACCCTCACTATAAGTTTTACTATTAGTGAAGTTGTTTCCTAAAATTAAATGCACTGAGATAAGGCGTTTCTGACAATGGGTTTATCTCAAAAACTGATTATCCGGTTTTAATGGGTCTTTTTATTTGTAATGAAGATCCTGTCGAAATAGGATTAGTCAAAAAGTTGGTGTCAGAAACGCATACTTAACGAAGTGAACGAGTGATCTATGGGGCCTATCACCTTCGGCTACATCATCATTTACCACGACGAGTTTATTACGATGTTTACCATCATGAACTGGATCATTGTGTATTGAAATTTCTACTGTCGATCTATCATACGTACGTTCAAAGTACTAAGTAACTTTTTGAGGTCAAATCAAACATTAACAGTAAAACATGGGCTCACTTTTATACCCCTCAATCTGCTCTTAACAATAATAACGCCTAAGGGAGTGCTAAATAACATTGAATAGGTGGTTGGTACGTTTGGAATTACGAAATAAATGGAGGTAAGTAAGTAGATATATCGTGAATTTTGAACGTACCGTTAGTCTCTACAGAAGTTTTGGCGTAATACTTTCTTTGGTCAGAATGCTAACTGCTCTCAAGAAGGTGGGGAGGGCCATCTGAGGCAGAGACAAATTTTAAATTATTCTTGATAATTACCACATCAAAATCCTGACGCTAGTGGTCCACCTGGTTACTGTCGCTTGCAGACTTTGGCAATCCCCCTGTATTGTGTCTAGACTAGTCTATAGGCTAGGACGTCTATTAATTATGTGAGGTGTCTAGGGTTGGGAAGGGGTCAACCCAAATCTCACTCAGTCTACCTGGTTTAAAAAAATAACAAGATAAGCAAGCTAACTTGCTAGCTGAAGTGCATTGATTTCAACAGAAGGTAAAAAATCTAAATGTATTCCGTCTGTATTGACCTTTAGTATGATGGTACCCACGAATTTAACAAAAAAAGAATTCCAGATCACTCTATGAAAATGATCCTATTTTTTGAGGCATTAATAATATTTTAGAGAAATTAAACGGTTGACCTCTCCCGTAATGTCAGTACTTAGTTCGTAAAAATATTTTTTTTATCTTCCTTTTGAAAATTAATTTTGAGGGTTCAGTGAGTCTCTTTGACTATTGTCAATCTTCTCTATTCAGAGGCAGAATTATTTTGTTAAATGATCTACTATCTTAGGTAAGTACTATTATTTATTTCATTTGGATTAGCCAGATCAATATTTGAATTGCGAGCGTATGTACAATTTATCTTTTAACACCAAACATAAACAAAAATAATGTATTTTAAAATTCCAATCAAAAACACTGTCTAACAAATTGCTTTAAAAACAAACAGAACATTTCGTTAAACAATTATTACTATTTAAAAACCATTATGAGCTATAACAACTGTGCTGAGTCAGCTGAGAAAACAACATAATCTCAGCTTAATCGACAATATCTGGCTGAGTCCAGACTCTGCTACGTGACTGTATTGTTCTGAACCATAAATTTAAATAAAATAGACTAGATACCGCAAGCCGGCCATTTAACCGTGCCCGGCAAGAAGGTAACGATAAAGAATTCTTCCAAGGGTGAAGCACTAACATACTGTACTTTATACCACAGAATCCAACTTAATATTATAAATTATATTATTTGGGGTAGAAACTTTAGGGCCTTGGGGACCGGAGGCTCATCTTCTGTTCAAAGAGGTCTCCTATCGACTCATTCAAGAAGGCTGGCACGTAATTTGCACAAAGAATTTGCATTGCTATTCAGCGTGGCAATGCGGCCAGCCTTCCAGCACGCTACCGCTAGGCAGCGATTTGGGACAAATTTTTTACTTTTTTTTTTTATGTACATAGTTAATGTTAGTTTAGTTTAGATTATATAGTTTTAATTCTAGTTTAAATAATTTATATTATAAATGCCAATGATTGTATAATTTTTAGCACTCAGCTGACACCTGAACTTGAAACATAGATACCCTGAATAATATTATACGCAGTCTCGTCCCGATCAAGCGGCCCGAGCTGCCATTAGTAATCCGACCGCCCCCCAATAATCGTTACTCGTACAAAGTCCTCCCTCTCCCCCGGTAACACCCTGAGGTTCGTACCTCATTCGGGGGTGCCCTCAGGAGCTGTTACCTAAATATTACCCGCTCGCCGATTTGTCCGGTAAGGTAACTATAAAAAAAATGTAGGTACTACCATTACGAAGTTATGACAATTACAATTTTAGCATAAATATCGTAATTCGCACTCGGTAACGTAGTGACGAGGTTAGATTGCTATTTTAGTACTCGAGTAATCTATAGGTATTCAGTTAGACGTACATTGACGCGAATTTTACTGCTAAACATTTTTTTTTTAATTTGTATGGAAATATTTTTGTGTTTTTTTCTAGTCTAAAATATTTTTTAAAGATCTGTATAAGGTATACATCGATGTGTTTTCCGCCTACTATATACCATTTCAAAATCACCCGGTATATTAAAATCGGACTCTTTTCTGACATCATGAAACTTACTAGAAAATATTTCGTCCATCTTTCCACAGCGTATCCTTACGAATAAAGCCTGCAATCATTACGTATTCCAGTGTAAGATCGTCGCCCGTCCGAACAACTGCCCTTACATAATTTCACGAAACTTTTTATTAAAATGACTATATTCCGCCCTTTGTTTTCACCCCTATTTCATAAATGGGATACCTAACTAAAATCCATACTGTTTTTTTTAGTAGCAATCAAGCGTAGGTGCTACGGCCAGTCGGCCACCCTGATGGTAAGCTACCGGTGTGTTCCGAGTGTTCCGACAGCTGCATGTAAGAGTCAGTTTCCTTCTAGACTCTGTGTGCTTACTGTGTAACAAATTACCTACATGGCGACCACGCAGAGTCATTAGAAAGCGTGACAAACAAACACACTTTCATACTTAAAGGCCAGCATTTCGCTGTTCAGGATACGGGTACGACTTCGGTCGGGTCTTCACTCCTCAGTTTAATACGTGACAGTATTTCACGAATATTTGTCCTTCTGTTATTAAAAATATTGGTTAAGTTCGTAAGTTCGAACTATAGATGATATGCGTTGTGATACAATGACGTCATCTCGTCTCGTCTATACTAATATTATAAAGAGGAAAGATTTGTTTGTTTGTTTGTTTGTTTGTTTGTAATGAATAGGCTCCGAAACTACTGGACCGATTTCAAAAATTCTTTCACCTTTGGAAAGCTACATTATCCCCGAGTAACATAGGCTATATTATCGTAGATATTTGAGATTTAATAAAGGGTTGAATGTATTTGGATGGAAATTAGCAAACAAAATTATCTGGATTAACACTCCGTGGGGAAAAGAAAATCCTAATAGTTTTCTTTGTCATTACCACGAAAGTCTGTTATTGAAGAATAGGGGTGATGACAAAAAATAACAATTAGTCCATCAGTTAGATTACCAAAACATATTGGACACGTGCTTTTTCTTTAGTACCTAAAACAAAAACAAAAAACGAAGATGCAATGCGTTAAAATTTCACGTGACGTCACATCTTAGTACACTTTTTACAGAGAGATGACGTCACAACCTGAACTTTTATGCTACTTACCTTGGTATTTTGTTATTAATTTGATAAATACGTAGATGTCTAATATTTTTTGATAACCTTACAAACGGACTAAACAGAATTATAATTATTTTTTACGCAGTCATCATCCCTATAGTATATGAAAACAGATTTTAATTTCTACTTTGTAAAAATGCACAACATTTTATAAGAACGACAAAACTCGGTCTTACAATTTTCTTAACATTTCCATAATGGCGGATAGCTTTTACAATGAAATTTCTCCCGCCATTTTCGCTGAGCGACCGCCGACAGCGAAGAGAAGGCGCGTTCCACTCATTTACTAAAATTCGCTTGGAATAGTTAATTTAATTATCGTGCTTTTAACAACGGACTCTGCAATTTGAATTCCGAACTGAATAAGGGAGATAATTGTGTTTTTATTTAATTTTATGTCAACGGGATCTCGAGTTTAGTTAATGACATCTTTTAAATAAATAAAAAATAAACAATGTTTATTAGTAAAAAAAAATTGTTTGGCAAAATCCAAAGTTACTGCTACCCAGGGTAAACAAAGCGCATTGAGTCAATGACGTTTTAGAGATACCTATTTGGTTGACATTTTCGACCTACACGCTTAGTCCACGACTCAGCCTTATATTTGCCAGTATTTGTCCTTGATGAGAGGTTGGAAAACATTAGCAGGCCTTTTAGGGTTATATAAGCGTTAACTTTGACTACTATAGATAAGATAACAAAAGGAAGGTCAGCAAAAGAAGACCACGACAAGACAATGTGGAACTGGAAGGTTAAAAAACTATTATCATAAAACAGAACCGCCTTCAAACGCACTAAAGAGCATAAAATAATTATGTAGGAACTCTAAACTGACAGTTTTGAAGTCTATTTCAAAAAGATTCCGTCGAATTGTAACCTCCTCCTTTTTGAAGTCGGTTAAAAAGTAAAAGAGTTATGTTAGATAAATCCTCAAACGATAGCTTGTATATTATGTGTAGCAGCTACGATATTGATAGGGCCTTCTAAGAATTTTATTAAGTAGGTCTAGACTATCTGCGGATTAATTTTCCGCGAACAATATTTCGAAGTACCTACCTATTACTAGTAACTCTTAACGAAAATAGATTGGATATCAAAATATAAAATTATCGAGCCAATAGTCTGGCAGCCAGCTATTCTATTCCGTGCGAGGCGTTTAGTAGAGGAAATGGTGTCATTTCAACGCGCGAAATAGTTTCCTCTAAATTCGCATGTGTTGTATGGCACATGCTGGAACCATTCAGCCTAGTGTTGGTTATCTATAGTAAAATATTTAATATACGTATTTAGGTATTTACTAACATTTTGTATGTAGGTATTCAGAATTTCAGATGATGAATGACTAATAAATGGACGACTGCAGTTATTTAAGGATTTTGTACAGCTATTACATGCATATTAGGTATAGGTAGATAGGTAGGTATATTATTTAGCATGGATAGGATTTTACTCAACCACTATTTTCACCACTATCGAATCTTAGAAATACCTTTTGTTGACGTTTATGATTTGATAAACCTTATTATAGGGCAATATGACGTATTCCTAAATTGTCAAAATGTATTTCCGTGACTTGATAGGCTTTCGTGATGTGTCAGAAAGTTGTAAACACACAAAACCTAGGTTTGTTGAGAAACGTTGCAGGTAAGGTAGAATTTGTCTAAACGCGTTCAGAAAGACCGGAAACTAGAATTCCAAGGTTCAGAAACTCTGCAAGTTTTATTCAGAATTTCGCCTATCTCTACCTCGCTGAAAAGGCCGTGAAGAATTTCTTTACCCTCACCCGTGGGTAACTTTCTGACCACAGCCCTTAGAAGGGAATTGGGTCTAAAGTGAAGACGGAATAATATCGGCAAGTTCTAGGTGCTTGCGACAGATTTTCAACTTGCTTTTGCTATGACAAGTGTCCCAAATAATACATACTACACATAAATTCTACACGAAGCGTGGGCAGGCTCCCTACAAGGTGGACCGACGATCTTGTGAGGGTCCCAGGAAACCGCTGGATGTGGGTAGCGCAAGACCGGTCATCGTTTTGTGTTTTGGGAGAGGCCTTTGTCCAGCAGAGGACGTCTTTCGGCTGACATGATGATAATGATAACACATAAATTATGGACTCAAAATATTCATTTAATCATCTCGAACTAAAAGCTAGCGCGTGACTATTCTGCCAAATCCGTAAGCACAGTACCTAATCGATTACAGGTATCGATACTGTTTGCGATTCGATGTAATCCTGATTGGGGATTTAATACGATTTCGTACGTGATGTATTGCCAGTCTGTGGTATATCTCATTTATATTAATAATTTTCATTTGCGAAAAACATTTTTGTGGTGTTAGTAGGTATTATTTATTAATTCTGTAGCTGTATGATGTTATTCTAAACCAATACATATGTTTTTAAAAATTATTGGATATTTTTGTAAGTTTTACTATGAGACCGCAACTGAAATTTAAAAAAAAAAAACTTTTTGATTGAAACGTAACCCTATTTTAAAGCGAAATAGTATTTACATAAGGGGAGTTCAACAGATTATAAATGTTTTTTATTTGTAATAAACAGAATAGGTAAAGTTAGTTTGTTAGTTTGGATGTAGGAGGACAATTGATCAGATTATGAAAACTGTTTCATTAATAGGAAGCTACATTATCCCGGAGTGTTAATATGCTAGTTATTATCCCAGGAACGGGTTAGTATAAAAAAATGCCATGTAAATATTTTTGTATTTAAACATCAATGTTATCTAAGAAAAGCATTACAGTTTTTAATACCATATATTAAGGTAGCACACAGCCCCTGATGGTAAGCGGTTACCGTAGCCTATAAACGCTTGCAACAGAGGCATCACTCTCGCGTGAAGATCCCCATGCTGGCTGCCTTAGGAAAACCATGGCGGGGAGCTCATTCCACAACTTGCGTCCACGGAAGGTAACCGTAATTACAAAGTGGTCAAATATAAGTTGTTATTTTTAATGAGTACTTATTGCCATCCCATAAAGCGCTGTATGCAGGTGAATACTATAAGGTGGCTCATTACATAGAAGACAATAATACATGGTTGTAGTAGCTTCCCTCTGCACTTGCAGCCCCCTGGCCAAGTGATAATTGTATGAAGTTTATGTATATTTAAAACAACAACTGTAATTAACATAAATTCAAAAAAAAAAAGATCCACTAAAAAAGAAGCCTTGCTGAGTTTCTTGCCGGAGTCTTCTCAGTTCAAGTGTATTCCGAACCGGTAGTAGAGTCTAAAAATTGTAACTGTTGACATTCATAAGTGCCTTATTAGGGCCTAAACTGAATAAATGAGTTTTTGATTTTGATTTGATTTAATACCAAGGATACTGTATATACAAAAACATTATTTTGATCCTCTTTAAAAAAACCGTGTAAATACATACAGTTTTATATAAAAGCAATTGAAAATAAATTCACAGTCAACTTTAAAATAAATATAAAGGATACTTTGAACTGTAAAACGGATTAATTCACAAAAAAGCAACAAACTGTAAATAAAATGTCGAACGCTTTAATTAAAATGTAATAGTAGCTTTAAATTCTGGTCGTTCAAAATGTTTCCGAGTAAAGTTACTTATATCCGATTTTTTATATTATTTTATTGAAATTGGGGTAGTTTTTAATTGAATTAAATTGATTCAGATCGGCGGCGCATTAGGTATTAGTCACTCCGGTAGCTCATTCGCTTCGCACGTTCTACCCGCGCGTGGTAAATTCGTTTATTAGGCGAGCTCTCCCATAGGTACAATAACAGCTTCAACTAAATATTTTAAACTGCTATTTTGTACGCACTTAAATTACCAAAACGTTATGCAAAAATATTCTTTATTTAGTTTACATTAAACTAAACAACTGTCAGCATTTTTGTCTAACAAAAGAATATTACACGACTAAAACTGCGAGGCAGTGTTTTGCATCATTTTTACGAGCACCCCAGTGTGCCCCAACCTCGGTTGTGTAATCCCGTTGAGTGGGGCGTCCCTAAAGTTATTTGATTATAATATTTATAAAAATTGCCGCTGGTTCTGTTTTTATATTTAAGTTAGTGAATTAAATTCTTTGCTGTTGGTACTAACTGAACAAAATTGACACTTTAATTTGATAAGATTTTTTTTTTCATCCACTTTTTACGTAAGTTTTTAAGTACACTTTGGCTGTATGGTTTGGTTTAAATTTCAATCATGGGCTGTCTTCAGATTAAAAAAAACCTTGTGTTAAGAAATAATTTAAACTAAATAAATTCTTAAATTCTTTATAGGTACTTATCGAAAATTCAGAGACTAATGCCATTCCCAGTTTTTGGACGCCATTTCTCCGCAATTTAAAAGCATCAATAAAAAGTATATATGTACCTAATCATAAGAAACAAACAGACAACGGACTTTTACGACGTTAGACATAAAAGTGAAACACTTCAATCCCCGAGGTGATGCAGTTGGATCACTTCCTGATAAGTTTCAGTTATTATACCCAAAGGACGCGGAAACAATCAACTGAAGGAATCAGTTCCAAAATTAGGTTAGTCGTTTTTATTATGACGACAGAGCTTTTTTCAGATCGAGCATTTTAGCTGTAGCTCGGTAGAAATCGACTTTAAAACCGCAAAGCTTGATGTACCATCAACAAAGTTGAAGCATGATCAGTTTTGAGACCTTTTCGCTTGCAGCCAGTAATCATAGTTCGCCCTGTCCATTATTGACAATAAAACGGTCTCTTGTAAAATCTTTTGTCTAGACTATTTACTGACAATGACAATCTACTATTTTATGACAAGCGCATTGTCTGGTTATATTGTGTGAGACACAGGTAGCGGCTGGTCACTGCACACAAAATACACCTTTATGGTGATCATGCTTTAACTTTGTCGATAGTACCTAGTTCTGGTTTTAGTAGGTACGTTTTATGGACCATTTTTAGGGTAGTTTTAATCCAATCCGGCATAGTTTATGACTATTAGAGCAAATAGTGAAAAAATATAAGGCTTTTTGCGTGGTGCGAAAGTTTCAAATTTGGATTCACACTACCATAACTGGTCCATACAAAATACCAATAAATCATAACTACATCATGCTTGCACTTTAAGCCATTTTTAATGTCGATTTCTACTAGGATTATATGAAGTTCTTTTTTTTTTAAATTAAACTATCTGTTATTACCTGTCTGGCTGTGTTGTCCTGTCCTAACAATTGATGTGTTCCGGCAGCTGAGTTTCAGCTTTCTCTTTAAGAATTTGTGTGCTTACCACTTTCGGCTATATTTACCATTAGCCTATATATTATTTATTCTTTGCCATTAGTAACAGAACTGATAAAACTAAACATAGCAGTCGTAATAGAAATATTTTTTACGCCACATTTTCATGAGAGAATGGGCGCTTTTCGCTAACAGTCCGTTTGAATTTATAACGCTTTGTGTAACCATACAATAATCTATACTAATAATAAAGCTGAAGAGTTTGTTCATTTATTTGTTTGAATGCGCTAATCTCTGGTTTTACTGGTCCGATTCGAAAAATTCTTTCACTAATAGGAAGTTACATCATCCCCGAAGGTTATAGGCTACTTTCTATCCTGGGAACGCGAGTGAAGCCGCTAATAATACCTACTTAAGCCGGTTTGTTTGAACGCGGTTTGGTACCTATTTAGGGACACATCCCACAACTTGCCTTTACACATCTTATGTGAAGTAAAGAAGGAAAGTTGGCACATATTGCTCATCAAAATTGAGCAGGCGCTCGCAAGCGGGCGGGATGCCAAATAAAATTATTGAAACTCGTACCTGTGGACTTTAGGTGTATCTCAAGTTTCTAAGCCCTAATTAGAATTTGAATATTTTATGTAGTTAAAAAGGAGTTTTAATTTAGCCTCTATGTTATTATTAATGGAAATGTGGATCCGATAGTAGCGTCAATTGTAACTTTCGACGTTCATAAGTTGAATATTTTAGGTACAATGTCGACAATGTTTCTATGAAGGATTCTGATCATGTAATTTCCGCATAGTTTACCGTGTGCGAATAATGTACCAGGATATTATTATTCTGTTGATTTTACTACAGCTCAAATACCCTACAAAATATTCATGAAGTACACAACTGGTTGCGAAAACGGTTTTTTCATAAAGGCCTTTACTCTTAGCTCCATAATGCTCGATGCTCTTACCACATAATGTAGAGCCTACATCAACATAAAACATTATGGTTGCTAAGTAAACCGATACATTACAGATGTGGTTACATCGGACATTTTAATGACCGTCCGTGCATCGTTACCCGGACATTTATTGTTATAATCTTGTAATTTTCAGTAAATTATGCACGGCATGACCTATATTTTTCATGGTATTATACGCCTTTTTTATAATGCTATGATTAGTTGGCTTACACAGGAGTGAATTATCTATAAGACAGTCCAGGCAACATCCTAGGGGCCTCGCATTAGAAAAGGTAAATCCTTCAACCAGGGGGATTAAAACGGCCGCTAGAGCAATATTGCTAATGCAATTCATTTCTGGAATTTACAGCAGATTATAGTGTAATTTATCTAAATTGGAAACTAATTGACTAAAATGATTTACATTTTCACCAAAAAATATTTAAAAAACATTTGGCTCTGCTGTAAATTAGATATGAATTGCATAGCAATATTGCTCGTGCGGCCTTTTTACGCCCGCTGTTCCCTGTATAACTTGAATTTAATTCCATTTATTTTAATCTAGGTCTAATAATAAGTCCTAAGATGCAACACCTTCGAGCAACTTGCTTGATATGCAACACCAACAGTAATCCTTTGGCAATTCCTCAAACAGTATTAAAACAGATACGTGTCTGCAGATCGTGCCATTGATGCACCCTCCAGGGAAATTAAAGGGCACATCCTGACTTCCTGGCTTATTAGGACCGGTTGTGCTTTGTATGCATAATTGAGGACTTCATATAACGATATTATTATCTGTGGTACCTAGGAGTAGTGTAGAAGTAGAATGCAACTGTCTTACAATAGGGTAGTTGACACTGTCAAAAATAAATGACCAAACACTAACCAATGCATAAAACATCTAAAAACACGTGGAAATATCAAATATGTTGTACATTGAATGCTTTTTATGATTTTTAATTACCAGTGGAACCACTAAGAGTAGATGATTTGATGCTGTGAAACTATGACGTCATAATGTAATATTTCATACAAAATTCTTTATAAACTATCGTTTTGACATTTATTAAAAAGTAGCGGATTTGATGTGTCAGTCAACTACCCTACTTATTCGGAATTTGAATATTCGTGTTGATTTATTTTAGTTTCGATTTTTCAATCGCTAGATTAATCAAACTCAGATCAACTAAAATTTCAATTTAAAACTCTAGAAAAGAAGCTGAGCGGATTTTCTTGAAACATAGCTAATAACACTTTCGATTAAGGCACCTTTTACAAAAAAAAACTTCATCAAAATCGGTTCATCCGTTCAGGAGCTACGATGCCACACATATACACACAGATACAAGCATATAACACACCACTTTTTTATTGATGGTTAAAAATATAAATAGATACTTAAAAAGTTAAACATATAGTTGTTTAAAAAACTAAAATATTATCAAGTAATTTTTTTATTTCAAAATGGTTTATTGTTTCAAAAACTAAATAAGTCACATTATAGAACGTAAAAAGTAGCCTTGCCAAGTTTCTAGTCACTTCTCAGCTGAAGGCTAACTTAAAGTGCCTCCCTGGGGCATGAACTGTGTAAATGACTTCAACTTTGATATTGACTTTGAAGGATCTTTGAATAATATCTTAGTTTTGTCGACCTTATTACCGACTATAAAAGGCTAGGTATGCGCGCCTATCCAAAGTGCGACTCTGGCCAAAGCATGACATGACCACACAACTAGACTAAGCTAGCAAAAATAATTTTGACGTTTAGAATATCGTTAATGTAAGCACTCCTTAAATAAAATAAAAAAATACCTTGTTTTTTAAAGGACTAAAGTTGGTAGCCTCTGATGGATGCAACAACCTTACTTTTTAAAATCGGTCTAGGCGTCTTCGAGTAATCGGGGAACTTAAATAAATAAATAAAGATTCCGGAGAATTGTTAAAAGTTCCCGCCAAAAAGGTCTATATACGTCAGAAACACATTTTATATCGGCTGCCGTCCAAAGGCAATTTTTTTTTTTTTAATGTGAACTTGTAGGTAACCGGTTAATAGTAACTATATAGGTACTTACATTGTTTTTGTTGTATTTATTATCTACACGTTATTTGCTACGTAAATTATGGAATTCTTGTGTTGCACTATTTATAATAACTATAATATTTCATATGATGGTTCACATATATGCTACCTGCCGGTCATTATCAAGGGCCACTAGGGATGGGATTTAGCGACATTTATGTAACCAGTTTTTCCAATATTACTAGAGTATAAATCGGAGATGCAAGCTTTTTTGCACAACTATAAATGGAAAAGTATCTTTAAACTATTCATACTTATTTTACTCACTGAGATCTATAGAGCGTGCTTAGACTTTGCTAAGACTTTACTTAGGGTATAAACCTACGTAATAAAGAAAATGTTTGTGTGTTTTAATTTGTAGCCAAGTTTTTGGAAAGTCGTCGATTAGATGCACTTAGGCTTTGCTTAGCACACACTCACAGAGATTCGAAGATTGCATTTTAAAATACAGACTTTGTACGGTAAAGTCTGAGCAAAGTCTAAGTACGCTCTATAGATCTCAGCCTCAGATGCACCTAAGTACTTTGGGGATAATTTTGAATGGTGTATTGCGGCTATTATTATTATGAACAATTTGTTCAAAAAGCCACTAGATATACATTATATATTTTTTGTATTGCAAACATTAAAGATAGGTAAGATAATTATAATATTTTGGGACATTCTTCAAACAAGGCCATCTGAACAAAAACTAAGTAGAGCTCGTATTATGGAGTCCAGATACCTAGCTGATATACCTAATACCTACTTATTTTTAGTAAA
The DNA here is from genome assembly GCA_963555595.1 of Tethea ocularis. Lineage (NCBI taxonomy): Eukaryota > Metazoa > Arthropoda > Insecta > Lepidoptera > Drepanidae > Tethea > Tethea ocularis. The sequence goes on along the minus strand of OY741970.1, from coordinate 1,995,997 downwards.
TATTAAATTATTGATAATTACCTACACCCTGACTCCGGACAACCAAACATGTTCATGCACACAAATGTCTGTCCTAGGTGGAAAACGAACCTACGACCATGACAGGGTATTTTACTACGTCGCTCATCGGCCCGTCAAGTCAAAACAAAACCTTTACAATAAAGAGAAAAAAGATTTCAAAAAACGAATGAAACGAACAATAATTTTCCAACTGAAGTAAGTTGTTTAGACATGCCAATACAAAATACAAAAATTACATCACTAAAATGATCAAACCAGTTACGCTACACGCTCAAAACCTGATCTCTGCATTAAATTCACAAACAACAATATTTATACAGTTCAGTATCAGCTCTTTGGAAGGTCAGTTGTTAATTAAAGTAAAATAAGTGCATATTATCATTGTTTTACATACATTTACTGATAGTGTGGCGACAGTGTCTATTTATAATGTAAGTTGCATTCATTTTAATTAATAGGTAATATCGAGGTACAATACATATTAGAATGCCAATGAATATTTTCAAGAATGTTTCTTTTACTCGGTTTTGCGGTGACAAGGAAGTGGCATTTAGTTTCGGTATTGCTACGACCTGACTGGCTTTGACGTCAAAGAAAATTTTTCGGTTTCGTGGATTTCGGAATACTCTTTCTGTTTCCTAGACTTTTAACAGTACGAGAGAGATTATTTATTAGTAGACCGGAACATGATAGTTTGCAAAGGTTTACAACAAGTATGACATGACTATTGATGAAATATATCTAATACCGTAGATTGTTGAAAGTTTCATGGAGAGATAGGGTGACTAACATTAAAGTGTTGAGTGCAATGAAGAAAAACCTAGAACCTTTTTAAGTAGCCATATCTGAAGTGTATCGTGGAAACTTATAATTTATATTAATAATTTTATGTCTGTTTTTATAAGTCTTGTATAATTTTTCCTTATCTTTTTTACTACAATTATGTACTGCGATAGATACTTAAATGTTAATTAAACATAATATCTGAGATATTCTTCACACTGACCATTAGCTTTTATCAGATTACCGATATTATACTTGCGTGCTTACTAACTAAACTTAGAGGCGCGGTTTAGTAAATGGTCAGTAGAAATTTAGTAAGCAGGTAGCATGGAGAGGGATAATTAATTAAAGGCAAGTTAGGGGGCGTCCATTAATTACGTCAGGTGATTTTGCCATTTCTTCCACCCCCTTGGTGAGGATGTCGTGAGATTTGTCTCGATCCCCCCCTCCCACTAATCTCACGTGAGATTTTTCAAAATATTAACTTGTTAATGTGTGCTCGGATTTATTTAAATAAAAACTATTATTATTAATAATTTTTATTTTAAACTTGTAAAAAAAACGTGATTTTTGCCGAGACCCTGCCCCTCTTCCCCAATTGAGATTGGGTGAGATTCGGCTCAACCCCTCCCCCCCTAAACAACTCATGTAGACGCTACCTTACACTGACAACGCGGGCGAAAACAACCGAACTTTTCATATAAAACATAAATAAACATACATTGTATTTTCATAAAAACCTTGCATAGGCAAAATGTACTTATGAAAAGTTCCAATTTTTTTTTCGTGATTTCAGACTTGGTCTCATAGATAAAAGTTGTTAATATTTATGACTATAAAGTTATAATCTATTATTTTATTTTGTTACAGACAATCAAATAAAAACACCAAAGATAATGAATATCAGGTTAACACTAGCAATACCTGTTTGTTTGTTTGCTGTGTTTGTGTTATGGATAACTGGTTCGACAGGTGAGCATCTTCACTTCTACGTGCTTCTACAATTCAATAAAAACATCAAGAAAATGTAGAGTGTACCTACCTACCTACTGTTAAGAGTTGCAAAAGATATTTTTCAAAATCATCATATTTATTTGTATTATACCCAAAATTAGGCCGAAAGTGTACATAATTGAGTCTTCTGAAAATTTTGTAACATTTTTGATGAAATGTGGTGTTGGAGAAGAATGGAGAGAATTAGCTGGATCGAGAGAGTGACGAGAGTGACGAGGATGTTTTTAGACGAGAGAAAAAAACCTTACAAGAAAGTGACGATAGAAAATAGGAGAGGAAAGATGTTAGGCCACCTTACACGTTACGACGAACCAATAAAAAACATCATAGAAGGAAAGCGAGGAAGAAGAAGACTTAGACTGAACTACATAGCTGATAGATATCTATTATGTTTTCTTGGTTATTTTTTCTTACTGTTTCTTAAACGAATGAAGCTTTTATTAAAGCAAAAAAATAATAATGCATATTCTTCTAATTAATGCACAGTTCGGTCGGACGGTAGCTTTTGCTGAGAAGAGCCGGAAATAATCTCGGAAATTACTCTTTTCAAAATAAACTAATTACATTTAAATATGTCGCAAGAGCGAGCGCTACACCCAAGCCTACCTTTTTGTCATTCAAATAGGTACTCGTTAATATTGTAGTAAGCATTCTTCATTAAAACTGTCTTTATATATTCCTTATTGTTAAGGCTTTAAAAGTGGAAGAGGGATCTTATTATAAAAGCATGTACACAGACCTAAAAACATACCATGCACTTTTTGGAGTGTATAAACAGAATTCACAAGTTCATGCTTATTTCTTTCTAGTCACGCACGTCACTTTTTTTTACAATAATACCAATATTTTGATATACAAATAATGGTTGCATAAATATACTGTGACACTACAGTGAGGATACTAAATTGTTTAAATTTATATCTTCTCTCTCTGAAGCTCGAGAATTCAAATTGTAAATAGCTCGCACTGCTATTTTCTGTAAAATAAAAACAGTTTCTATATCAGCTGCTTTACCCCACAGTAAAATACCATAGGACATAAAACTATGAAAATAGCTAAAATCGAGCTGTAAGTATCTGTTAGCTGCCTAATTTTACTCACGATGTTTTCCTTCACCACAAGCTCAAGCTCATTGTAGGATTCGAACTCGCGACCTTCGTCTCGGCTTTCGACGTCTTTACCATCGCCTTAGTACAAAGTCCTTTTAAAACCTTTTGCTTTAATTCCAGGAGTATTTATACCGAATCTGACAGAGTCCTGCTATAGGTGTCTATGCTACGTGTCAACCAAATGTGATCTCAATAACGACTGCAAAGGGGGGTACTGCGGGCCGTACAACATATCCCGGGTGTACTGGGTGGACGCTGGCAAGGTTGTGTTCCCGGAGGATGACCCGGATAGAAACCATGGTAAGGATAGGTTCAAAAATACTTTTGACAAAAATAGACCCGCCTTTGAAAACTCTAAAAATTAATTATAAAATAATAATTATGAATAGTTTTTTTTGTTATTTTTGCCTTAGTTTTTTTCCCATTTCCATCAACAAACCCCGAGACTTGGTGACAATGGGACCACCTGAGATACTCTTTCGAATAAAAAAAGATTTTTTATAATCGGTTCACATATGGCGAGGAATAACAACAAGAAAATCTAATTAGTCCGTCAGTTAGATTATCAAAAAATATTGGATACGTATTTTTATTTTATCAAATCAATAAGAAATTACAAAGATAAGTCCCATCAAAGTGCAGGATTGGGGCTTGTGACGTCATTGTACAACTACTTTTTAGTACACTTTTTGCAGACCGGAAAATTTTAACGCACTGTATCTTCGTTATTCGTTCCAATATTTTTTGATAATCCAACTGACGGACTAATTAGATTTTTTTGTTGTTATTCCTCAATGAGGAACAAAATTTTGATTAGATTACAGTTGGATCGCAGCTGAATGACGACTTTTGCACGTTTTCTTATTCCACTGATCAACGATGAACGAACGATGTTTCGGTTAGTGGTTACCAAGGGCAATAACGATTACAATCTAATCATAATAATCCAATCGTGGTTCGGCTTCGTTTATTTAGTGGAATACCGTTTTTAGTAAAATTAGAATTGGATTGGAAACGAACTTTAACTGAATCGGAATTGGATGTCAACCGTTGTAATTTAGCGGAATTGGCCCCCTGGAGTGCTACTGGAGTGTACTGCGGAATTTTCCTATCCTTAGAAACTAGATTATTCATCCATGCACCCATTCCAGACTCGGATCCGTATTTCGACCACGCTAGAGGGCTGCTCAAGATCCAAATTGTTTTTTTTTATAACCCTTTTCCAAAGACACTCATAACAGTTGTTTTTACTTTCAGCGTGGCAAGACTGCGCTAAGAGTTATCACTGCGCCAAACAGATCATAGAGGGATACTTACAAAAATTTGGAAAAGTAAGTTACAGCTTTAGTAATTTTTTTTTTTACAAACAAAAAATCGTTTCGTTTTGTCGGTGCTAAACCTGCGTTTCTCAGATAAAAAATGACCTACGTCCTTCTCCATATTACTATCATATAGGTAGGCTATCTGTATGCGTAATTTCATCGCGATCAGAGCCGTTTTATTAGGCGTGAAAAGATCACACACTTTCCCCGCGGTTTCACTTGCGTTCCCACGATAAAAAGAATGTCTTTCCGTCATATCTGCGCGTGTCTAATTTCATAGTGATCGGTTCCGCGGTTTAGGCATGACAACAGACAGTTACTTTCGCATATAGGGTAGTTGACTGACATATCAAATCAGCTACTTTTTAATAAATGTCAAAACGATAGTTTATATCAAAGAATGTTTATATGAAATTTTGTATAAAACATTACACTATGACGTCATAGTTTAACAGCATCAAATCATCTACTCTTAGTGGTTCCACTGGTAATTAAAAATCATAAAAAGCATTAAATGTACAACATATTTGATGTTTCCACGTGTTTTTAAATGTTTTTTGCATTGGTTAGTGTTTGGTCATTTATTTTTGACACTGTCAACGGGTAGTTGACAGTGTATTATAATCTTAGGTACATAGTATAGATTATGAATTATTTGGTAAGAATAAAAATTGTTAATTGTAATTTTATACCCTTCCAACTAGTTGTTCCCCGCGGTTTCACTCGCATTCCCGGGATAAAAAGCTTTTTTCAAATCGGTACCAGTAACTCCGGAGATTAGCGCGTTCAAACAAACTCTTCAGCTTTATTATTAGTATATATTTTATCAATGTCGGATAACATAGACAAAAAAAAAGTTGGAAGTAAAAGGTGTTTTCCAACTATCATAAATTCTAATGTCTAAAAATGTTACAGGACTGCAACGGTGATGGCGTAACCGACTGTTTCGACTACATGATGGTAAATGGCAACGGAGGCTACGGGTGCACGGCCCCCCTCAATAGATCAGTCAATGGGAGACGGTGGCTCAAGAGATTCGAAGAATGTAGATTATAGTATATCTAAAGACTGCTTGACTTTGTATTTAGGGCATTATAATTATGTTTGTAGCCGAGATGTAAAACAGTACAAGGATTTAAGTAGGTACTTATAAAAAAAAAACCAAAAAAGTTTTTTTTATTTAATATGATACCATTAATTAAACTAGGTACCTACATGAAAGAAAAACTATAATTAAAAAATTATGGATTATTAACATCTTCGACTTGATCATCAGAAACAAGGGATGATGACTGGGTAAAAAATAATTCATTCTGTTTAGTCCGTCAGTTAGGTTATCAAAAAATATTGGATACTTACGTATTTTTTATTTATTAAATCAATAAAAATTACAAAGATAAGTCGCATCAAAGTTCAGGAGTGGGGGCTTGTGACGTCACGACTTTGTAAAAAGTTTACTAAAACGTGACGTAACGTTTATCTTCGTTAAATTTGTTTTAGTAAATAAAGAAAAAACATGTGTCCAATATTTTTTGGTAATCTAACTGTCGGACTAATTAGATTTTTTCAGTCATCACCCCTAAGATTCGCCGAAAAAATTACAATTATTGATATCGCTTCAACCATAATATTGATTATAGCTGTTCCCCGCGTTTCACCTGCGTTCCCAGATTAAATAGTAACCTTCCGGGATAAGTAATGTAGCTTCCTATTAGTTAAAGAATTTTTCAAATCGGACCAGTAATTCCGTAGATTAGGGCTTCAGTTTTATTATTAGTATAGATTTACATAGAATGTTTTATTTTATAGGCTCTGTGTGCCTACCACTTTCAGTTACATTATCTTATCTAAGATTGTCATCAAATACCTACTTTCAACTGTTCAAAATATAAATACTAAGAAAAACTAAAAACTACTTAGATAAAAAGGACTAAACTAAATGAAAAAGTCGCTGTCAGAAGGCATCGTTCCCAGAATACTAGCGGCATTGCCACGTTGGATGGCAATGCTGATTCTCTGACCCAAGTATACGCCAGCATTCTGGTCACGAGATGCTTCGACCAGACGTTTTGAAATTTCTTTATAAAGGTGGTGGCCACTCGGCCCCCACGGACCCAGAGTTTCGACCCCAAACGGCTCAAAAATGTAGCTGGAATCTAAACTACTATATTTGCGCCGCTTGAGGTTCTCTGCTGACATGGCAGCACCACCAGCCTTTTGTATAGTCTCTGGGAGATGAAACGGTGCTAAGGTATCGACACACGTGGCATCCCATACCAAAGGCCGTCCCAACTTCCAGGGAATAAGTGTCATCCCGTCGGGTCTCTTACCATCGTCTCGAAACAGGCCATTTGGTTCCAAAATAGCAGTTACGTTGGCGCTGGTAAGAGCCCGGCGGATGATGTCATTAAGGCTGGCGTGTCTCGCGAATCTGCCAGCGCTTTTAATGCATGACAGTCCGTGGTGACCTAGTTGGTCGACAGCAGTGCCACACTGACAGCGATGTGAAGCGTAAATGGGAATGTCCAAACGTAAACATAGAGCAGACCTAAAAGTATTGGAGTCCAATAGTGTACCCATATGTGAAGATGGGTGGGCTTGCAGCCAAAGTCCTGACTCCCAAGCAATGACAGCAGTGAGACGAGCTCTGTCCGTGGAACTGGTTGACGTTTCTAATAAGTGATTCCGTACCAGTTCACAGAGGGGGCCATCCCAGAGCCGCTGCGAGGAAGGGACCTTGGGCAATTCCACATTCGGACAGGCCAATTGCCAAGCATTTCTGGCCTCGATCAAGCAGGACACCTCAATATTTGGACAAGAAATAGCCAAAATGCGCTTAACAAGGTTATCCGTGCTATAAACCGAGGACAGAAAGGCGGGCAAGGACACATTAGAAATTTTGCGAATACCTAAACCTCCATGCCTAATGGGCAGGGAGGCTTGAGACCAACCTCGACAATCCAGATTTATGTTAAAAATGGAGATGAGTGTATCTCTAATAGTATCATCCAAATCTTGCAATAAATTGGGATGCTTCCAAAGTGGACAACACCTAAGAGAATACACAAATTTTGGGACAAAAAGGCAGTATCTGATGATTGTGAAAGCCATGTGTTTATTAATTTTGAAAAGACGATGAGAAGCACTATGGAAATTTAGTGTTTTTTCCTCGACAAAGTTAGGTACTGATTCGTCAAGGATTGGGGAACCTAGGAGGCGAAGTGAGGCACTGTCTAAAAGTTTAATATTAGGAGCCAAAGAATTAAACCGTTCAAGTGCCAAACCTTTTTCTAAGCAAGTGTCTGTAAGATAAATTTCACATTTTGAAAAATTTAGTTCTAGGCCTATATCGCGAAAATCTTTTATCAACTGTTCCAAATCATTTAAAACAGTAGTCAAATCTCCTCCCAGGGTCCCATCATCAAGATACCAGACGTTAAATTTAGATTTGAGACGCTTAATGATTGGATGAATAGCTAAACTAAAAATGGCCGGTCCGAGAGGATCACCCTGTTGAGACCCTACAGCTGACTGAATCAAATTCTCGCCATAAACTAAATTTGATGGTTTACTATAGCATTGATTTAAAAAATTGAATGAATTTGGAATTTTTTCTATAACTTGTATCAAAAAGGCGCCCCTATCAACTGAGTTGAAAGCGTTTTTGATGTCCACCTTTAGCAGCACTTCCCCACCTTTGTTATCTAAAAAGGTTCTTAGTGAATTAACCGCAGCTTCACATCCGCCTCGAGAGCCAAAACCTAGTTGTATGGGCTGGAGGAAATCTCTGATAGTTTCTTTGTTCGACCTACAACAAATCTTGGCAGCAAGGCGGCGGTATACGGTGCCAACTGCAATAGGTCTGATCCCACCGTCTTTTTTTTTAAGGGCGCAGAGATTAGCACCGTACAATATTGCTGCAATGTCATTCGGAACCTCTCCAGATAACATTAAATTGAGTAGGCCAGTGAGATCCTCAAGAAGAGTAACCCCGATATCACCACAACGACCACACGTGAGATCTTTCAAATGTTGTGGTGATAGGCCATCAACCCCAGCAGCAAAACCATTCTGAAAAGTTAACAAAGCGCCGGTAACATCATTTACTTTACAATTTAAAGCTATGTTAGAAACTAAATGTGAATTTAGTGGATCGGGCACATGGGAAATTGACGCTGGAGATGGATGTTTATTTTTAAGAACTTCTAAAGTCTCAGCTGTGTTATCGGCAATAGCATCATTGGAGAACAACAACCTCGCAGCACCACGGATATCACCGTCATTTAATTTATTTTCAATTTAATGATATGGATGACATCGAGAATTAGAGTGGGTTGGGATTGTTTTAGATAGGAGATCCTGTGGTATTTGATTATTTAAACGGCAATTTTCTTTTATGATAGATGTTAGTGATAAGTTAATTAGATATTTTATTATAAATATTTTGATTACTTCGTTACCTATTTATTCTCGAGGTACTTAGTAATATTAGTTTGTTATGTCTTACGTACTTTACTAAAACATTTGTAATTTTATTTGATTGCTTTCAATAAATATAATCTACATTCATACAATTTGAGTAGGTTAAGTTAGCATACTAAAAACATTTAAAGCTTGCCAACTTCAATTGCTAATCTAACGTTTTTTTTTGTATCGGACTGGTAGTTAAATTAGTGTGTTCAAACATATAAAGCTTTATATGAATAGTTACATAATAATAAGGATCCATGTGATGAAATAAATTCAAGTAAATATACCGATATTATATCCTATTTTTAGGCAAGTGAGATGTATGTGGCATGGCAACACTTCGTGATGGCGTTTGAATATTCAGGCAGGAGTTGCAGGACGTGATGAAAACTTAATGAGACTTAGATATGAGCCGCCATATAAAACCGGCGAGGTAGAGTTAGGTTGTTTCAAAGGATAAAATAAATTTTAGGCTAATATCAACGCGGATTTACTTATATTCTACCTATAAATAAGAACGTTTACGTTTTAAGAATACTGGACAGTTTTCTCGCGACCAAATCGTTGTTTGTAAGCGTTTCGTTCAACAACATGTCGTCCCTTTCACCTCAGAAAAGGGTGACAGAAAAGAAATGTCAATCCGTGAAACAAAGCGAAAATCAACGAATTTTCGTTACTTACCGACTTTCTATTGTTTTACATTTTTCACAATCAACCACATTTATTTTTTACGTCTATTATTTAAGAACGGATAGAAAACTTATAAGGTATCAAATTAATTGATTATCAAAAATCTGCTACTAAATTCACGTTGAACAAAAAATCTATTGGATTAATTTGATAGGACATTTTTTTTTTTCTTATGTATTTTGTTAGAAAGAAATATAGAGACTTTTGTTTTGTGTCTGAATAACAAAGAGTTCATACTACTAATACAATTTTGTGAGATTGTATGTTTGTTATTTCTTCACGCTCAAAAGGCTGGACCAATTTGTCACCCAGGATTACCACATAAGCTACTTTTTATCCCTTGGGAACGCGGGGAAACCACGCGGCGGAAGCTAGTTATTAATACTATTGAATTTGAACTATTAGTCACCTCAATCAATCAAATGAACCCGCCTTAGTTAACATTATTTACCTAGTCCACAAACACATCTTAAACTAGACTCAAGACTGTATGTAACAAACCAAGCCAATTCTAGCGAAACCACATAATCAGGTTGAAGTAATACTTGCGGTTATCAGTTTGTTTGTGTCACGCTTAACACGCTAACATTAACTTGACTTGTAACTAACAATGTAATCAAATGTAGCACTTAATTCTTGACTTTCACTAGTAAATTTTAATTAAATCTAATATCACAAAAATATATATATTCCAGCGAAAGTATGTACTACATTTTTATCCATAAACAGGCTGTCACATAAATTAGCGGGCTCTGACAGCAGGAAAACTGGGCAGAAATGCGTAAAAACACGTAGAAAAATAAACAAAATAATTCAGAACTTTAGACGGGTTCAAGGACATGACATAGGTCAGTGAGTGTGTCCGAAGTTTTTTTTTCTTTTTTGCCGTATGAAAAATATGAGTTGTGGACAAAAATTTGTGTTAAAAAAATATTTGCGATGATAAAAAAAATTAACCCAACATTACCGACCTCATATCAATTTTTTTTTTATATGGCAATTTGCCATAAATTAAAAATGACCTATAAGAGAAAAATAATAAATGTCACGGTAATATTACAGTGACAATGTTGTTCCCTTATTATATTTCGGATATTTTATTTACTTTATATTTAATATATAATAATATACTACGTACACATGGCCACAGATCAAGCTACACTTTTTTGTTGCTAAATAGCGCCTATTACAACCGCATAAGGTGCCGCTGTGTGTAGCTTGATCTGTGGCCGTGTGTATAAGTAAGGGTAAACCTAAGATTGATTAGTTACATTGTGGTTTGTACACACGGCCACAGATCAAGCTACACATTTTTGTTGCAAAATAGCTGTGGCCGTGTGTACTGTAGTTACGATGAGGTTGTATCTAAATTTTTATTCAATCATTAATAATAAATAAATGATATTAATTTTTTTCGTCTCGAGATTTTTTTTTAATGTTTATGTAGTTTGTATTTTGTAAAATTAAGTTTAATCCTTAACTTTATAAATATTTAAAATAATAAAGCTGAATAGTTAGTACGTTTGTTTGCGCTAATCTCTGGACCTAACAGTCGCACCCGAAAAAAATCTTTTACTAGAAACTATATTATCTGGGGAAAGCTAGTAAGTAACTTTATAAATATAATAATAAGGATATTTTTTTTACAGAAATAATGGCTCAATATAAAATACTCCATTAAATCATTTTAGTTTCTATACATCGCTGATGAATCCTTCCTTCATTTCATAGTACCTATAGATAATATACTATCTAGTATGTACCTAAATAGCATGACGGAAGCGGTAACATTCTAGAATATTTAGAATTTTAGAAGGTAATTAATAAAATTATGTGCGATGGGTTTTACACAAGGTAAGGTATTCCAGAGTAAAAGATCGGAAAAACGATGTTTAACGCATCACCAAACAATGTTGCCAGTATTTTGTTTTATTTATGAGAGTAGATTATGGCAGTTACTGGGATTGAGCGAATTTCCAAGCTATTTGCCTTTGAAATTGAGATGGCTTTAAAAAAAAGTTATTCCACGCTTAATTTGAATAGCGTTCTTGATGTAAATGTAGTCAGTAGGTTTGTTATTAAAAAAATATTTATTTATTCTCGGTGCATATAGTTTAATTTGAATAAAGAACAAAAACAGTCTCTGAACTTTTATTCATCGCGCATGAATGAAGAGACAACATAATAATAATTATTGTTATCTTCTTTGGTAGAGACTTTAAAAAACCATTGAACCATAGACCGGCCTACCACGGACTCTCAAGTATTGGTTTTCTCAAGAGAGCATATTTTTTTTATCTCATTTTTATAAAAAGTGTTTAGTAGGTAGTAAATAGTTTCAAAAATGTCAGTGACATCCATCTCCGTTCAAGCATTCTAAGTATAAGTACGAGTCGTACAGATTCTCAGTATAACCATAGACTATATTCATATCCTCCTTAGTATAACGACGTTAATTTCACAGTGCCATAATCACGTGTGACGCGGCGTGAAATGAAACGTAATCCTTGATACAATGGCGTATCTACTCTACCTAATGATGTCACGTGACGGGTACAGATGGTCTTTTAAATATTATCCGTTTATTAGGTGAAGAATTTTTAAACTCTTCGGCGGGAATTTGCGTTGCGTTTTTGTTTTATTTTCATAAATTCGTAGGTATATTCAGAGCTACTTTTGCATTTATAAGCACAGAGTAATATTCGTACAAGTATGGATTCCTAAATTAAAATCCTTCAGCGCATTCTTCTGTAAACACAAAAGATCATTTTTCCAAAAGATTTAACCCTTCAAACAGAAATGATATTTTAAATAAGCAAGTGAAATCGTCCTTGGCGCGACCCTCATTGAGCAAGCTTCGCAAGAAAAACAAACATAAAATCAGGAGCAAATTCCAGGTTATCACAACAACGAGCCTCGCTGGACCCATCCGGGGTTCTGTACAAATAAGCATCAAATATTGTTGACACCATCTATGTTGGGGGCTTTAGGACAACTGATAAGGGTCAATGAAAAGGTAATGAATCACCTAAAACTAAAATGGGTAAAAACATGTTTTGTCAGACAGGACTATAGTACCTATAGTAAAAAAAATTTTTCATAATAGTGACCGGGGAATTAAAAGTTTAAAATAAGAGCCTATTTACTAAGATAAGAGCTCCTAATGGCACATAATTAGGTAGCGGATTCAGGATTTTGGCTTGGGAGGGTGCTTGGCCTCGCTGAGTGTAATAATAAAAGACGAGACGACTCAGATGATTTTTATGATTTTTGATAGGTATATTACCTTTTTCCTGTTAGCATAAATGCGAAAATAATCTCACAAAACTAAAAACACTTAGGCACCCCATTTTTAGGTGAAAGTGGGATTAAACGCGCGCATATTATAGGACATTACGCCGGTTGTTTTGCCCCGGACTAATAACACGGGACTCGGCCGGGATTCGTGAAATATCCCGGATTCAGGGCGCCGTGTAAGTGTTTCGCTACAATAGCCTGAACGAAATATTTACTAACTTAAAAAAAATTGTAAAAAGGTAAAAATTCATGCACTGCCCGGGAATCGAACCCGGGTCGCAAGAATGGGAATCTTGCATGATACCACTACACCAGCAGTGCGCGTTTTTTACTATTAAAATAAGCCATTACATTCCTCCCTCGGTAAACTACCCATCGATTGTAATTTGTAGGTGGTAATACCTACCTACCATAAGCAAATTCTGTAAAAAGTACCGAACCTTAGAAATCACTAAAATAGGCATATACACTTCTATAAAATATAAATAAATTACAATAAATTCTGAAACATTATAAGCGAATCAAAATATGTTTAACTAATTTTTATTAATATTAAAAAAAAAGTAAGGTTAAGTTTGGATGTTTAGGATTTAGGAGGTAGGTTCTCCGGCCGGTTACCGGTCCAATTAAAAAAATCTAAAAAAACTAATTGGAAGCTACATATTATACCTACCCGAGCGATACCCCAGAGCTAAAGAAAAAAATCTGCCTACTATACTAGCCTGCCTATCTTGCGCCCAAGTAGGTAGGTAATTACGCAAAAAAACACAATTATTATAGTAATTAGAAGTCCTGAAAACAATGAATAGGTCCACAGAAAGGCACAGAAAGAGTGTGATAAAGAATGACGTGGTTAATTTTATGTATATGAAATAATATCTTTGAATCATTTATTATATACCTATTGTAAATTAATATTGTTCCGAATAATCTTCGTTCATAACTTAAAGCCATTAATAACGCGCGCTGCTGGTGTGAAAGCGGAATTATTAAGTGTTAATTAACCAGTAGCAAGCCAGTTGCGATGATGACAAACTATTAGGGTACACGGTTACCCTACGACGAGGGATCGGGATGAGCTATGGATTTTATGGGTTCCTGTATAAATTATTTGCGTATTTGAATATGTAGATAAACACACAGGTACTTAACTAGTTTTAATGAAAAGCGGTGATTCAGAAATTTAAAAATAGCGACATACCTACTTGTTTGTAGGTATCAGGTGGTAGCGAGATTCAAGGGGCGCAGGGTGCGCAATGGCGCAATGGAATAACAATACACCATCAGTTCGGAAAAGTCTCAAGGCAAGATACTCCTCATGGTCCCCGCTAGATTATTTATTTCAATATTTTATATTGTAATTGTAATTTCACGGCACTGCGGTGCACACCACTGGAGAGTTCGCGATAAACTGATTGTCACAATTTCACAAAATTGAAATATTATTTAGGCGGGTAGGCCTTCACTCATTTTGTTATTGACTATGGTCTTTGACGTCATCGTCAGTGTTGCCACTATTTCACCCAACCTTATACCTACCACAATAATAATATGGATCAACAGAGTCGGACCAACAATCTAACTTCGTCTTGTTACACTTTTAATGAAAAGCGACTGTTAAGCACTAAAAAGTATTCGTAGTAAAAAAAAAAAACTACAATTTAGCAACTTTACATAATCAATGTTCGTGGTGTGTACCTGCCTGATGTTTCTTTAATATTTATTTATTTATTATTTACTAGCTGTTCCCCGCGTCTTCACTCGCTTTCAAGGGATAAAATGCAGCCTTATAACCTTCGAGGATAATGTAGTTTCCTAATAGTGAAAGATTGTTTCAAATCGGATCAGTAGTTTCGGAGATTCAATGGAAACAAACAATCAAATCTTTCCTCTTTATAATAATTAGTATAGATTACTATAACTTCGCCAAACTGCTGTTGCAGTTTGCATTGCAAGTGACCATAGTACCACGGTAACCGATTATTATCATCAGACAAGTGCATTTCAGACTAGTTCGTAAACAACAGAATCGGCACCATATCGCTCACCATACATTTATTTAGAACACGTTCACACTTAGCTGTAATAATAAACAGGAAAAGTTATTTCCAGTGCGGAAACTGACAAATTAAACTTAAAGGAATATTAATAAAGACTTATTTTTTATTTTGATATACCTATCTTAGTACAGCTTTGAAACTGTTTTCATGGCGACTTTTGTTTAGGCCGTGACTTGAAATTATTTGAACAGTAATTCCAACTTTTTCCTTCATACTTTCATGGGATAAACCCGCACCATCTCGTAAAACTCGTGGTTAGTGTAATTGACACATTGTAGGTAGGTATAAATTTTCGTGATCAGTCGGTAGGTACAAGGCGCGCGGGCGCGATCTTTGCGCGGGAGGCCGAAGCTGCGTAACGTCTAACGCGGCGCGTGGGCATGATATGAGTAGACTGTCGTGGTCGTCGGTCGGTCGGTCGAGTGAGAGTCGCTGTGGGTCACTGACCGGGCGCCGAGCGCGGCGCCATCAGCTGGCCGGGCGGGGGTTTCTTTCACCCCCTCCAACACCCACCGCGTGCGCCGGCCGCCCGGCTCGCGACCATTGATAATGTTACGTACGACAAGTTTGTCCATATTTTACAGATTTCAAGTAAAAAGAAACATAAAATAAAAAATCTTAAACAAATCATGGAAATGTATTCTATTAATGATACTGAACCACCTAAAAAAATATCCGTACTGGAAAAAAAACATTTCCTGTGTATATTATTGGCTTGCTAAAAATGCTGTACTATATAGCAGAATATATAGCGTAGTCTGAAATGCGCTTTAGGCTGTATACTTATTTCAAACTTAATTGGTAGTAGGTACCATAGATATATAAAAAAAACACTAGTATCTGCCCGGTGGTTTTATTTACATTCCCGAGTAATATAATCAAAGTGTTTCCTCGACAAAAAAGTATCCTTCATTTCATGATCTATCAATGTACGGAATGTAGATACCTACCTTGCAAATTGACCAAATCTGTACATCCTTAACCATATAATTGAGTAAAAAAAAAACAATCTCTCGCATTTTGAATATTAAAAAATAAAATATGTAGGTAATCACTTTTATTTTTTTTCAGAACCCGACAGTCCATAAATTGGACCCCTAATAAATTGTACATTATATTTTATGACAATGTACGGTCCGTGCTTATTCATAATAGGATGAGATCAGCTTTAAGTATGTATACATACGAGTAGGTAGATGGTCTACTCAAATTTTTACATCTATGTTTTTTTTTTTAAATCCTTTTATTACAGAAGGCATACTAAAACTTGTATGTAGTATACTATTTATTCTATGCTTAAACATAAAAAATATGCCAATATTTGGATAGGTAGGGATGGCATAGAGACCTTGCTCTTGCAGAACATTATTACGTTATGTAGGTACCTAAATAAAATAGACACATTGTCGCAAAGTGGAGTGCCCGGAGCGTTAAAAACATAAAAAACCTCGAAATTTTGCATGAGGGAATGAAATTTAAATACAAAATATGGAACATTTAGCCAGAAATATATATAAAAAAGTCTAATAGTGTGCACTCCATTTAAAAAAAAACGATACTTTTCCGAGGTCAAAATACCCAGGCGGTCTACTAATATTGAAGGTTGGTAGATACTTTATACTTTCTAAAAATATTTAATTAATTAAGCTAGGTATTTATCATAAAAATGTATTACCACATGCCACGATTTTTTTTTTTGTGTTCGTAAATTATCAGGACAAGGTTTGTGTGACTGATTTTTTTTGGAAAATCTACCGGGTAGATATATCAGAAACTTGGATCCGGTCACGGACAGCTAATGGTAAAGTATGTGCAGCAACATGACATACAGCATAATTTTTATCTGCATTAGTAGAGGAAAAGGGTTGTTCCTTGATAAAAATAAAAATGCAACAGTATTTTCATTTTATTTGACTGACAAAACGTCGTTTTACATAAACATCCACTTTATATGCAGCGCGGGACAGGCCGCGCCATCTTTACATAAGTTCAAATTCTAGTTTACTTTTCCTTATGTAATGATTATTTATTGAATATGTTTTCCACACGTAGGTATTTCAGGTAATTCATGGTCATGGAATAGTCAATATTTTTTTTGAATACCTACTGTTTTAAAAAAAATTGTAAGTTCGGAAAAGGCAGGTCAACTTAAGGGGGATGTTCCAAAAATCCCACGAAATTCTAATTTGATTACGTTTTTTGCTAATTTACAGCTTAATAGATCGTATGTTTGTCAAAATGTGATTTGATTGGCGAGACAGAGATATATGGCTATAGATTTACATTTCTATGTATTCATTTTGCATTGAAAATATATTATAGAACTGTACGTTGGTTACGTTATTTATTGAAAAGGAACCAATGTATGGATTTAAATAGTTTAAAAAGTATTATGTATACGTACAATAATCAATAGATATATATATGTACCAGACGCAAATCACATTGTGCCAAACAGACAACCTGTTATTCAGCTGCTATTAGGTAGCAAAACACATAATAAAATTTGAATATTGCGTGTTTTTGGCCGATTCACCTTAAAAGCGATATTTGCTTACACTCGGGCATTAAAATTGTCATTTCTTTTCAAACGAAATAGAATATCGCATTGCAGTTTCAAAAGGTCTACGACTAGTTCTACGAGACTTACTTACCTACATAGATACCATAATTATTTTTCTATTACAATGTTACTATATCTTAGCATATATGTAATTGAATACCTGGACCGAAATGCTCTTACTTGCTTTTTTATTTATCATTAATAACCTCTACAAACGCCATCTTGAATTATTTTTCGAAATTATTTTTATATGGTTATTTACCTACTCACTAAACTAAACGCAGTTAGTAAGATTCGTGGACAAGGTAATAGTTGTGTTTATTAAAGTCTGAATTCGTTCACAGAGGGCGCAATAGGTACAACTTATTTCCACAAATTATAATTTGATGTACTAGTAAGTAAACTAGAATCGTTGTAGATTTAACCAATGTTTATTAAACAATAGGTTACATGAAGTCGGCTTCTGTTTTTGTGTGATGTTCACTTCATAATCTTCATATTATTACTCTGTGAGAAAAAGTTTTCGGAAAATTACCACTAGAGGCGTTACGATCGCAAAGGCTTTCCGCATGCGTACTACCGCTTCCTTTTTTTCAATGCCTACGGATTTAATGAATGACGCGCCATCACAACCTATCGTCTTCTGTAGTATAAATATAATTTGTAATTTTTAATGTTAAAAAATGCTAGATTCAATCACATACATACACAGTGTTGTACCAATTAGATAGTGTTGTGACTAATCGCGGGTGGCATTCCCGCAAAATTTATGACAATAAATCACTAAAATAAACGTAAGTACGTATTTGATGTTTTTATGTTTTTTTTTACAATTATTACGCAATGAACTCAATCTTTGCTGCCCATTACTATTAATATAAGTGAAACTAATTGATTTGAGTGTGAAAAAGCTGCCTATTTGTCATTGGCCATGCCGCTACTTCCTAGAAAACAAAACTGCGGTAATTTTATCGATTTGACACTGTTACCCTAATACACATAATGTGAATGGTTTCTATGCGAACTATTTAAATAAATCAATTCTTTTTACATTAGCGCAGCGATACAGTTAAGTATTCTGTCATTGCGCTATTAAGGTCAAGGTTTTACCTAGTGGATTTCTTATGTCAATCTAAGTAAATTAAGTACTTACCTATCATAAATCGTTGGTAGGTACCTGTTTACTGCTGTTGTTTTGTGTACCTATATTACTTCTTGAAGTACCTAGTGAATATTTTATTAAAACAAACGGACAGGTACTTGACCAGTTACGTAAACATGTTTGATTTTAGAAGAAAACAAAACACAATTTGCAGTACTTGAGGACAAAATAAATATTTTCTATTATTGTACGTAGTATATTAATTATTTTATGCTATTAGTAACGAATTTGACATTTCTCCAGGAAAAAATGTCAAGCAGTCCCTTCCCGTATACTTGCGAGCTGTGCGGTGCAGAAGGGCTAACAGATGAAGGCATGCGCTCACATACGTTGGAGGCCCATGTGGTGGGACGTCCCGACTGTCCATTTTGTGACTGTGCTGTCCCCCAGCCGCAACTAGTGGGACATGTGCAAAGAGCTCATCTGCACTATCTGACGCCAGAGAGGGAGCTAATGGCCTTTATTGATGATCAGAGTCCAGGGTAATGTTTCGAAACATAGTTTAAACATTTTAAGAGATATCTGCCCAATGGGTATCTTCCTACTCAAATATGTATTTTCCACTTCATATTTTTTATCTGATTTGTAAAAAGAACTGAGATTATAAGTGAGATTATGAACTGAGTCAAAGCCTATCATAATCATATCCACGGCATCCTCTTTAGAATGACCATCCAACATTCTATAACAAGGATAGAAGAGTTAAAGTATAGGGAAGACGATAATAACACTGTTATTGTGTCGTTTTTCGTCATATCATTTTCGTTTAACTAACCTAACCTAAACCTATCAAAAATATTGGAAACTATTGCTAGTTTCCAATATTTTTGATAGGTTTAGGTTATTATACCTAGGGGCCTATAGCGTTTAATAGTTGTTTATACATTTCTAGATATGATGAGGATTCCAAAATGACCACAACAGACAGCTGTAGTTACAATACTCCAGGTTCAATAAATGGCTGGCACAGTCCAGATACTTCAGCATCATTCCACAATGGAGCTATATCCAAGAATATTAACTACCATAATGGTTTCCAAGAAAAAGACAGCTATAGGAGCGAGAAAGATGATGATAGATGCTCAAGATCCCCTAAGAATATAAATCTAGTGAATGGTTTGAAAAATATAAATATAAGCAATGGTGTTATACCCAAAAAGGTGCAAAGTAGGCAGAACTCTCACGAGGGTGATATTAATGGCCTTGATAAAAAGGGTAAGTTAGGAATCTAGACATCCTACCACTCATCTTTAAGTAATAATTTACAAGCGTCCGTGGGCTAATGTAACCTCTTGCCATCAGGTGGGCCGTATGTGTGCCGGCCGACTTTGTTCATAAAAAAAGAATCACATAAAATTCTACTTCAAATATCATACTAATATTATAAATGCAAAAGTTTGTGAGGATGTCTGGATGTGTGGATGTTTGTTACGCTTTCACGTAAAAACTACTGAACGGATTTGGATGAAACTTGGCACATAAGTAGGTCATACACTGGAATAACATATAGGCTACTTTTTATCCCAGGAAAATATAAAATCCCATAGATACGCGGGCTAAACCGCGGGGCGGCAGCTAGTTACAATAAGCAAACATTAAAATGTTGGTACTTATCAAGACATACATACCTAAAGTTTCATTATAATTTAGCGAACTACCTAGGTAATTCTCTTGGCCAAATCTTTTCCATCAACAATTTATTTAGCCCAGCCTAATATCATAGGTAAGTTTATTTTTTTCTTGTTCCCAGGAACTCATTCTAGTCCAACTCATAATTCTGGGAATTATGAAGGATCGCCAAACAAAAATAAGGTAAGTAATCCCGAGGGGATTCAGACCTATTCGCTTCGTTTGTCTTTGCCTACTAAGTAGTTATTACGAAGGGTAGGAACGTTTGTTAGAACCTTTGTTAGATACCTATAGTCGTTGTGGTTGCATATAAATTCTAGGGCCATAAATAAACAAACAAAATTAGTGATGTGAAAGAACTCTTTTGGGAAAACAACTGAATTAGGACCGCAACCAAAAGGTTAGGGACTAACAAAAATACAGAATATAAAATAGAAGAGAATAACTTTTTAATATACTGAGCTTACTGAATTATTATAATTTATGTTCCAGTTATCAATGGCCAGCGCTGGTCAAGGTTCGCCTCTTAGGTCTCAGTTAGCGTTAAAGCTGAAACCAAACACTCCGAAAAAAGCTCCACCCACGCCGAGTCCAACTGTTCAGGTACATAAAACTATAGAAAAATAATTTGTTTAAGGTTCGTTCGGTTGGAGCGCGAAATTCAAATTTTATCACGTTTTTTGCAAATTGCAGCTGAGTTATGGGTTGTAAGTCATCAACATGTTATTTGCGAGAAGAATGTTAGTATATTTACTGATTAATAACAAAAGATATCATCAACATATTCCTCCAAGGTATATTACTGACATATACGACTATTTCATGAAAATGTTACTAAAACCTAACACGAAAACATGATACCAAATAAGACAAGGCTGTATGGCTTTGTACCTTTGCCTGCCTTTTGGCGAATTTAATAAACAACAACTATGCCAATGTTTCATTGGCCTTACCCGCCAAAATTACAGTTTCAAAATATTTATCTTTTTCTTTGTCTAAATGTAATTGAAAATACCACCAAAAGATAAAAATCAGGCAAATTTTATAACAAATTATTTATTTATTAATTTCAGTGTCTCCTATGTGATTTTACATCAACATGTCCACGAAAATTGGAAGAACATATCAACCGAGCGCATTTCGACCTTACTTCGCCATCGGTTATGGGAAATGCGAATGCTAACTCAAATAATCCTACTTTGGGGTTGACGAACCCTACTTTGACATTGGATAACCCTACTTTAGCGTTCAGTGCAATGGCTATGTCTCCAGGACCTCATGGGTCCACATTCCAATGTCCAATATGTGAGAGGGAATTTTCAAATGGATCTGAAGTTGAATTGCATGTAAACGTCGAACATAAAGATATATTGAGTCCACAGAAACCTGTGAGTAATAGGTACTTTGTTATAATTTATGTATGAGAAAAAGTTAAGATTTCTAAATACCAAATTTTGATTGAGAATGGACAGA
The DNA here is from genome assembly GCA_963555595.1 of Tethea ocularis. Classification (NCBI taxonomy): domain Eukaryota; kingdom Metazoa; phylum Arthropoda; class Insecta; order Lepidoptera; family Drepanidae; genus Tethea; species Tethea ocularis. The sequence goes on along the minus strand of OY741970.1, from coordinate 1,974,404 downwards.
GCATACCTACCTAGTATAAGGTTTTTTAAATCCATTCTTACCTCTGTGATCCCTACAAATAATAAGATTGTGAAAAAATCCTATTGATGAAACTAATATATTTCAGCTCTAACCACTTTGCCATACCATCACTCACTATGGTAATACTTTTGTCAAATCAAACCCACAACTTGCGGCATGATACATATAATCTTAACCAAACATGCCAACTGGCCGGTCTTCTTTTCAATCATCTTATGAGAAGATAATTCTAATCTTTCAGGATCAAGTAGACAATGCATCGTGTGAGGATGTAGTGATGATGGAAGAAAGTCCTGTCAGCAACTGTCCTGTGTGTTGTCAACCGCTACCTCTGTCACAGCATGAACTGGTACATATTCTTATGGTCTCTATGGTTCCAATAAGTATCAAATATCTGTTAGATATCTTGTAAGCCATCCCAATTTATTCTTTTTACCTAACTGATCAAGATGGAAGGTTTATATACTTTAAATATATATTTTTTTAATCAACATTTGAAAACAAGGGAATGCGGGTGAAACCAGGGGGCAAAAATTAAACAATTTTTCAGGTGCTGTTATAATTAAAACAAAAATAGAAAATCCATACCTTCTAAATTTTAAGGTGAATGAGTAGGAGATTTGAGAAATCTATATAAATATAAATAAATTGCCGAAATGTGTGTAAACACATCACTTCAGAATGGATGCACCTATTTGGCTTTTTCTGTTGTATTTTGTAAGAGTCAAAACAATTGGATGGCATTTTTGTATGAATATCTAAATAAAAATCATCTGAATGACGCCATACATAAACACAACTTTTTTATTTTAACACAGATTCAACACATAGAGGAGCATTTTGAGAGGGGTGAGGATAGTGGATCAGCATCAGGTCTAACAGCTTCAGAGAGGGAAGCTCAGAGGAACAGGGAGGAGCATGAGTTTCAGATGTTACGGGTAATATAATAAAATACAATTTTATTAATATTATTTTGAAGCCTAGAACTAGAACTAGATCTAGAACTGACAATAAGGTAAGGTGTAAAGCGTCATCCACACATTTCCGGGTACCCGGCCCTGCCGTGTTCCGTCAGGGACGGGGAAAAATCGGTTACGTACAATTACTACGAACTTGTTCACACAGCTCCGTGTCAGGGGCGTCCGGGTACATCATACTATAACGAACAACTCGGAACACGGATAGCCCTGACCCGGAACGGCAGGGCCGGGTACGCGGAACTGTGTGGATAGCGCATAATTGATGTGTTTTTATACTGGGTGGAAATTTTTAATTGGCATCTTTTTGAACCTTACATTAGGTTTGTGCTGTGGGACAAAATTACGAAATCGCGACAATATTTCTTTGTTGAGGAAGTTTGAGGATCGTCGGACAAACGTTATTTACATTTCGTGCTATACTATTTCCTGCAATATTTTATGGTTTTATTGTGAAATTGAGTCTCTTTCTTTCTTTATAAAATTAATAGGTATGTTATATGAAAGTATTCATCAAGTAACAAATATGTTCTCAGGCACAGTACGGCATGGAGGAGGAAGAGGAGGAGGGGTACACGAACCGCGCCACGAACAGCCTGAAGCGCGCCGTGTACAGCGGAGCCCTGTCGGTGGCCGGCTACTACGAGCGCAGCGTGGGCCTGCGCCGCGCCTCCGCCACCGGCCGAGACACTGGCTCCTCCCGGACTAATGGTAATCTACACATATCTCACACTCACAGACATATACCCTCATTCATGAACGCACTCTAATACACACTCATTCACCCCGTCACGATCTCTCTCACATACCTCTTTTACACACTAACCCCTGTCACATTCCTTTGTTATACACTCTCCTTTCACCCACCCATTTTACACACTCACGCCTTTCACACCCTGTCACACAATCACCCATCTCACACACCCACCCCTTTCTCACTAACGCCTTTTACACACTGACCCGTGTTATGCAATCACACTCAAACGCTGACCCATCTCACCGTCTCTCACACCTTCCCCTCTCACGATTTTGCACATAGTCACACTTCTCGCACAGTCACCTCTCTCAGCGCCTCACATATTCACACCTCTCAAGGGTTGTCAGTTGAAGCTATTCTACAATGTGCTCTAGTTTTCATACATGTTTGCTACCTATGTATAAATAAAGCATTATTTTTCGTGTTACAGGTATATTAGAGAGGATAGCACAGTTGAATGCTCAGAATCCAAGTATAGTTAAGACGTACTTGTGCAGCGCGGTCGATCACTACGCCAGTACCTATGGAGACAGGGGCTGGGGGTGTGGATACAGGTAACATTACACAATAAGGTATATTTCTTAACAAAATATGAAAATACAATAAAAAGGTGGCACAAAGTGAAATTATAATTTCAATCGGCCTAGAAATACACAATATATTATAAGCATTTTAAAGTACTAATTAGCCAGCGATTAGACAAAGAGATCAGATCAGAGAGAGAGATAAGGCCTGTGACGTCATAGTACACTACGGTCATATAAACTTTCAAATATATAACAAAGTACTCTGTGATATAAACTCAATGCTGAATTCTGTTTTGCTAGAAAGAGATAGAGATAAATCTTTGTTCTGTCTTGGTTATTTTTGAAGTTATTCAAAAAATATTATTTTCTACTATGTATTTCCTATAAGATCTTTTTTTGTGCATTATATTGTGTCCACTAGGTTAATTACTTTTTGACGTTTAAGAGTGCCAAAGGAAAATGTATTTTATTGCTGTATTATAAGGCTTATCTCTTAAATTAAGAGTTAATTGTATGATAATACAAATGAACCTTATGTTACAGCAGTAAGGTTTATTTTCCTTTGGCATTCTTAAACTACAAAAAGTCCTAATTATTTTCCTACTCTGTGATGACACGCACACTCGGCGAGCGATGAGGCCATTGTTCTATGGTCGGGGCAATACTATCAAGAGTACTGTTATGCTATGCGTGATGATATGACTGAAGTTAGATGAAGATTTGAACCGTTCCCAGGAACATGCAAATGGTGCTATCATCATTAGTGAAGCAGCCGCAGTACAGCGCGTTAGTGCGGTGCGCGGCGGACAAGGAATGCGAGTGCGTGCCTTCGATTCCCCGGCTGCAGCTACTAGTTGAGCGAGCTTGGCAATTAGGTTTCGATACACAGGTGAGTAAAAATGTTGATACATGGGAAAGAGAAGATTTTTTTATTGATTTGATAAAATAAAAAATTCGTAATATCCAATAATTTTTGATATTACGTATTTTTTATGAGGGACCAAACAGAATTGATTACCCAGTCATCATCCCTATTGGGGACATTTTAAAAGTTAATACAGTTTAAAAAAAATATTTGTTCCAGGGTTCAGAACAACTTGGTTCAAAATTATACAACACTAGAAAGTGGATAGGTGCCTGCGAAGTGGTCACTGTACTCTCATCGCTTAGGATAAGGTAAGATGTACCTACTATATGTACATAAATAATAGTTACTGTTAGTAAGCTACATGGTATTTTTTTCAATATGGGGAAATCCTCCTCGATAGGAAATACCTGGGAAAATGTTAAAATGAAAAATATATAATAGTAGTTTATGATACTGTTGCATAATAGGGGTTATTAAAGTACGAGTGTGAGTTTAAGAACTGAGCCGTAGGCGAGGTTCTTAATAGTATCACACGAGTCTTTAATACCTAATTATGTGCAGTATCATACAGTACTTTATCTAAACTCATCTAATAATGTAATTTAAAGGTAAAAAATCGATAATATTTTGTCATAGGTTTTCATGTATCGATTATTCGTCATTTCCATTGATGCCTCCACAATTTCAGATCCAAGTTTATTTCACCTTGGTATCACTGCTATTTTTTTATCATTTTTGGCCAAAATAAAATATGTATGCAAAAAAATCAATAACGCCCAAATCCGTGTGGGGAAAATCTCCTAAGTTGAGATCTCTACCGCATACGCGACCACAGAAAAAGTAAATTTGCATCTAAAATTGAGTTGATACTGATTGATTCCTAATTGTTTAGTCCTGATGTCTGGCCACTTATAATGTTTTTTTCTTTATTATTTCGTTTGACTAGTTGACTGACAGTAATTGAATGTTTTTTGGGTTTTAATACTTCAATTACTGTCAGTCAACTTGTCAAACGAAATAATAAAGAAAAAAACATTATAAGTGGCCAGACATGACTAAACAATTAAACGTAGTATTATATTCTCTTTGTAAACAATTAGGAATCAATCAGTACCAATTCAATTTTAGATTCAAATTTACTCTGTGGTCGCGTATGCGGTAGGGAGTTTTTCCCAACACGGATTTGGGCGCCATGATGATTAATGTTTGTTTATTTTATTGATTTTTTTGCATACATATTTTATTTTGGCCAAAAATGACAGTAAAATGACGTTAAAATAGCAGTGATACTAAGGTGAAATAAACTTGGATCTGAAATTGTGGAGGCGGCAATGGAAATGACGAATAATCGATACCCGTAAGTCATGAAAACCTATGACAAAATATTATCGATTTTTTACCTTTAAATTACATTATTAGATGAGTTTAGATAAAGTACTGTATGATACTGCACATAATTAGGTATTAAAAACTCGTGTGATACTATTAAGAACCTCGCCTACGGCTCGGTACTTAAACTCACACTCGTGTTTAATAACCCCTATTATGCAACAGTATCATAAACTACTATTATCTACTCTCATATCGTAATGTTCTTATTATGAAATCAAAATCAGTACTTTAATGAGCCACTTTAGGCACGCCCGTGTATAATGATTTCACTATAGTACAGTTGTTGTTCCCAAGATAATGCTATAAAATAACTTTTTTTCTATTAAAGTACACTTTGGACCTATCAATAGTATAATCAATCAGTATCAATTCAATTTGACGATGACAATGTCACAAATTTTGTAACTTGAACTTTAGAGGTAAGAATTTTTGGGAGTTGGCAACACGGATTTGATTAAGTATATGATTATATTTTATTGTTTTTGCCTACACATATCATTTTGACCAAAAATGTCACATTTTTTTTTTTTTTTTTTTGCAAAGTTGGTAGAAATTCATTTTTTTTAAATGACCTTATTTATATGAGTTTAGATAAAGTACTGTATGATACTGCACATAATTAGGTATTAAAAACTCGTGTGATACTATTAAGAACCTCGCCTACGGCTCGGTACTTAAACTCACACTCGTATTTAATAACCCCTATTATGCAACAGTATCATAAACTACTATTTTTTATTTAACTATAGACGGGTGTGTATAAAGTGGGTCATTAAAGTACTGTTTTTGATTTCATAAGTAGAACTTTACGATATGAGAGTAGATAAAATTTAATAAAGTTGATGCGGAAAAATCTTAGTCGCAATTTCATCCTACTAATATTATAAACGTGAAAGTTTGTGTATGTATGTATGTTTGTTGCTCTTTCACGCAAAAACTACTGAACGGATTTGGATGAAACTTGTCACATAGATAGATCATACCCTGGAATAACATATAGGCTACTTTTTATCCCGGGAACGCTGGTGAAACCGCGGGGGACAGCTAGTGTTTTAATAATTTAATTGTATCAGAAGAATAAAATCTGTATAACGGATGTTGGTCAAATAAAAATATACATAAAATGTACAAGGTTTGCTATTTATTTTTGTTTTGTTGTCTTTTCTATATTTTTAACCTGTATAAGTTATCATTATACTTTCAGTACTAATTAGTAAGACAACAATTAACATTTATTATTAATAATAAATGTTAATTGTGGCTTTATTACTAAGCCTCCGCTGTACGTCCGTCCGTTTGTCTGTCAGCGGGTTGTATGAACCGCTATAACAGCAAATAATTTACGACGGTATAGAACCCTTCGTGTAGGAGTCCGACTCGCACTTGGCCAATTTTTATGAGACATGGGTGATTCTAGATGTCAGCTGATCGACTTCCACAAACCGACGAGCGCGGACGGCTGCCACCCGGCGCTATTCGAGTGGGTGTTGCGATACTTCACAGAGAACCCTGAAGAGTTCAAACCGCCGCTCTATCTGCAACACCAGGGTTAGAATATGCATACTTTTTAAAATATGAAAATACCGTAAATAAGATGACAAAAAGTGAAAATAAAAATCGGCCAAGAAATACGAAACATATAAGCATTTTAAACTACTACTTTCACAGCGATTAGACAGAGAGATCCGACATGTCCTATGACGTCATAGGGCACTACGGCCATAAACACCATGCTAAATTCTGTTTTGCTAGAAAAAGATACAATATATTCCCGCTAAAAAGTCGGCCATTTCGTGAGTATCGCGATGTCATAAAAGCAGAAACTAAAATAGTAGCATAATTTTAAAATATTAAAATCACCCATATTAATAAATAAGTATTTTGAATCCAGATAATTATCAAGGTAATATTATTTTTACCCTTTTACACATTGAAGCAAAGAAAAAGACCATTAAATATGACACTTTAAAGCATAATTGTACATAATTGTGTTATTTAAAATATTATTAGATAGATTTAATATAAAATAATAGTAGTTTATGATACTGTTGCATAATAGGGGTTATTAAAGTACGAGTGTGAGTTTAAGAACTGAGCCGTAGGCGAGGTTCTTAATAGTATCACACGAGTCTTTAATACCTAATTATGTGCAGTATCATACAGTACTTTATCTAAACTCATCTAATAATGTAATTTAAAGGTAAAAAATCGATAATATTTTGTCATAGGTTTTCATGACTTACGGGTATCGATTATTCGTCATTTCCATTGCCACCTCCTCAATTTCAGATCCAAGTTTATTTCACCTTAGTATAACTGCTATTTTTCTATCATTTTTGTACAAGATAAGCAAAAAAATCAATAAAATAAACAAACATTAATAATCATGGCGCCCAAATCCGTGTGGGGAAAAACTCGTAAGTTGAGATCTCTACCGCATACGCGACCACAGACAAAGTAAATTTGCATCTAAAATTATAAGTGTTTATTATTTCGTTTCACAAGTCGACTGACAGTAATTTAAGTATTAAAACCCAAAAATATAATAACTCCGATATTTATTTATGTTTTCTGCTAGTGATTAGTGTATGAGCCTATTAAAGCGTTAATATGTGTCTCTTTCTAACCCCCCACTTTCCTAAAATGGGGGGTGGAAGTTTGTATGGAGCATTCCGCAGTTTTTAAGGTAGAAAGCTAAAAATTGGTATGCGGGCTATTTGTGACTAACAAAAAAATCGTACATCATTTATTTTTGGAAATCTGCCCCCAACCCCTTCAAAAGGGGGTGAAATTTTATATCGGACTTTTTGCTGTTTTTAAGGTAGGAAGATATAAATCGGTACACAGGCTCTTTATTATCAACGAAAAATACATGCCTTATTTTTTTTTAAATCTTCCCGCAGCCCCTAAAATAGGGGATGGCAATGTGTGTGAGACTCTCCGCAAAATTAGTACAGAAAAAAAAGTTACGTGGAAAATATTTAGGTAAATAGGTAGTTATAGGTAGGTAGGGGTAAGTTGGTGTAGGTAGGGTAGATATAGGTAGGTAGGGGTAGGTAGAGGTAGGTAGGGGCAGGTAGAGGTATGTAGTTACGTCCCAGTTGTTCTCAGAGCAGGACAACGTCTGCCGGGTCAGCTAGTAATTATCATAATATTGATAATTATACCAATTTCACAGTTATGGTTTTGGTTGGATATTTTGTTTTCTATGATAAAAATACCCATATATTTATTTTTGCAATTTCCAGGTCATTCTAGAACAATAATAGGTTATGAGAAACACAAGGATGGCAAAGCGACGCTTCTTGTACTGGACCCGTCTCATTCGCCTGCCCAGGTAAGCTTGATTATAATACAAGAAATATCTTTGACGATTAGGAATGTCAAAGAAAAATAAACCTTATTGCGTCACAAAGTTTAGCCTATTTATCTAAAAAAATCCAAATTTCATACTATTATTATCATGTATTACTTTTGTTACTTACAAAATAAAATGAATTATGGTACATACGTTTGACATAATAGTGTACATCTATTGTCAAAATATTTATTTTTAACTGTCAAATAGCCTTTTATATAATAAGTGAATATACATCATTTATATTTTAAATATCTTCTTTTCACTGTGTCGTATACTTTTATCTCCATATCACTGTATCCGCTCACAAGTAATTCTTTGGTCGAAACAAGTGTGCAGTTCAAGTAAATTCTCCCTTTTGTGAAGGGAAACCCTTTTGGTATGGAGGTTACTGGTATTGTCATATTATACAAATGAAATTCGCCCTGAAACAAAGATGTTTACTACGATATCAAAAATGTTTATGAACTTTGAGCACTTTGACTTTTCAAGCAAAAAATATTTCGTTTAGAACAAAAACGCGGCCTAACGTACGCTAATTTATTACGTGTATATTCATTCTCAGTTTAAGTGTATTCCGAACCGGTGGTAGAGTCTATTGTAAAAATTGTACCTGTTGACATGGGTGCCTTGTTAGGGCCTAAACTGAACAAATGAGTTTTGAGTTTGGGTTGATATTCTATAGAACATAATATTTTGGAGAGTGTGCGCTGAAATTATTCTACCTATTTCCAACATGCCCATTCTTACACCACGCGCGCCGCCGGTACGTTGTTGACATACAGACACAACGTTTGTCAAGTTTTTCGAGGCCAGTGTGAATAGATTTCTTCTGGGCAAGAGTGATCCGTCATAGGCAACGTCATCGTTCTTTAAATGGATAGGGTTGTGGTCAAACGCACGTCCATTTTATTAAATTTGTAGATAAACTTAAGCTATAACTGTGTTAGGGACGTGTTATCCGCCTGTTGTAATCTTGATTCGAAAAATATTTTTTTATTTTGCTTCTTAAAGCAATAATAAAAATCATGCATATAACCTATTGTCATTTGAAAATTACAGTTACATAAATATCTATGACATATTTAAAAATAAAAATATTAATTTCTTGTCCATTACAATTAAATCTTCTATTTTAATGCATTATTATTATTGTATTTTATTGCGTATCTATACTAATATTATAAAGCTGAAGAGTTTGTCTGTTTGAGCGCGCTAATCTCCGGAGTTACAGGTCTGATTCGAAAAAGTCATTCACCTATTAGGAAGTTACATTATCCCCGAAGGTTATATGCTACTTTTTATCCCGGGAACGCGAGTAAAACTGCGGGGCGTAAAGCTAGTTCTATATATTTTGTATGCCATTGCCCGTTTTACTGCATTCTAGAACATCGGGGTTGCCCGGCCATAGCTATCCCCTCTCCTCCACTTTCCTTCCTTAGGAGTAGATTTTCGAAAAACCTTTTCTTAATAGATGTTAATACTTCACAAGGAACACACCCTCCAAATGTCTCTAGGACCAGCGGCTTAGGCTGTATTTTGATGTCATTCGGGAACTTTGAATTGTACCTATTGACACATAACCATTTTATGCGTTTCTGAATTTAATTTCGTCATAAAATTAATAGTTAATTTACCGGTTTATAAGGACACTTTTCCGTTGCAAATACACCTTGTTTCATTTTTAAGCCGAAAAATAAGTCTTTTTCTATCAAATCACAGAATTGGAAGTGCATCTCGAGAAACCCACGCTTGTATCGGTTGGTTAAAAACTCGTAGAAATAGAAGCTCATCTGTGAATGGTTTCAAATTAAATAAGCTATGTGCTTAAGAATATATAACAGGAATTATTTCAATATTATGGATATTTTATTATACATTATTATATATTTATGTATTTTTAACTTTGTAAATATGTAATATTAGTTTAACTTGTTTTTTTTTTTATTGTAAATAATACTGCACTCCGGTACAGTATTATTAAATAAAAAAAAAAAAAAAAAAATCCCGATACAGTCATCCGGACAAGGGCGAATCTGACTCGCGCACCTAGGGTTCCAGAATTTCCTATGGTACTTTACTTATAGGTTTTCTTGTAATCTATAGGTAAAGAACTATCATCTATTTTTTTTTATTTTTGGCCCAGTATTTTCAGAGATAAGGGGGGGAATGGGTCAATCTTCGCCTATTTTATCTTAAAATTACGATTTATCATAAAATTATAAAAAGAAAATATTTGAGATTCTCACAACGAACCCTTTCATTTGATATAACACACAATATAGCTTGCAAAATATTTTTATTTTATTTTCTAATTTACCCTCCAAAAGTAGCCCCCGTGTTTGAAATTTATTTATTTATGTAACACGTCCATGTTTGGGTCACCGACTTACATATGTGTACCAAGTTTCAACTGAATCCAGTTCAATATTTTCGGACAGAGACAGGCGCACGAGTGATCCTATAAGGGTTCCGATTTTTTTTTGGAACCCTAAAAACGACCAAAATCAGCTATATTCTGCAATCGAACAGACTCTTGACGAGCATCAGCACGGTTTCATGACCTGATCGTCAACAACAACTATCTACTAAGCAGATTTTTTCTTTAATTTTGTAAGCAATTATAATGTCCCAGACCACGCAAATGAATGTTATACATAGTAACCATGTTTCCTTATTTCTATATTGTACACCCGTAATATTCAGTTCATTTAAATAATAATTTGCTCTCCGTACAAAAGTTGCCTGATAGAGATCACATGTAGTGATAAGGCCGCCCTTTTTAACACACATGATTTTTTTGTATTACTATTCCAATTACGTGTGGTGTGCAACAAAGCATTATCTATCTATCTATTGTGGATCGGTAGAATTGAAAATCAAATCAGTTGAAATGTAATTACCTCAACATTGTTTCCCAATGGCATTACGTGTGCGGCGTGAACGTCCACGTAGTAGAAAGGGTCATCGCGCCCGTAGCGACGCGACGATATGTTTGCAAATGTGAAGTATTTAGTATTAATGTATGTTCTAGCCGGCCGCTCCGTTGATATAAATGTTATCTGTAAAGTGGTTCGTTCTTTAGTAATAGTTATTGTACCGGAGTTATTTATGACACGTCTTCGTTTGCGAGCTAAGGGGCTAGACCGAAAAATGTGTAACAATAGATAATAAAATACCAAATGTCCGTGAGTGTCAAAACCTCTGGCTAAGGGTCGTTTACACTGACGTGGAGTTGGGCGGAGTGGAGCGGAGCGGAGACGGTGACAAAAACGCTTCAGTGGAAACGCCCCTAATTTAAGTTCTTTACAAAATAGCCCTTTTGTCCAAAAATATCTGTATATTCCAATGTATACTTCTAGCTGTTTCCCACGGTTTCACGTTTTGCATTCCTGGGAAAAAAAATGCTTAAAACACTCAGGGCTTTTATATAGCATTTACTTTCCTATAGCCTATTTTTTTTTAAATAAAAATAAAAAATTACCACCTATATCCGAATTTATAAACATTTCCTCTTTATAAGTATCGATGGAGGTACTGTCTTAGAACCGATTTCATTTTAGGCTTTGAGTGCTTACCACCTTCGGCCACATTATTGCTGACGACGGTGATTATAAAAGTAAAAAAAAATCGTTTCGACCTCATGACAAAATTTATCTCTTTATTTTGAATCACATAGATATTTAAATATATTTGTAGCGATTTGCGTTTTATACAGGGTTATTAATCTCCTGCAGTGTTTTGGGGGTGGAATTATACTTAAGTATGAATAACTTGTACCATAATATTAAGTGAAATCGCGAAAAATGAGTCCGCCTTGTTCCCATCAAAATATGTGAAGTTTTTTAAGAAAAACAGTAAAATTATTGTGTTAAAGTGTTTTATGAATGAATTGTGTGATCGATGATATTATAAGAAAGGAGTGCCGATATGACGTATAGAAGGGTGATTATGAAAAGATTGATTATGATCAGGGCAGGGATATGATTGTTTTAAAGATTAGTTCTTGAGTGAGTTACTCTGGATATATTAAATTTAGCACAAAAAATAAACCAATAACACGCAACATTATTCCAAACTAACTCAACTCTTTTTGGGCATTTATAAAATGTTTTCCGTGTTATTTATAACCAACGAAATCTTAATTTAACGGTCCATGAAATATTCGTGTAATATAGTCATTATTTATATTAAGATAATAACGTTTTACATTTACCTAATTATATACAAATAAAAAATAATCATGGCTAAATAATAAAAGGAATACATATATTTTTAATGGTGAACATAATGTTCATAATACATTCGAGTATTTACATATAATTACTTCTTTTTCATTCCTGTTACCGCCATGTTTTAGATAAAAATCAAACATTATCTAATACAATAGAATGGGCCTCCTAAAGATATATAATACAAGAAATATCTTTGTCGGTTAGGAATGTCAAAGAAAAATAAACCTTATTGCGCCACAATAGTTTAGTATAGTCTATTTATCGAAAAATTTCCAAATTTCATACTATTACAAACATAAATCATATTATTACTACTACACGTATTACTTTTCGGAATGTGATTGTTACTTACAAAATAATATTAAATTCACTGTCATATAGCCTTTTATATAATAAGTGAATATACATCATTTATATTTTAAATATCTTCTTTTCACTGTGTCGTATACTTTTATCTCCATATCAATGTATCCACTTAGAAGTAATTCTTTGGTCGAAACAAATGTACTGTTCATGTAAATTCTGCCTTTTGTGAAGGGAAATCCTTTTGGTATGGAGGTTATTGGTATTGTCATATTATACAAATGAAATTCTCCCTGAAACAAAGATGTTTACTACGATATCAAAAATTATTATGAACTTTGAGCACTATTGACTTTTCAAGCAAAAAATATTTTTGTTTAATAATCGTTTAGGAAAAAAATGTGTATATTCGATATTCTAAAGACCATAGTACTTTGGAGAGTGTGCGTAGAAATTATTCAACCTATTTCCAACATACCCATTCTTACACCACGCGCGCCGCCGGGAAAATTGCCACCCGTACGTTGTTGACATACAGACACAACAAGGCCAGTGTGAATAGATTTCTTTTGGACAAGAGTGATCCGTCATAGGCGACGTACTCGTTCTTTAAATGGACAGGTTTGTGGTCAAACGCAAGTCCATTTTATTAAAATTGTAGATAAACTTATGGAACCCTAAGCTATAACTGTGTTAGGGACTTGTTACCGGCCTGTTATAATCTTGATTCGAGAAATTATAATAACCTATTGTCATTTGAAAATTACAGCTACATCTAGAACATCCGGGCTGGACATGCCCGGTATCCGGCCAAGCTATCCCCTCTCCTCCACTTTTCTCCTTAGGAGTAGATTTTCGAAAATCCTTTTCTTAATGGATGTTAACACTTCACAAGGAACACACACACCCTCCAAATTGCATGTCTCTAGGACCAGCGGCTTAGGCTGTACGTTGATGTGTCATTCGGGAACTTTGAATTGTACCTATTGACACATAACCATTTCATGCGTTTCTGAATTTAATTTCGTCATAAAATTTAAAATTAATTTACCGGTTTATAAGGACACTTTTCCGTTGCTAAAACACCTTGTTTCATTGCTATGCCGAAAAATAAGTCGTTTTCTATCAAATCACAGAATTTGAAGTGCATCTCGAGAAACCCACGCTTGTATCGGTTGGTTAAAAACTCGTAGAAATAGAAGCTCATCTGTGAATGGTTTCAAATTAAATAAGCTTTGTGCTTAAGAATATATAACATAAATTATTTTAATCATGATGTCAATATTATGGATATTTTATTATACATTATTTATAATATTAGTTTAACTTGGTTTTTTTTAAGAGTGTGAGAGAACAAATTTGTAAGCATTTTCTTTATCCTCTAGTACCGTGCAGTAGTCAGATAATTTCAATGAATGGTTCACTGCCACTGACATCTGTTGTATAGAGGTGATGAAGTATTGAAGCTATTTAAGTCTTCAGATCTGAATAAGTCCGTCAACGTCAACTCCCCGTTTGTGCACACTGTATAGTGACTCCACTTATTTATAGGAGATCTTTAAGTGAAGGATTGGTTCCAAATTGGAAATATAACTCCCATTCACAATGTAGTCCTAAAATTAATGTTGAGAATTTTAGGCCATGGCCCGGCAGTCGTTGTCCTGCCTTAACAATAAACAAAACTGGGAGATTCCCTTTATTTCATTAATATATATTAAGATTTTCGCCAAAGTTCTAGAAAAATGTGACCACAGTCAACTATATTCTGCAATCGAACAGACACTTGACGAGCATCAGCACGGTTTCACGAACTGATCGTCAACAACTTCAAACTCATGTACTAAGTAGTAATTTTGTAAGCAATTATAATGTCCCAGACCACGCAAATGAATGTTATACATAGTAACCATGTTTCCTTGTTCTATATTGTACACCCGTAATATTCAGTTAATTTTAATAATAATTTTCTCTCCATACAAAAGTTGCCTGGTAGAGATCACTTTTAGTGATAAGGCGGCCCTTTGCCACACTCATATTTATTTTGTATTACTATTCCGATTACATGTGGTGTGCAATAAAGCATTATCTATCTATTGTGGATCGGTAGAATTGAAAATCAAATCAGTTGAAATGTAATTACCTCAACATTGTTTCCCAATGGCATTACGTGTGCGGCGTGAACGTCCACGTAGTAGAAAGGGTCATCGCGGCCGTAGCGACGCGACGATATGTTTCCAAATGTGAAGTATTTAGTATTAATGTATGTTCTAGCCGGCCGCTCCGTTGATATAAATGTTATCTGTAAAGTAGTTCGTTCTTTAGTAATAGCAAAGTAATAGTTATTGGAACGGAGTTATTTATGGCACGTTATTGTTTGCTAGGGGCTAGACTGAAAAATGTGTAACAATAAACATAGATAAAGTAAAATGTAACGATCACAGATAATAGAATGACACCAAATGTCCGTTGGTGTCAAAACCTCTGGTTAACGGCTCGTTTATACTGACGCGAAGCTGGGCAGAGTTGAGCGGATCGGAGAATGAAAAAAACGCTTCAGTGGAAAAGCACCCTAATTTAAGTCCTTTAAAAAATTGCCCGTTTTTTAATTAATATAAATAATGGTCCAAGAATGTCTGTACTATGGACATACAAAAAATATTTTCAGTTTTTATGAAATAACGAAACTCTGATTGGCTCTTGCTATATAACTCCGTTTCAACCGGGTGTCCATTAGACACCTCTCAATTTTTATTATTTATTTATGCACATAATATGTTACTTGTGTGTATGTACACACACAAGTAACGTTTCACACAACACACGTTTCGACCAATTGATTTTTGATTTATAACTAAATATATTTGTAGAGATTTGCGTTTTATATAGGGTAATTAAATCTCCTGCAGTGTTTTGGGGGTGGAATTACACTTAAATATGAATAACTTTTATTATGATACTAAGTGAAATCTGAGCGAAAAATGAGTCCGCTTTGAGTTTTATGCTGCGATAAAACTCATCAAAATATAGCATTATGAACAGGGCAGGGATATTATTGTTTTAAAGAACTCGCCTTCTCTGAATATATTAAATTTAGCACGAAAAATAAACCAATAACACGCAACATTATTCCAAAGTAACTCAACTCTTTCTGGGCATTTATAAAATGTTTCCCGTGTTATTTATAACCAACGAAATCGGCATTTAACGGTCCATAAAATATTGGTGTAATATAGTCATTATTTATATTAAGGTTATAATAATGTTTTACATTTACCTAATTATATAAATAGAAAATAATCATGGCTAGTAGGTACGTTCATATACATGTCAAGTCATGTTTTAGATAAAAATCAAACATAATGTTATTATCTAATACAATAGAATGGGCACCCTAGAAATAAATAAGGATAGATGTCGAATTCCTATAGGTGAATGTATTTATATATAGTACATAGGGGCCGTTCAAGTATTACGTAAGCAATATGGGGGGGTGGGGGGTCTTTGTTTTGCTTATTTTGGATGACAAGATATTGGGGAGTCTAGATGGTGATTACGTCATCGGTAGTTATTTACTTTTTTACACGAATGGCAACCCTCACATTGTCTATGCTTGAAAACGAAACGCATTTTCGGGGATTCCCGCAAATATAAACGCATACGTATTTTTAATTGAAAAATGTTTACGTAAGCATGGGGGAGGGGGTAAGTGCTTTGCTTACTTTTGCTGACAAGGGGGATGGGGGGGGGTAAATAATTGTAATAAATCTGCTTACGTAAAATTTGACGGGTGCCTCTTCGTAAGCACAATTTTTTTAATTATAATTTATTTTAGCATAACTGTTTTGGCATAAAGGTTTTAAGCATAAATCATTCATAGCAAAGTGTTCTTAAGGCATACTGTTTTCATAGGCATAACTTTATTTTAGTCCAATGTCCTTTATCATAATTTAAATAATCAGAAAAAAGGGCATAACTGTTGTAAGACTAAAGATTTTCAAGTATAAAAAACTAAACGTATAAAAGACTTAAATCTCCCCATACATAGTACCTGCTGAACCAAGCCGCTATTTCAGCTGTAAAAACAAAGAAAGACAAATAAAAATCTTGTGACAGAGCGCTACAGATAGGTTCAACCTGAACCTATATCTACATGTTAGGAATATATAATAGGATAAATCCTATATCTACATGTTAGGAAGATATGAGGAATGAAACCAAAAACCCAAACATTTCAACTTGAAATTTACACATCACTAGCAACCAAGTCAGCTGATCGGTGTAAGCAGGTCACTCACGATACACTCACCTGTGAAAACAAACCTCTTATGCTCTTACTCCTGGTATTTTTGGATAATGGGTTCCGGATATTTTATTTTGTTACTCATTTTTTCTGACAAATACTGATTATGTTTGTGAACAAGCTAAAATACAAATCTATAATAATAAATTTGGAATATAAATTACTCAATACAATTGGAATAATATTAAATCCAGTGTTTCTCAAATTTCTCATAGTTGTCAATTTTATGACACCTTAAATTATTTTCTATCAACCTGTATAAGGCAAGTACTATACAACTAAGAAGCATGATTTTTTGGAAATAAGCTACCCTTAGCAAGCACTATAAGAATCCTAAAACATTTTGCAATACCATTTAGCAATGAAATGTTATA
Source organism: Tethea ocularis (assembly GCA_963555595.1). Lineage (NCBI taxonomy): Eukaryota > Metazoa > Arthropoda > Insecta > Lepidoptera > Drepanidae > Tethea > Tethea ocularis. The sequence continues at coordinate 1,957,292 of OY741970.1, read as the reverse complement.
GAGGGCGGAAAATTTTATTTTTGCAATTACTTAAGCTAGGGTGCCAAAATTTTAAATGTAGACTATGTAACATAAATGTAACAACATGCAAATCAATAATTAAAAAAAATGATCATAGACAATTTTATGACCTTTTTAATTTTTTTTATCAACCTGTATAACGCAAGAACTAATTAACTAAGAAGCATGATTTTTTGGAAATAAGCTACCCATAGCAAGCACTATAAGAATCCTAAAGCATTTTGCAATACTATTTAGCAATGAAATGTTATAGAGGGTGGAAAATGGTATTTTGGCCCTTTAATATTTTTGCAATGACTTGAGCTCGGGATCTAAAATTTTGGTTATAGACCATGTAACATAATTGTAACAACATGCATATCAATAATTTAAAACTTTTTAATCATAGACAATTTTATGACCTTTTTAATTTTTTTTCATCAACCTGTATAACGCTTTTCCTATTGATTTCAGAACCACGAATTTCTGGTTATAAGCTAACTATAGCGAGCACTATAAGAATCCTAAAGCACTTTGTAATACTATTTAGCAATGAAATGTTATAGAGAGTGAAATATTTCATTTTTGCCCTTTTATATTTTTGAGCAAAAGATCCAAATTTTTGAATATAGACTAATTAACACAAATGTAACAACATAGACATCAAAATTATTCTAAATTTTGTCATAGATATTTACATGATTTTTAAAAAAAGTTCATCAGACTGTATAAGGCTACTCTTTTCATATAAGTACCATATTTTATGAATTTAAGCTTTCCTATAGCAAGCATTGTTTATAGCAAACTAAGAACTCACATTATTGTTCAACTTTCATGCCAAAATAAAGTAATAAAGCTTATATTTTTCTTCAATAACTCAAAGTGCTCTAAAATTTCTAAAATTATAGCAATTAGTCTATATAAAAAAAGAACTAGCTGTTCCCGAACGGGAACACAATTCCCGGGATTAAAAGTAGCCTATTAAAAAAGTATTTGTATCTATGAAATCCCTAATAGGTATCTACAACAATTAAACTTAAAAATATTAAACGCAGTAAAGCAATTTATCATCAACCAAATTACTTATAGGACCTGTATTTCAGGTGAAGTTGTGCATAGTTCGGTTCTTTTCGGTGTTTCTCGGGTTACATCGGGCGATCGCTGTCAATGCTGTCATCCATTGCCATACCGCGTCGCATCGCTCGCCCGTGCTATAGGTAATGCTCTCGCTTAGCGTTCTTTTTATTATTGCTATGGTTGATCGAAGCTCGGCTCTGAAGGATCGTAGCGTTATATAGCTTATAACTATTCTTAATAATTGGGCTTTCAATTGCAAAAAGATTTGTCCATATCCGACTGGTAGATCCAGTGATAAGCGCTTACAAACAAACAAACTCTTCAGTTTTTTTATTAGTATAGATAGATAGATATACCTATTACATACTAAAGATAGATAATATTATTATTAGTATAGATTAATCATGAATAGGTTTATGTTGGTAGTTCTTGACAATTTTTCATCAATCTGTATTGTATGAGACAATCATTTTAGAAGCTGTCCTTAGTTTCTCAAATAAAAGTCCTGAAATAAAAATACCTACCTACTTATCTCCGGGTCTACCCCTCTGCCAATTTTCATTAAACACTGTTTGAACGATTAGAAAGAAAGAAAAAAGAAAAACACTTTATCTCTTTCATGCCATCCGAAGCTTTTAAAACAAATACATAAAGAATTCATTATACAAATTTAATAAAAAATATAAGAAGGCTGTATGGCTCTGAACCTTTGACTGTTTTTACCATAACAAAAACTTAAGTACATCATGGATTGTAATTTTAACCAGTATTTAGACGTGAAAATTGAACTCCACGTGCATAATATATTTATGTAGCATTCAATCGTCACAGAACTATACATGTCCCTGGATATTTACTTAGCCTAGCCTTTAAGAGGATACCTATCTTTGAAAAGCGCTCCATAATCTGTACTGTGGTTCTGAAGGTAGGTTTAGGTTTAAAGAACTTTATTCCCATAAGAACTTACATTAGTTCACTTACAATGAGATACAGCTTTAACTTATAGATGTAAGGTATGAGAATACTAACGGACAAATTGACCTACATATTATTTGGCTAGATAATTAAACAACGGTGGTATTCATGAACTCTAATGCGGGTGAAACCGCAGGGCGAAAGCTAGTCTATATATATAAAAGAGTTTTTTGGGTAAACATCCCCCTGCCTACACCGCTGAACCGATTAATGTGAAATTTGGCATGTGCATAGATTTTGTCACGTAGACCCCATTTAAGAAGCGGTTTTTCGAAATTCCTTTCCACATCGGTGGAAACGGGCCCTTTGTCCGATTTTAAGAATCTTAATATCTCTGGAACCTTAGGGTCTAGAAGTCTGAAATTTTTAATGTAGCTTTTTCAGTAAAAAATATTAGATATGGGTGCGAGCGTTTCTCAAACTTTTGTCTATGGGAGGAAAATTTAAAAAAAATTGTGATTTGCTTTGTTTCCGTTAAACCTTGATAACTTTGTGAGTTTGAATGCTACAAACTCAATATTTATAGTGTAGGTAGTTTAATAATACTGCTAAAATCTATTTTCGGCGTTTCTCAAACTTTTTTTTTTCGAGGAAGATATTACCGATGGAAATTATGCATTTTTCAAACTCTTATATCTCTGCAACGGCTGAAGATAGGCAAATGAAATTTCGTATACGCGTTATGCTATACAAATACTACAAATTTCAATTTGGTGTTTGTCAAAGTTTTACCCATAGACAAAGTAAAAATGTTGAAAATTTCCTTTTAACATCCTGTTTTTCTCAGTTAATATTCATAGCAGAAGCTTGATTTTTAGAATATAAGCTTTTTACAGTATTTGTTTTGAAATGTACTGTCAAGTTTCTCAAACTTTCCATGCGGCATAAAGTTATAAAGGGTGAAATATCCAATTTTTGCACTTTAATATTTTTGTAATGGCTCAAGCTAGGGACCTTAAATTTGGAATATAAACTATTCAATACAATTGAAACTATATTGAAACCAGTGTTTCTCAAATTTTTCATAGTTGTCAATTTTATGACACCTTAAATTATTTTCTATCAACCTGTATAACGGAAGTACTATACAACTGAGAAGCATGATTTTTTGGAAATAAGCTACCATTAGCAAGCTCTATAAGAATCTTAAAGCATTTTGCAATACTATTTAGCAATGAAATGTTATAGAGGGTGGTAAATTGTATTTTTGCCCCTTAATATGTTTGCAATTACTTGAGCTCGGGATCTAAAATTTTGGTTGTAGACCTTGTGTATTATTATTATTTGGGTTTTGTGGCTGTTTCAAGTCTTTACAGAGCTTGTATCACTGCGACCTGATTAGATCTATTGTGATCGCCACATAAATTAAATTTCAACGCCAAGACCTACAGCTATAATAAACTGTACTATATTCTTAGCGGTGATAAATTTTACTTCATCTGGGTGCAACTGATGCTTCCCCAGGAGAGTATAACGTTTAGGCATAAGTGGGTGGCACTCACACAAAAGGTGAAGTGGTGTTTCATCCGCCTGACAGCAGAATCTACACGCCTTTGTGTCACGGACGCCAATGGTGACCAGGTGCTTGTTCAATCCACAGTGTCCCGTTAGGGCCCTCACAAGTATGCGTAAGTTTGTTTTACTTAGGGATAGTGCCTCTAAGGTAGACCTTTTACTGAAGGCATTTATAAGTGCCTTAGAGTGGTTCATTCCAGAAACTTTATTCCAGAAATCAATCGATGAGTTTACATACAGGTTCCTCATAGTTAGTTTTGCGAGGCTTTTAGGAACCCCACAAATTGGCTCTGGTCCATAGGGGGTCCCCTTAGCTCCAGCTTTTGCTAGTTCGTCAGCTTTTTCATTTCCGACGATTCCTGAGTGACCAGGAACCCACCGCAATACGACCCTGTTCTTTTCGCCCAGGTGATTGAGTAGGTCCATGCAGTTTTTAACCAACTTTGAGTTAATTGTATCGGAGGCCAGTGCTAAGAGAGCTGCCTGACTATCCGAGTGGATATATATCGTATGGTTGACATAGTCTTTCCGCAGGTTAATGTCCGCACATTCAAGTATGGCGTGTACTTCTGCCTGGAATATAGAGGCGTATTTTCCAAGATTCAGCATTTTGCTAATTCTTGGACGCTCTCCATAAATCCCACAGCCTACGTCAGATCCTGATTTGGACCCGTCGGTATACCACTTGAGGCTACCTCCCACCCACGTGACCTTGTCGTCTAGCCAATCGTCACGGGTGGGAATTTCGACTTCGTAATATTTACAAAAAGTATTCTGAGGGACCATCGAGTCTGATACCATGTTCAAAATAGGAATTTCCAGTACTGAATCCTGTAAAGAGTTTAGTGCCTGGGAGAGCCACTTCATTCTCCCCTGTGCGTATATTCTGTGCATTGTCGTCCTCGCCACCTTCTCTACATGTAGATGCAGGGGCGTTAGATCTAACATAGCATCAAGGGCCGCTCCAGGTGAGGTTGACATGGCTCCAGTTGCCATAATACAGGCGGTTCTTTGAATGCCACCTAATAAGGCAGTTGTTGTTTTTTGATTGACTTTTTTACTTCATACCACAGAGGCGTATGTTATCAACGGCCTCACAATGGTGGAGTATAGCCATAGTATAACATGAGGCCTGAGGCCCCAACGTTGACTAGCCATTCTACTACAAATTCCTAATGCGATTTTCGCCTTATGACTTATGTTAGTGATATGGCTGTTCCAAGTCAGCTTCTGGTCGATGGTTACTCCCAGATACTTTACTTCCTTGGAGAAATGTACACTTTTGCCAATAAGTGTCGGCCTAACTAGTTTCTCTATTGACCGTTTTCGAGTAAATGGTACCAGAACCGTCTTGTCGGGATTAACCGATAGGTCGTTTTCTTTGCACCACCTACTTACAGTATTGAGTCCTCTTTGCATAAGGTACGAAATAGTACTTTGGCAGAAACCACGGACAGTGATTACAAGGTCATCGGCGTAGCCTTGCACATCTATACGTAGCCCTGCCATCTTATATAGGAGTTGGTCAATAGTCAGTGTCCAAAGCAGGGGAGACAACACTCCTCCTTGTGGACAGCCTCTCACTACAGATACTTCAAGGGTGGTACCGTGTAGTGATACGCTATTAGTTTTATTGGAGAGCATTGCTTTAACCCACCTAACAGTCGTGGGGTCCACATTTTTATGTTCCAGTCCCCCTACCAGACTGCTAATAGGGGTATTGTCAAAGGCTCCCTCAATATCTAAGAATGCACATAGGGCAATTTCTTTATCCTCTAGCGCCTTCTCTACTTTGTCAACTAGGTTGAGCAGAGCAGTTTCAGTGGATTTACCACTTTGATAGGCGTGTTGAGTATAATGAATAGGGTTCGTGGCCAGAACCACATCCCTAATATGGCTATCAATGATTTTCTCCATACATTTAAGGAGGAATGATGTAAGGCTTATAGGTCTAAAGGACTTCGGTAAGGAATAGTCCTTTTTACCTGCCTTAGGTATGAAGAGTACTTTTACCCTGGTCCATGGTTCTGGGACCACCCCCAGGGCTAAACTAGCTCTGAATATTTTGATCAGGAAGGGGATAAGGATATCCAATCCCTTCTGTAGCAGAATAGGTTGGATGCCATCCGCCCCTCCCGATTTATATGGTTTGAAGGAGTTGACCGCCCACCTTACCTGTCGTGGTCTAATTAATTGCGCCGCTCTGCGCCAGTCCTCATTAAGAGGCCTCCTGTAGGCGTGCATTCTGAGATTGGCTAAATCTGTAGCTTGAGCCCCAGGAAAATGTGCGGAAATTAACACCTCCAAGCTTTCCTTCTCATTGGCCGAGAAGGATCCATCTGTCTTCCTAAGAAGACCTATTTGCCTAGGTTTGTCCTTGGCTAGAATTTTGTGTATTCTAGATGCCTGAGGCGTGTGTTTAACGTCCTCGCAAAACCTACGCCAGGAGGCTCTCTTAGCCTTCCTGATTTCCTTATTATATTCCGTTAAGGCTTTCGTATATACCTCCCATTCCCGCGTCTTCTTAGCCTTATTAAAAAGTCTCCTAGTTTTCTCCCTTAGTTTCCTAAGTTTAGCACTCCACCAGGGAACCTTGGTTTTTGAAGTCTTTTCTACTAGCGGACAGCTGTCTTCAAAGGCATTTGTTATACCTTCAGAGACAATAAGCGCCGCCATCTCAAGCTCTTCAGATGTTTTGATTTTCTTTGGACAGTCCTCCAAGTTCCTCCTTAGATTGTCCCTATAGTCGCACCAGGCGGTTTTTTTGGGGTTCCGATAAGTTATCGATTCATAGGCTAGTTGACCTTTGATTACGAAACGGATATGCCGATGATCCGACATTGAGGTTTCGCCACTAACATGCCAGTCATATATATGAGAGGCTAGTTTGTTTGTAGCGAAGGTAATATCTAAAACTTGTTGTCTGTTGCTTGTGATGAAGGTTGGTTCACACCCTACATTAAGTACTTGAAGACTGTTTTGAATAAGATAGTCATATAATAACTCACCTCGATTGTTTACGTCGGTGCTGCCCCAGTCAGTGTGATGGGCGTTTGCGTCACATCCCACTACCAGTTCTGCATCATGCTGCCGAGCGTAATCCACGACGCGTCTCAGCTCCTCAGACGGATCGTGTGTATCTCCAGGGAGGTAGGCCGAGCACACAATTACTCTAGCCCCATCCCATCCCTTAAGATTAATAAACGCTGCCACCAGGTCATTCGAACAGAGCTCTGGAACAGGTAAAAAATTAATATGTTTCGAAAACACAATGCAAGATCTGGGCTTATTGCCACCGGTATTGTATAGTACCTTGCCAGCAGCGTTGAGTCCCAGAATGGATTGGTTGCGCACCCAGGGTTCTTGAATGAGGGCGAGATCAACATGACCCTCAACAAAGCAGCACTCCACAACCGCAGTTGCAGCCACGGCATGATGGAGGTTGGCCTGGAGGATCCTCGCCGTCTTTCCCTGGGGCGCCATTTATGTGTCAGCGGGAAGCCTGGGCTGCACTCCACCCTGTTGCGGACGAGGACATCCACGACCAGGCCGAGCTCTCCCAGGCTTCTTTTTTCCGCCCCTCGAGTCGCCAGCTTGCCTGGGGAGATTTTGGGGCCGTGTCGCCGGAAGGCGTTTAGGCACCCCACTCCCACTGGTAGAAGCGACCGGGGCAGCGGTTCCTCCGGGGGGATTTGTAGGATGTGATACCGCTACATCCCCCGTGGTTACCTCCGCTGATGGTTTTATGGTTTCAGGGCTGCCCTTGATTCTAAAGGGAATTTTTTTAAAACCACAGGCAGCCCTGAAATCCATTTCTTTTAGGGCTTCAACAGAGGGCTCGTCCAAGGCCATGGTTACTGTGTAACCGGCCTTGTCCTCCTTACTGGCCAAAATACGCCAGTGCTCCGTATGAAGCCCTGCATTTTGTACCCTCATAAGGTGGAGGGCATCCTCAACGGTGCTCACCTCCCCCTTGGGTATAAAAGCTATGCTGACCGTAGGCTTAGGCAGTTCACTCTCCGGTATTACGGAGAGCTTCGCCTCAGGCCACGGGAGCAGCTTTGGGACTTCTCTCTCTATCCACTGCTGGCTCGCCTGATTTTCACAGGTTATCAGAATCCAGCCTGGCTTGTGAGATAGTCCCAAAAATCTTGGTCCGGCTCCCATTTCGTCCATTTTGATAATGGCGTAGTTTATGGATTGCCTGACCAAGCGCATCTGATCCTCACTCATGGGACTCTCGTTACGGATTCCCACTCGCGAGGCACCAGCAATTTCCTTGAAAGTGGGTTTTATTCCTCCTTCCAGGGATGTTTTCGGAGCCTTTTTTATTTGCTCCTTGGGAGACTGTTCTTCCGACCGCGTCCTTTTAACTGCCTTGGAGTTTACCTTAGGCAGGTCCGCTGGAAGCTTGTCCTTCGGAATCTCGCTCCACGGCTTTCGGCAGAGAGCGAGGGCTTCATTGTCTCCCACGTTCGCCGCCTTTAGCCGTCGGAACCTCTTCCGCGCAGCACCCGACAATCTACCCTTGTCAGGCTTAGGTACCTCGCCGCTAGAGATCGGCACGATCTCCCCGAGTTGCCCCGGTTTCGAGGAGACACCGTTCGCGACTGAGCTACCCCTCAGCCACGCATCCATCGGCACGGTACGAATAACACCTTGGATTGGAGACAGCAGATTTGGCCCTCGGCTAGGGAGATCCGATCCCAAAGACATCGAACACACGTATTCAATATCTTTGGAACCAAAAGTCACTAACCGACGCCCGGGGTACACCGGCCCGTAGCCTTCCCATCGGGAGGAATATTGAATCCCTTCCCGATAGCAAGACCACGTGGGCACACGTGGAGGTACTGCTGTCAGTTGTTACCTTGTGTAACATAATTGTAACAACATGCACATCAATAATTTTAATCTTTTTAATAACAGACAATTTTATGACCTTTTTAATGTTTTTTCATCAATCTGTATAACGCTTTTCCTATTAATTTAAGAACCACGAATTTCTGGTTATAAGCTACCCATAGTAAGCTCTATAAGAATCCTAAAGCATTTTGTAACACTATTTAGCAATGAAATGTTATAGAGGGTGAAATATTTCATTTTTGCCCTTTAATATTTTTGCAATTACTTGAGCAAAAGATCCAAAATTTTGAATATAGACTAATTAACACAAATGTAACAACATAGAAATCAAAATAATTCTAAATTTTAGTCATAGATATTTATATGATTTTTTAAAAATGTTTATCAGACTGTATAAAGCTACTCTATTCATATAAGTACCATATTTTATGAATTTAAGCTATCACATAGCAAGCATTGTTTATAGCAAACTAAGAACCCTTCCACTCACAGTATTGTTCAACTTTCATGCCAAAATAAAGTAGGTAACAAAGCTTTAAATTTTCTTCAATATCTCAAACAAGTGATCTAAAATTTCTAAAATCAATTTAGTTTATATAAAATAACTAGCTGTTCCCCGCGGTTTTACTGGCGTTCCCGGGATTAAAAGTAGCCTATAATAACCTTCGGGGATAATGTAGCTTCCTATTAGTGAAACAATTTTTCGAATCGGACCAATAACTCCGGAGATTAGTGCGTTCAAATTAACTCTTCAGCTTTTTTATTAGTACCTATAGATAAGTTCTCACCCAAGAAATAAAAAAAAACAAATTTAGTAAAAATAAACCCAATACCAATTTTGAAATAATTAGAACCTTCCTAAGTAGTATTTGTTTCTATGAAAGGTAATATCTACAATATTCAACTTGAAAATATTCAACGCAGTAAAGCAATAATTATCGTCAAACAAATTACGTATTAGTAGTTCAGTTCAAGGTAACGTCGGCAAACGGCAGCTATTTAGGAACCCTACTTGCAGGCGGCTATTTGAGCGCGGTTTGTTATTTTTAGTGACTTTGTATATTATATTCTAGATTAATTTTAATTTACTTGTAATTAATTTATTTTGTCTAATATTTGTTTGTTATTGTAAATACTGAAAAGCGTAGATCAGTTATATTTTAAATATCTTCTCTTCACTGTGTCGTATACTTTTATCTCCATATCAATGTGTCCGCTCGCAAGTAATTCGTTGGTCGCAGCATTTGTCCAGTTCAAGTAAATTCTGCCCTTTGTGAAGGGAAACCCTTTCGGTATGGAGGTTATTGGTATTGTCATATTATACAAATGAAGTTCGCCCTGAAACAAGTATGATATTATAATACCATAAAATAGACTTGAGCGCTAGACTTTTTAGTACTGGCTGCTACCATCATACCCTCAAGTTGAAAATCTGTCGTTCAGTTGTGATCTGATAATAGCACTTGAGAGCCAGTTCTCTTCTAAGCTTTGTGAAATTTGAAATTGACAAGCCAGTTGGCGCAGTTTAAGACACCACCTGTAGCGCCGCTGGTCGATTCCCATCCAGGACAAACATTTGTGTGCATGAACATGTCTGTTTGTCTTGAGTCTGGGTGTAATTATCTATATAAATATGTATTTACAAAAAAGAAAAAGTTGTATAAGTAGTATATCAGTTTTTTAATTTTATTTTTATTTGTTTTCTGGTTTCCATAGTACAAGCTCTGCTTAGTTTGGGATCAGATAAGCATGTGTGAAGAATGTCCCAGGATATTTAAATTACTACGTTCGACTACATCATCACCGACCACAACATTTTTGGACTTATTTATTAATATCCTAAGACACTTCGCACACAGCAGAGCTACAACTACAACTAGAAACCATATCGGTAGACTACTTTTTTTGTAAATATAAACTTAATAGATAATTATACCGAGAAATCAAGACATATTCTGCACGCAAATGTCTGTCCTGAGGGAATGGATCCCGCGACTTATAGGGTGACCACGTCAACTGGCCATTGCTGTCTAAACTTAGCCGACACAGACCCAAACAAAGTTTTAAGAAAACTTACATTACATCTGAATTGAACACAATTGAATTGCATCAAGTGTCCTCATCAATCGTAATAAACAGTGGCGGCGTAAGAAGGGGGTTTATCGGACCGTTTTCTTGTCGGTGAACATCGACCTAAGTTAATTATTGAACATTTATATCAACCTTGGGATATTACAAATGTGCACCATTTGGTATTTTTCCAGGCTGTAAGTGAATAGATTCGGAAAACTACTAATTACTGACTTGACCAAATAAACTTAGGCCCCACAGTTTTTTTAAAATGTTTTTGATCAAGCCGAAATTCATCACTTTCAAAACTTTAAACCCCTCAAAACTTTGTTTAAAATTGATAAAACAAGCAATATTTTAAGTCGATCAGTACCTCTCGTAATTATCTGCACCAAATATAAATTTTATAAGAACTTACCATTACTTGAAATGAAAATAAAAAAATATTCATCATCATCATTAAATGTAATAATTTTAATCTTTTTTTAAGCTCCGGGGAATTTTCTAGGGTAATAATTTTAATAACAAAAGCTTAAATATCCGATTTTTGGGTCTTATAACTGCATCATGGTGACAGGTCACTCACGCAGCTTTAGTAAGTAGCCACTGGCGCATCTGCTCTGACCGATGAGGACCGAATATGATTCTTCGGAAACAGATTTTTGAAAAAATGATTGGAAGTAATCACAATAGTTTAGCTCTGAGTGGGTGCTCAAAAGAAAACCGCCCCGGGTGCCAAACCATGCTACGCCGCCGCATGCTACTGGTAATAAATTATTACCTATACCCCTTAAACTAGGGGATGGAAGTTTGTAAAAAAACGTCGTTTAAAAAAAAAACGAGCAAAGCTCGGTCAACCAGGCAAAACATCTTATATTATACGAATAATTTTCTATACTTATGTAAGTAACTACTTCGTTACTTACAAAAAGAAGTAAATTCCAAATGTCAAAAAGTTGGAAGATTGCATGTAGAGCCAAGCTTCTAACTCTACAGTACTCTACACCCTCTTACTCTACAAACCCTAACTTCACAAACTCTACACATATATATAGGCCAAAATATGTGACTTGGCCATTTCGCAAATTCCGTTATAATATTAACCGTCATGTTACCGGTTGATAAGGGCACTTTTCCCTTGCAAATACATCTTGCCTCAGTGCTATGCCGAAAAATAAGTCTTTTTCTATCAAATCGCAAAATTTGAAGTGCATCTCGAGGAACCCACGCTTGTACTGGTTGGTTAGAAACTCGTAGAAATAGAAGTGCATCTGTAAATAGTTTGAAATTAAATATTGTTATAATTTTATAATGTGTGCTTAAGGTCTATATTTGTAGAGTAATAACAGGAAATCTTTCAATCACGATTTTATGGGTTTAGGATATGAATAAAATATGTAGGTACTTATTGAAATGTTAAGGATGTTAGGTCTGACGGTAAGCAGTTTTACGCTTTTAAAAGCGGTTTTAATGACCAACCCAACATAAGTTTAAAAAATATGCCATCAAATAAAGTGTTGTCTATTGTCTAAGTACTACTACAAATCAGTCAAAAAGAAATTACTTCTATATTGTTTCCCAAAGGTACTGCATATTTGCCGTGAATATCCACGTAGTAGAAAGGATCATTGCGGCCAAAGCGTCGAGACGTTACATTTCCGTACAAAATGTACCGAGTATTCATGTATGTTACAGCCGGCCGCTCGGTTGCTATAAATGTTACCTGCAAAGTATGTATGTATTTCTCAAATTATACCACCTTAGTTTGATATCACATGGCGAATGTTTTTATAAAGTATTTTTTTTTTGTTTTAATACTTATTCATTTTTACTCATATTTTAATTTGTAGATTGTTGTTGTTAGGCTCATTATTATTATTTATTAAATAAATAAATAAAGAACTAGCTACCTAACCGCCCCGCGGTTTCACCCGCGATCCCTTTAGGGATTGAGTTTTCAAAAATCTTTTCTTAGCGTATGCGTACGTCATAATAGCTAAATGCCAAATTTCAGCCCGATCCGTCCAGTGGTTTGAGCTGTGCGTTGATAGATCAGTCACGCTTCCCTTTTACTTATATATTTAGATGAAAACAAACTGATTTACTAGAGTTCCCTGCGGTTCCACCTGCATAGTTAAGTCTGCTATGTTTATTACATGATCCAGGCTCAATTCTATAGACTTTGTAGGTTCAGTTTCACACCCATCATGTACATCAGATTTCGAGACAATTTGCGAGTATAATATTTTTTTCCCATACAAACATTACTCCATCCACTTAGGGGCTTAATTTTTTTTTAAATATATTATCGTACCTATAGGTATAGGGACTTGGTGTGAATTTCCATTATTTTAATTTAATTCCATAAAAAAGTTTCAATCATACTATTTTTTCCCTTTAGAAGTTGATTAACGGAAAATCCTGCCAAATATCAGCTTGGTAGCTCAAGTAAAGTAATAGGGTCACCCGGCTCGCAGAGGGCTTGCCTTGCTGTAAAGCTGGCTATTTAAAGTGCTTACCTTTTCTGAATTTATAAGTAGGTAAGTAAAAAAAAATACTTCAATAAATATAATCACACGCAACATTTCAAAATCACCAAATAACATTTATCAATATAATATGGTGCACGCAGATGCAGATACTCTATTTATATTGTGTAATGTAAGTAATTACTGTGCTATTAAATGTTTCGCTTGTTATTTAGGGTTATTATATTCTCAAACATAGGTAACTATTCCTATTATGCTTTAGAAAAATACAGACAAAATGTTTTTATGAATAGGATTAAAAGTATTGATAGGAGGTAATGGTGCCGATTAAATTAAAAAAACTAGCCAATTCTGGATGGAGCTGCTTGTTTATCTCTAAAAAGTAATGAAATCTAGACAAAGTCTTGCCAAGTCTAAGGTTCCTTACTGCGATTTATTTATTATTATAGTTAATGTTGTGTGACTTGGCCCTTGAAGGGTACACAAGGGTACAAAACCAGGTGCTCCATGACACCATAGCACCAATCTGTCGTCAGAACCGCTATCCATTGAAGATTGAAAATTGCCACTTGGAAAACGTTGATTCAATAACCAGTCAATTGTAGGCTTGATAAAGCTGCGTATTTCAATAATACTTATGTATAGGCGAGCCTGAAACAAACAGTATATACAATTATTTCCAGTACAGACGGACTTCTAATCATTGATAGAAGTCCGTCTGTACGTCTATTTTATGTTAGATCGGTGGTCGATTTGACGCTCCAAAAAGAAGAGAGCAGAAGTCAGCATTGTCAATGCTGAATGCATGTGTTGCACAATCAACAACAGCCTAAAATGAGACACTAGCGTCCACTTACCAATACCAGTATGGGCTATTATCTCGCTTAACAAACATAGGTAGTTACAGCAGATATAACATTACGTGTAAACAAAATTGACTTGTAGCCACTAATGTATAAAGAATGTTCAATGGCCAAGTCACACAACATTAACTATAATAATAATAAAGAAATCGCAGTAAGGAATGATATTTTGACCAAATTTTGAGCGAAATTAATTAATATTTTAGTGTAATTTGTTTATTAATTTGTGTAATGTTCGAGTAGAATAAAGTTAATCGTTCGACTATTTCTTCTTGTAAACTTGTAAGTATAAGTATAAAAGCCAGTCTAGTCTTATCCAGAGTTTTCCTTTAATTTTATTTTTATGCGTATTAAAAGCAGAAGGGGAGGCATGCCCAGCAGTGGGACGCTATAGGCTATATTAAATTAAAAGATGTGTCCCACTACGCTGGATTTTTGCAATGACAGACGATTTTTTTATGTACCAATAGTAGACGGGGGCATTACATATCTCTTATACAGCTGAAACCAGCTGAGGGTTCTTCATCAGATACTTCAGACCTTCGATTTTTTTACATCAAATGAAGCGGCCCACCAAGTTGAATATTTTTTGTAAAGGCGGTATGTCAATCTCTAATAGTTTGGTTGGGCTCTTGTGTTTTCTAATCAGGGTCACCAGGTACTCCAGATCTTCGATTATCCTAGTTTTTATAGTTTTCCCTTTATGTGGTCATTAAACCCTAACTCTGTACCAAATTTCAGCTCTCTGAGTTTATGGGAAGTACTAGTTCTATTTTGATGATCATGAGTGAGTGTCATAAATGTGAAACTTTGCTTTCGCTTAACTTCGGGGATCATATAAATTGTGTATAATGAGTTTATAAGTTGATAGTTAAAATTGTATTTTCTTCTTTTTAGAGCATTTAAATAAAAGCTTTTTTTAAAAAGGTTTTTTTGCTTTTAATTTATTAGGGATCCTTGCAGGCGGCGATTTTTGCGTGGTTTATATTTTCAGTGACTTTGTATATATAAATATCTTGGGACATTCCTCACACACGGTTATCTGATCCAAAACTAAGCAGAGCTTGTACTATGGAAACCAGATAACTGATATACTACATACTTATACTACTTTTTTTTTTAAATACATACTTATATAGATAACTACACCCAGACACAGGACAGACATGTTCATGCACACAAATGTTAAATAAAATATCCTAGTTTCATTATAATTTACTTGTAATTAATTTATTTTTGTCTATTATTTGTTTGTTATTGTAAATACTGAAAAGAGTGGATCAGTTATATCTTAAATATCTTCTCTTCACTGTGTCGTATACTTTTATCTCTATGTCAATGTGTCCGCTCGCAAGTAATTCGTTGGTCGCAACTTTTGTCGCGTTCCAGTAAAGTCTACCCTTTGTGAATGGAAACCCTTTTGGTATGGAGGTCATTGGTATTGTCATATTATACAAATGAACTTCGCCCTGAAACAAATATGTTATATAATACCATAAAATATACTTGAGCGCTAGACTATTTAGTACCTACTGGCTAGCTACCACCCTCATGTTGAAAATCTGTCGTTCAGTTGTGATCTAATAGTAGCACTTGAAAGCCACTTCTCTTCTAAGCTTTGTGAAATTACTACTTTCAACTACATCATCACCGTCCTACAAGGTATAAGTATTACTGACATACGACTATTTCATGAAAATGTTACTACCCCTAACTACCCCTACCTACTCCTACCTAACTACCTGCCCCTACCTACCCCTACCTACCTTACCTACCTACCCTACCTACTACCTACCCCTAC
This sequence comes from Tethea ocularis, assembly GCA_963555595.1. NCBI lineage: Eukaryota > Metazoa > Arthropoda > Insecta > Lepidoptera > Drepanidae > Tethea > Tethea ocularis. The sequence continues at coordinate 1,941,636 of OY741970.1, read as the reverse complement.
CTACCCCTACCTGCCCCTATCTACCCCTACCTGCCCCTATCTCATTCTGTAGGATATTTAGTATCAGTATTGCACCCGTGCGAAGCCGGGGCGGGTCACTAGTATACTTATATTATACAAATAAATTACTATACTTATGTAATCTACTTAAATTACTTACAAAAAGAAGTGAAATTCCACCAAAAAGCCGAGACCATATGGCTGGCTCTATCAAAAAGTTGAAAGATCTCATGTAGAGGCAAGATAAATAAATCTACACGCCCTTACTCTACGAACTCTACACCTTTAAGTCGTCAAAGTACCTGGTTGACCGATTTATCTCCCAAAACCCTCTGCATACTAAATTTCATGAAAAGCGTTGGAGCCGTTTCCGAGATTCAGATTATATATATATACTAGCTGTTCCGCGTGGTTTCACTCGCGTTCCCGGGATAAAAAGTAACCTATAACCTTCGGGAATAATGTAGCTTCCTATTAGTGAATGAATTTTTCAAATCGGTTCTGTAGTTTCGGAGCCTATTCAATGCAAACAAACAAACAATCAAATCTTTCCTCTTTATAATATTAGTATAGAAGTATAGATATACAAGAATTGCTCGTTTAAATTTCATCAACGACGTAATAGCACTAATCCACGGGTTAATTATGTCAATTTGACAGATTCTCTATACAAATTCTGTCACATAGCCATACTTAGCCGGGGATTAGTGCTATATGACGTTGGTGAAATTGGACCTAAAGGTATTAGATAGATAGATTAGATAGATGTATGTAGCTTGGCCGTTTCACAAATTCCGTCATAAAATGGTCATGTTACCGGTTGATCAGGGCACTTTTCCCTTGCAAATACATCTTGCCTCAGTGGTGGGCCGAAAAAAAAGTCTTTTTCTATCAAATCGCAAAATTTTAAGTGCATCTCGATGAACCCAGCCTTGTACTGGTTGGTTAGAAACTCGTAGAAATAGTAGTGCATCTGTAAAAAGTTTCAAATTAAATATTGTTATAAGTTAGGTACCTACTTATTCAAATGTTAGGGATTTTAGGTTTGACTTTTAAAAGCGGTTTTAATGTCAATCTCAACATAAGTTTAATAATTATGCCATCAAGTTCTATGAAATCAGTCAAAATGAAATTACTTCTATATTGTTTCCCAAAGGTATTGAATATTTGCAGTGAATATCCACGTAGTAGAAAGGATCATTGCGGCCAAAGCGTCGAGACGTTACGTTTCCATACAAAATGTACCGAGTATTCATGTATGTTATAGCCGGCCGCTCGGGTGCTATAAATGTTACCTGCAAAGTATGTACTTCTCAAATTATACCACCTTAGTTTGACATCACATGACGAATGATTTTATAAAGAACTAGCTTTCCGCCCCGCGGTTTCATCCGCGATTCCCTTAGGTATTGAGTTTTCAAAAATCCTTTCTTAGCGTATGCCTACGTCATAATCAGCCCGATCCTTGCAGTGGTTTGAGTGGCGTTGATAGATCAGTCACGCTTTCCTTTTATTTATTTAGAATTTAGAGGCTTCAATTTTTTAAAATATATCATCGTACCCTATAGCCACAGCTAGAGCTATAGATAGGGTCTTGGTGTTAATTTCCATTATTTAAATTTAATTTCATAAAAAAGTTTCTATCATACTATGTTTTCCCTTTAGAGGTTGATTAACGAAAAATTCTGCCACATTTCAGCTTCGTAGATCAAGTACCTAGTTCTCGAGATTTCGTAATTTATCTTATTTGAAACATTTTTTTTGAGATAGGCCCGTTCTACTTATATTTTATTTGTGTTATATTTTATTATAGTTTCGAAAAGATGCCATCACCCAGTATACAATGTGTCTGATCTTGAAATAATAAGAATTCAAGGTCCGAAACGTGGAAAAAATGCCATCGAGTAGGTAATATGACTAACAATTAATTAAAGAAACGTTAACTTATAAAAACATTTACTAAGATGTCTAAAAAATCTCTAAAGTAAATTTTAAGGCACATTTTTTTTAGAAATGATGGGTTACAACCAAAACTAGAGCATGAATGTGTGTTTTTTATTGGTCGTAATATTATTATTATTTGAGTAAGTATATTCGTATATTATTATTAGTATTTGAGTTACCCTATACAACAAGGTCTAAAGCTGAGATCTATAGAGCGTGCTTAGACTTTGCTCAGACTTAGGCTGAGATCTATAGAGCGTACTTAGACTTTTCTCAGACTTTACTTCGAGTTAAGACAAAGTTTAATCCTTCTGTATTCTAAGCAAAGCTTAAGTAACCAAATCGACGACTTACCAAAAACTTTACTACAATTAATAGTCAAACAAAAATATATAAGCACTTCATTACAACTCGCAAATGAGCCATGTTTTACGTAAGTAAAGTCCAAGCACTCTCTATAGATCAGATCAGCCTTAGGGTATAAACCTACGTAATATAGTAAATATTTGTGTGTTTTAATTTGTAGCCAAGTTTTTGGAAAGTCGTCGATTAGGTGCACTTTGGCTTCGCTTGGCATACACTCAGAGAAATTCGAAGATTGCATTTTAAATACCGACTTGGTACGGTAAAGTCTGAGCAAAGTCTAAGTACGCTTTATAGATCTAAGCCTATCACGTCTTTGAAAAAGACTCGAGCTCGCGCAATTATACAGTCATCATAACATACTCGAATGTTCGAAATGACCTCCTCCATTAACGATGTGCTTACCTTTTCCGAATTTATAAGTAGGTAAGTAAAAAAAAATACTTCAATAAATATAATCACACGCAACATTTCGAAATCACCAAATAACACCAAATACAATATGGTGCACGCAGATTCAGATACTCTGTTTATATATAAGTAATTACTGTGCTATTAAATGTTTCGCTTGTTATTTAGGGTTATTATATTCTCAAACATAGGTTACTATTCCTATTATGCTTTAGAAAAATACAGACAAAATGTTTTTATGAATAGGATTAAAAGTATTGATAACAGATAATATGCCAAAACATAAAATGTTAAAATAAATTACCATTCTCGTTGCACTTATGATTTTCCGATGACATTTATCGTTTGACGTCAGACATATGCTATACCGTGAATATCAATGCAGCCCACATCGCACTTCTACATAAAAATCACAGAATAGTTATGGATCAGAGAATTTGTAAGGATAGAACTCTAATAAACGTACGAAACTTACAGTCTCTGGGGCAATATTACCCTGTATATATTTTTTTTATTTTTTATCTTGGGACATTCTTCATACACGGTTATCTGATCCCAAACTAAGCAGAGCTTCTACTATGGAAACCAGATAACTGATATACTACATATACTACTTTTTTTTGTTGTAAATACATACCTATATAGATAATTACACCCAGACTCAGGATAAACAGACATGTTCATGTACACAAATGTTTGTCTTGGATGGGAATCGAACCCACAAACAGCGGCGCGATAGGTGGCGTCTTACCCAACTGCGCCAAATGGCTTGTCATTTTTATGAAATGGTCGTATATGTCAGTAATATACCTTGGAGGAATATGTTAATGATTTCTTTTGTTATTAATTAGTAAATATACTACCATTCTTCTCGCAAATAACATGTTGATAACTTACGACCTATAACTGAGCTGCAATTTGCAAAAAACGTGATAAAATTTGAATTTCGCGTTCCAACGGAACGTTTCACCTTAAGGCTGAAACTTGGGACAAAAATACGATGGGTTTAGACAGATTTTTGACGAATCCTTTTGCCTATTTGTCCAACAAAAAAATATTATAGTTCATCATATTTTAATTGTATTGATTAAAATTGAAGTAACCATTCCCGAATTTTGCACCTTTCACATGTAATTTTAGCCTAATAAGGACGAGGCGAAGTACTTCCAAAGTAAGTGTTTTTAAAAGGCCGGGTCGCCAACTAGCCGTTAGTTGGTTTTTCGGTAAGATTTGTATTTTATTACTAAAAAGCATAAAATAACCATGTAGGAACTAGAAACTCTAATCAACCTGACAGTTTTGAAGTCAGCGGTACTTACCATGATATTTTCCATGGAACATGAACTACACTTTCGCTGACTTCAAAACAATGTCAGGTTGATTAGAGTTTCTACATGGTTATTTTATGCTTTTTAGTGTTTTGAAGTCGGTTCTATTTTTTGTTAAAAGTTTTTTATGTAGGTTAACTTTGACGATGACCGAGCTCCCGAGGTCGGTTATCGTTACGGTGAACGACACGAGCAACCCAGTTTGTTTTATTTGTAACCGTAACCAAATATGTATAACCTTACTATGACCGCGTTTTATGCAACCGACCCTTAGGTACCTGTATAATCTGTGGGTGGAAATTTCTTCCCTTGCTTTTTATGTAGTGTGTTTTGCAGTGGCGAAGGGACCATACTAGCCGATTCCCATCGGCTTACCTTTTAGAAATCCCAGTGCTTAAAATGTAATTATAATATTATCGGTGTTTTTTGAACGGCTTACCCTCGTCATAATTTCACACCTCGCCACTGCTGTTTTATCATGTTGCAATCGAACAAGTAATAAAAGATCTTTAGCTTTCGATTATATATATGGCAGAGGCCAGAAATGCATAGAAAGAAAGAAAGAAAAAAAACAGTTATAGTGCATGGAATATGGCCTGCCCGAATGAGTTAAACAAAAATAATCGGACAAATGCGAGTTAAACTCGCGTGGAAAGGGTTCCGTACACGTTTAACTAAGTTCCATAAATATTTTTAAATCTGACCCAAATTTGTTGATGGTAGTTTATAAAAAGTTTTTTTTTTGGAAATCGTGTTTTCTAATTATGAAACCTATCTACATCGATTTATCGCCACCGAAACCCCCTGCATACCAAATTTCATGAAAATCGTTGGAGTCGTTTCCGAGATTCAGATTATATATATATATATATATATATATATATATATATATATATATATATATATCCATGAATTGCAGGTTTAAAGGTATTAGATAGACTTCTTATAGGTTTTCCTGTAATCTTTAGGTAAAGGACTATAATCTGATTTTTTTTCAAAATGTTTGGCCCAGTAGTTTCGGAAATAAGGGGGGGGGAATGGTCAATTTTCGCCAATTTTTCGCCTATTTTCTTAAATAACTTCATAACTATTTATATTAAAATTCTAAAAAAAATATATTTGAGATCCTCATAACAAGCCCTTTCATTTGATATGTTACACAATATTGTCTGCAAAACTTTTTTTTTTAATTTTCTATTTTACCCCCCAAAATTAAAGTTTAAAAAGTTTGAAATTCATTTATTTACGTAACACGTCCATGTTTGGGTCACCGACTTACATATGTGTACCTATTTTCAACTCAATCCAGTCCATTATTTTCGGACAGACAGACAGACAGACGCACGAGTGATCCTATAAGGGTTCCGTTTTTTTTTTTTCGGAACCCTAAAAAGAGCGCAACAGGCTACTGGCTGCAGGCAATGCCTTAGATAAATATAGGAACGTTGCTTGATAATACAAGTTATTCGATTGTTGTTGGTTTGGTTCTGGACGATTCCAAAACCTCGCCTCACCAATGTCACTGCGGCGGTAGGGTGGTTTCGTTTGGGTCACCACGGTCTATCCTGCCGTCGCTTCGCAGTACAGGGCGCCTTTTGAGTCACGCCACTCTAAACGATGTCATCCGTCGGACCCTTGCCACCGTAAAAGCTATTTTAGAGCCAAACGGTATCTCGCTTGACGATGGAAAGAGGTCCGACGGTATGGCATTGATTTGTTTGGAGTCGTGGAAGGCCGCTGGTATGAAACGCCACAAATGCAGACATCCTTGTACCTCTAACATTAATTACTGGAGGCGAGTGCTGCCGCAGACGCTGCGGAAAGTCTCGCAAGCGGAGGAAAAATGCTTATGTAGGAAACGGTTACATATATCTTCCGTTTGGGTCAAAACAATGGGTGGCTGGGGTCGAGATGCTCGTAATTTGGTTAGGGAGTTATACAGACGCTTTATTGATACTACATGTGCCCAAAAAGCTGGCGCTTACCTCGGGCAGCGTATTAGCCGGTTGAATTGTGACAACGAGGTAACGTCGCCAGCTTTTTGGGAACCCTACTTGCAGGCGGCGATTTGAGCGCGGTTTGTTATTTTTAGTGACTTTGTATATTATTTTCTAGATTAATTTTAATTTATTTATTTTGTCTAATATTTTTTTGTAATTATAAATACTGAAAAGCGTAGATCAGTTATATTGTAAATATCTTCTCTTCACTGTGTCGTATACTTTTATCTCCATATCAATGTGTCCGCTCACAAGTAATTCGTTGGTCGCAACTTTTGTCGCGTTCCAGTAAAGTCTACCCTTTCTGAAGGGAAACCCTTTTGGTATGACGGTTGATGGTATTGTCATATTATACAAATGAACTTCGCCCTGAAACAAATATGTTATATAATACCATAAAATACGCTTGAGCGCTAGACTTTTTAAAACTAGTTAGCTACCACCCTCAAGTTGAAATCGTAATAAATAATAAAGCAGTGCACACAAAAATAATCGTAAATTTATAAAATTAATCTACATACTACTATAATTGATTTTAGTTGACTAACTAATATGGATGGTATATCCTTTTCTCAAAGCGGGGGTACACTTCTATAATACTTTGGTGGGAAAAATCTAGAAAACTAAATTTTCAGTGACCAAGAGGGCATTACATAGCTAGATATATTTCATTAAATTTGAACCAGTAGTTTAAGAATTATTGCAAGTCAAAATTTCTTAATGTTGTCACTGACTGACTAACTTGACTCACCGATCATCAAAATTCGTAAATTATCTTCATAGCTAAAATTTGGTATGTAAACTAGTATTAGTACACAAACAACAAAAAAATTAAACCAACGAACCCCTTAAACTAGGGAATGGAAGTGGTATGAGACTTCCGCAAATTTTGTTGCTAGAGGTCTGAAAATTGATACAGGGATGAAAATATTTTTTATTTTAGGAGATTTTTTGTAAATCACCCCCCACCCTTTAAATTAGGTGATGAAAGTAGGTATGGGTTTTCCCATACAAACGAAAAACTACAAAAAGTGTATATAAAAAGGCTTTCATCAGGTTACAGGATATTACTACATTAATATACTTATATTATACGAATAATTTACTATACCTAAGTAACTACTTAAATTACAAAAAAAGTGAAATTCCACCAAAAACATTTTCATATAAAATTTTGCTAAGTCGAGACCGTATGGGTCACACTATCAAAAAGTTGAAAGATCTTATGTTGAGATAGCCAAGCTTCTAAATCTACACACCCTTCCTCTACGAACTCTACACCTTTAAGTCTAAATATGTAGCTTGGCCGTTTCACAAATTTCGTCGTAAAATTAAAGGTTACCGGTGGATAAGGGCACTTTTTCCTTGCAAATACACCTTGCCTCAGTGTTGGGCCGAAAACAAAGTCTTTTTCTATCAAATCGCAAAATTTGAAGTGCATCTCGATGAATCCAGGCTTGTACTGGTTGGTTAGAAACTCGTAGAAATAGTAGTGCATCTGTAAAAAGTTTCAAATTAAATATTGTTATAAGTTTATAATGTTTGCTTAAGGTCTATATTTATAGAGTAATAACAGGCAATCTTTCAATCACGATTTTATGGTTTAAGATATGAATAAAATATGTTGGTAGGTACTTATTCAAATGTTAGGGATTTTAGGTTTGACTTTTGAAAGCGGTTTTAATATAACTAATTGACTCAGGCGTGACCTTGTGGAAATCCATTATAAGATTAGATGGAAGACAAATATTTAGTAACTAATTCCGCTGGATATATCCTTCTCTGTCAAGTCCAAAAGAAGGGTACTTAACAGGAAATAGACACGTGTTTCGCTTCTTCACGAAGCATCATCAGGACGTAGTAGACCCACTGTCGACTACTCGACGAACTACGTCCTGATGATGCTTCGTGAAGAAGCTTTAGCGAAACACGTGTCGATAAATATTTGTCTTCCATCTAATCTTATAGCGGTTTTAATGTCAATCTCAACATAAGTTTAATAATTATGCCATCAAGTTCTATGAAATCAGTCAAAATGAAATTACTTCTATATTGTTTCCCAAAGGTATTGAATATTTGCAGTGAATATCCACGTAGTAGAAAGGATCATTGCGGCCAAAGCGTCGAGACGTTACGTTTCTATACAAAACGTACTGAGTGTGCATGTATGTTATAGCCGGCCGCTCGGCTGCTATAAATGTTACCTGCAAAGTATGTACTTCTCAAATTATACAACCTTAGTTTGACATCACATGACGAATGATTTTATAAAGAACTAGCTTTCTGCCCCGCGGTTCCCTTAGGTATTGAGTTTTCAAAAATCCTTTCTAAGCGTAGGCCTACGTCATAATAGCTAATAGCACAGAAAAGATAATATACTATACTAATAGTATGCCAAAGGACATCATCCACGGTTCATACAAATTTGGGCAATTTTTTATTTTGCCGGCCAGCAAAGAAAAGCTGATATTATTATAGACCTTATTAAAATAAACATTTTATATTACTACACCAAAGCTCTATAATAAAAGCTTCCGAAAAACAAATTAACTTCCTACGATTTGTGTTTGACTATAATACTAACTATGCTATGTTAAAACTGAACTTCCGAAAAAACTTAGTATAAGTTTCCGAAAACAATCGTTCTGCTAAAATAATCGTTTTCTTAAGCTCTATAGAAACTAGCTTAATTACTACTATTGGTTATAGAATAACTATTCAACTCTCAATCTAATACCTTTGCTCAAAGGGCGTAATCATCAAAACTCGGTTTTACAGGAGAGCCAAAAAACATTTTTTTATTTTCTGCATAACTTTATTATTTTTTGGCCTATATAAACTATTCTTGCACCAAGTCTTATTTTTTTTTGTTGCAGGACTCAGTAGTAGGCAAATTGACGGTTATAACCATCATTCATCACACATTCATTAATTTTTGGGGTGTAAACGCCCAAAATATGCAATATTATTCTTTAAAAAAAAATCGGACAAGTGCGAGTTAAACTCGCGTGGAGAGGGTTCCGTACATGTTTAACTAAGTTCCATAAATATTTTTAATTCTGACCAAAATTTGTTGATGGTAACTAAAAAAAGTATGTAGTGTAGTGCCGGATTGTGGAGGGAAATTACTGAATACATTATCTATTGTTGAATTCTCAAAAAAAAAGCCACTCTCGCAACCTACCGTGCATCGCAATAGAGGTGCTGTCCCACAGCTGAGGGGCTACGCGCGTGTGTTTAACTTCGCTTTACAAGAAATTGTATGTGATGTGTCCACTGCAACCCACGAACACGCTATGTACCAATACGAGACACGCGTGGCTTGTTCGAATGTGGCGACCACGCAGTTCAACGCTGTCAACGCTATGCATGCGGTACACGAAAGAAAACGTTCGTAGCTTCACTGCGAGAGGTGGGACCATATAGATTCATCGTCTGAAGAACTGTCTAGCAAAGCCAATGCCAATGTCATTCTATAAGTACAAAATATTTACGAGAAACACGAAACGTGTCTGTTCCAAAAGGCGTATGATTCAAAACTGTGCTGCGTTATAGTTGTAATAGTCGTTAGTTTCGTTTAGAGAGTGTGCTGCAGTGGAAACGTAGACCCAAACGTTCGTTTTCAAACAAACAAACCCACGCAGTTCAAATGCGCCGCAGCATTTGCCGCAGTGGGAAAGCGTCTTAATTTGTGCGCCGCGCCGCCCGCTGCGCTCGGTATTATTATTAGTTTATCTCAGACCGATAAAATATTAAAGATAGATAGATCTGCCATTAAAAGTGAAGTAGGTACGTAGTATGAAGACAATTCGGCAATATTAAGACAGCCGGTCGTTAGTCTGCCGTGGGTGAGCAAGAGCTTAAGACGTAAGTAATAATAATATCAAAAACATGTCAATAAATTGTTCTGTCAATGTGAATAGTAATAAATTTACACAGAGAATCAGTTACTTTCTTGTGAAACGTAATCTAAAAATCCTTTTTCTTTAAACACAAATTGTTTTTGCATCAGTTTATGACGCACGAGCACGACGCCATAATTCCGTAATTATTATTTTCCTATAGACCAACCAGACTCATATAAAATACTATACCTTCTTCCTGATAGTACTTTACGCTAACATATGTCACTCGTACTTGGGAGTCGCAGCACAAAGCTTGCAAATGAAGTTGATAGGCACAAAAAAGAAATTTCCTATGTTACTTTAAATACCAGTATCTGGATCACCGAGCTTGGCTCGGTTTTTTTTTTTTGGTAAATCGTGTTTTCGCAAAATAAAACCTAGCTAGATCGATTTATCGCCCCCGTTACCCCCTGCATACCAAATTTCATGAAAATCGTTGGAGCCGTTTCCGAGATCCAGATTATATATATATCCATGAATTGCTCGTTTACCTAAAGGTATTAGACAGACTTCTTATAGGTTTTCCTGTAATCTATAGATAAAGAACTATTATCTGTATTTTTTTTTAAAAATTTGGCCCAGTAATTTCGGAAATAAGGGTGGTCAATTTTCGCCAATTTTTCACCTATTTTCTTAAATAACTGCAATACTATTTCTTTATACACGGGTGTGCATAAAGTGGGTCATTAAAGTACTGTTTTTGATTTCATAATTAGAACATTATGATATGAGAGTAGATAAAGAATGTAATAATCAGCTTTCCATCTTCATCATCATATTCATCAGAAGCAAATCGTGGCGGATCGGTGTTCTTATAATTAACTTGACTAGAACATTATCTCCACTGTCATAGCTCGTTTTAGACATTTCCTTTGACCATTTTCTTTTTTTTTTAGGTTTCTGTACCTCAAAAGGAAAAATCGGAACCCTTATAAGATCACTCGTGTGTCTATCTGTCTGTCCGTCCGTCTGTCACAGCCATTTTGCTCCGAAACTACTGGACCGATTGAGTTGAAATTTGGTATACATATGTATGTCGGTGATCCAAACACGGTCGTGTAACGCAAATAAAATGAATTTTAAATATGAGGGCCACTTTTGGGGGGTAAATTAGAAAATGTAAGAAAAAGTTTTGCAAACAACATCCTATATCAAATGAAATTACTCGCTGTAAGAATCTCAAATATCTATTCCTTTAAATCATTTTAAGATATTAAAAAATATGCAAAAATTGACCAAATTATCTCCGAAATTTTATTTATTTACGCCAATAGGTACATTGTTTTACTTTACATTTTCTATCTAAATTAAGTTCATCCCACTACTGGCCCTCCGCCTTCTTTTTTCCATTAAATTTTATCTATTGCGGATATGTGATAGTTCGATTTCATAATTCGAGTTCATCTAGCAGTTGGTCTTCCTCTTCTTTTTTTTAGCTTCTCTGGGCACCATGTAGTTGTTAAAAGTTAGTAGTTGTGAAATTAATGGGCTTAAAATTTTAAAAAAATTACAGAAAATAGTCTTAAACTTTAAATTTTAGGAAAACCTATTAGAAGTATTTAAACTAATTTAAAGTAACATAAGAAAATATCTTTACGAAACCCTCGGAGATATTTCAGTTGTTCCTTTTCTTTGTAGGTACTCTGCCAGTAAAGCAGGGTAATTTTATTTTTTCCAGCCGTCTTTTTGCCTGTTTAGACTTTTTTTTGGGATTTCCTCTTTGGACAATATTTATTTCTTTCTAGGCTCCATATTCTACAAGAAATACATGGCTTTCATGTTCAAAACCCTAGTCATTCTTACGACGAGGGCCTGATGGTCAAATCAAACTATTATTATATATTATAATCAAAATATTGTTACAAATAAACATCAAAACCAATGGTGATCCAAATAACAAGGCAGACAAAGCTCAAATTATACAATAATGAATGAGAAAAGTTATTAATTAACTATTATTAAAATGATTTACCTAGGGCCTGAGAATTTGACTGGCAGAGCAAGTGTTTCAGCAGCAAAGTTGGCGACCGCTCTAACAGCAAAATTTCCGACGCGACATAGTTCGTGTTTATGGCTGACTTTACATCGTTGCTTTCGTATGAGTAGGCTAGGGCCTGATGTTATTTATCGCTTACACTTTTTATCATGAAATAATGTGATGAAAAATATTGTTATTTAAAACTAAATCGCAATGATAAAGTCAGTAGGTAATGTAATATTAAATGTGGTGTTTAAGTAGAATTGAATCAAATTATTATTATAGATTAAGAAATACAATGAAACGTTGGTTAAATTTGGGAGATCTTTCTTACATGGCTAGGGCCTGATATTTGAGGTATAAAAGTGCTATTTTCGGCAATAAAAAATATTCTGATGTGAACCAAAGTAAGTGACCAAATTAAATAGACTTTATAATATCACTTAGTAATTACAAAATTGGATAAGATTAATATAAAACATGTGAAAATTGCTGATACACCAAGTTAACCAAATTTTGGAAAATCACGCATAGATCGTGCTTAGACTTTGCTCAGACGCAGACGCTCTATAGATCTAAGCCTATCACGTCTTTGAAAAAGAATCGAGCTCGCGCAATTAGACAGTCATTATAATATACTCGAATGTTCCAAATGACCTCCTCCATTAACGATGTGCTTACCTTTTCCGAATTTATAAGTAGGTAAGTAAAAAAAAATACTTCAATAAATATAATCACACGCAACATTTCGAAATCACCAAATATAATTTATCAATATAATATGGTGCACGCAGATTCAGATACTCTATTTATATTGTGTAATGTAAGTAATTACTGTGCTATTAAATGTTTCGCTTGTTATTTAGGGTTATTATATTCTCAAACATAGGTAACTATTCCTATTATGCTTTAGAAAAATACAGACTAAATGTTTTTATGAATAGGATTAAAAGAATTGATAACAGATAATATGGCAAAACATTAAATGTTAAAATAAATTACCATTTTCGTTGCACTTATGGCTGAAGCTGGGTTTAGCCAGATTTTTGACGAATCACATATATATATATATTTATGTGACACCTTTAAAATGAGTTTTGACTGTAACATATATATTAGGTTGGGGAAAAAGTCTTTTCGCATTATAGTATGTATGAACTTGTAATAAAATCTCTTTGGCTATACTATTTGTATCTGGCTGGTTAAGGTATCATTGAAAGTTCAAATTCAAATTAGGAAAATGTGTGATTTTCATTTGTTTTTCGTACTATCAAGATGAGTGAATCTAATGAAGAAATTCGATACATTTTAAAATTTTACTACAAAAAAGGTAAAAATGCAACGCAAGCCGCGAAAAAAATTTGCGATATTTATGGACCTAGTGCAGTGTCTGTGAGAGTAGCACAAATTTGGTTTAAGCGTTTTCAATCCGGAAATTTTGATGTCAAAGATGCACGTCGCTCTGGTCGCCCTATTACGGATAAAATGGATGCCATTTTTGAAAAAGTGGAGCAAGATCGGCATATCAGTAGTTACGACGTAGCTGAAGAACTGGGAATTGACCACAAAACAGTTCTGGCGCATTTGAAAAAAACTGGGTACACAAAAAAGCTCGATATTTGGGTACCTCACGAGCACACTGAAAGAAACCTAATGAACCGTGTACTCATTTGTGATTCTTTATTACGACGTATTGAAACCGAACCATTTTTGAAGACGCTGATAACTGGTGATGAAAAGTGAATCACGTACGACAAGAACGTGCGAAAAAGGTCGTGGTCAAAGGCCGGTTAGGCTTCACAGACTGGGGCGAAACCCGGGTTAACTCGCAACAAGGTGATGCTGTGTGTGTGGTGGGTTTGGAAGGGCATTATTCATTATGAGCTGTTACCACCAGCCAGGACCATCGATTCTGAACTCTACTGCGAACAACTGATGAGATTAAGGCAAGAAGTTGAGAGAAAGCGGCCGGAATTAATCAACAGAAGGGGTGTGGTTTTTCATCATGATAACGCTAGACCTCACACATCTTTAGCCACTCAGCAAAAATTAAGAGAGTTTGGCTGGGATTTTTTTTTTTTTTTTAAAGGACTAAGTTGGTAGCCTCAGATGGCTGCGACAACCTTACCGGACAAATCGGCGAGCGCAGAGGGCTCTCAGCCGGGTAATATTTAGGTAACAACGCCTGAGGGCACCCCCGAATGGGGTACGAACCTCGGCTCAGGGCGTTACCGGGGGAGGGTGAGGACTTTGTACGAGTTACGACTAATTGGGGGCGGTCGGATTACTGTAGGCAGCTCGGGCCGCTTGAACGGGGCGAGACTGAGTGGGACGTCGCGGCGGTCCTCGCCGTCGAGGACGGTAGCGTGATCGGTTGTGTGTAGTGTGTTGTGTACTTTTACGAGCTTCGTCAGCTTCGATCTGAGCTAATGTAATAGGGTCATCCGGCTCGCTGAGGGCTTGCCTTGGTCTATGGATACGGAGTATACGGGAGGGCGTGTACGTTGCGGCTTTCACTATAAGAGGGTTGCGGTGATTAACGGCGGTATTGAAAAATCTGCGTGAGGTGCGTTTTATAAATTGTTTTATCGTGGGGAGACCTAAGTCAATGTGGAGATTTTCATTACGCATGTACCACGGGGCGCCCGTGGCCTTGCGCATGAAGCGATTCTGAATCACCTGAAGGCTATGGATCCGTGATGGAGCTGCATGTGCGAACACAGTACTAGCATAGGTCATGATGGGGCGGATACACGTGGTATAAAGTCTAACCTTGCTTTTAAGTGCAAGTTTAGATTTACGATTTAATAAAAAGTGGAGGCGCCCTAAAACAAAGGCGGCGCGCGCGCGGACCGCTTTAATGTGGGCATCAAAGGTCAAACGATCATCGAGAGTTACTCCGAGATATTTGGCTTGCCTTTCCCAGGGGATTGGTTCACCGAATAGAGTAACTGCCTTTGGAGGGGAGGGGGTACCTCGATGGTAGGGTCTGTAGAATAGGACCGCCTGGCTTTTGACAGGGTTGATCTCGATCCTCCATTTCCGAAACCAGGCGCCTAGGGCATTAGCCGCGGTTTGGAGGTTTTGGCTGGGAGGTGTTAATGCATCCGCCGTATAGTCCTGACCTTGCACCTTCAAATTTCCACCGGTTTCGGTCTCTTCAGAATTCTTTAGGCTGTGTCAGGTTAACATCACGAGAGGACTGCCAAAACCACGTGTTGCGGTATTTTGATGAGAAGTCCCAAAATTTCTATAGCAATGGTATGGGACATGATACCTACAAGATGGCAAAAAGTTATCGAAGAAAATGGTACCTTATGTAGGTACCATTTTCTTTACAAAATGAAACCTAGCTAAATCGATTTATCTCCGTTGTGATGTTAAATGTTTTTATGAATAGGATTAAAACATTAAATGTTAAAATAAATTACCATCCTCGTTGCACTTAAGGCCAGGAGGAAAAAAAAGGAAACTGGGGTCAAAAATACGATGGGTTTAGACAGATTTTTGACGAATCCTTTCGTCTATTTGTCCTACAAAAAATATTTTATCTACTCTCATATCGTAAAGTTCTAATTATGAAATCAAAAACAGTGCTTTAATGACCCACTTTATGCACACCCGTCTATAATGAAATTAAAAAATTATATTATAGTACAGTTTTCTTCCCAAGATAATGCTATAAAATAACTTTTTTTCATTAAAGTATTTGGACATGTCTGGCCACTTATAATGTTTTTTGGGGTTTAATACCTCAATTACTGTCAGTTAACTTGTCAAACAAAATAATAAAGAAAAAAACATTATAAGTGGCCAGACATCAGGACTAAACAATTATAATTTTAGATGCAAATTTATTTTGTCTGTGGTCGCGTATACGGTAGAGATCTCAACTTAGGAGTTTTTCCCCAAACGGATTTGGGCGCCAGGATGATTAATGTTTGTTTATTTTATTGTTTTTTTTGCATACATATTTTATTTTGGCCAAAAATGATAGAAAAATACCAGTGATACTAAGGTGAAATAAACTTGGATCTGAAATTGTGAAGGCAGCAGTGGAAATGACGAATAATCGATACCCGTAAGTCATGAAAACCTATGACAAAATATTATCGATTTTTTACCTTCAAATTACATTATTTATATGAGTTTAGATAAAGTACTGTATGATACTGCACATAATTAGGTATTAAAAACTCGTGTGATACTATTAAGAACCTCGCCTACGGTTCGGTACTTAAACTCACAATCGTATTTGATAACCCCTATTATGCAACAGTATCATAAACTACTATTTTAATTGTATTGATTAAAATTTATGTAACCATCCCCGAATTTTGCACCTTTCACATGTAATTTTAACCTAATAAGGACGAGGCGAAGTACTTCCAAAGTAAGTGATTTTAAAAGGACGAGTCGCCAACTGTATCGGGTAAGGAAGGGTAATGGCGGTCAGGTGACAATACCGGTCACCACAAAATCTTCCCAATAACAGCGTTTAGGCACACGCATAGAGGTGGCACGAGTGTTCCCGACGCCAACGCACCACCCTCCGTGCAGTTGCGATCATACGTTTTTGAGGACCCACGTCAGATTATTTCGCACCCGTATTTTAGGTATGTAGCTGCGGAATATAAGAGGTAATTGTTATTATTTTTGTGTTTCTTCTTTTTTCAGTGATAGTTTTTGTTATTCAGTGATGTAGCTACTCGTGTAATAATAGATTTCGAGCACTTTGTGACAGGTTTTTTTTTTAAATTGTTAATGGAAAAAATGTATAGGTGGCTAATGCCGGTCACGCTGACCGGTATTACCCGCAACGCAATCATTGTCTTTTTTAAAACCTTTTATTTAACTTGCACAGTTGCACTGTATGTTTGTTCGGGTGAAATCTTGCAACTCAATTTTGAAGCAGAAATCTTCAACCGATTTTGCAGAAATTTTGTATACACGTTTTGTTTGGATGACAATACACGATAAGCTGTGTGACGTCATTCTAAATCCAATATGGCGGACCATTCAAGATGGCGGAATAGTTATTTTTTAATGTATTTCTACAATATGGGTATCAAATGAAAGGGCTTGTTGAGAGTAACTAGAAAAATAATGTGACTTCATTCTAAATCCAATATGGCGGATCATACAAGATGACGGAATAGTTATTTTTATGCACTTCTACAATATGGGTATAAAATGAAAGGGCTTGTTGAGAGTAACTCGAAAAATAATGTGACGTCATTCTAAATCCAATATGGCAGACTTTTGAAGTTTTTATGCTTTCCTATAGTATGGGTAAAATCATTAGAAGGTATCCTTATTGAAGAGCTAGACTGTTCGAAATTAACCGGTAAACGACCTTGCAACAATAATGCGTTGAATGAGATGAACAGACCCAGAAACCTAAACCTAGCCCAGCGATAACTAAAAAGTAAAAAATAAATTAAAAGCAACAAGCTTTTATGATCATATACATTGTGTATAATGAGGTTATGAGTTGATAGTTAAAATTTTAAAGGAACATTTTATTTTCTTCCTTTTAGAGCATTTAAATAAAAGCTTTTTTTCAAAAAAGGATTTTTTGCTTTTAATTTATTTCTATTTTGTTACTTTTGTTTTGAGCATGGAATCTCTCGAAAACAACACGCATCAGTCCTCACAAGCACTCCTAAGGATGATTTAATAGAAAGAGAAAATCAACTAGGGAAACTAGAAAAAAAGCAAAAAAAAAATTATCTGCTAAATCTGTTATCACATAAGTAAAACAAAGAGTTCTCCAAGATAATAGTAAGCAGCAGTCTTCGTCAGATTCTGAAATCGACATGGTTGATATGTGCGACGATGACGATGACATTGATGGGTTTTGATTCCCTCAAAGGCTAAATATGTGATTTGTGCTGCTAAACGTTAGACCGGTTTTTTCCTAATTTCATTGTGCCAAATTTTTTATAAATATTGATCTCAATTGTTGTGACTATGTTAGAAGAATAGTTAAATTTTATATTTCATGTCAGATATTATAATAAAAGTGGATTCTTCTCTGATTAAAAGTTGATTTCTCTTAAGGTGGAGGTTTCGGTTGGGGCGTTAAATGCAAATTTTATCACGTTTTTTGCTATGATGATTTCTTTTGTTATTAATCAGTAAATATACTACCATTCTTTTCGCAAATAACATGTTGATAACTGAGCTGCAATTAGCAAAAAACGTGATAACATTTGAATTTAACGCTCCAACCCTTAAGTGACCTTCCTTACCCTCCATTTTATATAAAGGCCGTTAGTTGCTTTTTCGGTGAGATTTGTATTACTTTTCTTTATCTCGATTATCCGAATATCCGATTCCGGACTCATTCTTCACGGCTCTAATTACCGATTTAGAAATGATTTGACGGCGCAACGAGACATTCCTAAAACCCTTTACCAAAGAAATTTTAAACTACGTATCGTAGTTATAATATCTTTGCCCTTTACATAATAAATAAAATAATATTAAAATTTAGATATTGTTTGATTTGACTTTGAAATCGATTATACGGAATACCTCTGGAATTATTTAATTCGGATAATCGGGATTCTACCGTAAATGGACGACTTTCAATGTTTTTAACCTCTTTGTTTAAAACAAAGAGAATGTGACATAATTTGAATTAGTTACTATTCGCAACAGAACCTTACGATTATAAAGATAAGAGCGTATTAGATCGTCGTTTTTATAACTTCAAGGGCTACAATCCCTTGAATCCTTCATATCGACATCAGTGATCCGTTTCATAAATTAAAAAAATCCACATTGTTTTTTCTCGACTCTCTTAGCAACAAATCCAAAGGATAACACACCAAAATTCATTCGTTTTAATTGTCACCTACCTTCTATTTTACGCTAAGTCTATCTAATTTAATTCAACATAAAGCTATGCTCATTCACATTTCTTTGTTTGTTATTGTAATTCTATTGTTTTTTTTTGTCTAGTTCTCTAGTTTTAGTTCACTAATACTAGAGAACCTATTAAGTCAAATTGTTCACATTTTAATGTCGTGGCAACCAATAACTGAGGCAACACTTAAGCATGTCCTCAAACTAATATAAAATGTAAGTGTTAGTGTTAACGCCTTGCTGGATGTCCTTAAGTAATAAAAAATATAAAAAACAATTTTAACAAAAAAAAACACCGACTTCAAAAAATAAATATTCCAAAACAAATTAATATGCACTAAATAGTAAAAAAATATATGCGTATTTTTCTACAACATAACAAATCAACTAACTTTACTAACTCAACACATACCTATCAAATAATTATAAATAAATAAACAAATAATTATCAAAATATTTTCTCCTATGTAAAGCGAAAAGAAAAATATTAGACGACTTAAGAAGCAATCAAATTGTTACGATAACATTATAATGTAAGTAGGTACAATTATTGTTATTTTTGGAGTCGGTGTCAGCCAAGGAAACGCCAACAACCTAGCAATAATAATACGAACTTACTAACTATTAAATTAATAACTAAAAATGAACTTTTTTACGACAATATCTGCGACCCTCAAACGAGAAAAATACCTACCGATACCTAATTTAACCCATGAACAAATGAATATTAACAAACGAAAATATATTGTGACTATATCTGTGACCTTGAAACGACGAAAATAATAATTTAAAATATAATTTTTCTTTTCGTTTTACTTAGGAGAACTCTGAAAATAATTTGATAATTATTTGTTATTCATAGGTAGGTATGTGTTGAGTTAGTAAAGTTAGTTGATTTGTTAAGTTGTAGAAAAATACGCAATTATTTTTTTACTTTTTAGTGCATATTAATTTGTTTTGGAATATTTATTTTTTGAAGTCTGTGTTTTTTTTTTGTTAAAATTGTTTTTTATTTCTTGATTTTTAGTGAATCTTAAGGACACTAATTACTTAGGAATGACAAGACTACGAAATCTGTCTTCCGATAATGAAGGTAGATAAGTAAGTCAGTAGTACATAAGTAAGTCATAATACACCTTTTATTTACGAGGCAAAATCATCCAATGAGTCCTCCCACCCTGGGTGGAGGGACTGATTGGATGACTGTCAGACTTGTACTGACAGTCATACTACTGTCATACTCATCCACAGTGTTCCTTCAATAGCCCTTTACGTTCCAGGGTCACGGTTACCCAGGGACAGTACCGCGATCACGGATCAGCTTACGTAATTAGGACGCATGAAATTTTAAAAGTTTTGTTCATATAACCGAATATCTCATCAGAACAAACATCTAATTATTTTTATTTTAGTTTCAGTATTGCGTTTTTTTTGTAAAACGTTGTAAGTGACCTTGAACATTTTTTTTTCGGAATTGTTTTTATAACCTTTGTAGTGAGTACAGGCGTGATATTATGTTGTGTGATGGCGTAAACAATGCTTAGATATGCTATAGCAACAATCGCGGTTAATCTGCTGTTATTTATTGAAGAGTTCCCCCGATTTCTACAAGATCCCATCATCAGGTATTGAAATTGTGACAATGGGACCACACGGGAAGCACCAGCTTTCAAATAAAAAAAGAATCATGAAAATCGGTTCACCCAGTCGCAAGTTATGAGGTAACAAACATAAAAAAAAAGTC
Source organism: Tethea ocularis (assembly GCA_963555595.1). Lineage (NCBI taxonomy): Eukaryota > Metazoa > Arthropoda > Insecta > Lepidoptera > Drepanidae > Tethea > Tethea ocularis. The sequence goes on along the minus strand of OY741970.1, from coordinate 1,921,090 downwards.
CTACTCCTTTTTATGAAGTCGGTTAAAAATATTCAAATACCTCGTCATATATTATCTAGTTGAACCTATATTTTTTTTACAAATCTCTTGCAGCAAAGAATGCAGAGAAAATCTTAATTTAAAATCATTTCTCATAAAATCGTCGCTTTAATTCTGGATAGATATTAAACACAATTAGGGCTAATTACATGTATCTATATTATTGATTTGATTACATTTATTTATGTAACAAAATTCACAATTCTTAGAAACTAACAAATATTTTTCTTAGGTTACTAGACTTATAGCTAATTACAGATCTATATTTTAATACTTATACTAAATTAGCAGTCACATTATATTAATTATTATTTTTTTTTAAATAAAAATAAAATAAACAGTCATGAATATGAGAGTTGATGGATATACGGAAAGGGGAAGACTGAAAAAGAGATAGAGAGAGAAGATAAATTAAAGGTATGAGTAAGAAAGGTGTGAATGCCGATATGGCGGATAGAAGGGCTGAATGATGATGATGATCATCGTGTAAGACTAATAGATGATGAGAAGTCGAGAACAGTACATATATAGCATCACTTCATTACAAATAGAAGGACTGTAAACAATTTTCACCAATCTGCGGCAAGATTAGTCTATTTTAGTTATTTTCCCTTATGTCTACTTTCCACCTACTAGGTATATCTTAGTAGGAGCATCAAATTAAGTACAAAGGGTCGACATCAATAGAATAGGCTAGATGACAGTGTCAAAAATAAATGACCAAACACTAACCAATGCATAAAACATCTGAAAACACGCGGAAACATCAAATATGTTGTACATTTAATGCTTTCTATGATTTTTAATTACCAGTAGAACCACTAAGAGTAGATAATTTGATGCTGTGAAACGATGACGTCATTGCTTAGTATTTCATACAACATTCCATGTAACCGATCGTTTTGACATTTATTAAAAAGTTGCTGATTTGATATGCCAGGAAACTACCCTATTTACATTACGACGATTATTGGAAGCCATCAAAATAATATCGATAACTATTATATACCTACTCGCATTACCGAGGTATCTTATGTTTTCCCGGAGTATGATCTATCTATGTGCCATGTTTCATCCAAATCCGTTCAGTAGTTTTTACGTGAAAGAGTAACAAATATTCATATATACTCACAAACTTTCGCATAATTATAATATTAGTAGGCTGTCTTAACAATTTATCAGTTATATTTTAAATATCTTCTCTTCACTGTGTCGAATACTTTTATCTCCATATCCATGTATCCGCTCACAAATAATTCTTTGGTCGCTGTATTTGTGAGGTTCAAGTAAATTCTGCCCCTTGTGAAGGGAAACCCTTTTGGTATGGAGGTTATTGGTATTGTCATATTATACAAATGAAGTTCGCCCTGAAACAAATATGTTATATAATACCATAAAATAGATTTGAGCGCTAGACTATTTAGTACTGGCTGCTACCACCCTCAAGTTGAAAATCTGTCGTTCAGTTGTGATCTAGTGCTGAGGGCCAGTCCTCTTCTAAGCTATGTGTGCCTTCCATGCACTTTCAACAATCATCACCCATTTACCTGATCTGATCTAGTATAAAAAAAAAAACTACCATCACCCCTTTTTGGTTTCTGGTATTCCTACTGTGACCTTACCTATGCTAATGCCCCTGACAGATGATCGGACGCTTGCTGGAATTTTTTTCGTTACACTTAATATTTTAGTATTTTAGGTAGCCACGCCTTAGAACTAGACTCTTAAGAGTGAAGCAATAGAAAAAGAGCGAACGAATAATATAATGGGATGCGTTTCTCAAACTTTAACCAATTTCGTTATAAAATTAAAAGTCATGTTACCGGCGGATAAGGACACTTTTCCCTTGCAAATACATCTTGTTTCATTGCTATGCCGAAAAATAAGTCTTTTGCTATAAAATCGCAGAATTTCATGTGCATCTCGAGGAACCCACGCTTGTACTGGTTGGTTAGAAACTCGTAGAAATAGAAGTGCACCTGTAAATGATTTCAAAATAAGGGCGATGCTCTCTTGATAATTTAAAAGCACCGCACCTAGGTGTAGCCGGCTAGAACTAGGTGTAACCGTACTTCGTCTTTTAACCGTAACATACCTTACCTATAACTACATACAATAATCAATCGGCGCAATGCCGTTATTTCCATCAACAGATTCTGAGACTTCGTGACAATGGTACCACCTGAGGAGTATACTCTTTCGAATAAAAAAATATGTTTTTAAATCGGTTTACATATGGCGGAGTAATCGCGTAACAAGCATACAAAAAAAATAAACATACAGTCGAATTGAGAACCTCCTCCTTTTTTTAAGTCGGTTAAAAATTATGCTTGGTGGCACGAAATTAGTAAAAATAAAATTACTTCAACATTGTTTCCCAAAGGTTTTAAGTATTTGCCGTGCATATCTACGTAGTAGAAAGGATCATTCCGGCCGTGACGACGCGATGTTACGTTTCCATACGAAACGTACTCGCTGTCCGTGTATGTTATTGCCGGACGCTCCGTTGCTATAAACGTTACCTGCAAAATAAGTACTCGTCAAATTATTAAACACTAGGTTCCGCCCATGGATTTAGCAATAGACTGAATCGAGTCGCCCCTTGTCTGAAATGAGGCACAATATATCGTACGTATGTGACCTGAGTGCGACCATAACAAACCAAATACTACGCGAATGTAAAAAATCGACAACATTTTGGTATGTGTGTGTGTTTTTTATAAGTCCATGGTTCCGCCCCACGGTTTCCCCAGTTTCACTAACTTTCGCATTTGTAATAATTGTAATATTAGTATAATTTATCATTACAATGCAATGTTACTCATTTGATGCCATTTTTAGATGCGAAACAAGCAATAACAGAAAAATTAACAAAATTTTTTTGATATGACATTTTTTAAAATATTACAATTTATAAACTTATCGCGTTTATAAGGCACAGGCATAGAACACAAATCAAAACAAATTACATGAAAATGAATTAATAAAACTATGGTTAAATCTGCACTCCGATGACAGCTGAACACAGCATTCAAATTAATATTAAAGGACACTGGATGGTCACAATAATTATGATGATAGGTACATTAAAACACTACCTGTACTGTCCTTGAAAGTGTCATTTTTTAGCCGTACAGGACACAATGAGAGTTACTAACCCCGAGTTTTACAAACTCTACATTTATTTATTTAAGACCTAATTGCAACCTGACTAAAGTGGGTTCAAGTTGGCCTAAGAAGGCCACGTTGCGGTGGAAACGACCAGGATTCTGCTACGCATACGCTTGCGGTGTGCCCCGCGTGGGAACCAGAGAGGCGGATCCTGGTCGGCCGGATCGGACGGAATCTTTACCTGCCAGCAGTCGTGTCGGCGATGCTGATCGGGGATACGGCGTGGAGGGCCGTAGCCTCCTTTTGTGAGACCGTAATGGTCTAGAAGGAGGCTGCTGAGCGGGATCGGGAGAGGGCCGATCCCGCCCGGAGACGACGCCGTCGAGGCGCGGTCGTGTCTCGTCACGGCCCTCCTGCCCTGTAGCTGGGGCTTAGAATAACAGCTACGGTGTTCCCCTGCCTGTCGTAAAAGGCGAATAAGGCCCTGCTTGTCTAGAAACGATCCCAAGGAGGACGATGGGTCGTTGTGGTCACGATCCATCGATGTGCGATAGCACAGCGAGGGTGCTTGGGGGGAAGTGTAGGGGGAGTGAGTATGCGTTCTGCAAGAGAACCCGCCCCCCTCTACAGCGCAGATGGCGACCACCGTGGGGTTTTAGCCGGTACGAGTCCGGCATAACCTGGCTGCTCCCCCCGGGACGGCTGGGTATGCTATGAGGATTTTCCCACGATAAAAAAAAAAAGAAGGCCACGTTAGGCCCGCAACCCGCGCCAATTTCTAGCCCACGACACCGATATGCTAATTTTTAATTATTTCGAAAACTATGCATCCAAATTATATAATGTAAACGGCGAATATTATGTATATAAAATTACCTTGGTGAAAGCATAATTTATTTTTGTAATGGACTATAACATGATTTAGCAAAAAAAAATTTAAACACGTATTTCTTTATTTCTTTCCAAAATAATTATGTACATTATCAGATCCCTAACTTGAGGAATTCCCATACAAACTTAACCCCTATTTCACCCCTTCAATATTATCTTTGAGACAAAAGATAGCCTAGGATATAATCTATCTCCTTGCCAAATTTCAACACGATCCGTTCAACCGTTTGGTCTTGAAAAGTAACAAACAAAGGGACAACAAACAGTTACATTCGCATTTATAAGATGGGCGCCCATGCAGTAACGCGCGGAGCCATGATTTTATTTCAACCTCCATAAACTCTGCCATTTTAAAAAAAATCCAAAAACAAAAGAAAATTCTAGACGTCATTCATTCCGAATCCAATGAGCTATCTAAACTAAACAGGGGGTTGGCCGATTATTACTTATTATCAAAAATCGTTTTACGAAAAAAATAATGGCGCCCAAGATATGTTACAGAATATTATAAATAGATGGTTATAATTAGTCAATAGTTTCGAAAGTCGAGTGAAATCATAATAACAATATGCTTACCTTTTCTGAATTTATCTGTAAGTAAAAATAAATTACTTCAAAAAATATAATCAAACGCAACATTTCAAAATAACCAAGTGACATTAATCAATAAAATATGGTGCAGTGCATGTGCATATGTATGCAGATACTCTATTTATATTGTGTATTGAAATTAAATTACTCTGCTATTAAATGTTTTGCTTGTTATTTTGAGTTATTATGCATTATAAAATGTTTTTATGAATAGGATTAAAACTGTTGATAAGAGATAATATAGCAAAATGTTACAATAAATTACCATTATCGTTTCTTTTAAATATTCACTAGCTTTCCGCCGGCGGTTTCGCTCGTGTAAACTATAATTAAGTTTTCCCGTAAAAACTATTAGTCTCCTTATAGGTATAAATATCTCAAAAGTTCTTCACTAAAATTAAACCCGTAACGGAAGGGCCGTCACGGCACAAGTTACGGGTTCAATTTTGGAAAACAATATAAAAAATCGGGTGTCGCCCAGGTGATTTTTGTCCTGACAATCATAGAGATGAATCTTTGATGGCTTATATCTTTCTTGGTTACTTTGTAGTTACCTATTAGAAAAAAAATTTTGTTCTACTGTTTCTTAAATGGATGATGCATTTACAAAACCTAAAAAAATTATCATGCGTATTTCCTATTAGAGTTCTACCGCGAATCCAGCTGTGCGTCTATCTTTTGGTGGTTATCGTAATGAATTTTTGAAATGAATCCCTCATTCCCATAAAATGGTCTTCATCGTAACGCGTCATTGGATTAAATCATTAATGGTGTTAATTACTATTACCAACAAAAGATACGACGTCATAATAATCCGGTAGGTGAAGCAACAGTTTCACTAACAAACGGACAGTTCGAGTGCTTGTAAAAATGTACACGATCAAAATGCAATAAGCATACCCACATTATCTCGGTTATTGACTTATTTTTATTGAGGTCACAATGTTCACCCAATACCTTTGCCACGATAATAAATTGAGCCAACCGAGTCGAACCAACAACCCAATTCCTGACATATAGGTACCTAAATTATTTTAAAGATATAATAAAATGTACAATGAATACTGGATGATTTATTCTGCCTGATTTTTTTAGGGATTATTGTAGGTAATCATCATTATGAACAACTTTAATATGGGTGGGACCAATCCCGGAATCACTAAAAAAAACAAACTTTTCATACCTACAAAACAATATCAATCTTAATCAGTCAAATCAAAATGTATGACAAATTAATTTTTTTTCAATTGCAAACATTTTTGATGGCAAACAAAACTGTAGTTTTAAGTTTAATGTTACAAGTTCAAATTAAGTAGGTACTCGTATATCTAATTAAAACTATCTAACTATAAATAGAAAATGTGTGCCATATCAATGCCCCGCGGAAGTGTGCTAAGAAGACGTGGCCGAATTGCCACTCTGGATGGCAATCAGCAATGGCAATTCTTTGAGCAAAGTATGTGCCAGCCTTCTTGTCACCAGAGGCCTCAATAAGACGAAAGGAGACCTTTTTGAACAATCATCGAGCTTCCGGTCCATAGGGCCCTAGAGTTTCAACCCCAGTCGTAGAAAATATAGACCCCTGTAGAGCAGCGTACTTGCGGCACTTGTTGCATAGCAGCATCACCGGCGCTTACAGCCGTATCTGTAAGGTGTCCGCGAGGGTGTCGATGCATGTACAGTGCCACCAACTTATTTGTGAACTGGAGGGTGGCGCTGATGGACACTGAATTATGAGATAACTGACAGTAAATGTACTGATTGTATTGTAGTTCAATTTTCTGTCACTTCACAGATTAGTTGGTGGCTCGCGTCCCACACCATGGGCACCAATGACAAACCGTCCGGTCTCCTGCCCTCGTCACGTACCAGCCCATTAGGTTTTAAAACAGCTAGCACGCCGGCAGTGACAAGAGCACCGATATATTTTATGTTTAGTTTTTATTACCCTAGGTTGTCTGGAAGAAATCGCTGTAGCGATAAGGCCGCCTAAATTGTTTACTTATACTTTTTTGTTTTCATTGTTTTTATTGTTGTATTTTTCTGCGTTGTGTAAACTATAAAGAATTTTTGTATAGTGTTGCATTGTAGGTATTTAGTGAGTGTAATGTACCTAGGTACTGGACTGTATTGTAGGTGCGGCAAGTAGTGTGCGGCAGCAGCGCGTCGTGCGGGCTGGCGTTGCGGCTGCTGCGGCGCGGCTCAGCGGCGCTGCGAGCGCGACAGTACCAGCTGCTCTGCGTCACCGGGGTCATTGCCACCGACCAAGAGTACGAGGTAACTACACGTATACTTGCACCAACGAAACTTCGTATAGCACACATCCAGGACAAACATTTGTGTGCCTGAACATGTCTGTTTGTCCTGAGTATGGGTGTAATTATCTATACATGTATTTACAAAAAAAAAGTGGTATTTGTAGTGTATCAGTTATCTGGTTATCATTACAAGCTCTGCTTAGTTTGGGATCAGATAACCGTGAGTGAAAAAGAAAATGTCTCAGCACTAACCTATAGGGTAAATAATAATGTAAAGACAGATTCTCTTTACAAATTCTGCCATATTTAACCTATTTATTAAAAAGTAGCCTATGTCCAATGTGCCAAATTTCATCGCGTTCGGTTTAGTTGTTTAGACGTGAAAAGGTTACAAACGAACATAAAAACAGAGTTACTTTCGCATTTATAATATTAGTATGGATGATGTCTTAATATATATTTGTATGTATTTTCAGGCTAGCAAAGTTCTGCAATCTGTCCGCATACCATAGGACAGGTGAGCGGGGCCACCCCCCACTATACGTCGTCGTGAGTTTAATACTGAACTTTATTTACATCGCGTTAAAGTTCTTTAATTTAACGCTATTCGCGGCCGAATGTATTTTTTGCAGGCTCCAGGGTAAATCGATGGTTTTCTAAACGTTTCTTAAGTTTATTTTTTGTAATCAATTGAATCAAATCGTTGTTATACAGGGTCCCCAGTAACTAACTACTTTTTTGAACTCAATTATTTTTTCCCATACATAAAAAAAAACATCATTTTTTTCCGAACCTCGATAAAAAAAAATCAACAGTATCCGGACCCCACCTAAAACTACTTGCCGACCCCTCATATAGATTAACAAAATACCAAAAATTTTAATAAACGTTTATAAAACCATCGATCAAATCCATATTCACCATATCCATGTGATCTCTATGCAAATATTTATAATAATTATACAGGATGATTTGATATTGAATCGCTATACTTGGACTTAATACATTTTGGTCAAATAGTGTAAATTGATATTAACCTTCCATGGAACAGCGAATTTTTTAGAAATTTGAGATTTGGTCTAAAAATTCAAAACTCGTTCATCCAGTTCTGGCCCTGATAAGGCTTATGAACGTCAGAAGTTACAATTAACTCTACCACCGGTTCACATACACTTTACTATATGTATACAGCATAACTAATAAGATCAGAATAACAGTTGACATCTCTGAAAGTTTGATGACTCAATAATAACATCCTGTATAACTTAGGTTCACCATTCTACCTCATCGCTATAATTTCGTCAATTATTTATAATTTTATGTCAATTCCAAATGTAAGATTTAGTAAACGCCTTGTTAAATGCGCTTTTAATATATAATGATAATAAACGGCCTTTTAAATGTTTGAGTCAGTTATCATGACAAATAACCAATCCTATAAATGACTACAGAATCTAAGATTTGATACCGGCTAATTCTACGAACGACCGATTCTTACAACGACTGATTCTTTTATTTCTAGGAATGCACATTCCTTCAAGCAATGCCAACTGTCATATGTAATGAATGACTTTAAATTCACTGTATTTTATTTGTGAATAGCTGTTCCCCGCGACTTCAGTCGCGTTCCTGGCATAAAAAGTAGCCTATAACCTTCGGGGATAATGTAGCTTCCTATTAGTATATTATTTTTCGAATCGGACCAGTAACTCCGGAGATTGCGTAGAAGAGTGCATTGGAGAGTGCGTTCCTCATATTAGTATATAGATTGTGAAAAAAAAGTTCATCATCATCTCCCTGCCCTGTTCCCAATCATTAGTGGTCGGCGCAATATGTACTGTTCCATTCAGCCCTTCTATCCGTCATATCGGCATTCACTCCTTTCTTACTCGTATCATCTTTAACTTTTTTATGAATAATACCGTAAATTTATAGGATCAGTCATTTTTAACAGACTTCAAGAAAGAGGTCGAATTTTTTTTTGTATCCTCGGACATATTTGAATCTAAAAAAAAATTTTATTCGAAAAAGCATACTCCTGAGAAGAAAGAGCATACCCATTATCACAAACTCTCAGGATCTGTTGATGGAAATGGAAATACAAATAAAAAAAAAAAAATACAAATAACTTTTAACAAAAAGAGAACCGCCTTCAAAAATACTAAAAAGTATAAAATAACTATGTAGGAACTCTAATCTGACAGTTTAAGTCAGCGAAAAAATCTGCGATACCATGGTATTTGGCATGGCATAGACCAAAATTGTACAATTTTATTAGATACCGATCGATCGTAGAATCAGTCTTTCCCAAAACTGAATTTTTTGATTCGGTCCATAGACTCGGTAATCATTTACAGAATCGGTCATTTGTTGAATAAACCGTAATTATAGTTTGTTTGATATAATGTGGATTTAAAATTATGATTTCAGTTCAGTGGCACGATTAAAAAGAACTAGAGTTTGTAATTGGCAGCAAAAACGAACCTAATTAAAAAAGCTTTAAGAAAGGATTGTTGAAAATTCATCCCCTAAGGGGATAAAATAGGGGATCGCGGATGAAACCGCTGGACGGAAATCTAGTATATTTGCCACTTCATAATATTTATGCAACAAACTACAATTTACGAATTTATGTTTTTTGCAAGTAACCTAACTAGCTTATACCCTATCTTCCAGAATTACTCTGATTACTTAAATAGGTGAGTTGTACCAAACTTAAGCCGAAGTTAAATTGAATATTAAATTAATATACGAAACGATTAAGATTATCATTCGCGTCTTAATATCTAATTAGATAATTTAAAGGATAATGGGCAGTTTTGTCTGAACTCGGTTATCGTATATTTTTCAACGGAAATGAAATCTATTTTTTAAATATTTAACTTCAAATATACAATGCAATTGTCAATCATGTTTGAGATGCTTGCTCTTTTGTCATCGTCAGGGCTACCTGAAGTGGTTGACCGCAAGTGTTAACTTGCGGTCACATAAAGTGGAGTAGAGGTGTGTCATTGCATTTCAAGCTTAGTTTTCGGTAAATAACGGGTCATTTTCAACAAGTTTTTAAACTTCTGTTTGGATCGGTATTGGTCGGTAAACACACAAAATTTTAGTTCGTTTCATTGAAACCGTTTGACAATATACGGATCTCATATATGTTGAAATTAGACGTAATATTGTTAATATACAATATTTTAAATAACTTATAAGTTGAGTTTGGTACAATCAATCTAATATACGCTGAGCTTACGGCTATCAGAGCCTCACTTGTATTAACAACGATATTTTATTTACTAGTCAAAATTATAATAAAAATACAATTTTATACAATACTTCGATTCCCATGTTTCAAGTAACATAATATTTAATTATATAGATTTAATGTTAGTGTAACTAAAAGCAGTTTAACGAATAATATAGTCATTAAAATAAAGCTTTCATGACATTGCCTTCGAATATATTTAAGCGTAGCTAAAACATACATTGATTTGTCTACGACTGTAACAAAAGACATAAACAAACATTCTCCTTTAGTTTGGGCTGTTACCTTCTTTCAGTACATCAAATGGTTAATAGACTTGATATTCAAGTCTTTAATCGTAAATAAAAAACTTTATGTAATATTGTTTATTAATTCTATTTACCTGTCATATTGAATACAGTCCCGGACAAATCAGTTTCAACTAGAAATATCTTCGCTGTATAGATTAATGTATTAATATTTGATCGGTTTTTAATCAGTAATTTATTATTGAAAATACATTAACTGAAAGTAATTACTTAATTTTTATAAATAATTAAAAACCTTCGTTAATTTTCGAAACTGCAGAAAATAAATCCTAGCAAACATTAATAAATTAAGCTATAGGCGAAAATATTTATAATGTTATAATAAATAGTCAATATTTTATTATGAACCGATATAATTTGATGTTAATAGTTGCTTTACGATATAAACAAATAACAAAGTTATTTTGCACAATGTCTAGTTCCTAAAGGAATTGTATTGGTACCTAGTTAGAAACATAGATGGTATGAAGAAATGAGATGTCAGTTTTTATTTTTCAATGTATGTCTAAAAAAATTGTTATAGAATATCTGTTTCTTGCTAAAAATGCAATATCTTTAAGGCCATTTTCACGAATAACTCGCGATTCACAGGTTTGTAAGTTATGTCGATTTAATAATAAAGACATTTTTTTGTAATTAATTAACATTATTTTGTAAAGATATCGAATTACGTATATCGATTAAATAAATTGTTCGTGTTCTTTAAATTATCGAATTTATTAAACTTTAATTGCTTCTTTTTAAATATATCCGCTTTTGTCTCTTATCTTTCAAATATCACGTTAATTATGTCAATTAAAAAAAAATACAAATTAAAAAAAATATATACTTATTAAATATCCCCTCTTTTTCGTTAACTATTGTTGTATAAGTGTTGATTGACCAAATCGTTGTTTTAGTCGTTAAATGTTGTTCAGATTATTTCTAGTCTTTAAATTTAAATTATTTTAATAAGTTATGTTTAAAAACATAAATGAAGATCACTATATGATGCTATTTACTGAGCTACAGTTTTTAAACACAGCTTATTAAGGAAACATTTTACAAATTATTACTATTTTTAAATATATGTAAACTAATTGGTATTTTTAATGTATTTAATTTGTAGGATTTTGGGATCAAATGCCATTACGCTGGGATTTAAAATTGTTAAGATTATGTATTTGGCGTTATCGTGTATTTTAATTTAATGTTAAATGTTCTTATTTTTACAATGAAAGTGTCAAAAATTTAATCCCTAAAATTTACATTCACAGCCTATCTCAGACTACAAAAAAACATGAAAATTACTCAATTCTTAATTTGGTACGTAAAGGAGCGTTAGAAACCATGCTAAGTACAAAAAGCTAATTTATAAGAATCCAGTTCAGCCTGTTGTTAATTATTTAGTTGTAATAATTTATTCGTTTCTTTTATCAGATGTAAAAGCGCTGTTCTAAAATATAGCAGTTGTATTATCTTAGCTTTTAATTATACATATTTATTTCAGTGCTTTTACGCCTGATAAACTTAGTGCGTAGTTAGTAATAATGGTGCAATTTTTCTTGCAATAATTTCACTCATTAAGATGTTATTTTTCATACATTTTGATCGAGCATGTTTGGTCGTTTGTATGATTATATTTTTTCTAGTTTCTAGTAAGACAAGGTTGCCAGTTATAAAAAAAACTAAACATGTTTAGATATCTTTATGTATTCATAAAAAAAATTGTCAAGAGAACTGAAAATGTTGCAAGCAAAATTGCGTTGTTTAAACAATTTATTAGTATAAATGCACTCTTTCATGTGATATTTAATAATTATGCGATAATTCACTATTTCATGTTTGATTCGTTTATCTGTTATTGTATTTTTTGGCACTAAAACAAGCAAAACTCTATTAGACCCTTGTAATTTAACCGTCAGATTAAATATTGAATAAAAACCAAAAATGATAATTTAAAAACTGTTTTACGTTTTAATTATGTTAAAGTGTTGTTATAGCGAAGGGACTCATAATTTTCATTTGAAATTATTGAATATGGTCACACAACTTTAACATGATTAGAATCTGTAAATTTATTATTATTATTGGTTTACCTCTTTAATGTTCAAGTAAATTAGCATAGCATAATAAGACAGTGTTGTTTTCTCGGAAAAAAAATATACAGTTAGTGTCAAAACATATAAATATCAAATAATAATGCTTACGTTACACCAGTGTTAAATACTGATAAATAAACCTGTGATAGGTCGAATGTTAATTCACTGTAATTATGTTTTATTGCTTGGAAAATATATAAAAGTTATGGCAAAATTTACAATAATACTGTGGCAGAAACTTTATTGAATATGAAAACTTAAATTATCTCAAAGATCTCATGGTTTTAATAAGTTTCAATTACCTGAATAATATTATGTGGACTTCATCTGGAAGTAGGTAAATAGATATCCTATTTCTTGAGTTTTCAAAGTGCCTTGATAACTTTTGAAAAAGGGACCGATTAAATATTGTATTTGAGGATAAAATAGCAACAGATTCAGATTTAAATCGGTGGTGACCTGCCACCACACAAAATATACATATTTCATTGCCATAAGTACTCCATTATAATATTTTACATACATACATACATTACCTTAGTATATTTTCCAAGCAATTTTAAGTGCACTATACCATAAGTCAGAGCTGTAATCAATCACATTGCCTTGTAATCAGTAGTGATGGGGCGGAAGCTTCCTAGGACAGCTAGGCTGTGCTAACATGTAATATTTCTTCAATAAACAATATTGTAAGTTACAGAAAATATGTTTTATTTATAACTTCATACTTATTTTATAATAATTGTGTGTATGTAGGTATATGTTTACTAAAAAATTGTTATAAATCTATCAAAAGTAACTTGTATCAGTTATCTTGTTATACTAGCTCTACTTAGTTTGACACGATATAAAGGGATATTACGCAATAATGTAAACAAAATATTAATTTGTCGTATATCTTTATTTTCAAAAAAAATTTTCACAAAAGTACAGAGCTGTCGCGATGACACTAACAAATTACAAAATTACGTTTTACACGATTTTTTATATTCGATATATTGCCTTAAAATACCGTATAAACATCATTCACGATCGTCACGCCTTACAAAAATAATTAAAAACAATTTTAAATGTGTCATTCTTTACTATATTAAATCATTTATGTTTATTGCCATTCATACTACTTAAATATAAGCTCAACTGTCGGTAATCTAAACAAGATGGCCAAAATACGATATACCACATATATAGTTTACAAATGTCGTATATTATAATATATGATATTATTTTTCTATTCGATGCAACTTGTCAGATTTTTAATTCCGTGAAATAAGGGCAGATCGCCTATATTCGAAAACTCCTTTTATGGTTCTTAGTCAGTATAGCTACTTAGCATAGGCTAAAAATACACTGGAATAAAAAATAATATAATATTGGGATATTTTCGTCCACCATTCTTTGCCAAAAAGCAATCAATGGCAAGTTTGCATTTATTGTCTGAAATATAGTGATACCAGTTTCATCTTATTATGTTTTGTTCCTTTACAACCATAATTAACTAATGGTAAAATACCATTGGTGTAACTAAAATTCGCGAGTGAAAATGTATCACTAAACTTAAAATCTGTAAAAAGAAAGATTGGGTAAAGGAGTTAAGTATATAAAAGTGGATGGATACATTGGAGATGAAAACCGAACAAAAATAATCGAACGTAGATTACAAATCTCAGATTTCCTAGTTACACCAATGACGTACAGTATAACTAAATAATAATATAGAAACTACTAACAAAAGAGACTTTTATATTAGAAAAAAAAAACATTTTGATAGCAGTTACGAGAACATTCGCACTAAATACATAAAGCACGACATTTTCTCATACATATATTATAATGTAAAATTTGTTGAGTAATTATAACGATTTTTATAATTATTTCCACATAATGCACTGATAGTCACAATGTCCTAACTTCGATTTTCGTAATATTGGGTTTTAGCTTTTAATGAAAATGGAATAGTATGTTAACATTATTTTATAATACTCAACATAATCAAATACATACATCAATAATACATTATTTTTATTGATACTGAAACACTTCCACAGACAAATGTTACTTATTTTATTTTAGATATATAATGTACTTTATGGACTTATTTACCCTGCAATTGTTGGAAGGAGACGATGAATTTGTCTGTGGAATACGAAAAATTGCATTAAAGCCAAAGAGGCCAATTTAAGAATTGTTTGAAAATGTTGATATGACTCAAAGCTTCAGCTACAACGCAATACAAAACGACAGATTGTGAAAAAGAACAAAAAACGTTACGAAATACTGATCGTAATTTAGGAACTACGTAAAGCCGTTTATAGATTCGTTTTTTCCACAAAATTCAGTACTTTCAGATATTTTGAGAGCATAAAATTAAGACACTAGCGAAATAAATAGGCCCTAGACAAACCTCTTTATCACAGCTATCGAAATGCACATATAAAACACAAACAATGCATTGTCCCTTGTAATAAAGCTAAGTGCGATCATGGCTTAATCTTAAAATCTACGTCTTACGGTAAAAAGTAACGAGACTTGTCTATGGGCATGATTTTTTGACCACTGGTAAACTTTAGATGGCTCTGAATTTCCCTAAACAATCGATATAGAAAAATAAATAGATACTTAGTTAAAAAAATACTTATTGTAATTATAAATTAATTAATCAATCAAAGTAGTTTGCGTTCCTATAGTTGAGTTTTAATTTTTGTTTTTTCACTACATGATATTTACATGAACTTCCCAAATGGGCATATTGTTTGCTGGTTTTAATAAAATATATTTAACTTGTCAAAACTGCAGTTACTATGGTCCTAACTCCAAAATTTCCTTTGCCATGATGGTGAAACTCAACTACAAATGCGTATGTTGGTCATATTTTGGTCCCTGGATTAATTTAATTACAATACAATATAGCTATAATAAATATGCACATAACATTATTGGTATTTGGTGGTATTAGGTTTTTTTTTTGTATTATACTACATTCCATAGTACATACTTACATGCATATTCATTTTGTGATATACATTTATTTTTAATTACCAAAAGCATAGAAGAACCAACAAAACTACTTCAATATAGCATTATATCGTTCACAATTTTTAAAACACCTCAAAAGTTACAAAACTGTGGCAAATATGAAATGCGTATTATAAGTTTTAGTTGCATTTATACAATAAGTCTTGAGATTGATTTAGAACGTGTTTTTAAAGTGTTTTAATACATTATAAACGGTATAACGAATACTTGTTGCGACACTTATTCCTAGTTTTTAACAATGAGTCGGGTTTCATACGAACCAACCATTATTATAATCGAGAGTCCTTTGCGCGTGCCGGAACTGACAAAACATACAATTATATTTTACAAGAGATAGTCCTTTTCAAGTTGTCCTTTAAATATAAAAAAATAAAAATATGAGTAACTACATTTGTCACTTTGGGTTAAAAAAATATAATTATTTATTTTGAAAAATAATAAATAATATTTTGAAAATCGGAGCTTCAAATAAAACGTCGTCTAAATATCTGAAATATAATTGTCAGTATTGCCGTGTACTTTAATATTATAATTATAATCACATAACATTAATATTAACAGCCTTTTTTTGAGTTTTTTTTTATTTTATTTTTTTATTTATTCACTAGAAACACACTTTCCATTATTGACTTTTAAAGTTTTAAAATGGAAAGTATTATTTCTTGTCAGTACGCGTTAAAAGAGCCTATTATTTACGGTTGGATTTATGGTAATTAATTGATATACAAATACATGTATCAGTTTTTATTTTAGATTTATCCTTTCGCTGCCTATATTTCCTAGAACTGTAAATAGTAGGTAATCAAAAATAAGCTCCTTTAACACGCCATTTAATTAATAGAATGTCACCAGTCGATTCCAAGTTTTGAATTCTCAAAACTAAATCAAAATCTCGACTTTTCAATTTAAGTTTAACAACAATACTTTAATATTTATAATGCAATATACAATTAACGTATCGTTAAAACTTGTTTTCGTGATGTTTCGTCAGGTAGTCAGGTTATATAGGATTTTTCACGCTAACTAAATAACTACTATTTCATAGGTTTCCTGCCAGTGAAGAAACTTTAATATACTAATTTATGAACAAAAATATTAATTGTGATAAATAAACGTAAATAAAAAAAGGACCCAATTTTTCAAAAAAATAGACTTACTGCACTTTCATAGGCAGCTATCAACAATAAAAAAATCTTTTTTTGTAATTTCTCAACCCCAATATTGACATTTCTATCATGAAACTCCATGGCCTGACAACCTCACCTCACCTTTCCTCAATCTCCTCACGCCTTCTCCTCATTGAGGGGTTGTTCTTCACGCTTCTCCGGCTCTGGATTCTTGGAAGAGTTCCACGGCTGCAGCTCTCCCGAACCGAAAGAGACGAATGTGAGAGCTCCAACTACGTAAGTACCGGCGAGAATGTAGAATACTATCTTCCATTGTTCAGGGGTGTTCTGTGAATATAAATTATGCTTTTAAATGGATTGTATTCAAACTGGGTGACAGTTTGAAAACGGGATATACGTAGGGATAAAAGTAGTCGTCAATACGACCTTTATTATAGAATAGATAGTCTCATAATCTTATATTATAAAAAATCATCCCAATTTCTATTTTCTTTGGTCACGAGACCACGCGTGTGTGTTATTGTCAGGAGAAGGTTCTTATGAAAAAAAGATAGGTAGGTCCCTTTATTCTTAGAGTATAGGTCTTGATTTGATATTTACCATATACTTAACGTTGAAGAGAAAATGTGATAAAAAGTTTAATATAAATGTTACTTACATTGTGCTTAGTAAGTTCTCCGACCATGTAGGTGGACAGCCATCCTCCGATGGAAGACAGGGTGTTCGCCATACCGAAGATCGTACCTAGAAGTATCATTGAATGCATAAGAGTTTGTGGTAGGTACATAACCGAGAGTGGTAGGTACATATCCGAAAGTGATAGGTACGTAGCCGAGAGTGGTAATAACAAAATTGCTTCGCACATGATTTATAAAAAATATGTTTTTAACATCAAAATTTTAATCCATTAAATGGAAAAAGGCAGGATTTGTACAAGAAAAGGTTACGTAGTAGTACTATTTTGACCAGTTGCCTTCTTGGCATTGTAACATGTCGACAATACCTCTGGTATTGCAAATGGCAATAGGAGACGGTAGCCACTTACCATCAAGTGGACCGCCAGCCTACTAGGCAACCTTCTGACATAAAAAAAAATTGTCTGACAATACTGACCACTGAAGTTAGGTGCGATGTCGAGTCCGTTGCCGAGGTACCCGGCGGTGACAGCACCGTTGATGGTCAGGGCGATGGTGAAGATCGCGATCGACCACACGCGGTCGCCGCCCAGAGACGCCTGTGCTATCATTAGTAGACCTACAAAATAACAATTTTATACATTATTTAATGTAACACTTAGTTAGACTTGTGACATTTAAAGTTTTTTTTTAAGAAGGAATTTAAAAAAAACTACAGACCAATCAAGGTTCAACAATGACTTACCAGGCAACCCAACAGCAAATCCAGTGAACAGCTTCCTTGCAGCAGTGGTGGACAGCTTCCCGCTGCGCCTCAGGGAGTCAGCCAGCACGGAGGACGCCAGCGCGCACAGGTACTTGCCCAAGTACGGGAGAGAAGAGAGCAGACCGTTCTGTGAACAAGGACGAAAGTGTAAAAAATAAATGATCAACCCTGGTTGAAAGCCAGCTGCGCTCGCCGATTTGTCCGCGTAAAGGTGTTATAATCTCTGGCTAACCTTCATGTCCTTTAAAAATAACCTATTCCAGGCATCACGGTACATTATGTATTGTTTTGTATTCTTCCACTGTTTTACTGTACGCTGTCTGGGTTTTTTTTTTAATTTTTTCTTAATATTTATTTAGGTACCATTCCTAAGCTGTAAGATATGTATGAAATCAAAAGTTTTTTCAAATATTTGTGACACACCTCGCTTCCTTCGCTATAAATAAACTGAAATTGATGAGCCTCTCGCTTAATGAGTGGAATGGAGCGCCAACCTTACGTGGAATCCTGTTAATGATCAAGTAAAGGTTGAACATGTTTTCAAACTAATGGTTCAGTGTAAAATATTATAATGATTGTGTTGTGTTAAAAAAGAGATGACTTTCTTTCACTTCCAATAAGTATTTATTATCTACATTTAAAATTGTAATTGTTTATTTTATTATGTTAAAGTTTTAAAGTATTATCTTTTCAAATCTACACTATTAATAAAGGTGAAGAGTTTATTTCATTGTTTTCACGCGCTAATCTCCAGAGTTACTGGTCCGATTTGAAAAATTCTTTCACTAATAGGAAGCAACATTATCCATGAACGCGGAAAACTAGTCAAACCGCGGGGAACAGCTAGTCTTATATGAAGTACACAATTAGTAGGCGTAAAAAAGAGGCGACCACGGATCCCTGAAATTATGCAAGCGTGTGGCGCCACCGTACTACTAAAAAGGTGTCCGATCACAACATATATCTTTATTTACATCTCGTCGCAGCCTGCTGCTTGATTTTACTCTCTTTTTTCCCTGTTTTAATTTAGAAATCGTTTTAAAATGCCTTTAGGCTTTAATATATTTATGACTTTCGCCTTTCGCTCACTCAGAACTAATGAATGCGAAAGAAACTCTGTTTGTTTGTTACCTTTTCATGTCTAAACCACTAAACCGATCACGATGAAATTTGGTGCGCAGATAGTCTATGATATGGAGAAGGTCAACTACTTTTTACAAGGCTACTTTTTATCCTAGGAACACGAGTGAAACCTACCCGGCTGAGAGCTCTCTGCGCTCGCCGATTGTCCGGTAAGGTTGGAGCAGCCATCAGAGGCTACCAACTTTAGTCCTTTCAAAAAAAAAAAAAACGAGTGAAACCGCGGGGGACAGCTAGTGTAGTATATTTGTGATTGTATTTTTTAGTTACAATCGTTATTATTAGAGATATTAATTGTTACTATAATAGAGTCTTCTTGGAGCTTCAAATCTTTCATACTCATCATCTCTCTATGGTGCTTATGTCAAAAGTAGCCTCACAAAATGGCCGACAGACAGTTACGGTACAACATTACTCAACATTATTTGTATTTGTAAGTCTCGTCACGAGTTGATGTGTAAAATGACGCGTCAGTTTACAATGAGCAAGCCCTAAGTTAGCAAGTCGATTAGCGGCTCCAGTGAGCTGTGGGATTAAATAATAATTCCTTGCAGAGTCTGGCGGCCGCCCGCCGTCGCCGACACTGCAAATTACTCACGCTGCGTTTTGTTGACTCAGTAATCTGATGCTGAGTGTACTGGCGAGTACAGAAAATTAATCTGGTGCTGATTCTTATTTCAATTCCCACCAAAATAATTTTAATAACAACTTTCATACAAATATTACTGCGTATTTCTTGGCTAGTAAAATGTGAGAAAATTTACTTAGAAAAAAACATTTGGGCTATGATAGGATTAATTTCTTATATAATTTTCGTATAATAATATTTTGAGACCATGTTTTTTTATTTGAAAGAGACATAGGTATTTAGTGACACTAAATTTGTTTAGTATGTAAACAACCAAACCAATATAATTTGACTACACGTTATCACAAAGTAAATAATATACTCACGTTATGTATTCAAATCTTAGCTTACCTAAAGAATTTTTAGATATTTTTTTTTAACGAAAATTTAATTTATTGAAACTGACTTGACAGTTAAAAGTAGAAACGAATGCCATAAGATTACGGAAGTACTATTTATTTATTATAGGTTAAAAATATTCCCATACGTACGCGTACGTACGTACATAAATTCCATTTATCTAAAATGGAATTTATTTTAATACAAATAAAATTCGTTTTCTTTTCATCCCTAGGGGGGTTCAATTAGGTTTGTAGTTACACTTTAGCGATCAAATGTACGACATACCTACTACTTAAGAGGAGGCTATCTGTGTATGTCTCCGTCCCTTGCTAAACTGGCGGTGACAAGCGAGACAGGAGAAACGTAATTTTGGTAATAAATATGGTTTTATGTTATTTAAAAAGTAACTAAGCCTTTTTTGAAAAAAGTAAGAAAACTATTTCTAATGGATTTCAGAATTCATGTTAATATTTTTCAATTTATTTGGATGGCCCAAATAAGAGAAGAATGCATTCTTAGTTTTAAGAAGAGGCATACCTATTTACGATTTTTTTTCTGAAGTTACTAATGAAATATACCAATTTTTAAAAAAACTATTCCCCGTCACATATTCTCTAGTTTCGCATATATTTTTTCCAAATCTCTTGGAACAAATAATAAAGAGAAAAACGCATTTTAGAATCATCATTTCACGTTTAGCATCGCCTTAAGTGTCGGCCTGTCGGCGCTCGTCTGTCCGTTCACCTTGTGTGACTCATACGTCTAGAATCGTGTTGGATTCTGATTACATTATCATTTTATGACCCCCTAGGAGAATAATTAAGCTCATCGAATTCAGAAAAAAAAATAGATAACGAGAATTTACATAGCGAGTTGTTTTTTATAATTTATGAGTATCATACTCATAGATTGTAGGTAGGTATGTCTCTGTTTTAGAAAACATAACCTGTCCCACTAGGCACTGTATTAAACAGTGCGAAACTTACACCGCACAAGGTGCGCTCACGCACCGAGGGTTCCGTGAACATATATAGATTTCCATAAACGTCATATTTTTTAATTAATTTATTTACATTATGTATTTGTGCAGGTATTTGTCAAGTTTAATACTGGCCAAATGTGGAGGCAGTCACACGTCCGGTGTTTGGGTCACCGACTTACATATAGGTATGTGTATCAAAGCAATCGGTCGGCAAAATGACTGTGACAGGCGGACGGAAAGTCACGAGTGATCCTATAATAAGGGTTCCGTTTTTTTCCTTTTGAGGTACGGAACCCTAAAAACATTTTCATTTTATATATTGACTTCGTGATAACCGGTAAAAAATAACAGCAAAACATTATTTAAATGCCAAAATATTGTTTTTATTTTACTACAAAATTATTATCATGTCAATTCGACTCATACATACCTGTACTTGCCAGATTATTAGATAAGATTTAAAAGTCATGGAATGGAACACGCACAAAATAAAAAAAAAAGTTTATTTAAATATTTGGAGATGGAACACGCTTGCACTGAATTTGAATTTCGTTCTAAATTTTAAAATAATAATCATCGTATTTATTCTAATTATTCAGACGTGTAGCCTACAAATGGCTTTTAATTAATTACAGATGTAATTTAATCCAAACAATAATAAACTTTAGGTTCACTTTAGCTTATTATGGGATGCTCGTGAGTACTAGAGTGGGGACGATTAATATCCTAATGTGCATACCAATTTTGGCTCAAAAAATGTTATCCCTTAACACCGTCAATTAATTTTGAACCTTCATGACTTGAGTAAGATCGATATGGTGTTGTGTAAACTGTGAACTTGTGTGAGTAAGTGCCATCGAGGAAATATCCCTGTAAGTGCGCTACTGCTCGAGGGTGAGTCGAGTTCACCGTCCTTTAATAATGTTAATTGAAATAAACACGAAATTTTCTGTTACTGTTTCTTGTAGCGCTAGTTTTTACTTTAGTTTTAGTTAGTTAGATCATGGTCCCGGCTGGTCCGGCTTTGCAGTTAGCATTGAATTTTGAGGTTACGTTTCGGAACAGTCGATTATATATTGATTTTTTTCCTGCTTGTTAACCCTTAAAAATCTCCCACCACCAATTTCAAATCCGTGATCCACGCTTGGGTGCAATGGTAGCTAGTTCGTGCGTGTATCCTCACTATAATTTTTAGTCCGTTGCTTGTAACAAAATAATTTCAAAAGAATATTAAAAAAAACCTGTCACATTACATTAGTCCAATTTTTTATGTATGGCTCCATCGAGTTACCGTTGACTCTGCCAATGTCATGTTTACAAACAAGCAAATACAAATACGAAGTGAATCTAAATATAACAATTTAGAAACAGTTATAAATAAGACGCATTAACTATATAAACAACGAGAGTTTAAAATACACAGTGCGAAAAGAAAAACAATAGAGAAAAAAATAAGATTCACAAATAACATAGCCAATTGAGCACAGGTATTTACTAAAGTAAACATACATATAAGTAGTGATAAAACAAGAATATAAATATTAGTGTTGGAATAAATACATATTTAGTTTATCAGTATATTCTATAATTAAATTTCTTTTGTTAACATAAAACCTATTTTATAATTCTTTTTCATTGTTTGTAAAGATAATGGTGCCGATTCTGTTGTTTACGAACTAAAATAAATTTAATCTCACTATATCTCTTTCTAATAGTAATAAGAAAGGGATGCAAGATATTTTAGTCCTGTCAGTTTAATCCGATCACACATTTCAACGTGAATGTAAGCGCGATCTTTATTGGTCTCGACTATTTACCCGTACATTACGACGGCATGGATTAAACTGACAACATTAAAAATGTTCTATCTTTTTTCAATAAGGTTAAAATGAAAGAGAGGCGACTTGTCTAATATTAGTTAAGTTCGTAAACAACAGAATCGGCACCAATAAGTGATGTGTTAAAATTAGTTTAGTGCGATTTAAAACAGAATACTAGGTACTGTTATTATAAATGCGAAAGTTTATGAGGATGGATGTTTGTTACTCTTTCACGTAAAAACGAATCAACGGATTTGGATGAAACTTAGCACAGATAGATAGATACCCCGGAATAACATATAGGCAACTTTTATCCAGGGAAAAATAAGATCAATCGGAAACGCGGGTGAAACCGCGAGGCGGAAGCTAGCAACTTTATTATCCTACTTCCTACTAATATAATGTGAAAGTTTGTGAGTGAGTATGTTTGTTACTTCTTCACGCTCAAACGGCTGGACCAATTTTGATGAAATTTGGTATGGATGTAGATGACAACCTGGATTAAAACATAGGCTACTTTTTATCCCTGGGGAATGTGTTTCTGTGTTTCTTTTTACAATGTTACATTTATAGAAATTATTCAAGGTAGCAACCCTAAATGCAATGTATACAGGAAGTGTTGCAAAGGACAATGCAATAAGTTCCGTGCCCAGAGGTAATAAAATATAACTTATATTTCCTATAATATTTAATAAGCGTTGTTGTTATTTTCATTAACATAAATATTAATCTATATTTACCGTGAAATATGCCAATATTGCCCCCAAGGGAAACTTTGCCCGAAGAACATTTTATAAGCATATCTTTGATGTGCAAAAATATCTTAATGTTATGGCAACATTTATTGACTTTGGTGCAAAATAGGTCATATGTATGGCAAGATTGACTACGGTGGTTGTTGCTATCTTTGCTCAGTAACTTGTTGGAACTCTTCAAGTGAGGTGCGTGTTGTTACGGGCAAATTTTCGTGCAAATTTGAAAGTAAATTCTGTGAGATGGCGAAAACACAGGTTAGTTTAATTTATAACATGTGATAGTAAATTATTTGTAGAGTTCATTAATGCTAGTGTCATTGCGTAAGGTCCTTGAAAACTAAAGTTATGATGATGGGCAATGTTATCTAGTAATGTTCTGACCTACGATTGACAACATTGCCCACCATCAAAAAACGCTTAGGGTTGGCACATTACGAACGCTCGATTTTTTTTTCGTTTTTATTTTACCGCTACTGAGTTTATTTAATTTTAACACGTCAAAACAAAAGAAATCATCAACATAATCCTCCAAGGAATATTACTGACATATACGACTATTTCATGAAAATGTTACTAATATACCTTGGAGGAATATGTTGATGATTTCTTTTGTTATTAATCAGTAAATATACTACCATTCTTGTCGCAAATAACATGTTGATAACTTACGACCTATAACTGAGCTGCAATTTGCAAAAAACGTGATAAAATTTGAATTTCGCGCTCCAACCGAACGTTTATAATTAGTAAAATGAACAATTGTGCCATCGAAAAATATGTGATTTATATTGTTATTGCGGGGTGGATTCAGATCAATCACTAGTAGATAACCCCAAAAATATTGATTTCTGTTATAACTTTACCTAAGGATATAAATTGAAAGTGGAAAACTACCTTATCATGATTTTTTTTTATTAACTTCTACATAATTATGGTTAAAGTATGTATGTGTGTGTGTAATGTATGTCTTCAAATTAAGAAAAATAGTATTAATTTAATTTATCTACCACATACTTGTACCACATGATACGAGTTACTTGACTTGACTTGATCTCTTTCATAGTACCTAAGTATCTTCTTTATCGAAAAAGTGTTAATTATAATTTCAAATTTTATTAAATACTAATAAGCGTGAATAATTTTTCTGTTTTTCTTTTTATTTACCTAAACACATTCTTTCCATGTGCCAACCCTAGCACATTTAAAAGGTAAAATGTAGATTGTATGAAAAAGATAAAAAATGTCAGGGTAATATTGCCCAGTCATTTTTGTAAGAAACTTTTCATAGTGTCGTTTACATTCATGAAGTAAACGCCATCTTTACCAAAATTTCTTGTACTGGTTTTTATGTCATCTGCATAAAGACCATATTTACGTCAAAAATCAATGTGGGCAAAGTTGGCTAAAAGTCCAGATAACTTCGCCCGCCAACGAAATCGAACAAATATAGCATTAAATGTTGAATAGTATTAAATTTAGTTATACTAACACATGCACATAATCTTACGGTTGTAGCTAATGAAGGAAAATACTTACGTCTTCATAGAAAAATTGAATTCAAAAGGAAAATATTTGATAAAAGTGGGCAAAGTTGGCATGTTTCACGGTACGTTAGGAAAAACTAGCTGACTGATATATCCATGCACAGAATCTTGAAATTTTAGATACTGGTTCCAAAATTTAACTTTAGGCATCCACTAAGAATTTCAAGATTCAACCCCTATGGAGATAAAGTGGGGGGAGGGGATCGCGGGGGAAACCGCTGCTGGAAAAGCTGTGAATTTTTTACTCAAAGTTAACAAAAAATATTTTTAGAAAACTCTTGAAACGTGTTTTGATATTCCTAACTTAGCCTATAGGGATGATGACTGGGTAAAAAATAATAATGGATACCTACTGTTTAGTCCGTCAGTTAGATTATACAGTTATAATATTTTTATTTTATGAAATCAATATAAAATTACAAAGATTAGTCGCATCAAATTTCAGGCGCGGGGGCTTGTGAAGTCATCTTTCTATAAAAATTAGTACACTTTTTACAGAGACGGAAATTTCACTGTATCTTCACAGGTATCTTCGTTGTTTTTTGTTTTCGGAACTACAGAAAAAATATGTGCCCAATATATTTTGGTAATCTAACTGAATGAAGGACTAATTACATTTTTTTAGTCATCGTCCCTATTACGCGATCGGCCGTCGTCATGTCCATACCATAGAGCTACGCAGTAAGGGATAACTTCAATGTTTTCCATAGGGAAAATTACCGACACGACTACACTATCTGTAAAAATAATTACCAATTATATGCATACTCTGTCAATGACTACACTCTGTATTTCGAATGCAAAATAAGATTTGCCGAGTGGCCAAGGTTGCCATCGTAAAACTAACGTAAGGTTATGAATAAGTTATTTGGGATATAAAATATCTATTATAATATGGATTTATTTGTGAGAATAGAAAATAATAATCAAAAAGTATTTCTTACCAAATTAATTAGATTATTAAATTGTATCTTTCTTTCTTTATTTTAAATTATTGTTTTCCATTCGCTTTAGAAGGAAACTGGCTCTCAAGTGCGATATTGTCGAAACAGGGTACTACTACCTTGCTATGATTTCTTCAGCAAAAATTCCCTACACAGTAAGTACCTATAAATTAAATCTGTGCCGAAAGCTCAAGTTTATTGTAGGATTCGAACCCGCGACCTTTGTCAAGGCATCGCGGCATTCGACGTTACTAATCACCACATGCATCTGTCAATTCGTTTTATTATTATTTTGGAGTTACAACATCGTAAAGAACTGAATTACATTATGACACCATTTTCACAATAAAATTTCTATTATACACTCAACAACAAAAGTGGTTAAGCCTTATTATGCTATTATGGCGTTGATGACGGTGCGATAGGGCACTTTCGCTACACATTGTACAGTCGGAGTACGAAAACATGTCAGTTTTCAAACTCGTTCCTATATCAAGTTGTAGACTAAGTATTAGTACCTTTTGAAACTAAAGCATTAAGCAGACAACTGCATATACAATTGTATTATACTTACTTGATATGGTAACAAATCTATATCTATCTATACTAATAATAAAGCTGAAGAGTATGTTTGTTTGTTTGAACGCGCAAATCTCCGGAGTTATATTGGTCCGATTTGAAAAATTCTTTCACTAATAGGAAGCTACATTATCCCCGAAGCTACTTTTTATCCCGGGAACGCGAGTTATTGACCTATAATCAATTAAACCTTTTTAAGCCTAGTCATTAAAAAGTTCGATTCAAATATGTTCTATTAAATTGTCAGTGTCATGTATTTTGCTATCAATAATAACTCTGCGTCAACCTGTCAGTCAACTAGCCTATAGCAAACGTCAATGCGACATTCTATTTCGTTTTAAATTAAATGTTCAATGTTGGCATGACTGTTAATTGCCAGTGCAAGCAAATGTCGACATTAAGGTATCCTTTTCTTACCCCGACTGTACCTACTGTCAAGTAAAATTGGTAACAATTGCACGTAACATGTTGCATCCTGCGGGCTGCGAGAATGCGACCAGCATGTGATGTGATTATTAGATCACCTAGATTGGTAATATCTAGTGGAAACCGGTTTTAGGGAGAAAGGGAATGTTCTTACTATAGTATTGCTTAGTGTGTCCGTATGTGGCTTCATAGCTCCTGAACGGATGGACCGATTTTGATTTATTTTTTTTTGCTTGAAAGGTGACTAATGAGAGTGTTTTAGCTATGTTTCAAGAAAATCCACCAAGCCGTTTGAAAATTATCACCAATTTTCTAGTGAGTGTCGGGGTTTCTTTAAAATTTAAATTTTAGCCAACAGGACGTCGGCTATCTGACAGCGGAGGTCACTGATAGCTAGCTATCTTTGCTGTTCCATATGAAATTTTCAAAATAAGTTCGCAGAAACAAAAGCGTTAAAATGCTGTCACACGGTTGTCCACTGTAAAGGGAAATCTATTAAAGCTGTGACATGTTTCCCGAAGCCATGTTGGTTAAATAATAACTTCCCTAAACAGCATGGAAATGTCACCGTTTGGTTACTTCGAAGAAAATGTAACGTCATAGTTCAGGGGTATGGATAAGAGTGGTGGTGATAACGAATGACGTCACGAATGAAAGACGAGACACGCAGATGTGTCATCGACTGAATAATCCAGTTATTTCTGTATATAAGTACCGTGATAACAATCTGTTGATGTGTCATTGCATGAAAAATGTAGATAGGCAGTAGTAATTGAGAACTTTATACCGATATACAATAATCGACTTTTAACAAAAAGTATAAAACCTCCTTCAAATACAATAAAATTAAAATGAGAGATTACTAAAATCGATTCATAAACAAAAAAGTTATGCGTGAACAAACAAAAAAACGCGAGAGACGAGATTAGCGCGTTCAAACAAACATACTTTTCAGCTTTATTATTAGTTGGTATACTTAGATGATGTAAAACCATCCGCAGTATTTATAATCACCCTCTATAGTTTTTTCCAGACACTAGAAATGAAGGATTTACGTCGCATCGGTAGCTATATTTTCATTATTGGTCTAGACTAGATCATAAAAGATATCATTAAATTACGATGAATTTAACACCAGCATGGGAAATTACGACACGTACTACACCCGACATCTATAAAAAAGTTATTCCTAAGTTATTTCATGTAATAAAGTTGTCTGCGTGACGTTTATCTAATTGTTCACAGCATGAGACATAGGTACCTACTATGCTATTGACTTTATTTATGTCTGTTTGTTAGTCTAAAGTCGTGTATGAAATTCATTATGTTGATCTCGAGAATGCTTGAGTACCTTTAATACAAAAAAAGTAAGTATGAAATAACTCTTATCTGTAAATTTAAAATAAAAAAAAATCTGAGTTGCCATACTTTTTGTGGCATTTAATATTTTCTATCGAGCAGATGCTAGAAAACAGTGTCAGACTAAAGAGACATAATCAAGTTATATGAGTGAGTGAGAGGCTACATAATCCACTTTAAAATATAAAATAGGTGGTGAACGTAAAAAATCTTATATTTTTTAAATCGGTAAAATAAAAGTATCCATACAAATATTTTAAATGCGAAAGTAACTCCGTTTCTTTGTTACCTTTTCACGCCTAAACCACTGAACCGACCGCGATGAAATTTGGCACGCAGATAGTCTATGATATGGAGAATGACATAGGCTACTTTTTATCCCGGGAACGTGGCTGGAACCCCACTGGACAGCTAGTAACAAATATAAACTCAAATAAAACAAATCTCTACGAATAAAGATTTTTGTCATAGATTCAAGAACACAAACAATGAACACGTGAGAGCGTCGTGATCGCCTACCAATCAATTAATTAAATAATAAAATACAATATGTAAAAACAACCAATCACTTATACAAAGATTGCAAAAAAACATCCAACCGTTTTTGTTGCCGCTAGAGTGACTACGATTTTTTTTATTATTGGGACTGTCCCAGATACGTCAAAATTTTAGCGTGTAAGTATACTGTGACGTTTTCATACTCTCACATCGAAAATGTTTTATTATATATTCATATATTTATGTGGGAAAACTATGTAGTTCTTCCTTCAGACAAGCGTCTATCATTATTTGAAGAATTTTTATTTTTCTATTGAGTACTGAAAATTGTATAAAACAAAGTCGCCGTCTGTTTCTCCGATAATTTCTTCTAAACCACGCAAAAGATTTTGATACGGTTTCCACAAATAGAGCGATAAAGATGGAAGATTTGTGTATACTATAATTTGTAAATATTTTGTACAAAATGGCTAAACCATGACGGTATTAAAAAAAAAAACTGTTTTCGTACGCTAGCGACATATAGCGCACTCCTGTACTTCCATTACACTACTTATTAATGATAATGGCACGCATAAATATTAAATATTCCTTTTATTGCTATATAATAATACGAGTATTCAGTTCAGTTCACATGAACAAATAGCCATTAGACAAGTTTTAAATTAAAGAGTAAATGTTTTTTTTTTCTCTTAAAAACAATTTAGGCCATCGAGTGATAGTGTTATTGATAATATAATCTTACGTAACTGTTCCATGAATACTATCCCTGTTCTACTGCATTGACACAAATACCAACATATTGAATCTTACAAAATTAAATTTAATATCAATTTTCGTCTGTGCTTGTTTAACCTGTTCACATAAAATGCCTCTTTGAGTAAATATATGAAGTATATTTTGCCAATAACATTATTTTAGACAGTCATTTAAAAGGCGGTCAGGTTGCGATTTGCTTGTGTTTAATAGCAAATCTGAACCTTAATCAGTTTTATTTTAGATAGAAAATGTAAAAAACGGTCCCAACTTCTCAAGGCATTTTAAATCACACAGAAAAGAAAGTTGAACAATTTAATTTGCCAATTTTGAATACAATTTATACTTTTGGGAACGTGCAATAAAAATTTCAGAAAAAATTGCAAAATAAATTATTGTTCGTTAATAAATTACCTACAAGAATATTTTTCAAAACATCTTTATTCTAACCGAACTTCTAAAGCAACTCACGCAACTACGAAGATTTTTGTACCATTTTGTTTGTGACAATGCCATTTTAAGTAAATACATAAAAATAATTCCAACCTTTATTATTAAGTTATTCTCGAAGACTGATTTCCACTAGTTTGCTAGATCGTTTGAGGTGTGGCAATTTGCCTTCTACTACTATAAAACCAAACAGAGGTTGTCCACTTTTTGGCTGATGCAATAGGGTGGGTTGCTTGCATGATGGTTGTTGTTCTTTTGCTCATGATTAAGTTATCAAACGAAAATATATCTAATAAGCTTTAGCGAAAAGGTGAAAATAGCATAATAAAGTTTCTCGTTGGGTAAGACTAGCCATATTAAAGTTAAATTGATTTATAATCAGGTTATATAAGAGAGAAGTTATTAATATTACAACTGGTCATTTTGATGTCTTCAAGGCAAGAATAAATGTGTATTTTGGGCTTCATCTTAGACCTTATCGCAACTTTTTTACAGTGGCAGGGTGAGTCGATGACCCCATGAAATCATATTCGGTATTGAAATAAATTTATAGATTTATGTGATTTTTAGATATATATATCTGAATACTTGGGATTAAGCCATGATCCCAAATAACATATTACTTTAATTAGAGTTATAGATGAACCTGCAACTATTCTCAAATATCGGATAAAAAATAATAATTGCAAAAATAAATCAACTAAATGTGATGATAATAATAAGTGACACAAAGATCACATAATCATAGCCTGATATTTATAATATCCCGAAAAACTAAAATTATAGTTTAATTCTCAGAAGTTCAGCTAGCTATTACAAGGTAATAATTTCGTTTAAGTACTATTATCAAATAAATGTTAAATTATTATTTTTTTCGAAAAAAGTATAAATATTTTAATAGCTCATATATCTATTGGTGAATTGGTCACTGTATTATTACCTATACTAAACATTTAAATTTTATTCAAAGGATGAATATAACCAGATTTAACCAGTTCTGATTAGTCTATTATCACAGTCTAGTGTCACCTAATATATCTGTTAGTTTGTTTTTATAAATTCTCACGCGTGCACGTTCAGTCTGACTTTTATATACATATCTTTTAATAAATTTATTGTTCCAATAATGAACTATAATAATAAATTATATTTATAGCGATTGAAGGTTGTTAGATATTTTATTGTAAACATTACCACTTACTTTGTATAGATAAACTTAAGAACACGTGTTAAAATTATAAACAAAACAAATCCAAGTAGAGCTATTGATCGCTTTACAACAGGATATTATTATGCATGCGGAGTCACACGTGGACGCATAAGATCAGTCTGCACAATATTATGAAATTTAAAATGTACTAGCTTTTACCCTGCGGTTTTTCCCAACATTCACAGGATAAAAATTACTTTCTATCTCTATGCCCAAAAAATTCGTCGCTGCATTACTCCATTGCTGCGTGAAAAGACAAACATTCCCATTCTAAACGATCCACGATTGAATATCAAAAATTTGGAGTGGACTTACTTACACATCATATTAACTAATAAATAATATAAATTATCTACAGTTATAAACAGAAAAATAAATGTTAAAATAGACAGTTTAAAAACATTGCTTTTTGTTGCTTTTGAAGTCATATATTTTAAATATTATTAAAAAAAATTATTAAAGTAGGTATATCATAGAACCTTAAATAAAATACTTATGAATTATAATTTGCAATGAGTTTATTTAATAAAAACACTTTTATATATTGAATTTTATAGACTTTTGCAACCTTACGACAGTTACGACATTTAAAAACAAAATCAACTATTTATTATATTTGACCAAAAAACCATTTAAAGATCATCATAATACCATATTTTTAGCCGTTGAATTTTACGAAACGTTTCGTAATCGCAATCGAGACAAATAAATAAAATTAGCATATTATGTCCTTTCTCTCCGCTACGTATGGTCACCGTACGGTAACGCAATGCGCGAAAAAGTAGAGAAGTACGAACCAATGTTATTATAAACCTTTGACTTACAGAAATAAGGTTTCAATTCAAATGTCATGTATTGTAATATATATAGTTGCTAAAGCTGTGATGTAAGATAAAATGGAGGTGTACAATTTAACCTTTTTATACAGATGTACAAAAATCTGTACAGAACTAAGTACCTATAATGAGACATCTTGAAAATTAATATAAGTATCACGAACACATTATAATACTATAATAGTAAGCTGATTGGTTGTTATTATACCGCATCGAGACTTATATCACTAATTTTATTCACAGATTCTATAATGATCTTTAGCTTTCAGTGAAGGAAAACATCATGAGGAAATCATAGCACTGAGGTAGAGTATTTTGTACCCTCCTGGCTGGCTAACACCCTCAAGTTGAAAATCTGTCGCCAAGGTTCCCTTCCAGGTTTTGTATGCTTACCATCATCGGCCACATCATCACTGACCACGGTGAGATTGTGGTCAAACACAGACTTATATATAGTGATAAAAAAGCATGCGTATGAGATTCTGAGCAGTTCTTCAATGTTGTGAGACATCATGAAGATACGTTGCAAAAAGCTCGCAAAGAAAAAAATACCTTATGCTATTACTTACATGTTTAATATCAAAGTGCAGGATACTTTCAATGTAGCTGGGCAGTTGGTTAACTACGGTGAAGTACCCGAAGACCGAAGCCCCGTGGGTGATGATGATCGCCCACACTGGCGCGGAGAGTAGCATCTTGCACCAGGGAACTGGCAATTGCTGGGGGTAAGATATAACCTTTAATAATCAATACCAAGGGACATATTAATACTCTCGGTATATAACTGCTCTTGGCCATTTTTCATTAGATAACTTTAAGGCCCATCTACCGCATTAGCACAGAATAAAGATGTAACATTTCTACTGTGGCATTAGGTAACCACCTGTAATGGTAGTTTACGGAGTTGGTGATAAATAAATAAATTTCGCACTTTTTGACATATTTTTTACGGTAGGATTTGCGATTAAAAAAATCATGTATTAGTACCTATTCTGTAATCTATTTATGTACATACTAGTTTCTGCCCAGCGGTTCCCGAGGTATCTTAGGTTTTCCCGGAATAAAAAGTATTATTCCAGGGTATGATCTGTCTATGTGCCAAGTTTCATCTCAAAACGTTCAGTAGTTTTTGCGTGAAAGAGTAACTAACATTCTTCCATACTCTCAAACACAATTTTGTTACAAAATTTATAAGTAGGATTTATTACATACAACAATTTGGTAGCGTTTTGAAAAGAACAGAGTGGTATTATTCTGCTCTAAAATCAGCGCTTTATTTGCATAATTTACATGAAAAAATCATAATTCAATGCTTTTTGACGAATGAAATAACCATGATATTGTCAATAATTAATATCTATTGTGTATATCCATGTAAAATGTAGGTATTCTGCAAATGTGTTATTCACCTTGCTTGGAATATTTGAACAAATGGTACCTACTACATAATATATGGATTTTATAATATAAAAAAATACTTCTTGCTGAAAAGAAAAACTTTGTATCGATGCGATTGTCTTCCATTCAAATCGTGTTTTTATTAACTAGCTGTTCCCTGCGGCTTCACTCGCGTTCCCGGGATAAAAAGTAGCCTATAACCTTCAGGGATAATGTAGCTTCCTATTAGAGAAATAGTTTTTTGAATAATGTAAGTTCGGAAGTAGGAGGTAATCTCCGGAGTTACTGGTCCGATTCTAGATTCTTTAACTAATTAGAGGAAGCTACGCGTACACTATCCCCGAGTGCTATAAGCTACTTTTTATCCGACTAGGGCTAGGAACAGCTAGCTGTTTACTTAAATAAAACAGATAAAATACTGGGGAAGATGATAAATCTATTAAATTAAATTAATCATTTTTCAGACACAGACTAATGCACGGTTCGGAAGGCTCCATTTTAAGGGGGAACGTTCGGTTGGAGCGCGAAATTAAAATTTTATCACGTTTTTTGCAAATTGCAGCTCAGTTATAGGTCGTAAGTTATCAACATGTTATTTGCGACAAGAATGGTACCTAGTATATTTACTGATTAATAACAAAAGAAATCATCAACATATTCCTCCAAGGTATATTAGTAACATTTTCATGAAATAGTCGTATATGTCAGTAATATACCTTGGAGGAATATGTTGATGATTTGTTTTGTAGAACATCACACCCTACTTTTAAAACTTCGACACTATGGCGTTCGCGGAGTGGCACTAGATCTTGTAGCATCTTATCTGTGCAGTCGCCAACAAAAAGTAGGTATTAGCGGTACTACGTCCTCAGGGTCTTTAGTTAAAACAGGCGTACCGCAAGGATCAATTTTAGGCCCATTTTTGTTTTTGGCATACATCAATGATCTGCCCTTTATGGTAAATGAATTGTGCGATATAGTTTTATTTGCTGATGACACTTCTCTAATCTTTAAAGTGGATAGAAAAGACACAGAACTTACGCAACTCAATAACACGTTATCCACTATATCGAAATGGTTTGCGGCCAATAATCTCATGCTTAATTCCTCTAAAACTAAGTGTATAAGGTTTACTCTCCCCAATGTTGCTAGGAATGACAGTCATGTCCTAGTTGATGATGGTAGACTCGAACTAGTTGATAGGACAGTTTTTCTCGGCATAACATTAGATAGTAAAATACAATGGGGTCCTCATATAGAAAGCTTAGCTAGTAAATTGATTCCGCCGCTTTTGCAGTTAGAAGAAATTGACATATAACAGATGTGGCTACAGCTAGGTTGGTTTACTTTGCGTATTTCCATAGTATAGATTGGTATAGGTATAATGTCCTACAGTCTTCTGCTATGGGCCTCGGCTGCGGATTTGGAATCTATCTTTATCTTGCAGAAAAGGGCCATTCGTGCAATCTATTGCTTGGGTCCTCGCGAATCCTTACGAAATCGGTTTAAGGAATTTGACATTTTAACCCTACCGTCGCTATACGTTTTTGAAAATGTTATGTTTGTCCGTAAAAATTTAAATCTATTTGACACAAACAGTAGCCGCCATAACCTAAATACAAGAAATAAAGATAAAATTGTTACACCTAGATTCAGGCTAGCGAAAGTCAATAAGTCTTTTCTCGGGAACTGCATTCGCTTTTATAATAAAATCCCATATGAAGTAACTAAGATGTCTCATAATAAATTCAAAGAGTATGTTAAAACTGAGTTTCTTGCCGGAGTCTTCTCAGTTCAAGTGTATTCCGAACCGGTAGTAGAGTCTAAAAATTGTAACTGTTGACATTCATAAGTGCCTTATTAGGGCCTAAACTGAATAAATGAGTTTTTGATTTTGATTTTATTAATCAGTAAATATACTACCATTCTTCTCGCAAATAACATGTTGATAACTTACGACCTATAACTGAGCTGCAATTAGCCAAAAACTTGATAAAATTTGAATTTCGCGCTCCAACCGAAGGTATACCCTTAAGGTTGATTAAATAATGAACTCACTCCTTTGCTATTAGAATCCTGAGGCAGCGCTTTCATGAGGTAATTCCTCTCAGTCTCGGAGATGCGCGGGTGCTGCGCGGGAGTGTCGTAGATCACCGCGAACCAAGCCACCGACCACATCACGCCAATTATACCTACGTGGAAACAAACATTACATTAGGCACGACATTAGGTACCTATGTTTTTTTTTTTATTGGTAGAGCCTTTGGCTTCATCAACCTTACCGGACAAATCGGCAAGCGCAGGGCTCTTAACCGGGCAACATTTAGGTAAACACGCCTGAGGGCACCCCCGAATAGGGTACGAACCTCGGCTCAGGGCGTTATCGGAGTAGGGGCAGGATTTAGTACGAGTTTACGACTGATTGGGGGCGGTTATTAGGTTATTAGGTATGTACTACGTGGGTATGTAATGTACCACCGACAATAAAACATGAGAAAATTGTAGTCTGCAAAATACAGATGGTCCAAATAGTCATCATAAAAATTCAAAGTATTATAAAATCCT
Source organism: Tethea ocularis (assembly GCA_963555595.1). Taxonomy (NCBI): domain Eukaryota; kingdom Metazoa; phylum Arthropoda; class Insecta; order Lepidoptera; family Drepanidae; genus Tethea; species Tethea ocularis. The sequence goes on along the minus strand of OY741970.1, from coordinate 1,884,753 downwards.
CACCAGTAAAGTAGAATGCGGACTCCCATCCAAAATGTGCGATGAGGAAACCGCATATAGGCATGGTCAAAGCGGCGCCGAGGGACGAGGCTGAAACAATTAAATTACAATTAATTATTCAATTCAATTAATATTAATGAAACAATATTATGAATTATTGTTAATTTATGTCACAATAATGTAGATATGGGGCTTTATTCACATTTCGATTATCGGACTATCAGATAATAATAAAACTATAATGCATTTAAAGCCTGTCGCTAACTTTACATTAAATCGAATGTGAAAGTCAATAATCATTTAGAAAGTGTTATTTCGATTTTCCATTTATGCACACATTAAATTATTTATATTTACAACCTTGTTTACTCGTAAATACATTAATCGTTTTAATATCGATAAAAGTTCAAGGGGATTGTTGGCGCTAAATAATAATATGAAGTTTTCCTCGAAAATACCTAGACCTAATTGGAAAGGACAAATTGCGAAGGGCGACCGAAGCTGAGACATGACAAGTGTATCGAATTTTATATGCCTCTTCAAGGAAGTCTTTTATGCGTAAAGATGACAGATTATTGACAACCTATTCGATTTAAATCGATTACATACAACGTTCATAAATATAGCCCTTATTATATTACCAACTACACATAATATGCGGAAACTATTCATTTATTATCTGACAAGTATTTTAACATACCTATAACATTATTGCTTCAAATCAATTACTCAGCGATTATGTCAACGCAATCGATTATTCGATCGATAAAATTTAAAGCACGTGCTTACAGCAAAACTCGTTTGTTATCGGTAATTAAACTCTATGCAAGTGCTATAAGGTGTATGTCGTTCGCATTGTACGTTGAACTATTGAACTTATAAAAGCGTATGTAGTTGTACGTTCCGATTCAATTCCATTCATTATTCGGATGGCAACACGCTGAACGATGACTTTGCGAATAAATAAAGCAAAACACGTCATTGCATTTTTGTTTTTAGGTACCTATGCAGGCATATTAACATATATAGGTATATATGTAGGTACCATGTTACACAAAGATTCGTGGGAAAGTTTTAATTCCTGTCAAATATTGAAATGGTAATGTCTTATTATTAAAATTCAGAGTCCCACAAGGTTCTCCCCTTGGGCCTCTATTGTTTCTTTCGTAAATGAGACTGCCAAAATACATCAGTAAACATAAATAGTTTTGGCATCAGACCAATCAATAAAAAAAACATTACTATAAAACAGAAAAAATGCATGTGAAATATATGTGTTTTTTATTTGATCTAGTAAACATGGTTATAACAGATGTTCGCAAAGAATACGCTAAAAAGCTAGGATTAAAAATTATAAGAATTACATGTCAAAAAATTGAATTGGAAATACAATGTCAGAAATCAAATGTCAAATAATCCAATAATTCAATAAAGATATAGGAAATATTTCAAGAAACAATCTTATTATATTTATAGTAAACATAGCATAGCCTATTAAGTATGATTTAGCACATGTCCAGTCTATTGCAATACGTCGTACTTCAATTAGATGGCCTTTAACCCGTACATTTCCTTCATTAATGGAAGGTTTTGCGTTCATATTAGTTCTTCTTCTGTATTCAATTACTATTTATTAGGTAAACTTAATTATTAAAAAGCAAACCGCTTGTATAAAAAAATTAAAAGTTATATGGAAAATTATAAGATACTTGAAAGATATCTATCTATGTCACAGAAAAACATGTATATTGATCAAAAGTTAAATTAACCACAATTGATTATCAAGGAACTATTGTAAGCAAATCTAATGAATAATGCTTATAAATAAATCGATATCATTTGAAACTTTGAATTATGTCGTAAGATTTTATATGTTGACCTAACCTGATTGCGCAGGGCAGACATCAGACACAACTTTGTTCCGACATGACCCATTCAAAGACGTTAGATTAAAAGTAGAATGTCTACGTTATTTAGATGTTTTATGTCTAAATAATCTGCCCTGCGAACCCTTATTTTATTCGGAGGTTTTAATTCCTATTTATTTCTGAGTACAAATTTTCCATTTGAGCAGAAGCTATTATCCCAATTTAATGATTCTGTAACCTGTGATTAGATTTTATGGTGAATTTCATATTACCTATCAGTCAGGCCTAGTTCTTACATACCTACTAAACTTCCATCTAGTGCTCAGCTCTTATATATATGTAAGATATTTTTTTAAAAGCGTGACTGAGTGACTGTTTTATCAACGCATAGCTCAAACCACTGGACGGATCAGGTTGAAATTTGGCATACAGATAGTTATTATGATGTAAGCTTCCGCTAAGAAAAGATTTTTGAAAGTTCAACTCCTAAGGAAGTAAAATACAGGATTGCGGGTGAAACCTCAGGGCGGAAAGCTAGTATTATATAAGCTTCGAAATCTATACCCAAGAACTTAGCAAGCAAACTCCAATATTTTAGGGCAAACATTAAATTTGACCTTCATAAGTGTCCGATGAATTCAGTATAGAAATATCAAGGTTTCTGGATGTTTTGCATAATGAGTAGATTTGAAAAGACTAGAAATAAAGATAATACAGCAATAATTACTCGTTGCTCTCAGCCTTACGTCATATTAGTTGTGGTCGTCATTAGAATTTGTTTTGGATGGTGATCGTATTAATGACAATGATTATTGACTAGTCTTTTACTCTGTAAAGTTTCATCAACCGGACAAATCGGCGAGCGAAGAGGGCTCTCAACCATGCAACATTTAGGTAACCACGCCTGAGGGGACCCCCGTATGTACGAACCTCGGCTCAGGGCATAACCGGGGGAGGGGGAGCAAAAGTAGATTCTAAACCTAAATCAGTATCAGAACGTGTTGGTATTTACCTTCAAATAGTAATAAAACCATAATACAACTGCTCATACAACCTCAACATTGAGCATTTTTATTATTAGATAAAAATGTGGGTAAGCAGAAATAGAAGAGTATTCTTATTACGCAGCTACGATTTGTCACTTTGTATTATCTTGGCAAGATATAACCTTGACAGACGTCTATTCATTTTAGTTATATTGACTGAATGAGAACAGTGCCAGATTAACCACGTGGCGAGTACCTATTGCTGCGGGCTTCGTGCAAAAAGGGCCCCGCGTATCCAAACCAACCAACCTCCGCCTGACCATATTTTTTTGAGTCTTGCATTTTTTTACCGCTTTATATTTGAAAACCCGTAGCTAATTAAGCGCCCCACGATGTAATTTGCTAAGGGCGCCACTTAGTAAGAGCCACATTAAAATTCTACCTTCATGTTATGAGATCAGATTAGAGGAATTTATTCAAGTCTTTATATTTTCTATGTAGGTACCTACTTACGTGTTTACCTAAACAAATTATCTGTGATTATTTCACTAACAGCAGATAATTTTGAGTTTACTTGTAAACTCAAAATTTTGAAATTTCTTTTAGCTAAAATACTTTTTCCATATAAACAAAAATATTGACAGTCATTATACGTGTGGCCATTAATATAGTGTGTACAATTCGACTGCGAAACACTGATAAGATTATATTTATCATGTTATTCCATTTGGTCTACTTCCGCAAAAGCCGAAAGATAACGTTTTTTATCAGACACCATAGACAGTGACAGAAATAGACATCAATCCATTCATAAAACTGATAAGTTTAAAAACCCTATCACATAACGAAGGTATTATGCGTAATACACAAACGGGAATGATCGTGATTCGTTTAAAACGCATTGCTGCGTCTCGTACAGTAATAACAAAACGTTCTCTGAACTGGTTAACTGCAGCATAGCAACGGTTGCGCAAGGTTAAATCGCGCGGTCAAGTAATACCGGCCAATGAGCGAGCCGCATTGCCGTGACGTCAGCGACCACGCCTGCGCGCGCCTCCCGCCGCCATATTGCCGCTTTCAAATGTACACAACGCGAATTGTTTAGAGATAACAATTATCGAGACATGCGAGCCCACTTTGACGTAGCAAAATATTATGCACGACAAATAAACAAGTAATTTAATGGTCAAGGAATAATATCTTGATATACTACGATGTTTGCTGTTATAATTTCGACAATTTGCAAACGTGCGTCATACACTCTTACACATATATACCGACAGTCAAACCGACAGCTTCAATAGTATCTTTATTGTATGTGAGTGGAAGAAAACGAATACTTATTAGGTTCAAATAAATATGAAAACTCTCAAAAAGAGATGAATGAGTACATTCTAGCTATGAATGAACTAATTAATATCTCCAAGTATAATAGTGAAAAATTTGATTCATTGATAAAAAATCAACAATGTGATTGTTATAAAAGTGTCTCGAACTGTACACAGTTGGACTGTACTCTGAGTTCATCCTTAAAATCACCGAAGGAGTTGTGTGAAGGTTCAATAAACACTTCCTTCAGTAAAAGTAAAATTAATACACCAAATGTAAATAATTATGTAATGTTTAGTGATGAAATGGGCAGAGGCATGGGATTGCAACTTAGCCAATACTTAGGGCATGCCATAACAAATACTTGTATGCCTGGCGCGTCTTATTCCCAAATTTTAGATAAAATCATAAAAACCACATTTAACAAAAATACCACCCTAATAATATTAATTGGAAGAAGAGGAAATGTTAGCAAAAATGCACTGCTAAAATACTTCCATTCAATTGAATTATTAAATGTAAAGCATATTGTTATGTTTGCATTTCCTTTTATTAAATGTTTGCCACAGACGGAAAATACAATTAGACATAATTTGAATTTGACATTACACACATTGACATGTCGTCACAATGACAAATTTCATTTCATTGATACCAATACCTTCCTTGGTAAAAATTATTTTTTGACTGTAGACAATTTTTATCTTTACAATAATCATAAGAGACTAATAGCAGAATCGCTATCATATTATTTTAGGAATCTAGCCAAATGTATGGCTACACAAACGGCTGCTTCTATTGAGCAAATTAATATTGACATTTGTTTACAGTCCTTGGAAACTTTTCCAAGCAATTTGTCATTACTGGAAAATATTCCAAATAATTTAAATTAGACCAAGAGACAATAGAGGCATCCTCTAGCACTATTTGTGAGAATAATAATAACTACTATTTGCATAAATCTGGCCCAGTAAATTTAACTAATAATATTTCTAATAGTCTAAATACATGTAAAAATTATAATAATATTAACCTGGTGCACCAAAATATTCAAGGAATAATGGGTAAGGAACTTGAACTCGAATTGTTCATGAACTGTAATAATATTAAAATTTTATGTATTACTGAACATTGGCTTAAGGCCCACCAGTTCATGTTCAGTTTTAGTAACCACCGGGTTGCAAGTTCATTCAGTAGAAAACATGCTATACATGGTGGTTCTTTAATAGTTATTCAGAATGATATAAAATTTAAAGAGCGTAATGATATTGTGAACCTGTCTATTGAATGTACTTTTGAAATAGCCTGTGTAGAGCTTGAGCAGTTCATTATAATGAGCGTATACAGACCCCCATCCGCGAGTTTTGATTTGTTTGAAAAATGTATGGATGAAACATTGTTTAGAGTAAGTAAAGCTAAAAAGAATATTATAGTTTGTGGTGATTTTAATATAAATATTTTGGATAATAATGCTTTGAGTAATAGAATTAAATCGTTATTTTTGTGTTACAATCTTGTAAATCTTTTTTTTGAACCAACTAGGGTTACTGCTACTTCAGCAACCTGCATTGATAATATATATACAAACTTGCAGTCTGTTACTAAGTCCATCTTTAGTAAAATAACTTCTGACCATTGTGGTCAGATGGTCACTTTCAATATACCTAGAACTAAGGTGATAAAAAAAGATATTAAATGTGTACCTATGAGTGAAATTCGCTTAGAAAAATTTAGGAATAATATCCTGAGTAAATTACCATATTTACCTTATAATAATGATGCAAATGACCTCTATAATGAAATTTTTAATCTAACCAAAACAGAGTTTAATACAATATTTAAATCAAAAAATGTAAAACAAAAAACCCACAGTGTATTTAATGATTGGGCGACGGTGGGAATTCATAAAAGTAGACAAAGATTGTATGACCTATATGGCGAAAGGCAGTATAATCATAGTCCTGTTTTTGCGGATTATGTAAGAAATTATTCTAGATTATTTAAACGCATTTGTGCCGCGGCGAAATCTAAATATCTTAGCAATAAAATTAAAAGTAGTCAAGATAAAATTAAAATGACTTGGAAAATTATAAATAGCGAAACTGGAAAAGTTAAAACGTATAATAATGATATTCAACTCAAGATTAATGATAAAGTTATTGAATCAGACCTAGAAGTTGCTGCCGCATTTGAAACATTTTTTACAGATATTCCAGTTTCTATTACTAAATCTCTTAACACCTCTCCCACCCTCGCTGTATCTTTACTAAGGGAAAATGTTACAGAATGTACTGATGACTTTAAGTTTTCAAGTGTTACCTCTAGTGATATTATTAAAACATTCAGATCTCTAGACTTAAAAAAGACTGTTGACCTCTGGGGAATTTCTGTCAAACTTGTTAACTCTATAATTGATTGTATTGCGCCATATCTGGCTATTACCTTTAATAAGTGTATTGAATGTGGTTTATTTCCTGATCTAATGAAGTATAGTAAAGTAGTTCCCTTATTTAAAGCCGGTAGTACCGCGGACCCCACTAATTATCGACCAATTTCTATACTACCGACACTAAGTAAAGTTTTTGAGAAAATCATTCTTAATCAATTAATGATACATTTTAATAGTAATAGACTGCTTCACAGTAATCAATTCGGTTTTACAAGGGGTCGCTCAACAACCGATGCTGGTGTTGAGCTTGTTCAACATATTTTTGACGCCTGGGAAAATTCACGTGATACTTTCGGTGTTTTTTGTGACTTATCCAAGGCCTTTGACTGTGTCCATCATGAATTGCTCATCAAGAAATTACACCACTACGGTATTAGAGACACTGCACTCAGTCTTTTGAATTCATACTTGAGTGATAGGATTCAGAAGATTGATGTTAATGGCAAAGTTTCCCCTGGGTCCTTAGTTACTATGGGCGTCCCACAAGGTTCTATTCTTGGACCTTTTCTTTTTCTAGTTTACATCAACGATTTACCTTATCTTGTAGAAAAGAAAAATGAAATAGTATTGTTTGCTGATGATACTTCACTTCTTTACAAAGTGAAACGACATGATTTTAATTCTGACGATGTGAACAATGCTCTTTCAGTAGTTGTTGATTGGTTTACAGCTAATAATTTGATGCTCAATGAGAAAAAGACTAAATGTATTAGATTCAGTCTACCGAATGTAAAACACTCCGATGCCAATATTGTTATTAAGGGCGAAAAACTGGAGCTTGCTAAAAGTACTGTATTTCTAGGTATTACATTAGACGATAAGCTACAATGGGGTCCTCACATTAATAATTTAGTGAATAGACTTAGTTCTGCAGCTTATGCAGTGAAGAAAATTCGTTCTCTCACTGATGAATTAACGGCAAAATTAGTATACTTTAGTTATTTTCATAGTTTGATGTCTTACGGCATCCTCCTTTGGGGTAGCGGTGCCGACATCAATAGAATTTTTATTCTGCAGAAGAGGGCTATTCGCGCTATATATAATTTAAGTCCCAGAGACTCCCTACGAAATAAATTTAAAACTATAAATATAATGACAGTGTCGTCACAGTACATATATGAAAACTTAATTTATGTTCGAAAAAACATTCATAACTTTCCCAAAAATAGCGACACTCATAGTTTAAACACTAGAAATAAGGATAAACTTGCTATACCTGTAACTCGTTTGAGCAAAGTTAGGGATTCTTTTAAGGGGCAATGTATACGCTTCTTTAACAAAGTACCCAAAGAAATTCAAGAATTGTCCGTGTTAAAATTTAAAAAGCTAATTAAAGATAAGTTGTACAAAAAAGGGTACTATAAAGTTTCTGATTTTATAGAGGACAAGAACGCATTTCAATGAGTTGTTCGCTTCACATGCTATTTATTGTTATTATAATTTTTGTTATTATTATTGTCATATTGTTAATTTTAATATTTTATTTTATTTTCTATAGTTTATTTTTATATACATATTTTTTATTTTTACAAATTTGACGATTAAAAATACTTGCAATGAGTTCATTTAATAAAGACACTTTTGAATTTGAATTTGAATTTGAATTTGAATTTGAATTTGTTCATCGTCATCAACGTTTGATCATTAGCATCAACAATCTCCATATAAAACATCTCAGATGTACTAACCCAAGTCAATTTTACTGATTGTTTTTCATATCTTCTCGCAAGTAGTTTTTTTTTTTTTTTTTAAAGGACTAAAGTTGATAGCATCTGATGGCTGCAGCAACCTTACCGGACAAATCGGTGAGCGCAGAGGGCTCTCAGTCGGGTAACATTTAGGTAACCACGCCTCAGGGCACCCCCGAATGGGGTAGGAACCTCGGCTCATACCAAGTCGTTGTTTTGACAGTACAATTATTTATATCTGTAGTTCTATATATATTTTCCCATTTTACTGTCTATTCGACTGATCTTTAGCTATCAAGAAACTAAGTATATAAGACTTACCCATCATATTAGACATGAATTTAGATCTGTCCATCGGCGGGATCCATTTCGAAGCCATAGGTAGAATAGCTGGCCATGTCGCTCCGAGCAGGAATCCAAGTACTATTCTCACTGCAACTATCCATCCGAAGCCAGCGACTGCTGCGCCAGGAGTCAGGAGTGTGAGGATACTGGCTAGGAGAGTACTGTAGCCAAACACTCGCCTGGTGAAGGAAAATTCATATCAAACATAACTCTTTATTCAGTTTAGACCCTGATAAAGCACGTCAAAAATGACTCTACCGTATGTTCGTGGTAATTTCGCGGGCTACCTTGAAGTATCCCCTTAAATTGAGAACATTTTTATAAAGTTATGCCAGAGTATAAAAATACAAGGAAAATTGTTCACAAATACCTACATGTATAACAAAGCTATATATAATTATGTAACTGGATCATCTAGAAAATTCTAATCTGATAAGTCTCTTGAAAATAGTATGTGTGCTGATTTATAAAGAAGGCTAGCATAACACATACATGATCGCATGGATGAATCCCAAATTGCGCATCTAATGAAAGTAAGTCCAATAATAACAGAATTCGTTCAAGATCTTCATAATAAAACACGTAAGATATTAGTCATTGAAGTATAAATTAAAATACATGATTTTGCCAAGTTATATGCAAGAAACGTGTTATAAACAAATTAAATTATTAACCTTGGTGATGTTAAAATCTAATCTCTAAAAACCGTTTTATATCATGTAGTTTGTTATAATAAGTGGATAATACGGTCGACAATAAACGTAAGTAAACGTTTAAATAAAACATTCATTGACATAGAGTACAAAAGGAAAAAATAGTTTTATAGACAACCTAACGTAAAGCCCATAGTGTGGTTTTTATATCATGTAGTTTGTGATCATACAGGCAACAATAAACGTAAAAGTTTTGATAAAACATTGACAAGAATACAAAACGATAAAAAAGGTTGTCTAGACAACCTAATAAACCGCGTGTTTTTCGATATGTCGATAATGGTGTCGATTCTGTTGTTTACGAACTTAACTAATATTAGACAAGTCACCTCTCTTTCAAGTTACCCTTATTGAAAAAAAGACAGAACATTTTTAATGCTGTCAGTTTAATCCATGCCGTCGTAATGTACGGGTAAATAGTCGTGACCAATAAAGATCGCGCTTAAATTCACGTTGAAATATGTGATCGGATTAAACTGACAGGACTAAAACATCTTGCATCCCTTTCTTATATTTACTATTAGAAAGAGATATAGTGAGATTAAATTTATTTAGTTCGTAAACAACAGAATCGGCACCAATGCTTTCCAAAAATCTACGGATAAAATCAATTGTAACGCACGGTTTTTGCGAACTGCATTAATATGTAGGCATGCAAAGCTTGCGTACCCGCATACACATACAAATACATAAACACGCAAACATTTCACGAGTGATCACATACAATATACTCAATTAGGCGATAAGAATCGGCTCGGTTGCCGTCGCGATCCCGCATGCGTGAATTTCGAGAATGTTCCAGCATAATTTATTTTCAGAAGTCGATGTTCGCTACTCGCTAAACGTGGACATCACTGTATTATTTAATTCGAGTGTAGGGTTACGTCTATTCTATCAGTGAGACTAACTAAAGAGAACTAATAATATTTTAGAGTGATTTTAGATAAGAAAATATTTAAAAAAAAGCGCAAAAGCGGCGTTCACCTATTGTCAACAGCGGCGTTGCTAAAGTTATTTCTGTATTTTATTTTTTTTCTCTGCTAATAATGCAAAAGTAGCCTATCTCAAACTTAGGCCACATTTACGTTGACGGTCTTAATTAAAAAAACATTTCAAAATTCACATCTCAGCTTATATTTAGCGAAAATTCAAAGGTAAAAACCCAATGCAACATCCCAAAAGATTCAATGCCAACATAACTCATCACCGGCCAATTGAGTCCAAGGCAATTTTAAAACCTTTTATCTCTTTCAGATTTTCTCGGAATAAACAAAGCCACGTACCAATGACTTGGATCAAAATAAAATAGTTTAAAAACTTGTTTGGAACTTGATTTCAGGCGTTCTCGATTGGATACCGAGTTACTCATACAATTATTCACTAACCTGTTTGTGGGTAACCCGATAAGCCCACACCTTGAATGCACCGGTAGATAATTATATTGGCATTCAACATTTTATATCTATCTTTAATTGACGGATTGAGTGCGTTTCCGATTAATTAGGAACTAGATTTTGGAGGTTACAGTCATGGCTCCTTTAGTTTACATATTGCGTTAAGAATTATTCCAACTCGAAAAATGATGATTGGCCAATTTGTATTAAAATTAAAAACAACGGGGTCATCCCAAATGGTCGCCATTTTAATATCCTGACAGGAAAATTGACACTATGCATTACTTCAAACTGCAGCCAACAAGTAAAACAGGAAATAATTCAACTATGCGTATGCGACGTAGAGAAACTGTGGCTGTTCCAGATGCTATTAATTTATGCGCTTATAACAAGCTCTTTATTGTGAGTAATATGAGTAATTATCAGGGTTCAAAACGATGGCAAGGACTTAACGTATCACAGCAATCAACGCTGTTGACTCTCCTGACCCTTCTATTAATGTTGCTAGAAAATTCGGCGCAAAATATTCTACGCTGGTCTATAAATTGGCGCTTTGATGTCGTTGCATACGGTAAAAAAACTGAAATATGAATAATAAATTGGAATATATTAACTTTGACAGGACCTGTAATTACCGGTATTGATGAACTGGTAATCTTAGGCTATTTATAAGTATAGGATACTGAAATCAGGGTCGGAATTCAGAGCAGTCGATAATATTAACATGACTCTGGGCAAGAATTTATTGAGTTGCGAACTGTCAATAACATGAGGCAATATAGTATGTAAACTACCGTTAAAATTTGACAGTATTAGAACTCATTAAAGATGGAAACAACTATTAGATAGGTGGTGGAATTAATCGCTTTGGCTGCTCTTGAGACCAATCCAAGCAAGAACTAGCCGAATAGATGGAAATATTTAACTGAAGCAGACTAGGGAGTAGGAGATTCCAATTAAGTACGAATTGATGTGAATAAAGATTTTATGGGTTTAATAAATTAGGGTTAGGCATTTAAAACTCGACCCCAATTTATTGAAATTTCGATTTCAGTTACAAAAACAGAAATTTGAGGAATCAAAGAAACGATAGTATTGAGGAGACCAAAAAGAATGCATAAAACTGTCAAACAAACCTCGTACAATTAATCAAGTTCCCCTGGGTATTACAAGCTGATTATAAGACTTCGATCAATAGGAAGCTAGCTGTCAGCAAAAAAATAAGCGCCATATCTCTGTGTTAGCGCCCGGCATATTACAATCTTATTTTTCATAGCCCACATTTCTGAGTGACGTATTACTGCCAGTAATGAATGGTTGTCCATTGTTGGCTGCATATCCCGCTGTTTACATTCATAGGGGCCAAGTTTTTATTGTCAACCTATACAATAGCCGCTATTATTTACAAATTGTTCTGCCATGTCACAAGAAGCGAACTGAAAGTTGGGCGTATTGGCCAAATGTGCATTTATAAGATACATAACGACATCTGTTCACGTGGTTACCACTCGAGGAACTTTCTTCCACTTTACGAATCTATTCGAAAAATCCTCTGCTAAAAGTTTTTATATCATTATTGGTGGTTCTATCTATATCCATAAATTTTGGAAGCTTACCTCGCGCCAATAATCTCAGCTAATCTCCCGCCTGGCAGTTCTGTGAGCACGTAGCCCCAGAAGAAGCAACCCAGAAGGTGGTTCTTTTGTTTTGTGTCCCAGTGGTAGCGGGTTTGTTCTATGTGGCCTGGATGCTGAATGGAAATAAATAATAATATTGAAAATGGAATGACGCCTATATTTTAATGTAATCTTGCTAAGTGATGTTTGAGTTAATACATTCATGCCTTGAATTGCATTGTCTTTCAATACTTTAGTACATATTTTATTAAAATGTGCTGTTAATAAATTGGTAACCACAGAATTCGCTCCAAAAGCCATTTCATAGAATTGAAAAATAATCAGGAGCATATCCACAAATCATGGAATCTCCTGGAAAAGGAGAGTTTGCAGCTGTTTTCATATTAATTTATATTATGGTACAGGTAGTATGAAATATGATATTTACCTCAGTGACATTATGTGGATGTAGGGTATGATTGGTGAGAGTCTGAGTGTCGTTGACATCGTAAATCATCTCGACGATAGCGATGGTCAGGTTCACACGCAGGGCGTAGTTCAGCATGAAGCCTAGGAGTACCATGATGTTCAGCACTTGGACACATGTCAGACAACCTGCAACAATATTGAATGGTCAGTTCTGTTATGATAGGCCAGTTGGCGCAGCGTGAGTTCGATTCCCATCCAAGAAAATCATTTCTGTGCATGAACATGTCTGTTTGTTCTGAGTTTGGTTTGAATAGTAAGTAATAGTTACAACCATTAGTTTCATTTGACGTTCGTTATTAAAAAAAATACAAAGCAAACTGTTAGCAGTAATAGTTATATCATTTATATACGTATACTTTTTTAAAAACTTAAACGTATTTTTTTACTATAAATAGGCCTGTGTTTAACCACAATATCACCGTGGACAGTGATGACGTGGCCGATGGTGTTATATTGATTAATCGTAGCAAAATTGCAAAATAATAGAAAATGGGGACGCGGCAGTTTACATCGCCAAGAATCATATTTTTTAAACACTTATTTCCATTTTCCTTTATCGTTTCATTATTCGTAATTCGTTTAAAACGTATGACAGTACTTCGGTGAGTAAGTATGTCCTATTTTAATATAAATAGCCTTACAAATAATGAAATCATCCGCGGCGAAAAACCAACCTCAACTGATAGGAGCAACCGACATATTGTTACCTACACGTGCTTGTATTTTCTATTATTATTCATTGAGTAAATTAAATAACTCTCGTAACATGCCTTATTTTATCGTTAATGGAAAACTTGAGGTAAACTTGCTGGGTTTGTAATAAAAATAAACATAACTGAGAGTCATCAGTAATCTATACGATAATAAAATTCCTTTCATTACAGGTAGCGAATATTTCGAATTACACTCCGCGGTGGTAATTGCGATGGTCATAGTAGACAATTTATGACTGTGACTTTTCTATTTTATCTAAATATTTTTTAGCTAAAAGTCAGTGATCATCGTCTACCCATATTCATACATTTTTATAGTTTTTTATAAGATAACAGAGAAATTCCATCATAAATAAATAAAATAAATGCTGTACAGTTTTATAAAAAATACTTAAAATTGACAAAATTAATGGTCCTATATTTAATAAGTAAATAGAATACATAAAAAAATCTGTACAATTTAATAAAAAATACCTAAAATTTACAAATATAATGGTCGTTATGACTTTTTCAAACATGAAGAGCACATACGCTGTTTTGTACAAAATCTCTTGGGTATCGATTTTACTGGTGATTTGTTTATTCTTATTGCTAAACAAACAGCAAAAATAATACATGAGCACAGTAATTTCTAGAATATGGTAAACGTTGATTTAATTTTTAAATAGTATTTTCCTATCGGAAATCTAGACCATTTGTAGACATCAGTTATAGTACCGTAACGTAAACAATAACACAATAGTGTTCAGTTTTCATAAACAGTCGTTCACTATTTGGCGGGTTTTGTTAGTTATTGAATTTTAAACCGTGGGAAGTACAGTTAGATTTTGAATTATTTTTACTTAGGTTATCTGTTGATTCAGAATATACTCAATTCTGAGATATTTAAAACATATAGCATAAGGATGGCAAAGATATGATAATTTTAGTATTTACATCACTAATGATGCTTCTGTTTCTTGGATATTTCCAGAACTTTCCATCGATAGGCAATAAATTTGCTTATATTAACTAGGCTTAATATCTATAGGTAACGAAATCAATTGGGAGATTATTAGAACATTGTGAATAACGTGGCTTTGGTAGGCCGATTTATAATACGGAATTCCCTCAGTATTCATGAACATATACTTTAGGCATCCAATAAGGAAAGATCTTTCTAAATTCAAACCATGAGCTGTATAAGTACGCCTAGATATTAGCCACAGCTACATATTGTAAACTTTCTTTTTTATTATTAATTTAAAACTATAACTACTCCTACTGAGTAAACAACAAATTATTCTCACGACCCGTGACTGAATTAACTAACCCAGTTGCAGACCGGTTCGCATCGAGCATATTATTATTATTGGATCACAATATACGACGGTTACACAATGCTAACGATAACACCAAGGATACGAATTAATTAAATGGCCAGTTCAACCAAGTGCTGTAACAAAGTTGATGGATATACGGGAAGGGGAAGACCGAAGAGATGGATGGATTGTGTGAAAGATGATATGAGTAAGACAGGAGTGAATGCCGATATGACGGAAACCGTCATGGGGACCCCATTCCACATCCGAATGGGCCGCAATGTAAAAATGAAGTTTTTGCGCGCACGCAACGCTGAATTTTAAATTCTGAGATTGTTGAAGTTAAAGTTCTTCAAAGAATAACTGATCCCAAATTGATAGAATCTTCGTCACTTCTCAGAACTTAAAAAATATATCTCCCAAAAATGTCCACAATTGCTTGTCAACAGGAAGCAAACACTTCAATACTTCCAGCCAGCAACTTATGCCAGCAATCTGTAAATTGTCACAGACTATCTAATAAGGCCCATTGCACCAACGTCGTATAGCACTAACCCACGGGTTAAATATGGCTATATGACAGAATTTGTATAGAGAATCTCTCAAATTGAATTAGCATGTCATTGCTTGGAAAATGAATTTCTCACCAGTACTATTTATAGACCTAATAACTCATTTAGTTCAATTCTTATCTCATAACCTTCCCAGAAAAACAATACTTTACGACCACAACAATAGCATTACTAATCTGAATAATGCTTAAACCGTTGGTTGAATAGTATCTGGTCATACCTTATTGTGGTAATGTGTTAAGTCAGGAATTGTTTACCTAAAAAGAAACCGCAAGCTTGTGTGTAAGCTAAATGATTGACATTTGAAATGTCCTCTGTTTTTTTCCTTGTATCGCGACAAAATTCCACATTAGTTTTTAGAAGCTCTAAAAGGCGCTTGTGTAAGTATTTTAGTAAAAACTTTTTTAAGCTCTAAATGTGTCCTCAAGGAGAATATCTGTCTAGCACCTAAGAGCAGGCATGTATTTTCCGACAGTTGGGATTTGAAAGCCAGTTTTCTGACTTTCTGACAGTGTCCCTATATAATTAACAAGGCCTTTATATTTTCTTTCATTAAGATAAGCAAACAAGAACAAGCATACGTTCCGCCCGAAGTAATAATTTTAGCATATAGACGCTCATAATTGCCGACCCTGCAAAAATAGCAACAGTCTTGAAAAGCCCCATACTGTAATGATATATCTCAGCATATTGTCACCGCTAAAATCATCAAATTTTATAACATTATATTAATATTTAACAATACTCGCGCATAAAAGGACCGTGCCAGCTTTAACCTATTGTATAAAGCAAACGAAACGCCTCCATTATATTTGCACATCATACATCTCTGGTTGTTTGCGACTACAGAATGACGCAACTCTTTTATTCTCTCAAATATTCAGTGCAAATTCGAAGTGGCAGTTTCTATAGTGAAAAAATTGGCAAAGAATACATCAACATTATGCGCAATAAACTATTATAAGACGAGAGAAATAAACTGGAAGTCTTTATTTTATTAACGTTTGAATACCACGTTTAATGATTTCCACTGAAGTTATAGTAATAATATGTAAAGCTCAAATCAGTTCACTAGATTTATTTAGATAATTAACCATATCATGCAAATTGTCTGAAGTTTGAATCAGTTTTGGAACTAAATAAGACGATATCAATCTTCGGCCTTATTGCACCAATGTCGTATAACACTTAGGCTTAAATAGAAATTCCGTCACATAGCCTTGGGTTAGTGTTAAGTATACGACGTTGGTGCAATTGGGCTTTAGTAAATCAATTATTAGGGTGATTAACAACTTTGAGTAATAAATGTCTAATTACAAAATTGATCAAGCACACTACCATGTACCCAAAAAAAGTTTTAACGCGTTTATTTCCACAATGTGGTAGCATTATTTAGCATAGCAGAGCAGCCCTACCAAGTGCGCCTTTCATGTTTTATACGTAAACGCTTACTTATCATATTGGGTCATTGAAAATCAACCCAATAAAACGAATATGATGTTTTCCTTATTGTAAACATATCGCTTTCATTAAATGTTCTTTTTTTTTACTAAGCCTGTGGAGGCTTTCTTGAGCTTGGCCTTCTTTAACACAAATGTAACACGAAAAATAATAGTTTAAAACGGAATCATTAATCACAAACAATATTATTATTGTAATGAAATTATACGGACAAGAATAAATTCTGCTTCTTTTTAAACGGTTGACATTGTAATGAAACCGTGATAAATCTGAATGTCATGGAACTTTAAGGCAAATTGAATAATTTTAATATCATCCCAAATGAGCAACCCTTTCAAGAATAGTTGCAGCACAGATCCTGTACCATGTATAGCAAGCAAGGTACCTTTGTTGCCTACGCAGAATATCTGCACACTTTCATTCGCCCACTAACTTTTCAGTGACGTCATCCGCCAATTACCACTTTCACTTAAACATGAACCTACCTAAATTCTATATAATGTGATAAAGGAGCATTCATACAATAACGAGGACATAGTCATCCTTATTATGTCGCAGAAAATTTCAAATACACAATGAAGATTTAACCAACATGGGATAAGCAGGTGTCAAATTAATTAATTCATCTGGTGATTATTTGAGCTAATTAGCATAATAGGTAATATATATTATTTGAGGACGTTTCGGAAGGAAACATATTTGCATAAAGCTTTGAATACAAATTAAATTGCCTAAATTTGCACATTGTTTACTTTGTGATGAAAACATTGATTAATATTTATTTTATTGGTTCACCAATAATAATTGTTAATAATATATTAATTTATACATATTAGACATTATGTCTTTAACTAAATGCACAATTAGGTACTTATAGGCGAACACAACGAGAGCCATAATAAATAAATAATAAATAAATAAATATCCTGTGACATTCTTCACATATGGTTAACTGATCCCAAACTAAGCAGAGCTTGTACTATGGAAACCAGATAACTAATATACTACATATACTACTTTTTTTTTTTAAATACATACGTATATAGATAATATAACTAAATAATAAACCTATTTTTCAAAATTTAAGGATATTAAAAGATTATTTTGTACATTCCCAAAGGGCTATGGTTAAATCTGGTTATGATAACATGAATTAGCATGATATTATTATGCTTTAACTAATCTTGCTCTTGGTACTTCTGAAACTATTGTTGTATTGTACTGTTTTATGTAACTCAAGGATGTTACTTTGAGATATTCAAAAAATAAAAAGACTAGATTCTTTGCAATTTAGACAGTTTTAAGAGGCTGTGTAAAAGATAAAAAAAACAGACACAATGAAATCGCGACTTTACTTTGCTCGAAACGATCCATAAATTTTGGTTTTAATGAAAACAACGCAAGTATGTCATGGTCGACAGACGTTTGGTAAAACAATTTGACATTTTCTAAAACAACGAAAACGCCCACGTTGTTGAAAACATCTTGCCAACCTCTACTGGATTTGTCTAACTCTAGATATAGGCTCTAGACTAGTTCTTAAACATTACTTTCTCCGGCCGTTAAGTTTGGCAGGCCGGTATTGATTATTTAATCATACTTTTAGATCGCTATCTCAGAACATAGGCTGTATTAAATCTTAACTCACGTTTTTTTTTTGCAATTCGGTCGATCACCTCAAATCGCCGGAAGGAGCCAAGAATACCGCGGGAAATTGCTATTTTTTACCGACAGTATAAAACTTAACTTGATTTGTCATGCAACGAATCGTGACGGACGAATTCATGTTTTGAAGAACTGCGTCGAAGATCAGGGTTTTCCCTGAATAGCTCTAATTGACGTTAATTTAGGTAGAATATGAAGTTACTTAATTGTTTTACAGTAAAAAGTTGCGAGTAACTTTTTGGACCACTAAGAAGAATCCAAGGTAGATAGAAATTATATTTAATTGGCTTTTATTACATATGATTTTTTTATTGTACCTACATAATTGTTTCGTGCAGTTTTCATGACAACGCGGCTTCCGTCATAATTGAACTTGTCTAATTTTATGTATGCAATGATATGAAATTGCTGAAATATTAAAAAACCAATAACCTTCATTGTACGGATTAAATGTGATCCGTTTTGACTAAAGGAAACTGGCATTTTTTTAAATCATATTATTTTTGTAATAGGTACTTACCATTTGGAATATGAAAGGATGTCAAATAATTCGTTTAAAAACTTACAAAAAACTTAGATACCTACTCTAAATAAGAGATAGTTAAGAAACAATATTAGCCAAAAGAATGTTGCAAATGCGCACGTGCGGTTACTACTAACACCATACGGAACCATCGATGTTTACCGTTAGGCACTTCACATGAGCTATGCAATTAGCTAACAGTTATTAGCGTGCACTTTACCTAACCGTTCGACACACAGTTCACTTGTCAAACTGGTAGGATGGTCCTAAAGATTAAACAAAATTAAGTTTAAAGAAAAATAAATCTTATAAATAGGTATGCATAAACGTAGACTACTAATAGTTAGGTATTTTGAAGTTCATGGTCGGTCATATCGTTACAAAAAAATGGTACCACCATGTCGGATTTTCAACAATCGTCAAAATAGTTTAATTTACCGAAATTATTTCAGAGTCCACACAAAAAATCATATAGGTATGTAGGTACCTTAATTTAAATATTTAATTTGGAAATAGTACTAAGAAAAAGTACAGCCGAACAAACTTATGTTGTTATTATGTTATGTTAGAAAAGGTACAGCCGTAAGTTAATTGTAT
This sequence comes from Tethea ocularis, assembly GCA_963555595.1. Lineage (NCBI taxonomy): Eukaryota > Metazoa > Arthropoda > Insecta > Lepidoptera > Drepanidae > Tethea > Tethea ocularis. Next base: position 1,865,044 of record OY741970.1, on the reverse strand, counting down.
AAGTTGTTATTACATATTAAAATTCGTAGAGGATGCTGAAACGCGCGTGAAGTATTTCGATAAATTAACATGGGGTGACAGTCAGATTTTTGGGGTGTCCCTAAACAACAAGGGGAAGGGACGAAATGTGAGATTGGACAGCTGGACCATGCTGGACTAGCAAACGCGTAACTAAAATTGTGACTGATGGATAAATAATATGGTTTGCAAAAAATCGTATTATACTTTTTCGTTGCTATTAGGGACATAGCGTGAATTCGCCAAGTCTACCAAGCAATACCTATAGTTTTGTCCCGACTAAAGAACCATGGTAGGATTTGTACAAAAACAATGATTGTTAGATGATCAGAATAAATGTAGTGTTAGTACCTATTAACTTGAATCTATACCAAGAACTGCATTTTTACAGTGGAATATTTTATATAAACGTTGAAATACATAGTAAATTCCGCTCCGCAGTTTTACCTGACATATCTTATGTTTTCCTAGTATAAAAAGTGACCTATGGTATTCCATATGTGATCTGGCTATGTGCCACATTTTTTCCAAGTCTGTACAGCCATTTGTGCATATTTGAGTCACAAACACCAAACATTCAAATTTATAATTTGAGAGATTGTGAAATGAGATGAAATTATATTTCAAACGCTCTAAAATATTTTTTTATATAAATCGATGTATGTATCTCGACATGATCTGATATCTTTCAGATAAGCAGGTCAGTCGGTTGGGACCTTAATTATTACATATAGAGACCAATGGCACTAGTTTCAAGATCTGTAAACAACCTGTCAAAATCAAATTGTATACAAATGGAGCGCCAGCACGTGTCATTTGCCAATTTCTTTTTTGTTCGAATTAATCATGGACGTTGCTATGAAATCATGCGTATGAACTTAATAATACTGACCTAGTGTGATATTTAAATAAAACTATTAGTTTTTGCCAGTAACCTCTCTGATGATTAAAATTAGATATTTTAAACATGCTACTATTTTAAGTTATAGTTAAATATCACTGATGTTCGCTGTCCAGTCTGCACAACGTAAAACCATATTGGAACTTGGCCAACATTTCTGCAAATCGGTCTGCTTTGTCTATTGAGAAAATAGGCGAGTAGTAATGTAAAATATGTCATCAGTTGACGTAGAACTTGAATTTCAAGACAGTTGAATGAAATCGTGAGTACTAAGATGACTGAGAGTTAGAAGTGATGGACAACTAATGTGTATTATCTGTGGCGAGATCGCGACAACATAATTTTTTTACCATATTTTTTCATAGCTTAGCTACATGAACGAGCAAGTTCGACTAACGTGTATGATATATAGGTATGTAGAAAAAACTAGCGAGGTTGATTTTGATACCATTTAAGGCCTCTCGGGTTCCGTGCTTCAAAAACGAGGAAACTAAACCCTTATTTTGATAAGCTACCAATATTTGAACAATTCTTATGTGTTTTTCGTAACTGTCAAACTCAGTCAAGAGGTTTAAAAACATAATTGATTCACTAAACACACCGCTCATGAATTCGGACCATTCCTAAATATTATCTGTAGCTAAGTGTTAAATTCAATATTTGCACTACGTATAAGGAAGTTACGCGACTATGGTACCTATATTAATTTAATGTACAGTAAACGAAACCATACTAGAGTAATATTAGATAACATTTCTGCAGTAACACCTTATTTATTGATAAAAAAATACGTAAACAACGACCCAAATCTATTTTTAATCTGGCAATGATCCTGATCATAATATATCAAAATAAATAAATTGCCAGTTTGATCTGGAGACCGGAAACATGATTACGCGCTGCCACGATGTATAGATTCACGTGTTTATTTTCAAGATGGCATCGTGCCAGAATACGCATACGTCATCGCGCGGCCGCTATAGTGTTGCCAACCAAACCAATAAAGTGTCTAGTAGACGGTGTGTGAATAGTTTCATAATAACGTCGTAGAAGTTGCGACTGGAAAGAGAAAATCAAGGAGATATTTTAAATTCAATGCTGCAAGATCCATTGCGATTATGATTCAAATATATTTTAATTATTGTACCTAATTATTTTAATACAGGATTCTATTATAAAAATACAAAACTCTGTAGGATATTGAAAAGGTTTTGCGATAAAATAAATTTAGATCAATCAGATAATTTGGAAAATATGATAAAAAAAAATTAATTGTCAGAAACGAAATCTCGAATAAATATTTTTGCAAAAAATATATTCTGGTATGCTAGTTATTCAGCTGTTTTATTGGGTTACAGTACAATTGGTAAATCCAATTGGCCTGTTGTATATTATCACAAGTGTGCTAATTGAACAATTATTATTGCAGTTTAATCCTTTATTGTCCATTATTTCGGATGTGTAGGTGGGAAATGGTAATGTTACATTCTTGGCACCATTACCGTATACTATTTGAATGTAAAATCTTTTTTAAAATATGTTTAATAATTTTAAAAATCTAAACTTACCTGTGAAATTTCTTGGAAAAGATTTCTCTGTTTTAGCCATGATGTGGACCTATGGAATGACTTGAGGTTCTGAAAAAAAAGAATAAGGTTTTTAACTTACACCTCCAGTTAACATATAATATTTAGTATTGGTATTATTTTTATAATCAAACATCTAGTTTTATTTCTAACCAGCTGTCCCCCGCGGTTTCATCCAAGTTCCCGGGATGAAAAGTAGCCTATAACCTTCGGGGATAATGTAGCTTCCTATTAGTGAAGTAATTTTTCGATTCCGACTAGTAGATAGTAGGGCGTCCAATCAAATTTATTACTAGTATTAGAATAGATATAAAAGTTAAGGAAAATTGTATCTAAACGAGATTGAATTCGTTCAAGACATTGACACTTTTGGTTGTCACGCAAAATCAATTACACGCGAATGAACATGCGAGATAATTACTTTACGATATTGGAACGTTAAATACCTACACACTCTTTTACATGTGGCAAAAAGTGCTATGCTAACCTCAATACTAAAACTACGTAGGTCTAGTTCACCATAAAAAAACATGTTTTATTCGTCAGTAACGGACTATTTTGCATAATTTAAAACAACATATTATAGGACATATCGTTCTATATTTCACACTTCAATGAAATCGACAGTTAGACGGAGGCGAGAAAGTTAAATAAAAGATCGAAAGAAGCAATTTGCTATAACATACAAAATGTACGACCCGCTAATTTACATTCGACTTCAAGCGTGTGCTAATACTGTTAATAAGTGGCGTGGCGACGTTGGATTTGATCGAAAGTCTGAAACAAACGGAGTTGGCGTACTCAGCAGTCTACAAATTCATGCCATGACACATTTACACGTATTGGCAAATATTGTCAACTACTTGTTGAAATTGTCCGTTTAGCTCTTGACGGCTAGGACGATTTTGGCAACGTAACGCTAGTTTTAAGCGTTGTTTCTAATAGCATTACAAATAGGTATATAACTTCTGTTTATTCATCAGATCAAGGAATGTAAGCGATTAATACAATTCAGCATAATGTTGGATGTGCTAAATGACGCCTATAAATTGATCTTATCCTATCTACTTAGCAATTTAAATTAAGAGATAGGCATTAGTCAGGCGCCATTGAGTCACCTATGAATGCTGAAGCTTCTGTTTTACATTTAAGATCCTAGATTATCATAAACTTAGCGATGTTTTAATTAGATTTTTAAGCATCTTGTTTGCGAAATTAATTGCGTTGTCAGCATAATAAAATTCACCGTTAACTGTCGAGACCAGAGACAGTTGGCGATGAACAGTTGGCGCCAGTCAGTAACGGGTCATGTCGCCGCCTTTTACGAACCAGTGGTGGAAAAAAAATTGTGCTGCCCATAACGAATGGGGCTCATCTTTATCTTTTTATCTTGTCATCTCCATGAGGAATGATCGAGACCGGGTGTAGTTTAGGGTGAATAACCAGGTTCTGCTTTTTGTGAAAGGTTGCTGAACTTGGATTTTAAATTGTCCGGTCTCTCCATTTATAAAGATAAGGTATGAAAAAGGTGTTGGCCCTTACTTGAAAAAATGTCTACGAACATTTTTATTGAATTACTTCTTTACTACGTTAAAATCAGACTGGTTGTGAATTATAATTATTACAAAATACAACTGGGGAAAGAAACATTTGCATGCAATTAGTCGTTAATTTGTAATTCGATTATTTTTATTACCATGTATATAGGTTGGGTACTAAAAGCAATAAAATTGAGATGGTTAACACAGATTCGTGTAAAGGTGAACTCATTTGATATATCAATTTGTATTTTTTTGTAAGATATCAACTTACGCGAATGGTAATGAATTCCAGAAAACTAGTACATTATATACCATGTTACGTGATAGCATTAGATTGAATTTATTTGTAGTACCTTCCATCCCAAAATCAAAAAACATATATAATTTTTTTATGAGATTGAATCAACTGGAAATTGGAACATTTAGCAGAATCGTAATTCCGCGCAGTCTATTTCAATCTCACAGGTTCAAGGTTAAATTCATCGTTAAACAACACATAATATGCTCAATAATACATCATGTAACACGATCAGACTTATAATTAACTAGCTTATGCCTGCGGTTTCATCTATTTGTCTCTTGACTACTTTTAATAGGCTTGTGTCGCCGCTCTTTGTCGCATATTTTACCATGGTAAGTGATAATGTAAGCACATAAAGCCTAGAAGAGAACTGGCTATCAATTGCCACTGCCGAAATACACCGACCGGTGTTCGTCGTATTTTTTTTTTTACGGTTACCTCAAAGTAACCGACATACATCGTGGTGATCCTCGAGGGAGGCTTTTGTCCAGCAGTGGACGTCTTTCAGCTGACATGATGATGTGGCAAAGGCATAGGCTAATTCGTTTAAAAAATAATATTGATTTTCACCTCTTGTAACTTTTTAAACGTTCTTACTTTTTTACTACAACACTGTATTGTCACAAATACAGATAAAAAGTAAAGAATAAAACATTATGCTGATCTTAGTAGAACTTCCTCGACGACTAGTTTCCGCCATTTTCTTTTCCGTATTTATAGTAGCAGATTTAAATACACCTTTGAGCCACTAGAACTATTATTTTACAATGTAATTGTTATATAGATATTATCCTCAGAAATCGTGCGAAATGCAACGTGTTATTGTTTTAACGTGACTCTGACCGACTGCAATTATGACCACGAGTGTGGTATGACCGACCATTATTACAATCATTATGTTGATCTTGTTTCATTTTTATTTATTAATACGTTTATTTTTTATCATAGAAAAGAATTTCATAGACTTGTCGGAAACACTTCCGTGCACCCGATTTTGATAAATGTACAAACTTTATGCATTGATAGATGTGTATAATAATTTTATACGTTTGATAATATGTACCTATTGCCTAAATTACTCTGTCATCGTTTTACAATGAACAAATTAGCGAAAATACAATTCCACCCAATGTATTAAATTGCTAAGATCAATTGAGTTAACACAGCCTGTAGATAGACTGAATTGCTTGTCATGATTATGATTGATTGCTAAATTGTCATCACTACAATTAATATTAAGGCGCTGTCATATCGTTAAATTATTCCCTACACATTGGAGGTGAAATCAAGCTAGCGGAACTCATAAAAGTGTATTTGATATTAATTAAAAATAAATTCGTCAATGTACACACGCAAAAGCTTGATCTGTGGCCGTGGGTACACACAATATAGTTTAGAATTTGAAATCTTGTGATATATTTTTAATTTCAAATTAAAAAGAAAATGAAGAGAAACAATGCTTTTTATGTATATCTAAATAGGTTTTTGAAGAATTGCCAAACTTAAGTGGCAGTGGGCGGGGCACATCGCTCGAAGAACCGGCCGCTGGGGCAGAAGAGTTCTCGAGTGCGACCACGAACCGGAAGACGCAGCGTGGGCAGACCCCCTACAAGGTGGACCGATGATCTTGTGAGGGTCGCGGGACACCGCTGGATGCGGGTAGCGCAAGACCGGCCATTGTGGAGATCCTTGGGGGAGGCCTTTGTCCAGCAGTGGACGTCTTTCGGCTGACATGATGAAATAGGTTTTTAGTGCCGTCAAAGGCTGCAGAAAGGTCTTGAAAATGACATACATGTATATAATTATAAAAATAAATATATATGGGAGATACTATAGACTTCATGAAGTGACATCACCTTTGCATGTCAAATTCAAATAAATTTAACGTTACCTACGTATTTTTCCAAAAACTAAAACGTGTCTCGTAATTTTCCATTCAGTGATATCCGCGTCAAATAGTACCCTATACCTACGTCCACGGCTTCACCCGCATGTTTTTGTCTGTAACTCGTTACAATCAAGTACCTATAGAAAGTAAGTAACATAAGATTTGCTTTCTACATAGATTATAATTATGACGTCATTTTTAAAAGGTTTAACGATGTAATGACACACCCCCACAAGATTATTGATTGAATTAAGTACATCGCTTGTGTGTGCGTGTGTGGTGGGTAAAACACAGAGTAATGTACATTTTGAGATCTCTCTGTTTATTTTAGTTTTCTTTTTTTTTAAATAACAAAGGAACTTTTTAGCTAATTTTCTGGTTCTGTCTAATAAATAGGTCCCGCCTGTTCTCAGTTACAACAAACGTTGCAATTTGTTTCTTACAGTTGTAAAACTGCTATCTGCATCTAAGAATGTAAGTAAAAAATATATAATAGGGATGATGACTGGGTAAAAAATATATAATTCTGTTTAGTCCGTCAGTATCGAAAAATATTGGATTTATTATAACAAATCAATAAAAAATTACAAAGATACATCAAAGTTCAGGAGTTTCTATGTGATGAAGACTACTCATCTTTTCTGATAAAAAATGTCTGTGTTGCTAATCTGATTAGCTTTGCTTCCGACCTCTCTTGGTAGGATTTGAAGGTGGAAAATCTGTTCGTTATTTTTTCACAAATTAAAAATAATACCAAAATACCGATCCTGGTAACCAACATTCCATAAAAAAAACCTTTGTTACTGCCTATTTAATATTAAACCCACGTCCTAGAAGACAGAACAATGTGTCTATGTGTCCAATAAACACGAATGCTAATAAGATGCAAATAATAATAAATAAATACATTTTAATGAAGTGACGAGGCACCGCACATGTGTAGTGTAGCTAGGGTTGCCACCCGTACTTTATAATAAAGTATTGTACTCTATACTTAGAACAATAAAGTACACGAAAATACTTTATTTCGCATGATTTGATTTCTTTGGGATTTTGTAGTTTAATCGTAAGTGGGTGCAATTGTTTAGTAGATATAATAATTTGATACAAACTGCAAAAAGCAATAAAAATATGTTTTTAAACAAATAATAAAGAAAAATAAATTGTACTTTATTTTGATACTATGTACTTTTTTTTGTTACCTATAATAAACCAATGTACTTTATCTGCAAAAAAAAAGGTGGCAACCCTAAGTGTAGCTACTTAGTGGGTATACCTACTTTATTATTAAAATTGTCGTTAAATTAACTTATTATTTTGTTTAATGCTGTTGCGTTGTAAGTAGGTAATACCAACTTACGGACTGAAAAAAAAAAGTGGGGATCTAACTAAATAGGTGCCCTGGTTGGGACAAACGTAAATGGGGGTAGCAGAGCAGAGAGTAGCCTAAGGACTGGTAATTTGTTACCAATAGCTACCTACTCTGTGCACTTTCTGAGGCCGGTCACATTTTTATACTACACTCAGGTCAAATAATGACTTTTATAGGTAAATTTATGATACCTTGAGTTAACTACATTGTATTTTCTTAGGGATCTCTAATTTTTCAATAAAATATTAACGTAACGTAGGTAGCAAACCTATAATAGGTTTCGTCTGAATGAATTTTTAAAATCGGTCCAAAAGTTTTTGAGTTTTTCCATTACAAACATACAAAAAATCTAATCTTTCCTCTTTATAACATTAGTGATGATGGTGGTATTTGATCAAAATTTACGTTAAATAATTTGGGTAAGTAACTACCTATAGCAATAGATGAATGTTCATTACATTCAAAATTTGCGAAAATTCCTACAAAACTTTTAGTCCCAAAAATTCAAAAATACACATATAATACACCGTAGGTACAATTTAATAACTTACCTACATAATAGTAGTTTATGATACTGTTGCATAATAGGGGTTATTAACTACGAGTGTGAGTTTAAGTACCGAGCCGTAGGCGAGGTTCTTAATAGTATCACACGAGTTTTTAATACCTAATTATGTGCAGTATCATACAGTACTTTATCTAAACTCATATAAATAATGTCATTTAAAAAATAAAAAATTCTAGCAATTTTGCAAAAAAAAAAAAAAAATGCTATTTTTGTGACATTTTTTGTCAAAATGATATGTGTAGGCAAAAACAATAAAATATAATCATATACTTAATCAAATCCGTGTTGCCAACTCCCAAAAATTCGTTACAAAATTTGTGACATTGTCATCGTCAAATTTAATTGATACTGATTGATTATACTATTTGATAGGTCCAAAGTGTACTTTAATAGAAAAAAAGTTATTTTATAGCATTATCTTGGGAACAACAACTGTACTATAATGAATCATTATACACGGGTGTGCCTAAAGTGGCTCATTAAAGTACTGATTTTGATTTCATAATAAGAACATTACGATATGAGAGTAGATAAAGATATTAAATTTATGGCATAAGGCATACGGACTATTGCAACCAAATCAAATAACTTTGCTCTTAGTTTGTGTCTATTTACGAAAATAATAATAACCGATTAAGAATAAACGTATTTGAACGTTACGTTCTATGGGTCGACCGGTTAATTCATACCTACTTATTCTTTAACCAAACAGCTGCTGTTACTTCGGATGTAATTATCTCATTTATTCATAACGTCACACAAAAAGTTTTAAAAGCTTTCATCTTAAATTTAAATAGCCAGTTACCTACGTACATACTTAAATGAAATTAACTATTTGATACTCACCGCAACTTATTTTCAAACACTAAAACAAAATAGACGTTAATACACACTAAACAGATGCTATGCACACTAAAATAAGCTAACACTTAGTACTTAAATAAATTAAAATAAAATCAACGCTATTTTAATTAATAATAAATAAATACCGAATTAAATTAACTATGACACGAAATTCAAGAGTCGAGATAGACGCACACCCAACACCGGCAAGCGCAGAAACCCGACTGATGCGACCTCACGCGACGATAGCACAAAATACGTGGACGTTTCGTTTCTGGTTCCATTCATTTAAGCAATTAATAAATATTTATTTTAACTAATATATCGCTTTTTATAGGATAGAAAATCTATTGTGATCCTATCTAGATGCAAGTTTTGTAGTGCAATTATTCAGAATAATTCAGATTAATAGTAAGAAATAAATTAAAGTATTGGCGCCGTCTTGACGCCAACGTCCGGTGGCGGGCGGGACTAACACTTTCTTATTGGCTGTTGGATGACGGGCCTTCATTCCGGCTGAGTGATGCATGTTTGTAAATGCACGTAAAATTTTATTTTGATTTTCAAAAATTATCATAATTTTTAAATTAAATTTATCAATTAAATTAATTCTTAGCTCAAATTAGTATCATAATAATTACAAAATTGGTGAATTTACAGCTGACTAATGTTTTATTGAACTATCATTAGATATCAAATTATGTGGGTACCTATTTAAAAAATGGTTTTAGCTATTTTCATTCACATCTACCCGTTTTTCTTCTCTACCATTTTTTATAGGTTTCATTTTTATTTAGGTTCGGGCAAGTGTTGCGTGAAGTTGTTCTGGTACAAAACATATTTATTTTGAGATTTTTTATAATATTTTAATAATAATGTAAATTTTATTTATTCATTGATCGATTGTTACATTTTATTGACTATATTATTGATATTTTATTGTTCATATTTATTATTGAAATTGTCAGCCATGGCTTCGAACAACTTTTTAACCGTAAAAACGCATTTATCCGAGTTCAGAAGCAATTCGGATAAAGATACTATTAGCGAGGTAAGTTCTTAATTCTTCTTGTTGGAGTTAAATACTAAAGTCCAAGATATCAGAACCGCCATTTTGATTGATTTCAATTACCAACAACCTTTATAGGTTAACCGATCATTGAAAATTATTTACGTGGCATTTAATAACAGAACTCTTATAAATATTAACAGTCGTTGCATAGAAATTCAATAAATTAAGACATAAATTTATTTTATAGGCTTCTGAAAGTGGAACCAGTAATTCCGTGACGTCAGCGGAAGACCTACAAAAGCTGGCAGTGATTCTGGGTCTCAATAGTGCTGAAGATGTTTACCAAGAACGATTCCGCGTTGACAGACGACGTTTGGAAGCCATGCTGGCTGGTAAATAAATAAATATAGATCTTAAGATTAAAATATGATCAGGAACTTTAAAGTTAATACAATATGATTATTTTTTCAGATAATTTGGAAGAATCGCAAACAGCGCAGGCTTTCTTTCATCGGGTTGGTAACAATAGCTTAAAATTTTTATAACTAGTTACTGTAAATTGAAATTGATAACACATTTTTTTTTTTTTTTAGGTAATGAATGAAACAAATACCCTTATAAATTGGCCCGCTCGTCTCAAAATTGGCGCACGTTCGAAAAAAGGTAAATAAACATTTTAAAATTAGTTTTGATCTGTTTATAATAATAAAAAGTTACTACTGCGTAATGAGGTTATATACATTTTGAAAAAAAAAAAACGGTACACCTGCGAACGGGGTAAATTTTGGCGGGCTGGCGCCGACTAGACTTGCGCATTGGCGCCTGCGTGGCGGCTCTTTCCAAACTTTGTTTTATTCGCAGCGAGTCCGTTATTTAGAACATGCATTTTGGAATCAATTTGTAATATATTTAGTAATTAGGAATATTTAATTCAATTACGATGGCTTTTTATCACAGTGACGACGAATTAATTTATGATATTATCAAAAATATACGTAGCAATAAGTTTTGCGATCTTTTTGAATACATTGGTGTGTGCATTTACCAAATTTTAATTTGAAAGTGTTGTCTTAGATCTGAAATGTTTTTTTTTTGTGAATAGATCCCCATGTGAGAATAGCTGGACGACCTGATGATGTGAAATTAGCTCGAGAGAAGATAATGCAGTTACTGGACACTAGAGTAAGTACTTTTATAAAATACTAGCTGATCCGCGCGGTTTCACTCGCGTTCCCGGGACAAAAAGTAGCCTATAACCTTCGGGGATAATGTAGTTTCCTATTAGTGATAGAATTTTTCAAATCGGTTCAGTTGTTTCGGAGCCTATTCAATGCAAACATACAAACAAAAAATCAAATCTTTTCTTTTTATAATATTAGTATTGATAACAAAAATATTTTATGCTTTAACCGATAAATAAAGAAAGTACCTACCTAGGTCTTAGTAGTCTTTATTAACGTTCTAAGTTGTCTATGTCTAGTGTGACCTGTAGCCACTTGAAGCCTATTCCTCACCGCGCATGGTCATTCGACATGCTCAGATCACGAAGAATCATAATCATGGTTGAAATTAAATGTTGATGGTACTTAATTGTCTCAATCCTGGTTCAGCTCAAGTCAGCTGATGATTACTTACGTCCAGTTTTTTTTTATTAATAGTACTTAGTTTTCTTTCGTAATAATAACTTTGTTCACAGAGTAACCGAGTTACAATGAAGATTGATGTCAGCTACACTGATCATTCTCATATTATTGGCAAGGTGAATTTTTGTTTATTATTCATATTCAGTCTCTGTCGGCTATTTAACAATGCTATGTAATCGAAGGTGGTATAGCACAGTTTAGATTTGAATTTGAGGGTCGTAGCCAAATAGGTACGACAAACTACCACCGTTTTAGTTTCCTCACGATGTGTTTTTTGAGCTTATTGTAGGATTCGAAACTGACGATATTCGACGTCCTATATTTTATTCGCGTTGTCAACAGGTAACTTTTTTTACATTTCGACCACAAACACAAACTAATTTAATCTTCGAATAAGTTTATATTCGGCCACATTGTTAACGTTTCGTGACATGATGATGCAGCCCCTTCCCACCTAATGGCTTGCAAGTGCAATAGCCTGAACTCTGTCCTTGAGCTTATGAACCATCTAGACATACTACCAAAGGATAGCCTTTGGTCTTCTCGCGATGTCCATATAAGTATAACTGATGACTACTAGTCATATAGTTACCTACTAGTTTGCCAGTTTGTGTATTCCTTTACTAAATGCACTGATTTCTATATCATTTCCTCAGGGAGGCCTCACGATAAAACGCGTGATGGAAGAGACGGGGTGTCACATCCACTTTCCGGACTCGAACCGCACGAGTACAGTAGAGAAGAGCAACCAGGTGTCTATCGCTGGCGATATGGAGCGCGTCGAACGTGCCCGGGCAAGGGTCAGAGTAAGTTACTTTTTAACCAACTTCAAAAAAAGGAGGAGGTTCTCAATTAATGTTTGTTTACGCGAACGGCGCGACCCGATTTTAATCATTATTTTTGCGTTGGGTTCAGTATAGCTCCAAGGTGGTCCCATATTAATTTTATTGTCTTTGAAGTAGCTTTTATTTTAATTTATTTATTTAAAATTATTTTTGTTAAAATTTCATCAAGTTTTCGTCCCACTGTTTTAACGCCTGCAAGAAATAATAAGCTAATTTAGAAGAATCGACTAATGCTATTCAATAATTTCAGGCGCTTACTCCACTGGTATTTAGCTTCGAGTTACCGATCGTGCCGCCTTCACAGCCTTTACCAGATATCACATCACCCTACGTACAACAAATACAGGAGCAATATAATGTTCAGGTAACTAATATAGATTACCTAACTATTTTTACAGAAGCATTATGATGAGCAGTGACGTATTTACAATCTTAGCCGCCCTAGGCCGTGTGGTACTCATCATTTAGGTAGAAGGAAATCGTTTTGACCATACATTGTAATTTTTAACCGGCTTAAAAAAGGAGTATTTTTCCGATTCGGTTGTATTTCTTTCTATTACTGATTTCGGGTATAGATTATTATCTCATTTATTAAATATATATCTTATAAATTACATTTTTAAATATAATCTATAAAAAAATACATTTAAAAATATAAAAAACAGAATCCAACCGGCATCGGGAACAGGGTCCTAGATACCGATGGTTAAGGCTCCAGACAGAGGAACTTCCTCACTATGCGTGCCGTCTCCAGGAGCACTGCCTTCTGAATTAGGCCCTTGAGCCAGCTACCTAACGCGAGCCTCTTGAGGTGTTTGTCGAGGCTCTTGGCCATAAGGCCATGGGCTGATACGATTATTGGTACAATGGTTGCCGTGTCAATATCCCACATGTCAACAACCTCGTGTGCCAGATCAAGATATTTGCTTTCTTTATCTTTATAGATTATTATTATGATTTGCTGCCCCTAATATCTGGCCGCCTTGGCCATGGCTCCCACTGAATATTAGGTACTTCTAAATCTGTAAAGTACTCGTATATCTATACTAATATTATAAAGAGGAAAGATTTGATTGTTTGTTTGTTTGCATTGAATAGGCTCCGAAACTACTGAACCGATTTGAAAAATTCTTTCACTAATAGGAAGCTACATTATCCCCGAAGGCAACTCTAACCCGGGAACGCGAGTGAAACCGCGGGGAACAGCTAGTCAATTAAAATTGTATTATTGATAAGTTTATATTTAGTGTCTTGCAATAAGGACCTTTGCAGATGGCCTTAATGACATGCAAATTTCCTCACGATGTTTTTTGATAAAATCCTTGACACCCAATATGTTATACTTGGCGGCAGGTGTAGGTATGTTATCACAGTATCCTTTTGAGACGTACACAAATTGAATAAATTTACACTTTCAATTAGTGAACATTGTATTTTGGCTGTAATCATTTATGTAAAAAAATACTAGCTTCCGCCTCGCGACTTCACCCTCGTTCCCGAGGTATCTTATGTTTTCCCGGGATAAAAAGTAGCTTATATCCTTCGGGGATAAACTAACAGAGATAGCGCGTTCAAACATACATATTAAACATCATATTATTAGTACAGATTACAATAATTTTTAGAATATGCTCCAAAATTAGTTAAAAAAACACCATTATTTTGCGTTTTTACATACATGTACTTATCACTATTTTAATGAAAATCTTTATGGAGAGTAAGAGGATGTAGGGCCACATAAAGCAAAACGGGCATTAATGCGTGCCGCTAAAGTTAGCCACGCATTGATGGACCTGTAATTGTTTGCCTGATGGCCTTGTAAAAGTTATTTTTTTGCCCATACAAACCCAGGTGATGCTCCGCAACCGTCCGAAGTTACACGCCAACCTGCTCGTGGTGAAGGGAGTGCAATGGGAAGTGCAGTCCACTATGGAGGCTACCACTCTACTCATGAACTACATGTGTGGACCGCATGCTGTAAGTCTATCTATTATCTACATAACATTCATATTATGAAGAGAAAACTTTTCTAACACAGCTATTCGAGCAATATTGCTAATGCAATGAATTTACAGCAGATTATGGTTATTTTTTTCTAAATTGAAAATTAATTGACTAAAATGATTTACATTTTCACCAAAAAATATATACAAATCATTTGGCTCTGCTGTAAATTATTAGAGATATGAATTGCATAACAAAATTGCTCGTGCGGCCTTTTTACGGCCGCAGTTGGTTAAGACTACCCTCCACGCGCTGGTCCACTACCACTGGTTCGACTGAGAAGACTCCGGCAAGAAACTCGGCAAGGTTTCGTCACTTGGTCAGGGGGCTGCAAGTGCAGAGAGAAGCTACTACAATCATGTATTCTTGTTGTCTATGTAATGAGCCACCTTATAGTATCTAAGGCCTATTGCTCTTTGAATTATATAAGTTATAACAACACTAAACATTTACATACAGAGTCAGACCCAAGTGCAGATGTCTCTGGAGATATCTCCGATGCACCACAGCGTGGTGGTGGGCCGAGGAGCGGAACAGCTCAAGGTGATCATGAAGGGAACCGCCACTCAGATCATGTTCCCCGACGCTGACGACCCCAACATACCCGTTATCAAGAAAAGCTGTGTTACTATCACTGGCCAGATTAAGGATGTCTATGCGGCCAGGCAGCAACTGGTGGTAAGTTTAAGCACAGTTTAAGTCGCGAGTTCTAAGTCCTATAATGAGCTTGAGTTTTCGGTGAAGGAAAATATCGTGAGGAAACCATAGCTGGCTATCACCGTCAAGTTGAAAATCCGGCGCTAAGCACCTTCCGGTGTGTTCTGTTCTGACAGCTGCATTTGAAAGCCCTCTTCTAGGCTTTGTGTGCTTACCACCATCGGCATCATTATTGATCACTGTTAGATTGTGGTCTAATACACACCTACACATTATAGCGACACCTATCAGCTACTTAGTTTACTCACCGACGGATAGATGGCGCCTACATCGCGGTGACGTAGTTTATTCGAATATAGACATAAAATCCAATCCTGAAAATTATTTCTTATCCCCTAGTGCTATAGCCTATTGTTTTGTATTCTGAGGCTATAGGCTAGAGTCTGATCAGAAAGATTACCTTTTTGTTTAGCGAGCAATAGGTACATCGACAAAGTTGAAGCATGATCACCTTAAGGGTGTATTTTGTGTGCAGTGAACAGCCGCTACCTGTGTCTCACACAATATATAAGACAATGCGCTTGTCATAAAATAGTAGATTGTCATTGTCAGTAAATTGTCTAAACAAAAGATTTTACAAGAGGCCGTTTTATTGTCAACAATGGACAGGGCAAACTATGATTACTGGCTGCAAGCGAAAAGGTCTCAAAACTGATCATGCTTCAACTTTGTTGATGGTACTACAACAATTAGCGTCTGTTCCGTTTTGATCCTATCACAACTATTTCATTGCTGACAGAAAGAAACCAGCTTCTAATTAATAAGATTGTAATATAAAAAAGGAGCGTTTATAGTTAGTTCACAATTGAGCCACGATGGCTCTCTTTTTGAATAGACTATTACCTATAATAGTACCAAAGAATAAATAATATAGGATAGTACTAAGTAAATACCACTTTATTCTGTGTAAATACCTTGTCTCTTTCCTTCCTTTGTAAATTTTAATCACGTTGTCTAATTCCTTGAAACATCAATACCTATTATCTGCAATCAATGCTCAAAAACAATGTTTTTTCCTGCCTTAGCCTTCTACCTGCATCCTTGTTATCGTGCAGATTACTGTTATTAACGGTACATTACCGAAACGCGGAGATCATTCCAGATAAGTTTAAAATGTCGAATTCCACGGTAACTACACGAATATACATTAATTTATTTAATTCAAATTGGATCATGTGTGTTGTGATTGTAGTGAGCAACACAGAGCCTGCATGTATCTGGTTCTGCTAGGACGGACGATGATATGGGAATACTTAGCATAAATACCGTAAAAAACGATTTCGAAAAGAAAAATCGGCCAAGAAATTGGTACGGAAGTTATTATAAGCATTTAGACAGCCAATCAGACAGAGAAATCCGACATGGTATATGACGTCCTATAACACTACGGCCATATTGTAAACTCCATGCTAAAATCTGTTTTGCTAGAAAGCGATAAATCTTTGATGGCTGATTTCTTTGTTATTTTTATAGTTGTTTGACGGTGATCATTTTTGTTTATCCCGGGAACGTGGGAGAAACCGCGGGGATCAGCTAGTGTGAAAATATTATTAATAGAGCAGGCAAACAACGTACTTATGTGAAAAAAAAAAATGTGTTAAACAGGGCAGCCTCCCCCTAGTGGTGATATTCGACGTGTCGGAAGAAGTATGCCGCATTGATAACGACGTACCCAACAAACTGATGCAGAAACACAACGTATACATCAACGTGAGACGCAAACCCAAGCAGGGTATCATTTCCGTTGTTATAAAGGGCATTGAGAGATGCGCTGGTGAGTATTTATACATTTTTTCATACCACCTGCTCGGCAACGTCAAATTATATGTCATGTAAACCTAAAGTTGTCATTAGAGCCCTGAGGGTAGGTAGTATTATATTCTATTTTCGCTGAGGGCAATAATATTGTACCTACTGAATTTCATAGTGCATAATATGAATTTGGAACGTTTTATGAACACAAAGTACCTGCGACTTTAATCTGTGGCACGATTGTAAATAATATGAAACAAAAGACGGTGTTTGGTGTTATTTTGATAGTTCCGTATGGTATGAAAAGTAGAGTATGCACTAAGTAGTATGTACTAGTATTTGTATCCTCTTTGGTACCTATGCACCTCGAGGATAAAGTTGTCTTCGTCTTGGGCGACTTGAACCCCTCTCTTCACTCAGGACTCTACATAATTATCTTTATTTCTAGAGTTCCTCGTTCACTCAGGATCCAATAAGCCGCCCGTGACATAAGATACTACTCGTAATCTACTATTAGGGTTCCGATCTTTCTATAGGTATATAGGCTTTGTTTGATTACCACCACTGGCCACATCATCACTGACGACGATGAGATTGTGGTCAAACACAAGCCTATACATAGTAAAATGTATTTATTTATCTACAGGCGACATCTACGAAGCTCGCCGCGACCTCTTCGGTGGTAAAGAACCAGCGATCACAGCTGAAATACCCGAATCGTACAACATTCCCGCCATATCTGGAAGCACTATGCCCAACTTCGGCATGTTCAATCCGTTCTCGCCATCACACGCGACCAACATCACCATGACCAACTCGCCGTGTTCTCCATACAATCTCCAGATGCAGGACATGGCCAATTATACAAATATTAGCAGCCCAATGTTTGGCCATAATCCGCCAACGCCGGGAGGGTACCCCAGTCCCTTGTCGCCTGTGGCTATAACACCACCAGTGTATCCTAACGCTTGGATGATTCCGTCGCCTCAGCCGAGGGGTGGACCCTTCCATTATACGAATATGCTGAACCCTAATTCGGTTATGTACAAGAATCAAGGTGGATCGTGGAATCGTGAGTATTGTATCGAATATTTTTGAGCGTTTTTTTAGGGGTACCTCAAAAGATCACTCTCTTGTCCGTCTGTCCATGTGTCACCACACCAACGATTTTCTCAATAACGGGTGGACGTAGCAATTTGAAATTCATGAATCGTGAAGTAACGAAATATAACGAATCATAATAATGGGACTTTTATCTTCTTACTAATTATCCATACTAATATTATAAATGTGAAAGTAACTCTGTTTGTTTGTTTGTTTGTTACCGTTGCACACCTAAACCGCTGAACCGATAGCGATTAAATTTAGCATGCAGATAGTCTATGATATGAAGTAGGACATAGGCTACTTTTTATCCTGGGAACGCTGGTGAAACTGCGGGGGACAGCTAGTATATTATAACATGTAAGTAGATAGGGTTTACGATCTAACTACTAAGGTAAACTAATAGAGCTTATTTTCCAATATCAGCTATGTCTAACGGACCAGAGATGGGCGGCGCGCCCCAACAAATGATGATGCAGGCTCCATTCCAGCAGAATATACCTGACAACAGGCCTGTAAGTATATTGACATATCTTACAATCAAATTCAGATAAAACCTGTAGTAGGTATTTATATCCATTATACATACCCTGGAATAACATATATACAACTTTTTATCCCCAAGATCACTCGGGAACGCGGGTGAAACCGCGGGATACAGCTAGGTAATTGTAAATACTAAGACCTAAGTACCTAGTTCAGAATATAGAACACATCTTATCTTGTGCATACAACATCTTTGTAATACCACTTGGAAAATATGCACACCATAGTTCATTAGAAGAACAGTAAAATAATTATCATGTAGGTATTTAAAAACTATAGTTAAAGAGCTGTCTGGACGAATCTTCTCTGTGACGAATTTTGTAGAATAAATATAGGTATCGTTCGAATTAATACATATATTATTAGATACACTGATAGAATAATAATTTTAACAATAAATCGCGTTGGCTTCGCACGGTGCTAATGGTGCCGATTCTGTTGTTTACGAACTAAATAAATTTAATCTCACTATATCTCTTTCTAATAGTAAATATAAGAAAGGAATGCAAGATATTTTAGTCCTGTCAATTTAATCCGATCACACATTTCAACTTGAATTTAAGCGCGATCTTTATTGGTCACCACTATTTACCCGTACATTACGACGGTATGGATTAAACTGACAGGATTAAAAATGTTCTATCTTTTTTCAATAAGGTTAAAATGAAAGAGAGGTGACTTGTCTAATATTAGTTAAGTTCGTAAACAACAGAATCGGCACCAATAACTCTGTCTATTAGTGAAAACCGCATGAAAATCCGTTCAGTATTTTTTGAGTTTATCGCGAACAGACAGAGTACCTACGCGGCGATGTTTTTTAGATATCCTTAAATATTATGTAGGTAAGGATACTACACTATTATTTTTTGCCAGAATATTTTGACTCTATGATCTTCAGCGCCCGGCTTTGCGTTACTGCTATTACTTTACCAACCTATCTTTATACTTTATACATATACTCTCTATATTACCCTTATCTTACAAAGCGATAACACTTACCACGTACCTATGTACTTTTACTCTCGGTATTGGTAGTACTAAATTACGTGGTGTAAGGAGGTCACTTCAAAATCTGAAAACAATACCAAAGGAAGACTTCAAAGAAGCTGCAAAGTAGGTTTTATTTAAATAATTGACTGAGTTTTTTTTATGTCATTGACATGATATTTTTTATTTGTTTATGCTCATTTAAATAGTTGTCAAAGAGAATTTATTACTACGTTTTTATAGTTTTCGAAAAGCATATGGAGCAAAGAAATTGAAAATGTAGGTTTAGTTTTTTGAGTTTTTTAACTTTTTTAGCTACCAACCTCAATTTGTGATTTTCTCATCAACTGTTCAGTTGGAACTTGAAAGCCCTCCTGGACTTTTACAAGTATCACTAGCTTCGTCCCACGGTTTCACCCGCGTTCCCAAGGGATCTTATGTTTTCTGGGGATAAAAAATAGTCTATATATTATTCAAAGGTATGATACATCTATGTGCCAAGTTTTTACGTGAAAGAGTAACTAACATCCATTCAGACCTATATCTTCGCGAACATTCTCATAGATATGATATTAGTAGCGTGGACTTAGAAAAAATTGTAGATACATTCCTATATCCATGTAGGTACCATTGTTTATTTATATATGCCCCAAGATAATTATTTATTACATAATTATTATATTACTTTATATTTCTTTGTATTACAATGTTGTTGGTATTATTGAAGGTACAGAACACACTGAGTCAGTTGCTGAACTGTAGCTCGCAGGCGAGTAGCGGCTACCAGAGCAACTTCACCGGCAGCTCCGTCTCGCTTGATGTGCAAAACATATCTGGTAACTTATATATTATTACTTATTTATAGCTTTAAGTTTCACCCTATTTTTTACCCCCTTAGAATATAAAGGAATTTAACATTACCTTACACGCTAAATGCTTACCATGTTATATTTTTTTTAACTAAGTAGGTATATTCCTTTTACCATGTCTTTATTGAGGAACAGATTTGTAAGTAATTTATTATTGATTCTTTGTCTACGACCGAATGGTTCAGTCGCGGAACTTTCCGCACCGAACATTCCGCAGGTGAGGCGCTACACTATATAGCATGCATACAACCTCTACTGTTTTGATAACCATCTTTTCGTTGCAACTTGTGGTATGGTAGTAACAATGTTTCTAATGTCATTACAGTATTATTCATTTAGAAATTACCAAAAAGATAAAAAAGATCGTTTTCAATCTTAAAAAGGTCGTATAGGTATGCTACTTAATGTAAATTTCAAAGTTTTAACGAAATAGTTTTTTTGACAAATCTCTTGCAATAAAGAATGCAGAGAAATCGTTAGGTAATGTAGATTAATAATTTTTCATATAGGTAGATATCGTTGCCTTAAACCCCTATAAGATGTAAAACTTAGCCGCTATCCTGTGAAGAGTCACTTTTTGAGAGTTCGCCCTGTACCACGGACAAAAAACTCTGTACGCTTATCATTGTTGCATGTTGTGCTGTTTTTGCTTGTTATTAAATTAAATAATATGCCGAAAGTAATAAGAAATTGTGTCAGAGAGATAGTGTAACAAGTTAGAGCGCCCTCCTGCCGATGTCATTCAACTGCCAAAAGATTCTTGTCGCACTGTACATGAAATACAAAATAGCATGCAGGCAGCATATAATATTTGTCTCCATACATTTTTGCTTCGTCACAAATCGCAATTAATTCCTTCCTTCCTAAAAATTGACAATGATGGATTGAGGTGTAGTTTGAGAGTTCGTAATCCAATGATAATTTATTTTAGTCGGAGAATTTGAAGTAAATATGCTTTTTTTATTTCTAGTTACATAATTATTATAAAATCAGGTAACTATTGGGCTGTTTTCGATAATACAAGCACTGCTTAGTTTGGGATCAGATAACCTTTTGTGAAGAATGTCCCAGGATATTTTTGATATAATATAATTTGGACAAGAGTACCTATATTAGTTTATATTATAAATTCTCCTGAATAATTTACATATAATGCAAATATATATTTCTATAGCTTATATACCTACATATATATTTATATATTTGTACTTATATATATTTTTCGCCATCTTGAAATTTTTAGGGATTATTGTAGGTACCAGTGGCGAAGGGTCTATACAAGCCGATTCCCATCGGCTTACCTTTTAGAAATCCCAGTCCCACTGATTCATCATTTCAAAGCCACTTTTATATAAAATACACTGTAATTAAGTATACAATTATCGGTGTATTTTGAACGGCTTACCCTCGCCATAATTTTACCCCTCGCCACTGGTAGGTACTCATTATTATGAACAACTTTTACTATGACACCATGATATATGAAATCATGAAAAAAACTTCCAGTATACACTGCCCATTCCATTTTGAGAACCCCTGCCTTATTCTATTCTATAACTTTACCTATCAATAAAATAACTATTAAATGTATTAAGGCGCAGAAGGCAGCAATGTGGGATCACCGTCGGTGTCTCCGATCAGCAAGGCTCACAGCAACAGTCCAGCGCCATCTACTGACGTCGACCGTTCACAACATGGTACCTTATAAATATTACTATTACCCACATTATATTCTGAAAGTCATCTATTTGAGACTTTTAGACAGGTAAATTTTCACCGACGTCCGATAACTATTTTATTTAGGATTTTTATATTTCTATAGTATACAAATTCTGTCACATAGCTGAATGGAATTAGTGTTGTACGAAGTTGGTGACATTGGAATTATTAATAGCTAGGTACTTTTTGTTTGACAGCACCATTTTTTCTGGGCAAGAGCGTGCTCCATCATAGGCTTCGTCATCGTCCTTTAAATGGGCGAGTAAGTTGACAAACGCAAGCTTGTTTTATCTAAAGTAATTAACTTTAAAAAAAAGAAATACCTCCTCCTTTTCTTAACCTCAAACATTTTCAATTCGGCTGTATGTTATTAAGTTCACGCATAACTTTTTTGCTTATGAGCCGATTTTGATAATTATTTTTGCATTGGGTTCTGTATAACTCCAATGTGGTCCCATATAATTAATTTAAAGGAGATACAAAAAATATTTGTCTTTACTCAGAACTGGCGAGCATAATCTCCGACCTGCCTCTATCAGAGCGCCGCGCGGTCGGATGCGAGAAGAAAACTCTAGAAACACTCAGCAAGATGTCTCCGCTCTCCGAATACCGGAGCCTGAAGGCCGAAGCCAGTAAGGTGAGGACTGGCACATTCCATGACTCCTGTCTTCTAGCAAAAGAAATTACGGCATGCCTGATGGTAAGGGGTTACCGTAGCCTATGGAGGCTGGCGACAGGGGCACAGACCACCCTTCCCCCCTCCCCCCTCCCCGATGAGCTCTGTCGACCTGACTCACGCGCAGTAACACAATACATATAAAGTTATTCCTAAATATCTTTCTTATGTTCAACAACACACGATTAGTGCAAGGTTTTATACCTTCCTCGTCGCTAAAATAACATGATGACAAGAGCTTAGGATGGTGCGCATTTTGAATTTAACGGTATTGCAAATTGCGATAGGCGACGGTAGCACACTTGCGTACTTGTCAACCTTGTCCGACTTGAAAAAAATATATGAGTAAGTAGGTATATTTTTGGGATTAATCTGCTATGCCACGTTTGGGATGAGATTACCTATTATTAGAATATTTTTATATTCCATATTTTGATTTTATACTTTTTTTAAATGACTACAAAATGCATGGTTACTAACACTGCTAGTAGGTATATTGTTTGTGTCGTAAAACATCGTATCGGTGGTTGCGAATTAAATAAAATTTACGGCGTGGAATTGCATGGAGCATGCATTATGTGAATGGAGGTACCCCTACTATGTTGTGGCGATTGTGACGTTTAATTCAGTGAAAATATTACCATAGTAAAAATAAATACATGTAAGACGTAAGTAAGTTTAATATTTATAATACCCTATTAATATGTGCATACCAAGTTATATGGTAAAGTATGATTGCTCCATTTATTTAATATTTTTACCACTATCTGTACTTACCTACCAGCTTTGAGCAAATAAATATCTGTATATCGTTAAAAGTTGATTGAATTTTTTTTCAAATCTTATTTTTAGTTTACTAGAGTACCGACAAACTTTTCGTACTAAAGATAACCTTTTTTAGAGTATGATGCCTACGCACCTACGTCATAATAATGCCAAATTCCCCGATCCATACCTACAGTAGAGGATACATTACATACAGTAGAGATTTCAACTGTGCGTTGATAGACCAGTCAGACACGTTTACCTTTTATATTATTTAGATAGACCACCTTCAATCACCAACCCTGTAGACAGATTTATTTATTAGGTTGCATGCATATTTAGAAATCTGCATGCCAAAGCACGTTTCCTTACCAAACCTAACAATCCCTGCATGATGTAACTTTGAGCACTCTACCAATACCACAATGAGGTTACCAAGTAATCTGACCAACCCCTACATCCCCCTTAACTACGCTGACAACTACATAATATTTAAATAAGCTATTTATTTCAGGCCATGAGAGAGAATGTGGGTAGCGGATACAGAGTGCCGACTCCTCGCTGGGCGGGGTACTACTTCAGTCATACATCGCCGGGACCTATCAACTTGAATGAAAGTAATAGTGAGGGAATGACTACGGTGAGTGAAAATAGAACCTCTCAGTTTCAAAAAGTAGCCTATGTCCTTCTTCTTATCAGGGCTATCTGCTTGACATTTTTCATCTCGATCGGTTCAGTAGTTGAGGGGTGAAAAGGTTACAGACAAACTCACATTTGCATTTATAGTGTATAACCCCGTAAGAGGGTTAAATCTGGGATTCCATAGGGGTTGAATTTTCAAAAATCCTTTCTCGGCGGATGCCTTCGTCATTACAGCTATCTGTATGCCAAATTTCAACCGTCCGATCCGTACAGTGGTTTGAGCTATGCTTTCCTTTTATATATTTAAAAGACTAGCTGTTCCCCGCGGTTTCACCCGCGTTCCCAGCATTAAAAGCAGGCTATGTCCTTTTCCATATCATAGGCTATCTACGTGCCAAATTTCAACGTGATCTAAATAAATAAAGGGCTTAGGCGTGAAAAGGTAACAGACAAAATTACTTTCAGATGTATAAAATTAGAGATTGTTTTTTTGTCGATAGCCTGAGAAAGGCTGGAACAGGTCAGAGCTGACGCGTCCGAACATAGTGGAGAATGTTCGTACTCCGCCGCAAACACAGAAGCAATCACAAGCGCAGGCGCAGACCCAAGCCGGCAAGCCTTGCCGCTACCAGCAGCTATACGATCTACTCCGTGATATTGGCTTGCATAAATATATTGGTATGTACCTATTGTTAGGATACGGTGGTGATAGTTAAGTGGGTAGTAAAGGGGGGGGGCTAAACTATTTAACATTGTAATCTAGCATTTTCTGGAAGAAATAAAAGGCTTTTTTATTTATTATTTTATTAAAGGGGGGGCCTTGCCAAAGAGTAGGAGAGTATTTGAACTGTAAGTAAAGAAAATCGTTTTGGTCATTTTTACCAACTCTTAAACGTAACGTAATGTAATTGGTATAATTTTATAAATAATAATTTCTAAATTTAAAATTGCTAAATATGTGACATCACATTAGGGGCGTGGGGGTCGTAAATAATGTGACCATCTGTGATAAAGACTGGGTCAGAATCATTAAATTCTTGTGACTTAATTTTTGGTTGGTCTCAATCTTCGAATGGTGGCGAAGATTGTGTTTAGGTCGTACAATGAGCTTAAAGGAAAATATTGTAAGGAACTCCCTCCGTGTGGGTAAGTATGTCTCGTCTGGTTAGTTACATACTGGCTACTCTACCTACCTACTACTCTCAGGTGGAAAATCGATCGCCAAAACATGTATTATTTCGACAGTTGCACTGGAGAGCTAGTTCTCATTTAGGCTTGGTGTGCCTACCACATGAACTAACAATGGTAGGACACAAGCCAATATACAGTAAAAAAATGCGCAGTCAGTCGCAGACATTTTCCTTTTATAAGTATAGGTATTTAAATATCAAAAACCAACTACATCTTAAAATCTAAATAATTTCCAATATTTCATATAATTATTCTTCGGAAAGCTAACAAATATTTACAAAATTATTTTGATGATAAAACATTGAATCTTAAAAATAGCCTTTTATCTTTCGTGCAATACTATTCTAGAAACTAAATATATTGTAGCCATTAGTAATCCGACCGCCCCCAATTAGTCGTAACTCGTACAAAGTCCTCCTCCTTCCCCGGTAACGTCCTGAGTCGAGGTTCGTACTCCTTTCGGGCTACCCTCAGGCGTTGTTACCTAAATATTACCCGGCTGAGAGCCTTCTGCACTCACCGATTTGTCCGGTAAGGTTGTTGCAGCCATCAGAAGCTACCAACTTTAGCCCTTTCAAAAAAACATTGTTTTTTTTGTGCAGAGCTATTCCAAAAGCACGAGCTAGATATGTCAACGTTTGCATCGCTGAGCGAGGCAGACCTCGCCGAGATCGGAGTCACCGCCTTCGGAGCTCGTAGAAAGATGCTCCTACTCATCACAGGTAAATATACTTACCACCATCGGCCACATCATCACAAAAAACCACAGTGACAAGTCAAAAACGAACTTAAACACTCATGTCCACAGCCTGAGGAAAATAAATATTGAAATTGTGGTATTATTGTAGCCTAGTAGTACTGGGTCTAAACAAATGAATGTTGAGTTTGAGAGCTAAACTAAAGCTATTTTAGCCCCTCGGTTTCACCCACGTTTCCGAGGGATAAAAAGCAGACACAAGAAGAAGTAACAAACATACTTATTACCTACGATTTACGTTTTATCTCCTATACTCGAAAGACTCGAGAGACTTTGTTTATCGCCTTATTGTCAACTTTATTCGAATACCACAAGTAATAAAATTGAATGGTTCTCCAACAGAGTTACAGAAACAAGCTAGCGGCTACAAAAACTCGAACGCAGCGGCCGAACGCAAGCTGATCAGCTCTCCCCCTCAATACAATACGGCTGCTCTTACGCAGGACAAATGGTAGACACACGACTGTCACTTCGTTTATTTATATTTAAAGTAGATTTTTACTACATAAATTGATTCAAGTAAACAGTCGCTTTTGGATTTAATCCAATTATTTGATCATAACTTTACAATAATATTCCCGAAAGACTTTTAAACAAACAATCATCAAAATCATGACACTGATGCAGGGCCCATTTGGGACCGTAGCATACCTAAACCAAATTTTCAATTCACAGCCCCATATCTACTTTAAAAATAAACGAAGCAAACAAAGACTGATTATCAAGCTCCTAAGACTGATTCAACGAACTGACTGAGTAGATAATACTTAATTTTAGATTCGTATAAAATCGAATGAATCAGTTAACTCGACAAAATAGTCTTAACGGAAATGTCACAATTAATTTCCGATTGTATCAATTTGATTAGATAACACCTTAATCGATTGGTTTTTATGTTTTTAGTATTATTAGTGCATTTAAATGAGCTCAACCTTTATGGAAGACTGATAATTTAAAAAAGAGATGAATTAATTAAGTTACTAATTAATTTGGTCCATAGAATGTACTTAATTAATTTAATACTTAAAATATTTATGGATTGAGCGTATAGAAATGTTTATTTTGTTCTTTGTCGCTAAAATGAGCTTGTCATAGTTATATATTGAGTTGATTTTTAATGAGATGTTTATAAATGTAGTATATAAGTCGTTTTTGATACTTAGATTTTTTATGATAGCTAAAAGCGTTAGACGATTTGATCTCTACCATAGACAGTTGTTGAAGTAAAACTGGCCGAGCGCCGTAAAAATAGTTTTAAGTTGCTTTTTTGATATTAATCGTAGGTAAGGAGAGCATGTTTTATTTTTTGATTTTTTTATCCCAAAACTTTTTACTTAGATCTTGAACAGTATTTTTCATCGACTATTAAATTGTGTATTGAAATATCAAATTGTGCTAATGCATTACGATCCTTTACTCTCTTATTTTAATAAAATATGAGTTTTTTCAAAGGTTCTATATTCCTGCGAGTTACGTTCGGCAGAGTTGAAAAATTATTCTTTTGCGTTTGAAATTTACATTAAAAATACGACCTCTCTATTGGCCTGATTTTTAAAATAGCCTCTGTTATTTGCATTCTATTACTCTTAATGGACTGAGTCTAGTTATTGGACGTATTAGACGTATAATCATCAAAAAATCTATAAAATCATGTAAGAACAAAAGTGATATTTTTCAGCGTTTTTTATAAATTGTTTAATTGAGGTTTTCCTAAGCAAAACGTATCCAAGCTACAACACTAAATTAAATATCACTCAAAAGAAATGTTTTTCAACTTTTAAACATTAAAAGCATTGGCACATGACTACATAATATGAAAAATAATCAGCACATCAATATAATGGACCTTAAAATTGACTTAATTTTTATTTAGGACTTTTAAGATACATGAAAGTATTCAGCAATTACACAAGATGACAAATTTAACAATCCGTATGTCACAAAAGCTGTAAACATTTTAATCAGTTAACATTTTAATATTTTTCACCGAATCATTGTGTTTGTAATAAATTATGTTGTAAGGATTTTACATGCATTTTTGATTTTAACCATATTAACATGCTAATTTTATAATAAGTTTGCCTTTAAGTGTTTTTTTAATGTATTATTTTGTAAATTGTAAAGCCTTGATACATAACGCTGCTTGCGAACATTATTGGAATATTTTTAAATTAATCTCTTTGGGATATTATGTCATATTTTAACCAAGACGTTATGTATTAATTAATTTACAATTTTGCGAGTTATTTTTAAGATTAAATGCAATTGTTTTTTAATCATGAACTTGTGATTTTGATCAATAGTTTTAAAAGTATGATTATGAATATTTAGGATTAGAAAGAAGTAGGTATTTAAGTATTACACTAATCTTTTTGTATACCTATTGATTTGAAGGTTATTTACCTAAGTGGGTTCACTAATTTGGTCATTTTTAGTTTTTAAACTTTTTTCGGAATTTTTAGAAAACATATGCACGATTGTTTTATTTTTGTTCATTAAATGCATATTATGATTGGCCTTAATTCTGTTTTATTTGAAAAAAATCCTCGCTTCAACTCTTGCAGCAGAGAAAGGTTTTTGAAAATTGCATTTAAACTAACCGCCGTTTTCTATTCAATGATTTAAAAATAGGAATATTTGCAGATTAAATTACATTAAAATACCTAATCCTATTTTTCCATGGTTGGTCAGATAAGTTTAAGATGTCTAGCTAATAATTTGAAATTGGGGGCCGTTCAAATATTACGTAAGCAGATTTATTACAATTATTTACCCCCCCATCCCCCTTGTCAGCAAAAGTAAGCAGAGCTCTTACACCCTCCCCCCATGCTTACGTAAACATTTTTCAATTATTTATTTTTTTTTATATTAAAAATAAGAAAATAAATTTAGGATAGTATCGGTTCTAAAGCGATTGCCTAAACGTATGCGTTTAGATTTGCTGGAATCCCCGAAAATACGTTTCGTTTCATTCGTGTAAAAAAAGTAAATAACTACCGATGACGTAATCATCATCTAGACTCCCCTACCCCCCAAAATAAGCAAAACAAAGACCCCCCCCCCCTATTATGCATACGTAATACTTGAACGGCCCCTTGTCTTATCAAAGGAATAGCTTACATACGTTAGCTAGTTATAGAGTATAATTCATGGCTTACCTATTCGAGGTTTACGTAACAACTGGCTTTCGATTCGCAGTTATTCCAGGGTACCTATGATCTATCTGTGTGCCAAGTTGTATCTTAATCCGTTCAGTAGTTTTTACGTGAAAGAGTAATAAACATTCACCCTCACAAACTCTTAATTTTAATTTAATATAATTATATTTATAACCAACATAAACGAGTCAAGGAAGTCGAGTGACAAATATTTATACTGAATGTTGGTATCACAAAATGTTTTTTGGCGATTTTATGCTAGATCAAATAAATAACAAAGTACTATGTGGATCAGGCAACACTGTTTTAAGAATTGTTATTGTCACTAAGGGGGAACGAAGGTATACCCTTAAATCCTTTACTCTCTAGTTATTAGGTATCATCTATGTTAATTACTACCAAAACTACCAAATTACTACTGATTACTACCTACCTACCTAGTTCAGCCAGCTGTCAGCCTGTCAAATTGTCAATGTCAGCTAATGTCAACGTAAGTTTAGCGGTGTGTGTTTATTGCATCATTTATAACGAAAAGTATTTAAAAATGGGTAACGCAAGTGCTAAAGCTGTGGAAGTTAAAATACCCGAGGCCCCAGCACCAGCAGCTGCAGAGAAACCTAAGTTGAAGCCTTGCTGTGCTTGTCCTGAAACGAAGAGAGTGCGCGATGCTTGGTAAGGTTATAAAGTAATATTTTTCCTTGTGACTTGAGTCCTTCATTACGCAATCAGCTGGGTTCTCCCTGGAAAAATTTAGAAAAAATTTAACAAAGCTTGCACGTGTTGTATTATGATGATGTTGCAGTTTTATTTAGGCTACGGTAACCGCTTACCATCAGGCGGGTCTTATACCTACCATTAAGAATTAGTAACTTTGAATAAATACCTTCTTGAAAAAATGTTGTTGTGCTTTATTACATAAATTTGTGGAAAACTATGATTGTTTGACATGTCCTTATCTCGCTCTGCTCTAAAATTATTATTTTATTCATATGAAGGTAGATAGGTATACGAAATATGCCTGAATGTTCCCTAGATCCCTAAATAAACGCCTTTTAAAATAATAAATACATATTCAGCTATTATATTAAAATCTTAAACATTCCAGTATAATTGAAAAAGGCGAGGAGAACTGCGGACCCCTCATAGAAGACCACAAAGCCTGCATGAGGAAGATGGGCTTCAACATCTAAACAAGCCAAATGTGGGAGCAGAAGACAGTAATACCTACCATGTCACCCATTTAATTTATTTCATTTAGAATTGAAATCAAATGCAGCCACACTTAAGGCTGCCTGTCCACTGGAGTGGAATTGTGCGGAGCTAGAAATTTTTTACCTATAACATTGTTCATAATTCACATCCACATTATGTTATTTTTGTGCATTTGTAATGGTTAAATTTTGCAAGCTCCATTCTAGTGGAGGCAGCAATAATCACAATTTTTGGACCACATGACTAGGATGTCAGAGAGAATTCAACTAAACATTTGTGTAAGATTGGATTTGTGTTAGCAATGTCAAAGTAAATTGATATAAACCATGCTTACTCCTGAATTCAGTTTAATTTAGAAAATTTTAATTTAGAGTAACCATAATTATGTTTTGTATAAAATCATACCATAAAATATCACAAAGTTACTAATACTTTTTCGATGTACAGTTTTTTGTAACTCACACATTTTGAGTGTTTCCAAAATACTTAGTATGAATGACACCTACTCAGCCCTACACTTCGATAACAAGACAATGGCCCCGATTCTGTTGATTAGAAAATAAACTAATTCAATCTCTCTATATCTCTTTCTAATAAAAAATATAAGAAAGGGATGAGAGATATTTTAGTCCTGACAAATTAGTCAGATTACTCATTTCAACGTGAATTCAACATGATAGCATTAAAAATGTTCTATCTTTTTTCAATAAGTTTTATATGAAAGAGAGATAACATGACTATTAGTTTAATTTGTAAACAACAGAACGGCACCAATAAGAAGCTAACCATACTAGGCGTCTGACGAGTCTGATGGTTAGAGAGGTAATGGCGACTTGAAGTTAAGGGCTGGCTAGTGTGGCATAATTTTAATGAGTTTGAATGTATAAATGTGCTGTATGTGTGTGTGTATGTGTATACTATATCAGATCAAGAAAAGAAAAACAGGAGGGCTCCCAACTATCGAAGTCTATCTAACGTTTTATGCATTATGTGAATGCATTACTTGAATTTTAGTTTTTTGTGTTCTATGAATGTCAAAATAGTTTATTTAGCCAAGGTATATTTTATAAGTAAATGAAAGATATTATTATCAAATGGAAAATAATTCCGTTCGACATTATTTGATTTAACAACGAATACAATTTATTCACATACTAAATTTGATTAGCATGTTTTTGTGTTTAAAATAAAGCTTCACTTTGCTTGACCGCGGCGCTCTGTCTTCTTTTTTTCTTGGTTTGAGAATATTACATGGAAATGTAATTTGGGCAGTGTAGATAGCATTTTAGCATGTAATAGTCTTTTGTTTTTAAAGTACTAAAGTTGATAGCCTCTGATGGCTGCAGCAACCTTACCGGACAAAATGTAGTAGTCTTGTACTTACTAGTTATATTTTAGTATTTATTTGAAGAGCCAAAGAATTGCATTCTGTTCAATAATTTTCATTAAATTTCTCCAAAAACCATATTTTCATTAAATTTCTCCAAAAACATAAAAAATACTACACATTTTATTTATAAACTGGTTTTTGATTTTTGTCGTACATATTTTGTTTTATTTCAATATTTTTTATATATTTGTAAAATACTAATTTAGAAAGATCTGCAGCTGTCCCATTTTGTCAAGAATCTTAATTTATTTATTTAGTTCTATAAATAATGTTATATTGTAAATAAACATTTGTTGTATTATTTCTGCCGTTTGTTTTGGGATAATTGTACAGTCAGCATGTAAAGTTGATGATAATTTTAGTGCCCGTTCATCCTTACTAGTATTATAATTGCGATTATTTCTGACTCTACCACCGGTTTGGAATACTGAGAGTATGATGATGATACAAAATAACAGGCAAAGCTAATAATTATGATACCCTTATCAGGACCCATACTACTAGCCTGCTTGTATTTACTTTATTTGATACTAGCTGTCCCCGGGATAAATAGTAGCCTATATGTTATTGCAGGGTATGATCTATATATGTGCCAAGTTTCATCCAAATCCGTTCAGTAGTATTTGCGTGAAAGTGCAACAAACATACAAACTTTCACGTTTATAAAACTTGCTTCCGCCCCGCGGTTTCATTCGCATTGCCGAGGGATCTTATGTTTTCCCGGGATAAAAAGTATCCTATGTGTTAATCCGGGTTATAAACTATCTGAGTTCCAAATTTCATCGAAATCCGTTCAGTAGTTTTTGCGTGAAAGAGTAACAAACATCCATCCCTA
Organism: Tethea ocularis; assembly: GCA_963555595.1. Classification (NCBI taxonomy): domain Eukaryota; kingdom Metazoa; phylum Arthropoda; class Insecta; order Lepidoptera; family Drepanidae; genus Tethea; species Tethea ocularis. The sequence goes on along the minus strand of OY741970.1, from coordinate 1,832,202 downwards.
CATCCATACTTACAAACTTTCGCATTTACAATATTAGAGAAAATAAATATACTGTATATGCTGAGTATGCGATCTCGTAGAAATTGTTAACAGACAGAATCCGTAGCCAAAAGTAAAACTAATACGAGTACTAGGATCTCATGAATAGGGTAGTTGAAACTGTCAAAAATAAATGACCAAACACTAACCAATGCATAAAACATATAAAAACACGTGGAAATATCAAATATGTTGTACTTTTAATGCATTTTATGATTTTTAATTATCAGTGGAACCACTAAGAGTAGATGATTTGATGCTGTGAAACTATGACGTCATAATGTAATATTTCATACAAAATTCCTTATAAACTATCGTTTTGACATTTATTAAAAAGTAGCTGATTTGTTAGGTCAGTCAACTACCCTATTTGAAGGAGATTATCTTTATAGGTCGTCACGCACATGACAATAGAGGTTACTTACTACGTTACGAAGACGAAAGCACAATAATAGATAGAACCTTTGATTCTAAAAGGCTAGAATCCTAAAGAAAAACTTTAATACGAGTACTAGGATCTCATGAGTCTGGAAGAGTAGTTTTGTAGTATGTGATGGCTGTGAACACAGCGCCATCTGTTGTCGAATAGCCTTAATTTAACTTAAATTTAAATGACAGCGCCATCTATTGTCGAATACCATTATAAACTTAATTTTAACGACAGCGCCATCTATTGTCAAATAACATTATTAACTTTGCTGTTAACGACAGCGCCATCTATTGTGAAATAGCATTATTTAACTTTAACGACAGCGCCATCTATTGTCAAGTAGCATTATTAACTTTGCTTTAAACGACAGTGCCATCTATTGGCGCTAATGCCACAAGTAGTTAAATTAGATCAATTCTTTTCCCTACTAGATGGCTCTGCTAACTAAATTATGCTGCCAATCCTAAGCGTCTAGTAGTAGCATCGGTTTTCACTTTATTTATGGAATAAAAATATAACTAGGTAATACATTAAAACTTGAAACAGTTCTGTTATCAAATTAGGGACAAAACTATAGATAGATACTTCAAAATTGAGGATTGAGAGATTGGGGAGAAAATTCTCACGGTTTCACCTGTGCTGTGTTTCTGGGATAAAATGTTGTGCCTTTCTTTTTCTTCATACTATAGTTCAAATTTCAGACAGACCTTTCGCATCATATTTTAATAATAAAAAACAATAGAATAGAAAACATTTAATGACAGCATAACATAACTTATGGACAAAGTTGCGAGAAACTTTTCATACATTTTGACCGAACAAGATAGATGTAGGTAAAAAATGATCGTGATTTCGGGGTTGGACCCGTAGTAAAAGTTGTCCATAATGATGTGTACATGTAAATAATCCCTGAAAAATTGGACGGTGATAAAAAAAATCACCCAGTAGACCTCCACAGCCTTAACATATTTGATTCCAATATTTTTACTGAGATGGTATATGGTACACTAAAGACGGAAAAAAACAAGTGGAAAGGTATTGTTTAAATATTCCTTTAGAATATGTTATGCTTCTATGTTAGGCTTCGGTTGGAGCGCGAAATTCAAGTTTTATCACGTTTTTTGCAAATTGCAGCTCAGTTACCTATATATCGTAAGATATCAACACGTTATTTGCGACAAGAATGGTATATTTACCGATTATTAACAAAAGAAATCATCAACATATTCCTCCAAGGTATATTAGTAACATTTTCATGAAATGTCAGTATAATATACTTACCTTGAAAGACATGACTCCTGGACTATTTTTCTAGTGGTTGGTGGTATCTAGTGGATGGTGGACTCTGCAGGTTTATAATATTTAGGTCTATATTTTTGCCTATGCCTGAATGAATTATGTATTTATTGGAAAATACGCTGTTATTATTAAAGCTATCACATTGTAATGTAATGTAGAAAATGTGTCACGACATGGAATAAAACCTTTAATAACATAGAATAATATACTATTCTTATAATAATTTAATACTTTAATGTCTGTCTGTGGTATAAAGCAAATGAAGACAATGTCAAACATGTTGTAGGTACCTACTACTGCCCATCTAAAAATGTACGACTTTCATTATGCAACATTATTTTTAATATATAGCAAATTAATTACACCGCAGTAAGATTATTCAGGTTAAAAATATTTAATACAAAATACCAAATAATAACGATAATTATATCTAGTCTTTACATATTTGTGATCAAATCTACTAGTACCCAAATATAATTTCTGAAAAATGGTATTAAGTATATAACTGACTGAATTTGATGCAATGAAATTTTCTTGGTTTCATGATGAGTTAAATATTGTTAACATGTTTTGCTGTTCAGTTTTAGAAGAAACTTTCTACTAAGATATTATTAGTGGAGGAACATGAACATTTATATGAGAATAAAATGATAATTTCGTTTAGAATTCTTTTACCAACTCTTTTTTTCGAGAACATAATTGTAACAACTATTACCATTTGATTATTACGGTTAGTGTTTTAGCAATAGTATGTTACCATTTTATTCACCTAAGTACTCGAAAAATTACGATGGATACCTACTATTGTATAAAGTTATAACTTTTTAAACAATAGCAATAAAAATATGAAAATAATTGGGTAGATGCATTAGACCTCACAGATCTCAATGGCAGTTATCACTTTATTCTCCGGGGACGGCGATATAAGGTTAGATTAAGGTCTTTGCAAAAAATATCAACCATGTTATTTTTAAAACAAATAATTCGGAGCAAGTGATGAGGGTCACTACCATCCACGCCAGCCGCTATCTCGTGTCACATGACCTACACTTCCAAATTATTTGCTCATACATTTTTAATGATGATTAATTATCTCTTGAGACTGAAAATAACGACTTCAAAATCAAAATCAAAAACTGATTTATTCAGTTTAGGCCCTGGTAAGCGAATGTCGATAGTTAGGTACAATCATTACAAAACTCTACCACGGGTTCGGAATACACTTGAACTGAGAAGACTCCGGCAAGAAACTCAGCAAGGCTTCATTTTTCATTTTTTTCTTCCTGGTCCGATATCATCATCATCATATTAGCCGAAAGACGACCACTGCTGGACAAAGGCCTCCCGGATCCTCAAGGATCTGATCCGATATAGGTATTCGGAGATATTCAGAGTTGGCTCTGTACCCGATTGGGTCTATGGAGGAGCAAGGTCCGACGTTTTCATAAGTGCCATGCCCTAACAGGACCTAAACTGAATAAATGAGTTTGATTTGTGTAGGTAGTCGGAACCGCAAAATGGAGAGAGAAGGAACACCCCAGGGTTTTAGTCAGTAAGAGTCTGACATAACCCGGCCACTCCCCCTGGAGCGGTCGGGTATCCATGAGGATTTCCCTGGGTCTCCAAAAAAAAAGGTAGCACCTACCTATTCATTTTATAGTATCACTAATCACATTATACCTATATTACCTATACATACAAAAAGTGAATCGAAATCATAAAAACGACTAATGCCGACCATAGACGTTCAAATAATTTCAAACAGGCTGGTTCAGTTGGATCAAACTGTTTCATCAAATAAAAACTCATTTTTGAACTAATTTTCCCACAGACGTCTATGCTAATTTGATAAAATATTTTATCTTTTTGAACTGCCTGTTTGATCAAATTACTTGAACATCTAAGTATGGCTGGTATTAGGCACCTACCTTCATATCTGCTTGTTAAAAAGGGTCCCTAAAAATAATAAAAAACGATACGTAGGTAGGTATTTACGAAGACTCTTTAGCAAACCTTATCTGTCAAACGCGGAGTACTCACTGCCCCCGATGGTAGCGTACATTCAACTTGATTTTTTAAACAATAAATTGTGAAAAATGCGTTGTAAAAATAACTCTAAGTGCGAAGATGACGTATCACCGACTAGTTCAGTGCGATCCGAAGATAGTTACGAGTGAGTAAAACTTTTTTTTAATAGTCTACAAAACGACTCATATCTTCCTATAAATGCTTCGTCGGTACTTACATAAATAACAGTGAATGCGGAATCGACCCACCCAGGGCGTTATGCTATATTAACACCGAGTAACATAGGGTAAATTTTATTTCCAAAAAAATTGGGTTCCCTACAAAAACAATTTTTCTTTAGGTACCATCACGCGGATCGCGGGTCAAACTGCGATTCGAAAAGCTTGTAATCTACCTATAGGTCAATATTTTGACGTAAATACAGATAGATATAGTATGACACAACTTAGATGAAGCATCGGCAAAATTCGTAAAATCGATCGTTCCCGAAAAGAGTGCGCCTACAACATTACTCATGTATTATAAAATGATCGGCGAAAATGATCTTGTTGAACGTTGAATGGCGCGATAATGAATGAGTTTTATTAGTTGTGTAAATCGGCTGTGAAGTGTACGAAAACGATTTGCCGATGCTACATCTAAGTTGTGTCATACTGTACGTGGCTTTAGGTGATCCTTGCTCAATTAAGTACAATAGGTCTTACAAGTTTACCTGCAGTATAAACTGTGTCATTAACAATAAACACAGAGGAAATTGGAAGTGTAAATAATTATCCCTTAGAGTAAATATAATTGATAATGAAAGTAACCATTTGGATGATGAAATAACGATAACGATTTCATCAGACACGACACTACCCCGGACAATAATGCAATATATTGTATGTATATCAAAAACTATAGGTATAAGCTTCATTTATTTAGGTTTAGAAAGAAAGAAAGAAAAACATTTTTTTTGCGTGCCATGCGATTAAAAAATAGAACCACCTTCAAAGGCACTAAAATCATAAAATACCAATGTATGTAGGAACTCTAATACGACTGTTTTGAAGTCAGCGAAAGTGTAGTTCATGTTCTATGGAAAATATCATGGTTCCTAGCTAGGTCATCATCATGTCAGCCTAAAGACGTCCACTGCTGGACAAAGGCTTACCCCAAAGATCTCCACGATGGCCGGTCTTGCGCTACCCGCATCCAGCGGTTTCCCTCGATCCACACAAGATTGTCGGTCCACCTTGTGGGGGGCCTGTCCCTGCTGCGTTTACACCCCTTGCCCACCTAGGTACGGAAATACGGATTTTTGCATTACCTATATACATACAAACGACATTCATAATTATCGAGGTTAGTCAACAAATGAAAACAGACACAAGTTGCAAATGCAGTCAATGTCATATCATTTTACATAATATTTACAGGGTTACAGGTTATTTTTTTTTTATTATTATTTTTTTTTTTTAAAGGACTAAGTTGGTAGCCTCAGATGGCTGCAACAACCTTACCGGACAAATCGGCGAGCGCAGAGGGCTCTCAGCCGGGTAATATTTAGGTAACAACGCCTGAGGGCACCCCCGAATGGGGTACGAACCTCGGCTCAGGGCGTTACCGGGGGAGGGAGAGGACTTTGTACGAGTTACGACTAATTGGGGGCGGTCGGATTACTGTAGGCAGCTCGGGCCGCTTGAACGGGACGAGACTGAGTGGGACGTCGCGGCGGTCCTCGCCGTCGAGGACGGTAGCGTGATCGGTTGTGTGTAGTGTGTTGTGTACTTTTACGAGCTTCGTCAGCTTCGATCTGAGCTAATGTAATAGGGTCATCCGGCTCGCTGAGGGCTTGCCTTGGTCTATGGATACGTAGTATACGGGAGGGCGTGTACGTTGCGGCTTTCACTATAAGAGGGTTGCGGTGATTAACGGCGGTATTGAAAAATCTGCGTGAGGTGCGTTTTATAAATTGTTTTATCGTGGGGAGACCTAAGTCAATGTGGAGATTTTCATTACGCATGTACCACGGGGCGCCCGTGGCCTTGCGCATGAAGCGATTTTGAATCACCTGAAGGCTATGGATCCGTGATGGAGCTGCATGTGCGAACACAGTACTAGCATAGGTCATGATGGGGCGGATACACGTGGTATAAAGTCTAACCTTGCTTTTAAGTGCAAGTTTAGATTTACGATTTAATAAAAAGTGGAGGCGCCCTAAAACAAAGGCGGCGCGCGCGCGGACCGCTTTAATGTGGGCATCAAAGGTCAAACGATCATCGAGAGTTACTCCGAGATATTTGGCTTGCCTTTCCCAGGGGATTGGTTCACCGAATAGAGTAACTGCCTTTGGAGGGGAGGGGGTACCTCGATGGTAGGGTCTGTAGAATAGGACCGCCTGGCTTTTGACAGGGTTGAAGGTTGAGGTTACAGGTTAAGTCGACCTAGATCCGTTAAGGGCGTGTAGTACCCATCTTTTCTGACATATTTCACTATAGAACACCCTACCCCAAACCTGAAACGATAAAATAGACATTGAATTTTTTTAATAAAAATTGCCGATTTTTTGCCATTAATTACGATATTTTGAAGTTAGTGCATCTTATTATTATTATTGTTTTTTTACATGCGGATTAAGATGCTCTATGAATTTAATAACCAAAATCCTACGTAGGTTAACTAAATACGTTTTTCTGGACGATTGAAAGTACAAAAAGTTAATTTTTTAAAAAAAAATTTAAATATCGATTTTCTTGAAAACGTTTAGGTTTGGGGTAGGGTGTTCTATAGTGAAATATGTCAGAAAAGATGGGTACTACACGCCCTTAACGGATCTAGGTCGACTTAACCTGTAACCCTGTATAATACTAGATACCGCCCCGCGGTTTCACCCGCGGTCCCGAGGAAACTTATGTTTTCCCGTAATAAAAAGTATCCTATGTGTTAATCTAGGTTATAAACTATCTGTGTTCTAAATTTCATCCAAATCCGTTCAGTAGTTTTTGCGTGAAAGAGGAACAAACATCCATCCATCCATATTCACAAACTTTCGCATTTATAATATTATTTAGTAGGTAGGATCTTCAACAACCATCATGTGATTTCGATAAAAAAGAGTCAGTGAGCTTGGTTATTTATTTGAAAAGGTTGAAACGATCGATCAATTTGTTTAATATCTACTTATTCCTTGCCTTTGGGATCAAGGGGACTCGATAAGCAGTCATCGAGTCGAGTAAATAGTGTCGGGTGCGATATTTTTTTATACCCAGCTTGAACTACGCACATGTCATCCTCAGTCGTACAAGTGACATAGAAAGTCCATGTATTTGATTGTTCCTGCTTTTCTTTTGAAAGGACTAAAGTTGGTAGCCCCTGATGGCTGCATCAACCTTACCGGAGTTACCGGACAAATCGGCGAGTTCAGAGGGCTCTCAGCCGGGCAACATTTAGGTAACCACGCTTGTTGGCCCCCGAATTGGGTACGAACCTGGGCTCAGGGCGTTACCGGGGGAGGGGGTGGACTTAATACGAGTTACGACTTATTGGGGGCGGTCGGATTATTGGCAGCTCGGGCCGCTTTAACGGGAGGAGACTGAGTGGGACGTCGCGGCGGCGTAATCGGTTTTGTGTAGTGTGTTGTGTACTTTTACGAGCTTCGTCAGCTTCGATCTGAACGTGAAGATACAAGGAGATACATGATGATTTTGGTAGACGTCTTAATCAGGTCATAAACACAGGCCAGTACCTATCGCCAGTCGTTTCGATTCCCATGCAGAACAAACATTTGTGTGTATGAACAGTAGTCTATAGCACTCGGGAATACTGTAGCTTTCTATAGTGAAGTAAGTAATCTTTAGAATCGGGCCAGTAACTCCGGAGATCACCTCCTACATCCAAACCTACAAACTTTACTTACTTAACAGTCCATCTGATAACGGTGTAGCGGCACTTGGGAGCTAGTTCCCTTCTAGGTTTTGTGTGCTTACCTTACCACCTTCGGCTACATCATTAAGTACTTACCATTGGTAAGATTGTGTTGAGACTTATTACGTAGCACTCAAGAGTGCCCAAGTTCACATTTCACGCATTGACTTCCCCTACTCAGCTTAGGTATCTATCAACTGTGTAGCGAGATAAAAACTCGAGTTACGACTGTCACAGTATAGTTATGGAGGTCAGTAAATCGATATAAAACAATATACGGGAATGTAGAAAAGGAAAACATGATTGATGGACTGATCTCATACCGACAGGCTAGGAAGTGTCTTAACCGACTGCGCCAACTGGCCTGTCAAGTACAGTATCTTACTATTGCTTTAATCTAAGACGAAAGATAACTAAGCACTTAATCTTAAACGTTATTGGTGTCAGTGTCAAATTGACAATTAATAACAGAATAAAAATAACTTTATGCGTAATTTTGTTGTTGTGTTACTGCATTATCAATACGGGAGCTGTGTAATTGCGTAGCGTGCGGTACTTTTCATCACTCGACAACAAATTATAGCGACGCACAGTTCGCGTCTCAAATAAAATTATTATTAATTAAATTAAATATTTATACACAGAGGTACACATATAAATAAATTAATTTGAAATGAGGATTTTTATGAAATCTTATTGTTGTTTTTAATTTTGTGTTTTATGTTGGTTCTAGAATATTTGGCAGCGCTTGTTCGGATTTATCGGATTGTGAATACTGTGAGGCGAGGAGACGCAGGTATAACAAGCATACGTAAGTACAAACATATATTATTTACATACCTATAGGTACCCCACAAAATAATGGGGCAAAATAATCCTCGTACACACGGCCACAGATCAAGCTACACATTTTTGTTGCAACCGCATAACGTGCCGCAGTGTGTATGTAGCTTGATCTGTGGCCGTGTGTACAAACTGGAGACGACTCGAACTTGTCAAATATTTTTTACTTATATTATTATACTAGCTGTCCCCCGCGGTTCCACCCGCGTTTCCAAATAAAAAGTAGCCTATGCAACCTGATCTAGATAAGGCAACATAATAATTGTCCATGGGAAAAACAGTTTTCACTTAAATATATTCCAACATGCTTAAAAGTTTGTCCTTGTGCTTTATTTATATTGACTTCAGACGATAGGTAGGTAATTTCACAGGAAATTGTACCTATTCGTTTAAATCTATATGGTAAATCTGTGGATATCATCTGAATGCGAGGTATCAGTACTGTTTGCCCAACTGCTGGCTCAGTCAAAACCAATCGCTACTATGACGTAAATTTTACTTGAAGTCTGGTACCATTACATAAATTTGGTGGTCTAATATCTATTTAACATGCATTGTCCTGAATGACTGTCTGACGGATCAACGCATAGCCTAAACCGCTGATCGTAGAGACCTGAAACTTAGAGGGTGTGTTCTTCGTATGAAGTAGGCATCCTATAAGAAAGGATCTTCCGAAATCCTTAGGGGTTGAAAAACTGGGACCAAGTTTGTATGGAACAACGTGATTCCTTGGTCCAATCTACTTCAAATTTTGCATAAACATTCTTTAAGATAATTGATGGAAGACGTGTTTTGTATTTTATTGAAACTCATCGCCTATCGGGGTTAAAAAAGGGTAGAAAGTTATTTTGGTGGTGATTTGCATCGAAGTTGATATCAATACTGCTTTTGAACTCACATAAAAGCTTGGTGCAATGCAATGCATATGACTAACAATTGGGATGAATTTGCTGTTATGTCTTGGCAACAATCATGGGACAAAAGAAAAGTATAAATTATATGTTACAACACTCTACATTTCTGCGAGTTACCCATTAATATACCCATTTGTATTTGAAGTATATCGAAATGGAAACCAGTATGCCAAATTTGGTACAGAAGACCAACCCATCAAAAGGTTACGTTTTTCCCAAGATCTTTCTTATGGTCACTTTGATGCCTACGCTGATGCCGATGGTGATAATAACACTGATCAGCGTCCAATAGCCAATCTAAATATATAAAACTTTTAACAAAAATTAGAACCGATATCATGGTACCGCAGATTTATTTCGCTTACTTCAAAACTATCATATTAGAGTTACTAAATAGTTATTTTCTGCTTTTTAGTGCCTTTGAAGGCGGTTCTATTTTTTTTAAAAGTTTTTTATTTTTCAATTTTGAATTTCTTATGTGTAATCAATGACTGTCAAGGTCACTGACCTAGGATAAGCATATTAGTGTTGTAGTTTCCATCATCGTTCCTATAACATTTAAAGAATTATCCCCTAACTCCTAACCATTAAGGATTTGTACCGTCCATCATCAGCTCAGCAACATAACATGATGACTACCAGACGCAAATATCTGAATAGCTTTAGAAAGTATGATGAAAAACATTGTAAGTGCCTATAAAATTTAAAGAGTTCCCTCGATTTGTCCAGGATCCTATCATCAGATCCTGACTTGGTGACTATGGGACTACTTGTGAAGTATACCCTTTCAAACGAAAAATATTTTTCCAAATCGGTCCAGGCGTTCGAGTATTCGGGGAACATACAAAAAAAATGATTCCGACGAATTGATAACCTCCGCTTGAAGTTGGTTAATTGACTGACTGACTGACTGACTGACTGACTGATCGCGGGTGATATCGCGTGTGATATCGCGGGTGGAAAGCTATTTAGCATTCTATATTAAAGCTGAGAAGTTTATGAAAAACATTGTAAGTGCCTATAAAATTTGAAGAGTTCCCTCGATTTGTCTAGGATCCTGACTTGGTGACCATGGGACTACTTGTGAAGTATATCCTTTCAAACAAAAAATAATTTTCCTAATCGGTCCAGGCGTTCTAGTATTCGGGGAACATACAAAAAAAAAGATTTCAACGATTTGATAACCTCCGCTTGAAGTTGGTTAATTGACTGACTGATCGCGGGGGGCATCGCGGGTGGAAAGCTATTTAGCATTAAATAATAAAGCTGAAAAGTTTGTTTGTTTGTTTGAACGCGCGAATCTCCGGAGTTACTGGTCCGATTCGAAAACTACGCTGTCGGCTGGTAGTTTAGCCATTATTTTGTCGTTGATGGCGTCAACGCTTATATTTCTGGCAGCTAATTAAATTAAATTGCCCTCTCACACATCCATTAATATTTTTTTTGGTCGATATTGGCTATATCCGGATATACTCTACAGATCAGGTCTTCAATGTTGGTCACGATTTTACCAAGGTCTTTGTCAATAGCTATTTTTTTATCTGATTCAGGTACTTTCCCATCCCCGATTAAATGGAGCTTTATTGGGAAATCTGTGCTTCCTCTACCCAAGTGACTCCTCATTTTGGTATACAGTTTCAATAATTCAACAGACTTTCATAATGAGGAAGATTTTAAGCAAGATTTAATAATATCTGCTCTAGTTTCCCTAACAGGCAACGTTTATCTGAAATCACCAGAAAACATCAAAGTTATTCCACCCCCATGGGTGGTAAAGGTAAATAATGGCTAAACTACCAGCCGACAGCGTAGTTTTCGAATCGGACCAGTAACTCCGGAGATTCGCGCGTTCAAACAAACAAACATTAGCCATCTATTTGTGCTTTTTATAATTCTGAGAGTTCTATCTAAAGCCTCTAGGTGAGCTCTATGAGTCTTGTGCACTCATCCCATATTATTAGGTTTGCATCTTGTAAAACCTTGCCCAATGGTCCATTTTTACGTATAGAGCGTACGCTGTCTTTTTCAAGAAATACCGTAAGGGTCTGTTTAGAAGTGAAATGAGCCGTCCTTCTACCTGTCAATAGTGTAGCAGCAATAAATATCTGATGATGCAACAGCAATGGCTAATTTCGTTGACTTCAAAATTATCAGATTAGAGTTCTTACATAGGTAGTTATTTTATACTTATTAGTGCCTTTGTGGTTTTTTTTTGTTAAATGTATTTTATTTTTCAATTTTTAGTTTCTTATGTGTAATCAATGACTGTCAAGGTCACTGACCTAGGATAAGCATATTAGCGTTGTACTTTCCATCATCGTTCCTATAATATTTAAAGATTTATCCCCTAACTCCTACCCGTTAAGGAGTTGTACCTTCCATCATCAGCTAAGCAACATGTGACGACTACCAGACGCAAATATCTGAATAGTTTTAGAAAATATATGAAAAACATTGTTAGTGCCTATAAAATTTGAAGAGTTCCCTCGATTTCTTCAAGATCCCATCATCAGACCCTGACTTGGTGACCATGTGACCACCTGTATGTATAGTTTCCAAATCGGGTCAGGCATCTTCGAGTAATCGAGGAACATACATAAAAAAAGATTCCGACGAATTGATAACCTCGTCTTGATGACAGTTAAAAATAACAAAAAACTGTTACCTAGGCGACCGCTGTCATCCATTGACAACCGCATCGCATCGCTCACCCATGCTATACATGCTCCCGCTTAACGTTCTTTTTATCATTGCTCAGCTCCTGAGGGTCGTAGCGTGATGTTCTATAGCCTATAACCTTCCTTAATAAATGGGCTTTCAATTGCAAAAAGGTTTTTCCATATCCCACTGGCAGATCCAGAGATTAGCGCGTTCAAACAAACAAACAAACAAACAAACAAACTCTTCAGCTTTATTATTAGTATAGATAGATAGATAGATAGATTGCTAAGTACCTACCTATCTACCTCGCGATACCGATTAAATACCAATTAATATATTTTTAATTATCATTTATTGGAAAAATTTAATTATAGCATACAAATTTATCTACTAGCTTTTTCCTGCGGATTCCCGAGTTCGTTAAAAAAAAGTAGCCTATACCACTCGAGAATTTTTTTTCTGTGAAAGAATGTCATATAGAAAATGACGTACCTACCTCCTGGCTCCTTACATCCAAACAAACATTACTTACTCTTTATTATATTACGTACTATAGATACAAGTAATACAACAAATAGTGTTAGGTAAGGTTATTTATTATGAGGTTAGTTATCTGGGGGAGGCCTTTGTCCAGCTGCTAACGTCAGCCATGACATGATGAAAGTTCAATGTTGAATATTAAAATGATGCCACTCTGACCTAAACGACATCATCCGCCGGGCCCTTGCCAGCGCCCACGTATCAGCTATTCGTGAACCGAGTGGCTTGATGCGGGACGATGGTAAGAGGCCCGACAGAATGACATTATGATGCCCTGGAAGATGGGGCGTCGATACTTTCGCACCGTCCCACCTTCCAGAAACTGTCAAGAGAGCTGGTGGTGCGGCTGACTGTGCCGAACGCCTCAAACGGCGCAAGTATAGTAACCTAGATGGATGTTACATATTTGAGCCGTTCGGGGCAGAGACGCTGGGCACGTGGGGGCCAGGAGCCCATTGCATTTATCGCGAAATTTCAAAGCTCCTGATCGACACATCACGTGACCAGGCTGGCGAATACCTTGGACAAAGGATAAGCATTGCCATACAGCGTGGCAATGCCGCCAGCGTTCTGGGCACACTACCGCCTGTCAGTGATTTTGATCAGCTGTATATACTGTAAATAGCTTTTCTTTCTTATTTTAGTCTAGTTTTTATTTTATTTCTTATTAGTATTTAGTTTTGATGTAAATAATTAGTTTCCCATACATAATAAAAAATTCAAGTGATGAAGATATTGTCATAAATAAACAAATAAAATGTAAATACCTAATAATAACGACATTATATGCATAATACCTAAGTACGCGTGTGTGAGGGTGTCTGTGAAGGAGTAGTGTGTTGTGTGGTGTTAAAATAAAAAAAGTTATTAAAATAAATAGAACTAAAAAAAACCCGACTGCTTACACTGAAAAGCAAGAAACATGTAAATAATCTGAAACTAATCTTGACTTGACTCGACTCGCAAAGTATCAAAATATCGTAATATAGTATTTTAACCGTTTCTTATTATTATGAGCTTTTATTAAAGCAATAAAAAAAAACATCCCTATAGTCGTAGTGATGTTTGACAGAAAACAAAAAAAAACGATTTAGGTGCAGCTGTATTAAAGTTGATAATAAGCCATACTATACTAGTCTTTGGGGGGGGGGGGGGGGGGTGGACGGGGGGCATACTGGATTTTGTGAGGAATTAACAAAAAGTTATATTACATCGAATGAACTTTATTAAGGTACTATACAAATCACGTTACTAAAACACAACAATACTAATTATAAAAACGTACAAAATATGGCAGTGAGCATCAAATTATAACGAGAAACAAAAATAAAGCGTGACTGATGCTGCATCACGAGTTATACGACAATCCGTTTACTTAATCCTAAGTCCTTTTAGTGATTGAGAAATGCCGATCAACGACCGATCCATCGATAACGATTAATCGATAATTCAACGGCGTTCACGTTTAAGTTGTCTATCTCCTTGAGGCTCCCTCGGGCTTGGGGATGTGATCACCGAAAGCTTTGAAGCCGTTCTCGTCACTTTCGTATTCAACCTTGACGGGGGTACCATCCACATTTTTGTATGTGTATAAGCCGCGAACGACGAGCACGGTCACGGGCTTACCGTCTTCACCAACAACCTCCTTCAGCACACCATTCTCTTCACGGATGGTACCATCGGCAGTTTCGAAACTGTGAATGAAAAACTTCTTTAATAATCCAACTAATCCAGTACTAATCCAATAATCCAGTACTAATCCAATAATCCAGTACTAATCCAATAATCCAGTGCTAATCCAATAATCCAGTACTAATCTAACTATTATCCTACTTCTTACTTATATTAAGAATGCGAACATTTGTAACTTATTCACGCTCAAACGGCTGGACCAATTTTTGTACAATATAATATTTTAGAGTGGAAAACAACAAATAAAAGAAAGAAATTTCCATACTAAGATATAATATAGACTCAAATTAATAATTGCGTCTATATTAGTTGATCTACGGATAAATTATAAACTAACTGCACTCAAGGTAATATGTTATTTATGTTCAAACATACTCAATTAATATTTGGAACTTATACACAAAATATATTTTTTTAGTAATTCTTTTTTAAATAAGTAGGTTAACGTACGGTGGTATGGCCCTTTTGCCACCTGTAAGCCGCGAACATATTTATTTTACACAGATAAGTATAATAAGTATGTGTTTATAATAATGGTGCCGATTCTGTTGTTTACGAACTTAACTAATATTAGACAAGTCACCTCTCTAAAAAAGATAGAACATTTTTAATGCTGTCAGTTTAATCCATACCGTCGTAATGTACGGTAATAGTCGTGCGTGACCAATAAAGATCGCGCTTAAATTCACGTTGAAATGTGTGATCGGATTAAACTGACAAGACTAAAATATCTTGCATCTCTTTCTTATATTTACTATTAGAAAGAGATATAGTGAGATTAAATTTATTTTAGTTCGTAAACAACAGAATCGGCACCATTATACAACTTTTTTTAAGCTAAAAATGGCTTAAAATATGAAAGTACAAATATATATAAAAAAAGTAATTGAGAATCTAAAAATATATAAATCTAAATTTATAATAATTTTGGAAGACTTTGGGGCCTAACAAGTAACCTATCAGATATAATATCTAAATATTTTGCGTAGTTAAAACAGATAAAAATATCGAATTTATGTCCCAGAGAAAGAGGATCAATCATTCAAAGATTAGATTTTAGATTGTAATGCTTGGTCTTTTTGCAAACTCAAAACGATCCATTAAATACGTGACAATTATAAACTCAAAAGTTTATATAACCCTGTGACAGTAGCCAGAGTGATACAAAATGAGCCTTAACTCTTTGCAATTAAGTTAATTT
Source organism: Tethea ocularis (assembly GCA_963555595.1). Lineage (NCBI taxonomy): Eukaryota > Metazoa > Arthropoda > Insecta > Lepidoptera > Drepanidae > Tethea > Tethea ocularis. Next base: position 1,816,649 of record OY741970.1, on the reverse strand, counting down.
ATGATTAAGAATATGTAGATTCCGATGAACCTTATTGCAATGATATATGGTTCATTTTCTTATCACTCTATCAACTGTCACAGGACTCATGCTATAAAAATAAAACTATAGTAAATGTTAAAGATCCATCCTAAGTAAAACAAGACTAAGTTTGTTCTAATACCGAGATTAATGGAAATTCAAAGTAATTTCGTACCTGTAGGAGTATGTGCCATCTGGATTCTGAACGGTACTTGATCGAACGATCGGTACTGTTTCAGGCTCAACAGGTGCGGCGATGGCGACGGCCACCAGGGCGAAAGCAACAGCGATGATCTGCAATTAATATTTATAATTACTTAACTACCTAAGCTATTGAATGACATTAATAAGTGAAATCTAATGGCAGTCACAATTCTACACCAAACTATTGTAGGTAACAGTTAAATGTGTCTAAAACTAAGTTTAAAGAATATAATTAGCTTTTAAACAGAGTGTAGAACCTCCTTGAAAGTCAATAAAATTAATATGGTAGAAACTTGGAGCTATATACATACTGAACCCAACGCAAAAAGTATTATTTAAATCGTAGTTCATATTAAAAAAATATATGGGTGAAAAAACATTTAAAAAAACATACAACCTAATTGAGAACCTCCTCCTTTTATTTGAAGGAGGTTAAAAAACAAAATAAATATACAGGATTACTTTTGAGTAGCCATATTTTCAAGGATTGCTGTAAATATGCTCATCATTATGAACAACTTTTACTTTGGGACTAACCTTAAAATCACGTTAGTAAAAGATTATTTCATAATGTTGAGTAAGGTACCCTGAAAATTGGATATTTATTAAAAAGTTACCCTGTATATTCCATTATTTATGTACACGAAATTAATGTATCTATAAAATTTCGTTAAAAATAATATAAAAAATCAAACAAAATAATTATTAAATCAACGTACCAATTTCATTTTGATATGTTTGGTTCAGTAGCTACCTGATGAGCGAATGATGCCCACCCACTGGTGGCTAAATCTTTTATACATTTTGCGTACCTGTACGAAGCAAACATTATGATGACGATATACCGGATTCGGTCATCGATGATAGAGAATATTTGACCACACATGCATAACTATGTATGTGTTGTAGATAGGTATACGAACCAAACACGTGTTCACTTGGTCCAAACGTTATGAAGATTTTTATTTTGCATTTCAAGTAGGTATGTATTTATTTTACAATTGTCACAGTAGGTACTTTAACTTCCCGGAATTAGGTCAAGGTAGGCAGTGCCGGATTAAGCAATCGCAGGGCCCGTAGCAAATTCTATGGTGTGTGTCTATCTTCATGTTTTTTAAAGAATGTATAGGCTATATGTATATGTTTCACCATAATCTCACCGTCTGTCAGTTATGATGTGGCCAAAGGTAGTAAGCGTACAAAGCCAAAATAGGGGATGAAAATTTCTGTGAGGCTCTCCGCAAAATTAGTACCTACAGAAAAAAAAGTTACGTGGAAAATAGTTAGGTAATAGGTAGGTAGGGTAGATAAGGGTAGGTAGAGGTAGTTAGGGGTAGGTAGAAGTAGGTAGGGGCAGGTAGAGGTAGTTAGGTCAGAGTTTTTTTTTGTTTTCAGGGCAAGACAATGTCTGCCGGGTCAGCTAGTTAGTTATAATCAAGCAAATTTTTATGTTAATCATATGTTAAGCAATCTAGATTGTAACATTTGTAACCTGTTTTTTTTAATAATAGATAAATAAAAAAAACCTACCTACTCGAGCATCACGATTTTCACGATTAATAAGGTAAGTAGGTAGTTTTATTTATGTTAATAATTAGTGCTTGTAGAAGGACTTAATATGTTAAGCCTGTCACGTCGGTTCTTCCTTTACCCTCAATAATCGAAGAAAGAGACCAGCCCCGTTCACATCTATTCCAGTAGCATTCCAGTCCAGCTCTATCCAGCGCCACTGGAATAGTGTACCTAGACCGCCAATCCAGTGCTGGATTAAAAGTGATATAGAGAACACGCATTGTTGTACGCTTTAACGTCTCTTTAATTGACTGGAATAATGTAAACGATATGATCCAGTCCAGCACTGGATTCGATCACTAGACTGGAATAGATGTGAAAGGGGCATTATAGAATACCGTTCTAAGACTGCTCTAAGATATGCAGAAAGCTAGCTGCATCGCTGTCCCCCACGTTTTCAGTCGCCTATTTTTAAACGACTTGAACAAAGAGGTTCTCAATTCGTCGGTATCTTTTTTTTTTTTATGTATGTGCCCCGATTACTCGAATACGCCTGGACTGATTTGGAAAATTATTTTTTTGTTTGAAAGGTTATACTTTACAGTTGGTGCCGATGGTCATCAGGTCAGGATCTGATGATGGAATCCTGGAGAAATCGAGGGAAACCTTCAAATTTTATAGGGACTTAAAATGTTTTTCATATACTTTTTAAAGCTATTCAGATATTTGCGTCTGGTAGTCATCATTTACGTTGCTGAGCTGATGATGGAAGGTACAACTCCTTAACGGTTAGGAGTTAGGGGATAATTCTTTAAATATTATAGGACCTTTTATACCGTTAGTTATATCATTTGACGTGATGATGGAAGGTACAACGATAGCTTATACTAGGTCAGTGATAAAACATAAGAAACTAAAAATTGAAAAATAAAAAACTTTTTAACTAAAAATAGAACCGACTTCAAAACACTAAAAAGCATAAAATAACCATGTAGGAACTCTAATCAACCTGACACTGTTTTGAAGTCAGCGGTACCATGATATTTTCCATGGAACATAAACTATACTTTCGCTGACTTTAAAACAAAGTCAGGTTGATTAGAGTTTACAAAATTTTCATTGCCGCATTTTCACCCGCGTGCCCTAGGGATCTTATGTTTTCTCAGGATAAAAATAACCTTATATGTTATTCCAAGGTATGGCCTATGTGCCATGTTTCATCCAAATCCGTTCAGTAGTTTTGTACGTGAAATAGTAACAAACATCCATACATCCTCACAATTTTTTGCATTTATAATATTAATAGGATTCATGTGTTTGACCACAATCTCACCGTGGTCAGTGATGATGTGACAATGTTGTATCCGGTTGTTGATGATGTTCCCGGGTTTTTTTTTGTGCGTGGATTTTAATAATTAATTTAAATAATTATTTATCTCGTATAAAAGTTGCGTAAGTTACTCCTTATAACATAAAGTATTGCCAGTGAAAGTCCCATCATAATCGGTCTAGCCATTTCGGAGATTATTCACTTCCATTCTGTTTATTTGTACCTATAGATTTTTTACATCATGGGTTTATGGTATTTATGGTATATTTACAATAAATTAAAACTAATTCACTTACGGCTGCACTCAGAGTCATCAATTAAGGTGGAGGCGTCGGTTGGAGCGCGAAATTCAAATTTTATCACATTTTTTACAAATTTCAGCTCAGTTATAGGTCGTAAGTTATCAACATCTTATTTGCGATAAGAGTGGTAGTATATTTACTGATTAATAACAAAAGAAATCAATTTGAATTTCGCGCTCCAACCGACGCCTCCACCTTCAGTTTAATGATTGATTATCTATAGACCCAGCACTTTCTAGAGCATTGCAATAAACAAAGATGGATACCTTCTCTATTAAATTCTACTTAAGGCGATGCTAGAAATGATGATTATAAAATGCGTTTTTCTCTGTATTCTTTGTTCCAACAGATTTGGAAAAAATATACGTTAAACTACAAAATATGTGACAGGGAAAAGTTTTTTGTTAAATTAGGATTTTTCATTAGGTAGTTACGTCAGGAAAAAATCGCAAATAGTATGTATGACCCTTTTTAAAACTAAGAATGCATTTTTCTCAAATAACTTGAAAAATATTAACATACAATCTGAAATCCATTAGAAAGGGAATAAGATTTCTTCCTTTTTTAAAAAAAGGCTTAGTTTCTTTTTAAATAACATAAAACCATCTTTTTTACTAAAATTACGTCTGTCCTGTCTCGCTTTTCCCCGTCGGTTTAGTAAGGGTCGGAGACATACGCAGACAGCCTTCTCTTAATATTTGCCATGATAAATACGAAATGATTGCACTGAACTTGTTAACCAAATCGTTCACATCCCTTACGAGAGACCCGTAAATGTCAATTGTTCACATCCACTTAAGCGGTAATGGTCTTCGGTATTTTTCAGATTATAATATCTTTGAATATAAAAGAAAGTCGTGTTAGTTACACTATTTATAACTCAAGAACGGCTGAACTGATTTGGCTGAAAATTGGTGGGGAGGTAGCTTAGAACCAGGAGAAGGACATAGGTTAGGTAGAGATAGGTAGAGGTAGGTAGGGGCAGGTAGGGGTAGGTAGGGTAGGTAAGTTAGGTAGGGTAGGTAGGTAAGGTAGGTAGGGGTAGTTAGGGGCAGGTAGAGGTAGGTAGGAGTAGGTAGGGGTAGTTAGGGGTAGGTAGAGGTAGGTAGGGATAAGTAGGTAGCATTGGCGAAGGATCCACAAGCCGATTCCCATCGGCTTACCTTTTAGAAATCCCAGTACACTGTAATCTATTATATAAAAGAGTAGCGGTTTTTTGGGTAAACATCCCCCTGCCCACACCGCTGAACCGATTAATGTGAAATTTGGCATGTGCATAGATTTTGTCACGTAGACCCCATTTAAGAAGCGATTTTTCGAAATTCCTTTCCGCAGTGGTGGAAACGGGCCCTTTGTGCGATTTTAAGAATCTTAATATCTCTGGAACCATAAGGTCTAGGAGTCTGAAATTTTTAATGTAGCTTTTTCAGTAAAAAATATTAGATATGGGTGCGAGCGTTTCTCAAACTTTTGTCTATGGGAGGAAAATTTAAAAAAATAAGGGATTTGCTTTGTTTCCGTTAAACCTTGATAACTTTGTGAGTTTGAATGTTACAAACTCAAAATTTATATTGTAGGTAGTCTAATAATACTGCTAAAATATATTTTCGGCGTTTCTCAAACTTTTTTTCTTCGAGGAAGATATTACCGATGGAAATTATGCATTTTTCAAACTCTTATATCTCTGCAACGGATGAAGATAGGTAAATGAAATTTCGTATACGCGTTATGCTATACAAATACTACAAATTTCAATTTGATGTTTGTCAAAGTTTTGCCCATAGACAAAGTAAAAATGTTGAAAATTTACTTTTAACATCCTGTTTTTCTCAGTTAATATTCATAGCAGAAGCTTGATTTTTGGAATATAAGCTTTTTACAGTATTTGTTTTGAAATGTACTGTTAAGTTTCTCAAACTTTTCATGCGGCATAAAGTTATAAAGGGTGAAATATCCAATTTTTGCACTTTAATATTTTTGTAATGGCTCAAGCTAGGGACCTTAAATTTGGAATATAAACTATTTAATACAATTGAAACAATATTCAAACCAGTGTTTCTCAAATTTTTCATAGTTGTCAATTTTATGACACCTTAAATTATTTTCTATCAACCTGTAATAACGGAAGTACTATACAACTGAGAAGCATGATTTTTTGGAAATAAGCTTTTTCTTAGCAAGCACTATAAAAATCCTAAAGCATTTTGCAATACTATTTAGCAATGAAATGTTATAGAGGGTGGAAAATTTTATTTTTGACTTTTAGTATTTTTGCAATTACTTAAGATATTTATATGATTTTTTTAAAAAGTTTATCAGACTGTATAAAGCTACTCTATTCATTTAAGTACCATATTTTATGAATTTAAGCTATCATATAGCATGCATTGTTTATAGCACACTAAGAACCCTTCCACTCACAGTATTGTTCAACTTTCATGCCAAAATAAAGTAACAAAACTTTAAATTTTCTTCAATATCTCAAACAAGTGATCTAAAATTATAATACTTAGCATTTAGTTTATATAAAATAACTAGCTGTTCCCCGCGGTTTCGTTCGCGGGTTTATAAGTAGCTTATAACCTTCGGGGATAATGTAGCTTCCCATTAGTGAAACAATTTTTCGAATCGGACCAATAACTCCGGAGATTAGTGCGTTCAAACAAACTCTTCAGCTTTATTATTACTACCTATATATAGATATTAAGTTTTCACCCAAGAAATAAAAAAAAAAACAAATTTAGTAAAAATAAACTCAAAACCAATTTTGAAATAATTAGGACCTTCTTAAGTAGTATTTGTTTCTATGAAATCCGTATATAACATCTACAACAATTCAACTTAAAAATATTCAACGTCAAAGCAATTATCATCAAACAAATTACGTATAGGACTTCATGTCGGTGAAGTCATGCATAGTTCGGTTCTTTTCGGTATTGCTCGGGACGGGATACATCGGGGCCGCGTCGCATCGCCCGTGCTATACAAAAATAAATAAATATAGTTTAGATAGATAGATATATAGATTATTATTAGTATAGATAAATTATAGATAGGTTTACGTTGGTAGTTCTTGACAATTTTGCATCAATCTGCATTGTATCATTGAGACAATCATTAAAGAAGCTGTCCTTAGTTTCTCACAAGTTCTGGGATAAAAATACCTACTTTCTTATCTCACGGGTCTACCTCTCTGCCAATTTTCACTACACACTGTTTGAACGTTTAGAAAGAAAGAAGAAAGAAAAACTTTTATGTCCTGCATTGCATGCCATTCGATACTTATAAAAAAAAATATCAAACACAAAAATTCAATATACCTACCTACAAAAATAAAAAATAATAAGAAGGCTGTATGGATCTGAATCTTTGACTGTTTTTTTTAACGTAACAAAAACTTATGTATGACTAATAATGGATTGTAATTTTTGACAAGTATTTAGACGTGAAAACGAAACTTAAACTTCCACATGCATAATATATTTATGTAGCATTCAATCGTCACAGAACTATACCTGTCCCTGGATATTAAATAGCCTAAAACCTTCATCTAGGAACCTGAACCTAAGAGGATACCTATCTTTGAAAAGCGCTTCATAATCTGTACTGTGGTTCTCAAGGTATGAGAATACTAACGGACAAATTGACCTACATATTATTTGGTTGGTTAAATTGAGTACGGGGTGTTCATGAACTCTAATGCGGGTGAAACCGCTGGGCGAAAGCTAGTTAAGTATAAAATTATCGGTGTTTTTTGAATGGCTTACCCTCGCCATAATTTCACCCCTCGCCACTGGTAGGTCCTAGTTTTATTTTTGTTGTCAGGGCAGGACAACGTCTACCGGGTCAGCTAGTTGTTAATATATTCCAACGAATTGCTCTGTATACGTAATTAATATTTTTTTTTGTATACTGTGTGCATGCTTTTCCTTTGCTGGCCGCTGCGGAGTGGAGTCTTGTATCTATGTCATAATAGGTTATTTGACGACATATTATCAAATCAGAAACTCTTTATTAAACATCAAAATTATAGTTTAGGTACTATGCAATTTTGTATGAAATACTTGGGTGTGACGTCATTATTTTACAGCATTATTTGAGCTACTCTGGGGGTGGGTTGCGCAGTCCAGCATTGTCGTTAAATTGTCTGTTTTGCTAGCAAAAGACAGTTTCGACAGACGATTTAGCGATAACGTTGGACGGTGCAGCAACCCACCCTTAGTGGTTCAACAAAGAATTAAAAATCATTAAACCTTAACCTTTGTTTTTAGTTGTTTATACACTGGTTAGTATTTGATAATAATTTATTCTTCATACTGTCAAATAGCCTATCTATTAATATTAATAACATCATAATAAATAAAATAAAATTAGTCCTGCTGAACATTTGACAACCATATGGCTTGTGGTCTTCCCCTTCCCCTTTTATTATACCATGTAGCTTCCTATTATTGAAAGATTAATTTTTAATCGGACCAGTAACTGTAAATAACACGCCTTCTGGCCCATATATTTAAATTGTTGAAAGTATACACAATACGCGCTTTTGAAGTGATTTAAAATTTATGTATCATGATGATTTTCAAAGATGTTTTAATGATATTTAATGATATAAAGGATATCACAATATGCTTATTCGATCCTATGAGGAATTCATAAAAAGATATTATATTACGTGTAATGAACTTTATTTAGGTACTATACAAATCACGTTACTAAAACACAACAATAATATAAAAACGTATCATACAAAATATGGCAGTGAGCATCAAATTATAACGAGAAACAAAAATAAAGCGTGACTGATGCTGCATCACGAGTTATACGACAATCCATTTACTAAATCCTAAGTCCTTTTAGCGATTGAGAAATGCCGATCAACGACCGATCCATCGATAACGATTAATCGATAATTCATCGGCGTTCACGTATAAGTTGTCTATCTCCTTGAGGCTCCCTCGGGCTTGGGGATGTGATCACCGAAAGCTTTGAAGCCGTTCTCGTCACTTTCGTATTCAACCTTGACGGGGGTACCATCCACATTTTTGTAAGTGTATACGCCGCGAACGACGAGCACGGTCACGGGCTTACCGTCTTCACCAACAACCTCCTTCAGCACACCATTCTCTTCACGGATGGTACCATCGGCAGTTTCGAAACTGTGAATGAAAAACTTCTTTAATAATCCAACTAATCCAGTACTAATCCAATAATCCAGTACTAATCCAATAATCCAGTGCTAATCCAATAATCCAGTACTAATCTAACTATTATCCTACTTCTTACTTATATTAAGAATGCGAACATTTGTAACTTATTCACGCTCAAACGGCTGGACCAATTTTTGTACAATATAATATTTTAGAGTGGAAAACAACAAATAAAAGAAAGAAATTTCCATACTAAGATATAATATAGACTCAAATTAATAATTGCGTCTATATTAGTTGATCTACGGATAAATTATAAACTAACTGCACTCAAGGTAATATGTTATTTATGTTCAAACATACTCAATTAATATTTGGAACTTATACACAAAATATATTTTTTTAGTAATTCTTTTTTAAATAAGTAGGTTAACGTACGGTGGTATGGCCCTTGTGCCACCTGTAAGCCGCGAACATATTTATTTTACACAGATAAGTATAATAAGTATGTGTTTATAATAATGGTGCCGATTCTGTTGTTTACGAACTTAACTAATATTAGACAAGTCACCTCTCTAAAAAAGATAGAACATTTTTAATGCTGTCAGTTTAATCCATACCGTCGTAATGTACGGGTAAATAGTCGTGCGTGACCAATAAAGATCGCGCTTAAATTCACGTTGAAATGTGTGATCGGATTAAACTGACAAGACTAAAATATCTTGCATCTCTTTCTTATATTTACTATTAGAAAGAGATATAGTGAGATTAAATTTATTTTAGTTCGTAAACAACAGAATCGGCACCATTATACAACTTTTTTAAAGCTAAAAATGGCTTAAAATATGAAAGCACAAATATATATAAAAAAAGTAATTGAGAATCTAAAAATATATAAATCTAAATTTATAATAATTTTGGAAGACTTTGGGGCCTAACAAGTAACCTATCAGATATAATATCAATATATATTATTTTGCGTAGTTAAAACAGATAAAAATATCGAATTTATGTCCCAGAGAAAGAGGATCAATCATTCAAAGATTAGATTTTAGATTTTAATGCTTGGTCTTTTTGCAAACTCTAAACGATCCATTAAATACGTGACAATTATAAACTCAAAAGTTTATATAACCCTGTGACAGTAGCCAGAGTGATACAAAATGAGCCTTAATTCTTTGCAATTAAGTTAATTTATGATTAAGAATATGTAGATTCCGACGAACCTTATTGCAATGATATATGGTTCATTTTCTTATCACTCTATCAACTGTCACAGAACTCATGCTATAAAAATAAAACTATAGTAAATGTTAAAGATCCATCCTAAGTAAAACAAGACTAAGTTTGTTCTAATACCGAGATTAATGGAAATTCAAAGTAATTTCGTACCTGTAGGAGTATGTGCCATCTGGATTCTGAACGGTACTTGATCGAACGATCGGTACTGTTTCAGGTTCAACAGGAACGGCGATGGCGACGGCCACCAGGGCGAAAGCAACAGCGATGATCTGCAATTAATATTTATAATTACTTAGCTACCTAAGCTATTGAATGATATTAATAACTGAAATCTAATGGCAGTCACAATTCTACACCAAACTATTGTAGGTAACAGTTAAATGTGTCTAAAACTAAGTTTAAAGAATATAATTAGCTTTTAAACAGAGTGTAGAACCTCCTTGAAAGTCAATAAAATTAATATGGTAGAAACTTGGAGCTATATACATACTGAACCCAACGCAAAAAGTATTATTTAAATCGTAGTTCATATTAAAAAAATATATGGGTGAAAAAACATTTAAAAAAACATACAACCTAATTGAGAACCTCCTCCTTTTATTTGAAGGAGGTTAAAAAACAAAATAAATATACAGGATTACTTTTGAGTAGCCATATTTTCAGGGATTGCTGTAAATATGCTCATCATTATGAACAACTTTTACTTTGGGACTAACCTTAAAATCACGTTAGTAAAAGATTATTTCATAATGTTGAGTAAGGTACCCTGAAAATTGGATATTTATTAAAAAGTTACCCTGTATATTCCATTATTTATGTACACGAAATTAATGTATCTATAAAATTTCGTTAAAAATAATACAAAAAATAAAACAAAATTATTATTAAATCAACGTACCAATTTCATTTTGATATGTTTGGTTCAGTAGCTACCTGATGAGCGAATGATGCCCACCCACTGGTGGCTAAATCTTTTATACATTTTGCGTACCTGTACGAAGCAAACATTATGATGACGATATACCGGATTCGGTCATCGATGATAGAGAATATTTGACCACACATGCATAACTATGTATGTGTTGTAGATAGGTATCCGAACCAAACACGTGTTCACTTGGTCCAAACGTTATGAAGATTTTTATTTTGCATTTCAAGTAGGTATGTATTTATTTTACAATTGTCACAGTAGGTACTTTAACTTCCCGGAATTAGGTCAAGGTAGGCAGTGCCGGATTAAGTAATCGCAGGGCCCGTAGCAAATTCTATGGTGTATGTCTATCTTCATGTTTTTTAAAGAATGTATAGGCTATATGTATATGTTTCACCATAATCTCACCGTCTGTCAGTTATGATGTGGCCAAAGGTAGTAAGCGTACAAAGCCAAAATAGGGGATGAAAATTCCTGTGAGGCTCTCCGCAAAATTAGTACCTACAGAAAAAAAAGTTACGTGGAAAATAGTTAGGTAATAGGTAGTTGTAGGTATAAGGGTAGGTAGAGGTAGTTAGGGGTAGGTAGAAGTAGGTAGGGGCAGGTAGAGGTAGTTAGGTCCCAGTTTTTTTTTGTTTTCAGGGCAAGACAATGTCTGCCGGGTCAGCTAGTTAGTTATAATCAAGCAAATTTTTATGTTAATCATATGTTAAGCAATCTAGATTGTAACATTTGTAACCTGTTTTTTTTAAATAATAGATAAATAAAAAAAACCTACCTACTCGAGCATCACGATTTTCACGATTAATAAGGTAAGTAGGTAGTTTTATTTATGTTAATAATTAGTGCTTGTAGAAGGACTTAATATGTTAAGCCTGTCACGGCGGTTCTTCCTTTACCCTCAATAATCTGAAGAGACCAACCCCGTTCACATCTATTCCAGTAGCATTCCAGTCCAGCTCTATCCACTGGAATAGTGTACCTAGACCGCCAATCCAGTGCTGGATTAAAAGTGATACAGAGAACACGCATTGTTGTACGCATTAACGTCTCTTTAATTGACTGGAATAATGTAAACGATATGATCCAGTCCAGCACTGGATTCGATCACTAGACTGGAATAGATGTGAAAGAAATGCCCCTTTAATGCTACAGAATACCGTTCTAAGACTGCTCTAAGATATGCAGAAAGCTAGCTGCATCGCTGTCCCCCACGGTTTCAGTCGCCTATTTTTAAACGACTTGAACAAGGAGGTTCTCAATTCGTCGGTATCTTTTTTTTTTTTTTTATGTATGTGCCCCGATTACTCGAAGACGCCTGGACTGATTTGGAAAATATTTTTTTTGTTTGAAAGGTTATACTTTACAGTTGGTGCCGATGGTCATCAGGTCAGGATCTGATGATGGAATCCTGGAGAAATCGAGGGAAACCTTCAAATTTTATAGGGACTTAAAATGTTTTTCATATACTTTTTAAAGCTATTCAGATATTTGCGTCTGGTAGTCATCATTTACGTTGCTGAGCTGATGATGGAAGGTACAACTCCTTAACGGTTAGGAGTTAGGGGATAATTCTTTAAATATGATAGGACCTTTTAGTTCGTTAGTTATATCATTTGATGTGATGATGGAAGGTACAACGATAGCTTTTACTAGGTCAGTGATAAAACATAAGAAACTAAAAATTGAAAAATAAAAAACTTTTTAAGAAAAAATAGAACCGACTTCAAAACACTAAAAAGCATAAAATAACCATGTAGGAACTCTAATCAACCTGACACTGTTTTGAAGTCAGCGGTACCATGATATTTTCCATGGAACATAAACTATACTTTCGCTGACTTTAAAACAAAGTCAGGTTGATTAGAGTTTTCACAATTTTCATTGCCGCATTTTCACCCGCGTGCCCTAGGGATCTTATGTTTTCTCAGGATAAAAATAACCTTATATGTTATTCCAAGGTATGGCCTATGTGCCCTGTTTCATCCAAATCCGTTCAGTAGTTTTGTACGTGAAATAGTAACAAACATCCATACATCCTCACAATTTTTTGCATTTATAATATTAATAGGATGTGTTTGACCACAATCTCATCGTGGTCAGTGATGATGTGACAATGTTGTATCCGGTTGTTGATGTTCCCGGCATTTTTTTTTGTGCGTGGAACCCTAATTATTTTTCTCATATAAAAGTTGCGTAAGTTACTCCTTATAACATAAAATATTGCCAGTGAAAGTCCCATCATAATCGGTCTAGCCATTTCGGAGATTCTGTTTATTTGTACCTATAGATTTTTTACACCATGGGTTTATGGTATTTATGGTATATTTACAATAAATTAAAACTAATTCACTTACGGCTGCACTCAGAGTCGTCAATTAAGGTGGAGGCGTCGGTTGGAGCGCGAAATTCAAATTTTATCACAGTTTCTGCAAATTTCAGCTCAGTTATAGGTCGTAAGTTATCAACATCTTATTTGCGATAAGAGTGGTAGTATATTTACTGATTAATAACAAAAGAAATCAATTTGAATTTCGCGCTCCAACCGACGCCTCCACCTTAAGTTTAATGATTGATTATCTATAGACCCAGCACTTTCTAGAGCATTGCAATAAACAAAGATGGATACCGTCTCTATTAAATTCTACTTAAGGCGATGCTATACGAGAAATTATGATTATAAAATGCGTTTTTTTCTGTATTCTTTGTTCCAAGAGATTTGGAAAAAATATACGTTAAACTACAAAATATGTGACAGGGAAAAGTTTTTTGTTAAATTAGGATTTTTCATTAGGTAGTTACGTCAGGAAAAAATCGCAAATAGTATGTATGACCCTTTTTAAAACTAAGAATGCATTTTTCTCAAATAACTTGAAAAATATTAACACACATTCTAAAATCCATTAGAAAGGGAATAGTTTTCTTACTTTAAAAAAAGGCATTTTTTTTTAAAATACCGTTACTACTTAAAATAAACTAAATAAAAATAACTTAAGATACTGTCATGTCGTAAAATTATCGCCATACATATTGGAGGTGAATTCAAGTTGGCGCAACTCGTAAAAACGTAAAAAAAACTCATTTACAAAAAAAATATTTATTATTAATTAAAAATGAATCCGTCCATCATGAAATCATGATATACTGTAGAAGAAAATTAAGAGAAACACTGGTTTTTAAAGTGAATCAAGCGGTATTTTTAAAGTTTTTTTTTTTATATAACTGAGAATATCCTTAAGTTTTGAGTTCCGCCAAAAGCTCCAGAAAGGACTTGAAAATGTCATACATATAATTTTTATTATAAATAAGTATCTATAGGTATAGGAGACTAGCTTCCACCCTGCGGTTTCACCCACGTTCCCGAGGTATCTCATGTTTTTCCGGGATAAAAAGTAGCCTATATGTTGTTCTATTTTATGATCTATCTGTGTGCCAAGTTTCATCCAAATCGGTTCAGTAGTTTTTACGTGAAAGAGCAACAAATATTCATCTATACTCACAATCTTTCGCATAATTATAATATTAGTAGGATATAATGGTAAAAAAAAATATTTTTGATAGACTTCGTGAGGTGACAGCACCTTAATTATAAATAAAAAACTTCCCCTAACTCCTCCCCTAGTGGCAGAGTACCCAGAATACTGGCAGCATTGCCTCACTGTATTTCGAGGCTTATTCTTTCATCCAGAATCCATGATATCGGTTTTCGTTACGTCGTCACTTCGTGTTTACGTTACACGGTACATCTGTAATTTTTAAAATCAGTCCAATAGTTTTGACTTTATTCTACAATATATTATTCTTCATTGGTGGGGCGGGCGTTTTCTTCCTTGAAACCTAACTTTTTCAAGTCTTAAACTTAAATCGAGAAGATTGCTCTTTGTTCCAAGAGATTTGGAAAAAATATATGTTACACTAGAGAATATGTGACGGGGAATAGTTTCTTTTTAAATTGGGATTTTTCATTAGTAACGTAAGAAAAAATCGAAAATATGCCCCTTTTTAAAACTAAGAATGCATTCTTCTCTTATTTTGGCCATCCAAATAACTTGAAAAATATTAACGTACAATCTGAAATCCATTAGAAAGGGAAAATTTGGTTTAGTAAGGGTCGGAGACATACGCAGATAGCCTCCTCTTAATATTTGCCATGATAAATACGAAATGATTGCACTGAACCTGTTAACCAAATCGTTCACATCCTTTACGAGAGACCCGTAAATGTCAATTGTTCACATCCACTTAAGCGGTAATGGTCTTCATCGGTATTTTTCAGATTATAATATCTTTGAATATAATAGAAAGTCGTGTTAGTTACACTATTTATAACTCAAGAACGGCTGAACTGATTTGGCTGAAAATTGGTGGGGAGGTAGCTTAGAACCAGGAGAAGGACATAGGTTAGGTAGAGGTAGGTAGGGGCAGGTAGGGGTAGGTAGGGTAGATAAGGTGACATTTTCCTTATTTTGGCTGGGATTGCCATTCCTATTTACCTACATCTAGTTATGTCTTTATTTATTTGTGTTTTCTATTCTTAGTCTTACTTTATTTATGGGATTTCAACACAAGGAGGGTATATTTATTTTTTAATCTTACGCCGGGTTCAACTTATTTTAATATACATTCCATCAAGTATTTATTTACTATATTAATATTACACATGTCTTACAGCTATTACATAATTATAGCATTGGCGAAGGGTCCACAAGCCGATTCCCATCGGCTTACCTTTTAGAAATCCCAGTACACTGTAATTAAGTATAAAATTATCGGTGTTTTTTGAATGGCTTACCCTCGCCATAATTTCACCCCTCGCCACTGGTAGGTAGGTCCTAGTTTTATTTTTGTTCTCAGGGCAGGACAACGTCTACCGGGTCAGCTAGTTGTTAATATATTCAAACGAATTGCTCTGTATACTTACGTAATAAATCTTTTTTTTTTATACTGTGTGCATGCTTTTCCTTTGCTGGCCGCTGCGGAGTGGAGTCTTGTATCTATGTCATAATAGGTTATTTGACGACATATTATCAAATCAGAAACTCTTTATTAAACAACAAAATTATAGTTTAGGTATAGTATGACACAACATAGATGAAGCATCGGCAAAATTCGTAAAATCGACCGTTCCCGAAAAGAGTGCGCCTACAACATTACTCATGAGTTAAAAAATGATCGGCGAAAATGATCTTGTTGAACGTTGAATGGCGCGATAATGAATTATTTGTATTAGTTGTGTAAATCGGAAGTGTATGAAAACGATTTGCCGATGCTACATATAAGTTGTGTCGTACTGTACTATGCAATTTTGTATGAAATACTTGGGTGTGACGTCATTATTTTACAGCATTATTTGAGCTACTCTGGGGGTGGGTTGCGCAGTCCAGCGTTGTCGTTAAATTGTCTGTTTTGCTAGCAAAAGACAGTTTCGACAGACGATTTAGCGATAACGTTGGACGGTGCAGCAACCCACCCTTAGTGGTTCAACAAAGAATTAAAAATCATTAAACCTTAACCTTTGTTTTTAGTTATTTATACACTGGTATTTGATAATAATTTATTCTTCATACTGTCAAATAGCCTATCTATTAATATTAATAACATCATAATAAATAAAATAAAAATAAAATAAGTCCTGCTGAACATTTGACAACCATATGGCCTGTGGTCTTCCCCTTCCCCTTTTATTATACCATGTAGCTTCCTATTATTGAAAGATTCATTTTTAATCGGACCAGTAACTGCAAATAACACGCCTTCTGGCCCATATATTTCAATTGTTGAAAGTATACACAATACGCGCTTTTGAAGTGATTTCAAATGTATGTATCATGATGATTTTCAAAGATGTTTTAATGACACCCTTATATCACAATATGCTTATTCGATCCTATGAGGAATTCATAAAAAGATATTATATTACGTGTAATGAACTTTATTTAGGTACTATACAAATCACGTTACTAAAACACAACAATAATATAAAAACGTATCATACAAAATATGGCAGTGAGCATCAAATTATAACGAGAAACAAAAATAAAGCGTGACTGATGCTGCATCACGAGTTATACGACAATCCATTTACTAAATCCTAAGTCCTTTTAGCGATTGAGAAATGCCGATCAACGACCGATCCATCGATAACGATTAATCGATAATTCATCGGCGTTCACGTATAAGTTGTCTATCTCCTTGAGGCTCCCTCGGGCTTGGGGATGTGATCACCGAAAGCTTTGAAGCCGTTCTCGTCACTTTCGTATTCAACCTTGATGGGGGTACCATCCACATTTTTGTAAGTGTATACGCCGCGAACGACGAGCACGGTCACGGGCTTACCGTCTTCACCAACAACCTCCTTCAGCACTCCAGTCTCTTCACGGATGGTACCATCGGCAGTTTCGAAACTGTGAATGAACAACTTCTTTAATAATCCAACTAATCCAGTACTAATCTCGCTTAGTTTTTAGTTTAAAATAAACTTAAATTAAAAAGAAAATTAACTGTGTTGTTTTTGGTGTACGAGAACAGAGTGATTTGGTAGGTTAAATTATAATATGCCGAAAGCGCCGAAATACCTGTAGAATATAATATTTTAGAGTGGAAAACAACAATATTTCCATGCTAAGTTTTTTTTTTTTTTTAACTATGTACTCATACAATTGTGCCACCCGTTAGCCGCGAACATATTTATTTTACATAGATATGTAATATGTCAATATGTGTTTATAATATGATACTACTTTTTTTAAGCTAAAAATGGCTTAAAATATGAAAACACAAAAATATTGTCAAAAAAGTAATTTAGATAAATCGAATTATATATAAAAGTATTTAAATCTAAATTTATAATAATTTTGGGGCCTAACAAGTAACCTATCAGACATAATTTCTAAACAGATTAAATTATCGATTTTATGTCCCAGAGAAAGAGGATCAATCATTCAAAGATTAGATTTTAGATTTTAATGCTTGGACTTTTTGCAAACTTAAAACGATCCATTAAATACGTGACAATTATAAACTCGAAAGTTTACATAACCCTGTGACAGTAGCCAGAGTGATACGAAATGAGCCTTAACTGTTTGCAATTAAGTTAATCTATGATTAAGAATATGTAGATTCAGACGAACCTTATTGCAATGGTATATGGTTAATTTTCTTTTCTTATCACTCTGTCTACTGTCACAGGACTTATGCTATAAAAATAAAACTATAGTAAGAGATTAAGGAAATTCAAAGTAATTTCGTACCTGTAGGAGTATGTGCCATCTGGGTTCTGATCGGTACTTGATCGAACGATCTTAACTGGTTCAAACTCAGCAGGAGCGGCGATGGCGACGGCCACCAGGGCGAAGGCTACAGCGATGATCTGCAATTAATATTTATAATTACTTAGCTACCTAAGCTATTGAATGATATTAATAACTGAAATCTAATGGCAGTCACAATTCTACACCAAACTATTGTAGGTAACGGTTAAATGTGTTTAAAACTAAGTTTAAAGAATATAATTAGCTTTTATACAGAGCGTAGAACCTCCTTGAAAGTTAATAAAATTAATATGGTACAAACTTGGAGCTATATACATACAGAACCCAACGCAAAAAGTATTATTAAAATCGGTTCATATTTAAAAAAAAATTGGGTGGAAAAACATTAAAAGAAAACATACAACCTAATTGAGAACCTCCTCCTTTTATTTGAAGGAGGTTAAAAACAAAATAAATATACAGGATTACTTTTGAGTAGCCATATTTTCAGGGATTGTTGTACTCATAATTATGAACAACTTTTACTTTGGGACTAACCTTAAAATCACGTTAGTAAAAGATTATTTCATAATGTTGAGTAAGGTACCCTGAAAATTGGATACTTATTAAAAAGTTACCCTGTATATTCCATTATTTATGTACACGAAATTAATGTATCTATAAAATTTCGTTAAAAATAATACAAAAAATTAAACAAAATAATTATTAAATCAACGTACCAATTTCATTTTGATATGTTTGGTTCAGTAGCTACCTGATGAGCGAATGATGCCCACCCACTGGTGGCTAAATCTTTTATACATTTTGCGTACCTGTACGAAGCAAACATTATGATGACGATATACCGGATTCGGTCATCGATGATAGAGAATATTTGACCACACATGCATAACTATGTATGTGTTGTAGATAGGTTTCCGAACCAAACACGTGTTCACTAGCTTTGGTCCAAACGTTATGAAGATTTTTATTTAGCATTTCAAGTAGTTATGTATTTATTTTACAATTGTCACAGTAGGTACTTTAACTTCCTGGAATTAGGTCAAGGTAGGCAGTGCCGGATTAAGCAATCGCAGGGCCCGTAGCAAATTCTATGATGTGTGTCTATCTTCATATTTTTTAAAGAATGTATAGGCCTATGTTTCACCATAATCTCACCGTGTGTCTCATGATGTTGCCGAAGGTAGTAAGCGCACAAAGCCTAGACGGGCTCTGTAAGGCACTGGCTCTCAAGTGCAGCTATTGGAACACAAGGTAGACCCTTGGCGACAGATTTTTAACTCGAGGGTGGTAGCTAGCCGGGCGAGTATTACAAAGTACCCTAGCACCGAGCTATGGATTCTTCAAAATGTTTTCGTTCACTGAAAGCTCAAGCTTATTGTAGAATTAGAATCAGCTTCCTTCGCCACGGCATTAATCATCACTGTCACTGTCTGAACTATCATAGACTTGATATCAGGAAAGAAATCCCTCGTTCGAACTGATAGTATATATAAACGACAAATCTGTAATATCCTCAAAATATTTATTCAATATTCTTATTGAGCAGGGCTAGGTAAAAAAAGGGATTCTAATGATGCATAAAAACACATCCCTCCCAACGCAGCTTAGTTAATTTTTTAAAAGCTTTTATTTAACTTGCACTGTATGTATGTTCGAGTGGAATCTTGCTACTCAATTTTGAAGCAGTTATCTTCAAACGATTGAGCTGAAATTTTGTATACACGTTTAGTTTGGATGACAAATACACGATACGTCACGATGTGACGTCATTCTAAATCCAATATTGCGGACCATCCAAGATGGCGGAATAGTTATTTTTTAATGCATTTCTACAATATGGGTATCAAATGAAAGGGCTTGTTGAGAGTAACTCGAAAAATAATGTGACGCCATTCTAAATCCAATATGGCGGACCATCCAGGATGGCGGAATAGTTATTTTTTAATGCATTTCTACAATATGGGTATCAAATGAAAGGGCTTGTTGAGAGTAACTCGAAAAATAATGTGACGTCATTCTAAATCCAATATGGCGGACTTATGCTTTCCTATGTATGGGTATTCAATGAAAGGGCTTGCCGAGAATAATTAGAAAAATATTCTGACATCACTATTAATCCAATATGGCGAACTTTTGAAGTTTTTTATGCTGTCCTATAGGTAGTATGGGTATTAAATTAAAAAGCATACGTGGCCTTATGCAGGATAAAATCATTAGAAGTTCTTATTCTTCAATAGAAGAAGCTAGACTGACTAGTCTGTTCGAAACTAACGGGTAAACGACCTTGCAACAATGATGCTTTTTTGAAAAAAGCTTTTATTTAAATGCTCTAAAAAGAAGAAAATATTAACATTTTCCTTTAAAATTTTAACTATCAACTTATAACCTCATTATACACAATTGATATTATGATCATAAAAACTGGTCGCGCAATTTACTTGTGTTAATAAACTAGTACCTATTTAATTGAGTAACTTAATCTGCTTTTTTTAAAATTTCAGATTAATTAAATACTTATAGATACTTACGCAAACCTCGCGACAAGCTTTGAGGCTTTGAGGGTTATAAGTTGATAGTTGAAATTTTAAGGAAAATGTTATTTTCTTCTTTTTAGAGCATTTAAATAAAAGCTTTTTTCAAAAAAGGTTTTTTTGCTTTTCATTTATTAGTGGATGCTCACCCTAAGTTCTCTAGAACACGTGTTTTGGGTTATTAGTTATAATCAAGCAATTTTTTATGTTAATTATATGTTAAGCAATCTAGATTGTAACTTTTGTAACCTGTTTTTTTTGTTTAATAATAGGTAGATAAATAAAAAAAACCTACCTACTCGAGCATCACGATTTTCACGACTAATAAGGTAGGTAGTTTCATTTATGTTAATAATTGGACCAAAAGTTTGGAATTTATTCTAAAATATATATTATCTTTATAATATCTTCTTTGGTGGGGGGTGGGCGGGCGTTTTCCTTCTTGAGGCCTAACTTTTTCAAGTCCTGCTGAACATTTGACAACCATATGGCCTGTGGTCTTCCCCTTCCCCTTTTATTATACCATGTAGCTTCCTATTATTGATAGATTCATTTTTAATCGGACCAGTAACTCCATAGATTACCTACAAACATTAGGTACCTGTTTATAATATTAGAGTATATATATATTGAGTAGTAGTAGCAGAATATATATTTATAATATCAGCTTATTTATGTTTTTTTATCTGTATGGCATGATAATTATTATTTTAGATATTTTATGCAAATAACACGTCTTCTGGCCCATATATTTCAATTGTTGAAAGTATACAAAATACGCGCTTTTGAAGTGATTTCAAATGTATGTATCATGATGATTTTCAAAGATGTTTTAATGACACCCTTATATCACAATATGCTTATTAGATCCTATGAGGAATTCATAAAAAGATATTATATTAAGTACGTGTAATGAACTTTATTTAGGTACTATACAAATCACGTTACTAAAACACAACAATAATATAAAAACGTATATCATACAAAATATGGCAGTGAGCATAAAATTATAAATAAAGCGCGTTATACGACAATCCATTTACTAAATCCTAAGTCCTTTTAGCGATTGAGAAATGCCGAGAACGACCGATCCATCGATAACGATTAATCGATAATTCATCGGCGCTCACGTATAAGTTGTCTATCTCCTTGAGGCTCCCTCGGGCTTGGGGATGTGATCACCGAAAGCTCTGAAGCCGTTCTCGTCACTTTCGTATTCAACCTTGACGGGGGTACCATCCACATTTTGGTAAGTGTATAAGCCGCGAACGACGAGCACGGTCACGGGCTTACCGTCTTCACCAACAACCTGCTTCAGCACACCAGTCTCTTGACGGCCGATACCATCTTCAGTTTCATAACTGTGAATGAAAACAATCATTAATATATTTATATTCGTTTGTAATCATTAGGATTTAATCTAAATACAAACATACCTATATAGGTTTATTTTGGTAGGGTAACGTATACAGGTCATGAACATTTCAAAGCGCTTGCACAATACAATATTTTAGGATAGAAAACAACACTAAAATATTCCATACAAAGATTATCGCTTCTAAGACTTCTTAGCTGGGGTGCTATAAACGGGGGGATACGGTTTATACCTTCTCTGTATAAAACTTATTCCTTAGAATTATAAACAGAAAATAATGACAAGAATTTTATATTTAACTCAGCGTATGGATTGTCAACTACTCATTGGCAGTCTTGGCCGGCCTAGGCCGCGTATTACCAGCCGCCCCTTGCTCGACTTTCCGAACCGGTGGTAGAGTCTATTGTAATGATTGTAACCATCGATCGATGTTCATAAGTGCCTTACCAGGGCCTAAACTGAATAAATGAGTTTTTGATTTGATTTTTACTTGTTGCGGCCTGCGTGGAC
Organism: Tethea ocularis; assembly: GCA_963555595.1. Lineage (NCBI taxonomy): Eukaryota > Metazoa > Arthropoda > Insecta > Lepidoptera > Drepanidae > Tethea > Tethea ocularis. The sequence continues at coordinate 1,794,267 of OY741970.1, read as the reverse complement.
ATTTGGTTTTTGTCATGATTGGCCGGGCTTAAGGCAAATGCGCCACTGCAGTTACAAGTAAATGTTAAAGAACAACAAGTAAAACAATGAGTCTCCTATATTTTTTTAAAAACTACCTTAGGTTAGAAATTTCCTGGGGAAATACAAAATCTACGTGGGCAAAGTCGTGAGCAAAGTATATACGGGCTGAGTGAAAAGAAGCAGAAGGCCTATCAAGATTTCTTTTGTAAAAGACAATATTTCAAGAAAATTTCTGCATTACCCTTTAACCCCTCCTCAATTCCCCTAGAACTCATATAATAAGCTTATAAGAGAGTCTAAGTAATTCGGTTTGTACCTACCCGTAATTGTATGTCCCATCTGGGTTCCGAATACCACCTGACCGAATGATCTTTGCTGGTTCAATATAAGTGGGATCAGCAGGAGCGGCGATGGCGACGGCCACCAGGGCGAAGGCAACAGCGATGATCTGCAATTAATATTTATAATTACTTAACTACCTAAGCTATTGCATCTATGTTGGTGTCTATTTCTCCGCTTACTTCTTCTAAACCACGCAACGAATTTTGTTTAGTCACCGGGGCGGGTCACTAGACTTTTTTTTTAATTGAAATATTATGACCGTCACATCTACTCCATATTTTTTTTTCACTTTGAAGTTTTATTAACTTATTGTTTGGTTTATACAATTATTTACAAACAAAAAAAATCTATAAAAAAAATATATATAGCAAATATCAACGTACCAATTTCATTTTGATAATGTTTGTTTCAGTAGCTACGTGATGAGCGAATGATGCCTACCCACTGGTGGCTAAATCTTTTATACATTTTGGAGCCTATACGAAGCAAACGTACGACGACAATAATATATTCTGATCCGGAATCGTTCATCGATGATTGACGACGGTACAAAGATACCTGTAAATCTAGAATGCGAGGCTGGAAACGAGATCCGACTACGCAAGACAAACCAATTGACTATTTTGCGTAGTCACATCTCGTTTACAGGCTCGCATGTTAGGCCTACTGAAAGAGACTAATCTAGTAGTACCTAGGTTTTTGCTAGACTTCCTTGCCGTCTCAAATGAAGGGGATGATTTCCAACAGTACCATATCACACACAATTTTGATGAAATTTGGCATGGGGGGACACTGACACCCTGAATTAACATAGGCTACTTTTTATCTCTCGTGAACATAAGATTCCTTGGGAACGCGGGTGAAACCGCATGGCGGAAGCTTGTTGGAGTATTAAATGTTATTTTTTAAATAAAATATTACGTATGTTAGATATACTCAGTGATAAATAATCATGTTACTGGTGAAAGAATTTTTAAAATATCTACAAGAACTTTTAATACATAAGTAGCATAAAACTTTCCTCAACAAAACTACTGGGGACTGAAAGCTCCATAATAATCTGTGTCACTAATAATCACCACTCAAACATTGCGATTGAGAGGCATTGCGTTATACGGGCTTATTTGTAATTCACTTTAAAACCAACTCTTCATACATTATGGTCGAGCAAGTTTGATATTTTGTATGTAAAGTTTGAATTTATTTCCGCGATTTCGATGTCGGACCCATATTAAAAGTTGTTCATTTTGATGAGTACTTCCAACCCTTAAAGGTTACCAGGTGAAATAACCCTGTTTGATACGTATAAGGATTAGCAAAAAAAAAATCATATGTATAGGTAGAATTTTAATTATTTCTGTTGTAGATATATTAATATCTAAAAGGTCAGATAATAAAAAAAGACAGGTACACATCATTAGTCTGTACAAAAAAAAAACAGGTGTAGATAGGTAGGCTAAAACTTGTCCCGCGTCGGTATGCAAGACACAAATAAAAGTGATGTGCTCTTAACCTTTCGAGAGGTCAGATCCATACTTTATCGTGAAATTATTATTCAAGGTCGATTTGTTTTTAAATAAATAGATACCTGCGAATAGATGTGGTAACACAACTCCCTATATTTTATTTGACTTATTCTAACATAATTATCAATTTGATCCCACGGAGTGTCGGTAAGTCGTTGGTGTGGGATGCCACATGTGTTGATACACTTGCGCCATCTCACTTGCCAGCGACATGTAGAGTTGCAGGGGCGGCTGCGGCTGGTGCGGAAAATTCCAAATTCAAAAAATACGCTTCTATTGGCCCAAATTATTTATTTTTGCCTTTTGCGGTCGAGACCATGGGTCCTTGGGGGTCCGAGGCTAGCCCGATTTTCTCGAACATTATCTTTAAAATTAATTGAGGTCACAGGGGACCGGCGGGCGGGGAGCTTTTTCCGCCAACGCGTTAGCTTGGCCATACAAAGAGGGAACGCTGCCAGCCTTCTGGGAACCTTGCCGTTGATTGGCAGCAGCGGCCGCCTCGAGGATTTTTTTATATATAGTTTGTATATTTGTTGTAAATAACTGTAAATATTGTATATTATAGAATAAAATTTAAAATTATCAATTTAATTTTATTTTAGCAATTAAATTGGTAATAGATTAAGTATACCTATACTAGGTCGATTTTTTTTATATGCCTTTCTACGCTTTATTTTGGCATGCTAAACAACCTTAACTAGGTAGCCTTATCGATAATATCTTTACAAATGTATATAGGTATTATTATACACAGTACTTCAAAAATAGCAACTCCCAATACTACGTTTAACTATTCCTCTAACTAAGAACTCGACTGGGGAAGTAAGTACCTCAACCTGACAGAATACCGCAGCCAAATAACTTTGTTGTCTTCCTGCGCGTGAGTAAGGTCGTCAGAGCTCATTGGGGTGGGGGGAAAGGTCGGCAATGCGCGAGTGTTACCCGGGGCGCAGATTAGTATTTATGGTCTCTGTCCCGGGTATCGCTAGCGTCCATAGACTACGGTAACCGATTATCATCAGACGGGCCGTATGCATATTTGCAGACTTTTTTGTATAAAAAAAATGTAAGTTAGCACTCACGAGGGACGTGTTTTTTTTCTTATGTTTGTCATTATTCTTGTTTTAAACTACTCTTCCTTTCAGTGGCAGTGCTGTGTAACCAAGGCCTCGGGGCAAAAATGAAATTGGGGCCCGATTTAAACTAGACTCTCAAAAACCTTCGCTATAGGGATACCGCAAATAGTTACGTAATGAAGATCCAAAACTAAGACCATGTCGAAAATTCTTATTAATTATTATTATATAGGCATATAACTTTTTCGTACTACGTTCATGTAGGCCAAGGGGCCCCTTGAGCTAGGGGCGTCGGGGCACTGGCCCACATAGCCCTACGGTTACGCCACTGATTCCTCAACTTCAGTCTTCTACTCACTCTTCGATGGGTTTATGTTTTATGGATGAATCTAGACGCGCGGTTAGATTTACTAAGAAAAAGGTATTAAAACTAATACTTCTTAAACTCTCGCGAACACAATTCATGTTTATAGTAATGTACCGGGTCTATTCGCGCATATGGACTTTGCTCGTTTTTTTTGAGATCTTATTCAAAATACTTACGATTTTTTTTTTTACATTGCGAGTCTCCACTTCTCATACAATTAGAGCTATCTATCTAAAAAGTGGTTGCTAAGTCTAGGCTTCATAACCCTAAATACTTGAACCATACGATGAGTTAAAAAAACATATTTTAGCTTTAGTAATTCTAGTAAAGTTTGTTAGTCTTTCTCTTAACATTATTAGGTACACGAGCGACCTTGAATGTTTAATTTTGAACATGGAATTTATAAAATTAATTCATTATAAAACCGGTAACAAATTAATAAGAAGAGTACCCACTTATGAATAAAACAGCTTATTACCATACATTTACTTTAAATGAGAATTTAATAAAATTGTTAAAGGATCATAAATTAGACGAATCATTGATATAAAATTACCATGGTCGTTTAGATCAATCTTTCTAGATGTTTTAACAAATCTAAGAAATTGAAAATCAGCAAGCACGTGGAATCTGATTGGCCAAGTGTTTTAGGGTTCCGTACTATTATAGTATCTACTACTTATTTAGAAATTACAAATTTTATCTCACGATCGCAAAGTTTCCGGTCCAGTAACTCCGGAGATTAAGGTGACCCTTAACGAGTTCAACCTATAGAATCTATACTGATAGTAAATCTATAATATACATATAGATTATTATTAGTATCGTTTGTCGACACATTATCATGATATTATTAAATACCTGTAGGTAGGTCAAATCAAATCAAATCAAAAACTCATTTATTCAGTTTAGGCCCTAATAAGGCACTTATGAATGTTAACAGTTACAATTTTTAGACTCTACTACCGGTTCGGAATACACTTGAACTGAGAAGACTCCGGCAAGAAACTCAGCAAGGCTTCTTTTTTTGTGGATCTTTTTTTTTTGAATTTATGTAATTACAGTTGTTGTTTTAAATATACATAAACTTCATACAATTATCACTTGGCCAGGGGGCTGCAAGTGCAGAGGGAAGCTACTACAACCATATATTCTTGTCTTCTATGTAATGAGCCACCTTATAGTAGGCCTTGTCAATCAACTTATGTTTAACATACTCTTTGAATCTATTATAAGACATCTACATATATTTATTTACAAGGTAGGTACATATATTTGCTTGGTAAGTGACATATAGAGAGAGGTAGATCGTGAGGAAACCATAGCATGGTGGCAAGGCACTTTGAAGTACTTGGCTCGTTGGCTACCACCCTCAAGTTGAAAGAAATAAAACATGTCGCCACAGGAGTGTTGGAAGTTGGGACAGCTGCACTTGAGAGCCAATTTCCTTCTAGGCTTTGTGTGCTTACCACCATCGGTAACCACGGTGAGATTGTAGACAAACACACCATGTCTACATAATGAAAAAATAGGGTTTTAAGTAAGATTTTATGTTTTGAAATCGAAGATTCAAAGTGGGTCTTCGAATAATAAATAAAAAATAAATATTATTATATTATACATCACAGTATCTACATATTTTTGTCCTTGACAAGTCAAGCTACTAGTTATTATGTCGTAAAATCGCACCATGTTCTCGACGGTCGCTCGGACAATAAAATTCGGTAGAAAAACCACTAAGCTAAGCCACGTTTTTTTTAATAGATATTTTTTACGTTTTATTTTATTACATCAATTTTGTTAGCGCATAAGACGACAGCTATCTGCGTCTCGCCCCATCATCAGATAGCAATTTTAGTAGCTACTAGAAGCAAAGAATAAAGAATATACTGCTAGAAGTAAAGTAATGTATGTACGTACTCACACTTACGTTGAATCTAAGCTACTCCTCGAATGACTACGTCCCATACTAAACTGATGACTGAAACGGAGACAAGCGAGACAGGAGAGGCGCAATTTTAATAAAAAAAACACGGTTTTAGGACAAAAAAAAACTTTTTTTTTTAAATAAGAAAACTATTCCCTTTTTATTGGATTTCAGAATGTATGTTGATGGCCCAAATAAGAGAAAAAAATCATTCTTAGTTTTAAAAAGGGGCATATTCTTGTCTATTCCTCGTCACATAGTTTAACATATAATTTTTATAAATCTCTGCAACAAAGAATGGCGAGAAAAACTTGATCTAGAATCGTCATTTCATTGTCCAATGGTTTATTCGTGAGGCATACGTACGGTAACTTCGATACCTTTTTGACCTACTACACCTACCCTCTCATAACATGGTACATCTTTGTTCACCAGCTCAAGATACTTCACACCAAGCAACAGCGCGAGCCACAGCTTCTGCAGCGCCATGAGTCACATGGAGGCTGCCCCACTCCTGGGCACAGCTGCACCAACTTACAAGAGCATCATTGACAGTTCAGATTCTTTGGTGAGTGTTAGATTGTTTTTCTGTGATCAATGTGGCCGATGATGGTAAGCACACAAAGCCTAGAAAGGAACTGGCTCTCAAATGCAGCTGTCGGTACACACCGGAAGGTGTTTGACGACAGATTTTCAACTTGAGGGTGGTAGTCAGCCAGGCGTGTACTGCAAAGTACTAGTACTACCGTGCTGTGATTTCCTCACGATGTTTTCCTTCACCAAAAGTTCAAGCTCATAAAATGCTCATGAATAATAAATATATTAAATAATAATAATAAATATCCTGGGACATTTCTTCACACACGGTTATCTGATCCCAAACTAAGCAGAGCTTGTACTATGGAAACCAGATAACTGATATACTACATATACTACTTTATGTTTGTAAATACATACTTATGTAAGTAGATAATTACACCCAGACTCAGGACAAACAGACATGTTCATGCATACAAATGTTTGTCCAGGATGGGAATCGAACCCACGACCAGCGGCGCGATAGGTATATAGATAAAAAATTTAAGAAACCCCGACATACTCACTAGAAAATTGATTATAATTTTCAAACGGCTGAGCGGATTTTCTTGAAACACAGCTAAGAATACTCTCGATTAAGACACCTTATACAAACAAAAAAAAAACGAAATCAAAATCGGTCCATCACAGACAGACAGACACGTCAAACTTATAACACCCCGTCGTTTTTGGGTCGGGGGTTAAAAATATTAGTTTCCAAAGCTACAAGCTCTGCTTGGTTTGAGTTTAGAAGTAGCTGTGAAGACAGTCCCAAGATAAAAAAAATACTTAAGACTGGCTATTTAAATAGGTACCTATATCAATTTTTTATATAGGTATATATTCTTTTATCATGACGAAACTTTGCCCCAGTTTTCATATAGGTACTATCTCAATACGATAGTAAGTGACGGAGAGATATGCACTTGACGTAGCATAATTAAATTAAATCGTACGACTAAAATGTCTATATTTAGCGCAGTTTATCAGCAGTTGTAAGACGCGTAATGAACTTATAATCGTACGGCGCCTTCTCTTGTTTTGACTCCGATAATGTTCTTGAGATTAGTCCTTGACAACATACAATCTGAAACAACTTGATATTACTTTAATAAAGAAAACGATGTTTGTTTTTACGTCTTAAGTTGAACTGTCAAGTGTTTCAGTCTGTAATATTATACAGAGTGCGAATTTTGTTAGTTTGTTGTTAGTATGTGGATCTTTGGAACCTAAACAATCTTTCATTAATTGTAAGGTACTCTATCCCCAAGTGCTATGGTCTATCTTATTTGAAGAACGCGAGTAGGTACAATCGCAAGAACATTTTATAACTTGTAAACTATTATTAACCCATGAATATACATGTAATGTTTTCTAGAGGATGTGGTAAATTCTTAAGTACTTGGGAATAGCAAAAAATGCTAAGAGGAGTGTCGAGGCCGATTTTAATAGAGACAGTCGCATAAAAAAACCAAATATCTGGGAAGTAACAGATTGATCTATCAACGCACAGTTCAAACCACCGGACTGAAATTTGGCATACAGATAGCTTTTATTGACGTAGGCATCCGGTAAGAAAGAATTTTTGAAAGTAAGAGGGTAAAATAGGGGATCGCAGGTGAAACCGGAGGGGAAGCTAGTATATTAGGTATATCTATGGTACCTATACCTAAATTCACGAAAAAAAAATAATGTCAGTAATCTGTTTACTATATGTACAACTAGTTGGCCCGGCAGACGTTGTCCTGCCCTGAGAACAAAAATAAAACTGGGACCTACCTACCTACCCCTACCTACCTTACCTACCTACCCTACCTAACTACCTACCCCTACCTAACTACCTACCCCTAACCTAACTACCTACCCCTACCTACCTACCCCTACCTATCTACCTACCCCTACCTAACTACCTACCCCTACTTAACTACCTACCCCTACCTAACTACCTACCCCTACCTACCCTACCTACCTCTAACTACCCCTACCTACCTTACCTACCTACCCTACCTACCCCTACCTACCTTACCTACCCTACCTGCCCCTACCTACTTATCCTATGTCCTTCTCCTGGCTCTAAACTACCTCCCTGCCAATTTTCAGCTAAATCGGTTCAGCCGTTCTTGAGTTATAAGTGGAGTAACTAAAACGACTTTCTTTTATATATATAGATTAAGCTCTAATCCTGTTGGGCGTCGCCACCATTTTAATACAGCTTTAATGGATTTCCCTTTAGTGGACAACCGAGTGACGGCATTTAAACGCTTTTGTTTCTGGGAACTTATTTTGAAAATTTCATGTGGAAAAACAAAGTTAACTAGCTAGATGGCCGACACCCAATAGGATAATGACGGCTGTGTGTAAAGAATATCCCAAGAATAAATAAATTAGATTTTTTGATAATAATAGCAAGCTATCAGTTCTATAACCAGTTATTCATAATCCACCATTTTATAATTCACGCACACTTGTGAAGGATACCAAGTTTTTATTACTATTTGTAGCTTAACTACATAATAAATCTTATAAAAATACATATTCTTTTATTAATTTAACGACAATCTTACTAATTTCTTATTCTTACTAATATTATAAATGCAAATGTTTGTGTGTGTTTGTAACTCAGCTCCGTAACGGCTGACAGATGTCTGAAGCAAAAATTACGCCCCATAGACACCGCAACTGAGCTGTTTTTTAAGGTGTAGTTTTATCGCGACTAAAATGGCGTAAGCGCCGAGATTTTCATGACGCTTAGGCGTTTCGTGTTTAGCAACTAAGTGAAGTGCGGCCGGATGGCTGCACTAGAATGGAACATAGTGGTTATGTGTAGCGTCTTCTCTATACGTAGTAATATATCTCAGTGTTCATTAAAAATCATTTTTCACAGGGACCTGCGGACTTGTCGAACGGCGCTATATTGTCGGCGTACCATAAAAGAATAGAAAAAGCAACGAAAGTGGAGAGAAAGAAACAGAGTTCTTTAATAACGATGTAAGATTATTTTATTTACTACTGCTGTCCCCGCGGTTTCGCCCGCGTTCCCGGGATAAAAGTAGCCTATTTGTTATTCCAGGGTATGATCTATCTATGTGCCAAGTTTCATCCAAATCCGTTCAGTAGTTTTTGAGTGAAAGGGTAACAAACATACATACAAACTTTCACGTTTATAATATTAGTAGTATGTATTGGCCTGTCATCATCATCATCATATCAGCCGAAAGACGTCCACTGCTGGACAAATGCCCCCTCCAAGAATCGCAAGATTGTTGGTCCACCTTGTGGGGGTCCACGATGCGTCTTCCTCCGGCCACTTGAATAGGCCTGTGCTTTACCACAATCTCAACATGGAGAGTGATGATGTGGCCGAAGGTGGTAGAAATGAAATGGCTATCAGGTGCAGTTGTCTGTGCACAATACTGTGTTTGGCGACAGATTTTCAACTTGAGGATGGTAGCCAGCCAGGAACAAATGTACCGTACCATTGTGCTACGATTTCCTAACAATGTTTTCGTCGAAGCTCATTGATTGATGAGCGGCCTTCGTCACGGCATTCAACGTCGCAACTTTAAATAAATAAAGATGAAATCTTTGTTTTTTTTTATAATAATGGTGACACATAATTATTTACGTTATTTCATTCAAATTCATTTATTGCGAGAGAGGGTACAATTCGTTGGTAACAGAGAAAAAAATAATAGCCGCAATCGTATTTGGTATGCAAATTAATTTATGACAAAGTAGGTATATCGATATCCGAGAAATGATGATTCTATAATAAGTTTTTCTCGGCATTCTTTGATGCAAGAGATTTGTAATAACTATGTTATATTACAGATAATTTGTTGTAACTAAAGGAATAGTTTTTCATTAGTAACGCCCATGTAGGTTTTGATTCCCTTGCGAGTGTCGAAAATTTGCAGCATTAACGGCTGTGTCTTTTAATTGCGTTGGCTTAGAAGTTTGATTTTTTCACAGGTCCAAGCGACAGTAGACCTGAGTATTTGATATGAATTTCAGCTTGATACCTCCACGCGTTCCTGAAAAAAAGGGTCTTGACAAACAGACAGACGGACAACAAAGTGATCCTATAAGGGTTCCGTTTTTTTCCTTTTGAGGAAACCTAAAAAGCATTCAAAAGTGTATGAAATTTATTGAAAGTACCAGGATATTATGTATTTAATTAAAGTTGTTTTATTTTTTCAGTTTCTCAGTATGGAACACAATAATGGGGTCCTCTCTCCTCACCATGGCATGGGGGGTGGAACGAGCTGGTCTGCCAGTCGCTCTACTACTTGTAGCATTCATGGCAGCCCTATGTTTATACACGGCATACGTGCTATTGCGAGTTAACAAATACCACGGTAATATCATTAAAAATATATTTGAGGAGCTTATTTACTTATCAAATATTATTAGTTAGTTTATTAGTTTCGCCGGCGGCGCACGCGCACGCAATTGTTGTCGGCGAGACTTGAATTTAAATGTTACGTAATGGATTAGGTAAAACTTGTTTTGAGAAGTGTTTATAGTCGTCTCTTCTCAATCTAAACACATGCAATTTTACCAACAGGTATTAAAGTCAGACGGTCAGTCCGGTGACGATATCCGACAAATGATGATTCTAGATTAAGTTTTTCTAGACATTCTTTGTTGCAAAATAGTTGTAAAAAATATATGTTAAACTAGAGAATATGTGACGGGGAATATTAATTTGTTTTCTAAATTGGAAATTTTCATTAGTAACGTCAAAAAATATCGTGATTTTCAAAACTATAAGAATGCATTTTTCTCTTATTTCGGCCTTCCAAATAACATGAAAATATGAACATACATTCTGAAATCCAATAGGATAAGAAGGGTTTTCCTTTGTAATTTAAAAAAAAGGCTTAGATTTTTTTTGGATAACATAAAACCGTATTTTTAGCTAAAATTGCGCCTCTCCTGTCTGTCTCCCTCAGTTCAGTAAGGGACGAAGTAATTCTCGGAGAGCCTCCTCTTAAAAATGGAGCCGCATTAGTCCTACTGTTTATCTGAAAAATTTACCCATTACAGGATCACTGATAAATAACGCAAAACTTCAACATTTGGTCTACGACTTTTTCTAATTCATTAATTTTTTTTCCATATAAAGAAAAATATTGCTGTTCAAATCTTCTTAACTCCACATAAAGTCTCTCACTCAAGACAGTTACAGATAGTAAAGCCATAATATGAACGAAGCAGTCACAGATTAAACTTTTTACACATTTTTTTTTCGGGATGTATTACGTTTTGGCAAAGGTCATAGAACAAAAGTTGTTATTCTTGATCCAGCCTAAGTCACCTTCAAGAGGTTATGCGTTTGTTAACAGTAGCCCTGTATATTTGGCACTAAGTACTAGATTCCTAACTTATTCTTTCCTCAATTTTCAGGCAGTGAGACATGTGAAGTGCCAGCGCTCTGTCGCACGCTGCTCGGCCCCTGGGCAGAGGTGATCGCCCACGTATTCAGTCTACTGGTGCTGCTGGGAGCCAACATTGTATACTGGATACTGATCACAAACTTCCTTTACTTCACTGTTAATTATTTTACTGGTAAGTTAATCATAATGGTGCCGGTTCTGTTGTTTACACTGCTAGTTGACACTGTCAAAAATAAATGATTAAACACTAACCAATGAATAAAACATCTAAAACACGTGGAAACATAAGGTTAAGGTTAAAGAAATTTATTTCTCATAAAAACTTTACAGTTTACATAAAATGAGATACATGAGATTTTTACATTGATAGGTTTACCTCTGAAGCTAGTAGAACAAAATATTATAGTACATAGAATACTTTACAGTGTTAACACATATTTCTTGAGTTTATTTTTATATATATTTAAGCTTTCGCATTCCTTGATTTCATTTGAACATCAATAATATGTCGTACATTTAATGCTTTTATGATTTTTAATTACCAGTAGAACCACTAAGAGTTGATCATTTGATGCTGTGGAACTATGACGTCATAGTGTAGTAGTACAAAATTCCATAATATAAACTATCGTTTTGACATTTATTAAAAAGTAGCTGATTTAATATGTTAGAAAACTACCCTATTAAACTTATATTACTCACGTCACCTCTCTTTCTTATAAACCTTATTGAAAAAAGATAGCAACATTTTTAATGCTGTCAGATTAGTCCTTGCCATCGTAATTTGCGGGTAGTCCACGTCCACGTTGATATAAGGATAAGTAATCGGACTAATCTGACAGGACTAAACTATCTTGCATCCCTTTCTTATATTTCTTATTAGAAAGGGATATAGTGAGATTAAATTTGTTATCTCACAGATCTCGGCACATCAAACGCAACAGAGTACAACGCAACAGTTTTGTGCCCCAAACATGGGGTCAACGGGTCACTAATCATACCCGTTTCAGTAGACGACACCCCATATTGGGGTCTCCATACGACAGTGCCATTATACGTGGCGTTTATTGTATTCCCCCTGTTGAATTTTAAAAACGTATCGTTTTTTACTAAATTCAATTCTTTGGGTAAGTGTGTCTCGTTTATTATAAGCTTTTTAGAATTGCAATTTCTATAATTATCATGGGACTAATAAATATCCTAAGCCAAGGGCGTTTGATCACGGGGGGGCGGGGGAATACCCAGATTCTGGCCTGGGGGGGAGGGCAAATCAGTTTTTTTTTATTCAGCAGGTAATACCGTGGGATGGGTATTTCAGGGGGGGCAGCTGCCCTCCCCTGCCCCCTCCATTTGGGGCAATCTTCACACACGGTTATTTGATTCCAAACTAAGTAGAGTTGATACAGACAAATGACATACCTACTACATAAACAATTTTTTGTAAATACATACTTATATATATAATAGAAAGAAAGAAAGAAAGAAAAACAGTTTATTCAGGACTGCACACAACATTACATTAATTAAGACACTAGGTACGAACTATAAAAACGTATACAACAAAACAATAGTGTAATGTTGCGTGATGCCCGGAATAGGTCCCGACTCAGTAATAGACACATGTAAAATCACTTTAATTAAAGTTTCTTGTGATACCCACACTATCGTGGATATCCACTTAACAAAATGTGTGGTGTTGCCATGAAGCAAAATTGTGCACTTCGCGGCTTCGTAAGCATTTTTAAATTTTCGTTTTCATAGTTTAGTATTCTTTAAAATTCCAGGCACACTATCAGTGGTGTATCTTGTAATATTCGTGATGGTGAAAGGGTATGCTTGGGGCATAAATATTAACACGCTACCGGCAGAGCCCCACGCCGGCAAAGACGCGGCAGTGCTGAGTGGAATGCTTGCATTATCATTCTACATCCATAACATTATTATAACGATCATGAGCAATAATGCACGGCAAGATAAAAATGTAAGTTGTGTACATCATTTAATTACTGCTTATCCATGCCCGGATCCAGCCCCCAAAAGAGGTTGTGGTGACAGCCAACCAAAAATTTGCCAAGTGCGAGAGAACTCGCTCATAATCGATATAGTGCAGGGGTTTCCAAACTGTGCGTCGCGATGCCCCGGGGCGTCAACGGGCTGTCACAGGGGCGTCACGAACCGGTATACTTACGTCACGTTCTATAGCTACACGCAGGTATGTTCTTTTACAAAGGATCCGCAAAAAAATTACAACATCTACATTACAAAAAAGATTGGAGAAGACAAAGGAGATGTTTACAAAATATTTGGTGCCATGACCAAGATTTTGTAGAATGCAGTGTTATACCATGTGGGCAAAGCCGTGGGAGGAACACTAGTAAATTAATAAACCTGTAAAATTTGCCATACCATGTCAGCATATAGAAAGAAAGAAAGAAAGAAAACATTTATTTCAACAAAATAAATGTTTTCTTATATCATCTATGATGGACGACTGATGATTGCAATTAGCAAAAAACGTAATAAAATTTGAGTTTTGCGGATAACCCGAAGCATTCACCTTAATCCCTGATGCAGCCGTTCTGAAGTGATGCGCTTACACTTTCGGCAATTAATTTTGATTTTTTTTTTGTTCCAGGGCAGAGATTTGACGATAGCGTTTCTGCTGGTTACAGTAACATATACATTAGTCGGAGTTATATTTTATATTTGTTTTCCACTCGCCAAGTCTTGTATAGAAGATGTAAGTACCTAAGAACTACTTTCATGTATTATTAAATCATTTCATTATGGTACTTACACGAAATATAAAATTATTTACTTTGACTTCCTATCAGATGGACCGTCTGCCTGCTTGTCAATCGGTTAAAAAAGAACAGTATTCTTATAAATACTTAATTTAAATGTAAGCTACTGTAGCATTATGATACTATGGTTTTTTTTATTAAGAAGCAGGCGATAGACACGTCAAAACTGTGATAGAATGCGGAGTCTAGAATAAAATATGTTTAATTCTAATTTCAGAATTTGCTAAATAATTTCGAAATGCATGACATAATGACGGCAGTGGCAAGGATTCTGCTGCTTTTTCAGGCAAGTATTTTAGCATAATTATTGTACGTGTACCTATGTTTTTAAAACTAGTAAATTCGTACGATGGTTCCTTATCAATATTTGTAATAAAGGAACCAAACTAACAGTTCTATAATATTTTGAATGCAAAATTAATACATAGATAAATCTGTACTGATATTATCACTGAGTCGTCAATCATGAAATTACGGCTCGAAGGCGCTTGAAATTGACGTGATATTTGTAAATTAAAAATTACAAAAAAAGTTTAGCAATCAAAATTGAGAATCTCAATTGTTGAAACTATAGGACCAAAAAAAAAATGCAGAAAATAGTTCATTAAGTATAGATTACCTACAAGAAAACCTATAAGAAGTCTATGATATTTAAAATAACATAGGCAATTAGGGCACCCTCGGTGCGCGAGTAAGACTCGCACTTGTCCGGTTTTTATCACTCGGGAATGCGGATGAAACCGCAGGGTGGAAGCTAGTCCCAAAAATAAGATCAAATAAACAGGTAAACTTGAGCATTTGTTTTTTTTTCTGTCCTCAGGTAGTAACAGTATATCCCCTCGTGGCGTTCATGCTGCGTACTGAAGCGATACTGCTGCTCCCGCTGAAGGAATCTCGCTGGTTGATCATACTCATTAATCTAAGTATTATTACTCTGTGCATATTGGTCGCGTGCTTCTGTCCGAACATAGGCACCATTATAAGGTGAGTTCATGAGTTAAATCTACAATTTTTCGCCTTGGGGATTTCTGCGTTAAAAATTATGTTAAATACCGGGGGAGGGTACCGTCTACTGCTACCGGCCTCGACGGCGTGGACCGCCGCGACGTCCCACTAATTCTCATCCCGTTCAAGCGGCCCGAGCTGCCATTAGTAATCCGACCGCCCCCAATTAGTCGTAACTCGTACTAAGGCCTCCCCCTTCCCCGCTAACGCCCTGAGCCGAGGTTCGTACCCTACTCGGGGGTGCCCTGAGGCGTGGTTACCTAAATGTTACCGGGTGAGAACCTTCTGCGCTCGCCGGATTGTCCGGTAAGGTCTTCCGATTCGTGGTCGCCACTCGAGAACATTTCTTCTACGAGCGATGTGTCCCGCCCACTGCCACTTAAGTTAGACAATTCTTCGGGCTATGTCTGCCTGCGGATCTCATCATTTCTGATTCGATATCGCAGGGAAACTCCGAGCATAGTTTTTTACTAAAATAGCGTCAGAAAAATCTAAATTTTCGAGCGGTGGCCGAGATCTTGAGTCTTGTATGATGTGAAAAACGATATGCACAAATGTCATCCTTCTCCCATGAAATAGGGATGATGACTGGGTAAAATATAATTAATACTGTTTAGTCCGTCAGTTAGGTTCCAAAAAATATTGGATACTTATTTTTTATTTTATCAAATCAATAAAAAATTACAATGATAAGGCGCATTAAAGTTCAGGAGTGGGGGCTTATGACGTCACGTATAAAAAAGTGACGTCACGGGAAATTTTAACGCACTGTATCTTTGTTTCGGAAATAAAGAAAAAATATATATCCAATATTTTTTGGTAATCTAACTGGCGGACTAATTTCACACACTCCCCTTTTTCCACCCCAGTTCAAGTTAGCTGTACACCCTACCACCGTACCTACCGATTCTAAAAAAGTGACTACTAATTTTCTGTATTTTCTCAGGTACACAGGTGCAGTAAGCGGTTTGGTCCACATTTTCGCCCTGCCTTCATTACTCCACGTACGTTCAATGTATCTGCGCGATGAACTGACATGGTGTAAATTAGTCTTTTACTTCTTTATCGTTCTATTTGGTGCTGTCAATTTGTTGATGCAGTTTTTTATTGATGAATAATTCATGTTTTTTTTAAGTTGACAATTGACTGTGTGACAAATCGCTTTAACAAATGTTAAGGCCCTGTTCAGATGTACGCGCGAGTTTGCCGCGTTTTGTGGTACATTGCTTAATCGTTAACAACTTGATTACTTGCACGGCTAAACAGGGCATTGTAGGTGTAAATGCGCAAAAAATCACCGAGAATTCTTCCCTTCTGAACAGGAATACACAAGTTTTGCTCTATTATTCACCCGCTTCCTGAATAAATATATTAAGTATCTCCGTCTACCAAAGATATGCTTAAAAACATGGACGTATAAAAAAAGACGGACAGAGTATGGCCTAAACATAAAGTGAAGCATAGCAATGGCGGCGACGCATCCATGTGTGAGTCCCAGAGTTGCTCGCGACGTAATGGCGGCCGACTGGCTTACTATGGTGAGAGTGTGTGCGTGTCGCATTGTATGTACAAGACGGCCGGCTTACTATGGTGCTTCAGTTTGCTGGTTCGTAAAATGGCGTCCGTCTTTTTTTATACGTCCATGCTTAAAAATAAGATATATTATGTGCCATAATAATTATAAGGAAATGTTTTATATTTTACAAATAACAATAGTATTCTAGATTATTAATAAATTTGACAATAGTACATGTTTATGTAATAACAGAACTAACTAGTTATGAATGTGTTATCTAGTCATTAAATAGATTTAAAAACGACAATAAGTCTGTAACATTTTTTTATGTTAAGAAATATCAATGAAAAATAAACCTTAACGCTTCATAATAAGCCTAGGTTTATCTGTATTATGACGCAATAAGGACAATTTTTCTTTGAAAGTCTTAACGTTAAAAGGTATTTGATAGACTAAGGCCAGCGCCACATTAGGCGGAAATTCCGTCGCGGATCGATAATGCATTTTATTGCATATAAATGACTAAGCGACGGAGCGACCATCTTCCGCGCGGTGGCCCCGTATTAGTAATTTATATTGGCGGAAGATCCCCGACGGAATTTCCGCGTTATGTGGCGCTAGCCTAATAGTAAATAAGATTGTCAACGTTTGACCAAAATCTCACCGTGGACGATGTTGTTGAAAATGGAAAGTTTAAAAAAGAATGGCTTACAAGTAGGTATTTGGCCACAGAAATAAAAAGGATAAGACGGTGTAATCAACAACCATACTTTATTTTACATTTTAAGCTTATAAAATCTTTGGTTATAATTTTATTATTGTAACGAACAATCGACTATATAAATACAATTTTTATGTGAAGTTTATAACAAAATGATTATAAATAATAAAATCTTGTACATTTATAACTTATCCGTATTTTAATTTTAAGACAATTACATCCAATATAAAATTTACCAATAAAATATAAAAATATCAAATATTACATAAAAAAATCCTCCAAATGAATAATTCTCTTCACGATTTTTAGAACACCCCCCCCCCTCCTACTTTTCATTCTGACACTTACGACCTGTATAATAACTACTTTGTAACTTCAGTTTATTCTTAAATCAATAGAAAATAACAAGGATATAATTTCATAAATTTGATCATCTAAAATCTCAACAATTTTCCTGGAACTTTTTACAGTGAAAAATATTACCTATTTATGTAATGACAGTGGGCCCATCCCGACCTGTGTAGGTCTGCAGCTGGGATATTTGAAGCGCCACGTCGATCAAGGGGCGGAGCATCACCTGAGCGTCCCCTAACACGTTCTTCGCTTCATACGAGTCTATGTATAATCTGGAATAAGATTTATAAAAAAAGGGTAGTGGACAGTGTCCAAAATAAATGATAAATAAGCAACTTATAAAATAAACTAAAAACATGTGGGAATATAAAATATATTGTAAATTTAATGCTTTTAAATTACCACTAAGAGCAGATCATTTGATGCTGTGAAACTATGACGTCATAGTCCGATATTTTATACAAAACTCCATATAAACTATCGGTTTTTGATCTGATTTGATATATCAGGACACTACCCTATTAACTAAATGTCTTCTGGGAAGGTGTTTTATTAAATAAAATGTTTTTTGGGTCTAAAAAAATATGTCTAATAAGTATAGCTGTTTCCCGCGTTTTCACTCTCGTCCTTAGGATATATTATACCTACAGGTGATTTTTTCAAGTCGCCCACTTGTTAGACCGAATCCTAAAGTATAGGGAATTTTTAGTATAGGGAACGTTTTTATATAAATCGGTCTCGATACAGGACCTGTATATAGGTTGTAGTATAGTTAGAATATACATGATAAAGCATAGACTATAACAAATAAGGAGCTGGTAACCACTTGCCATCAGGTGGGCCGTATGCTTGCTTGCTACCTTAGTAGTATAAAAAATATATATAAGCACCTGACAGTAGCGCCGGAGCTACCGGTGCCGCTGAGCCGAATGACAATACGGGAACCATCCTCGAAGATTATGCGGAGACCCTGAAATCGATCATTACCTACATCATTTGTCTGGTTTCCATTGGTTTAGTTTGGGATCAAATAGCCAGAATATTATTATTTGGAAAATATGCCGTTTCAAAGTGTTGGATTTTTTAATGGGCCTGAACAAAACACACCAAATATTATATTATGGGCCTGGGTTTGACACCTTCCGGTGTGCCGACAGCTGCATTTGAAAGCCAGTTCTTTTATAGGCTTTGTGTGTTTACCACCATCGGCTTGATTGTGATCAAACACAGGCCTATACATGTAAAGAAAGATCGAAAATCTGCCGTTTGAAATTATCAACTCAGTGTGTCTTGAAACGCACCTGTTTCATAGCAACGCTCTGATCGATGGGGTCCATGTATGAGAAGTTATCGGCCAGCTTGACCACGTACGACTTGCCGCCACTGGAGTACGTGGACCCCACGAACCCTGGCTCCGTGATCTTCTTCTCGAGGGCCTCCATCATCGCGTTGCAGGGGTCGCTTGCGCATTCCTCGTAGTCATACCTGATTTGGACATCAAGATATCACCACCGGGAATATTTATTATATGAAAACAAAGAGAGCCACGCGAGCGCGGCCCACATGCCGTCCTTCTCTCGCACGTGGTCGGACCCGGTGCCAAGCTAGAGGGAGAGGGAGACAGAGCTCAGCTCACCTAGTGAAGTAGTTCCTTCCGAACTGTCCCCAGTGTGCAGTGAGTATGTCTTCAACAGAGCGGCCACTAGCGGCGACGACAGAGAGCCACGCGAGCGCGGCCCACATGCCGTCCTTCTCTCGCACGTGGTCGGACCCGGTGCCGAAGCTCTCCTCGCCGCAGAGGGAAAGCCGACCGGCGTCCATAAGGTTGCCGAAGTATTTCCAACCTACCAGTGAATATTTTAGACTAGAGCACGAGTAAAAATTTTAACTTCAAAATGATAACTCTTGAAGGACATATTTTTATGTAAATGATACAAGTTTATTCTGAAAAGAGTAATTATTTCCGGCTTTCCTCAGCAAAAGCAATCTTCCGAACGGTGCATTAAAGTCAAAAAATTCTTAAGTGCCTGTGGAGGTCTATTTGAATAAAATTCATTCAATAGGGATGATGTATAAAAAATTCTAATTAGTCCGTCAGTTAGATTATTAGCCTAATATTAAGGCTAGATTGTAATAACAATAGCGAACACCACCTAATGTGTACAATGGGAAAAGGAAAAAAAAAGTTAGATTACGAAAAAATATTTCACACATGTTTTTTCTTTAGTTCCTAAAACAAAAATAACGAAGATACAGTGCGTTAAAATTTCACGTGACGTCACGTCTTAGTCCACTTTTTACAAACAGATGACGTCACAACCCCCCCCCCCCCACTCCTGAACTTTGATGTGACTTATCTTTGTAATTTTTTATTGATTTGATAAAATAAAAAATACGTATCCAATATTTTTTGATAACCTTAACTGACGGACTAAACAGAATGAATTATTTTTTACAGCAAAACCAGCAAATTGGTCAATCAGCGACTCACCAGTGGGTACTTCAAAGATCTCCTTGCCAGCAGCTCGCGCGACGCGGTCGACGGCGGCGGCGGTGGGCATCGAGCGCGCGAACCCGCGCACGCCGCCGCGCTGGAAGTACGGGATGTGCTGCAGGTTGTTGGCCAGCGCGGCCAGGGAGTCCGACGGCGTCACGAAGAACGCATCGCGACCGATTATCATATTGCGATCGCCTGGACACAGACGGACAAAATATTTAATCCCTAGTAATAAATCCTACTAATATATAATACAAAAACTGTAATTACCTACATAAATTAAAAAAAAAAGATCCACCAAAAAAAAACGCCTTGCTGAGTTTCTTGCCGGAGTCTTCTCAGTTCAAGTGTATTCCGAACCGGTAGTAGAGTCTATTGTAAAACTGTAACTGTTGACGTTCATAAGTGCCTTATTAGGGCCTAAACTGAATAAATGAGTTTTTGATTTTGATTTGATTTTTGATTTAAGGCGAATTTGAGGATATATGTATGTTTGTTACTCTTTCAAGTAAAAACTATCGGTCTTATTCGTAAAAAAGTTACGAAACGTCATTTAGTTCAAATTCCGAAGTCTTTATCTGACACGTGAAGTATGGTGATCGAAAAAGTGAGACGGAGGACACTATATCACTGATTTAGTTAAAAAGTGTTTATGAATAAAGGGGTTAGTACGTAAGTTACTACTAACACGTATTTTTAAAAATGTAGTGTATGTATGCTGTTTGGTACATCTAAATAAATAAAACTACTGAACAAATTTGGATGAAACTTGGGACATACCCCAAAATAACACATAGGCTACTTTTTATCCTGGGAAAACATAAGATCCCTCGGGAACGCGGGTGATACCGCGGGGCGGAAGCTAGTTTACAATTATAATAAAGCTGAAGAGTTTGTTTGTTTGCATGTGCTAATCTCTGGATCTACAAGTAGGATTCGAAAATATTTTTTTTTAAACATGAGTCAAGTTATTAAACAGACCCTGAATGTTGCAACATAAATCAATTAAACTTCATAAATAGAAATAACACATATCTTGTTCAATACAAAAAAAAATTGGGGTAACTAAAGACCCCAATAGCATGTAAAAAGCATTGAAAGCTTACCATCGCCATCGAAAGCAGCACCGAAATCAAACTGTCCATTTTTTACAGCGCTGACCAAGTCAGCCGCATAGGTCAGGTTGGGGTCCGGGTGAGCCCCACCGAAGTCTTCGAGGGGAATTACGCGGCGGACATTTTTTTCAGAAGCACCCAGTTCATCGACGAAAATGCGCTGAACGTAGGGACCGGTTACTGAAAATTTGCAAATTCATTGTTACTAATTTTTTTTCTTGAGTGGTTATTATGTGTGTCTGGTCATGAACTAGCGACATTTTAGGTACTTATATTTCAACACTTTTTATACAAAAATAAACGACACACTCGGGTGCAACCTCCCCCCCCCCCTCTTTGTGGCAGCCATTTTGTGATATTCTCTACGTGTTTACAAAAAAAATCATATCTCAAAGCTTTAATCCCACTGAGATAAAAATAAGTATATTCAAAGGCTAACAAATTAACAATAATATTGTCTAACATTTTAGAAATACGAAATAACGTTGCACTTTTCCGGAACTTAAAAAAAAAATTAACTACTAAAAAATTAACAAAAAATCATGCTATTCGACAAATTACTGCAAAAACAGCCTGCTTTTTTATACCGATAGATTTTGAGCTAAGCTACAATACAATATTCAATTTACGGCTGTATGTCTATTACTTTAAGAACTATTGTTGTTTTTACCCATACATTACATTATTAAATGGATATCACTTAACAAAGGCCTTTTATGCTTGCGCATATGCTATGTTCAAAGGTTTACCTTTCAAGTAAGGTATCAAAATTAAGGGTTTTAAAATCATTACAAAAAATTTCTGGCTTCTCGAGCGAACATTTTACCCCCTGGTGATTTGTAAATTAAGATCCGTTCACGTTGCTGACTGTACCTCCACTCATAGCATCAATAAGTACGTTGAACGGCTTCCTCTGCTCCGAACCCTGGATGAGAGCCTTGATCTTGGGGAAGTCGAAGATCTCCTTCATGTAGGATACGTAGTCCTTCACCGAGTCGATTATTTCCACTGAGAATTGACGATCTTCCACCTGTACAAAAATTAAGTTTAAATAAATATCCTGGGACATTCTTCACACACGATTATCTGATCCCAAATTAAGCAGAGTTTGTGCTATGGAAACCAGATGACAGATATACTACATAAATACATACTTAAATAAATAATTACACCCAGACTCAGAACAAACAGACATGTTCCTGTACACAAATGTTTGTCTTGGGTGGGAATCGAACCCACGACCTGTGCCGCGATAGGTGGTGTATTAACCAACTGCGCCAACTGGCCTGTCAAGTCTGTAAATTGAAGTCGTTCCGCTGTCTGTTCGCTTAGATCTTTTAAACTACTCAACGGATTTTAATGCACTTTTCAGCAATAGATAGAGTGATTCAAGAGGAAGGTTTATGTCTGACATGCACATTATAGTACAGAAAATCCGAGAAAACCCGGGGCGGGTCGCTAGTAAGGTATTAGGATAAAAGTAAGATCCCTCGGGAACGCGGGTACAATAAAAAACTTACATTAAAATTCTGCACTCCAATCTTGTCTATGGCACACACAATGTCTGGCACAATCTTGTATTGTTTAATGGTAGTGGTGAGCGCGTATATCTCATTAGTGGTGTGATCCGGGGCTGGTCCTCCGTTGCTGCAGTTGAACTTGATGCCGAAGTCGTTGTTCACGCCGCCGGGGTTGTGAGAGGCCGTGAGGACAATGCCACCTGGGATAATAAACCTTTTCTTGTAAAGTCAAAAGAAAGATCCACAAAAGAAAGAAGCCTTGCTGAGTTTCTTGCCAGACTCTCGTTATTTATCTGTGCTATTCTGTATAAAAATAGGATGTAAATTATAGCGCCACCTAATTTATCCATTGTCTTTTATGTAAGCTAGTTTAAAATAAAGCTTTCGACGGACGGCGACAATTCAAGGACAACACTGCGGCATCTTATTCGGTTGTAATAGGAGCTATATTGCAACAAAAAGTTTACACCGAACTTTACACGAGTTTTATTAGTCTTCTTAATTTAGGTATAAGGAACCGGTGGTCAAATACACATAAACTTTCGATCTTCGTAAGTGCCTTTTCAGGGCCTAAACTGAATAAATGAGTTTCCAGTGTTTTTAGATGATAATAGCTCAGTGGAAGTGACATCGAATACGGTGACGAAGGTCATGGATTTTAATCCTATAATGAGGTTTCGGTGATAGATAGATCGTGAGGAATTTGGATCTAAGTTCAAAATTGAGAATTTGTCACTAAGTCTACCTACTAGTGTGGTCGGACAGCTGCACTTGAAAGCCAGTTTCCTTCTAGAGTTTATGTGCTTACCACTTCCTAATAAGTAAATGAAATTAAATTCGTATGACGTCTTTTGTGGTCAGTAAAATTCCAAAGCGTGATATTACAAAAAATAAAAGAAATAGACATACAGTTACAATCATCATTAAATAAGTTTTAGCTAAGTCATGATATTACGAGATACAACTTGAGTTCCTAACAAACATCATTGCACGTTATTATCATTAAGGGGGAGTCTTCGGTTGGAGCGCGAAATACAAATTTTATCACGATTTTTGCTAATTGCAGCTCAGTTATAAGTCGTATGTTATCAACATGTTATTTGCGACAAGAATGGTAGTATATTTACTGATTGATAACTGCAAGGTATATTACTGACATATACGACAATTTCATGAAAATGTTACCAATATACCTTGGAGGAATATGTTGATGATTTCTTTTGTTATTAATCAGTAAATATACTACCATTCTTGTCGCAAATAACATGTTGATAACTTACGACCTATAACTGAGCTGCAATTTGCAAAAAACGTGATAAAAGTTTAATTTCGCGCTCCAACCAAAGGTTTACCCTTAAACATGACGCGGCAATCGACGGTGGTAGATACCACTAATAGGTATGTTACGTAGTTCTAGATTATAATCAACATTTATCTATGTTACCAAATAAATCATGATGATGCAACTAATTATTTGTACGATATATTTCTATAATGTATATTAATGTCATAAACACACCTTAAAAATCAGGGGGATATAAAAGCTGAAAAGAGGTGGGTCAGGTAACAGTAAGAAAATTATCACTTTAAAAAAATTTATGGTTTCGAAAGTATGAATACCCGAAAGATCCTGGGGAAGTGAAGCCTGTGCTATCGCAAGATTAATCTTGTCCTATCGTCCTCCTTGGGGTCACGTAAGGATGCTCATGGCCAAGACCCAAAAGGACCTCATTTAGTCACCTTTTACGACAGGCTGTTATTTGAACACTGTAGCTGTTTTTATGCCCCAGCTACAGGGCAGAAGAGTATAAGTAGCTACCATTACTAGACTATTTTATGCCACAGCTACAGGGTAGAAGAGATTAAGTAACTACCCTTATTGGACTTATCTCAAATATCCACCCAGTATATTAAAAAAATATCTGTATAAAGGCATCTAAAGCTTATTTGTACTGAGACATACAAAAATATTACCTGTAATGACATAAATAACTATACACATAAATTATACAGCCTGTCTATTAAAACCCTTGGTCTATCAAACAAAAAATATTCTTTATCTGATTGGACCCATAGTTCCTGAGACATACATACAAATTACTAGTATACATATTTTATATAAGCTTACCAAGAGTCTTGTATTTCCTGATGATGTGCGACACAGCTGGAGTGGAGAGTATTCCATTTTGACCCACCAGCAATTTGGCTACCTATAAATTATAAAAGTTTAATATGAGATGAGACATCAAGTTGATTTTAAGCACTAGCTATCCAATGCAGTTTCACTTGCTTTCCCTGGATAAAAAATAACCTATGTTCTTCTTCATATTGTAGGTTTCATCACAATTGGTTCAGCAGTTTAGGTGTGTAAAGGTAACAAAGAACAAACTCACATTTATAATATTACAAGCTTTTCCGTGGTATCAAGTAGGCAGAAAAACTAACATCCAGGGTATCAGCTACCTCTATACAAAATTTTATCAAAATTGGTACAGCCATTTGAGCGTGAAAAAGTAACAAACATACACTCACAAACTTTTGCATTATAATATTAGTATGATTAGTAGGAAAAGAGCTGTTCCACCTCGCAGTTTCATCTGCGAACCCGTATTTTATTTGCAGCCCAGGCTTAAAGCTCAAAAATCCGGGGTTTCACACTCGTTGTCCTGGTTAGCCGATTTTAAAGGTGGCAACCCTACATAGAGTATTGTTTATAAAAATATTTGTGAAAATATTATTTCTTAAATAGAGTAAAAGCATATTAATTTAAATAAAAATATAAGAAAAATAGTTAAGTACCTACCTATATTCTTGAAATGAATGTTTCTGAACTATGAAGTGTGATAGATAACCTTGTTTACATAAATATTGTTATTTATCAGTTAAACTACAAGCATGAACCATGAACAGATTGGGAAATATTTATATTACTTAAAATATTTTTTTTACTTACCCCATTTGCAGCTGATATTTTTATTATTTTGTCCACAACTTCTTTCACTAAATACCTCCCATCTCCACCAACTACTAGAGTGGAACCAACTATAGCATCTTTATTGGCATCTAGAATACTCTGGACAAAGTTTTCAGTATAATTTTCTTGTTGGAAAACTTTAACTTTTTTACGCAAACCACTTGTACCCGGCTTTTGGCCTTCGTGTGGATTTGTGTTCACTACAACAACTCCAGGCATTTTTTATGAATTAAAAAACTTTCTAGGTACTTAGGCGTATAATCTGAACATGAAATTCTAAATATATACTTATTTTATCACTGTATTTGAGGTCAAGAGGATCAAACGTACACGAAAGAACGTTTTACGAACGAAATAAAATGAAATGAAGCGAAGCTGTCAAATTAACGATAAATGTCAAACCAATGTCAACCAAGGTCACGATATTGATGCGTTCAGAAATACCTTGCTGCCACAGACTACTTATAAATTCATTGGGATAGTCTGCATTACAAACGCTTACATAAATTCTTCATAAATTCCAGTTTTCTTATCTAAATAATTCTTCACCATTTTAATTAATAAATTCAAGATAATGTGTTAATTAGCTAGTACCATAAGCAATCTGGATGGACTTTTAAGAAACAGTTAAAACACTTATATCGAGAGATACATCCTACTAATTAATACCTTATGTAGCACGGCAACCCTGTGCGACTAGTCCGCGTAATAATAGTATCGCTGTCTATGCGCCACCAGCGTTTCCGCCGGATAGGTACAGTTGGCAACCTTGGGAAAGACCCGTATGCATTGCGACACGTCTCGAAGCGTGTGAGGAAGCCTCCGGCCATTTTTGATTGTTAAAATAGTTGTTCTCAAGTTTGATTAATAATATAAGTTTGTCTGTGCAATATAATAAATAGGTGTGAACAAAGTTAAAATAAGTTTCATTCCAATACCTACCTACAAGTGATACGAGGCCGATAGATAGACAGATAAAACGGATTTCGTGGAATTCAAGTGTAGGTTAGGTGTAGGGTACTTTGTAGTTACCTACCCGCCTGGCTAGCTACACTCAAGTTGAAAATCTGTTGCCAAGCACCTTCCAGTGTGTTCTGACAGATATATTACTTGAAGTCAGTTCCCTTCTAGGCTTTGTGTGCTTACTGCCACATTATCACTGACCACAGTGAGATATAAAAAAAGATGTAATGATTATGAGTCAATTTTATGATTAAACATTTAATAAAAATAATAATACATAGTTTCATTTATTGTAATTAAAATATATTTGTGATTTCAAAGACCTTGTAACAAAAATTGATTGTTTGGTAGGTAGTAATCTACGAATAAATTATTTATTCGTAGGTAGTAAGTAATACATAAGTATAGGGATTGCAATCCCACAAAATGGGATCCCTTATAAATCTGATGGACCCCGCACCTTCAAAACGCAGATTGTTACACAAATAAATGAAATAAAATGCTACTTCCTATCCTATCCTACTTCCTATTAATATTATAAAATGTGAATGTTTTTATTTGTATGGATGTGACGATATTCGTTATTATTTCACTCAAAACCTTCTGAAACTTGGGACATAGATAGATCATACATAACCGGGAATAACGTCAAGGCTATCACAGGAACGCGGGTGAAATCGCTGGGGATAGCTAGTCTTTAATTAAAGAAAATTTAATTCAACACAAAGTACTTATTTATACATTTTTATTTAACAGTTACTTTTATTGTATATAATTTAGTTAAGTTATATTTATTAGAGTTTATTTAAGTTTCAAGTTCCAGCGCTACATTGCGCAGTAATTCCGTCGCGATAAATCCGCAAGCAGATATTCAGCCACATTCATATTCCGCTACAGATTTATGGAGTCGAAGTTATTTAATCGAGTCCGTATTCTAAGTGCGTTCTTCTAAATTAAATACGTTTGACGCTTACCTACTGTCCGATGAAATGCATAAAAAACCTGGAATGCATCGATGCCGATCTTTCGCGGAAAGAAGATCGCAATAAAATTATCCGCGATGGAATTTCCGTTAATGTGGCGCTGGCCTAACTCGAAAGTAAAAACATCTTGATTTCAATAATATTTGTAAATACAGGATATGATAGGTAGTGGTTTAAGGAGAGGCGCGGTAGATGCCAGCGAAGAGCACGATCCGGTTGGCGTCGGCGAGCAGGTAGAGGAACGGCCGGTCAGCGCGGAAACTTGGCGACGGCCGCCGTTTACACTTCGGCAC
Source organism: Tethea ocularis (assembly GCA_963555595.1). Taxonomy (NCBI): domain Eukaryota; kingdom Metazoa; phylum Arthropoda; class Insecta; order Lepidoptera; family Drepanidae; genus Tethea; species Tethea ocularis. The sequence goes on along the minus strand of OY741970.1, from coordinate 1,766,288 downwards.
CCTCACCATGACTGCGTGCACAAACACGGCTATAGATATATATAGAACATCGTGCCCACGGCTGCTAGTACTACCATCGCAGCGTTGCCCATTAGAGCACGCCGCTTTGCCACTATGCATAGGTACTGCTTTCCCAACAGACAAATCACTAATACTAACTACAGAATAATAGACAATTGTCAAATCAATTTTAGTGGAGCTTAAAATATGCTATCTACAGAAATATTTCTCCAAAAGTAGATAACTAAACAAATCATATTAGCTGAAAATTTAAATCAGTACCTAATAATATAATTAAACATCTGTCATGAAAAATTCTTCAGAATTAATTTTAAGTTTATTTAACCTAAACCTTACCTTAATACCTAATAATATTCATTTTCCAATTACATTTTATTTTAAATTCTATAATTACCTACGCTTAATTGTTTTTGGCTTTTTTTTATTGTGTTGTTAACCGACACATCTGCGTAACGTAAAGTTCGGCGCGGAAAGTTACTGACTGAACTTTCCGCTCCCGAACCTTACGTCGGTGTATCGGTTGAGTGTCGATACTTACACGCGGTGGCGGCGGCGGCTTCGGTGCCTGCCTCATTCACCTCGATGAAGGCTTTCTGCACGGCCTTCGATACATATAACTCTTCTGGCTTGTCCAATAACCCAGACAAACTAGTGCAATTTTTATTGAAAATGTGTTGAATGCCCAACTGTAAAAAAGGAATGTTTAGTAATTAAATGCCATACTTACTGATCCCAGTCATTCGTTATCATTATTTTTAATAACTCGATAAAATAAGTCATCATTTAAACGTCGATGTTTCGTTGTTTTCACAAATCATGTTCAGTTATGTTTCGAACTGTGATTTTGTTAGTAGGTACATAAGTACCTACTTATTTACAAAATGTTAATTGAATATTATATTCGTTTATATGCGATAAACATCTAAGTATTGCTAGTTAATAATAGTATTCCACCAAAAACATGTCATGTAATATTGGCGGCCAAAACTAACAAGCTTAAAACGCTTTTCGCTGTAAAAAGTTATCAGATCCCAGTAAAAGCCAAGCCCCTACCTAAGCCCTGACTTTACTAAAACTACTCCTTGGTTTAAAAAGTATAGCTTGGCGGTTCTTTAGGTACCTATAGATGAATTTCATGTTATTACTTTGAAGACCTGTGACGTAATTTCCTACCGTAAATAAGGCCATCGGACCGTCTGACCAATATGATGAGAAATTCATTATTTTATATATTCAAATTTTTACTAGCTGTCCGCCCGGGGAATCGGGATAAATAGTAGCCTATAACCTTCGGAGAAATGTAGCTTCAGAGAGCAGAATGCGCCAGATTTACGGGTTCTAAAAAAAACTCACTCGGCTTTGTTATTAGTAAGGTTTAACACAAAATCTATATAAAAGAAAGTCGTGTTAGTTACACTATTTATAACTCAATAACGGCTGAACTGATTTGGCTGAAAATTGGTGTGGAGGTAGCTTAGAATCAGGAGAAGGACATAAGATAGGTAGGGGTAGGTAGAGGTAGGTAGGGATAGGTAGGTAGGTCCCAATTTTATTCTCATTAGGTTCTCAGAGCAGGACAACGTCTGCCGGGTCAGCTAGTTTAAGATTTAAACTTTATTATTTAAATAGTAGGGACCTATATATTAATTACCTTGGGCAGCAACTCCGCAAGATCTATTTCAGTTTCAATCTCGAATTTAGGAATGGTGACCTGAACTTTAGTCTCACTGCAATTGTCTATGTCACCCAATAAGTCATAGCCATCAGCAATTTGTTTAAGGACACCGCTTAAGCCTTCGATTTCATTTGGCAGCACGATGATCATATTTGTTTCATTTCCGACGTAAGGCATTTCTAGGAACTGAAATAATTTTAAGTTACTCGCATCAAAGATAGAGATGTGTGCGTTTTTTTTTTTATTTACATTACACATTGTATTTATTTAAGTACATAAGTTTAAAGTTATCTAATTTTTATCTATAATTTTTGTTTAAATATACAGAAATGCGCAAATAATGTTTCTTTGCCATTGGATTAATTATGTTTAATATTTTAGTCTGTTGGGACTTTAGGAGTCTGTGTCGTAATAGCTAAATAGATTTTGATGACACTTGAGACAAAGATAGATAACCATATCAAACAAGATTTTCTATATTTTTGCGCTGGGAATATAACCCAAATCACTAATCCTTGGCCAAGTCCAATAACTTAAGGGTATACCTTCGGTTGGAGCGCGAAATTCAAATTTTATCAAGTTTTTTGCTAATTGCAGCTCAGTTATAGGTCGTAAGTTATCAACATGTTATTTGCGAGAAGAATGGTAGTATGTTTACTGATTAATAACAAAATAAATCATTAACATATTCCTCCAAGGTATAATACTGACATATACGACTATTTCATGAAAATGTTACTAATGTCATTATGTTTATAATAATACTAGTGGCATTATTCCAGTCTAATTTTATACCTGGGCATTGAGTTTTCCGCTTTCCCCGTATCTATAAGTATCTTCATGGTACATCATAGGCACATCGACCGTATTACCAGAATTTATATAGAAGGGTTGGTCCTTTGTTTTTTTTAAGCTGAACGGCTTCAACCACATACCCTGTAAAAAAATAACTTTCACTTTTTTTTAACCACAATCACACCGTTGTTGTCGGAAGGCACTAAAAGGTACTTAGCGCCCGATTTTCAACTTAAGGGTGGTAGCCAGCCAGGCCAGTACAACAAAGTACCCTACCATGGTATGGTTTCCTCATAATATTTTCCATCACCGAAAGCTCAAGCTTATTGTAGGATTTGAACCCGGCATTTGACGTCACTACCACCGAGCCTTGAAAGCTTCAAGCACTGAGTTATAATCGCCAATGATAATTCTCATGAAAAAAAGTATCTATTTAATTTATTTATTTTTATGTTTAATAAGTATGTATTTGTTTAGAAATATTACATACCTTGAAGCAGATAGCATTAACAAGAACGAGACGTGCTAGTCCATCAACACTGTCCGGAGAGAGCAGCTCTTTAATTTTGTTATTGGTTATGGTTTCCACCTGTAATATTAAAATAAAATAATTTCATGTAAAATTGGCGGCCAAGCATCACAAGCTCGAACTAGTTGGATAGTCCATTATCGCGCTACAACCGATAGGAGCGGAGCATCAATGAAAAATGTTGCAAAAACGGGAAAAAAATATTCCTTTTTGAATGTTGCAGTTGCGTGCGCTGCGAAATGGTCGTAGCACATATCAACTCGGAAAGGGGTCGTCACCGTATCACCGTTAATCAGGCGTCAACCAGGCGTCAACCTAATAGGCGCATAACAAAAGCGTATCGGCTGCTCCGAGAGTCGACTCGGCTACTCGGGACGACGAGCCGTAAGATCGACGATGCCTAGCAAGCCGTCCGTGAGCTCATCCCGAGGCAAAGTGATTACGTTACGTTTCCGATTATAAAATCGCGATATCGCGATTATAGTGTGCGTTGCAGTAGGGAGTTTCATACAAAGAATATTAAACGGCTCGAGTTGATACGGTGAGGATCCCTTTCCTAGTTGATATTGTGCTAGTAATAGAAAGTCCTACTATAACCTTAACTCCGGTAATCAAAGTTCTAAAATAATGCATTATTTGCAAAGGTGTTTTTATAAAAAAAAAAAATATTAATCCATATCCAAATAAATACGTTAAAGGGCCCTTGAAATTATTCGATTTCAATGAGTATCTTAGGAAATATCATAGTTTTAAAATAACTCTGCAACAAAATAATGACCAAATACCTAACACGCGCGCATTTATGGTATGCAAGGCAAGCGGTTATCCCGAGAAGGCGAGTGAAATCGCGGGAAATAGCTACATACATACATACATTTCAGCCGAAAAACGTCCACTGCTGGACAAAGGCCTCCCCCAGGGATCTCCTGGATCATTTGGGGGGAATTGCCATAATCGCCACGCTTGGCAGGCGGGTTGGCGATCGCAGTATGGTGTTATAGTTTTCAGAGATACGCTGCTGCCCGTACTCTGGTATACCTTCCCTCGGACGACTTCTACGCCCCCCACGGGATGAGATGGGGTGGTGATATTCGTCGCCGTCACCACACAGCAAATACACGCACGGGAAATACCTAGTATTATTATAAATAGCTATTGTTATATTATCATCGTATTGGATTTTTTCTGTGAAGATGTTATAATGTGTGTAAAATATTTATCAGTCACAAATAGTCACCATTTTTGTAAGTATAGATAAATCAGTGATTGTTCCGTGTCAGAAGATTTTTGGTGACCATGAGACCACCTGTGAAGTATCTCTTTCAAACAAAAAAATAATTTTCCAAATCGATCCAGGCGTCTTCGAGTAATCGAGGAACATACATAAAACAAATTATGACAAAGTCTCACTCGCGGCGTTCCTCAATGTTGGAGCCCGCAAACTAAGCGTGTTTGCAGGCAGCGGTCCGCGCCGCCCGCTTCCCCGCAAGAGCCCCGCCGTTGCTCTGCGCAAGTACATTCGTTACCGAACTGTAGGGAATAGTTAAGCTGTGATATTTGTTGTCAGAAGTTTTTTTACTTTACCCATTTGTTGATGAGGCTAACAGCTGCAGCTCCGTCGGAAAAGTTGACTTTCTCAAATTCAGCGTCGAACACTTTAATTGCATCATCTTTAAGTTCAGGCTTTATATCATAATCACCATCTTTTATGTAAACTTTGTTTGCGACGTTAAATGTAACACCTCTTATTGACTTCAAGTTAGACGACACTGACGAAAATGTTGAACGTATCTGGAATAGCAATCAAGAATATTTTCTACGTAATGTATTTTGACGAGCCAGTTGGCGTATTAGACACCACCTATTACGCTGCTGTTCATTGGTTCGATAGACATAGGTCTAAAATATAGATTCAAACTCTAAATAAATCCCTTTGAAATATAGGTTCATACTCGAATTAACTATAATCACTATCTGTGAAAACTTGTAATTAGCTTCCTTTCTATTTCTTTTTTAAGATAATTTATTATCTCAAAGCTGTTGGTTTTCCATTCAAAATTAAATAAATAATAGCGTCCTCACGCAGGCTTTCCATTTGGTGAATGGCTGATCAGATATTTATCAAATACCTATAGTAAGAACCATACCGAATATATTATATTAGCCTTTAAATAAAAAAAACTGAACTGAATCTACCCGATTTTTATTTTTGAGGAGCTAACATGCCCGAGAGACACATAGACCTTTTTGTGTAGGGGGTTAAAAAACAGAATAATAAGAAGTAGACCTGTTTAATGTAAAAATTTAAATATACATACTGAATCATCATCAGGAATGCCAAGGGAAGTCAGAAGCTCCTTATGAGCTGGATCACTTGAGCCCAAAGCTATCAGAGCTAAAACAAACTCTGCCGACAAAGGCGAAGAAACCACACTCTTGTCTTTGTTCAGTTCCTGAAAATCAAAGGTTTAAGGTGAATGGTACGGGAAGCCCACGGAAATTAACATTACCAATCATAGCTTTCACATATAAAAAAAAATAAGCCGTTATGGAGATCTTCAGGATATTTTTTTACCAGTAGAGACATACACTTTTGGGGTTCGCCACCGTATCAACTCGAGGCGTTTAATATTCTTTGTATGAAACTCCCTACTGCAACGCACACTAATTGCCACACCTCAGGACAAGCTCACGATCACGAGCTTACGCCTAGGCATCAACCAGTGGTTGGCGAACCGTCATCGCCTAGCTTCATGTAGCTGATGCGCTTTTGTGACGTGCTTACGCCTTACGTTAGGTTGACGCCTGGTTGACGGATCGGCGAAAGGCGATACGGTAACGATCCTTTTCCGAGTTGATAAGTGTGCTGACTCCCATACTTGTACACGCGTAGGTACCTAACTATCAGCTGTGCGCTCGCTCTCTCTCGCTCGCTCGTTGACTGTGAGGTAAGTTACTCACTGCGGGTTTCTGACTGCTAATTATTCTGTCCATACTTTGACAATTTCAAGTTGGTAAAAAATAAAAAAAAACTATCGTAAAATTAATAGAGATGTGTTCTATAACTGATAATGACTGAGAAGGACCAAAAAAAAATTTTAATTATTATGTTAACAAAAAAAAAAATTTTTTTGGCGTAGTTATTGTGATCCATATTTTTCTAATTTTATTTAAATGTTCATGCTAAAACGCAAAATGCACTTAAAAATTAAAAAAACTAGCATATATAAAATAACGTGATCCCTTAAAAATAATGTTATATGTGGTTATACTTATCAAAGTGTACAATTATAACGTTATTGTCTGTACATATTGTTATTGTTTATGGCATAGTAGGTATACTGACTGTACAGACTCAATGACACGCCATTTTCAATCCCATTCTTTAACAACACGGGGGTTTATATCTAGTTTTAATTGGTCAATTTCTAGCACTAATTCAATTTTTGAATACTGTATCAGCTTCAGCCGGGTTTCGATCGCGAGCTCGCAATATAAAATAAACTACATGCATATAGGTACTTGTATTTCCATCAACAAATAGTCGAGCGGAAAGGAACGAGCGAGCAGAAACAGTTAGTTGTAAACTTTACTTACATTTAAAAACTTTGCAGAGAAGGTTGCCACAGCAGAAGAGAGCGCTCTCGCGTCCATGTTCCTCAATATTCCGGGAGATTGTAATAAAAAATGAAAGAGAGGTGCAATTCTGCGAATTTATTTTCTACAAATTCCATCCGCGACTGCGAGATCTATGTGAGTAGGCTAGGCTACCTAATTTTATTTTAGAATACTAGACAGATATGATGACATCATCTACTCTATACGGTAGATGGTATGTCTAGTTCGGGCGCCGCGCGCTCACGGGGCGATGCCAGCCGATCGGAGTACAAAGAGAATATACCTAATATCTAATAATCACTACGTTCTACACGTTGCGAACAAAATGTTATGTTAGCTAATGGCCTCGATTCAGTTCATTTGAAACTAAACTTTAATGTCACTATTATCTCTTTCTAACAAAAAATATTATAAATGGAGCCAACCATTGAGCGGACCAAAAAACCCGATCTTCGGACTGAGATGTATTTATTTTCGTTTAGTGTCTATGTTACGCGTCATGGCTTTTCTCCATTGCCACAACGCGTTGTGGTCGAATAGCAGCCACGTCACGAATTTCGCTATGTGGTCTTTCTGTGATTGCAACAACGCGTCGGTCGTGAGCGTTTTCATTAGAGCCATAACACGTATTTCGCGATGTGAATGTTTTACTATGACCACAACGCGTGGTGAGCTATTTTTTCGCTTAATGAGCGTAACATCTACACTAGATCCGAAATGTAGCTCAGTTATAGATCGTATATTTGACAACATATTCGCGACAAGAAAGTCAAACATTTCTCCAACAATGCACTCGCACTCGCACGGTGATAGGGTACTTTGTAGTTCCTCAACCCTCAAGTTGAAAATCGGTCACAAATCATCTTTCGGTGTTCCGTCCGACAGCTGCACTTGAGAGCCAATTCCCTTCTAGGCTTTGTGTGCTTACTACCATCGGCCACTTCATCTACTTCATCGAGATTTTGGTCAAACACATTAAACAGGTTAGTTGTCGCAGTTGGTTAGGACACCAACACCACCTATCGCGCCGCAGATCGTGGGTTAGATCCCATCCAGGACAAACATTTGTGTGCTTGAACTTGCACATGTCTGTTTTTCCTGAGTCTGAGTGTAATCTATAAGTACATATATATAAAAGAGACGCCATTTTTTTATTAACTATCGCATCGCCCAAACCGAAGAACCACTTTATGTACCCCCATAAATACCTTTGGTATTGCTAATGGTCAACTAAGTCTTTACGATTTACGAAGAATAACGCCTGTGTCCTCAGCTAAGTATTGTACGCAAATTCAAATAGAAAATCATAAAGTTCATTCTTTGACTGAGTGCACTGAGATTAAATTTTTACATTAATGCCTTTTTTACACAAAAAAAAAACAATATTCATAAAGGACTGAAATTCATAAAAATGAAAATCAAAACTATTTTAACTGTTGCATGATTTCATTGAAATTTTATATCTAAGGTATTATAAAATTGCCGAGTGCAAGGAGATAAAAAATGTATTAAAATCACTTTATATGAATAAATAACGGCTATTTACACATATGTGCCTACGAATAAATTAATAATACATTTCATACAGTTTGCAAAACGTTGCTCAGTTATATTATGAAGGCGTTTGAAGTGCTCATTACGCATGTGCAATATGTCAAATTATGTCACTGATGTCATGTCAAAATAACATATTATATACAGGGTATGTTGTCCAGAGACTGTATGTTTCGTACGTTTATTAGGGTTTTATCCTTACAAATTCTATGATCCACAATTACTGTGTGATTTTTCTGTAGACGTGCGATGTAGGTATTCACGACATAGCGCCATCTATGTTTTATAATTTGAGCATATGTCTGAGGTCAAATAATGAATGTCATCAGGAAATCGTAAAGTCTTAACTAACATTATTATTCTTAAATCATCATTATGTGAGCAGGATTTCTTAGCACTTAGCACTGAGCTATAAGTATGAAATACTAATAATTAATAATCGTTAGTAACCTTATAAATGTATTATTTGGCACCGGTATCAAGATTGTCTTGCGTTTCCGCAAAGGCCTCCCCTAGAGCTTGCCATACTTTTCGATTGTGAGTCGTTCTACTCCAAGTGACACCAGCTATTTTCGTAATATCGTCCTCCCATCGAAGACGCTGTCTACCTTTCTTTCTTTTATTTTGTCTTGGGCACCATTCGGTTACATGCTTAGCCCATTTATCTTTACTACTCCTCATCATGCAACCAAATAAGATTTATTTTATTTTTTTGTGTTCTTAATAGTTACTTTATATTAATGTTTAGTAAGATTGTCAAATAAAGGCTATTATTACTATATTAGTAACCTTATAATACATTTCACCTACAATAAATGCAACTATTGACAATGAAATACCAATAAATAACATACCTAGGTAATTATAATCTGTTGAAGGTAGTTTCTACCGGAACCTAGCTAAGCTATCTTCCTTCATCATCATAATACTGGAGATAGAAAGACAAAAATCAGCTTAGAAATGCTACAGTCCATATTTTTTACACATAGGTATATTAGGGATTCATGAAATTATCAACATAATGTAGGATTTATTTTCCTATTGCATTTTAATTTAAAGTTATTGTAATTCTAAATGAATTTCTATATCAAGGAAATTTTATGTAGGTATAAGGCATCGATATGTTAACAAACAACAAATTCAAGTGATCATATGTGGCCAGTTAACTTATGTAGGCCAGCGTCACATTACGCGGAAATTCCGTTGCCGAACTTACGTCGCGATAAATCCGCAAGCAGACATACAGCGACATTCATATTGCACAAAAGATTTATCGAGTCGAGGTCGATTAGTCAACCTCCGAATATTCTACGTTGACTTCTAAAATAAATACGTTGTACATGTGCGACGTTGATTGTCCACTGAAATACTTGGAATGCGTCGTTACCTATCTTACGTCGGTGGAAGATTGCAATAGAATGTATTGGTGTTCCGTGGGCGAAGATACGCAACGGAATTTCCGTGTAATGTGGCGCTGGACTAACTCGTAAGGACAAACATCTTGATGTCAATAATATTTGTGAATACAGAATATGATAGTGGTTTAAGGAGAGGCGCGGTAGATGCCAGCGAAGAGCACGGTCCGGTTGGCCTCGGTGAGCAGGTAGAGGAACGGCCGGTCAGCGCGGAATTTATGAATCGGCTTCTGCTTCTGGATTTTCTTCATCACCTTCGTAGCGACTGCGTGCACAAAAATGGCTATATAGTACCTACATCGTGACCACGGCTGCTAGTAGGTAATACTTTAGCAGTATGTACCTGAGGCGTTGAGGCACGTAGAAAGAAATGACACAGTAACAAAATAATAACCAGTATTTACCTAGGTACACACAAACAGAAGGAATAGAAGATACAAGCGACGGCAATAGGAAAGATAAAATCACAATTATTATAATTATTAAATATACAAAAACATATTTTCGTTGTTTGATATTTTATCATTTTTATCTATCTGTCAATCAAAAGTGACAGCGCCACACTACTATCGCAGCGTTGCCCATTAGCGCACGCTCAAGCTTAGATCAGATTAGATTAGTTTGCCACTATGCATACTTCATATTGAATTCCAGCGCGATGGAAGCGTGCCCATGCACAGCATGCGCCGTAGTGGGACAGCGCCTTAACGCGATGTAGCTGACCGAAAGTTCAGCCGCATAACTTTCCTCGCCGAACCCTACGCAGATGTGTCGCTAACCGACACACCTGCGTAAGATTCGGGAGCGGAAAGTTCCGCTCGACACGCTCGCAGTGTTTTAAAGTTACCTATGACACTTCAGCCGAATGTAATGCTACGTAACGCGCTGTACCATACGCTACACTTACCCATGGCGGTGGCGGCGGTGGCTTCGGCGCCTTCCTCATTTATCTCGATGAAGGCTTTCTGTACGGCCGTCGATACATATAATTGTTCTGGCTTGTCCAATAACCCACACAAACTAGTACATTTATCCTTGAAAATGTCTTTAATGCCCAACTGTCAATGTAAAGTAATAAAATTTTAATAATGGAATGCCATATTTTTCAGACTAATCATTTATTATCATATCATTATTTTTATTAACTCGATAAAATTTGTAACTAATTTAAAGATAACGCATTCAGTAATGTTTCGAAATGTGTGTCTATTAGTGTAGTATGTACAAAATTTTCATTAAGTAAGTATTACATGTTAAATACTCAGTACTTCGTTTATCGCATAGCATCTACAAACAAGTATTGCTAGTGAATGATAGTATAGTATCCTATCAAAAACATTTCATTCGTGGTATAATTGGCGGCCAAGACTCACAAGCTCATAATGCTTTCGCTATAAAAGAAAGTATAAAATCCCAGCAAAAGACAAGCCCCTAAGCCCTGACTTTACTAAACCTACACTGTACCTTGGTTTAAAAAGTATAGCTTGGTAGTTTCTTATAGATCTATTGTATGTAGTAATTTACTGTGATTTATTACCTCAGATAAATAAGTCTATCGGACCGTCTGGCCAATATGGTAAAAAAAATATATTTTATAGTATCGCAATATTGAAGATATAAACATAATGATTTATATAGTAGGTATATATTATTTACCTTGGGCAGCAACTCCTTAAGATCTATTTCAGTTTCAATCTTGAATTTGGGAATGGTGACGTGACGTTTAACCTTACGGAAATTATCTACGTCGCCCAATAAGTCATAGCCATCAGCTATTTGTTTAAGGACTCCGCTTAAGCCTTCGATTTCATTTGGCAGCACGATGATCATATTTGTTCCATTTCCGACGTAAGGCATTTCTAGGAACTGAAAAAGCATGTTCAATATTCAAAACATCAAAGAAAGAGATATGTGTTGTCGTGAAAGGCGATATTTGCGCGATTTATCTATGTGCAAATGAAATAAAAAAAAATAGCTTAGGAATATGTAAAGTTGGTAAGACTGAAGTGTTGGAGGGAGAGAGCAATAAAAAAGATGGAGTTTGGGAGTGGTAAGAAAGTGAGGTGAAAAACGCAAATAGAAAATCTTGGGTGAGTTAATATAACTTTATAACCATGATTGTTATATTATTTAGAATCATAATGTGCTGATAGTAATGCTGATGGACTGGGAATGGTTAGAGAAGGGGAGGATTGGAGGCCATCCTTTGGGACAATAGAGGTCCTATCAATAATCTATTATCAACTAGAGTGTTTGTATTTACAGTTAACAAGTTGTAAAATAAAAGGCAAAAAGTAAATGATGTAAGTACTGAAACTTATATTTAGTGTATGGAAATATTCAGACAGTGAGAGTAGAGATAGACAGTAGAGAGTAGGATCATTGTTATCCATCGCTTTTGTTTAAATATACTTACACAGAAAGGCGAAAATAATGTTTCAATGTTAAAAAATATGGAGATTTTAATATTTATTTGGAAGCCTTCAATTTAAAAGAGACAAATAAATATATGAATAAAGAGTTGTTCTGTCCATGCACAAAGGAAACTCTGGAATTACTATTTGGATCAAGATGAAATGTCCCAATAGATTGTCAAGAAAATTGGCACGCTTGCATGCAACCTTATGATTAATACAAATAAATAAATACATTTTTAAATGAAACCGCGGAGCACCGCTAGAATAAATTATTTTCTCGGAAAATAATTATGGTATCGTAAGAATAAACAAACGCTCTAAGAATAACAAGGAAGGTCACATGATACATAGATTTCAAGTAGGAAGTTAGTGGCATTATTCCAGTCTAATTTTATACCTGAACGTTGAGTTCTTCGCTTTCCCCGTATCTATAACTATCTACTACGCTCATCATAGGCACATCTACCTTATTACCAGAACTTATATAGAAGGGTTGGTTCCTTGTGCTACTTAAGTTGAACGGCTTCAACCACGTACCCTGTAAAAAATAACGAAAATCGTTACTGACGCGAGTACAGTGATCATGCAAGGTTGGTAGGTACAGTGGTTATTCAAACATAATTAAGAAACAAAAATACATAAATGATACAAATATTTTATCACTGTGTCTGTGTTAAATTGTTTTAATCGACTTAAAAAGTGGTTTTATGCTCGACTTGTATGTTTTTCACTGTGCCAATCTGGAAATGATGATGTTTTAAACTTAATATATAGGTACTTTATCTCAAGTGCGGCTGCTAAAACGCACGGTTAGGTGCTTTGCAACAGATTGACAACCTGAAAGAGGGTGCTAGTTAACCAGGCAAAAAAAAAGCCTTGCTGAGTTTCTTGCCGGAGTCTTCTCAGTTCAAGTGTATTCCGAACCGGTCGTAGAGTCTATTGTAAAACTGTAACTTTTGACATTCATAAGTGCCTTATTAGGGCCTAAACTGAATAAATGAGTTTTGATTGAGGCCAACCAACCTACTACATGGTACCCGTGTTAAGGACTCTTTGCGATATTTAGGGTTCCATACCCAAAGGGTGCCAACGGAACCCTATGACTGAGACTCCGCTGACCGTCCGTACCTTAACAAACGCTGTATCTCATGAACCGTAAGTACCTACTAGGTACACATTAAATATTTTCACATAATGTGTTTTACTTTCGTCGCTGTAACAACTTAACAACAAATGTAAATGTACGATAGTACGGATCCCATAGTGTGCGAATCTCCCGCCCCCGTTGACTACATTTAAATTGTTACAAGATTTTCTCATGAAAAAACTATTTATTTTAGTTTCAATTAATCTATTTTATTTTGTTATTTGTAAATAAATAAAAATATAGATGTACTAATAGAAATAATATTACATACCTTGAAGTAGATAGCATTAACAAGAACTAGACGTGTTAATTTTTTATCAAAACTCTTCGGAGAGAGCAGCTCTCTAATTTTATTATTGGTTTTGCTTTCCACCTGTGATATTAAAATATTATATAGTTAATTCGCGCAAATTCTTTTTTTTGTTGTGTTTGTTATTGTCAGGAGAAGGTAAAAAAATAAGGAAATAAAAATTGGTAGGTTAGGTAGGTAGGTAGGTGTAGGTCAGTAGCTGTCAGTAGGTAGGCGTAGTTAGGTATATATGTCATAGTTTATTTTATTCTTAGGGCAGAACAACGTCTGCGTCTGCGTCCAGCTAGTAAAATATAATAAAATTACACATAGAAAGAAAGAAAGAAAAAACATTTATTCATGACAACACACAATATTACAAAATTTAAAAATAAAATAAAAAAAAGTGCAAACAACTAAACAAACTAACAATAATGTAATATTGCGCGATGTCAAGAATAGATCCTGTCTCAGCATAATGCTCAGGTCGATACACATAAAGCATTGCATGATAATGATGATAAATCTATTTATCGAGGAAGGCTATCATGCTATGACCGATAGGAACGTAGCATCAATGAAAAATATTGCAACGGGAAAAAATTGTCCTTTTTGAGAGCTCCAGTTGCGTGCGCTGCGTAATGGTCGTAGCGAGTCGTAGCCCATATCAACTCGGAAAGGGGTCGTCACCGTATCGCCGTCAATAAGGCGTCAAACAGGCGTCAACCTAATAAGCACGTAACAAAAGCGTATCGGCAGCTCCGGGAGTCGACTCGGCTACTCGGGATGACAAGCCGCAAGATCGACGGTTAAAGTTAAGCCAAAATAATGTATCACGTAATTGTTCCCCTGTAAAAGTTATAAAAAAAGTGGTGTGCAAGGCGAGCGGTAATGAGCGGAGAGGGCGTCTACCAGTCGGATTCGAAAAATTATTTCATTAATAGGAAGCTAATTATGCCCGAAGGTTTATAGGCTACTTCCTACTGGGAACGCGAATGAAATCGTGGGAAACAGCCAGCAAGTATTATTATAAATAGCAGAGCTATTGTGATATTGTTATATAATTTAATTGTTGTTAGTTTTTATATCATAGTATCGGAATTTTTCTGAAAAATTCCATGAGTGTTTAAATAAATAAGGTTATATTTATCAGTCACAATTTTTGTTAGTATAGATAGACAGATGTGATTGTTTCGAGCCAGTGTCAGAAGTTTTTTACTTTACCCATTTGTTGATGATGCTAGCAGCTGCATTTACATCGGAAAAGTCGACTTTCTCAAATTCAGCGTCGAACACTTTAATTGCATCATCTTTAAGTTCACGATTTATATCATAATCACCATCTTTTATGTAAACTTTGTTTGCGACGTTAAATGTAACACCTCTTATTGACTTCAATTTAGACGACACTGACGAAAATGATGAACGAATCTGGAATAGCAATCAAGAATATTTTCTACGTAATGTATTTTGACGCTGCTGGTCGTTGGTTCGATACCCACCAAGTACAAACATTTGTGTGCATGAACATGTCTGTTTGTCCTGAGTCTGGGTGAAATCTATATACCGGATGATTTTGATTTTTTGAAAGGGTATAGTAGATCGAATGCTAATAAATACAAACATGGTAACTTCTTATTCTTATAGGTTCTTTTATTTATTCGTTCTTTTTCGAATTTTTAATTTATTTTGTCTAATGTATGTACATGTTATAATTCTTTGAAACTTGGTTACTTCCCATAATAAAATTCAAGTTGTGCTATATAGACCTATGAAATTAACTCAGTGGTCATCACCCTGAATCCAATATAGGTTCAAAATATAGGTGCTGGAAATATAGGTTCAAAATCGAAGCCTCTAACTATAATAGTATCCTCACGCAGGCTTAACCTGAATATTTAGTGAATGGCTGATCTGATCGATAACTATCCGAGTTTTAGTACCTAAGATGCACATGACCCAGAGACACATAAACCTTTTTGTGAAGGGGGTTAAAAAACCGAATACTAAACGGTACTTAGTAAAAGTAAAAAATAAAATATACATACTGAATCATCATCAGGAATGCCAAGGGAAGTCAGTAGCTCATTATGAGCTGGATCCCTTGAGCCCAAAGCTATCAGAGCTAAAACAAACTCTGCCGACAAGGGCGAAGAAACCACACTCTTGTCTTTGTCCAGTTCCTAAAAATCAAAGATTTAAGGTGAATGGTACACAAAGCCACAGATCAAGCTATACCTTTTTGTCGCAAAATAGCTCCTATTACAATCTTTAAGACTCGGTTCGCTTAAAAACTTGAAAAGGGATCGTCACCTTATCGCCTTTCGCCGCGCCGTCAACCAGGCGTCAACTTAACGTAAGCACGTAACAAAAGCGCATCAGGTACGCGAAGCTGGGTGACGACGGCGCGGCGACGCCACGCTTACGGCTCGTCGACCGCTGGTTGATGCCTAGCCGTATGCTCGGCGAAGCCGTTCATGAGCTTGTCCCGAGGAGAGGCGATTAGTGTGCGTAGGGCGTTTCATATAAAGAATACTAAACGGCTCGAGTTGATACGGTGGCGATCCCTTTGCGAGTTGATATGTATGCTACCAACTTTTAACTACGCGGGTCATATCTAGTTTTGATTGATAAAATAAATTGTTGTTATTCTTTAAATGTGTTTCTAGCACTAATTCCATTTTTGTATACTGTATCAGCTTCAGCCGGGTTTCCGCCGCGAGCTCGCAATAATAAACTTCATGCATACTTGTATTTCCATCAACAAATAGTCGAGCGGAAAGGAACGAGCGAGCAGAAACAGTTAGTTGTAAACTTTACTTACATTTAAAAACTTTGCAGAGAAGGTTGCCACAGCAGAAGAGAGCGCTCTCGCGTCCATGTTCCTTAATATTCCGGGAGATTGTAATAAAAAAATAGAGGTGCAATTCTTCGAATAGTTTTTCTACAATTTCCATCCGCGACTGCATGATCTATGTAAGTAGGCGGCAGGCTAGGCTACCTAATTTTATTTTAGAATACTAGACATGATGACGTCATCTACCGTCCCGTCGGGCGGTCCGTTCTGTCGCAGCAGCGCCCGCGCTCACGGGGCGATGCCAGGCGACAAGTAGTCGTGCCGCAAAGAGAATATAATATCTAATCAATACATTCTACAAAACGGTGAGAATTTTAGGCGTTTATAATAACCGTTTTTTTTTTCAGGTTTAAATCAGTTTAAATTATCGATAAGTTTTAGATATGTTTACTTAATGTAAATTGATAAATAACAACCTGAGGAGAAAGAAGACTAAAAAAAAACACGTAATGTACAAAAAATGAAAAATCATTTTATTGTTAACTAGCGATCCGCCCCGGCTTTTCTCGGCTTTTCTGTACAATAATTATGTATGTATTATACATTTATTTATTTTTTTACATATTATACATATAAACCTTCCTCTTGAATCACTCTATCGATGAAAACTGAATTAAAATCCGTAATATGTAGTTTAAAAAAATCTAAGCGAAGAGACGGCAGAAGCGACTTTATTTTATACTATGTAAAAAGGTTTGATTGGTAAAAGTTTATAATGTCTGTATACAAATCAAATCATTAGGACAGCTTCCGATTGAAGTCTTTTCCGCCGGTCGTTTATTACATATGTGCAGAGAACCTCATACGACACAAATATACGCGGAATATTGAGTATTTATGAGCCGTCTGGGGTTGAAACCTTAGGACCCTGGGGTCAGCGAGCTCACCACCTTTTTAGAGAAATCAAGTTGAAAGAAAAAAAGAAATAAATTTTATTTAGACACCTTATATAACACGAAAGAGAAGAAGGTTCGTGGAAGCTATACGGGATCCTAGAGCTGGCGGCAACTTAGCCCAAAGAATAAGCGTCGCAATACAGCGAGGCAATGCCGCCAGCATACTCTGCCACCAGGGGAGGAAGTTAGGGGAGATTTTTTATTTATAATTAATTTATTTTTTATTTACATTTATAAGTAGGTTGTTTGTTTATTTTAGGTAGTAAGTAGGTAAGTTAGTATTAAAACATAATTTGTTATTTAAACATGTAAATAATTGTAAATATATAAATAATTTAATAAAATACAATTGATTACATTATTATTTCTTCTAACTTACCTATTAACTGTTTATAATTTACAAATTGTTTTCAATATGATTACATAATGTATGTAAGATTTATTTTTTATAATGTAAAGTTATTCTAATTCTAAATGAATTTCTATATCAAGGAAATGCTATGTAGGTAGGTAGGTATAAGGCATCGATATGTTATCAAACAACAAATTCAAGTAATCATAAGTGCACAAGAGCCAGTTAACTAAGGCCAGCGTCACATTTCGCGGAAATTCCGTCGCCGAACGTACGTCGCGATAAATCCGCAAGCAGACATACAGACACATTCATATTCTACAACAGATTTATCGAGTAGACGTCGCTTAGTCAACCTCCGAATATTCTACGTTATGGACTTCTAAACTAAATACGTACATGTGCGACGTTGACTGTCCGCTGAAATACTTGGAATGCGTCGTTGCCGATCTTCCACTGACGGAAGATCGTAATAAAATGTATTGGCGTTCCGTGGGCGAAAATTCGCGACGGAATTTCCGCGTAATCTAGCTTTGGCCTTACTCGTAAGTACAAAAGTCTTGATGTCAAAGTTTGTGAATACAGGATATGATAGTGGTTTAACGAGAGGCGCGGTAGATGCCAGCGAAGAGCACGGTCTGGTTGGCGTCGGCGAGCAGGTAGAGGAACGGCCGGTCAGCGCGGAAACTCGGAGTCGGCGGCTGCTCCCGCATGCACTTCTTAACTTTCTTAAAAACTGCGTGCACAAACACGGCTATATAGTACCTATATCGTGACCACGACTGCTAGTACTACTATCGCAGCGTTGCCCATTAGCGCACGCTCAAGCTTAGATCATTCAAGAATATATACAAAACAATTTTAGTGGAGCTTAAAATAATCCATACATCTACATAAATGTTTCTCCAAATCGTATTACTTACAGACTTATCTAATAATTAAAATAAAACCTCTCTATGAAACTTTTCTTTCTTAAACCACTTACGACTACTACCGTGAAATATGCCAATATTGCCCTCAAGGGAAACTTTGCCCGAAGAACAATTTATAAGCATATCTTTGATGTGCAAAAATATCTTAATGTTATGGCAACATTTATTGACTTTGATGCAAAATAGGTCATATGTATGGCAACATTGACTACGGTGTTTGTTGCTATCTTTGCTCAGTAACTTGTTGGAACTCGTCAAGTGAGGTGCGTGTTGTTACGGGCAAATTTTCGTGCAAATTTGAAAGTAAATTCTGTGAGATGGCGAAAACACAGGTTAGTTTAATTTATAACATGTGATAGTAAATTATTTGTAGAGTTCATTAATGCTAGTGTCATTGCGTAAGGTCCTTGAAAACTAAAGTTATGATGATGGGCAATGTTATCTAGTAATGTTCTGACCTACGATTGACAACATTGCCCACCATCAAAAAACGCTTAGGGTTGGCACATTACGAACGCTTGATTTTTTTTTCGTTTTTATTTTACCGCTACTGAGTTTATTTAATTTTAAACACGTCAAAACAAAAGAAATCATCAACATATTCCTCCAAGGAATATTACTGACATATACGACTATTTCATGAAACTGTTACTAATATACCTTGGAGGAATATGTTGATGATTTCTTTTGTTATTAATCAGTAAATATACTACCATTCTTGTCGCAAATAACATGTTGATAACTTACGACCTATAACTGAGCTGCAATTTGCAAAAAACGTGATAAAATTTGAATTTCGCGCTCCAACCGAACGTTTATAATTAGTAAAATGAACAATTGTGCCATCGAAAAATATGTGATTTATATTGTTATTGCGGGATGGATTCAGATCAATCACTAGTAAATTACCCCAAAAAATTTGATCTCTAATTATTAACTTTAATTATAAAAATAAGAGTAAGAATATATAATTTAATTTCATGTGTTCTCTATTTAAGTTTAAACTTTAATTTGTGAATCAGTCGGACGTTATAGTAGTACTAATGAACAATTTTATTGTGATATCAAAAAATATGCGAAGTATGTTGTTATTGCGGGGTAGATTCAGACGAATAACTAGTAGATAACCCCAAAAATATTGATTTCTGTTATAACTTTACCTAAGGATATAAATTGAAAGTGGAAAACTACCTTATCTTGATTTTTTTTTATTAACTTCTACATAAGTATGGTTAAAGTATGTATGTGTGTGTGTGTAATGTATGTCTTCAAATTAAGAAAAATAGTATTAATTTAATTTATCTACCACATACTTGTACCACATGATACGAGTTACTTGACTTGACTTGATCTCTTTCATAGTACCTAAGTATCTTCTTTATCGAAAAAGTGTTAATTATAATTTCAAATTTTATTAAATACTAATAAGCGTGAATAATTTTTCTATGTTTTTCTTTTTATTTACCTAAACGCATTCTTTCCATGTGCCAACCCTAGCACATTTAAAAGGTGAAATGTAGATTGTATGAAAAAGATAAAAAATGTCAGGGTAATATTGCCCAGTCATTTTTGTAAGAAACTTTTCATAGTGTCGTTTACATTCATGAAGTAAACGCCATCTTTACCAAAATTCTTGAACTGGTTTTTATGGCATCTGCATAAAGACCATATTTACGTCAAAAATCAATGTGGGCAAAGTTGGCTAATAGTCCAGATAACTTCGCCCGCCAACGAAATCGAACAAATATAGCATTAAATGTTGAATAGTATTAAATTTAGTTATACTAACACATGCACATAATCTTACGGTTGTAGCTAATGAAGGAAAATACTTACGTCTTCATAGAAAAATTGAATTCAAATTGAAAATATTTGATAAAAGTGGGCAAAGTTGGCATGTTTCACGGTACCAACTTATCTCTCTAATACAAAATGTCTACTAAAATGCTTCAAACTAAACTATTAAATAGCTCCGTTTGACCTATGGATAATATTATAACTGAAAAAAAATAATTTGAAAGATAAATAAGTAAGCTAATAGAAAAACATAAATACAGAGTGTGACATATTTTAAAACTAGTGAAGTTCACACACACACACAAAACTTACCATTATTTGTCTCAGCCATAATCTAAGTATGATAGTATATTATGTATTCTATGGTATTGCATACGATAACAAGTGAAAAACAATTAGGTATTAACAAACACCAAGTGCCTATCACAATAACTTTACGCGTAATTTGAGAACAAAAATACTTAATTAGAATTCTTCAACGTTTACTTGTAACCTGATAAAAAATAATAATAGTTTTAAAGGTAGTTTGAATTGCGTTACTTGGTACAGATATTAAAGGACCTAAGAAACTTATTATATTGAATTTCAACGCGCTGGAAACGCATTCTAGCATATTATGCCACGCAGCTAAAACCTGCCACGTGCCCATGCACAGCATGCGCCATAGTGGGACAGCGCCTTAACGCAACGTAGCTGACCGAAAGTTCAGCCGCATAACTTTCCGCGCCGAACCTTCCGAATTCCGGAGCCGAAAGTTCCGCTTGACACGCTCGCAGTGTTTTTAAAATTACCTATGACACTTCAGCCGAATGTAATGCGACGTAACACGCTCTGAAAGTTCATTCGCATAACTTTCCGCGCTGAACCATACGCTACACTTACCCATGGCGGTGGCGCCGGTGGCTTCGGCGCCTTCCTCATTTACCTCGATGAAGGCTTTCTGCACGGCCGTCGATACATGTAACTGTTCTGGCTTGTCCAATAACCCATTCAAACTAGTGCATTTATCATTGAAAATGTCTTTAATGCCCAACTGTCAATAAAAAGTAATAAAATTTTAATAATGGAATGCCATATTTTTCCGACTAATCATTTGTTATCATTATTTAAGTAACTCGATAAAATTTGTAATTAATTTAAAGATAACGCTAACTTTCAGTAATGTTTCGAACTGTTATTTTGTTAGTATGTACAAAATTTTAATTAAGTATTATATAATATTATAAATATTCAGTACTTCGATATCGCATAGCATCTATAAACAAGTATCTATTGCTAATGATGGTATCCTACCAAAAACATTTCATGCCGCCAATTATAATTGGCGGCCAAGACTCACAAGCTCATACACAACGCTTTCGCTGCCAAGCCCCCTAAGCCCTGACTTTACAAAACCTACACTACACCATGGCTTAAAAAGTATAACTTAATAGTTTCTTATAGATCTATTGTATGACATCACATTATTGAAGTCCTGTGAAGTAATTTTCTACCTTAGGTAAATAAGTCTATCGGACCGCCTGGCCAATATGGTAAAAAAAGAATATATTATAGTATCACAATATTGATGATATAAACTTAATTATTTATATAGTAGGTATATATTAATTACCTTGGGCAGCAATTCCGTAAGATCTATTGCAGTTTCAATCTTAAATTTAGGAATGGTGACCTGAACTGTAGTAATGCTGCATTTTTTCATGTCACCCAATAAGTCATAGCCATCAGCTATTTGTTTAAGAACACCGCTTAACCCTTCGATTTCATTTGGCAGCACGATGATCATATTTGTTTCTTTTCCGACGTAATACATTTCTAGGAACTGAAAAATTAGTGCCTCGCATTATGCATGTTCATTATTCAAAACATCAAGAAAGAGATATGTGTTGTCGCGAAAGGCGATACTTGCGCGATTTATGTGCAGATCAAATTTAAAAAAATAGCATAGGAATATGTAAGTTGATAAGGTTGGTAAGACTGAAGTGTTGGAGGGAGAGAGCAATAAAAAAGATGGAGTTTGATTTGAGAGTAGTAAAAAAGTGAGGTGAAAAACCCAAATAGAAAAACTTGGGTGAGTTAATATAACTTTATAACCATTAGAGATATAATGTGCTGATAGTAATGCTGGTGGACTGGGAATGGCTAGAGAAGGGGAGGATTGGAGGCCATCCTTTGGGACAATAGAGGTCCTATAAATAATCTATTATCAACTAGAGTGATGGTACTTACAGTCAACAAGTCGTAAAATAATAGGTGAAAAGTAAAAGATGTAAGTACTGAAACTTTTATTAATATTTAGTGTATGGAAATATTCAGACAGTGACAGTAGGAATTCCTTTCGGCAATAAGCGAAGCAGTTACATAGTTTCTAACCGCACCATATATAATTCGCGTTAACTGAACTTGGCAACATGTGTTTTTTTTTTATTTAAATTGGCAAGCTTGCATGCAACGTTATAAACAATATGAATAGGATATTTTATAAATGAAACCTCGGCAAATAATTATTGTATGATCGTAGTAATAAACAAAAGCTTTAAGAATATTATTAATAACAACAAGGAAGATCACACGATACATAGATTTCAAGTGGGATTTTAGTGGCATTATTCCAGTCTAATTTTATACCTCGGCGTTCAGTTCTCCGCTTTCCCCGTATCTATAAGTATCTACTATGCTCATCATAGGCACATCTACCGTATTACCAGAATTTATATAGAAGGGTTGGTCTCTTGTTTTTTTTAAGTTGAACGGCTTCAACCACATACCCTGTAAAAAAATAACGAAACTCGTTACTGACGCGAGTACAGTGGTCATACAAGATCATATTATTATTCAAACCTAAGTAAGAAACAAAAATAATACATAAAACAAATATTTTTCGTCCCGGCCATCTCGGAATGAGTATTTTTGCTCTTCGATATCTGAGTGCAAAAGCGTTTTGTAAAGTAAATTTGAATTTAGAACGTTGTGTGTACTAAGTTTTTCAATTCAACCTTTTACTTAGTTCTACCTCCATGGTGCCGAATTTATCATATACAACTTTTTTTAATTTGTTAATAACTCAAACTCGGAACCCAAGGAGGTTCCAAAAAATATTACACTCAACTTAAGTAGGTCACTGTAGCTACGTAACTTTCCATTTTTATATAATGTTGTAGATAATACCTAAACTGAAATAAAAATATGTTATGATTGTAAATGTTATTTTTTGCATTTAGTCATTTCCTCGCTGAGGTGGGATGAAAAGTTACGCGTTGCACTCGAGTGCAAAGATTTTTCACCACGTGCTCTTTTGATTCCCTCGCTAACGCTCAAGACTATTATTTTTTTAGATTTAAATTTTAGAATCCTTCGCTTGCTCGGCCATCAAAATTGAGCACGCGGCGCGGTTAAAAAGCAACTTTGCACTCTTGTATAACAAATAACTTTTATCACTGTGTCTATGTTAAAAGTGGTTTTATGTTCGACTTACTGTATGTTTTAAGCACATATAGGTACTTGATCTCAAGTGCAGCTACTGAAACGCACGGGTAGGTGCCTGGCAACACATTGACAACTGAAAGAGGGTGTTAGTCAGCCAGGTGGGTGGGTACAACATGGTACCTGTGCTATGATCTCCTTGCGATATTTAGGGTTCCGTACCCAAAGGGTGCCAACGGATGGTTTCCGTATCATTATCTATCTATAAAAATATTTTTATTATATGGTGTAACTAAAAATTTATGCTTTTCGTAATTTTTCCTTTATCTATGTGCTATAAGACGTTGCTTCAGGGAAGTACCCTGTAGGTTTTAATTCCCTTGCGAGTGTCGAAAATTTGCAGCATAAACGGCTGTATCGTTTGATTGCGTTGGCTTAGAAGTTTGATTTTTTTCACAGCTCCAAGGGACAGTAGATCTGAGTATTTGATATGAATTTCAGCTCGATACCTTCTTCACGCGTTCCTGTGAAAAAGGGTCTTGAAAGACAACAAAATGATCCTATAAGGGTTCCGTTTTTCCCTTTTAAGGTACGGAACCCTAAAAATAATAAGGTTGGCATAATGTGTATTTCTGTTGTCGTACGATGGTACGGAACCCATAGTGTGCGATGAACATAAGAATTTAATTTACTTTTAATTAATGTATATAATTTTGTGTCTACTAAGCATGTTTGTTATTGTAAACAAATAAAAATATAGATGTACCTACTAATATAAATAATATTACATACCTTGAAGTAGATAGCATTAACAAGAACTAGACGTGTTAATTTATCAAAACACTTTGGAGAGATCAGCTCTCTAATTTTGTTATTGGTTTTGCTTTCCACCTGTAATATAAAAAACTTATATAGCTATAAAAATGAATCCCCATTTCCCTTGGTCACGAGATCACGCAGAAATCGGTAGGTAAGTAGGTGTAGGTAGGGGTAGGTAGGTCATAGTTTCTTTTATTCTTAGGGCAGAACAACGTCTGCGGGGCCGGCTAGTACAATATAATAAAATTACACATAAAACATTGCATGATGATGAGTCAATTTATCGAGGAAGGCTATATATAGGCTATAATATCATGCTACGACCGATAGGAACTGAGCATCAATGAAAAATGTTGCAAAAACGGGAAAAAATATTCCTTTTTGAAAGCTTTAGTTGCGTGCGCTGCGTAATGGTCGTTTAGCACATATCAACTCGGAAAGGGGTCGTCACCGTATCGCCGTCAATCAGGCGTCATCCAGGCGTCAACCTAATAAGCACGTAACAAAAGCGTATCGGCAGCTCCAGGAGTCGACTCGGCTACTCGGGACGACGAGCCGTAAGATCGACGGTGCCTAGCCATAAGCCGTCCGTAAACTCGTCCTGAGGCGAGGCGATTACGTTACGTTTGCGATTATAAAATCGCGATATCGCGATTATCGTGTGTCATACAAAGATTCCTAAACGGCTCGAGTTGATACGGCGACGATCCCTTTCCGTGTTGATATTGTGCTACGACTATAAACGGTTAAAGTTACGCAAATATCATGTAGCATGTTATTGTTTCCCTTTAAAAGTTATAAAAGAAAGTCCGACTATAACCTAATAAATATCTTAAGTAATATCATAGTTTTAAATAACTCAGGCGGTAATGACAATGATAAAATACATTATCCCCGAGCAAGTATTATTATAAATAGCTATTGTTATATCATTGTATAATTTAATTGTTGGTAGCTTTTATATAATCGGTTTTTTCTGTGAAGATGTTATTAATGTGTGTTTAAATAAATAAGGAAATATTTATCAGTCATAATGTTTGTAAGTATAGACAGATCAATGATTGTTTCGTGCCAGTGTCAGAAGGTTTTTACTTTACCCATTCGTTGATGAGGCTAGCAGCTGCATCTACATCTGAAAAGTCGACTTTCTCAAATTCAGCGTCGAACACTTTAATTGCATCATCTTTAAGTTCAGGCTTTAGATCATAGTCACCATCTTTTATGTAAACTTTGTTTGCGACGTTAAATATAACACCTCTTATTGACTTCAAGTTAGACGATACTGACGAAAATGATGAACGAATCTGGAATAGCAATCAAGAATATTTTTGAATGAATGAATTCTTTATACCAGTTGGCGTAGACGCCACCTATTACGCTGCTGGTCGTTGGTTTGATACCCATCCAGGACAAATATTTGTGTGCATGAACATGACTGTTAGTCGTGAGTTTGGGTGAAATCTATATACCGGATGATTTTTAAAGGTAAGCCGAAAGAGCAACCTTAAAGAGTACCTTAAACAGATCATTAAAAAGTCTGCTTATCTTATGAGTCCAGCTCTCTTAACTACAGACATGGTTACTTCTTCTTAGAAATAGTTTTATTCTTAAAAGTCTTCTTTTATTTATTCGTTTTGATATATTTTGTCTATAGTATGTACATATTATAATTCTTTTGATCTTGGTAACCTCCCATCATTCTTTTTATGCTATATAGACTTATGAACTTAACTTAGTGGTCACCCTGAATCCTCCTGAATATAGTAAGAACCAAACCGAATATTATAAAAAACTAACCGAAATCTATCCGAGTTTTATTTTTGAGGAGCGAAGATGCCCGAAAGACACATAGACCTTTTTGTGTAAGGGGTTAAAAAGCAGAATAATAAAAGGTAAGTACTTAGTAAAAGTAAAAAATAAAATATACGTACTGAATCATTATCAGGAATACCAAGGGAATTCAGTAGCTCATTATGAGCTGGATCCCTTGAGCCCAAAGCTATCAGAGCTAAAACAAACTCTGCCGACAAGGGCGAAGAAACCACACTCTTGTGTTTGTCCAATTCCTGAAAATCCAAAATTTAAGGTGAATGGTATGGGTATCCGCGGAGGCGTGACTTTTTCTCTCAAATACCTAAAACTTGGAGGAAATATATATTGATTACGACCTATTACCAAAGAATAAATAATATATAGGCTATTACTGAGCTGCAATTAGCAAAAAACTAATAAAGAATTCCGAAGAATACAGAGAAAAACGCATTTTAGAAACATCATTTCACGTATAGCATCACCTTATGTATCGTTATTCATATTGCGTAAATTCATGGGCGTTGTGTTTGTAGTTGTTTGTTGATTTCTATTGTTATTATTGTTTTATGGTTTTTGTCTTAGATTTTTTGCGGTTTCTTTGACTCTTTTGTTATTTTTCTGCCATTCTAATCCCATTCTTTAGGACTCAGCTCACTTAAAAACTCGAAAAGGGATCGTCACCGTATCGCCTTTCGCCACGCCGTCAACCAGTCAACATAACGTAAGCAAAACAAAAGCGTATCAGGTACGCGAAGCGACGCCGCGCTTACTGCTCGCCGACCGCTGGTTGACGCCTAGCCTTACGGCTAGGAAGGCTCAACGAAGATGAGCTTGTCCCGAGGAGGGGCGATTAGTGTGCGTTCCAGTAGGGCGTTTCATACAGTAAAGAATACTAAACGGCTCGAGTTGACGTTACGTTACGTTTGCGATTATAAAATCGCGATATCGCGATTATCGTATGCGTAGCAGTAGGAAGTTTCATACAAAGATTCCTAAACGGCTCGAGTTGATACGTCGACGATCCCTTTCCGAGTTGATATGTGTGCTACAAACTTAACTACGCGGGTTATATCTAGTTTTGATTGATAAAATAATTGTTGTTATTCTTTAACTGTGTTTCTAGCTCTAATTCCATTTTTGTATACTGTATAAGCTTTAGCCGGGTTTCCGCCGCGAGCTCGCAATAATAAACTACATACCCACTTGTATTTCCATCAACAAATAGTCGAGCGAAAAGGAACGAGCGAGCGGAAACAGTTAGTTGAAAACTTTACTTACATTTAAAAACTTTGCAGAGAAGGTTAGCACAGCAGAAGAGAGCGCTCTCGCGTTCATGTTCCTCAATATTCGGGAAGATTGTAATATAAAATGAAAGAGGTGCAATTCTCTGAATTGTTTTTCTACAATTTCCATCCGCGACTGCGTGATCTATGTAAGTAGGCGGCAAGCTAGGCTACCTAATTTTATTTTTGAATGCTAGACAAGATGACATCATCTACCGTGCCGTTCGGACGCCGGGCGCTCACGGGGTGATGATGCCAGCCGACAGCTAGTCGTGCGCAAAGAGAATAATAATAATAATATCTTTATTTCACATAAAAAAACATAACCTATTACAAGCTGGAAAATTGTTATTAAATTATACAAATAAATAGTAGGTTGAGCACAATATAAGAGGTTGTACCCGAGTCTATAGTCGATAACAAGCTAAGGAGACTAAAGTAAACTCGTAATGATAAAAAATTTAAAATCATTTTATTGTTAATGTTTTATTGGCAAAACAAATCATTAGGACAGCTTCTGATTGAAGTCTTTTCCGCCGGTCGTTTATTAGGTACATATACTGCCGAAAAGGTTGAAGGCACATGGCATGGCATTCTTCGATTCATTTAGAATATAGATAATAGTCAAATCAATTTATGTGGAGCTTAAAATATTCTAACTACAGTTTTTATTTACAAAAGTAACTAAACAAATCGTACCCATTAGCTGAAAATTTTGCATGGCCCTTCCTGACATGGCCACCATCACGGATCTGAATTCCATGTCTGTCGCTATTTTGTCCTATTTTGATCTCGAATATCAGATAGCTAAATGGCTCTCATGAACGCTGACAGGATTTCTTTCATGGGGGGTGCATAAAGACGCCTTCAGTTTCTATTGAAACAAAATTATAAAGAATAAAAAATCTATGTATTTTCTTTCCTGCATGCCAGGGGGTGCAAGTTGCATGCCAGGGGGGTGCAAGTGCACCCCCTTGCACCCCGCTGCCGGCGCCCATGATGGCTCTCATATTAGTGAAGTGATGAACCATGCTAAGAAAAACCAAGTTCCTATATTATTGTTAGATATTATCTGTATTTTGATTGTCTGTGAAAATTTGTCTATGACTCTCTCTCTTAAAATTGCGCGCTCTAGAGTAAGATGATAATGTTTCGTTTGCTCAAGATAATAAATAATTATACAGAAATAATTACAGGGTTTGTGTTATTGACAGAGTTTAACAGGTTATGGGCCCAGGAGCTAAGCCCCAAGAAGTAAGTCAGATGACAAAGAATATATAGGAAAGTCGTATAAGTATTTTTTTTTATAGGTAAGGTAAAAATGGCTACCTCGGCGTCACATTTAATTTTACCAAAATTAGAAGGTGGTAACTTCTCGAACTGGCTGTTCCGAGTATCTGCTCACATGGAAGAGAAAGAATGTCGCTTTTGCATAGAAGAGAAAGAAGAAGAATCGCATATAGATGTAAATGCTGAGGAATTTAAGAAGGCGGATGCCAAAGCAAAAAATATAATAGTGCAATCGCTTACAGATAAACATATAGAGTATATTAGAGATGCTACCTCGGCCAAAGAAATGATCGCGAAATTAAGAACAATATTTGAAAGAAAAAGCACACTAAGCAAATTATATTTAAAAAAGAAACTAATAAGCCTGAAACATAGACATGAGGACAATTTAGAAGATCACTTTAACAGGTTTGACACTTTAATAAGGGAGCTTGAAATTAACAGCAAAATAGATGATAGTGACAAAGTTTGTCATCTACTATTAAGCATGGATGACACATATAGTACAGTAATTACTGCTTTGGAGGCAACAAATACGGAGCTCACATTAGAGTATGTAAAACGAAAGCTATTGGATGCCGAACTAAAGTACAAAAATCTTGATACAACTACAAACAGAGAAGATTACTCATTTGCAAGCTCTGACAGTTTGAAGTGCTATACCTGTGGAGAAGCAGGTCACTTCTCAAGAAATTGTTCAAAAAATAAATTCAGAGGAATTCGAGGAAGAAGAGTTGGTTACAGAGGATTTCGAAGGGCTTCAGCTAATGCAATGAGTGATGCGAATACAATGAGTGATGCAAATGCAGTGAATGATTCAAATGAGATAACCTTTATAGCTTATGCAGGTAGTGTTACTGAAGAAATAAAATATATAAATTTTGTTATAGATTCAGGTGCCACATACAGTATGGTAAATAACAGATATAGTAATATCATTCAAAATAAAACAAAAATATCAACTATTAGTATTAAGGTTGCAAATGGTGAAGAAATAAAAGTAGAGGAGAAAGGAATCCTGAAGTTAAGAACAGAAGAGGGATTAATACTCAACATGGAGGTATTGTTAGTGAAAAATCTTTCTCACAATTTGATATCAGTTAGAAGATTAAATAATATAGGATGCACAGTAGTATTCAGGGATAATATGGCATTTATAAATACACCTAAAGGCACAATAAAAGGACAGTGTGATGGAAACTTATTTACAATAAAGTGTACACCTCTACAGAACAGTACAAGTTCTTTAATAGCAAAAGACAATAATATATGGCATAAAAGACTAGGTCACTTAAATCATGGTGGAATGAGATTATTGGGTTTACCACTGTCACATGAAAAATGCTCTGTATGCATGAAAGCAAAAGGAACAAGAAAGCCATTCCAGCAACAAGAAGTCCCTAGAACAAAAAGGATTGGAGAACTTATTTATACTGATATAGGTGGACCAATAAATCCAGAGACAAGAAATGAGGAAAAATACTACATGACAATTATTGATGATTATTCTCATTTCACTGAAGTGTACATCCTAAAGAACAAAAGTCAAGCAAAAGACTATTTAATTGAGTACCTAAACAAAAAGAAAGCAAATGGTATTCATGTTACAAGAATAAGAAGTGACAATGGTGGTGAATTTACAACACATGAGTTTAAGAATTATTGTAAAAGAAATGGTATACAGCAAGAGTTTACATGCAGCTACACCCCACAGCAAAATGGCGTTGCAGAGCGCATGAATCGCACTCTGTTAGATAAAGTAAGAGCATTATTTCTAGACAGCAATCTTCCTAAGTACTTATGGGAAGAAGCCTTACGATGTGCCACATACCAACTAAATAGATCACCAACTGTCACATTGAAAGGTGACACACCTGCAAATGTTATGTATGGCAACACCAAGTTGGATAATCTAGTAGTATTTGGAAGCAAGGCATGGGTCATAAACCTGCCAAGAAGAGAAAAACTGTATCCAAGAGCAACTGAAACAAGAATGGTTGGCTATAGTACAGCAGGCTACAGATTGTGGGATCCAGAGACAAATGAGATTGTTATTGCAAGAGATGTCAGGTTTGATGAAACTGATCATACATATAACAAGGATATGACATTAACTAAGCAAGGAAATAATACACATTTATATGAAGAAGATAGTGAATATCAGGAAGAAATATTAAACAAAAATAATGAAACAAAAGAAATTACATCAATGGAACAGAAAGAAATAACTGATACTATAAATAAAAATCAGTCTACAAGAGAGATGGACAGCTCAGAGATAAATAATGAAGAATATAATAGACCTAAAAGAAATGTGAGACCACCACAAAAGTATGAGCAATATGAACTTAACCTAACATATGCTTTAATAACAGAAGGTGATCCATTAACTTATGAAGAAGCTTTAAGACAAGGTGACATATGGAAAGAAGCCATTAATAAAGAAGTGAAGTCATTACAAGATATGGAAGTTTGGACAGAATGCATGTTGCCAGAAGGAAAGAAGGCTATAGAAACCAAGTGGGTTTTTCGTACTAAACAGGATGGCTCCAAGAAGGCAAGACTAGTTGCAAAAGGTTTTCAGCAGTATGATAATAGTCAAGAGTTATATTCTCCAGTTGCTAAAATGACAACTACAAGGTTACTGCTATCACAAGCTATAACTAACAACTGGCAGGTAAGACAGCTTGATATACCATCAGCTTTTTTAAATGGTCAGCTGGAATCTGAAGTTTATATTCAAGTACCTCAAGGAGTGTGTATATCTCAAAAAGAAAAGGTGTTGAAGTTAAACAAGGCCCTTTATGGACTTAAGGAGGCACCTCGTTGTTGGAATGAACGAATTAACATGTTCTGTGAATCAAATGAAATGAAACGTTGTAAATATGATGTCTGCATGTATGTTGGAAAAGAAACTTTTTTAATAATATTTGTTGATGACATCCTTTTGACTGGAAGTTCACAAAACATTGAAGTAATAGTACAGAAGCTTATAATAGAATTTAAGGCAAAAGATATGGGTTATGTAAAGAATTACCTAGGTATTGACATACAAAGAAATGAAAATAATTTGACATTATCACAGGAAAACTTTATTGACAAATTATTACAGCAGTTTAATATGAGTGAATGTAATCCAGTAGTTACACCAATGGTGACAAACTTTCAGCCTGATGACCAACCTGAAATCATAAAAGAAGTACCATATAGAGAACTTATAGGAAGTCTTACTTACCTTGCTATGATGACCCGACCAGATATCATGTATGCTACCAGTTATCTTAGCAGATATCTTGACAAACCTAATCAGGAAATGTGGAATGCTGGAAAAAGGATATTAAAATATCTAAAAGGAACTAAGCAGATGAAACTAACCTACAGGACAAGTGATAAAACAAATAATATTCTAGCTTTTTCAGATGCAGATTGGGCAGGTGATAAATCTGATCGCAAAAGTACAAGTGGCATGGTTGTCTTCCATGGAGATAATCTTGTTTCATGGTCTTCAAAGAAGCAAACTGCTGTTGCATTGTCAACTGCAGAATCCGAGTATGTTGCAGCAGCAGCATGTGTTGCAGAGCTCCTCTACATCAAGGGACTATGTACTGAGTTTGGACTGTGTAGTGTTGTGATGCTTATAGACAATAAGAGTGCTCTCAAGATGATTAATAATTATGATAATACGAAACGTTCGAAACATATAGACATTAAAGTCCATTTTATCAAAGATATTGTATCCAAGAAACTATTACATGTAGATTATGTGCAAAGTGACGAAAATATTGCAGATGTGATGACGAAGTCACTATGTAGTGAAAAATTTAAATACTTTCGAGAAAAACTAGTTTTGCAGTGTATTTAAAAATTGTCTTCTTGGTTGATTGAGTTTGAGGTTATTTACTATTTAGTTAATAGGTTGATTGATTGACATTTATGTCAAATCTTGACACATAACGTA
Source organism: Tethea ocularis (assembly GCA_963555595.1). Classification (NCBI taxonomy): domain Eukaryota; kingdom Metazoa; phylum Arthropoda; class Insecta; order Lepidoptera; family Drepanidae; genus Tethea; species Tethea ocularis. Next base: position 1,733,409 of record OY741970.1, on the reverse strand, counting down.
GTGTTGCAAGTTATTTTAAATAAATCAGGGTTGTTTGTTTGTAAACTGTAATTTCTGATGTCAATATCAAGTGGGAACTTGATATTGAGTGGGGGTGTTAGATATTATCTGTATTTTGATTGTCTGTGAAAATTTGTCTATGACTCTCTCTCTTAAAATTGCGCGCTCTAGAGTAAGATGATAATGTTTCGTTTGCTCAAGATAATAAATAATTATACAGAAATAATTACAGGGTTTGTGTTATTGACAGAGTTTAACAATTATGCCTTTTTACAGGTATTAACAATGTTATTATATAATGTAGGTAGGATTTATTATGATTTATAACAAACAACAATTTCAATTAATCGTATAAGTGGACAAGAGCCAGTTAACTAAGGCCAGCGCCACATTTAGCGGAAATTCCGTCGCCGAACTTACGTCGCGATAAATCCGCAAGTAGACATACAGCCACATTCATATTCCACAACAGATTTATCGAGTCGACGTCGATTAGTCAACATTAGAGTATTCTACGTTGTGGACTTAAAATAAATACTACACGTGCAACGCTGAAATGTAAAATACCTGCAATATTACATTGGAATATTGCAATTAAATGTATTAGTGTTCCGTGCGTGAAAATCCGCGTAATGTGGCGCTGGACTAACTCGTCAGTACAATACATGACATCTTGATGTCAATAGTGTTTGTTAATACAGGATATGATAGTGGTTTAACTAGAGGCGCGGAAGACGCCAGCGAAGAGCACGGTCTGGTCGGCGTCGGCGAGCAGGTAGAGGAACGGCCGGTCAGCGCGGAAACTAGGAATCGGCCGCCGCTTCTGGATGCGCTTTACCGTCTTCACCATGGCTGCGTGCACAAATACATATAGTATACATCGTGCCCACGGCTTCTAGTACTACTATCGCAGCGTTGCCCATTAGCGCACGCTCAAGCTTAGAGGCTCAGTTTGCCACTATGCACACTGATTTCGCAACTCACACAAAAGAAAAATCATTAACGCTAAATGTTAATAAAATAAAATCGGCTAAGTATGAGTCGGACTCGCACACGAAGGGTGCCGTACTATCGTACAAGGTACTACTACTACTACTATACTATGTATTTTATTTTTAAAATCGAGCAAAAAATTTTGAAAAATCACGTTTTTTGCATGAAACTACCTTTAATTTTAAACTTTATTTTATTTTTAATATTTGTTGTTATAGCAGTCAGGTAACAGTAATACGATTCATGAGAAAGAGCGATTGATAAGATAAGGACGGACGGATAACGGAGTCTCAGTAATAGGGTTCCGTTCCGTTGTCACCCTTTCGGTACGGAACGTAACGCAACGCATGAAACGCAGCTAAAATCCGCCGCGTAACCATGCACAGCATGCGCCGTTGTGGGACAGCGCCTTAACGTAGCCGAACGAAAGTTCAGCCGCAAGAAGTGTCGCTAACCGACACACCTGCGTATGGTTCGGGAGCGGAAAGTTTCACTCGATACGCTGGCCGAACGTAATGCGACATAACGTACAGTAGCGTAACTTTCCGCGCCGAACGTTACGCAAGAGTGTCTCTGCACTTACCCGTAGCGGCAGCGGCTTCAGCGCCTTCCTCATTAACCTCGATGAAGGCTTTCTGCACGGCCGTCGATACATGTAACTGTGCTGGCTTGTCCAATATCCCAGACAAACTAGTGCATTTTTCATTGAAAATGTCTTTAATGCCCAACTGTCAATGTAATTAAATTTTAATTAAATGCCATATTATTTCCCCTAATCTTTCGTTATCATTATTTTTAATAACTCGATAAAATTAGTCATTATTTAACGTCGATGATAAAAATAACAAAGTGTTGTTTAGACAATAGGAGATACTTAATGCATTCAGTAATGTGTCCTACCGTCTTTCGGACCGGTCAATTAATATATTAATTACCTTGGGCAGCAATTCCTTAAGATCTATTTCAGTTTCAATCTTGAATTTAGGAATGGTGACCTGAACTTTAGTCACACTGCAATTGTCTATGTCACCCAATAAGTCATAACCATTAGCTATTTGTTTCAGGACTCCGCTTAAGCCTTCGATTTCATTTGGCAGGACGATGATCATATTTGTTTCATTTCCGACGTAAGGCATTTGTAGCAACTGAAAAATGATTTCCTCGCTTTAAGCTTGTTCAGTATTTACCATTGTTATCGTTCAGTTTTTTAACCCCCGATGCAAAAACGACGGGGTGTTATAGCCCTTATAGCTCCTGAACGGTTGGCCTAATTTTGATTTAGTTTTTTTTTTTGAAGGGTGACTTAATCGAGAGTGTTCTCAGCTATGTTTCAAAAAAATCCGCTCAGTCGTTTGAAAATTATCACCATTTTTCTAGTGAGTTTAGGGGGTTTCTTTAAATTTTTAATTTTAGTTATTTATACTTATAAATATACACAAAAATAAGGAAGAAAGATGGCAAGCTTACATAGAACCTTATGATTAATATAGGATACTTTTTAAATTAAACCACGGGGCACAGATAGGCGCTAGAATAAATTATTCCTTGGAAAATAAAAATTGCATGATCGTAATTATAAACAAACGCTCTAAGAAGAACATGGAAGGTCACACGATACATAAATTTCAAGTGGGATGTTAATGGCATTATTCCAGTCTAATTTTATACCTGGGCGTTGAGTTTTTCGCTTTCCCCGTATCTATAAGTATCTTCTTTGTACATCATAGGCATATCAACCGTATTACCAGAATTTATATAGAAGGGTTGGTCCTTTGTGCTTTCTGCTTTGAACGGCTTCAACCACATACCCTGTAAAAAAAATAACGAAACTCGTTAATGACGCGAGTACATTGGTCATGCAAGGTCATATTATTATTCAAACAATTATTATTAAATTGTTTTTTAACCGACCTTAATGTAGACCCCATGCAATAAACTTTTATTTTTTGTCGATCTTAATAAGATGTAAATACTAAATACGATCCCAGGTAAAATGATTCCCCACCGTATAATAGCAAAATCTATCCAAATACGCAATGCCGTAAATAGGGGTGTGCCACCGGTGCCCAGGCACAGGGCGTAGGCTCTGGGGGGCAAAACTGGCCAGACCAGGTAGAACTATATTTTTTTCGGTATGTTCCTGATTGATAAGTTCCCGCTACGCCTCTAGTGCTCGATTCCAACACATACGTACCTACATGCCAGTATCATCAAAAACGCTTGCCCACATCAGTTGTAGTTCTTAGCCTATTTTTCGAGTTTCATTACTACTTTCTGTATGTTATGTTTTATTGAGCTATACTAATTTACGTAACGTATTAATACAGTACGTGGTATTTGAGGGTTACATTTTGATCGATGTTTCTGAAATTTGGTGTTTGAGGTGAAATGATCCCTCTTCGTGCGTATAAAACGATCCCTGGAATCATGTTACCCCAGTAGTATTTTTTATAGATATACCGAGAGTTTATAAACGTAAAATCACTCGCTGTAATTGGCCTGAGGAACTAATGCTAAAGGCTTTATTGTGTGTTATTGTAAATAAATAAAAAATACATGTACCTACCAATAGAAATAATATTACCTACATACCTTGAAGTAGATAGCATTAACAAGAACTAGACGTGTGAGTCCATCAACACTATCCTTAGAGAGCAGCTCTTTAATTTTGTTATTGGTTTTGCTTTCCACCTGTAATATTAAAATAACATTACACATAAAGCAATGCCAATCTATATTATTGGGCTAGGACAGGGGTAGCTAGCTATTTGAAAAAGATACAGTCGAAAGAAATAGGTACAGGTTAGGTTAGGTAGATAGTAACAAAAATTAAAACATCTACAATATGAAAATTAAAACATATACAATATGAAATTGAGTCTTTTTATTACTACAAGAATTGAAACAGAAAACAACAAGAAAGACTTTACTTTCTACGGCGCACCAGGGCGCCGCGGCGTACCTACACTTTGGGAACTCTTGGACTAGGTTACAAAACATAAGTTTACGGAAGCAGCACAGAGACGCATTGAGTATAGTGACATCTATACTCAATGCGTATAAGTTGAAGAGTTTGTTTGTTTGGTTAAACGTGGCTATCTCAGGAACTATTGAACCAGTACTCGTAGGTTCGATTTGAAAAAATATTTTTGTGTTGTATAGTCGATTTCGAGAGCTCCCGTTACGCAAAAATCATGTATGGCGGGATTGTTCCCCTTTAAAAGTTCTAACAAAAGTCTAGGACTGCATAGGTATGTCTATCTTTTAAGGTTAACTCACTATAACCTTATTTCTTGTGATCAATTCTAAAATGAAAAATAATGCATTATTTGCGCAGGTGTTTTTACAAACATGATGTTAATCCTAATCCAAAGAAATGCGTTATCACAAGTATTTAATTTTGAACAAAATTACCCTTGAAGTCATACATTATCCCCGAGTATAGGCTACTTTTTATCCCGGAAACGCAGGTGAAACCGCGGGGGACAGCTATATACCTACTAATAAAAAAGCTGAAGTGTTTGGTTATGAACTCTAATCCCTGGATCTACATTATCCCCGATTAGAGTTCCTACATAGTTATTTAATGCTTTTTAGTGTAAAACATTATAAGTGCCTATAAAATTTGAAGAGTTTACTAAATTTCTGCAGGATCCCATCATCAGATCCTGACTTGGTGACCCTGAGACCACCTGTGAAGTATACTCTTTCAAACAAAAAAATAATTTTCCAAATCGATCCAGGCGTCTTCGAGTAATCGAGGAACATACATAAAATTATGACAAAGTCTCACTCGCGACGTTCCTCAATGTTGGAGCCCGCAAACTAAGCGTGTTTGCAGGCAGCGGTCCGCGCCGCCCGCTTCCCCGCAAGAGCCCCGCCGTTGCTCTGCGCAAGTACATTCGTTACCGAACTGTAGGGAATAGTTAAGCTGTGATATTTGTTGTCAGAAGTTTTTTTACTTTACCCATTTGTTGATGAGGTTAGCAGCTGCAGCTCCATTGGAAAAGTCGACTTTCTCAAATTCAGCGTCGAACACTTTAATTGCATCATCTTTAAGTTCAGGCTTCAGATCATAATCACCATCTTTTATGTAAACTTTGTTTGCGACGTTAAATGTAACACCTCTTATTGACTTCAAGTTAGACGACACTGACGAAAATGATGAACGAATCTGGAAAAGCAATCAAGAATATTTTTTACGTAATGTAATTTAGTAGTTGGTTGACATCACCTATTACGCTGCTGGTCATTGGTTCGATACCCATCCAGGACAAACATTTGTGCAAGAACATTGATTCTGTAGGTAATCTATGTATCTTGCTGAGGGTGTAGTCTCTACATATATAAATGACTTTTGACACAAAATAAAACCGCCTTGAAAAACAATAAAAAGTATAAAATAACCACGTTAGAAACTTTAATTTGACAGTTTTGAAGTTAACGAAAGTGCAGCTCGTGTTCCATGGAAAATATCATACCTACCTAGTACCTATCGCTTCACCGCAACCCTCTTATAGTGAAAGCCGCAACCTACACGCCCTCCCGTATACTCCGTATCCATAGACCAAGGCAAGCCCTCAGGCGTTGTTACCTAAATATTACCCGGCTGAGAGCCCGCTGCGCTCGCCGATTTGTCCGGTAAGGTTGTTCCAGCCATCTGAAGCTACCAACTTAGTCCTTTAAAAAAAAAAAAAAAAATTTCGCTGACTTCAAAACTGTCAGATTAGAGTTCCTTCATAGTTATTATTTTATACTTTTTAATGTTTTTGAAGGAGGTTCTCTTTTTTGTTTTCCGGGATCCCATCATCAGGACTTGGTGACAATGGGACTACCTCAGGAATTACTCCTGAGGTAGTCCCATTGTCACCAAATAAATAATGATTTTAAAAATCTAACCGATCCGGTCATACCAAAAAAAGTACCGTCGAATTTTGAACCTCCTCCTTTTTTTTAAAGTCAGTTAGGTATAGCATAGGTATACATTAAAATATACGTACTGAATCGTCGTTAGGAATGCCAAGGGAAGTCAGTAGCTCCTTATGAGCTGGATCCCTTGACCCCAAAGCTATCAGAGCTAAAATAAACTCTGCCGACAAGGGCGAAGAAACAACACTCTTGTCTTTGTCCAGTTCCTGAAAATCAAAAATTTTCGTAATCTCCACAAAGTTCAACATATAAAAGTACTGAAACTTATAAAAGAGTCAGACAGCTGCAGCTAAAATCCTCTTCCGTGCCGTCTGCCAATGTGCGCCGGGCATAAAAGAGAACTGGCTATCAAATGCAGCTGTCTAACTCAATCGATAGAATGCTTGGCGACAGATTCTTATTTTGATGTAATAAAATTACCGTTATTCAAAAATGTTTTTGTAAACTTTACTTACATTTAAAAACTTTGCAGAGAAGGTTGCCACAGCAGAAGAGAGCGCTCTCGCGTCCATGTTCCTCAATATTCCGGGAGATTGTAATAAAAAATGAAAGAGGGCAATTCGTAGAATTGATTTTCTACAATTTCCATCCGCGACTGCGTGATCTATGTAAGTAGGCGGTAGACTAGGCTACCTAATTTTATTTTAGACTACCAGAATGGATGACATCATCTGCCTTATCGTTCGGCGCGCCGGGCGCTCACAGGCTCACAGCCGTAGCCGGCAGGCGGTCGGTGCGCAAAGAGAATATCATCACTTACAGAACATATTAGTGTTCTGTCTACTTTCTTTGGACTTTTTGGCGGGAACTTGCGAAGTGACGTTGCGTTTATGTTTTATTTTCATAAAATCGAGTATTTTAAGTTTTATTGGATATTATCGGTGGTATTTTGTCTAATAAAGATCAATACAAGTGCACCAGTGAAGTGAAATGAAGTGATTACGTGTATAGTGGCTTTTCAAGTTATCTCAAGAAGTCCGTGAAAAGTTTTAGTAGAACGGCTACCATTGTACTAAAACCTAACTTAAACTGACTGACTATGACTTGAAGATGATTTAACATGACTTGAACTTTACTAGAACTATAAAACATGACGATTGACGTCAACAATTTAATACATGAAGAATATAAAAATACCTACCTACATTGCTCAACTTGTCACTGGCAAAATACAAGAAGTGTGATGCCAAAAAGAAAAAAAAACTACTTTCTAAATAAACAGTGCGAACAAACATTTAATAAAACATTTAATTTAAAAAAATACAACTTTATTTAAGTAAAATAGATTTTGTAATTTCAACAACTTACAAGCAAACATTTATTGGTAAGTAGAACATTGATTTTTTGGTAGGTAGTACATAATTTGATATTTTATTTTTAGATCATCATTATATGAGTAGGATTTCTAGCACATTATAACACTACGCTTTAGTATCAAATACTAATAATAATCGTTAGTAATCTACAATAAATGAACAACAAATATTCGACAGTATGCATAACACAGGCTTAAACTTAAATAACATACCTAGGTACATAGAACTAGGTAATAATATAACTCATTGAATGTAGTTTTTATCATCATCATAATAAGAATCGTAGAAATCTTGAGGTCGATATTGCAGGATACTGGTGCCGATTCTGTTAATAACGAACTAAATAAATTTAATCTCACTATTCCTGACAGTTTAGTCCTGTGGTTTAGTCCGATCACATATTTCAACGTGAATTTAAGCGCGATCTTTATTGGTCTCGACTCGTCTACTATTTACCCGTACATTACGACGGCAAGGATTAAACTGACAGCATTAAAAATGTTCTATCTTTTTTCAATAAGGTTAACATGAAAGAGAGGTGACTTGTCTCATATTAGTTAAGTTCATGAACAACAGAATCAGCACCATTGATAACCCTATTATGCCGTAGACGTTCAAGTAATTTGTTCAAACCGGCTAATTCAAACAGTTTTATCAAATTGGCATGAATGTCTGTGAGAAAATTTAATTATGAGTTTCTGGCATGAAGCAGATTTTTCGTATTTCGATTCGATCAAACAATTTGATTATATTATTTGAACGTCTATGGCTGGAATTATTATATTATTTCTTTATAAATTTTGAAGACACCAAGAAGAGGCATTCAATAAAATTATTGTTAATTGTAAAATTAGTTTTAGTGGAGCTTAAAATTATAATTATAGATATCAGAAATGGTTCTCCAAAAGTAACTAAAGAAATCGTAATTAGCTAAAAATTTAAAACAGTACAGTAGGTACATAATAAAAAAATTAAAACTTTTTCTTTCTTTCAACAAAAGATATCTCTAAGAAAATTTCATCAGACTTAACCTAAAGTTTCCTGAGACAACTTGACTCGTACAATTTAAGTCTTTTGGTCAGAAAGGGGAAAAAATCAGATAAGGAAGTCCACTACTGTCCATAATTTTATCAAGAAATTATCAATATAATATTCTAAGACCAAAAAGAGGTAAGTTTGTGAATAGGTACTGTATATGATAGTGGTTTAAGGAGAGGCGCGGTAGATGCCAGCGAAGATCACGGTCTGGTCGGCGTCGGCGAGCAGGTAGAGGAACGGCCGGTCAGCGCGGAAACGAAGCGGCATAGAGCATAGCATTATCCCCATACCTGCGTGCACAAATACGGCTATATAGCACATTACGCCCACGGTTGCTAGTAACTACTACACACGTAACACACGCTTAAGGTGGAGGCGTCGCTTGGAGCTCGAAACCCAAATTTTATCACGTTTTTTGCAAATTGCAGCTCCAACCGAAGCCTCCCCCTTAATATCGGTTTGCCACTATGCATAGAATCATAGCACATACCACACGAGAAAGAGGTAAGCATCATTTCGAGATACCATAACCATAGTATGGATGTAATGGATGAATGTTTATTACTCTTCTCTAAAAACTACTGAATGGATTTGCATGAAACTTGGCACATAGATAGATCATACCCTGGAATAACATATAGGCTACTTTTTATCCCGGGAAAACATAAGATACCTCGGGAACGGGAAGCTAGTTCTAAATGAATTTCTATATCAAGAAAAAAATTCTTTATGTAGGTATAAGGCATCGATATGTTATCAAACAAGAAATTCAAGTAATCATAAGTGGACAAGAGCCAGTTGACAACAGCCAGCTCCACATAACGCGGAAATTCCGCCGCTGAACTTACGTCGCAATAAATCCGCAAGCGGACAGAGCAGCCACTAATCTTGTTGTCAATAGTGTTTGTGAATACAGGATATGATAGTGGTTTAACTAGAGGCGCGGTAGACGCCAGCGAAGAGCACGGTCTGGTCAGCATCGGCGAGCAGGTAGAGGAACGGCCGGTCAGCGCGGAAACTAGGCGGCTTAGAGCAATTCGTAAACATCGCGCCTGTATGCACAAACACGGCTATATTAGCACATCACGCCCACTACAACAGTTTGCCACTATGTATGCATACTGCTTTCGCAATCTCAACCCACAAAACAGTAAAATCATTATAAACCTTCGTATTACCTACACGCTGTTACTTAATGATTTATTAACATAAAAATGACGCAAAGTTAAATGGAAAGTTTTATATATACTTTTACTCCAATAATAATAAAGCTGAAGAGTTTGTCCCAAAACTACTAAAAGTTCCAGAACTACCAGGCGTATTCCAAAATAAAAAGCAAAAAGTTTAATGAAGATTACCCACAATTTTTTTTAGATTGGTAATTTTTATAATTTTCATATTTCTCGCATAATTGTAATATAATATAGGACAAAGGCTTCCCTCAACGATCTCCACGATGTCCGATCTTGCGCTACCCTGAGATACCTAATAAATAACATAATATATAATCCTGATACTGATAAGCTCCCTTCCTTTATCATCGTAATAGAGGCGATAGTTTTATAGTCTTAGGAAACTTGAGGTCGAATTTGCAAATATTAGGTCGCGATAAATCCGCAAGCGGACATAACAGTAACACACATCATGTTTGAGAATAGAATATGATTGTGGTTTAACGGGAGGCGCGGTATATGCCAGCAAAGAGCACGGTCTGGTCGGCGTCGGCGAGCAGGTAGAGGAACGGCCGGTCAGCACGGAAACGAGGCGGCATTGAGCACTTCACCCTCATGCCTGCGTGCACAAACACGGCTATATAGCACATAACGCCCACGGCTGCTAAATTTTATTACGTTTTTCATAATATTCAGTTTATAAAAAGTTGTTCAATATGATTGCCTCCTAACAGTCTCAAATTATTGGGACACACTGGTATACCACCAAGACCTAGGGCACTGATAGATAGAACACCGCACTTTGCGGCTAGGTTGCAAAGGCAAGGTTCTTTCTTGACGGCCAATGTGGCATGTAGCGGCTAGGAATTTCTCAGTTGGTTTCACGGGTTTATTTCACTTTTAAAAGGGCGTTGTAGAGGGTTAGCTGCCTAGTAATAAAAAAGAAATTGGGGGCACCACACGCATTATTACGTGAAAGCAATCAAAAGGACTGTATTACACATACTACCTACTTAGAATCAAAAATTATGAACTCGAGTTCTAACTTCAATTATATGTACGAGATGTTTCGAGATCACTACTGGCCGCTGCTGGCTGCTTGTCGCTAAATGCGTGCTGTATTTAAAGTTATGAATAATAATAATAACAATATATCACTGGCCGTCGCAACCTGCAGGGCTATTTTAAAATACTCGGATTCGACATCGGAAACGGATTCGAAAACTTCCGAGACGAATTTCTTTGTAAACACACCGCTATCCAATCTATTCGATCTGTCATCCGATTACTATATGTATAAAGTAGCCTACTGACAAGGAAAGTTTTCGTTTCCGATTCCGATGTCGAATCCTAGTGTTTTAAAATAACCCCACGGGCCGCCGAGTGCGTTCTTTTACTTACCCGTAGCGGCGGAGGCTTCGGTGCCTTCCTCATTAACCTCGATGAAGGCTTTCTGCACGGCCGTCGATACATATAACTGTGCTGGCTTGTCCAATATCCCAGACAAACTAGTGCATTTTTCATCGAAAATGTCTTTAATGCCCAACTGTCAATAAGAAATAATACAATTTTAATAATTATATACCATATTTTTGTGAATAATTACATAGAAATTCGTTAACATTATTTTTAATAACTCCATAAAATTGGTCATCATTTCACATCGTTGATATAACTTAACTAAACCAAAAGATAACCTAAAGTTTTGTTTACAAACACAATACCTAACTAATCTATACATATGATATGTTTTTGTCCTGAATGACTGACTGACGGATCAACGCACAGCCTAAACTGCTTATCGTAGAGACCTGAAACTTGGAGGGCGTGTAATAGGGGATCGCGGGTGAAACCGCGGGGCGGAAAGCTAGTTTAAATATACAATTGTTCAGTAATATTTTGAACTGTGATTTTGTTACTATGTACAAAAATATTATAATATATTATATAGGTACTTAGTAGGGGACCTCGTATGTGATAAACGAGGTCCCCTACTACTACTACTACGAGGAGCATACAAGAATTGCTAGTTATGTAAATAATATAGTACCTACCTAGCTACCTTTTTGTGTAAAATCGTGTTTTTTCAAGAAAGACGCATCCCGCCAAAAACATTATTCATCTAAAATTGGCGGACAAGACTCACAAGCTCATAACGCTTTCGCTGTAAAAAAGTTATCAGATCCCATAGAAAAAACCAAGACCTTACTTAAGGGTAAACGTTCGGTTGGAGCGCGAAACTCAAATTTTATCACGTGTTTTGCAAATTGCAGCTGAGTTTTAGGTCGAGGTGCGAGAAGAATGGTAGTATATTTACTGATTAATAACAAAAGATATCATCAAAATATTCCTCCAAGGTATATTACTGACATATACGACTATTTCATGAAAATGTTACTAATATACCTTGGAGGAATATGTTGATGATTTCTTTTGTTATTAATCAGTAAATATACTACCATGCTTCTCGCAAATAACATGTTGATAACTTACGACCTATAACTGAGCTGCAATTTGCAAAAAACGTGATAAAATTTGAATTTCGCGCTCCAACCTGACGTTCCCCCTTAACTAACCTAACCGCCATCTTTTGCATGTTATGACATTGAAGACATGTGACGTAATTTCCTACCGTCTGGCAATCTTCTTTTGCCTATAAATATTTAGATATAGAATATTAATTACCTTGGGCAGCAACTCCAATAGATTTATTTCAGTTTCAATCTTGAATTTAGGAATGCTGACTTGAATTCTAGTCTCACACATGGTCGAACGGCGATTGTCTATGTCACCCAATAAGTCATAGCCATCAGCTATTTGTTTAAGGACACCGCTTAAGCCTTCGATTTCATTTGGCAGCACGATTACCATATTTGTTTCATTTCCGACGTAAGGTATTTCTAAAAACTGAAGAAAAATTCATAGGTTAGACATGAAATGAAAGAATACATATCCTTCACACACGGTTATCTGAACCCAAAATTAAGCAGAGTACTTGTGCTATGGAAACCAGACAACTACATATACTATTTATTTTGTAAATACATACTTATATACATAAATTACACCCAGACACACGACAAACAGACATGTTCATGTACACAAATGTTTGTCCTGGATGGGAATCGAACCCTTGACCAGCGGCCTGATAGGTGGTGGGTATGAAGCAGCAAATGGGCCGAATAACGGCTCTGTCAAAGAAACAGATGTGTGTTTTAAACCGGATCAAGAGGAGGTTATCAATTCGTCGGTTTTTTTTTTATGTATGTCCCCCGATTACAAAGATTTGGAAAATTTTTTTTTTGTTTGAAAGAGTATATTTCACAGGTGGTTCCATGGTCACCAAGTCAAGATCTGATGTTGGGATCCAGGAGAAATCGAACTTCACAAGTTTTATGGACACAATGTATTTCATATACTTTCTAAAGCTATTCAGATATTTGCGACTGCTTGTCATCACCTCATGTTGCTGAGCTGACCACCCCTTAACGGTTAGGAGTTAGGAAATAATTAATGATAGGACCGATCAGATTAGAGTTCCTATTCATAGGTATGCTTTTTAGTGCCTTTGAAGGCGGTTCTATTTTTTTTATGTTTTAGACATTACATTTTTTCAAATTAAAAACTATTCTTGAAAATATTTACTTAAATTTTGATATCTTTTAGAAAGGGAATTGTTTTCTGGAATACTTTTTATTATAATTATTATTTACTAAGAGTGCCCCTTGCCTGTCTGGCTTGTCTCCGACAGTTTAGTAAGGGACGGAGTCATTCGGTGAGGGATGTGGCATTATTTACAAATCTAATTTTATTACCTTGGCATTGAGTTCAGCGCTGAACCCGTATCTATATGTATCTGTTTCGCACATCATAGGCACTTTTACCGTATTGCCAGAATTTATATAGAAGGGTTGGTCCCTTGTGCAATTTAAGTCGAACGGCTTCAACCACTTACCCTGTAAAAAAATAACAAAAACTCGTTACTGACGCGAGTACAGTTTTCATACAAGATAATATTATTAGATATACATTGAGTTATATTACTACGTAGAGAAGCTATCGTAAGCAAAGGTCATGCTCCATTTTTAACACCCGACGCAAAAAGAGAGGGTGTTATAAGTTTAACGTATCTAGGCTGTCTGTGGTATCGTAGATACCAAACGGATGAACCGATTTTCGTTTAGTTTTTTTTTGTGTCATAGATAATTTTATCCCAAGTGTTCTTGTCATGTTTCATGAAAATCTGTTCAACCGTTTGGAAATTATTATTAAAAAAAATGTACTAATAGAAATAATATTACATACCTTGAAGTAGATAGCATTAACAAGAACTAGACGTGTTAGTCCATTAAAACTGTCCTTAGAGAGCAGCTCTTTAATTTTGTTATTGGTTTTGCTTTCCACCTGTAATATTAAAATAACATTACACATAAAGCAATGCCAATCTATATTTTTGGACTAGGTCAATCATCAGACACAATATTTGTAAGTATAGACAGATCACACTGAGGTATATTACTACGTATAGAGAAGACGCCACATTTAACCACTATGTTCCGTTCGAGTGTAGCCATCCAGCCGCACTTCACTTATTAACAAAATGGAACATGACCTTTGTTTAGGATAGCTTCTCTATACGTAGTAATATACCTCAGTGGACAGATCGGTGATTGTTCCGTGCCAGTGTGAGGAGTATTTTTACTTTACCCATTTGTTGATGAGGCTAGCAGCTGCAGCTCCATCGGAAAAGTCGACTTTCTCAAATTCAGCGTCGAACACCTTAATTGCATCATCTTTAAGTTCAGGCTTTAGATTATAATCACCATCTTTTATGTAAACTTTGTTTGCGACGTTAAATGTAACACCTTTTATTGACTTCAAGTTAGACGACACTGACGAAAATGATGAACGAATCTGGAATAGCAATCAAGAATATTTTCTACGTAATCAAACTTAACCGGCCACCTATGTTACAACTTGACTTGCCACTATGACACAAATTTTGTGTGCATGAACATGTCTGTTTGTCCTGAGTCTGGGTGTAATCTATCTATATGCCATAATAAAAGTTGTTTATAGAAATAAAATTTCGAGACGACAAAAAAAAACATCCAGAATATAAATCAGAAGCCGAAAGTACCCAAAGGCTGCCAATTCAAAGTCAAAGCCATTTATTCAATTTAGGCCCCAGGTGGGCACTTATGAAGGTCAAATTTACAAAATTTACCACCGTTTCGGAACACGGCCTTTAACTGAAAAGAGCCGGCAAGAAACTCAGCAAGGCTACATTTTTAAGTAATATGTATATTATAATTATTTATTTTTTGATTTATAACAGTTAGCTTTTTACAAATTATTAACAATAACCAAAACCACAAAAATAAAATAAAAACATGTAGGTACCTGAGCATAAATACAGCCGAAAGAAAACAAAATAATAATAATAACCTATTGAGACTACTGGCTTTCGTATGTACAAACATGAGCAGGTGCTAGTGCAGATACCTACCTACTTCCAGACATCTTTACCTTCAATATAATTAGCTTACTTTGTAATAAGCTTTTTCTAAGCTAATTAACCTTAATAGCAAGTAATACAGTTTTCACAGAATATGTTTTATTGTTGCAGCTTTTAAGACAGACAGACGCTTGATACACAGTTGGAATTTCCACAGAATGTTTCCCCAAGAGACACATACACCTTTTTGCATCAGAGGTTGAAAAATTAGAATAATGAAAGGTAATGTAAACAGAATATACATACTGAATCATCATCAGGAATGCCGAGGGAAGTCAGTAGCTCCTTATGAGCTGGATCACTTGAGCCCAAAGCTATCAGAGCTAAAACAAACTCTGCCGACAAGGGTGAAGAAACCACACTCTTGTCTTTGTCCAGTTCCTGAAAATCGATAAATTTATAAGCTTAACTTCGGAGTAGGTACTCACACTGTCAAATTATTTTGTGGCCGTTGTGGTCCGATAGGCCGACAGCTGCACTTATAGCCAATTCACTCCTACTTATCAACTTTGGCCACATTATCACCAAGTTCACCAACTATGGCTTTATGACATATTAAAAAAATGCCGTCAAGGAATTCTTGAATATTTCTTGTTTATTTTGATATGTGTTAGTAATAAAATATCAAGATTTCGTTTACTTAAGGTGGAGGCGTCGGTTGGAGCGCGAAATTCAAATATGATCACGTTTTTTGCAAATTGCAGCTCAGTTATGGGTCGTAAGTTATCAACATGTTATTTGCGACAAGAATGGTAGTATATTTACTGATTAATAACAAAATTAATCATCAACGTATTCCTCCAAGGTATATTACTGACATAAACGACTATTTCATGAAAATGTTACTAATATACCTTGGAGGAATGTGTTGATGATTTCTTTTGTTATTAATCAGTAAATATACCTATACTACCAATCTTGTCGCAAATAACATGTTTTAACGCTCCAACCGAAGCCTCCACCTTAAAATGTTTCCATAGAAACAAATTTTATGGTAACTGCAAACCGGCGCGCGCGTCACGCGGAGCTAGCCGACCTTGCGGTCGCTCTCTCTCGCTCGCTCGCCGATCGCGACCTCGACCGTGTACCTACTATTATGTGTCGTCGAAGGTCACTGACGCGGGTTACTGACCGCTTATCAATTTGTCCATACTTTGCCGATTTCCAGTCGGAAAAAACAAAGCATTGAACAATTAATGGAAATGTGTTCTATTACTGATCATCATGTCAGCCGAAAGACGTCTACTGCTGGACTAAGACCTCCCCCAAGGATCTCCACAATGGCCGGTCTTACGCTACCCGCATCCAGCGGTTTCCCGCGACCCTCACAAGATCATCGGTCCACCTTGTAGGGGGTCTGCCCACGCTGCGTCTTCCGGTTCGTGGTCGCCACTCGAGAACTCTTCTGCCCCAGCGGCCGTCGGTTCTTCGAGTGATGTGCCCCGCCCACTGCCACTTAAGTTTGGCAATTCTTCGGGCTATGTCGATTACTTTGGTTCGCCTGCGGATTTCATCATTTCTGATTCGATCTCGCAGGGAAACTCCGAGCATAGCCCTCTCCATTACGGATACTGAACCACAAAAAGAAATTACGTAGGTAGGTCCTGGATAAAAAAATATCCTACCTGGTTGATAAGTCAACCATGACTAAAATTATAAATAGGTAGGTAGGTACTTAATATTATCTACAATACTAAATTAAATTTCAAGAGAAATTACCGTTTTTAGTTTTTTGATTGCTAAAATTAATACTTTATTTATACTTGAGTAGGTACCTATCATAGCCTCATACATAGATTTATATATAGATTATATATATAGTGAAACCTAATTAAATTAAATTAGAAAAATACAATATTTTGCAACCATCGAAATACATACATATACTACGCATTAGATTTCGCGATCCAAACACGCACTATGTTCGAGTGAGCTGTACTGCAATCCGTACACCTTACTTCTATAGGGATGTTATGGTTGCGAGAAAACTGTCCAGTATTTAGAAACATTGTTTTCATAAACGTTCTTGTCTATCGGTAGAATGTACGTCAATGTTTGCAACAAAGTCACCGAAAAATAATTCGAGGGTCAAATCACATTTTTCACTTCTTATTTTTCTAAATTACATACATGTGCGTAGCCGGGGTATCACTAGTAATATTTGTAAACTTACTTACATTTAAAAACTTTGCAGAGAAGGTTAGCACAGCAGAAGAGAGCGCTCTCGCGTCCATTTTCGTCAATATTCCGGGGGTATGTAATAAAAAACAAACAAGAACTGCAATAAATACTAGCACGTTAGGTAGCTATTTACATTCAGTTCTCCGAATTGTTTTGCGACTGCGACTGCTTGTTCAATGAAGGTAGGTACACCTACCTAATCTTATTTTCGTGTGTTTTCCTACAGTGGTGAATTGGTGATGACATCATCAAGCGCAGGACGATCAAGGGGCGATGCCAGCAGGTGCGGGCGGGGTGAGGCTAGGGTTGCCAACTATTCTGTTTTGAACAGTATTATACTGTTTTTCACTAAATTATACTTTTTACTGTTGAACAAAAATAAAGTAAGTATACAAAATACAGTTTACATTTATTTAGTCAGAGGGCGTTCACTACTCAGTGCAGCGCAG
The DNA here is from genome assembly GCA_963555595.1 of Tethea ocularis. Taxonomy (NCBI): domain Eukaryota; kingdom Metazoa; phylum Arthropoda; class Insecta; order Lepidoptera; family Drepanidae; genus Tethea; species Tethea ocularis. The sequence goes on along the minus strand of OY741970.1, from coordinate 1,715,813 downwards.
CCGTAAAAATAAAATACTGTATTTTTTCTAAAATACTGTTTAATATTCTTCATACACCTGAATAAACTTTATTTCTAGTAAAAAAAGGTTGACAACCCTAGCTGACGCAGTGTGAGCAAAAGAGCAAAACATTACGTTAGCTATAGCTCGTACTCGTACATACATATTTATCTCCATATCTTGCCTCTCATGGGCGAGTTCAAGGTTATATTTCATATATTGACCGAGTGCATTGTAATTATCATTAAATTATAATATTGTTTGTAACAAAATACTTAGGTACCTATTTGTTCAGCCATTTTTAAATATGTTAACGGAATAGTATCTAATCCGTCGTTGTATACATTTAACTAAATATGTATCAGAGTATTACATTCGGGATATTTGTAAGGATAACGGTATTTGGGGGGTTGTAAGTGAATGGTGAATGACCGAGTGTTCCCGCAATGCTTGCAACTGGGCCGAATGGGGGCGGATTGCAAAAGCCGCCACTCAAGACCTATCATAACCACGACCACTCTGGCAAGAGTGTCCGACTAGGAAGAGAGAAGTGAATGGTACTTTTGTGCGAATACTTTCTAGTTTATGCAAAATAAAAAAAATAACCCCAACCTATTTTTTCAATAGTTTTTATATATTTCCTATATATATATATATATATATTATAAATGCGAAAGTTAGAAACCGCGGGGGACAGCTGTGTTCTTTAAATGACATAGAAATTCGACCTAATCCTTGAAAGGGGCTATACTAGAGGTCATTAGTAAAAAATAAGTCCAGTTAACTGGGGTTCAAAAGATAAATAAGATGTGAGGATGTTTGTTACTCTTTCACGCCATTAAGTTGAAACATGGCTAATACCCATATAGAATACTTTTTATGCCCGGAAAATACACTCGGGAATGCGGGTGAAACCGTAAGGCGGAATCCAGTATTGAATAAAAGAAGAATAGCCAACCAGGTGTATCGCTGTATTGCCAAATTTTACTATCTAAAGAACCTTATGGATTTTTTTCAGCTGGGGCTCAATCAAGGTTATTTATACTTTTGTTCTTTTGCAAGGATTAACGTTAACATCCAACCTAGAAGCTTTCCGTCGTCTCAGCATTCGACATCACTACCACTGTCTTAAAAAAAAGTAACTAACGTATTTCCTAAAAGTAACCTATTTTTGTGACATATTTTTTCCCCTGTAACCTTAAAAATAAAATCAAATAAGTTAATGAAATAGATATTTATTTAACTTTACAGGACATGATAGAACCACCAATTTTTTTTTCAAGATATTTAGCAACGGCCAAGCTCAGGGCGTCGTTGTAAGGTGAGGCGACTACTTGAATACCCATTGGGAGACCTTGGTGATTCACGCCTATGGGAACCTGAAAAAAATCTGGATATTAGGTATTTTTCTATCATTACTAGCTTGCCTGGGAGACGTTGTCGTGCCCTGTATACCTAAATATAACTGGGACCTACTTACCTACCTATATATAAACTAGCTATTCTGCATTTATTTTCATTATTTTTGTGACTTTTTCTATATCTATAGGTACTAATAATAAAGCTGAAGAGTTTGTTTGAACGCGCCAATCTCTGGATCTACCAATCGGATTCGAAAAATTATTTCACTAATAGGAAGCTACATTATCTCCGAAGGATATAGCTGTTCCTCGCGGCTTCACTGGCATTCCCAGCATAAAAAGTAGCCTATAACCTATTAGTGAAAGAATTTTTCGAATCCAACTGGTAGATCCAGACATTAGCGCGTTCAAACAAACTCTTCAGCTTTATTATTAGATGTTATTAGTATAGTAAGTAAATTAAGTTGAGTTCCAACATACCTGTGTCGAAGGGCATTTTATTGCGTTAATGATACCCCAATATGCGAAATTAAATATTTTATAGTAACTCGCGTAGTGATAAGGAGCAACATCAGTGCCACTTGGCATTAGCAAAACGCCATTGTCTCCAAGTTTATTCTGATAAAAAAATATACTTAAATTTATATTATGAAGGTACAGACGCTATTTATTTATAATTAGCCCGAAGAATTGCCAAACTGAAGTGGTAGTGGGCGAGGCGATAAAGGTTCTCGGCGACCACGAACCGGAAGACGCAGCATGGGCAGGCCCCCGACAAGATGGACCGACGATCTTGTGAGGGTCGCAGGAAACCGCTGGATGTGGGTACCGCAAGACCGACCATCGTGGAGATCCTTGGGGGAGGCCTTTGTCCAGCAGTGGACGTCTTTCGACTGACATGATGAGACAGCGCTATTTTACTCAAATAAACTAGTCTTTTTTATTTGGCAGGCCAGTTAGCAAAGTTAGTAAAGACATCTATCGCGCTACCGGTTGTGCGTTCGATTCCCATTCAGGACAAACATTTGTGTGCATGAACATGTCTGTTTTTCCTGAGTCTGGGTGAAATTAACAAAAAAAAAAGTAGTATGTGTAGTATACAGTGGCGAAGGGTCCATACAAGCCGACTCCCATCGGCTTACCTTTTAGGAATCCCAGTCCCACATTTTCATAATTTCAAAGCCACTTTTATCATGCTTAAAATACACTGTAATTATAAAATTATCTGTGTTTTTTGAACGGCTTACCCTCGCCATAATTTCACCCCTCGCCACTGGTAGTATATCAGTTATCTGATTTCCATAGTACAAGCTCAGCTTAGTTTGCGATTAGTTATGCGGTGTGTGAAAAATGTCCAAGGATATTTATTCAATTTACTTACACACAAATCTTTTTTAAAATCTTGAAGCATATTTTCAGCCCACACTGGCTCTGCTCTAGGAAGGAACCTCAGCTTTAATAACCAACAAATCGTTGAGAAACAGTGATCACTGAAACCAAAAACCTGTAAAAGAAAATAAAAATGAAGAATTTGAATAACAGTTCCTACAATTAAATTGTTTGACATCTAGAGAAGAAGCAATCAAGACAGTGATTTCGAACAAAAAAATTTATTCGTTCATACAGAATGCTGGGTTTTATTTTTAACTAGCTGTTCCCCGCAGTTGACTCACGTTCCCTGGATAAAAAGTAGCCTATAACCTTCGGGAATAATGTCGCAGTAACTCCGGCGTTTAGCGTGTTCAAACACACATACTCTTCAGCTTAAATATTAGTATAGATATAGATTATTAGTATACCTAGATAGATTTAGTTTCGCGTTTTATAAATTAAATTGAGGGTACACTAGTTGTATGAGATAATTTCCTACCCTCTTTTTCCTAATCCTACGTGCGGTATGTGTCAAAAATACCGAGACGTCACTTACCGAAGAACATTATAAGCCTGAGGGTCTACTACGAAAAACGATACACGACAGTTCGATCATCGTTGTCAAATTGTTCACCAATAGAATTGCATAAAATTTATGTCTCGCCAGTTTGCTGAAATTCTATTGGTTAATAATTCGACAACGTTAATCGAACTATCGTGTATCGTTTTTCGGAGTGGGCCCTCTGAGCTCGCGTGACTCGCGTATTTGTGTGTGTTACATTTAAACAGATCACAGTTCGTTTATATTTTTGGAATTCGTAAGAAACGTGAATCCACGGAAGACGTATCAAGAATCACCCCTGTGAGTACCGCATGCTTTCTTTCCCTTTACGGCTACCCCTCTAAATCAATGCAAAAATCGTAGTCATATTTTCCATTCTACTTTTACCTTTTACAAGTGTTTGTTATACCTACCTATAGTTAAATTAAATTAGAATCAGCCAAAAATACAGTCTACTTCCACGCCCATCTAAATCAAACCCAAACTCAAAACTCATTTATTCAGTTTAGGCCCTGATAAGGCACTTATCACCATTATTATCATTTCAGCCGATAGACGTCCACTGCTGGACAAAGGCCTCACCCAAAGATCTCCACTATGGCCCGTTTTGCGCTACCCGCATCCAGCGGTTTCCCCAGACCTTCACAAGATCGTCAGTCTACCTTACGGGCGGAAAGGTAGTGTAGTAATAATTGTGAGGTATATTTCGAACCGGTGGTAGAGTCAACTGTATCTATCGACATTCAAAGGTAAGCGCCTTATCGGGGCCTAAAGGCCGCTGGGGCAGAAAGGTTCTCGAGTGGCGAGACCGACGAACCGGAAGACGCAGCGTGGGCCACCACACGCCCTCCACAAGATAGATCGAAGATCTTGTGAGGGTCGGTAGCGCAAGACCATCGTGGAGATCCTTTGTCCAGCAGTGGACGTCTTTCGGCTAACATGATGAATCTCTATTTACCTTTTTAATCAGTTCAACGACCGCATCAGCCCTATTTCCATTGTTATGGTACAGCATCTCGATATCTTCAGGTTCCTTCATCATCATATAGTCCCACAACCTAAACATGTAATTAAAACCGTCGTGGTAGTACGGTTTAGGGCTGTTTTCGGTTGACGTCGCGTCTTCAGAGATCGTTGATATTACCCTGTCGAATAAAAATGACTTGAATGCATTGACTTGAAAAATGCCGATCGAATCTATGTAGTTCCAATATTTTATAAATGAAGTATCTTCGAGTGGGAGAGTTCAGGTTGCGCCCAGGCAACCCTGATTTTTTTAAGGGTTTATTTTTACTATACACCACCAGAAACTTGTCCCATGTTGTTACCTTATGAGGGAGGGTTTACTACAGTGCGCTCTCGTACCATTACTATACTAACCTTTTCAAAGCATTCCTTAGATCCCATTTAATTCTGCTCACATGATGATCGTTACTGTGCTCTAGGTAATAAAACTTAACGTCCTGAAAATATATAATAAAATTTATGATTTATATACCGAATCAAAATCAAAATCAAATCAAAATCAAAACTCATTTATTCAGTTTAGGCCCTAATAAGGCACTTATGAACGTCAAAAGTTACAGTTTTACAATAGACTCTACTACCGGTTCGGAATACACTTGAACTGAGAAGACTCCGGCAAGAAACTCAGCAAGGCTTCTTTTTTTGGTGGATATTTTTTTTTTATTTATGTAATTACAGAAATATACATAAACTTCATACAATTATCACTTCGCCAGGGGGCTGCAAGTGCAGAGAGAAGCTACTACAACCATGTATTCTTGTCTTTTTATGAGCCACCTTATAATAGGCCTTGTCGATCAACTTATGTTTAACATACTCTTTGAATTTATTATAAGACATCTTAATTACTTCATATGGGATTTTATTATAAAAGCGAATGCAATGCGCTGTATAATTAGTAACTCCAAACCTTTGTTTTTTTAAATAAAAACCTCACAAACTTTCGCAAATAAACCTACATCAAATTAAAAAAAAATAATTATACGTCGTCCTGTGACTAGTTGCGTATTCTAACAACATAATATTGTTAATCGACTAGCTAGTGGAAGATGACGGTAATAAAGATCAATTTCTGGGAAGTAAATAATATTCAGCCTATATAAATACCTAGTTAAGAAACTATGTTTACGGCTTTTTGTAAATAAATGTATTCCAAAATTACCTTCATATTGACTTCTCTGTCCAAGTTCATGATGTGTGCATTATCTCCAACTATTATTTTAGTCAAAGGTCCCAAGTCTTCTGCGTGTTTGGAGAGGAATCCGAGGCACGCCATTGTCGGACCCTCATCACCATTGCGGAGAAATGACCCTGAAATTATAAGCAGTAGTTTATTCAGTTTAGGCCCTGATAAGGCACTTTTTTTATGTCAGAAGGTTGACAAGCAGGCAGGCGGCTCACCTGATGGTAAGTGGTTACCGTCGCCTATCGCCATTTGCAATGCCAGAGGTATTGCTGCACTTGAGAGCCAGTTCCCTTCTAGGCTTGGTGTCTACCACCATCGGCCACTCTTCTCATTATATCTTCTGTGATTCAGTGTATATACATTCGAATGAACCTCCTAACCAAATGGTAAGTGGTTACCGGCGCCTATCGCCATTTGCAATACCAGATGTATCGCCAATGCAAATAGTGTAGTGGCTTGAAAACTAGCCTTCTACTGAGAGGATAAGGTTGAATTTACCTTTTAAATTAGTAGTATCAGCAGTGGGAAGGTGACCGAACAATCCGCAGTAGAATGCGGGCATTCTGATAGAACCACCTATGTCGGATCCTGGAATCACAAATGATTACAGCAATTTTCTAAATAAAAAGAAATATACGTAGCTATTTACCTTCTAGGCTTCGTAACCAAACAAGCATACGTCTCTTCTGATGGTAAGCGGTTGTTAAAGCCTATGACGTTTGGAACACAAATACTCAGATAATATAATAATATCCTGGGACATTCTTCACACACGGTTATCTGATCCCAAACTAAGCAGAGCTTGTACTATGGAAACCAGATACCTAACAGCTACATATACTACTTTTTTTTGTAAATACATACTTATATAGATAATTACACCCAGACACAGGACAAACAGATATGTTCAATTGTTCATGCACACAAATGTTTGTCCTGGATGGGAATCGAACCCATGACCAGCGGCGTGATAGGTGGTGTCTTAACCAACTGCGCCAACTGGCTTGTGAAAACATAGATACACAATACAAATTTATAACACCCCTCTTTTTTCGTCGGGAGGATAAAAATGAAAACTATACCTACCTAAACTAATAGGAATACCAAAAGAAGCCATCAAAGCAGCTTCTCCACCACTCGAACCACCAGGAGTTCGCCCTGTATGATGCGGATTCAATGTGGTACCAAAAATTAGGTTTCGTGACTCCATCCTGGAAAAGTAGTAATATAAATTAAAAAAATTAAGAAACCCCCAACACTATAAAAAGGGGTCTTGATCTTCAAACGGCTGAGCGGATTTTGTTGAAACATACATAAGAACACTTTAATTGAGGCACCTTTCAAATGAAAAAAACTTAATCAAAATCGATTCATCCGTTCAGGAACTATAATGCCACAGATAGCCAGATACATACTATACACCCTAATAAGTATATTAAGCCCATACGAAAAAGGGGTGTCCGAGACGTTTTGGCGGGAACTTGCGAAGTGACGTTGCGTTTTCGTTTTATTTTCATAAAATCGTGTATTTTGAGTATTATTGAATATTATCGGTGGTATTTTGTCCAATAAAGATCAATACAAGTGCACCAGTGAAGTGAAATGATTACGTGTATAGTGGCATTAGTGGCTTTTCAAGTTGTCTCAAGAAGTCCATGAAAAGTTTTAGTAGAACGGCTACCATTGTACTAAAACCTAACTAAACTGACTGACTATGACTCGAAGAAGATTTAACATGACTTGAACTTTGAAACTTGACGATTGACGAGAATTTTAAACATTAAGAATATAAAAATACCTACATTGACACTGGCAAAATACACGAAGTGAGATGCCAAAAAAAAAAAAAATAAGGGTTGTCCCTTCTTAGCCTGCGAAAACCAAATTTTATTACGGATTTTGCTTATTGCAGCTCAGTTATAAGTCGTAAGTTTGTCAACATGTGTTTTGCGACAAGAATGGTAGTATATTTACTGATAATGGGATCACCTTGGAGCTATACTGAACCCAACGCAAAAATAATTATTAAAAATCGGTTCGTAAACCTTTTTTCGAGTAAGTCAATAAAGTCAAAGCTATAGTTCCAGCATTGATAAATTAAGGCAATTAAAAACCAGCTTATGGAGTCCGGTTATATTTTTTAAGTTGGTTGGGTATTCTTTTTTTTATGGAATTGTTTGTGTCGCCGCAGATTAAAGGTTGCATACTGCTGAGACGAAAATGTCGAGATAGATGTGTGGAGAGACAAAATGGACAAAGATTAGGCAGTAGACGTACATTAGAGGAAGTTTGAAAGTAGTCAACTAGTGAATGATAAATTGAGGAACGTTTGTCGTGGTACAGAAATATTATGAGAATTAAGGGATGAAATGAAAGCCATGGCTAAAAGAGTTATGCATATGAAAACGGATGGATATACCAATGAGGTATATTCCTACGTACAAAGAAGACGCCACACATAACCACTATGTTCTGTTCAAGTGCAGCCATCAGACCGCACTTCACTACAAAACGCGTTTCATGAAAATCCTCCTACACTTTGCTTAGCGGTGCCCAACAGGGACCTTAATGTAGTGTTACTTGTTATTATTATGATGTAACATGAAGTAAGGAAAGCTATTGCATAAAGTACAAAATATAAGTCGTTCCCTCCCCCGGTAACGCCCTGAGCCGAGGCCGTACACCACAGGGGATGCCCTCAGGCGTGCTTATTTAAAAACTATCCGGTTGAGAGCTGCGCTCACCGATTTGTCCGCGTAAGGGTGGATAAGCTAGTTAGAGTTAAGCGAACAGACGGCGGAAGCGACTTCATTTTATACGATGTAAAGATTATTATACATAGCGTGTCATTCATAGGTATAAATAGAATGTCGATTCCACATCATTGTTTCTTAAGGTGAGCATTTAACATGCCAGAGTCAAGGAATATGCAATTATTATTATAATTACCATATTATTATACCCACTGAAAACGATAATTATTTTTACAAGCAATTTAAGATTATATGTGAATTGAAGGTGGAAATGCAAATGTAATTTGCAAATTTATGAAGTAGGTACCGTCAGCCAAGAAAGTGGTGTAACACCCTATGGTTGAATGTCGCTTGCAGATTCATAGGTGATAATGATTAGTTTGCGTGTGTATGTTTGTTACTTCTTCACGCTCAAACTGCTTGACCAATTTTGATGAAATTTTGTATGTAGGTAGCTAACACCCTGGATTAACACATAAGCCTGTAGTTATGTATCTGTGACAGAAGCTACATTTTATCCCTCGAGAATGTGGGTGAAACCGCGGGGCGGAAAGCTAGTATTCATTAATTAATGCATTTTTTTATGCTAATTACCTATACATTAATCGCCCCAAAGGACCTCAGCTAATTTGTTAGGACCTTATATAATAGGTGCGTAAAGGTACTAGTCCGAGGCTTGCGGCCGAGGCGTCAGACGCGCGCGGCTGTCGCCAGCGTTAGCCGTCGGCCGCGGCGACACACCTCACTTCCGTGGGTCGCGGCCGAGGCGAAAGACGCGCGCGTCAGACGCGCCGTGGCTGTACCTATACAGCCGTCTCAGCCGCGAGCCTCGGAAGTGGCTCCATACATTCCCATATGTTGACTATGGCCGCGCGCGTCTGTCGTGCGCGTCAGCCGCGAGCCGCGAGCCTCGGAAGTGGCTCCATACATTCCCATATGTTGACTATGCCCGCGCGCGTCTGTCGTGCCCGTCAGCTGCGACCCTCGGAAGTGGCTCCATACATTCCCATATGTTGACTATGCCCGCGCGCGTCTGTCGTGCCCGTCAGCCGCGAGCCTCGGAAGTGGCTCCATACATTCCCATATGTTGACTATGCCCGCGCGCGTCTGTCGTGCGCGTCAGCCGCGAGCCGCGAGCCTCGGAAGTGGCTCCGTGCATTCCCATATGTTGACTATGCCCGCGCGCGTCTGTCGTGCGCGTCAGCCGTGAGCCGCGAGCCTCGGAAGCCTACCTTAAGAGATTACAACAGACTATTTCCCACGGATCCGCCCGCGTTCCTCGTGGGATCGAGGTTGAAATTGATTGGTGGAAAGTAACTTAGGTACTAACCATAAAATCATTTCAGGTATATTAGTAGAAGCTAAAGGTATGGCTCCAGATGCCCTCATTTGGACAACAGCGGCACAGTCCTCAGTAGCTATTTCATGACGCCGGGACAACGCTGCCATTGTGAGGGGCAACCCTTTGATGGCTTGACAGTCTTTCGTGGTGAAGGGAACACCTAAAAATGAATTATCTAACATTAATTAATAATGTAAATTTGCTGGATGCGCGGGCAGCGCCGGCCATCATGGGGGAGGCCTTGGTCCAGCAGTGGACGTCTATCGGCTGATATGATGATGATGAATGAATTTGTTTATTGATGTTTGCCTTTTGCCATCAAAATTAAATATACCTACAGAATGATTTCGATGTCTAAGAACATTTTGAAACCGATGTCCAAAAATAAATACTTATTTAACAAAGAAACAAAGGCAATTTAGGACTTATGCCCCCCCCCCCCCCCCCAGGATTACACCCGCGATCTCCTATTTATTTCAATCTCTGAGTAACACTCGTGACGTGACTCGACTCATATAATGATATAACAAAAAAATATTTCAGATTAATAAATTTTGGTCGGAATCTAAATATAGGTAGGTATAGGATGTCTAATGATTTTGTAATCACCGTCCAAATTTTCGAGGATTAATGTACTCATTATGAAAAACTTTTATTGTGGGACATACCTTGAAATAATAACATACCGAACAAGATAAAAATACTTGCTGGTTGTGTGCTCTCAGGATTAGAAAACATTAAAAACCCGGCAAAAAAAGACCTTTTTACATGTATGCATACCTATCAATATTTCCTGACATGTAACTTAAATTTTGTGATATGCAGTATCCAAGAAACAATGAAATACAGGGTCAATAATATTTTTGTATAGCTAATTAAAATTCACGCCGCCAGCAACGACTCGATAATATAAATTATAATAAATAATTAATTGAAAACGCAAGGATTAGGTACCTAAGAATGGTTTTTCCTCGAACTCTTTTTCTGAAAGGCCAGCAGCAATTTTCGCATCAATTTCTTTCGCTTCAGCGAGAGCTTCATCATACCTTTCTCCAACAACTGCATTTAATATGGGGTTTACCTGAAATATGTATATGGAAATTTAGGAACTCTGTCAGTGTGTTGTATTGTAAGGCCTGAAACTGCGTTAAGCAGGCGCCCGCGACGGGCAGACGTCACAGGTACCCGTCGCGGCGCCGAGGCCAGATTAGGCAGTGTCGCTAGTTACATTTTAACAAAACTTGAAACTGATGACTATGGCACCACTTGTGAAGTATAAACCTTTAAAACAAAAAAATAAGTATCCAAATCGGTCCAAGCGTCTTCCAGTAATCGGGGAACATACATAAAAAAAAAGATTCCGAAGAATTGTTAACCTCCTCCTTTTTGAAGTCTGTTAAAAAATGAACCGAAAATTTAAATGTCAGTGCGTGGTCAGCAAACAATGAAATGATATGCAGGATATACCTACTTATACCACAGAGAGAGGGTGCCTTATAAGTACTCTCAAGGTCGCTCACCGGTAACTATCGCAAATTACAACTTTTGTTACTGGTACGACTTCTTCTAATTCAAGGATTTAAAAAAAAATAAGACACTATTCAAATCTGCTGGCTAGTTATACCTGCTTGATTCTCTCAATGACCGCTTGAACCAATTCTTCGGACTTCAACTCCTTGTTTCTGATCTTCTTCGCTAGAGACGTAGCACTTTCCGCGAGGAAGCTATGCTTCGGCTCCACGTCAGGTATAGGCTGCCTCTTCTTCTCCCAATGCAACGAGAAACAGTAATCGAGAAAATTCTCAACCATCACTCTTAACAATAGCAAGATTTTTTTTATTATTTTATTCATTTTTAAAAAACAAAATAATTTGTTTGCTCGCGATATTTATACTGTGGACTGGACACTGCGAATGCTGTTAAGAAATGAATTTGTGTTATGATGATTCCTATAATGCAAATGGGTTGTTTTTTTATTTGTATGTTTGTTATGAAAAACTTGCTTGCATTTATATGACGTCTCACGAATTTAATATCTCAAATAAAAATAATATTGGGACATTCATCACACATGGCGATCTGATCGCAAACCAGGTAAAATTTGTACTGTGGATATCATATCATTAATGTAGAGATAATAGGATAGATAGTTTAATCACAGTTTAACTATTCCTTACAGTTGGGAATCGCGTTTGATGTCGGGCGATACCGCTAATATATAGATATAATACTATAGATATATCATACACTCCGTGCAAAGTTGTTCGTCGTCCGTCCCTCAACGTTCGAGCCTGCTAACTAATCTTGTTTGCAGGCAGCGGTCCGCGCCGCTTCCTCTCAAGAGCCCCGGCGCCGCCGTAGCTCTGCACAAGTACATTCGATAACGAACTGGTAGGTAATAGTTTTTTTTTTTTTATTATTATTATGGCATCACACTTCGTGTATTTTGCCATTGTCAAGTTGAGCAATGTAGGTATTTTAATATTTTTCATTTATTAAATTCTCGTCAATCGTCAAGTTTCAAAGTTCAAGTCATGTTAAATCTTCTTCGTGTCATAGTCAGTCAGTTTAGTTAGGTTTTAGTACGATGGTAGCCGTTCTACTAAAACTTTTCATGGACTTCTTGAGACAACTTGAAAAGCCACTATACACGTAATCATTTCATTTCACTTCACTGGTGCACTTGTATTGATCTTTATTGGACAAAATACCACCGATAATATTCAATAAAACTCAAAATACACGATTTTATGAAAATAAAACGAAAACGCAACGTCACTTCGCAAGTTCCCGCCAAAAAGTCTAGGTAATAGTTAAACTGTGGAATAGTTAGCAGGATTTTAGAACAATAAGTGTTATTTTCGACGATAATGCTTGACCTTTAAAAACAAGTTAAACTTCGCATCAGGAAGTAGCTTACATTAAAAATCAGGAGGTATATACCTCATAATAGCGTGTTTATTTATATATATTATATCATGTAATTTGCAAAACAGATATAAGTACAAAAAATATTCTACTTACTTACGTATTAAAATAATCTCACGGTCGCCACTGAGATTCCCAGCAGGCTGACAGCGTACCTATTACCTTTTTTAGGGTTCCGTAGCCAAATGGCAAGGAACGGAACCCTTATGGATTCGTCATGTCTGTCTGTCCGTCCGTATGTCACAGCCACTTTTTTCCGAAACTATAAGAACTATACTGTTGAAACTTGGCAAGTAGAAGTATTCTGTGAACCGCATTAAGATTTTCACATAAAAATAGAAAAAAACAATAAATTTTGGGGGTTCCCCATACTGAAACTCAAAAATGATTTTTTCATCAAACCCGTGTAGGGTATCTATGGATAGGTTTTCAAAAATTATATTGAAGTTTCTAATATCATTTTTTTCTAAACTGAATACTTTGCGCGAGATACACTTCCAAAGTGGTAAAATGTGTGCCCCCCCCCCCTTGTAACTTCTAAAATAAGAGAATGATACAACTAAAAAATATATATCATGTACATTACCATCCAAACTTCCATTAATATTGTTTTGAACGAGATCTAGTAATTAGTTTTTTTTTAATACGTCATAAGAATATAATAAATATTTAAGGGGGATCCCATACAACAGAAATGTTTTTTGCCGTATTTATAAATAATGGTACGGAACCCTTCGTGCGCGAATCCGACTCGCACTTGGCCGCCTTTTTTATGTATAGGACTGTGTTTGACCACAATCTCACCGTCACGACTAGATTCAGTTTTTCTCTGCATTCTCTGTTGCAAAAGATTTGTAAAAAATATAAGTAATAATATAATTATATGTTAATCCTAAGAATAAATGACGAGGAATAGTTTTTTGAATATTTTAATTTTTTATTAGTAATGTCAGAAAAAAAACGTGAATACGCTCCTATTTAAAACTAAGAATGTGTTTTTCTCTTATTTATTCCATCCAAATAACTTGAAAATATTAACATACATTCTGAGATCTAATAGAAAGGGAATAGTTTTCTTACTTAAAAAAAAATGCTTAGTTTTTTTTTTATTACGTAAAACCGTATTTTTTAAAACTGGGCCTCGCCTGCCTTGCTTGTCCCCGTCAGTTTAGTAAGAGACGGAGACAGTCGCGGAGAGCATCCTCGGGATAATGTAGTTTCTTATTAGTGAAACAATTTTTAGAATCGGACCAGTAACTCCTGATAATACCTCCTACATACGAACATACAAACTTTACCTGTTTAAAATACCTACTCGTATTAGTGTAGGTACCTACCATAATTTAATTATCTTTATTAGCATTCGTCTATTAAGATAATTATAAATAGATAAGATACATTATCGTTAATTAAAATCCTAGTGCCTAAAATAAAACTGAAATTAATTTAATTATTTATAAAAAACGCTTACCTCTTCCTCCGGTGGCATAGTACCAAGAATGATGGCGGCATTGCCTCACTAAATTGCGAGGCTTATTTTTCGGGAATAAAGATATGATATGATAATATAGAATACTAGATCCCGCCCCGCGGTTTCACCCGCGATCCCGAGGGATCTTATGTTTTCCCGGGACAAAAGTATCCTATGTGTTAATCTAGGTTATAAACTATCTGTGTTCCAAATTTCATCCAAATCCGTTTTTGCGTGAAAGAGTAACAAACATACATTCATACTCACAAACTTTCATATTTATAAATTTTATGATAATAGTCATGGACGTACCTATAAAAAAAGTCAAGTCAGAGTATGGCCTAAACATAAAGTGAAGCATAGCATGCATAGAGTTGCTCGCGACGTAATGGCGGCCGACTGGCTTACTATGGTGAGAGTGTCTGCGTGTCGCATTGTATGTACAAGACGGCTGGCTTACTATGGTGCTTCAGTTTGCTGGTTCGTAAAATTTTACAGAAATATTTAAACGGTTGGCTACGCTACGCTAACCTACGCGAGTTCCCAGAGCTGGCGGATACTTAGCCCTTAGTGTGTACCTAGATAATAGGGATGATGACTGGGTAAAAAATAATTAATTCTGTTTATGTAGTCCGTCAGTTAGGTTTTTTTTTTTAATGTTGGCATCACACTTCGTATATTTTGCCAGTGTCAAGTTGAGCAATGTAGGTATTTTTATATTCTTCATGTAATAAATTCTCGTCAATCGTCAAGTTTCAAAGTTCAAGTCATGTTAAATTTTCTTCGAGTCATAGTCAGTCAGTTTAGTTAGGTTTTAGTAAAATGGTAGCCGTTCTACTAAAACTTTTCATGGACTTCTTGAGACAACTTGAAAAGTCACTATACACGTAATCATTTCATTTCACTTCACTGGTGCACTTGTCTTGTATTGATCTTTATTGGACAAAATACCACCGATAATATTCAATAAACCTCTAAATACACAATTTTATGAAAATAAAACGAAAACGCAACGTCACTTCGCAAGTTCCCGTCAAAAAGTCGTCAGTTAGGTTATTTGTGTGCATCGGCCCTTTTCCACAAATAACAAATAAAACAATATAAAAGCGTAAAAAGTATTTATTTAAAAAAATATAATGGTACCCTATTCCAAATACAAAGTTTCAGATGAAGTTTAAGGACGTCATAGACAAATACATCTTATTGGTTACATTCGACCTACATTATAGCTTAGACTATTCTTGATGATAGGTAGAGAAGAATTAAATCATTAAACCTTTTAATAACTTTTAACAAAAAATAATAAAATATGATGAACCAAACGCAAAAAATATTATTTTAATCGGTTCATAGACAAAAAAAGTTATGCATAAAAAAGAAACAACCGAATTGAGAACCTACACCTTTTATTATTCGGTTAAAAATAAGACATCTTTTTCCATGTTAATCTTGAACATCAACTGAAAATTAGTATTTGCAATAAACTGTCCTATGTAGCCTACAATTTCAAGAGTTTATTTAGCTTTACAAGCCATGACAGCTCCTCCGAATTCCTTCTCGAGATATTTAGCGACAGTTAGGCATAGTGCGTCGTTATGAGGCGCCGCGATCACTTGTATACCCAGTGGCAGACCGTTGTTGTTCACTCCGAGAGGCACCTAATTTTTTTAACCAAATGAACATTTATTATAACAAAATAAACTAAAAACTACATAAATAAAATGCACTAAACTAGGGGGTCTAGTGAGATATCATGACGTGTATTTATTTTTTTAGACCGAAATTCCTGCAAATTAACCACGTTTTCCAGAATTAAATAAGATTAGGTTAGATTAGGATTAAAATTTATTTGGACTACCAAAAAATTACATGTAATTTTGGATGTTTGGGGTGGCGTTAGTCTAAAACCTCACCAGGTATATCACCAGGCAGGAAAAAGTGGTTAAAAAGTCGCTAGAAACATGGACGACCCCAAATCTGTTGTAAATTCGGGAAATTAATTGCTTTTTAGACCCCCAGTAATCAATAACCTGGCAAATGTAGCTTTGTTTCTATTTGTAACTCCTAACAAAGATCTATTTATTACTAGTGTCGAATTAACCACGTAGCGGGTAGCAATTGCTACGGGCCCCGTGCAAAAGAGGCCCCGCGTAACCATATCCGCCTGAGCATAATTTTTTGAAAATTGTAACCTAATAAACTTATTGAGTCTTGCCTTTTTTTACCACTTTATACTTGAAAATCCGTAGCAAATTAAGGTCCCCACGATATAATTTGCTACGGGCCCCGCACTTTCTTAATCCGGCACTATCTATTACTAATTGTACCCCCCAGTTTATAGAAACAGTAGGTGCTAATTACCTGTGTAGCAGGACACTTGAGTACGTTGACGATGGCGAAGTAAGCGAAGTTGAACGGACGAAGGAAGCACGAGTAGTGGTAGGGAGTCACTTGGGGCGCGCTCGGGAGAAGTAACACCCCGTCATCACCAAGTTTACTCTGAAATTAGTTCAAACTCAAAACTGAGGAGCTGGCGAACAAAACGGTATAACTACATAAATTTTATTGTACTATGGAAACCAGATAACTAATATACTCCTTTTTTTGTAAATAAATACTTATATACATAATTACACCCAGACACATGAGAAACAGACATGTTCATGCACACAAAATGTTTGTCATGGATTGGAATCGAACCCACGACCAGCGGCGCTACAGGTGGTGTCTTAACCAACTGCGCCAACTGGCTTGTCAATATGATCGATTGTAGACGTTATGATCGAAACCATGAACTTTGGATGCAATTTTAACACTGTTTTAGGCGGTTTTTAATGAAAATGAGTTGAGATTCAAATTCAGCGGACCCAAAACCTCCATAATGTAAAAAAAAGTATTTTGACCTGATGCATAATTATACCGTTTTATTCGCCAGCTCCTCAACTCATTTATTCAGTTTAAAAAGAAAGAAAGAAAAAGAAAAACTTTTATTTCAACATACACACAAAATTAGAAACGAAGAACAAAAATAATACATACAATGAACTAAAAAACTCCGCAATAAATTGCGATGTCGAAAAGGGTTACGACTCAGTTTTTCTCTGAAGTAGACCTAATAATAGATACCCCAGAATTGATTTTCAGTCGAACCCTGATAAGGCAATTATGAAGGTCGATAGTTATAATTATTACAATAGATTCTACCACCGGTTCGGAATACACATAAACTGAGAAGACTCCAGAAGCTGAGTTTCTTCTTAGGAGGCTTATTTCTTTCGTAGATCTTCCTTTTGAATTCAGCAAATTACAGTTATACAGGATAGTAAAAAGGTAAACTTACAAATAAGTCTTCTTTCAGTTCTTTTGTAATTTTTTCAGCCCATTCAGCGTCAACTTTCGGTAAGAACTGCAACTCCAACAGGCGAACCACGGTGAAGAAGCAATGTTTGCTAAGACCGATAATCTGTAAAAGAAAACAAAATGTAAGCAGGAATACTGTTGAATATTGTTATAGACTATTTTTATTCAGATACATAAGTCTCAGTGCTGCAAACCTTTGTGACTTTGTGCTATCTTTAAAATTATTCGTAGGTACTTATTTTAAAATTAGTCACATGAAATCAAGTACTATGCTGTTAATAAATTGGCAACCAGAGAAATCGCTCCAAAAGCCAATGAATAATCCAGGAGATTTTCATGGAATTGAAAAACAAAATCAGGAGCATATCCAAAAATCATAGAATCTCCTGGAAAAGGAGAGTTTGCAGCTCTGATAAGTCTTTAGAGACCTAATATAAACTACTCAATCAAAAGCTTAGATACAATAAAAATACCTTTTTAACAAACTCAAAAAGGCCGTTGGCCTCGTCGATTCCATTGGTGAACAGCTTGGCGTAATTATCTGGCTCTTTAGACATCCAGTAGCTCCACAACATGTACATGTAGTTGAAACCTTCATGCTTGTATGGCTTAGGAGTGTTGGCGGTCGACGTGGCTTCTTGAGTGATCTTCGTTACTACCCTATTAGGATACAACATCTTTTTTTTGTATGTATAAGCCTGTGATTGACCTGAATCTTATCGTGGTCAGTGATGATGGTAAGCACACAAAGCCTAGAAGGGACCTGGCTCTCAAGTGCAGCTGTTGGAACACACCGAATGGTGCTTGGCGACAGATTTCAACATGAGGGTGGTAGCCAGCCAGACGGGTACTACAAAGTACCCTAATTTACACGGTGCTAAGGTTTCCTCACGATGTTTTCCTTCACCAAAACCTCAAGCTCATTGTAGGGACGAACTAGGATCGAACACGCGACCTTCGTCTCGGCATTTGAAGTCACTACCACTGCTATCATCGCCTTAAAATGTTTTAATAACCTTACGAATAAAAAATATACATGAGTTTGCTAATTCACTAAATCACTTGGTCTAGTTTGCGGATACTACCAGATGAAAATTTATACTAAATACGTATAAGTGACTGAGACTTTAGACTTTAGAATTAACATATGATTATTCCGAGAAAAATGGGATTTTTTAAATAAGCTATTCACTTTTTAAGATTTACAAATTGTTTAGAGTTTGTGATTTATTTGGATGACTTGATTGTTTTCATTGCTATTGTTACTTTTCATAGCATATATTGGCTGGTTGTCCGACGGTTTCCTAAAGTTAAGGACTAACAGTTAAGTTAAAGATTATGTATTAATAAATATTAACCTTTTCATAACCTTCCTCAGGTCTGATCTTATTGCGCTAACTGAAATATCTTTACTGCTTTCCATGAAGTAAAATTTGATGTTCTGAAACACGTTAAAAAATTGAAGATAAATCATCTATATAATTACAACATAGCACACTTGTATTAGAAAAACAGCAAGCATCAATCGGTCTATTCATTATAAATTTATGATTAGTGTGAATCAGGGTTATGGCTATATCTATGTGTATATATTTTGCATTCAAAATATTAAACAACACGTGGTTTCAAATATTCACCACATTCAAACTCTTCAGCCGTGGAGTGCTTAGTCAAATACAAGTCTATCCATCCCAATCAATCAATCAATCAAAAACTCATTTATTCAATTTAGGCCCTGGTAAGGCACTTATGAACGTCAATAGTTACAAACATTACAATAGACTCTACCACCGGTTCGGAATACACTTGAACTGAGAAGACTCCATATTATAATATGTATATTCCATTACATATTTTTAGCCCCCCTCGAAAAAGAGGGATGTTATATGTTTGTAGTGTGTATCTGTGTGTCTGTCTGTGGCATCATAGCATCTGAACGGATGAATCTATTTGAGTTCTGTTTTTTTGTGTTCTTCTTAGCTATATTTTAAGAAAATCCGCTCAGCCGTTTGAAGATCATTACCTTCTTTGTAGTTTGTTGAGTGTTTTCGGGGGGTTCCCGAATTTTTTAATTTTAGTTAGTAGTAAAAAGTGGGATCAAATGACCTTAATATCGATATCCCTGTCCAATTTCAAAAGATCAGCTTTATCGCCAGCTATGACCTTAGTGAGTGGACTCAAGTCTTCCACGTGTTTGGAAATGAAGCCAAGAGCAAACATGCTTTCCTTCTCCTCACCAGTGCGGAAGAAAACTCCTGGAATTGCATGATTCAAACTTTTAGCTACAGCAAATATACAAAATACAATCTTCTCATAGAAAATTTCAATTGTCAGACATCTTTTAAAAAAATACCTTGAAGTGCACTAACATTAGAAAAGCTACTAGAAAAATAACACTAATGAAAGAAAGAAGTCGATGCAAGACAGAAACAGACTACTAAGAAATATTGTTTACATACCTCTTGTATTAGTAGTGCCTGCAGTAGGATGGTGACCAAACATGCCACAGTAGAATGCTGGTATACGAGTTGAACCGCCAATGTCAGAGCCTGGAATTAAATAGAATATTGAAATAAATAGAAACAAATAGAAACAGGTAGAAAAGGTGGAAGGAAAGCGACCCCGCTGACGATCACCTAGCCGATGGACGGATCAGGTCACTGCTCTCACAGGCCTCCCAGTTGTGACCGCTATGAGGAAAACCGAGGATAGGGGAACATGGAGACAACTTGTAATCAATGTCACAATGGCGTTTCAGGACGGACACGACCTTCAGCAATGAAGAGAACGACTACGAAGAGAGGTTGTAAAAATACACGGCTTTAATGAAGATAGCAGTATACATAAAAGTTGTTATATAATTTCACGCCACAAAAAAAGAAGCCTTGCTGAGATTCTTGCCGGAGTCTTCTCAGTTTAAATGTATTCCAAACCTGTGGTAGCGTCTACTGTAAACATTATAACTATCGACATTCATAAGTGCCATAACAATCAAATCAAATCAAATCAAAAACTCATTTATTCAGTTTAGGCCCTAATAAGGCACTTATGAACGTCAACAGTTACAGTTTTACAATAGACTCTACTACCGGTTCGGAATACACTTGAACTGAGAAGACTCCGGCAAGAAACTCAGCAAGGCGTTTTTTTTTTGGTGGATCTTTTTTTTTTTAATTTATGTAGGTAATTACAGTTTTTGTCTTAAATATACATAAACTTCATACAATTATCACTTGGCCAGGGGGCTGCAAGTGCAGAGAGAAGCTACTACAACCATGTATTTTTGTCTTCTATGTAATGAGCCACCTTATAGTAGGCCTTGTCGATCAACTTATGTTTAACATGCTCTTTGAATTTATTATAAGACATCTTAGTTACTTCATATGGGATTTTATTATAAAAGCGAATGCAGTTCCCGAGAAAAGACTTATTGACTTTCGCTAGCCTGAATCTAGGTGTAACAATTTTATCTTTGTTTCTAGTATTTAGGTTATGGCGGCTACTGTTTGTGTCAAATAGATTTAAATTTTTACGGACAAACATAATATTTTCAAAAACGTATAGCGACGGTAAGGTTAATATGTCAAATTCCTTAAACCTTAACAGGGCCTAAACTGGATAAATGAGTTTTGAGTTTGACTAATACTAAAGTAACTTACACAAACTAATCGGAGTCCCATAACTGGCAGTTAAGGCAGCTTCAGCTCCACTAGAACCACCAGGACTTCTTCCCGTATGATGGGGGTTTTTTGTCATTCCGTATACGGGGTTGCGGGTTTCTTGCCTGAGGACAAAAACTTGCAATCTCATCTAATCTACTCAATCAATTGTAGTAGTCTCTATCAATTAATTGTAGCTATTTGATTTTCCTACTTTCTTCTCTTTTAAGACGAAATGTTAATTCAAGGCTTTTTTTATACTACTATCGCCATTTGCAATACCAGAGATATTGCCAATGTGTTGCTGACCTGTTACAATACCGAGAAGGCAAACTGGCTCTCAAGTGCAATTGCCGGAACACACCGGTAGGTGCTTGGCGACTGATTTTCAACTTGAGTGTGGTAGCCAGCCAGGCGGGTACTACAAAGTACCTTACCACCGTGCTATGGTTTCCTCACGATGTTTTCACCGAAAGCTCAAGTTCATTGTTGGGTTCCCCGCGACCTTCGTCTCGATATTCGACGTCACTACCACTGAGCTATCATCGCTTTAAATTGATTACCACAGCTTACCAAATAAGTAATTCAGGTAGATTAGTGGAAGCTATTGGAATGGCTCCAGCTTCCTTGAGTCTTACAATTGCCTCACTATCTTCAGTGGCCACTTCATTTTTTCGAGACCACAGGCCCATTGTTAAAGGCATACCTTTGATGGCTTGACTCTCCTTTGTTGTGAATGGGACACCTGAAAATAACATTGGATGAAGAATTAATGATACTGATCAATTACTAACTATAATCCTCGTATGAGGCTGAGTTTGGGTAACTTACGGAATCCAGAGACTCAGGAGTCAGGAAATATGTTTAGCAATAATGGAAATAGTTCACGTGCTTTGCGATGATGATAAATACATTGATTAAGCATGTTCCATATTTCATTCTATTACATTTCCTACTTATTTATATTAGTCTAACTTCTTTATACATACCTAAGAAGGGCTTCTTCTTAGCATCCTCATCGGAGAGTCCTGACGCGACGAGGGCGTCAACTTTTCGAGCATCCTCCAAAGCTGCTTCATATCTTTCTGATGTTACGGCGTTTATTATTGGATTCACCTGAAATGTTTTATGTCCAAAGAAAAGCAGCTGAAGAGTTTGTTTGTTTCGAATTCGAAAAATTCTTTCACTAATATAAAGCTACATTATCCCCGAAGGCTAGGCATTTTATCCCGGGAGCTAGTATTTTATAAAATAATAAGATTACATTCTATAAACACCTGGTAGATTAAGGAAATTACCTTATTTTATTATAACACTAGAAAGTAGCAACTGGCCACTGCTTTGCAAGGGTACAATTTATATACCCAAACCTTCATCGTTTATTATTTATATTATTGAAAACTGAGGTCCTACTTCAGCAAACTGACGACACGTAAATTTTGTGCAATTCTATTGGTTAAAAATTTGACAGCGATGATCGAACTATCGTCTATCGTTTTTTTGGAATAGACTCCCTGCATCAAACCGTTGCGTGATTTAAAAGAAGTAAGCGGAGAAACAGACAGCGACTTTGTTTTATCATCATCATATCAGCCGAAAGAAGTCCACTGCTGGACAAAGGCCACCCCCAAGGATCTCCACGATGGCCGGTCTTGCGCTACCCGCATCCAGCGGTTTCCCGCGACCCTAACAAGATCGTCGGTCCACCTTGTGGGGGGCCTTTGACTTTGTTTTATACTACTTATTTAAAGAATTTATTCTAATTGCATACCTCTTTGATCCTCTCAATAACAGCTCTGACCAGATCTTCAGACTTCAATTCCTTCTCCTTAATCTTCCTAGCCAGAGTTGTAGCACTTTCCTTCAGGATAGCATGTTTCTTGTCTAAGTCTGGTATGGGCTGCTTTCTCTTATCCCAGTAGAGCGAGAAGAAGAAGTCTACAATCGCATCGAGCAATATTCGCGTGTAGTATACGAAGGCGTTTATTTTCTTGCCCATTTTGTACGTGTGGTGAACACCTGAAAAAAAGATTTTAGTCATCAGAAATCTTAATCGTATTTTATACGAGGAAAATAACTGAAGAATATGTTTGATGCTAATGTCCAGATATTAGTAATTAACAAAATAAAAAAAATGTTGCATTTGTTAGGGCGTTTATTGATAAAGACTAGATTATATGCTATAGGCTATATCATCGCATATAAGAATGCATTGAGGAGGTAACATCGGGGCATTACTATAGTACTTTTTGTGGTCCGGTCTGTCTGTCTCTAGGTGTGGCAAGAGCATTTTTCTCAGACACGCGTAGAGACAATCGCGCGATGCCAACCCTGCAAAAACCTCTTCACACGCTTCTTGAAGAACCCTCTCCTATCACAGACGCTCAGGTTGTGGAATGAGCTCCCCGTCGTGGTTTTCCCAAGAGACTACAGCATGTTCTTCAAAAAGGAGGTGAAACGATTTTTTTGTAGGGTCGGCAATGCGCGTCGATAGGCTACGGTAACCGCTTACCTTCAGGTTGGCCGTATGATAATTCGCTGCTTTAGTAGATTTAAAAAACATGTAGAAACTGTAGCGTTTAGCTTTATCTCCACTGATCCTTACTGATTTGAGAGAGTGCTGCTTACTTTCTAAGGATGAGATCTATAGAGCGTGCTTAGACTTTGCTCAGACTTTAGGGTAAGTATAAACCAACGTAATAAAGTAAATGTTTGTTTATTTTTATTTGTAGCCAAGTTTTTGGTAAGTCGTCGATTAGGTGCACTTAGGCTTTCCTTAGCACACACTCAGAGAAATTCGAAGATTACATTTTAAATACCAACTTTGTACGGTAAAGTCTGAGCAAAGTCTAAGTACGCTAAATCTCAGCCTAAGACAAGTGGCTTATCAAATATTCTATGTCGATAGTAAGTAGACTCTTTAAGAGAAAGTTAACCCAAACTAAAATTGGCGCAGTGGATGCGTTCGTCCAAGCCAAGTGTATGTTACATAACGTACTGGCACTTAGTGGAGCCCTCATGCAGAACTTAGGTAGGTATGTTTACGCAAGTCAGTATTAGAAGGTTGTTCACCCAATGCGGTTAGACATTTGGAAACCACTTTCCTTGCATCATATATATATACTTAGGTATACCTTAACATAGGCTTCATCAACGCCTTATTAGGTGAGTAATACTGTAATTTTTAGGGTTCCGTAACTCAAAAGGGAAAAAGGAACCACTATATAGGATCTGTCTGCCTGTCGGCACCTGTCGATATCAAGACCTTTTTTCTCAAAAACGCGTTAAGGTATAATACTAGATGTAATTTAAAAAAATCTAGATTTTATGTGAACGCCATAAAAAAATACAGCGATTTATATCCCATATTCTGACACTAAATGGGGTCTGAGAGTAAATCAAAACTTATAGGGTAAGTAAGTACTTTCCGTTTTGACCTAGAATTATAAAATTTGGCTAGAAGCAAAGTCTCACAACAAAATTATAGGAATAAATCAGAAAATTAATAATGTAAGCTTTAATTTTTTTTTTTTTAAGAAAACAGTTGGAGATTCAATCCGACTTATCTGGAACCTTCAGCGCCTATGCGAGTCAAACTCTCCTTGTCGGTTTTAAATGATTTAATTTATCCAATGAAAGACAAAAGTAAAATCGACCCTTGAAGTCGACCTTTATTGTTCATTTGGTCATCAGCAAAACACGAAAGGGGCTTGTTTACCTTGGATTCTGTACCTTATACAAGTTTTTTATTTAATTGTCAATGTCAACAGGATAATGCATTTCCCAATGCCATTTTTAATAAAAATCTCGAGTAACTTGCATTTATTTTTTATTCAATTGAAAACTAAGTACTTAGCATTTGCAATACCAGTTTTAAATTAAATATCCTACATAGTTATAAATAAGACTAGGGCTGCCACTGTTTGGCTGTTTTTGAAAGGTGGCAGCCCTAAATAAGACCCCTTTAGAGGATAACTAAAATTGAAAATTTAAAGAAACCCCCGAAACTCACTAGAGAATTGGTGATAATTTTCAAACGGACTTTCTTGAAACACAGCTAAGGACACTCACTACTAAACAAAACTAAACGAAAATCGTTTCATCGGTTTGGGAGCTACGATACTACAAACACACACGTTAATCTTAAGATGGAAGCTGACAAAGCTCGTAAAAGTACACAACACACTACACACAACCGATCACGCTACCGTCTTTGACGGCGAGGACCGCCGCGACGTCCCACTCAGTCTCGTCCCGTTCAAGCGGCCCGAGCTGCCATTAGTAATCCGACCGCCCCCAATTAGTCGTAACTCGTACAAAGTCCTCCCCCTCCCCCGGTAACGCCCTGAGCCGAGGTTCGTACCCCATTCGGGGGCGCCCTCAGGCGTTGTTACCTAAATTTTACCCGGCTGAGAGCCCTCTGCGCTCGCCGATTTGTCTGGTAAGGTTGCTGCAGCCATCAGAGGCTAACAACTTTAGTCCTTTAAAAAAAAAAAAGTAATCTTATAACACCCCTCTCTTTTTGCGTTTAAAAATAAGAGCTGGGGACCGGCCTTAGTGTCTGATTTCGTTTGACAAGGATGTAGGTAACGCGTACCTTCATAATTTTCCATAGGTAATGACGTTAATTCAAAACCTTGAAGTTATTTGTGGAATTAAATATTACCTCTTACTTATTACTTGTATGATGACTTCTTTACATAGTATAAAATAAAGTCGCTCCCGCTGTCCGTACGGTTAGATCTTTTAAACTACTTACCTACGCAACAGATTTTAATTGAGTTTTCAGCAATAGATAGTGATTCAAGAGGAAGCTTTATATGTATAATGAATGATACATAATTATTATAGTACAGAAAAGCCGTGCGAAGCCTGAACGGGACGCTGTTAAATAAAACTTATTTAAGGTGGATGGGCTGCAGTTTGAATGTTTAACGAATATTTAATAAGTTTTTATTTATTGTTTTAATTTATAATGTCATTTCAAGCACCTATAATAGGTATGTCGTTATTTTGTGATAGCGAGTCAAAGATAAGGCTACAGATATATTATATTCATTTTGCATTCAAAATAAAATCAAGAGTATGTTTTGGGCATTTTCACTTTGGGTTACTAGGTAAGGTACCAGTGGCGAAGGGTCCATACAAGCCGATCCCATCGGCTTACCTTTTAGAAATCCCAGTCCCACATTTTCATCATTTCAAAGCCACTTTGATCATGCTTAAAATACACTGTAATTATAAAATTATCGGTGTTTTTTGAACGGCTTACCCTCGGCATAATTTCACCCCTAGCAACCTACCTAATCTATGCTTGATAGGTAGGTAGTTATATTATTTACATAAAAAATACTTTTACCGTGGTAAAGTACCTAAATGATGTTTGTACCTAGCAGTTGCTAGGGGTGAAATTATGCCGGTAGGTAGGTATATTGCGTTAAAATAGATTTATTAAAAACACAATAATATAAGGTAAGTATGTGTAATGTATAAAATATGTGATTGATATGAATGGCAACACAGGCCAAGCAAGATGGCGTCAGAGTGTGCTGGTTTTGAAAACAACTTGATTTTAAATAAATAATAATTAACCTGCTAGTTTGCGTTATTATTGAAAAGACATCACATGGCGCAGTCGGAATACTTACTTGAATTAAAAAGCTTGAAATACTGAAGAAATGACCATGAATACCTTTAACACCCCGGCAAAGTTGGTGCTTACAGGCAATTTAAGTGAAAATTGGCGTAAGTTTCGTCAAAGTTTTGAGATTTATATTTTAGCTGGAGGACTGGATGTAGCCACGGATAAAAGAAAAATTGCTATATTATTAAATGTTATTGGTGAGGATGCAGTTACTCTGTACAATACTTTTAAAATAAATGAAAAAACAGAAAAAGAAATAACATTGGAACACGTGCTAAATGATTTTGAAAAATATTGTAATCCGAAGAAAAATATTTTATACTCCCGGTATCAATTCTACAACAGGAAACAAAAAGAAGGAGAAACATTTGATACATTTTTAACAGAAACACAAACACTGATAAAAGATTGCGAATTTTGTACGAGTTGTCAAGATAATTTGCTTAGAGATAAACTTATTTTAGGGACTATCAATGAAGAACAACAGAAAAAACTGATCAAGAGTGGAGATCCAACACTAGAGGATGTAGTTTCAGCATTAAGGGTGGCAGAAATAACAAATGAGCAAATTAAAGAGGTTCAACAAAAATGTGTACTTACAGTTAGTAAGAGAACATGTTCATTTTGTGGTTTTACTCATGAACCAAGAAAATGTCCAGCTTACAATAAAACATGTGCTAAGTGTCAAAGAAAGAACCATTTCGCTAAAATGTGCAAGGCAAAAATAAATGTTAATGAAGCAAATATTAATGAAACAGATGTCAATGAATATTATTGTGGTGCTGTAACAATTAACAAGTTCAGTATTGAATCTATAGGTTGGTTAAAAGAAATTGTTGTTGAAAATACAAAAATTGTTTTTAAATTGGATCCAGGTGCTGATGTCAGTATAATATCTTATGAGAAGTTTATGCAAATAAAAAAGAATGCTACACAGCCAATATATTTAAAGAAGTCTTCAGCTGTCTTGGAAAGTTGGAATGGATTCAAGACCCCAGTTGAAGGTACAGCAAGTTTAAAAATAAGTTTTAACAATAATGAGATAAATGAAATCTTTTTTGTAGCTGGTAAGGAAAATTCTACTTCAATTTTGTCAAGAGAAGCTTGTGTTAAACTTAATTTAGTGAAACTTGTGAATGAAATTACTAATGCTGATTCAAAAGAAGCAATTTATAATCAGAATAAAGATATATTCTCTGGAATTGGCAAAGTTGAAAAACCCTATGATATACGTATAAAAAAGGACATCATTCCGTCTTCTAAACCTCCATACAGAGTACCGTTAAAATTAAGACCTAAGTTACAGGCTGAGTTAAGAAAGTTACTACAACTAGGAATAATTTCAGAAGTAAATGAACCATCAGAATGGGTAAATAGACTTGCAATTGTTGAAAAACCTGATGGTTCTATTAGGTTGTGTTTAGATCCACAAGAATTAAATAAGGCTATTATCAGAGACTATTGTACTATCCCTACTATAAGTGAATTATCTAGTATTATTGGTGATGCCAAACTATTCTGTGTTTTAGATTTGAAAGATTCATTTTGGCACATTGTGCTGTCAGAAAAGAGTTCAAGGCTGTGTACTTTTGCTACTATGTTTGGTACATATAAATTTAATAGACTCCCCTTTGGCATAGCTGTAGCATCAGAAGTTTTTCAAAAATGCTTATCGGATATATTTAAAGATATTCCTGGTGTCATCAATTACATTGATGATATTTTACTGTTTGCAAATACAAAGTCTGATCTTGATAAAATACTACATACAGTCTTTAACAGAGCTAGACAATTTAATATTAAATTTAACTATAATAAATTCCAGTATATGGTAACTCAAGTTCATTACTTAGGGCACATATTTGAAAATGGTATGGTAAAACCTGATCCAAAGTCCATAGATGCAATAGTTAATTATGATATTCCAAAAAACAAGAATGATTTACAAAGACTACTTGGGCTGATTAATTATCTAAGACCATTTATCCCAAATTTATCAGAACTTACAAGTCCACTACGAGAATTATTAAAAAATAATACTATGTTTACTTGGCAAAAAATACATTTAAATTGTTTTCAAAGAATCAAAAACATTTTAGCAAGTAAGCCATTATTACATAATTTTGATCCAAAAGGAAGGATAATAATTCAGGCTGATGCCAGTAAGACAGGTATAGGTTGTGTTTTATTGCAAGAAAATAAGCCAATAAGTTATGCATCAAAATGTTTAACTTCAACCGAAGAAAACTATGGACAGATAGAGAAAGAGTTTATGGCAGTTTTGTTTGCATGTAGAAAATTTCATAATTTTATTTATGGGCAAAAAGTAATTGTTCAAACTGATCATTTGCCTTTACTTGCAATAATGAAAAAAGACTTGTGCAAAATTCCTTCGTCTAGATTACAAAGAATTAAATTAAAATTGTGTATTTATGATATAGAAATGGTTCACATCCCAGGTAAAGAAATGCACATAGCTGATGCTCTTAGTAGAGCATGTTCAACATCTGCTGTAGATTGTGATACAGACTTAAATGATACAGTTCACTCTGTAAATGTTTCAGATGATATTTTAAACCTAATTAAAAAAGAATTAGGCGATGACAATGATTGTAAGAAGTTAACTCAATATATTAAAAATGGTTGGCCTTCTTCCATTACTAAAGTAGATAGTCAATTTAAAAGTCTTTATCATTTGCGGAACTTGATTTATTTTGAAAATGAATTAATTTTTATAGACAGAAAAGTTTTTATACCTAAAAAGTTAATTAACTTTATCATATCAAAACTTCATGACTGTCATTTTGGTATGGTCAAAACAAAAGCAAGAGCTAGAATATTGTTCTACTGGATAGGAATGAATAATGATATAGAAACTTTTATTGCTAGATGTGAAGTGTGTAAAAAATTTTCCAATAATAATGTAAAAGAACCCATGATATTGAGAGATCAGCCAGAATTGCCATTTCAACATGTATCTGTAGACATTTTACAATTTGGAAGTGATAATTACTTTGTTCTTGTTGATCACTTTTCTAAATGGATAGAACTTGTTAAACTTAATAGTAAATCAGCTGAAAGTATGATTTCTGTTTTAAAAAACATATTTGCTATTCATGGTATTCCAGAGATCTTATATTGTGACAATGTGCCTTTTAATTCATGGGCTTTTATAGAGTTTAGTAAAAAGTGGCATTTTAAGCCGATATTTTCAAGTCCTCACTATCATCAAAGTAATGGTGCTGCTGAGAAAGCTGTAGGTATTTGTAAGTCCATGTTAAAAAAATGTTATGAGACTAAATCAGATATAAATAATTTCTTGCTAGAATATAGAAATACACCTGTGTGTGGCACTAATCATACCCCTTCTCAGTTGCTCTTTAGCAGATTATGTAGAACTATTCTCCCAATACATAAAGATTTATTGAAACCTAATGTTAAAACTAGTTTTAAATCACACTTGGATTTGTCTGCAATAAATCATAAAAAATACTATGATGTAGGATCAAGAGATAGAAACACTAAATTTAAAGAGGGGCAAAAGGTATATTACAAAGAAAATGAAAATTGTAACATTTGGAAACCTGGTGTTGTAACTAAAATATTAGACAACCCAAGGTCTATCATGATTAAAGATGACCGTGGTATTAATAAAATAAGAAATACATGGTTTGTAAAATCATCTTATCCTGATGTAGATAGAGGTCCTATCCTGACACACCAGACTCCGAAACAGTTATATTGGTCTGAGCAGCAGTCTATACTTGAAATAGACAATTTACCAACCACTTCTCAACATGAACCATTAAGGAGATCTGAACGGATGGTTAGGCCCCCTACATACTTACAAGATTATTGTTAAAATCCTAACATACTTATTTTATTTGAAATTAAAAATTGTTGTCTGTATTTTGATTGATTATAATAACTAGTTGATGTGGGAGATGTAATGTATAAAATATGTGATTGATATGAATGGCAACACAGGCCAAGCAAGATGGCGTCAGAGTGTGCTGGTTTTGAAAACAACTTGATTTTAAATAAATAATAATTAACCTGCTAGTTTGCGTTATTATTGAAAAGACATCACAGTATGTATATGTATGCTTAAAAAAATTACGTGATGTTTGCCGAGACCCCTCCTCTTCCCCAAGTGAGATTGGGTGTGATTTGGCTTGACCCATTCCCCCAAAACGCCTCACTTAATTAATGGATGCCACCTAATATAAGCATTAAAATACATAGAAATGAAATAGGTGTTATACTTATTACTGTAAGACCCTCTTACTATTATATCAATAAGATCAATCATTACAATATTCAGATTGCGAAAAACATTAAAAACATACATATAATTTACCTACTACCTACTTGAAAAGTAAGTACGTATGTAATTGGAGGTAATCTTCGGAACAAAATAATTGTATAAAACATACATCAGATGAAATAAAGTAGGTAGGTAGGTACACACGGTCACAGATCAAGCTACACATTTTTGTTGCAAAATAGCGCCTATTACAACCGCATAAGGTGCCGCAGTGTGTAGCTTGATCTGTGGCCATGTGTACTTGGTTGCCACTGACTCTAATATTTGGTTATTGGTTGCAATAGCAACACTATTATATTATAATAAATGTTAATTTCTAATGTATAGCTCTAGTGCTTATATAACTGCAAGCGGATGTGTCTGGCTGGATATCAAATGTATGCAAATAATTACGAAACATATTCATTTTTGGATATTATATAATCAGATCATCTACCTTTTAAGGTACTTATAATTTCTAGTCTATTATAACTTTCTAACTAATGTAACCGAAAACAACTAACTGATGTTCTAGAAACAAAAATTTGCTTATTTACGCTATTATTATAAAAAAGTAAAGTTCTAGGTCATTCAGTATAAAAAAATATATAAAAAACATAACAATAAAGATAACGCACCACTTTCAAAAACTCTCGTTCCAAACTGATTATTAAAAAAAAATAATAAGTATCACTCAAATAAAAAAATATATATAAACACACGCGATAACTTGTGGCGCGTTCACTGCCACTAGCCAATGATTACTATGCGAACGGTTGGCGGATTTGCAGCTTGCCGGGTCGATCGCTATGTAATTATGCCTACATGCATTTATTAGCCGTTTTTTTTACATAAGTTCATTATTTGCTTTGTGTTTTTAAAGAAGGCTAGCAATATATTTTTATTGCGTAGTCTTGTTTGACCACAACGCAGTAGCACGCAGTAGTGTTCATTATAGCAAAGAATAAATAATATACTGATTATATGTAGGTAGATAGGTATTATTACAGTAGGATTAGATACACACACAGCCTAGAAAAGAACTGGTAAGCGAAGCACAGTTGTTTGTTGCTTTGTTGTGCTGAACGAGGCTTGAACGTCGGTGACGACATATTTTTAAATTTAGAATGTGAAGCTTTTTTGTGGTTTTAAACTTTTTGGCTGGATCTATTTTTTTTAATGATCTAAGAACAAAGTGCTAAAAAATGAATCAGAGCATTTGCTGGGGAATTTTTAAGAGTTCAACTTTTTGGAGTCTGGAGACCGGATTGGGGATTTCGGCCAAACTTTATGTACGTACTTGTATGTACTTTTAACCTTTGAAATTTTAATTAACATAAAACTTGAACACTTCTCAGTTCTCATGGTCATCAGGTAACCGAAAATGGAAGGTTAACGTCAACGTCGAGCCGTTTACTCCATAGCCATGTTTTTTATTTATAATTGGGTAGTCCTTACATTCCTACTTAGTGATTTGACAGAATGGCTAGCCTGGCTAGGCTGATTTATACATATAGGTACCTTACCTATACCTACCCCTACCTACCCTACCTACCCCTACTTACCCCTACCTACCTACAACTTCCTATTTACCTAACTTTTTTTTTACTAATTTTGCGGAGTCTCACTCAAATTTAGGGTTGGGGGATAATTTCCAAAAAAATTAAGGACAATGTCTGCCGGGTCAGCTAGTTATTTATAAATACTGGATAAGTGCGAGTCTGACTCGCGCACGGAGGGTGCCGTTAGATAGATAGGGTAATAATTTTCGGATTTATTCCTTTAGATAGGTACTCGTGCTGTGTGTGAGACCTTGCCTCTTGCTTTTCATGATATTAGGTCATCGGGAAGTAGGTAGGTACATACCTAACATATAGGTTTTGATTTACTCGCTAAGTATAAAAATATACGAATTAAATGGCCATATTTTTTTTTTGCATTAAATTACGTAAACCACCCATTTTTGAGAAAAATGCTCTTGACACAACAAGAGACAGGCAGCCGTAAAACAAAGTGATCATATAGGTAAAGGTTCCGATTTATCCTTATGAGGTAGGTATACGTATGTGTCTGCGCGTGCTTTCAACATCGTTTACTACTTGCCTATAGGGATGCTGAGAATGATATGTCTATTATCTGCCTACCACCCTCAAGTTAAAAATCGGTCGCCAAGCACCTTCCGGTCTGTTCCGACTGATGCACATAGGAAACTACCATCGGGCCCATCATCACTGACCACGGTATCATTGCCTTAAAACACGGTACCGAACCACATCATAAATACTGTGGGTACATACTACGGTACTACCCACATGCTCTCCTGAAATATTACCATTACTTATTTTGTTACGATTCGCAGTTAAATGCCCTCCACCGATGACTATCAAGTCCGTAGTAACTCAGCCCATTCTATGTTTTTTTTTTTAATTTATTAAGGTCAACAAACAGAATCACATAAACAATTAGTAGAAGAGAGAAAATGATTCTATTCTTATGAATAATGTTTCGCCAATGCCATAAAATACCATAAAACCAATAAGTACTACGTGTTCTAACATCTAAAATTATAAAAACAATTTCAAACATTACCGCTCTTTTTATTATGATAAGACATTTATGGAACAAGTTACTGAGAAATAAAATAAATTTATAAAGTAGTTTACACGAAATCAAAACATTCGTTATTTTTATTTATATAAAGTGTTATTTTTAAACTTGAATAATTTTTTTTCATAAACACATCACAATATGTCTCTGCGTTATTTTGTACTAAAAAAAATTTGAGAATTGGACTTAACCACAGGTTATTATGTATATACGTAGCTTTCTCCGTAAACATTTCATTGGCTGTAGTTTTGTTTGTTTTGACACATTTGACCTTTGTATTATTATTTGATTTCATTTAACGATTTATATGTTACAAAGATATTCACATAAAAATCGAGGAGGAGTGTCGGAGTACCTACAGCCTACAGCCAATTGTCTATTGATAATACTGAAGAAAAAGAAGTGTTCTGCAAGACACAAGATGCTAAGAGAAAACTGCAAAATATTGCAATAATTATTATAAAAGCTATAACTAGAAGAAGTATATTTTATTTAACTAGGAGGAGTGTATTATTATTTGATTTCATTTAACGATTTATATGTTACAAAGATATTCACATAAAAATCGAGGAGGAGTGTCGGAGTACCTACAGCCTACAGCCAATTGTCTATTGATAATACTGAAGAAAAAGAAGTGTTCTGTCAGAGTCAAGAAAACAAGAGAAAAATATGTGAAAATATGGTTGAATTGTAAAATGATTATTTATTCTAAAATATAACAGTAATATCTATATAAACCACTTTATTTTCACATATTTTTCTCTTGTTTTCTTGACTCTGACAGAACACTTCTTTTTCTTCAGTATTATCAATAGACAATTGGCTGTAGGCTGTAGGTACTCCGACACTCCTCCTGTTTTTCAGGTTGGTAAATAGTTTTTGTTTCATCAAATAATACATCGGTTGAAATTATTATTTTATTATTTTCGTGGTCCCATAATTTATATCCTGAACCAGTATAGCCTACCATTATCATTGGTTTAGCTCTTGGTTGTAGTTTACTTGGCTTTGGTATTGTTACAGTCCAAGCTTTGCTACCATAAACTCGTAGTTTTGATATGTCATTATAACCATACCATATAGAAGCTGGTGTTTGACCGTTTAATGCCTTAGTAGGACTACGGTTTAGCTCATAAGCTGATGCGCAAATTACTTCACTCCATAATTCTTTGGGTAATTTTGTTTCAGCAAACTTCACTCTTACTTTATCTAGTAAAGTTCTGTTCATTCTCTCAGATTTACCATTTTGTTGTGGCGTGTACGGTGTTGTATATTCTAATATTATGCCTTTCTGTTGACATGATTCTTTAAATCTTTTAGATGTAAATTCTCCACCATTATCTAATCGTATTCTCTTAGTTTTTAATCCAAATTGAGTTTTAATAAGCTGTATATGTGTCATAATATTATGTTCTGCTTCATTTTTATTTTTCAATAGATATATCATCACAAAATGTGAATAATCATCAATCAATACTTGAAAATAATATTCGCCTTTTATTGACATTGGTTGGATAGGTCCACACAAATCTGAGTGTAGTAAATCTCCTATCTCTTTGCTTTCTCTTTTATTAGATATAAATGGTCTTCGTGTACTTTTACCTTCTATACAACTTTCACATCTCTTTTCTGTAGTTGGTAAACCTAATATTCTTAGTCCTTTTCTATTTAAATGACCTATTTAGTATTTTCACATATTTTTCTCTTGTTTTCTTGACTCTGACAGAACACTTCTTTTTCTTCAGTATTATCAATAGACAATTGGCTGTAGGCTGTAGGTACTCCGACACTCCTCCTCGATTTTTATGTGAATATCTTTGTAACATATAAATCGTTAAATGAAATCAAATAATAATACACTCCTCCTAGTTAAATAAAATATACTTCTTCTAGTTATAGCTTTTATAATAATTATTGCAATATTTTGCAGTTTTCTCTTAGCATCTTGTGTCTTGCATTTGCTAACGATTTTGTCAACATATCAGCCAAATTATTCTCAGTTTGTATGTATGATATTGTCATCTTCTTTGTAAATATCAAATCTTTTATATGGTGATATCGAATATCGATATGTTTCGATCGTTTACTATTCTCATAATCCTTTGAAATAAAAATAGCTCCTTTATTATCGACATACAGCATTGGCGTTAGATTTATTCCAAAATCTTTTAATAATCCATTAATATTTATTCCTTCGCATGATGCCAGTGATGCTGCTATGTATTCTGCCTCTGCAGTTGATAATGCAACACAGTTTTGTTTTCTAGAGAACCATGCTACAACATTCTCATTGTATTTAACTATACATCCGCTCATACTTTTTCTGTCTCTTTTATTATTTGCCCAGTCTGCATCTGCAAAAATATTTAAACTCATCCGTTCATTTTTTTTATATTGAAGTGCAAAATCTTTAGTTGAACTAAGGTAGCGTAGTACGCGCTTGCCATGTTGCCAACATTCTTCATTTGGTTTGTCCATAAATTGACTCAGATAAGACACAGCATAGCATATATCTGGTCTTGATACTGTACTTACAAACATTAAGCTTCCTATTAGCTCTCTATAAGGAACTTCTATTGTTTTTTCTGTTATTTCTATATTTAAACCTTTTTCCATAGGTGTATCTTTTTCCTTGCAATCAGTCATATTAAATTTTTCTAACATTTTCTCTATTTGTTTAGTCTGTGTAATTCTTAAGATTTCATCTTTCCTTTCTATCTCCATTCCAAGAAATTTCTTTATCTCTCCTAAGTTTTTAGTATCGAATTCTTTCTGTAATTCATTCATTATTCTATCAGTTTCTTCTTTCTTTCCCATTATTAAAATATCATCAACAAAAATCAATATCCAAACATTTTTATTAAAAAATAAGCAAAAATCGTTTTTGGATCTTTGTAATCCACATTTTTCCAAAAAATCATTTAGTCGTTCATTCCAACATCTAGGACTTTGTCTTAATCCATATAAACTTCTGTTCAATTTCAGTACTTTCTTTTTATTTGCATTCACTCCTAGTGGTACTTTTATATAAATTTCTTCTTTTAAATATCCATTTAAAAATGCTGTTGGTACGTCCATTTGGTAAATTTTATAATCTTGTTGTACCGCGTGTGCTAAATAAGTTCTCACTGTACTCATTCTAGCTACAGGTGAATAATTTGTGTTGAAATAATCTTCTTCTACTTGAAATCCTTTAGCGACTAATCGTGCTTTCTTTAAACCATTTTCTTTTGTTTTAAATATCCATTTTGTGTCTATCGCTTTCTTTCCTCTAGGTAAATCAGTAGGTTCAGTCCATGTATTTAACTTTTTTAATGAATTAATTTCTTTATTTATTGCTACTAACCATTCTTCATCTTTCGCTGCTTCTTTGTACGAAGTTGGATCTTTATTTTCAGTTGTAATCATACAATATGCAGTATAAAGTTGATAGTCATTCATGTATTTTGGTTGATTTATAGTTCTACCTGATCTTGTAGTTATTTTATTATCATTTTCATTTTCATCTTGTATATTAGCATCATCATCATCATCTGTCATGTAATTAGATTCATTTAGATCATCCAAATCGTCTTGTACATTTGAATTTCTTCTACTTTCTTGTCTTTTTTGTTTATGCGTTGATGTTTTATTTTCATCTTCATCATTGAGTATTATTGTATTTTCATAATGTTGTTTTACCACCTCCTCCTGTTTTTCAGGTTGGTAAATAGTTTTTGTTTCATCAAATAATACATCGGTTGAAATTATTATTTTATTATTTTCGTGGTCCCATAATTTATATCCTGAACCAGTATAGCCTACCATTATCATTGGTTTAGCTCTTGGTTGTAGTTTACTTGGCTTTGGTATTGTTACAGTCCAAGCTTTGCTACCATAAACTCGTAGTTTTGATATGTCATTATAACCATACCATATAGAAGCTGGTGTTTGACCGTTTAATGCTTTAGTAGGACTACGGTTTAGCTCATAA
The DNA here is from genome assembly GCA_963555595.1 of Tethea ocularis. Taxonomy (NCBI): domain Eukaryota; kingdom Metazoa; phylum Arthropoda; class Insecta; order Lepidoptera; family Drepanidae; genus Tethea; species Tethea ocularis. The sequence continues at coordinate 1,678,264 of OY741970.1, read as the reverse complement.
GCTGATGCGCAAATTACTTCACTCCATAATTCTTTGGGTAATTTTGTTTCAGCAAACTTCACTCTTACTTTATCTAGTAAAGTTCTGTTCATTCTCTCAGATTTACCATTTTGTTGTGGCGTGTACGGTGTTGTATATTCTAATATTATGCCTTTCTGTTGACATGATTCTTTAAATCTTTTAGATGTAAATTCTCCACCATTATCTAATCGTATTCTCTTAGTTTTTAATCCAAATTGAGTTTTAATAAGCTGTATATGTGTCATAATATTATGTTCTGCTTCATTTTTATTTTTCAATAGATATATCATCACAAAATGTGAATAATCATCAATCAATACTTGAAAATAATATTCGCCTTTTATTGACATTGGTTGGATAGGTCCACACAAATCTGAGTGTAGTAAATCTCCTATCTCTTTGCTTTCTCTTTTATTAGATATAAATGGTCTTCGTGTACTTTTACCTTCTATACAACTTTCACATCTCTTTTCTGTAGTTGGTAAACCTAATATTCTTAGTCCTTTTCTATTTAAATGACCTAGCCGTCTATGCCATAAATCATTTTCTTTATCTTTTGTAACATTTGCATACTCTTCTTTATGCAATATTAAATTAACTTCTATTGTGTACAAATTTTTATTTTTCGTACCATAAAAGGTTGTTCTTTCTCGTCTAATACTTACTCCATTATTTTTAAATAGTACGGTGTAGCCATTTTTTGTTATTTTGTCAACTGATAAAAGATTGTGAGTTAAATTTTCGACAATAAGTGCTTCAAATTCAATCTTTTTATTATTAAAATATAACAGTAATATCTATATAAACCACTTTATTAGACTTCCTACTCCAACATAAGGTTATGGGCTATTAAAATAATAACGAGTAGGTAAGTTTTTGAAAATATTAAAAGAAAATATGAATTACACTAACGTACATTTTCTGCCGATATTGAAAGGCGAAAATTATTCAAATTGGAAATTTCGTGTAAAGTCGTTACTAGAAGACAAACAAGTTTTAAAAATACTAGAATAAATAGGTTTGAATTGAACTCTTTCTTGTTGACAGAAAGAAAAAGTTTGATGAACTGAAGCCGGGCGCTATAAAAACTTTATTGATTGCAAAATAAACAAAAAGTGTAGATGTACTCAAGCACAAATTATTAGGTAACTAAAGCTGTTTCTACTTATATTTTTATGTGTTAGGAAATTCAACTCGTACGTGTGTTACAATACTGAAGTGCTGAATTCGAGATCACTACCTACCTACGTAATTTTGAGCAAATGTACAGTTTTAGAAAGTTTGAGCTGAGCATTATTTTATAACATCTATCTAGCCCCTTTCACATTACACTGTGCTCTCTCTCAACTCAGTCTAATGAAATTGAAATCCATAAACTGGATTGTTTTCAAGTGTGTTCGTGGACTTTGCTTTTCTATTTTGCGTTTAACGTAATCAGCAAGTCATTCTCCATTGTTTAATTATAATTTGCATATCTTGTAGTAGACCGGTAGATGAGCGATGTGCACGGTGGATTCTAAAATAAATACCGATAATACTGAAGTAAGTACCTACTGAATATTACTTTTTTTAAACTACACCTTAATTTTTTTACGAGATTATCTCATCTAAATTGTAGGTTGAAAATAATTAACAGAAAGTCCTTCACATTTTTATTGTCAGTATGATAGGATTATAGTAGTTTAACCTGCGACTCTGCTCTCTCAGAATTAATAAATAGTATTTTATATCTTCCCATCATCAAAATCTTTTCTTTGTGCTTTCCTACATTATTTACTTAAAGGATTCCTGGGCAAAATATATTTAAAACAAAAGAAAATAATTTATTCTGACTACACACAACTACACTCAAAAGACATGGAAAAAAATAATTAATAAGATAAATATAATAACAATGTGCTGTTTGACATCTGAAATGGACAGCAACTCATTTACAAACTATAACCCCAGTACGGGTACAGGGCTACAGTACTGATTTTCAGTTAATGCCAAAGGTAACATTACGGACAACACTAACGGAACTGAACTACTGGATAAAATAAATAAAAGAGAAGAGAGAACTAAATATACATAATACCAACAAGAAAAAATAATAGCACAAAATTAAAATATTAAAACAGCCACTGTAAGTAGGGTCCTAATATTAACGTAATTAGTAAACGCAATATTAAATGTGGCAACTACTTCTAGTTGCATTGGTTTAGGCCAGCCAAGTCAGTGGTGGGCCTTAAGCATGAAGACGGTAGACTAGGTGGGAGAAGAAAAACAACTGAAAATCTTAATTAAAAAAGTGCTATTGTAGGATGAAATATATTTATAAAATTTCCAACAAAAAGGACATTAATAAATAAATAAATATCCTCGGACATTCTTCACACACAGTTATCTGATCCCAAACTAAGCAGAGCTTGTACTATGGAAACCAGATAACTGATATACTACATATACTACTCTTTTTTTTGTAAATACATACTTATATAGATAATTACACCCAGCCACAGGACAAACAGACATGTTCATACACACAAATGTTTGTCCTGGATGGGAATCGAACCCATGACCAGCGGCTTGATAGGTGGTGTCTTAACCAACTGCGTCAACTGGCTTGTCAGTCAACATTATAGTACGTATAAACATTAACTTCTTTTGTTGTGGGCCAGTTATCAAAATTAATTTGGACTAGAAAATGCTCACAACCACCACACATTTGTCAAACCAGCCGGTTTAGGTAGGCAATAGTATAATACGTCATTAAAGTTATATCATGTAGATTATTTATGGACAGATAACTACAACATGCAATTATATTCTATTTATAAATTATAAATTACCTGCTATTATATGATATAATTTACCTTATTGTGTAATTTTTTGTAGCACCGCAATAATAAGACAAGCAAAATATTCCACGGAATGGCATCCAACATGCTGAAGCATGCGTTCCTCGTCTTTCGGACGTACCTGGACATGTTTATAGACCTGGTCTTCTCATTCTTATGGGAGGGATCCAAGAAGGCCATACCAGATTTGGAGAAGAAGCACCATATGCTAACGGAGAGTGCAGTAGTGTTGGCAGCGAAGATACGTAACAAGGAGTTGAAGTCTGAGGAACTTGTGAAGGCCTGCATTGAAAGGATTAAACTTGTGAGTTTAAAATTACTTTAGCTTTACACTCTGTGGTTTCACACGTTTTTAACCTTTCAAAACACTCTTATGAATGCCTATGCTTCATAACACTACCGAACGATGTACTCCAACAGCTGCATTTGAGAGCCAGTTCCCTTCTAGGCATTATTTGCTTACCACCTTTGGCCTCATTATTATGACCACAGTTCAATAAGTGTTCTAACACAGGCCTATACTAATTAAAAAAAATAGCTAGTCCTCCTATGGAAACCAAATTACTTTAATAATATAGTTATTCAAATTTATAAGAGACTAGCTGTTCCCCGTGATTTCACCCGCGTCCCTGGGATAAAAAGTAGCCTATAACACTCCATAATGTAGCTTCTAACTACCATTCCAGAGATTTTAGTGTTAAGTCTTCGGCATTATTATTAGTACAGATTTAGAACAAAGATTGCTCACAAATGCTTCCTCTAACTAACTGACAATCAAAGCCGTGACCTATAGCGTGTCAGTGTCAAACAATCAAGCCAACCGGCCCATCTTCCAACTCTTCCAAGTCAAATCTGGTGAATATTTGTAGGTAAATCCGATCCTGAACGCAGTCACGGACGAGAGGTACGAAGCTGCACTGAAAGACGCGCGTGAGATTGACAACCTGATTGAGGGTGGCTTGTCTGATGAATACTTCAAAGAGAAACCGTTCTTAGGTGAGAATAATTTAACTAACTACACCTTTTTAGGATTCCTTACCCAAAGGGTAAATCGGGACCCTATTACTAATATTCCACTGTCTGTCCGTCTGTCACCAGGCTGTATCTCATCAACCGTGAGAGTTAGTTAATTGAAGTTTTCACAGATAATGTATTTCTGTTACCGTTATAACAAATATACTAAAAATCAGAATAAAATAAATATTTAAGGGGGGCTCTGATACAACAAACGTGATTTTTATAGATAATGGTACGGAACCCTTCGTGCGCGAGTCCGACTAGCACTTGGCTGGTATTTTTTGTACTATGTATAGGCTACACTGTGTTTGACCACAATCTCACCGTGGTCAGTGATGATGTGACCGATGGTGGTAAGCACACAGCCTAGAAGGGTACTGACTTTCAAATGCTGTTATGACGTAGGCATCCGCTAAGAAAGGATTTTTTTTATTCAACCCCTAAGGGGGTGAAATAGGGGATCGCTGGTTGGAAAGCTGGTCTTTACATAGTATAAAATGAATTCGCTTGAGCTGTCTTTTTGCTTAGATCTTTTAAACTACTCAACGGATTTTAATGCAGTTTTCAACAATAGAGTGATTCAAGAGGAAGATTTATATGTATAATACATGCATATTATATTACACAAAATCCTCCTCCTTCGGTAACGCCCTGAGCCGAGGTTCGTACCCCATTCGGGGGTGCCCTCAGGCTTGGTTACCTACATGTTGCCGAGTAAGGTTGATGCAGACATCAGAGGCTACGGAGAAAATGCCTGTGAAAGACCCATTCTAAAGCCCCTCCCCCCCCCCTAGGTGTCCCGTTCACAGCGAAGGAGAGTCACGCAGTAGCGGGCATGTTCCACACGCTAGGCTTGAGCTGCCGCTCGCACGTGCGGGCGCACTACGACGCGGAGTGCGTGCGGCTGCTCAAGTGTGCGGGCGCGGTCCCGCTCGCTGTCACCAACGTGCCTGAGGTTAACAAGTGGTATGTCTGCACTGCAACTTCTGTAACTATCTGTAATCATACATCACGACGGCCCGATAAGCGCGGATTTCCGTTTACCGTCGCGCCTAAATTAAAAAGATGGAACTAAATAAGGCTAGCTTTATTTTGCACCTAAAATTTCAAAATAAATTCACAGAAACTTTTTTTACAGCGTCGGCTAAAAAGCTGACACGATTGTCGACACTCAAGGGAATTTTTTTGTAAGCTGTGACAAGGTTGTCGACGCCCTAGCCAAAGAGAATATAATACTAGACCTAACGGTATTTTTTAACAAACAGAATATAACTAAAATAAAAAAATTATAGAAACCCGACACTGACTAGTAAATTGGTGATAATTTCCAAACGGCTGAGCGGATTTTCTCGAGACATAGCTAAGAACAACTGGGAAATTGGTATTTGTTTGCAGGCAAGAGACTCGCAACATGTTGTTTGGCCAGACCAACAACCCGTACCACGCGGGCAGGACTACGGGAGGCTCCAGCGGTGGAGAGGCTGCCCTGGCTGCCGCTCTCGCCACACCAATATCACTCTGTAAGTTTTTTTTAACTCGACTGGGGAGTATCTTATAGAATACCGCAAACAAATAACTTTATGTTGTGTAAGGAAGGTCGCCAGAGCTTATCGGGGAGGGGGGAAGGATGGTCTGTGCCCCTGTCGCTAGCGTCCATAGGCTACGGTTACCGCTTACCATCAGGCGGGCCGTAAGCTTGTTTGCCGACTTTGATGTAACTTTTGTGGCCTTTTTCATTATAACATAATTATAGGGGACACTAAATACGGATAACATGAAGAGCTTAACGCAGAGAATTCACCGTCGTTACTTGATAAAAAAATATAAAAATAACGTAAAAGAAAATGTTAACCATATTATGATAATAATATAAATGTCAGGTTCGGACATCGGCGGCTCGACACGGATGCCCGCTTTCTACTGCGGATTGTTCGCTCTCAACCCCACAGCGGGGTACACCAGCTTGAAAGGTAATACTTTATTAAGAATGATGCTCTAAGTTAACCCAAGGAAATACAAATTTTATTTATTATTAATTAATAGGTCGTATGTTTGTTGACAAGTGATTTTCGATAGGAATGCTAGTATATTTATTGATTAATAATAACAAAAGGAATCATCATACTTATAAGTAGGTAAATTGGAAGCAAACAGCATATTTAAAAAAAATTGATGATTTTAAATTAGTTAGTTTGTATCTCGACTCACTTTTTGACATAGGTACACATAAGTATGTAAATCGGATAATATGGTGTCATTGAGCTTGTCTGATGATGGACCTAACTCAAAAAATGCTTGTCCTTATTATATATATTTTTTAATTTTTAATATGGTGTCATTGAGCTGGTCTGATGATGGACCTAACTCAAAAAATGCTTGTCCTTATTATATATATTTTTTAATTTTTAATATGGTGTCATTGAGCTGGTCTGATGATGGACCTAACTCAAAAAATGCTTGTCCTTATTATATATATTTTTTAATTTTATTATGTTATGAAATTACATAGATCTCCACAGAGAGTAAGTTAGTACGATGGATGATGTGTATGTTTCAGGGTCTGCCCTCCGTTCTGGTGAGGACCCCACGATGGCGGCTATAGGGTTCCTCAGCCGACACTGCAGCGACCTGGCCCCGCTCACGAAGGTCATAGCCGGTGATAAGGCGTCCGAACTCAATCTAGATAGAGTCGTCGATTTGAAAGTTAGTAAACCATCTATTAAATTAGTCTTTGGTAACATTAAAAAAAATAGTCAAAGGCTTAGAGCCTTTTTTTTCAACTATTCTTATTTAATAGGTCATGGGTTCGATTCCCATCCATTATTTATTTATCTACAAATTGTACATGACAGTTTACACCAAAGCGTACAAAATGGTCTTAATTTCTAAAACTGCTCTAAGTACCTCACGACACATCTATGTGCATGAACATGTCTTTTTTGTTAAAGTTTGTCCTGAGTCTGGGTGTAATTATCTATATAAGTATGTCTTAACAAAAAAAAAGTAGTGTATCACTTATCTGGTTTCCATAGTACAAGCTCTGCTTAGTTTGGGATCAGATAACCGTGTGTGAAGAATGTCCCACGATATTATTATTATTCTTTTAAACACAATATTTGACATAAATTTTAACTGCAGGCGATCCACTTTAAAACTAACCTGTGTTCCAAAACTCCTAGGTAATAACTAGTATTTAATGAACTTAAATGATTGATAGAATGTGAAGTATTTCTACACGGAGACAGCGAAGGATCTGCGAGTCAGTCCCATTTCCGATGATTTGAGGAAGGCTATGAATAAGTAAGTAACTAAATGGTATTTATGTATTATTAAATATCTTTTAAAAATCCGGAAAAATGCGAGTCTGACTCGCGCACCGAGAATTCCGTAATTTCCTGTTACTTTAAATACCATAGACTTTTTATATGTTTTTCTGTAATCTATAGATACTTATAGAACTATTTTATGTATTTTTTTTTCAAAATTTTTGGCACAGACAGACACACGACACGAGTAATCCTATAAGAGTTCAGTTTTTTCCTTTTAAAGGGCGGAACCCTAAAAGAGTAAAACCTTGAAAGACAATAAAATTAATATGCTATACATTCAAGCAAAAAAGTTGCTTGAACAATTAAAAAAACCTATAACCAAATTCAGAACCTCTTTTTTTAAGGAGGTTAAAAAATGTCCCAGAATATTCATTTTATTAATATGTTTTTTTACCTATTCACAGAGTAGTAATGAAGCTAGCAGAGAACGCGACATCGACCGATGAAGCTCCTAAACACTACTACCACGCTGGGTTCGACCACATGTTCTCTCTGTGGCGCTACTGGCTCTATTGCGAGACTGACAGTTTCCCTAAACTTCTGGCTAACAACCAAGCCGAGGTTAATGGGCTTATAGAACTGCCTAAAAAGGTAGGAAAATAAAAAAAACAGAATCTCTTTACGCCACACGGTTTCAAAAAAGCGCGTTATCGATAAACCGTTATTAAGAGGATGCTATCCTCGAATGAATCCGTCCCTTATTAAAACTGACAGAGACTATCGAGAAATGCGAGGTAAAAAAACGGTTTTATGTTTAAAAAAAACGGTTTTATGTTTAAAAAAACGGTTTTATGTTTAAAAAACGGTTTTATGTTTAAAAAAACGGTTTTATGTTTACAAAAACGGTTTTATGTTTACAAAAAACGGTTTAATGTTTTATTAAAAAAAAGGTGGAAGTTCTGAATTCGTTTTTATGTTGTACTAGCTGTCCCCCGCGGTTTCACCCGCGTTTCCGAGGTATCTCATGTTTTTCCGGGATAAAAGTAGCCTATATGTTATTCCATGGTTATGTATCTATGTGCCAAGTTTCATCCAAATCCGTTCAGTAGTTTTTACGTTAAAAAGCAACAAACATACATACGTACTCACAAACTTTCCCATTGATAATATTAGTAGGATACGCATGAGTTTTTTGTGTATTTGAAGGAGGTTTTACTCTTTTTGTTAAATGTCGGGAGCTAACCACGCTATACTGTTAAGAGATGGCGCTGATGGCAGTTTCAACCAAGTTTTAACAAAGAAAAAAATATTGCGTCGTAAATGGGATTCTAATTAGCACAAAACTAATTTTGCGCCCAGTACCGGCGCTAGGGTAGGGCGCGGTAGGGCGATCGCCCAAGGCGCCAGATGTAAAGGGGCGCCAGGCCCACCTTTATTTCCGGTCGCTCATGAGCGAGTCCTGCTATCTCTATATCTAAATAAATAAATAAATTCTCAAGTCTAAAGATAAAATGGCTATAATGGCTTAAAATCCCTTTTGTTAGCGGGAGAAGGGGGGGGGGGGGGGTTATCACATCTCGCCCAGGGTGCTAATAGAGCTAAAACCGGCACTGTTTGCGCCACATCTATAATTCTATACTAATATTATAAAGAGGAAAGATTTGATTGTTTGTATGTTTGTTTGTTTGCATTGAATAGGCTCCGAAACTACTGAACCGATTTGAAAAATTCTTTCACTAATAGGAAGCTACATTATTCCTAAAGGTTATAGGATACTAGTGAAACCGCGCGGAACAGATAGTTCTATAATAAATGGTTATGTAGCACTCATATTTTCAGTGTATATATTTGTTTTTTTTTTGTTCCAGCTACTAGGTCTATCCCCGTACACTTTAGCCGCTATTTTGAAGCTGCTGGATGAACAAGTGATGCCGAAACCAAACAAGGAGTGGGCTGAGAAGCTTACCCAAGAGTTGACTGATGACTTAAAGGTATTTATTGATATTGCTGTCTGCTACATGCATGTTAATCACCTCAACAGTAATCACTAATCACACAAAAAAAACATAATTAAAACCGATGAAAAGTTTGAATTTTACGTGATTTGTTAAGTCCGACTAATATTATAAATGCAAAAGTTTGTGAGTATGGATGTATGAATGGATGGACGGATGTTTGTTACTCTTTCACGCAAAAACTACTGAACGCATTTGGATGAAATTTGGAACACAGATAGTTTATAACCAAGATTAACACATAGGGTACTTTTATCTCGGGAAAACATAAGATCCCTCGGGAACGCGGATGAAACCGCGGGACGGAATCTAGTTGTTTATATTGAAGAGTACCTACAGCTCCGTCATAAGTATGGCAGGTTTATGACATACTATAAATTTGAAATTAATTCTGTTTGTTTGTTACCTTTCCACGGCTAAACTGCTCAACCAATCACGATGAAAATTGGCACGCAGATAACCTAAGTTATGGAAAAGGACATACACTACTTTTTATCACTGAAATGCAGGTTAAACCGCTAGGAACAGCTAGTATATTAAAATGTGAAATTAATTGTCTGTTACCGTTTCAACGACTAAACCGCTGAACCGATCACCATGAAATTTGGCACGCAGATAGCGTATGATATGGAGAAGAACATAGGGGACTAGATATCCAGACACTTTGTATAATAAGTAAAATTAAAAATTTAAAGAAACATCCGACACTGACTAATTAGACCGAAATTGGAGATAATTTCCAAACGGCTGAGCGGATTTTCTTGAAACATAGCTAAGAGACACCTCTCAAACAAAAAAAAACTAAATCGAAATTGGTCCATCCGCTCAGGAGCTATAAGGCCACGGACAAACACACACAGACAGACAGACACGTCAAACTTATAACACCCTGTCGTTTTTGCGAGGGGGATAAAAAACCCTATTTTTTTTTAATAGTTTGTTTTAAATGTGTGTTTCCGTAGAGTACTTTAGGCGAGAATGGGGTGCTACTGTTCCCGAGTGCTCCATCAGTGGCTCCCTACCACTACTCGCTGCTGCTGCGTCCATACAACTTCTCCTACTGGGCTGTCTTCAACGCTATCAAGTTCCCAGCAGCACAGGTATCATATCCTACTACATATTGACAAGCCAGTTGGCGCGGTTGGTTAAGACACCACCTATCACGCTGCAGTAGGTTAGATTCCCATCCAGGACACACTTTTGTGCGCATGAACATGTCTCTTTGTCCTGGGTCTGGGTGTAATTATCTGTATATATACAAAAAAAGTAGTATATTACTTATCTTAAAAATTTCTTTCTTTCTTTCTATCTGGTTTCCACAGTACAAGCTCAGCTTAGTTTGGGATCAGATAACAATGTGTGAAGAATGTCTCAGTCAGGGTTTATTAATACATATATTTATAAGTATTGCATGAATATTATGATTATATTAGAAGTATTTTTACAATAGCAAACAATAGTATTGCATGAAATGACGGGCCAGTTGGCGCAGTTGGTTAAGACACCACCTATTGCGCCACAGGTCGTGGGTTCGATTCCCATCCAGGACAAACATTTGTGTGCATGAACATGTCTGTTTGTCTTGAGTCTGGGTGTAATTATCTATATAAGTATGTAATTACAAAAAAAAGTAGTATATGTAGTGTATCAGTTATCTGGTTTCCATAGTACACACAGCCACAGATCAAGCTACACATTTTTGTTGCGAAATAGCGCCTATTACAACGGCATAAGGTGCACACGCACCTTATGCCAGCTTGATCTGTGGCCGTGTGTACAAGCTCTGCTAAGTTTGGGTATAGATAACCGTGTGTGAAAAAATGTCCCAAGATATTTATTTATTTATATATTACTATCGATAGTACTAGTGATTTGGGGAAAAAACAATCGACTATCGATTGTCTGGCAACACTGATAGGTATCTAACAAAGTGAGATTAATGTATACTAATATTATCCACAGGTTCCACTCGGCCTAAACGCGGAAGGCTTACCCATCGGTATCCAAGTAGTAGCTGCGCCGAAGCAAGAAGCACTATGTCTTGCCGTCGCTGAGAACTTAGCCAAGCTGTTCGGCGGCTACGTACCACCGTGCAACATCGTCGAGTGAACCAAGTGAACACTTGGACGAATGCATTTAATATTTATAATTTTAATTTTGAGTTTATAATATCAAATGTGTTACGCAATGTAACTTATAGTATGCGATAATATATCCAAAATTGCATTCCAATATGTTTATAAAAATTGTATAATGTATTTCTATTTTTGAATGAAATTATTGTTGCAAATGTCTATACGCGGCGGTGACCACTTACCATCAGGTGGGCCGTCCGCCTGTTTGTCAACCTATTGACATTAAAAATATATATGTTGAATCAATTCAAAGGGTCTACTATGAAATTGATATAGGTGATCAAACTATCGTTTTTCGGAGTTGATCCTCAGTTTCGTAAAGTTTATTGATAGAAAAAAAAATCTGAATGTTTTGAAATTTGTTTTGTAACGAAGCTTTGTATTACTATAAGTACTTACATAGGTATATAAGATACATACGAACCACATTTAAGATAATAAATGCTTGTATTTTATATCAAATTTAAATTTATTTTATATATTGATGAAATATTTTCATTGTATTTATTGATAGTACTGGTATAAGATGTCGGAAGTAAACTTCCTAATGAGAGACTGATGTCCTTTTATATTTTAAGGTGAAGGACCTATTTTGTAGTAAAACTGCGCTTAGAAACATAATAAATGTATTTTTCCTATATTCATATTTTTATTTCAACTATACCATGACAGGACTACGTATTGATCACAGGATTCGAGGAACAAATCCAAGGAACTTGGGTTAGTTACCCAATTTATAACTTGAGAATAGGTGGACCGATTTTTATCTTAGATTTGTTGGATTTGTCTCGGCCCTGAATAGCAGAATAGCTATGAAAATAATACAAAAAATAAATTGTACAGTAATTCAGACTGCGGCAATTCTGCTGCGGAACTACTAGGATAGCATAAATTCAAAGATGTGTAAATAAAATATAGGTGGCAACATAAAATTTTAAAAGCGAATTTACTGGCTGCTTATAAAAAGAAGTACTAGGGTATCAAAAGATCGTTGGAGTTTTGTCCACCCGCAATCACATTTTACAGAAATGCAGGCTGAAATTTATAACATTATGTTGCGGAACTACCAGGATAGCATAAATTCAAAGATGTGAAAATGAAGGTGGCAACATAAAATTTTAAACGCGGACATAGTTACCGACTGCTTGTAAAAGTAGTACTAGGGTATCAAAAGATTGAAGGAGTTCTTGTCATTGTCCACACATTGCACTGCAGGCTGAAATTTATAACATATTCCGTTACGGAACTACCAGGATAGCATAAATTCAAAGATGTGTAAAATTAAGGTGGCACATAACATTTTCAACGCGAATAAACTAGCTGCTTACAAAAAGAGTACTAGGGTATCAAAAGCATAAAGGAGTTCTGTCCACTCGCGTACACATCTCAAGGAATAGGTAGGTAACTAGGGTCCCAGTTTTTTTTTTATTTTCAGGACAACGTCTGCCTTTTTTGTTGTTTGTAATTATTGTCAAGGCAAGATTTGAATGAAAGTTTTGTTGGAAAATCTATAAATAGACCATACTTTAGGATATAACATATAGGATACCTACTTTTTATACCAGGAAGCAATAAAATCTGATACTTGGTGTTGAAATTGAACTGTTGAAAACCATTTATATCTCCTCTCTCCTATACCTCTCTAGAGATGTTGCTGTGCCCGACAGGGTCCACAATGTATGTATTACATAATTACCACCTAAGGTGTACACATTGTGGAACGCAATTAAATAAATAAATAGAAATTTGTTGTAGGAGCAAAAAGATCTTCACTATGAACCCTGTCTTGAGATACAGAGCGCCTACTCCGAAAAATTATACACGATAGTGCGATGATCGTTGTCAAATTATTAACCAATAGAATTGCACAAAAATTAACGTGTCGTCAGTTTGCTGTAATTTTATTGGTTAATAATTTAACAACGATGATCGGACTATCGTGTATCGTTTTTCGGAGTAGGCCCTCAGAGGTAACCCGACCAGGAAGAGCCCGCAAAAAAAAGAAACAACCAAATTACTTGTTTATCCATATATTAAGTGCTTATAAAATTGAAATAATATTCAAAGTATTGCAGTAGCTAAAAATAGTACGTACCTAATATTACAGTTTTTACTTTCCTAAGTACGAGCTTTGTAACACCATATCAAAAATTTTGCCGTTTCTAATATTTTTAAACAATATTTACAACAAATTAACAAACTACTACTATTATACATATAGGTTGTATGTATATAGCTATTAGTGGAGGGGTGAAATTATGGCGAGGGTAAGCCGTTCAAAACACACCGATAATGTGATAATTACAGTATTAGTACAAAATAAGTGCAAACGTTTTCTTTTCGTTTAAAAACACTAAATTAACTGTACCTATATAGATAAGGCCGATGGTAATCGGCTTGTATGGACCCTTCGCCACGGCTATTCAATACAAAATTAACATTCAAATTTTTATTAATGTACAATATTCAATTTACAACAATATACAAAATACAATCTCCAAAAAGATACCAGAAGGCACCTCTTCAAATTTAGATTAACATCATTTTTTATAATTACTAAAAAGATCTCCAAAAAGTGCTGACATCTTTTAGTTTTCACTTACAAGATTTACCTTTATTCAAATCAAATGAACACATGAAATTAACACAAAAATATCTAAAAGTATCTGCAAATTATAATTACCAATTGAAAACAAAGAAAATCGTGTCATAATAAAATAATAAATCCATAACTCTAATACCATATTGGCAGCACTGGCTAGCAAATAACGGGTAAGGAACTCTTTGAGCATTAAATAAGCGTCAATGGAGGAATGGAGCGTCACCAGCACATACATACCTTCCATACACCGCATCAGTGAATCTTTCACAGGTTACATACATTTCATTCATATACATAAAATATGGCTGGACAATTACAAATTTTCTAGACGTATTTTGGACATCCTATGCAATAGGGATGATGACTGGGTAAAAAATAATTAATTCTGTTTAGTTCGTCAGTTAGGTTATCTATAAATATTGGATACGTATATTTTATTTTATCAAATCAATATAAAATTACAAAGATAAGTCGCCTCAGAATTCAGGAATGGGGGGCTTGTGACGTCATCTCCCTGTAAAAAGTGTACTAAGACGTGACGTCACGCGAAACTTGAACGCACTGTATCTTCCTTATAGTCTTGTTTTCTTTATAAGAAAAAACATGTGTCCCAATATTTTTGGTAATCTAACTTACGGACTAATTAGATTTTTTTATAATTTTTTTTTTTTTTTGAAAGGACTAAAGTTGGTAGCCTCTGATGGCTGCTCCAACCTTACCGGACAATCGGCGAGCGCAGAGAGCTCTCAGCCGGGTAACATTTAGGTAACCACGCCTGAGGGCACCCCCGAGTGGGGTACGAACCTCAGCTCAGGGCGTTACCGGGGGAAGGGGAGGACTTTGTACGAGTTACGACTAATTGGGGGCGGTCGATGAATTATCTTTTACGACCATACTAATGTTAAGAGTGTATTAATTTTTTGATTAATGTACTCGTGTTGAAGGGAGAGCGACATATCAAACTCAAAACTCATTTATTCAGTTTAAGCCCTGATAGAGCACTTATGAACGTCGAAAGTTACAAATGACTTTTCTACCAGCAAATATCGTGAAATTAAACCAGAAATATAGTCTGATGAAACGACTTGTAGCAAGAGGTTAGGCATAAAGCCACGTTACAGACTGAACAGCATGACTGGGTGCGCTTTCGGCAAACTGTGCAAGAGCGACGTAACTTCTCATTACGGCTTGTGTCGGGGATCAACCCATATTCCTTAGGAAAGTGTTCAAAAAGATCCCGGGGTGTCACAGTCACGTTCGGTTTAAACCTATTATCATTAATAATCGGTTCTGGCGATGGTTTATCACTATGATGACGTAGAATGTCTTTTAGAAGATTTTGACGAAATTCGCGATGATTAAAACGTTTGACAGCTTTGGAACTATACGTGTAAAGTATAAATGCGTTCAGTATGCTCGCGTTCAGAAGCCGTCTAAAGAATTTTTTGTACCAAACGTGAGTGCCTTGCCTTTCTATAGGATAAGCACTCAGCATTTGGTCCTTTTTATCCAATCCGCCCATGCACAAGTTATAATCACGAACGACGATCGGTTCCTTAACTCCCTCGCTATCAGTATGAACCTCGGGGCCATGGTACGTAGAGATCAAAGCCACACGGTTACGATGTCTCCACACTAAGATGTCGACATCCCCACTTGTACACCCAGAAACTTGACCAACCGCCATGTCGTTTAACTTCAGGTTTGCCAATTTTCTAACATATTCGCGGTTAATATTCAATGTACCTACACAATCGAAACCATTTTTTTTTAAAACTCGTGCAAGGGCGGGGCTGCTGTAGTAATTGTCCATCCACACTGTATGCCCTTTATTTTCCAGGCCCTTAAGGAGCTCTAAGACAAGGTTCGCTGTCACACCAGACTCAGGCGTCTCGCTCGTCACTTCCTCTTGGCCAGCATGCACCTTGAATCTCCACAAATAACCTGTATGGGACTCGTATACCTCGTATGTCTTGATGCCAGCTGTTGCGGCTTTAGTCTTTGTATCTAGCATTCCATTCCATTTGGTGAGGGATTCGTCCAAAGCTACATTACTGCTAAGATTATACAAGGACTGAAATTTATGGTTCAAATGTTGAATCACGGGAGCAATTTTAAATATTTTCGCCTGACAGCGCGTCATCGTCCGTAAGTCTGTTGAATTATTGAAATGAAGACAACGGCACAGCAGTAAAAAGCGATTGACGGTCATGTAATGCCCAAAGTTTGGTGTAGCCAAGAGACCTTTCTTGTTCCAGTATTCCCTGAGGTCGCTTTTGAAGCACAAGCCGGTCGCCATAAGAAACCCGAAGAACACATATAGCTCGTCGACATCCGTCGGCTGCCAACGACCTATACGACTGTAAGGAGCGAGGGAGAACTCTTGGTACTGCTTATTCGCTATTTGCTGAGCATACCGGTTCGTCTCTTCAGCAATGTACTCCATGAATTCAGTATCCCATATGGCAATAAATGCGTGATAGGGAGTCCTAAATGAAGCAGTTGGTCCACAATTAATGTTGGAGAACACTTCTCGTCTCTCAGTAGGAGGAACCAGAGGGTTAGGGAAGTCTCTCCACTCGAATGAGTTAGGATCTAATGACAGCGAAACAGGCGACGGTTCAGGCTCATCTGTTTGCGCAGAGGATTCTTCGTCATACCCAGAGAAAAGCTCCCGATGCGCTCTCGTCACAAACGATGGAATGTTCCCATCTTCCAGGTCTTCGTCGCCTTCAGACTCACTATCTTCACTGCCTGCAACAAGACGGCTATTTTAGCTAAGGCTGAGATCTATAGAGCGTGCTGAAGCTTAGCTCAGACTTTGCTTAGGGTATAAACCTACACAATAAAGTAAATGTTTAATGTGTAAAGTAGATTTTGCTTAGCACACACTCAGAGAGATTCGAAAATTGCATTTTAAATACCGCCTTTGTACGGTAAAGTCAAACTGATTAATTTTGCATTTATTAATCAATTTAACTAATGCAAATTAAAAGAAAAATAACCTAATTAAACAATTTTAAATATTTACATTTTATATTAATAATAAAGCTTGTTGACGAGTTTGTTTTTTTCGAGGCGCTCATGTCTGAATCTACCAATCAGATTCGAAAAATTATTTCACTGGTAAGAAGCTACATTATCCCCGAAGGTCATATCATAGGCTACATTTTATCCAGGGATCCTGCCGTCCCTAGGCCGCGGCCTATCAAATATATACAAATGTAGGCCTGCAGGGAACAGTTTATTATAAAATAATATACCATATGATATGTTGGAATCAGTATCATCATCACGCAGCGGCTGGTGGGAGCTGATTGCCTCATCAACTAGATACCTGCAACAGACATTCATATTTAAGTATAGAGCTAGATTAATCTATTGATATTGAAAATTGTATATGTTCTAATATTATAAAGAGTGAGAGAGATCCAGAGTTTATGGTACAATTAAAAAAATTCTTTCATTAATATGAAGCTAAATTTATACCCAATAAAGGGTATACGCATAATTTTATATTTATTTAAATTAAAATACCGTAAAAAAGATTATAATAAGTGAAATTAAAATTAAATTCGGCCAAGAAACATGGAAGATATAAGCATTTTAAACTACTAATTAGACAGAGATCGGACATAGTATGTGACGTTATATACTATGATGGCCATATAAGCTCCATAATAAATTCTGTTCTGCTAGAAAGAGATAGGAATAAATCTCTGATGGCTTATATCTTGGTTAGTTTTGTAGTTATCTGAAATATTTTTCTTACTGCTTCTTATATGAATGAGCTTTTATTAAATGAAAAAAAAAACATGCACATTCCCTATTGCTATAGGCTACTTTTTATCCAATGAATGCGGGTGAAACTGCAGGGGACAGCTAGTTAATTATAAAATTTATTTTCAACTATATTATCAACAACCTAATAAAAAAATAAATTAAACAATTATTACCTAAATGAAAAGAAATATGAATGTTAAATACAATTGATTATTTACCCGGTGTCCGTGCTTAATGTGAGAGTTGATGGGTTGGGTGGCTCAACTCTTGAGGTTGATGGGCCAGGTAAAATAGGAGCAATCAGACCATGGGAACCAATAGGAGTACCAGACAAACAACGTCTCTTGGGAGACACCGGCGTCCCCAATGCATGTTCAGGTCCCCTTGTTGAGTCTATATTGTGGAGACCTCTCGTGGTTCCCATCTGGCTCAACGAGCCACCTCTAGTATGAATGTCACTACCACCTTGGGCCCGAGCACCTTTCACCCGAGACCTACGTCTATCAGCTACACCACTGGCAATATCTTCATTCATTTCAGACCTTAATCAAAGTAAAGAACTTAAGCTAATGCTATGCTAGTTCACAGTTGCTCACAAGCAATGACAATGACTATTCTTAAATGTTTATCTAAATAGGTACTTTTTGGTCATTGACTGCAGAATTTTGTGACTTGTTAGGCCTTCGTGTGGAACATTTGAGAAGATAGTAGTAGTCAGAAACAAAACTGTACGAACTACGAATAGTCACAATTACCTCAACCATTTGATACAATTTTTTAACTGAATACGAGGGCTTTTACGTCAAAATATGTATGAAAATATTTACTACCTACATACAAGCCAAAACTGATTTAAAAAAATAATTGAGTATTTTACTTACAGATTCATGGTAAATAAGTTAAACGAGGAAATTAAAGCTTTAATTTATTTGAAGTTAAAGCAGTCACCCATCACTAGAGGCAGTTTCAAACACTTTACCGACAAGTTGAGAATTTTAAATTGAACGACTTCGTCGGGTTTAGAATTATTTGAACGTAGAGATTAGAGATCTTTATCATATTTAGCTACCGCAAACGCACGCAAGCAATATTTAAACATACAATCGCTGGATAAGTTGATCAAAAATGTACCCACAAACAAACATACAAAAAGCACAAAAGTTCGACCTTTTTTTAATCGTATTCATTCAATAATAGGGTTGCTTGGCTATCTATCTGAGATCGTTTAATTGAAGAATCGATTTTTGAATCGATATTAAATTTTAAATTTCAATGAATTGATCTGAGACACTAGAAATTCGACTTTTCTTATAAAATTGTTACTTAGAACAGCAGCTAAAATTCCAAATTAATAAAATTATAGTTTTCAGTACTAAGGTCCGGTGCATTGAACCATTAGTAATAGTAAAACCATTAGTTCAATTTTGACGTTCGTTATTCAAAAATTTCCAAAGCAACCCACATGACAAAAAAACTGACGATACAACTGGACCATAGTTAGTATACATACTGTTTTAAAATTAATGACTTAGGTATTATGTAAAAAACGATTAAAGAAAAAAGATAGATTTTTGGGAAATGATTTAGGCCTTGATTTTTTTGTGTATCGATTAATCGGGTTTCAGTTCGGATCGATTTAAGAATCGATCTTTTTCAGAGAAAATCATCATCCTTATTCAATAACTTGACAGTAGAAGGGCTACCAGTTTTTGACAAAAAAAAAGATAGTGAGGTGTAAGAATGAATGAAAATTATCAAAACTATTTTTATTTTAAATAATTAAAAATATGTAATAAAATTTAAATGTTATAACTAAAATGTAATTGTAGTACTGAATAAGTTTTTTTATTTAGTGTGTGTTTGTAGTTGCTATGTAGTCTTAGAGAATATAATGACGAAGAAGTTTTTTCTTTTTAATTCATCAGAGAAAATGGTCACATCTTTTTATTTGCTCGATCCTCCATCCAAATAACTTGACATACATTCCCTTGACAGTACTCAGAGTGACATGAAAATCAACCATACGACAATGCAATAAGGTTCATCTGTTTCTACATAAACTTTATTGCAGAGATTCATTTTGATCTAGCTACTAATAAAGGAAGGCATGCTATATTTTACAAACTATAATAAAAAGGGAATAGGTTTCTTAGTTAAAAAACAAAGAATTTGCTGTTTTATTAAATAAAATAATGCAAGTGCAAGACGTAAAAGTATCAGATACACGTAACTAAAGAACTAGACAAAGGTGTAGTAGATAAATAAAAGCCATATTACTGAGACGAAATCTTTATTTATTTGATTTTTAAATCTCTGATAAATCAATAGACGGTCGGCGACAGCGACAGCGGGCCGGCCGCGCCACGTCTCTCTCTACCTAAGGTTACTCGTTAATCTACGTAATATCACTTAAGGATCACGCTCAATGGAATGGAACGGTAGTAGGGGCGGGGCGGATAGCGGCCGAGTTCCAGCCACAACGCTCCGGTTGCACATTATAGGGCAACACTCGCGTATACGTCACTTGTGACACTTGACACTAGCAGTTTGACACATGACACTTGACACTTGTGACACATGACACGGCCGCTCTATAATGTGCAGATTAGAGAAGATTGTCGTGTTGGCATAGTTTCGGAACGTCGTGTGGGGTAGTGGGTTCACGCGCGGGTGTGGGGACAGGGGCAGGGGCAGGCGAGCCACGCCGCCAGGCGGCCGGCCCAGGCCCCGAGGCCCCCCGCCGGGCCCCCCGCCAGGCCCCCCGCGGCTTCCACGCCCCTCGCCAGGCCCTCCGCGGCCCCCGCCTCCGGCCCTCAGCTCGGGAACTTGGCGTAGAGCGCGTAGTGCAGCTCGTAGCCGGAGAAGCGACAGTACTGAGACTCCTTCTGCTCGAACGCGCCGAGGGAGGAGAACTTCTTCAGTTGGCGTGGTGTGTCCGCGCCTGCTGAATCCTGGAAGGGAAATAAATGTTTAGTATACAGAATTTTTCAAGTGGGAATAGCAAAAAATGCTGAAAAGAGCCTCGAGTCCGATTTTGATAAAAAAACTGTACTTGGATTTTCAAAAAATAAATTTAATTTTTATTTCGATGGGATAACTATTAAATTCAATTGATAACTTTTAAATCCTCTGCCATGCCGTTGGCCAATGTGCGCCGGGCATTATTTGGAGGGGCGTGTCATATAATCATAGTTTATCTGTGGTAGTATAAGATTTACCGGTGTAGCGAAGACGGTGAGCACGAACTTGGCGGGCCTGAAGGCGCTGAGCACGCGCGCGATGACCGCGTCGTAGCTGGCGACCGGCACGTTCGACTCGAAGGACACGTACGAGCACATGCGCTCCGGGGTTATGTGGATCGTCATGTAGCAACCCTGACACATACAAACACACACTTATTACATAAATTTATTGCATATATTATACTAGCGACCCGCCCCGGCTTCGCACGGTTTTTCTCGGCTTTTCTGTACTATAATATGCATATAAACCTTCCTCTTGAATCACTCTATCTATTAAAAAACAAAATCCGTTGCCTTGTTTTAAAGATTTAAGCATACATAGGGACAGACAGACAGCGGGAAGCGACTTTGTTTTATACTATGTAGTGATATTTTAGAATATTTTAACAGTCTTGTTTATTATTTCAAAATTATTATTATACGTATCTGACTAATTAATAAGCTAAAGAAGACTAAAAAACGACAAATTCCAAAAATAACCTGCTTCAAATTTTGGAATGGTACCCATGAATAATAAAACATGATTTTTTCCATACTACCTTGAAAAAATTATTGTTAAACATTCCTAAAACACCATTTTACTTAAATAAATCGTTTGATTGATAATTTTATTACGTTTAATAACTGCAAAAACTTACATTAGGTAAATCCTTATCACCCTTTGGTAGCATAAAAATTAATTAATTTTAAAAATTAGAGTTTATTAATACCAAAATATATCATTCTACATCGCGCTTTCACTCGCGTTCCCGAAAATACATACAGTCAAACATAGAACCTCCTCCTTTTTAAGGCGGTTAAAAATAAAATCTCGTGAATTTTAGCACCAATCGACAGTATTGCCATAGTAACCCGATCTCGGATTTAATTTTGTTTCTAACATTTTATTGGGTAGTTTTAAATATACTTACATCTTTAGCGACCCCATTCATAGAGTACCCGCAGGGGTCGAACAGGAAATCATCTATCACCATGCCGGGGATTATCTTGTCTATGCCTGACTCCTGGAATAGACAAAAACAATAAAAAAATTAAAATAATCATAAAGTTTTGTTGATTCGATAGGCTAAACGGGGTGGTTGGTTGGACACCACAGACTCACGACGCAGGTAGTGGGTTCGAATCCCATCTAAGACATTTACCATCAGGCGGGCCGTATGCTTGTTTGCCACTATAGTAGCATAGAATGAAATTATTTCAATATCCGTCTTGTATCGTATATCTTTTAATCCGTACCAAATCTCATCAAAATTTGTCCAGCCGTTTGAAGCTTGAAGAAGTAACAAACATACACTCACAATCTTTCGCATTTATAATATTAGTAGAATGATGTTTGCGTCGATTACCACCAAAGATAAGCGGTCGAGCCCCTGATAGACTGCACGCTTGTTTGCCGACTATGTCTAGAAAAAAGTTGGTTACCCTGGTAGCCTGTGCAGCGTCAGCGGAGTAGGCTCTAGTGAAAACGTCCATCACGCGAGGGTCCAGGTCCGACATCAGGATCTCGATGGTCTGGTCTGGCTCTGAGTTGCCGCTGCGAGATTCCTGCTGTTCCTTCTCCAAAGCATCCACTGTGCCTGTACATGAATTCATCACTGATGTTTTTATTCAAATAAAGCAGGTATCTAATATAAATTAATATTTATTCGAACTGAAAGGCAGTAGGTATAGGTATTGGTGCCGATTCTGTCGTTTCTTTTCGGTCCTAACGTAACTAATATTAGTTAAGTCACCTCTCTTTCATGTAAACCTTATTGCAAAAAGATAGAATGCAGTTTAGTCCATGCCGTCGTAATTTACGGGTAAATAGTCGTGACCAATAAAGGTCGCGCTTAAAT
The DNA here is from genome assembly GCA_963555595.1 of Tethea ocularis. NCBI lineage: Eukaryota > Metazoa > Arthropoda > Insecta > Lepidoptera > Drepanidae > Tethea > Tethea ocularis. Next base: position 1,655,502 of record OY741970.1, on the reverse strand, counting down.
TCACTTTGAAATAAGTGACAGGACTAATCTGACAGGACTAAAACATCTTGCATCCCTTTCTTATTAGAAAGAGATATAGTGAGATTAAATTTAGTTTGTAATCAATAGAAGCTTAATTATTTTGGTTATAACAGAATCTAGGATTTGACGGTCGTTACCATCGCTTCTAATTCAGTGATATAAATCGTAAGGTACCTTCTAGTGGCAGTAGAGTGTAGAGGTACCAGCAATCCTTCTCCGGACCCATTATGTACGCGCGCCCATCGCCGAAGAAAGAATCCAGTAGCTTAACCTGCAACAAAACGAAGAAAAATCTTCATCATCATCATCATGTCTGCTGAAAGACGTACACTACTGCAAAAGCCTCCCCAAAGATGAGATATAATAGGAAAAGATATCTCTTGTAATTGAGAAGGCAGTTTTTGATTTAGTAGACATTTTGTTTAGATTTTTAGTAGACATTAATGATTAGAGATAATCTTTGATTAGAAAAATCTATACCCGCGCGAGAATTGGCCTCCTGGTCGAAACTGTTATGAGCTCGAGCTCTCATTTGTTGCATGAATCGGACGGACCAGCAGTTCCTCTCTCTATAGTTCAGTGGTTCTTAACCGGTGGTCCGTGGACCACTGGTGGTCCCTGGAAGCACCCGAAGTGGTCCGCGAAGCCACCATAAAAATATTAAAAAGGCTTTGTACAATTTTATGCAGGTTTTATTCATAGATAGAACAACTTTACATATAGCATATTTCATCTAAACAATTGCTGGTTCATGGTAAAACAGAAATTTTGACAGATGGTCCTTCATCACTAAAAGATTCACCACTGCTCTAGTTGCTCGATAGAGAAAGAAAACTATCGATATAATCAGAAAAAGGAATGACGAATGTCACCGCATTTTGCTATAATTCCCACCTTTTCCTGGTATTTGGTTCATGATAAGTTAATCCAATGTCTTGTAACCGGACCGAGGCCGGCAGGCATGCCAGTCTATATAGCTTTTTAGTACTCGCCTTACAATGGCCGTTCAGTTAACGTGGACAATAAAATTATTGTGTACTGGTTATTCCCCGCGGCTTCACTCGCGTTCCCGGGATGAAAAGTATCCTATAATCTTCGGGAATAATGTAGCTTCCTATTAAAGAATTTTGAGAGAATTTTTCGAATCCAACAGGAAGTTCTAGAGATTAGCATTTTGAAACAAATAAACTCTTTAGCTTTATCATTAGTATAGAGTATTCAAATCAAAAACAAAGTTCTTTAGATCGAGGCACTTTGTTGATAGAAGCATTTGCCTCCAGTTCAGAAGTGTTCATAGAAAAAGCTCCAAGTTTAATTTTGTGGATTTATTTTACTTTCAGCGAAGGAAGGTCGGTGGAGTAACTAAAGGATTGTGGCATAATATAGCTTCAGTGTAAGACTTTTTGAACTAGTTTTGACTGTCAAAGACCCAAATCCAAATAGACCAAATGACTGATGTAAATTTCTTACAAATATTATTTCAATTTAACCTTCATATTGGCGTTAAAATTAAATTACGACCCACAGGAGCCACAAACAGGAAAAATAATATTGTAAGACTAACAGTATGTTTAAAAAAACACATCATTCATTGAAAATATGACATAACAGGGAAAACCAAGTAATGCAAACAAGTGCATCTCCGCCATTTTACCGGCTTTCCCCATTGATCTTATACTTTATTTTTATTTCAGGGAATCTATAACTTTTTCAATTTTTTTTAATTTTTTTTTGTCAGAAAGTTGACAAGCAGGCAGACGGTCCACCTGATGGTAAGTGGTTACCGTCGCCTATCTGCCGACCTGTTACAATGCCGAGAAGGCAACTGGCTCTCAAGTGCAATTGCCGGAATACACGCGTCGGGTAGGTGCTTGGCGACAGATTTTCAACTTGAGGGTGGTACCCAGCTAGACGGGTACTATAAAGTACCCTACCACCGTGCAAAACCATTTTAGAGACTTGAGACAGACATACAAACTTTCACATTTATAACATTGGATACTAGGTAAGCTTGATGTCCAACTGTTGGGGAAGGAAACCATAGCACGGTGGTAGGGTATTTTGAAGTACCCGCCTGGCCGGCTACCCTCAAGTTATAAATCTGTCGCCAAACACCTACATGTGCGTGGTAGCCAGTCTTTTACGTTATTGCTAGTTTTTTCAATTTGATATATGATAAGTACTAAGTACATATCAAAATAATAAAATCGAGGAATTACGATAGCAAAATAATAATGCTCACATTATGCTTGAATACTTATTAAATAAGCATTTAATTAGAATTTTATACCCAACATAGTTATCAATTCTGATAAACTGTATTTGTTGTGAATATTTCCGAGAAATGAGAATGAACGAACAGTGAGCATAGTTCAAAAGCACAATTTTGTTTCACAAGCAAGATAGGGAGTTCATTATCTGTACCTACTTACTAATAATAAAGCTCAAGAGTTTGTTTTTTCCTTTTTTTTATCATAATGTCAAAGAAAAATAAAAGAGTATTATGTTGTCACAGCTTAGTGGTTCGATTTCCAGCATACTATCCATTTCTACTATCATTTTAATTCTCTACAGGTAGGCTTTCGAAGTTATATTTTCGCTGGCACCGTAATCATTCTAATGTGTTCCCTTTCTCATGCCACTTGTCTCTCTAGTTTTCATGACATGTTAGTTTTTTTTTCAAGAGCTTGGCTCTTGTCGGTGTAGCTTCTTCCATTCCTCTGTTGTTTGCTGCTTCCTGCACCTCCTTATACGACACGACGTCCAATTTTGCCTTCACTTGGTCTATATAGTTTAATCTAGGTCTTCCTCTCTTACCTTCTACAATATTGTTTTTTTTAAATTATGTCAACAGGTTGACAAGCTGGCTGGCCACCTAATGGTAAGTGATCACCGCCGCCTGTGGACATGTGCAATACCAGGGAGATTTCCGATGTGTTGCCAACCTTGAAGAGCTTTTGAAGAACCCCATGTAGTAGCACTGAGAGAAAACCATGATGGGGAGCTCATAACATATCTCAATTGTCCGCAATAAGAACGAACGTAGATTTCTACCATCCTCATGAATCACTCTGTCTATTGGTGAAAACCGCACGAAAATCCGCTTGATCTTCCTTATTCCTCGCTATGTTCGCCTGGCGGTGTACCGAGTGCAGGCAACACGCGGGGCAGTGGGACGGAATTTTATACTAATAAGCTTATTGTTACGAAAATACGGAGATGAGTACGGACGCTGCCCCGATAGGTATAGACTTTGCTATTTAATAAAAGATAACGTCAGGGCACTGATAATTTAGAAATTGCATTGCACATAATTTTACAGGAGATTATAAAGTGTCTGTTATCAAAGTGTAAATGTAAATATCTCAGATCTTCGTTAAGCGAGCAAGTTAGAAATTCGTTCCCTCCTTGTGACAGTTTGTTGATCCCCCTCCCCCCCTTAAGGTGTGACGTAATTTATGGATGGCCCTTTTTGTTAGTAATTCACAATTAGCACAGTTTAACTATTCCGACCAGTGTGGAATCGCGTTTGATGTCAAGCAATGACGCCGCTCGTGTAAGTACCTACTTACGCTATCGCATGCAGATGTGCCATGCTTGTCACAAAATGGAAAATAAAATAAACGATTAATTTAAACGTACCTACCTAATATACGTTCATTTATATTACATAGTACTATTACCATTATTTACAAGGTATATCTCATGTAGGTGCCCGGCCAAGTTGTTTTTTTTTTACGAAGTCTCGTAAAACACGCTTGCGTCGTCCCTCAACGATCGAGCCTGCAAACTAAGCGTGTTTGCAGGCAGCGGTCCGCGCCGTCCGCTTCCCCGCAAGAGCACTGCCGTTGCTCTACACAAGTACGTTCGATACCTAACTGGTAGATAATGTGTAATTATTATACTGACCTCTGAATCAAAGTTATCGTGTGGATGTAGCTGGGCGGCAGGTCTTGCGAACTCCCTGCGCGAGTAGAATACGTTGTGTACCCGGGCATGTCCCGCCACCTCCCGCGCCAGGCTCACCACTGCGCGTACGCAGCGCAGCGGGGTAGTAGTGCCACACGTCTTCAGGATCCAGCGACGGCGGGATACGAACATGCTGCTCTCGCTGGGGAATAAAAACAACTTTTAAATATATACATGAAAGAATACAATAACGGTCTAAATAGTATTTTAAGAATTATCCTCTAACTCCTAACCGTTAAGGATTTGTCCATCCATCATCAGTTCAGCATCATAAAATGACTACCAAACGCAAATATCTGAACTGATTTAGAAAGTATATGAAAAACATTGTAAGGGCCTATAAAATTTTAAGACTTCCCTCGATTGCTGACTATGGGAAAAAAATATTTTCCAAATTGGTCCAGGCGTCTACGAGTAATCGATAACATACATTAAAAAAAAGATTCCGACGAATTTTGAAATCTGTTACAAATAGCCTCTAGCTCTGTTAAATTTTCATTGGTAATTCAAATCATAGACAAAACGCTGCGTAAACACGTTACGCGTCATTTGACGTTCAATTGAACAACGAGTAAGTAGTTCACACGAGACTGTTACAATAGGTTATTCCGATCCGATCACAAAGATCCGAAAATACGTTCTATTTTTAAAATTTTGCATTATTTTGACTACTCATAGTTAAGATAATCGCTATCAAGGGTGTGACAATACGCTTCACGCACGAGGCGTAAAACATAAAGAGAATATATTCACTACGTTCAGAATAAAATACATAAAATTGTAAATAGAAGCCTACAAGAAATTTTCTATGGTTTACGTTCTATTCTATAACAGCTTGAAGGTGGTAGGTACCCAAACAAGCGGGTAAACTCAAAACTCATTTATTCAGTTTAGGCCCTAATAAGGCATTTATGAATGTCAATAGTTACAATTTTTACAATAGACTCTCTAACTTAAACTCAGAAGACTCCGCAAGAAACTCATCTAGGCTTCTTTTTTTTTTCTTAGTTTTTGTTTTAAATATACATAAACTTCATACAATTGTCACTTAGCCAGGGGGCTACAAGTGCAGAGAGAAGCTAATACAACCATGTATTCTTGTCGTCTATGTAATGAACCACCTTATAGTAGGCCTTGTCGGTCAATGTATGTTTAACATACTCTTTGAATTTATTATAACTCCTAGGTACTACAAAGGACCATAACACCACCGTGTGATGATTTAATTACGATGTTTTCACCAAAAGCTTAAGCACACTGTAGGATTAGAACATTGACCTTTGTGTCGTCATCCACGTCACTACCACTAGGCTTTCTAGGCTTATTGCCTTAGGCCACATCAACACCATGATGAGCCTATGAACTATGAAATCAATACTTTTATTGCACGTTTCCTTTGCAACCTCTTACTACAAAGTGCTGATGTTTGAAAAAAAAAACATTATTATATGCGCATGATTAGACTGAGGCTCAGATAATGTATTAAAAGAAACATCAGATTAATTAAGGCCTGTTGAAACTAGTACAAGACAAGCGTACAAACAAACAGAACAACAAACCAATTAGTGTAGACAATAGCGCATATTCACAAATTAGGTTAAAATGATAAAGTTATGTAGTTAAAAATGATTTAACTATTACTAACAGTTTTTAGGGTTCCGTACCTCAAAAGGGAAAATCGGAACCCTTATAGGATCACTTTGTTGTCAGTCTGTCAAGACCCATTTTCTCAGGAACGCATATCAATCTGAAATTCATATCAAATACTCAGGTCTACTGTCTTTTGGAGCCCTGAAAAAATCAATATTCTAAGCCAACGCAACCAAAAGATACAGCCGTTTATACTGCAAATTTTTGACACTCGCAAGGGAATCAAAACCTACAGGGTACTTCCCGTAAACTCAGAATCTTGATTGGTACGAAGCAACATCTTATAGCACAGATAAAGGGAAAAATGCGAAAGGAAAATGAAACGAATGTAAATGTTTTACTATTATCTAATGGTTCGATACAACCGGACCTTAGTTTTTATTTTTTATACCATCTCAATTTAATCAATGAATAAATAAATAGTCATAATTATGAACGAATATGATTAGGTAAATATTTAATCAAACAGCCAGGCAGAGTATGACGTTATATTAGATTGTAATATACTTGACTAGGCACGTAGGTATAAGTTTTTTTTATCAATTTATAAAGTTCTGGAATAAAATAATTTTGATAGCAATGTTATTGTAATACATTTTGTTATCAGTCGATTTAATGCCTACACTATTTAATATTTTATCTACTCTCATATCGTAAAGTTCTAATTATGAAATCAAAAACAGAACTTTAATGACCCACTTTATGCACACCCGGCTATAATGAAATTAAAAAATTATATTATAGTACAGTTTTCTTCCCAAGATAATGCTATAAAATAACTTTTTTTCATTAAAGTACAAGTATTTGGACATGTCTGGCCACTTATAATGTTTTTTGGGTTTTAATACCTCAATTACAGTCAACTTGTCAAGTGGCCAGAAATCAGGACTAAAAAAATATAATTTTAGATGCAAATTTACTTTGTCTGTGGTCGCGTATGCGGTAGAGATCTCAACTTAGGAGTTTTTCCCCACACGGATTTGGGCGCCATGATGATTAATGTTTGTTTATTTTATTGATTTTTTTGCATACATATTTTATTTTGGCCAAAAATGATAGAAAAATAGCAGTGATACAAAGGTGAAATAAACTTGGATCTGAAATTGTGGAGGCGGCAGTGGAAATGACGAATAATCGATACCCGTAAGTCATGAAAACCTATGACAAAATATTATCGATTTTTTACCTTTAAATTACATTATTAGATGAGTTTAGATAAAGTACTGTATGATACTGCACATAATTAGGTATTAAAAACTCGTGTGATACTATTAAGAACCTCGCCTACGGCTCGGTACTTAAACTCACACTCGTATTTAATAACCCCTATTATACAACAGTATCATAAACTACTATTACCTAAAAATAATGAGGTTGGTACCCTAGGTACCAATGGCGAAGGGTCCATCCAAGCTATTTCCCATCGGCTTACCTTTTAGAAATCCCAGACCCACATTTTCATCATTACAAAGCCACTTTTATCATGCTTAAAATACACTGTAATTTTTGAACGGCTTACCCTAATTTTACCCCTCGCCACTGCTAGGTACTAATCGAAATTTAGCCCCCACGGGGATAAAACAAAATAACGGATAAAAGCTGGAGGAACTAGGACTAATATTATAAACTAGCTTCCGCCCCGCGGTTTCACCCGCGTTCCCGAGGGATCTTATATTTTCCCGGGATAAAAACTATCCTGTGTTAATCCAGGTTATAAACTACCTCTGTTCCAAATTTCATCCAAATCCGTTCAGTAGTTTTTGCGTGAAAGAGTAACAAACATACATCCATACTCATAAATGTTCGCATTTATAATATTACGGCTGGACCAATTTTCATGAAATTCGGTATGGAGCTGACACACTGGATTAACACATAGGCTACTTTTCATCCCTCGGGATTGCGGGCGAAACCGCGGGGTGGAAGCTAGTAATTTTATAAAGCTCTGTGCACACTAGGTACCTACCTGTGATACTAGGCGGTATTGAATATGTAAAAGACATAAGAATTGCGTCATTTTCATATCAAGAAGTAAAATCTAAATAAAAAAAAAATATTTTAAAAATAAATGTAAATTATCAAGTTCGACGATACAGAGTCTCTTATAGGCAAAGGTCAGATTGTATACGTAGTTTGGCGTGCGTACACGTACCTCAAAGTCTCAGATACCACTATCAAAGACTTTTAACCTGGGAAATCTTTATCTACTACATTCATTAGAGTTTATACACCCACTTCTAAGTAAATTAAAAATATTTGTTAAATCTAATACCTTTAATCGAGCAAGTTTAGTGTGCAGGGTGTTTCGGGGGCGATAAATCGATCTAGCTAGGTTTCATTTTTAGAAAACACGATTTACCAAAAAAAAACGAGCAAAGCTCGGTCATCCAGGTAAGTACTATACATTAATTATCTGTGCACCGCTGTTTCACACCTAAATCTATACTAATATTATAAAGCTGAAGAGTTTGTTTGTTCGGAGTTACAGGTCCGATTCGAAAAATTCTTTCACTATTAGGAAGCTACATTATCCCCGTAGGTTACAGGCTACTTTTTATCCCGGGAACGCGAGTGAAGCCGCGGGGAACACCTAGTCTTATAGATGCAAAAAAGGCTGTATAACGAAAAAAAACGGAAAATGAAATTGAAATAAGAAATTATAATATAGTAGGTAGGTGCCTAGGTATTTAAAAAAAAAAAAATTATTGTATTGATCAGTATAAAGAGCCCTTTATGATCCACGCGCCGCATGGCCGGTCCGTAGGTCGACATACGAATCTGAAACATGTTTTCTGCGACTTAAAGACTACACGACACGAGTCATACAACTCATACATAATCAATACAATGTAGTACTCGACGCGATAAGTGATTTTGTTACGTAAGGTAATATGCACAATTTGTATACAATGTGACCAAGTATTGACCATAATTAACACGCAAGCGATGTGTCAAGTATTACAAAGTAAATCCTATTTAGAATTTGCATCTGACTTATGTTAGGCAAGTATGAGCTTAAGTAGGTCAGCGGTAAGTTAATATTCATTTAAATATCTACAGAAATTCGAAATCATTATGTAGAATGTAGAAAAATTCTAAATATATAAAAGAAAGCGTGCGTGGGGCCTCACTCACATGGGCAACCCCGCTGCCCAGCCAATGAGGTTCATTTCGCTTTTTAAGTTGTGAGTTAGGTCCAGCTCATCCCGAACGAGCGATGCAGCCACGCATTTATGCAATTGTACCCATTCTCATCATATCGAAAGACGTCCACTGCTGGACAAGGCCTCCCCCAAGGATCTCCACGATGGCCGATCTTGCGCTGCCCGCATGCAGCGGATTCCCGCGACCCTCACATGATCGTCGGTCCCCTTGTGGGGGGCACGCTGCCTGCCCACACTGCGTCTTCTAATTCGTGGTCGCTACTCGAGAATTCTGTCCCAGCCGCAGTCTGTTCTACGAGCACCCATTCTATATCTTCAGAAATTAAAATCGTCATAGCGACATCCAAATTCTTCGTATATCGATTTATCGTTACTCCCGGAGTAGATTGTAGATAATTAAATCCGTACCTAACCTAGCCTCATTAAAGCAGGTGAAATGAACTAAGATTACCCCTCCCACAGATTTATAAACAATAGGTTAGTAATCTGAGACCCCTCCCTAACCAAATCCTGGATCCGCGCCTGCATTTATGCGTACCTTTAAATTTTCACCACATATAACTATATTTAAGTGAGACCATCCAACGGGCGGAGATGCTTACTTTCGACAAAGTTGTAACACATTTCAGCCGGTTTGGTGGACCACTCTGGTCGGTTACAAGTCGGATTTCGCGAAACCTGTCCCGAAATACTGGCAGGTAGTAACTGTCTGAGAGTTAAATTTAAGAATGTAATGTAAGATGTATGTACTAAGTAACAAAGTTTCTTTTTGATCTAACGGAAAGACTTTGAAGGCAGACTAATTGAACGGTATAAGGGTACCTACTTTGAAGTACCCGCATTGCCACTGCCACTGTACTTACATGCCAGAAGTTAAACTCAAACGTCATTTATTCAGTTTATTCTCTGTTATGGGACTTATGAAAGACGACAATACAAATGACTACCACAAAAAAAAATAAGATCCACTTTCCACTTCCTAACTATCAGAAGTATTTCATAAATCTTCAACTAAGCCACTATTAAGTTCAAAATAAAGTTAAATTTCGAATGAACTGCATTTTATTATGGTTCTCGGAATACTTGGACAAAGAAATCAGTTGCTATGTGAATAGAGGTGTCAAATAGCAATAACCAGACGTGTTTTATGTACTTATAATTTATTCTATAAAGGTCAGTCGTATTTACATCATTAGCATATAACTTCGAAAGCATATGAACAAATAGCGCTATACAAACTGTAAGTAATATTACAGAACGTTTTAAATAAGTACTAGAAAAAAAAATAAGCATAAAAGCCGCAAGCATATAAGCATAAAACATATTACCGTAGCCTATAGACTACGGTAATATGTTTCTCAATATGTTTAATTCGGCAAACAAAAAAACCAGACAAGTGCTAGTCTGACTCGCGCACCGAAGGTTCCGTACAGATAATGTACAAGTTTTCCTGTAATCTATAGGTAAAGAACTATTTACTGTATTTTTTTTTAAATTAAGATGCAAATCCAATATGACATTCCTTTATCATCGATTACCTAAATTGATAGTTATCGGTATGAAATCAAAGTAATAACAATGTATATCAACACTAGGTATATTGACTTGGCTTCTTATCTCTTAACTGACACTTATCAATCTTATTATCGGCGGCAAAGTGGCTTTGGCCTCATCAGTTCGTTGGAGTCTTTCAGATTTCCAGAAATCAATTATTATGACTGGTTTTATAAAAAGAAAGCGTGACGGACTGATTTATCAACGCACAGCTCATACCACTGGACGGATCAGGCTGAAATTTGGCATACAGATAGCCATGACTTAGCCATTTAGAAAGGATTTTTGAAAATTACCTCCGAAGGGGGTAAAATAGGGATCGCGGACGAAACCGCGGGGTAGAAAGTTAAATGAATCGCACGCAAGTCAAAATTTAGACACACGACAGAGTGTCGGCCAACCACCGAAAGCCAGTCAATAAAACATCAAAAGTGTAGCCAAAAACTCTTATGGTGAACAAAATTAAAACATATATATACTTAAGGACTCAAAAATTCATTTAGGGAACAAAATTTTAAAAATAAGACTAACATTACACTATTTTTAATGACACTTGGGAGACATTTTCAACGGTCAAATAGGCTCGCCCGAAATGTTCTGAAATACACACAACGATGTTTAAAATCAAGTCAAGTAAAAACCAGATTTTAAAATTAAAAGGCGATGGATACGGACGGACGTACCATATTTTTTGTTATGTTTTTATATGGACATACACCGTGTGATAAGAAGCTCTGGTTCCATAAAATAAATCAAATAACCGTATTATGAAAACACTTCTGAAAGTAAACTTCGTGAATTAATTTGTGCTTGAAATCTGAAAATATAATGTGTACAGTGGTTTAAAGGTATTATATAATCTGAATCTCTGAAGCTCCAACGATTTTCATGAAATTTTGTATGCATAGGGTGAAAAATCGATCTAGCTAGGTTTCATTTTTACGAAAACGTCGTTTTAAAAAATATAACTAGCAAAGCTCGGTCAACCAGGTAATAAATAATAAATCAAGAATTAAACCCAAACTGTGAAAAAACTTAAACAAAAAAATATGTAATTTTATAAAGACAGCAAATATTATGTAACGTATCGTCAGTTTTTTTTTATTAATTCCCTTGTCTTAGTTCCGGTTGATAATAGCAACAACTAGCTTCTTCACATATGTATGTTAATTCACGATAATATTATGTAATGTACGTCATTACGATCGGTTGTAAACTTAAATGCGATCCCAATTCTCGAGTCGAGCCGCGTTGTAACGTAAACTCGTTATTAGTCACATTCCGCGTGACCTTGCCGAAACTTGGCCTGATTTACCGAAATGTAACCGATTCTTGTACAAATAAGGTTTATTTATAAATGTACCATGCGAAAAGTATGAAAAACCGGTTTTACAACAAGCACCGAGCTATAAATAAGGAGCCGTATTGTTTATGGTATATTATGCCATTTATAAGGTTTCATGCCTAGTCTATGGCTTTATTTATATCTTCAGGGTTCGTATTTATTAACTAGCTGTTCCCCGCGGTTTCACTCACGTTCCCGGTATAAAAAGTATATAACCTTCGGGGATAATGTAGCTTCCTATTAGTGAAATAATTTTTCGAATCGGACCAGTAACTCAGGATTAGCGCGTACAAACAAACTCTTCAGATATTAGTATAGATATATCTATATTTATATCTATCTAGATATAAATATACATGTAAATATAGATAATTATTAGTACATATATATACATATATTGAAGGAACAAAAGGAAAGTTTACATCGTCATTTCAAAACAGCTTGGTTAATAACGAAAAGAGTTATGAAAATATCGAATTCAAATGTAAAATAATCCATACAAAATAAACATCGATTCATCGTAAATGTAAGCAATCAACGAAATCAGAGAATGTCACTCCCGACCCTGATGAATTTTAAACTTGGAATTGACCGCACCACCCAATAAATCAGCCAGCATCGTAGAAGCATCATAAGTCTATGTCAGCACCATGGCATATGTCTTTGTACGCCGTGTAACTGCGTCACTGCCTGTTGATTGCAGTTGAGAGCGCGCAGGTGCAAATCAATATTTGACGCTGGCTGGAGAGATACATAGATACTCTTATATGCAGTGGGCAGCTCTAGAAAATTCTGCCGGGAAAATGGGATGGGCTGGAAGATTTACGACAATTCTCAGTTTGAAACTTTAAAGACGCAGACGTTCGATTTTCAAGTTTGAATGAAAGAAGCTCGTGGAGTATGAAATAAACAAACTAAAGATCAGGTTATAAGGAAATCCGCATCAAAGAGTAGGAAATCCATAAACAATTGCAAGTTATAAATAACTAGAAGTACTGAACTATGAAATGCAAAGCGTTTCCTGATATGATTGAGAGATTTCTGATATTATTTAGAAGAGAACTATAACATGTTTACTAATGTTTCTAATATAACAAAGAAAGCAATCGAAGAACTCATGCAGTCACATTACATAATAACTATGTATGTATGTATTAGTAAATTCTAAAGAAGGCATCAAAGCTAGATCGACGTAATTGTTACGTTGAAAAGAACTCCTACAACGTTACTTCCTCCAAGATCCTGATGGGGATTTAAAGGGCTTATATGATCGAAGTATTTAGAAATTGGCAAACGCCCATAATCCAAATTTATTCTGGTGACGCTCAGTTAATTTTACACTGTGACTTGTACACTTATGTATTAGTTAATAAATTCTATAAAGATGCGAAAGGCAGTGTTCAAATTGACAATGATGACCTTAAAAGTTTCAAGGTAAACCAGACCTAAAAGTTACATGCGTGTGAAGCCAAATTTGCACAAGGTTTTTTTGGCTAACTATCGTGCTCAAAACATCTGCACAGAACCAACTTGACAAATCAAGTTATGGAATTCATTAAAGCAGGAATTTCTGAACGAGATATAAAAGTGCTTGGTATGCGTCTAAAAAATTCATTAGAATAAAAAGATAAAATCAATAAGATCCTTGAAGATCAGTCTATATAGCTCAGAGCGGAAACTAGGAGATGTAGTTCGTTATTTCTCGCTGCGTTCAATCAACACAATTTTTTGCGGACAGACAGAATAACAAATCATTTTGTTACATAATTTGGTCAGTGAACCGTGGTGTGGTGATACCATCCTTGTATATCGTATATTATAGGCCAAACGAATAAAAATCTATGTAGAGCAAGAACTCAAAACATTTTATTTGGTAAGATTTAGGTTTTTTCTTAAATGCGTCAGAGATGTGACGAACTTTGGCAGAAGGAACACGTAAATGTTACGTGTTCCTTCTGCCAAAGTCTAAAAGGAGGCATCCTTATACCAAAAACACTGGCATATAAGGCGATGCTATACGTGAAATGATGATTCTAATATGCGTTTTTCTCTGTACTCTTTGTTCCAAGAGATTTGGAAAAAATATATGTTAAACTAGGGAACATGTGACGGGGAATAGTTTTTTTTAAATTGGGATTTTTCATTTGTAACCTCAGAAAAAAATCGTAAATATGCCCCTTTTTAAAACTCAGAATGCATTCTTCTCTTATTTGGGCCATCCAAATAACTTGAAAAATATTAACATGCATTCTAAAATCCATTAGAAAGGGAATAGTTTTCTGACTTTTTTTTTAAAAAGGCTTTGTTTCTTTTTAAATAACATAAAACCATATTTTTTACCAAAATTACGTTTCTCCTGTCTCGCTTGTCACCGCCAGTTTAGTAAGGGACGGAGACATACAAATAGCCTTCTCTTAAGGAGACAAATAATGAGCCATAACATGAGAGCATGCTTACATTCTCATTATGTCGAGTATCTGGTGCAGCAAGTTCGAAGTGCACTACGCCTGCGCGCCATGGACCACCTTGACCTTACCCTCGCTCAACGCCAACCCCACCAACTCCTTCCACCAATCCACCACACTTGTAGGCTTCTTATAGTGTTGGTATGTCTTAATATACGGCACATCGCTCCATAAGAAACCTTTTTACAGCCAGATTAGCACTTATGGCGACGATATCCGAGAAATTATGATTCTAAATTAAGTTTTTCTCGGCATTTTTTGTTGAAAGAGATTTGTTAAAAATATATGTTAAACTAGACAATATGTGACGAGGAATAGTTTTAAACAAAACCATTTTTTTTTCATTCGTAACGTCAGAAAATAATCGTGAATATACCCCTATTTAAAACTAACAATCTCTTCTGATCTCTCTTATATGGCCCATCCAAATAACTTGAAAATATGAACATACATTCTGAGATCTAATAGAAAGGGAATATTTTTCTTACATTAAAAAAAACAGCTTAATTTTCTACTAAAAGTGAGCTTCGCCTGTCTCGCTTGTCTCCATCAGTTTAGTAAGAGACGGAATCATTCGCGGAGAGCATCCTCTTAATCATGCTTTGTTTGTTTTAATAGGGCACGACTCACGAATTAGAAAACTCTCCCGTCTCCGTAGTAGACTTGTAACTTAAAATAGAATGTATCCCGCCTACCAGTTTGCGCGTTCCGTTTTTAACGTCGAGGTAAACAAATCAATAGCAGGGGGCATTTACAAGGACGGATGTGTCAAACATTTGGACAAACGTTGGCGGTATTGGACATACTTGGTTCTATACCACTTAAGGCAAACTGGAGTCAAATCGGTATGTAAAAGATTTTTTAACGAATCCTATCCTATTGTATATATATATATAGCAGGTCTTTGATTGGTGTGGTTCGATTAATCGATGTTAAACAAGATACGAATGTGAAAGATATCGATTAAACTGTGAAACAAGCAAGACGTGATCAAGTTACTGACAGGTTATTTTTAAATTATGGAATCGCAACTAATCGCAAGCAAGTAGCGTGCATATTTATGCAATGGCACAGGATTTGAAAGTGTTTCGCTTAGAAAGTTCGAGGGAATAACTAAACTGTTAAGAACTTATGTTATAAAATAAAAAAAAATGGTATATTTTTTTTATACTACTAAGGTAGCAAACAAGCATACGGCCCACCTGATGGTAAGTGGTTACCGTCGCCTATCGCCATTTGCAATACCAGAGATATTGCCAATGTGTTGCTGACCAGTTACAATACCGAGA
The DNA here is from genome assembly GCA_963555595.1 of Tethea ocularis. Lineage (NCBI taxonomy): Eukaryota > Metazoa > Arthropoda > Insecta > Lepidoptera > Drepanidae > Tethea > Tethea ocularis. The sequence continues at coordinate 1,640,045 of OY741970.1, read as the reverse complement.
AGGCAATCTGGCTCTCAAGTGCAATTGCCGAAACATCGATATGTACTTGGCGACAAATTTTCAACTTGAGGATGGTAGCCAGCCAAACGGGTACAACAACCCTACCACCGTGCTGATATATACTTCTACTTTAAAATTATAATGAAAAAAGCAAAGACAGTACAATATCAGACAAATATGGCTACAAAATTAAAGAATCTAATATGGAAGAGATAATACAGTGAGGTTATGTAGACGGTCTGTCTGCTAACAAACACATAAACAAATACGTCGTGTCTGGAACGGAGATTGCATTGAATGTAAAGTGATGTCAATCATTCAAATGAACGAATGACAGTAGCTGTAGTGAGAATATAATAAACTGGCAAAAAATAAGTTACTTATAGGACATAATGAATGGTTGCCAATGAAAACTAGGAAGAAAAAGATATAACTTTGAATGGGGTTGTCAGCATTTTGATTTGCTACCGCTTTGGTAAGAATATACGTGATATTTTTCTAGTGACAGCAGGACATGACAATTCGTTCGTTCGTAATAACTCATGGAAGCGTAGAATACTTACGTAAGGAACAAAAATGCCGTCTCTTATTTATTGGATTATATCCAACGGAAATCATTTTGATAAGTACCTACATTTATTCACGTATGATAATGTTTTATTTGGACAGTTTGAGGAAAAAAGTACTATACTAGAAATATAATTCTATTTATATTAGGTACTTATTTTAATTTCCTATCTAAACGTACGTGCGTGACCAACGCATGCACGTACAGCGTGCCTCAGACACATTGACAAATCACCAATGTTGCCAAGACTATGTACTAACATCCTACTCGCGATAATTATTGAATCCACCGACACCGTAAACGTATTTCCAGAGACGTTTTGGCGCCAAAATCGTGAATATTGTATTTCTGGTACATATAATTTATCGAGTAATTTTTTGTAGCACAAGTAGGGTTGCCACCCGTACTTTATAATAAAGTATTGTACGTTATTTCAGGTAATTGTACTCTATACTTTATCAGAACAATAAAGTACACGAAAATACTTTATTTCGCATGATTTGATTTATTTGGGATTTTGAAAAGTTTAATTGTAAGTGGGTACAATTGTTTAATAGAGGTACTATTTTGATACAAACTGCATGCAATCAAAAATATGTTTTTAAACATAATAATAAAGAAAAATAAATAGTTCTTTATTTTGATACGATGTACTTTTTTTTCTTACCTATAAATAACCAATGTACTTTATCTGCAAAAAAAAAGGTGGCAAACCTAAGCACAAGTGATGTAGATTGAGTAGAATGAGTGGGTAAGGTATGATTAACACTTTATGAATAGTTTTTTTTTAATTTAAATACTTTTACTGCCAAGTAACTGGAGCATACACTCAGACAATCCGATGTCTTTCTTTAGAGTCCCCCATTGTCTATTAGTGTAATTATTTACTAGCCGTTCATTTCGAGTTGGCCGTCATTGAATGACGTCATAGGTACAAACGAAACAATAACAAGCGTTGCTATCCATACTACGCGGGTCTGACTTGAGACGCGGTGTGGAGAAGTGCGAAGGGAGGTGAAAGCCAACATGAAGTGAACGGCTAGTTCTAAAGTTTTACATAAAAATAGGGTTACTACGCGTCCATATTTTTCAGGACACGTCACTTTTTGACCTGCGTCCGGAATCGACTTTCACTTTAGACTATAAAAATTCTAATGTTTTGTTTTTCAATATTATCATTTGATGTAAATAAGGACACATCGTGATTAACTTGCTTCATCAAAATTAAAAAAGTATACAATTCATAAACGATATATTTATGAAAAAAGGCAAAAGTAATAAATTCCCTAGGGAAATGCCATTCAATAGAATTTTCTTATAATATTGTATCTATTGTGTCTATGGCGAATTCAATAGGCGCCAACGCCCTGTTGTAAACAACATAAACAAGATATCAGAGCGTGGTGACGTCAATCTTTCCTAAATAAACTACATTTATAAAAATAACTGGCTATACCTTTCTGACATGGCCAATTTTATAAACCTATCTGTCTAATTCATAATTCTTTGAGTATTAAGTGCTAGCTACGAATTGCTTATGCGCTTATGCTTGATTGATAAGTTGATTGATTACTACTGAAAGAACTAATCAGAGTGTGCCTTTGATTAATTCAGTTCAAGAATGTTTATAAACCACAAAGGTTTTGTATGTGAAAAGCAAGCAAACAATAAGTGGTCAGTGCTGCCTATAGCCAGTGCGTCGCCGACCTTGAAGAGCCCTCTTTTTACGCCCTATTTGAAGGAGCGCTACGGGGGCGCTAAGGGAAAACCGTAATGGAACTTATTCCACTTATTAATTATTTGCAGCTCTTGTTACTTAACCAAACCCTATCTAAAATATGTAGTAACATGCTAGTGCTATAGTTAGCTAGTTCATATATTTCTAATAGCAAAGTAAGTCTAATAGCATGTAAGACACGTGCTGCAAACCGCAATAATTATAACGTGGATGCATCGGTTATTTTTTAAACCACTAAGGTAGAAAACATAATCGGGTGATATAAAACCACTGGATAATGCATTACGAATGCTGGTTTATATTATGATTATTATGAAATGGGAAATACTCAGTATTCATTGTCTTCTCTCGCTCTTCATAGCCGAAGCAAAACAAACCCAAAGGAAACACAATTGAAGGCACACCGATAGTGATTTAACATGTGTCAAAAGCAAGAGAGAAGGACCACAGAGCTAAAAGATAAATAACCAAAGAGGACTCAAATATTATTAATAATTTGTTGATAATAACACGTCTAGTACATGTGTGATCTTCGTGTAGCTACGTAATGCTTTCACTATCATGTTTTATACACTTGGCAGTCTGCCGACGTGACGGCGTATCTACGTCACACATGCGCAGAGCGTCCATTTTCACGACAAACTACGTATTCGACGGTAAAAAAATACGCCAAAATACTTTATTTCAAGATGATCACTTCCAAAAGAGTAAATTTAGGGAGGAAAGCTTGATGATTCACCTCTTTTAACCCTATCTTTTCAGAAGTAGGCAGAAATATCAATTCTACACTAAACACTACTAATTAAAGCATTATCAATATCAAACGCATTGCAATTGCAAGCATTCGAATCCTGCTATGAACTTGAGCTATTAATTAAATAAAACATAGAAGACATACCACGGTTGTAAGGGTAGGTACTGGTTGGCTACTGCCTTGCCTATTAGTTGAAAATATTATGTCAGATCGATGTGTTGTGACAGCTGCACTTGAGAGCCAGTTCAGTTTTAAGTTTTCTTTGCTTATCACTTTCTTTCATTTCATAACTTAACAAAAGAAATAAATACTAAGACATTATTATTTTTCTTATCAAGCATCCAAACGGTCCATCTGTTGGACTTATTTTAGACGGATCTTGATTTATCACATGTTAGGTCATGCGTTATCATTATCCTTTGCACTTTATTCGCCAAAAAACTAATTAATCGGCATAGCAACATAATTTATCAGTGTAGCCGCAAGCGAAGTCGGTTAATTTAGAACGTAGTTTACTATAACAAAATGATAACCCGACCAAATTGCGATAACCTACGGAGGCCACGGTCCTCGTCGTGAGATTGTCCCGGGTAATGACAGCAATATACATGTTTAAATTATCCGTGTTTTATTAAATTCGCTAAATACATAAAAACATTTCAACATGGTACACCAGAAATAGCTTAAATTATTTATCAAATCTATTACAATACATAAGGTTTCATATTGAATCTGACGTAGGTATATAATGACGACCCAAGATTATTGGAGTTTGAACATTCTAGAACATAATTATTTATGCTAAAAATTTGCGATAACGGTCACAAATTAATATTTTCCCCATTGTTCAGGAAATAAATTCATCATTCGACAATATTATTTTGCAGACCCTACACAAGTTCAATCTCTGCGTGTCCGGCACGTGGACTTTACGTCACACGAAACGTCACTGATAAAAACAAAATTACAACACTTTGGACACAATGACTGCGCGTGCGGTTAATTTATATTCATATTTGACCTCACTTTGACTGCTAGTCATTAATCGAGGCATTACATTATTTGCGAGATAATTTAAACGAAATTAGCAAGGAGGTAGGTAGAAGTTTGTATAAAATCAATATTGCTTCCACACCCACATTGTAAGTCGCAAGTAGACATAACCAAGACCCACTCATGAAATATGAATCGTCTGTACACCCCGGCTTAATAACAATAATAAATACAAGTTTGGAATTTCCCACAATGTTAAAAGGGGTTCATAGAAAATTAAGGGAATTTCCATACAATACATTGTATGTTCGTATTTCAAAGACTACCAATGGATTTAGGGGATTACCCATATTATCAAATTAACAATGATAAAAGTACCATTCAAACTTTGAACAAACACAAGCAACTAAGCGTGATAAAAGTTCGATGTCTCTAACGAAATCTCTTTATATGCTATAAATGTGAAGATCTAGATCATGCAAAATTAGGTCTTTATAGAAGTATAGAACCTTAAGTAACTAGAGTTTCATTAGTGGCGGTTGCCACTAATGAAACTCTAGTTACTTATGTACGCACAGTAAATTAAAATTTAACAAAAAGCGTCAAATAATTACCGGAATATCCATAGATCGCACATCCCCGGCCAAGTGGCATTATAGAGTCCTAGCAACTATACAAATTACATTACATAACAAACAGTTATAAAGATGGGGAATTACCATAGAACGAACGTAATTAAAGGCGTATAGCAGAAAGCAAAACTCCCCTAGTTTTTTTATAGGCTTACATACAACAGACAGACCAAAGAACAAAGTAATTTTCGAGTCGAAGAAAACTACGTTTATATTTTTTTTTATCATATAGCTGCCTAGTCATAACACTGCAAGTTAAATGACAGTGCTTCGAAACAGTCGAACTATAACAAGATCATTGCAATCAGCACCTGAAGCACGAGGCATCAATTTAAGTAATGTAATACATAGTTTAACCCGTCACTAACTCGTTTAAGTGGTCAATTTTCTCTTGTAGAATATATTTAGAATGCTGTTAGTTTGATTAATAAATTGCTGCAAGTGATTCAAGGCTGTGCTTTGGTCTTTCGTATTCGCACTTGGACAGTTGAGTGAGCCTATAGTTGACACGAGTCAGATTTATGTGAGTTTCATACACAAACTGCATAACCGAAATAAACACATTGCGTGTAATGTGTAATGACACATAATTTTCATAAAAACTAAATTGATTCACGAATTTTAACGTTAACTTAAAATGTTTGCGATAAAACAACAAGCGATTACGTTATCAGACGAATTAGGACAAAAACTAAAAGTTTACAAACGGTTGCATGATAGTCACGACAAGTTTGCTATTGCTTCCAAAAAATCATAATAAGGTCAATCAAAATGTAACAGATCGGGCAAAGTATAGACTTGCAACAGCCTGGAAAGCGCAAAGTAAAAGAAAATTCGATCAATCCACATAAATAACTATAAAAATAAAGCAATCAATTCGAAGTCATGGCCAAGGCTGTTATGTAAATTTCATGAGTCAACGATATCAGTTTTCATATTATAGAGGTAAGTAGTTGGGTAAATTTTCCGCATCGAACTTAATAGCACAAAGAAAACCAAATGATTGCGTCATAGGTACCTACATAATTCTGATAGTGTTTATTATATTGTTTGTTTATGGTTTCAGCATTACATTGATTACGATTAGGAAAACTTTGCGTTTAAACCTGGATTCTTATCTTAACTACAAACACGCCATTTAAGTAAGTACGTGACCTATGACTATAGTAGAAGAGAAATATAGGTAGGTAACAACTTGATTATTTTGCAAGAATAAGCGAAAACAATACAAACAAACTAACAACGTATTATTTTATTTTAGTTTGGCCTTTTTGTCCGTACGGGCTTATATTATTTAATCGTCCTAACTTTGAAAATGATTAATGTTTAAAAACACATTGTTTAATTTTTATTTTAAATACATATTACTAGTGTTCGGCCTTTTTCGCTTATGGCAGACTTTAAAATTTTTGATTACGATATCGATCACATATACGTTTAATTCCAGAGGTTTAATGCATACATTTTATCTAATTTTTTCTGTTTTTTATTTTTGAAAAATTAAGCGTCTAGCTAAAAAGACATAGCAAATAATAAGTATTTTAGCTTACTAAAAATGCTAAGGCATTACACGACTTTAGCATATTTTGGTTATAACAGTTACAAGATAGATCAGCAAAATCCAACCCATGGTTTTAAGGAAAGTTTTCGTAAAATGTATCCCCCAATCAAAGACCTTATCTACGCGATGAAGCTTGTAGACACGTATGATACATACATGTAATAAGATCGTCGGTGATAACTTATCGGTTGTGGCAGTGACCTGATCGGTCATCTATAAATGGGGTTACCAGATTTAAAATAAAGACAACGTTCTTTTATAATACTTTTTAAACTCTCGCGAATATCATTTATGTTTATAAGTAATATATTCTATGCGCGAACAGACCCGATATATTACTCATAAACATTAACGTTTTTTTATACCATCAGGCAAGCAGCAGGTCTATCTACCGTCGCCTATAAACCTACAATACAATAATACTAGGGAATTACCGTTGTGTTGTTAAACTTTAAAAAACCTTTTAGTTAGGCTAACATAAGGAAATTATCTCGTTTTTTTTTAAAGAAATCCAATCAAATACCATTTCAACTGTGAAAATATCGGACGCGCGCTAATAGGGTAGTTGACACTGTCAAAAATAAATGACCAAACACTAACCAATGCATAAAACATCTAAAAACACGTGGAAATATCAAATACGTTGTACATTTAATGCTTTTTATTTTATAAACTATCGTTTTGACATTTATTAAAAAGTAGCTGATTTAATGTGTCAGTCAACTACCCTATTATTTTCAAATTCCGGATATACGACTTAAATTCCGGATATGTCCAGCAAATTTCAAACGAATGGCCACCCTATCAAAACAGATAAACATTGTATTGTGGGAATGATGAACTTTATTTGCTTGATAAGATTAAACGACATACTTAAAAAAAAATAGAAATATGATTCTTCTGTTATTTCAGTTTAAGTAACTATTAAAACAAAGTCGTTTTCATGTCTGTATGTATATCCGCTAATTCCTGCTAAACCAGGCAACGAGTATGACGCGGTTTTCGCCATAAAAATGGGATTTTCACTTGTGATAGAATAAATTAGGAATATTTCATTAGAAATTATAATTACTAAAATACTGCATTTAAAACACTTTAACACTTGAAGTATTCTTAACTTTACATTTTGAAAGTAGTATACATAATAGTGTAGGTTTGCATATTATTATTATAATAACCTATTGTTATTATCATAACCAGTTTGGTCGTAAAAAACTTGAATATTCTAAAATATAAAGTATTGTTTTCCTTATTGCATAATACCAACATGCAACATAAGATTACAGTATTTTTTGTAAGTACTTCTAGTTTTCACAATGAACTTACAAAATAAAATTGTCTATAATAAATGAAATACTAACTATAGCTTGTAAAAAGATGAAACTGGAGCATGCCTTAGTACACTGTGTATCACAGAAGATATCAGAACCAAGACAGGATTACAGGAGCCACAAACCGTGTAATAGTTTCAAGGATTATTTCACGACTGTTGATAACAGCAATACCCATCTCACTGATGGAAATTTCTTAGCATGATAGGCTACATTCTGTTACATAAAATAGCTGGATGGCTTGGGTGAAGCTGGCAGGGGGGAATGCACAATACGCCCCAAGTGGGACACACAGAATACTATAACTTACCTCAGTACATAGGCGTCGACTTGCTCGCTCTGTGTGAAAGAGATAATTTCACAGCGCACTATCTTCAACACATTTTCCCACTGTTGACTGTTAACAAAGAAAAAAAAACATTTATTTCTCTAAACCCCCATTTTTGATATGCCTATCAAGTAAGGCAAGAATCCATATTTTATTTCTTGTGAGGAAAATTGTGCTATTTTTCCTCTAATCAACAAGACTAAAATATCTACCTCCATTACATATTGATTAAAAAGGTTATATGTTGTCTATTAAAAATCTATCCTCTTGATGTGTGTCATAAACTCTTAGCAAACATTGAATGCTTATTAACTAATCCAGAAAAGAATATGGGAATTTTAGCTACTATTATTATATAAGGGAGAGAAGTTACAAACATGAATTTTAAAGTATCAAGGAAAAATAGCCTGCAGCTACAATGGTATTTGATTTCAAATCACGCGCCAGAGGCGTGTGCCGGCTGCGATGGTCGGGTCAGGCCAACCAGGGGCTTCGGTCGGCCCACAGCCTCCCCGGCTGATTTTAATAGACAAACAGCTGATTCCAGAACCTTCCATTTAACATCATCCGGGAGCATTACACAGCATAACAATTTTCCATACAAAAAAACGAAAACCAGACTGGCAATATAAGTCAAAGAACTTGAATGTAACACGAGTTAGGTATTTGATGAAACATGGTTATTGGAAATGTTTCATTCTGTCGGTAACCTTTATACCGTGCCAAATTGATATCGAATTATGTAGTAAGATTAATACGCTGAAAATTAAATGTATCTTACCGAGTGATTTTTCTTAGATCCGCATTTTTAGCCGGCGTAAACCAAATTTCTATAAGCTTTTCGACACCTTCAAAAAATTGATCATTCTCACTATTATTGGATATAATTTCCGTTTCAGCCATTGCGTTATTTGTTTCTTAATTTCTTATAACGATTAGGATTTATTGACTTTATTTTCACTGAGAATGTTATCCACAACCGCTTTAACTTGATGTCGGAAGTTGACTGAATGAAATGAATGTAAATTTATATTGGCAAAATGCGGGTGAAAGAAGAGACGGAGCTACAACATCTCTTTCTTTCAGAGCGAGCGAGTCGGCGCGCGTGACGGTGATTACGTTCAGAAGTACCGCGTCGAATGAACATTTTGATTCTTTTCTTCATAATTATCTGTATTATATTTATGTTGCTATTCTTAAAATTAATTTACCTAAATTATTGACTAACCGTTCTCGGTTGGTACTCCACTACCTACTTACTTTACTAGGTACTAGATGTAGCATTTTTTATGATATACAATAAAATTATACTTGTTATAAGAAAGTATTGTTGAATTGAATATATGTAGGTAGATATAAAAAAACTCCTCAATGTAGTATAATTAATAATCTGATACTTCTGTCAAAGGAAATAAACTATACAATGTGAACATTGAACATGTTGCACTGAAATAGAAATAAGCGGCTATGCCTACTAAATTTTTCCAAAAGAAACTCTGTAAAGCCGTTAGCCCTAGAGAAAACAGCGTGTTCACTACCTATGCACATACCATTCTGGTTATATAAATATAACTGATAACTATAAAAATATACCAAAATGGGGTCTAGGTATATTTTACACAAATTCTGGCAATATATTTTTATGTAGCAACATTTTATTGAGCAATATGCAGGCAGTTCAAGGCACAGATTTTACTTTAGCGTTCAAGGCTTCCTAAACAAAAGATAACCTTTTATCTCAAATTTTAAGACATATTTTTTTAAGTATTTAATTAAATATCACATTAAATAAAAATGATAAAGCAACAATTTGTCATAAGTCTTCAAATGCTGCAACTATTTTATGTAGTTCCCCATTTTCAACTTTTTTTATTGGTTTAAACTTGGCTTTGATAACTGGCACAATGGGTGGAGAATCGGGCACTTCCTCATCCTGATAAAAATCCTCAATGTTTGGTTCGAGATCTTTTTTAACAGATACCAGTAAAGGTCTTTTATCCTTTTTACTCTTCAAATCTTCAATGGTAGTGTTTAATTCAATCAGATTTTTGTACATTTTTTCATTGAAATGAAAATTAAGTTTCTTTGTTACCTGTGGGTGTGAAATTAAATAATATGAAATTAATTTAAAAAATTATAAATCAAGATAATTAACTATGATTTAATTAAGATAATGATCTCCTTGAATGACTCCGTCCTATACTAAACTGATGGAGGCAAGCAAGACAGGAGAGGCGCAATTTTAATATAAAAGATGGTTTTATGTTATAAAAAAAACTAAGCCTTTTTTTTAAAGTAAGAAAACTATTCCCTTTCTATTGGATTTCAGAATGTATGTTAATATTTTCAAGTTATTAACTCATTGGCTCCCAAATAGGATGGATATCCAAAAAAAAATATATACACTTAGAATAATTTCAAAACCGATAGAACAGTGTTTAAAAAGTTTGGTTTCATGCATTTTTCAGCTATATTTACTAAACATTTGAATTCAGTTTTTTTGCTCTAGTATAAAAACAAGTAATGGACAAGTCCGCTTTTGTTCCACAGCTCTTCATAAGTCAGCTTATAACCATATTATTATTATTATAAGGTGTAATTTTAGCGAGACTAAATTTAAGCAGTAAGGATTATTTAAAAAAATTACAATCATAATGATACCTACAGCATGAAATAAAGAACAAAATACAGGCAGGAATATGCAATATTAATAATATCTTTTTAGCTACCTAAGCAGGCCTTACAAGCAACTTACTTTTTTATTTAACTGGTTTTTATCAACATTTGATTCTTCTGTTAAAGCTGAGGGTGGCAACGATTTCTTAACATCAGTTATGTAATTAGCTAACGCTTCACTCGAACATAATGATGGTAGATTCAATTCATTTTCTTTTTGTGAAGTCCTAGACGTTCTCTCTACCACTTGTTTAGATGTACCAGCTACATCATAAATAGCGTGTTTCTGTGACGTAGGTTTAACTTTGGATTCGTAATTTCTCACGAGTGTTTTCTTCACTTTCGGATCGGCCCCAAACTTTTTCATTATTTATATTATTTGTTTACAAAATAAAAGTATGTTTACAAATTTCAAAACTTGGCGACGTTATTTTGATTTGACGTATCGAAATATGGTGCTGCCTACAAACAAAAATAATTAACTGGAAGCCTTTCGATCGTTATTATTTCTAATCGTTAAGTTTAAATTAATATACTACAATGTTATTTGGATTTTCTTTATTCATAATCATTGATTTTATATTCAATTAACAATAACAATGATATGAACCTTGTACTGATTCAGCACCTCCACAATACTCCACATCCTCATCCTGCCTGCACGTCACGTATTTACGCACGTGTGTGGGTGGCGTGACATGATGTGGGTACTTTACTTTTATAAACGAAAAAAAACAGTAAATCCCCATAAAATAGTCCTAGAGATCTTTGCTCATCAACTTTATTTCTGATCACAGATACATTTTTATACTATACATGGCAATCGAACCAGCTATTCAATAACTTTTTAGAACGAAACTGTCAAAAACAGCTGACATCCATCATGTCAAGCTAAGCTTTTGACGAAATTGTGTCGTCGACGTTTTCTTCTTAAAATTTATTTAGCTTTGCCCTGAATTTCAGCTTGTTTAATCATATTTATAAGAAATACTCGTGAAACCAAACATAGTTTGAGATACATATATGATAGAATTACTTGTAAATTAAAAGAAACTGATATGTCTAACAAGAGTGTTGAATTTTCTGTATGTGTTTGTATAAGTACTTTATAAGTACGTATTCTTTGAAAAAAAATAATGATTTTTAAATATTACTTTCATTTTAGAACCCTGATAATCTGCCAGTGGAGAGTTTAAAACTGTCAATTACGAATGCCGGCGTTGTTCAGGAAATCAATGCTTTGGTAAGCACATGTTTCTTTTGATAAAATAATCAACAATATTGTGCAATTATGCAACGTTTACAATTGTTTATGGTGCCGGTGAATTACCGGAAAAGCTACTTAGGTTTTATAAATACCATTCCTTGGTTACACTATTCTTACATGGGACATAACTGAATGGTAAGTAAATTTTTATTAAGGGATTTCCACAGATCACAAACATAATACAATGTCCATAAATAAGTGTATAGGTGTCTAAAAATACTCTTTAACTAAAGTCAAGTGCAGCTTAGAGATGCAGCATATTACCAGATGAATACTTTGTAGATAAGTAAAGATTTAAAGTAAATTTTCTAAACTATTAACAAACTAGCGACCCACCCCGGCTTTTCTCGGCTTTTTTGTATTATAATATGTATGCATCATACATATAAACCTTCCTCTTGAATCATTCTTGTCTATTGGTGAAAACTGCATTAAAATCCAATGAGTAGTTTAAAAGATTTAGGAAGCGACTTCATTTTATACTATGTAAAGAAGTGTAGTCTACAAAATTTTGCTTAGAATAAGTACTTAAATAAAAAATCAATGTACCCAACACTACAGTAGTAAAAATAGCTTATTATTTGATCAAAATATGAATTTCACTAAAAGTGCATAAAACATCGTAATGAGTTTTGTCTTCCACTATGAAAAGATAAGTGGTGTAAATGATGGACAGCTAGGTACTTGTGCTAATAAGGTTTCATGCTCTTTTCAACTTTGTGTTATTAGAAATAACAGTTTTTACCTTACAAAATAAACTACCCACAGTTAGGGTTGCCACCTTTTTTTTTGCATACATTGGTTATTATAGGTAAGAAAATAGTACATAGTATCAAAATAAAGTACTATTTATTTTTCTTTATTATTATATTTAAAAACATATTTTGAGCTGGGGCCATTTGAACCCACAAGTTCACATTGTATGTATATATAGATATTGTTTTGTGTATATTGCTTTTGTCTGTCTGTTTTTACTTTCGTGGTGTATTTGTTGTTATTATGTTTCGTGTGAATTGGTGTGTTCAATAAATGTTTATCTTATCTTATCTTATCTTATTGCTTGCAGTTTGTATCAGGTTAGTATCTCTACTAAACAACTGCACCCATCTACAATTTAACTATTCAAAATTCCAAAGAAATCATATCATGCGAAATAAAGTATTTTCGTGTACTTTATTGTTCTCATAAAGTATAGAGTACAATTACCTGAAATAACTTACATTACTTTATTATAAAGTATGGGTTGCAACCCTACACACACAGTGGAAACTGCAAAATTTCATAAATATAATATTGATATGTCTAAAATACACACATAAATCAACATAAATTTTATTTCCAGGACCCATATTGGGTTGAGAAGCGTGAGATGACTATATATGAGAGGCCACCATCAGGTAGCATGGTAGGGCTGGGGGCAGTTGACGGGTGGAAGGCACGGATGGAAGGCTACTTAGAGGACCTCAAGTGGCTTTTAAGCTTGGAGCATCATAGGTGGGAATACAATTGTTTATCCTTGCACTATATCCAAGTTTATAGGCCTTTGTCCTTCTCACATTCTTTTGTTTTCTGGATAAAAATGGGTGCTGTTTCAACCTTCATAATGGCTTAAATTTAATAAATAAGATTGTTCTATCGCTCTCAGTTCACCTCATACTTCATGTTTCACTTGGTATTTTATAAATAATTGATTGGTAAATTCTACATTTAATTTACATTCCACATATCTCTACAGTCTACATAATATAAGGAATTTGCCATCCGCATCCGTCTCTTTATTTGCTATCTCCTTCTAAACCAAACACAAAAAAAATAAGCCTTACTGAGTTTCTTGCCGGAGTCTTCTCAGTTCAAGTGTATTCTGAACCGATGGTAGAGTCTATTATAATATTATAACTATTGACATTCATAAGTGCCTTATTAGGGCCTAAACTGAATAAATGAATTTTGATTTTGAACCACACAACATATTTTGAAACAGTTTTCACCTTCATAATTTTTTCCGCATGGTGTATTATATGTTTAGTCGTACGTAAATATAGTGAATATTTCGGAACAAAGAAGCTAAAAAATTTACTTTCATGAGATTTTTTTAAAATAGAAATTGCACTCTAACAGCACGAAATATCAGTTAAACTGTAGTTGCTTAATTAGTAACAACTGCAATTCATCTATACATTCTTATAAGAGATTATACACACACATCATATAAGGCTTGATATGTCTTTCTGCAAAATTTTCAGGTTCTGGAGTACAGTCCTTTATCACCCACAGTGCATGGATTCTTTAGTCTCGTTCCTACAAGAAGCAAGCCCACCATACTTACCTCCACATGAGAGTAGAGAGGTGCAGAAGCTGTATGAGGACATAAGGAGACTCGTGCTTGTGGTCTTTAGTAGGCTGGTCACTAATAAAGAAAATAAGGTATACTATGATTTTGATAGTGGGCCAAAATACGCATTAACTTAATAATATGTCCTAAAACACTATTGTTGAGTGGAAAAAAAACACTGAAATATTTCCATATAAATAAAGTCATTAATTTGCCGACTTTGTAGTATTTTTTTTTATTCCAGTCGCAATGGATGAGCAAAGAATACATGGCAGATATATTATACAATAAGTTTATATTTACAATACCAATAATATGGGACATATGTCTGACATATGGTGTGGACAATGGAAGGCATGTGTCGAGAGTACTGGAGAGTGTATTTACACTTCAACCGCGGTATGAGTCCGACGCCGCTGCCGGTGTCGCGTTTGTTAATGAGGTATTTCATTATCCTTAAAATAATAGTCTTTTAGCAGTTAGCTGGTTGATGATGGATTGTAATTTTACTGTTGTTAGATTATCATTACAGTTGTGTGATTGTCATTAACATTATTGGATTGCTGTTACCGTTATTGGATTGCTATTACCGTTTTTGGATGCTATTACCGTTATTGGATTGCTATTACCGTTATTGGATTGTTATTACCGTTATTGAATTACTGTTACTGTTATTGGATTTGTATTACCGTTATTGCATAGCTATTACCGTTATTGAATTGCTATTACCGTTATTGGATTGCTATTACCGTTATGTGATTGTCATTACCGTTATTGGATTATTTACCGTTGTTAGAATGACATTCCTTTGGCTGGTTTATCAGTACCATGTTGGTATTTGAATTAATATCACAACATCATATAAATAGCAGCTTTGAACTCGAAACTAATTCCAAAATCATTTTTATATATCTTCAATATGATTTATGATTTAATTATTAAAATGTTACTATAATTTTACAGGCTTTCAAATATATTATTCTACAAGTAAACAAAGATTACGACAGTGATGAACCACCGAACCTTCCAGAAACATTTAAAGGGTTCAGCGAGATCAAAAGACCATCAAATACCAAGGATAAGAGTGAAGATAAACTGACATTTGACATGTTAAAAGATTTAGTTATACATTTATTAGATACGGCAATGACTTTGAGGATATTTGTAGAAGTGTACCCTAAGTGTGTGCAAATATTTAGGAAAACCAATTTTATTATTAGGTGAGTTCTCATAAGGTATTTTAATTAATATTTAATCTAAGACAGGCCGGTTGGTGTGGTTTCGATTCCCGTCCAGAACAAACATTTAAATAATTACATATATAAAAGTGTTAACATAAAAGTATGTACAATAAACGTAGTATATGTATGTAGTATATCAATTATCTAGTTTCCATAGTAAAAGCTCTGCTTAGTTTGGGATCTGATAAACGTGTGTGAAGAATTAATATTTATTTCATCTATAGAGCCAAATTTAATGAAAATATTAAGAGTCAACCAGACAGGGTATTCTAGGCTCTCAAATAACGTTACAGTTGGTGTGGTTTGTAAAATACATTAAGCTATCTAGCCCATAATATCTTATTTGTAATATTTGCCAGGGCAAACATTTATGAAACGTCTACCTGTCCTGAGTCTGGGATATATAAAATTAAAATGCCCTGACTTATCACAGACTGACATATTATACAACCTAAATCGCTACAAAACATTTTTTTTCGATAATTTACCTAGTTTTCTATGTGTCCCAGAATATTATTATATAAAATAATCCAGCTGCCGAAACATACCAGTAAGATGAGATTGTTTACTTGTGGTTGTCAGCCAGACCAGTACAAGGTTGACAAAAAGCTCAATGTAGATTTGAACCCTCGACCATCGCCACTGCGCTACCATCGCCTTATTAGCTGAAAGATTTTTTTTTAAATAGGTATATCTAAAAGTATATACAATTTTTTTCAGTATAGTCCAATTATATGAATACGGCATACCACAGTTGTATGAGAAGTTAGAGGAGTCGGGGAATGAGACGAGTGTTAAATACACAGAAGTGGAAGGATTCATAGATCTGGCGAGAGCAGAACTCATTGATATATTCAGGGAGATTCTGGCCGTGTATAAGAATTATATATTTAGCGGAGAGTAAGTAAATTTTTAATACCTTTTTAATTTGATTCATTATATTTTATGTTGCTCCTACATAATTCCATACTAATATTATAAATAGGTAAGTTGTTTTTTTACTATGAATAAGCCTGTCTTTGACCACAATCTCATAAGGTCAGTGATGATGTGGCCGATGGTGGTAAGCACACAAAGCCTAGAAGGGAAGTGGCTCTCAAATGCAGCTGTCGGAAAACCGGAAGGTGCTTGGTGATAGATTTTCAACTTGAGGGTGGTGTGCTATGGTTTCCTCACCATGTTTTCCATTACCGAAAGTTCAAGCTCATTATAGGATTCGAACTAGCGGCATTAAGTAACTCTTTGTCTGTTTGTTACTTAATCACGCCTAAATCGATAGTGATGTAATTTGGCATGCAGATCGGGGAGGGGGAAAAGGTTGGCAACTGCGACTTAGTAAGTGGCCTGTACCTCTGTTGTCGCTCGCGTTCATAGGCTACTTTAACCGTTATTACCATCAGGCGGGCCGTATGCTTTTCATATAAAATATCTTCGTAATCAATAATGTATGAAAAGTTTGATTTTTTTTCGTGGTTTCAGGGTTGGTCTCATAGTAAAAGTTGTTCCTAATGATGAGTACAATAATCCAGAAAACATGATTTTCAATGTCACCATGTATACTTTCAGAGGTAGCATAGCAAATCACATAGAAGAGTATCTGTCAGTGATGATGGATGGCCTCTCGGAGAAACTTCTAATTAAGGACTACCACTCGTGCTACCCCGTGCATGAGGATATTGAGGTGTTGCGACAGGCGTACCCTGATATGTATCCTTTTTACAAGTTTTTATTTCACTTGCGTTAAGGTCGAATCTTGTTTGTCAATATTTTCCGGTGTTCAATTGATATGTTTTGATACAAGTCCAACGATAATAATATGGTGTCATGGAGCTGGTCTGATGATGGAGATGAATAAAAAAAAGCTTGAAATTTTTCTTCATCCATCCAGCAAAATGTCTAAAGTTGGCAGGATAGTTGATGCGTTTTAGGATAATCAAAGAAAAATAAACATTATTGCGTGACAATAAGGTTTATCTGTTAAATATATGGTTATTTGCAAAAAAATACAGATAAACCTTATTATGACGCAATAAAGTTTACTTTTTTTTGATATTCCAAAACGTCAAAGGTATTTCTTAATTTGACAGACCCCTGGCCTAAAGTTTGATTACTTGTTATTTATTCCATTTATATCTTTAATAAACATTACTAATATTAGGAACCATATAAAAACATAAAGATCACAAAGATTATTGTGACAAGCAATCATTATTTAACCTTCAGGAGTTTCTTTGTTACTGAAAAATAAACTTTATGCTGTAAACACAAGCCTTATTTTCCCATTTCCATTAAATCCTGAACACTAAAACAGAGATACGGTAAAAACAGACTTCATATTACAAGCGATATATTCAAACTTAGACGAACCGATGCCAGATATTCTAACAAACAACGAGACATTCACAAACGGACATGCTGAAACCATAGACACCCCACTGACCATAGAGACGCCTGTTAAAGACAGTGAGATACCTGATAATATAAGAGAAGAATCGCTGATAAGTGAAGTTAAAGATATATTACCACATTTAGGAGATGGATTCATTCTTAAATGCTTGCAACACTACGGTTTTAATTCTGAAAGAGTTATCAATAGTGTTTTGGAAGATAATTTGGAACAAAATTTGAGAGGTAAGTATTATTTTTAAACCCCCAGAAGAAAAAAGAGGGGGGGGGGGTGTTCTAAGTTTGTAGTATGTAACTCTGTGTTTGTATGTCTGTCTGTTTGTGGCCTTATAGTTCCTGAACGGATGGACCGATTTAAATTTAGTTTTTTTTTGTTTTTATTAAAGGTGTCTGAGTCGAGAGTGTTATTTACGTTTCCTTTCAAATAAATTAATTAAAAATCAGTCCATTTGTTCAAGAGCTATGATGCCACAGACAGATACACACTACAAACTTATAGAACCCCTCTTTTTTCGTCGGGGGTTAAAAACAAGAGGTTTTATTTTGATAAAAAAAAATCGAGAGTTTCAAGAAAATCCGTAAAAATATTTTTTTCTTTAATTTATATTTTTAACTATTTTAAACTCTTGTTTCAGCGTTAGACCACAATTTACCAATAATTCCTGATGACGTAGTAGACACAAAATATCTGGAGACAGGTATTCAAAGGCTCAACGTGTTCGATGGAGACCAGTTCGACATCATGACGAGGGATGACGTAGACCTGTCCAAGATCCACGTCGGGAAACGGAAGCCTAAGTATAAGGACCTGAAGGCCATGCTTGATGATAAGACTGAAGTTAAACAGCTGAGTGATATTTATATGAAATACAAGTAAGTATTTTGTTTTCTATACTAATATTATAAAGAGGAAAGATTTGATTGTTTGTTTGTTTGCACTGAATAGGCTCCGAAACTACTGTAACGATTTGAAAAAATCTTTCACTAATAGGAAACTAGATTATTCCCGAAGATTACCTACCTATAGGCTACTTTTTATCCCGGGAACGCGAGTGAAACCGCGGGGAACAGCAAGATAATAAAGCTGAAGAACTTGTTTGTTGTTTATGTTCTTCATCTCATTAATACTTTCGATTTATGGGATATAGAAAGCAATACGTATAAAAACGAACCCTAACAACCTATTGAATATGGTTCATATTCGATTCACAGTCTAGTATGCGATGAAGAAGCGATGTACTCGGACGAATACGACGACACGTACGACTCGGAGGTAGTGGCCCCCACAGCAGACACAGAAGACCCAAGGCGACCCTTCGTCACGCCTAGAGCACTGAACACTACCAGTAGAAGGGACGTTGAGGTAATATCTAATACCTTTAAACGAGCAATTCTTGCATATGTATACAATAATCTGGATCTCGGAAACAGGGGGGTTTAGGGGACGATAAATCGATGTAGCTAGGTTTCAATTTAGAAAAGACCGTTTAAAAAAAGAAACGATCATAGCTCGGTCAACCAGGTATAGTATGACACAACTTAGATGAAGCATCGGCGAAATTCGTAAAATCGATCGTTCCCAAATACAGTGCGCCTACAACATTACTCATGAATTAAAAAATGATCGGCGACAATGATCTTGTTAAACGTTGAATGGCGCGATAATGAATGATTTTTATTAGTTCTGTAAATCGGAAGTGAAGTGTACGAAAACGATTTGCCGATGCTACATCTAAGTTGTGTCATGTACTATTCATTAAACCGGGTGTAAGTAACGAAAACTGAAGCCTTATTCAGATTCCTTAGGGAGTTTCTAAGTTCTCATATACGTTATGCAGTTGTCTGTTTAGTGTTTTAGCATATAACTAAAATTTAAAGAAACTAGACACTTGGTCATAATTTTCAAACGGCTAAGCAGATTTTCTTGTAACATAGCTAAGACAAGACTGCTAAGAACAGTCTCGATTAAGACACCTTTCAAACGAAAAAAAACGAAATCAAAATCGGTCCATCTTTGTATCCTAGGAGTCATCAGAAGAAGAAACAGAAGAGCCAGAAGAAGAGAAGCCAAGCAGTAGTAGGAGTAAAATGGACTTCTGCGTGAACCCTGAAGAGATGCGCGCGCGCAGAGAGGCCAACTGGCAAGCTAGGAGAGGGAAGGGGCACCGCCCACCACCTGCCAAGTACGTTCTTTTTTATTAATATTTTTTATCAAAATATTCTTGAGATTAATCAATTAATTTGCTTAGTTTTTTTTAGAGAACAATATTAGTTAAGATATATCATAGAAAATGGAATTTAGTTTTTCCTAGTGGCAACTATTATAGTAGTGTGCGTTCCGTCGCATTCAAGTATGATGCCAGTTCATGAGTTCACGATTTGACGTTTTGCCATAGATTATGTAGTCTTTCGCATTCGAATGAGAGCGCGAAGTGTTATGTAGTAAATATTACTTTATGGTATAGGCTTGCGTTCGTCCAAAATCTCACGTGATGATATGGCTGGATGTGGTAAACACACAATGCCTAGAAGGGAACTGGCTCTCAAGTGCAGCTCTCTGAACACACCGGTAGTTGCTTGGTGACGCTCATCTTTACTAGTCTTAAATAGAAGAAAGAAAATCATTATATCTGGAAGATAAGAAACAATATTATGCACAAAGAATTTGTAAGAGCGCGACGCCTACAAACTGTGTCAGTAGTTTGGCGATTTTAAATATAAAAAAATCATAATTGGGATAAAAAAAAATTACAAGAAAAAAATCATAAAAAAGACAAGGCTGTGTAGCTCTGAGCCTTTGATTGATTTAACCATAGACTAATATTACTTAAAAACTTATTTCAATTAATGATTTCTTTTCAGAACCGTGGATGTGATAGGCAAGCCCAAAGGCCAGGGTCAAGAGAAGGATACCCTGGTGAGCAGGGATCGCAAAGAGAAGAACAAGTCCTCGCGCGGGAACCACTCGCGCCGCCAGGGGGCGCAGTGGAAACGAAGCCAGGGGATGATGCCTTCATAGGGATATTTAAACCAGCTAGATATATGGCATAACATCTTTACATGTTTTTTTAATTTAACTTCACATGTTAGTATGTTAAGGTCGAAATTTGCAGATCAATTTTAATTAGGGAATATGCATGTTTTTGTATTTATTGCCTTCATATAAGAAACAGTAGATTTTTTTTCAAATAACTATAAAAATAACCAAGATATAAACCATCAAAGATTTATATCTATCTCTTTCCAGCAAAGCAGTATTTAGTATTGAGTTTAATAGTGTATCTCGGCTTTCTCTGTCTAATTTAATTTCACTTTTTGACTTTTTACTGTATTTTCATGTTTTAAGAAATGCAATAAAAAAAACATGCATAATACCCTATTGATCCGAAAGGCACACACATGTAAATCCATGATGACAAGCTGGTCTGATGATGGAGATAAATAAAAAAAGCTTGTCCATAAAAAAAAACTTAACATTTTAACTTATTTTAATACCTAAGTTGGGTTAACAACTTCTATACCCGAAAAATCATCCTGTATATCCTGACACCGTGGGTATGTACAAAAACTTAATTTACCTATTATACAGGTATCAAGAATGAATTGAATTCAAAATAACATGTACTATAGCTTTTTTACATAAATAAGTTATTTAGGAGGAACTATTAAATTGTTATTAGACTGCCATTTTAAAAGAATTTTTAGGCAGTGTGCTGCGTTACGTGGACGCCCGCGCGGGTCCATACAAAATACGGCATACGGCCGGGCGCCCGCTTAACGTAGTTTCAGGCCTTAGTATACCTACTTATAGTAGATTTAATATATACAAAGTTATCTAAAGTCAATGTACCTACACAACAGATATGATGACTGGGTAAAAAATAATTAATTCTGTTTAGTCCGTCAGTTAGATTATCAAAAAATATTGGATACAATTTTTTTATTTTATCAAATCAATAAAAAATTACAAAGATAAGGCGCATCAAAGTTCAGGAGTGGGGGCTTGTGACTTTGTGACGTCATCTCTCTGTAAAAAGTGTTCTAAGACGTGACGTCACGCGAAATTTTAACACACTTTAATGTTTTTCATTAATATGTGTCAAATATTTTTGGTAATCTAACTGACGGACTAATTAGATTTTTTGGACATCACCCCTATTTTAAAAACGAGTAGTCTTATACTGGTGCCGATTCTGTTGTTTACGAAATTAACTAATATTAGACAAGTCACCTCTCTTTCATTTTAATCCTATTGAAAAAAGATAAAACATTTTTAATGCTGTCAGTTTAATCCATACCGTCGTAATGTACGGGTAAATAGTCGTGACCAATAAAGATCGCGTTTAAATTCACGTTGAAATGTGTGATCGGATTAAATTGACAGGACTAAAATATCTTGCATCCCTTTCTTATATTTACTATTAGAAAGAGATATAGTGAGATTAAATTTATTTTAGTTCGTAAACAACAGAATCGGCACCACTGTTATTGTAAAATACAGTTCTTTAACTTTACCTACAAGAGAAAATAAAGATTTATTTATTGTAAAACGTGTTTATTTTCCTATCGATATCCGGTAACCTTTGGCTTTAGTCTTCTGCCTAATGACGTTGTTGCTGACTTTGTCTTTCAGTTTTATACCTAAACTAGCTGTTCCCCGCGGTTTCACTCGCGTTCCCGGGATAAAAAGTAGCCTATAACCTTCGGGGATAATGTAGCTTCCTATTAGTGATTAGCGCGTTCAAATAAACAAACTCTTCAGCTTTATTATTTGTATGGATAAAGATAACGCCTTTCAATTCCTCTTCGGCATATTTTAATTTTTTCGAGGCTTTCTTTTGTCAGAGCCCTAGTCTGGCAGGCGTATGTTAGGTTCAAAATTCCATGGCTAGGTCTATTATGTTATTCATAAAAATAAACATGATATTGGTGATATACCTTATCGTGCAATCATACGTGTTGCAATAATTGTCAAGCTAATTGTGACTTGCTATTTTACTAAAAACCCTTTCTAATAAACTAAAGTGCGTTAAAATTCTCAGAAAAGTGATGTCATAATAGAATGTCTGTAGCGAAGCTGCGCGTGAGTTAAATCGCACGCGCGTGTCTGGAATCGCAATATCTCTCATCTCTGTGATACTCGCCGCTGTAGGGCAAGCGGTGACAAGGTGATAAGCGGAGCGGGGGAATGAGCGATTTCAATTAATATGTACCTACTTAATTTTTGTATATCACTTTTTGGTATTTATTTGCTAGCTTCCACGGGATAAGAAGTAGCCTTTAGGTTATTACAAGGTATGATTTATATATACGTTCTATTCAATCAAATCCGTTACGGAGCTGAGTGGTAACAAACATACACTAACGCTTACTCATCATTCGTATTTATTATATTAGTAAGATAACACTGCTCGGACCATAATTCGAATGAAATATAAATAATAATATTTATTCAATTCAAGATTCAATTTCTTTGTATTCAAATTACAAATTCAATTAGCGGCAGTTATAGTAGGTACATCATTTATCAATAATTCTAAATTTTAAGCCTCCACAAAACCTCTGGTAAACTTCTGCTTGCACTCAGAAACTTAGTGATGGGGCGAGACAGCGATTTTAGTACGTACTCGAATAATCTAGTAGGTAGTTACTCAGTTAAACTTACGTTTTATTTTGATACTAAAATAGTGCATTTGATAATAAAATATCAGTTTAATGCCATATCGCTAATCGCTCCCCTCATCACTAAGGCCCCAGCCTTACCACAAAGCTATGCCGGCACTCATAAAAGCATCGTAAGCAAGCGCCATAACTCCGCGCTATGACTTCATAGAGTCGCATAAAACTGTTGCAGAATAATACTAGCTTACTTATATTTTATTGCATGCATGTTCGGTGAACATCAATGGATTGAGGCTTTTACCATAGAATAAATAATCTTTTACAAAGTTAAGGGTGGTCCGAAACGTCGTTACGTCATTTGACAGCCATATTCATGTACTTATACCGAGTTATACCTGTTATGTTATTACTCTCCTCTCTTCCTCTCCTCCTCCTACCTCTTGAGTGATGCAAATATAGGCACGCTATGTATATTATGTCAAGAAGGCTATGTCATAAGTTGGTTTTTGGAATTTGTTGAATCTTACGGTGAAATAATAGTCTTTATAATAGGTTTAGGGTAACCTCTTGACTTTGTAAACTTTGTTGTCAGTGACGCTACTGACACTTTAGCAACCCCGTAAGGCGTCGCTGTCCGTATTGGGCCCAATAATTTTGTTGGCATATGGCTTTTGTTTATAACAAGTAGTTTCCGTTACGCTTTTATTATATTTAAATGTTATTTAAATTTCAATCTTGACAGGAAAATATAAGAATTATAATAATAACGTTTTTAAAGTCAATAAGGACAAGATTCGCCTGTAAAAGAGTTGCTTTTCACGATTTTCCTAGATTTTCCTTTTTTTTTTATTTGTCAGCGCCGCCTGACTGGATAGGAAATATGCATAATTTTTTTTATCGCATTTTTTTACAAAATATGAAAATACCGTAAAATGAGATCACAATAAGTGAAATTATAATCGGCCAAGAAATAAGGATTAGACAGAGACGGATCTCTGTATAATCCTTATATAATACATATAATACATTCAATGGAAGTTTCCCCTACTAAATTGATAGGCCACAAACCGCCTCCAACAAAATAAAACTTGTTTTGTTTGCATTCAATATCAAACACAAGGTATCATAAAATAAATAGCAAGACCTTAATGTCACTAATGAAAGGGACCCGGGTAGATAACACATCGATCTTATAGTGAAGTTCACATGCGTTTTATTATATTACCCGTAATGGGGGGCATTAGGGCGGGGCGGAAGGATTTAATAAGCAAGCGGCGGCGAGCGCGGCACACGGATAAAATTGCGATGTTCGTTGCGTACGCGCTGCGCCCCGGGCGGTGATAGTGATGCGATGAGACGGTGGTTTTCTTTATCGATATTTCTATTTCATTATGAGTATTTTATTAGTGTGAAATTACTAACAACTTTACGTTGAATAACCCATAAAAGGAGATGAACATTATTGGAGTTTTCGTATTGATCTTTAATTCAAAATAAAATAGCCTATTATTTCTGAATCTACTGGAGACTGTTTTCTTAAAATCGGTAGGTACTCGGTATCGGTAATCGGTAGTTTTTGTGTTTATTCATTACAAACATAAATACAAATATTTTCTCTTCTTTACATAGTATAAAATGAAGTCGCTACCGCTGTCTGTTCGCTTAGATCTTCAGATTTTAATGCATTTCACCAATATATAGAGTGATTCAAGAAGAAGGTTTATATGTATAATACATACCTATTATAGAACAGAAAAACCGAGAAAAGCCGTGCGAAGCCGAGGCGGATCGCTAGTTATTTATAATCTATACTTATATTATAATAAATCTGTAGAGAGGTCAATTCTGTACATAAAATATATTTTCAAAATAACTATCAGGGGGTGATTAGTGATCGATACTGATGCCAAAAATGTAATCAGTAAAATTTTTGTCTGTCTGTCTGTCTATCTGTATG
Source organism: Tethea ocularis (assembly GCA_963555595.1). NCBI lineage: Eukaryota > Metazoa > Arthropoda > Insecta > Lepidoptera > Drepanidae > Tethea > Tethea ocularis. The sequence goes on along the minus strand of OY741970.1, from coordinate 1,614,639 downwards.
TTCCTTATAGAAACAAAAACTACACGACGGATTTTAACGAAACTTGGTACAATTATTTTTCATACTCCTGGGCAGGTTATAGTATACTTTTCATCACGCTACAATCAATAGGAGCAGAGTAGTGAAGGGAAATGTTGGGAAAACGGGAGAAGTTACTCCATTTTTTAAGCATCCGTCGCGTGTGCAGCCTGAATGGTAGAAATCATGTATGACGGAAATATTCTACATAAAATTGTCTAAAAAATATCCCGCAACAGCATATGTCTATCTTTTATGGTTGACTCACAATAACACGTGTAACTCCTGATAGCTTAGCAGTTCGGAGCATTCTGATTATATTTGTTTACTCTTACATTTTTCACATGGTCAGTTATATGTCGCTCTTTCCCGGTTTAGCAGTTCTAGAAATCTTTATGTTCACGCGCCGTATTTTCATTCTATATGTACTTAAGCCTCATGTGAAAGTGATCTAAACAATATTACCAATACATTAACATAATAACATACAAGGAGTTACACGCTGATGGTCTCGGGGCACAGCTATTAATAATAATATTCTGCGGTTCCTTATTGCGATATTTTTTAACAGTATTGTGGTTTGACATATTATATTTCCCTACTAAAATACGAAAGTTAATCTGTCTGTCACAACAAAACCACTGAACCCTGAGGAAGGACATATGCTACTTTTTTACGAAAAACGACGAAAACGCGGACGAAGTCGCGGGCAAAAGCTAGTTTATAATATTAGTGTAGATTCATTAAAATATCGATAACTAACATCCTCACTACCAGCGTCTTGAGTAATTTATTTCCCATTCAGTGTACTTGAGTCGATTATTATTATTGTTCCACGAAAACCGGCGGAGGCGCATAAAACATATAGCTTCGAAACAACACTGTCGCTCCTGACCCGCGATGTAATTGTTTCATGAAAATTATGGACGTTTCTTGTGTTACGAGTTAAATTTAACAAATATTATTGCCTATTTTGGGCTTAAATGGCGCTTTAATGAGTTGTTGCAAATATGTTTGCCATTCAGAAAAGTTTATTATGATAATTATCTTTATGTCGCTTTAATATTATTCCATCGGTGAAATTAATTTAAACTTTAAGGTCTCCTGCACTCAAATTACAAAGTGCTCCTGCAAAAGACTTGCGCAAATGGACTGCTGACGCAATATTTTTGTACCCTATATGTTATAGGTTAGGTTTACTTTGTACCACTATCATAAAGGTGTGATGTTGTGGCCTAATAATATGAGTAGCACGCGTAAGTCTAGAAGGACTTCAAGGTCGATTTTTGAATAATGGCGATTGTCTATCTCCGATTACGAATTCCCTCGTAATCATCTTATAATTTTGGTATTGGTTCCGATACTGTTGTTAACGAACTAAAAAAATTTAATCTCACTATATCTCTTTCTAATAGTAAATATAAGAAAATATTTCAACGTGAATTTAAGCGCGATCTTTATTGGTCACGAATATTTACCCGTACATTACGACGGCATGGATTAAACTGACAGCATTAAAAATGTTCTGTCTTTTTGCAATAAGGTTAACTTGAAAGAGAGGTGACTTGTCTAATATTAGTTAAGTTCGTGAACAACAGAATCGACACCAGTGTATATCTTAGGTGAATAGCAACTAAACTGCGATTGTAATTACTTCTCATAGTAATTAATCATTTGAAATTAGTCATCGGAACCAAAAATGATAGACAATACCAACATTTTCAGATGATTACGAGGGACTTGGTAATCGGAATCGGAGATAGACAATCGCCATGCTGTTCCTACTGATTTTTCCTCGTAATCCAGTTTATACTTTTATTATTACCTAAACATTATATTAATTAAATAAAATAGACACCTTTCTGAACAATAAAAATAAACGAAATATCTGGAATTCGCTTTATCATCCCAACGTTGTGTGGCCTCCATTAAAGGGAGCTCATAAAATAAGGGACGGAGATATAACATGCGGTGAGAGTGACAGAGACAGCTGAAGTATCTGTAACGGCAGGAAGTGAGGCATCAGACGTGATCGCACAAAATTTGATAGACTTCGAGGAATTAAATTACTTTCTTGGAAGTAACAATAGATCGACTATTTAACGATTCCAATGAGGTAAGTTTAGTAATAAACTAGATAAAATTAGTAATTGATAGGTTAGTAGAAAATAAAACCACTAACAATGGATGACACTAAAAAGGTTAAAAATTAAAAGTAGTAGCTCTACTCTGACTGTGAAATTAGTTAAGTAGGTACTTATGTAATGTACTTATTATTATTTTTATTATTTATAGTGACTATGTGTATTTTATTTTTAACAAGCTATTCCCCGCGGCTTTACTCGCGTTCCCGGGATAAAAAGTAGCTTACAACCTTCGGGAATAATGTAGCTTCCTATCAGTGAAAGAATATTTCGAATCGGAGCAGTAACTGCGGAGATAAGCACGTTCAAACAAACAAACTCGAGTCTAGTTGCAATATATGTATTTTTTTGTTATTGCAATTTTGTACTTTGTAACTACCGCCTATTCGAGTATTCGTTCCGGCTCTTGAGAGCCAGTTACATCACTTATCAATATATTTAGTAAATTGCAAGCCTATTTAAATAAAAACCACGATCCCAAATTACCGATTTCAACTCATAAAACAAAAGACTTCAACGCGTTTCCTATCTGATACACGTTGAAAGAAAATCAATCATTTAGCTTACAATTTCATTTAATAAAGACAGTTAGACTGATATACCAGTAGTCTAGTTGCACAATTAACTGCCGTCTGGTCGGCATCCTCACTCAGAGCGCTCAGTTATTATGCAATTAACATTTATAACGATGTAACCAATAGATACCACTCTATTTAATTGTAATTTTGTTTTTAGTCGCCATATTCATCAAGCATACCAATTGATATAATTATTTGGAAGTTGGTAATTGTAGTGGAATATTAGGGTCGGTTGCATAAAGCGCAGTCATAGTAAGGTTTTTTTTATACAACAAAGTCGGCAAACATGCATACGGCCCGCCTGATGGTAAGCGGTTACCGTAGCCTACGGCCGTATGGACGCTAGCGACACCCGGGACAGAGACCATATACGAATCCGCGCCCCGGGTATAGTATGACACAACATAGATGTAGCATCGGCAAATCGTTTTCGTACACTTCACTTCCGATTTACACAACTAATAAAAATCATTCATTATCGCGCCATTCAACGTTCAACAAGATCATTTTCGCCGATCATTTTTAACTCATGAGTAATGTTGTAGGCGCACTCTTTTCGGGAACGATCGATTTTACGAATTTTGCCGATGCTTCATCTAAGTTGTGTCATACTATACCACTCGCGCATTGCCGACCCTTCCCCCCACCCCAATGAGCTCTGGCGACCTTACTCACGCGCAGGAACACAACAAAGTTATTTGGCTGGTGTATTCTGTCAGGTAATTCTGTGTCGAAAAATCGTTATGCTCTACCTCTCTTCAAAATTAAAGTTAGCCGCCGAAAGAAAGCAAACTGGGTTGCTCGTGTCACTTTAACTAAAATTTTAACCGTAACCATAACCGACCGAGGGAGATCGGTCATCGTCAAAGTGACTCTACGGTCAAAGCATGGTACTTAATAGTTAAGTTAACTTTTACTGTAACTTTAACTAAAATGTACGAGCAACAGACCCTTAGTTACGTAAACTAAATGCTATATATACTCTGTATTGATATATAAATACAAGCAATACCTTCTGTCTCTCAATGAAAAATAATTCCTCAATGCATAAGAATTTCCATCTATATCTAAACTAATAATAATAATAAAGCTGAAGAGTTTGTTTGTTTGAGCGCGCTAATCTCCTGAGTTACTGGTCCGATTCGAAAAATTCTTTCACTAATAGGAAGCTACATTATCCCCGAAGGTAATAGACTACTTTTTATCCCGGGAACGCGAGTTTATATATAAAGTACATCCTAATTAAAATGTATATAAAAAAATATTTCGGAACCAAGTCGCAAAAAAATTTACTTTAATGGTTTTGTTTTTCAATCTATAAATTATACCCGTGCGACTTTAGGGCGGGTTGTTTGTAAGTGTAATAAACAAGTAAAGTCTGGATTTAGGGTTATGTCTAGGGCGCAGGCGCAGTTAATGTGGACGCCATTAAGATCTGCCGCAGTCTGCCTAGCTAGACAATAATTGAGGATGATTATCCTAACTGTTCCCGAGTATGGTTGCCAGGACGTTTTATGAAAATTTTACTTTTGTCAAAAATGGGATGTCTTTTTTAAAATAAATGTTATCTTTTCTGCTATCTGATAATTATTGGTTTGCATCACTGAAGATGAAAATCTAAAAACGAAATCTAGTTTAATAATTAAGAAAATTCATTGAGTTATATATATGGGTATATAGTATTGAGAAGGACATAGGCTACTTCTTATCTACGTGGATGAAACCGCGAAAATAGCTAGTAGTAATATGTAAAAGGAAAAAATGATTGACCGACTGATCTATCAACGCACAGCTGAAACCACTGGACGGATCGGGCTATCGAAGCACCCGCTAAGAAAGTCTTGCCGGATTCTTCTCAGTTTAAGTGTATTCCGAAATGGTCATAGAGTCTATTGTAAACATTGTTACTATCGACATTCATAAGTGCCTTATCAGCAGAGATGCGATTTATTTGAAATACTTCTATTTAAAACCTTTTTTTGTATTTTGTTCGACTCGGCATTGTATCTGTATTTCTCATGATAAATACCTAAAATAAATAAAAATATCTGAGATTTGGTCAAAAGGTATTTTATTTTGAAATAGTATTTTGCATTTAGCATTTGAAATACAAAACGCAAACTATTTGGTAGTTTGCATTTGAAATAGTAAATCTGAAAAGAAAGAATTTTGTATTTAAATGCTTTTTTAAAAGCATTTTGTACATCTCTGCTTATCATGGCCTAAACTGAACAAATTAATTTTAAGTTTTTTGAAAATTCAACCCAGGGGATTGCGGGTGAAACCGCAGCGGACATCTAGTTTATAATATGATATGATTTGTTGGCATCCCTGATTCATAACAAAATTATGGTCAGCGTAATGTTCCGGTCAATTGTTGAGAAGTTGCCAACTGTTCACTCGACTCGCTCCAGTGCTCGGCCGGCGCTATCTCGCACATATATCATTCTGAACTATAATTACGCACTTACGTTACTGCTATATAATACACGCTAAACGTTGCAAATGGGAAATAATGAACGATGTCATTAGCGGTACTGTTTGGTATACTAGCGGTTTCCCGCTGTTTCACCCGCGTTCCTGGGATAAAAGTGAGATTGTGGTCAAACATAGCTCACAAAAAAACAGTAAAAAAATCTGTTCTATAATTTAACATATATTTTTAGGGTATTACCAAAGAATAAAGAATATACTACGGTATTACTAAGACTCCGCTGTCTGTCTGTCTGCCAGTCTCTCACCAGGTTGTATCTCACGAACATTGATAGTTAGACAGATGACATTTTCACAGATGATGTATTTCTGTTGCCGCTTTAACAATAAATTTAAGGGGGCTCCGATACAACAAACGTGTTTTTTTTTGCCGTTTTTATAGGTAATGGTACGGAACCCTTCGTGCGCTAATCCGATTCGAATTCGGTTTTTTATTAACAAATCTCTTCCAATAAACAATGTAGAGAAGCCCTTAATTTAGAATCATCATTTCTCGTATTTCGTCGCCTTAAAGGCAAGCACGTTGCACTCTCAAAGCAAACAGGCCGGCGGACGTCGGCGCGGGCGCAGAAAGCCAACGCGTCGCAATAAATAACCGCTGTTATCTCACAGACATTTATCGCTATTTAATTATGAACTCGCCCCTATTGCAATGGATTCGAACTCGCAATTGAATTGGTGTGGGTTTTAATTTACGAATTTACTATTACTTACCTACAGTAGATGGCTAGCATCGACTAATTGGATGAAATACCTGACTTAGACCATAAATATATATTCAAATGGTTAGTTAGTGCCATTCGACGTTATGTAGGAAATATATGAAATGTACAGTCAAGTGGTGGTGACATTTAATGCCATGATGAAGCCATGGTAGAGTCCGTTGTAACTTTCGACGTTCATAAGTGCTTTATCAGGGGGTGGTGAACTTCCTGCCATATTTGTAGTTTCATAATTAAAATTAAAAGGTGGTGAGCATACAAAGCCTAGAGATATTATGTGGATTCGCAGAAAAAAAAGCGAATTCTATTCAGATATTATGATAAGCTACCTTCCGAACCGTGCAATAGAGTCTGATAATTCATAAGTGCCTGTGAAGGACTATTTGAATAAATAATATTTCATTTCATACTGTAAAAATTGTAACTGTTGACATTCATAAGTGCCTTATTAGGGCCTAAACTGAATAAATTAGTTTTGACTTTGAGTTTGAAATGAAACATATTATGAAGCTGCAAAAGCCACTGTAGACAGCCGTAATAATAATTGTTTCAAATATCATTAGATCATTATTCAGGTGGTCTGTAATTACATAAATTAAAAAAAAGAGATCCACCAAAAAAGAAGCCTTGCTGTGTTTCTTGCCGGAGTCTTCTCAGTTCAAGTGTATTCCGAACCGGTAGTAGAGTCTATTGTAAAACTGTAACTTTTGACATTCATAAGTGCCTTATTAGGGCCTAAACTGAATAAATGATTTTTGATTTGATTTGATTTGTCTAAAAAGGAAGCACAAGCAATATTGCTATGCAATTCATATCTCGAATTTACAGCAAAACCAAATGTTTTTTTAATTTTTTTTTGGTGAAAATGCAGATCATTTTAATCAATCAATTTACAATTGAGACAAATTACACCATAATCTGCTGTAAATTCGAGATATGAATTGCATAGCAATATTGCTTGAGCGGCCGTTTTAGCCCCCCAGTTCGCTGTTGATAACCGACATTATAGTGATTAGCCCCTGCCGTGTCGTGTAATGAACCCTTTATTATTTTTTGCTGTCATTAATTATCTATGTGCGCACACATAAATAATGTACGTATTTTTTAATGTTTGTTAGGGTTCCGGAACTCTAAAGAAAAAAAACGGAGCCCTTATTGGATCACTCGTATGACTGTCCCAAAATACTGGACTGGATAGAGTATGTAAGTCGGTGACCCAACCACGGACGTGTACCGTAAATAAATTAATTTCAAACATGAGGGCCACTTTTGGGGGGTAAACTAGAAAAAAAAAAGGTTTGCCCACTATATTGTGTGACATATTAAATGAAAGGGCTCGTTGCGCGAATCTCAAATATAAAGCATACAATTGGATACTGGAGGAGACATTTTTACATGACGGCCAGCTATGATCGACGGCTGCGTCGGCACAGCTTGAATTACTAATAATTAATCGATATAGATCGTGACACTGGCGGATATATCGAATTTCGAACAATACCGTATCGATAACCGTGTTCCGTGTCGAAACAAAAAGTATGGTAGGTAATACCTACGATATTACAAACAATTAGGTACTTTAGTTTTCGCGTGCGTGAAAAAAATTGCACACCTAAGAAATTAACAAAATTTTAACCAGCGTTTGAGCTTGAAAACATAGTGAGGAAACCATAACCCGGTGGTAGGGTACTTTGTAGTATTCGCCTGATTGGCTCCCTCATGTTGAAAATATGTCGCAAGCACTTTCCGGTGTGTTCCGACCGCTGCACTTGAGAGCCAGTAACGTAAGTTTTGTATGCTTACCGCCATCGGCCACATCATCACTGACCACACAGGCTTCTACGAGTAAATTGTAAAAATCTCGGAAATTTTAGTTCTGGAAGTGAATTATTTGTAGTTCTCTGTGGGTGATGGTTAACAAGTAGGTATAACGAATCTATCAATAATTATTTTTTTACAGCTAAAAGGGACCTTCATTGTTTATATTAATTTCAACATACCTCCTCGTGTTCTTGAGAAAAAGTGTCTTGATACATAGACAAACAGAAGACGATCCATTAAGAGTTCAATTTACCCTTTTGAGTATTGAAACCCTAAAAAGAAACTATTAAAACCAGACTATCACAGAAGTATCAATTGCCCTTTAATAAACTTAAAAAAGATAGGTACATTTATCTAAAAACTTGAATCCTCATTCCATTCAATGTACTGAATAGTCACTAATGTATAGGAAGTTAAAACCGTGTCTTGGGACATCTTGGACTTTTTTTTTATTGTTCTGTACCCCGGAGCTCCATTCACTGTGGACTGTCAAGCCAATCGTCACGGGGCTCTGCACACAAATCGACCGAATGATGAACGGTGTGGGCTCTAGAGATGCAGGGTTGACAATACGTGGTTTTTAATTTTTGCTGATAATGGTTGTTAAGTGTTTTATGTTTACTATATTTTTGATTTTGTTATATCAAATTATTTATTAATTCAAACATAATTACAACAATTAAAAAAAAATATTCTTAAAAAAGTATAAAAATGTACAATTAAAAAGAAAAAAATAATAAATCCAAGGAACGCTTAAACGCTTGGCACATGTCAAATTACTTATTTTCGTCATTACAATAAAAACTCTTTGTCATTGAAATTGAAACTATAATCACTTGAGATATTGTAGCGTTTCGCTGACTTGTATGGCCGATTCCGGCTGTTACAATGTAATTGAGCAATTTATTCCAGCCCTCCTGTCATGAGAAGCATATAAGATGGCATGAAACCTCTTTGATCTATCGAGAAGCCCTAAGGCTCTATTTTTTATTTATTTATATTTTTATGCAAGACACTGCTAAGTAGCGAAGTATTGAAACAATAAAAAAATCATTAACGAGTTAAAACTTGTCTTTTGAAAATATATGCAACAATTATTACATGTAATGCAAGAACCATGTCTTAATTTGCGTTATCGAAACACATATCCAGTGTTTTAATTATTTGAAATAAATAAGAATGACAAAAACAAGTTTATAATCTTGAATAATTATTGTAGTTAAAACTAATTCAGTTTATGATAATTTGATATAAAAAAAAACCATTGGCAACCCTAAGTGTGGAGATCACAAAGCGCGCCGCTGCGTTTGCGCGCCCTGTCAGCTGGGAGGGCAATGTCTTTATGTCCCTGAGAAAGCAAGTTTGTATGACATTTTAACTCGGAATTTATCAAGGAAATTGCTACAATTTTAATTCAAGTCTATAACCATAGACATGGGAAAATGTGGCCCAGTTTAACAGAGGCCGTATTACCAACTCTTATTGATCCAACTCAGCCTGAAGTTCTCTTAGTAGTTTGTGAAAGAGTATACCTATTAACCAATATAATTGCACAAAAACGTCTCGTCAGTTAGCTGAAATAAATTGACGGACAACAGACAAAGGTGCTGTTACCTCACGAAGTTTATTAAAAAGGGTTTTTTTAAACCATCATAATTATCTCCTATATAGATACTTATTTTCAATGAAAAATTATATGTAAGACTTTCTCAAGACCTTTCTGCAGCTTTTGATGGAACTCAAAACATATTTGGATATACTTAGATAGATAAAAAAAAACTTTAAACATACCGCTTGATTAACTTTGAAAGGCAGTGTTTCTCTTAATTTTCTATGTGTTTAACTTGAAATTAAAACTATACTTATCACAAGATTTCAAATTCTAGACTACATAGATTCGGATTCATTTTTAATTAATAGTTAAATATTTTTTTTGTAAATGAGGTTTTTTTACGTTTTTATGAGTTGCGTTAGCTTGATTTCATCTCCAATATTTATGGCGATATCGCAACTAAGGTTGATTATACGCCTCCTGATCTAGTCTGGCTTTTCGATCCCGATTTGTTTAGCTCTTACTTGAGTGTTCCAGGGATCTATGCGTGAAAATGTAGACTATACAAAACGTTATGTATACATAAATAAATTTATTTCAATACAGGGTTATTTTTATTTTATCTGCACTGGTTTAAGAGGTGGAAGTACTCATCCAAATGTGTCCAAATCAACAACTTTTACTTACTATGGGGCCAAATTGCAATTGCAATTTGCATTTTGCAAGACTGATGTTTTGTATTAAATTTTTTCGACTATGGAACCCACTCACATTAGGTGGAAATTATGTTAAAAAAGTCAGAACAAAATACCTTATAAGATTCCTTATCTTTGTATGTGCATATAAAATTCACAATTAATTGCGGATACTTCTCGCAAAATCCAATTAAAATGATCCAAGATATTTTTTAGCGTTTTCTCGCTTAACCGCATATTAAAGCTCGTTCCAGGTCCAATTTGGAGATATTAGAATTGTAACCCGCCATTAAAAGGTCCTCAAAAATGTCATCTATCTACAAAAAGTCATCTATTATCTGGAAATCCCGTCCTCGGAATGACAATGCTCTTTCGACAAAAACTACGAGGGATCGAGACCGCACCAAATTACACCTATAATCATTTTTCATGTCTTTTAATGCGCACGACACGACTACGATACGAAGAATTATCGATAAAATTCAACGTACAACGTAAAATATGTTTTATTTAGGCTAGCAACATTTGTTGGCAATGCGTTGATATGACGGGGAACCCCTTGTAGCCAATCTTGGAGATTTTCTTTCTGTTTAGCGTTTGTCTATGTAAGGAGGTACTTTCAAACTCCAGCCGCTCCCAGCGCTGCCAATTGACTGGTAAATAACCGGAAAATCGCACTAGTCCGTTTTATTTTGCGCCACCAGCCTTGCTAAATGTATCTTGTCCACATAACATTTTGGTCTTGCCCCGCCTCTGATCGAAGATGACAAGGGTTGCATATACAATCCACCGCATGGAAACGATTATTCTCAATCTCTTGTCCGTCGTCTTCCTATCGTATAGTTATCGGAACGTATAAGTAGCCCTGCTGTCGGCAACTCAGAGAGACACAGAGAGCTAATTATTTTTTTAGTAACGCCAAACTTTGTTTTGTTTGCTTGTTTTGATGACACATAATAACAATAAATGCATCCTGTCGTCGCGTCGAATATTTCTCAAGGATCCTAGTTTTTGTACAATCACATTGTACTTTGCTTACAGATAAGGTTAAAAAGTTAATTTTAGAGTGTAATTTAGTCTGAAGTTCTTACAGACCGGAAAATAGCCAGAAACTACAAAAAAGCCTTTTTCACGCCTGTACCACTTAACCTATCGCTACGAAATAGTCAATGATATGGAGAAGGACATACTTAGGCTACTTTTTTTACATGGGAAAGTATTTATCAGATGTTTGTCAATTTACCAAGGCCCATTTCCTAATCGTTAAAGCTATGTAAATTTGACTTATTCTTTGTCACAACAGATTGCGAACCTCGACCTTGTAATCAGGAGATTATAATTTTTACCTGTTTCATTATCTCAATCGTAAAATCTGCCTGTTATTTTTACTTACTTATTACGAAGTAACTTTACGCCTAGATTCCTTTATGGAATGCACTTTAAATTCAGCAGCAATAATTACTCCATGGTCCGCGTAACACATTCTCACCTATTACAAAACGTAATAAAGCAATAAAAATAAAGTACAGTTAGTAGCATAATTAAATACAATTATGAGAAATCATATAACAAATATACATATTGATCGACTAATTATAGGCTCGTGCACAAACTAATTAGACATATGGGCTCATGTGACAATCTCCCGCAAGAAATTCTGGAATAGATCTTGGAAGTCACATTTTAATTCTTAGGATCTTGACTGTAACCAAAAAACTACCTCCTAAAAGCCCAGTAGCCAAACAGTCGTCGCAAAAAAAAAAACATCAAACCCATAGACGAACAATTTGAAATTCGAAGCTCAACAAAAATGTGGGTCACGAGTTTTATAAACGTCCGATCGTATAGAAGACATTTTATATGAACATGGGGTTATATTAAAACGCAATATATCCTCGGTTGCTTTAATATCAGCTCGGGAGCGAGCCAGGGTCTAATGACTCGTAATTACGACCGCCGTAATGGACTCGGTAATGGCGGCCGGCCACAAAGCGCGATGCCTCCATTTTGTTTTATTCTTTTTTCTTTACTTTTTTATCTGCCAGCGTTGATGTCTTGCGATGCGTTTCGATTGAGCGGATAAAGATTTTCGGTTTTTGTGAATGTGTTAAGGTTTTTATTAATTTTTAAACTTGCATCATGGATGTAAGATGTAACGCGTTTATTTTTAATGACTGAATTATTGCAATCAGCGTGTTTAATGGGTATGAGAAGTGCAACGTTTTTAAGTTAGGCTTAAGTAAACCAATTTGTCAATTAAGTTTTTCAAATAAGTAAATAATAAATTGATGTGTAAAGTCCTAATTTTTTTCTTTTTGGCATCACAATTAGTGTATTTTGCCAGTGTCAAGTTGAGTAATGTAGGTATAAAGTCCTACTTACTTACTAGAAAAAAAATACTAAATTAGTATTTTCTATTATTTTTTAAATTGTTCAGTGGAACGCAACGCAGCGTGTCGGGCCGCCACGCCCCCTAACGATGTTTCCAGGCATTACTCGCCAGCGATTTAGATATTTTTTGTGGTTTCAATTTGATTATGGTCCGCGGTTGATTATCCCGAACGCCTACGGGAAAGGAAAAGATATATTACCTTTTTTTAAGTTCGTAGAGAGTCATAGACGATCAGCCATTGTGATACTATATTTAAATTACATAGCAGTATATAGACCCTGCTGTATGTAATAGACATTATGCTGATTTTTTAAAATAAAAAATAAATAAATTTGGAGCTGACATGAAGCTGACAAAAAGCTTATCATTTTTAATAAACAATCAACTCACGCTTTGATAATGTTAATGATTTATTTCACAACTAATTACTTAAATAAAATTATTCTACGAAACAAAAAAAAAGTAAAACCACAGATACCCTATGTTCTATACACATTAATTCTCGGTACACAACAAAAGGTCGCCTTTTGTATTGTACTCGATTAAATTCCCAGCGGACAGCGAGCGAGCAAAAACGTCTCTCATAGCCTCAAATTATTTATCCGATATCGATATTAAACTCATCGAGATGTTTTTTTGTGTCGATAAGAATGAAATATGCCGACGTCACTGTCTTGACCACGATTTCTACAAGAACTGTAAATGGACTGGATGACCAGTTGATATTTTATATAATGTAATTTAAGCACAGTGGCGATTTGAAAGAAATAAATATTTGCCACACAATGCGCATCTCTACCTCAAAAAATAAAAAAAAAAACAAATCAATTAACAGTTGTAGGTTGACAAATTGGTCATCAGCTCAGCATAATAGGGTAGTTGACACTGTCAAAAATAAATGACCAAACACTAACCAATGCATAAAACATCTAAAAACACGTGGAAATAACAAATATATTGTACAATTAATGCTTTTTATATTTTTAATTACCAGTGGAACCACTAAAAGTATATGATTTGATGCTATTAAACTATGACGTCATAGTGTAATATTTCATACAAAATTCCATATAAACTATCGTTTTGACATTTATTAAAAAGTAGCTGATTTGATAAGTCAGTCAACTACCCTATTACTCAAATTTCTGACGTAAATAGTGAGAAGAAATTTTACAGGATTTTTTACAGGAGTAGTCAATCACAACCACATCAATTGCAAAAATTCAAAAGGAATATCCACAAAATTTGCTGAATTTCTTGCCGGAGTCCCAGTAGAACTGGGGGTAGAGTCAATTGTATCTATCAAGAGTGCCTTGCCAGAGCCGATGAATTTCATGTTTGATCTAATGCTTTCATACTCAGTTACTCTTGCATTTTTTCATTTTATTCATGAGTCAGATTTCACAATAAAGGTAAAAAGTGTTAAACGAAAGATTTCACCTTATTTATTTATTACAATTGATTCTACCATCATCGGTTCAAATTAGGTGCACTCCGGTGAAATCTGACTAATCCAGTACTTATACGATCTACAAAAGCACTCTAAAGCAAAGAAAAAAAAGAAGCGGACATTCATTAGTCGTTATTGAAAGCTCAAAGCTCACTCGGGCAACACTGGGCGACTGTGGTGTTGCCTACATTATTAAAGTATTGTTTTCAACTTTAATTATTCGTCTCATACCTTTGTGAAGTGCATCCATATTTTCATTATATCGTTGTAATGATCGATTAATTTAATCTTGGGAAAAAAAAACTCGTAGTGAAACAAACGAAAATGGTATTGAATGGGAATGAGTAGTACTAAAGGATGCTTCAGTTGGAAATTACCGTAAAAATTAGATGTCTTCAAAAAATACTTAAAATATCACCAAAAATCGTATTTTTAGCACATTGAGGTATATCTCAAAATCCTGAGCCATTCTGTGGCCAGATTTAGATTTAGCGCCAAAAAATCTACAAGAAATTATGTTTCAGTGTAAGTACAACTGTCGGAATACACTGGAAGATACTTGGCGACAGATTTTGAGGGTGGTAGCCAGCCAGGCGGGTACTACAAAGTACTCTACCACCGTGCTATGGTTTCCTCGCGATGTTTTCCTTAACCAAAAGCTCAAGCTCATGTAGGATTCGAAGTAATTTGATTGAGCTGTTATTTTGTATAAATAAATTATTATTATCTACTTAGTCCTAATTCCAATATCATAAAAGAAAGCTCAATGAAAATCATCTCTATAAAATATCTCCGTGTTCAGACTTGGTACCTGGAAGGCCATTTCTTTTTTTTAACCGCACCGAAAGCAATTTGCTCTCCGCGGCCATTGAAGTGTGTCAAATTGATTCCCCTGCAGCTTCGCGGTACGCCTGTTCGACTCCCCGGTCAGTACTGAAGCGGACTATAAAAAAACATGTATAGTCGATGGTTTTAAGAGCGATTTTGGGTTAACTAATCAATTTATTTTATGGTGTTTTTTTGGACAATGCGGCTCGAAGACATAATGCAATGGCGGTTTAATCAATGTGGCGTTTATGGATAGTCACTCTCTAATACCCTCTCCCGCACCAATGTGTCGATTTTGGGCTCAAGATAAGGGAAAGATTGTCGTAAACTGTTCAGATACGAATCCTGAAGTTCTTTGGACATGTTACCCGCAAAGAGGACTCAATGGAACGTTTGGTAGTTCAAGGCAGAATAGATGGCAAAAGATGTCAACCACACGCTCCACCATGACCGACAATGTTCCCGCAATGCTTGCAACAGGGCCAAATGGAGACGAATTGCAAAAGCCGCCACTCAAGATTCGAGACCTACCATAACCACGACCACTCTGTCAAGAGTGTCCGACTAGGAAGAATAATCCCCTCTCTAGAAGCTCCGAACTCTCGTAAGAGATGAGGAAGACAGGTGAGCACTAGAACAGGCGACGCGGTGACGGGGAGCTTTTTCCACCAAGCGCATTAGCTTGGCTATCCAAAGGGAAACGCTGCCAGCCTTCTGGGAACGTTGATCGGCACCAGCGAGTCTCGAGGAAATTTTAAGAAACATAAATATAAGAAACTCAAAAATGTCTAAACAAAAAGGAATCAAGATAAAATCAAAAGTTAGGCACTTAATTTCCTTTCTCTTAATTAAAGATTTAAATTGCACATAATGTTCTGTGAATAAAAAAACACACCTAAATATGTGCGAATGTTTTTAATAGTTTAAAGTCTTTGTAAATATTTGATTGGTTACATTCTAGTTGTACTTAATTTAAATTGAGCAATCGAAGCGAGGCGGTGAAAGGAAAGGTACTATGTTTTGGTCTAGACTGCCGATGGGTCTTTATTCGTTCGCATTTTATCATCTTTATAACAATTAATCGATTGTTATTCAATTCAATCGAATCGGATACAAATGTTAAGGTATTCGATTGGTAAATTACTTTGTGTAATATAGATTGTGTCTATTGTTAACATGAAACTAAAGTATTGTTTAATTTAAACTCCAGTTACATTGAAGTTTTATACGAGAGTGGTATAGCATAGTATAATTAAGTAAAACATGTTTCTCCACTAAAATATGGCTAAATCCTACATAATGATTAAGTCCTTTTTATGTTAATCTAAAGATAAGATCCAAGATCATTACTATTACATAACTCCGTGAGAGTCGAGCCTAATCTCACGTCATCTCACCGGGGGTAGAGAGGGGTTGAAAAATCGCCAAAATCGCCTCACGTAATAATGGAGGCTCCCATAGATAAGGATGACTCTATGTTTGTCAAATAGACAATTATTGACACATATACCGTCTTCATACTAGTGATTATATGAAAACACAAATAGCCAAGAGATTCTTTCAGGGTCGGCAACGGTAACCACTTACCATCAGGTAGGCCGTATGCTTATATGCTACCTTAGTGGTATTCAAAAAAAGCAGGTCATCCAAGTACCAGAAATGTACTCGTATGTCGAAAACCTAAAAGTCATTGAAAGCGTTAATAGAAAATATTACAAACTACGGAACCACATCCTCAAGCTTACATCAACTTTATAATTAAATGAAACGTTACATAACTAATTAACCTTTATATCAACATTTTAATTGTATATTGGGATAGCAATCAACATTGTGAAAGTGGTAAATATAGCTTGTAGGTAATTGCTTATTTTTTCGCCATCCGCCGACAATAAACCTTAATTAAGAAATTAAAAAAGTTAACATTTCAATTCAATGGAGACCTGTGTACATGTGTTGCTAATTAATTGGAGAGTGGGTGAGTAAAGAGAAAGTAAACATTAAAATTGCTAGAAACTGCGGAGACCATAATTGGTCTGACATTATTTTAAAGTTTTATAACAAGTAAGGAAGAACGTCAGTCTACTTAAATAAACTACCTTTTCGCCCCGTTGCTCGCAATCCACCTATATCCTACTAATGCATGGATGTATAGATGAATGTACGAACGAACATAGAACCTCCTCCTTTTATGAAGTCGCTTAAAAAGTGTTATATAGGCAGCTTTTTGTCATAGGAACACAATAATTAGATTCTTCGAGAAAGAGATTGAGTTAAGGGGGAACGTTCGGTTGGAGCGCGAAATTCAAATTTTATCACATTTTTTGCAAATTGCAGCTCAGTTATAGGTCGTAAGTTATCAATATGCAATTAGCAAAAAACTTGATAAAATTTGAATTTCGCGCTCCAACCGAAGGTATACCCTTAATAAAATAGTTTTTGTAAAAATATCGAAATCCTATGACATGCTTTATTGTTTTGCAATACAAATTCTCAATTGTATTCAGTGTAATTATACCCGTGTAGTTTTTACTGACGCCAGAGGCTATTTTAAAAAACTTAGAACTATTTTCATTCCGGTTGACTCGAAATAATAAAATGTAATTTGTGAAACATTTAATTCGTGTTGTAGGGCTCGGCGCAAGCGCCGCCGGGAGGCGGGACACGGCGCTAATGCACCAGCGATTGCTGTCTTGATGATAGGCTTCGGCTGCGTGCGCGCATCACTGGATGCGGGTGTAGTGATGTGTGAGATGGAATGTCGATAAAATAAATAGAATAAGTATATACAATATTTAATTCACCTGCTAGGCTTTATAAGTGTAATGTCTGTTTCCAAAGTTGCCTTTTAGTTTTTAAGCTATCTGGCTATTTCAGCTAAGATATAAAATTTGTAACAGCTTACAATAACGACTTTTTCACGTAGTGTATGTATGTGTGTAATAAAATGCGGTTAAAAGTACGGTAATAAGTAAAACCTACTAACTTGCCCATTTAAAAAAACAGATATTTTATCGATTTTTCTACAAATCTGACATATAACTCTATGATACCTATTCGAGATGGATAACAAAACCTAATTTATAAATCGATATTTTTAACATACCTATCGATAATCCATGCTTGCAAGGCTGTATCGATAAGATACTTCGACTGGATGACATTCCTACAGCCTGGAGGCACGTCAGTCTCTCTTCCGACATTAATGCCCACATCACGACACTCGGCCGGCTACCATCACAGTTTCTATATAAGTAAAAGTGCTGCTCAGATTCGCTCGGCTTACTTTCGAGGCCGGGTTCTAGGCAAATCTTGAGATGTAATGTATGTTATATTGTGCACAATTATAGTAATGAGATACGTAAAGAAAATATTGTTGGGAATATACTGGATGTTTATTTTTGCCATCTCGATTTTTTTAGCGATTATTGTACTAATCTTTATGAACAACTTTTACCATACAGACAATTCAAACATTTTGACCGATCAATATAGATGTATGAAAACTTTGTAATTGTTTTTGTAATTTCAGGGTTGGTACCATGGTAAAAGTTGTTCATAATTACATACAATAATCCTTAAAAAAATCGAGATGGCAAAAAAAACATCCAGTAGAGTTGGCGTTTGAAGCTAAATAACCCATCGCCGTTGAAACTGATCACTAACAGAAAGAGCGACAAACGAGGAAGGTTTGTTTACATAATACCTAAATTGCACCCGTGCAAAGCCGGGGCTGAGTCGCTGGTGAACAAAAGTAAATCATGAATTTGGTAAACATATTATCAACTTTAAAAGCAATTAAACTTGATCTAAATTGAATTGCTTTTCTATTATTTAACGCATTTTACCATACATTACATTATACCTTCTTTGACATTAAAACGATTAAATTCCGCTGAGTTTTAATGCAATTAAATAAGAGTTATAACAGCTGCAGGTAGCCGGACTGGTTGACAAAACCCTCTCAGCCACAAAACGAAAAAAACGAACACGCCGCCGGCGACATCAAACAAAAGATTAATATAATTTATTACGAAAACAAAACGAAACTAAATCGCAAATAATCGATATTATCAGTGAATACTCATAAAATTGTTGACTTAAAACCAGTGTTTGGCCCAAAACGGGCAAAATGTCTCTAAGCATTAACTCGAGATATCTCGATGCTCAGAATTAAAGTTTTATAGCTCTTTCGGCAATAAAAAGATTTGTTACGAACATTCGACGTTTCTTAGTCTAGGAGCTGTAGAATAAATTTGCATTTTATTTTATGTAGGTACCTAATATTAATGTCTTTGTTATATTTACTGTAAAAGTTCATGTTTGTTTTTTCGCTAACTTGTACAGACGCCAACATATTAGACTATACCTTTTTGTTGCAAAATAGCTCCTATTACAACCGCATAAGATGCCGCAGTGTTTACCTTGTATTTGTTCGTCTGATTGAGTTAAGAGTTATTGTTGGCACTTGGGTAGATGGGTGTAAGGTTATTGACAAAGCACTAGTGTTTACTAAAATAGAATACTTTTTTTTAAGAAAATCGTTAAAGAGAAGACTCGTTAAAAGTTTTACATATTACCAATTCGCTTGGCCTTTGTGAACAGACATAATAAAATGTATGCACGTACGTAAATTGAGCTCAACAGTAAATTATCCAGCCTCTAATTGCTCACAATTACGCATCGTAAACTCATTGTCGCTGACGTTAAAGGTTTAATTATATTTCCGATGTTGTTCTACGAAATAATTATTAACATTACTTGTCTTCATGGTACTTAATACGCGAAAGAATTGTACATTGTGTTTGCTTTTTTTACAAGAACTTATTAATTGCTAAAATGGGGCAAGTAATTAAATGATCATTACGACGTTCGACCGTATGTTGTAAGTATTATTATTGGCTACTATTTTGGGTCTACGAAGATCCATACCAACATATCTGATACTACGCAATACCTATTTACAGCGCTTGTATAAAAAAACACTTTTTTTAGTTTTTTTGCAAGCGTAAACTCTATACGATTCCGTGTAAAACTCGCACCGTGTCTCCAAGCCTACGTCGCCGATACAAAGCGTCTGGGTATAATCGAATTGATTCGTTAATTACTTGGTTTTATCTCCGGCCACCATTAGCGGCTCGGTCGCCGCACCGTCCCACGCCACACGCTTAATTGCTATCAATTCTCCGTCTCCAATATGATCCCGCTTGGAACTAGAATTAATTCAATGAAATTTAATAAAAAAAACAACTCTGAACGCGGGCTCCAATTAAATGAAAGATAAGTATGGCCGTGATATTATTTTGAGATAGCTTTAAATCTACGCTGTGCATGAGTTTCTTTGGCTAAGCGAGCGAGGATCATGGAATTAGAACGAAAGATTTAAGATTCAATTTACAGCACAACACAAAAGATATCAGAAAAAATATATAAGAGAAAAAAATAATAAATATAAATGATTCGAATTAAACTTACGTATTTAGCGTCATTCACAGGACAGGGGGTGAGGAGCCAGCTCAGCATGAGCTACTGTAAACAACAGCGCTGACTTTCAGCTGGCAACTCGGGTAACCACGGACGAGTAGGTACAGTACCTAAGAAAAAAATAATTGTAGTTGTTAACTAAGTCGACAAAATATTAAAACATATTCTTGTAGTAGTAGGTTCATTTCTGATACGTGACATATGATTGCAGTGGTAAGACAAATAATATAACTATTTATATAAGTCCTAAAATTAAGATTCGATAATGGCTATTTAAAAATAAGATACTTCAAAACTCAAAAAAAAGCCTCAAAACTAATTTATTCAGTTTAGGCCCTGGCAAGGCACTTATGAACGGCGATAGTTACAATCATTACAATACCTAGCCTGTCTCCTAACCTAGGATAACATGGTCAACAGTGGTCTCTCAGATATCAATAACTATAAGCACTTTTTACCAGCATGAGGCTGTAATTAAGCTGATAATCACAGAGTTAATAGGTCCTGTAAGTACCATCAACAAAGTTGAAGCATGATGAGTTTTGAGACCTTTTCGCTTGCAGCCAGTAATCATAGTTTGCCCCGTCCATTGTTGACAATAAAACGGTCTCTTGTAAAATCTTTTGTTTAGACTATTTACTGACAATGACAATCTACTATTGTATGACAAGCGCATATCTGGTTATATTGTGTGAGACACAGGTAGCGGCTGCGGCACGCAAAATACACCCTTAAGGTGATCATGCTTCAACTTTCTCGATAGTACATACATAAAGATTACAGTTGTATAAACATAAAAATTACAATAATATTAGTGAAGAAGTATGACTTTTTTACTCTTTACTAGAGGATGAATTTGAAATTCACAGCAACTTCTGACTTCAATTACACAATATACCTAACCTACCTATAATTTCCAAGGGCCTATACAGACAGCGTCGCGTGCACACTCTAGTATAGAACGAGACAAAAACAATACGACATTGGTGGTACCTCATCTCAAACAACATTCTCGTACGTACTGGCAGCCATTTTATAAAGACCCGATCACTTGCTATTAATGACCCTCCAACTCCCATTAATTACGAGCAGGAGGGAGGGGGGGGAGGTAGAGTTATATCAGTGGTGGTGGTACCATCGGTCC
The DNA here is from genome assembly GCA_963555595.1 of Tethea ocularis. Taxonomy (NCBI): domain Eukaryota; kingdom Metazoa; phylum Arthropoda; class Insecta; order Lepidoptera; family Drepanidae; genus Tethea; species Tethea ocularis. Next base: position 1,593,318 of record OY741970.1, on the reverse strand, counting down.
TCAATTACGTGCAATTAAGCTATAGTTAAAGCGGTTTTTCTTTAAAGCTTGCAATTTGTCACGCACACAGCTACATGCATCTGCGCAGGAGTGGGGGGAGGGGGGGGGCTTTTGATAGGCCAATGGGGCTTTGATGTGCCGCTAAGGTTAATGTTAGTTGGAAATGGCTAATGGTATTTGATGTATTTACAAATTGGCTGGATTGGAGAGGATTTATTATTAAATTGCTGACTGAAACAGCGGATTTACGAATAAAACGTCTAAATGGATTCTTTGTGGATTATTTATTTTATCAGCCATTTCAAATATACCAGTTGAAATGGGATTGATTTTCTACAATTATATTAATTAAAGTCGCATTTTCATTTAGTTTTTGGCTATATTTTTTTTATTTTTTTTTTTTTTTTTTAGCCTCTGATGGCTGCTCCAACCTTACCGGACAATCGGCGAGCGCAGAGAGCTCTCAGCCGGGTAACATTTAGGTAACAACGCCTGAGGGCACCCCCGAGTGGGGTACGAACCTCGGCTCAGGGCGTTACCGGGGGAAGGGGAGGACTTTGTACGAGTTACGACTAATTGGGGGCGGTCGGATTACTAATGGCAGCTCGGGCCGCTTGAACGGGACGAGACTGAGTGGGACGTCGCGGCGGTCCTCGCCGTCGAGGACGGTAGCGTAATCGGTTTTGTGTAGTGTGTTGTGTACTTTTACGGGCTTCGTTAGCTTCGATCTGAGCTAATGTTATGGGGTCATCCGGCTCGCTGAGGGCTTGCCTTGGTCTAAGGATACGGAGTATACGAGAGGGCGTGTACGTTGCGGCTTTCACTATAAGAGGGTTGCGGTGATTAACGGCGGTATTGAAAAATCTGCGTGAGGCGCGTTTTATAAATTGTTTTAACGTGGGGAGACCTAAATCAATGTGGAGATTTTCATTACGCATGTACCACGGGGCGCCCGTGGCTTTGCGCATGAAACGGTTTTGAATCACCTGAAGGCTATGGATCCGTGCAGGAGCTGCATGTGCGAACACAGTACTAGCATAGGTCATAATGGGGCGGATACACGTGGTATATAGTCTAACCTTGCTTTTGAGGGCAAGTTTAGACTTATGATTCAATAAAAAGTGGAGGCGCCCTAACACAAAGGCGGCGCGCGCGCGGACCGCTTTAATGTGGGCATCAAAGGTCAAACGATCATCGAGAATTACTCCGAGATATTTGGCTTGCCTTTCCCAGGGGATTGGTTCACCGAATAGAGTAACTGCCTTTGGAGGGGTGGGGGTACCTCGATGGTAGGGTCTGTAGAATAGGACCGCCTGGCTTTTGACAGGATTGATTTCGATCCTCCATTTCCGAAACCAGGCGCCTAGGGCGTTAGCCGCGGTTTGGAGGTTCTTAACAATGACTGATGGCTATATTTATGAAATTAAATAACTAAATTTATTCTTATCATATAGTACTAGCGATCCGCCCCGGCTTCACCCGACTTTTCTCGGCTTTTCTGTACTATAATATGCATGTATTTGTTGTAGAATCTATTTCTAATGTAAATAAGAAAGTACAATGTTCTATGACATTTAATTTGAATTTACTTCAATAAAATCTGTACTAGAAATTACACGTTTATTTTCCTTCAGTATTATACCTATACATAATAACCTTCCCCTTGAATCTATCTATTGCTGAAAACTGCATTAAAATCCGTTTCGTAGTTTAAAAGATCTAAGCGAACAGACAGCGGAAGCGACTTTGTTTTATAAAGAAAGAAGATCTGTATACACACATGAACCCTGAAAATATTACACTCCTCCTTTAGGAAATCGTGTAAAAAAAAATATCGTATAGATTCTATTAGGCAAAAAATACAACACAAACAAAACAACAAACTTTCAAAGTTACCTACACACATGGCCGGCACTTGCAAATTGAACATCACAAAATCCAACCCTTACCAGTTTCCATAATAAAATCATCACAACACAATAGGTGGTCCATTCTAGCACCCAATTAGCGCTATTGTTTAAACAAAAAAGATATTGTAAAAACTTTCCTTTAAGCTTTACAATGGAAAAGGGTAAGTTGGGCAAATTGTTACGAAAGCTTGAATGGAAATTGAGGACAATAGACCCTTAGTAAAGTCCTTCTGTACTTTTATGAATACTTATTATAAGGCAAACATTAATAGCCGAGCGGAAAAAGAAAGATGCTTTTTATTAGAGGCCATATTAGCGTAATTACACACAAAAATAACAGTAATAATAATACAGGGGTATTTTGCTTACATGGTCAAAAACAGGCCTCTGTATACATAGTAAAAAAAATGATTCGAGTATAGCGTATTGCAATTTGCAACATAAATAAAACTAATACCATAAAAAAAGAAAGGCCATAGAATAATATTATCATCAACACTATTAATGCATAAAATCATGCTATTTTCGGTTTGATGAACAGACAAACAATTGTGCTTTAATAGCGCTATAAAATTGTCTAAGTGTATGTTTGTCACGGAACACCGACCGCTATGTGCGCCCGCGCCGCGCGCCGCCCCAGCGCGAGCGCCGACAGGAAGCGATAATAGTGACGCCAAAACTGAACTATCAGCCCGTGACGTGTTTGGGGTCGTAGCGTCGTCCGATCAACTTAACTGAGTCATCATCGTATGTAGGATGTCCACTGATAACTTAAAACCAATTCTGGAGCCCAGTTGGTGGCGCGAGTTGACTCTCATCATCATCATCATGTCAGCCGAAAGACGTCCACTACTGGACAAAGGCCTCTCCCAAGGATCTCCACGATGGCCGGTCTTGCGCTACCCGCATCCAGCGGTTTCCCGCGACCCTCACAAGATCGTCGGTCCACCTTGTTGGCCTGCCCTCGCTGCATCTTCCAGTTCGTGGTTGCCACTCGAGAACCTTTCTGCCTCGGCGGCCGTCGGTTTTTTGAGCGATGTGCCCCGCCCACTGCCACTTCAGTTTGGCAATTCTTCGGGCTATGTCGGTTATTTTGGTTCGCCTGCGGATTTAATCATTTCTGATTCGATCTCGCATACCATGAATCTCATACCATGGAGAATGTGTCGGGCATTATTGTGCGATGCCACGTGTTCATCCTTCCTCCATCACATCTCCATGGTAAATCGACTGAGGCTGACGCAGCAGCAAATAATGCGGAGAACCTCAAACGTATATATTTGAACCGTTTGGGGTTGAGAACCTGGGGTCAGCGAGTCCACCACCTTTTTACAGAAATCTCTAAGCAGTAGAGCTATACGCGGGTTCCCAATAGAGCGAGGCAATGCCAATAAACTTATTTATTCAGTTTAGGTTATATTAAGGCACTTAAGTCAACAGTTACAATTTTTACAATAGACTCTACCACCGATTCGGAATACACTTAAACTGAGAAGACTCCGGCAAGAAACTCAGCAAGGCTTCTTTCTTATGTGGATCTTTCCTCATGAGGTCACTATTACTCAAGCATTATTGTTAGAAGCAATTCATTTCTCAAATTTACAGCAAAGCCTACTGGAGGACTAGGCAGAGAAATCTAATTGATTTAGCAATGCAGTTTAAAACAGCCACTTAACCCCAATAATAGTGGAAGGAGAGGGATTATGCCGAAAGGAAAAGGTGTAGGAGGAGAACAGCTACGTAATCCTTTTTCGAGAGCCAGTTCCATACTAAGCTTTGTGTATTTGTATACTGCTATGGAAAACTAAGGTAGAAAACAAGCATTCGACCTGACTGATGGTAAGTGGTAGAGTAAAATATAGACACTTGCAACACCAGCACTCGCAGTAGCTGACCCTGCAAAAATCTTAAACTCAAAATCTCCATGTAGTTAAGTACCTACTATAACAGGGAGGTATTGAGAAATAACACTTCGTCATTGAAGAAAAGCAACTCTAAATTTTTTTAAATAACGCTAAATTCTAATATTTGATAGAGGCAGCTGTTACACAAATAATAAATGTTACTTTTTATATGTTTTATTACACCTCACCCCAAAAAAGGGTGGAAAAAAAACGCACCTCAATTTGTTGCGTAAACTTTACAACACATCCCCGGGTGTGGGCACCGACCGGTGTAAAATTAACCGACAGAATGCCGACATCAAAGGCGCCGCTCACCTTTGTGCTCGCCGCGCCATTGTCTCCCACATGTTGTTTTAATACTCTTAATTCTGTGTTGTCATGTTAAAAGTTTATTACCCGAAGCAATGTTGCATAAACGACCAATTTCCAACCTTGTGTTCATTGTATTACATGTGGAAATACATCGTTCTTAATTAATTATCACGTCATTTTTGATGTTTCAATTTGTTACGGGATTGGCAACCTTTCAACTAGAACAATAACGATGAAAATAGAATGCAGAGGGAAGTGTCTTTCTTTAGTAACTTTTTGTATTTAACAGTTAATAGAGGAAGTGTTTAAAAGGGTTCTAAATAGTAGTGATTGCCCTGATATACCTACACTCTATAGGTAGGTAGGTATAGTGAAACACGCTTTATGTGATCTCTCAGTATTATCTCTCTTAATACCTTTAAACTAAGAAGGGTCGTTGGTACATTAATAGTTACCTACTATAAGTATACACGTCAGAAGTTACAATAATTGACACTAATTAATTTAATGTTAAAAAATTTTAGATATACATATTTTGAATCTATTTACATTTTTAAATAATAATTTAATACTAACCTAACTACTAAACAAACTAACTACTTATAAATGTAACTAAAAATAAATTAATTATAAATAAAAAACTTTCCCTAACTCCTCCCCTGGTGGCAGAGTACCAAGAATACTGGCGGCATTGCCTTGCTGTATTGCGAGGCTTATTCTTTGGCCTAAGTAGCCGCCAGCTCTGGGATCCCGCGTAGCTTCCACCAACCGCTTAGAGATTTCTATAAAGAGGTGGTGAGCTCGATGACCCCATATACACTCCCATCATTTTCATAATAGTTTTATTCTGGAACATTGTATACCTACTTGCACGTTTTCCTTCCAAACTGACCTCATTCTGACTCCCCATTCTCGGCCTGTCCCGTTCTTTGTTTATAATTCCCGAAAATTAAGCGAATGAATCAAATGCACTACTACGCCTCGCGATTTTACGCTCGCATGCTCAAGAGAACCTATTGTTTTTTTTGCCATGTTTTATTTAAATACCTATACAATTAATCCAAACTCCACTCACAATAACTTAGTTTTTGTGGAATCACAGCAAGGCTGTTTTAAAAATAAATACATATTGATTTGATGCGATTTAAAATATAAAGGTATGTTTAAAATAGGTGAAATATGTGATCGGAATAAACTGACAGGACTAAAATATCTTGCATCCCTTTCTTATATATACTATTAGAAAGAGATATAGTGAGATTAAATTTATTTAGTTCGTAAACAACAGAATCGGCACCAGTACCTACCTAAGTTTTTAACTAGTAAGAAAACAGAAGCTGACTAGGTATAACTTTGATCCAATGACTGTATTTTTGAGACAACTTGAAATGTCTCGCATGCATGATACAGGTATTACGAATAATAACGATATCTTTCATTTCACTTCACTGGTGCAATAGGACTAATCATTATTGGATAAAACACCACCACAACTCAAAATATACTATGATAAAAACGCAACGTTAAAAAGGCCCTAAAAAGAATAAGTACTTATTATGAATTAATTTCACAAAAATCAATGAGTACTAATAATGAGTTTATTTCACAAAAAAAACATTGAATTTGATTGATATTTCCTGCGATTGGAAGAGAAACAGGAAGTCCCGGACGTGACGTCAGTCAGCAGCATCACCATCCTATTCCTATTATCAGAGTCGAGATCATGACCTTCAACACAAGCTATCACAACTGTATTACTCGTCTTTAATTGTTGCTTCTTGTGAATTATAATATACCAGCGGTTTCTCGCTGTTACACACGAGTTCCTGGAATGAAAAATAGCCTATAACGCGGGGCGGAAGCTAGTAATGATATAACCAATACTCAACTTTGGAGGTCTACTACCTAAAGGGGCGGTACACCCCTTCAAAAACCCTATTGACGCATTTTCACATTATCATGCAAGGTAGAGATATTTCCTTATAATATGTACCTACGTTGAATACATTTTACTGCCCGTCAAATTTCACACCTAAACATAACTTTAAATACAGCTTTTGTATGAAATTGTGTTATTTAGCATAACAATAATGTTCGCGTTAGACGTATTGTCTGGTATTTAAATCTGTATCTTATTGTAGTGTTAGAAAGGATGAGTGTTGACTGCACTGTGTTTTTTTATTTTGAATGGAGACACGGTTTTTATATTTAACGAGCTGTTCCCCGCGGCTTCACTCGCGTTTTCGGGAAGAAAAGTACCCTATAACATTCAGGGATAATGTAGCTTCCTATTAGTGTGAAAAAGTGAAAGATTTTTTCGAATCGGCCCAGTAACTCCGGAGATTAGCGCGTTCAAACAAACAAACAGCTATATTATTAGTATATTGATAATTTTGAAATTACTTCAACATCTTAAAATCTGTCTTTCTCATTTCTACATGCTGATGAATGAAACTTCTTTATCTCAAAAATATTAATTACTAACTTTGTATTTTTCGTGGTTTTACAAGCTCTAAAATTATGTACCGAAAAACTTGTATTTATATCCAAGTATTATGCAAATAAATTATTTGATTGATTCAATAAATCTTTGCTAGGATAATGTTTTCATTCACCTCCAAACATTATGAAATAACAATAGCTTACAGCTCTAACATAGATAACATCTCAGGTACTGGTTTCAGAAGCCATGAATAATGGACAATATGACACGTTGTCACACCATCGTCACCGGGCGGGGCGGCGCGGGCGCAGGCGCGGCGCCACCGGCATTGCACGTGCCGACATTTGAATTACAAATACATAGTCTGTTTGTCACACCAGTCGAGATACGTGCTGTAGGTCGAAAACAATGGAGATTGCACCTTAATTATATGATTTTTGTCTGGAAAAATTTAGTTTAAACACTTCTTAAATACATTTTTTTTACTTGAGAATGATATTAGAAGAAAACAAAGAAATACGTTGAGCAGAAATCCACTAAAGACGTACGATAAATCATTGCTTTCTACTCATATTAGTTTATCTTTCCACCCTATTTTAGCCTTTTTTGTCATTAGGAGTAGAATTTTTGAGAATCCTTTCTTAGCGGTTGTCATAATAATTACGAGTTATTATGACGTAGTTACCGAATTTCAGCCCGTTCCGTCCAGTGGTTTGAGCTGTGCGTTGATAGATCAGTCAGTCAGTCACACTTTCACTTTATTATATGTATATTTAGAAGTTTTTGGTGTGAATATTTGGATGAATATTTGCATCAACGACTGAACGGATTTAAATTAATCTCGGCACAAACATTACCCTGGAGTAACATATACTTATTATACCTGCTCAAAAAACATAAGATCCCTTGGGGACGCGGGTAATTCTGTGGAGCGGAAGTCAAGAAACTATTTTCTAGAAAATATTTTTCGATTGAAATTTACAATGGTGGCTTGGCTACAATTCTGAAACAGACGGCTGTTGATTCCATGGTTTTACAATGGCCTCATTTACAATCTCTATTATTAGCGAACACTAAGAATAAACAACTTATTCCTCACGTACGTTGTAGTTTATATTACGTTACCATTCTTTTTCCAAAAATACCTCATTCCATTTTCACGCTTACTTCTTTTCATCCGTCACATTCTTACGTTATATAACAGAAAGAGCCGGATTTATATCCATCTCGCGTAATAAGAAATTTTAAGTTCAACTGGCGACTCCATTGTGGTCTTGTCCAGATGCGGTTCACATCGCAGTGGGAGGCTGGCTACATTAACACCTAGCCGCGCCGCGTGACGCCCCGGCTCGCGAAGCGTCATTTACCAGCCTTTTTTTTACACTCACAGTGCGCGGGATACATACAAGCTACGAGATGATATATTGTTTTGTGTTTTAGGAAATAGTAGAATATCTGGCATAAAGTTATTAAAAACAAGAAGATTAAAATGTTGTTAATTAATTTATATTGAACTAGCGACCCGCCCCAGGTTCTCACGGGTGTACAGATCTTTGAATTTCTCTGCTTTTCTGTACTATATTATGTATTTATTATACATATAAACCTACCTCTTGAATCACTTTATCTATTGCTGAAAATTGCATTAAAATCCGTTGAGTAGTTTAAAAGATCTAAACGAACAGACAGCAGAAGCGACTTCATTTTATACTATGTAAAGATTATGTGAGCACATGAGAATTATAATTGAAAAGATCGACAAGTACTTATTGGCAATGAGGAATAACAACAAAAAAATCTAATTAGTCCGTCAGTTAGATTATCAAAAAATATTGGATACGTAATTTTTATTTTATCAAATCAATAAGAAATTACAAAGATAAGTCCCATCAAAGTGCAGGATTGGGGCTTGTGACGTCATTGTACAACTACTTTTTAGTACACTTTTTTTTTGTACTTGTACACTGTATCTTCGTTATTTTTTGTTTTCGGATCAAAATAAAAAATACGTATGCAATATTTTTTGATAATCTAACTGACGGACTAATAAAATTAGATTTTTTTTTTGTTAAGTATTCCTCATTGCCAATGTTGACGCAAACAGTGGCCACATTAGGATATATGTCTGATTGACAAACAAAAAGTCATCACTTTTTTATTGGAAGCTATATTCTATCATTAGATTGATATACATATATATCTTCTTACTACATAACCTACTAATATTATAAATGTGAAAGTTTGTATGTATGTATGTTTGTTGCTCTTTCACGCAAACATTACTGAACGGATTTTGATGAAAAGATAGACCATACCTTGGAATAACTATAGGTTACTTTTCATCTCGGGATCGTGAATGACACCGCGGGGACAGCTAGTTTTCGATAACGCAGTGGTAGAGATAAGGGTGAGGTAATAGTACTAGTGTCTCTCTTCAACAAAGTGCATCACATTTCTTTCATTATTATGGTATTTAAGTGTCTGCCATAGGTGACTATAATTGTAATTGTCTGTAAAGAACTTAAAACTCATTAATTAAATGTAGATAGACAATTAAGGTGTTGAACACACGATTGCCTTTTATTTTGTTCAATAACAAAACATAAACAAACACAAGAACGACGACGAGAAGCGACCCTTCAAGACATACCCTGAGTGCCCGGCTGAGAGTCCTCTATGCTCGCCGATTTGTCCGGTAAGGTTGCTGCAGCCATCAGAGGCTACCAACTTTAGTCATTTAAAAAAAAAAACGTTACTACATTTCTTATGATTGAAATTAGTTCCATGAGTATTCCGCGAGAGGCGCTGTTCCTATAGATAAATGTCATACACGCAAACGTGACAGCAAGCGTTAACTAATGATACAGTCGGTAAAATAAGAGTAAAACGAAAGAAAGAAAGAAAACAAATTTAATTAAAAATTTAATAAATTTAAAAACGAATAGATAATTCAAATTATTCACTCACAAGTTTCGAATCCACTGAATATAAAACATTTTGTTTAAAATATGCATGTTTTTGTTCGACATTATGTCCCCACCTTTACATGTTTACGTGTTACAAGTAAGGGTAAATTAAATGCCTTTTTTTTTACGCACCTGCAATAATTTTCCATTACATAAATAATTACATTGAGTAATTGTACAAAACATTCTGTTTTGCAAATATAATGGTAGATACCATTATTCACTTCATATCGTGCCCTTTTTTAAAAACAAAGGAATAACAGTCTGTTCTTTTTTTGTAAGACCTTTTTTTACTGTTTAACTAGCTTCCGTCCTCCAAATTTCCCGAAGTCCTGTGAGATATTATGTTTTTTCGGGATAAAAAGTCGCATGTTTAATCTAGTCCGTTTATGCGTAGGTAATCCAACGCGTCATCACTTTCACATTTGTGCCGATTCTGTTACTTACGAACTAAAATAAATTTAATCTCACTATATCTCTTTCTAATAGTAAATATAAGAAAGGGATGCAAGATATTTTAGTCCTGTCAGTTTAATCCAATCACACATTTCAACGTGAATTTAAGCGCGATCTTTATTGGTCACGACTATTTACCCGTACATTACGACGGTATGGATTAAACTGACAGCATTAAAAATGTTCTATCTTCTTCTAGAGAGGTGACTTGTCTAATATTAGTTAAGTTCGTAAACAACAGAATCGGCACAAATATAAATTTTAAAATACTTGTCAACCCAGTTTCACCCCTATTCCTGAAACTTGTCTATAACGTGCATTAGTATATACCCTACCTATCTATATAAATAAAAATCAAAGCCGAAGTGTGTAAGCGCATCACTTCAAAACGACTGCTCCTATCTGGCTATAACTTTTTTGTTGTGTTTGTAATTATCAAGACAAGCTTTGTATGAAAGAAACATTTAGGAAAATCCACCGCGAGAATTTTGTATGAAAATCTCAATAAAAACACCCGGGTGGCGCTGGGCACGCAGCTTGTAGTAAATATATTTCATGTCCGATATAACAAACAAAAGATTTTCACATTTTTAATAGTGATGTCCAATTTGGACCAAGAGCTTTCGTTGAAGGAAAACATCGTGAGGAAATCATAACCCGGCAGTAGATGTCGACGAAAGATAACTTGAATATTCACACATACAGTCAATGTATTTAGAGCAGAAGTTGCATTAAAATAGTACTTTATCTATTTAATGATCTCATAAGAAGATTCCTGAGTTATATGATATCAAATACGATTAATTATACGTCACAGAGACATATGGCCGTTTAAACGTAAATTAGTGCAGTTTCAACAATTAATGGCGTATAAAAAGATGTAGGAATCGCTTTAATTTCAGAGTAAAAACTGCTATAAAACGTTAAAGTATGGTCTTGAAATCGTATAAATCGTTTTTAGTTCATTTAAAAGCAGGTCATGTATTTGTCTTTTTCGAACCGGAGCAGAAAGTTGATAGTCGCGCCCCCTCACTTCAGCGTTTTATATAAATTGTACAAAATGTCACAAATATAGTTTCAAAATCGAATAAATAAAATCGATAGAGCTACGTGTGTTGGATATTAGGCGCTTTATGAAACATGTTTTTTTCCAACATATTAGGTATATTATGATTTTGACGCCCCCTAAAACTGCCACCAGAAACAGGAGCCCCGGCTAGTCCCGGGACTGGTTCTCTCTTCTCGTGGTTCAGATAATTCATAAGATTTAGAAAAAGGGGAGTAAGGTAAAAGTTGATGAGATTGAGTTTATAAATGGATGCTTGTCAAGGCTTCAATTCTTCTGAATACAGAATTTGCTGCAGTTTGCTTTCTACTCCGAGAATTGGCCAAGATTTATTTGAATAACGGATAAATAATAATAATAATCTATTCAAGAAACTTATTAAGATAATTTTTTATATGTAGTTTGTATATTTGTTGTAAATATTGAATATTATAGAATAAAGTTTTTGCAACAAAAATGTGTAGCTTGATCTGTGGCCGTGTGTATAATATTTTCGTTAGGTATCGTACTAATATCATAAATGCGAAATTTTGTGAGTATGTATGTATGTTTGTTACTGTTTCACGTAAAAACTACTGTAGGTATTGGGATGAAACTTAGCGCATAGATAGATAACATATAGCCTACTTTTTATCCCGAGAAAACATTAGATACCTCGGGAACACAGGTGAAACCGCGGGGCGGATGCTAGTAATTTACATAACACATGCCTGAACGAGAAAACCTGAGTTGGAAATAAATTGTAGGAAAATAAATTTGTTTTAGAGTTTAATAATACATTTTCTCTTTCTGTATACTATTAGATTAGCAGCATGATAACACATCAGCTGACCGTTGACCTATTCTTATTTCACCTTCTGAAGGTAGGTACTGTGAATATTATGTTTGTCGTTACGTCGAAATTTCAGTTCCCTCTGCACATTGTTGTTTGGCAGTTTTTCTACGCCCGCGCTGCTTCGTCATAGTTTTTGCGTCACAACGCTTTGCTGACGGCATTCCGTTCAAATTATACTGACTTTGTATGGGAACCACTGTTCTCAAGTTAAGTGGGACACTTGTCTTCTGGGTCTATAAACAAGTAGGTTATGCTGTCGGCTTCTCAAGTGGATTAAACACTTGAAAGATTCGAGTGTCTTTAAATAAAATTATATGGATTATTTACTTGATAACAACAGAACAATTGTTTTCAATTTCTCTTTTGTGCTGCCATTAAAACTGTTTTAAAAAAATACATCAATGGATACCAAATAAGTAGGTTGTAAAGCGCTAGCAAAATTAGTTTACATTTCTAAGACTTTAGAATTTCATGGAACATAAATTGTCCATCGCATTGTTTTAAAGTTATCAAGCATTTGAAAAAAAAATACCCAATATTAAAAAAATTGTGAGTGAAAAATAAAATCTGAATTGTAGGCTTGTTGTAGCCCTTCTATCTAGTACTTCTGAATAAATAAATTTGATATGACTTTCCATGTCCAAATTTGCTTCCATCTAAAAGTTAGGTATATGGCACAAGTTTATTCTAGGGTAATTTATTCTATTTTCATACAATAAAGATTTATCTGTTTTTTTTTGATAAACGTTTTCTATTTGAAATGAAATGAAATGAAATGAAATATGAAATGAAATATTATTTATTCAAATAGACCTTCACAGGCACTTATGAATAGTCAGACTCTAATGCACGGTTCGGAAGGTAGCTTTTGCTGAGAAGAGCCGGCAATAAACTCAGCAATTACTCTTTTCAAAAAAATAAACTTCATAATTTAGGTACATAAAATATATCCTGCAAAAGCGAGCGCTACACCCAAGCCTTTTTGTCATTTAAATATTCGTTAATATTGTAATAAGCCTTTTTTACTAAAACGGTCTTAATATGTTCCTTAAATTTATGTGAAGGCAAATTTAAAAGTGAATATATATTATAAAAGCGTGTACACAGACCTAAAAACGAACCATGCACTTTTTGGAGTCTATAAGCAGAATTTACAAGTTTATGTTTATTTCTAGTATTGATACAATGCACGTCGCTTTTTTTTACAAAGAGACCAATATTTTGATGAACAAATAATATGTTTGCATAAATATACTGTGACGCTACAGTGAGGATACCGATTTGCTTAAATTTATCTCTGAGGGAAGCCCGAGAATTCAAATTGTAAATAGCTCGCACTGCTCTTTTCTGTAAAATAAAAATAGTTTCTATGTCAGCTGCCTTACCCCAGAGTAAAATACCATAAGACATAATACTATGAAAATAGCTAAAATAAACTAATCGAGCTGTATCTACATCTGTTAGCTGCCTAATTTTCCGAACTGCATAAGCAGCTGAACTGAGCTTCCCCGCAAGACATGATATATGGGTGCCCCATTGAAGTTTTGAGTCTAAAGTAATCCCTAAGAATATTGTTGACTCAACAAGACCAAGAGACTCATTATTTATCATTAAGTTACAGTCAACTTTTTTTACATTGGGTAGTGCAAATTTAATACATTTAGTTTTCTTAGCATTTAAAACTAGATTATTTACAGTAAACCAGTTTAACACCTGGGCTAATGCACCATTTACATCGTCAAAATTAGATTTCTGTCTATCAACACTAAAAATCAGTGAGGTATCATCAGCAAACAGTACAATTCCACAGGTATTTTTAACATAAAAAGGAAGGTCATTTACAACAGATATAACTTTTAGTAATGTAAGTAAGTTTAGGGCTATGCTCGGAGTTTCCCTGCGAGATCGGATCAGAAATGATGAGATCCGCAAGCAAAAACCAAAGTAACCGACATAGCCTGAAGAATTGCCAAACTTAAGTGGCAGTGGGCGGGGCACATCGCTCGTAGAACCGACGGCCGCTGGGGCAGAAAGGTTCTCGAGTGGCGACCACGAACCGGAAGACGTAGCGTGGGCAGGCGCCCCACAAGGTTGACTGACGATCTTGTTAGGGTCGCTGGAAACCGCTGGATGCGGCTAGCGCAAGACCGGCCATCGTGGAGATCCTTGGGGGAGGCCTTTGTCCAGCAGTGGACGTCTTTCGGCTGATATGATGAATGTAAGTAATATATACAAATTTATTAAAACTACATTAAAATTATACTAAAATATATATACAATGTCAATCACAATAAATAAAAAACCGCGTTTAAATCGCCGCCTGCAGGCAGGGTTTCCAAAAAGCTGGCGACGTTACCTCGTTGAATTGCGAGGCTAATGCGCTGCCCAAGGTAAGTGCCAGCTATCAGTGTTATCTAATATCTAATTATATGAACAATATTATTTGTCTATTTTCTGCTACATTGTGGTCACCCACGCCCGTCCAGTGCAGGGCAAACTTTTTGTGCAGGAGTGGTAAATTCATTTAATTGTGTCTGCGAGTCTCCCGACTCCCGAGACGCGCGGTAATTGCGCTCCCTCGCCCCCTTGCTCCCTTCCCCTCGTTCGAGAAATAGGCTTTTTGGCCTCTCCGACTAATGACAGTGCAAATAGCTCGGAAATAAGTCCCTTTATTGGGATAAAATCTCAATCGCTGTAGATTAGCTTTTTGTAAGTCGTCCTAAAATTAACGTAAAATTGTTTATGAATATTTAAACCAGGGGAAGATTAAGGTTCCTTTAAAACTGGCTACCCCGCGTGGTTTTACAATACAATACAATACAATAAAAAATACTTTATTGTTTACACCACATAATATTAACAAAAACAAAGAAAATTAGAAAAGGAATTTTATATAAACAATTTAGGCGGCCTTATCGCTTAAGCGATTTGTTTCAGGCAACCTAGGATATAATAGGATAATATTATGATGGCTAGTACATAATATCAAATAATTACATAAAATAAATAAATACATCAAGCAATAATGTAATACATAAACTACAATATTATGATAATATATAATATGATACATATTTATATATATAAACCCGATTTCTCGAGATGAAAGTAACCAATAGCGCACCGGGATAAGTAGCATTCTATTAGTGAAATAATTTTCAGATTCCAATCAAGTTCCAGAGACCTTACCCGGCTGAGAGCCCTCTGCGCTCGCCGATTTGTCCGGTAAGGTTGTTGCAGCCATCAGAGACTACCAACTTTAGTCCCTTAAAAAAAACCGGAGACCTGCATCCCAACTCACAAATAAATATCTCTTCTAGATAAAATAAAACAATCAATACATATAAAAGGAAATGTCCTAACTCTCTCACTGACTGACTCATCGACACTCAGCCATAGACCTAGAAAGATGAAATGTTGCATAATGGGTTCCTTAATGATGGAAACATTCCTATGATAATGGAGATAAGGGATAACACTGGAGTTCTACTAATATAAAAATGCGAAAGTTTGTGAGTATGGATGTATGTTTGTTACTCTTTCACGTAAAAACAACTGAACGGATTTGGATGGAACTTGGCACATATATAGATCATACCCTGGAATAACATATAGGCTACTTTTTATCCAGGGAAAACATAAAATCCCTCGGAAACGCGGGGTAGAAGCTAGTTTTTAAATATAAGTACTTTATATACCGTAGAACCCACGGGGCGGAAAGATAATGAAAAATAAAAACTAGCAAGTAACCTCCTGCGTACGTTCAATAAACCACGGTTCCGGTTGGTTAGTCACCCCATGGCTATCATAAGGGGTGATAAAGACCCCATGCGTCAACAAACAGGTCGTTGCCACATACTTCACTTACGTAAGCAGTTAAGTAAGGGGCTGATCATTAAAAAGCAGTCCGAGTTTAACTAGCACAGTGTAACGAAAATAAAAATCTCACAGATTTATATGTAATTTTTTTCACTATGTTTAAGTCTGTGTTTGACCACAATCTCACCATGGTGTGTGATTGTTATACATGGTGTAAGGTACTTTGTACCCGTACCACACTCAAGTTGAAAATCTGACGCCAAACACCAAGGTGTTCCGACAGCTACACTTGAGAGCCTCCCTTCTAGACTTTGCTTACTAACTTCAACTACATTATCACTGACGGTGAGATTGTGGTCAAATACAGGCCTCTACATAATAATAAAAAAAAAGAGTTATCTGTCAGCAAACTCAAACTCATTTATTAAGTTCAGGCCTTGATAAGGCATTTATGAACGTTACCTTTGACTCTACCGCAACCAGCGTGAGCCTTTTGATTCGATCCGGTGACGTGTCATTAGAATAGTCGACGATCCCGAGCTTACTAGTAGCTTGGAGGCCCTTATATTTTGCCTTTTATGTGTTGGAGATCAGACAATGCGTTGAAGTCTTTTCCTAGCAATAAATATAGTTGCTAAAAATATAGTTGTTTAGTAAATTATTATCAGTTTTCACTCGTTCTATGATATACTTATGGATGCAAGCGTTAGATCAAGTCATTTATAGCTATGTACTATCGACAAAGTTGAAGCATGATCACCTTAAGGGTGTATTTTGTGAGCAGTGAACAACCGCTACCTGTGTCTCACACAATATAACCAGACAATGTGCTTGTCATAAAATAGTAGATTGTCATTGTCAGTAAATTGTCTAGACAAAAGATTTTACAAGAGGCCGTTTTATTGTCAACAATGGACAGGGCGAACTATGATTACTGTCTGCATACGAAACGGTCTCAAAACTGATCATGCTTCAACTTTGTTGATGGTACATACTTACTTGATGTTCGATTTACTCTATGAATAAGTGTAAAAACAAAGTGTCTTATAAACTGACCATAAAGTGGCATAAAGACGACACGTTGAACTCTTTTTTTGAGATATTCAACACTAGTAGTAAATAAATAAATAAAAATAAGTACATTTTTTTACATGACTGTCTGATAGTGATTGTTCGCACGCAAATCGAGTCCTCAGAGGGTAAAAAATAAGGACGGAAAGATAAACATATGCAGATGTGCAACAAAGAAAAATGAAAAAGTAGTGGTCCGTAATACGGTTGAGAATGGCTTGTACACGTTATTCTCGGCTTATTGATACATCGTTACTATGTCGTACATGCGTACCGCGATCCTCGAACGTGCTGTACAACGTTCGATTCGTTTCACTTATGTTCATAACTGTCTCTAAGTATAACAAAGTTCAATCAAGTACTGAAGACTAACTTAGTATTTCGCTTTCGGGCTCGCATCCTACAAAGAGCTTGAGCTTTCGGCGAAGGAAAACATCGTGAGGAAACCATAGCACGGTGGTAGGGTACTTTGTAGTACCCGCCTGGCTGGCTACCACCCTCAAGTTGAAAATCTGTCGCAAAGCACCTTCCGATGTATTCCGACAGCTGCAGTTCCCCTCTAGGCTTTGTGTGTTTATCACCATCGGCCACATCATCACTGACCACGGTGAGATTGTGGTCAAACACAGACCTATTATACATAATAAAAAAAAGAAAAAATATGTCTGTTTCCGACGTCACGCACGGCCAAAGTATCCGTGATAATATCAAAATGATAACGTTAATATTCAGCTAATAAGGCGGGTCTTCCTGCGAGCGAACAATCGTGTGATATTTGCATGTGCCGTCAATCGGCGCCGCCTCGCCTTGCGCGCGCGCCGCCATATCTGACGTTTTAATTACGATTCCGGACTGTGTGTACTTGGGGTGGAGTGATAGGATAAGCGGTTACTGAAAATTATTATAAAACCTTTAAATGAACCTTGAGTTCTACAGCTTTGAGTTATCACCATGATAGTTAATGTCAATACTCAGAAACCTATTTAAGATGAATTTCCTAAGTTTTTCTTTCTACTGTATATATGTTTGCCTAACCATAATCTCACCGTGGTCAGTGATGATTCAGTCAAGGACCTTAGAAGACCTACATCAGTGGTCTTGGTCTCGGTGAACTGTTACTATAACTATGACTAGATACGTGGAAAACCATGTGTAAGGAACACGATTGCCTGAAGGACTTATTTAAGCTCCTCTACTGTTCTAACAGGTCTCAGACTTTCAACCTCTCCGCTTTCCGCTAGTTACATCACCACACGCCTCACCCCACAGTCCACGCATGCGTCCTTAATTAGGCATTCCGCCGGCGTCCGGCCTGCGTACGCGCACCGTGCAGGCGGCTTCTTTGATATCGACTCGCGCCTAGGGCATGCTATCCGGATATTCGGATATCCGAATTATCCGGATATCCGTCGATTTTAATATTCGGATATTATTCGATTTACTATCCGGATAAAACGAATAAAATGAATAGTTACTTTATTAATATAGCATACTAATTTTTAATTGGATTACATCAAAATCACTCAAATATTACAACATTTTACATCGTCATCATGTCAGAGCTGAAAGACGTCCACTGCTGGACAAAAGCCTCCCCTAAGGATCTCCACGATGGCCGGTCTTGCGCTACCCGCATCCAGCGGGTATCGGTTCATCGGTCCATCTTGTGGGGGGCCTGCCCACGCTGAGTCTTCCGGTTCGTGGTCGCCACTCGAGAACCCTTCTACCCCAGCGGCAGTCGGTTCTACGAGCGATGTGCCCCGCCCACTGCCACTTAAGTTTGTCAATTTTTCGGGCTATATCGGTTACTTTGGTTCGCCTGCGGATCTCATCATTTCTGATTTGATCTCGCAGGGAAACTCCGAGCATAACCCTCTCCATTGCTCTTTGGGTGACCTTCAGCCTTCTGATAAGACCCATCGTAAGCGACCACGTCTCTGCTCCGTAAGCTATCACTGGCAACACACACTGGTCGAAGACTTTCGACTTGAGATACTGCGGTATTTGAGACGAGAAGATATTACGTAGCTTCCCGAACGCTGCCCAGCCGAGTTGGATTCGACGATTGACCTATTTCTCAAAGTTGGACCTACCTAGTTGGATGGTCTGTCCTAGGTAAATATAGTCCTCTACAACTTCGAGTGCAGAATTCCCAACGTTTACTTGAGTGCAACATGGACGTTCGTCATGATTTTCGTCTTATCCATGTTCATTTTTAGACTCACTTGTTGAGAGACTCTGCTGAGGTCATCGAGCATTGTACTGAGGTCTTCCAAGGTCTCAACCATGACTACTATATCATCGGCAAATCGAAGGTGAGTGATGTACTCGCTATTGACATTGATGCCAAATCCATTCCAGTCCAGAAGTTTGAAGACGTCTTCCAGTGCAGCGGTGAACAGTTTCGGATATATCACGTCTCCCTGTCTCACGCCTCGCTGCAATTGGATAGGTTTCGAGTTCTGGTCCTGGAGACGGACCAAAATGGTGGCGATCTCATACAAACACTTTAACACCTCAATATACCGGTATTCGATTTGGCACCTTTGAAGAGACCTCAGCACGGCCTAGTAGGTTTCAATCGAATCAAAGGCTTTCTCATAGTCGACAAACGCTAAGCATAATGGCTGGTTATACTCCTCGGTCTTCTGTATAACTTGTCGCCGCATGTGTATGTGGTCTATGCTGCCAAAGCCTTTTCGGAAACTGGCTTGTTCGAGAGGCTGGAAGTCGTCAAACCTGCATGCGAGACGGTTTGTAATGACTCTCGAGAACAATTTGTAAACATGGGTCAGCAGTGTGATGGGTCTGTAATTCTTGAATAGGGAATTATCTCCCTTTTTGAAGAAGAGCACCACCACACTTCTGTGCCATGCTTGCGGCGTCCGGCCTTTGAGTATGACGGAATTAAATAGTTTCTGAAGGGCCCTGAGGATCGGTGTACCTTCAGAAGTTCAGCTGTAATTCCATCATCACCTGGCGCCTTGTTGTTCTTGAGTTGTTTGAGAGCCATTCTAATCTCGTACAGGCTGACGTCCGGGATATCTTCAGTATAGTGTTGGGTTAGCCGACATGTTTGATGTGATGATTCTGCCACCCTCAGTCTTCAGCTTCGTCAGGTGGCTCTGCCCAACAGACAGATCTCTTGCGAACACTTTAGAGCCTTTATTCTGCTCAATGGCCTCTTTAATACTAACGGTTTTAAATTGGCGTGTGTCGCGACTTCGCGAGTTAAAGACTTTGAGATCTGTTGAGCATTTCGTTGGGCGGCGTGCTTGTTTAAAAATGTTAATTAAAGACATATTTTTAAGTTGACTGATTGATTTACCCATTTCTAAGGGGGTATCCGAATTATCCATATTATCCGGATTTATTCGGATAGTGAACTGGAAGTATCCGAAATATCCGGATAGTAAAATGAGGCGGATAATTGCATGCCCTACTCGCGCCGTCCCGCTCACACAATGCAACTATTCATACCGACCAGCCAAAAGAACTTGACACCCACAGCTCTTTCAATATCAAACACTGGGCCTTAAACGTGGAGACCAACTTATATCGGTGAAGATATCGAAGAAAGATAGTCGTTGGCGTTTTTTATTTTGAATCTTATTGAATGGTATTAGAATTTGTTTTGTTTCATGCTAGTTGGAATATCAAAGGTGTTATTGGAGTGATGTAATGAAGGGGCCTAATTGTGCATTCTACTTGGGATGCCGGACTGAAAGATAAAAGCACCAGCGGAAAGGAACTGCCTTCTCTTTCAAACATCAGTGTAGATTAGGAGATGTTAATGTGTTCTTAATGCGCCTTAATCTAGTCTGGGATTGGTCTGGTCAGTCTCTACAATTTGCTTTATTTTAGAAAAAATGCATTAGTGGTAATGATAAACATTTGTTTGGTGATAAACATTAGGTCTAGTCTGTTGAAAGATTAAATTCCAAGCGTAAAGCTAAGGTAGACGAGGGTGTCTGAAACGATGAAGATGATTTTAACATGATTCATGAATTGACTCAAGATAAAGCAGGCAATGCATTACAACAACTTTTATGCATATTGCTGATTGCTTGAAAAATTCAGAGTTTTAAAGTAAAGTTAATAACGACACTGATAGCACTAGAAAATTGATGAGCATCAATAATTCTAAGAGATTATGTAGTAATCTATACTAATAATAAAGCTGAAGAGTTTATTTGTTTGAACGCGCAAGTTTCTGGAACTACCAGTAAGTTTCGAAAAATTCTTCCACTAAATAGGAAGCATTATCCCCGAGTGTTATTAGGCTACTTTTTATCTCGGAAACGTGGGTGAAACCGCGGGGGACAGCTAGTGGTAGATATGCACGAGAGAGTCTTCCTGGAATATGTAACACTGCAAGACACAGTGAAGAACTTCAGAACTCCAAATCAAAAGTGCTTTCAAAAGGATTGCTTAGACTCATAACTCAAAAGTTTCAACTATGTTAAATCAAAAATGATACCACGCTATATGTCTGTAGCACTAAAACAGTGTAATAAAATTTCCGAACCTCTCAATTATCCAACACTTTTATTGCAGCAATTTCGTAAAATAAAATCCAACCTCATGGGCAGATACACTTAATTTTATACGTTCTTCATTGTTTCATCCTTCCTACTCTCTCGCCAACTGAAGAGTGAGACAGGTAAAATTACTCCCACTGATTGCAGTGAGCCGTACACGAATTAGGCCCTTTTCGTTTTTTTCTTTTCATCTTAATGCCCTGTTCATGCGTTCAGGCCTTTTATCGGAACATATGCATGTTTCTGAACGCACCGGCCGACCGGTTTCGTTCCTTTGCCTTTGAATTGAAACGCCGCGCCGCGCCGCATTCGATGTTCGAAATTTGAATCAGTCGGCTCCGAACTGCAAACGTGTGAGGACGCGCGCTCAAATTTATAAAGTTACAAAATATGTTTACGATTCTTCAGTGTTTACTAACAGTGGATTTGTGACTGAATAGTTTGAATATGACATAAGATATTGAGTGTTAATTGATAAATTGTGGATTATTTACAATGGCTCGGATTTTTTGTGTACTTTTACTTGGTGTTTGGCTGGTGGCTGCTGAACAAGATGAAAGCGAAGGTGGTAAATGCGAGAGGATCAAACTGCCTCTGTGTCAGGATTTGGGATACAATTGGACAGCAATGCCGAACCTGATGGGTCACAGAGACCAGAAAGAAGCAGAGGAAGCGGTAAGATAAACTTTCATTTACTTAGATGACCTTTTTTCAGAATATACGGCAATTATGGGCTCATTCATTTGAAGCATTGGTCTACTTCACATAGAAAGTATCTTTGAAATGTTTTCGGTCTGTGTTATTTTTTTTGTTAAATGTCAATCAACAACAATTTAATTAATTTTAAAACCGCCACAAGAGACCTAAGAGATAAATTAAAGTCGAAATTAAGAAATACTAACCTAGATATGTAAATACTACATAACTAGTATACCTACTCAGAATGTAGCTATTCGACATTCTAATGAAGAAGCACAAAGTGATCCTAGGAATAATATAGACACAGTAATACTTATTCCTTTTCCAATTCTCCTTTAAAATTGGGGATTAAAATCAATATTTCAACTCTATTGTCATCTGTTGGTGTAATATCATACCCTTTTGAGGGGAAGTAGAATTACGACAGATAGCAAAATGGATTTTATGGTTTGTAAAACTGATATGGAACATGTAATACACAGCGAGGGGTGATTGAATCTAGCTCCTGTATTGTTCATCGCAGTAGGGTGCTTTCGACTATTGTACTTTTTATTTCCCACACGAATACGCATCTTCTTTGGCAGTTCGTTTAAAGTTTTTAATGCCAGTTGTCAGTCCGTTTCAAAATTAACTTTCGTCTTTGACATTACAATTATAATTTCGTCTTTGAAGCGCCACATGTCATTAACATTCTCATTTACAATTGCAATCACGTCTCGTCGTGGTTCATTATTGCCTTCGAAGAATGCATCTGATTCATTTAAAAGTTCAATTTCATCTCGAACTCTTTGACATTGTTTACTCGATATAAGTAGTGTAGCGGCGACACGACAGACTTGAGTGATAACACACAAATAGCGCTTATCAATCGGTACGGATCAAAGGAGCCGAATCGAGCGATCTCGTGTCAAGCACTCGACTCGTCGCTTGCTTCTCAGACTGGTTTTACTTGTGTGGTCGCGTGAAAAATAGATTTAACAAATTAATGATTGTTGAACAAAAAAACTCTATCTGATTAATAGCACTTTTTGTCACTTTAGTGAGAGGTCTGATTGATGTCGTTGAACTAGAATTGGCAAAAAGCGCGATAACTAATCCAGCCGCCTCCCTCGCTGCAACAAATAACCGACACTACAAATTACATGGGATTATGTGTTAGTATGCCAGCCTTATATCAATAAACATACTACCGGCACTTTCATATATTTACTATCACATATGCGATAGTCATATCTTTACAACGCTATAACGTAAGAGCAGCTATTTATTTTTATTTATATGCCTTATCGAATCGCTGCTATCTTTGCCTTAAGTGCCGATATGTATCGGTTAATGCCACTTTATCGGCGGCATCGCTTTAAATGTCCATATAACTGATATATCTTTAGTTATATATGAAATTTGCTAAGCTGATAATGTTAAACAACTTGCTGGGTTGTCATGGGCTGCAGAATACTTCTTGTCTTCGAGTTTTTCGACTGATACTTGACTTTTTTTCACCGCTTCTAATTTTATGTTCCAATAGCCACGCATTATATCGGCTGATCGGTTATAATGATCATCAATTCATGAATAATCATTATCTCGATCGAAATAGTAATCACAGAAGTAATTCCGGCAATTAGATAGGCCTGGTTTATCGTTTCACATTAGCCATATCTTAATTGAAAATATTTTACTAGTGGTATTGAACGGGCACTGTCGGTGCCTTCAAAGCGAATTCTTCGTGATTGTATGGAATTATATTTTACCGCAATGCTGGGTTTTGAGCGCACGTTTTCTAACCCATTTCCTCTTAAAAATACACGACTCCGATGAAATCATATACGAAATCTTCAACCTACGCTTTCCTTTGCTGAACGTTTTCAAAAGTGATTCTAACGTCTTCGTGTTTAGGTTCAAAATTGTCATGTTGGTTAGTCAAAAATGTTATCACTACACTGGAATTCACGAAGACTACCATAACTCCATCGGTATCAGCGCTAGGATCTCCGGGCAGTAGAAGTGGGACGTCTCATTCACGAAGTTACATCCGATTTGGCCACATCTCCGCTCGCTGGAGGCCGTTCACCTTTAGATTGGGCAATTAAAGTCGGTATACTGCTTTCAGCTCGATGATATGTAGCATTTCAACATCGTAGTATATTATTTGAAATCTAAATCACTCGTGAACGTGACTGATCGAAATGAGATCTTCAAATACAATTTCCGTAAATTTTTTCCGTTACACCAAATTCTAAATCCCGTTCAAACACTCCCAAGGCCAACAAAGACCGGCTTTTAGCTCCCTGGAAGGTGGTAATGAGCCAATTTTAAAGCCCACACTTTTACCTCACAACTATTAACACGGTTTTGATCAAACAAACTGTTTCTACGTAAAGAAAACATGCGTTTAAAATGTACACTTTATTGCACACTTGTACACGTTGCGGAGTGATTTATTACAATTTAAACAAAATTCCAAACAATGAGACGTTGAAAAATAAGAAATTTTCGTCTAAATTGTCTTACTGACTGAGTTAAAATTAACATACTGCCGCAAGAAATAAAGAATGACCATGCATGTAGGGTAGATCCAGAATCTTATAATGTCATAATGTTTACAGGAAAGTTTCATGTTGTCAGCAAAAGCCTTTTTATTCATAAAACCATTCAACCTAACCAACCTAAGACCTAACATACCAAAAATTGCATTAGAAGGAAAAAAAGAATTGATGTTTCCCCTAAATCGTTATTTTACAACAACGTTTTATGTTTATCTCCGACAATAAAACAACGAACATTCAAATGAATTCAGATAAAAATGTAGAGTTGCGTAGTGTCTGATAACCCATTTCCCTATATCTGTCGGCTCGTTTGACGATTGTGTTAAAATGTTTTTTGTTCGTTTGAGACGCCAGGTACTGGAAGGTGTTATTGAGGAGTCTTGAGGCATATTTCTTTGAAGCAGCACCCTATCATTAGCGCAGGTATGTGGACGTAGAAGCACAAAAGGCGCCCGTTTCACGGATGAAAGAAAGTTTATAATGCTGTTAAGTCATCTCTGGGGATTATTTAGAAGTTTTGTCTATTTAATTTTTGTGTTTTGAGCAACGGTTAATCTGGATTATGTTTTATACGTATTATGGAGTTTCTTGTTTGTCTTTGATTTAATTTCATCTTGTATGTTTTTTTTGGATTCTCTCTTGTAGCAGCTGTTTTATTTTTATTATGGTTTTCGAGCTAGCATGAACAGAATATTATAATCGTTTTCAAATATTTATAATTAGAGATTTTATCCAACTTAAATTACAATGCAGATATGCAAAATCTTAATTTGAATCGCACATGGACTCTACATATTTATGACTACATCGGACTTGTTTTTGAATAACTTAGCACTTTTTGTAGTAAAAAAGCGGCATTATACTTTGTTGGGCCGCCTACCTGGGGTAATTAGGACCGGCAATTTGTGTGTGCCGGCTTTTTGCCGTTTCAACCGTTGAGGCGCCTCGGGCGCGCCACGGCCGCTGTTCGTGTTTTATACAGCTTTTAACTAAAATTTTAATATCGATATACGTAATATATCATTGCCTATCTATATTTTTCTTGCCTCTGGAATTCGATGGTATTAATTGATGTCCAAAAAAAAGTATATCCAATGTTAATTATATTGTTAACACTAGCTGTTCCCCGAGGCTTCAATCGCGTTCCCGGCATAGAAAGTAGCCTATAACCTTCGGGGATAATGTAGTAATATTAGTGAAAGAATTTTTCGAATCGGACCAGTAACATCCTTCATTAGCGCGTTCAAACAAACAAACAAACTCTTCAGCGTTATTATTAGTAGATTTCTTGTAAATTACATACCTACAAGACTACATATAAAAATAGCTAT
Source organism: Tethea ocularis (assembly GCA_963555595.1). Classification (NCBI taxonomy): domain Eukaryota; kingdom Metazoa; phylum Arthropoda; class Insecta; order Lepidoptera; family Drepanidae; genus Tethea; species Tethea ocularis. The sequence continues at coordinate 1,567,419 of OY741970.1, read as the reverse complement.
TAATTACGTATGAAAAAAAATTATTTTGGCGGGTAAAATATACTCTTATCAATGAATTGCATTTAATAAAACTTCTGCTTGAGGTTTTCTCGTAAGGTTGGTGTAACACTCTTGAGTAGCAAGTTTTTCGTTCTTTCGCGTCATTATTTTAGTTTCCCATGCACACTGCTTTTGAACCGAAAGCAATTTTAATTACTTTTTAATTACACCGTTAAGAATCACAAATTACGTGTAATAAAGTCGTAGCGGGGTCCAGCGGTGGCGGGGGAGGGGAGGAGCGGGCTCGGCGAGATCAAAGGCGCGCGATTACCGCAAGATGCGCGCGCGCAACGCAGTTGATTCGTTTTATTTTATTGCGGGCGCTCGGTGCGACGACCCGCGCGGTGCGGAGGCCGATCTATCTTCTGTCCCAGCCCAGAGATGTAGTATCGATATTGTATTTCGTAAAATTAATCATTTATTTATTATAGAACGTTTAGAGAACCACAATGATTTTAGTACACATTTATTAGTATACGTAGGTATACTTTCAATTTCATTACTTTACCACGGTTTCACTCGCGTTCCCGGGATAAAAAGTAGCCTATGTGTAATTCAGGGTGTCAGCTACCTCCATACCAAATTTCATCAAAATTGGTCCAGTTGTTTGAGCGCGAAGAGGCAAGAAACATACTCACACACAAATTTCACATTTAGGATTTATTTCTCTACGAGTGTTAATAAACTAAATATACATTTTAAATTCCAAATCAACCGATTATTACAAAATAAACGATCCCAAAATGGCGAAGACATTCGTTAGGAATAAAGCATGCATTGTGGCCGTCTGTCTGTGCGAGATGTGTGAGGTGGGAGGCATGAGGAATGTTGCCCAATTAGATAGATTCCGGGTTCGATTCCCATCCCGTTGATCCGACACGCTCCGAGCGGTTTGTTGAATGCTATATTATTTTATTGCACCTCTAGGGATGTGTGGGCTTCCCGATTTAACCGGTTATTGCTAGTTTTAAATACTAGATAGCCAAGTAGTCTAGAAATCTCCTATTGTTGCTAAATGAGAAATATAAATCTTTACTAATATAATAAATGTGAAAGTGTGTGTTCGTTTATCCTTCTTTCACGCCGCAATATGAAGCATCCGATCCACATGTTTTTTTTCATAGAGATAGGTTTTGAGTTGGAGAGTAAGTAACAAATGCTTTTTATCTCTGGAACGTGGATAAATTCGCGGGGTGAAAGATAGTATAGCGTAGAAGGGAACTGGCTCTCAAATGCAGCTGTCGGAACACACCGAAAGGTGTTTGGTGACAGATTTTCAACTTTGAGGGTGGTACAACGAAGTACCTATACTATGGTTTCCTCTCGATGTTTTCCTTCACCGAAAGCTCAAGCTCATGGTAGGATTGGAACCCGCGACCTAAATAAATATGCTTTCAATATAGTATTTAGTAGGTAGGCAAGTTAATAGAAAACTAAGATTTAGAATTCATTAGAAGGCGCTTTTATCCCAAATCAGCAAAACCACAATTCAGTCGCTAAACTTAGTTGCTAAAACTGATTTTCAATCGGAGACACCGACACAATTTATTGGTTTACCATAGCTTAGCCTACATTTCCATATACGTGTAATTTATTTCTTAAGTTGGCAACCCTAGTCCTCCAGCCTGGCGGGATCTTTGAATACATTGAGCAGTAGTTAATGATATTTTAAATATCTCATCGCTAGTGCCGTGCCGTTCGTTTTAATGATGATATTCGATGATGGACGTACCTAATCATGTACCCTAGTGTCCCGAGTACAGGCAGGTGTTGCATGTACTCGTTATAATTGAATTAATTACTAAATAGCTGGGAAATTTGTGCATTTGATCTTTGATAATGTCAAGTAAGTTCGTGTACGGACGACGACAATTCAAGGTAAACACTGCGGTTTGTAATAGGAGCTATTTTGCACAAACAAAAGGGTATAGTCTGATGTGTTGGCGACTGTATGAAGGCATTTAGTTAAGGTTCTTGTTTAAATACCTATTTAAAAAAAACGTTAATAAAGGATGCAGGTTCGAGTCATGTTCTTTAAAAACCGAGCGTGCTATTTTCTATTATTCGGTTTACTACATTTTAATATGGAACCTTTTGGCATTATAACGTTTTAGTTTTATCGTTTTCAAATAAATTGCCACTGGCAGCGCGACTAAATTTACATAGCAAAATATAGTAGAATGCCGAGTGCGCCTGCAGACCTAGACAAGTGGCTTTCTAAAAACGTAAACGCTCGACGAATAGAATAACAAATGTATGAAATTGACATTAGCTTACGATATCAAGCGTAACGAATAGAAAAATCGTAGACAAGTGTTACTCAATTTTCTATTCGATCAAACAAAACGCAAAGTCGTACGCTATCCTTAGCCAAGCGGCACTTTTGACAATCCAAAACGCTCCGTGAGCGTTTACTTTGTTCGATAGGTAAGCGAACGCCAACACCTTGTAGATTACGCTACAAAATGGTGATTTGTTTAACCAGCTGATGAACGTTCGTGCGATTTGTGATTGATTTTATTGTTTTTTTATTAAAATGCATACGCTAAGATTGCTGTGGGCTGCTCATAATGAAGAAGTGTGGCTCAGGCATCAAAGAAGGAATGATTTTCGTCATTAATCGCCCTTGAGCACCCGCTTGGGGCCTGGAGAGGTCACCGTGCCTATAACATAAACAACCAAAGCTCATACAAAGACTCTCTTTAGCACCTTAGTCGTGCATGACATCAATGTTTATTTATTGCATAGTTTAGTAAGAACTACATGTTTGTAAGTGTGAATTAAAAATGGTAATTTCTTTATAAAATACCTTTCCATGAACTCTATAAGAGCTGAAAATTGCTCAGGACTAGCATGCAACCTCGGTTCCATCGCTGAAAGTTTAAGTAATGACTTTACAACTTGAAATCTTAATAATCTAAACTTTCTTGACACTAAGCAACGATACATTTTGAACCTTAAAGATAATTCAAACTGAGTAATTTCTTTTGCGAAATACTTACCACTATAATTAATAGATTCACAGGCACAAGTAATATAAAACAGCACTCAATTTTCGCGCCGCGCACTTCTGTCTGAGAACTGGATTTGACGTCACCTGTCGAAGTGCTCGAACGCAACCATAGACAATTTTCGTTTTTTATCGTCTGTACGAATAGAATGAGCGTAAGCGTAGTTCGCTTAATCTTGGCTACCGATCTAATATCGTTATCGTTGTAACGTAAGCGTTTGTAGAATTAGAAAAGTTGCTAAGCGTACGCCACTTGTCTAGGCCTGCTGGGCAGACCGCTTGCGGTATCTATTTCACTCAAATAATCCAGTTTCAGATCTCGTATTAATATACATATTATGTAGTATGCTAAAAATGCTTCGTGTGTATTTTCTATGGAAGCTTATGAATAGAAAACTTTGTAGGTAACTAGGGTGTCCTTAGGTAAGTATCTTTAGGTCATGGCTAATATCATATAATGAAAGTATATTTTAGTGAACATTATAATAAATCCAAAAACGAATTATTTTCTTTGGCCATTTATTTTTATTGCAATTTAAATCTTATACTTTCAGCACAAAACGGCAACTCATTTTAATTTTAAAACTCTGTCGTTTAATTTAAAATAACAAGAAATTTAAAAGCGCATTAAATCCCACAGTGTACGCCAACACGGCAAAGTTTTACGTGGAACTTGTCCCTTTTTGATCGTACATTAAAACTGGCGGTAACATCAGCCAAGTATTTAATTCAACCCGTCCGCGCGTCCCTTTTAGTCTTTTAGAGGATGGTCATTGCGGGCGCAGGCGCAGTGCGCATAAATAACCATTAAAAAGTGTTTATCCGTGCGCACGACAACTGCGGCTCGTTCTCTTGTCAATTACGTATCGCAAGACGCATTCGTTTACATCTGTTAGGGTCAAGCCTGTGAGCACCGCCATTAATGTTTTAAATGGAAAAATAAATTAACTATGGAACGCGTAAATCCTACGCGGTGAGAATTCGCTTGCCAATCGGATTAAAGATATTCTATGTAACTAGAAAATCATGACATGTGCAGCGATGCTTTCTATTGGTTGTTTAAGTGTGCCTATGCCAAACCGGTGGTAGAGCCAAGTTCTTTCTTATAAGAGTCGGTTGCAAAAAGCGCGGTTATAGTAAGGTTATACCTAGTTAGGTTACGGTTATAGTTAACTTCAACCGCCGAAAGAAAGCAAACTGGCTAACGTCAATTTTGACAAAGCATGGTAATGGTATTAATAAGGTTAAAGTTAACTTTGACTACTAAAATTACGAGCAATCGACCCTATGTGCCTGAACTTAATAAATGAGTTTTGAGCAGTTTAAAGAAAAAAAAAATGTTTTTTTAATCGTATTAGCAGCATATTCATTAAATGATGTATTAGACTGTATCATTCAGACGACGGGCATCTTTTAGTAAAAAGGCTAGGCTGTTAATTTTAGTTGTCGACACATAAACAAATAGGTACGTTAGTCAAATCAAGTTTACGTAACATTAAACAAAGTTGACAAAACAGCGTTTTGTTGTTTTTGCGCAAATGTAAAAAAGGTTAGGTAAACTTCTTAGTTCAATATTGCGGTAATGAGGAATAACAACAAAAAAATCTAATTAGTTCGTCAGTTAGATTATCAAAAAATATTGGATAGGTATTTTTTATTTTATCAAATCAATAAGAAATTACAAAGATAAGTCCCATCAAAGTGCAGGAGTTGGGGCTTGTGACGTCATCGTACAACTACTTTTTAGTACACTTTTTGCAGACCGGAAAATTTTAACGCACTGTATCTTCGTTATTTGATGTTTTCGGATCAAAATAAAAAATACGTGTCCAATATTTTTTGATAATCTAACTGACGGACTAATTAGATTTTTTTGTTGTTATTCCTCATTATTGTGAGAGACCTTGAATGAGGTTCCTCTTGTCTTTTTAAATACTTCTGAACTTTGTTATTAATTCCGAATAAATTGCATCTTTTTACACAACTGTCCAAAGGAGGAGTGTAATGTATGTTTTCAGGATTCATGATTTCGTCATAACTTTTAAATGCCTGAACAGATTTGGATATATGGATGGGATATCGTTAAAATCCTTACATCATTCCGAGTGACACTGGCTGTCGGGGTTACCTTCTTTTTGGCGACTGCCAATTTTTTTTATTTTTTTGTTTAAATTACGGCTTGATAAACCAAACCAAATAAATGATTAGGTTAGTCTTGTTGACGATTTCTATGGGACCAATTTGAAACTTGTGTTTTGGTTTTTCTGTTCTTTGTATTTGAATGGTGCCTCTTCCAAATGGGTATTTAAGATCCTCTCTTCGCAAGGTGATATTCATCTATCTTTTGAACTGAGAAAGCGAAACTAGGTTCAATTTATAAATGTTAGTTTTATTGCAGTTTCTAATTCTCAACTCTCGACCGTTCGCTGCTAATTGGTTGAATGTAGGTAATTTCACAACTCGCTATGCTTACCTAAGTAAGGTACTAATACCTACCTACTTTTCTATAGGATATGTAAAACACGGAGATACACGTCTGTCTGTTTGTCCTAATTAAAACCTTATCAGCTGATAACAGCTGGCGCCTAGCTTCCCTTGTTTTAAACGTTCCCATTCATCGAGCGACTAATATGTGCGATTATTTTTATCTACTTAAGTACTCTCGCCTTCAAAGTCATGTAATAATTCTCGAAATATCTCTACTAACAATAAAGCTGAAGAATTTTGGATTAGAAATTTTATTTAACTAATATAGGAAGCTACATTATCCCCGAGGTTATGTCGAGGACGTGGGTGAAACCGCGGGGGATAGCCATGTAGTAACCTACTATCGCAATAACTCAAGTCGAAGACAGGAACTAAGCTTCAAGCTCTATGTGTAACAATAATGATCTTTATATATTTCCGGTTTACTTAATGCCGCCGACAGCATTTAAGTGTAAGTAGTTAATCTACTTTATATTCTATTGACTGTCGCGCCCGACTGCGCGGCCTACCGTTACGAGTGGGTGAGTCGCTCCGTTTATGGCGCGCTTTATTTCAACTGATATGCTAAGTTTGTACTTGTTTGATATAAAAAGCCCGGTAACTGAAGTATTCCGTAGTTTGAACAATTTACGATGGGTTTTAACTAGCTTTTCTCTTGGACGTAAAGAGTTCTGTTGGATGTCAGTCAAAGCTTACGAAACTAGTTAATTATAAACTTAATTAAAAATGGCAAGGTTTTTTTTAAGTTGGTAAACTTCTTAAAGATCGCAAATACAGTTGTTTGCCGGATGTATTAGGTAGATATTAACCGGTGGTCGGCGGTTAATTATATCTGAGATTGAGTAATAAACGGAGTATGAGTTTTAATAAAAAAAACGGACAAGTGCGAGTCTGACTCGCGCACCGAGAGTTCCGTAATAGGTTAGGATTATCTGTAATATATAGGTACGTATAGAAATATTGTCATTTTATTTTTTTGGCCTAGTAGTTTCGGAGAAACCTAAGGGGGAGAATGATCAAATTTCGCCTATTTTCTTAAATAACTTCAAAACTATTTATTTTAAAATTATACATAACAAATATTTGAGATTCTCAAAATGAGGATATTATAAATCCGCCTGGTATTAGATCCAGAGATTCGCGCATTCAAACAAAACTCTTCAGCTTTATTATTAGATAGATGTGATAATGTCGGTACAAGTTTTCATTCCGACAAAGATATCTAAAATCAGCATATAAACCGCAAAAGTCTATCTAGATATATTTATCAAGGGGAAAAGTTAAAAACAAGATTTTTTGTCGTAAACACGCCCACTAGTACGTGTTAGTTTGTAAAGTGCTGGAAAATAAGGTTGTCAAAACTTTTAAATTGAGTTTGTTTGCCAAAATCCACATTTTCTCACATTCAGAGTTCTTTATCGAATAAATAAATATCCCAGTCAGTTTATCAATCAAAGTTTTCAATAAGAGTAATTGCTAAGTTTATTGGCGGCTCTTTTCAAAAAGTAACATTTCAAACCGTTATTAAAAGTCAAACTATTCGAAGGCCTGCACACTTGAATAAAAATATTAGCAACCCTAGTAGGTAACATAACAAGTATGAAATGTGCTAACGGAATAATTCACACGCGCGGTTATGATGTGTTAAATGCGTGATACACACACAGATTGCCGACTTTTATTGCAGACTTTATATTTTAGCGGGAAATATGTCCGTTTTAGAGTCGATGACACTTCGTGATAGATGGAATATGACACGAAAGAAACGTTTAAAAGATGATAGATAAAATTGCGCTTGTAATTTTCGCCGTGTGAAGTCGCGATATGTGATGGAAGAGAGCCAAATTATTTTGATTTCTTTGAGATAATTTTTAACAAATGTCTTCCTGCAGTATATATTGAGGTTCTGTGAACAGCCGCCAAAATAATTTTCTAGAAACTATTCGTTCTGTAGGTATCTATAACCTATCGTAGAGCGGGCAAGAGGGCCTACTCCGAAAAACGATACACGATATTCCAACCAACAAATTATTAACCAATAGAATTGCACAAAATTTATGTGTCGGCAGTTTACTGCATATTATAGTACCTACAAAAAAGCCGAGAAAAGCCCTGCGAAGCCGTGGCGGGTCGCTAGTCTATTTCATAATGTATGGATATTAGGGTCATTGTACAATTTTCTCTATTGTCATTAAGAATTAACACGCATTATACGAAACTGCAATCACGAGACAATTGTCTCTGAAAGATGCCGCTGCATCGAATCGACACTATCTACAAACTAACTTCACCTGCTTTTCAAACGAAAATATACCTTAGATATACAAAGTTCAGGTGTTGTAATGTGTTAGAGGTAAGTTTGCTAATAGCCACTATACAGAATGGTCACGATTATTATGAATTAGACACGCTTCGCGCTGGTCGACCGGTTGCAGCTTTTCTCGAGCCTTTGTTTATGTTGTGGGTGCTTTTGGATGGTAAAAGTTGTTTCTATATTTTGCAAGAAGGAACTTCAGAGACCAGAAGAATAATCTAAATAAGAATTGGTTTCATCGAGCTTTTTCAGTTATCTTGCACACAGAGACAGACTCACATTTTATGCTAAAATGAACAAAGCTTCGCGCTGCGGCTTAATCACGCGTGTACAAGAAATAGATACATTTAAAAAAAAAATAAAGGTCATTAATAAAATTGTAGACGTGAATTACATGAAAATCTACCGGTTCATATTTCAAAATGATCTGTCATCTATTGATGTGATATATTTTAAACATTTATGTTGCCAACTTCATTCTTTTCCTAACAACACTTTTTTTTTTTTAAAGGACTAAAGTTGGTAGCCTCTGATGGCTGCTCCAACCTTACCGGGCAATCGGCGAGCGCAGAGGGCTCTCAGCCGGGTAACATTTAGGTAACCACGCCTGAGGGCACCCCCGAGTGGGGTACGAACATCGGCTCAAGGCGTTACCGGGGGAAGGGGAGGACTTAGTAGAACAACACTTGCCAATAGATTCATAATCCAAACACACTACTTAAAAACCACAATACAGTTAGCTTACATTAACAATACACAATAGAAGGCGTCAATTAACAATCCATGTATAGTCCAAACAATCGTCGGAAGAGGGCAAAAAAAAAAAAACAAACAGTATCAACGCCGGCGACATTTTAGTCGGATGTTTGCTGATACATGAGCTTCCGATTGTCAGTCGGGATACTGACAGCCGACAGCACTGACACCATCACTGTCATATCTATTAGCAGCGTCAATTATTAATCAGATAACGGCGATGGCATTTTGTTCCCTAAATAATATCAATAAGTTCGCATAGTAAATTTTTTTCGTAAAAAGTACGAGGAACATTTCTTCATATATAGCCATCTGATCCCAAGCGCATAAAGCCAGATTCTCGCATCTTTGACATCAATGACGCATAAAACTTTTTTTAAATCTAGAATCGAACTGAATCAAAAACAACCGTTAGAATACTCAGGTAGGTGATAGTCAGATGACATCAGAGGGTTGGGATTTTATGAATTCAAAGGAGCAAATTTTAATATTTTCTTTACATCCTACACACGTGCTATAAACACGGTTTTATCTTATTACTGACAATGATGTGTTTTCCAAGATTTTCTTCAACAATCTCGTTAGAAATGAGAGGCGAGATAAGATTTTAAGCTAAAATTGTTGGAGGGCTTTGACGCCAACGTAATATCATGGTATTTTGATGGAATGTTAGATTTAATAATCTCAGACAAATTAACAAACAGTAGATTTGCATATTTTAATATTCACTATACTTAGATAGAGCAATTTATTACAATAGTTAACTAAAATAATCGTATATACAAATTAATAACACAAACAACAAACTTTTAATTAATCTAAGCGTTCCATTTATTGCATTCAAATTTCGAACCGAAATAATAAAAAGCCGAGCGAACGCGACGCGACGCGGTCGTCATAAATCGTATGTAGTGCGCGTGCGCATACCATAAACCGACAATTAATTCGTGATGGGAAACAGTGGGCGCTTTCACATGATTCAATCCCATGCTTTATGGGCGGATGGTTGGAATAAATCAGGAAGTGAAGTGAGGTAAGGCAGCTGTGGAAAGTGGGGCAATAGAAAATTGTACAATCGAGATACAATAACATCTCTGGCTCTCCGATTACATATTGTGCGACGTGCAACCGATGATTGTGAGCAAGTCTTGATTATATATTTGTTGTGACAGATATTTGTTGACTTGTCGTGTTGTAAACAAGGAAACCATACCCTAGCTGGGTATAAAAATGTTGAATAATATCCTGGGACATTTTTTCACACACGGTTATCTGATCCCAAACTAAGCAGAGCTTTTACTATGGAAACCAGATAACTGATATACTACATATACAACTTTTTTTTTTTGTAAATACATACCTATATAGATAATTACACCCAGACTCAGGACAAACAGACATGTTCATGCACACAAATGTTTGTCCTGGATGGGAATCGAACCCACGACCTGCGGCGCAATAGGTGGTGTCTTAACCAACTGCGCCAACTGGCCCGTCCTTAACCAACTGCCATTCAATACATCCGTCGATGGTAATTAAAGGTTAATTACATAGGGAAGTCAACTAAGTTACTATGTCACATCAAACGCCACGACGACGAAGGTCTTGGAGTCGACTCTTACAATCAGCTTGAACTTTGTGAGAAACCTAAACATTGTGGTCAGTTACTTAGTACCTACTGTCTGGTATCAGCGAGGTGCCTTGGATCCAATAGTGAGCCAGGGGGGTTAATTTCGCCACATTTGCAGCAGACATCTAAACGGTAGTACTATATACATTTGGGAGTTGATTGGCATAAAAACAAAATGACGAATTCTATTCAAACACGAAACATCATCATCATGTCAGCTGAAAGACGTCCACTGCTGGACAAAAGCCTTGCCCAAGGATCTCCACGATGGCCGATCTTGCGCTACCCGCATCCAACGGTTTCTCGCGACCCTCACAAGATCATCGGTCCATCTTGTGGGGGGCCTGCCCACGCTGCGTCTTTCATTCATATGAAACATACATGAATGAAGCTGCAAATATAGCGAAATTAACCACGCAGTTCTCTTCTAGACTCTATGTAGGTACTACATCATAACAACCATGATGTGGTGGTCAAAGATAACCCAATAAAACCGGTACCTAATCCTCGGATCACCAGCATAAAATACATAGTGAACATTGAAGCTATCCTGATCGGTTGACAATTGACTAACGTACCTACGGTGGCCTTAATAGATATGTTATGATGGCCCAAAGATAATCCTTCATATACTAGCGTTAACTAATATAAGTTTTGCTTTATCCAGCCACATTTGGAAGCGAAGGCAGAAGTAAACATAATTGGAAAGAGTTAATTTATTTTTACGACATCTCGGCTGAGTTCTAAGTGTAGATTGACAGGTTTTGCTTTTGAATCTTGAGGCGATTTTAAACTCGACTGTCGGATTTGATTTGTGACAATAAATACATCAACTATACGACTGATTCATTAACAACAAATTTTAGGCCTATTTTATTAGTGTTGTTTAAAATAGGACCCTAAATCATAGAGCTCTATGATTTAAATTAACAAAAAGCATTTTGGTCTTTCGAGGTTGTAGAGCAATCTACTTCGTAGTACCTATAAAACACAAGGGGATAACTTTACGAAGAGATTATAATTGATAAGATACATTAATATAATAGTCAAGGAGCAGAAAAATCTGTATAGTATGTACTCCATATTCGAAAAAACCTAACACCAATAAGAATATACTCATTCCGAAGTACCGTCTCTACACCAGTTAGATCTCCTTAATAACGTTCTATAAAATCATTTTTATACGTCAAAAACCTTTGAAATGAATATTATATCCACAACTAGAATCCCACAGGGCTCGTAATTCGCACGGATGCGTATGCGCATCGCACGGTAGCGGATTAACAAAATAAACCGAACGCTCGTACGTAACGCGAGTCGCGTGTTTGTGTTATAGAGATGGCGTCACTCGGCGGGCAGTGTTTACGAGCGGTACGCTTTGATGTTATACCTACAGCCGGTAGGGTTGTCAGATGGATTTAGAGATAATATGGACGGATGGATGACTTCATAACTATATGACATTTTCTTTTGTCATTCTCTCAAAATACGAGACTATGGTATGCTATATTTTGCTAGCTAATTTCTCACTGTAAGATTCAGGGTATTTCAATCAACGAATGGTTATCATTATACTTAGTTTGATTTAAGTATAAATCTTATATCTAAATTTTTATAATAATATACAAATATCCTGGGACATTCTTCACACACGGTTATTTGATCACAAACTAAGCAGAGCTTGTTCTATGGAAACTAGATAGTATATAGCCGATATACTGCATAATACTCCTTTTTTTTGTAAATACATACTTATTTAAATAATTACACCCAGATACAGGACAAACAGACTTGACCAGCGGCGTGATACTGCGCCAACTGGCTTGTCGAAATTATGAAGTTCACGCCATGATTCGTCGATTCTATAGATGATCAGTGGGCAACCCTATACAACATTTTATAAGGCACAGTTTACATCAAAGGGCCGAGCGCTTGAACTAATGAAGTGATAAATAACAGGCATGCCGTGACTGCACTGCGGCGACCATTACCGCTTATAAATACCCTCATTATTGCGTTTAGATTAAATCTGCTCAACGTGCGTATCGCAGCAGGAAACCTCCGTGAGACGATCGCGCTTTTAACAGCGAATTGAAAGTGTAAAAACAAGTGGAAATACAAACTTAAAGACTGCTATTACAGTTTTTCACAAAAAAGTTAAGAGGACCTAGCAGGAAAACCGTCAACCGACGGTCAAGCAGTAGGTATCGCACGAGCTGAAAGTCTCCCCAAAATTCAATGCAAATCAAGCAAAGGTAGCCGGTCCTTATGAGAGGGCCTTGCCCCCCCCCCCCCTCCCCCTCGTTATCCTCCACTGTATGGTGATCCGTCTTTTTTGACATTTGATATTTTTAAGTCCGTGCAAAGTATCTTGCCTCGCTCTGAGTAGGTATTATTGGTTTTATCTTTTGATGCTACATTATTATTTCTAGTAAGTGCGTAGATTTTAACGCTTTGTTACCTCTTATGACTGAATAAAGAAAGAGACAAAGGTATTTACATAACCCCTGAAAACATAACACTATTTTTATGTTATTGTAGTGGTGTGGTTGTGGTAAGTTCAAATTTCATGGAATGTCACATGGAGTTGCTGAAATTCTACACCTAAGCATTCGAAGGACTGGTACCGAGCAGAGTCCTGTTTCGGATCGCTATGCAAATTGTTTCAATGAAAAATATGGCATTTACTAGTATAGGTATTTACTTACTTTATAATGAAAACTACCTTCTTTCTCAATGCCACAGATTATAAAATCTTAGAAATATTGATATCAAAAATTAAAACTACGTGTTTTTGATATCAGTATTTAAGGTGGATGGTCCGCAGTTTTCAAAAGCATAATTAAATATACTACGTCTCGATCGCAAATTATAAAATTCCTTTCATACCTTAGGTAAGTACCTACTTAAAAATTATGCAATAAATTAAAACTCAAAAAATATCCGTTCAAAATGCGGCCTTAATTAAGTAAATCAATACAGTAAACCATCTCCCATAGACTAACAAATTAATGATTATGGAGCGTACGGAACGCTTCCTTCGATCGGTCACAATAAAGGCGAGTCTATATCGGTTACTTACTTTACTTTGATGTCGCACTCCCATCACGATCCCGTACCACCCGCACTTGCGATGCACGTCATGTGCAACCGGCTTTAACTGCCACTTTATAAATAACTACAGATTGTTATATTTTATCAAATAAATATAAAACACTTCATACTACACAACAATTTTTAAATAACTAGCTTCCGCCGCGCGGTTTCACCCGCGTTCCCGAGGATCTTGTTTTCCCGGGATAAAAGTAGCCTATATGTTATTCCAGGGTATCTTTACCTACCTAATACCTACACTACACCATTCAATGTGTCTTTGTTCTTGTTATCCTTCCTTAAATATTATAAAAGTCCCCCGCGCCGCGTCTTTCTGTCTGTTCGCGATAAATAAAACTACTGAACGCATTTTCACACAGTTTTCACCAATAGACAGAGTGATTCATGAGGAAGGTTTAGGTGTATAATTTGTTAAGGTTTTGTGTAAATTGGTTGAAATATGACGATAATTGTTGAAGATGTCGGAAAAATCATGCCGTGTACCAAGGGATCCCACTCAGCGAAGCCGGGGCGGGTCGCTACAACAGAATACATTCCCTAGTAGATAGATATAAACAATAAATTCCCCTAAATCCCATACACGGGCCATCTCAAACACATCAACTTTGTCGTCCTATGTCCCGTGAAGACATCAAAGCCAGCGCAACTCGGGCGCATTCGTCTATTTTCGGTTCACGTCGGTAATTAATTTTTTGTCGCGGCTGACATCCTTTTGTTGTCGGTAACTTTACTCTGTTGCTTTAAAATACTCAAAGTAAATTGATAGCTTAGCTTAAATAAAACAAGATTACTCAAATGTTGTTCTTGAAGATGTTAAAAATAAAGTGGATTTTGTTTGTTAATTTTAAATAGGTACATAGTTTGCGGGCAGAAGAAATAAGAGAGCCTTACATACAAACTAATACATTTAATTTTGTACCATACGACGACACACTGGGAATAAATAGAATATCTAGACCTCGCTTCAATAACGCTAAATTATATTTGCACTTACCGGTGTCCGGGTCTGCTCCCACTAAACCACAAAAGCTACTCCCAAAGACCAAGGTTCAGCAGATTCACTCCACGAACTCCACAATTCACGTAGCGAATCCTGGCGAGGTCAAGGGTTGGCTTTAAGTTACCAATCCGAGCATAGTTTTCCCGTGTTCACTCACTTAAGTAAATATAGGTCCAAATTAATTAAATATTAGTATGATAAAATATTGTATCCAAAATCCACATGTAGCATTTTTAGCGAAAATAGGTATGTCCCGCACTCAGGGTAGGGTGGGTGAAGGAAAATTCTCCACCGCGTTCAGGCTCCCCATTGGCTGATTTATAGGAAATGTCAGCGTTACCCGCGTTTGTTTTTTTTGAAATCCAAAATGATCTAGGTAAGATTTAGGTATGAAAAAAAACTAAAATAAAAAAAAGACACTATGGTTTGTTAAATATAGTCTTGTGACAGTTGCCGGAGTGATATGAAAATTAACCATATGACAATGCAATTAGGTTCATCTGTATCTATATATTCTTAATTATAGATTAATCAGATTATCTTTATTGTAAAGAGATAAAGTATCATTCTGGTTGCTGTCACAGGACTCATGCTATATTTTACAAACTGTAGAAAAGAGGTAGCTGTAGAGTATCTTCAAACGGCTGAGTGGATTTTTTTGAAAAATAACTAAGAATATACTCGAAAGACACCTTTCAAACGAAAAAATCTTACCTAATCAAGATCGGTTCATCTGTTCAGGAGAGTATGATGCAACACCTTTTTTCCGTCGGGGGTTAAGAAAACTATTTACTCAAAAAATACTTACATGCAATTTTGCTGTTTACAAGAAAATAAACGAGTCTTTCAATACCTTTGGTATTGCCATACCTACCTCTATGTATAAACAAAAATATTAACGTCCACATTATAGGTAGGTAGGTACCTACAATACCTTAAGCAATCAATTAATCGGCGCTGTTTGAACCATCAAATGTTTACATAGCAAATAAATATAATACAACTCCAAGAATTTAACTCAGTGGATCAGCTTAAGTAAACAAGGCACTCAAATAAATACCTCACGCAAACAGACTCTGTACACAGCCTCTATGTCTCACACATACGGTTGATATTCCTTCAGCTGGATCGTAAATAGTAAAGTTGTTAGTTATCAATGGAAACCCTTGTATGATCCAAAAACATCCGATACCACTCGTGTGAGCAAATGTTTGTTAAGGCGACGACCGACGCTTCAAAGGAAAAGATTTATTTATTTTATATTGCGCAAACATAATTTCGAAATTAAGTATACTTATGCACTTTAAATGTTTAAGAAAAACTATAAGAGATTGGGTTTATTGGATATTGTGACCTTTTTCACATTCAAGGTGAAATAGATTCTACGACGACGTGAGAGTCAGGGAATTTTTCTGTCAAAAAAAAATCAACAATGGTCTCGATTCTGTTGATTACAAACTAAACAAATTTAATCTCACTATTAAGAAATATAAGAAAGGGATGCAAGATATTTTAATTCCTGTCAGATTAGACCGGTCACTTATTTCAACGTAAATAATAAGCGCGATCTTTATTGGTCACGACTATTTTTACCCGTATATTACGACAGCATGGACATTAAAAATGATCTATCTTTTTTCAATACGGTTATCATGAAAGAGAGGTGACTTGACTTATATTAGTTAAGTTCGTAAACAACAGAATCGGCACCATTTTCGTTCAAAAAATATCAAAACTGACACTTAATTAAACTTGCCCCAGACCATAAAAATCACAACGCCTGTAACTATTCAAACAATATATTTTAACAGTTTAGTTTGACCTTAACTTATATCTTAAGTGCGACGCGGCCTAAACCTTTTTCGAGAGTAAACACACTTGTTTGCGTACAATTGTTGGCTTAAAACGAAACCTTTGTAAAAAAACCTAAAGAACTTTGAGTGCAATCTACCGTTCTCTAATAGGATAAAAGGCAGGTAAATCTGTTTGTACGTTTAGTTAATCCGGAACTGAAATAAGAAACACGGTATTGTGCTTGCTAAAAATACTGACAGCTGGATCAAAATATCGACAAAGATTAAAAAAAATACAATAAAGTTTTTTTCGCATGAAAGGTAAACCATATGGGCCAGAAAGGCTCGTGTTTATAACAGGATGTTTAGACTGCCTCGCAAAAGAACAAGGCGAGATTCCAATTTCAAATATATAAAGAAAAACTTTCATCAACCGCAGCATTATTTCACCCACTGTGGTTTCATACCACAGAACACAGGTTCAATTTTTAAAAAGAAATAAATAAAAAAACGTAATTAGGTATTCCTGAAAGATAAACTGGGAGAATACAAAGATCTGCCGAAACAGGAACATCAAAAGATAACCTTTCGCTCCCAGATATAATGAAGACATCAAAGTAACGCTTACCGATCAAAGAAATATGTTAGATATAATAATTCGAATTCAGTTTCGATTAATCGAGTTATATTTACCCATTAGGTACTGTACTACTATCGAACAGCTGTTTTATGTGAAAGATAATCCTGAACTTATAATAATTCCTCCTCTTTGATTTGTAGAAATAAAAAAACTACATCTAAAATTGAAGCAACATTCAAAATTGAGTTGCGTGTATTGTTTTGGGATTCCATACCTTCCGCGTGACTAAAGAACCTAGCCCCTATTAACATTTGTATATTTAACATCATCAAACATGAAAGTAACAAAACCGAGCACGCCACCAAGGCCATTCCTTGAAATAGGTTTTTTGTTGCGTCCACGGCATCGGCACCGCAATTATCCTCCAACAATGGGTGAAAATATCCATTGAAAAACGTCTCAAGTCGTCCAATTTGCAGCCGTGACTGACGTAACGGCAAACGAGACACTCGAATTATATTGGCATGCTCAACGAAGGACCCAGTGGTATTTAAAGTACTATTCTCAACTAAATTGCTATGAAGAAAACCTACTTAGGAAATTCTGAAGCATCCTACGACTTGCCCAATTAAGGCAGCTTTATTGTAGTTAGGTTATAATCAAACTGAGTATATGAATGTGATATCTAAAAGATAAAATATCGATGCTCGTCGAATCGGAAATATTTTCTTTGATCTTTATCTAGTGCAGACGAAACATGGAATATCATTTAGGCATAAGTGCTTGTTCGTTTATCTAAGATAAACCAGTTGTTGACCAAGATGTTTGAAACTCAATTTGTTATTTTAATGATAAGTCCTCGCGAAATACCGCGTCCTTGTGTATTTACAATTCAATCACTTAGTATTGTTTTTTCAGTCATCTGGTGTAGCTTTAAAATATACCTATTGTTTGTTTTTCAGATTTTAAAATACCTACATTTGTACATAATCAAGAGCATGAGTGTTATATATTATCATCTTTTTATTGTTTGTATCTAGAATACTTTCGCTCGAAATCTTTTGATGTATTTTCATTCGTTCTTCGACATATGAGCTAGCCTCGATAGTTTTTAAAGACTATTCATCAGTTTATGAAAGGCAATCTTCATCCCTCTTAAAGTTGATTGCCTGACATCCGCCCGCGTTTCTACAAAAACAAGTCTCAGCCGCGACCTTGCCATTGTCTCTCAACCTGTCATTTGCTAGTTTTTGTTTTAACTCTCGCCATCTCAATGCCTGCGGGCCTGGGAACAGTGCCCTTTGTGAACGCTCGGCTGTAGGTAAATAAAAATAACTTAAGCAGAGAGTTTTACGGAAATTTTAAAAAGATAATTCTTTAGTTAAAACGTTTTACTGTGTAGTGAAACCTAATCAATTATTAATAACATTTTCATTTCTTTGTTACAGATGGTATCATTCGCCGGGATCCTGTCGAGTGGTTGCTCAATCCACGCCCGATTCCTCCTCTGCTCGGCCTTCGCCCCACTCTGCTCGGAAGAGGTGTCGGGCTCCGTCAGCGCCTGCCGAGCGCTATGCGAGACAGTCGTCGATGATTGCAAGGAGCAATTAAAACAGCTCACTCCAAATGTGATGCTCGACTGTGCAGCCTTCCCGCTAAGAGCAGATAGAAGATTGTGCATGCGGCCTCCGAATGCGAGCGAGTCAGAACCAGAACCGCCGCCTCCTTCCCGCTGGCCGTTCCACGAGCACGAGCTGAGGGAACACGGCTGCCCGCCGGCTCACACCCGAGCGCCGACTGGAGAGTGCTGGCCCGCGTGCGGACAACACGCCAGATACACGCAAAGCGACAAGAGAACTGCTCAAATATGGATG
This sequence comes from Tethea ocularis, assembly GCA_963555595.1. Lineage (NCBI taxonomy): Eukaryota > Metazoa > Arthropoda > Insecta > Lepidoptera > Drepanidae > Tethea > Tethea ocularis. Next base: position 1,548,822 of record OY741970.1, on the reverse strand, counting down.
AATACTTTAGCGTGGTTCTCGCTACTGTCGACCTCCTTCGCGCTGCTCACTTTCTGCGCTGAGCCTTCGAGGTATAGATACCCGGAACGGCCAGTCGTTTGGATGGCAGCATGCCACGCTATAGTAGCCCTAGCTCACGTAACTCGAGGCTGGTTGGGCGCCAAGATGGTATCCTGCGCCGGTACCACGTTAGCCGTCGACGGGCTAGCGTCACCGACCTGCGTCGCCTTCTTCTCCCTGACATATTACTTCACACTGGCAGCCGATGCGTGGTTCGCGAACGCGTGCGTCGCGTGGTACCTAACAGCCGCCAGTGAATGGTCTACTGAAGCGTTGGAGCGCGCTGCTGCATATTTGCATGCCGTGGCGTGGGGCTGGGCGGGAGCGTGGACAGCAGCCGCTTTAGCGCTACGTAGAGTCACAGCCGACGAGCTAACTGGAACCTGTGGGATATCCGATCCGGCTGCTGCAGCGCTTGTTGGTGTGCCGCGAGGGGCGTTGTTAGTTACGGCGATAGCTCTAGCCATGGGGGCGTGCCCGGGAATCATGAGAGTCCGTCGAGCGCTGGATTCTAGAGGGGCAAAAAGAGTAGGAAGGTTGGCGGCGCGAGCAGCAGCTGCAGGAGTGTTGTACTTCATTCTGGCAGCCTTTGGTACCGGAGCGAGAGTGGTTGAAGCTCGAATGAGGGAAACCCAATCTGGGTTGGCATTACTGGCAGCTTTGGAAGCCGGTAACATTCAAGATACGTCAGGGTCGAGTGGCCTGTCGATATGTTTGAGTCTGTCGTGCGGGATAGCGGCAGGTGCCTGGGCCTGGTCGCGGAAGTCGGCCGTGGTGTGGCGGAAAGCGCTGTGCCCCCCTAGAAAAGCCCCCTGCTGCACCCCCCCACTTCTAAGACCCCATCATCCCTATTACAAAAGACCCTTACATGTTTCCCGAGTGTGATATTCAGTGGTGTCTCAAAGACTTGTATTTAATACATGCATGTGTAACAAAGTGCCTATTTATGCCTTCTGTGAAGGTTTTCTCGATATAATGTACAAATACGTGTAAATATTGTAAATTTGAAAAATATACTGTTGTTTTTTTTATATAAAAACTCGTTGTTTTTGTTAAACGCATTTTATTAATCAATCGTTATAGATACATATATTACACAGATATAATCGTTATATATGACTCTCTATACAAAAACTCAACTTTCAGTAATTACACATTTACATGATCCCTTAAGTTCAAAAATAATAATAATCACCCTGAAGATTTGTATAATGCTAGTAAAATTCATACAACTCCCTACAAGTTCTCTAGAAATTTTAACAAATAGAAACATACAAATAGAAACATACAAATAGGACCCACTACGAAAAACGATACGCGATAGTACGATAATCATTTAGAAATTTTAACCAATAGAATTGCACGAATATCGCGTCACGTCAGTTAGTCGGCAATTCTATTGGTTTAATTTTTAAAATCGTTTTTTCAGCTTAGATATAATAACATCTCTATAGTTGTAAATAAATAATAAAAAAACACGTAAAATAGCCTGGAATGTTATAGAAAAGAAACATAAGTATGTAATTAAAAATAAATATAAATCAATTTAACTAGGCCGTCAATGTAATATTTCGACTATATTTTTAACAATACAATTAAATAATAACGAAAATAAACACTTTCAGCTATTTTCATAAAGTAAATTAAGGGTTGGTCGAACAGAACATCGTAGCATCACGCCGCGGTAGAACGGTCAGTTATGTTCTGTTATGAACCAACGTGAGGGCATCTGATTTAGTATTTGATAATACATACATAAGGTATATATCTCGACATTTTAGCGCGTTGTTTATGAAAGATGTTCTGTTTGACCAGCGCTTGTCGGTGTCATATTAAACATAGTAATATTTATCAGGAAATAAATATGACATCAGTTGTGCTAGTAATGGTGCTAATACAACCTTATTAATAGGTAATAGAATTGAATTTTGAATAGTAATATCATCGACTTATGTCTATCAATAAATAGGATTTGTTAATTTATTTGCAATTTTATAATACAGTTATATATGATAAAATAGTTTAGGAATACGAGAAAACTCTGTTCCATTTATAAATCCGAATTGAACCCAGAATGGATCATTGTCGATGTAATTTAAATATAAAATAGCAAATGGCTACGATTCAGCAACTGCTGGTACCAGCGTCCCAACTTGTTGGGAAGACTCCACATAGATCATCCTGTACGTAAGAATGAAGAAAAAGTTAATTCTCAAATAAACGAAAACAGACCTTATTGTGTTGTGAATACGATTGAATACTGTGTGATCTTTATATTTATAGGTACACAAACAGTGCCTGCGTAGTGCTTAAGGTTCAAAATAGGATAGTAACTTCTAAATATCAGAGGAGTATCAATCTAATAATTATAGGTGAAATATTTTCTAAAGTAGGTATATTTGTTATTAAAATTTAACAGTTTGATACTAGACCAAAAATATATGATAGCATGATTTTTTATAATACATCTTGATAAATACATAAGACTATTTACATACCTAGCAGTGGCGAAGGGTCCATACAAACATATTCCCATCGGCTTACCTTTTAGAAATCCCAGTCCCACATTTTCATCATTTCAAAGCCACTTTTATTATGATTAAAATACACAGTAATTATAAAATTACAGGTGTTTTTTGAACAGCTTACCCTCGCAATAATTTCACCCCTCGCCACTGATACCTAGGATATATTGCAATAAGCAAAAGTAGGCCTCGAAGGATGATTCTACCGAATTGTAAGGTGATGGTGCCGATTCTGTTGTTTAAGAACTAAAATAAATTTAATCTCACTATATCTCTTTCTAATAGTAAATATAAGAAAGGGATGCAAGATATTTTAATCCTGTCAGTTTAATCCGATCACACATTTCAACGTGAATTTAAGCGCGATCTTTATTGGTCACGACTATTTACCCGTACATTACGACGGTATGGATTAAACTGACAGCATTAAAAATGTTCTATCTTTTTTCAATAAGGTTAAAATAAAAGAGAGGTGACTTGTCTAATCTAATTAGTTAAGTTCGTAAACAACAGAATCAGCACCGATAGCCGACCCAAAAATTATTAGAACAATAAATGAGAAGTAAGAAAAGTAAATGTAGTACTATGGCATCACATATTTTTAATCTAGCTAAATATAGCATTGATATATTGCAGGACAGATGCATATTTGCTTTAAATACATTAATGTAAGAAAGATATATTGTCATAAGATTCATATATATAGAGACAAACAAAGCGGGATAGAGAGAGACACCCTCTTGTCAAAATTATAACGCTCGAATATAATAGGGATGATGACTGGGTAAAAAATAATTAATTCTGTTTTGTCCGTCAGTGAGGTTATCAAAAAATATTGGATAGGTATTTTTTATTTTATCAATATTACACAGATAAGGCGCACTAAAATTCAGGAGTTGGGGCTTGTGACGTCACGTCTCTGTAAAAAGTGTACTAAGACGTGACATCACGCGAAATTAAGCCATACTTACACAAACGTCCTCCAAGTTATCAATGCTAGAAAATATCTATAAAAATTTACAACCACGTCCCAACGTCACAGTCTAGCTAGCCTTCCTGCGCTGACATTAACGTATCAAACACTTCAGAACCGGGCGAAATCATTTCATTCCCTGACACGAAGTAACTAGAAAAATTGAAAATACCCGCGTCCTGCCTCACGTTGTCGCTCGACCCAAATTGAGCTTTATTATTGTGCATTGGAGTTGCATTTTCACTGAGCGACTTCTGTTTATCGAATGCTAATAACGGATTCCGTAACTGCGATTCCGGATCCGGTACTGTTTGTTCTGTAGGTAATTCTTGGCTTTCCGGATCGTATAAGGTTGCTTCTTTAGGCGATATTTTTGCGTCATTGTAGGGATTCGATATGTATTCCATGTAAAGATCGCTCTGTTCGTCTTGTTTCTGGATAATGGGTTCTGTTGGGTTGATATAAGATTCGGTTTTGTTTGTGTTAATTTTCGGTGATTGTTGCAGCTCGGTAGTCGTCTGTGGGTACAGGATAGGCATCTGTGATTGTATTGATATGCCTATCGGTGTTGATATCATCTGGAAAGTATGAAATATATAATGAATTAGGTAATTCATAGTCACGACAATCATTTCGTTGATGCAGCCATCAGAGGCTACCAACTTTAGTCCTTACAAAAAAAAATATACCACGCAAAATATTTCATGAAACAGGGCCAGTGTTGGACTCTTGAACTCGCGAATAAATTGCAAAAGACAGAACTAGCACAGTAAATAGTTAATACAAGATAATATATTGAATTCTTTGTGTAGTTATCTGTGAGACGATGAAACGATTAGAGCTAAAATATAAAGTATTTTTTGGCAACCGTAATACATATTCTGTAAAAAAATCAATTATAGGTTCATGAGATACAGCCGGCTGACGGACGAACGGACGGACGGACAGCAGAGGCTTAGTAGCTAAAACGTGACAAGGTTACCCTATTGGTTTCGTTGTCACATTTTAAGTAAGAAACCCAATGTGCAAATACAATGAACCTGAGTTATTTTTTTCTCTTTAGTGCATTTTGACAGTTTTTTTAGACCCCACGTCTACGTAGCGACATCTGGTGTCAGAAAAAGAATAAGCTTGTGTAATTAAATAAAAGCTTGTAAAAAAACTAAAAACTGGCCACATACTAAACCTACCTCATTCAAAGGTTGCAGCAGCACAGAAGACGTTAACCCTGCCTGGTCATACAATGGATTCCTGATCGGAACCATCCCGCTTATTGGCGTGGGAGCCACCAACGTTGGCGTCGATGACACCAACGGCGGCGTCTGCCCCAAATTAACAGGCGACGCCATACTTGCGACCAATATTGGCGATGGTATGGACGTTTGGATTTGTATGGGACGTTGGTAGCTCGGGATGTTGGAAGGTGGGCTAGGTACAGGTAAAATGGTTGGCGTACTGGCTGTTCCGACGGGGATGAGGGTTGGCAGAGATGGCGATAGAGTTGGCTGCATGTGGCTCGGCAGGTTCGATGCTGGTTTTGTGTTGTCTACAACTGGAATAAGTTATAGCATCATCATCATGTCAGCTGAAAGACCTCCACTGCTGGACAAAAGCCTCCCCCAAGGATCTCCACGATGGCCGGTCTTGCGCTACCCGCATTCAGCGGTTTCATGCGACCTTCACAAGATCAACGGTCCACCTTGTGGGGGGCCTGCCCACGCTGCGTCTTCCGGTTCGTGGTCGCCACTCAAAATCCTTTCCACCCCAGTAAGTAATAAGTTATATACAGGCTTCAAATATATACCACTGAGCCGGTCGCAATGAAATTTGGCACTTAGGAAACTATTAATGCCGGGAATGCGGGTGAAACCGCGGTAAATATTATAAATGAGAAATTAATTCTGTCTATGTGTCTGTTACCTTTTAACGCCTAACTGCAGAACCGATCACGATAAGACATATATATATAATAGGCTACTATTTATCCCTGGATCGCAGGGAAAACCGCGAACCAAAGTGTGATCCTATTAATATATCTTTTTTCTTTAGACAAATATAATTTTCCAAGAATTAAATACATGAAGAATATTATAAACTATTATATACTACTACTATAATACTATAAATATTATACACTGGCAAAATACATAAACCGTGTGCTGTCAAAAATAAATAAAAACATGTACCTTGCGGGAAGAGTTCTTCTTTCAAATTAGGCAGGAACTCTCCAATCTTCTCCCACGTGATGTACCAGAGGTCGTTGTAGCTGTCACCATTACTGAATATCTAGAAAATAAGTACAGTTAATAAAATTTAAATATTATCTCTGAAACAGGCCCTTTAACTTGACTAGCCTCCTACATACCCAAAAAGGATTCCCAATGCTAAGCAAGGCTCCCATAGACTTCCACAACTTTTCGAATCGTCTTAACCACTATTTCAATAGGAAATTATAACAAACTTTAAGATTACTCGAGGATAGGAACAAGTGTTAAATATTTCATTAAAGGGTGTTTTATATAAATAATCGTGACTGACGATTTTTTTTGTATTAAAATTAAATCGAAAAAAAGTATGCACATCAAATGCCAGTTGATTCTTTGACACGGTCTCATTAATACCCTAGCTAGGGTTATGTGATAACAAAAGAAACATGTTATATACAAAATTTCAACATCTACAGATGAAGACCACGGTCCTCAGACACCATGACCCAGCCTGGCAGAAGATCTTCCCTATATCTACAGAACAATGTTGATAGCACAAATGGGTAACTATGTCAAATTGGCAGATTCATCATACAAATTCTGTCACATACCTAGTGGTCTATAAATTATGGAGGAATAAGGTGGATGATTTCTCCGTTGAAAAGGGAAGATCTTCAGTCTAACTTTAGGTACATGATGGATTCTGATATATATAGTAATGCGTGAATAAAGTTGAGTAGCGCGATGTAGGTTGTACGTAGATGATTGTGGCGCCATGTATCCGTCAGCGCGTGAACTAGCCGACAGAGGTCGGTGACCTCACCCTGACAGAGTCCATGACGAGTATCATGTTCTTGAGCGACTCGAGCGCGGCCTCGGTGAGCGCGTCGTCGGCGGGCGGCGCGATGAGCGCGCGCTGCACGTCCACCACGCGCGCCCACAGCGCGGGGAACGTCGCTCGCGATGACAGAGCCGACAGGTGCTGCAGGAACACCTGTCAACATGGAACCACTTAACGTGAATCTTACTAACATTCCGTCAAATTCAGTACAGTATGACACAACTTAGACCGAAGCATCGGCAAATTTATATTGCCGAGAGGTAAAAAGTAACCTGTATTAATCCAGGGTGTCAACTACATCCATACCAAATTTCATCAAAATTGGTCCATCCATTTGGGTGTGAAGAAGAAAAACATACAACTTTCACATTTATAACATTAGGATGTATAGATTAAAAAATCAGCTGTTTAATAATCTCCATCAGGCAGTATAACAATGAAGTGACGTTGCATTTTCGTTTAATTTTCATAAAATCGTGTATTTTTAATTTTATTGAATATTATCGGATATCCCATATATATCATGTATTGATATAAAGATCAATACAAATGCACCAGTGAAGAGAAATTAAATGATTACTTGTATAGTGGCTTTTCAGGTTGTCTCAAAAAGTCTGTGAAAAGTTTTAGTAGAATGGCTACAATTGTACTAAAACCTAACTTTAAACTGACTGACTTGAAGATGATTTTACATAACTTGACGAGGATTAAATACATGAAGAATATAATACATGACTTACTCGACTTGAAACTGGTAAAATACACAAAGTATGATACCAAAATGAAAAAATTAAAAAAGTTTTTGTAAAGTATACCTTGCACATGATAGTGTTGGCCCGGGCGGCGGCTGCGGACTCCCCCGCGTCGGCGTCGGTGCGGCGGGGCAGCGCGTCCAGCAGCGGGAACAGCACGCTCTGGAAGCACGCCTCCCACCCGCCCCCGCCCATCGCCGACAGCCCCGGCACTAGCAGCGCGCGCTGGAGGTATGCTATTGCACTGTTCGCCACCTGGAATACTCACATATTGAAAAAAAAGAAATAAAAAAATATAAGACAGGAACCTACATACACGCAACATTACAATTTATAGATAAGAATAATAATATTTAAAAAAAAAACAGTGTAAGGAACGACGCGACGTAGATGTCCTAAGTGCCGTACTCGGAATCGTCAATTAGAATTCTATGACTGATTATAATAGTATATAGATGAATTTTTCAAATAGGCGTGGTATTCCAAATCCTAAAAAACCGATAGTAGAGTCTAAAATTTTTAACTGTTGACATTCATAAGGGCCTTATTAGGGCCTAAACTGAATAAATAAGTTTTGATTTTGATTGAAAGTATAAGTAGAAATGATGAGGGCGATTTTGATAAAACTAAAACTGTATTTTTACTTGAAAAGGGCGGCTACGTACATAAGGAATTCCATTTCGAAATATCGAATCGGGATTTTCATTTTGGCAAAATTCATAATTATGATAAAAGTTGTTAGTTTTGATGTACTAAGTCACTTTTAAGAGTTTATGAGTTAGGCACCAGTAACTCAGTATTCTATATAAATATTATTGTTTTTAAGTTTTAGCGCTAATGAACATCAATTCTTATGTATATTACGTCACATGAACTGACCTGTTTCCGTCTGTCTGTACAAAATTGTGCAATTCCTTGCAGGAGAGGCTTCCACGCCACCTCCCATAGATCGTACTCTTCGGCACCTGAAATTATTACGACACCATCACATTTCCTTTTCACTATGTATTAACTGAATAATTGGTTTAAAAAAAGTAAAGGTACAGCCTTATTTGTGGGGTGACATCAGACTTTATGGGAATTTAGCAATATTAACAACTTTAACCATTGAGAAAAAATATCAACCGAATTGAGAACCTTCTCCTTTTTTTGAAGTCGGTTAAAAATAAGGTACAAGTAAGGTAGTAATGCTGAATTTCTTAACAATCAAAATTGCAAATTTTCCATTTTGCGACATTCACAAGTCACAGACATCGAATCCGTTTTGTGAAAGCTGCAACCTACACGCCCTCCCGTATACTCCGTATTCTCAGACCAAGGAAACCCCTCTGCGAACCGGCTGACCTTATTAATTTAGCTGAGATCGAAGCAGACGAAGCACGCCGCCCGATCTGAAATCCGACCGCCCCCAATTAGTCGTAAATCGTACGTAAATCCTCCCCCTTCCCAAGTTATTTAAGGAAGCCATCAAAGGCTATTAAAAAAAACAATTATTAAAGAATGAAACTGAATAATTACTTTGTCCTTGGTCCGCCTCGTCTCGCCACCATTTGAATATTTGAGCAGTGCGGCTGTGCAACGTGTGCATTAGATCCAGGAGCTAGAATGTTATTAACACATACAATAACACACAAATACTTTCACACATTTAAAGCAATTTCGAATCCTACAATGAGCTTGAGCTTTCGGTGAAGGAAAACATCGTGAGGAAACCATAGCACGGTGGTAGGGTACTTTGTAGTACCCGCTTGGTTGACTACTACTCTCAAGTTGTAAATCTGTCGCCAAGCTCCTTCCTGTGTGTTCGGACAGGTGCACTTGAGTGCCGGTTCCCAAAATGGATTCAAGGATAAAGATTCTGGATAACAGGCTAGATGACAGTGTCAAAAATAAATGCACCAAACACTAACCTATGCATAAAACATCTGAAAACACGCGGAAACATCAAATATGTTGTACATTTAATGCATTTTATGATTTTTAATTACCAGTAGAATTACAAAGAGTAGATAATTTGATGCTGTGAAACGATGACGTCATAGCTTAGTATTTCATACAATATTCCATGTAACCGATCGTTTTGACATTTATTAAAGAGTAGCTGATTTGATAAGTCAGTCATCTACCCTATTAAGGATGAACGTTCGGTTGGAGCGCGAAATTCAAATTTTATCACGTTTTTTGCTAATTGTAGCTCAGTTATAGGTCGTAAGTTATCAACATGTTATTTGCGAGAAGAATGGTAGTATATTTACTGATTAATAACAAAATAAATCATCAACATATTCCTCCAAGGTATATTACTGACATATACGACTATTTCATGAAAATGTTACTAATATTAACTTACGACCTATAACTGAGTTGCAATTTGCAAAAAACGTGATAAAATTTGAATTTCGCGCTTCAACCGACGCCTCCACCTTAAATGATAATTCAAAGTTAATTTAAGTCGGAAACATCCTACTAATATAGGGTAGTTGACAGCGTCAAAAATAAATTCACCAAACATTAACCAATGCATAAAACATCTAAAAACATGTGGAAACATCAAATATGTTGTACATTTAATGCATTTTATGATTTTTAATTACCAGAAGAACCACAAAGAGTACATCATTTGATGCTGTGAAACTATGACGTCATAGTGTAATATTTCATACAAAATTCTATATAAACTATCGTTTTGACATTTATTAAAAAGTAGCTGATTTGATAAGTCTGTCAACTACCCTATTATATAAATACGAAAGCTTGTATGGATATAAAGAAGTTTGTTATTTTTTCTGGAAAAAAAATGCTAACAGATTTGGATGTTGCTTGCTCTTTCTCCCGCGAAAACATTAGATCCTTCGGGAACGCGGGTGAAACCGCGGGGCGGAAGCTAGTATTAATAATATGTATATAAAATGATGTGTTTACCTGTATGCTAACCATGTGGTACTGGTCGAGCGAGTCGTCCTCGTCGCCCGAGTCAGCCCCGCGCCGCCGGACCGAGCTCGAGCGGGACTTGTCGCCCGACTTGCTAGACTTCTTGCCTGAAAGTACAATACCATTATGTACCTTATTAACATCACGTAAGGTAGCACACATGTATTTAACAGGTTAACTATTTACTGTGCATGCTCCGGAGTAGGAATGTCCCATAAGTCCAGTTATGTTTTATTCCTTATGATATGTCCTGCCAAGTTAGTATTATATATATTATGAGACTTTCTCCTTACGTCTACAGCTCCAGATGGCTTAGTAATTGTATGGGCGAACAGACCACATACGGTCTGTGGACTGGTACGGACGACAACAATTCAGGGTAAACAAAAAAATCGGAGGCATCTTATGCGGTTGTAATAGGAGCTATTTTGCAACAAAAAGGTCTGATGTATTGGCGACTACGAAAAACTAACAGTTAACCTGTTAATTTTAAACTAGTTAAACAGGTTATCAATTTACTTGAGTGTAGGGGTGTGTAGTTGAGTGCAGGGTGTGTAGTTGAGTGCAGGGTGTGTAGTTGAGTGTAGGGGTGATAGTTGAGTGCAGGGTGTGTAGTTGAGTGTAGGGGTGTGTAGTTGAGTGTAGGGGTGTGTAGTTGAGTGTAGGGGTGATAGTTGAGTGCAGGGTGTGTAGTTGAGTGTAGGGGTGTCTAGTTGAGTGCAGGGTGTGTAGTTGAGTGTAGGGGTGTGTAGTTGAGTGTAGGGGTGATAGTTGAGTGCAGGGTGTGTAGTTGAGTGTAGGGGTGTGTAGTTGAGTGCAGGGTGTGTAGTTGAGTGTAGGGGTGTGTAGTTGAGTATAGGGGTGATAGTTGAGTGCAGGGTGTGTAGTTGAGTGTAGGGCTGTGTAGTTGAGTGCAGGGTGTGTAGTTGAGTGCAGGGTATGTAGTTGAGTGCAGGGTGTGTAGTTGAGTGTAGGTGTGTGTAGTTGAGTGTAGGGGTGTGTAGTTGAGTGCAGGGTGTGTAGTTGAGTGTAGGGGTGTGTAGTTGAGTATAGGGGTGTGTAGTTGAGTGTAAGGGTGTGTAGTTGGGTGGTGGTGATACATACAGTGTTCCTGCGTGGCGGTTGCGAAGAGTCTGACAGCGCGGACGGCGGCGCGGCAGTTGTAGGGCGTCACGTGCGCCACGTCGCGCACCACCAGCGCCAGCGCCTCGCAGCATCGAGCCAGCGCGCTGCCGCGGTGCCCGCGCAGCGACACCGACCGCTCTACCAGTATCTCACTACTCTCTGCACCTGCACCAGCACTGGACTCCTTCTTCACCTGGAGACGTGTGTGAAGGTTTTACTTTCTTAGTGGTTCTACTGGTCATTAAAAAACATAAAATAAATAAATATCCTGGGACATTCTTCACACACGGTTATCTGATCCCAAACTAAGCAGACCTTGTATTATGGAAACCAGATCAGTTTTTTTTGTAAATACATACTTATATATATAGATAATTACACCCAGGCACAGGAAAAACAAACATGTTCATGCACACAAATGTTTGTCCTGGATGGGAATCGAACCCATGACCAGCGGCGTGGTAGGTGGTGTCTTAACCACCTGCGCAACTGGCTTGTCAAAAACAAGCGTTACATTATGTTGTATATTTGATGTATCCGTGTGTTTTATACATTAGTTAGTGTTTGATCATTTTTATTTTTAACACTGTCCACCATCTACTCACCACCACTATGAGAGAAGGGGCGTATTTACGAGACCAGGTTTTTGTACCAGGAATTAGCAAGTACGCCGACTTAAAAGTATTTTACTAGGTTACTCGCTAGACATGAGTAGTTCGCGAACGATTGAAGGAAATGAACTACTTCAGTCCATAAAATAAACTTATCACTCAATCAGTAATAGTTTAAATGTGTCTTTACTTCATTTAGTTCAATATATCTTTTAGCTCAATCGTTCTCTTCCTTCGCTCGCCGCTCGTATGCACGAAAGAAATTAATGCATCTGTGTGCATTTCGCGAGTCGAAACCAGATATTAGTAGACCGTGCTAATATGGACTTTAGAATAATCGAGATAAGTATAAAGTTTCATTCGTTGTTACTTTGATGGTCTCATAAAGAGAGTGTTGAGTGAGAGGAGTCGTTCAGATATACTGAACTAAATGAAGTACTGAACTAAATGAGTGATCTACTTCATTGAGCTAAAAGATATACTTCATTCATTTCTTTTCACTGACACATTTTGCGCATGTCTACTACTCGCTCGCTCCGCGCCCATCTCTATTAATTCAAGCGTGGAGGCGAGAACTAATTTATTCAGACGTGACATGACATTGCGGAGCAGCGGAAATCCATTACAAAATTATACAAAAGATAACATATAATATAGATTATTATTTTACAAATATACAAGTAGTACAAACAAGTATCTTATAAAAAAAATACACTTTACAAAAAAGACAATCTAATAGATTCTGTTCTATGGTTTTTAACTGTAACACTGAATAAAAATGCCGAGTACTCGTATGATTCGTGAGATCGTAACTATAGCTCGTTTCAAATCAGCACAGCGCCATCTGTTGGCAATCAAATAGAACTGGATGAAGCGTTTTACCACAGACATCAACAGAGTAATAACTACGTACTCATAGAAAAGGAAATACCTCCTTCTTCTACCGGACTTTATGACGGGAACTTGCGAAGTGACGTTGCGTTTTAATTTTATTTTTATAAATCATTTCGTCCATTGGTGAATATCCGTAAGTACAGTCGTTTTAGAGTTCAGATAGACATAAGCGACAGACAGTTTTTTTTAAAGGATTAAAGTTGGTAGCCTCTGATGGCTGCATCAACCTTACTGGATAAATCGGCGAGCATAGAGGACTCTCAGCCGGGCAACATGTAGGTAACCACGCCTGAGGGCACCCCCGAATGGGGTACGAACCTCGGCTTAGGGCGTTACCGGGGAGAGAGAGGGCTTAGTACGAGTTACGACTAATGAAGAATAATGACAAAAAAATCTAATTAGTCCGTCAGTTAGATTATCAAAAAATATTGGATACATATTTTAGAGGTGGACGTACTTGGAACTTAGCCCTGGTACTCGTTTTATCAAGTACGACCCACGAGTTAGAAGTTGGGGCATGGGTCCACCTCTAAAATAGTACTAACATAACAATAACAACTACTAACTAGTATTACCCAAATAATAACTAATTAGGCCTTAATATTTGGCAGACCAGACAGATACAATAAAGTAACAAACAAGTGTCTTATAAAAAAACAAGACACTTTGCAAAAACATTCTCATAGATTTATTCTATGGATATTAGGTTAGTGCTGGCAACACTTATAAACATTATAATTTTTTTTTTTTTTTTTTTTTTTTTTTTTTTTTGAAAGGACATGAAGGTGTTAGCCAGAGGTGGCTATAACACCCTTACGCGGACAACTCGGTGAGCGCTGAGGGCTCTCAACCGGACAAAAACAATTTTAGGTAACTGCGCCTGAGGGCACCCCCTGTGGGGTACGGACCTCGGCTCAGGGCGTTACCGGGGGGAGGGGGAGGACATAGTACGAGTTACGACTAATTAGGGGCGGTCGGATTACTGGGAGCAGCTCGGGCCGCTTGAATGGGACGAGACTGGGTAAGACGTCGCGACGTACCTCGCCGTCGAGGACGATACCGAGGAAGTCGGTTTTGTTGAGTGTTTTGTGTGTCGTCGTTTTGTCGAGCTGAGTCGGCTGCAATCTGGGCGAGAGTAGTGGGATCATCCGGCTCGCTGAGGGCTTGCCGTGGACGTCGGATACGCGAGATTCTAGAGGGGGTATAGGTTGCAGCCTGTACGATGAGAGGATTGGAGTGGTTGACAGCGGTGTCGAAAAAGCGGCGTGAAGCGCATTTCATAAATTGTTTGATGGTGGGGAGTCCTAAGTCGATGTGGAGGTTTTCGTTGCGCATATACCAGGGGGCGCCCGTGGCTTTGCGCATGAATCGGTTTTGTATAACCTGAAGGCTATGGATCTTGCTGGGGCTAGCCTGAGCGAACACAGGGCTAGCATAGGTCATGATTGGGCGAACGCACGCGGTATAGAGTCTAACCTTGCTTTTTAGGGCAAGTTTAGACTTACTATTTAAAAGGAAATGAAGACGACCTAACACAAAGGCGGCTCGCGCGCGTACCCGCTTTATGTGTGCTGCAAAGGTTAATCGATCATCAAGAATCACTCCTAGATATTTGGCTTCCTTTTCCCAAGGGATCGGGTCGCCGAATAGGGTGATGGGCTTGGGTGGTGGGGGTCGGCGTCTACGGTCGGTTCTAGTGAATAGAACCGCCTGACTCTTGGTCGGATTGATTTCGATTCTCCATTTCCGAAACCAGGCGCCTAGGGCGTTGGTCGCAGATTGGAGGTTTTTGCTGATGGCTTGAGGGGATCTACCGGATGTAAAAACGGCGGTGTCGTCCGCGAATAATGCTAACTTGACTTTAGTAAATAAGGGGATGTCGCTCGTGTAGAGCGAGAAAAGTATGGGCGCTAGCACCGACCCTTGAGGGACTCCGGCACCTATGGGGTGGGGGGAGCTGAGGGCACCTGGAATTCGATATCGAAACTGGCGGTTCGACAAGTAGTCTCGTAGGATGAGCACGAGTCTGTGAGGCACACCCATGGTGAATAGCTTATAGATTAAGCCATTGTGCCAAACCTTGTCGAATGCCTTTGCGACATCGAAGAACAGTGCACCCGTCATATATCCGTGTTGATATTTGGAAGAGATGTGTTCAACAATACGATGGACTTGTTGAACACAAGAGTGTTTGGTTCGAAAACCAAACTGCTCGTCGGGAATGAGTTTATTAGCATCGGCATATGCTTTAAGTCGGGAGTGGATAACTCTCTCATAAATCTTACCCATACCGTTGAGTAGACTTATGGGACGATAGCTAGAGGGCTCGGACTTGGGTTTGCCGGGTTTGGGGATCCCTATGACATGAGCATCTTTCCACTGTTGTGGGAAGATGTTACATGACAGGGCCACGTTAAATATTGATGTTAGGAGCATTATAAGGTGGGCGGGGAAGAGTTTGATCACTCTGTTAGTGATCTTGTCCGAGCCTGGGGCCTTCCGCGGGTGTAATTTCCTGATAATCGATTTGACCTCATCGGGGGTCACGGGAGGTAGTGGATCATCCTCTTCATTGGGGGGAGGGGGGGGTATAGGGAGAGCGAGTCTCCTCTCTACTTCTGCATTGACTTCCTCCAGGTGACGCGGGTCAATCCGGAGGGTACTAGGAGTGCATTGTTGCTCAAGGCTTTCGGCAAGGCATTCCGTTTTCTCCTCGTCCTCAAAAGCGAGAGGGAGGTTGGGCCTGTTTAGAGGGGGCATGGGGGCTACCGTGTCCTTAGTGAAGGCACGAGAGAGTTGCCAGAAGGCAACATGGGATGGCTTTAATTCGCTAAGGGTCTGGTCCCAGCGGGATTGACGCACTTCATCAACGCGTGCCCTGACGGCCCGCTGAAGCTCTCGCAATCGGATGCGGTTTGAGTCGCTAGGACATTTATCATATGTGCGGTTGGCGGCGTTTCGCTCCCTCATCAAATCGCGTACGTCATCGGGCAGACGCATGCGGAGATCACTCTCCACAGGCGCTGTCCGTGAGCAGTCAGTAATTACCGACTGCACGTGATTTGTGAGTGAGTCGATCGCGCCTACAGCCTCATCAGCGGTGGTGAGGCTATCCGGGATCTGATCTAGGTGGATGGATGAGGTAGACTTGAGGCTTTCGCCCAGCCTGTTCCAGTCCGTTATGACTTTGGTGGGAGTGGGTTGACCTGGATCTGGGGGACCTACTCGCGGTGTAAATTCTAGGATCACAGGCCTGTGGTCGGAGGTCAACTCGTGTTGCACCGTTACATCGTGCAAACGTAGGTTCACATTCTGCAGCAGTGCCACATCGAGTACGTCTGGTCTGTGAGTCACGTTATGGGGAAAGTGAGTGGGCTCTAGTGGCGCTATTATGTCGAGATTGAGAGGCTCGAGCATTTTCTCTATAATAGCACCTCTGGGATTTGTCGTGTGACAGTTCCAGAGGGTGCTTTTTGCGTTTAGGTCACCCGCCAAAATGACAGAGTTCCCCATTTTAAATATGGACTTGAGGTCACTGCTGAGTGACGTATTATCGCGGTTGGGGGATATGTAAGCCGAGACCAGAATGATGGATTGGTGTCCAGTCATGCCGAGCCTACAGGCCGAAGCTTCAATGCAACTTAGTGAGGGGGGTAAAACATTATAATAAAAGTGCCGAGTACTCGTATGATTCGTGAGAACGTAACCATAGCTCGTTTCAAAACAGTACAGCGCCATCTTTTGGCAATCAGAAGTAAACTAGAGTACTCATAGTATTCCACATAGCTCGTTTCAACTCGTCACAGCGCCATCAGAATTTTATTAGCAATCAGAATTGAACTAGATGAAGCGTTTTACATATCAAACTATGTTAAAATTACATCAGGGATGCCTCAGGGTTCTCACTTGGGACCATTATTCTATAACGCATATTTGTATGATATAGTTGAATGTTTTCGATCCAGTGGTTTGAGCAGTCGTTGATAGATCAGTCAGTCAGTCACGCTTATCATGCATAACTTTTTATTTTATGAACCGATTTTATTAATTATTTTTGCGTTAGTTTCATTATAGCCCTCCTTAGGTATATATATTTATTTAATTTATCATATTTTTTCGAAATTTATTTTTATACATTTTTTAAATAACTACGGTAGTAGGTGACTAAATATAATAAATGATAAGTACTCACTAATATCCAACCCTGCGTCTGTGGCGAGTGGGACAGTTCACTTTCTGAAGACACGCTGGTCGGCCGCCTCTCACTCTCGTCTTCCGACCCTTCTGAACGACTTGACGCTGTAAGTTAAAAATAAAAATAATACACATATGGATTATTAAAATTAGATTTTACAGATTTTGAAAACAATGTGCAGTAAGCGAGAAATCGGCGAAAAAAATATAAGTTTCTGACAATGATCAAAAGGCTTTATAGGGCTATACATTTTGTTAGGAAAATTATTTGCAACACGATAATGCAATTTTATAACAAGAAAATACTGGTGCCAATTCTGTTGTTTACAAATTAAATGAATATTAGTCACGTCAGCTCTCTTTCATCTAAGCCTTATTGAAAGAAGATGGCAACATTTTTAGTGCTGTCAGATTAGTCCTTGTCATCGTAATGTCAACTTGTGACGTTATCTCTGTACGAAAATTGGTGGAATCGATTTAGAATAAACTAAAATGGGATCGGTTCTCTTAGGGTTAGTTACTCGAAGAGTTAAAAAAGTCTTATTTTGCTAGAAATATCGTACACACGGCCACAGATCAAGCTACCCATTTTTGTTGCAAAATAGCGCCTATTACAACCGCATAAGGTGTCGCAGTGTGTAGGTTGATCTGTGGCCGTGTGTACAATAAGATAATGTTTCTGGGGCAGTAAGGTTATCGAGTGGCGATCACCAACCGGAAGACGCAGCGTAGGCAGGCCCCTCACAAGGTGGACCGATGATCTTCGTACGTATTTCGGCAGACATGATGATGATGATGTAGAAACATGTGACAGTAAGTGAATATTGGTAAATATAGCAAGTGTACATACTGGTGGTAAGCGCAGGGTTGTTGTTGTGGTGGTGGTGGTGGTGGTGGTGGGGCTGGTGGTCGTGCGGCCAGACGCCGGCGCCGGCGGCGCACACCAGCGCGAACACGATGTCCCACTCGGCCGCGCTGTGCACGTTCTGGGCCGACGTCTTCACCACCTCGAACACTCCACATGATATCTACAAGGACATTTTAAAATGGTATTTTAGCTAAAGAAAATAATTTCATTTCATTCAAAAGCCTTTACTCTCTTTCAGAAAGAAGACTCGGTAGTGATAGGGAAAAATTACTAGCTACTAGTAATCGAATATATACTCAATTTAGGGTTGCCATCTCTAAAATCTGCCAATCAGGATGACAAGCGTGAATCCCGGATTTTTGAGCTGTATACAGTATGATACAACTTAGATGTAACTTAGATGAACTTAGATGTATCGGCGAATAGTTTTCGTACACTTCACTTCCGATTTACACAACAAATAAAAATAATTCAGTATCGCGCCATTCAACGTTCAATAAGATGATTTTCGCCGATCATTTTTTAACACATGAGTAATGTTGTAGGCGCACTCTTTTCGAGAACGATCGATTAAGTTTGCCGATGCTTCATCTAAGTTGTGTTATACTATACCTGGATGTGTCATTTAAAAAATATTTTTATTGTTGTAAATCGACATTTTATTTATTTTAGCGAGGTGGCTTTTAAACCCGGACTACAAATGAATCCCGCTTGGATACTCTTCGGACTCCCTCTAAACTGGGACTAATCCGGATGGATGGCAACCCTAACTCAATAAAATTTACATTTCAGCGTATTTTAACGTCAAATTAAACTCTCGTCGAAAATAATTTATAAAAATTATTTTAGTTTAGTTAAAATTTATTCGGGCACAATAATAATTTAGGAGCAATTCAAAATAATTTCACACACAAAAATTTTCAGACATATAGGTAGATCACTTGACCTTTTTCAGGTTATAGCAAAATTATAAGTATGTTACAATGTTTTTTTTTTTTTACATTTAAAATAATAATAATTCAATGCTTCCAATGATAATTAAGACATATTTTATTTTATGTCAGGATGTTGACAAGCATGCAGGCGGTCCACCTGATGGTAAGTGGTTACCGTCAACAATGCCAAGAAGGCAACTGGCTCTCAAGTGCAATTGCCGGAACACACCGGTAGGTGCTTGGCGACGATTTCCAACTTGAGGGTGGCATCCAGCCAGACGGGTACTACGAGACAAGAACTCACAACGTCGGCTTGCTGGTAGAAAAGCTTGTAGGGCAGCGCGAAGAGCAGCGTGAGGTGTTGCAGCACGGCGGGCGCGCACACCTCGCAGCGCATCAGCCGCGCCGCCGTCCGCAGCAGCGCCGTCAGCGCGCGCCGCAGCGTCGTGTCCCCCCCACTACCCCCGCCCCCACCACCACCACCACCCACCCTGCACGCCCACCACACCACGCGCTCCATGTGCGCGCTGCTGCACTCCCACACTGACATCAGACGATCCCTGATATACACAATACATTATTACTTCTATTTTTCTTTCTTTTCTTTTCTGGCATCACACTTTGTGTATTTTGCCAGTGTCAAGTTGAGCAATATATGTATTTTTATATTCTTCATGTATTTAAATTCTCGTCAATCGTCCAGTTTCAAAGTTCTAGTAAAGTTCAAGTCATGTTAAATCATCCTCAAGTCATAGTCAGTTTAAGTTAGGTTTTAGTACAATGGTGGCCGTTCTACTAAAACTTTTCACGGACTTTTTGAGACAACTTGAAAAGTCACTATACATTCATAGGCGATAGCTCAGTGGCATTATTTCAAATTCATAGAAAACATCCTATATAAATAATTAATTTAAAAAAAACCGGACAAGGGCCAGTATGACTCGCGCACCGAAGGTTCCGTAATTTCCTATGTTACCCTAAATACGATAAACTTCGAATAGATTTTCCTGTAATCTATAGGTAAAGAACTATTTAACCGACTTCAAAAAATTTGGAGGTTGTCAATTCGACTGTATGTTTTTTTTGTGTTTATTACGCGATTACTCTGCCATATGTGAACCTATTTAAAACAATATTGTTTTATTCGAAAGAGATTCTCTTGAGGTGGTTCCATTAATACCGAGTCTCGGAAAATATTGATGGAAATGAAAAAAAAAACTGCAAGAAATAAAAATAACACTTTTAACTAAAAGAGAACCGCCTTCAAAAACAGAAAAAAATATAAAATAATAACTATGTAGGAACTCAAATCTGATAATTTTAATGTCTGGCACTATGATTACATGAGACTTCTGGAACGTAAGTAAAAACGCAATCAAAAGTATGTTATAAATAAAAACATTACCTGTTTTGTATGAGCGTCTGTCCCAATAACTCCAAGAAGAATATAGTGATGTCTTCTAACTGTGGATTTAACTGTAGAGTTTCCGAGTCCGGGGGAGTGCCCACCGTCACCATGGCTTGCACCAATTCCTGTAATTAGTTATTTCAGCTATGAAAACATGATGACGTTATTTATTTTGGTAATTACAAATTGATTGATTGATTGACAAGCCAGTTGGCGCAGTTGGTTAAGACACTACCTGTAGCGCCGCTGGTCGTGGGTTCGATTCCCATCCAGGACAAACATTTGTGTGCATGAACATATCTGTTTGTCCTGAGTCTGGGTGTAATTATCTATATAAGTATGTATATACAAAAATAAAAGTAGTATATGTAGTATATTAGTTATCAGGTTTCCATAGTACAAGCTCTGCTTAGTTTGGGATCAGTTAACCATATGTGAAGAATGTCCCAGGATATTTATTTATTTATTGACTACATTGATAATTAAATGTTTCTAGTTTTGCACACTGCGTCAGGGCTTAAACATTTTGTTTCGAATAACATTTATTATGCGACATTTGAATATATTTAAGGTTTCATAAAAATAAACATAGGTGCCGATTCTATTGTTTACAAATTAAACTAATATTAGTCACGTCACCTCTCTTTCATATAAACCTTATTGAAAAAAAAACAATGTTTTTAATTAGTGCTGTCAGATTCATTCCATGTCATCGTAATGTATGGGTAAATGGTCGTTACCAATATAAATCACGCTTAAATTCACTTTGAAATAAGTAATCGCACTAATTTGACAGGACTAAAATATCTTTCATCCCTTTCTTATATTGTTTGTTGGAAGATTAAATTTGTTTAGTTTGTAACCAACTGAATCAGCTGAGTATCTATTAGATTAATCGAGCACTAAAATCTCTCTCGCCACTACGCATTAGCCATCTCTTTTCATAGTACAAGATCTGCTTAGTTTGGGATAAAATAACCGTGTGGATCCAGAATATTGTCAAAACTTAGCCAGACAACAAAAATGATTACCTGTAAACTCTCCAACTGCAGGAATTTAGTTTCAGTAATGAGCAGTCCGGGGAAGTTGCACTTGGCGACGCATTCTGTCGCAGCGTCTATTAACGTCTTCTCGTGAGGAGTTGGCGCTCTCATGCCTTCAAGGGGAGAATGTTATTGTTAAAACCTACTGCCATTTATAATTCCATTCTTTAACACATGGACAGACAGAGAAACGGCAGAGAGGTAGTAATAGGGCTCCTCTCTTTGGGTACAGAGCCCTAAGGAAGAAATCTTCATAAAAATATGTGTAGTGTTAATTCTTTAGGATTCACATATTTTTCAGCTAATAATCTGGGTAGTTGAGCACTATTTTAATGTATCTTTTACTCAGCCTACGTGATCTTAAGTGTTACGCGACACCGGCGGAAGGTTCAGCGCGGAAAGTTCCGCAACTATCGGTCGTAGTATTAGAGCGATAGTTAGCATTACGCTCGGCTGATATGCTATAGGTTACTTAAGAAACTTTGCGAGCGTGTTTAGCTGAACTTTCCGTGCGGAACTTTCCGCAGGTGTGGCGCTACACTAACTTTTGCGTATTCTGACTTTTTCCTCTTAGAAAAATTTAATGTTAAATACATACCAGGCTCCCCGAGCGCGATATAGGAATAGAGGCTGGAGAGCAAGCCGGCGTCAGCTCCTCGAGCTGCTTCCCGCACCAGCGACACTTTCCCGCCTGGAGCTAGGTAGTCTTCCGCTTCCACTAGCGACTGTCCACAAGTTTACATCGATTTTATTTTTATTCCACTGTACGTAGGGTATATACCATACTGTCTGTCTATCAATACCCTTTCTGCACGGTTTAACCTAGCCATATACAAAATAATAGTCCGCCCCGGTTTCGCACGGCTTTTCTGTACTATTATGCATGTATTATACATATAAACCTTCTTCTTGAATCACTCTATTGCTGCTGCATTAAGACTGCATTAAAATCCGTTGGGTAGTTTAAAATATATAAGCAAACAGACAGCGGAAGCGACTTCATTTTATACTAGGTAAAGATATATATAGAGATTTTTTTTTTTTTTTTATTATGAGTTTCCCTCGCTTGCTCGTCAGTACTTACCTTAGGTAGCAGCTGTCCCACATAGAGCGTGGTGAGTATCTCCAGCAGATGTCTCCAGGCGAGGCGCACGCAGTCCGCGTGTCGCGCCGCCACGGAGCACGCGCGCCGCAGGGCCAGCTGGGCCTTGGCGGATTGCCCTAGCGTTACACCTGGAGAACGATGGGATTCATCAATCACTAAATCTACTCATAACTAAAATAACGAAAATACAGTGAGTTAACATTTTGCGTGACGTCACGTCTTAGTACATTTTTTACAGAGAAGTGACGTCACAAGTCCCCACTCCTGAACTTTTATGCGCTTTATCTTTGTAATTTTTTATTGATTTGAGAAAATATTAAAATACGTATCCAATATTTTTTGATAACTTCACGGACGGACTAAGCAGATTGAATTATTTTTTGCTGGTCCGTCCGATTCCATAACAAATGCGTGATTTTGCACTTATTTTGCACCCTCAAGTAAACTTTTTTTTTTATATACTACTGAGGCAAACGGATAAGCATAAGGATCTCCACGATGGCCGGTCTTGCGCTACCCGCATCCAGCGGTTTCCCGCGACCCTCACAAGATCGTCGGTCCACCTTGTGGGGGGCCTGCCCACGCTGCGTCTTCCGACTCGTGGTCGCCACTCGAGAACCCTTCTACCCCAGTGGCCGTCATTGGTGGCGGGGACGGTAAGTGGTTAACGTAGACGCTTGCAAGAATCTATCTTTGAAGAACCCCACGGTGTGGGATCTGAAGTAGAGTTAGTATAGTGTGAGTGTGAGTGTGAATGTGAATGACCTATAGCGATATAGTTGTGATGATAGGGCGGTTGTCCCGAGGCCAGCAGGCCGGTGAACTTGCACAGCGTGAGCAGCAGCGTGTCCAGCGTCAGCGCGTCCGGCGGCAGCCGCGCCAGCAGCGCCGCGCACCGCTCCAGCCCCTGCAGCGCCACCAGCGCGCCGCTGTCGCACCCACCACCACCGCCCTCGATCTCCTCCGCCGTCGGCGCTGGGGCGCGCTCGAATGCCGCTGAAAGCGCTGTCACCTGCATGAGACCGGTTTGTTACGGTAATCAAATCAAAAACTCATTTATTCAGTTTAGGCCCTAATAAGGCACTTATGAACGTCAAAAGTTACAGTTTTACAATAGACTCTACTACCGGTTCGGAATACACTTGAACTGAGAAGACTCCGGCAAGAAACTCAGTAAGGCGTTTTTTTTTTTTTTTTTGTGGTTTTTTTTTTATTTATGTAGGTAATTACAGTTTTTGTCTTAAATATACATAAACTTCATACAATTATCACTTGTGGAGGGGGCTGCAAGTGCAGAGAGAAACCATGTATTCTTGTCTTCTATGTAATGAGCCACCTTATAGTAGGTCTTGTCGATCAACTTATGTATTGTATCTGTGATTCACTATGTATACTGTTTATTTCCCTTAGTCTAGAGATCACGCATCAACGGCTGGACCGATTTCGCTAATTGTTTTTTGTTATAGTCAGGAAAAGGTTTTAAAGAAAAAAGAAATTGTAAAACAAAAAAATCGGTAGATTTAAAGGCCTTTTGTGCTTGCGCTATGTTAAAAAAACAATCATTCTTTAAGTGTTCCCGAGGGATCTTATGTTTTCCCGGGATAAAAAGTAGCCTATATGTTATTCCAAAGTATGACCTATCTATGTGCCAAATTTCATCCGAATCCATTCAGTAGTATAACTATTTGTTGCCGTACTCGGTTATTAGTAGCCTATTTACTCTGCTGCTATCATGTTAAAATTAACTCTTTTAGCTAACTGCTTGGCATACATTTTGTAAATGTTTCGAGCTGAAATAAAGATAATAAGCTAGTTGACCGTGTCAAAAATAAATGACCAAACACTAACCAATGCATAAAACATCTGAAAACACGCGGATACATCAAATATGTTGTACATTTAATGCTTTCTATGATTTTTAATTACCAGTAGAACCACTAAGAGTAGATCATTTGATGCTGTGAAACTATGACGTCATAGCTTAGTATTTCATACAATATTCCATGTAACCGATCGTTTCGACATTTATTAAAAAGTTGCTGATTTGATATGCTAGGAAACTACCCTATTATAATGATGATAAAGGTAATACGGACAGTAGGCGGGCAGGCGACGGCGAAGAGCCGGGCATGGTGCGGATGCGGGCGGGTGGCGAGGGCGAGGCGGAACGCGGCGGCGGCCGTGGCCCCGCGCCGCTGCAGCACGCGCCACAGGTACGCGTCGCGCACCGGCCCTGTGCGCTCTGCGGGCATCACCATTTCCTCGTTCCTGCACAGACACAGACACCAATCACTCAAACAACTCTCGATGTATAGTATACGTGCGGAATTTATGCTCATTCATATAAGAAACAGTAGAAAAAATATCCAATAACTATAATAATAAGCAAACAAAGATTCATCTCTTTTTATGACATCTAGATGACATCAAATAACATGCCGGATCTCTCTGTCTAATCGCTGTCTAATTAGTAGTTTGAAATACTTATATCCTCGGTATTTCTTGGGCTATATTAATTTCAGCTCTTGTCGTCTTTTTTATGGTTGTATCATACTTTGTTAAGAAATGCGATAAAAAAAACATACATATACTCTATTACAGATAACTGATATACATACTACATATACTACTTTTATTGTAAATACATACATAGATAATTACACCCAGACTCAAGACAAACATGTTTATGCACACAAATGTTTGCCCTGGATGGGAATCGAACCCAAGACCTGCGGCGCGATAAGTGGTGTCTTAACCAACTATGCCAACTGGCCTATCAAAACCTAAAAAGCGTCATAAAGCGCTTTTTGTATACGCGTGCGCATTCCATAGTTCCATCCAGTGTCATAGTGGAAGTTGCGACAAGTCCGGGCTAAAATATTTCGGGCAACTTTTCTTTCGTTAAACACCTTATTCAGACTATTACTAACATATAAAAATAAAAAATAGACAAATCGACCCAGCAGTTCTCAAATTATGCACATACCAACGAACAGGTTTTAATAACCAGTCTGCCGGCGCTGTCAAATAAAATGAAAATCTAGGAAAGTCGTGAAAAGCAACTCTTTTGCAGGCGAATCTTGTCCTTATTGACTTTAAAAACGTTATTATTATAATTCTTATATTTTCCTGTCAAGGTTGAAATTTAAATAACATTTAAAAATAATAAAAGCGTAACGGAAATTACTTGTTATAAACAAAAGTCATATGACAACAAAATTGTTGGGCCAAATACGGACAGCGACGCCAGACTGGATAAGTAGACTATTTTTCAAGGCAAGTAGCCTCTCAAACAATTCACTTACTTAATGGAATGGAATATTTCCTCGAGCATGGTTTGATCGAAGTCCCCGGATCCATTGCACCCTCTCAGATTCTTGACGAAGTCCTCAACAGTCATGGGCACGTTGAGTTTTTTCGCGTTATGGTTGTGCTGGTCCATATTGAGCATGATCACAGCGTACGCGAGCCGGAACGCTGCGTCCGTGTTCGCGAATGGCTCGCCGTTTGTTGACTGCGGAACATACAGACAGATATTGGATCTTATACACGCCAGAAGCGAAAATATCGCTCGAAGATTTTTCAAAGATCGCTCTTTAATAAAAGCTCATTCATATAAGAAGCAGAAAGAAAAAAAATCGGATATCTATAAATTAACCAAGATATAAGTCATCATAGATTTATTCCTATCTCTCTCTAGCAAAACAGAATTTAGCATGGAGTTTATATGGCCGTCATAGTGTTATGACGATCTCTCTGTCTAATCGCTGTCTAATTTGTAGTTTAAATGTGTTTCTTTTTATTCTAATTTTAAATTCACTTTTTGACATCTTTTTTAAGGTATTTTAATATTTTGTTAAGAAATGCTATTAAAAACAAATTCATGCCCAGGGCAGGAGGACTAGGAGTATGAGGAGTATATACTGACATGCCATCGATCAGAGAATCGTTCCATGACGAGGAAGATAAGCGGTGCCTCGCCGGGCAGGCGGAAGGTCTCGAGGTAGAGCCTGAGCGCCTGGTCGATGCGCAGCCCGCTGTAGTCGAAGCTGTCGGCGAAGGCGGCCAGCACGCTGGGGCCCGGCCCGCTCTCCGGCTCGTCGCGGGACGAACGCTTGCAGATGTACTCGCCTGCACATCACATTGTACAACCAATAGAGATAACGTAACTGGCTAAATATCAATCATTATTTTGTTACTTTGTTCAATTGTATTGTACTATATTTTATTGAGACATTCCTATTGTATGCCCGATATGGGTAGACTCCGTAGATATTTGTTACAAAGTTCTATTCTATTGTAAAAAAAATTATTCTGTTTATTCAGTCAGTTAGGTTATCAAAAAATATAAGGCGCATCAAAGTTTGGCTTGTGGCGTCACTTCTCTGTAAAACTACTGTGTACTAAGACGTGACGTCACGCGAAATTTTAACGCACTGTAACTTCGTTATTTTTTGTTTTCGGAAGTAAAGAAAAAATATGTCCAATATTTTTTTGGTAATCTAACTGACGGACTAATCAGACTTTAAGTCATCATCCTTATTAACGGCTACTAGTAATTAACGCATAAAATATATATACTTGCAAGGCCATGATAGCTCGGTGTTAGTGACGTCGAATGCCGAGACGAAGGTCGGAGGGCCGAATCCTACGATGAGCTTGAGCTTTCGATGAAGGAAAACATCGTGAGGAAACCATAGTACGGTGGTACTTTGGGGGGGTACTTTGCATTACCCGCCTGGTTGGCTACCACCCTCAAGTTAAAAATCTGTCGCCAAGCACCTTCCGGTGTGTCCTACAGCTGCACTTGAGAGTCAGTTCCCTTCTAGACTTTGTGTGCAAGCTTACCACTATAGGCCTACACAAAACAATCATTTTCTACATTTCAATCTTACCTATCATTTTCTTGTCGAGATGCGGGTTCTCCCTGAGGAAGACTGCCACTTCATGAGGGTCTAACGGTGTTGCCAACACGCCGTGCTCTTGCAGGTACTCTATGCCACGCTCTGGTTTCTGGTTGAACAGCTCTGTGCCTTGGGTTACCCACTGTTGAAAAATAATACAAGTTGAAAATATTATGAATGTTTTGGTATTAAATGGTAACAAATAGAAGCAGAATTGTTGGAGTTGCTCCCCATTTTTTGAAGTCAGTTAAAAAAGTTTTTTTTTAAATGCCTTTTAAACATTTAAATCACAAACATAGTTTTACCAAATTTTAATTCGTATTTTTAGAAAATCAACTTTAATGAATATTAATAACTTAGAAATAAGAAACTACTTACTACTACTGGTAAATTAAAAATAGTCTTTTAAATAACAACAAAAAGACATTAAAACCAACTGAAAAAGATTTAAACCAAAAATAGCATAACTCTAAATACTAATAAATCAATCATCAACAAATAATTTCAATACACTATATTAATATTAAAACAAACATACCTTTTTCATATTCCTTATATTGTCCAACTCGGCTTCCGTGGGCAGATCTGACGTCACTTTATGCCGCCCCGTCCTCCCCCCACCGAAATACTGACTGATATCATGCATCACATGGTCACTGACTACTGACGCGTCATCCATACCACCCAGCTCCAAGGAAACGTGACCACCCCGGCCGTATTTTACATCCTTCTCTTCTACCAACTCAACTATATCCGTCTCACTCTTACACTCCTTAGCTTGATTACCCATCTCTATTGCTTCGATAATCGTCAGCAACGCTTCTAGTGATAACGAATGTATGTTATAAGCAGTTGATGACACTACATTTTTCGATAACAATTTCGTTATTTCTTCAAAGACGTTCATACAATATATGTCGCAGTCGTAGTTCAAATATAGCTCTGTACATAAGCCTGGTATCCTGAATAGTTGCGCCAGGCTCTCTAAGGCTAGGTGGTGGATTTCTTTCAGCTCGTATATTGCTTTTGTTGTGTCCGAGGATATGATTTCGATTATCTTTTTGAAGAATGCTTCCATTTGGAATTTTAGGTGGACGCGTAGGGCCTCGAAGAGGAGGAAGGTCACTTGAAGGTCGAGGGCGAATATTGATATTCTCTCTGTGCTTAGTAACTGTGGACAAGACATGTTTATTTTAGCAACTACATAATGCTATTTCTCATTTGGAAAATTCATTTTAATCATTGGTACTGAAAATCTATTATATCAAAAGAAAGAAGCCTTGCTAAGTTTCTTGCCGGAGTCTTCTCAATTTAAGTGTATGTGGAACCGGTGGTAGAGTCTATTGTAATATATATAGCTATCGACATTCATAAGTGCCTTACCAGGGCCTAAAATGAATAAATGAGTTTTGAGTTGAGTTGAATTAAAATAGTTCCAACAATTTTAAAATTCTCAAACAAATAACTGTGCTTGATAGATAATTTGAGATTTTTTCGAAACTTATGTTCAGTTTGTCAAGCTTAAAAACTATGGGGCCAATTTTGAAATAATGAAAAATTTCAATAGCATTTTTTCGCGTACCTAAGGATGGTTAGGACCAAAATATTACACTACACACACTTACAATAGGACACTTTAGGCCCTAGTAAGGCATAAAGTGAATAAATGAGAGTTTTTGAGTTTTTTTTTTTTCTCTTTTAGTATAGATGTCGACTCACACTCAACAGATTTCTGCACAGCGGATCCTTAACGAGGTACAGGAGTGAAGGGTACTGTGCCAACTGATCGGCCCCCACTTCCAGAGCAGTCCCGACCAATGACAGCCCGAGGTGGACCATGGCTGACGTGTTCTGAGCATCCAATGGGTTGCACAAGGATATGAGGAACCTGCGAGAATTGTTATTGTTTACAAATCTAACAATTATAATCATAATAACGATTACCATAAG
This sequence comes from Tethea ocularis, assembly GCA_963555595.1. Lineage (NCBI taxonomy): Eukaryota > Metazoa > Arthropoda > Insecta > Lepidoptera > Drepanidae > Tethea > Tethea ocularis. The sequence continues at coordinate 1,519,496 of OY741970.1, read as the reverse complement.
GATGATAATTGCGTATTTAATTTCTTGTTAACACCGGCACAGAAACAGAAAAAGAATGATATTTATTGGCCACATATTTAATCATGCCCATAACCAGTCTGGCGTCGCTGTCCGTATTTGGCCCAACAATTTTGCTGTCATATGGCTTCTGTTTATAACAAGTAGTTTCCGTTACGCTTTTATTATTTTTAAATGTTATTAAAATTTCAACCTTTACAGGAAAATATAAGAATTATAATAATAATGTTTTTAAAGTCAATAAAGAAAAGATTCGCCTGCAAAAGAGTTGCATTTCACGACTTTCTTAGATTTTCCTTTTTTTTATATGTCAGCGCCGCCTGACTGGTTATGAAATAATGATAATCAATAAATGAAATGTTAAACAAACATTTTATTAAAATATTAGGGAATATGCATGTTAGTGTTATCGCATCTCTTAACAAAATATGAAAATACCGTAAAAAGATTTCAAAAAGTGAAATCAAAATTAAAATCGGGCAAGAAACACGGTATATATAAACATTTTTTCACACACGGTATTTTAAACTACTAATTAGACATCGATTAGACAGTGAGATCCGACATAGTATGTGACGTCATATAAACTCCATGCCAAATTCTTACTTTATCTATACTAATATTATAAAGAGGAAAGATTTGATTGTTTGTTTGCATTGAATAGGCTCCGAAACTACTGGTCCGATTTGAAAAATTATTTCACTAATAGGAAGCTACATTATCCCCGAAGGTTATAGGCTACTTTTTATCCCAGGAACGCGAGTGAAACCGCGGGGAACAGCTAGTGCTAATAATAAAGTTCAAGAGTTTGTTTAATCGCGCTAATCTTTGGATCTACCAGTCGGATTTGAAAAATTCTTTCACTAATAGGAAGCTACATAAATACTTTTTATCTCGGGAACGAGTGAAGCCGAAGGTACAGCTAATAAATAATATAGTCACCTGAAGAGTTCTCGCACGCACACAAGCCCGTATGGCTGCAGAGTGGCGGGCTCGTTGTGCGGCGTGAACCTGATGCCGCGAGGGTTCACGTACTCCTGCTGAGAAGCTTCTGCTACAGCTGGCGCCTCTTCGGCCTCCACCTGCTTCTCAGATGGCATCTTGCTGATGCATGCCCCATCTGGCTCCTGGTCTTGGGATTCTGTTGCTGTTACTACAATTATAAAACAAGTTTCTGTCAAAAAAATCATTTTTGGTACAAGCTTTTATTGCTGACTGTACTTTTTTTTGCACAGTCTTCAACTACTCGTTAAGACGGTTCCAATGAGCCCAAACTCGATGGGGTTGTGTCGCTTTATTTCGGAGTTCCTTTGGCCACCTTCCAGCTGCATCATCAGATCAGTCGTTGGAGTTTTGTTGTTGAATTTTCAAAAATCCTTCCTTAGCATCCCTACATTATATAACTGTATACCAAATTTCATACCAATCCGTCCAGTGGTTTGAGCTGAGCATTGATAGAACAATCAGTCAGTTACATTTTATATTTAGAAGATATTGAATCTTTTACTTCTGATCCTCATCCTCTTAACTAAACTGTTAAACAGACTTACCCTCAACAACGTCCTCAGCTTCCACCTTCTCAGCGTCCACTTCCTCGTCAGCGTCAGCATTGACGCACTTCTCCAGCAACTGCGTGATGGAGGTGTTCCCGTTGGCAGCCAGGTCCATCGACGAGTGGCGCCCGTGCTTCTTCGCCAGACTCTTCAGTTGCTCCACCGGTTCTATTGTTATTTCTGCCTCGTTTAACAGGTTCTTGTCTTGGCTGTACGATGGAATTACATAAATAAATATCCTGGGACAATCTTCTCATATGGTTATCTGATCCCAAACTAAGCAGAGCATGTGCTATGGAAACCAGACAACTGATATACTACATATACTACTTTTATTTGTAAATTCATAATTATTATAAATTATTACACCCAGACATAAGACAAACAGACATATTCATGCACACAAATGTTATGTATATATATAATTTATCATACTAAAAAAAACACAACACATCATACCTATGTTTAGAGGGAGCATCAGTTTTGGTAGCATCAGTTTCAGAGTCGTTTTCCACTGTTGGGGGGCTCGTATGACCGCTTAACGACGATTTTCTCTCCAAGGAATTAGTACCTGAAACCAGAGACATGCTTAATCGTAGAGTAATAGTAAAGACCTCCTTCAAAGACAATAAAATGGAACAACCTTGGAGCCATACTGAACCCAACTCAAAAATAATTATTAAAATCAGTTTATAAACAAAAAAGGTATGCGTGAACAAACATACAACTGAACTGAGATCCTCCTCCTTTTTTTGAAGTCGGTTAGAAATGAATATCGGCGGATACAGATAGGAATCGTTAGTGTCTAGATTAGATCAGACTGACCCAACCCTAAAGTTGGGTTCTGTAGTCAAACAAACAAACCTTAAAGCGCCCATACAACTCAGAGAACTATCTTAATCTATATAAGTATGTATTTACAAAAAAAAAAAGTAGGTAGTATATGTAGTATATCAGTTACCTGGTTTCCATAGTACAAGCTCTGCTTAGTTTGGGATCAGATAACCGTGTGTGAAGAATGTCCCAGGATATTATTATTATTATAATTGGCGTCAACTATGTATGAGTTAGTCTAGAAGGAACTAGAGTCTGGAAGGATGTTAGGCCCGACAGATTTGTCTGGCTCATTGAAAAATATTTAAAAATTTATAATATATATATATATAAAATTCAGCCCTCCTAAAATTACGTAAATTATCATGGTTTTTTTCCACCTATGATATCTGTTACCTGTAAAACGGCCCCGCTTTCGGCTTAGCGAGTATCCATTCCTTTCTATGCTTCTTATGTTATACTACCGATCCTAAAAATTTCATCTTTCCTAAAATGACGTAAGTCTGGCGTGACTGGGATCTTGGACCATAATATTTAATTCTGTTCTGAGGAGGCGCCGGTACATAAAGGGTAACCAACAGCCTCTCTGATAAAAAAATTACGTGTTGAGTATGTCTTGATAGCCATACCCCGCGCGCCGTCGCCGGCACGCGTGCCATCAAAGTAGCAAACACCCTTTTTAACCACCATCGCACCTGAGGCGAATGCGTATAAAGATTGAGAACGAAACCATAGCGCGATGTAGGAATTTTATAGCGACATCTATTGAGAGAAATTGACACTAAAGTTTTTTTTCAACTGAAAATATGATAATTATAAAAAAAAGATATAAAACTAGTTGACTCGACAGACATTGTCTCTCAAGATTAAAAATTCATACAAAAATGCCATAGAAAAAATCACTCAGATTTTCCCGAAATGTATTTTTTTCTCGTCATAAGAGAAACTGTAGGGCGTAAAGCAAATGGTAAATAGAATTATATGGCTCCTTAGTATAAATACATAATGAGAAGCTAATATAGATCATTGCAAATTAATTTAAAAAAGCAAAAGTTTACTTTGATATTTTTATGACGACATCTATACTAATATTATAAAGAGGAAAGATTTGATTGTTTGTTTGCATTGAATAGGCTCTGAAACTACTGAACCGATTTGAAAAATTCTTTCACTAACAGGAAGCTACATTATTCCCGAAGGTTATAGGCTACTTTTTATCCCGGGAACGCGAGTGAAACCGCGCGGATCAGCTAGTAATTAATATAAAGAAAGAATAATATTTTAATTTCTAAAAAATTACAATATTACACATTTAAAGTAAAAATACGAATAACATGACAAGGCTCTGAGCTTACTATAATATTATGTACTCACTATGTATAGTCAAGCTCTTTTTCTTGGCGGTCTTGTCGCGTTTCTTGAGCGATAGTCCGACGGCGTTGAAGCTGGAGGCCCCGGCGTCTTCGGTGGAGAACTGCGGCAGACGCATGAAGATCAGCTGCGTCATGTCGCGTAAGCATTGCTCCGCGTTGCGACGGAGGAGTTCTGGCAAATATAATAAAATCTATAATAATAAAGCTAAAGAGTTTGTTTGTTTGACACACTAGCTGTTCCCAGCGGTTTCATTCGCGTTCCGGGATAAAAAGTAGTCTATAACCTTCGGGGATAATGTAGCTTCCTATCAGTGAAAGAATTTTTCGAAATCGGACCAGTAACTCCGGAGATTAGCGCGTTCAAACAAACTCTTCAGCTTTATTATTAGTATAGATGAAAATGTTATTGTTACCTCTGGAACTTTTCTAAAATTGAAACAATTAAATGTAAAGGATGTAAGTAGTTTTTTTTGGAGGTATCTTATTATTATTTAAAAAAAAATAAGGATCCCTATCTTTTTTTTAAATAAAGTATATATCCTATGTTAGAATTTTTAAAATCGGCCCCGTAGTTTTTTAGTTTATTCATTACCTACAAAAATATTTTTTTTTCTTCTTTATACCTGTAAGTCGAGTTTCAAAACAAATTCTGAAACAGCTGAGCATGATCTCGCAAACACTCTCATCAGTCAGCATGGCACCTTCAGGGCTCAGCATCAGTGTGCGGAGGACCTAAAAAAAATAAAAAACTAAAAAAAACAGATTGTGCTGCGGTACGAAAAAAAGGGAAAAATAGTTTTGGGATTGCTTTTTTTTATAATTTATCATTGCAAATAATATTTTAACATATAATTTGTATTCGCCTTTTTAAACCCTCAATTTGATTGTAAGCTATGTTGCTTCAATTAGGTACTTAGGTAATCAATACTCAAATGTAATTTGCTTTTAGTAATGTTACCGAAAAATTGTTACAAAGCTCAACTTGAATTATACATGCTTAATGTTATTTAGCCTTTAACCTACCTCAATAAATGTGCTATCTGATGCATAAAGAATTATTCAAATCCAACAGGTAGTTCATGAGATTAACATTGAAATATATGTACCTTTTTAATGTTAGTAAATATTAAATCACATAATTTGAAACTTATCATGATCTCCAAACTCAAGTACTCTTGGGTTTGGAGATCATAATATATATCATGGTGCAAGACTGGCCATCCTGGAGAACCTTGGGGGAGGCCTGTGTCCAGCAGTGGACGTCTATCAGCTGACATGATAATGATGATATAGATCATTTGAAAATATTATTAAACTGCATTAACATTTGTAAAATAAATATGTAATTGTATCAAGTTTTTATTTCATCAGTTCAGGAAATAAATGTTACAATACAACAAACTATAATAGATAATTACATTGTAGATAATCTTACACACTGATAAAAGATTATCAGTGTTTAACTTAAGTATGGATTGATGTGAAATTAAGTGCTGGGATATATTAGGTGGGTATATTTTAAGACAGGGATTTCCAATATTTTTCAGCCCGCGGCACAGCAACAAAAATTAAAACATCTACAATATGAAATTGAGTTATTTTTATTAGAAATTAATTGAAATAGAAAACAACAAGAAAGACTTTTCGGATAGTGATAGAGGATCGACTCACGGCGCCCCTCTTTACTTTCTATGGCGCACCAGGGCGCCGCGGTGCACACTTTGGGAACCCCTGAAGTGTTGTTTTTATGGTCAGATATAATAAATGTTGTCCTGAGGGCTGGTGATTATCATTTTTTTTAGACCTTACCAATACTATGAGAAGGTTCAACATGTCAAACTCAAATCCTAACAGAATATTAAATTCTCTTGAATGCCTGTTGGATAATGTGACCAATAAAACAGATCAGAAGACAGATCATTAATTTATTTAATGGCTCCAAGGCACTTACCAGACAATTTATTTACGATTAAATATAAAAATAAATAAAATGATCAGCCATGGGAAAAAGAAAACCATAATTTATTACTATACTTTTATTATAAATGTGAAAGTTTGTAAGTGTCTATATTTGCTATTTCTTCACAGTCAAACAGCTGGACCAATTAAGATGAAATTAGGTATGGAAATAGCTGAAACCCTGGATTAAAACATAGTACAATTTTTATCCCTTGTTAATTTGGGTGAAATCGTGGAGCGGAGAGCTAGCAAAATATAAATCAGATAATCAGCAAAGTGAAAAAGAAAACCATAATTAATTTATTTATTTATGTGATTATAATACACCCACTTGCAATATCTTCATAAGAACTACCCCATCAGAGGAGTGATCTGTGCCAACAAATCTTGCATGTGTGACTGCATCTGCAATATCCTCCACAGTGGCAGGTACGCTGGGGTGAGTTGGATCTGAAAGTTAGGTCAAATAAAACATATTGGTGCCGATTCTGTTGTTTACGAACTTAACTAATATTAGACAAGTCACCTCTCTTTCATTTTAACCTTATTGAAAAATGATAGAACATTTTTAATGCTGTCAGTTTAATCCATACCGTCGTAATGTACGGGTAAATAGTCGTGACCAATAAAGATTGCGCTTAAATTCACGTTGAAATGTGTGATCGGATTAAACTGACAGGACTAAAATATCTTGCATCCATTTCTTATATGTACTATTAGAAAGAGATATAGTGAGATTAAATTTATTTTAGTTCGTAAACAACAGAATCTGCACCATTTTATTACTTCTACAATCAATCTTTTTCATTGGCTATCCTCTATTTTACACCCTAAGAGTTTCACTGGCTATCCTCTATTTTACACCCTAAGGATATGAACTTTCAAAAATCCTTTTTTAGTGGACCTAGAAAGGATAGTCATAATAGTTATCTGTAAGTAAAATTTCATCCCAATCCATCCAGTTATTATCTATCATATTTTTATCTTGTGCTACGATAAACTATAGCCTCATTTAACCCTATCTGAAAACTAGTACAGCTTCATCAGCTGCCTAAAAACCTCACACAGCTCATAATATATATAGTTTATGGCATTATATTGACAAGCAGGCTGACATTCCACCTGATGGAAAGCGGTCATCTCCATCTATGTACATTTACAATACCAATATGTTGCATGACCATGAAAAGCTCATTTTACACCTCTTTTGAAGAACCCTATATTGTAATACTTAGGGAAAACCATGATAATTCCACATCCAGAGGTCTGCAGTTCAATATACAATTGAATTGTTGTGTGGATGATCAGGATATCATGAGAAATATCGTCGGTGATACTGCAATACCGCGTAAGTAGCGTGTGCTATAAGGTCAAAATTTCAACGTTATTAAATCCAAAGTTCGGCCAATTTCAACGTTATTAAATCCAAAGTTCGGCCTTATAGTAAAACCTTACGCGGTATTGCAGTATCACCAACGATATATAAAAATATCTTCTTTAGTAGTATCTTTCATACAGTAAGGAAATAAAAAAAAAGGTTCAAGACAATTTTTGACAAGCCAGTTGGCGCAGTTGGTTAAGACACTACCTGTAGCGCCGCTGGTCGTGGATTCGATTCCCATCCAGGAAAAACATTTGTGTGCATGAACATGTCTGTTTGTCCTGAGTCTGGGTGTAATTATCTATATAAGTATGTATTTACAAAAAAAAAGTAGTATATGTAGTATATTAGTTATCTGGTTTCCATAGTACAAGCTCTGCTTAGTTTGGGATCAGTTAACCATATGTGAAGAATGTCCCAGGATATTTATAATTTATTTTGTATACTGCTTTGATGACAAGGAATTTAATTATCAACGAGGATGAACCAAAGAGTATAATTATATATTACTTTGCTTACCTATGAGTCCATATGATAAGAATTTGTGTATTGCAGAAAGTGCAAGACTAGTAACTGGCCCAGTTGTTTCTTTGCTTCTAATAACTTCTAGGAAGGGACTGAGGTATGTGGCCGGGTCCAGAAGGCGTAGGTCATCCACTTGGTTCAAGATAGTCTTCAAATCTTGGAATGTACGCATCAGGACGTCGTACTCCTCGTTTGGGAAGGAGTGGGAGCCCCAGCGGGTGCTGCGCCGCATGGCAGTGACGAGCATAGCCATCTCGCCTTGCACCACAAATATACCATTCCCGGGCAACGACATTTTCGATATTTTATTTACTTCTACTTGATCAACATCAACACTCGTCAATGTATTGGAATTTCTGAGCGATTTTTTGAAAAACTACATATTAATAAACCAATATGTTCAACCACACACTACACTGATACAATTCCTGTACAAATATTTACAATTTATATCGTAAAATTAACTAAATTTTAGAGGAAATTCACAATTTGATTACTAGCAGATTCCATCACGATTTCAGACCGTGTTGACGTTTCAGAATTTTAGTTTTGCTATTTGACGCCAGAGTGCGCTACCAAAATATTGTGGAGTAAGGACGACATTCTCTATAAGTACCTCAGAATCGATTAAATTAATAGTTAGTCGAATTATTATTTTTTAAATATCCAAGTCATTTACTATCCTATGCCTATCCCTAGACATTTATTTTTCTTAAATTGGTTTTCTAATGGTGGTAACATTGATAAGATGTCTGACGGCCGTGGTTTGCTTTTGTGACAATTTTTAGGAAAATCGGATTTTTTTGTTGTAAAGCGACATCATAAACTTATTTTCTTTCCGTCGCATGTAACTGTAAGTATTTGTTTTATTTGCATACATATTTGGTGGACATTAGCATGCAACCCGTAGCAGTATCGTCATGAATGTGCGTTGTCACGCGTGCAATGGCTATCGACACAGATTTGTCATTTTTCTCTTTTTTGTGCTCGTGCAGTTATTCTTACCACATGTATCTCGTTACGTATTGCAGGCAATCGGACTGAATTAACGCGACAATGGTTAAGAAAAAGAGACAGAGCGACCCGAGTGAAAATGGGGACGATTCCACGGAATCTTGCGACGAAAATGTCAAATCCGCATGTCCTCACGTCGCGAAAGCTGTGGACTTGACGAAGCTCAAGAAGGCTTTGAAAACTGGTGGGTTCGACAAGGAATGTGCGGAATGCAAAAAAACTGAGAAGAACGAGGTCTCCGACCCAGATTTCGAGGAAGATCTGTCTTTGTGGATGTGTTTACGATGTGGATCGCAATTATGTGGGAGAACGCGCAACAAACACGCACTGAACCACTTCAACACCCCCCACTCCGATTGCCATGCACTGACCGCCAACACCACCACCTGGGAGGTGTACTGTTACAACTGCAACAATGAAGTTACTGCATCCAGTGCTAAAAAGCTCCATGAGTGCATTGAATATCTTAAAAAGCAGGCTACTACAGGTAACAAGTCATTGCCACCAATAGAGTTGCCGTATGAAGTGGGGGCCAAAATAGAAGTTCCCACAATAGAAACTGTAGTTAAAATGGACTCTGCTGCAAAGGGCAAAGACAAGGCTATGCTGAACATGCCGAGAGTAAGAGGCTTGTCTAATTTAGGAAACACATGCTTCTTTAATTCTGTAATGCAATGTTTAGTCCAGACTCCTTACTTACTGCAAGTGTTACATGAGATGTCAAATCCTGGGGAAAGGTTTACCCTCCCTGGGGGACAGCTCAAGATGAAGATTGATGGTGAAGAAAGCAAGGATTTAGAACTTCCCCCCATAACAGGACAATTGGCTGAGTGGGGAGGGTTGACTCGCATTCTGGCTGAGACTTTGGCTGAATTGCAAGCAGGTATGTTGATACTTTAACCTCTATTGTTGATTTAATTATCCCTAAATAGGAGGTTTACCAAAAGGTGTGTTCCGATAGCTACACTCAAGAGATAATTCCCTTCTAGCATTTGTGTACTTACCACTTCCAGCCACATTTTTACTATTATTGGTTAGAATAGTTCCTAATATACTATGAAACTAACTCTTCAGCTTTATTATTAGTATGTCATCATACAACAAGATCTTTCTTCACTATAGTTACATAAACTAGTAATCAATTAAAATTAAAGGCCAACATGTTCATGACCTTATTACATAAAGTAATTATTGATAATAGGACAATGAATACAAAAATATTTGTAATTCTAATTAAAAATACATAAACATCTGGTACAGTTTTGATTAGATAACAAGTGTAGAAAGTGTGTTTTATTTAATGAAAAGACAAAGTATAAATTCATGAAGCAGAGTTAACAATTTAAACCTTGGGATAAAAATAAATCTTTGTTAGAAATACTTTACCATGTAATATGTTGACATGGTTTCCTATGGTATTGTTATTTATTTTTACATAATCAATCGCCTTTAAAAAAAAGAGTAAAGCCTCCTTCAATGACAATAAAATTTATATGGTGCCACCTTGGAGCTATATAGACAGAACCCAATGCAAAAAGAATTATTAAAATCAGTTCATAAGCATAAAAGTTATGCGTGAACAAACAAAAACCACCAAACTGAGAATCTTTTTTTTAAGTCAGTTAAAAAACATTTTTAGGGGTTATTATTCCAAATTATTACCCAAACACTAATAATTTCACCTTTATATTTATTATAGATGCAAATCATTGTGATACAATATTTATTGTTATATACAATTTAATTGCAAATAAACCAACAATAGTCTTTGTTTCTGTTGTCCCCTTGTGTAAAACATGTGTTGTTTTCTTTGTGTTTTTATAACACTTTCTATCAGTTTGTAAGGATACTGGCATTACACAATATACTAGGACAAAGAAGACTTTTATCTAATTAAAACATAGTTACAAAAGTATTTTATAATTTTTGTTTTGTATCCTATAAATGCGAAAGTTTTTTTTTTTTTTTTTTTTTTTTTTTTATTTATTTTTTTACAAAAGAAATACATATTTTAAAGTTAAAAATAATTCTGCCAAACTGCTGAGCAGTTTGTTGGCAGATACAGTTCCCATTTACAATTTACAATGCTAAATAAATACATCTTTATAATAACACACGATAAGACAAATTTAATATTGTCAACTAGTAGATAAGTAGGTACCTATCACAATCTTAATATAATTTGCTCAGGTAGTGCTGCTTAACATTTTTTTTAAATTGTTTTTTTGTTTTGGTATTATCAATGGTGCTATTGCTTATTTCATTGTATAATGTGGGTACAATAAAGGCTCGAGTACGTTCACCATAATAATTGAGGGTATCAGGAACATTATACTTCTCAGTTCGGTTCGAGCGAAGTGGGCGGCTTCGAACTTGCATTACTTTATAATTATCAGAGTTATACTGTTCAATTAAGATAGCACTGTTACATAGTTCTCTAATAGGTAAAATATTACAAAGTTTGAATAATTTCTCATAATCCTTTTTTAATTCCATTTTAGTTTTATTATCTACTAAGTATTTCAAAAATCGTATCTGTAATTGTTTTATTTTATTTAAATGTGTAGTGAACGTCAGTCCGTAGCTGCCCACACCGTAATTAATAACTGAGTCGACGAGTGCAAAATAAAGTGTATACAGAGTGCCCCTATTTAACATGTGCCTAAGATAATAAAACTTTCCTAAAAATATTCTTAACTTATTGCATACATTATCAATATGAGTGTTCCAGTTTAGATGTTTATCTATGGTTAGGCCCAGATATTTATAAGAAACTACCTCCTCTAAATTCTTACAATCACATTTTTCTTTTGTACTATGCAAGCATTCATATGTGTGCCCTTTAATTTCAATTTTGTGAGTTTTATATTTACTGTATGGCGAAAATATCCTCATACATTTCGTTTTAGTAATATTGATGATAATTCCATTATCATGAGCCCACTTCACAACATTATCAAAGTCCCTTTGAATTACATTTTGTACTATGTTTACATTTTTATCCGCATATACAAGACATGTATCATCGGCGTACATATAAGTATTACATTTCTTTATTACATTTGCCATACTGTTGACATGCATTATATACCCTACCGGGCCGTGTTGTATATCTGAGATAACCTTATTCGATTCTAAAAAGTTTACAATCTGAGAGACAATTGCTTTTTCTGCTATTTTATTAATTGTACTTAGTATTGCTATGGGTCTATAATTTGAAAAATCTCTATGGGATCCTTGCTTATAAACTGGCCTAATGAGAGAAACCTTAAGATCATTTGGGTATTCTTTCGCTTTGACTGATAAGTTTATGAAATGAGCGATGACCGGGCTTATTTGTTCTTTAAGATCTTTTACATCTTTGACCCGTATTGCGTCAGATCCCGGCGACTTGCCACAATCTAGTTGATCTATTATCCTACCAATTCCATGCGGTGTGATGTTCTTAAACCTAAAACTTACTTCAGATTCACTAACATAAGTCTGTCTACTCAAGAAAGCGGATGCACATCTATGTTTTAAGCTTTCTACTTCCTTCGTAAATACATCACAAAAAGTTTCACAGATGTTCATCATTGAGTCATTTTCTAACATATACTTTTCAATTATAGAATCGACTCCAGTTTTATTTCGCCCCAACCAAGTATTAATATGACTCCAGATTTTTCTTACGTCTCCGTTACAATTTTTTATTAGATTACGATTATAATCATTTTTTGCTTTATTTATGACCTTATTAGTTTTATTTCGATATCTAGTGTAAGTTAATCTATAATTCATATTTTTTGGTGAAGATTTCCATTTTTTAAATAAGGTATCTCTAGTATCTATCATTTTTTGTAAGCCCCTATTAGCCCACGGTTGTGTATCTCTCTTATTAGTATGTGTAATTAATAGTTTAGATGAATTATATATATTACAAAAAATGTTAGCTATGTTATTATATAGTAACACTGGACAGTTAATTTGTGTTAGTTCTTTCCAATTTACATTATCAAGCTTATTTCGAATTTCAGCATTATTTAATATAGTAATACTTTTATTTGTTACATCAGCCTGTATAGGGACATTAACGACTACACCGATCAGGTAGTGATCAGCCACTCGGCGCCTGAGCGTGTACGCACCGAGTGATCGCGCCCTCACACTCCGTACGAAGGCATGGTCGATGCAGGTCGCCACACGTCGCTCCGCCAAAACCGCTTCCCGGGTTACATCACGTATGCCACAGTGTAGACCAAATTGCGATAAAGTGTTCAAGTAATTGTGGGCCGCTGAATCTATTCCCTCGTCCAATATATTAATATTGCAATCTCCAAGCAATATTACCTCGGAAGTGTTAGGGATTGTGCGCAATATTTCTTTTAACTCCGTTATAAAACATTCTTTATTCATGTGCGGTGGTCGGTACACAGATATTAGGTGTGCGTTGTAGTTGTCTGATGATATGTGTCCTACCATGATTTCGCAATTCCTGGTGCTCACTTCTTGCGTACTATATTTGAGCTTATTCTTTATGTATATTAATATACCCCCACCTCTCTTGTTTTCCCTAGTATTAAAGTGCATGTTGTAGCCATCCAGTTGATATAAGCATAGTTCTATACTTTTAATGTTTACCTCCGTCAATACCATTATGTCTATGTTATCAATACAGTTTTTTACTAGTACCATTAATTCATTATAATGTTTCCGAATAGAACATATGTTTGTGTGTATAATATGCAATGCAGTTTCCTTTTTATTATCTATGCTTACGTGTTGTTTCCAGTTTTCCAATGTTTCAAAGCAATTATAATCTATATCTAAGATTTGTTGATCGAAGGTGCTGGCCAGATTTTACCATAACATTCATTATAGACTATGTAGTGTGTCACCTACCCACTCTGATGATGTTCTTTAATAAGAGATTCAATGTCGGACTCTCCTCTGATAAGTTTAATTTTTGCAGTTTCGTCTTTCTTAGCTAATATATTAGAATTTTGAATCCATATATACTTATATTTGTCTTTTAAATTTGTTCTAGCCTGCCAAAATAGCTGCTTAGTTTTCTGTGTGACGTATTCATTTATGTAGATAGGTGTATTATTATCTTTTGAGATTAATGTGTTAGTAATGCGTTGCTTCCTACATTTAAGCCAAGCTTGGCGAGCGCCTCTCGTGCGCAAGCTGATGATAATTGCTTTATTTTTTGTACTATCTTTAACATTGCCTACCTGCCACGCATCACTTATTTCATTTGAATCCAGCTTCAGTTTGTTTGCCAATTCAATTATTGTATCTTTTAGGGGTTTATTTTCCAGTGCCTGAATACCTACTAATTCTATCCTCTTCTCTGTTGCCTTCTGCTCAAGAATATGAACTCTTTCCTCCAATGCTTTATTGCATTTCTCAAGATAGATATTTTTGTTGCTTATGTCTTTAACTTTTGCTTCACTCTTCTTCAAAGCCTGTTGGCATTCTTTTTTAAATTCGATTAACTCATCGTACTTTGTAGAGTAGAAGTCGATTAATCCTGCCATTTCATCTAATCTCGATTTCATTGAATGTATGACTTGCATTTTTTCGTTCATCTCTTTAAGCAATGATTCCACTGTCATGCTTTTTGGATCTTGTTCAATCCTTACGGTTGGGCTTTGGATCGGGGTGTTAGACTTCGAAGTAGATTTTTGTTTAGCAGCCATCTTCTCACGTCTGGTTTGAATTCCCACTTCCATTAAAAAATTCAATCACAAAAACTAGATCCGTACAGGTACGCGCGCGTGTGTTAGCTTTTAACGTCAGACGAGAACTAACAGTTTGTGAGTGTGTATGTTTGTTACTTCTTCATGCTGAAATGGCTGGACCAATTTTGATAAAATTTGGTATGGAGGTAGCTGACAAGCTGTATTATACATAGGCTACTTTTGAATGCACAAATCTAAGGCAATACTGGTTCAATTTGAAATAATCTTTTTGTATAAGATAACCAATTTGTTGAGGAAGGATATACATTTCAATGCGAGTGAAACCATAGGCACAACTAGTATTTTATAATAGTATTTCTATAAGTTTCTTTAATATTTCCAAGTTTTCAATGACTTTTCGCCAAAAACTGAACGGATACTTGCTAATCTTGCTATGTCAACTAAAACATTAATAAGAATAAACTATATTTAGATAGTGACCTGGTTCTATATTGGCTTGGAGATGTCCTAAATACTTTTCCTTGGTATTTTTTATTATTATGTATTATGACACATACAGTAATATATAGATTATTTAATTTATATACAATAAAATAATTATTTACATCGAAACTAAATACTAATAAGAAATAAAATAAAAACTAGACTAAAATAAGAAAGAAAAGCTATTTACAGTAGATACAGCTGATCTAAATCACTGCCAGCCGGTAGTGTGCCCAGAACGCTGGCGGCATTGCCACGCTGTATGGCAATGCTTATCCTTTGTCCAAGGTATTCGCCAGCCCTCTGACACATACATAATTATATCGCTTTGTAATAAATACGAAGATAATTTACAGATATATTATGACTAATTTATGTTGAGTTGTCATTGATATATGTAATTATTTACTCCCGAGAGAGAGATCTAATGATTTCGTAGGTTAAAAAGTATCCCATATTTTATTCGTGTAATGTGCAACATTCAGATCAGCATTTACAATGTGTATAAGTAAAACACAACACACACACACCTTTGGGTCCCAAATTCAATATTTCAGATCTTAAAGAAACTATTAAATTTAATTTAAATCTGTTCAGCCAATAGGATCTGAATTGTAATAATCATATACACAGAACATGCATTTTCGCGTTTATAATATACTAGCCACCCGCCCAGGCTTCGCACAGCTTTTCTGTACTATAATATGCATGTATTAACATATAAACCTTCCTCTTAAATCACTATCTATTGCTGAATACTGCATTAAAATTCGTAGCGTAGTTTAAAAGTAGCGTACAGACAGCAGAAGCAACTTCATTTTATACTATGTAAAGATAAAAAAGTTATAGGATGTGACAAGCATTACAACAATTTATTAAATATTATCTTATCAGCACTGTTCTAAGTACCCATCTGTATTTCACCGAGGATATTTTGCTGCCATCCAAACTATGTAACTCTGATTCTAAAAGTAGATTTCATAATACATTGATGGTTCATTGCGCGTAGAGAAATATACGTTGTGCCACTGTCACAATATATTAAAAACTGGTACCTACATCGATTACAAGAGTACGACACAATCGCTCTGCTGGTGAACTTACGGTCTCCAATAACTATTTCGCCTTTGAACTTTCTCTTGAGAATAAAATATATTTATTTCTTTAACATAGATCTTATAAAGTTTATTTATAATAAATATATAACATAATTCTAAAAATAACACGGCTACGGGCTTGTTTCACTGGTTGCTAATATGCAAGCGCATACCCAGGTTTTGCAAATCAGAAAATTAGGTTGTTTTACTTTTTGGTCACTTGCTTGTTTTGCTCTACACAACACACTACGCGAAGACATCTATCTACATGCAACAATAGGGTAGTTGACACTATCAAAAATAAATCACCAAACACTAACCAATGCATAAAACATCTAAAAACACGTGGAAATAACAAATATGTTGTACATTTAATACTTTTTATGATTTTTAATTACCAGTAGAACCACTAAGATTTGATGCTGTGAAACTATGACGTCATAATGTAATATTTCATACAAAATTCCATATAAACTATCGTTTTGACATTTATTAAAAAGTAGCTGATTTGATATGTCAGTCAACTACCCTATAGGTGCATTTAATTTAATGTGTAGTAAGTAGGTCCCGTATGCATGTGAAGTAGTTAGGTGAAACCTCTGGAGATTCTGCTTTATAGGTAGTTAGATAAACATGTATAATTATACTTATATATGCTTATAAATATTTAATTAAACAAAAATAAAATTAAATCACCTCGGGTTTTTCAAAAGTTAGGCATGGTAAATCCAGGGGGAGGCAGCTATTAGCAGCGAACCTATTAGCATGGGTGTACCCGAGGGGGGCCTCGGGTACACCCATGCTAATAGGTTCGATAGCTTTTTTTTCACAATTTAATTTAACAAGTAAGGTCGCGAGAGCCTACTAGGGAGTTGGGCAAGGCTTAAGGCAAGGATAATGCAAGTGTTGCAAAGAGTTGTCCGTTGCAAATGCCCTTTAGGCTATTAAGATTACCTTAGGTAACCGTTTACCATCAGGAACTGGTAACGAATATCTAAACCAAATGTAGACTTTCCAATACTCATGCAAAAATTTATAATTACAGGAGATAATGGAGTGTACACTCCTCGAAAGCTGCTGTCAGCTCTAGTGAACAAGCTGCCTCAATTCGGAGGCGGAGACCAGCATGACGCTCATGAGCTGCTCAGGCATCTGCTTGAAGCTGTCAGGTATTTAATTAAGCTACTCTCTTTCCATTCAAATTTCTTGCCAGACTTTTCAGTTTAATTGTATTCCGGATCAAGGGTCATTTCTTTATTCCAACATAATTTCTGAATGCTTGAACCTATTTAGAAGTGTGTGGTATTGTTAGAATCTGTATGTCATCCTAGTGTCATCCCGAGTGACATAGGGTACCTAAATTGACAAAATGCCAAAAAAAGATGATACAATGTCAGTAATGGCTTTAAATTTACTTTTTGTATCAGGATTTGGGCTTGTATTTTACTGTGAGCGAATAGGCATGTGGTAGACCACAACTAAATTATGGCAAG
The DNA here is from genome assembly GCA_963555595.1 of Tethea ocularis. Taxonomy (NCBI): domain Eukaryota; kingdom Metazoa; phylum Arthropoda; class Insecta; order Lepidoptera; family Drepanidae; genus Tethea; species Tethea ocularis. Next base: position 1,502,079 of record OY741970.1, on the reverse strand, counting down.
TGATAATGTGGCTGACGGTGGTAAGCACACAAAACCTAGAAACTGGCTCTCAAGTGTACCTGGTATCGGATTCCAAGTGTTGCATATTCATCTATGTGCCAAATTACACAAATATCTGAACGCACTTTAGAAAACATTAAAGTCTGATATCCTTGAGTTTAGAAATCCTTATGGCTATTACTGTTGAAACTGTCTTAAATTGGCTGTGAAACTTAATATCATACAAGGTTATTGTTTGGATACTTAAATCACTCCAAGTAAACTTTTATATCTATAGCTATACTAATAAAAAGCTGAAGAGTTTGTTTGTTTGTTTGAACGCGCTAATCTCCGGAGTTACTGGTCCGATTAGAAAAATTCTTTCACTAATAGGAAGCTAACTAATTGAATCATTGATGCTTCGTGAAGAAGCGAAACACGTGTCGATTTCCTGTTAAGTTCCCTTGTTTTGGACTTGACAGAGAAGGATATATCCAGCGGAATTAGTTACTAAATATTTGTCTTCCATCTAATCTTAATAGGAAGCTACATTATCCCTGAAGGTTATAGGCTACTTTTTATCCCGGGAACGCGAATAAAGGCGCGGGGAACAGCTTGTATTATATTAGTGTGTGTTATTGTTAGATCCCCTATAAATTCTCGGGCGCGACAATACGCTTTAAAATCATTTACAGTTACGGTGTGCTCCCTCGTAACTACTAAACGGCTGAACCGATTTTGATGAATGATATGTCGATAGATTCGTCTTTATTGCGCTGGGTATGTTAAAATTATATATTCAATATGGCAGATTTTTGGTGACAAAATGTACAATTAAAGCTTAGACAAAACTTGAACTAATGATACTATTTAAGATCCATATTTGTACACATATAGTTCGAACATTCCTTATCAAGCAGCGCCCTCAGTCGCCCGCAGAATTATTTGACAAAATGTGTTCAAAACTTGTGCAATAATCCAATAAATCCTCGTTTCCAGGTCGGAGGACCTCCGGCGCTATCAATCTGTTATCTTGTCCAGTCTCGGCATGAGCTCTAAGGTAGACCCCTCCAAGGTGGACGGCGAGGTGAAGCAGAAGGTCAAGTTTTATGGTCAGCAGGCTTCTGATACCATGCTTAGGCCGGAACAGGTTTGTTTTGATTTTACGAAAATTTTATATATTTTTGGTTCTGTTCTGGATTCCTAGCACAAAATTAGAAAAAGTAGTAAGACTTGAACAATAGGTATACATACAAGCAGTCATTAACTGATAATAAAGCTGAAGAGTTTGTTTGTTTGAACGCGCTAATCTCCGGGAGTTACTGGTACGATTTGAAAAATTAAAGTAAATTATGTGCACTCAAAAAATGTTGAATATTAGTAAAATTAAGTAAAGTGGCGTGAAATTCTAACACTGAGGGGTCCAGACAGAATCATGAGCTGATTCTATGGTATCAGTTTTCGTTTAGATGATGTTGCTTATACTCATTATAGATAGATGTATTTACCTCTGCTTTCAGGTGTTCCGCGGCTTCCTAGTGTCAACCCTGGAGTGTCAAGAGTGTCTCCATCAGTCAGACCGCGCAGAGTACTTCCTAGACCTCTCGCTACCAGTCGCTGCCAGCCGGCCTCAACCACCGGCCGTAGTGCGAAGGAAAACTCCAAACGGTATGTACTATGTGCTGTTCTATGTTTTGTGTATTACGGTATTACTAAAATATGCATTGTTTTTAACCCCCAGCCAAAAAAGTGGGGTGCTATAAGTTTGTAGTGTGTATCTATGTGTGTCTGTGGGATCATAGTTCCTGAACGGATGGACTGATTTTGATTTCTGAAAATTTGATTTCAGAAAAGATATGATGATCTTCAAATGGCTGAGATTTGAAGATCATCATATCTTTTCTAGTGTGTTTCTTTATTGATTTGTGTGGTCCCCTTTTCGTAACAACTATCCAAAACGGAAAGCGATTGCTTACAAAATTCTGGACGTAGGCCATTTATATCTAAGAAGCGCGACATTTCAGTTCCCTGATGTAGTGAGACGTTTTAAAGCAAGCAAATTGGTATCTCTTACATCATATAATATAAAAAAGTTGAGGTTATCTAACCTGGGTTTTATAAGACTTACTTTAAACCAAGCTTAGATTTTGTGGTCATTTACACCAGGTATATCTATAACAACTTAAAGCCCAATAAAATAGGGTCGAATGTTCTGTGTTGTAGCTAAAGCATGAATAAAATATGGTATTTCAGAAGAAAATACGTACAATTACCAAGAAGATAACGCGCCGTCCAAACATCAACTGAAGAAGGAGAGAAACGCCAACAGGAAAGCTGCCAGGAAAGTTAAAGGTAGTAATGAATCAATTGTTGTTTATTCTTTTGTGTTTGAGATTATTCATTACACTATTTACGTTTTAGCTTAGTGCAGGTGACAGTAGCTATAGATATATGAAAATGAACCATATGACATTGCAATTAGGTTCATCTGAATCTACAGACCATACTAATCATAGATTAGTTGATATTTTGAAATTTAAATAGAAATATTGATGTAGTTTTTTATAACCTGTATTATATATAGGTATACTTCAATGCCCTGTCAGTCTACTATACTCATCAAAAGCACCCTCTATACTTAATAGTTTCACATCATTTTTGGGATTTGAAACCACGCCAATCGTCCGCAATGGCTTTTTAACCCATCCCCAATTTACAGGCAAATCCGTGTCCAAAGACGAAAAACCCGGCGGCGACGTGAACGGTGCTGCTAAGGAGGACGGTAAGTCTTCCTCTGAACAATCCGACGCCGACGTAGAAGATAACCTCGAGGACGTGCCCCGCCAGGCCGACACTCACACCGTCTCCGTGGGCACCCAGGCCATCGCTCACACCGCCGCCAACTTCGCCGCTTACCACATGGAGTCAGGGTACAACTCCGAAAAGGTAATCAGCTCAGATTCCATCCGTACCAGCCCGGTGGAACTCGAAAAAACCGACACCACACCGGAAAATGCCGACAAGGATAAGGTAGAATTTGCCGATTCGTCCACCTCGACTACGACTGTAGCGCTCGAGTACAAACCTCTGATATCTCTCGAGAACCTTTCTAACCCAGATTCAGGTGTCGCCAGTCCTGAAGCTACGAAGCATAACTCCACTGAAACGGTCGATAACGTCGATTCGCCGATGAACGGGAAAGAGCACGGCAGCCATAGTTCTCTATCGAGCGAGATCAATTTAGATCTATCCAGCCCGCAGCATAGCAAGCTGTCTCCGGTCAAAACTGAGTTTGAGAGGCCGGTGTCGCGTATCAGTTTCGTCCCGGAGTACTCCAACGAGGTCGTCTCGAGAGGCATAAGCGTCCAAGGTTGCAGGAATCTTCTCGAACATAGCGGCGAGAGCAGCTACGAATCCCTTCCCGAGAACAAGGCGGCAAATGAAAGCAAGACGCTCAATGACTTGAATAATCATTTTGACGAGTTGAAACTCATCATGGGTGAGACGGCAGCTAAGAAACCGACCCTACCGTCCCCCGTGACGGTTGAAAGTCCCGCGGACCCGCCGCCGACGGCGCCAAAGCCGAAAGTTAATAACGTCGAAGCTGAAAAGAGCCAAAGGGATTACCACCTACCGTACTCGCGACAGAGTCCATTATCCCCCCGCTACGTGTGCGACGAGGATGAGTGTAGCATCCAATCGTGTCTCAGTCAATTCACCGCATTGGAACTCCTCACCGGTAATAACAAAGTCGGTTGCGAGACTTGCACGGAAAGAATCAACGGGAAAGACGGGAAGACCGTGTACACGAACGCTACGAAACGCTTCCTAGTATCCAGTCCGCCGGCCATCCTCATCCTACATTTAAAGAGGTTCCAAATCGGGCCAAGATGCATGTTCAGGAAGATGTCCAAACATGTCGACTTCCCCACTATTTTGGACTTGGCACCTTTCTGCGCGATGGATAAGCTGAAGAAACTTCCAAATGTGGCAAGAGGGCAGAACGAGCTGCTGTACTCACTGTACGGGGTGGTGGAACACTCGGGCGGTATGCACGGTGGCCATTACGTCGCATATGTGAAAGTGAGACAGCCGGTCAAACAAGGGGACCCTCGATGGTGGTTCTTACCGAAAAGCGCTAACATCATGACCACGTCATCCGGCAGCGGAGACGCCGAAGCCGAATCCGAATCAGATCTATCTGGCTACGAATCGGGGGAAGGGCCAACATCGGCTGCCGAAGTCCCATCAGGCAAATGGTACTACGTTTCAGACAGCATGGTGTCTGAAGTGAGCGAGGAAAAAGTATTGAGGGCGCAAGCATATCTCCTATTCTACGAGAGGATTTTATAAATACCCTGTAGATGCGATGGTGTGGCCTAACGGTTGAATGGATTGGCATTTAAGTGGAAGACTGAAGCTTGGTAGTGGCGTTTGCATGTTGAACCATGTATTTGTGTTAATGGCGCTGTAAATAGCTTTGAACTTATTCATTTATCCGGCTTTACGAACAATTTATAATACCCGTCTTTGTGAATTCAACGTCCTAATAATGAGGTCGGTGTTTTCTGATTTCGGCCAGATAGAGACAGCGCTCTAATTTGCTGATTCTAGCCGATTTCGCCGATCTTATCCGACGATGTTTCTTTCATAGCGGCGGGTAGTATAATAGCTATTTTTATGCGGTTGCGATCGCCGCACATTTTACCCTATCTTGGTTAAAACTAATGTATTATATTTTTCGTTTCAATCTACTGATTGTTTGATTATATTCGTTAATTATACAGTCGGATTTGACTTCCCTCGCAAGTGTTGATGATTATGTGCCTGCTTTATTTCATCAAAAATCATGACTTTATAACAATTAAATGAAATCCTCATGTTTTAACCACGACTTTGATCGTTCATTCTATTACGATGCAATATAACATTGTCTTTTCGTGACATGTATACTATAAATATAGTCGCATACATTATAGTGACGATGAATAACACCGTAACTGCAAAATATAATATAGGAATTGATACGTATGAACTTAAATGCATTTACGATGTTGTACCTCTGAGCTGTTAGTAGATTTCTTCGCGTAAGTTTAATATACAATTCAGAAATGTCTTTTTTGACAGGTGTCTTGTTAAAAAAAATTTGTCTAACTTTATTTCAACTATTGGACACGGTTAAATATAATTATTGCATAGCCCCATTATAATATTCTATTTATGGTAAGACATCTGACAGAACGGTAATTTCTTATTGGCTTATAAATAATCGATATTTTACTTTTGTCAATAATTTGACTTGTCGATGAATATGGAGAAGGAAATATCGTTTTGGTAAGTTTTAAAATGTGTCAACGGAGTATGAACTTTTATTTAAGCTGTATTTATGTTTGAATTTTTTTCGTGATTATGATACGTATCCATTGTCATGTCTCTACGATTTATAAAGACGTAGGGTGGTTTGTTTGTTTGATGGCTTTAACCATCGTTAATACAAAATAAGCCTTTTTTGACAGTTATTTCCTCACACACGTTATTTTATAAAACACGCACTGATTAACGGACGTTGTAACGTAAATCCTTGTTAAGATTAAATGGACGTATATAACGTTTATCCTTTGAACAACCCGTCCATAGTTAACAAAAATATAAAATAATAATTTACCACTTCTAATTTTATTGTCCTTTTGCAAAATATGAAATGATGATGGAAACGTATATTTTTTTTTAATATCATTTCATTGGTTTAAGTCTTCCATTGAGGTGTCAAGAAAATCGTTTATTAAAACTGTTAGCAATAGTTAGAATGGAACAGAATATTTTTCATTTCCAACAATACGATTGAGTGCTTTTAGTAACAAGACGAATTAGCTAAGTTATTTATTATAATGTGATGTCCTCACGCAATTAGGTCAATTTTCGTAATCACACGTCGCTTTTTTTAATTTCTAATTCTTGAAAGTATTTTATAATATTGTAAATTATGATATTTTAACTACTATGGTCTCTACGAAACAATTTATGAATCTTTTTGTTATTGACACGATTTACAAAAATGCGTTTGCGCATCTTTCCCGACTTTTTCCGAACGCTACCGAATGATAGATTGAATATAGAACATCAATCGTTGATGTTACGAGCCATAACAGATCTCGAATTGATCTCGCATACTAATGGGAACTTTTCATAAATTAATCGGTGTAAAAACTGACGTATGTACGTAGAAAATATATCAGTATTTCTTTTTTACTATGTACTAGACATTAGACAATCGCCCAAATCTTGCGATGGATTTTTTTCGACGAACTAATAAAAAACATCATAGAAGGAAAGAGAGGAAGACCTAGATTGAACTATAGAACTGAACTGAACCTAGTGAAGGCAAAATTGGACGTAGTGTCGTATAAGGAGGTGCAGGAAGCAGCTAACAACAGGGAGGGATGGAAGAAGCTACACCGACAAGAGCCAAGCTCTTAAATATAGAAGAAGAATGATTCAGTTGGTAAAATTTTGGACTTTGATATCATGGAAAGTATGGAAACACTACATTAATAATATGGCCTAACTTTACGATTGACAATTCATTAACTTTAACGTTTAAAAGTTTTGATCATAGTTTAGCTGGCCATTTTATCGGTCGGCCACTACGACATTTTTATTTTTATGAAAAGTTCCGAAATCTGTCCAAACATTTATGTAGTAGATTGTACATAAACATTTTATACAACTTGTAAGACCCAATCTATAATAGCATAGGCAACCGACACGACATTACTTTCGACTGCGACAAATCGCAATTTTTATTGAGACCTTGAGTATTTAATTCATTTTAAATGTCACACATTAAGTTTTGAATTATGTATTTCGAGTATAAATCGTGAGTGCTCAATTTAGTTATTGCTTTCCCCGCGTGCGAATAATTTCCTCGGAGGTGACACTTTTGACACTGGATTCTTAGCCTCATTCACATAAGTGTTAATTTTATGTAAATAAATTGAAAAAAGTATAATTAAAAACAGCTTAATACCACAGATTATAAATGAACTAGTTACATGGGGTAAATTGTTGCAGTTTTAATGCCTATATAAATTATTTCTTGCTTAAACTTGTTTACACGTTTCCTTTCTGTATTTTTTTTTTCTGTAATTAATGAAGGTTCCAGTGTGATTAGTGTCTTGTTACGGATATGTTTTTTAATGTTTGCATTTGTCAACACTAGAATGTTAGTCTTTTACCGTTAGTTATTTAGTCTGTGTTAATTATATTATTATTATTTGATATTTTTTTGTATAATATTGAACTCCACACTATATTGCGTTATGAACAGGTGTATTAAATAAAAATATAGTTCTAAAACGATTATGTATTTTAATTACTACCTGCCTGTTTTCCTGTAATCTTAAAATCTTTTTTCAGCAGGTTGCAAACAAACTATGGTATGAGCTTAACCGCTTACCATCAGGCGGCCAGTGTATTTATTTACTACCTTAATAGTATAAAAAAAGAATCTTGAGAGAACTTGGTTCCGCGCCGCGATTTCACCGTTTCCGAGGCATCTTTTGTTTTCCCAGAATAAAAATAGGCTATATATTATTCCAGAATCTATGTGCCAATTTTCATCCAAATCCATTCAGTAGTTTTTACGTTAAAGAGTAACAAACATCCGTCCTCACAAACTTTTTTTTATAATATTAGTACGATATTTCAAGAATTAAATGGAGGCAACATTAATAGACCTTATAACTTAATAAATAAGAATTTAGTTTGCACATATATTACAATAACATTATAAAAATATTCTATAATCCGGTATCTTCCATTCTTTTCTTCAATAATGCAACATGTCTTGAATCGAAAGGCGTCAGACCGGTGATTTTGGGTACTTCTAATATTGTTATTTCTATGATACAATATAAAATTTGTAAATTCTCTTTCGCTTTCTGTAATGCCTGTAAGGAAATGAAAAAAATAGATTATTAGATTTACTTTTGTTTGACGGCCGTATCGATACGCACACGTGCGTTGTGAGTCTGTAAATACTTTTACAAATACATTTCAAACGTTTTGAGCTTTGGAGGGGCGCGCTATGTTATCGTAGTTGAACTCTAACATACATATTGATAGAATTTGATATTTTCATTGAAACAAATGTTACTCTTTCGGTGACCACTAACAGCAATTTCTCAGCAAAAATATAACAGACAAAAATTAAATATTATTTATTCAAATAGACCTTCACAGGCACTTATGAATTGTCAGACTAATGCACGGTTCGGAAGGTAGCTTTTGCTGAGAAGAGCCGGCAATAAACTCAAAATAAACTTCATAATTTACATAAAATATATCCTGCAAAAGCGAGCGCTACACCCTTTTTGTCATTTAAATACTCGCTAAATATTGTAAACTTACCAAAACAGCCTTTTCTTTCAATTCAGGTCGCGTAGCCATCTGCTTCTTTAACTGGCCCATCTCTTGAGGCGTAAACCCGACCAATTTCGATAACACATCGTTTGTAAAGTCCACATCTAGATTCCCTGTGCCATCTACAATCGTACACCTTAAACTCCAACCTTCTTTGCCCATAGACAATTTAGACAGCAATTTCATAATCTGTCCTTTAATTTTGAAAACCCTCCCAGCTTTATCTATCTCACTCATTTCGTTAATTTGTTTAATGTACACAAAAGGTTCCGCTGCTAAAGTAACTGGACCCTTATTTTGAGGCTCTTTAAGTCTATCTTCTGCATCAATTTTTGCTTCTAATTCTCTTAAATAATCTTCATCTTCTTCAAATAACAGGTCATTGTCGTCTGGATAGTCATTAATATTAGTAATAGGTTCTATCCTTGGTTTTTTCTCAGGTTTTGAGCTGGCAACATTTAGGGGACGTTTCACAGGGTTGTCATGTAATTGTGCTTCGATTGCGTCTAGTTGGTCCATGTCAATATCTTCGTCTGCAAAGTTGGCTACTTGGAGGCTGGTGACAATTGCAACAGGTCGAGGATTCTCGTCCAATGTTGGTTCAAATGTTTGGTTGTCCATAACAGAAGGCATTTGTGTATGTGGCGTTGGGATATTGGTATTTCTTGGATGACTTATTGTTGTGTTGTGGTCTGTATCTGAGAAAATTTCAATTAATTGATAGTATTAAAAGCCAGAACCATTACTAGAAAAAAGTTTGCCATACCTTGTGTCAGAGGCAACCCTAGCTTTGAAGACAGGAGACCAGCTAAAGAGTTGGAGATGGCTATCTCCTGGACTTCACCTCCAATCAGTTCTATCGTACTTTCCGTTAGAAGGAGAATACCTCTACGACATTCTATTGGTCCTGAAATATTAAACACTTATTGAAAATTTTTGTGAAAACAGAAACATTTAACTCTAGGCCAAAAAAAATATGATGTCCTTTCGATGATTTGACAGACTGGTAATTAAAAAATCTGCCCATGCCATAGCATAGCACATAGTAAGTACCTAATAAAGAAGAATGATAAGCGTGAACAAAACTGTTTCACAGTTTGGCACAAGATGTTGACCCCCTCCCCAATGATTCCTCCCCTCTGGTTGCTCTGGTGATCTTACTCACGCGCAGGAAACATATTTGGGTATTCTGTAGTCGAGCTGCTCTTGAGTTGAGCAAAACACGCTAAGCTCTATCTTCTAATATCATAGGGACATACTTTATAATATAATATTACCTTTTATAAGAGCTTTGCACCCCGGCGTGATATCACAACTCAAGTTCCTCATGGGTCTATATTCTATAGCTGACAGTTCTTGAACACCATCCGTAAGGTGTAGTTTTATCATCCTGAAATACATGAAATAGTAAGAAAGAAAATATTTTTTATTCATGATTATATATACTAATAATAAAGCCGAAGAGTTTGTTTGTTTGAACACACTAATCCTTGAATCTACCAGTGGGATTTGGAAAAATCTTTTTGCAATTGAAAGTCCAATTATTAAGGAAGGTATAGGTAAGGTATACATTATTGGTAGTTCAGAACAGCTAGTTTTTACACAAAGTCACTGACTGATAACTAACTGACAAATCAATGCACAGCCTAAACTACAGCTTCTAGAGACATAAAATTGTGAGGGTGTGTTCCTTGTGAAATGTAAAGTATTATTCCAAAATTTATTCCTACAGGAGTAAAATAGGGTGAAATAAAATTGTGGGGTGGAAAATCATTTTTTTTTCTTATGTTACCATTTACCTATGATTAGAAACCTTGTCCTCAAACTTGGTGGTAGCCTCAACATTTTCCATATTCACTTTTTGTAGTTTTAAATATTGCTGGTAAGCTGGGGTACCTGGAAATTTTAATATTTTGATACACCATATAATAAGTACCTGGATGACTGGGGTTTTTTTGGAATGTGACCTAGCTACGTAGTTTAGGCCCTATTATGGCACTTTTGAATGTCGAAAATTACAAATGACCTACCACTGGATCATAATACACAAACTGAGAAGACTCCGGCAAGAAACTTGGCAAGGCTTTTATTTTGTGGATCTTTTTTTTAAATTACAGTTTTGGTTATAAACAAACATCATACAATTATCATTTGGCCAGGGGGCTGCAAGTGCAGAGAGAAGCTACTAAACCATGTATTTTAGTCTTCAATGTAACAACCACCTTGTAATAGGCCTTGTCACTCAGTCTTTAACATAATCTTTGTATTTATATAAGATGATTTTATCATAAAAACAAATGCAGCTCCCAAGAAAAGACTTATTGACTTTAACAAAAAAGCATACCAACATCTTCTGCAGCATTAATCTGAAGAACGAATCTACCATTCAGCACAGTCTTGTCTTGGTCCTTCAGGTTTGTTGGCAGGGACCCAGGGCATATATCTTTCAGGTCATTGAGCAGCCACTGCTCTTTAGCCAAGTTCTGTAATTCACTCTCCGTCACATTGGCACCATCTTCTGTTAAATATTCTACACAACTGAAATTTTTATAAGGCATATTTATATTGAGGCTGATTTATTTTGATAAATCTCAAACAACGCAAAGAGCAAGTAATAACTATAAACGAAACTAAGTTATGCAGTACCAATATCCTGCTAGAACTAGGTGTCTTCATAATATAATGTTCAGGTTAAATGATGGAGACATCTAAACTATCATAAAAAAAAAACAAATAAATACGAACTAACCCAGACAACCATTCATCATCAGCATACATATGATGGGATAATAAATAATTGCGAACGGAATTCAGAAGTACAGACATTTTGCATGGAAATAAATCTGTTTCTGAAAAGCCACATATCAAATCAATTTATACAAAAGAATCCGATGTATTTTATTTTATTTTCGTCTGATTTTCCCTTGGATTTTCCCCCTATTTACATTTTCAATAGAAATGACATGACATGACATACAAATGAAATGACACTGACAATGACAAATGTCGAATAGGTTTGTTGAAAAAAAATCCTTTTAGCGATATTTCTATCTGATATATAGATATTTACGTTCTCAGCACCAACCATTACCACTATAGGGGGTTACGTCACATCCGATCTATTTACGGTACTAAAAAATACTAAATCTAGAATACGTAACGTATGTAATAGAATCCAAAGTTTATCGATTCTATCGAAATACTATTGAATCGAGGGCCCCCAAATCACTCAGACTATCGATCAATAAACGTGGTGTTACTCTATATCAGGGACTTTAATAGCGGCCTTACCGGTACAGGCTTGACAGCACCGTATCGATACTCTAATTCCGATACTTGAAAACGGTACTTTTTTGTTCCGGTACTAAATTCATTACGGTTCGTACCGGTACTGTATCGAAGTACCGTTACTCATAAAGTTTTGTTGTCTCTTTTACGCAGTCGAGTTCTCTCATAAAGGAAAGAATAAATCTCTGTCTACGAGTTCTCTCTTCTCTTTTTGTTACCTCCAATCAGTGTTGCCACTGGTAACTTATGATTCCCTTTGGTTATGATGTTCGTTTAGTGACTTTTAATAAACTGTTGATGTTAAAATATGGATTTGGCTGATAAAGATTTCTCGGCAGCTGCTTTATTAACTTCACCCATTGAAAAGTAAAACTGAGGGGCAGAAAGCTAGTGAATTATCAAAGTAATAAATAGATGCTATTTTCAACTAGTTAATATTTGAATCTGAATATTTCTTAGTCCTTTTGGAAAGCGCAAAGAAAATAATCCTTTTATGTGGAATACATTTCCAACCAACACGTATAAAATTATTACATACGTAAATAACGTGTATACTAGTCTTTTAATTTTCATTATTATTGAAAGTATTAAAATATTTCTTTCGTTGTTTGTTTTTCATTCAAGTTGTGCTTAATATGTATGGCAACATTATTATGAGTGAACGCAAAAAAGCTTGCCGATATTTTCATCCATCTCCCTCGTAAATTTTTGGACTATAGGCCGATTGAAAACAATAGTTATCTACTATTTTGAGGATCATTATTGTTTTAGATGTTTCCTTGTAAATAAGTGTTGTGTATCGGACGCCTGTATTTGTGATTTACACAGTGGATGTAAAAATATGAAGCGGCGAAATGCCGAAACTGGCAAGATGAGGCGCCCCGTGAAGCGCACAAAAATCACCGAAGGAATGTACGGAAAGTGAGTGTAAACTGTTTATATTATCAATATTAACGTAATAAACGTTAGTTAACACCTATCGGCGTCTTATCCTGTGATAAAATTGGTATTACATAGTGAATTATATATATTGTGTGGGTAGCATGAAACATCTGGTTTTGCTGGTTGCTCTCGGGCGACAAAAGGCAAAAAAACATTGGTTACACATGTTTTCAACACTTATTATTACCACCGAGATGTCGCACATGTTTGTTTATTCATCATGGATTATTAATTCGGTTCTAAGAGCAGCTATTTTGACTAACAATATTGATAAAAGTTAAGCCCTAAAATGATATACCTACAGGTAAGTTGCTACAGTATATAAATTTACAGGAAATATGTTATAGTAATTGTCCTAGTTCAAATTAAAGGTGTACAATAAATACATTGAACCTATGTGCAGTTATGTAGGTACTTATAATAACATTAATCTTTATAGCTATGTTTTTGAAGCATATAATTTTGCGAATTTTATACAAAACTCATAAGTTGGAACTATATGAAAAAAAAACTGTATTTGCTTGGTTTATAACCAGCTTTCTCACAAAGCAACTTTCTAAATGATGTGTCAGGCGTCTAATTCATACCATCTTCTATTGTCCTCTACATCAAGCCTCTGTTCTCCATCCTGCAGTTAGCTTTACATTATCTCCCCATCTCATAGTTGCCTTCCCCTGCCGTAAATAAAATAGCAGATATTCTATACTTATATTTCTATAATACACCAAGTAGCTTCAAATATAATAGTCACAACAATAGTGTACACATTGTATGGTTCATTTCTGGCATTCATTGTTCTATTGTGATTAATGATACAATAATAACTACAATATGTTTAAGGATACCATTATTCCCAATGCCCTTTAAATTCCCTCTAACTTCAGGTATGCAACGCCCAAAACTCATTTCCAATATATAGAATAATCTATAATATAAAAATGAATCGCAAAATGTGTTGGTAAGTGCATAACTCAAGAACGGCTGAACTGAGTTGGCTGAAAATTGGTGGGGAGGTAGCTTAGAACCAGGAGAAGGTCTTAGGATAGGTAGGGGTAGGTAGGGGTAGGTAGAGGTATGTCGGGGTAGGTAGGGTAGGTAGAGGTAGGCAGGGGTAGGTAGGATAGGTAGGTAGGTCTCAGTTTTATTTTTGTTCTCAGGGCAGGACAACATCTGCGGGGTCAGCTAGTATATAATAAAATAAAATTCAAATGGATTTCAGACTATTATGATCCATTATTGTTATTAATTTAAATTGAATAAATTTGGAAATCAATCCCTAAGGGTAAAATAGGGGATTGCAAGTGGAACCACAGACAGAAAGCTGGTCTTATATAATTATGTTAGTAACAAAATAACACACAAAAATATATATAATCTACAGGCTCTCCAAAAAGCAGTTTACACATTCATTGCTACAATTTAAATAATATCAGCCTTAATAATTAGCCAACAACTGCCAAAAAAAAAATACTAATTGCCCTGATTTCTTTAGTTTTAATTTAATTAACTATGAAATATAACTTGTGATGTCAAATAAAGCTTTGTCTATTTATAAATAAAAAACTAATAAAATGTGTATTTTATAGTTTTTAAAAAAGAAGAAAATATCTATTACTTATTCCTATTTGAGATTTATATCTATATATAATTATTATAAATCTTTATTTTTTCTAAAATAATTATAATATTTGTCTTTGTTATTAGGGTGCAATGCACCCAAAAACGTCTGCCCTATGAAAATAGCTGAAAGAATTAATAAATCTGCTGAGTTTTTACAACTCAGCAGATTTAGACTTGGACTCAGGTGAGTTTTACACTCACCATCCAAATAATGTTCTCCATTGCATTTTCAGTTCATTGTTGTACCTCAAATTCGTGATGCTGTGGGCAACGGTAGTGCTAGCCGATTACATGCTGGAGTTCAGATTCGAATTCCTCTGGCCCTTCTGGATGATGCTCAGATCACTCTATGACTCATTCAAATACCAGGGAATTGTAAGCTTGCATTATTTATTTTCTTTTATTATTAATTATTTTTTACCCAGTCATCAATATGGAAATGTGTTTATCTTTCTGTCACACAGCAGTGAAGCAATGAATCATTTTTATTTTTAACAGCTTGAGCTTTTGGTGAAGGAAAATATTGTGAGGAAACCATAGCACTATAGTAGGGCAATTTGTAGTACCAATCTGGCTGACCCTCAAGTTGAAAATCTGTCGCCAAGCACCTACCAATGTGTTCCGGCAATTGCACTTGAGAGCCAGTTACCTTCTTGGCATTGTAACAGGTCAGCAACAAATTAGCAATACCTCTGGTGGACCGACTGTATGCTTGTCAACCTTCTGACATAAAAAAAAAACATAAATGAAATGTATTGTTTTGTTTCCAGGCATTCTCAGTGTTCTTCATCTGCATAGCGCTTACTTCCGACATGATATGTTACTTCTTCATACCGCTGCAGTACATATTCTTTGCTGCAAGTACCTATGTGTGGGTACAATATGTCTGGTATACATGTGAGTTGATTTATTAATATTTGGGTTTAGTAAGGCTGTTTTAAGTTTCCACAGCTTGTTCTGCTACCAGTGCCGGATAAAGCAGGGGCCGGTAGCAAATTCTATCGTGGGGCCCTTAATTTGCTAGGGTTTTCAAGTATAAAGTGGTAAAAAAATGCAAGATCAAAACGATTATTAGGTTACAATTTTCAAAAAATTATGCTATGAGGTGGGCTGGTTAGAATTCGCGGGGCCTGGCAACCCTATCGTATTTAGAGGTTGTCTGAAACGATAATAAAGCTGAAGAGCTTGTTTGTTTGTTTATTTGAACGCGCTAATCTCCGGAACTACGAGTCGGATTCGAAAATTTGTTTCACTAGTAGGAAGCTACATTATCCCCGAAGGTTATAGGCTACTTTTTATCTCGGGAACGCGAGTGAAGCCGCGGGTAACAGCTAGTTTTAGATTATGGCATATAATGAATTGCTTTGAATTAAAGGGATTGTGCTAAAACGATCTTGAACATATAGATAGTGTATCAAATTACAATAGCAGTGAATGCGACGTTGTAACAATAAAATATAACACTTATTAGCTACAGCTTAAGTCCCTTATTTCGGTGGCAACGTTTTGGCGGTGACCTTGTGATACCTTTCAAGGCACACCTTGGTCACCATAGTCATTCTACCCTGGGGAGCTACCGCATAACAAATTAGTAATGAACTTCATTAAACTGGGTTTTTTTTTAAAGCCTAGAAAGAAACTGGCTCTCAAGTGCAACTGTTAGAACATACCGGAAGATCAAAATCAAAACTCATTTATTCAGTTTAGGCCCTAATAAGGCACTTATGAATGTCAAAAGTTACAGTTTTACAATAGACTCTACTACCGGTTCGGAATACACTTGAACTGAGAAGACGCTTGGCCACTGGCTTCCATTATCTGGAGTTCTATAATATCTAAACTCTATCCGGGGATTTGGACGAGTACATGCATAGTTTAATTGTCTCATTTGATATTCACGTGTCCTATAAATATATAAGAATTGTAGTAAATTGAAGCCCAGTTTAATGAAGCTCATTAACATTTTGTTAGGCGGTAGGCCCGCCGTTCCCAATCATTAAGGTGACGATATATGACGAAATGATGATTATAAAGGAAGGTTTTATCAGCATTCTTTGTTTCAAGAGATTTGTAAAAAAAAATCTTTAACTAGAGAATATAATATGACGAGGAAAGTTTTTTTTTTATAGTAACATCGGAAAAAAAATCGTGAATATGCTCTTTTAAACATAAAAATGTTTTTTTCTCTTATTTGGTCCATCCAAATAACTTGAAAATATCATCATCATGTCAGCCGAAAGTCGTCCACTGCTGGACAAAGGCCTCCCCCAAGGATTTCCACGATGGCCGAAAATATACAAACTAATAATTCCTTTTCATATGAAAATATCTATGAAACAGTTTGGCTGTAGTACAAAATCGATTCGTTTATTTGGTCTGCAGTCTATTTTTAAATGTTACGTTCATTATTTGAAATTGGTATATTTACATTGGTGTTTGGACGATATATCATTGACTTCCGTTCCGTTGTACCTCGTACGATCAGTGAGGTAATAGGTTAAGCGGTTTTACTGCGGTTAGTTAATGGTCATTCATTAACATGTTAAGGGATTTCCTTAAATTTTGCCTTGGTTTGCTAGATTTTGAAGCGAAATAAATTAGTGGTAGTGAGGTCGAATCGCTGTCTAATTAGTATTTTATTATATCTTTCGTGTTTCTTGGACGATTTTAATTTCAAGCGTCCATAGGCTACGGTAACCACTTACTATTAGGTGGGCTGTATGCTTGTTTGCTGCCCCATTAGTATAAAAAAAATATCTTTTGGACATCTTTTTTACGGTATTTTCATATTTTGTTAAGAAATGCGATAAAAAAAATTCGTGCATATTCCCTATTATGAGGAAATCATAACGCGGTGGTGAGGTACTTTGTAGTATTCGCCTGGCTAGCTACTGATACTCAAGATGAAAATCTGTCATCAAGTATGTACCTCAGTGTGTTGCGATAGCTGCACTTGAGAGCGCATTTCTTGGGGGGTTTGTGTATCCTAGCTGAGATATTTGTCTTATGTATAGTTGTGTAAGGTAATAGATTTCCGCAAGTTCATGTCCGAGTTAGTTCGGTACAATGAGCTGTCCGCCATTGTTTTCCCACGGGAGTACAGTATGGGGTTCTTCAAGAAGGGCTTGAAGAGATTATTGCAGGGTCCCTGATGTTGCAAGAGTCTATAGGCTACGGTAACCGCTTCCCATCAGCTACCTTAGTATTAATTATATTTTTCTCGTCCCCCAACAGTCGTAGACAAAGGCATATGCGTACCGACAGTAGCGATGTGCTGCGTACTATTGTACGTGGAGGGGGCGCTGCGCGTGGACGAGCGCAGCGACGAGGTGTGCCGGCCGCTGGCGGCGCACTGCGTGGGGTACCCTGTGGTCACGCTGGGGTTCGGCGTCAAGTCCTACGTGGGCCACCGCCTGCGTCTGCGCCGCCAGCGGCAGGTCCGCGCCGAGAACGACTTCTACTTCCAGCTCATGAGGGACGCGCTGCCTGAGAGTGCGCTGGAACAGGTACCCATTCAAACTCATGAATCATTTACTCAGTTTAGGCCCTAATAAGGCATTCGGGAACCTCGAAAGTTACAGTGGACTCTACCACCGGTTCCACATATGTAAACTGAGAAGATTGGCAAGAAACTCAGCAAGGCCCAAACAAAGCATCGGTGGTGACGTCAAATCTCTTTATTGTACAGTAGAAAAAAAGCTTAAATATTTCTAAATTGAGTTTCCATTCAGTGTTTCCACTATTTTTTAACCGTAAATTTTGAAAACAGAGTCAGCCGCCGCCGCCAAAGGAGTCGGAGCATACAGCGAACGGCGAGTGCACACATGCGCACGCGCAGGCGCACGCGCACGCGCACACGTCCGCGGCGGCGTGCACGCACACGCACACGCCGGTGACGCACGTGTCGCGCCAGATGAACGGTTCAGTCAAGCGACGCACACCCAAAACTGAACAGAACGGCCATTGTAATAATGACCAAACGCCCTTGTTAAAGGTATTTTTTATATCAACTCATTTATTCAATTTAGGAACATAAATATTTACGTTGATTGCGTCATACATCTGAGAGTGGTAAAAGCATAATGCAAAGCGAGTGGTATGTTCGGATTCAGTATAGGTCCAAGGTGGGCCCATATTAATTTTATTGTCTTTGCAGGTTTTATTTTTTTTATAAAAGTTAATTATTCCAGAGAATAATGCTAAACAAGTCGATTTAGAAAATAGTCGGACTTTTTTTTATTTACAGTTAGAAAAGTTAGAGAAACAGACGGCTCGCGAGCGGGATAAGAGTGCGAACACGCACACGCACACCGGGAACAGCGCGCACACACACACACATGCGCACGCGCACGCGCACGCGCTGACCAACGGCACCTGCCAACATGCAGGCGACGATGACGTCAAGCACGACCATAGTAAAGGTAAATCACACGACCTTTGTTTATGTAGCATAGGAGGTAATCTCCAGAATAGGGTTGTGACTTCAAATCAGTATTTTTTAAATTAAAATGTCTAAAGGATAGTTTATCAGTTATGTATGTAATACCGGATACTATGGCGTCATAGTTTCACAGCATCAAATGATATACTCCCTTACTTAGCTTTGCAATAAACAAAGATGGATATACTTTAATCAGTTATTAAATTCTATTTGACATTCCCGAGTATGGCTGTTAATGGCTACTGGTAATTCAAAATCATAAAAAGTATTTTACTGACTACATATTTGATGTTTCCATGTATTTTTTGATATTTTATACATTGTTTAGTGTTTGATCAATTAATTTGTATTGTTTTTGCAGGGAGTGCAAAATCATCGCGGTATGATAAAAAAGAGGCTAACACGATAAAGGAGGAGAGGAGAAAGAAAAACAGAGATAGAGAGAGCACCGATAGTCATAAGAGTACAGAACAAAGTTAGTACCTTGTATGATTTCTTTTTCCACCTCTGCCCGTCTGTCAGTTGAAAATTTCACATAATGGGTATTTGTGTTGCCGCTATAAAAGTTTAATGAAGTACGATTGAACGGAACCCTTCGTGTGCGAATCCGACTCGCACTTGACCGATTGTTACTTACAACGCTTGACTGGCTACTTTAATCAAAGTATTTATTTATTTATAACTAGCTGATGTTGTCCTGCCCTGAGAACAAAAAAAAAGTGGGACCTAACTACCTCTACCTACCTCTACCTGCCCCTACCTGCCCCTACCTACCTCTACCTACCCCTATCTACCCTCTCCATCCCTTCAACTATCTCCACTTAAATAATCACGTCAATTCGTCGCTCCGTTTTGCCGTGAAAGACGGATAAACAGACATACACACTTTCCCATTTATAATATTAGTGTGGATGTATTTATTATTTCAGTAAAAGAACACATAGTTAAAGATAAAGATGTAGAAAGTACAAAAGAAAATGTTAAAAGTAAGGAGTGCAACGGTAATAGAGAGAAAGATAGAGAGAGGGAAAGAGAACGCGAAACGAGAGAGCGGGAGAAGGAACGCGAGCGTGAACGGGAACTGGTATGTACCAAAAATATTTTCTAGTAGTAGTGTAGTACTAGTCTGCCTTAGTGGTGTTTTTAACCGATTTATAATAGGAGGAGGTTATCGATTCGTCGTAATCTTTTATTTTGATGTATGTTCTCTTATTACTCCAGGGTGTCAGCTATCTCCATACCAAATTTCATCAAAATTGGTCCAGCTGTTTGAGCGTGAAGAAGTAACAAACATACTCACAAATTTCCGCTTTTTTTTTTTTTTTTTTTTTTTTTTTTTTTTTTTTTTTTTTTTTTTTTTAAAGGACTAAAGTTGGTAGCCTCTGATGGCTGCTCCAACCTTACCGGACAATCGGCGAGCGCAGAGAGCTCTCAGCCGGGTAACATTTAGGTAACCACGCCTGAGGGCACCCCCGAGTGGGGTACGAACCTCAGCTCAGGGCGTTACCGGGGGACTTAGTACGAGTTACGACTAATTTGGGGCGGTCGGATTACTAATGGCAGCTCGGGCCGCTTGAACGGGACGAGACTGAGTGGGACGTCGCGGCGGTCCTCGCCGTCGAGGACGGTAGCGTAATCGGTTTTGTGTAGTGTGTTGTGTACTTTTACGGGCTTCGTCAGCTTCGATCTGAGCTAATGTTATGGGGTCATCCGGCTCGCTGAGGGCTTGCCTTGGTCTAAGGATACGGAGTATACGAGAGGGCGTGTACGTTGCGGCTTTCACTATAAGAGGGTTGCGGTGATTAACGGCGGTATTGAAAAATCTGCGTGAGGCGCGTTTTATAAATTGTTTTAATGTGGAGATTTTCATTACGCATGTACCACGGGGCGCCCGTGGCTTTGGCATGAAACGGTTTTGAATCACCTGAAGGCTATGGATCCGTGCAGGAGCTGCATGTGCGAACACAGTACTAGCATAGGTCATAATGGGGCGGATACACGTGGTATATAGTCTAACCTTGCTTTTGAGGGCAAGTTTAGACTTATGATTCAATAAAAAGTGGAGGCGCCCTAAAACAAAGGCGGCGCGCGCGCGGACCGCTTTAATGTGGGCATCAAAGGTCAAACGATCATCGAGAATTACTCCGAGATATTTGGCTTGCCTATCCCAGGGGATTGGTTCACCGAATAGAGTAACTGCCTTTGGAGGGGTGGGGGTACCTCGATGGTAGGGTCTGTAGAATAGGACCGCCTGGCTTTTGACAGGGTTGATTTCGATCCTCCATTTCCGAAACCAGGCGCCTAGGGCCTTAGCCGCGGTTTGGAGGTTCTTAACAATGACTGAGGGGGACTTACTAGAGCAGTAGACCGCGGTGTCGTCCGCAAAAAGAGCTAGCTGCACTTTGTCGGTCTTTGGCATATCACTCGTGTAGAGTGAGAATAGCAAGGGAGACAGTACCGAGCCCTGAGGGACACCGGCAGCGATGGGGTGAGGGGAGGAGAGTGCGCCTAGAATGCGATATCGAAAGTGGCGATTTGACAAATAATCTCGTAAGATAAGCACGAGTCTATGTGGAACACCTAAGGTGAATAGCTTAAAAATTAAGCCATTGTGCCACACTTTGTCAAATGCCTTCGCGACATCGAAGAATAAGACGCCTGTCATGTTACGCTCTTGGTACTGGGAAGAGATGTGTTCAACAATACGATGTACTTGTTGAACACAAGAATGTTTGGCTCGGAAGCCAAATTGTTCGTCAGGGATGAGATTATTGGCGTCGGCATATGTTTTGAGGCGGATATAGATCAGTCTCTCATACATCTTGCCCAAGACATTTAATAGACTTATGGGGCGGTAACTGGAGGGCTCGGACAAATTTCCGCATTTGTAGTAGAATCCATACATAGGTAAGGTGAGTGGTCAGGTTAGATGACAATAATTAGAAGCTTGTTCCTGTATGTATAGGGATGATGATCTAAAAAAATTAGTCCATCAGTTAGGTTAGAAAAAAGTTCTTTGAGATTACAAAAAATAACGAAGATACAGTGCGTTAAAATTTCGCGTGACATCACGTCTTAGTAAACTTTTTACAGGGAGATGACGTCACAATCCCCCACTCCTTAACTTTGATGATTTGAAGATATGGCATCTTTGTAATTTTTTATTGATTTGTTAAAATAAAAAAATACGTATCCAATATTTTTGGATAACCTAACTGACAGATTAAACAGAATTAATTATTTTTTAGCCAGTCATCCCTATTGTATAGGGTAGTTGACACTGTCAAAAATAAATGACCAAACACTAACCAATGCATAAAACATCTAAAAACACGTGGAAATATCAAATATGTTGTAGATTTAATGATTTTTAATTACCAGTGGAACCACTAAGAGTAGATGATTTGATGCTGTGAAACTATGACGTCCATAATGTAATATTTCATCCAAATTCCTTATAAACTATCGTTTTGACATTTATTAAAAAGTAGCTGATTTGATGTGTCAGTCAACTACCCTATTGTATTGTATTGTATTGTATTGTGTTTGCAGCGCGAGTGTACGGAGGAGTTGAAGCGTGTACGTGCGGAGTTGTCGGCGTCGCGCGCGGCCGAGGCGGAGGCGCGCCGCGCGCTCGCCGCCGCCGCCGCCACGGAGCGGCAACGTCGCGCCGAACACAACCATCTCAAGCACGCACACGCGGCGCTGCAACACAAGTAAATATACTGCCACTGGATAACTCACTAAACCATTCATCCATTTATATACCTATTTAAACAACATCTCAAGAAGTTTTATCTGTCAAAGTAAGCTAAACATTTTATTATATATGTATATATATTAATATAGATAATCAACAAATAATGGACAAATCGTTGAGGAGTATGTTAAAAATCTGTAAGTGCAGATCCACCTACGTCACACGCGCATCAAAGACGGATCAAAGTATATCAGTTTGCGAGACGCGGAGCTGAGTATACACCTAAAATAGGTGGATCAACAATTGTTCTAACTTCTCACTGGAGCAACATTTACCGTGAAAGGTTGATTATATATTTATATGAGTATATATAACATATATATATCATTTGTATTATGTGTATTGGCAATTAGTGTATTATATTACTTTATTGTAGTTTATTTAGGGATTAGATTTAGACTAATGTTATTAATACTGCATTTTAAGTATAGGTACTATTGAATGATATTTTTATTTGTCTCGTATTTTTATATAATATTGAACACCCCCGTCTTATATTGTTTTTTAACTCCTCTCCATCCAGAGGTTGCCTGGTAGAGATCACTCTTAGTGATAAGGCCGCCCATTGGGACATTTTCATTGTTTAGGTTAAGTTTTTTTGTATACATTTGTAATCTTTGTGGTGTGACAATAAAGTATTATCTATCTAAACGCTCGCGACGTTATAATGAGTGACACAAATGTTTTTTGTTATCAGCATATCTAAAAAATAAGTAATTTGAGAATAGAGTCTTTTTTTTTTTCATATCTTCAAAAATGACTGAGATATTCAATGTAAAAGTACGGCCTCCGCGGCAAAGTCTGCCGTGACGTCATGTTACGCTGCGAGCCGTCTAATTTTGTGAACGTAATCACTTCGCATCACCCGCAATCGGACATGACAGCCTGATGACGTCACGCTGTGAGTGTAGGAGTAGCTCAGTAGTATACGAAGGAGCGCAAATTTAAAAAAGTGGTGAAACTTTACAATGCTGTAACTTTGGCAATCTTGGTCCGATATCGATGAAACAAAAACTATTATTATTTGCACAAGTACGCGCGTTTTATCGTAATATATTGATGTGTTTGTGTTGGTATTTATTTGTTATAGACTTAGGTACCTTTTATAATCTGTGGGTGGAGATTTCCTCCCGAGATTTTGATATGTAGTGTGTGTCATGTCATATCACATTTATGAAATTAATAAAAGATCTTCTGATTATTATAACATTGAAGTACTTTAATATTTATCCGAGATATAACAGTATTGGTGTTGATGTTGATGTTGATGTTGGTTTTGGTGTTTGGTGTGATGGTATATGTTGTGATACAGGGTGGTGTCGTGGCGCAGCAGCGAGCGCGCGGCGCTGGAGCGGCGCGTGGCCGACGAGAGGCGAGCGCGCGCCGCCGCCGAGCACCAGCTGCGCGCAGCACGACGCGCACATACCCACAAGTACACTACACTACCGCCACCGCCACCGCCACCGCCACCCTACCTTACCCTACCTTACCGCCACCTTACCTTACCTTACCGCCACCTTACCTTACCTTACCGCCACCTTACCTTCCACACACACCAAACACTAAACTCATTGCTAACACATTTTGAAAGGCTATTGTAGGTCGAAAGGCCATTGACCTTATACACATCAGGAAAGAGTGGAAAACGTTATCCTACTAATATTATAAATGCGAAAGTTTATGAGTATGTATGTATGTTTGTTGCTCTTTCACGTAAAAACTACTGAACGGATTTGGATGAAACTTGGCACAAAGATAGATCATACCCTGGACTCCTACTATGGGCTAATTTTTATTCCGCGAAAACATAAGATCCCTCGGAAATGCGGGTGAAACCCCGGGGCGGAGGCTAATCTATACTAATAATAAAATGAAGAGTTTGTTAGAACGTGCTTATCTCCGAAGTTACTGTCTGATAGGAAGCTACATTATCCCCGAAGGCTACTTTTTATCCTGAGAATGCGAGTGAAACCACGAGGAAATAGCTGTTCCTCGTGGTTTCACGATTTCAGAACAACATTATCCATACTAATATTTGTTAATAAATGCGAAAATATTTACAGACTCACAACGTGCGTTGCGTTTATTTGTAATAATAAATGTGTATACAGTGGTGAATGTGAGAACGAGTGGTGTCGCTCCCGGCGCAGCAGCCAGGAGGCGGAGACGGCGGGCCTGCGCCGCGACCTGCAGCTCGCCAGGGACGCCGTCGCGCTGCTGCAGAGGGACCTCACGCAGGCTACTGACCAGGTACAACATCTGATGAAACAAAAATAGGGCTGATGACTAAAAAAATCTAATTAGTCCGTCAGTTAGATTACCAAAAAATATTGGACACACATGTTTTTTCTTTAGTTCCGTAAATGAAATAACGATGTGCGTTAAAGTTTCGCGAGACGTCACGTCTTAGTATTCTTTTTACGGAGAGATGATGTCACAAACCGCCACTCCTGAACTTTGATGCGCCTTATCTTTGTAATTTTTTATTGATTTGATAAAATAAAAAAACCTTTCAAATATTTTTTGATAACCTAACTGACGGACTAAACAAAATTATTCTTTCTTTTCCCAGTCGTCATCCCTATTTTAAAAGTCAGATTAGGGTATGTTTATACAGGTGAATTTTTCAAGTGGGCATAGTAGGTAGACCAATTTCTAAAGTATAGGGTGTTGATAATTCAATGGGAATAGCGAAAAATTCTGAAAGATGTTTCGAGGCCGATTTTGATGAAAAGTAATACTGTGTAGGTAATTGGATTTTCAAAAAAAAAATTGCCTCGCCGCGAATATAATTGATTTTTTGATTTTGATGATTGTTTTTTTCGTTTGAAAGGTGACTTAATCGAGTGTTCTTAGCGTGTGTTGTAATGTGTTTTGTAAAAGGAATTTTAGTCTTCCTGTAGGTCCCAAAATGGTTTAATCGTTATCCATGATGGTGTATGTTGCAGGTCCGTAGCGCGGAGGCTCGATCGTCAGCGCCGGGGTCGCCGGGCGCGGGGCCCGGGACGCGGGGGCCCGCGGTGGGGCAGGCCCCCGCGGTGGCGCCGGGCCCCGGGTGGGCGGCGCTGTCGGAGCGCGCGCTGCACCTGGAACGGTCGCTGTCCGCCGAGACGAGAGTCAAGCTGGACCTGCTCTCCGCACTCGGGGAAGCGCAGCGGAAGATGCATATACAAGACGGTAACTTTAAAAAAAAATAAGATTATACAAAAGACAAATATTTGGTAACTAGTTCCGCTGGATCTCTTTGTCTCTTCTGCTTTTTGTCCGGCGGTTGGCGAGGCAATACTGACCACGGTGAGATTGTGGTCAAATACCGGCCTATATAAAGTCAAAAATAAAATCCTTCTTCCTACATATTACTATACCATGCTACTTCCTGCAATATTATAAATAGTTTACGAGTGTATGTATGTTTGTTATCCTTTGCCTCCTTAACGGTTTAACAGATTTGAATGAAACTTGACGACTAGATAAATTGTATGTATTCTGAAATAACGAAAAACTTTCAAACGCATACATTTGATGTTTTCACTTAAAAATATATATTCTAACCAACATAAAATAACTCCCCAGGCTTAATAACAAGACAGGAGAAAGAAATAGCAGAACTGAAAGCTCAAATGGTGGCCGTAATGCCGACGGAATACGTAACATCTGCGGCGAGCGGAATCTCCAAACTGCGGCGCTCTGACGGATCCCCGCTCGACCCCAACGCCTCCGTCTACACGCCCAAACAACTGTGCTCCGACGCCTGAACTTGACCCCCGCACTGCCGGACACCCAGGGTTAGAATGCACTGTTTATTGATTTAAAATTTGTCCTTTAATATGACGAGCTGGAGAACAAAACGGTATAATTACATAAAATTAAAGTACCTGGTCGACAGAGCTGATGTTTCCTAAAAATGAAATGTATATGATCTGAAGCTAGATCAATTTATCTCCCGCGAAACCCCCTGCATACTAAATTTCATGAAAATCGTTGGAGCCGTTTTCCGAGATCCAGATTATTATTATACAAGAATTGCTCGTTTAAAGGATATCGATTTTACAGGAGCAATAAAAAACTGAATGACATACTTATGATCGAAACCATGAACTTTGGATGCAATTTTAAAATTGTTTTAGGCGGTTTTTATTGAAAATGAGTTGAGATTAAAATTCAGCGGGCCCAAAACCTCCGGACTGTAAAAAAACAAGTATTTTGACCAGATGCGTAATTATACCGTTTTGTTCGCCAGCTCCTCATATAGTAGAAGGGTACAGGGGAAAATTATGAGTGTAAATTTTAACATAATTGAAGAAAATTAGATTCTATAGTTCGAGACTCATGGTATCTTTTTGACACTATCCTCACACTAAATAAAATTATTTGGTGACAAGTAGCTTGCTTTTTTGCGTTTATTCTCATCCTAAATTATTATTTTCGATGGACTATCAAATATAGCCAATACCAAAAAGAAAAAAATAATTACATACATCTTTCTTCCCCTGTACCCTTTGTACGTACCTTTTTTTAAATTAGACCAAATGTTACTTGTTTTCATAGTAAAAATCTGTTACTATTGATGAAATAAAAACTCATTCTCTACACCCCTAAAACTACTAAAAAATAGAAAACTACTGCTGGTTCGGTAGGTATTGCCATTTTATTAAATGCATACGTAAATAGTAGAAAAATGTAACATGTTATTCCTAGAACTTTTGTCGATGTTCATCGATTAGATAACGGTCCAATAAATTATAATCGGGCGTTTACGATGAATTTTCGTAGGAAAAAGCAATCGTAAACGCCCGATTATAATTTTGTATTTGTTGTCGGTGAAAATCGGCCTTAATATTTCTGTAATATATTGCCAAGTTATTTTCTTTCGAGGCAATAAACTACCATGTTTGTGCATTCTAATCCTATGGTACGGCGAACTAAATACCCTGAGCTTCGAGATTGTATCTTTGTTTGTTTCGAACGAGCGTCGTACTGGTTTTTGTATGGGCGTTTTAATCTGATCTCAATTTGTTTACTTTTTTTGTTTGTTTTATAATTGATAAACGCAAGCAGTATGATGTTCTCGTTAAGTTATTCGTGTAAGTTTAAATTTAAAAAGCTTGTTTTCTTAATTTGAATGTAGTTGTGATGGCACTGGAAACGTTGCAATAATGTTAAGCTCGAAAATAAAAAAATGTTGATTTATTATTGACCCCATGATGTAACTGAAAATCCGTATTTGAATTTCGATTTGCTAGCTAGAGAGAGAGAGAAGAAACCGGTTGCTTAAATATTATTATTAATTAATTATAAAACTTAAACGAAGGTTTTTTTATGAGTTTACGTACGTATTGGGTCTGATTCGTAAAAAATATAAATTACTTTGTTTATATTAAAAAATGAGTGTTACCTCATGACGTCATTTATAAGTTACCCCATATAATTGGTAGTAATCGAGCCCAAGTGTATCAACTTCCTAAATGTCCATACAAACATCGGTAGAGTTAGAGAATAGATTAAAAACTGGATTTACCTGATTTAAATAAACGAGTGTATAAGTTTTGTAACCATGTACACTGTACGTATGTCAAGACAGAGCGTTATTTTTTCATATAATGTATTTAAAAAGTAATAATTATTATCTGACGTCAAAATTTGTCAATATATTTTTGCTCCGTGATACATTTGAAACATCTCTTTTAAGATTTCATTTCGTAAGTACACTCGGGCTGAGATCTATAGAGCGTATAGACTTTGCTCAGACTTTACCGTACAAAGTCGGCATTTCAAATGCAATCTTCGAATCTCTCCGAGTGTGTGCTAAGCAAAGCCTAAGTGCACCTAATCGACGACTTACCAAAAACTAGGCTACAAATTAAAACACACAAATATTTACTTTATTACGTAGGTTTATACCCTAAGATAAGTCTGAGCAAAGTTTATCCGCTCTATAGATCTCAGCCTCAGTGTCTCATGTCGAATATTTTGTATCGTGGGGCCTATGAAATTGTTCTCTCTCCAAAGCGTAATCGTTTAAATATGTGTAAAGGACAGTCCTTCCATTAGCGTGAATTGGAGTCGCCGCAGTCTAAAATACGTGTTCTTTTAAATTTTTATTGTGATAAATTGTACAAATTTATGATCTGATACGAGTCTTCTTCCTTGTATTTATGTAGTTTTATTGACGTTTTAGTCCAAATTGTCGGTGTTTAAAGGTTTGCGCCGCACTCCTCCTGTCACGTCATATTACACGTTCTATACATATTGCACAAAATATATTGTCAGTATTATCGCGATGACGTGAGCAGGTTCGGTGCGACGTCGGCCAAGAAATCTTGTTGAAATTAAAATTCGATCGATATATTGTGTGACGTGACAGCGGACAGCAACTTGACAGTTGTTTACCATGACATGACTTTAACACGTGATTAGTGATTTTAACACGTGTAGTAGTGATTTTGACTGACCCTTATTTTTGTAGTTTGAAGTCTGCGGATGCTTTTCTGCATAAATCAGTATTAAATGACTTGGCTGAGGCACTACTGTGCCCTCAATTAAGTCAACCAGAAATTGTTAAATGTAAGCAATACTAAACTGTAAACATGTTCCATGGAAACAAACCGCATGTGTGTACTGAAATATTTGTAAAACGCAAGCAATATTTTATTATGTCGGTTTAGCAATGCATTTGTATATTTTTCGGTAAGTATTGTTGATGAAATGAAATAATTCACAAAATATCTAAGTGTTTTTATAAGATCCACATTGCAATTCACCGAAGCAATAGTGAAAGCTTAAAATCATGATAAGATTCATAGATTGATTTGTCCAATAAAAAAAAATGAAATAAATAGTCGAGGATTCTAAAGCTTCGCTCAGACCGAGAACAGAGCGCCATAAGATTATCAACCTTATGTTGCCTTAATAAATCTTAGTTTACCATGGCAGATTCCGCCAGGCGTCCCGCGGCGTTAACTCTCCGGTCTGAGCGATCCCTAAATGTCTTCCAATGTAATATTAACAAAACGAGCAACATAATAATAGACATGAAATGTTTTATAAATTAGTGTCGTATATTTTTTTTAATTCTTCAAGTTATTCATTGTCGCCAAGAATTTGGATTGCCATCTCTAAAATCCGCTAACCAAGACAACAAGTGTGGAAACTCCGGGTTCCAAAGCTTTATACCCGGACATGACATTTATTTCATAAAGTTACTCAGTAAAATAAAAAAATGATATAATGAGGAATAATAACAAAAAATCTAATTAGTCCGTCAGTTAGATTATCAAAAAATATTGGATACGTATTTTTTATTTGGATCGGAAAACAAAAAATAACGAAGATACCGTGCGTTAAAATAATCCGGTCTGCAAAAAGTGTACTAAAAAGTAGTTGTACAATGACGTCACAAGCCCCAATCCTGCACTTTGATGGGACTTATCTTTATCTTTGTAATTTCTTATTGATTTGATAAAATAAAAAATACGTATCCAATATTTTTTGATAATCTAACTGACAGACTAATTAGATATTTTTTGTTATTTTTCCTCATTGTTATAAATCCACTTTTGTACGCGACCGGTAAACTTTAAAACCCGGACTACAAATGAAACGTTCTCCGGACGCCCTCTAAATTAGGACAAATCCGGGGAAACTCGGACGGATTGCAACCCTACCAAGAATCAACTGTAACGTCATTCCAAATAATCTAAAAATCTTTCTTTTACAATCAAACGTTAAACTGAACTTCCACGTTAACTTAAACAAGCTTAAATTGAAGAAAAGTAATGGATATATCAATGAAGTATTTGAAAAGCTTATAACAATTTTGATACTTGAATTTGTAAATCTACTTTTAAAAAAAATAACTCGAGATTGCACAAAAATGTAAAATGGGAAAAATCAAATTTTCTGATGTAACGCCTTCAGTAGAAAGTGGGCCTTTTCTTGCTTCCAAAATATATCTTCCATATTTCAACTAATAAAACGTCAGAATCGCGAAGTGGCAAAATGTTGGTTCGTAAGTTTTAGATGTAAAGAAATTTGAATGGTCTTTAGGATAAGATATCATCGAAGTAACTGTTTCCTGGCTATTGTCAGTTTGTATGGTGTACTGTCAGATTTGGACTATTTTAGTGCCAATCACTGAGGTATATTACTATGTATTGAGAAGACGCCACATATAGCATGCTCCGATCAAGTGCAGCCATCCGGCCGCACTTCATTTAGTTGCTTAAACACGATCATGAAAATCACGCTTAGACTTTTTGGTCGCGAACTGTCTGGTTAGTGGACTAATTATTTTTTCAGCGCTGCGACGAATATAAACAAAATGGAGCATGACCTTTGCTTAGGATAGCTTCTCTATACGTAGTTATATATCTCAGTGTTGCCAATAAGATTATTTTCAATAATTTGTTGTATACATGTTTGATGATGTAACAGTCAAGTGCATTTGATTTTGGTTCTTGTGTTATACAGTTGTAAGGTTGATCCTTCGAGTTATAGGACAAAGGGAGTCTCCCTTTATGGTACTCTTAGCGTCACCATCATGAATTGCTTGAGATATAAAAGTGACCTTGCCAGCACACCTATGTAACATTATTAGATAGGCCAGTTGGTTAAGACACCACCTATCGTGCCGCTGGTCGTGGATTCGATTTCCATCCAGGACAAACATTTGTGTGCATGAACATGTCTGTTTGTCTTGAGTCTGGGTGTAATTATCTATAATAAGTATGTATTTACAAAAAAAAGTAGTTTATATAGTTTATCTGGATTCACTAGTACAAGCTCTGCTTAGTTTGGGATCAGATAACCGTGTGTGAAGAATGTCCCAGTATATTTATTTATTATAACTTTAGAATCAAAGACCGAAAAAAAGACAAGTTAGTGACAAATTCAAAACCGAGATGGTGGCATCGTTTTTTAGAAAATTTGCGAATATAAAAACCCCAAATAATGCAGTTATTCGTCAAACAAGTATAAAACAAGTTTGGCACACACGACACACACATAATGAAAATAAAACGCACATGAATATATCACAATAAATGTTAAAAATAAATTGACTGTATATATCAAGATTGTGACATAAAATAAAGAGTGTCGATTACTCTAGTCTTTAACAACGGTCGATCGGACGCTGTCAGAGGCGTGACTAAATAGAATTAATACTAAAATCAGTCATAATGTCAAGAGATGAAGATCAAAATACTACATTTTGGGCAAAATAAATATCTTTTGATTTTGAAATTTATATGCGCACACGCCTCTGAGCAGTGTAAGTAGACTCCAAGTTATTTTATAATTTAAGTTTAGAAGTATAGTTTTTTTTACCGTCGGACTGCGCACTGCCCTCGAAGTGAAACATCCGTATAAACACCAGAAATATGTACTTAAATATTAGCATTAGTTTTCGACATTATTTTTGGAGATAAATCAGTCGGCATTACATATACCGATGTATATTTTTTCATGCAGAATTGTCGAACGGATCAAATATAAGAAATGTCGTAGGAATAAACGGTACAATCAGTAATGATCTGAATTTTCACTAGTGAAATGTAAGCGATAATGTTTGTTTGTAATGATAACATGCTGTAACAGCAATAAAAAATCAGACTTGCTATTTGTTTTTTAATTATTTACACTATTTACATTTATTTACAGGTTTAAATTAAAGGTACAGATACATAAATGCTGGGTACTTTTTTACAAAATCTAAATACCTAATGTAACAAAGAAAATTATATTGTACATTATATCTTAAAATTAAAAGATGTACTAAGATCCTGATTCTCTTAGTTATGGGCTGACTTGTGCCCTTCACTTCAACACATTATGTAAGAGATACTATGTAACAGATAGGAGAGACCTCCCTGCAGTATACATGAAGATAACAATTTGTTTAAACAACTATACCAGGTGTAAGTATAGTAAAATCTTACCGAAAACTTGGCATGGATTAAACTCAGTTTTTTATATCTAGCCCTCAAACTTCAATGTAAAAACATAAAAAAAAAATACAACTGCCTTACACTAAAAAGCATAAAATAACTATATGTAGGAACTGTAATCTGAAAATTTTGAAGTCGGCGAAAAAAAATCTGCGGTACCTACCATGATATTTTCATTAGAACATAAACATTGTGTAGGTGTGTGTAAAACACAACAACATAAAATAATTGTGTAGGAACTCTAATCTGACAGTTTTGAAGTAAGCGAAAGTGTATGTAATGAGTTCGAATTATGGTACACACGGCCACATTTTTGTTGCAAAAGCTCGTTTGTAGCTCCTATTACAACCGCATAAGGTGCCGCAGTGTGTAGCTTGATCTGTGGCCGTGTGTACCATAATTCGAACTCATTACATACACTTTCGCTTACTTCAAAACTGTCAGATTAGAGTTCCTATACAATTATTTTATCCTCAGTTAGTTACATATTATGATATAGTCTGACCGCAAACGCTGTACCGCGCCTTAGGTATGCGAGCGGCGAGACGGGGGGCAACTAGTCTTCCCACTCCCCACCTCCCCGCGCATACTTAGAATGTTTTTCGAGCCATGACATTGGCAGAGTCATCGATCACTCGATGGAGCCATAAATAATAATTTGAAATTGGAATAGATAATTTAAGATTTTTAGTGTTTTTTGTTTTATGATTTTGTCGGGTAGATGCCGATTCCGAATCATTTGGCAGTCCGGTGTTTGGTTTGATGTCGTTAGTCGGTGTTTGTCTCGTGCAAATAGTTAAACAGTTCGCGAATTTTAAATTATTTTTGTTTATTGCTGCTTAGGTTGTTTCGTGTATGTGTAAAACCAAATAAAAAATGCCAGGAACCGACGGTGGTAGATATATATAATTATTTCAGTGCTCGTGAGCATGGACAAATGCTGATGTGTTATGGTGAAGCACGAGGCAGTTCTCTATAGATGAGGTCTACAACATTACAGGATACTCCAACCCAACACTCGACTCCGAGAGAGATGGTTAGTAAATTAATTGATATACTACTAAGTTACATTAACGAATGATTGAGCTCGTGAGTTAGGTGTGTGAATGGATCAGGAAGACGGAGAACCGGCAGGACTGGCGCGCCTTGGTCTTGGTAGACAGAAAACAGTTGTTTGTAGCCTTATTACTACAGGGGTTCCCAAAGTGTGCGCCGTGAAACTAAAGAGGGGCGCCGTGCGTGAGTCGACCGTCTATCATCATCCAAAAAGTCTTGTTGTTTTCTGTTTCAATTCTTTTAAAAAAACTCAATTTCAAATAGTAGATGATGTTGTTGGTATATCTTACCTAACTATTATTACTGTATAGCTAGGGTAGGGCGCCGGCGCCGTGACAAAATACTAAATTTGTAACTGCGCCGCGGGCTGTAAAAGATTGGGAATAGGTCAGGGGGGGGGGGCTGGCCTATTAGCAATATGTAGTCAGGTATAGTGGGGAGCTTTGTGTCGTGATATCGTTGTAACATATACATTCCGTGCTTAAAAATTATGATAATTTTAATCTATAATACATGACTTCTGACAATATTGACTGACAAATCAAATCAGCTACTTTTTAATAAATGTCAAAACGATAGTTTATAAGGAATTTTGTATGAAATATTACATTATGACGTCATAGTTTCACAGCATCAAATCATCTACTCTTAGTGGTTCCACTGGTAATTAAAAATCATAAAAAGCATTAAAACTACAACATATTTGATATTTCCACGTGTTTTTAGATGTTTTATGCATTGGTTAGTGTTTGGTCATTTATTTTTGACAGTGTCAACTACCCTATTGATTTCAATAATGTTATTATACCCCTTACATTTTCGTTACAATGCCTTACACCTGGTATAGAACATATGTAGTTCAAACATAAATCAATTTTTAACTGGATTATTAATCATACATTTCATACAATTATTTCTATTTCAATAAATAGGTACATGTTATTATCAGAAATTATGGGCTAGTCAGCTGACTGATATACCCATAGTGGGGCTTGATTTCTACTCAGGACAAATATGTGTACAAATGTATGTCTTTATTACAAGTAGTTACCATAGCCCAGACCAAATGGACATTAACAGAGAACATCCAGTGATATTTACAGGGCTAGCCCAAGACCTTAATCATGGCAGATCAATTGTTTTTTGGTGCCCTTTGGTTGGCACTTTCACAACATAAATTATATTTCAGTTTATGTAAAATTTTTGTTACCAAATTGTTTTTCACATTTGGTAACAAACATTTAGCAATGGCTCTTTTCGCTCTACCTCAGGGCCGCCACTTGATATTTATATAATTATAAATAAAATATCCTCGGACATATAACTATCAATTATTAATTCCTGATATTCTTGCTTCACTCACAAGTGTCTGTATCTCAAGTTGTAACCTCAATGCCTTCTGCAAATCCATTTTCCTCAACTGTGATGCAATATACTTTCCATAGATATCAAATTCATCTTCTTTCATGATAGACTCTGTGGAATCCATACTACCTCTAAAAGTTCCATCAGAAAAGTCTGTGCTGGGGCTTCTATGTTTTATTTTTTTCTTCTTTATTTTGTGATGGCTTTTTGTGTGTTCCGGTTCAGATTTTAAAATAAATTTATAATCTTCATCAGTGTCTGGGAATGGGTCTGTGTGCGTGTCTTCATGCTCCAGCCATATTTTTGAACATGGATCATCTGAAGTTTCTTGGTGCTGTAACCATATTAGAAAGCATAATTTTCAACATACAACAGTACAAAACTTAATATTCTTTATATTAATGTGTGTGCCAATAAATAATCGTCTTGAAAATGAGTAAAA
This sequence comes from Tethea ocularis, assembly GCA_963555595.1. Classification (NCBI taxonomy): domain Eukaryota; kingdom Metazoa; phylum Arthropoda; class Insecta; order Lepidoptera; family Drepanidae; genus Tethea; species Tethea ocularis. The sequence continues at coordinate 1,466,818 of OY741970.1, read as the reverse complement.
CCTCCTTCAAAGACAATAAAATAAAATAAATAAATATCCTGGGACATTCTTCACATATGGTTAACTGATCCCAAACTAAGCGGAGCTTGTACTATGGAAACCAGATAACTAATGTACTACATATACTACTTTTTTTTTTTGTAAATACATACTTATATAGATAATTACACCCAGACTCAGGACAAACAGACATGTTCATGCACACAAATGTTTGTCCTGGATGGGAATCGAACCCATGACCAGCGGGCTACAGGTAGTGTCTTAACCAACTGCGCCAACTGGCTTGTCAATAAAATTTATATGGGATCACCTTGGAGCTATACAGAACCCAAAGCAAAAATAATTATTAAAATTGGTTCACAGGGGAGAGCTAATGATGGGATATTTGTTGTACAAAACCATTTGCAGACATCAGGAGTTATTTACAGGTATGGATTGGTATAGATAAACTTACTTCATCAAACGAAATATCCTCTGAAGGTTTCTTCAGTGTTCTGAAACATTTATCCCATTCTCTGAACCACTTCATATTTGGTGTGTATAACCAGTCTGGCCGTGACCTGTTCTTTATCTTCCCTAACTCTTGAGAGTATGTAGATCTTAGGTTCTTTATCTTTATTTTAGCCTCAGTTTCATTCAGCGCGATACCTGTTACACTCTGAAATTCCTCGACAATGTCTCTAAACGCTTTCAAACGTTTATTTTTTATTCTGTAACTCAAATTTCCGGGATTCCATAGATATTCGTGCTTTAAATATATTTTCACGAATTGATATGTCTCGTTTTCGCTCCATCTCATTTTTATTTTCTTACGCTTTTATCTAAATTAATTAGATTTCGGAAGAAGTAAGAAGCACAAAAATGATTATTTATTATTTTTGACACTAATGTCTGTCACTCACTATATATATATGTCAATGTCAAAGAAAGATTGAATGAAGTGAGTGTAACCAAAGAATAAATAATATACTAGTGTAACTGACTGAATGAAACTAAACTGTGCCATTGATGTTACTTTTTCTGGTAAGGTAGGACCTTTCATATATTGATTTAAAAAATTAAGAAATTGTTCATGATGGCCATATCAGATTTTACATTCTATTTTTCTATATTCATTTATATTTAAAATAAAAATACATATCACTAGTAAAATAGTCATCTATGATGCATATCATAGGGATAAGTAGTGCTTCAATTATATTTCACTACTTTATGTTTAAAAATGTGTGATATAAATTATCAGTACTCTCATTAGCCATTATAGTTTTTGTCATAACTGAAGTTGATGTAGTTTCGACTGATTTTTCATATGATTAGCTGTCACATTGCCACTTTTATTGGATAGAGAAAAGATAAAGATGTATGGTATTGCTCCAAATATTCAAGTTACAGAATGGTTACAGAAAAACAATTCAGTGAATCTTAGCTTATATTCTTTGGCATAAAACATTTTCACTTTGGAATACAAAAAAATTGCACATTTAAATAACAACAGTAAATAATAAATTATGAGTAATGAATGAATTAATTGCACATTTCAACCAATAAGATTCCTATAAAATTATACAATATTTAAAAAACAATACTAACTAAATATACTTAAAACAATAATACTCTATTTACTCAAATCATACTTTTTGGGATATAAATAACAGGTAATAAACTAAAAGAATTAAAATTTTCTTCTTAAAACTAGGTACTGAAAATAGAAAATTTTATAAATCATTTATATCTGAGATCCTAGCTTCGCTCACAAGATTCTGTATTTCAAGTTGTAATCTCAAAGCTTTGTGTAGATTCATTTTTCTCAATTGAGATGCGATGAATTTACCATAAATATCAAATTCATCTTCTTTTGTAACTGACTCTGAATTTGAATCAGTTGAGTAGTCATGGATGGAACTTCTGTGTTTAAACTTTTTCTTTTTACTTTTTTTTAAGTACACTGTTGAAGATTGCCTTTCTTTTTTAACATTAGCTATTGCCTCCTCTGTTCTGGGCAAGTCATATTCTTCATCTGTTTGAGAGATCAGTGGGTCTGGGTGGATTTCTTCAATGTTGCCATTCTGGAGTTCTTGTTCCACCCATATTTGGCAGGATGAATCAACTTCAGGGATTTCTTGTATCTGAAAATGTATTTAATTAAATTACATTTAATCTATATTTGTAACAAAGAAATATGATAATTATAAAGGAACGTAAATGTAATGGTCAGGTGAGTTGCATAAAGTATATTTTATGTACTAGCTTCAATAGGAGACAAGCATGACAATTAAAAAAAATATGTATAGAACTAGATCTAGCATATTACTTTATTAGGGCCCTTTTCAAGGTTGCTGATAAGTTATCGATAGTTCTTTTCAGCCGATCTGTTAGTTTCTAAAGGAAGAGACTGCATTAAACTTTCAATAAGATCTATTAGATAAGCTATCAAAACTTATTGGTAACCTGAAAAATTAAACAAAACTACAATAATACAAAATAATAGCACTCACATTATTATAACTAGTTGAATGCCGATTACTCGGCACGTGTTTCAAACATCGATCCATTTCGTGGAACCAAACAAGCGAAGGTTCGTATATGGAATTTGGGCCGGATTTTTGTAATATTTTATGAACTTGTTGTACGTATGTGGTCCTGAGGTTCTTTATCTTCATTTTAACTTCTGGTATGGTCAGAGATTTCATTGTTGAAGCCTTAAATTCTGCACTTATGTCGGTATATGCTTTATCCCTTTGATATTTTAGTTTGTATCCAGGATGTGCCGGATTCCATAGGCATTCATTTCTCAGGTATATCTTTACGAATTCCAATGTCACTGCTTCATTCCACCGCATGTTGATATTCTATTTGTTTCATTCGAAAATAAACACAGTAAAATAAACAAAACAATAGATTTTACTTCCAATTTACCTTTGTGACACTGACAGTTTGTGACTGTCAGTTAGGCAGTTTTGTTTTCTAATCTTGGCATTCTCACACAAAGTTAGTGTATTTTGCCAGTGTGAAGTTGAACATAATACTTTTTAAACTCTCGCGAATATCATTCATGTTTATAGTAATATATCGGTTCTATACGCGCATATAACATTATCTAACCTTATCATATCATTAACAATGTACTTTATTGTATTTGTAATTTTAAGTTCTAGTAAAGTTGAAGTCATGTAAAATAAATAAATCTGTTCCAAGCAATACAAAATTGCACAATAAATAAAACAAAAGATACGAAGTAGCAAATAAATGAAAGTGATAGCTATATTTTAGTGAGTGCGACACACTCGTGATTGCGCACGCCGCAGTTAATCAAAAGATTTCCCAATTGGGCCGTTTTTAAATCTTCACAACACACGCGCTCATAACATATCTGCTTCTCTTTATTTAATATCATTGCTTTCAAGTCATAGTCAGTCACGTAGTCGGTCCATGTTATGCTTTAGGGTTGTGGCCGTAAACCTTTTCACGGACTTTTTGAGATAACTTGAAAAGCCACTTTACACGTAAACATTTTATATGTATTGATCTTTATTGGACCAAATATCACTGATAATCTTAACATTTTAAGGCGATGATAGCTCAGATGACTTCGGATGCCGAGACGAAGGTCCCGGGTTCGAATCCTACAATGAGCTTGAACTTTCGATGAAGGAAAACATCGTGAGGAAACCATAGCACGGTGGTAGGGTATTTTGTAGTACCCTACCCTATTCTGGCTGGCTACCACCCTCAAGTTGAAAACTTGTCGCCAAGTACCTTTCGGTGTGTTCCGACAGCAGCACTTGAGAGCCAGTTCCTTTCTAGGCTTTGTGTGCTTACCATCATCAGCCACATCATCACTGACCACGATGAGATTGTGGTCAAACACAGGCCTATACATAGTAAAAAAGAGTATAAAATGAAGTCGCCTTCCGCGTCTGTCTTTCTGTCCGTCTGTAAATCCGCTAAACGCAACGGATTTTGATTCAGTTTTCGCCATCAGTTAGATAATTTTTCACGGAAGATTTTTATAATTATAATAAAATCTACTATTTTGTATGTACAAAAAAATAATATTTTGCAACCAAGTCGTCGAAAAATAAATTTACATGGCTTACGTAGACTAAACCCTGCTAAACCTTATGATATCCATAAAAAATATGTAGGTAGGTAGGTAGGTACTAGAGAATTATAGTACTTCTAAAAACCAAAAAAAATCCGCGATGGCATATCTCTAACTGTTACAGTTGACTCATAGTAAGTATTTCTGTCATTAAAACTTTAATAAAACGCTAAAGACTGTCGGAGAAAGAAAGTCTTTTCTCCGTTTCTCCCGCCAACAAAAGGGATTTTAAGCCATTATAGCCATTTTATCTTTAGACTTGAGAATTTATTTATTTATTTAGACTCGAGATAGCAGGACTCGCTCATGAGCGACCGGAAATAAAGGTGGGCCTGTCGCCCCTTTACATCTGGCGCCCTGGGCGATCGCCTTACCGCGCCCTACCCTAACGCCGGTACTGCTTATTCAGTATCCAGGCTGAAGGGCTGAAAATATAATTTAGGCATCGTAAAAATATATGTGTAAAAATAGGATGTATAAATTATATTAAACAGACTGTAGTAGTCTGCCGATGTTTTTAAGTCTGTTTCTGCGAATTATTTTGCTGTGTAACGGGAACTTTTCTCACATTGGTGGAAATCGAACCCACGACCAGCGGGTGGTAGTCGGTGCATCTGTAACCACTACGCCAATCAGCCCATCAATAATATTGTAGGTAGGTGCTTAGTTTTATAATATATCAAAAGGGTGATAAAAGTAGTTCTAACTTCTAGGTCAAACAAATCTGAAAGATAAAACAGTTCCGTTTCATGTAAAACAATGCTTAATCTGGAAAAAGTACGTAGTCGACACGACACGTTACGGGCCAAGGCTGACCGGTAAAGTTTTATTATGTTTGGTTGGCGAGGCGCAAGTTGGGAGACATGATAGATTGCGTGAGAGTCCCATGGGTATCCGCCGGTACACTGCTCCCCAGATATATTATAAGATTGGGACTCTTGGCTGAGATTGCAAATTAATTTTGTTTGGAAACGTAATTAGCAAGCGGGATTGTTTCGCTTCGCAAATCTTTGTCGATAAGAAGATAAGACAAACACGTTGGTTTATGATTTGCGGTATTTATTTTGAGTGTGTGAGGTTGTATAATCGCTTCGTTCTTTTTTGTGATGATTAAGTACTTCCAAGTTTATTAACTTCTCTTTTTTAACTACATATTTAAATCAATCTATTAGTCTTACCTTCGGCTACATCATCACTGACGACAGACTGTAAGTATGTGGTCAAACAGGCTTATCCTATTTATGAGTAAGTAATACTAGAGTTTATTGCCGGCTCTTCTCTGCAGATGCATTTGTTATTGAAATCGGTTTTAAACTATTTATAAAATGTCTGCCTAAAATCCAAATGATTTTATTGATAAAGCTATGAAGATTCCATATTTTACTCAAAAATAAATGGTCTATTTGAATAAAAACAAGACTTCGTATTTTTGAAATTCTTTGGTATCTTATAACATACACCAAATCCGATTGAAACTGGCAGTATTTGTTATGGTTGGAGAGCGCACTGTAGTAAACCCTACCTCATAAGGTAACAACATGGGACTAGTTTCTGGTGGTGTATAGTAAAAAAATACTCTTAAAAAAACAGGGTTGCGTGGGCGCAACCTGGAGGGTTTTGTGGAATGGGCAGTTAAGAGGTCCCTTTTTTTGGTGCTTTTTACCTCATCGAGTAACAACTAGAGACCTAGCCTATTCGATAGAAGTCATCGAAAAACGTATAAAAAAAGTTGGTTGCCTCATCCTATCCTGGCACTTTCTGAAATCGGCCAGATTTTAGGGGGCTGAAAAATGACCGATTTTACCTCATCGAGTAACAAGATGCCACTAATGCCATTCGATAGCTTAGATAAGCCCGATGATAAAAATATAAGGTTGCGTGACCTCAGCCTGGAGGATTTCCTAGTCGGCCAGGTTTTATGTCGGATTTACGAAGACAAAATTTAAGGAAATCGTCTATAAAACAATGAATTTCACAAAATTTCAATGGTTTAACTGTATGAAAATGGCTATGATACATATTTGAGTTCATACAAAATCAGTCAAGTGTGTCCGACACACACGCATTCCATAAAATTTCATATTTTACAGATTTTTGAAATCTTTAAAATGAGCGACCCTACCTCTTCGAGTTACAAGATTTCAATAATGCCATCCGATAGCTTAGATAACCCCGATTATAAAAACATAACGTTGTCTGCCCTCACCCTGAAGGATTTCCTAGTCGGCCAGGTTTTATGTCGGATTTACTATGGCAAAATATATGGAAGAAATGCAATTAAATTCACATTATTTCAATGGTTTAACTTAATGACGATTGTTTGATACTTATTTGAGTTTATAAAAATGCTGTCAAGTGTGAGATCACACCATGCATAGCAAGTTTTCATAGCAGATTGGTTACCCAAAATAGTTTTAATCTAGAGTTCTTGTCCCAATGTATCTTATTATGGTACATTATATACATTTAAACTATTTTTCATCCAACCTGTGATGAACTTGCACATAAGTAATCAAGTTAAATTAAGCTGTATTATTATTAAAATAATATACTTATAGTTTGTGTTAATTAATTCAACTATTGTGATAAAGTCGAAGTATGATAATAGTACTATTTTCAGTTTCATCAATAGCCGCATCCAAGTTGAATGATTGATGATGATTTTTCATGTTTATTCCGAGAATAACTAAATACAACTTTAAATATTATTAAATTTACAACGTTTAACTCTAGATGATAGTTTTCTGGCTGAAAATAAACTTTTTCATTATCCGTCATATTCAATAAATATACTTCCAAAATCTTCGAAATATTGTAGATTGTAGAGTTCTCGACCAAGCATAGCATAGAGTTTAGTATTTTGTCACAGTTTATTTACCCAATATAGTTTAAATTAAAGTACCTAAATTTAAAAATTTGTCCAGTGAGGTTGAAGCAGCCATCAGAGGCTATCAACTTTAGTCCTTTCCAAAAAAATGGCTTACGAAAGTTTATATCTACATATCTTCTGACTGACTGATTTATTAAAGGAGAGCTTAAACCACTGGGGCTATAAACTTGCGGCTTTTTATTCGTAAAAAAGTTACCAATTTATTAATGATTAGTTAAAATTCCGTAGTCTTTATCTTTATCTTTGTAGGATATTTTGGATATTTATCTGACAAGTGACGTATGGTGATCGAAAGAGTGAGATGGAGGACACTATAAAATTGATTTAGTTAAACAGCGTTTATGAATAAGAGGGCTAAAGTTTATCTCCCATTCACTATGAACTTGAAGTTTGGTAATTTTTTTTTTTATACCTAATGTCGCCACAGTATGATAGATAAATTTCCTATCAAAATGTATGGGTTTTTTTTTCGATTTGTGACTTTTCTAATACCATAACCTAATTTGGCCCCTTAGAGCCTTTTGTTCCTTCTCGGAGACAGGATTGATTAGGATAATATAAATTATTTGAAAAATCACCGATTTCTCGCAAACTGTAATTTGTTTTCAAATTCTGTAAATGCCGATAGCAATAACTTACAAAAACCGGACAAGTGCGAGTCTGAATCGCGCATCGAGAGTTCCTTAATTTCCTATGTTACTCTAAATATTTAGGTTTTTCTGTAATTAATAGGTAAAGAACTATTTTCTGTATTATTTTCAAAATTTTTGGTCCAGTGTTTCAGAGAGAAGTGGGGATTCGCTTATTTTCTTAAATAACTTAAAAACTATTCGGTATAAATGGTTGTACATTTGCGATTTGCGTTAACTTAAAAATTCGTTTTTTTTACAGTTTAATGGCAATTAGACCTAAGTATTTGATATGCATTTCAACTTGATACCTCTAAGCGTTCGTGAGGAAAAGGTTATAATTATTTAAAAAAAAATTATGACAAGTCATGTGATGTAACTTAAAATTTAAGGTTTTCGATTTTTTTTCTTTTTGTGCTATAAAATGTTGCTTCATGCCAAATTTCAAGATTCTAGGTCGATTGAAAGTATCCTTCAGGTTTTGATTCCCTTGCGAATAGTTGCGAGTTTCAAAATATGCGGCTTAAATTGCTTTTTGATTGCGTTGACATAGAAGTTTTATTTTGTTACAGCTTTAAAGGTATAATAGACCTGAGTATTTGATATGAATTTAAAATTAATACCTCTACGCGTACATGAGGAAAGGGGTCGTAAGTTTAATATTATTAAAAATATTTTTATTATATAATGTAACAAAAAAAATATGCTTTTCGCAATTTTTCCTTCTTTCAATTTGGGGCCGTTCAAATATTACGTAAGCAGATTTCTTACAATTATTTACCCCCCATCCCCCTTGCAGGAAAAGTAAGCAAAGCTGTTACCCCCTCCCCCATACTAACGTAAACATTTTTCAATTAAAAATACGTATGCGTTTATATTTGCGGGAATCCCCGAAAATGCGTTTCGTTTTCAAGCATAGACAATGTGAGGGTTGCCATTTGTGTAAAAAAGTAAATAACTACCGATGACGTAATCAACATCTAGACTCCCCTAACCCCCATGTCATCCAAAATAAGCAAAACAAAGACCCTACCCCCCATAGTGCTTACGTATTACTTGAACGGCCCCTTTCTTGATTAAAACTATGTTGTGTAAATTAGGTTTGGGTGAAAAAATATTGATACATGAACTCAAATACGTATCAAAACAATTATCATAGAGTTAAACCATTGAAATAATGTACATTTAGCCTTAGTAAAAACGAGTTAAAACCTGGCTAAATATGAAATTCTCCAAGCTGAGGGTAGGCGACCTTATATTTTTATTATCGGAGTAATCTAACTAAACTATCGAATGGTATTATTGACATCTTGTTACTCGAAGCAACGCTAAAATAATATAAATAAAATACTTTTAAATAAGCAACCCTACCTGAGTTCAAATATCTGTAAAATATGAATTTCTATGGGATGCGTGGTCCGACACACACTTGACGGCATTTCTATAAACTCAAATAAGTATCAAAACAATTGTCTTTAAGTTAAACCATTGAAATAATGTTAATTTAATTGCATTTCTTCCATATATTTTGCCTTAGTAAATCCGACATAAAACCTGGCCGACTAGGAAACTTCAGGGTGAGGGCAGATAACGTTATATTTTTATAATCGGGGTTATCTAAGCTATCGGATGGCATTATTGAAATCTTGTAACTCGAAGAGGTAGGGTCGCTCATTTTAAAGATTTCAAAAATCTGTAAAATATGAAATTTTATGGAATGCGTGGTCCGACACACACTTGACTGATTTTGTATGAACTCAAATATGTATCATAGCCATTTTCATACAGTTAAACCATTGAAATTTTGTGAAATTCATTGTTTTATAGACGATTTCCTTAAATTTTGTCTTCGTAAATCCGACATAAAACCTGGCCGACTAGGAAATCCTCCAGGCTGAGGTCACGCAACCTTATATTTTTATCATCGGGCTTATCTAAGCTATCGAATGGCATTAGTGGCATCTTGTTACTCGATGAGGTAAAATCGGTCATTTTTCAGCCCCCTAAAATCTGGCCGATTTCAGAAAGTGCCAGGATAGGATGAGGCAACCAACTTTTTTTATACGTTTTTCGATGACTTCTATCGAATAGGCTAGGTCTCTAGTTGTTACTCGATGAGGTAAAAAGCACCAAAAAAAGGGACCTCTTAACTGCCCATTCCACAAAACCCTCCAGGTTGCGCCCACGCAACCCTGTTTTTTTAAGAGTATTTTTTTACTATACACCACCAGAAACTATTCCCATGTTGTTACCTTATGAGGTAGGGTTTACTACAGTGCGCTCTCCAACCATTACATTTACACCAAATCTAGGTTGTTAGTGGACGCGACGTCAGTACGACGCGACTGGCTAAAAGGCGAGTGTCTGTAAACACTGTCTGCATTTATTTGCAAGTCTCAGTCTGCTGGATTGGAACAGTTAAGCTAAACAATGCGGTTGCGGCGAGCCGGTCTATTGCAGTTTGCATTGAAGCTACATTATTTTGTTATCGTTGGCTTTCATTTGGGCTATTCTGTATTGCTTCATTTATTGTTTTTAGGGTTCCGAAACTCTAAAGGAAAAACAGAATCCTTATAGGATCACTCGTCTGTCTGTCCGAAAATACTGGGCTGGATTGAGTTGAAATTTTATACACATATCTAAACATAGGAAAATACGGAACACTCGGTGCGCGAGTCAGACTCGCAGTTGTCCGGTTTTTATCTCCTGAGGTGGGAAGGCCGGACAGTGCTGTCGTCCCTTGGTCCCATAGATTATTTTTAACTGTTAAATTAAGTTCAAAGGCAATATATTATTGATTATACTGACTTTACCAACCTTTTAACTGAACATACTTACGTTTCTATTACAGGTATTCGATAGCTTTGCTGGCAGCGACCTAAAAAAAAAAGATAAGTAAGTATAATTTTGAGTTTATTTCATTTTGAAGTCGATTTAAATATCTTTTACCTTAGCATATCATAAATGTTTAAACGATGTTGACATTATCATACCCAAACAACACACATACATATACCTAAATGGATCTTAACCGCAAGCAAAATGGGCAAAGATAATGTTTAAATAACTAGAGTAAGGACAAAAGCTTATCGCAATCCTAAATACACTTGCGCTAACTTAAATATTACACATTAACAATACAATATTAGGTGTTAAGTTTACATAAAGGGGACTACACTACAGATTTACCTAAGAGACAAATGTTTATACAATCTGTGGTATTAGTTAAATATTCATGAATGTAAAATGGAGTCTATAGAAGCAGTCTTCGCAAAGTAGTAAATTGTGTTTTACGTTTTTAAGGCGTTTATAAAGTTACTTCTTTACGATTCGTGGTCTCTTTAAAATGTTTGAAAGATCCTTAAATATTCTTGAGGTTATTTTAAGGTTAGTGTATAAATCTTTGATTTTACAGGCTCCCGAAAAAGTGTAGTGTAGATACAGAATCTTCTGAATGGCATGCGAATTTGGTACTTACACTAAAAAAGTTTTGTTTTTTTTTTAGTTCTATTTATATTACGATCTAGCCTTTCTAGGCTAATGAGTAATTTCAATTTATCCCAATCTTCTATAAAATATTAAATTGTCTAAGAATATATACAACGTGTTACGGAAAGGTCATATTCATCCGAAAGGGGTGATGATTACATCAGGTATAGATTCTCTATGCAAAGTTTCCACGCAAAATAAATTACTCAAAGAATTCATACCAAACTTTTGGTTTCGTAAGATTATCGAAATCAAACCATAACAAACGTGTCACCGCACTACGAGGGTCATTAACTTTTCACGTCATTTCCTAATATTGAAGTTAAATCTCTTTCGCGATCTGTGCGCCTGGTACACGCTGTAGTGTGACGCCGCGCCGCCCTGTGTCGGCGCGGCGGCACCCTTTGTCGGCGCGGCGGCAGCCTTTGTCGGCGCGGCGGCAGCCTTTGTCGGCGCGCCGACACACGAGTATTATTAAACAACTGACGAAGCTCCGAAGCTGTGGGGAAGACCCGAAAAATAAAACTTCTACTTTTCTACTATCCTAGTAGGGTAGCTGGCCCAATTATTGTACATTTTGAATTTATTTTCGATTTTTTGTTAAAATTAATTTACTAATCAAGTCAGCCTATCGCAGTCCACTGCTGGACATAGGCCTCTCTCAAGTTGCGCCACAAACAACACAAGGTTTCCCGCCTTTTGCATCCAGTAATCGTAGCGCCGCGCAGTATCGCTTTTCCCCCCAGCTACCTAATAATAATTTCAAGAAAACTGTGATAAATTTAATACATTGAAGCACACCGATTAAAGAAGAGTTAGGCCAGGGCATCAGTTAATTAATAAAACCTATGAGCTGTGTTGACAAACGAATCCGATAAGATAATTTGATGTGGACTGTGGGGGTGGTACCTACATAAGTACATAGTCTTAATTTGTAAGTATTGATTAATCAAAATAGCGACAGATAAGTTGAGTATTGATTCGATTTATTTATTTATTGAAGGCTACCAGCTAAGACTATCACTACGACTATGACTATGTACCTGCAACTGGCTCATTTACCCTTAATATCATTGTGTGTGTAAACCCCGATGAAATTAGGGTTCAGTTATTATTGTTCGCAAATACTGTCCGAACAACTCTCGTTACTCATGAGGTCCTGGTACTTTTAACAATTTATTTCCATAGTTTAATACATTTTTGCGGCTTATTTTTTTATTGTGTTTTATTAAACAAATAAAGACTCCGTACTACCTACTAAAAGCCAAAACCCATGTCTCAGTCAAATGTGCCCGCCGACAAAATGTAAACTTCTGATACGTTTTAAATGTTTTCAGTTGTAATTTAGTGTTGTTATCATCATAATTATCCACTCATTACTGTCCCACAGCTGGGCACGGACCTCTTCTCAGAATGAGAAGGTTAAGGTTAGGTTAGTCATCACGCTGGCCTTCTGCGAGTTGTTTAGCCGTGTGCGTGTTAGAATGGCAAAAACTACCAACATAATTTAATTTTAAAATCCTATCTATTTAAATAAAAGCGGAACCCACTGCACACTAGCATTTTATTTCTACCAGGAGACACATAAGTTGCATAGAGTAAAGTTATTTAGGGTTCATTTTGAATAAATTATGTTACAAAATCTTTTTTTCTGTAACATTTCTAATTGCATAATCTTTTAGTTAGTTACTTACTATGGTAATAAAAAAAATCAACATTAAAAGGATCGTTCATATCGTTATCCTTTATCCCGTTTTGTTGTTATTGTGAGGTAAAAAAAATGTGGCAGAAAGTTACTATGTGCATAATTATTAGGCACCTACATTTACATGTTCACCGAAAGTCGTGAACTAGGTACCTACTCCGTAATTCTTGTTACTTTTCTTTAAGTATTATTATTATTACCTACAGCCTAAGTTTTAAAATAATTTTCCAAGCTGCAAACAAGCATTTGCATTTGAACTTGTTTACAAACAATCCTAGTTTTTTAATTATTTAATTTAAACTAAACACAGAACCCTTTAGCATTATTTATGTACCAGGACACACATAAGTTGCGGAGGAAAGTTATTTAGGGTTCATTTGAAAATAAATTATGTTACGAAATCCTTTTTCTGTTCTAGGTTCCATTAGGTTCTTTCGCAGTATTTACCTAAGCAATTAATTTCTGGTAGAGTACCTATGTATGTCAACCAACATAAAAAAGAAATGTTGGATACTCAAATTCTGTGTCTGTGGTTTAATTTCAATGATTACGTAGATTCACACATTACATACTCCGTTATGTTTGTTATTAGATTGTTTTACGTAGATAGGTAACTAAGTATTATTTACTAGTCCCTACTAATCCCTTCATTAAGTACCTACCTAAATTCAATATCATTTTCAAGCTAACAAATGATTTACTGATGATTGATTGATGATTTGTTAATTTTTAAAGGATTTGTATTTTAGCTTGTTCACAAACATAATCAGTTTTTGTCAGAAAAAGTGAGTAACAAAATAAAATATCCGGAACCCATTATACAAAAATACCAGGGGTAAGAGCATAAGAGGTTTGTTTTCACAGGTGAATGTATCGTGAGTTACCTACTTACACCGATCAGCTGACTTGGTTGCTAGTGATGTGTAAATTTCAAGTTGAAATGTTTGGGTTTTTGGTTTCATTCCTCATATCTTCCTAACCTGTAGATATAGGATTTAAAAACCTTTGCAATATAGTTTATTATGATCCAAAGAAGCCGTGCACTTGATATGTATATACCCTTTCCGTAACAGCTTGTATATACAACGTGTTACGGAAAGGTCATATTCATCCAAAAGGGGTGATGATTACATCAGGTATAGATTCTCTATGCAAAGTTTCCACGCAAAATAAATTACTCAAAGAATTCATACCAAACTTTTGGTTTCGTAAGTTTATCGAAATCAAACCATAACAAACGTGTCACCGCACTACGAGGGTCATTCACTTTTCACGTCATTTCCTAATATTGAAGTTAAATCTCTTTCGCGATCTGTGCGCCTGGTACACGCTGTAGGTAGTGAGCCGCCGCGCCGCCCTGACGCGATGTCGGCGCGGCGGCGGCGGGCGGGACAGGATCACACGAGCCGACAATGCGAGCGCGTGTGCGCAATTGTAAACATACTTTAGGCATTTAGGTACTCCTTGGTTTAAAACTAATAATGCAATACGTAATTTACTTATTTACGGTTTACATACACGTTAATATCGACCCAGAATAACCTACGAATTTAACTAACGACACATTTTTTAACAATCACGAAATCACAACTAGGTACACTGAATCGGATAGAGGGAACGACGCGACCGAAGCACACGAGTATTATTAAACAACTGACGAAGCTCCGAAGCTGTGGGGAAGACCCGAAAAATAAACCTTCTACTCTTCTACTATCCTAGTAGGGTAGCTGGCCCAATTATTGTACATTTTGAATTTATTTTCGATTTTTTGTTAAAATTAATTTACTAATCAAGTCAGCCTATCGCAGTCCACTGCTGGACATAGGCCTCTCTCAAGTTGCGCCACAAACAACACAAGGTTTCCCGCCTTTTGCATCCAGTAATCGTAGCGCCGCGCAGTATCGCTTTTCCCCCCAGCTACCTAATAATAATTTCAAGAAAACTGTGATAAATTTAATACATTGAAGCACACCGATTAAAGAAGAGTTAGGCCAGGGCATCAGTTAATTAATAAAACCTATGAGCTGTGTTGACAAACGAAACCGATAAGATAATTTGATGTGGACTGTGGGGGTGGTACCTACATAAGTACATAGTCTTAATTTGTAAGTATTGATTAATCAAAATAGCGACAGATAAGTTGAGTATTGATTCGATTTCTTTATTTATTGAAGGCTACCAGCTAAGACTATCACTACGACTATGTACCTGCAACTGGCTCATTTACCCTTAATATCATTGTGTGTGTAAACCCCGATGAAATTAGGGTTCAGTTATTATTGTTCGCAAATGCTGTCCGAACAACTCTCGTTACTCATGAGGTCCTGGTACTTTTAACAATTTATTTCCATAGTTTAATACATTTTTGCGGCCTATTTTTTTATTGTGTTTTATTAAACAAATAAAGACTCAGTACTACCTACTAAACCAAAACCCATGTCTCAGTCAAATGGGCCCGCCGACAAAATGTAAACTTCTGATACTTTTTAAATGTTTTCAGTTGTAATTTAGTGTTGTTATCATCATAATTATCCACTCATTACTGTCCCACAGCTGGGCACGGACCTCTTCTCAGAATGAGAAGGTTAAGGTTAGGTTAGTCATCACGCTGGCCTTCTGCGAGTTGTTTAGCCGTGCGCGTGTTAGAATGGCAAAAACTACCAACATAATTTAATTTTAAAATCCTACCTATTTAAATAAAAGCGGAACCCACTGCACACTGGCATTTTATTTCTACCAGGAGACACATAAGTTGCATAGAGTAAAGTTATTTAGGGTTCATTTTGAATAAATTATGTTAACAAAATCTTTTTTCTGTAACATTTCTAATTGCATAATCTTTTAGTTAGTTACTTACTATGGTAATAAAAAAAATCAACATTAAAAGGATCGTTCGTATTTTTATCCTTTATCCCGTTTTGTTGTTATTGTGAGGTAAAAAAAATGTGGCAGAAAGTTACTATGTGCATAATTATTAGGTACCTACATTTACACGTTCATCGAAAGTCGTGAACTAGGTACCTACTCCGTAATTCTTGTTACTTTTCTTTAAGTATTATTATTATTACCTACAGCCTAAGTTTTAAAATAATTTTCCAAGCTGCAAACAAGCATTTGCATTTGAACTTGTTTACAAACAATCCTAGTTTTTTAATTATTTAATTTAAACTAAACACAGAACCCTTTAGCATTATTTACGTACCAGGACACACATAAGTTGCGGAGGAAAGTTATTTAGGGTTAATTTGAAAATAAATTATGTTACGAAATCCTTTTTCTGTTCTAGGTTCCATTAGGTTCTTTCGCAGTATTTACCTAAGCAATTAATTTCTGGTAGAGTACCTATGTATGTCAACCAACATAAAAAAGAAATGTTGGATACTCAAATTCTGTGTCTGTGGTTTAATTACAATGATTACGTAGATTCACACATTACATACTCCGTTATGTTTGTTATTAGATTGTTTTACGTAGATAGGTAACTAAGTATTATTTACTAGTCCCTACTAATCCCTTAATTAACTACCTACCGAAATTCAATATCATTTTCAAGCTAACAAATGATTTACTGATGATTTGTTAATTTTTAAAGGATCTGTATTTTAGCTTGTTCACAAACATAATCAGTTTTTGTCAGAAAAAGTGAGTAACAAAATAATATATCCGGAACCCATTATACAAAAATACCAGGGGTAAGAGCATAAGAGGTTTGTTTTCACAGGTGAATGTATCGTGAGTTACCTACTTACACCGATCAGCTGACTTGGTTGCTAGTGATGTGTAAATTTCAAGTTGAAATGTTTGGGTTTTTGGTTTCATTCCTCATATCTTCCTAACCTGTAGATATAGGATTTAAAAACCTTTGCAATATAGTTTATTATGATCCAAAGAAGCCGTGCACTTGATATGTATATACCCTTTCCGTAACAGCTTGTATATATGTCCACTGAATGTTCTTAGTTTATTTTCACTCAGGGGAAGACACTTTGTTCATGTGTTCTTCTAAAAAGTTTTGTGACTAAACATTTTTTCTCTGGAAACCGATACTTAACGGTCCATTCATTTACTTTGTAAAAATGGTACTTATATCAGTTATGTTTTTTTTATTATATCTGTATTTGCATTATTTTACTAAAAAGGCTGACAAGCTAGCATTTTATCAAAGCAAATTCAAAGCTCATTAATATTTTTTATCAAAATTCAATTATGTATGGTACTGTAGACCTAAAATGTATGTCTATTTAGATGTTCTAGCTAGTTATACCTACCTGCTAGCATGACCTAGAAAAAATACGTATTTGACGGTAGATTTAGTGCAGCTTTTATTCAGAAGCGCCCCATGTGCAAGACCGTGTAATAAACAAACAAAACAGCTTTTTCCAAAGCCAAACTTAGACGTTATTATTTATGGTTGGGGTATAAACAAATATAGCAAAACAAAGACTTTAAAGAGACAGATGGCGCTCTGCGACAACATCCGATTTATTGCTTACTTCGAGAAATGATAAGTTGCTGCCATTTCTTTGGCTTCACTCCACCAACTTATAATGCCACTACAAACATTAACGCTCCTCGATTGTGAGTCTTTACGTCTTCAATATAAGGTTTATCAAGAATCGGCGGAACTGTATAAGTTGATTGGTTTGTTTTAGTGTTAGAGGCGCAAAGTGCTCTCGATGGAAGGATCGGAATATTTCTTGCGATACTTCCTAGTGCTAGTTCGATAGTTCTGACGTATACATTTTTTAGTTGAATGATTTATTTTGTGGTATATTTCAGTTGTGAGACTCGCGAGTATCGAAGGGTAACTGGTAATTTATAATCGCAAAAAAAAATGTGAAAGGTATAACTTTTTTGTGATATTGTAGTGTGTTCCAGCAATTGCACTTGAGAGCCTTCTTGGCATTGTTGGTTGGCAATTGACACATTGGAAATACCTCTAGTATTGCTAATGACGATAGGGAACGGTAACCACTTACCATCAGATGGACCGCCTGCCTGCTCAACTTTCTGACTTCAAAATATAACTACCTATATAATTATAGATTTACTCCTTTGTTTGGGCTGAAACCTTTCTTTTTGTCGTCATTTCAATTTCATACCTCTACGCGTTCCTGACAGGTCATGAGACACAGATACATATGAGATATATATACAGAGGATCTTTTGAGGTACGGGACTTAAAAAGCGAAGTAAAAATATAATTTCTAGCTTCCACCCTGCAATTACACCCGCATCTTCAGGGATCTTATGTTTTCCCGAGATAAAAAGTAACCTATATGTTATTCCAGGGTATGATCTATTTATGTGCCAAATTTCATCCAAATCTGTTCAATATTTTTTACGTGAAAGAGTAACAAACTTACATTCATACATTCTCACAATCTTTCTGCATTTATAATTAGTTGATAATATTAGTATGATAATAAAATGCGATGGTAATAAACCTATAGTATCTCTACAGCAATGAAATTGGAGCTTAAGTTCACTGTAAACTGTCTAGTTCTGCAGAATACTGATTGCTTTGTGCACTAAGAGCTAGGATTTCAAGAAGGGGGAATATTCTCAAATTTGTAAGTTAGGTGTCGCTGGCCGCTGTTGTGTTTATTTATTTAATTTATATTTAAAACAGTTTCTGTAGACGAAAATACTTAAAAGCTAGTTTAAAAGAACACAAATTAATTCATATATACAACGGGGCTTATCGTCAAATATAAATATTACGGTATTGAGTGACCATGGTGTTCGGAGTGAGATAGTTCTCGATGTAGGCTCGGCTTGCGCATGACGCGACGCAGCGCGTACAAACTTTTGCGCCGCGAACAGCCGTCGTCGCCGACACGGACCCTCAACTCCCAACCCTCCTCTTCTACTAAATAGTGTTCCAAACTCCGACCAAGAAAAAAAAAAGACTGCGCACCGAACAACCAAAGTGACCCCACCATTTTATCTGTGTGTGTATAAACATAATAAACCAATATATATTTAAAAACATAAGTAATTTCACAGTATCCACCCAAAATAATAAGCTGGAGACATTATCTCAAACTGTCATATCGTAAAATGACAGGTCCCTTCTCCATTATGTTCTGATGAACACTGGCAGAGGTCAAGCTAGCGCAACTCGTAAAAACGTAAAAATCTCTACTGTATTTACAATTCATTAAAAATCAGTCCTTCAATGTATATTTTAGGTTTAAAATTTGAAATCTTGTGGTATATTTTTAATTTTCAAATAAAATAGACAATGAACAGAAAAACTGCTTTTAAATCAAGCGGTATGTTATAGATTTTTTATACATATATCTAATGTATATTTAAATAAGTTTTGAGATTTGAGGCTGAAAGGTCTTGGGGAATGTAATACGATATTTTTTCATTTAAAATAAGAATCGAACATAAACAGCAGCTTTAAACAATCCCTTTTTATTAGACTTGAAGAGACATCACACATAGCTAATGTAGAAATGTAGACCGTTAAATAAACAGCCCTCGAGCCAGACGCGGGAGGTACGTACGTACTCGTACATATGTGTTTGACTTATGACTTAGCAATTAGCCCTCCGTACCTACCTACCAGCACAGCAATTAATAATTATCCAAAGATTCAAACATTATACGTTACTGATATTTAGGGTTGACAGCGTCAAAATAAAAAAAAAATCAAAATCAAGATGAAATAGAAAAATCACGATATGCCAGTTAGGTGCCATTTTTTTTTATGTAAGATGGGCTTACGTTTGACCGTAGTCTTATCCCAAGGAGGAGTTATGACAAGGCCGAGGATGTAGCACGCTTGCCCAGAAAAAGCCTATTCACTCTGGCCTTCAAGACATCGAGGCTATATGTGTCAGGAAATACAGACCCCGCCGGGAGTGAGTTCCACTTCTTTGCAGTTCGTATAAGGAACGAAGAAGCAAATCATTGAGTCCTTATCGGATATCGATATAAATAATTAGTTCTCCCCGCGGTTTCACCCACGTACCCGGGACAAAATTAGCCTATAACCTTCGAGGATAATGCAGCTTCCTATTATTGAAAGAATTTTTCGAATCTGACTGATAGATCCATGGATTAACGCGTTCAAACAAACAAACTCTTCAGCTTTATTATTTGTATAGATTTAATATTGGGTAGACACAAAACAAAATATTCTTTGTGAATTTATTTTCAACAAATAAGAAATAAATTTTAATTTTCTTTGTAACAAAATAACCACTGTACCCACCAAGAGTGACGCAGAATGTCCATAATTTTTCACCACCAGTTTCAGTCCAATAGTAGAATAATAGATAACTGACAGCCCTGCATCCCTGTTCATACAAGAATAATACTGCCTAAATATATAGAGCGAGTGTTGGCCGGATTTTTACTAAGAACGGGGAGTTCTCCAACAAAAGACTTGCGAGCGCCGCTAAAACGTTGCTTAGTTACGACTCTCTAATTAATTGCTTAATTAAAATAAATATTTGATTCTCATATATTTAGCTATAAAATTGTGTATTAGCTTCCTTTATAATATAAAAGATTTATTCAGCTCAAAACATAAATCTAATCATCACTTTTCGGGTTCTCTATCGAATGTGAGCTAACAGAATCTTATGACAGCCTACGGTTGGCTACCTGTCTGGCTGTTTGTCACAAGCTGTACCATCTGGTTTACCTAAAATTCGCATCTATGTGATTATTTCTATTAATATTATAATGTGAAATAGTAGATTGTTTACCCAGGGAGCAAACAACTATTTTAAAGACAAGAGTGTTACTTTGAATCCTGAGCGCGACGAGGGAGCTTAAAATAGTATTTCTCTGAGATGGACACTACTTTTTATCACCCTCTATGGGTTGCTCTCACCTCACAAAGTCTATAACAAGGGTTTTTTAACCATTATATCTCCCATATAAATACGACCTTTCTGCAGCTTTGGACGGAACTCAAAACATATTTTTATATACTTAGATATAAATAAAAAAAAACTTTAAACATACCGCTTGATTCACGCTTAAAGCTAGTGTTTTTTTTAATTTTCTATTTAAATTTGAAATTAATAAAATTAAAAAAAATATACTCCACATAGATTGACGGAATCATTTTTAATGAGTAGTATTTTTTTTTGTAAATTAGTTTTAATTGTACGATATGACAGCATCTTCTATAGCTGAGTATCTTGGCCCTTGCAAACAAACTTGCTTCAAACCCCACCCCCTCCGAGGTGCTGATTGATCCTGTGATGGTAAAAAATAATAATTTAAAAGTCATTTTATGTGTCTCATCCCATCTAGTGTCATTTTGTAGTACACACACCTACTGATGTAGGCCTAACTAAACTGTGAAAGAGATGCATGACACGCGAATCATCATGTTCTGTTTGCAGATGTTGTCAACTACTGCTTAGTTTTTACCTACGAGTACAATGTCAAATAATAATACGAGTATATAGTTATACAGGGTGGAATTTTGTAATGCCACCTGGAGGGGAAGTACTCTTAATACTTTAGATAGAAAATTTTACTCAAAGGAAACATTCCTTTATTTTTGAAAAGAAAAAAAACGGCATTAAAGATTTTTAAAAATTCGCTTGCCGCACACGGTAATCGAACCGACTAAAATCTGTAAAAGTTGCACCGTGTACTTTTATTGCATTGATTGTTAGGGTCAATAAGGATGAAATCTCTTTAACAAACTTCATAAATTGAATTACATGAAAACAATGAAATTTTAAATTAATTTAATTATGTACAAAAATTTAAACTAACTAATTAATTGCTCGAAATGGGCTCCATTTTCTTGGATACACAAATTTATTCTTCTAACGAATTCATTTCACATCTTTATTATTTAAAAAATAAGCTTCCATTAAATCAAATTGCTCTTGATAAGCCATTTTTACCGTGAAACAATTATGAAATGATTTGTAAAAACAATCAAATGTGAATAACAGATGAAAATCCATTTTTAAATGTAACATTCCATATTTAAACTACGTCATACACGCAGTTATGTCACATCTAAGAAAGGAGTCTGCATTACAAACACGTGCAAATTGCAATCGTCTTATCTAAATAGTAATTCGTCATTTCGATGGATAAATGACGTCAATGATAATAATTAATGAATAACATAAGTACACAGATAGATCTTTGAGTAAAAGTGCTTTAACTTGACCGATTGAATTAATAATTTAAGATTTCATTGTTTTCCATTCATTTAACTTCTGAAAATGGAGCTCATTTCGAGCAATTAATTAGTTAGTTTAAATTTTTGTACATAATTAAATTAATTTAAAATTTAATTGTTTTCATGTAATTCAATTTATGAAGTTTGTTAAAGAGATTTCATCCTTATTGACCCTAACAATCAATGCAATAGAAGTACACGGTGCAACTTTTACAGATTTTAGTCGGTTCGATTACCGTGTGCGGCAAGCGAATTTTTAAAAATCTTTAATGCCGTTTTTTTTCTTTTCAAAAATAAAGGAATGTTTCCTTTGAGCAAAATTTTCTATCTAAAGTATTAAGAGTACTTCCCCTCCAGGTGGCATTACAAAATTCCACCCTGTATACTGTACCGCGATCCTTTTCCCTCTTAGGGATTGAATTTTCAATAATCTTTTCTACGATGTCTACGTCATAATAGATAGATATATCTAGATAGATAGATAACGCTTTATCGTCACACCACAAAGATTAAAAATGTATACAAAAAATCTTAACCTAAACAATGAGCGGCCCTTATCGCTAAAATACTTACTGAGTATTTAAAATCATAAATAGGCACGAATCAAGCATAAAACAAAATTAACCCTCACGTTTGCAACCGACTGCATTCTGATCCATGACTGTATTGTATAAATTCATACCTAAAAAAATAAATAATAGAAGTGGAATATATACATAGGTTTATAACCTCTGAAACGAAAGCACGATTCACGGTACACTGGTTACAAATAATGAGTGCTAAGACTGGGTGACGTAGAGCCCGGAGCTGTACAGCTGGATAGTCTGGGAGCCAGACTGTACACAATAGGAATAATACCTTGCGTTAATGCGGCCATTGTTTTGAGAGGTTACCTATTGATATTGTTATAAAAAATTGTCTGTAAGGTTTGGCTTATGGTTGCTTTAAGATGTAAGTTTGTATGTTATATCGTATTAATATTGTAGGTAAACACCCTAAAAATCTCCGTATAATGTCAAATATATCAAAATATTAATTGTGGTTGTGTGAAGTGTTTTATGGGATAATAATTTTTTGCCTTTTAGAAAATTTGTTTTATGATAGTCTAGCTTCCATCCTATCTTAAGTTTTATGTGCTGTTCAGGTGTCAAGAGGTTAGGATATGCAAGGGTAAAAATTGACAAACGGGTGGTGCCGCGGGCAAAAGCTAATCTGTAATAAACCCGAAATATAAAGCATGGCACTCACGTCCAGACAAAAGCAAACGAAACGCAGAAACGTGCCTCAGTGTCGCTCGTAAAGCTTTAAAATATGTCGCGCCTTCATTTTAATTTGTTGTGTACAGTCTAGTGCACATTTCTTCTTGTACAGTTGGAGAAAATTAAACGTAACTTGGTTGACAGAGGCTTTCCTCGTTTATATTGCGTGGGTACTAAATTTCAAGGTTTTTTTCAATTATAAAAATTTACCTTACGGTACGTTGTTCGCATATATATATTTTACGCTTGATAAAGTATTCCGAATAAAGTGCCCTTATACGTGACTTTGATTAGATGGAGAGGCCTCTCGAATAGGCTAAAAATGGTTGAATAGGTTAAAATTCAGTCAGGTCTAAAGTACCTAAGATGATTTGATATTTTGTGAAATATATATAAATGTCTATATAATATGATATGTTTAAAAGTTAGATACTTGTAATGCTAAGTTTCTTGCAGAAATAGGAGAGTCAATTATTATGTTCTTAAGTGATCAATGAGGTTTGAGACTTAGTTTATAAAGGAGTAGCTCGCTGCCCCGCGGTGTCACTCGCGATCCCCTATCTACCTTAGGGGTTGAGTTTTCAAATGTCGTTTCTTAGCGGCTGTCTACGTCATAATAGCTGTCTGTATGTCATTGCCAATTCGTCCACTGGTTGAGCTGTGCGTTGATTGATCAGCCAGTCAGTCAGAATGGGTTAAATAGTGAAAGTTTTTCAACATGATTCTTAGATACTGAAAAAATGCCAACTCTAAATATATTTCTTGTTTTATGACACACAAGGACCTAAACAAATTTATAAAATAAGTAACTCGATGATGGCACAGATGGTATAGAGTAAAAATTATTAATACTAAATGTTCAAATATAATAATGATCTCTGTGACTGTACTAGTTAGTTTCAATAGAAAATTGAAACAGTCCCCAAGCGGCCACCCAACTACGTCTGCATTAATAGGGCTGCCACTTCAACACTTGTCAGTATTGCCACAATATTAAAAATGATAGGTACCTATTATTATTAAACTATATTATATTATGGTTTAATAATAATAATCTAATAATCAAAATCTAATCTCAATATAATCCAAATTTAATACAGTGCAACCGCCGGTTACGGCGTAGTAGTATGGTTATAAAATATTTTATAATATTTGACAGTGGAAATTATTGTATTTAAAGAAAATAGTGGGAAATTCGAATAAAATATTAAACCAAATTTTGAACTCCTATCCCAATAATATGAGGTGATCAGTCAAAATAAGTGTTTCAGAAAACTTTTACAAGAACAGCGTAGATTCATTATGACGTAAAGTATGAGACACGTCACAGTGTAATCCATCATTATAAATTTAATTAAGTAAGTATAGCAGTTTCTATGCTATCAATCTTCGTTATCTATCTATACATAAAGACTTTTGTTCAGACCGAGTGGAGGACTTCTATAATGCTTTTGTCATGCCATTAAACAGCCATGTGACCCTTAGGCTGTTTAATTTATGCCCAAATGAGCATTACAGTGGCCGTTTAAGCGTTTATAATGCTCTTATATTACTAGCAAAAACAGCTTAAACGATACACGAATGCTGTAAGCCGTCCATTAAACAGCTTCCTTGTGCTACTTGGGTTGGGGTAGAGACGATGGGCCCGTGGGGGGCAGGAGCCCATAGCATTTTCCGCGAGATATCAAAGCGACTGATCGACATATCACATGACCAGAGACATGAGACAGAGGACAAAGGATAAGCATTGGATAAGCAAGAGGAAAGATTTGATTGTTTGTTTGTTTGTTTGTTTGTTTGTTTGCATTGAATAGGCTCCGAAACTACTGAACCGATTTGAAAAAATCTTTCACTAATAGGGAACTACATTATACCTGAAGGTTATAGGCTACTTTTTATCCCGGGAACGCGAGTGAAACCGCGTGGAACAGCTAGTCCATTATATAATTTTATTAATATGAGAGCCATCTAGTGACAGCCCTAAAAGACAATCGTCTACAAATACTCGCCCTTTGATACCGCGATTACGAATCTGAATAACAAAGTGTTTGCAAATTTCCCAACGAGTTCCTCTTTATAAACGTGGACTTTGAGACTTGAGGGACGGGAAAAGGTGGTTCCAATTCGCTTTGTCTGCAATACTTACTTATATTGGAAAATGCTTGTGTTGAGTTTTCTGATTCGTTCGTCAAAGTTAAACGACTGGTAATGATCTAGGTTTTATTTTTAGTAGGCTGTATGGCTGAGCTCCTTTGCCACATTGAAAAGGAATTAAAATATTAAACCTGTAGTCTATGTAGTATGTAGCAAATAGGTAGGCAAAGCTTGATTTTTTGGTGGGAACTTGCGAAGTGACGATGAATTTTCGTTTTATTTTCTTTTAATGGTGTATTTTGTTGAATATTATCGATAGTAAATATAATATGGTGGTGGTTTGTCCAATAAAGATAATACATGTGCTCCAGGGAAGTGAAATGATTACGTGTATAGTTAGCGTGTTTTATTTTAAATAGTTTTTGTAGAACGGCCACCAAGACACTAAAACTTGACGTAACCACAGATTATTTATACTGTTTAATTACTCATGTGACGTAACTGAACTTCACTAGAACTTAAAATATATCCTTGACAATTATAACATGCCCATAACAAAGGATTTGGTTATCATATTGGAAACGAAGATGAAAAGGTAGGTACTCAGATTTTCCTTTCTCTTGGTTTTCTATGATACAGACAAAAACAGACTTTTCCACACATTAGGTACTCATTGTTTTCAAAATCCTTTTAATTTTTGGTATATAAAAGGAACAGTGAATAAAAATATTATTTAATGAGTTATAAATAAAATTAATATCCCGACAGGGTTCAGTAAAATACATACGGTTATATTTTTTTAGGCATGGCCGGATTTCGTAATTCATAAAATGAGTAAGTACGCACTTTACGTTTGTTTTGATAAAATTGTAAGAAAAACAAAGCCATAAGCGGAAAGTCTTAAATCTCATAAGTACCTACTTACATGACGGGATTACTTTTCCAGCAAATATTTACTCAAAGTGAGTCGTAAATACTTTATTAATCGTTAATCAATAAAACCGCTGTGGGGGTTAATATAAAAGGTATTCTGCTTTGAATGTAAATGAGGGAAGTACAAGAAAAGGGTCGGTTTTCTTAGTGTACCCTGTCTGGGACGGTTGTACCCGCAGAGTCAGTGGCACGCCCCCGTGGTAAGCCAGTTTAGGGTTATCAGGGGGAATCATTCGGATTGGAATCGATATCATTTTGTAAATATATCCGTAATCGAAGGAAAGCAAATAGCATTGAGGGAGAAGTAGCGATTGCGTTTTGTCACGGATGGAGTGTAAGTCAGATGTTATATTAATATCAGTATAACATGAAAATATAAAGTTAAAAATATGATACTGGCAAAAGAAATAATTTCCTATATCTTTTTTAAACTTTTAAGTTAAGTCCAATGGAATGAATTAAAATCTACCTTATATCCTCTGAAATAGAGGTGGTTTAAATTACATCTTTTGCGACTGTGTTTCTCGTGTTATTTTTACATCATTGAGGAATAATTCTAGATCATTTAAAGGTAACATTAGGTGCACATTTCTAAGATAAAGCGGTAAAAAGCGAAGTAGAGGTTATCAAGTCCCGAGCATTAAAGCCGGGTTCACACTAGAAACGGTAATTTTTCACCAATTTAGTGCGGAGCCGACTGATTTTATTACACCCATAAAACGGTTACCGGATCGTAAATATTTATATTGAATTGACTGGTTTAGATAGGTGTATGTGAAAACAGAGAATACTTTATTTTAAAATTATGTATAACAAACTTCGATCAACAAACAACAAATATACAAACTACATATAAAAAAAATCCTCGATATTTTAAAATTAATTTATATGAGTTCTATCTTGTGTGGGAATCGAGCCCATGGCGTTCCTGGAACCTGTGGCGTAGCAGTCAGTATATAATCCGTATGGCGTAGCCGTCAGTTTCGGAAAATCATTATGCTAATGGTAGCCTTTTTTGACAGTATTTTTTTAAATGTATTGTTATCACGTAACTCAACGTCAAGCGGAGTACGGGGCGATAGGCTAGGTTATACCAGTTCTAGCAAAAATAGTTGTAGGTTACCTAAATTTTATTCAAATTCACAAGAGATCAACAAATAGTTGATATAATATGAAAAAACCGGCCGAATGCGAGTCGGACTCGCGCACGAAGGGTTCCGTACCGTTAACTATAAAAACGGAAAAAATATATGTCTGTTGTCTGGGAGCCCCCTTAAATATTAATTTTATTCTGTTTTTTTAGTATTTTTTGTTATAGCGGTAACATAATTACATCATCTGTTGATTGACAATTTTCTGTCTAACTGTTTAACAACTGTCTAACTATCACGGTTCATAAGATACAGCCTGCTGACAGACAGTCAGACAGCGGAGTCTTAGTAATAGGGTCCCGTTTTCCCCTTTGGGTACGAAACCCCAAAAAGATGCGCGAATGCATTAGTAGGTTTGCGGCTTACTTCAGAATCGAATAAATTCCCTGAATCTACAGTAGTCTGTTAGAAAAAGGCAGTAGTCGGTCCCGCAGTGAGGTATTTTTATCACCTCACGGTAATGCGGGTGAAAATTTATATAGAACCCAACTGGTAGGATCTCGCCACCTAAAGGCGCTATTTTATTTCGTTGTGTTTTGAATTATATTTGATAAGGAAAAGTTGTAAATGTGCCCATTTTTATTGTAATTTGTAACGCCTAAGTCATGTTTATCCATGTTTAATAAATTGGAGGTTGGCGGAGACAGGTCCAGTTACAATCGTACTCGTCAAATTAAAAAAAAATCTAAAAATTTACCAAATAGCAAACATATTAGAAGAGAGGCTGACAGGTTCAGCTCTTCTAAATATTCATCCAGAGCATTGATATATTATCCAGAGATAGCCCCAGAAGTGTCTACTGTTATCAGCCAATTTGCCAATAAAATTTCTTATCAATTGTTATCCAAATAATTTGTAACACTAGCTTTTCTCCCGCGATATCCTGCGATCCTCTATTGTTTGAATAAAATAAACAAAATGGGTATAAATAGCAACAAGATATAGGTATAATTTAGGTATTTTATATTGAATAGTTGAAACATCAATGGAATCGCAAGTAAATATGAAATAAGTGTAATTACATTCGTATTGCATTTACGATGGCTATTGACGAATTTGCATACACGGCTAGCTATGTGCTGGACCTACTCTATTACGTGTCGTTGGCAAGTTGTAAATGCATTTGAGAGCTAGTTCCCTTCTAGTATACTAAAAATCTCAAAAGACTCTCAAAAACTTTATTCAAACATTTATAGGTAGACCGTCACTAACCCCTAACGGTTTTGCAAAAATATTAATAAAATTTAATATCTATAATATAAAAATGAATCGCAAAATGTGTTGGTAAGCGCATAACTCAAGAACGGCTGAACTGATTTGGTTGAAAATTGGTGGGGAGGTAGCTTAGAAACAGGAGAAGGTCTTAGGATAGGTAGGAGTAGGTAGGGGTAGGTAGGGTAGGTAGGGGTAGGTAGAGGTATGTCGGGGTAGGTAGGTAGAGGTAGGTAGGGGTAGGGAGGTAGGTCCCAGTTTTATTTTTGTTCTCAGGGCAGGACAACGTCTGCGGGGTCAGCTAGTAGTTTGTATACATATTTGTTGTAAATAATTGTAAATGTTATTTATGTTTAATTATTAAAAACCTTTGTTAATTGAGTAATTATGTAATAAAAATACGAAATAATATATATATAAACAACGTTCAAAAGTAGGTAATAATCTATACTAATATTATAAAGAGGAAAGATTTGTTTGTTTGTTTGTTTGTTTGTAATGAATAGGCTCCGAAACTACTGGACCGATTTCAAAAATTCTTTCACCTTTGGAAAGCTACATTATCCCCGAGTAACATAGGCTATATTATATTTAAAAAAAAATTAGGGATCCTTACTAAAACACCAATAATGTAACAAGGTGTAAAAAAATGACCTGAAAAATTCCTTACGTCGCGTGCGCTGCGAAAACTATTGATGATAGAACAAAATCATTTACTGCGACTTTGCAGAACTCATCATTATCTACAAAAAGTGTCACGACAGCATATGTCTAAATATTATAGTTATGTCACAGTAAGCAGTTTTTTATTCTAAAATATTAATTTATATATGCCGCCTCTTGAAAAGGCTCTTCATTTGTACATTGGTATTAATCCTCATCAAAATAAATTACTTTATATTCAAGACGGCTTTAATACCTTTTTATAACTTTTTGAATTATTCAATTCGGACATTTCATTCGGAAGATATCACGAGTTTAAAAATGCAAGTATTAGAAAAAAGTCGCGTGGTTGTCGCTCACCGCGCTGTAATTAGGGGTAGGTAGGGGTAGGTAGTGGTAGGTAGTTAGGTAGGGGTAGGTCGGGGTAGGTAAAGGTAGGTAGGGTAGTTAAGAGTAGGTAGGGGCAGGTAGGAGTAGGTAGAGGTAGGTAGGGGCAGGTAGGGGTAGGTAGGGGTAAGTAGGGGTAGGTCGGGGCAGGTAGGGGTAGGTAAAGTAGGTAGTTAAGTAGGGGTAGGTAGGAGTAGTTGGGGTAATTAGGGGTAGGTAGAGGTAGGTAGGGGTAGGTAGTTAGGTAGGGGTAGGTAGTTAGGTAGGGGTAGGTTGGGGTAGGTAGGGGTAGGTTGAGGGCCCCTAAGGCCCCCAAGGCGCCCAAGGCGCCCGCGCCGACCGCCCCGGCTTTGCCACCGGTGGCGCCCGTGGAGGAGGGACCGGGCCAGCCGGAGGCTGAAAGCTGGGCAACGGTCACCCGCAGGGGGAAGGGGAAAGGCAAGGGCAAGGCCTCGCTTGCCCCCCCAGCCCCAGCGGCCCCGGCGAAAAAGGCAGCGCCTAAACCGAAGGCGCTGCTTGCACCCAAGACGGCGGCGGTGGCGGTCACTCTTCGGAAGGACCTAACCACCGCCACAACGATGCGGGAGACCATGGCTAAGGCCATTAATAGCCTTAGCCTGGAGGAGGTGGGCCTCCAGCATGTCAGGGTGCGGAACTCGATGACGGGGGGTCGAATCATCGAGGTTCCTGGGGCCGATAGTGCCGATAGAGGGCGGGCGGCAGACGCTCTTGCAGCCAGGCTGCAAGAAATAGTGGGGGATGTCGCCATCGTCAGCCGCCCACAAAAAATGGCCGCTGTCCAGATAGGTGGTCTGGACGAGTCGGCTTCCAAAGAGAAGCTGACGGCGGCCATCGTCAAAGCGGGGGGCTGTGATGAGGCCCACATAAAGGTGGGGGGCATCCGTGTCCTCTACGACGGCACTGGATCAGCTCTCGTCCAGTGCCCAGTGGAGACGGCACAGAATAGAATAGAATAGGCACAGGGCCTCATAAAGCGGGGTAAAATCCAGGTGGGGTGGGCTGAGGCCACCGTCACCGTGGCTGGGCCGACACCCATGCGTTGTTACAGATGCATGTGTGTTGGCCACACGCGGGAGTTGTGCCCCTCAAGCGTCGACCGGAGCAATACCTGCTACCGGTGCGGTGCGGAGGGGCACTTCCGCAGGGAGTGCACGGGGGAGAAGGAGTGGTGCGCAGTGTGCCACCACGCCAAACTCCCGGCCAGCCACACGATGGGGGGGTCGAGATGCTTCCCCCCCGAGGTCAGGGGCAAATCGATGCGGACGGAGCCCACCCGCCCCACCCGCCCCACCCCAGCAGGAACGGCCACCGGCCAAAATGAGGAGAACCGCATGGACGTCTAAATGCCAGCACACCAGCACTTGGACGTCCTGCAGGTCAACGCCAACCACTCCGCCAGGGCACAGGATCTCCTGATGCAACACATGGCGGAGTGGGGAATTGGCGTCGCGGTGGTCGCAGAGCCCTACTTCGTCCCCCCCCTTCCTTACTGGGCAGGGGCGACGGACGGAGTAGTGGCAATATCGGTTCCGGCACATGGGGATTTCCCCCCTCTCTCGAGGATCGAAGGCGGCCCGGGTTACGTGGCGGCCAGATGGGGGAGTGACACCGTGATAGTGGCGGTGTACTTCTCCCCCAACAAGCCGTTACGCGCCTTCGAGCGCTTCCTGGGGGTCCTGAACGGGGTAGTTGGTAGAGCTGCCCCGTCACAGGTGATGGTCATGGGGGATCTCAACGCCAAAAGTTCGGCGTGGGGTTCCTCAGTCACGGACCCCCGAGGGACCGCCCTCGAGGACTGGGCGACGGCAACAGGACTAATCATCCTGAACCGGGGCAGCGTCAACACATGCGTGCGGCGGCGGGGGGGGTCAGTCGTGGACGTCACGTTCGCGACCCCCGCCATAGCCGCGCGCGTCACTGATTGGCGCGTCCTGGAGGACGTCGAGACCCTCTCTGATCACCTGTACATCAGAATGAGGGTCTCCAATGGCGTTCTGCCGTCGCCCACCCCAGGGGGGGGAACAAGAGGCCGGGGCCGAAGAGGGTTCCCCAGGTGGGCCCTGACCCACCTGGATAGGGAAAGGGCGGACGAGGCGGCGATGGAGGAGGCTTGGTGTGCAGCCCCTCCCGCCACCCTCGGAGTTGACGAGAGGGCGGCCCGGTTCCGCGCCGCACTACAGAGGGTGTGCGACGCGGCAATGCCCCGGGCCGGACGCCCGTCCACCCGCAAGAAGGTGTACTGGTGGTCCGCAGAAATAGCGGCCCTGCGGACCACCAGCAACTGTGCCCGCCGCGCCTACCAGCATTGTAGGCGCAGGCGGCACACAGAGGAGGAGGAGGAGGGGCTCCACAGGGCCCTCAAAGAGGCAAAGGGGGCCCTGATAGTGGCGATCGCCGTGGCCAAGGACGAAGCACACTGCTCGTTCTTGGCCACCCTGGACAGGGATCCGTGGGGGCGGCCGTATAAGATGGTGCGCAACAAGCTGCGCACGGCCCCCCCCATGGATTTAATGGAGCCCGACCTCCTCAGTAGGGTGTTGGAGGGGCTGTTCCCGCCCGCCCCAGCGTTCTCTCCCCCGACGATGGCCATTGCGGAGGCCGAACTCGCCGTCGCACCCATAAGCGACGACGAGTTCGAAAGAGTGACGGACCGACTCAGGGGCTGCAAAAAGGCCCCGGGACCAGACGGGGTCCCTGGTCGTGTCCTCACGGTCGCCCTGGGACACCTCGGGAGTCGCCTCAGGCAGCTCATGGATGACTGCCTGAAGGAGGGACGGTTCCCGAGGGTGTGGAAGGAGGGGCGGCTCTGCCTCCTCCGCAAAGATGGTCGGCCTGCGGACTGCCCGTCCGCCTATCGCCCCATAGTGTTGCTGGATGAGGCCGGGAAAACGTTCGAACGTATCCTGGCCCACCGGATCCAGCAGCACCTTGAGACCGCCGGCCCGGACGTCTCTGATAGACAGTTCGGGTTCCGAGGAGGACGGTCCACGCTCGACGCGATAAAGTCCCTCAGGGACTTCTGTGACGACGCGTCGAGCAGGGGAGAGGGTGTGGTCGCGGTGTCTCTAGACATCGCGAACGCGTTCGGCACCCTCCCCTATGGGGTGATAAGTGGGGCACTTCAGTATCATGGAGTGCCCCACTACCTGAGAAGGATCGTAGAGAACTACCTTACTGAGAGGGTAGTTCTCTACGAAAATAAGGACGGGCAGAGGGGGGAGAGAAGGATGGCCTGCGGCGTGCCCCAGGGCTCCGTACTCGGCCCCTTGCTCTGGAACCTGGGGTACGACCGGGCCATCAGAGGGGAGACACTCCCGCGCACAATCACCGTCTGCTATGCAGACGACACGATGGTGGCTGTGCGCGGGAAAGATGGGTGGGAGACCCTCCGCGATGCGGAGGAAGCGGCCGAGCTGATGATCCGGGGGATCGAGCAGCTCGGCCTAAAGGTGGCCCTCCCGAAGACCGACGCTACGGTCTTCGGGGGGCGAGGGAGGGCATGGAGGCTGCCTGCGGGCGCGGCGCTCTCACTTCCAGGAGGGACGGTCCAGGTAGAGCCCCACATTAAATATCTGGGGCTTACATTGGACCGGAAGTGGGATTTCGGGGAGCACTTCAGAAGACTTGCTCCCCGAATCAGGGGCGCCGCGCAAGCGCTGGGCAGACTCCTGCCCAACATTGGGGGGCCAGGCTCCTCGTGCCGGCGGCTGTTCGCCGGCGTGGTGAGGAGCATGGCCCTGTATGGGGCCCCGATATGGGCGGACAGGTTGTCCGCCCGAAACAGGGCCCTTCTGAGGGGGCCACAGCGGGCCGTGGCCCAGAGGATGGCCAGGGCCTACGGCTCAGTGGCCCACGCGGCGGCCTGCCTCCTCGCCTGCACCCCCCCGTGGGAGTTGGACGCCGAGGTGCAGGCGGAAACCTACTTAGTTGGGTCCAGGGCTCGGGCAAGAGGGGAACGCCCGGACCCTGAGGAGGTAGAGGCCTCCCGCCGTATGACGGCGCGCCGGCTGCGCGAAAGGTGGAAGTCCATCCTGGAGGACGCCCCGTACGGGACTCGTACCGTGGGGGCGATCCTCCCAGTGATGGACCAATGGTGTAAGAGGGCAGCCGGCGCACTGACGTACCGGCTAGTGCAGGTGTTGACCGGACACGGCTGTTTCGGTCACCACCTGCACAACATTAGGAGGGAGCCGAGCCCACGGTGCCATGAGTGCGGAGATCCCGACGACACGGCAGAGCACACCTTGCAGGTGTGCAGTCGTTGGGATGCGGAGCGGGGCCTCATGGCACGGGCGATCCAGCGGGTGGACCTCTCGCTGCACAGCGTCGTCTCTGCGATGCTCAGCAGCGAGGGGTCCTGGGAGGCAGTGGTCTCCTTCTGCGAGATTGTTATCTCGCAGAAGGAGGAGGCGGAGCGGGGGCGCGAGGATGATCCTCTCGCGCACCCCCTCCGGCGTAGGCGGCCGGGGTTGAGGCGGCGGCAGTTTGCCGCGCGCCTTAACCCTTAGTGACTGCGGGCGGAGGATGGGAGACCTCCGCCTGCCGTGACAAGTCACTCGGCGGTCTGAGGGGTGGCCATGCGTATTCGGCCATCCCCCCCATTGACGCGGGAAGCCCTGGCAGAGGCCGGGGCGACCGGTGGGCACCGTGGAGAATGCTTAGAGCGGGTTCCACGGTGCCCGAGTAACCGGAGTGCGAGGGTACGCCAAGGTGGTTTTTAGTGGGTAAACCTCTCTACCCCTTCTCATAATGAGAAGGGGAGATGAGGGAGTCCCACATATCCCCTCCGCCTCTCCCAAGGCGGGGGGTCGAATGCGTAAAGCATTTTCCACCTTGTAAAAAAAAAAAAAAAAAAAAAAAAGGTAGGCGTAGGTAGGGGCAGGTAGGTAGGGGTAGGTAGAATAGGTAGGGGTAGGTAGGAGTAGGTAGGGGTAATTAGGGGCAGGTATCGGTAGGTAAGGTAGGTAGGGGTAGGTAGAGGTAGGTATTAGTAGGTATGGAAAATTTAGCGGTCGGTAGAGGTAGGTAGGAGTAGGTAGGGGTAGGTAGGGGTAGGGATAGGTAGGTAGGTCCCAGTTTTATTTTTATTCTCTGGGCAGGACAACGTCTGCCGGGTCAGCTAGTACTGAAATAAAAGTAAATAAATAAATCGTCCTTACATTCTGACCTATTTATGTTTTTATTCGTTCTTAAGGGGCATGTTCCAAATATCACGTAACCCTCCTTTTTGTTTTCACCGCAGTCAGATAAAAAATAAAGTATTTTCCATTTAAAAAATAACACCCAAAGCCACCAACAATAGCAAAACATTACCTTACGAATATACACGTAACAAGGCATCACATGAATATTTGAACTAACCACACAATAGTTCGTTGCGGTTATTTTTCGTCCAATTACTTGCACGTTGCTGTTTGCGAAGCTAACAATGTGGAAAAATATTACTGCGTAGTTAGGTTACCTGTACAAATAACATTGGCAACTTGATTTTAAATGAAATACGTTTTATACGAAAGCGCAGCGCGAGAGTTAGTCTAAATAAAATTGAAAATTTAAAGAAACCCCCGAAACTCACTAGAAAATTGGTGATAATTTTCAAACGGCTGAGCGGATTTGCTTGAAACATAGCTAAGGACACTTTCGATTAAGTCACCTTTCAAACAAAAAAAACTATTTCAAGATCGGTCCATCCGTTCAGGAGCTATCAGGCCACATACAGACACACATACACGTCGTTTTTGCGTCGGGGCTTAAAAAGAGTTTTATCATCATCAGGCCAATGACAGGTCAGTGACGAAGGTCGCTGGTTCGAATTCTACAATGAGCTTGAGCTTTCGGTGAAGAAAACATTGTGAGAGAATAATAGCAGTGGTATGTAGTACTTAAGTTTAAAATGTCGTCAAACACCTGACATTAAGGGAAAACCTTCGGTTGGACCGAAGCCGAATTCAACCGAAGCCTCCACCTTAATCCTTATAGCATCTTATTGGAATTTATCTGTGATGATGATATAATGTGTGAATAAATAAATAAATGTGTGTTAAGTCACCAAAGAAATCAGTATTTCTATTTATATTTTAGTTAAAAAACTTAATATACACGATTTAACCCTTAACTTGGCAGGAAGTAAAAAATCAATATTTTACGATACAATTATAAAAAAAAACTATAAATAACGAGATATTTTTTTTGTGTGTACGTTGGAGTGTACGCTATACGAGTAAACTCACAGATTTAAATAGTACTAAAGTTTTTTTTTTTTTTATAATATTTTATGAAAGTTCTTTCTGGCTAAACTCTTAGAAACTTAGAAATTGTAAAGAGTTCCCAACATATTAATTATTAATATGTTCGTTAGGCAAATGGCTAATAAACGCCATGGCGAGGCGGCGCGGGCGCGGGCGCGGACGCTCGGCTGAACAAACACCGTCAGACATTCAATATCAATTCAAACTTGCACTCTTCAAACAATATAAACAATTCATATTCCAACATCGGAGATAATAAAGGGATGGCGTACACTGAGATGTAATAACGCTGCTGTCTGATAAATGTCTTAAAGCTCTAAAATCGTAGACAAAAAGTTCTGAAAAATCCACTCAATAGCAAAAAATATAGCAAGGTACGCTACGACAGTGGCGATTTCGTAGGTTTGCTACGAATCGTAGATGATCGACCATCGCGTAGGAAAAGCCTAGTTTAGTCGTATTGAACAACTGGTCTAACTAATTCAAAATTTCTTATAGTCTCTTTTAAAAAGATACAGTAGTTTCTTTGTAAACTGTATGTGGTAACTTCAGAAAAATTAATAAGTGCCTTTTTAGGGCCTAAATTGAATAAATAGCTTAGACTTTGACACAGCAAAAGCTTAGCTACACTATATAAATTTCGTAGACATGCTACGATTCGTAGACGGTCTACGACTGTCGTAGCTGTCTCGTAGCTGAAGCTACGGAAGTTGCAGGTTTGTTTGTTGCAATTATAATTATTATACTAAATATATAAAAGACTGACTGACTGACTGACTGATCTATCCACGCACAGGTCAAACCGGTCTAATTATTTAATGTTTGTACAAAAATATATAACCTGTTAAAAGTTCATCGACAAAGTTTGTTATAATTAAATTGCACTGATGATTCTTTAAAAAAAAGTTTTTGTAAGGTTTCATATCTTGCAATTAAAATGGTGGCATTTTTAACTCGTTATTCACATGCTATTAGTTAGTAACGTTTCGTAATACAAGTGACCGGCAAGCCTTATGAACAAACCGTAAATCCTCGAGAACGCTCGAGGGCGAACGCCCCAATAAGTGGGATTGGGTGGTTATCTTCCACTGGTCCTTAGTATTATCACAGTGTAACTATATTCTCGGATCCCTACAGTGTGGAATCGCGTTCGATGTCGGGCGATGCCGCCGCCCGTGTAAGTACTTACGCTGTCGCATGCAGACGTGCCAGGATTGTCGCAAAATGGAAAATAAAATAAACGTGTAATTTAAAAGTACCTACCTAATATACATTCATTTGTATTACATAATATTATTATCATTATTTACTATAGGTATATATTACACTTCGTGCAAAGTTGTTTCTTTTTAACGAAGTCTCGCAATACACGCTCGCGTCGCCCCTCAATGTTCGAGCCTGCAAACTAAGCTTGTTTGCAGGTAGAGCCCCGCTGTTTCTCTGCGCAAGTACATTCGATACCGAACTGCTAGGATAGTTAAGCTGTGGTATTATATTAGACTAAACTTTTTCCACTACCTTTGCTCGAATAAATCTCTGCACTTAGTAAATAAGAGATTTATAGACGAGATGAAATTGAGATGCAAATAGTTTCACATAAAGTTGGATTCTTTGTAAGAATTTTTACAAATATTTGAAATGTGAAGTATTTTATATATATTTTTTATAGCTCTACAAAATCGTAATGTTTTTGACGAGTCAAAAAGTTTTGATTTGTTCTGAGAAGATAACCCTCTTCAAAATGTTTATGATTGACTAGTCGGGTTAACATGTCAATGCAGATACACACAGCCTGACTAACATTGTTACAGGAGTTGATCTGGAAACATTATCAATGTTTATTGTTGGACGTCTGTGTTTTTTGTTGAGTGTAGTGGAAACGTACTGTGGGTTGCGTTTAATTTAATTAACCTCCTTCTAAAGAAAAGGAGGAGGTTCTCAATAGGGTAGTTGACTGACACATAAAATCAGTTACTTTTTAATAAAAATGTCAAAACTAACGTTTATATGGAATTTTGTATGAAATATTACACTATGACGTCATAGTTTCACAGCATCAAATGATCTACTCTTAGTGGTTCCACTAGTAATTAAAAATCGTAAAATGTACAACATATTTGGTGTTTCCACGTGTTTTTAGATGTTTTATGCATGGTTAGTGTTTGGTCATTTATTTTTCACAGAGTCAACTACCCTATTCGGTTGTATTTTTTTAAATGTTTATTTAAGCATAACTTTTTTTACTTATGAACCGATTTTAATAATTCTTTTTGCGTTGGGTTCAGTAGCTCCAAAGCCCCATATAAATTTTATTGTCTATGAAGGAGGTTTTACTCTTTTTTTTTAAAGTTATTATTATTTAGCTTTATAGAGCAACATATTCATAGTAGCGATTAAACTCTTTAAATAAAAAAGAAAAAAACTTTACATCGTCCCTTCTTTGTCATTTTATGAAGAGCATGCAATATCCGCCGAGCACCAATTACCTTCACTGGGGCAATGAAACTGTAGCCTCCAACCCACAGGATATTAAGCCTTTGACATCCTCCGAAAGCCAGTTGATATGCACTCTGTAGATTATTACCAGTGCTGAGTTTAGTGACGAAAAAGAACAAAACATACATTCAGAAGAGCATCGCATTTTCAAGTTTGCTTAAAATAAAATTAATAAATATTATCCTGGGAAATTTTTCACTCACGGTTATCTGATCCCAAACTAAGCAGAGCCTGTACTATTAGAAATACTGTAGAAAGCAGAACAAATACTACTTTTTTTTGTTTGTGATCAGATAGCCGTGTGTGATGAATATCACTGGATACTTACACTAATACCTATTATAAAGAGAAAAGTAACTATTAGACCGATTTTGAAAATACTTTCACCAATCAATATCAATGTAACCCTAGCTGTAACTAAATTACGAAAGCGTGCGGAAAGCTTTAAGTTTTATTATATTTCCATTTTAATCACACTATCTCATTTTATATTCATTTTAAATTTAAAAGAAAGATCTACCTAAAAGAAGAAGACTTGCTGAGTTTCTTGCCGGAGTCTTCTCAGTTTAAGTATAATCCTAACCGGTGGTAGAGTCTATTGTAAAAATTGTAGCTATCGACATTCATAAGTGCCTTAACAGGGCCTAAACTGAATAAATGAGTTTTGAGGTTGAGTTTGATTCGGCCATCGACAAATCAAACAGCGCTACCCGTTTTCCAAATTAAAACCTCTAAAACGATTTATGCAGATATCATCCTAATTCGGGCGCAGTTTCATCGGACGTGGCCGCCTACACCGCTCATCTGCATTTAAATTATGGATTTAAATAAAAGCGCTAGTAAAAAACCCGGAAAAAGATAAAAAGTGGACATAAAACTTGGGGGGAACGCAAATCCGCTTTATGGCGTAGTTAGTTCGACGCAGCGCTGGTTTTTCTCTAATTATTTTAAGGGATCGCCTTTTGAAAGAAACAATCAGATTATTGTAACGTTTCAACTTTCTTTTCTTATTTAACTTCCATGAATAAAGTTAAGATGTTGTACTTGTCACAATATATCTCTATATAGAATCCATTTTGGTTTTTCGTATTTTATGCGCTTACGATTGCGATAAAACTTACGCAACTTATTGGTTGCACTTGCGCAAAGGTTATATGGGTAGTAACAATTAACTTAAAGTAGGAGGCGCGTGTTATACCGGCAAATGTATTTGATAAAGCGTTTGGTTGCACTTGCGCAAAGGTTATATGGGTAGTACAATTAACTTAAAGTAGGAGGCGCGTGTTATACCGGCAAATGTATTTGATAAAGCGTTTGGTTGCACTTGCGCAAAGGTTATATGGGTAGTACAAGTAAATGTATTTGATAGAGCGTTTGTAAGGCAACAACTTTACTCCTCTGTGGCAAAAACGCGCTAGTTTGTTTTAAAAAAAGTTCTAATATTGTCTAAATTCAAAACATTGTATGAATTACTATGGTAAAGCACACACAGGATGATTTTGAGTATAATACAGTTTATTATAAAGGGCATTGAAGACAGGTCATAAAAAAGTTATTTTAGAGTGGAAAATAACACTAAAATATTTCCATACACAAACTAAAAAAAACGAACTACAAATTAAATTAGGATTAAACTCTCGCGGTTCACTACGTTTCTGAGTGCGAGTAAAGGTTTTTTACTAGAAATTTATACTAAACTTCAAATTGTCATAACATTGTAATACTGGTTCCTGAAATTATAATATTAAACTAATCTCTGGTGTTACTGGTCCGATTTGAAAAAATGTTTCACTAATAGGAAGCTACATTATCCCTGAAGGTTATTAGCTTCTTTTTATCCCGGGAACGCGAGTGAAGCCGCGGGGAACAGCTTGTATTTAGATAATGATGTAGGCACACTATAAAAATACGTTCAGAAACATTTCTGTCGCAGGTAACCCTTTTCTTTAAATTTATTTAATAGTCCACGAAACGGAATGTAATTAAATAATATCCCGATGTTTGTGAAGGCACCCTCATGACATTACCGACATCTGTTGGAATTTAATTAACCCACGACCGAGAGGCAAGCACTAACTATAATAGCATTTTATTTCCTCGTTTAACAAGGAAACGCAATCATTGGATGGAAGAGTTATTTTAAAATTCCGTGTCGTGTGAACACTCCACGTCCCAGGAGTAGAGTGCCCGAGGCTATTTGATAAAAGAGTGTTGTATTAAAAAAAGTTTTGATACCTATTACATTCTGGATATGTTTGATAGTGCTTCTTTGTAAAGTATAGAGTTAATTTGCAAGTAACAAGCATACTGCAAGTTTGATGATAAGCGGTTATCGAAGCCTATTGATGCACCAGCAGGGGTATTATCGCGTGTCCAGACCCTGCATGAATATCTTGTTCAAAAGCCCTATGATGTTTGCCCAAAATTTTGAGCTATTATTTATCTTACTTATATAAACGCGAAAGTTTGTGAGAAACTATGTTTGTTACTTCTTCACGCTCAAATGGCTAGACTAATTTTGATGAAATATGGTATGAAGGTAGCTGACACCCTGTATTAACACATAGGCTACTTTTTATATCTCGGAAACGCTGGTGAAACTGCGGGGCGGAAGCTAGTTATAGATATAGAAAAGAAAATATGTAGGTACCTACCTACACAAATAACATATGAGATGCAAAAAAAAAAACCTATTTCCGATTGTCCTGTGTCGTATCCTGGTAAACATAACAATCCAAAAATGACTATTTTATCATTTATTCAGAACCTACCCAAGAGATTCAATTTAAAAAAAAACAGCCCGCAGATCATCAAATATCAGATTCCAGTAAGCTCTACCCAAAAATAATTCTATTCCATCCAGAATAAATAAGCCATTTATATATAAGTCCAGGGCTTTTTTTCTCGGGTTCCATACGCATTTCACTTGAACAGATCGCGAGGCTATAAATATTTCGATGGACATATCCAATTTTATCGCGAGGACATTTGGCCACTTGTCTTGCGGAATGGCTGGTGGCTAAAATACTGCCTTATTGGTGGCCCTTCGAGTCGTGGACGGAATATATTTGATGTCCTGATGTCAACTTGTGTTTTTTCGCTTTTGTTGTTTTGGTTTTTTGATGGACACGTGATATATGATATATACAGTGTGTCCGGTCATGAACTAGCGATATTTTAGGTATTTATATTTGAATACATTTTATAGGACTTTTCTTAGGACCAACCCTGAAAACTGTTACCTTTTTACGCCTAAACTACTGAACCAATCACGAAATTTGGCACGCAGATAGCTAATGACACCAAGTAGCTCTCAAGTTTAAAACTTACTTCCGAATTATTAATCATTTCAGTAGCTTTGACCTTTACGTTATCTAAAAACACGACTGAAAAGAAATCAAAGAAAAATAACAGACGGATTCTGTGAAAATGTTTTTCTGTGTTTCTGTTTTATTTATCTAAAAATAAAGTCGTTCAGTAAAAGAAGCTGATTGGGCACAGATACATAAACGGTTCCTTTCAACATCTTCATTCAATAGGGACGTAACAATCGCTTCCCAATTCTGAGTAGAGGTGACCCGACGTCAAACATTTTCTTATGGAAATTCCTGGAACAAAAAGCAGTAATCTACCCTCGACGAAGTACTTGTTTCAATCGGTACCCTTGATGTCTGAGGTGGAATCCAATTTACATACAAATGTGTCTCTCCTTCAGTTTTGTTCAAAGAGTTGTCTTGCAATATCGGGGTGTGACCGAACGGGGGATTTGAGTTTGGAGTTTTTGATGTATGTTTTATACCTGCATTCTAAAACTAGAAAAAAAAATCTTTCATCGACTCTTGACATACTGTGATTTTAGGGTTTTATTTTTAACAGACACAATAGCTTCTGAACTTTCTTCCAGGATAAAACAGAATCTTATGTTTTATTCCACGGTATATAGGTAGCTAATTTACTACATACCATTTTATTTTGGTAAATACATAATAATCACACATAGCTCAAACCACTGGAATGATTGACCTGAAATTTGGCATACATTTTTGAAAATTAAACCCATATGGGGGTAAAATAGGGGATCGCGGGTGAAACCGGAAAGCTAACTAGTATTATGAATAAGAAAAACGAGCTGTTCCCTGAGTTTAAACTCGCGTTCCCGGGATAAAAAGTAGCCTATAACCGCCTATAATGTAGGTATTTTAACTTTAATTTTAGTAGTTACCGCCATTTTAAATTCCAATAAAGTGTAGTTATGATACAGAATACATCATTTAGAACCCTCTTTAATCTCCTTTCTATCTCTTAAATTAATCCAAAACAAATGCAGCCCCTAATGAAGGTGTAACGTAGTAGGGGCGGGACTGGGGTACCGGATCGGACCGGGGTCCGGTTATTTGAGGTGGTCGCGCCAACGACCCAACTTCTACGGAGATACCCGTTTGCTAAACGGCTGTGGCCAGGTTTTACCATTACTTAATTGTAGTTAGTTTTTTTTTATTTGTAGACTTGTTTGACAATAGGGAATATGCATTATTTTTGATTTATTTTTTGCTTTAATATAACCTCATAAGAAACAGTGAAAAGAAAATATTTGTCGAATACATAATTCTATAAAAATAACCAAGATATAATAGTCGCTCGTAGAACTGACGGCCGCTGGGGCAGAAAGGTTCTCGAGTGGCGACCACGAACTGGAAGACGCAGCGTGGGCAGGCCCCCCACAAGGTGGACTGATGATCTTGTGAGGGTCGCGGGAAACCGCTGGATGCGGGTAGCGCAAGACCGACAAGAACCTTGGGGCCTCCCCCAAGAATCTCCAGCTTCTCCATTGTTCAGCAGTGGATGATGATGAACCAAGATATTTAAGCCATCACAGATTTATCTCTATCTGTTTCTAGCTAAACAGAATTTAGCATGGAGTTTATTTAAGAGCAAGTCGAATCCCTCTATTTAATCACTGTATTTAGTAGTTTAAATGCTAATTAATATCTTCCGTGTTCCTTGGCCTTAATTTTACTTTTTGCCATATTTTTTACGGTATTTTCATAATTTGTTAAGAAATGCGATAAAAAAATCATGCATATACTCTACTAGCTGTTCCCCGTGGTTTCACTCCCGTTCCCGGGATAAAAAGTAGCCTATAATATTCGGGGATAATGTAACTTATTACTAATGAATGAATTTTTTGAATCGGACCAGTAACTCCGTAGATTAGCGCGTTCAAACAAACAAACAAAAAAGTAGAATTCAATTTTAGGTTAATCCATGGTTAATAAACACGTGCAACTCATCCTCGTCGTAGGAGAGTGAAGCTCAAGTCGTAGTTCTGGAGAGTTGTTAAAACATCGATTCTGATGCAAATGGAACCCTGGACTTAGGTACTAGGTACCGAAAATTTTACACAAGTCTAGATATGTATAATAGAAGTATAATTACCTATTGGCAAAGGTAATGTGAAGAACTTGAATTACTTTTCTGGCAA
Source organism: Tethea ocularis (assembly GCA_963555595.1). Lineage (NCBI taxonomy): Eukaryota > Metazoa > Arthropoda > Insecta > Lepidoptera > Drepanidae > Tethea > Tethea ocularis. Next base: position 1,422,879 of record OY741970.1, on the reverse strand, counting down.
CCATTTCAAAATTAACTCAAACGTTTAAAATCTTGTGAGTCCGGTGTGAATTTTTATACTTTTGTATAAAATACAGGTGATTTTTTACATGTTTTAATACATGATTTTACCGCAATTTTTTTGGTATCTAGTAATTACATACTCTGCTTTAATGATTTTTGCTAATTGTATTTCTAAATTCTAGAAAAAGTCACATTTGAGAAAAGAAGTTAATTTTTATAGCGCATATTAAAAAATAAAGTTAAACTTGTAAGAACAAAGTGTATTTTGTACTAAAAATCATTTAGCAAAAATGTCTGGTACCTTTTAAAATGATTCATTAAGAAAGTAATTAAAGAAGGAAATCGTCGCCGGGACTCGCTTTTAATTTGGCCCTTTAAACCCTTAAAGGGGGACAATAGGCGTAGGAAACAAACAATTTTCTCATAATATATAATAGGGATGTTTTTTTGTGACTCGTTTCGGATATTTTAATAGGGAAGTGAAATACGATTAATGGATTTTAAAATTAGAATAATAATACGATTGGTAGACCAGTATTTTTTAAGTTTTATGTCAAGCATTTTTTATTATCTTATGAATGTTATAACATGGAAAGTGAATCTGTTTGTGTGTGTTACAGCTAGACTATCGCATAGAGGTAAAGGTAACTGCTCTTGAGAGCAAGTTCCCTTCTAGGCTTTTTTTACTCAACACTATCAATTACATGATCACTTAAAAAAATACTATTTTGGTAAACAAGATGTCAAATGAAATTAGAAATAAGGTATACTTTAAAATTTGTCTGTAATTATGATATCCGATGTTAATAATACTAGTAAGTAATACATAACAATACTTAATAAAAAAAATATGAGATAACATTAAATTAATTATATCCGATAAAATATCCGCTAGCTTACATTACTGGCAACACTAAGAAAAATATATACCTATTACCATTTTTAATTGTACCCTCATTGTGCTCGTCTGAATGCTTCTGTTCAATGTTTAAACTTTTTCTTTCATTTTTATGAACACTTTATTAAGAAAAAGGTACACAATTTATTTTTAACAGAAAAGGTCAGGTTCAACAAGAGTTGTAAAGGCTGATGCTGACATGTTAGTTGAACTAACATAGGCCTTGCCACGCCTTGCACAAATAATTTTGATGTTTTAAATCGTTAACGTAAGCAATTTTTTTTGTATTAAAAACAACAGTACAGTATATTTGATTTAATTGTAGTATGCATCATGCGCATTTTGTATCATATAGAGATAAATATAAATGATTTCAAATTCAAAGTTCACTTACTTATAGCAATGAATAAATAATATACTACGTACTCTTATAGTTTCATCCACGTTTTTAGGATAAAAAATAGCCTATAGCACTCGGGGAGAATGTAACTTCCTAATAGTGAGAGCATTTTTAGATTCGGATCAGAAATTACGAAGATTACCGGCTAAAAAGAACTCAAGTAAATGAAAATGTTAAATGGTCTTTCCCCATTATACCTATGTACATACCTACTGGCGCCATTGCCACGAATATAATAGAAAATATAGTTTTATTGTATTTTTTTAATAATGTTAGTATAGATTAAAAGTGTGTTATATTATATTATTAAAGTACCAACACGTCTATGACAGTTCTTAGATCTCACATTAATTCAACTTACATAACAAGAGCTTTTAAAATAAATTTCACAAAATAATAACATTTAGAATTATATTCTATATTTGTATTTATTGTACAGATTTGTTAACACTTCACAAATTATCTTCGAGAGTCATTATTTTTGTTTGGATACAAATATAATTCCCAATGAGTATAGGTATATTTCATCATCGAATTGTCGTATTTGTTTAAATGGGTACTTGTATTTTTATTTGGTAGTTAATAAAGCATGAATTTTCCTATTTCTATTTGTCATTCTAACAAATATTATAATTTACATTTCGCCTCGCGGATCAACGTTCCCGGGATAAAAAGTTGGCTATACCCTCTGGTCCATAATCTACGATTCTGCGTGAAAGAAAGGTAAATCAACTTAATAAAGTTTTAAATACGAGTATACCATAATAAAAGTAAGGATGTGAAAGTGAATCTGTTATGGCAGATTTAAATTTATCTGACGCGACGTGTAGAGACGCATCAGACAGAACAGAATCGGTATCATACATTTTGCAACATCACGCATTACTAGTAAATAATATATATTACTATAAATTATACCGATTCCATTCTGATGCGTCACGTCACGTCAGATAATCTAAATCTGCCTAAATTACCTTTTTGATTACCTATTTTTTTTCAATTGATTGTGCCTTTGATTTGAGTGACGCTTCAACGACAAAATCAATCGAAATAAAATAATCAAACTGTCAACATTATTTAAACATTTCAAAATCAAATTCAAAGTTCCCAATCCAATATAACCCTTTGGTAACTCTGGGTAAAGTCCAGCATAGAAGATCTTACAGGAAACTTCGTCGTCTATTAAACATTAATTGCGCCGATGAAAAGAATAACTAATTACTACGGACAAAGGGTGGAAACTCGTTAAAAGTTCCGTAAATTTTCCCCCTTTCTGTCCGCTGTCCTCTACGGAGAAAAATCTCTCGTGGGACCTCTTTAGAAATTAAATAAGGCGACTGTATTTTTTAACGTCATGATACGTGTATGAAAGTGTTGAGAACTTTTTGGCGGAGTCGTGCAAATTGCGTAGAATCTGTTTTTATCATGAAATTAATCAGTACGTACTTAACTTAATGTTCATGATTTCTTTTGTTTTTAATCAGTAAATATACTACCATTATTGTCGCAAAACACATTAGCAAAAACATAATAAAATTTGAATTTCGCGCTCCAACCGAAGAAATCACCTTACAACTCGTCTTAAAATTTATATGAATTTATTAAATGTTAGTGGCGAAATGAACACCCCTGGTTGTGACAAACTGAGAGAGATGGAAGATACGAAAGCTTCCGTTTAAAACATACAAAAGGGTATCCAACATTATCACCTCCGGACCCAGATGTTTCAATTTCATTAATTGGCGCAATAACATTGGTAATTGGGTTTCTTCGGAAATCTGCATAATTCTTTGCGCTGTCGAAACTTCGCTCGCTTGAGGGGGAGATCTTCCACCAGGGGTGGTTTGGGGGGGGGGGGGGGGTGGAGGCCGGGGATTATTGGGGTCTAATTATAATGAGATGGAATGTTAATTCTACTAATTAATGTCGTCTTACGGTTGATTGATGTGAGGATTTTAAAGGTTTGTCTAGATAAGTATGGTAGTGATTACAAATGGCTGACTTTGATATGTCTATAGTCTGTGCTGAAAATCTATATATATAAAAGAAAGTCGTGTTAGTTACTCCACTTATAACTCAAGAACGGCTGAACCGATTTAGCTGAAAATTGGCAGGGAGGTAGTTTTGAGCCAGGAGAAGGACATAGGATAGGTAGGGGTAGGTAGGTAAGGTAGGTAGGGGTAGGTAGTGGCAGGTAGAGGTAGGTTGATAGGTAGGGATAGGTAGGGTAGGTAGGTAGGGTAGGTAGGTAGGGTAGGTAAGGTAGGTAGGGTAGGTAGGTAGGGTAGGTAGGTAGGGTTGGTAGGTAGGGTTGGTAGGTAGGGTAGGTAGGTAGGGTAGGTAGGTAGGTTAGGTAGGTAAGGTAGGTAGTGGCAGGTAGAGGTAGATAGGAGTAGGTAGGGATAGGTTTGTAGGTCCCAGTTTTATTTTTGTTCTCAGGGCAGGACAACGTCTGCCGGGTCAGCTTGTTGTTCATATTTCAGATGTCAGGTTGTTTGTATAGTAAACTTATAGTTGATTACTTAGGAATGTTCTGTTCGAAAATTATGTCAGATTAGCTTTCCGCCCCACGATGTCACCCGCGTTGTTTTTGTATGGATGTTTATTAATAGGACTTCGCAAAATTTTACCTCTATAAGTGCCCTTTCGGGGCCTAAATTCAATAAATGAATTTGACTTCTATCACGCTATAATATTTGAAAGGATTTAGACGAAACTTGGGACGTCGATCATAAGCTGAAATAAAACTAAAAGGTATATTGGATGACCCTTATTGGGTCCACATAAAAGTCGTGTATTTCTTGCTAGAGTCTTATCAGTTTAGGTGGACACTAACACTGGTTGGGAGAGACAATTATAGGTATAAAGTAGCAAATATCTATATGGATCGCCTGATGGTAAGCAAGCGAGCTATGTGAGGGCCTAAACTGAATAAATAAGATTTGAGTTTGAATTTGGTTTTTTTAATTATTCGTTACGTAAAAAACAACAAAAAGAAAATCTGTGCTGAAATAAATAATGCTATAGTAGTTGAAAACTGAACAAAGGCCGTACCAACAATGAACCATCGTCTTCTTCAAAACTCACAATCTTTCGGGGTCATTATCGTTAAAAGAACTTAAAATACCTCAAAATAAAAGCCAGACAAGTACGATTGTGATTCGCGCAGGCTTCCGTAAATAAGTGCAAGTACGAGAATGTTTCGTGCACCGAGGTTTCCGTACATAAGTGAGACTGAAGGACAAACTTAACTTTGTAATTGAGGAAATATTCTTCTATACATCGATATACGTCACGGTCAATTCTCCAACTGCAAATATATCGCCAAAATATTGATTTTAAACCCCCTACGCAAAAACGACGGGGTGTTATAAATTTGACGTGTCTGTCTGTCTGTGGGGGTTTGTGTGTATGTGTGTGTGTGTCTGTGGCCACATAGCTCCTGAACAGATGGACCGATTTTAATTTAGTTTGTTCCTTTACTTTTGCTGTGAGATCTTGCTTCTTGCAAGTTTCATGATTTTTGGTCAAAGGGAAGGTTTTTCTTATGAGTGTACGTTTTTTTCCAACTCTAATGTACCATAGACCCTAGATATTAATTTCAGCTTGATACCTCCACGCGTTCCCAAAAAAAGGGTCTTGACACGCAGACAAACAGACACACACAGATGGACGATGAAGTAATCATATAATGATTCCTTTTTTCTTTGAGGTACCCTAAAAACAAGGTTCTAAAGCGTTTAACTTTTATTCGTGTTTGCAACACCGTAATCAGATCTGGCGAACGTTACAAAACGGAAATATAAAGGGATGAAAAAGGTAAATAAGTAAAGAAAGTTTTTAACAATAGTTAATTTTAGGAGATACGGACGGGATCAAAGGAGTTTGAGCTTGCACTGGGAGATGTAACGTGGATTTAGTTTAATTCTGGAATAGGTCATTATTTGTAACATTTTAATCATGGATTACTTCAATTAACTATCGTTATACATAAGTAGCTGAAGTGCGTGGGTTCGATTCCCATCCAGGACAAACATTTGTGAGTATGAACATGTCTCTTTGTCCTGAGTCTGGGTGTAATTATCTATAAGTATGTATTTACAAAAAACAGGAATATTATTTAGTATAGATATCAGTTATTGGTTTCCATAGTACAAGCTCTGATTAGTTTTGGATCAGATAACCGTTTGTGAAGAATGTCCCAGGATATTTATTTTATTTCATAAATAACAAGCAAATACTTGACTACAAGGAAACTTTAATCAAACTTCACCGACACATAACTAAATAACTAATAGGTAATAGATGTTGACAAAGCATGTTTTGGATACCTATGCCTAGTAGCTGTCCACTCGCGTCCCCGGGATAAAAAATGACCTCTGTCCTCCATGTCATAAGCTATCCGCGTGCCAAATTTCATTGTGATCGGTTCAGAGGAACGTACTGTTATATATTATTATAGCACCCTGTATTGCATACTTCAGCCCATTCCTGTCCACTCAGCATTTCATAGCCGTAGCACCATGCACGCTCACCCATCCTATCCGTTCAGTCTCCATCCATCATCCAACCGCGCTAGACGGCTGCCGTAAACCCTAATACTTATATCTTTTTTTTTTAAACCAATTCCCAAAGAGACTCATTACAGTACGTAGGGTATATAGATGGACCTTAGCCGCGCGCGTCATCCGACGTCACTACCACTGAGCTATCATCGCCTTAAAAAAAGACTAGATACTCTTTCCAGTATCTTTGTTTAGAACTTAATTTTCACCTTTTACGCGAAAGTTTTCTAATAACGATGTTGCGAGGCTGTACTCCTCGACGTCGGCGTGCGGGAGCTCGTCTTAATCGGTGATTATCATAGTTTAAACATTGTTAATCTCCGGTGTGTTTGTTAAACTTAACCACTTTAACTTTACACTTTCATAATCCTCATGTGAATATTCTCAGTAGTGAGGGAGTTTAAAATAAATAGTGCTAATATTATAATTCCGAAAGTGTATTTGTCTGTCCTTCTTTCATGCAGCAACGGATTTGCATAGATAAATGTTATGGGCCGGCGACATTATGACAATATACTCGTATCAATATTTAAGAGCTTGGCTCTTGTTGGTGTAGATTCTTCATTCTTCCTTGTTGTTTGCTGCTTCCTGCACGTTAATTTTTTCCTCCCTTGGTCTATGTATTTTAGTCTAGGTCTTCTCTTCCACACTTATCTCCTGTATTCAAATATCAAAGAATGGCTGCAAAGGCAAGAGTCGAGAGATTCAGCCAGGATATAGCAGACATTTGTGTGTAGCATATTCCTGCACATCTGAAAATTCAGTCGAGCTTAAATTTACATACCCTAACACATTTTTATGACCTAAACTGGATTGGATTGTTTCTTTTAGAATAAAATTGCGTTTGAGATTTCAGTTCCTAGCTTTTGCAGCTTGTTTCAAAGCTTTTTTTGAGTTCAATTACTTTTAATTATATGCTATGCTACGTATAGGCTTGTGTGTGACCGTGGGCAGTGATGATGTCGCGAAAGGCGATACTTGCTCGATTTATGAGTAGATGAAATTTAAAAAAAATATGAAGATTGGAAAAGTGTGAAAAGAGATGGAGTTTTTGAGAGTGGTAAAAAGAGTGAATTATACCCTATAGAAAATCTTGTGTGAGTTACAACCATGATTGTTATTATTTAGAGACATAATGTGCTGATAGTAATGGTGGTGGACTGGGAATGGCTAGAGAAGGGGAGGTTTGGAGGCCATCCTTTGGGACAAATAGAGGTCCTATAAATAATCTATCATCACTACAGTGATGATACTAAGAGATAACAAGTTGTAAAATAAAAAGTAAAAGATGTAAGTACTGAAACTTATATTCGATTAATATTTATTGTAAAGAAATATTCAGACAGAGAAGGAATTTCTTTCTTCAATAAGCGAAGCAGTAAGGACATAGTTTCTACCCGACACCATATTTAATTCTCGTTCAAGTGAACTTGACGACAGATGATAAGGCCGAAGATAGTAAGCAATCGAAGCCAAGAAGGAAACTAGTTCTTAAATGCAGCTGTTAAACACACCGTTAAGTGCTTGGGGACGAATTTTCCAAGGGTTATAAAATAAAGAATCTAGGTAACGAGCTATAACATACAATAATTGAAATCTAGACTCGTTTATAGGCCGTTATTATTCACAACACGCTGTAACCAGCCCTTTAGGACGTGTTATGGGCTTATGGCGGTCTAAATATTCATTATTATTGCCTCACCTGCGTTAAGTTTAATGTGCAAAAACATACCATGTCGTTACTTGGAAAGATTTGATTGCGAGGATAATTTCATCTATTGCTGCTATTATAGGCCCTTGGTCCATTATCGAGGAGTTAGTTTTGTTTAGCCACTACTCGCCTATAAAGGACGATGATGAATGCCTATGATGGGGCACGCTTCTCCAGAAAAAGGCTATTTACTCTGGTCTAGATTGTAATCATTGAACATTAACGCCGCCGGAAGCAAGTTCGACTCTTTGTCTGCATATTGCTTACTATTTAACAATTTCTAGTTATTGAAAAAGATAAGTGTTTTCTCAAGTATGGACGTCGGTGATAGGGCGAATTTTGTAACTCTCAAATCAGACTGAATGAATCTCTCAAGTTTAAAATTTATTGTCTAGCACCTACTAGTTTCCAGGCATTGTGTGCTTACCTATCTCTTTTGGCCATATCATTACTGACCACGATGAGATTGTAGTCATATAGGACTAAACATAGTTAAAAAATAAGAAAAAGCATTTCATTTTTAATCGTTACCGTTATTGTGTTTGTAAATCATAAAAACCTATAATGAAAACTCAGCACGAATCCAAAAACAACCTAAAAATCCTCTTTTAAAATCCACAAAGCCCGTGAATGTACCAGGCTCACATAAAAATCAAGGAGCACCGCCATAACTCACGCAGCGGTGCTATACGTAGTGGCCGGTGTGGGCAACACAATAGATATAAATTGCCCAACTATTGCCCTCTTTAGGGCACTGCGACATCCTTTCGTTGCTCCAACATTGAATGCCCTCTGTGGGGTATAAAAGATGATAAAGGCGCAATGGGAAAACTCGAATTTCTGTATGTTTAAAAAGATATTCGATGTTGTGTGAAATTGGATGTAGAATGTGTAGATTTTGTCTTTTTTAGGGTTCCGTACCCAAAGGGTAAAACGGGACCCTATTACTAAGTCTTCGCTGTCTGTGCGGCTGTCTCCTGGCTGTATCTCATGAACTGTTATAGTTAGACAGTTGAAATTGTCACAGATGATGTATTTCTGTTGCCGACAAATATTTAAAAACAGAATAAAATAAATATTTAATTCGAAACAATGAAAATAACAGTAGGATAGGATACTGCAAGGATATAACCGAATTTATTTACTTGCTGAAGTCTTCTCAGAATCAATTGTAACTTTCGACATTCATTCGAGTGCCTTTATCAGTGTCAGTGCCTAAACTGAATAAGTGATTTCTGAGGTTGAGTTGAAAGTTCATTAGACAAATGCGACTATTCTGGAAAATAATAGAGCACCAGTAGTTTAGATGATACTGTAGCATTGAAGGACATAAAAAAAGAAAAAGTGAAAAGTCATTGTATTCAGAACACAGAGGAAATATATTTAATATTGGAAAATAAAATCTTTCGAAAGAAAAAGTTTAAAACAAAGAAGATGTTAGAGGAACACGAGAACTAATTTTATTCCAAAGTACTTTTCAATAATAGGGTTGGCACATTTGAAAAATACCATAATTTCATAATATGAAAAATGCAATAAACTGCACTCTAGCGTAGAGGTTCAGAGAGTAATATTTTTAGGAAAATTTTATTCTACTTCAATGGCGAACAATCTCTGGGGAAATCCAGAATGTTTAAAAACAAACGAACAATTGTACAGTAAACAATGAAATTATTCGATTCCACCGCACAAACATCGCTTTTGGAACTCTTTGTGTTCTGAGTGTTACCATTAGGGTTGGTACTTTAAGATTTACTTACCTACCATAAAGGACAAATCCTTACTTTCATACCATTGTTGTAAATGGGAAAATAACTTGCTGATAGCCTATGGATATGGGAAAAGACAAAGGCTACCTTTTATCTTCGGAACTAGTATTTCAAATCCACTATTTCAATGTCTATACATTGAAATAGTGGATTTGAAATACTAATTTATGGACTGGATTTCCGCCCTACGGAGTCACCCACCGAGATCTACCGCGTATCTTTGATGTTAATCGTAATTAACACCATTATTGAAAATCATCCAATGAGAGCTCACCACGCCCACAAATTGGTCTTTGTCGTAGCGCGTCATTGGATGAAATCATTAATGATATACGTATGTGTATGTAATGATTACCACCAAAAGATACGCGATAGCCGTTGCCGCTGTGCGTTGATATATCAGTTAGTGATGCAGTCACCATTTCCTTTTATATGCATATATAGATCACAAATGACAACAAAAAGGGCTTTGATTACGTCTTAAATAATTTTCATTTTCATTACTGTATAAAAAGTACAAAACTATTCTCCAAGAAACTGCAGGGAGTCAACCCTAGTGAGGATTGATATAAAAATTATTCCCAAATATTTTTATGTACATTGTGCGCTGAAGAGTGAATGCTTTGTTTTGAAAATTAACTTTTTAAGCCCCTTTGAAATTGTAATGCTGTTAAAGACTTTTATATGGACGGTATCAATTCAGATTTTTCAGATTGTGCTCGTAACCAAATTGAATTATCTGTTTTTAGATGATACATTAAATATAATATTTAAATAAGTTTAAGAAACTTTGAATTTTACACGCAAACTTTTTATTTTTATTGAATATAACTAAATTTTTGGAAAGCGTGTTACTTTAATTCACTTATAATTATAAGCTTTATAATTAGCTATGCTATGATAGAATAAGTCGTAATAAAAAAAATACTACTGAAAATGTTCGCATTCTTTAAATAAAGCCCACTTCCTGGCAGGGCTACCTTCACGGATTTTAATTCCGAGACTCTCTATTTTGTCCCTAAAGGAAACTAAAACAGAAAACTATGCTAGTTAGAAACATTGTTCTATTTATCCTGCAATATTTACATCAATGTCTATCAACTGTAATGTGTTTCCGATTTTTTGCTTTGCGAACTTCGGAGATAAGGGGCATGGGGGCTTCGCTGTGACAGACTGACAGACGGATGGAGTGGCACCACCATAAGGGTTCCTTTTTTACCCCTTGGTTTCAGAAGCCTAAAAACAACATATTGTGATTGTTATTTTTGACAGTTAAGGTACCCTATGTCATCCGGAATTAAGGATTTTAGGTAACACAATTCTAACGATTGATTAAAGAATTTAATATACAAAGAGGTTAAATTATTATAAAAGCTACAGAGTAGACAATAGAGCCTTTTTCATAAAGAAGTTGTCATCTCATATTCAAACTTAGATGTGACGTCAGTATAAACTCATGCTAAATTATGTTTTGCTATGCTAGAAATAGATAGAGATTTATATTTCATGTTTATAGTTATTCGAAAAGCTTTTTTTTCTACTGTTCCATATATGAAAAATGTATTGTATGTTCCCTATTAACAAATTATGATGGAATAAAGAACACAATACAACTTAAAAACTTTATAAGATATTTATAAAAAGCAAAATAACTGGGAAAGCTATTTTATTAGATTTCCTACTGGTACGAAGATGAAAATTCTCCCGTGATGTAACATCCAATGTAAAAGCCCGTTGATTGAAGCGACGCCATGTTTTTATTACTTTTTTTTTCAATTTTCACGCTGCATCGACACCGCAGTCGAGCGGAATTCTAAACAAATAATGGAAAAAAAGGATTTTCTGGTTTACTCGGTAGTTTAGTGCTATACCTGTTATTCTGATATACAAAGCATATTAAAATCAAGCAGGTGCTATTTGCTACATGTTTTTTTGCCCTGTAGATCACTGAGGTATAAACATGAAACGATATATTATTTAGTATGGCGCTGTTCGTAGGTATCAAAACAAAACTCATTTATTCAGTTTAGGCCCTGTTATGGCACTTATGAACGTCGATAGTTAGATACAATCATTACAATAGACTCTACCACCGGTTCGGATTACACTTGAACTGAGAAGACTCCGGCAACTCTATAAAAATGCCACGTCGTCGGTTGTGTTGCGCAGTCGGCTAGTCATGATTAGTTGACCAACAAATCTGGTAATAAGTGAGATACTGAAGACGCGGCCTGCTACAACTACATACAAAATCTTTCGTAAGGATGTGACTACACACATTGAAATAGTAATTTGCGAGGGGCGCGCCATGTAGAGAGAGAGTTTATCTCGCCAGAGTAGTTTATCTCTACCGACGAATACCGCGGATAAGGTGTGCGTGGGTAGAGAAAGGGTAGGATAAGGAATATAGGACATTAATAGTAGGTAGCTAGCCATCTCAGGACCCTAAGGTAAGTAATGCATACCCCTAAGTAAGGGAGTAAAACTGTTGATCGCGAGTGAAACCGCGGAGCATAAATTGTTCTATGAAGGTTTCGTTGAGGAACATTTAAAGCATGGTTTAGGGAAATTAGGGATTAGGTTTATTATGGCACCCCTACAGGGGGCAGACGGGCCCCTAAGTTATGCCTACCTACATTAATTTACACCTTGTTTATTGTGTCGGTGTGAATACTTCGCAATTTTACATTAATTTTGAAACGTTGCGTTGCTTTCCTTCCACCCGTTTTGTAGATTGGTGCCAATTTTGTTGTTTCAAAACTAAATAATCATCTCTTTTAACCGACCTTTTAACTTGCACGGTGGTAGGGTACTTCTTAGTGCCCGCCTGGCTGTTGAAGTTGAAAATCTGTCGCCAAACACCTTTCGGTGTGTTCCGACAGCTGCACTTGAGAACCAGCTCCTTTCTAGGCTTTGTGTGCTTAGGCCTAGGCCTATACATAGTAAAAAGGAGGAAGTTAACAATTCGTTGGAATCTTTTTTTTTATGTATGATCTCCGATTACTCAAAGACGCCTGGACCGATTTGAAAAAAAATTTTTTGTTTGAAGTTCACAGGTGGTTCCATGGTCATTAGGTCAGGATCAGATGATGGGAACCAGGAGAAATCGAAGGTACTCTTCAAATTTTATTTGCACTTACTATGATTTTCATATACTTTCAAAACTTATTCAGATACCTACAGTGCTATACCTCGTATATATATAGGTATGTTATTCAAAATATCGTCTAATATCACTGGGTAGGTATATATTACTGGATCTACTAGCAGTTTTATTCCAAAGGACTAGGGTTTATTTTGGTGTATCTACATTCGAGAACAATCAAGTGTGTGTGGAACGCTATGGCCTGTGAAATTGGGCTCCCGAATGTTGGCCAGCTTCTATTAGTAGACTATTCGAAATAGGCTTCATTTGATACCAATACCTACTGTTGGGTTGGTACTATTGGGAGTGAATCATTTTTTTTTTTAATATATTAATACTGATTTTGGGAGGGTATAGTAGGCGGAAAGGGTATTGAAGTTTTTTTTATAACCTTATACAGGTCATAAAAAAAACCAAGAATATTCGTCAAAATGGAAATGTCTTGTCAAATTAAAATGTGCACAAAATGGAATCAGCGTTTACCATCTTTAAAACACATAAATTACTTAACGTACTCAAAAGAACCACCTTCAAAATGCATCAAACTTTCGCTGACTTCAAAACAGTGTAAGATTAGTGTTACTACATAGTTATTTTATACATTTTAGTGGTTTTCAAGGCGGTTCTCTTTTTCGTTAAAAGTAATTTATTGTAAAATTTACTATTTTGCAACTTTCCTGGGATCCTATCGTCAGATCCCGACTTGGTGACAATGGGACTACCTCAGGAGTAGGTATACTCTTTTGTATAAAAAAAATATTTTAAGTAGGTATTTGCGTAATAAACATACAGTCGAATAAAGAACCTCCTTTTTTGAAAACGGTCAAAAATTTGCATAATATGTCGACGAAGGTCAGATGAGCTCGCACGACTGATCCCATTTCAGAAACACGAAGCAAACATTGATAGTCACGGTAGGCAAAAACGTTTCTGCAATAAATTATACAACTGATCCTTTATAACGCTTACAAATAAGATATATTATGTTCATATCTTCGTAAGCCCACGTTAATGCGGCCTTGATCCCAGTTTTCACTGAGTTTTGCCGTGAGCGCTTTGTTTCGTGCTTAGGTTATGTATATGCCATAGATAAATAAATAAATATCCTGGGACATTCTTCACACATGGTTAACTGATCCCAAACTAAGCAGAGCTTGAGCTATGGAAACCATTTTTTTTAACCAACCAACCAGACACAGGACAAACAGACATGTTCATGCACACAAATGTTTGTCCTGGATGGGAATCAAACCCACGACCAGCGGCGCTACAGGTGGCGTCTTAACCAACTGCGCCAACTGGCTGTCGTATAGAAGCTTTTTGGTGAACTCTACTTTCAAATGTGCAGGTTGCAAAACTTTGAAACCGCGACTTTCGTTTCGGCATTCGACGTCACTAGGTTACTGAGCCATCATATCGCCGCGAACCGGAGGACGCAAAACGGGAGCGCCATAAGATAATCCATCTCAGTACGTTTCCACTAAACTAGTGGAACGATAAACTCCGACGATGTTTTCAGATCAAGTCTTGTCGCAATGTTAATCGGGTTTTGAGTATCCCTAGGTACATGGACATGTAAACCCGACTGGTCAATTATAAACATATTGGTGCCGATTCTGTTGTTTACGAACTAAAATAAATTTAATCTCACTATATCTCTTTCTAATAGTAAATATAAGAAAGGGATGCAAGATATTTTAGTCCTGTCAGTTTAATCCGATCACACATTTCAACGTGAATTTAAGCCCGATCTTTATTGGTCACGACTATTTACCCGTACATTACGACGGTATGGATTAAACTGACAGCATTAAAAATGTTCTATCTTTTTTCAATAAGGTTAAAATGAAAGAGAGGTGACTTGTCTAATATTATTTAAGTTCGTAAACAACAGAATCAGCACCATTGTCGAGAGTTGTGTCAGTAGTTTTCTCACTATAAATCAAACTGTAACATGTTCATCCGATTCGTCAATAAACATTGAAGAACTTATTTGTTTTGGTAATTACAAACACTAAATTGATTTTAGTTCTAGTTCTAAGTTTCTCGTTATAGCCACCGTGTCAACTTCGACTTGGCGCTGTATCTCACTCGCACATGCGTAATTTTCTCAAATTTTCGTAATGTTCAAAAGACAATTTAGGGTTTCTATACATTTTATTTCGAATAAAATTAGTTTTTTGCGACATCTTAACATATCGATGGTTAGATAAAAATAAACATTGTTGATGTTTGATCCTTTTGTAGTCCATATTGGTTCCTGCGAGTTTGTGTTTCGCTAACAAACAAGTAGATATTTTAATTCACACATATTCTCCATTTGAGTTTTTTAACAATGACATAACAGCTACAATAAAAAAACAATTTGTTGATTGTTGCCGGTTAACAGACGACGTCAATCTTAAAAAAACATAAGAGGTATCAATTGACTAGTTGCTATTTAACACGTTATCTCAACATGGTCTACCCAACATCGTCTAGTGACTAGCTGCGAATTTTAATCATATCCTACTATTACTATAAATGCAAAGGAGTGAGTATGTTTGTTACTTCTTCACGCTCAAACGGCTGTACCAATTTTGATGAAATTTGGTATGCAGATAGCTGACACCCTGGATTAACACATAGGCTACATTTTATCCCTCGGGACCGCGGGTGAAACCGCGGGGCGGAAAGCTAGTTATGTCGACTGTTAACACAACATTGCCATAATTGACTACTAGGTAAGTAGAAATTCACGGTTATGTATTAATCTTAGATTACCATAGCAGAGTTCCTTCTCATTAGGCATTCATAAGTGCCTTATTAGGGCCTAAACTGAATAAATGAGTTTTGATTTGGAGAGTCTGCCGTCCCGCGGTCGCGGCGTTAACTCCTCGGTCTGAGCGATCCTTTAAAGTTGGTGTCTCAGACAAACTGTAAGCAAATCTTAGGAGGACATGAAACAAAATATTGTTTATGTTAGCGCACCAAGTCGTTAGCGTCAACCTAATACTATTTATGGTGTTAGGGTTCCGGAAGTAAAAAAAAATGGAATCCATATTCTACAAGATTTCAAATTCTAAACCCCATAGATTGACGGATTTATTTTTAATAAATAGGAAAAAAAAGTTTGTAAATGTGTTATTTTTTACGTTTTTACGAGTGGCGCTAGATCAATTTCACCTCCAAAATGTATGTCGATAATTTTACAGTATGACAGCGCCTTAGACCACAAAAGAAATAAATAATATACTATTTTTTTAATTTTGGCGTCACACTTCGTGTATTTTGCCAGTGTCAAGTTGAGCAATGTAGTTATTTTTATATTCTTCATGTATTAAATTCTCGTCAATCGTCAAGTTTCATAGTTAGTAGTAAAGTTCTAGTCATGTTAAATCTTCAAGTCATAGTCAGTTTAAGTTAGGTTAGGTTTTAGTACAATGGTAGCCGTTCTACTAAAACTTTTCACGGACTTCTTGAGACAACTTGAAAAGCCACTATACACGTAATCATTTCATTTCACTTGACTGGTGCACTTGTATTGATCTTTATTGGACAAAATACCACCGATAATATTCAATAAAACTCAAAATACACGATTTTATGAAAATAAAACGAAAACGCAACGTCACTTCGCAAGTTCCCGCCAAAAAGTCACGACTGCTTTAGTTGAATATATATTTTGAAGTATAGTAGTAGTACAATGACACAATTTAAATGTAAAAATATTTATAAAAGGTTTTGATTAAAATATAAATAAAAAAAGGCTGTATATTACAACATATTATTATACACAATACTAAATTAATAAATTATAAGTCTTGCATATATATTCTTGGTTATTTCCAGTAGGTACATGTGCCCTGAGCAGGTTTACTCTCCATTATAATTTACAACAATGTAAACGTGTCAACGCTGCGCAATAAATTCATAAAGTTTGTAAATAAAATGTTATTTATACGCGTAATACCACCTTCCTCAGGAACTGCTCCAGTTTAAAACAATATTATAAGTCTTTATTTTGTTAAATATTATTAATGACATCTTGTAGGATTTCGCTTAGAAGTACCAACGTGTTTTTAGGGTTCCGGAAGTCAAAAAAAAGGAATCCTTATAGGATCACTCTTGTATCTGTCTGAAAATACTACACTGGATTGAGTTGAAATTTGGTACACATAATGTAAGTCGGTGACCCAAACACGGATATGTAACGTAAATAAATGAATTTCAAAAATGGGGGGTAAGTTAGAAAATTAAAATGAAAATTAGTCGCACTTGTCTGATTTTTTTTTCTTTCTGTTAAATGTTAGAAAACGTTAGAAATTGACGGATATATTTTCAAATCTGAGTTTGTCTTGCTTTAAAGTCGTAATATATGGGGTAATATCGTAAACTAGTGGTGTCGATTCTGTTGTTTACGAACTAAATAAATTTCATCTCACTATATCTCTTTCTAATAGTAAGAGTAGTAAATATAAGAAAGGGATGCAAGATATTTTAGTCCTGTCAGTTTAATCCGATCACACATTTAAACGTGAATTTAAGCGCGATCTTTATTGGTCACGACTATTTACCCGTACATTACGACGGTATGGATTAAACTGACAGCATTAAAAAAAATCTATCTTTTTTCAATAAGGTTGAAATGAAAGAGAGGTGACTTGTCTAATATTAGTTAAGTTCTTAAACAACAGAATCGGCACCAGTTTCTACTTTGCTTATTAACGTATTTTGGGGCTTTAGTCAAGTACTTATTTCATGTGTATTATTTATCTACCCAAGGTATATAAGAATCTCTTCAGCGTAGTAAAAAATTAGTTCCCGGTAAAACTTTTAACGAGTAGTTCATAATTTAAGATAAATGTATCAAAATTGTCTTATACCATACCGAGATACCACTTTAGGTAGGTACGAAATATAACGCCTATTCATAATGTTAGAGCAATAAATGTTGTATGTGCAAAACTTTATAAACAAGGCAGGTTCCATTTACGGCAGGCGAGAGAACGTTTCTGGCACTGCTAAATATTATCGCCTTATCATGGTAACGGCTTATCCGATTCTGATGGCATTTTCTCGGTAAAGTTCACTTAGGTGTAGAAAGTCGCATCAAGTCCCCCCACATTAATCTCGACTCAAAATTAAATTTTTTGCCTCGTCCAATTAGTGACTGTACCCAAGACAGGCATCGATGGTTCCTATCCTGGATGCTAAGAGGGGAGTTGCGTGCTCCTGACATGAGGTCGTACATGTTGTACGCGCGTACGGTCGTAATATTTCAATTTTCAGGTTTAAGCCCATGAAATCAGTGTAAAAGCAAATTGTAATCAGAATTTGTATCTAGAACAAACAATCGATGTGCATCAATCATGATTACAATGATTGTTTCAAAATCCAACCAACCCTGCTAGGCCAGCAGCTAGGGTGCTATTTTATCCTACTTTAATAGTATAAATGTGAAAGTTTGTGATTTTGATGAAACTTGGCACATAGGTAGATCTTTCCCTGGAATACCATATAGGCTACTTTTTATCCCGGGAAAAGATATTATGATTCCTCGGAAACGCGGGTGTGAGTATAATGTAATATGCCGTGTGTAGCTTGATCTGTAGCAGTGCCTACATTAGGTTTTTATGTTATTATTAATTTATCAGTATGACGCCATTAGCTTCCCGACAAAACGATAAAATTTTATTTTCATAATACGTGACATGTGCATACATTCGTGTTAAAATTTCTATTCTCTATCTTTTTTAGTAAACAAAGGTCCACTATTATGTTTACATCTTTGTTATTGTACATTTCGTTGATGACTCAGCGGTTTATATTTGAAAAGATATTTTAAAAACCTATTTCGCAGATACTATACGCCCGGGCTCCTGGTCTACGTCATCGATCGCGGAAACTGAAGCGGGCGAGTAAAGCCTACAATTTCCTACAGAGCCTTCGCTACCGAATAGCTCATTTCCGAGCGCCGTAGCGAACGCTCCTCGCCTGATCCTGTATTGAGGGGACAATAGGCAATTTATTGCTCGGAAAGTGGCCTGTATTTTAGTGAATGCTTTTGTGCAGGCCTATTTTGTTTGCAGCCGATTTGAGTTAGTTATCGAGATTTTGATGGCTTCTAGCCTATAAAGGAGACTGGAGTCAATCTGCTTATTGATTTTATTAGCTGTGAAGTTACCATTCTGTATAAGAAACTTTGTTTAAGGCGATGATAGCTCAGTGGTAGTGACGTCGGATAGCGAGACTAATGTCACGGGTTCGAATCCTATCCATCCTCAATGAGCTTGAGCTTTCGGTGAAGGAAAACATCGTGAGGAAACCATAACACGGTGGTAGGGTACTTTGTAGGTAGTACCCACCTGGCTGGCTATCACCCTCAAGTTGAAAATCTGTTGCCAAACACCTTCCGGTGTACCTACACCTGCTCTTGAGAGCCAGTTACCATCTAGGCTTTGTGTGCTTACCACCAGTGGCCACATCGTCACCGACCTCGAGATTGTAGTCAAATACAGGCCTATATAATAATAAAAAACACATTAATGAATTTTTACTCTACAAACCCAGAGGGTAAAAATAGTTTTTTATACTTATTTTCTTGAAAAAAATGGCGGTAGGTATGGTTTGTTTTTGCAACCAACGTCCTACAGACATACTATATTATCTATATACTAATAATAAAATCTACGGAGTTACTGGTCCGATTTGAAAAAATCTTTCAATAATAGGATGCTACATTATCCCCGAAGGTTATAGGCTACTTTTTATGCCGGGAACGCGAATGAAACCGCGAGGAACAGCTATTCCTTTAAAAACTCAGTATCTATCAATTCCCTTGCTAGGGTTCGAAGAGTTTGAAATTACATATAACCGTGAGATATCCCAGTGCCGTACGTTTGATATATTAAATTCTTCACCGGCCTCTTGACAGCCGGGAATATTGGTTTTGCATCGATACCAAATATACTTTATGCACTGATATGGAGTGTTTACCTACATTTACACTACCCTCTTAAATCTGGCTTTGATGTTTCGTGTAAGGGCCTTGCACTGTGTGAGAGAGAGAATGGTGGAGTATGTGGCGACGATAACCGAGAAATGATGATTCTAGATTAAGGTGGAGGCTTCGGTTGGGCGTTAAATTCAAATTTTATCACGTTTTTTGCTAATTGCAGCTCAGTTATAGGTCGTAAGTTATCAACATGTTATTTGCGACAAGAATGGTAGTATATTTACTGATTAATAACAAAAGAAATCATCAACAAATTCCTCCAGGGTATATTAGTAACATTTTCATGAAATAGTGGTATATGTCAGTAATATACCTTGGATGAATGTGTTGATGATTTGAACGTGATAAAATTTGAATTTAACGCTCCAACCGAAGGTTTACCCTTAAGTTTTCCTCGGCATTCATTGTTGCAAAAGATTTGAAAAAAAAAAAATATGTTAAATTAGAGAATATGTGATGAGGAATAGTTTTTTTTAAATTTGATTTTTTCATTAGTAACGTTAGAAAAAAATCGTGTAGATATATATCCCTTTTTAAAACTAAGAATGAGTTTTTCTCTAATTTGGTCCATGCAAATAACTTGAAAATATGAACGTACATGCTGAGATCTAATATAAAGGGAACAGTTTTCTTACTTTAAAAAAACGCGAGTGGAACCGCGGGAAACAGCTAGTCTTAGATAGGTAAACTTCATCCAAGCTAATGAAACGGTCCAATCTAACCTAAGTGCCCAAAGCTGGAATGTTACGTTGGTAATCGACAACAAATAGGTGGAATATCTTGACGGGTGCCATTCAGAACAAACTGTTAGTCCAATTTGGCAAATAGCATGATCGGTATCCGAGGGCCTGCCTGATAGCAATCCTCATTTATTTAGGGGTTGTGACACAATGACGAATTGGTGTCAACCCTACGATATTTGGCCCAAGTTACGAGTGATACCCTATTACACAACTGTCTAATTAAATTGTACAATTATGTTTTCAGGGTATGTGTTTTCCGTCATAACTTAAATAATTTAAATTTGCTTTCACATAAATTTAAGGAACATATTAAGACCGTTTTAGTTAAGAAGGCTTATTACAATATTAACGAATATTTAAATGACAAAAAGGCTTGGGTGTAGCGCTCGCTCTTGCAGGATATATTTTATGTACCTAAATTATGAAGTTCATTTTGAAAAGAGTAATTGCTGAGTTTGTTGCCGGCTCTTCTCAGCAATAGCTACCTTCCGAACCGTGCATTAGAGTCTAACTATTCATATGTGCCTGTGAAGGTCTATTTGAATAAATAATATTTCATTTCATTTCATAACTTTTTTTTATTTAATGAAACACAAAAAAAATATTACAATGAGGAATAACATCAAAAAAATCTAATTAGTCCGTCAGTTAGATTATCAAAAAATATTGGATACGTATTTTTTATTTTGATACGAAAACAAAAAATAACGAAGATACAGTGCGTTAAAATGTTCCGTTCTGCAAAAAGTGTACTAAAAAGTAGTTGTACAATGACGTCACAAGCCCCAATCCTGCACTTTGATGGGACTTATCTTTGTAATTTCTTATTGATTTGATAAAATAAAAAATACGTATCCAATATTTTTTGATAATCTAACTGACGGACTAATTAGATTTTTTGTTGTTATTCCTCATTATGACACTGTTTACCAAACTGTGAAAACAGTTCGTCGGCAGCTTCCAAATGCTTGAACAGGGTTAGAAGCGTGTAGCATTGTTAGAATCCTCATCTTATGTTATTCTGGATAACATAGAACCTAAATTGACAAAATTACTAATAGCACACATTGATAGATTTGTCATTTTGTAATAACAACAAACACGCAAAATCAATTATTATGTACATTTAATGCTTTCAATTATTTAATTACAAAGTTGAACCATTAAGAGTAGATCAATTGATGCTGTAAAGTTATCGTCATACGCAAGTATTTCATACAAAACTCCATTGTAAACTATCGTTTTATATGTCATCAAATTGGTACTAGCATCGATTTAAAAAAAATTACGACCGTAAAATCAAATACCTATTCTATTCCGATTTGTTAGTGTACTTTGGCTCTTTCTGAAGTACCTATTGCAGATTCCTGGATTCCAACATCGCTTGTTGTGAATCCAAAGGATTTTATTATCAGGGATACAGGTAAGGTCCTATTGAGACCTCCGTCTTGGTATCCATACTAGTAATAATGCTAAGTACACGTTTTATATCATTTCTCATCCTTGATTAATTATTTTTAGGGTTCTGCACTCGTGTGTCTGTCCGTCCGTCTGACACAGCCAATTTGCTCCGAACCGAAATTTCTGTTTTTTACTTTATATTGATTGTGTCCAAATAATGTATATTATTTATGTATCTCTTTATCTTTTTAAAACCGCTGCCGCTTGCAACTTGAATGAAACTTAACTTTAAGATTCCCCTCCCATAGTCACCCTACAAGTGTCCACGCTTTGACAACACAATTTATGGTTCCCTTAAACTTGTATTAGCTACTTTTACATTATTGGGATATTTGAAAGAGAATTAATGCGTTTTCAAAGGTCTACTGAAGTATGCCGAACGAAACGGAAAAAGGGAAACTGGTACGTATTTGATATAATAAAATGGATTGCAAGAAAGAAGAAAAAGTATAAAGAATGAAAAACATTTTATTTTTTGCGCGCCATCACATAGGTAGCCTAAAATACAATAAAGTAAAAAATTAAAAAATAAACTGTTAAAAAAATATGTAATGGATTGAAGATCTTAGGCGGCGCAATAGGTGATGTCCTAACCAACTGCGCCAACTGGCCCGTCAAGACAACTAAGTGGGCATAGCAAATTTTATAATAAGTATTTTTTCATCCTTGAACTAGTATACATAAATAATTAGTCTAATAGCTTGTATCGGTATATCAGTTCCATAATCGTATATTACAGGTACGGCTCCCACTTCCCGGTGCGGCGGGCTTAATTATTAACTTGGACATTACTTTGAAATACGGCCCTGGGCTCCGAGTTAATTATTTAACCATACCCCCCGGGAGTATTCGATTTTCTTTCGATATTCAAAATTGCTTGTTTAAACCTTAAATAACATAATTTATAAAGTACCTATATAGGTACTGGGTTCTAGGTCATAATTATCTTATGAAACATTGAATAGGGATGATGACTGGGTAAAAAAGAATTAATTCTGTTTAGTCCGTCAGTTAAGTTATCCAAAAATATTGGATACGTACGTATTTTTTTAACAAATCAATAAAAAATATACAAAGATAAGGCTTTCCTTTTATTTAGAACAATATTAGAGACTACTTTGTAGTTTTGCCAACTCTTTTGTTAGACTATTCATAAGTGCTTGGGAAAGTCTATTTGAATAAAATGATTTTGATTGTGAAAAATTAGTGGAACTATGATCGTTTTTTTGTTTGTTTTGACAGCGGGTCTTAAATGCAAAATTTGAAAATAAAAAAGAATTAGGCATTATGACCCGCGGGTCATTCGATGTGGGTCTAAATGACTAAAGCCCCGAATTACCAACCAATAACTTGATCAGGGTTAGGAGCTGAAAGCTTATATTTTCAGGAGCAGACATCCCTGAATATGATATAAAAGAGCCATATATATAGTGAACAAAGACCCGGGCATACTTAGTTCCTATACGAGCCTTCATTAATTTTGATAAAATATTATATTATAAAACCGTATATAAAGCTTTCTTAAGCTTGTTTATTTTGTCTCGCCTTGAGGCTGTATTATATAAAGTCTCGTCGCGTGTCTCCCCAGACGTTGGCTTATTCGATACTATCGACAATATAACGTTTCGATATTGTTTCGATCAAATACCTACATCGTATTCCGATGATAAGGCAGATGGGGGTGAAAAGTAAATGCCTTATTACGTGACGTAACTCGGGATTTTAAAATATCCGTCACTTTTTTTAAAGTAAACGCGGGTTACGCAGGTTATATATTTTTTTATACAACTAAGGCAGCAAGCAAGCATACGACCCACATAATGGTAAGTGGTTACCGTCGCCTATCGTCATTTGCAATACCTGAGGTATTGCCAATGTGTTGCCAAACTGTTACAATACCGGGAAGGCAACTGGCTCTCAAGTGCAATTGCCAGAACACACCGGTAGGTGCTTGACGACAATTTTTCAACCTGAAGTTGGTGGCAATCCAGACGTGTACTACAAAGTACCCTAGCACCGTGCAACTTGAGGGTGGTAGCCAGAAAATGAAAACTTGAGGGTGATTGCGTACCTTTTGGTGGTAAATTGGTAATCGTGTTGAACGCCATCAATGATTTCATCCAATGACGCAACGAACGAATTGACGAAGACCATCTTGTGCGCGTGGTGAACCCCATTTAACGATTTTAAATAATGAGGTTCAATACGATTACCACCACAGATACGAGGTAGAGTCCCAGTTTAGCGCTTGTTCGAACGCCTTTCGACCCGAGCTCGATATAGATAGAATAAATAACTACCTACATATCATAAAGAAACCAGAATACGGCTACGCGACCGCAACAAAATAGAATTTACCAATATAAGCAAAATTACTTCGACGTTAAACATGAACGTAAACAATGTAAATGGATAAAAGACTGACACGTAATGACTGATGAATTGATTTAATATTTCAACGAGATAAAATTATAACTTTTAAAAGGAAGAAATCTGTTCAGTTGGTACGACGTAATTTACACGTGTCGCCTGACTACAGCTAAGTTTTTTTTTATACTACAAAGGTATCAAGCAAGCATACGGCCCACCTGATGGTAAGTGGTTACCGTCGTCTATCGCCATTGGCAATACCAGAGATATTGCCAATGTGTTGCTGACCTGTTACAATGCCGAGAAGGCAAATTGGCTCTCAAGTGCAATTGCCGGAATACACCGGTAGGTGCTTGGCGACAAATTTTCATCTTGATAGCCAGGCGGGTACTACAAAGTACCCTACCACCGTTCTATGATTTCCTCACGATGTTTTCCTTCACCGAAAGCTCAAGCTCATTGTAGGATTCGAACCCACGACCTTCGTCGCGGCATCCGACGTCACTACCACTGAGCTATCATCTCCTTAAGTACCACTTGACTGTGAAATCCGATCGAGAGCCAGTTGCCTTCTATGTAGTCGTCAGTTAGTTAAGACACCACCTATCACGCCGCTAGTCATGGGTTCGATTCCCATTCAGGACAAACATTTGTGTGCATGAACATGTCTGTTTGTCTTGTGTTTGGGTGTAATTATCTATATAAGTATGTATTGAGGTCTATTAGGGTTTTTGGCATGTCCATCGTGCCGTCAACGGTGGATCCGCGCTTGCATCCAGCGGTTTTCCGCGACCCTCACAAGTTCGTCGGTCCATCTTGTAGGGGGCCTGCCCACGCTGCGTGTTCCGGTACTGTTTTATTATACTACACAAATACCAAATACATTTCCTTTCAATGTTTCAATACTTACCTTATACAGAGTAAATATAAGTATATTACATTACAAATGATTAAAAGAGAATGTTTCGTTTCGTTTGTATGATAAAAGGTATCTTTATTAAATTGCCGGGTAAAATATTCTACGCTCGGGAACGGGAAATGAGAGGGGATTTTTGAGCTTTTATTATGAGTTAAAGGTGGATTTTGAGATTAATATTCCAACTAACTTTTCTTCCTGCGGTTTCACTTGCGATCCCCTACTTTATTTTTTCAGTTTCCAAATTTGGGATAAAAAGTAGACTATGTAGGGTGTCAGCTACCTCCAAACCAAATTTCATCAAAATTGGTCATGCTGTTTGAGCGTAAAAAAGTATCAAATATGTATATTTACTCGCAAACTTTAGCATTTATAATATTTTTTTTCACATGGTTAACTGTTCCTAAACTAAGCAGAGCTTGTACTATGGAAACCAGATAACTGATATACTACATATACTACTTTTTTATGTAAATACATACTTATATAGATAATTACACCCTGACTCAGGACAAGCAGACATGTTCATGCACAAAAATATTTGTCCTGGATGGGAATCGATCCCACGACCAACTTAACTACTGAGTGGAATTCACATTAATAAACAAGCATTAATAATGAAGATACCGGGGTTTCACTAACTAATTACCTACACATAAAAACTACCTAATTCTAAAAATAAATAAAATAAAAACACATTACTTTTTTGTAAAACCAGAATCGGTATCAATGATTATTCTGTGCCAATTATGTGCGTTGCATCGTTTTGGTTCGTTTCACATTTTCCGAAAGTGAGATAAGCTCCGTTTAAAAAATAAATAAGTACCCGTACAAAGTTCCCATTCATAAAAGAAAACCTCTTTCCTCTTAGAAGCGCTTCTCAGTAAATATCTGCGTATTTACTTGCCTACTAAAGACTCCCTTTTAATAAATAACCAAATTTTACTTTCCACTTCAAAAGTTTCCCTTTATGTGGAACGTGTCTGAAGGAATTCAAAATATATTTACGTATAAAAAAACTCATATTAAAGTATGTTACGCCGTCCTTAGGTCGCATATTATACTTGTTAGGCTGTGCACAAACTGTACTGCAATAGAGCGTTTTAGATGTCTACGTAAATACGGTGTCATTCTTACTTTGACTGTTATTTTGTGTTGGTATTTTTTTTTTCAATTTTATTTTTATTTTAGACTCGTATAATCTTGGAATTGTAAGGCTAGGGTGAATAGGTTTCGTCTGGGCAAGCGTGCTCCATCATAGGCTTCGACATCGTCCACTTGGACAAGTTTGTGGCCAAGCACATCTTAAATAAACAAAAATAGCGCTGAAATAATATTGTAACATTTTAATTTAATTTTGACAAACATTTTTATTTTAATGAATTAGTGGAAATATAATATCCGCAATTGTTTAGGATTTATTTTTTTATTTTTGTTACATCTTTAACTTACAATCCACTATTGAGATATATAAGGAATAATACAAATATTTTCTATTTTGAATGATTCTCTTTTGAATGATCAAGGTTTTTTTTAATTTTAATATGTTTTACCTATTTATAAGTTAAGCAGATCATCAATACCTAACAATACTACCTTAGATATTAATTTATACGTGTTCAACTCTTCTCGACATTGCCGAAGTCTAGCTTTGTCAAAAAACGCAGCGACAAATCGCACATCCACATCACCCCTACAAACCGCTATTCAGCGGGCCCTTTTTGCATGAGTTATGAACGATACAAACACTTGTCCCTTATTTATCCCACAGAATATCCCAGTCTACATATTGTGCATTACACGGTTCGAATGTTCGACACAAAGGTCCGGCCATGTTGGGATGAACTCTGCTCTATGGTAAATATTAGGTTCTTTATTATGAACGTTTGTTGCGTATTTCATAAGGGACAAAGGAGTCTGTGCATTTCTTTCAAGTTCTTTGCTTTGTATTTGATATTAAATTATGTTGGGATGTGTACTTTATTATATTACGAGCAACTCGCCGGTACGGGGCAAATCATTGAATTTCTCGGCTTTGCTGTACTATAATATGAATGTATTATAGATGAGAGGTATAAACCTTTCTCTTAAATCACTCTATCTATTGCTGAAAACTGCGTTATAATCCGTTGAGTAGTTTAAAAGATCTAAGCGTACGACTTTGTTTTATACTATGTAAAGATACTTTGTAACTTTCCCCGCGATCTCCTGTTATACCCTCATTAAAAATGACTTCCTTAGTGGACTTGTATGGCACGTGTGTAAAAGTTTCTAAACACTGCTTTTTGAGCTTTCCGTTGATATAGCAGTGAGTCGTTTCAGCATTTAGGTGTTATTGCTTGGGTATATTAGGCCCAATATTACGGATAGTGTAGGTCGAAAGTTTGTGAGGATGTATGGATGTTTATTGCTCTTTCATGTAAAAACTACAGAACGAATTTTGATGAAACTTTGCACATTGATATATCATACTCTGGAATATATAGGCTACTAATATTATAAATGCATAAGTTTGTGAGAAAGTTTGTTTGTTACTTCTTCACGCCCAAACGGCTGGAGCAATTTTGATGAATTGGTATGGAGATAGCTGACACCCTGGATTAACACAAAGGCTACTTTTTTATCCCTTGGGAACGCGGGTGAAACCGTGAGGCGGAAAGCTAGTTATTAAATAAAAGTAAAATCAACAAAGCTTTAAAACATTAGTGCCTTAATCTTTCGCACAAAAGACAGCCTATGTATAGAATAAAGACGGATAGGTCGGCCCAAGTGGCGCACCCTCGAGGATATATCCGGATCAGACAGAGCCTCGTCCGAAACGTTACCGGGTGCGATAAAAAAATGACAAAACTGCGGTCCCTAATGCGAGTGTGATGACCACCCGGTGAGCTAAAGGGACACTGGGAGCACATTATACACAAGTACCTATCTACACTGAGGTATACTACGTATAGAGAAGACGCCACACATAACCACTATGTTCCGTTCAAGTGCAGCCATCCGGCCGCACCTGACTTGGTTGTTTAAACATGAAACGCGTTAGCGCCATGAAAATCCCGGCGTTTACGACTTTTTGATCGCGAAAATACACCTTAAAGCGTTTTAGTGCTACGTGTTTACACTGTCTGGTTAGACGACAAATTATTGTTTCAGCGCTGCAGCGAATATTAACAAAATGGAGCATGACCTTTTTTTAGGCTAGCTTCTCTCCTCAGTGCCTATCTATTCTATGGTGAGTTACGCCAGCCTCGCTTGATGCACGGCTGCGCTTGGTAAGCGGTTACCGTAGCCTATGGACGCAAGCAACACGACTACAATCTTGGGACTTTTAAGGCCAAGGTTTCTCCTGGCCAAGTGTGCTTCACAGGCTTCGTTATCGTCCTTTATAAGTCTGAAACAAAAAAAAATACGTTACAAAAAACAACGCTAAAAAATTCTCAGTGGACACACGGCATTATTCATCTTATTCGGCAAATGTACAAAAGAGGGTAGTTTTATTTTGATTTATAGTTGTTATGGTGTTACAGGATGTCGTAATGGCGCTCACCGGAACGCACCGGCTCCTGGTAAACTTGTATATCCGGCGTAATGATACAAGGGCTATCATTCTTCCATTTCTTCACACACATTGTATCAAATCAAAACTTTAGTCGTATATTTTGGTTCTGATGCGGAAACGAAAGGATAGTTTCTTTATAAAAAATGTATATCTAGTTATTTCTCTATTGGTGGAATTTTTTGACGGGAACTTGTAAAGTGACGTTTCGTTTTCGTTTTATTTATTTACTAGCTTTTCGCCCCGCGTTTTCACCCGAAAAATCTTTTGTTCCCGAGGGATAAATGTAGCCTATGTGTCATTACAGGGTGTCAGCTACCTCCATACCAAATTTCATAAAAATTGCTCCAGCCGTCCAGCGTGAAGAAGTACCAAACATACTTTCTCAGAAACTTTCACATTTATAATTTAAGTAGCATAGTACAACAGTGTCTGACCTGTAAAACAGGGTACCTATTTTAGTAATGGCGCATCTATCATCTTATAAATAAACCTTCACACTGAAATATATTACTACGTATAGAGAAGACGCCATACATAACCACTATGTTCCGTTCAAGTGCAGCCATCCGGCCGCACTTCACTTAGTTGCTTAAACACGAAACGCGTAAGCGCCATGAAAATCACCGCGCTAACGACTTTTTGGTCGTAAAAAACTACACCTTAAATGCGTTCTAGCGCTACGCGATTAAACTCTGGTTAGACGACTAATTATTGTTTCAGCGCTGCAGCGAATATTAACAAAACGGAACATGACCTTTGCTTAGGATAGCTTCTCTATACGTAGTAATATACCTCAGTGTTCACAGGCACTTATGAATTGTCAGACTCTAATGCACGGTTCGGAAGGTTGCCTTTGCTGAGAACAGTTAATTTATTTCAATTGAAACTCTTAACTATCCTATACCCATTTTACTAATGTTCACTTATTCGTCCCTCTCATTCTATATCCTAATTTAAACCTTATTCTCTAAGTAAGAGAGCTCTGTGGCTATCTCTTTGTCCGCTCTTGTAACAGATTACTGGGGAATCCAGACAATATGCCGGCTGACACGTTCCATTCAGGAAATGAGCGAATAAATGTACAAATAATATTAATAATAACAGTTACGTTATCTTATGTTATTTGTATGTGATATTATTGTTATTTTTGTTATTATCAACTAAGTACAAAAGCGCGGATAAAAAGTAGCCTAAATGTTCTATGTGCCAGTTTTTTTTTTGACATGCCAGTTGGCGCAGTTGGTTAAGACACCACCTATCACGCCGGTGGTCATGGGTTCGATTCCCATCCAGGACAAACATTTGTTGCATGAACATGTCTGTTTGTCCTGAGTCTGGGTGTAATTATCTATATAAGTATGTATTTACAAAAAAAGTAGTACCTATATGTAGTATATCAGTTATCTGGTTTCCATAGTACTAGCTCTGCTTAGTTTGGGATTAGATAACCGTGTGTGAGGAATGTCCCAGGATATTTATATATATTTTATCCAAATCTGTTCAGTCGTTTTTGCGTGAAAGAGTAAAAAACATCTTCAAATGCAAACATAGTTTCACAGCATACAATTATCTAGGTTATGTTATTAATCCTACTTATATGATCAATGCGGAGATTTGTGAGTGAGTATGTTTGTTACTCCTTCACGCTCAAACGGCTGGACCAATTCTGATGAAATTTGATATGGAGGTAGCTGAGAACCTGGATTAACACATTGGCTACTTTTAATCCCTCGGAAACGCGGGAGAAACCGCGGGGCGGAAGCTAGTTTATATATTTGATGTTTCTTTGTTTTTAGATGATCAATTTATACATCGATTGTGTTTGATTATTTATTTTTTACACTTTCCACTAGCCTATTGTAAGGCTATAGTCCATAAGCAGCGGTAACCGCTTACCATCAGTCTGTTTGTCACCCTTCTACCTCACTGAGCTATCGTCTTAAAGATGCTAAGTTAAAGGTTAATTAAGGATTCTACGGTCAATGACCACTTCGTGAAAAATCAATGGCGTCGTCGGCATCGTTTGAGGGGTGTTTCAGGGTAATTACTGTGTTGTCATGGCAACTGCACTGTACACAACCTCCAGTACTTCCGGGCCGTAAACACCTTGTAAAAACATTAATGCAATCCATTTCTTAGTAGTTACTGCTGCATGCAAGCTTTTCAGTTAAATACCTACCTGCCTATAAAACATTAATCAGTATTATGACTGACCGGCTAACTTATATAGGTAATATCACTTACCTTACTGGCCGAATTACTGACAGACAAGAGACAACTTTAACCTGTAGACCAAGAGATTTGAAATTTGAAAATATTGACAGGCCAGTTGGCGCAGTTGGTTAAGACACCACCTATCGCGCCGCAGGTCGTGGGTTCGATTCCCATCCAGGACAAACATTTGTGTGCATGAACATGTCTGTTTGTCCTGTGTCTGGGTGTAATTTATCTATATAAGTATGTATTTACAAAAAAAAAAAAAAAGTAGTATACGGTAGTATATCCGTTATCTGGTTTCCATAGTACAAGCTCTGCTTATTTTGGGATCAGATAACCGTGTGTGAAGAATGTCCCAGGATATTTATTTATTCCTTAAGGGCCCTAGGGTTACTAAAAAAGGATTTTCCATAATTCAACCCCTAAGGAGTGAAAAAAAACTAAACTAAGGAGAAAAATTAAGTATAATATTTATACGTATGTGTGCCCTTTTATCACTGTTGACGCTTCAATGCACAATGACAGCCTATCTGTACCGTGAGTTTCCACTAGGCGTCAGTCTTATGACAGAATTAAAATTCGCAACTAGTCAATTGATACCTTAACAATGACGCAATTAAGTTTATTTTTCTTTGACATTCCTTAACGTCAAAATGTTAAGGAGTTGACCAACATTGTTACAAGTCTTGATCTGTAAACATCGTCAGTGTTTAAAAATCAAAACTCATTTATTAAGTTTAGACCCTAATAAGGCATTTATGAATGTCAACAGTTACAATTTTACAATAGACTCTACTACCGGTTCGGAATACACTTGAACTGAGAAGACTCCGGCAAGAAACTCAGCAAGGCTTCTTTTTTTTGTGGATTGTTTATTGTCGAATGTAGTGGATACGTACTGGTAGGTATACTACAGTTTGTATCTAGTAGTTCATAGAAAACCCTACATACTTTGACACCAGAATTGTTTGTACGTCTACAAATGATAATATATTTTCAATGGCATGAAATAAAGGTCATTATTTATTGACAATAATGTATTGACCAAATAATTGTTAAGTATGCAGTTCCTACTTCACCCAAGTTAGACGTATTTAGGGTCAGATCACTTATCCGGCTTGGAGGTGATATAAATTATGATAAATTATGCAATAGTTGATCATTGCACGTGATCGCGTGATCTTCAGATGATGTCTATTAGTACCATCAGCATAATAAGATAATCAAATGTTTTAATTTTTTATTGCAACCGTGTATTTTTTTCTTATGAACAAAAGTTGATGACAGCTCAGTGGTACCTTAAGTAGTAGAGAGTCCTTTAACGTAAACAGCAGCTCGAGACTTTCCCTAATGTACTTTTAATTTAGTATTTAAACAGACAGTCTGCATTAAAACTGGATGTTACTTCCAAAATCACAGTTAGGATGCAGTTTACTTAATGCAGTAAAACTATGAACCGACTGCGTAGTCATTGTGAAGTTAGCGTGCAGTCTGCACGCCAACTGCGCTGTAAGTTGGCAGTAGGTTCCTATATCATCATCATATCAACCGAAAGACGTCCACTGCTGGACAACGGCCTCCCCCAAGGATCTCCACGATGGCCGGTTTTACGCTAGCCGCATCCAGAAAGGTTTTCGAGTGGCGACCACGCACCGGAAGACGTAGCGTGGGCAGGCCCCCCACAAGGTGGACTGACGATCTTGTTAGGGTCGCGGGAAAACGCTGGATGCGGCTAGCGCAAGGTTCCTATATACTAGTAGGTATAGGATATTTATTGACATACGTACCCATTGTTAATTTTCTATGTCCTTAAAATTTTAAATGTTTTAATTATGAAATAATAAATTAAAAATATTATATAACCTTGTGTTGTCGACTCTACTAATAATCTTGAAAAAGATTTCCCCAGCCTTAGCGAGTTGACCCTAATTCTTAGATTATTGAATTATTTCAAAAGGTTATGTTTATTTACTTAAATTACGCAATATCTGATTTTCGATAAGTACTTACACTATTTATAACTGACTATAAAAAAAGGAGGTTTCGAAGTATACAAGCGTTTAGGTATGTTTAGATCGATTCTTGTATGTCAATTTTGACTAATTTCCCCGTGTTCAATTGATCTGAAATGTGGTTATGTGTAAGTCCAATGACATGTCAACAGCGCATTCTTGCATATTTCGGCCACACCGTGCGCAGAGGCGACGATAACTTAGAAAAATTGATTGTGGTTGGGAACACGGAAGGCAAAAATATCGCACGGCCGTTCCCCAACAAGATGGACCGATCAAGTGAAAGTTACGTCGTCGCTGGACAGAAACCGGTAGAGGCAGATCATCCGCTCCATGCAACCCTGATGCTTACCACGATCCTCAGTCATGAGGGACCGACCAGAGAGAGAGAGAGAATACTATACACAATAATATGGAGTCATTGAGCTGGTCTAATGAAGGAACTCGACAAAAAAAAAATCTTTTGTTTTTTTTACTTTTAATAGCCATTTTTGGACATTTACTAGCCACTAATTATTCGTATCAAGTTCTTCGGCCACATCGTTTACAATGGCAATATACTGTCAACCACACACTTAAATAAAATATTAAAGAGGTAGCTAATTAATAAGGTCGTTTGCAATAAAACAGTTATACAATATTGTCTCACTCATTTAAGGTGTTCATTGCAAATTAAGTACATTAAAAAAAATATATATATATTATCATGTTCATTTTAAAACTACAATGAGCTTGAGCTTTCGGTGAAGTCGGTACTTTGTAGTACCCGCTACCACCCTCAAGTTGAAAATCTGTCGCCAAGCACCTTTCAGTGTGTACCGACAGCTGCACTTGAGAGCCAGTTCTCTTCTAGGCTTTGTGTGCTTACCACCATCGGAAACATCACTAACCACGGTTAGATTGCGGTCAAACACAAGCCACATAGTGAAAAAAAAAATACTCTGACTTCTATACTTTAGGAGAAATTGAACAATTTTTAACCCCCGATGCAAAAACGACGGGGTGTTATAAGTTTGACGTGTCTGTCTGTCTGTGAGTGTGTCTTTCTGTGGCCTCATAGCTCCTGAACGGATGGATCGATTTTGATTTAGTTTTTTTTGTTTAAAAGGTGACTTAATTGAGAGTATTTTAAGCTATGTTGCAAGAAAATCCGCTCAGCCGTTTGACTGACTGACAGTGAATCACATTTCCTTTTATTTATATATGTAGATATGAAAAGATAATGAAGATATAACATTTTTAAATATTGTGGTATAATGTTCAGTTACATATGTTGGCATTATAATTATTGTACGGAACCATCCGTCCGCGAGTCAGTCTAACCTTGATCCCACAGAAAGACACAGCTCTAAAAAATCGCCATTCTTTTTAAAAATAGAATACCAATTTTGTTTTAAATTACCTACATTTTGATACGCTTATCAATATCAGAATCAATTCGAACATTGTAAGTGACGTCATTATAACGATACCAATTTAAAATGATCGTTACAAGTCATCAAAACTCAATTATTTTGAGATGGTACAGCGACCACAGAATTGATTGTTGTAATATCAATTGACCTTCACAGAAGCTGCGATGTTTATGTGTACTTGGTACCTATATTAATAACTAGCTGTTCCCCATGGTTCCACTCGCGTTCCCGGGATAAAAAGTAGCCTATAATCTTCGGGGATAATGGAGCTTCCTATTAGTGAAAGAATTTTGCGAATCAGACCAGAGATTAGCGCGTTCAAACAAACAAACTCTTCAGTCTCCGTATTTGGCCCAACAATTTTGCTGGCATATGCCTTTTGTTTATAACAAGTAGTTTCCGTTACGCTTTTATTATTTTTAAATGTTATTTAAATATCAACCTTGACAGGAAAATATAAGAATTATAATAATAACGTTTTTAAAGTCAATAAAAAAAAGATTCGCATGCAAAAGAGTTGCTTTTCACGACTTTCTTAGATTTTCCTTTTTTTTTATTTGACAGCGCCGGCTGACTGGTTATCATATATGTAGGTATGTATACAACTTCTTTTTTGTAAATACTAATTTAAAAGAAAACGCAAGGGAGACCTTGTTGTAAATAGAATAATCAAACAAAGGCATCACAATAATAACTCAAAGCTTAGCCAGCTGTTTATTGCATTAATATTCATTTAGAATAAATAATTATTTCCGCATAAAAACTTGATAATTTTTGATTAAAAACAGTAAACTATCGACAATCCTAGCCTTAAGGTTGTCAACAACTTAAGTTATAATACTTCCCTTAAGAAGACTGCACCTGCTTAATAAGACTCCAGAAAAAAAAATACATTACAATTGCATAATTATAATAATGCTATAATATTAATAACGTGGTATATGTATCATTTTAAAATCATATCTCTGGTTAGATCTTATCTCTTAGCTTTTGCATTTTGGTTCTTATTCAATTTATGTAGGGTCAGATTTGAATTGGCTCATTTTATTGTCTCTTGTAATGTTTCGTTTCTGAATTGAAGTTTAATCGTGATTGTACTGCATAGTTTGATTTGACCTTCAAACGCTCACGCTTAGTTTGTACAGTCAATGATAAAACTGCTATGTTTTTTTATTGTTTTTTTTTTATTATTAGCTGGCCCTGCAGACATTATCTTGCCCTAAGAATAAAAGAAACTGGGACATACCTACCTACCTACTACCTGAATCTTCTCTTGACAATAACAAACACAACAAAAAAAAAAGAATTAGTGAAGAGTTTTTTTTTATATAAGATTATTATTCTAGATTGACTATCGCCATTAGCAATACAAAAGCGATTGTCAACTTGTTACATTGTCTAGAAGGCAACTAGCTCTCACGTGTGATTTTGCCCTAAAATACCGATAGTTGATTGGCGACAGATTTTAATTGTAGTATCTAATGTCAAATCAATATAACGCCTCAAACGTCTTGCCTTTATACCTTAGGTTTATATTGGGTAAATAATAAAATAAATGTACCTAAATTATGAAGTTTATTTTGAAAAGAGTAATTGCTGAGTTTATTGCCGGCTCTTCTCAGCAAAAGCTACCTTCTGAACCTCGCATTAGAATCTGACAATTCATAAGTGCCTGTGAAAGTCTATATGAATAAATAAAATTTCATTTCATTAAATATAAAGTAATATTGATTGTCACATTTAATACATTTTAATTTCGTAAAAAAAGGCACAATAATTTAATAAGTATATTAAATAGGTTTATTTCGTCGGATTCGAGTAACAAACCTAGTCTCTCTATTCTTAAAAGTCCTTGGATTATTGAGAAAAAAAAAATATTTCAGGAAAAATCTTTAAAAAATATATGTCTAAAGCAAACTATTTTCCCAATTATCTTTTAATGAAATTCCAACCAAAACCCACCGCCTTACAGTTGATAATTAGTTTTATAATTTGTCAAACTAACTACTATCGCTATACAAACTTTAACTTTTGATTCGGCTTAACAGTTATCAAGTAAAACACAAACTTGACTGATATAAGCTCGGAGTGCTCCGTTAACTTGGAGCTAAGTTACAGATAAGTTTTAATCCACCGACTGTTCTACGCGACTGTACTTGATCGACCAACTTCGGAGTCAAGTACAGGCTTATGTAAGTGAGATGACGTACTATTTATACTATAAAGCCTTTATGCACCTTAATCCTAAGATGTTACGTCTCAATATTAAATGACAGTCTTATTTTGCATTTACGGTAATTGTGGGGTAATTAAAAAGTAGTCATTAGTAACAAATTAGACTTTAATATCTATGTACTACACGTCATAATGGATTGACGCACAATTTTGTCAGGTCATAGAGACAAAGATAATTTTGCGTTTGTTTCTTTCTATTGATGAAACTTCTATTTATCGATCGACTATCATTATATATCGTACTAGCTGTTCTCCGCGGTTTCACTCGCGTTCCCGGGATAAAATGTAGCCTATAACCTTCGGGGATAATGTAAGTGAAAGATTTTTTCAAGTCGGACCTGTAACTCCGGAAATTAGCGCGTTCAAACAAACAATCTCATGCATATAATTCAATCAGATACATACAATTTAAATTTCCGTTTATTTGTGCAATAAAAGAAAATATTTTTATGTATTAAAATTGCAAAATTAAATGGCCGCTACTTGCTTTCAATTTTTTTTTTATCTTTATTATATTTTTTTATGATAACGATAGATAGTCAGTATGAGTAAGGAATTTGAAGCCTAGATCTTCGTTAACACAATCAATAGTTAAGTCTAGTTCCAGATAAATATAAGTTTTAAATAAATTCTCACAACAATAAAAAAAAACATTAATTAAATCTATTTAGCAAAAATACATCAATAAATTACAATTTTAAAATACTTTTTTTTGTATTTCGAACGTTGGTTACGTTACGTACAAAAAGTACCCACGGCTGCAAACATAAATTTGTTCCACCGCAATTGTATAGAAACAAAAGCGTGTGTGACGTCACATGTTTTTTCTCGGCAACGTGCCTGGCGGTGCCATGAGGCAAGTAAACATCCTCATTGTGGGATGCACTTGACGATTAATAACATCTTCATGATGCCTCGTACACCTTGCAATGACACTGATATGAACAGAAAAACCATAGAGTCGATATGTTTTCTAATTTTTTGGCAATAAGCTCAGTGGTAGTGACGTCGGATGCCGATACAACGAGCTTGAGCTTTCGGTGAAGGAAAATATCATGAAGAACCATTGCACGGTGGTAGGGTACTTTGTAGTACCCGTCTCGCAGACTACCAGCCCCAAATTGAAAATCGATCACCAGGCACCTACC
This sequence comes from Tethea ocularis, assembly GCA_963555595.1. Taxonomy (NCBI): domain Eukaryota; kingdom Metazoa; phylum Arthropoda; class Insecta; order Lepidoptera; family Drepanidae; genus Tethea; species Tethea ocularis. The sequence goes on along the minus strand of OY741970.1, from coordinate 1,385,316 downwards.
AGTGTTCCGGTAATGCACTTGAGAACCAGTTGTCTTATTGGCATTGTTTCAGGTCGGCAGTACATTGGCAATTACCTGTGGTATTGCAAATGGCGATAGGTGACGGTAACCACTTACCATCAGGACATAAAAAAGACACAAAATAACAAAAAAAACATTTATTCAGTTTAGGCCTTGATAAGGCACTTAACAAATGCAATTGTCACTTGACCATGACCATCAAGGGGCTGCAAGAGCAGAGAGGCTACCAAAACCATTACAGAATACCTTGTCTTTAACATAATGAGGCACTTTATAGTAGGCCTTGTCGTTCAATCTCTGTTTAATCAATCACTCTTTGAATTTATTGACAGTTATGTACTTTATTAATTTATTTATCAATGAATATATTATGTACTAGCTTCCGCCCTGTGGTTTCACCCGCGTTCCTAAGGGATCTAATGTTTTTTTCTGGATAAAATGTAGCTATTCCAGTGTATGATCTACTTATGTTGTATGTATCTTCTCAGTTCAAGTGTATTCTGAACCGGTAGTAGAGTCCAAAAATGATTGTAACTGTTGACATTCATAAGTGCCTTATTGGGGCCTATCTATCTATACTTATAATAAATCTGTAGAGAGGTCAATTCTGTACATGAAACATATTTTCAAAATAACTATCAGGGGGTGATTAGTGATCGATACTGATGCCAAAAATGCAATCAGTAAAATTTTTGTCTGTCTGTATGTTCCTTATAGAAACAAAAACTACTCGACAAAACTTGGTACAATTATTCTTCATACTCCTGGGCAGGTTATAGTATACTTTTCATCACGCTACAATCAATAGGAGCAGAGTAGTGAAGGGAAATGTTGGGAAAACGGGAGAAGTTACTCCATTTTTTAAGCTTCCGTCGCGTGTGCAGCCTTAATGGTTAAAGTTACATAGAAATCATGTATGACGGAAATATTCTACATAAAATTGTCTAAAAAATATCCCGCAACAGCATATGTCTATCTTTTATGGTTGACTCACAATAACACGTGTAACTCCTGATAGCTTAGCAGTTCGGAGCATTCTGATTATATTTGTTTACTCTTACGTTTTTCACATGGTCAGTTATATGTCGCTCTTTCCCGGGTTAGCAGTTCTAGAAATCTTTATGTTCACGTGCCGTATTTTCATTCTATATGTACTTAAGCCTCATGTGAAAATGATCTAAACAATATTACCAATACATTAACATAATAACATACAAGGAGTTACACGCTGATGGTCTCGGGGCACAGCTATTAATAATAATATTCTGCGGTTCCTTATTGCGATATTTTTTAACAGTATTGTGGATTGACATATTATATTTCCCTACTAAAATACGAAAGTTAATCTGTCTGTCACATCAAAACCACTGAACCCTGAGGAAGGACATATGCTACTTTTTTACGAAAAACGACGAAAACGTGGACGAAGTCGCAGACAAAAGCTAGTACTGAATAAATGAGATATTGATTATGTGCCAAGTTTCATCCAATTCCCTTCAGTAGTTAAAGAGTAACAAACATCCATACATCCTCACAAGTTTTCGCATTTTTAATATTAGTAGGAGGAACTGCTGTGCAAGATCCCCCCCCCCATTTTCCATGGTAGTATTCTAAAATAGCATCACTTTTTTATAATTTTGTAATATAAAACCTAACATTTATGCAAATCAAAGCACTTCGCTATCTACCATGTTATTAAAATACAAGTAACTAACATACATTATTATAGGTAGTACGTAATGTCAATAAAAACTGCTTACGTCATAAAGAACTTACTAGTTACTATACATCTGTATTTGTATAGATATAAGGTCCAATTTGTAATATTTCAAATAATCCATTATTGACGAGTAGGAGTCACCGACCCAACTCCATTAGGTGAGAAAAAACATAGATTTTGTATACCTACGTTATTACATTTCATGACACATGATGTCGCAGGTGATGTATTCACTTTGACATAAATCTAACATCCCATTATTTGTGAATATTATTTATAGAAATTCTAAATTCAAAAATGTGACAGACTGACAGATCTATAACCACTGGACATATCGGGCTGAAAGGCATACAGATAGGCAAATTAGTTACGTAGGCATCAGCTGCTACGAAAGCATTTTATTCTCAGTCACAAGGGAGTAAAATAGGAGATCGCGGGTTGGAACATTTTATAGATAAATATTAAACTTTAAAATATGATAAACTAGCTGTTTTCTTACAATAATTTGAGTTGATCAATTTCTGGAACTTCATTGTAACATTAATTTCATTTGTTTTTATTTCGTTTGTGATTTACTTTAGATAGCTTACCATAAATACGAGTTTATTTTCACTTTTAACTGTTACCTAAACTGTTTCGTTAACTTAATTAATAAATGAATTCGCACTCTTTAGGTATTAGTACTAGGTAGGTATAAATGTGGTTTGCAATTAAGACCATAATTAGTTAAGCAATATTTTATAACTGTTGCAATAAATGATCCCATTAATTATCACTTCAAAACCTGAAAGTAAACGAAGGTAGCTTTACTGTGGTTTTTCTCCGAAACAGACGGGTTTTTGGCTTTTTCTTAGCTGTTTAATAATAACATATAGGTAAGCTAGCAGGTATATATTTACAAAAAAAAGTAGTATATTATGTTCATCAGTTATTTGGTTGTCCATAGTAGAAAATCTGCTTAGTTTGGGATCAGATAACCGTGTGCGAAGAATGTCCCAGGATATTTATTTGAAATAAATTGATATAAGCTAGACTTAAAATAGCCTTTACGCCCATGACATTAATGACCATCACCTCCAATCAACAATTATTTATTGTTCCACAATTCACATTAAATTCAGCCTTTACATTACAATTGAGGTAACCCAAGAAAGTAGACCAAATGCACAACGTCCTAAATCGCTATTTAACCGTAACATTACAAGTGATTTACAAAAAAACCTGCCGTCCTCGGTACGTATCGAGCTATGATTTTTTTGGTACTTATCTGGATTGAAATATACGTTGATAGATCAGACAGTCAGTCACTAGGTAAGTTTGTCAGTCAATCAGTCAAGTTCTCCTTTTATTTAAGACTAGCGACCCGCCCCGGCTTCGCACGGCTTTTCTGTACTGTATTATACATAAACCTTCCTCTTGAATCACTCTATCTATTGCTGAAAACTGCATTAAAATCTGTTGCGTAGTTTAAAAGATCTAAGCGAACAGACAGCGGAAGCGACTTCATTTTATACTATGTAAAGAAGACTAGTTTAAACCCCGTGGTTTTTCGCACTTTTCAGGGAGATCTTAGTTATTTATTTAAGTACATACACAGACAAGTAAAGAGAAAAGACAAAACAGATACAAAGGCACAAAGGGACTGCTTATTTCTAATAGAAATTTCTTCCAGCAGCCCTGCTACTGGAAAGTTAGATAGATATGAAGACACAGTATGTAATAGAAGAAAGAAACTAGTTACATCACAGATCTTATGTTTTTCGGGGATAAAAAGTATCCTATATGTTTTCTAGGCTGTAATCTATCTGCTTGCCAAATTTTATTACAGTTGGTTATGCCGTTTACGCGTCAATCAAATATTTAAAACGGTGAGAGTAGCGCAAGACCGGCCATCGTGGAAATCCTTGGGGGAGGCCTATGTCCAGCAGTGGACGTCTTTCGGCTGACATGATGATGACGATTATTAACATTGCTATTGACAGTGAAATTTCATCCCATTACTGATCTATAAACCTAAATACGTTCTCTAAGATTACCGAATATCCAGAAACTCCAACGGCTATGATATCCGAACATTATCTGAAAGACAATTGTCTGTCTCAGACATGTCTGTCGCTAAGTACGTTGGGTTAGACAGGGACACGATACAACACTACGTAATGTCCCGTCTGTCAAGTTAATAGGAAGATAGGCGTTGAGCAATAGCCGGCCCATCACTAGGGATGGGGCGTGTTCGATAGCGTATCGATAAACTGTGGTAATGGTTGGTTTCGATAAATTAAATGAATTATAAACAAGCATTATCCTGCACATGTTTACTCATGTAGGTACTATTTTTCCTAATGTAAAATGTGCCACGCATAATAGAAAACAATACTAATGATGTAATTAGGTAATTACGGTTATGTTTTGGATTAATTATATTGTTTTCTTTTCGTTTCTGGTAATTTTTATCATGATATAATGTTAGGAAATTTGATATTCCACTTGGTCTGACTTTATCATATGTATCTCTGTCTTTCATTATTATATTTTATAAATATAAAGACTGGAGACTCATAGAACAGGGAAACCAGTTTGGGCTCCTATCTCCCACAGTTAATAGGGTAGTTGACACTGTCAAAAATAAATGACCAAACACTAACCAATGCATAAAACATCAAAAACACGTGAAAATATCAAATATTTCTACATTTAATGTTTTTTATGATTTTTAATTACCAGTGGAACCACTAAAAGTACACGATTTGATGCTGTGAAACTATGACGTCATAGTGTAATATTTCATACAAAATTCCATATAAACTATCGTTTGGACATTTATTAAAAAGTAGCTGATTTGATATGTCAGTCAACTACCCTATTGTATTTACCACTAGTACTAGACATTGTTTCTTTTATATTTTTAAATTTTTTCGATAATTTTAATTAAATCTGGTATCGTATCGACAGTTTACTTTTGTATCGATAGGTTAGTGTTTGCACTATGATTTCGGCTCATAGCACAAACGTGGCGTGAATACTAGCCGCGTCAAATGTACCGTTAACGTGATATAACACTTACAATCGAAAGTGAACACCGCTGAGCATCGCATTTACTCAGATTTAGGGGCCCTTAATACCTATAAGGAAACCCCATTTGTCTTCTTAATTTAATTCGTAATTCCGAACTGTTTACATTGCGGATTTACAAAAGTAATACCTACTTCTTGATGAACTTGACATTTTTCATCCTTTCATTACTGTAAAAGTTTTTTTTTTATTTTGTCTGTTTTACGTTAGCTTACCAACAATACGTATTAAAATTTGTGCATGCTGTTGTATATACGTATCCAAATATGTAATAAGTATCCAAATGTGTTAATTTTATTGTCCAGTCTTGTTTTTAACTGTAACCTGTTTGGTTTACTTTAGTAAATAGTAAAATATTTGTACGTATCTTTAGGAGAAACTGACTGACAAATACGCATAGTTTACGCCGTAGGGTCCGGAATAGAAAATATAAACTTTCACACAGATTCCTTAGATAGGTAATGTAGGCTTCCAATAAGGAAAGTGAAAAGAAAGGGATTTTTTTAGATTTCAAACCTAAAAAAAAGGATCATGGGTTTTTTTTTTACTGTGTATAGGCCTGTGTTTGGCCACAATCTCACCGTGGTCAGTGATGGTAAGCACACAAAGCCTAGAAAGGAACTGGCTCTCAAGTGCAGCTGTCGGAACACACCGAAAAGTGCTTGGCGACAGATTTTCAACTTGAGGGTGGTAGCAAGCCAGGCGGGTACTACAAAGTACCCTACCACCGTGCTATGGTTTCCTCACGATGTTTTCCTTCACCGAAAGCTCAAGCTCATTGTAAGATTCGAACCCGGGACCTTCGTCTCGGCATCCGACGTCACTACCACTGAGCTATCATCGCCTTAAATAAAACACTTCGGGTGAAGTCGTGGGGCAGAAAGCTAGTAAGTAATCCTTATTACAGAAATCCTTAGTGGATGTTTACGTCATATCATAATAGCGCAGTATATATTATGTCAAATATCTAATGTCATTCGAACCCACAAGATCACATTCATTTTGTATGTATATTAAGGTAGTTGACACTGTCAAAAATAAATGACCAAACACTAACCAATGCATGAAACATCTATAAACACGTGGAGATATCAAATATGTTGTACATATAATGCTTTTTATGATTTTTAATTACCAGTGGAACCACTAAGAGTAGATGATTTGATGCTGTGAAACTATGACGTCATAATGTAATATTTCATACAAAATTCCTTATAAACTATCGTTTTGACATTTATTAAAAAGTTGCTGATTTGATGTGTCAGTCAACTACCCTATTTAACCCTCGACGCAAAAACGACGGGGTGTTATAAGTTTGACGTGTCTGTCTGTCTGTGGCCTCATAGCTCCTGAACGGATATACCGATTTTGATTTAGTTGTTTTTGTTTGAAAGGTGTCTTAATCGAGAATGTTCTTAGCTCTTTTTCAAGAAAATCCGCTCAGCTGTAAGAATATTATCTCCAATTTTCTAGTGAGTTCCGGGGGTTTCTTGAACTTTTTAATTTTAGTTATAACTAGCTGTTCCGCGCGGTTTCACTCGCGTTCCCGGAATAAAAATTAGCCTATAACCTTCGGGAATAATGTAGCTTTCTATTAGTGAAAGAATTTTTCAAATCGGTTCCGTAGTTTTGGAGCCTTTTCAATGCAAACAAACAAACAATCAAATCTTTCCTCTTTATAATATTAGTATAGATTATAGACATTGTTTTGTGTGAATTGCTTCTATCTGCTTTTACGTTCGTGCTATATTTGTTATTATGTGAATTTTTGTATTCAATAAACGTTTATCTTATCTTAAATATCAGCCCCAAACGTCCAGTGGTTTGAGCTGTGCGTTGATAATTAAAGGATCCTGACTTTTATTATTCGAACAGCTGTATGTCGTCACGGCGAACGCGGTCGGCGTCTTCAATCGAAGTACCTACGACATCGAAAATACTTTTCTCGGCCTTCTTATTATCAGAATCTTCAAAGATTTGATTACGTTGAGGAAATCTGGGGCTTGGTCTACTTATATTAGTTATGAGTTTTCCTTTGGGCTGATTAATTTGATATTACAATACGCTCAATCTAAGTTTGGGGTCTGAACTTGGGCTTTGGAGAATATATTTATAATATTTGAAGCGTTGACAATACGTGTTTTAACTGACTTAAAAAAAAGAGGTTATCAATTCGGCTGTTTTTTTTTATGTTGTACGCATAACTTTTTTGTTTATGAACAGATTTTAATAATTCTTTGCGGACTCAGTATAGCTCGAAAGTGGTCCCATTTTAATTTTATTGTTGTTGAAAAAGGTTTTACTCTTTTAAAGAGGTACGACACTAACTTCTTCCATGTTATACTTCATACTTTTTTATCAAAATATAACGGTAATTGACGTAACAACACGGTAGGTACGTAATAGCGTCACAGCTTAGATTGTACTTATTATAAGCTATTCGTGTGACGTCAAATAAGTATCAACAGCTGTTTTGATAACTACATTTGAGAATCAATCACATTTAGAGGAAGTTTTTATTTTTTTTGAGAAAAATATTGTAACTAAATATATAAAAAAAATCAAAACATGCGAATGTTTGTGAGGATGTTTGTATGAATGTTTGTTATTCTTTCTCGAAAAACTTCTGAACAGATTTGGATGAAACTTGGCACATAGATAGATCACACACAGAAATATCCTGGGACAATAAAAAAAATAAAGTTATCTTGCTTATACTATGGACAATCAGATAACTGATATACTACATAATATACTACTTTTTTTTGTAAATTCATACTTATATAGATAATTACACCCAGACTCAGGACAAACAGACATATTCATGCACAAAAATGTTTGTCCTGTATGGGAATCGAACCCACGACCTGCGGCGCAATAGGTGTCTTAACCAACTGCGCCAACTGGCAATAACATAGGTTACTTTTTATCCCGGGAAAACAAGATCTTTCGGGAACGCAGGTGAAACCGCGAGGCGGAAGCTAGTTTATAATAGTTTAAGGTACGGAACCAAAACAGCTCTACAATATAATATTCGAGCGTGTCATTTTTATATTCCGAATATGTGCGAATAATCGCGACGATAAATCGCGTCGTTAGAATACTGAATTCGTGTTCGCGTTACCCAATTTACGTTTGCTATTTACCCACTTGCCTAACATGGAAGTTACTTGGTTTGTAGTTATAGTACACGTACGAACTTACGTATGCATGTCCTGCCATCATCATCATCATCATATCAGCCGAAAAACGTCCACTGCTGGACAAAGGCCTCCCCCCAAGGATCTCCACGATGGCCGGTCTTGCGCTACCCGCATCCAGCGGTTTCCCGCGACCCTGCCAAGCCCCCAGTTATTGCTTGATTAGACATTAGTAGATTATTGTGACAAGCCAGTTGGCACAGTTGGTTAAGACACCACCTATCACGCCGCTGGTCATGGGTTCGATTCCCATCCAGTACAAACATTTGTGTGCATGTACATGTCTGTTTGTCCTGAGTCTGGGTGTAATTATCTATATAAGTATGTATTTACAAAAAAAAAGTAGTATATGTAGTATATCAGTTATCTGGTTGTCCATAGTACAAGCTCTGCTTAGTTTGGGATCAGATAACCGTGTGTGAAGAATGTCCCACGATATTTATTTATTATGTTTAGAATATTTTTTTTTAATTCTTTTCTTTTTGTAAATCCTACTAATATTCTCAATGCGAATGTTTGTGATTATGGATGGATGGATGGATGGATGTTTGTTACTCTTTCACGCAAAAACTACTGAACGCATTTGGATGAAAGGAACACAAATAGTTTATAACCTGGATTAACACATAGGATACTTTTTATCCCGGGAAAACATAAGATCCCTCGGGAACGCGGGTGAAACCGCGGGGCGGAAGCTAGTATTAATATATTTGATCATATTATTATTATGTTTGAGAGCATAAAAAAATAACGAGCACGTTTGGTATATATCGGCTCAAACAGATATTTTCTTAAAAAAAACACAGTTTACTCGCCTTTTACTGGACAGTTATACCTTTCCTTGTTAGTTAGAAAGAAAAAAAAAACCATAAAAAAATCATTTTCATTTTCAAAGTAGGTAAAGAAAAGAAAGAAAGAAAATACATTTATTTATTTATAGGTATTGCATCCTACAAATGTCTTGCAATGTAAACCATAAACCAAAAAATATCTGATCCCATACTAAGCAGAGCTAGTACTATGGAAACCAGATAACTGATATACTACATATACCAATTTTTTTTTTGTAAATACATACTTATATAGATAATTACACCCAGACACAGGACAAACAGACATGTTCATGCACACAAATGTTTGTCCTGGATGGGAAACGAACCCATGACCAGCGGCGTGATAGGTGGTGTCTTAACCAACTGCGCCAACTGGCTTGTAGTCGTCTTCTCAGTTTTAATATATTCCAAATAAATAATGTCCATATTATTACATACCTTAACAGGACCAACACTGAGTAAAGTTTTGAGTTTCTATGTTATTACCTACCTACTTATTTCTATGAAAGAAAATGTTTGTTTTAATTATATAAAAATCCCATAAGTAGAATTCCATTCCCATTTTCAGATTTTGGTATTTTCAATTGATTTCCATTCAAAAATAATTTGGTTTATTAAAAAAAAAAACAGTCCTACTGTTCTCTAGTGATGCGCCAGCAACTAACAGCATTTTATCCTATTAATAATATTATAAACGTGAAAGTTTGTATGTTTGTTGCTCTTTCACGCAAAAACTACTTACCGGATTTGGACATAGATAGATCATACCCTGGAATAATATATAGGCTACTTTTTATCCCGAGAACGTTGGTGAAACCGCGGGGGACAGCTAGTTTTTATATAAATAGAATAAATTTAGGATTAATGTAAGATTAATTTACTTTTCATTTCCCTCCAAACGATTAATGATAGTGAAATCGATAGTCGTTACGGTGTGCGAACAAGCGAGTCAACTTGCACGTTCAATTTCGTTATTGACCTGAAAGAAGCAACAAAGGGGAAAGCATTTTGGATGATTATGCGTTCTATTTTTGAAATTAAAAAAAGAGTAATCATGTGACATCACAATTGGCCACAGATAAATAACACTTTTGTGTCTTTTATTCTCTTATGTGGCGTTGTACAATTTTTCGTCTAAAATACAGGTTTCATAAAAGATAATTGGATATGTAGTATGTACACGACAAATCCAATTAGTCGAAAAATAGCTCGTAGCGCCCATCTCACCTCGCGACCTTGCCTCCACTGCATTTGTCCACTGCAAAAAGAAAAAAAAATATGGCAACGCAATAGACGCCATAACTATCGATTTACAACCTTATGGCTTCATAATTAGGACAGTAGAATCGTATAATATGTTAATTAGTGATTATAAACAAATGTCTCATTGTTTCCAGATTGCATGTGTGGAAGGAAAACTCGATGGAAGGTAGCACAGTCGTCCCGCGTCGGCTCTACGGAGCAGACCTTTGCGCGGTTTTGTGCCCGACACAAAGAAACGCTGAGCTGTAATCCCCGCGAGTGTTCCAAAACAGTGTTTGAATTTTTTTTGTTTATTTTTAATCTGTGGTCTGTGCAAGGATTTTTCTGTACGCGCAAAAAGGTTGGTTACATTTTTTGTTTGAATTTGGAACTTACGTAAAATTCGTTTGTACCATTGCGTTCTATGATTGAACAATGAGTTGAGTAATGACAAAAATAGAGGTAATTTTTTTTAATTAAAACATTGTTCGTAATTACGTTGTTGCAATTATCTAGATTTTTCACGCGACTAGTAATAGATTGTTTTTAATTGTTTTTCCTTGAAGGTTTATTATAATTTATAGTGACCCTATATTGTTATTAATATGCGACTTTTAAATTTAGCTACTTATTACATTTTATTGCAGTTTAGTTGCCCAATTAAAATAAACCTTATTTTTCTTTTTAAATTTATCTGAATAATGATATTTATTTATTTAATGGAACTACATACCTACTCACGCACAACATAGGTAACATAATTCTCATCTTATTTATTTTTGTTTTTTTTTTATCCTATGTAGGACATAAATTATATTTTATTTCTTGTAAATAATTATCTTATTTCTAATTAATTAATCGTAAATAATATTTATTTCGCCACACAGAAGAAAACAGATAATAGGTAGGTATAACAAAAAACTATCATAATGAATCTTATAATTATATACCTATTAATACACACACATACATAACACAAGTATTGTGTTTTGTCAATATTTAGTAAATCCCAGGATGGTAATGGCATAATCGCATTTACGATAAAAATCCAAATTAGTACCTAAGTCACTCGTATGAAAAAAACTCATTATTAAAATCCACATTCAATAAATGGGCTTTGAATTTGAAAAAAAATGATTGAAGGTAGTGAAAAGGTATAAAAACCTATTCATAGGTTGAATTTCATAATTAATTGAAAATATAAAGTAACTGGGAGCTGGTTCTAAGTATTTTACTATTGTCTTACGTCATATTCAATTCTCGAATCATTTTTTACAATTTGAATTAAGAACTCGATAACAATCATTCAATCGACTAAAAATCTTACACAATACATGAGTTCTACAGAAAAAAGATAAGAAACCTTTTAACTGTGAAAAGAAAATAGAATAAGGCATAGACAAGAGAAACCTATCATCCATTGTTTACTTCGAGAAAACAAACATTTGCACAAAATTGGTTTCGGTTTACAAACATTGGAACCAATAGGACCACAGTTACATATTGTTTGCTCTGTGGCTCCGATAAATCAACACTATTGTCTTATTTCTATTTGTTTTTGTTTGTCGGCAAAATTTTCATGTATGTGATCACTTTTTACTGTGAGTCACTTTGATTCTAATTGAAATTTCTATCACTTGATAACTAACTACCATTGCTTTATGTATTTAGCACCTTCGCCCACATTATCAATAAAAAGTGAAAAAAAAAACAGTTATAGCAACAAAGAAGATAAAAACTGAAAAATTAATTTGAAAATGGAATCACAAATCTCTGAGTGGACTCTGATCTGAGGACTTCTGTTTTAGTTATAATCTGTGATACATTTTGTAAAGTCCTGTGTCAACTAAGAAATACGTTTGACGAGAGATGACAGACATAACAGTAGATGAGCAAGTTTAATTATTCGTGATATATCTGAAATGGAAATGGTTAGTCGTTGTTAAGCTATATTTACCTATTATATACATACATTTCGATGGCAAAATAAATAATAAGCGAAACGAAACTATCTATTTTTACAAAGAATAAAAAATTCAAGAACTAAGAGACTCTTTATTAAAAATCAAAAAACTGTGATATCGATATTTTTTTTTAATATTCGGGTTATTCATCGGTTTGTGTCCTGATTCGGATGTATCTTCTAACTGGCTGGATTGGCTTTTATTTTCCAATTTGTGGCTTCCATTTAGATTGAATCAGTCGATCGGAACACGAATAAAAATAACGACTGCGTTTAACAGAGATTATTTTATTTAAAACTAGCTTCCGCCCCGCGGTTTCACCCGCGTTCCCGAGGGATCTTATGTTTTCCCGGGATAAAAAGTAGCCTATGTGTTATTCCAGAGTATCTATGTGCCAAGTTTCATCCAAATCCGTTCAGTAGTTTTTGCGTGAAAGAGTAACAAACATCCATCCATCCATACTTTAAAACTTTCGCATTTATAAAATTATCTTAGTTAGAATAAGAGTCGATCAGAGATATCTCAATCTACATATGTACCTATCTAGATAAAAGTCGTAGGTCTCTAAAATATTCGGCTACATTGGCCTAGGAACAAATAAAAGTGGATTAGTCATAGTGCCGACCCTGAACCGGAGAGCGGTTTTCAGAATAAGGAAGCCTATGGAGCAGCGCTCTCGAACACTCGTTATAATATCAGTTGCAATTCAGATATCGAAGGTCAAAGGTCATCTGTATTACGTCATCATAGAGAATAGGCACTTTAAAACTCTAGACTTGTCATACTGTTATTTCATAGATATTTTTTTGTGGTTTATTGGCAGCTCTTATTTTCAAACCCCGACGAAAAACAGGATGTTAGAGCTCCTGAACATATGGACCGATTTTGATTTTGTTTTTTTTGTTTTAAAGGTGTCATAATCGGGAGTGTTCTTATATTCGGATTTTCTTAAAACATGCAGCATTTCAAGAAAATCCGCTCAGCCGTTTGGTAATTGTGAATTTTCTAGTGAGTTTCGGTGATTTATTTCAGTTATTTTACAACAAAGTCGGCAAATAATCTTGCGTTCCAGCTGATGGTAAGCAGTTATCGTTTTTTTTAGAATATGTAGAACGAATTTGAATTAATATGATTGAGTTTAGATAGTTTTTATCCGTTCGTAATGTACTCTGAATAAGGTTTTTAAGAAAGGTAAAAATCGGAAAATGCTTTTTTCTATGAGATTTTTGATTGAACTTTAAATTTGAACTAGACGTTTGTCGAGTCAACTAGTAAGTTTGAGTTTGAGTTTTTTTAGGATCCAAAATACCTACCTCAAAATTATATAAGTATTTTTAAGATCTTGCCGGGGTTTTCTCAGTTCCTTCAATTACAAACCGGGTGGAAGAGCCAATTGTTGCGTTCATAAGTGCCTTAACTTCTTGATAAATGACGTCATAGCAGTTAGGTTACAGTCTGTAGACCCTAAGCGTTGGGCAGGAAGTTTATTCTAGTTCATAAACCTGGACATGATTGCTGGCTGAATAGACATTAGCCATCCTTATAATTTCTTGGAACATGTTAAAACTGATTTGTATGAGTATTATAAATGACAAGCTGTCCCCCCGCGGTTTCACCCGCGTTCCCGAGGTATCTTATGTTTTCCCGGGATAAAAAGTAGCCTATATGTTATTCCAAGGTATGATCTATATATGTGCCAAGTTTCATCCAAATCCGTTTTGTAGTTTTTACCTTAAAGAGCAACAAAGCTCTAAGGCTAATGTCGCCACATTTACAGTCAGCAATATTTAAAACTATTCCAAATTTTTGTGACAGAAGGATAGACGGACGGAGTGGCACTATAAGGGTTCTTTTTTACGGTTTCGGAACCCTAAAAATCACTATACGTTGGTGCGTCCGAAATCAAAAAGAAGAGAGAAATACGGGCTAATAAACCAACCAACACACTCATTTTCGCATTTGTATTATTATTATTAGAAGTCCTAAATAGTCTGTCCTTTTCCATATCATACACTATCTGCGTGGCAAATTTCATCGCGATCGGTTCAGCAGTTTAGGCCTGAAAGTGTTACAAACAAACAAATAAAGTTACTTTGGCATTAGTAGAGAAAATAATAATATGAAGTAAAGATTCATTGAAAACAGTAGTTCTAGTAGTCTTCTCGAATCGGTGGTGGTAGAGTCAAAAATGACGTTCATAAGTGCCTTAACAAGGCTTAAATCGAATACAATTTGAGTTTGAGCCTTAATACTTCGATAGTAGCAATGTTATTACATTGCTCATAATTAACTTAATATCATTAACTATGCTATGAATAATTCAAAAGCAAAAATATTTTTATTTTTAAATTATACAATTAGCGTCAATTGTTTAATGTACAGTCGACTGAAGAAAGCTATTGCGGTCCTTAAATTTGTAAATGCGAAAGACTGTTTGTAGTTTTATGTAGGTTTTTATTATTCATTCACAAGCCATTAGGCTTGGTACAGATTTTGATATCAATTTCTCACTTACGGCCGTATTCAGTGTCGTCAATTAATTTTAATGATTATTTATTTCTCAACCAGTCTCTTTATATCCATAATCTAATAACTTTGAACGAGTAATTCTTGTATATAATCTGAATCTCGGAAACGGCTCAACGATTTTCATGAAATTTAGTATGCGGTGGTTTCGGGGGCGATAAATCGATCTAGCTAGGTTCATTACAAAAATCACAATTTACCATTAAAAAAATCCCGAGCAATGCTCGATCATCCAGGTACTAGGTATTTATTAAACAAATATGGATATACTTTAATCGGTCATTTAAATCTATAGTCTCTGAGTACGGCTGTTATGGCCGCGGCAAAGCGGGTAACATCGCAAGCAGAAGATATCAAGATATGTTTACAGTGATATACATGCAATCAATTGATTTTAAGTTTATATCCTTTTCCAGGGTAGGTATATCTCCGGAGTTACTAGTCCGGTTCTAAAAATTCTTTCTCTAATAGGAAGCTACATTATCCCCGAAGGTTATAGGCTACTTTTTATCCCAGGAACGGGGAGGAAATTGCAGGAAAAAGCTAGTTTATTCTGATGACGTAAGAATTGGCAATTTTGCCTAGCTAACGACGTGATAATGAAAATGTCAAGATTAGATTCAAATGTCTTCCGTATTGTTTTCCACTTAGCTAAAATAGTCTAGCCTTGCTGCGTTTCTTGCCGGATCTTCTCATTTGAAGGCTGACTTCGAACCAAAGGTAGCTTCAAGAGCTTTAATTTTCTAAAATAAGTGCACCTTTTTAGAGAAATCTCTAAGCGATTGGTGAAAGCTACGCGTGGTCCCAGAGCTGGCGGCTACTTAGCCCAAAGAATAAGCCTCGCAATACAGCGAGGCAATGCCGCCAGCATTCTTGGTACTCTGCCACCAGGGGAGGAGTTAGGGGAGGTTTTTTATTTATAAGTATATATTATAGCTTTTTTTACACATTGTTGACATTCATTTGTATTTTTAAAACAAAACTTATTTTAATTCGAATTTAGGACCTATTTTGACAGTTTAAATAATATTTTTTTATAAAAAATTTTAACGTAGGTTTGTTAAACATTAGACATTCCGAGACATAGTATTTGGTACAGGGAATTATAATGATTTATTTTGTCAAAAAATATCATTATTTTTCGATTCATTCAAAAAATTACAAATGAGAAACCTTAACTATGATTTATTCCATTTATTTATGTTTATTACCTAATATGGAAATATAGAAAAAAAATTGCCTTGAAATAATATAACGTAGTTTTAGCTTGAATTCATTTTTTTACAAACTCAATGGAAATAATATGTTATTAACATTGAATGCTAAAGTCATTCCAGATATTTGAAATCTCATTTTTTTGTACATTGACCTTACGTTTAACAAACGCACGTAGCTCTTCCGCGCCTGACTGTACCATTTTTTTTCGAGTATCTACTCACGAGCTTCTAGAATACAATCATTTGACATTGAAATGTGCTGTGTATTTAACTACTGTCCGCAAATTCGATCGTTTATCTTACACTAGCTGTAACCCGCGGCTTTACTCGCGTTCCCCGGGTAAATAAAGCCTTCGGGGACAATGTCGCTTTCTATTAGTGAAAGAATTTTTCGAATCCGACTGAGTGACGCGCTGAGTTTCGTACCGGATAAGCACGTTCAAATAAACTCCTTACTGTATTTTTTTTAAGATGGATATAATTGGCCACAATATCACCATAGTAAATGATGTGACCGAAGCACAGATGAAAAATCAGTGAAAAGCGTCTCATATACAGGGAGGAAATTTGAGATGCCGATAGCAATAACTCTAAAAATAAGAGATGGTCTCATAAGACCATATGCGCGTGGCTTCAACCCTTAAGGTAGCTGACTTAGCCTTACTGACCCGTCTCAAATTTCCAACCTATATGTATAAATAATTCATTCAGTCATAGTGAGACGATATAAGTTTGTTTGTTTAGTTTGTAAACAACGGTTTCAGCATCAATATGTTTCAACTCCATAGAAGTCAAATGTGATACTGTGCCTGCCTCGTTAACCCAAATGCCTCGCTTTGCCTTACGTGCGAGGCAGCCGCAAGGCACGCGACGGCCTCTATGTAATTGCACCTTATTACATAACACGCATACGTTGCTAATTCACTCTGTGTCCTACATTTGTATTCAGATTTTCATGGTGCACATTTGAAGCGAAAATTCTTTGGTGAAAACTTTCAGGCGATAATAGTTCAGTAGTCGACGGGTGTATTCCGAACCGGCGGTAGAGTTCATTGTAACTTCGGACGTTCATAAGTGCCTTAACAGGGTCTAAAGTGAATAGATGAGTTTAGAGTTGAGTAGAATGGTATGATAAGATGATGGTTTCAGGTCCTAATCCTTCAAAGAGCTTGAACTCTCATTGAAGGAAAACATCGTGAGAAAAAATCACCCTCACACCCAGACCTAGTGGAGTGTCCCGACAATGCATTTTAGCTTGTGTCCATTCCAAAGAACAAACCAACAAGCACACTTTCGTTTTCTACTTTCGTTTCGCTCCGCGGTTTTATCCACGTTTCTGGCATAAAAACGGGCAGATAGCTTATCTTATGTTATAAGGAGTAATTTTCGATACTTTTATTTAAAAAAAGAATTAGAGCACCACACAAAAATATCCCGGGAACGCGCAAGAAAGACTGTACATAAAGAAAAAAGTTTTATAGGCACACCATAGTAAACGCAGGAATCGACTCACAGCTTCGAGCGCAAACCAGACCACAGATCCAGACGCATCATCAAACTAAGTTCACTTTTTTTTTGGCATCACACTTGGTGTATTTTGCCAGTGTCAAGTTGAGCAAGGTAGGTATTTTTATATTCTTCATGTAAGTTCTCGTCAATCGTCAAGTTTTATAGTTCTAATAAAGTTTAAGTAATTTTAAAGTTAGTCAGTTTCAGATAGGTTTTAGTACAATGGTAGCCAGGTGGTAAAACGAAAACGCAACGTCACTTCACAAGTTCCCGCCAAAAAGTCCTCTAAGTTCATTTTGGTGCCACAAGTTACCAAAACTAGTTACCTAATTCAATAACTTTGTTATGAATCAGTCGATCAATGCGTTATGTATTTGACGGTTGGTAACCAGTGTTTGCGCGTAGTTGTGGCCACACTGTTTGCACTACTAAATGGTTTCTACGTTGTGGTGAATGGCGGATTTGCTTAGTGGAGTTTGAAGGCGGTTAGTACTTGAGAGAGTCAGGTAACAAGTTAATATAGCTAGATTAATTAATAACAAACGTACAAGCTGAATAATATAACTTTAAAAAAAGAGAATATACAAATGCCGTCTTTTGCCATTTCCATCAACAGATCTTGAGACTTTGTGACAATGGGACCATCTCAAGAGTATACTTTTACTCTTCAGAATAAAAAAAGATGTTTTAACTTCGGTTCACGTATGACAGAGTAATCGCGTAACAAACATACAAAGAAAAATACATACAGTCCAATTGCGAACCTGCTCCTTTTTTGAAGTTGGTTAAAAAGAAAAACATTTTACTTTTTGCGCGCCATCCGACGTATATAGCCTAAAAAAATACTAAGAATAAAGAGGTATTAAAAACATGACAAGGCAGTATGACTGTAATTTTATGTAACCAAAGACTGATATAATGATTTAACGGGTACCTAATTATGACACATGAAAAAGTCTGTATGTTATAGCCATTTTACTTGTAAACTATCTCGCACAAATTTGGCTCACAGATAGATAAATTGTAACTTCAACAAGTTATGAAAATAAATTGATTGACTGACTCACTGATCTAGGTACTTGAAATTCTATGCACAGGTTCTTTAAATAAATAACGTGGTCATCCACAAAAAGGGTTTTCCATAAATATATCCCATAAATAGGCAGGGCAGAAATCCAGTTAAAATATATTATATCTCATCGTCGGAGCTTAACAAAAAAATCCGATATTTTTTTGAAAACGAAGCAGAATGGCTTCATCATTAGCCTTAGTTATTATGCGACCGCAAAAAATGTACACAAGGTTGAACTACTTACGTAGGTTACAAAGTACAATCGGCCGAAAAAATTGTTTACCACCCTATGGTTAAATTTTAATGTCCTTTGCAAGTATTCACACAATAAAGACTAGTATATTCGCTTATAAATACTGATCTTACAAGTGGTTATAATAAAATCAATTCTTTGATTTTTGTTCCAATAACGGTTACCCTTATTTTAAAATTGAACTGATGGATAAAATAATTTGAAAAAAATTACAATAATTTCGGTTTTCTTTTTGAAAAAAGTAACTAAATACATTCTCATTCTAATAAAAAACGTAAGAAAAAGATACCTACATCTAAGAAATCCTATCAAATTAGTACGATTGCTTGTTTCAACGCGAATTTTTTGCCGGCCTTTATAATATTGGTCACGACTATTCAACCGTAAATGAAAATGGCTTAGAATAATTTGACAGCATTAATCTCAATCCTATTTCAATAGTATTTGTCAGAATCGACACCAATATACATTTATTTCAAAGATTCCATGTACCTATACCATAATAATATTTTGTACGGGTAACTTAATACTACATCAAAACAGATACACAACTTACTTGGCTGACCGTACATTCGGTCGCATAATTCACAATTGGATTTTACGAAATGCTATAGAGAAATAAAAGTCGATATTATTGAGATTGTTCCTCACTGAGAGCGAAGCGAGGTCATGGCAGACATAAGTAATTGGATTTTCAAAAAGTCAAAGCATGTTTCTTTCAATGAGCTATTTATGAAGATAAATGGAATCGACGAGACGTACCTATCTACCTAATCTGTAATTTCATTACTTTAAAAAAACACGAGTTGTTTTTTAAAGTAATGAAATTACAGGATTTTAAGGTTAGATGCTTTTTACGTTTTGTTTTGAGTTGAATGTTATTATTTGTATGTATACAATTTATCTCTTTGCCTAATAATTTACAGCGCTATATAGGTATTTTTTGCTTTGTATGGAGGATATTTTTAACCCACGACGAAAAAAGGGGTGTTATAAGTTTGTAGTGTGAATCTGTATCTGACATCTGAACGGATTAACCTTTTTTTTAACTAATTTTAATTACATCTCATCTCTTACAAAATAAATATAATTGAAAAGAAGTATAGAGGATTTTTAAAGCTGTCAAAGTCTTTGCTTTTGTTTCTTTCTTTTCATTTTGGCATCACACTTTGTATATTTTGCCAGTGTCAAGTGGAGTAAGTAATTTTTTTTATCCGGCCAATATATTTTGGCATAGTTCAGTCACTGGACGGTCAGCACTAGTTTCTACACTCCCAAGTAGAGCATTATTACTACATGGTATTACACCAGCGCCGGCGCAGGCAGTCGATCCAATGCCTTTGTAATATTAATTAATAGATCACATGCGATACATATTCTGCTGATGATTGAAATTACAAGTCATAGAATATAATAAAATAATTTTAAATCTAGGAATAGCATACTTTTTATTTGAACACAATTCATGTTTATAGTAATGTATCGGGTCTATTCGCGCATAAAATAGTCGAAAGTATCGAAACGTCGAGATTAGTCAAAATTATATTTTGATAATGTTTTATGCTCGAATAGATCCGATCTATAAACATGAGGATAATAAAAATCCTAAACCTGCAGTAATTACGGCCTTGCGAAAGAATGCATTTCTGAACCCTGAAAAAATGGGCTTATAGTTGATATTTGATATCTGAAACAGTTGTGAAGACTTGCCAAGTGACGTTTTATTAAAAACTTTATGTGGTATTTTGTCCACTAAAGATAAATAAATAAAAATACATGAAGAATTAAGAATTTAAAATACATTGTTTAACTTGACACTGGCAAAATACAAAACGTGTGATGCCAAAAAGAAGAAAAAAGCCAAAAAAAAAGCCAATAGTTGTGAAGGGTCTTGTCCGTTTTTGCGATATTATAGTTTTCATCATCATCATGTCAGCCGAAAGACATCCACAGCTGGACAAAGGCCTCCAATATCTTCTGATTTGACAATTTTGATACTAAATTTTGTTTTTATTTACCGATCAATCTCCATCGTTTATCTTCAAATACCCTGACACTGGCAGAATTGTGTAAAAAACGCATCTAATGCCATCATAGTCAAGAAGTGAAGTGAAGGATCCAGCGGTTTCCCGCGACCCTCACAAGATCATCCACCACCTTGTGGGGGGCCTGCCCACGCTGCGTCTTATAGTATTGATCATACCTGGTAAAAGTTATAATAGCAACGAACTTAAGTCTCGAAAACATCTGGAAGTAGCCATACCTTTTTAGAGCCTAAACTGGAAAATGGTTGAGTTAGAATATCATTCCAGGTGCTGTTTATTAGTGAATAAGCAATATAAATTGTTTCGTTTTATTATAAGTAATTTTAATGATAACAAATTATGTTTTCTCGTTTTGAAGTGTGATAATGAAAACAGTACATTTTTCATTTCTTTACGAATAGCATTGTTAGAGGAAAAGACGCGACCTCCTTGGTGTGTAGTCTAAGATATAAGCTTTCAGCGGTTTATTGGTGTGTATGTGAAATAAAATAATTTCATATTATACAAAAAAATGGATTCCAAATATTTACTGTAATTAGGTAATACGATAATTTAAAAATAAAATAATAATAATCGCGCTACTTCGAGTAGAAAAGGAGGAATTACATCATATCTTCAATGTCACTAGCCTTTTCTACCAAATACCATTATTCCATTACAAAAAACAATAATTACAAATCATCAATAAAGAAACCCCCGAAACTCATTAGAATATTGGACATAACTTCCAAACGGCTGAGCGGATTTTCTTGAATCTAAGCTAAGAACAGTCTCAATTAAGACACCTTTCAAAAGCTATCGATTGGTCCATCCATTCAGGAGCTATGAGGCACGAGACAGACACACGCGCACAGACAGACACGTCCAACATATAATACCCCGTCAGTTTTTCGTCGGGGGTGAAAAATAAAAGCCTGTTTTGGAACTGCCAAGGCATTTGAAGTTTAAATAATCCGCATTGGGCCCGCGTGGTGGACTAAAGCCTTAATCCCTTCGTTACTAAAGGGAATCATGATCCTGCAGTGGGGCTCAAACCCCTGCGGAGGGGACGTTGAACTAACTGAATGCTAGGCAATCTGCGTATTCTGAATGCAAACGAATCACGCTAATAGTTGAAAGCGAGGCCAAATGTGAAACTGAGCGCGCTGTAATCAACTTTTATTTCGTTTTACATTTTATTCGTTATTTTTGGGTGATGACATTTATATTTCAGAAACGGTTGACTAATCTAAATCTAGCTATTTTTAGTAGATAACTTTTTTCTACAATTCTTCATGGCATTACCTAAAAACCAATTAATTAAAGAGTTACCTAGGCACCTACAGCTGTTTAAACATTGATAGCAAAACAATTTTAAAATCGAAATTATTAATATTGTATCAGTGAAATTTTCATTTTAAGGCGATGATAGCTCAGTGGTTGTGACGTCGGATGCCGAGACGAAGGTCCCGGGTTCGAATCCTACAATGAGCTTGAGCTTTCGGTGAAGGAAAACATCGTGAGGAAACCATAGCACGGTGGTAGGATACTTTTTATTACTCGCCTGGCTGGCTACTACTCTCAAGTTGAAAATCTGTCGCCAAGCACCTTTAGGTGTGTTCCGACAGCTGCACTTGAGAGCCAGTTCCTTTCTAGGCTTTGTGTGCTTACCATCATCGGCCACATCATCACTGACCACGGTGAGATTGTGGTCAAAACACAGGCCTATACATAATAAAAAAAAATATCAAAACAACTTTAAAACAAATCAAAAAAGTTATATGAAAAAAAAGCCATTTATAAAATGTGCAGATAACCAGCAATACTCCTATAACTTATACTGCAGTTCAGACAAGAAAAAAACGTATTCATTTTAATTTGTCGCGGAGAGGATTTGTGTCCTCTCGAGTCTTTAGACTTGATTTATGGACGGCATCCATCCAAATTCCTAGGGCTTTCGGACACATTAGACCGGAATTGGTTTCTCGTCTATTGTGTAGGGATTTAGTGCCAAAGTGGTATATGCTCGGTCACTGTATGGATTCATATGATAATACAAAATTTTGATTAATAAAATATATTTGAAATCCTCACAAAAAAAAAATATCTCAAGACAATAGCAATTCAATCTTATAAGAATGCATGTATATGCGCTATTCTAATTAAAAAATGTACCATTGTGACAATTACCTAAATTCACGAGTACGCTCAAACGAAGTAGTTTTATTTTATTGACACTGTTGGCACTGGTAACATTGCAAAAGGTGTGTTTCTACTGCCAATGCTTCAGCACTAAACAATGCGCTGAAGTACGTAAGTATGACACAACTTAGATGTAGCATCGGCAAAGCGTACCTATATCTACAGTTCACTTCCCATTTACACACTAATAAAAATCATTCATTATCGCGCCCTTCAACGTTCAACAAGATCATTTTCGCCTAAAGTACTATTAAACATGGGTATTGTTTTAGGCGCACTCTTGTCGGAAATGATCGATTTGTATTGTGTTGACTGCTCGGAACGCGGTATGTACAAAACGCGCGCTTCCCGCATCTTTCGTGTAAGATTGCGAGACGCGAGCGCTGAGTGCAGATATGTGATGATTCTATGAATGCAAGTACCCTTATCTCTTAAAAAATCTGAAAATACGTTTATGTTTTGAAATAGTGGGTTTATTTTTCAAATGTTTACTATTAATACCTTGTTATACTAATTATGATAAAAAAAGATTTGACAGACTTGATTTGTATAGAAAAATATGGCTAAGGCTCAGACGTAAACCTATCAAATATGTGAACTCAAACTTGGGTACATAATTATTACTTTATGAAGTGGAAATACTTAAAATTCATTATTATGTTCCGAATTTCTTTGCCAATTCTTATTTAAAATAATCATGCAAATAATCTTATATAATATCTCTTTACTTAAAGCGTGGATTCTGCATAATGTCCCAAGCTAAGGCCAGTAACCAATTTACCCGAAGAACACTTCATTACACGAACTAAATGACTAAGTGTTAGCCTGACCATCCCTCAGGGCTTATCAGCCTGCCACGCCTTTGTGTCAGGCTCTCGCATAAATTTGCAAAATGATCGATTGAGAGGCATCGAAGCGTTTTTACTAGTCTGACGAGGTTTTAAAGAAAATAGGGGATTTTTGTTTTTTTTAAGAGGCTTATCAGGCAAAGGCAGCTTTTATTAATATGCTATATAGTTTGATTGAATAGATATGTACCTAAGCATTCATTATTGGATACATCACCAAAAATCTTATTGATTTCCACAACGGAAAGTTTTAGGCCTCTATTTAGTGATCTTGAGCTTCGATAGAGAAAAATGACTAGAAGGCACTAGACACACTAGAACAATGGACGGCATCTATCAAGAACATCTTCAAGTTGTAGCATTATATTTCGCATAATAAATCATTAATCTCTCATCAAATGTCCTAAAGACGCGTATTTTCATATCCTATATTCAAAATTTAACTTTACGTGCAACAGTAAGATATTGACTGAAACATCAAATAACATTCACTTCACCTCCTCGCCGTTTCTACTACAGGATAACATTAGCTAAGCCCTGTCAACTTAAATAGACGCGAATTCGGTATTAAAATGGTATTTTCTTGTAAAATCCTTAATTTTGTAGGATTACCAGCTTAACTATTACGGTTGAGGGACCAGCTCGGCCGTATTCAATTAATGTGAGTAACGTTAAAACCCATTTTATTTATTACTATTCCCTATTTTATTTATTTGGTCATTTGTAAAGCTGAATTATGGGTGCTTTTACAAATTGTAGGGTTTTTAAGAGCTAAACTGGTAAATCGGTATCCTCACTGTAGTATATTTATGCAAACATATTATTTGTTCATAAAAATATTGGTCTTTTTGTAAAAAAATGCGACGTGCATTGTATCAATACTAGAAATAAGCATAAACTTGTAAATTCTGCTTATAGACTCCAAAAAGTGCATGGTTCGTTTTTAGGTCTGTGTACACGCTTTTATAATATGATACCTCTTCCACTTTTAAATTTGCCTTCACATAAATTTAAGGAACATATTAAGACCGTTTTAGTAAAGAAGGCTTATTACAATATTAACGAATATTTAAATGACAAAAAGGCTTGGGTGTAGCGCTCGCTCTTGCAGGATATATTTTATGTACCTAAATTATGAAGTTCATTTTGAAAAGAGTAATTGCTGAGTTTATTGCCGGCTCTTCTCAGGAAAAGCTACCTTCCGAACCGTGCATTAGAGTCTGACTATTCATAAGTGCCTGTGAAGGTCTATTTGAATAAATAATATTTCATTTCATTTCATAAACTGAGACTGGTAGCGACATCTAGCGACAACACTGAACAAAAAAACTACTAATTAATAGATGCCTCCACATAGAACCTACATCGCGCTTTCGGTGTTCTCCGAACATTGAACATTAGAAACTAGATTCCAAAAGAAATATGTAGTTGGATCGCGGTCACCAGGTAGGACCTTGGCTGGCGGAAGATCATCTCTTTTCTATAGCGGAGTCTATCACTTAATTTTGCTGTCCTCACGTGATGGGACTTCTTAAATGTTATCATTATTTAGCACATATTTTCATTAGGTAGAAAAGCTACATGTTTGCTTGTTAGACCTACCTCAAAGTTGTAGCTGTTTTCCAACAGCTTTGAACCCTACACATATATAATACATATCATATTATATAAATAATGGCCATTCATAATGTTAAAGGAAACAATACAGGGCAATAGCCATTACCTACAATGGGTTAGTTTAAATTAATAGTTCTTTGTGCTGAGTATATTTCCAGACAATGCGGTGTCAGACGTGATGGAGAACACGTTCTGTTTGTTTATTATTACGTATCTTAAGTATTATGTAGATTAACACATAATAATGCCTCACAACCCTTATCTTGGTTGGTATTTTAAAAATTGATTGGACGTGTCCAAGTTCAGAGGATAATGTACGCGGATGCGTCTCGCATTGATTTTTATTTTTGCTCCAAAAGTCCTGAAAGAAAAAGCTTATTACAATGTAGGATTATATTGAAGATAAAGATGTCTGGAAGTAGGTAGGTATCTGCACAAGCACTTGCTCATGATTGCACATACGAAAGCCAGTATTCTCAATAGATTATTATTAAGTAGTTTGATTTCTTTCGGCTGTATTTATGCTCAGGTACCTACATGTTTTTATTTTATTTCTGTGGTTTTGGTTATTGTTAATAATTTGTAAAAAGCTAATTGTTATAATTCAAAAAATAAATAATTATAATATATACATATTTAAAAAATGTAGCCTTGCTGAGTTTCTTGCCGGCTCTTCTCAGTTAAAGGGCGTGTTCCGAACCGGTGGTAAATTTTGTAAATTTGACCTTCATAAGTGCCCACCTGGGGCCTAAATTGAATAAATGGCTTTGACATTGACTTTCCTTTTTTTTAATGAATAACACTTCCCTTTGTAATTAGATCTTAGAATGTTACAACCTACTAATATTATAAATGTGTGAGTATGTTTGTTTGTCTTCATGCTCAAACGGCTGGACTAAATTTGATGAATTTTGGTATGGATGTAGCTGACACCTTGGTTAACACATAGGTTACTTTTTATCCCGCTCCGTGGTTTCACCCGTGGGAATGCGGTGAAACCATGGAGAGGATGCCATTGCTACTTTTTAGGGTTCCGTAGGTACTCAATAGGTCCAATATATTTTATTCTGTTGTCTTCTGTTCACAGTCACAGGTCTCATATCACAATGTCGATAAATCATTGGACCAGTGTTCATCGCCCATCTCTTTACTACACTTTAGAGACGTGAATACTTATCGATATAATTGTAGAGATGTCTAAATATTACAGCAGATCGATCGGTGGTAGTAATATGTAAATGTTGGGTCCCCCAAGAGAAGCCGAGGAAATTAGCCGAATCTACGGTGTGCTAAATTAAATTGTACCCGAAATGTCACGAGCTACGAACATAATACACCACTGTCGTATAAAATAGGGTTGTCAAATTTTTTATTAACGTTATATCTATTTAATAAAGCTGAAGGGTTTTTTGTTTGAACACGCTAATCTCCGGAGTTACTGGTCCGATTGGAAAAACATTTTCACTAGTAGGAAGCTACATTATCCCCGAAGGTTATAGGCTACTTTTTATCCCGAGAACGCGAGCGAAAACCATATAGGTGATGTGTTATCACTCTTGCCCACGACATAATTTATCAAGTTGAGGCTAATAAAAAAACCTAATAATAAAAAATAACAATAATAATAAGTTAAAATTTAAAGAATTTTTTTAAGGACATGTTTTTTATTTCAGACCTCGACACCAGATTATTGTATTGTCATGGGACTTACATATGTGTATCAAATTTCAGATCAATTGAACACCGGGAAGTGGGTTAAAATTGCCATGCCAGTTTCGACCTAAACATACTAACATGTGAAGTTAAATTTAAGCTTGTAATAAAGGAATCAGCTTGTTTCCTTAAAAAAAGCATTTACTAATTCTTGCATTTTAATTATACGATCGTGAATTCAAACAAAAATAATTCATTGCATATCAATCCCGTTGGATTGCGGATGGGAAGTGTCTCTTACTACGATATAATCAACATCAAAGAATAAAACTTCATTCAAACACAATAAAATAATAATAATGGAACCTTGGAACTATACAGAACCCAACGCAAAAAGTATTATTAAAATCGGGTACATAAGCAAAAAAGTTATGCATGAACAAACGTTAAAAAAGAACCTACTCCTTTTTTTTAAGGAGGTTAAAAACAAATAGAATTCCGCTAACTTCTATTCAACTGATTAACAGTTATAAAGTCCGAATAATCTCTACGAAGTAAATATTAAAGTGATAGCCCTGCGTCACTGAGTAATTAGTAACGGCTATAGTGGCAGTGACTAGTGACAGGTAATATACGTTAAGGTGGAGGCGTCGGTTGGAGCGCTATTATTGAGAGCGTTATTTACTGATTAATAACAAAAGAAATCATCAACATATTCCTCCAAGGTATATTTCTGACATATACGACTATTTCATGAAAATGTTACTAATATACCTTGGAGGAATATGTTGATGATTTATTTTGTTATTAATCAGTAAATATACTACCATTCTTCTCGCAAATAACATGTTGATTACTTACGACCTATATCTGAGCTGCAATTTGCAAAAAAACGTGATAAAATTTCAATTTCGCGCTCCAACCGAAGCCTCCCCCTTAACGTCAAGTCACATCACTATGGGTGACCCTAAACTATTTCCTACTAATTCATACTAATGTTATAAATGCGAATGTAACTCTGTTTCTTTGTATGTATTTATGTATGTTTGTTTGTTATCTTTAACGCCTAAACCACAGAACCGATCGCGATGAAATTTGGCACGCAGTTAGTCGAAATTTCACTCGCGATCCGCGTGATATTAGGAATTTTATAAGATTTTTTTTACACTTTGGGTTACCTTATTGGAGTTCTCGTAGAGATCCCTAATTTTTTTTAACATAAAATCCTTAAATAGCCTAAGTTATTCAATGTTAATATAGCATTCTACTGGTGAAAGAAGTTTTAAAACCAGTCCTGTAGTTTTTGAGTTTATTCATTACAAATAGAGATACAAATCATTCCTCTTTATAAATTAGTGTAGATGTAATGTAGATTAGTGTAGATGTATACTAGCTTCTTCCCGCAGCTCTATATCTATACTAATAATAAAGCTGGAGAGTTTGTTTGAACGCACAAATCTCTGGAGTCATTGGTCTGATCAGTACCGGCGTTACGGTAGGGCGCGGTAGGGCGATCGCCCAGGGCGCCAATGTAAAGGGGCGCCAGGCCCACCTTTATTTCCGGTCGCTCATGAGCGAGTCCTGCTATCTCAAGTCTAAATAAATAAATAAATTCTCAAGTCTAAAGATGGCTTAAAATCCCTTTTGTTGGCGGGAGAAGGGGAGGGGGGGTATCACATCTCGCCCAGGGTGCTGGTAGAGCTAAAACCGGCACTGGGTCTGATTCAATAAACTCTTTCACGCATACGTGGCTACATTATCCCTGAAGGTCATAGGCTACTTTTTAACGCGAGTGGAACCACAGGGAACAGCTAGTAGTGAATAACTCTTATAATGGGACCAACTAAGACTTGCACATGTCCGGTTTTTTTAAGTCAGCAAGTTGACAGACAGAAAGTCAGACTTCGAGTTAAGTCCTCTCAAGGGAAGGGTCAAATCTGGTATAGGAAAGCTTTCAGTGCAGATTCGCTACTTTTTCTACGGCCATCAATTACACACGACATTCGGATTCCAAGGAAAGTGGGGTCCAACCCCTTTGTGAGAGGAAACGGTGAGTCATTGGGGATGAACAAAATATGTTATTATATGTATATAGGATTGTATATACTGACGACTATTATAATAGTATCAGGCAAAATTAATGTTTACATTCGTCAAAGTTGAGGGAATTTTTGAAATGCAAAACTATTGCAGTTACCAAAATCATGTGACTAGTTTCATATTTGTAACTTCTGCAGAGACTAAAGCCTCAATAAAAATAAACAAAAGCAATAAAAAATACAAAAAAGATAAGTTTCGTCTAAGCATCTATTCATAATGTACGTATTTATTTACTATTTTTTAAATGCAGTTTTGTTATAATTATTCGTTTTTATAGAAAAACAAAATAATGTGTCCTTGTTTACCAACCAGATGTTTTAAATGCCATCGACCGCTAACATTGAATTTCGAATTGGACACGAATAATATTTAACATAATTTAAAATCGCACCATTAGTTGTTTAAATTTACTGCGACTAATCGTACGTCTGCTCTTAAAGTGTCCATTACCACAGCGCAACTATTCTGTCATTACTCTGACCTTGCGGGCAATACGCTGCGCTCGGGCAACGTCTATCGCGTGACGTGGACTATGAAATTTATACCTACTATCACATGATTTTGGGCTTAGATTGACTTGTATAATTAGTGTTGTCCGTAAATGTCAGAAACGCATTGAATTACCACCCTCAAATTGAAAATTTCCTACCCAAATTGCCTTCTAGAATTTGTAAAGGGAGGTAACACATTGGCAATCCTACTGGGTATTGCAAATGTCAATATGTGACGGGAACCACTTACCATCAGCGATATACATATTTGATTTGAATTACATAAGAAATTATGATAGCTCTGTGGTAGTGACGTGGAATCCCGAGATGAAAGTCGCGGGTTTGACTCCTACAATTGAGCTTTCGAATAAGGAAAACTTCGTCAGGAAACCATGGCACCGTGATAGGGTACTTTGTAGTACCCGCCTGGTTGGCTACAATCTTCAAGTTGAAAATCTATCACTAAGCATCTTCCGGTGTGTTCCGACATCTACACTTGAGAGCCAGTTCCCTTCTAAGCTTTGTTTGCTTATCATTGGCCACATCATCACTGACCAAGATAAGATTGTAATCAAATATAAGCTAAAGATATTCAGCACATATCATACATAACTCAGAGCGTTGAGACATCGTTTTATATTGAGGACAGTCAAGTGTGCGTACGCGCAGGATGTGGCTATTGGCGTCCTCCTTTATGAAGCTCAATACGCTACAAATTCTATCATTGTTGTCAAGATGCGTTGCTCATTCGTACCTAACCTAGTAGTGCTGCCCCGCGGTTTTACTCACGTTTTTTTATAATAAGACAGCAAACAAGCATATGACCCACCTGATGGTAAGTGGTTACGTAGCATATGGACGCTTTGCAACACCAGGGATATCACTCGCGCGTTGGTGACCCTGCAAGAATCTCTTCACACTCTTTTTAACCGTTATTAGTAGTTATTTTATACTTTGCCTTTGAAACCGGTTCTATTTTTTGTTGAAAGTTTTTTGAAGAACCCTATGCTGTAGTCTTGGGAAAACAACGGCGGGGAACTCATTCTACAACTTGAGCGTCACGGATGATTATTTCTCGGGGTGAAAGGTGTGGGATCTGGGACATTTTTTTAGATCTGTGTGCCAAATCCTATGAATCCAAATCAAAGACTTATGCTTAACTTTAAAAGTGTCATAACTATTGATCAGGCTCCTGAAATTTTGTAGAATGAGATCGGATAATGCGGGCAATGTACCTACATAATTACACGATCCGCAGTTTTCGGTTTAATAGACCCAACTAAAATCATCTTAAAGGACCAATTTTGACATCTCAAAAGCCGAATACATTTTGAAGTATGGAGTTTGGAAACATTTATCATACGAAAATGTTATGTTTATTACAAAGTAGGTATTTAAGTACTCATTCGTTACCAAAGTTTCAACTTAGCGGAGCTTAAATGTAACTTTGCTTTCAAGAATTTTCATCAAGTATAACTTAAAAGTACCAATCTTTGTATAAAGTGACTGCCATATTGAGTGACGCCATTTATGAATTTTTGAAGTATATTCGTTGGTACAAACAATGAGACATGAGCGTTTTGTAACATTTAATCTATATCTATCTATCTATCTATAAACTAATAATAAAGCTGAAGAGATTGTTTGTTTGAACGCGCTAATCTCCGGAGTTACTGGTACGATTTAAAAAAATCTTTCACTAATAGGAAGCTACATTATCCCCGAAGATTTATAGGCTACTTTTTATCTCGGGAACGGAGTGAAACCGCGGGGGACAGGCTAGTAGACTAATATAAATTATCCTCATAATAATACTAATATAATAAATACAAAAGTAACGATCTGTTTGTTAACTTTTCACGCCTACGTACGTTGAACCGATCACGATAAAATTTGGCACGCAGGTACACTATAATATGGAGAAGGATATAGACAATTTATCGCGCCAACGCAGGTTTATCGCAGGAACAGCTAGTAGTTCTACAATAAAAATATAAAAACGATTTGTTATTGACACCCCTATACTAAACGTCATTATTTGACTGGTGAATCTGATGTGAAAAATTCTCATATGGGCCAATTTGATTGATGATACGGCAATTTAAACTTTAACGCTGACATGTTTAAGTGGGGAGGGAAAGCCACTTTGAACGTTGACATCAAGATGGCTTCGAGATCCTATTAGAATTTATTTATTACATAGGTATTTAAAAAAAAAATATATTGCAAAATTTCTTAACTTTTGGCGGAGGCCGCCGCCGCTGGCAATCAGCAGATTGGTTCCCAGCTTACAACTTAGTGGTTTGTAGTTTACTTTAAAGTCTTATCTTGAATACAATAATTCGCCACCAACTATTCAGTGCACATGCACTTAACAATACCGCGGCAATGCGCATCCTTTTATTGCTAGTTTCGAGGTCAGACTAGATAAGGATTGAGGTCGTGCAGGACATATTTCTTAAGCATAGTGTGACTTTGCAACGTATAGACAAACAATTCGATGTCTTAATATTCTTTAGTTTTATTGCGTGCCGCCGCGTCGCCGCCGATAACTTTGTTGTTTTATGACGTTTTCATGGGCTCTACACGTCGGTAATAGCTTCGAGTTAGAATTTAAGTTTGTTTAGATTTTCTACAATTTAATAATACTTAGTAGGTACTCATGTTTGCAAAAAAAAAATGTGTTGTGATGTAGAAAATGGCGGACTGGCTATATATAACAGTAAAAGTAGGTATGTTATAGATTTAGAGTAAGCTAGATACCTATAGCATATTGTGACTTGCATTTACATGCCACTTGAAAATTTTAAAATGACAAATTGTGCCAGTCAATATCAAACTCAAACTCAAAAGTCACTTATTCAATTTAGGCCCTGATAAGCCACTTGGATATAAATGTCATAGGCAATACAACTGATTCTACCATCGGCTTGGAATACACTTATTGTTAAATAAGAAGACTCTGGCAAGAAACTCGATTGGATTTTTATTGTGGAAATAAATGAAGCTCATTACAAGTACCTACTTAAATCTTCAAAGATAATGCTGATAAGATTGGGACATTTCAATTCAGTGTAGATAATATTACGCTGCCTATATATGCGGTAGGTATCTAGCATACTCTTAATCTATGGATGATGAGTCTTTCCTAGCACAGAAAATGTCTACTTAAAATTCACCTTGCTTGTGGCTAGTCCTTGGGATCTATAATAGCTTTAATGTTCTTAAAGTACTACTTAAATACACTTGTTGAAGTCGATGGTAACCGCAAGCCAGTTTCGTGTGAACCACAAAACGAGTGAAGAGACCAAAGCTGTGGTAGAAACGTCAAGGTTTTTACCACCATAACTGTCAAATAGGAGGCCGAATATATTTGTGGGGCAAAGATTTTGTATTGACAACTACGCTTATAAGAATGCTCTAGTACTAAACTGATGGGAACAAGCGAGATAAGCGAGGGAAACTCTTTGTAATATAATCAAAAATTTCAAGAAATTCCCGAATCAGACTAGAAAAGAGGTATTCTAATAAAGAGGTATCTTGAAACATAGATAAGAATACTCTCGATTAAGAAACCTTTAAAAAAACAGAATCAAAATCGGTTCATCCGTTCAGACGCTATGATGCCACAGACAGACACACAGATACACACTACAAACTTATAACACCCCTTTTTCGTCAGCGGTTAAAATGACGACGTTTACGTTTGTAGATTGCCAAGACATAAGACTCATTTTCATATCTCTCTGGCTAATGTCAACCGCACCAAGCTACAATGTAAATAGTGTATATTTATGACGCATACCTACATACCGTCATGACGATGTGTCGGGCTTTTCACACGCAATTCCACGCGACAGTATCAGTAAATGAATCTTGAACCTAGAGAAGCTTAAAGTGAAATATTATCTAAATAGAATCAACTATGTACCTACCTATGGTAATACATTTTTTTTTACCTCCGACGAAAAAGAGTGGTGTTAAGGTGAACGCATACTTATTCGAAACGACAGCGGGGAGTTAATTCCACAACCTGACCGTAGGAACCTCCTTTGAAAAATTTTATTAGTTTTTTTTAATTATACAGTGTCGCTAGTCCATGACCGGACGGTCATGGACTAGCGATATTTTAGGTACCTACGTATATTTGAACACATTTTATTGGACTTAGGGCCAACCATGAAAAATTTCGAAAAAAAAATTTTCCTGCATTTCGACCGAACACCCACCTACCTATAATATCGCTAGTTGATGACCGGACACACTGTATATGTCGTAGGGATATGATAAAAACAGAGATTTGATCAAATCACGGAGGTTGTTAAAATAGCAACACGATTTTATCTTCTCCTTAAATAAATCTAGTGATTTAATCAAATCACAAAACTGCGAAAATATTAGGTCTTGGAAAATAACTTTTCCATATCGTATTTTGAAGGTATTGGTAAGAAATACTCGTACATTGATTGAGGGTGGTAGTTATCCAGGCGGGTTGACAGGCCAGTTGGCGCAGTTGGTTAAGACGCCACCTATCACGCCGCTGGTCGTGGGTTCGATTCCCATCCAGGACAAACATTTGTGTGCATGAACATGTCTGTTTGTCCTGAGTCTGGTTGTAATTATCTATATAAGTATGTATTTACAAAAAAAAGTAGTATATGTAGTATATCAGTTATCTGGTTTCCATAGTACAAGCTCTGCTTAGTTTGGGATCCATGGGAGTTAACCATGTGTGAAGAATGTCCCAGGATATTGTGGGTACTATGAAGCTATGCTATAGTTTCCTCACGATGTTTTCCTTCGCCGAATCTCAAGATTTTATTAAAACTGTTAAAACAACACTAGTCTTATGCTCGTAATTTTAATGACTATTCTCCTGTTATCAATGTACACGATATTGATCTCTTTGGTGGTAATAATAAGAACTATGCACAGTTGAAGTGAAATAGTAAGTAGGTATCCTGAGTAGACGAGACGCCTCTGCATGTAAGATTAACATATCCTCAATTTAATGAAACAAGTCCGTGGGAAGGGAAGTGAACAATCGATTATTTTAATTCGAATTAACTTGTCAAATATTAATTTGTATTCTCGATAAAAAAATGGTGCAAATCAAATCTTGCTATTAATTAAACTCATCTTATTTATTATGAGCTAGCTGTCGCTCGCGGTTTCACCCGCGTTCTGAGATATTTTTTATGCCTTTTTTTTTGTAAAATAAATGTAGTTGCGTTACTCTGCCAGGATCTGCCAGTGACTAGACATTTCAGTATTATCTGTATGTATTGTTTGGAAATGATTTTTTAATCGTGGGTGGAAAACTAGTTATTCAATAAAACACGTTATGTTATAGGTAAGTAGGTAATGTAACTCAAATATTTTACCAACTTGGTTAATCACTTTTTACCGCAGTAAATCAACAAATCGAAACATGTCAATTATAAGAAATGTATCGAGTAAAATAATCTGGTTGTACTCGAATAATTAATCGTTTCGCTTACATCACTGGTACAGTTACGGACACAATCACATAACGTGCGGGTAACAACTGTTTACTTTCGTACAGAAGTGTATATAAATTTACATTCAAAGTAAAAACAAATACTTTTCCTCTAGAAATACGTGGTTTATCTCAATCTAGTTGTTTTAAACAACATAGACTGAGTTTGTGGTGAAATGAGCGGGAAACTTTGTGGTAGAAAGGCACCCAGCTATAAATAACCTGGGACATTCTTCACACGGTTATCTGATCTCAAATTACTCATAGCTATAGAAACCAGGCAAGTATAGAAATAAAATGTGCCTACATATTTTTTTATTAGCAAATAATTAAAACAATGAAAATCTAATTGTTGATCTATATGGAATCAGAGGGCCTATACTCCGAAAAGCGATACGCGATAGTCCGATCATCGTTGTCAAATTATTAACCAATAGAATTGCACAAAATTTACGTGTCGTCAGTTTGCTGCAATTCTATTGGTTAGTAGACCCTCTGGTATAGGTACAGTGTGAATTTATTTATTGTAACCATGATTGTAACGACTGATTTCATGAAATTCTAATTCCGAAATTAAAAAAAAAAACAAAAGAGCATCAATGTACCTCATAAAAACTTAACTGAGATGTTTGTATTTTTTTCTAAAAACAAACTAGTAGTATCATGTTTCTGTTCAATGACAACCTTCGCAAATGACCATATAGGTAAGGTATCTAGTAGTTTGACCATTAGCGTGAACTTGACTCAACTGCCCACCACCGGTCAGTAGCCTGCGATTTAGACGTTTAAAATACCGGTCGCTTTGCCGATGGCGTTCGCTATTATTGCACAACTAGTCGCTGGACTGGTTCTTCGACGGATCTTGATTTTAAAATGATCCAATAACATTGGATCGTTGAACCCGATGTTTTGATGATCTGTTTGTTTGTTGGTTGGTTATATAGTTTTATTTGTTACAGTAACTTTTTATGTCAGAATTTTATTGATTTTTATCCTCAACATTGAGGATAAGATCCTAGTCATGTGATAAAGTTTGGATTCTATGTGGATGTTTAGAATTAAATCACACATCAACCACTGATTGGATTTGCATGCAACTTTGGCACATAGATTGATCATAACCTGGAATAGCATTTAGGAAGGCCGAGTTACGAACTGGTGATAACCTTCATAATTGTCCGGCTTAAATTGAATAAATTGGCTTTGACTTTATAACACGAAATAATAAGATAAGATATTTCGGGAACGCGGGTGGACCCGCGGGCGAAAACTGACTTATACTTAAAGTATTTTTTATTAATGTCAAATTTGAGATGGCATTTTATGAAAATATATTTTTGGAACCACTTTTTACTACGTCACCACATTAAAAATCTTAAGAATCTTTAAAAAAAAAAATCGCGGATTACCTAGAGCATTCATCTAGGTAATCCGCGATTTTTTTTTTAAATTTGATTTTATTAACTATCATTCCTGTCGCGAATCACATGTTGCCAAACTTACTACCTATATCTGAACTGCAATTAGCAAAAAACGTAATAAAACTTGAATTTCGCGTGAATGCTTAAGTAGGCCTTATTTTATTTTCAAATTTTGATAAAGCAAGTCTGGAGTTAGTATAAAATCTATTTTTATTCTAATAATTTAATTTTTGTTTCAGGTAATTGTTGGCAGTATTAATTATCTTCACTTTAAATAATAACTCAAGTGTATCACTCTGGCATTTGAAAAGCAGTTAATTGAATTAGCACCCACTCAAGTAAAGTTTCCAGTCGCGGCACTAATTTGGTAATCTCATAATTTTATTGGTGAGTGATCGCTGGTATACGTTTCTTGAATCCTAGTTAATAACAATAATATAAGCCTTTATTAAGAGGATCACTAACGCCAAAGACCTTGGCTATTTGTGTGAGATCTAGATGTTACTTGAGGATGCTCTCTGCGAATGACTCCGTTCCATTCTAAGCTGACGGTGACAAGCGAGAGAAGCGACACGCATTTTAGTAAAAAAAAAACGGTTTTATGCTATTATATATATAACCGTGCGTGAACAATGTCCCAGGATATTTATTTCAAGTTTTTGTAATGTCAAAACATCCCATAACGAAGTTCATAATGTAAAATTTTCATAACATAAAAAAATAACGTCATAATCGTAGCGGGCAAGCGGGCGGCGGACGAAACGGCCTTCCGGTAACCTCCAGGCTTAAAAATAAAATTCCCGCTAACATTTTATATCAAACATTCTCGAGTTTACCTTTAACGATAATATTTTCAAGATAAATTACTAGTCAAGGGACCTAATATGGTCGTAGGTACTTATGCACCCTTCAAACGTTTTTGAACTGTAATGTTATATAATTACGGTTTATAACTTTGTTTATAGGTATATCCAAAGAGCACTGATAGACAAGATTTTGAGTCGAATCATTAACTCAATGATAATATATTTTAACCTTAAAAATTAATGTAGCTTTTTTAAAATCGGACCAGTAACTCCGGAGCTTAGTGCGTCCCAACAAATAAATAAACAAACTAATCAGCTTTATTATTAGAACGTAATATGTAGATAGTTACTTGAAATCATCGTAATACCTAAATTAAAACGAGATATTTGTTAAAAATTTAAACTGCGAAAAATAATAAATAAATAAAAAAAAACTAATAAATAAATAAACATAAATTTAAACTGTGAACCATTCACCTTAACTTATTTTATCGTACATTCCTAAATTTCAATATAAATAACAAAGTATTGAACAAAATTAAATAGTTTCTTACTGAACAAGTAATTAAATTAAATTCCACTGCAAGTTTCTGACTATATTTTCAACAAAGAAAATTATATGCGTCAATCGACACGTTGTTACAGACGGACGGAGGAATTTCATAATGATTAGAGCCAAGAAAATCTCTCTCAACCTTTCTAATTTATTTATCAACAAATTCGCTTTAATTAACGAGGGGGTCAACCCCCTAAATACCTCAATGTTAACCCCTTTCACAACCCCCTCTTTGTTCGCCGAATGCTGACGTTGCATGTCTGAAAATTAATTTTTTTTCATAGGAAAATTACTCGTATTTTAACCAATCATAGGGAGTGTTTTATGCTGAGCAGGAAATAACATTTTTGTGGTGATGATGATTCATCGATGTTAGGTGAAAAGGGAAAGGCCTGGAGCGTGTCGGGTTAGGTACTATGTGTAGGATTCCGTAGCATAAAAAATGTAGCTAATCATATATTATTTATTATTTTAGTTCTGTTCATACTTTTATTTTATACTTGGGTACCAACCAAGTACTGCTACTGATGTGTTCCGGCAATTGCACTTGAGAGTCAGTGGTCTTCTGGGCATTGCACCAGGTCGGCAACACATTAGCAATGACTCTGGTATTGCAAATGGCAATAGCTTACCATCAGGTAGACCGCTTCCCTGCCTGTCAACCTTCTGACACAAAAAAAGCAAGTAAGCGTGTGGCTCTCCTGAACGTAAGCGGTGTCTGTAGACTAGACGCCGGTATCATTGGGATAATCACTCGCACGCGAGTTACTGACACAAAAAAAAATCTTCTTGAAATCTATACTAATATACTACTAATTATAAAGCAGAAGAGTTTGTTTGTTTGTTTGAACGCGCTAATCTTTGGATCTACCAGTCGGATTTGGATTTTTTTTTCACTAAAATGTAGCTTACATTATTTCCGAAGGTTATAGGCTACTTTTTATTCCGGGAAAGCGAGTGAAACCGCGGGGAATAGCTAGTAATACATAAAGGGAAATCGTGACTGACAGACTTAGATCAGTCAACGGACAGCTCAAATCACTGGACGGATCGGGCTGAAAACACATAGATATTAAGTATGACATAAGCATCTGATGATATTGTTAATAATATCTACTCGCACTTAGTTCAAAGGAAAATGAGTGGTAGTGTTTGAATTTTCATTTTGTATTCATAGTTCGCGATCCTAGTAACTAAATGTTAGGTAACGATTTCATTATTAGTTTTAAATCGTTGTGTGGAAGCTAATTTACCTGCTTAGCATTTAAAGTTCAGCCGTTGGTGAAGAAAATCTCGCTTCGAAAATAATACGCGGCACAGTGCAATAAAAATACCGTTCGTAAAGAATGTCAAAGAAAAATAATCGAAGATTTCACATTTTTAAACATTATTGTGACGCTATGAGGTTTATTACTCTTTGATATTCTTAGGGTCGGTTGCTCGTACATTTTAGTTAAAGTTATAGTCAAAGTTAACTATTACTTACCATGCTTTGACCGTAGAGTCGATCGACGATGTCCAATCTCCTTCAGTCGGTTATGGTTACGGTTAAAATTTTAGTTAGTGAAACGAGCAACACAGTTTGCTTTCTTTCGGCGGTTAAAGTTAACTAATAACCGTAACCTTACTATGACCGCGCTTTATGCAACATATATATAGAGGTATTTCTTAGAATAGTTACGGTCTTATTCATAAAAAGTCTTTATCTGACACGTGACGTATGGTGATCGAAAGAGTGAGACGGAGGACACTATAACACTGATTTAGTTATATAACATTTATGAATAAGAGGGTTATACTTTATCCCGCGGTTTCACCCGCATTCCCGAGTAACAAACATACATCCATACTCATAAACATTCGCATTTATAATTTTTACGTTGAGGGTTTTAAGCTATTTGTTTGACATTTCTGTCTCCGTCGATCGCCGACTCAACGCCCACTATTTGCTCTTTGTTTGTGGTTGATTGACAACCGTGTAGTGGGCCGTTCAGAGAGGGCGTTTCTGATACCGGTAAATAATAGCCCAAAATATATATATAAATATAACAGCTCTAAAATAACTAATACTTAGTTGGAGTCCTTTTTTGCAAATCGTCACTATTTATAAATGCTTGTTTGTTATTTTATTTTGGATTATTTATCTGTGCCTGTGTTAAGTATGTGTTTTTTATGAGATGACAAATAAATCTTTGTCTATTGTGTTATCCGATTATAGTGAGATTTTGACGAAATAATTTATTTAAAAATTAGTTTTATAAATACGTTTATCTATTTTATATTGAAATATTTAAATAACTAATAATATTAAATTAAATATAAATACATTATATAGACTAACAATTAAATAACACCTATTTACAATAAATAAAGCTGGTCTAAATCGCTGCCAGCAGGTAGCGTGCCCAGAACTAAATTGACTAAATTATGCCTAAAAAACATTTAACCATCACCTGAAAATAGTATCGAAACGTTCTAGCTCATTATTTATAGTGTCAGAAATGCATTCAGCCTGTATATGATTACGTCATAACGCTGTTGTAAAGTCGAGCTAATAACGTTTTATGGATGCACGCAGCGTGTCCGCTATTGAATATGGAAGTCAGCGCAAGC
Organism: Tethea ocularis; assembly: GCA_963555595.1. Lineage (NCBI taxonomy): Eukaryota > Metazoa > Arthropoda > Insecta > Lepidoptera > Drepanidae > Tethea > Tethea ocularis. Next base: position 1,344,856 of record OY741970.1, on the reverse strand, counting down.
ACGTGTCGTGTGCCCCGCCGACCGAATGGTACACTTTCTTCGCTGTAATCAGTCCAGTGGTCCAAGTCAAAAGAGATTAGCGAATTGCTACTCCAAAGAAAGATTCACTTTTGAAAAAGAAACTGATTTACCCTCCCCTTATCCAAAAGCTGGGTACGCCCTTGGATTTGCGAGTACTTTTTAGAGTTTAAAAAGGTAAACTAAGCACGGTTGGATAATATAAAGTAACTGAATAGATTTGGTGGCAGCCCCACAATACATGTGGCAAGGTGGGGGATAATTACGCGCTGATTATGTTGATGGATCATAGATTATGAAACAACTAGCGACCCGCCCCAGCTTCGCACGGGTGTACAAATCTTTGAATTTCTCGGCTTTTCTGTACTATAGTAGGTATTATACATATAAACCTTCCTCTTGAATCACTGTACCTATCTATTAAAAAAAACCGCATCAAAATCGTTGCGTAGTTTTAAAGATCTAAGCATACATAGGGACAGTCAGACGGGAAGCGACTTTGTTTTATACTATGTAGTGATAGTGATAGTGATGATGAAGTGTGTTGTCGCTTGTAGCTCGTATAAGTGTGGCAACCCTTGTCAGCTATTTTAAAGTGGCATCATTGTTTAAAAAAACGATCTATCAAATTGTCTACACTTTATGCAAAATATGATTTTCAAGGCCACAGTGTACTATGTTTTCAGCACTTTTCAGGCTATTACCCCTTTTCTACCAATATTTTAGCGTAATGAAGATAAATTACACCGCTGCTGCTTTGAATATTACGCCAAAATTATTAATCACTATTATCGGATAACGCGAGGGTTGCTACACGCTAGTTATGTAAGGTGAAAGAAAAAATATTTCACGCGCCGCCGACCCTAACACTTATTCGATACAACTCCAATCATCTCGGTTCTATATCGGAACGTTATTGCACCGATCATATTTATTTTCTTATTTCACAAAGGCTATCACAAACACTCGTATCCATATATTCTTCGTAGGAAGTGTTTTTATGATGGAACGAGGTCGGAAATAGTCGGAATGTGCTCGTGGGACGATTTATGATTGTTGCATTTTGTTGTATTGTGCAGTGTGTAGCAAAGATTTAGAGGCACTTTAGAATCTATACTAATACTAAAGCTGAAGAGTTTGTTTGTTTGTTTTCTATACATGGTTATAGTATTTTGCTTTGTTTAGAATAAGATCCCAGAATATTAATTAATGTATACTTAATTAAACCAATGTATTTTCAAGATTAAACAGAATAAGCCGCCGGACGTTTTACCTGTAAAGGAAATTGTTTTTTTTTACAGCTTTACCGGTGTTTAATCTGTTCCAGCGATCCGTTACGGCAAATAAAACACGCCGGAAACACTTTAATGTCAATTCGTAATTCCGTTAACAAATCATCAATCATTTATATAACCTTTGATTTATTTGCCTACATAATTTTTTTTTTAATTGCTTTTGGAAAAAAGGTTTTTTTTTATTTCTTATAATAAATGTTCAATGCATTTTGAACGAGCAAGATTGTTTTCTTAATTTTTTATTTGGTCTATAGAGATGCCGTCCGGAAAAATCTCGCTTATAAAAAGGCAATATTAAGTTTTAAGGCTTATAAAGTTACAAGATATGACGTCACGTGTAATTACGTAGCATTGCCTAAACTAAGCTACGCACTGAGCATGCAGTAACATGCAAATGTCATTTCTACACGGTAAAAAACGATTTCTTCAAATAAAGGAAAATGCCTTCTGCCAAGAAAATATTGATTCATATATATTCAAACGCTTCATTTCTCTTAAATTCAGTATTCGGTGTTCTTAAAAATATAACCTTGTGTTAAACTGATATACGTTTAATCCAAAGGAATACGAACTATTTATTTTAATAAAATATTATTTTATTTTAAGAAATCGAGTTTTCTTCACTGAAGCCTTTGTATTGTTTTTGAATTTAAATAATAGAGTTCACTTAATTTAAGACAACAGTTTGTCTTGGATTTAAGACAATCGTTTGTTTAGATCAAGATATTTTCTATTTTATTATAAAACAGACATGTTCCTGATTGAAATTATTTGATTTTTGACTAAGAATCGAGTTGTCTTCGATATAGAATAGTAGATGCTTAGTTCAAGGTAATTATCGTATTACGAAGAAAAAACAAACACTTTGAACTAAAGGGTTCAAAATATTAAATCTTTTGAGTAAACATTTAAGAAAATTTGATCCAAATTATTAGTATTATTGATGGTAAAATTGATAGTATTTTGGATCAAAGTAGTAAACTATTTTTATTTAATGCATCGATAACTTCGTTTAATACTAAAATAGTTTGCTTGTCTGTATGGAAGAGTTTGGTTCGTTTCAATAAAAACCACGACATTTTAAATTTGAGAATCATTATTTATTGAATACACCATAAATAATAACTACAACCTACCCATGTCATTATTATTATTTAAAGATTTTAAATACTTGGGTGTAAGTGGCATCGAGCATCTAACGAAAACTGAAAACATGGATCCTTTATGCCATTTTGGACCTTTCAGCGTAAAATTGTATGTCGAACTTTTAAAAAATATTACGCCTGTTTTGTAAGTTAGTTATTAAAACTAACAACCAACAAAAAAAAACAACCACGCAATATTTTAACGCTAAGAGGTCCAAAATAACGTACAAAATCATGAGATAATTTCAGTTTTCATTATTGACCGAAGTATTTAAAATCTTTAAATAATAATAATGACATTTGTAGTGTGTAGTTGTACTCAAAAAAATAAAATTAATATGTACAGAATAAAATTACATATGCTCAAGAAAATTATGACTATACAAGGTTGAAAACTTAGACTTAGCCAAAATAAATTATATATCTACCTACATAAAACATATTCAAGTAATTACATTTTGTTTGCAAATATTTACTTTAAAAAAAAATTATGAACGATAAGAAAACCGATCTCCTTGCAAAATGCAAAACTCGCGTTTAATTTTTCACTCAACTTAATATTTCTTTTTTTATAAGCAAAGTAGTGAAATAATGGGATACATCCTGCCTTGCGAACAATATTGAGCAGGGGGTAGCTTTCTATTTTGCAATATCTTCCTCCCAGGGTTATTTTCTTTTAACCAATCAAGGTCTTCCTGTTTTCCTTCTGCAGTAGTTCTAGTTGAAAAGAAAAGAAAAAATGAAATTAAAAAAATAAGAAGGTATTATGGTTTATTATTTATAGTTACTCTGTAATGTATATAAGATAGATATTGTAGTTTAATTTTAAATTAATATATCATATATGTTATAATAGTTGTTATGTTTCAATTGTATCTATACCTACATATAAATAATTCTTAGAATATTAAGTAAAAATAATTTAGTATATCCAGTTAACTGGTTTCCATGGTAAAGACTCTACTGTTTGTGAACAGTTAGCCATGTGTTATAATATCCCAAGATATTATTAAATTTCAACAAAATAATCTTGGTTGGTTTAGGTACCTACCATTCACTATACCATTCCTTTTGCTATGATAGATTTGCCCACTATCACCAGGTATGACATTTTTTATTGGTTGGGTGAAGTAGGTACTAATTGCGGACTCTTGAGTGGAGAGTATTAATTATTATCATTCCAGATATAAAAGTATAATCTTCATTATGTCAAACACCTGAAAAAAAATAGTTAGCTCTCATTACCTTTACTATATTTTCTTTAATAATAAATGTACTATTATATTGTACTAGCTATACCTATACATCTTATGAATTTACGAAGTGAAGAGTATAGTTTAGCGGATGCCTTCATTATCTGTATGCCAAATTTCAGCTCGAGGTTTGAACTGTGTATTAATAGATCAGTCAGTCAGTCACCTTTTCCTTTTATATATTTAGTGTGTACTATCTATCATACACATACACCTACAATAAAATGGGATATAATAACTAAAATGAATAACTGTATAAATTGTAAATACTTACTTGTAACCAGATGTTATTTAAGCAGTTTCTGCGTTTGGTTATATAAATAATCCATTACTGCTATAGAATAGTAAAATGCTTTTTCCACATTGTGAAGTCTCTAGATGAGTTTGAAGTCAAAGTCTTGGAATGAAGACATCAGACAAGCTTGTGTTGAACATCTAACTAATTATGCATTTCCTCCTCCTCCACTGTAGCCTGAAAATAAAAAATAATTAGGTAGGTATCTTGCTAATATCCAGTGGTTTACCTAAGTAGTATCCAGTTGTTTATTCAATTTAAATCAATTTCAAAGGATATTGGGCATAAAACTAATGATCAGATTTAGAAAAATATTAAGTTTTATATTTACCAGTCTATCTTCAAGTCAATATGCACACCCAGCAATGGTCTGAGTTCTTTCAAATTGTCTTCCATGAGAGAACCTATGTGGTTCGTCTGAATCCAATTTACTGTAAGTTTAAACCAATAGTTAGGATTTAAATAAATCTCACACATATCTGCTGCCGCCACTATGGTCATAAACAGCTTTAAGTACCTAAAGTAGGTACTTATTTGTTAATTAGATGAATATTTATTAGTTGCCTCCCTCTACGTACCCTCGGCACTATATAGAAGTGAGTTAGCCAGACATTAGTATTAATCAGTTAAAGATAGTAACAGTAGGTAAATATCCTTATACTACTTATACACGCAAAAATCTAAAAAACACACTTACTTAAAATGCCCCATGGCATCCAGTTCCTGGAATTATTTTGTACTTCAGGCACCAGGGACGGCCGTCCCTGATGAGAACCAAGATAGCTCTAACTTCAGCTGGCATTTACCAGCTTTTGAGTAATTTCTCCATTAATGTACAACACACTCACCAAGACTTATGAAAGTAAAACAAATTTTAAAAAACCAAAACTTTGGCTTCGGAACTCGATGGACGCGCATGTGTCACCGGTGCGGTGCGACAGTAAATACGGTGATGGCGGCCGGCATGAGATATTTACAACGATCTATGAGAATTGTTTTATCTTCATGTAAACAATTTAAAGTTGATTAAAAAGAGAACACTCTTATTATAAAATTATGCAGCTTCATATTCATCTGATTTTTTGGAAATTTTGCTTAAAGATAATTGTTTCGTAATAAATATATCTTCAATTTGGATACAAACTTGTTGTATATTTTGTCAAGACTACTATCTAATATTGAATTGATAACATATTGTCACAGAAAAAGATTTCTTTTATTTCTAATGATACAAGCTCACTTTTGAGTATAGACGATTAAATATCTCATGTGGATTACAAAGATTGATCAAAACAAGAGTTTTCGATGTCTTAAATGGAATGTAAACTAATTTCATCAGAACAAAAAACCTGGGTACTTGACCTAAGATACATAATTTTAATGTAAATAATTTTTTTCTCCTTCAGTTTAGAGAATCATTTTTTTTAAGTAAGAATCAAATTTCGATTGAAAACAAAACTCTCTTAGAATCAGTTGATATTTTTAAGAATATTTATGGTCTTGGCGCAAATAAGTCGCAAAATCTTTTTTTTCCGTGTACTGTACGATATGATCACCGTAACTTGTAAAGCAGCGTTGCGACTGCGAGCGGACGATGCGATAGAGTAAATGATCCTACTGACAAAAGACTCGCTACGAGCGCATAAAAAAAAAAAGATTTATTTGGACAATACGCACAAACACAAATAGTAGTTTTGAAATGTAAATTGTTCAATGCATTAGTGACGTCAGCCACAGGTATAACCAGACATAACACACAAAAAAATTTTGCTCTCATTGAAAACAAACTTTCCACCCCGAGGTTTTATGTAATCCCTTATTTTACCTCCTTAAGGTCTTAGGTTTACGTCATAATAACTATGATACGCGATGAATGTAGCACTCAGGTATATGTGTACCTTTTTTTAGTGAAAAGATATATTCATAATCGGATCCGAATATTCATCCAAACTCAAAAACAACTGTATGCACACAACATTGTCATTATCTTCTATGTTAAAACAGCCGTTAAATCTAACAAGCCATCGTCTAAGAACCACTGTAGGATTTTTGGAGATACACAAATATCACCTGGCAAATATTTCAAACAGCAAATTCCGATTAACTTTTATTTCTCCGCCTGAAATTCTAAAATAGCAACATCAATAAACGATCAAAAAGTCTGGATATTATTAAGTTTAATTGAATTGTTTACATTTAAATGAATTGTTTATCTTCTTTGAAGGTAACTGCTTTCTAAAACTATTTTTGTGGCTTGAAGGTCAATCTTTGCATGGCTAGATTTGACAGAAGCTAGGTGCCTATCTACGTGATTTTCACATGTTGTTTTACTTCACTGGAAGCTCAATCTCATTGTAGAATTTGAATTTTGTTAAATTCATTAAATAACGGACATATATTAATTTTTAGCTTTAGCTAATTATTGTATGTCTATTTGGTCCTGCTAATCTCCGAAACGGGAGAACCGATTTTGACGAAACTTTCACTGGCAAATAGCTTACGTTATAAGGAGTAACTTAGGCTAATTTTATTGTAGAAAAATAATTAGGGTTCCGCGCAAAATCCCAGGAACGCGGATGATACTGCGGGGTTCCGTTTTCCGCTGGAATCTAGAACGCAGCTTTAAGGACGATAACATATAATGCAACACTGGTACATAGCATGCACACTTTGATTATTCAATAGAGTGCAATATAACAGTAACATGCCGTTTGGACGGGTTACATCTAGATTCGCTTCGTGCTCCAATTCTGAGACCACGAGCCGTTTTAAGTAATGTCAGTTGTTAGCTTAGATTTTAGTCGGTAGTATAAAAAAAATGTATATAACCCTTGTATATAATAGTAGCTGTTTCCCGCGGATTCACTCACGTTCCCGGGATAAAAAGCAGCCTATAACCTTCGGGAATAATGTAGCTTCCTATTAATGAAAGAATTTTTCGATTCGGACCAGTAACTCCAGAGATTAGCGCGTTCAAACAAACACAAACAAACAAACTCTTCAGCTTTATTATTAGTATCGATATAGATAGATGTAAGTAGATAGCCTCAAGCAAGCCAGAACATAAGTGCACCTGTTCACAAGTATGGAAGTACTAGCTGTTCCCCGCCGTTTCACTCGCGTTCCCGGGATAAAAAGTAGCCTATAACCTTCGGGAATAATGTAGCTTCCTATTAATGAAAGAAATTTTCGATTCGGACCAGTAACTCCAGAAATTAGCGCGTTCAAACAAACTGTTCAGCATTATTATTGGTATATATATACACGTTAAAGCCATAATTAACCTGCATTATCTCCAGTTCAGTGGAGTATAAATAACATCCGACAGTTGATGTATCAATGTGATTTGTTTCTCAGTTGCCCCGTCAGACGGCGGCGTTGTGCGGAAGTTTTGCAAAACTTACTACTCTATATGAGATTTATGCATGAAGAAATAAACAACGTATTTCTGAAAAAGGAAGAAAGAAAAGTGTATAACTCACTGAAATGAAACATAAAAATGACACATAAGTTGTTCAGCAATCCGAGAAAGATCCCTTGGGGTAACATTGCGCTTATTCGCTCAACTGGGAGAGTATTCCAGCATACAGAATACCGCAGTCCAAGAATAAGGTTGTGTTCTGCGCGAGAGTAAGGTCTCATAGAGAAGAACCAGGCTTCATAGAGGAGGAGGTAGGGTCATCGGTCTTCCTTTTCCTCTCGTGCCATATCCTGACTGATGTCGGGACTTGCTCCTATCCTGTGCCAGTCTCCAGAGACTGGGAGCAAAAATTATGGAATGAGCTAACCGCCGTGGTTTTCCCAAGGGATTACAGCTTGGGGTTCTTCAAGGTGTGAAGAGATTCTTGCAGGGTCGGTAACGCGCGAGTGTTACGACGGCTTACGATTCGCCGACCGCTGCTGGTTGACGCCTAGCCGTAAGCTCGTGAAGCCGTTAGTGAGTTTAGAGATTAATGTGCGTCGCAGTAGGGAGTTTCATACAAAGAATACTAAACGGCTCAAGTTCATACGGTGGCGATCTCTTTCCTAGTTGATATGTACATACCTTTAGGCGGGTAGGCAGTAGAGCCACACAGCCACAGTGAGTGAGACACCCACAATAACAATTTAACAGATGTTAAACTCGACTCTAAATTACCACATTATAGTCGTTACATGATATTCCATTGTCGAAATATTACTACGAGATCTCGATGTAAACTCTGTTGAACGAGAAAAGGTCGAAGGTAAAAATATGAGTGAACAAACATACAACCAAATTGAGAAGCTCCTCCTTTTTTGAAGTCGATTAAGAAAGTTCGTGCCAGAGCTACAGGTTCCGATGTATACTTACAGAGACTTAATCGCCGCGATGGTTGACTGATATATAGCCCGGGCAGTCACCGGAGGTTCCGGGCTCAATTCCCCGCTCGAGCAAAGTGCACTGACGTTTAATTATTCAGGGATGGTTACTTATGTCGTTCTGGGATAAAAAGTGTTCCTATTCTCTTATGGAGTATCTATCTGTCTGTATATCAGATTTAATATAAATAATTTTAGCCATTAGGCCCTAATTCGTAGTAACATCGATTTTGATTCCTAGAATTGTAATTTAACCCCAAAAATGCGGGTGAAACCGCGGGAGATGGCTAATAAATCATATCCTGGAATAGATATATAGGACTTCTATTTCCTGAAATACGTGTAAAGCCGTGGTTTGTTCCAATTAACTTAAATATACCTTCATAAAAAATATTTCCTTTAGTAAGGGTCATTATTTTCCTCTACAGACGATATTATTGTTTCTTCTTTAAATAATAGTCATATTTTAATAACGTTGTTTGTTCGTATAGTTGAAATTGGCTTAATTATGTGAGGCAACTTTTACTATAGGATCAATGCTGTTAACACTAAAAATGATTTTTTGATTACAGCAAGGGGTTCTTCTTGCTTACTTCAGCATGGGGTTCTTCTTGTTGTCTTTAGCTTGGGGAGCTTCTTGCTGATTTCATCATAGGGTTTTTTGCTGATTACAGCGGAGGGTTCTTCTTTATGATTTCAGCATGGGGTTCTTCTTGCTGGGGGGGAGGTTTCCTAAAGTCATCATACCTATGTAATAGACTCGTTTTGCATGAGTTGTCTTTCCTGAAAATATTATACAACAAAAAAACTTCGAGTCTAAATGGACAAAGTATAGATAAAACTTCTTTCGTTTCGGTCCTCCTCCAAGTGCTTTAACAAATCCTAGTCCGTAACTGAATTCAATGTTGATCATGTAAGTATGTAGCTAACTATCTAATTATATTAGTAGTAAGTTATCGAGAGCTAAGCACACAACTTGGTAATGGTAATGGATCAGGTCTCGAGGAGTCATCGACTGACGAGGACTACTAACGACCCGAGGGAGTACATTACTGAGTACTTAATCAACTTAGTTGCCACTTAAGATGGAGTAGACTGAAATGAGAGTATTGGTATCGTAATTTGATGAAATTTGAGAGTAATGGATATAAAGTAGGATATTTTTTGACTAACCTCGACGTTTCGATCAAGTTAGATTGATCGTGGTCAAGACAAAAAGGCATGTTCATGCACATAAATGGGAGTCGAACCCACTACCAGCGTGATAGGTGGTGTCTTAACCAACTGCGCCAACTGGCCCGTCAAAAACAAAAGTTATAAAAAAAATTACAAAATAATCTTTAGGGGTTGATATTTCAAAAATCCTTTCTTGGCGAATGCTTACGTCATAATAGCTCAGATAAAAAATCAGAACAATACCTTAACCCCCCACTCCGTGCCGTTAAATCAGAAGCAGACGTGTGTCAAGTGCCAAATGTAACCCTGGGGTACTCGAGATGTCTTTGAGTACCCTCGAGCATTCTCAGCGTTAACATTTACACAAGTATCCGATATTCGTGGTCGAATCGACCATATTTGTTTACTACAACTTAGAAAAGTAAACAGATTTGGAACTAGATTTTCATATTGTATTTTTTCTTTCTCTGAACAAGCTCTTTAAATGAAGCAGAGTTTGTACTATAGAAAATAAATAACTGGCATACTAGGTAACTTCTGCCCCGCATTACCGGAATAAAAAGTAACCTATGTCACCCTCTAGCCCATATCTTAAAATTATCTCTATTATGCCAAAAATCACGTCAAACCGTTGCTTCGTCAATGAAGGACAAACCAACACATTTTCACATTTCATGAGATTAGTTTGGCATAGGATTTAAATAGACTCAGAAGAAACAGAAATGTCATTATGAAAAATGTTTGTCCTTTTTGGGAATCGAACCTACAATATACGTAGATATTACTAGCTGACCTGCGCAGTTTTACTCGCATCGATAACAATACTATAAGTAAAGATAAAAAGCCTATGTCTTTCATAATATAAACTATCTGCGTAGCAAATTTCATCGTGATCGGTTTGGTCGTGAAAAGGTGACAAAAATAGACAAGCAGCGCAGTTACCAACGCATTTATAAATTATAGTAAGGATTCCAAAATAATCTATCTAGTATCTATATAGTATCCTATTTAAACTCTCGCATCAATGTTATAATTACATTTCAGCACTCACTATGTTGGCATTGGCACCTAACTTTAATATATTTATATTGTTGTTATTTATTATGTAAGTATTAGTAAGTAGTATTATTATTTATCATATTTATGTATGTAACTCATTTATTTAGGTTATAAGTAGGTAGTAGATAATATTTTATTTTTTTCTGGTTCCCACTGAAAACCAGCGTCGTAGTAATAGGCCCTCCCTAGTGCTGCGACATTATGCTGAGTGGGAAACCATTTCAGCTCCTTAGTGGTGCTTAGGTTAAGTTCATTTTGTTTTAAACAATGTATGTTTTGAGCTGAATAAATCTTTTCTATTCTATTCTATTCAAAATCCTCTAACTACGCACATTTAAAGATCAACGGCGCTTGTAATTTTCTATAGTGTTCATCTTTAAAGCTCCTAATTTCGGACGTATTACGCTTGATGTTTAGCCGTAAAGGAATCTTCGTCCAATTTTCAGTTTCCGGACCACGAGGTTTTAGGTAGAATACTAAATAAGCTCGTGAAGTGAGGTTGAACTCACGAACATTAGAATTTTGACATAACAGCATAGATCAAAAGAAAATTGTATGATTTTGAGCGCACGTTCTGTATATAATCACAGAATAAATAATAATGTAGAGACCCAATTACCCTTATTGGGTTTTATAATATACATAAGCATATAAACAGTTGGATAGAAACCCGTTACGTTTTTAATTCTAGGTGTCTAGTCTCCTTCCCGCATCTTATTCCATAGGATAAGAAGTAGTGAAACAATAGCAGATTGTTATACAAGGGGATATAAAGACCAATTATATACGAGGTAGTTTTACTCCCGAGCTTTAGCGAGGTTTAATATATCCGAGTTATAATGGTTTTTTAGCGCCGTGTATAATCCAATATCTAATTTGTTTTTTGTAGGGTCGTTGGTAACAGACAAAAATGAAATAACAAGTTAGGGGAAAAAGTTCTCCTGAAGAAAAACATACTATTTTATCGCCGCTCTGGTATTCTACAGTGACGGATTTTTTAAGCAAAAAGAGGGACAAAAATAAAAAATACTTTCTCATTTTCTAAATAATTATAGTATGATAAACTTGAGGTATTATTGGACTAAAAATCTCTCCCTCTTCTTCTCTTCTTCAGCCTATTCCCACCCAATGCTGAGTGTAGGCCTCTTCTAATGCACTCCATTCTACACGATCTTGGGCCTTCCTCATCCAGTCTCTTCCCACCACCTTAACGAGGTCGTCGGTCCATCTTGCGGGTTGTCTCCCAACATGTCTCCGCCCCGTTCTAGGTCTCCACTCTAGCACTTTCTTGCCCCACCTAGAGTCATCTCTGCAGCAAATGTGGCCCGCACACTTCCACTTTCTTCGAGTGATTATTTTGGCTACGTCAGGCAGTTTGATTCTTCTACGGATTTCTGTGTTTCTGACACGGTCACGTAGTGAAATCCCTAACATAGCACGCTCCATGGCTCTCTGAGTTATTTGGAGTTTGTGGATTATTTGTTTTGTGAGCGTCCAGGTCTCGGACTAAAAATATCTCATAATAATAAAATGCACAAACATCAAAACCACAATATCCACCATAAAATCCACAGACAATAAAATACAGTAGTACATAACAGTGTTACCGCGTTATGACGATGACAATTTTCCCAACAATTTCCGGATAGCATCGTAAACGTGCAGCCCAGCGGACAAAGCAAAGCAAAACATTTTTAGTGGCAGCCCTGATGTCCCTAGTTGGTTTTATTGCCACCCCTAGCCGGAACAAGTGGCTTTTATTTGATGTAACACATCTAGTATTATTATCTCTAAGATTGTATACAAATCTGTTGGCAGTCCAAAATGTTGTTTACAAAATAATGGCATGTCGTCAAATTTATGGCATAAGAGAAATTAGCGACTTTTTTAGTTTTATGCTGTCAAGGTTATCCTGTAGCCTACTACGATCAGTATTATATGGTAAATAGTAATGCATAGATATTTTGGCACTAAATTGTGTTCAGCGACTTCTGTTGCTGGCTGTACCAGCACTGTACGTTGGTGGATATAGCAGTCAGTGATAAGTCACGGTCTTTGAATTTTATATCCACAGATTAAAGAAAATTAGAAAACATTTAACAATATAAGACAATTTATGTTACACAATATCCAAATATCAATTAATTGCTCAACTAATATTTCATAAAAAATACATTCAAATAATAATAAACAAACAAATATTTTATATGTTAATTGCACGCACAACAATTAAAATATAACTTCAATTACCTTGGTGGTTACAAACCACTTAATAAGAGCACAATCGTGGGTCTATTAGGGTCATTAATCATCAACTGACGATGAAACTACGTACATCCGTAAATTGGCGTCCCATTGTGTTGAGATGGCCACTTCCGACAGTACAGCGTGTTTGCACGTTTGATTGCTTGTTTACATGTCACTTAATGTCAAGGACAATGTAGTGTCGTGTCACGATTCACGTGTGAATTGCAGCTCATGGTTCCAACCAAATAAGAGGTAGGCTCATAAAATACTCTAGCGAGAAGAAAATCATTTACCTCCCAAGATAAAAATGTAAAACACTGCCATCTGTGGAACGCCCCCAAAAACATTTATAGATATAAATAAAAAACAAGAATTGCTCATCCCGCCGATCGTTTTTACCAATATTAGTAACAATTTGCTATAAGGTGAAGTGCCTGTATTATGACAACACGCAGTAAGATCCATCTGTTATGGAAAGATCATGATGATATTTAACACTTTGTTTTGATTAAATAAGGAGAAACTGAATGATTAACAAAGTTTTTTCAAGATTCAAACTCTAAGTGGGTACAATAATCTTATTATGTACTAGCTGTTCCGCACGGTTTCACTCGCGTTCCCGGGATAAAAGTAGCCTATAACCTTTAGGAATAATGTAGCTTCCTATTAGTGAAAGAATTTTTCGAATCGGAACAGTAACTCCGGAGAACTTGAATGCGCTAAATTCAAACAAACAAACTCTTCAGCTTTATTATTAGTATAGATTATTGACATAAAATTGTACCATGCTGAACAAATCCTAATTTACAAAACACCTGTACACTTAAATTATCAGTTATGTAGAAATTTACAGTTAGGTAAGTATGTAGGTTTTTATAGAAACACAATTATGAAATATCTGTTTATTTTATGTTTCCCAAACTTTTTTATTTATGAACAGTTCGTTATAAGGCTAATAACGTAACGTCATCCAATAACACAATCTTAAAATAATTACTTATTATCAATTACCTATCATAGCCAAGTTTACAGGTAAAATAATGTCTTAGATTACTAGAGTGACGAAGGTCTGACGTGCTCGGGGTCCGGAACGCCCCCAATCACTCGTTCGAAGTTCGGGTAGCCGGGAGGGGGTTAGGGGTCGCAAAATGCTAAAACAACGCGTCAGTCTTCGTTCAAAGGTGTTTAAAAGCAATTATCGGTCGTAATTGGGGACGTGTAGGTTCTAAAATTATACGTGTATTAATTTTGGGTCTCTTTGACCATAGTGCGATAGTGAGAGGGTTGATTTGGGGTTTTTGATTTTTGATATTATTAGATTTCTATGCCACTAAAACCTTTTATTAGGTAGGTATTATAAATGTCGAAGTTTATGAGTGCTTACATTAGGTGAGACGAAACTCGAGTAGATATCATCATGGATTTTACTAGTTACAGCCGCTGGGAAAAAAATCCTTCCATATCACCACATTTTAAATAATATTATGCGAAAGTGTAATTCTAAGTTTCTTACTTCTTGACGCCTCGGCGTGGCACAAGTAATCGAGAATAGGCTAGTTGACAGTGTCAAAAATAAATGACCAAACACTAACCAATGCATAAAACATCTCAAAACACGTGAAAACATCAAATATGTTGTACATTTAATGCATTTTATGATTTTTAATTACCAGTAGAACCACAATGAGTAGATCATTTTTGATGCTGTGAAACTAAGACGTCATAGTGTAGTATTTCATACAAAATTCCATATAAACTATCGTTTTGACATTTATTAAAAAGTAGCTGATTTGATAAGTCAGTCACCTACCCTATTAATTAAAAGTCACTAAACAGTAGGCTAAGTATAGGTAGGTACATATTAACATCTACGAGTCAATTCTTGGCTAAAATAAAATTCTATCTATCCTATATACAGAGTAACTATAAATAATATACCGCATATAAACTATCGTTTTGACATTTATTAAAAAGTAGCTGATTTGATAAGTCAGTCACCTACCCTATTAATTAAAAGTCACTAAACAGTAGGCTAAGTATAGGTAGGTACATATTAACATCTACGAGTCAATTCTTAGCTAAAATAAAATTCTATTCAGATATGAAGCTGCGAAATTAGCCCCTTGGGATAACTTATATCATATTTTTATCCCGGGAAAACATAAGAACCCTCGGTTGTAATCTCGGGGCGGAAGCTAGCATATAATATTGATGTGTTCCTTATAAATATCAAACAAAAACGCTTTGTCTGAACAATAAAAAAAAAACATATCGAATAATATAATTCGTTTACATTAACTGAAAATTAAACAGCCTTTGTTATTTCGTTCGTTGGGAATACAAAAACGTCGTAAATTTTACAATATAATTTGTTATAAACATGCCAATGTATAAAGCAATTATGCCATTGCCAGTCAGTATTGGCGCCGTGCCAATGTCATATCGTTCAATGCCAGGTCTCTGGATGTGGTATAAGATGCTTCTACGATCTGCTGATATCTTGCGGTTTTGTTGACGGAAGGAATGAATTATACTTTACGTGAAGTGATTTATTTATTTTATTTTGTGAGTCCAATGTTTATTTGTATATTTACGTCGATGGGATTTAGGGTACCTTACCACGTGAACCATAGATTATAAAATTGATTTTTGTGCTCATAAATAAATTTAATTGAAGATGGGTCACTGAAGTATTTTGTTAATCTCTATATCGAATTCTGAAACTCTCACAAAATCCTGGGTGGTTTTAGAAACCTGTGTTTCATTCGTATTGATGAAGAACTCAAGTTGAAAATCTGTCGCCAATTACCTTTCGGTGTGTTCCGACAGCTGCACTTGAAAAAAGAAAAAGAAAAAAAAAACCGTATAATTCCGCCATTAATATACTCGGAAAAACCGGTAATTTTCTCTCAAACATTGCACCACGCGATAAACCAAGCAATATGTTAACTAGCAGTCTTTGTTAGCAACCAAGTAATAAATATGTTATAAGAAACATACCTTCTTTGTTTTGTCGCGTAAACACTTATTGAGAACCTTTACTAGTCTTAATAAAGAAAGAAAGAAAACAAATTTATTAAAACACACCATAATAAATACAAATTTGGTGGAAGAAAAACAATCAAACATTTACATTTGGATGTGTTGTAACTAGGTATCGCTCAGCATGATGTTACGACGACTAGCGCCGCAACGCTGGTTTTCAGCGATACCTACCCGCGGTCGACATATTACAGTTAATACAATTAGTACAGACAGACGGTATAGACAGAACAAAACAGAAACTTAAACGGATATTAAATATTAAACAAGGACAAAGGATATAACACGCAATATAATAAGTAATACAATTATTATTATTTTTTTATCTTTATTTTTTCTTTTTTCACACCTTTGAAAAACATTATAAAAATAAATAAGTAGACGAGATGCCAGTCAAAAATCAAAATTTATACAGAAATTTCCGATGCACCGCTATTACATTGAATTTCATTTTGAAGCTACTAATTGTTAGACAGATTTGCTGTGTGGTGACGGCGACGAATATCACCACCCCATCTCATCCTGTGGGGGGCGTAGAAGTCGTCCGAGGGAAGGTATACCAGAGTACGGGCAGCAGCGTATCTGAGAACTATAACACCATACTGCGATCGCTAACCCGCCTGCCAAGCGTGGCGATTATGGCATATCCCTCCAAATGATCCTGGGGGAGGCCTTTGTCCAGCAGTGGACATTTTTTGGCTGAAATGTAAATTGTTAGACAATCTCGTAATAGTGGAGGCAGATTGTTCCAACACTTGGTAGCGGCGCATCGGAAACTACCCCTGAAAGCTGCTGTACGATGGTATGGGATACAGATCATGTTACATTTAGAGGGTCTAGTGTATCGTAATCTATACTTGTTTTGATCACATTAAAGGTATTGGTAATAATTGTTGATGAAATGCTATCCGAAACATACTATGTAGCTGCAAATGTGACAAAATTAACCCTACTGATCCCAAACTAAGCAAAGCCTACTATGGAAGCTGATATACTACATATACTTTTTGTAAAAATAAACTTATATCCAGCTTTCCGCCCGCGGTTTCACCCACGATCCCCTATTTTACCCTCTTAGAGGTTGAATTTTCAAAAATCCTTTCGTAGCGGATGCCTACGTCATAATACCTATCTGTAAGCCAAATTTCAGCCCGATCCGCCCAGTAGTTTGAGCTGTGCATAGGTAGATCAATTAGTCAGTCACGCTTTCCTATAATTATATTTATTTATTTATTTATTTATTTATTTATTTATTTATTTATATTTTTAAGGGAAACTAACAGCTGTGTGTAAAATGTTTAGAAAAACTTTTTGCAAAAATCATAGTGGTAGAATTGCGGTCTAACGGCAACATATTTAATCATATACAATCATGGTACCTACAGATCAAACTTTTCCAACCTTTCCTTATTACATAAACTTTTTTGTATGAATTTCATATTCCTGCTATTTTGGGCCTATTTTCCTAAACTCCGGGCAAAGTTCCCAAGTTTGTTAACAAACTTCAATATAATTTTTTCGTCATGAGATCGAAGTATCATTTATCAACGTCAAATTATATTTCTGTTACGTAATTATCAAATTATAAGTTAAAAAGTTCGTTTATACGATAAAGTTTCGTTAATCTTATCCTTATACATCCATCTAATAGCTTTCGCCCCGTGGATTTAACCCACATACCCGGAATAAAAACACTATCACTCTCCAGCTTGTAACCTATCTATTGATTAACTTTGAAAGCCAGTGGACCCGATTCTGTTAATTACAAACTAAACAAATTTAATCTCACTATATCTCTTTCTAACAAGAAATATAAGAAAGGGATGCAAGATATTATAGACCTGTCAGATTAGTCCGATCACTTATTTCAACGTGAATTTAAGCGCGATCTTTATTGGTCACGACTATTTACCCGTATATTACGACAGCATGGTATAATCTGACAGCATTAAAAATGTTCTATCATTTTTCAATAAAGTTTAATAATATATCACAAGATTTCAAATTTTAAACCACATAGATTGACGGATTTATTTTTAATTAATAAATAGTATGTAAATTTTTGTAAATGAGTTTTTACGAGTTGCGCTAGCTTTTACCTCCAATACGTATGCCGATAATTTTACGACATGACAGGGCCTTAAGGTGGAGGCGTCGGTTGGAGCCGGAAATTCAAATTTTATCACGTTTTTTGCAAATTGCAGCTCAGTTATAGGTCGTAAGTTATCAACATGTTATTTGCAAGAAGAATGGTAGTATATTTACTGATTAATAACAAAAAAAAATCATCAACATATTCCTCCAAGGTATATTACTGACATAACATGCGCAAATAGCAAATAACATGTTGATAACTTACGACCTATAACTGAGCTGCAATTTGCAAAAAACGTGATAAAATTTGAATTTCGCGCTCCAACCGAAGGTTCACCCTTAATGGTATAATTTTCCGCGTGAAAACATTAGGTCCTTCGGGAATCAAAAGGCAGAGGCTAGTAGGTATAATGAGATTCATTTAATATGATACACGACACATTAAATCACAACTAATTAAAGCTTAATTAATAAACAAGATGGCGGATAAACGGATAGTAATGTAATTTGAATATTCAATGCAATGATGTGTTAATCATGAGATCTATGATAAGGGAACTTTGATCTCATCACTATACCTAACTATGCTGTTGATCCTAGGGTTACTTTATTTTGTTTTTAAGAAACCAATAGACTATTAAATACTACCATATTTACGTTGTACCTTGGTGCAGGTAACAGTAACCAGAGAGATATGAAAATGAACCATAAGATATTGCAATAAGATTTATCTGAATATACATGTATTGAATCACAAATACATTCAAAATAACTTTTAACAAAAAGAAAACCGCTTTCAAAAACACTAAAATGTATAAAATAATAAATATATATATAAGAACCCTATGAAAATCGATGGCATAAAAAAACCACAAGAACCTTATATACCCTACGGGTACTTTACCCGATTATACCTATTATAATGATTATTAGGTCGTATATAATTGTAGGACCTAAATAACTGATCAGGTGGACCGACGATCTTGTTAGGGTCGCGGGAAACCGCTGGATGCGGGTAGCGCAAGACCGGCCATCGTGGAGATCCTTGGGGGAGGCCTTTGTCCAGCAGTGGACGTCTTTCGGCTGATATGATGATGAATAACTGATCTATTGAAAACAAACCTGAAAATCCGTTCAGCCGGTGCGGAGCCGAAACATACACACAAACAAATTGATAATAATTAATCGTATTATTTTAACAGAGTTATAGTATGACACAACTTAGATGAAGCATCGGCAAAATTCGTAAAATCGATCGTTCCCGAAAAGAGTGCGCCTACAACATTACTTATGTGTTAAAAAATGATCGTCGAAAATGATCTTGTTGAACGTTGAATTGCGCGATAATGAATGATTTTTATTAGTTGTGTAAATATGAAGCGAAGTGTACGAAAACGATTTGCCGATGCTACATCTAAGTTGTGTCATACTGTACAACCTTTTAATAATCATTATTTAAACCCAGAGAAAGTACTTGTGACGACGCCATTAAAGAACTTTCCAAAACTAACAAAAACAACAATACTAAGAAATAACAAGGCTATAACTTATTGAATAAAATACGACCTAACTGTATTACATATTTACGATCACTCGACCTCGTTAAAGTATCGTTTTTGCTCAAATTGGTCGACTCTTTACTGTCGGTATAAAACGTCCAAAATTTATCGTTCTGTGTAAACCCGAATGTAGGTACTGACCCCCGCTAGAGTAATGGTGATTCTGTGGTACTGACCGAATAACCAGCCAGTTTTCAGTTATGATGAAAGATCCCGAATAATGTATAATAGGGTATTTGATGACATATCAAAAGGATGCTCTCCACGTATGACTCCGTCCCTTACTGACAAGCGGGACAAGCGAGAAAGGCGAGGCGCATTTTTTGTAAAAAGACGGTTTTATGTTATTTAAAATAAAAAATAAGCATTTTTAAAAAAGTAAGAAAACTATTCCCTTTCTATTAGATCTAAGAATAACATACATTCTTATAATACAATATTTTAAAGTTATTTGGATGGACCAAATAAGAGAAAATATCATTCTTAGTTTTAATAAAAAGGGGCACATTCATGATTTTTTTTGAGGTTACTAATGAAATATTTCAATGAAAATAAATCCTCGTCATATATTCTCTAGTATAACATATATTTTTGACATATCTCTTGCACCAAAGAATACAGAGAAAAACTTAATCTAGAATCATCATTTATTGTATGTTGTTGCCTTAGCCTATATAATTCCCTTACTGAATTTTATTATGACTTAAATCGTGATTTTAAATTTGACACGACAAATGGCGAGGACGTACTATTATAGAATATAAATTATTTGGAATACACCTAAAGTTCAATTTAAATGTTAAAGTGACTATCTGATTGTTAGTTTTCTTTATGCTATTTTTAAGGCGACGATAGTTCAGTGGTAGTAGCGTCCAATGCTATGACGAAGGTATTCGATTCAAATCCAACAAGTTTTCTATGAAGGAAAACATGGTATAGTTCTCCTTACCAACTGTACTTGGAGATAGATTTCGGGTATTACATTACACCTGGCTGGTTACCATCCTTAAATTGAAAAGCTGAAAGCTGCATTTCAGAGCTAGTTAGCTCTTTTGTAGGCTTTGTGTGCTTATATACCACCTTTAGCTACATAAACTAACCAGCTGTGCTTCTTAGATCTCATCTTCTTATCATATCTTAGATATCTTCGTTCAAATATAAAGGAAAAAAAATATTTTCATACAGAAATCCACAGAGTACCTAGTTATTAATTCCGTGCCAAAGTCCCATAGAAAAAAGCAATTTCAGTTTTTACCGAATTTTCCCTTCAAACGGTATTCGATTTATTACGAACATTGAAAAAATATATTCAAATCGGTCTAGCTGACCTTAAGTGATCCGTTTTATTTATTTATATAGATGAACTAACTTCCGCTCCGCGGTTTCAGCCGCGTTCTCGAAGGATCTTTATTCCCGGGATAAAAAGTAGCCTATATGTGTATGCTATTCCATTGTTAAAATCCTCATGTCAGTCTGGATGACGTATGGTACTTAAACTGTCAACATGACAAAATACTACGTTCACAATATGTCATTTTGTAATGACTACAAACATTTTGAACTTAAACAATTTGACTATACTTTTTGAACATGTCAATATTACTTTCATAGGTAGGTACATGTCACCGATACCTGTCACTGTGACACGTGTCATAATGTAATGCCATTACGTTATTGCCTATAATCTAGTTTCCTCATTATACAATACACCTTTTGTGCGCAGTTTATATCAATTACCATAAACATTGACTGGTATTATGCAGAAATGTTGATTCTTTTTTATATAATAAAGGAAGGTTGTATGATGCTTTATTAATATAATGGTTGTTTATTTTGCAGGTTGTCATACTTCGGCTGTGTCAATAAGGATAACATTGTAAGTACCTACTCACTTACAGATTTAACATTTTTTCAATTAGGTATCTTTTGTACAAAGTGTTCACAGTTATTTTTGCTACCGTTTTCAATTTTCTTCTTGCGGAACTCTGAATATTTTAGGAATTATTAAAATCTATAACCTTGATTCACTAATTAGTAATTAGTTAAATTGTAGTAAATTGAACCGTCCGTAATATTCGTAAAAAAAAAAAACCTTCCACCTTAAATTTCGTTCTTTAAATCAGAAAATGACATATACAGTTAAAAACAAAGTAATAAATCATCCAGCAAATTAATTACACGCTACACATAATTATAAACCAAAACGGGACAAAGGACGTCCTCTGCCCACTAAATACGCATCGCTCACTACGTATGTGTCAAAAATGACATAACGTGTGTGACAGATCAACAATGCCTTGACGCAAGGTCGCGTCGATTGTCATAATTACTTGTATACAGTGAAACAAGGCTGAGCATAAATATTACCAATAACATAACTAATCGTAATGGTCCAAGATCCCAGTCACGCCAGACTTACGTCATTTTAGGAAAGATGAAATTTTCAGGATCGTTAGTACAACATAAGCATAGAAAGGAATGGATACTCGCTAAGCTGAAAGCGGGGCCGTTTTAGAGGTAGCTGGTATCAAAGGTGGAAAAAAACCATGTTAACTTACGTCATTTTAGGAAGGCTGAATTTTATATACTTTCGCTATTTATATGTTTTTGGTGTATTTTTCAACAGCGTCACCTAACTTTCATTTGTTGACTGCCATGACATTGTCACTTGTTATATAATAAAGTAACAAAGGAACATACAAGGTTTTTGTATTGTAGGTTGAATCTTTTTATGCTAAAGAGTGTAATGATAAAAATTACAAGTATTTCGATGAAATTTGGCACACAAATAGATGATATCCCGGAATGGAATATAGGATATTTTTTATAGGGAGGAAACATTAAATGCTGTCACCTCATGAAGTCTATTAAAAAGGGGTTTTATAAACCGACATTGTCAAGACCTTTCTGAAGCCTTTGACATTATATGGATATACTTAGATACTTCATTTTTTGATTAAACCTATAGAATACCTTAGACAGGACATAAAAACAATATTTAACGGATAAAACCACAAAAATATTTCCATAGAAATTTTAAAAAAAACAACACATTAATTTAGCTTTAAAATACGCTTAAGCGTAAGTCTAAGTAACTAATCACTTTACTCGAGTACTAAAATAGCTATTTTCGTCCCATTACTGCATTTCTAAGTACCTATAGGCTTTTACCAGAGATTAACGCAAAATTTCAGGTGCTATATGCCTATTAGGCTTAATATACCAAAAATCATTCTGTATAAGAAAAAACAACTAATTTAACAAACTAACTAACCAACTAGATTAAAATCTATTTAAATATATCTTTAACTATTAAGACATAATACTTGACGGTCAACCGGCCGATGAAGAAGACCCGGCGACCTTAACATCGATCTCTGGTTCATATACAACCATTATACAACTGTAATATGGCTATTATATAGCTATAATGCAACATGTCGCTATTAAATCTGCATTGGAATCGTATACGACTATTTTGCTTAATTATTATGAGATAAAAGCATAGCCAGTATCATTGGTTTCTTTGTGCCTAATGTATATTGTAATAGCAGTCATTTTTACATGTGAATTTGAAAAAAAAAAAGTAATTCAGATTTTAGTGTCATTGTAACCATTTTCTTAGTTTTAACGATTTAAAGATTGAAAGTAATTTCAACAAAGTTATATGATTGCCTCATTGATAGATGTATAGATATTTTATTTAAACAATTGTTTTTAGGGTTTCGTACCTCAAAAGGAAAAAACGGAAGCCTTATAGGATCACTTTGTTGTCCGTCTGTCTGTCTACAAAGACCTTTTTCTCAAGAACGCGTGGAATTATCAAGCTGAAATTCATATCAAATACTCAGGTCTACTGTCCCTTGGAGCTATGAAAAAATCAAACTTCTAAGCCAACGCAATCAAAAGATACAGCCGTTTATGCTGCAATTTATCGACACTCTCAAGGGAATCAAAACCTACAGGGTACTTCCCCTGAACTCAGAATCCTGAAATATGGTACGAAGCAACGTCTTATAGCACAGATAAAGGAAAAATTGCGAAAAGCATAAATTTTTTGTTACACTCAATTACAAAGTTTGCATGGAACCCTCGGTGCGCGAGTCAGACTCGCACGTGTCTGGTTTTTACTAATGTATAAGGCTTATATTTGACCACAATCTCACCGTGGTCAGTGATGATGGGGCACACAAAGCCTAGAAGGGAAGGGTATTCAAGTGCAGCTGTTGGAACACACCGCTAGGTGCTCAACTTGTGGGTGGTAACCAGCCAGGCGAGCTGGCTGGCCAGGCCAGTACTACAAGGAACCCTACTATCGGGCTATGGTTTCCTCACGAAGTTTTCCTTCACCGAAAGATCAAGCTCATTGTAGGATTCGAAGCCGCGACCTTCGTCCCAGCATTCGACGTCACTACCACTGAGCATCATCCCTTTATAATATACTAGCTGTTCCCCGCGGCTTTAATCGCGTTCCCGGGGATATAAAGTAGCCTATAACCTTTGTAGTTAAAGTAGCTTATAATTAAAGAAAGAATTTTTGAAATCAGACCAGTAACTCCGGAGATTAGCCCATTTTAACAAACTCTTCAGCATTATTATTAGTATACTAGCTTCCGCCCCGCGGTTTCACACGCGTTCCCGAGGGATCTTATGTTTTCCCGGGATAAAAAGCCTATGTGATCCAGTCAGGCGTCGGCGTCTGACAGCGGAGGTCACTGATAGCTGGCTAGCTAGCTAGTTAACTTTGTTTTTCCACATGAAATTTTCAAAATAAGTTCCCAGAAACAAAAGCGTTTGAATGCCGTCACACGGTTGTCCACCATAAAGGGAAATCTATTAAGCTGTATTAAATGGTGGCGACGCCAGACTGGTTAATAAGGGTATATAAACTGTCTGTGTTCCAAATTTCATCCAAATCCGTTCAGTAGTTTTTGCGTGAAAGAGTAACAAACATCCATCCATACTCACAAACTTTCGCATTTATAACATAGGTATTAGTAGGATAGATATAGATAGATATACATAGTACAATAGATTAAAAAATCTTGACAATAAATACTTGATTTTAAATATCTTGTCGCAATCTCTATGTATAGATAAATATAGTCGGAGAGACGACAGCGCGTTAAGGTCGCATCTTTGTTTGACCTCTCAAAGGTGTTATTGACCTTTAAATCACTTATATACAACCTTGGGATGTGACTATTGTTATGAGCTATCTATAAGAGTTATTACAGTCTTTTATCGCGAAATATTTAGCTACATTTTAAAGACTTGGTATATAAATATCATTTTGATGCCAAGAAGTATTCGTAGATATAGAAGACTAGCTGTCCCCCGCGGTTTCACCCGTTCCCGAGGAATCCTATATGTTATTCCAGGGTATGATCTATCTATGTGCCAAGTTTCATCCAAATCCGTTCATTAGTTTTTACGTGAAAGAGCAACAAAGATACATACATACTTACAAACATTCGCATTTATAATAGGATTGGAATCACATGAGTTCTTTGAAAAAATTTTATTTATAAAACAAAAGGATATTTCAAGATGTTTTAATTGAAATTAATTATTTTACGGACTGAAACCAGTGGATCCCAAAATACATAGAATGACTGGATGCATCGATGACGTCATCAACCCAAGTAAAGTTCCAAGCACGGTAATTAAATAATTGTTATTAACGACCTTCTGTTTCCACTCAAATTACACCAATATAAGCTTTATGTGCACGCAATAAGGGCTTTGTGGAACAGCACCTATAAACCAACTTTATTTGTTGCTTTACGATCAATTTTAGACTTTAAAACGCCGGCATTAAAAGCTATATTAAATTGCAAAATTAAGTCGATAAGGAAGGGTTAAAGTTTGTTCGCTGAAGATGAGTGCGTAGTTTTGAAGTCACGCTTATGTTAATAACAATCAAATTGTTGTTTGTTGATGATGTTTTTGCACGTATTTTCTAAATATATGTGCATTCCACCGTTAATGGATACGATAGAACGTTTGTAATATCGGTTGTCGTGCTATAAGATCACGCTCAAATAAATGTTGTTTGCATTTAGTTTTAGATAAAATGTAATTGCTTTTTAATCGAAAGTTTATTGTTAAATAGATATATATACCAGCTGTAGTTTTTATTATATTAAAAGAAAAGTTTCTTTTGATCTTTATTTATATTGAGCAATATTTTCCAACTTTTTTTTTTCTAAAAATAAAACTATAGGATAATTCTAAAATCAAAAAACTTGTCACTTTTAAGCATCTTTTTTCAAACTTAATAGTATTACTAAAATACATTACATCTTATGGTATATTTATTTAAATTTAATTTATTTTATAATAACGGATTGAATATTTTGCTCACTTTATATAATTAATAAAATTAATAATTTCCTAGTTCCAAAACTAAAAAAATATGAATATTTCATGACACGTGTGACCTCCAAAGTAATGCGTTGCACCTTTTAGACCACATTCAACGCACATCAATCAACCGTACGCATAGTACACGACAAAAACAGTGCGCGGAAATCAAACGTGGTATTCGGACGTTCCCGGAAACTAAGCGTGAGAATACAGACTCTATGTCGTATGGTTATTAAATTCAAACTCCATTGTGATTCTCGGAGTTATAATGAGTATTTTTTCTTAAATTCGTTCCGAATCTCAATCGAATCGCATTTTTATTGTTCCCGGACTTAATTAAAATAAGGAAGAGAATAAAATGGCTAACCTTCGAGAAATGTTAATGCATTCTATTGTATATGTAGATCCCACAGTTTGCTTCTAGAACCTTCGTTTTTTGAGACCTCAAGATCTCATAGCATCAACTATGTCCTCGTAAAACATTATTGACAAACATAAAAAAATTATCCTGTAGACCGGTTATCAGAAACTGTCGGTACGTCTGCTACAAAGAGTATAAGATAAGTTGAACGAACTCATAAAACTATTAATTTATCATAATTATAACCTTTTTAACATGCCAAAAACTAGATCCAACACAACTCGTATGGGGTGGGGTTAAGGACCCATTTATATTGTTGGTTTTCAAACCATCAACAATTTTAACCAGCAAGTGATTACCGCGTAGTCTATGCACGCTAGCAACACCAGGGCATTCTCACGCTGATGTTTTTATGTTTACTTTATTTTGAAATCGATAAGATAATATTACTTACCTATAATTCAGATTACCCAAATATATAAAAAAAAAATAGTTTTTTGACTAACGCGCCAAGCACTACAACAAGTGCAACATAAAAATATTTATCTTGACACTGGCAAAAAAAATATTCCTAATAAAAAGGATTTGGCTGCCATATTGGAAACAAAGAAGAAAACGTTGCTCAACTTGACACTGGCAAAACACACAAGCTGTGATACTATGCCATAAAAAAACCGGATATGTGCGAGTCTGACTTGCGCACCGAGGATTCCGTAAAGATAATTTCCTATGTTACTTTAAATACCATAGACTTCTTATTGGTTTTCTTGTAATTTATAGGTCACCTATTTTCTGAATAACTTAAAAAAAAGAGATTCTTACAAATTTTCAACGTTATCCCCCACATGTGGGGGCCACTTACATAAAATATTTATGTATTTACGCAAATATTTACGTTACACGTCCGTATTTGGGTCACCGACTTACATATGTGTACCAAATTTCAATTCAATCGGTCCAGCCGTTTCGGAGCAAATTAGCTTTGACAGATGGACGTACAGACGGACAGACACACGAGCGTTCTATAAGGGTCCCGTTTTTCTTTTTGATGTACGGAACCCTAAAAAGATTAATATATAGCCGTCCATTAAATACAAGTTATTATTATTTTACATCCAAATAGAGTCAATAATCTAATTTAAAATAAAACCTGATAAAGTTAGTGACCTTTAAAAATATTCCAAAACAAAATAACTGTATTTTGACATTTTCATAAATATGGCACATAGAGTAGACAGTGTTAATCGAAAATAAACCTTACATCATAGACAAAATCTCACCACGGTATATGAAGAGCCTAGAAGGGAACTGGCTCTCAAGTGTAGGCTGTCGGAACACAATAATTTTTCAACTTGAGTTTTATAGCGAACCAATAAGAGGAATATGTTGATGATTTCTTTTGTTATTAATCATTAAATATACTACCATTCTTCTCGCAAATAACATGTTGATAACTTACGACCTATAACTGAGCTGCAATTTGCAGCTCCTAACGAACGTTCCCCCTTAAGATTACAAATAACAAGACACTGCCATACCATACGTTGTTCGAATAACTAAAAATTTAATTCTAACAATATCAAATCATCTTTTTAATAGTAATTTATAATCGACTGTAATAGCTAATTAATACTTAGATAAGTACAGTGCGTTGTGTACAGTACGCGCGAGACCTTGGAACGATCACTTGTGAATACAGATTGCAGAATAGGGCCGTGTGCGGGCATATCCATAAACCATGTCCATATACAACATCAATCTTACAAAAAGATAACAAAAAGATTACAAGTCAGAGCCTATATTAATATATTCTACTTTTGTTACAAAAAAAATGTTCTCTATCAATGATATTTATCAAATATATGAAATGAAATGAAATATTATTTATTCAAATATACCTTCACAGGCACTTATGAATAGTCAGACTCTAATGCACGGTTCGGAAGGTAGCTTTTGCTGAGAAGAGCCGGCAATAAACTCAGCAATTACTCTTTTCAAAATGAACTTCATAATTTAGGTACATAAAATATATCCTGCAAGAGCGAGCGCTACACCCAAGCCTTTTTATCATCTAAATATTCGTTAATATTGTAGTAAGCTTTCTTTATATATAGCTTGATTGATCCTACAAAAAAAATCTTGACAAATATTCCAGTGTCATAAGGGTTATAACATGAAAGAGCTTCATTTATACATTCCTAAATTCATTGATCCAATAAAGACTACCGCTGGTGCCTCCATGTTAAACTAATTTATGGCTGACCCCTTAACTGCGCACGCGCAAAACTACGGCAGCGACGGTGTGCGCCCTTTTAGGATGTAGCAAGGACTCACCATGTACGTCTAGAATTATTTGTCAGCCGTGTTTGTAGCCAGACTGATTGTTTGTTGAAATTAAAAGTTTATGAGAAAAATGGGTTTGTTTAATGTATTGTAGAGTTCGTATCATGCCGCCATCTTCGTATTTCAATAAATACCTACATAATCTTTGACATTTGGAAGTCAAGCTCATGTTAATGTCAATTAAGGTCAAGTTGAAATAAAAATGGCCCTGATTCTGATCTGTTGTTTATAAATTAATCTATATCTATACTTATAATAGGTAAAGCTGAAGAGTTTGTTTGTTTGTTTGAACGCGCTAATCTTTGACAGGCCAGTTGGCGCAGTTGGTTAAGACGCCACCTATCACGCCGCTGGTCGTGGGTTCGATTCCCATCCAGGACAAACATTTGTGTGCATGAACATGTCTGTTTGTCCTGAGTCTGGTTGTAATTATCTATATAAGAATGTATTTACAAAAAAAAAGTAGTATATCAGTTATCTGGTTTCCATAGTACAAGCTCTGCTTAGTTTGGGATCAGTTAACCGTGTGTGAAGAATGTCCCAGGATATTTATTTATTTGGATCTACCAGTCGGATTTGAAAAATTCTGTTAGTAATAGGAACCTACATTATGACATACATAAAAAGTCTATGAGAGAGTTTAAAGCCACGCGTGCTAATTACCAGCTTTTATTTAACTTGCCATGTTACTATGTTTAGGTAGAATATGGTAAGTAAATTTTGACTCGCTTCACGGTAATCAATTGATCAATAATGGTAATGAATAAAAAAAGCTTTTCCATAAAGTACTTTTTTTTTGCTTCAAAGTTTATTTATTTTATCCTTTTAAATAAGTAAAAACAATTGCAAAATGTATGACAGAGCATCATTTGAGAACGGCTCATCTGATTTGGCTGTTTTTTGTTCGTAAGTAGAAGAAGTTTTTATGGTTGTATGAGAGAACATTTTTCATCCACCGCGAAAGTCGGTTTGGATGGATTTTTGCATGAAAATTTCAATAAAATCACTTGGGCGATTAAAACAGCTTAAAAATATGAACAAACAGTTATATTTTCGAGTGTACATCTCCACTAGGTACAAAGTTATAATTGCATGTAATTAGTGTGACCCAACAAAGGATGGGTTGCGCAGGCGCAGGTGTACGCACACACACGTGACGCGGCATTGTGTACACAATAGCACGAACACACACGGAGACTCGAAGGTTTACGACTTGGGAAACGTCCGTCTGACTTTTGGTGGACAAATATTTAATGGTGTTGTGTAAGATGTCATCTCTCTCTGGTCGGAGGTCTCTCTCGGTCCTCATGTCTGAGGATCGTGTTCAGCATCAGGGTTGCATCTGGAGCGGATGATCTGCCTCCACAAAATATTCCAAATTTTTTATTGGTTTGGATTTGGCTGCCATATTGAAAACAAGAAGACGTTGCTCAACTTGACACTGGCAAAATACACAAGCTGTGAATGCTGTGATACTATCATAAAAAACCGAATATCTGCGAGTCTGACTTGCGCAACGAGGGTTCCGTAAAGATAATTTCCTATGTTACTTTAAATACCATAGAATTCTTATAGGTTTTCTTTCTCTCTCTCTCTGGTCGGTCCCTCATGTCTGAGGATCGTGGTCAGCATCAGGGTTACATCTAGAGCGGATGATCAGCCTCCACCGGTTTCTATCCAGCGTGTCCCTTACGACCTTGTAGAATTTGGAGGACGACGAAAATTGATCGGTCCATCTTGTTGGTGAAGTAGTACGCGTAGTGACTTTGTGACAACGAAGAAAAGCCATAACGCGTTCGAAACGATACCTAATTAAATGCCACCGTATATATATACGACTCTATATATGAACGAAATCCGGTGAATCTGCCTCAAATCGAATCTTGCCAATACTTTGATTCAATTGTATTTTTAAGCTGGAGCTTTATCCAATTAATACGTCACACAATTAATCTGACAGGGTAGGAGGCTTTTTCGACAGACCGATGATAGTTAGTATCGATAAAACTATTCGAGTTAATAATGTTTGTTCTTTGTTCTTACTTAATTAAAACGTAGCTCTCAGATAGAAACACGAGTGATTCTATAAGGGTTCCGTGTTTCCCTAAAAATGAGAATTTATCCGAAGTATCTCCCACCGGAGACCATCAATAGGAAAATACCTCCGTTGTTTGCGCCGTACCTCTGATTTCAGATACCATTCACACTGGCAGCATTGCGAGTCCTTTTTATAGATAGAACGCCATTCACAAGGATTCCTACATCTCCTTTTGTTTTCTTTTTCAATGCGTCTACTTTTACGTTCTATTCTATTTTTCATTCGGGTATCATTCCACGATGTCTATTCCTATTGAAATTTTAAATTTTGAACACAGTAATGCGTTTAATTTTTCCTAACGCCCATGTTTAAAATGTTGTTTATTTTTAAGATTTGATATCACTAATGCGTATTTTATTTGAACGTATTTTAACCCTACAATAATTATTATCGGAAAATGTTAGTACTTATACATATAATTTTAAATGGCGTACCTTTTAAGTTTCTATTATGACGATTCGGGATACAATGTTACCAACATTTATGTAATGTCTATAAATTCTAATTGCGGGTGACTCATAAATAGGTTGCAATAAATAAATTTCAGCAACGGTGCTGCTCTTAAAAATTGCATCAGTTTCTGAATATCCGTGAACGCAACAAAGTGATGACAGCGAATATTTTCAAATTTCGAATTGCATTCGTATTCGCAAAGTGGAGCTGGAAATAACTCGTCAAAGAACAGTTTTCCAGGACTAAAAATTACATAATCCACACTGGATATATCCTTTTTTTACCAACTAGAGTGGAGTGTTCGTTTAAATGCAATCGAGCTGTCCGTTTTAATCGTTTTTAAAACTCCATACATTAACGATCTGTCATACGATGCATTTCAGCGAGCATTAATTCTCTTTATTTTTAAAATTGGAATTAAAACTGTGTGGTAACATCGATATTTTCCCGAACGTGAACAGGAAAATTTAAGCACAAAGAGCAATGACCCTGTTTCCATGTACATTTTTTACATCGTCATTGACTGAAATTAGTAACGAAAAAAAATGGAACGACATTTGACAGCTATTTTACCGCATTTTTATTTTTCTCTGAAGTATCTCCTACAAAGTTGTTTAGTCATTTTTAGCAAGCAAATAGTTAACAATCCAAAACATCTAAAAAAACTATAAAATTGAAGCACATGAGTAAATAAACAGTAATTGAAGTGTTTGTAATGTCAAATAGACAGTTTTTTTCTTAGGTTAATGCATATTGATAATATATATAGATATTTTTTTTTTGCTGTCTCTTAGTTCCTGCCATTCTCCGAAACAGGTGGACCGATTTTGACGGAACTTTCACTGGCAGAAGGAGTAACTTAACTACTTTTATTTTACAAAAATAATTAGCGTCCCCCGCAAAAAAATATCCCGAGAACGAGAGTGAAAACGCGTTTAATTAAAATATATAGGTACTAGGTGTTCATACTTCACATTTTCGAATCGATTTGAATACAT
Source organism: Tethea ocularis (assembly GCA_963555595.1). Lineage (NCBI taxonomy): Eukaryota > Metazoa > Arthropoda > Insecta > Lepidoptera > Drepanidae > Tethea > Tethea ocularis. Next base: position 1,312,710 of record OY741970.1, on the reverse strand, counting down.
TTAAGTCGAGTCAACAAGGACTTTCTACTTAGGGTCGGTTGCTCGTACATTTTAGTTAAAGTTATAGTCAAAGTTAACTTAACCATTACCATGCTTTGACCGAATAGTCAATTTGACGATGACCGATAACCTCAGTCGGTTATGGTTACGGTTAAAATTTTAATTAAAGTGACACGAGCAAACCCAGTTAAAGTTAACTATAACCGTAACCTAACTATAACCTTACTATGACCGCGATTTATGCAACCGACTCTTAGTTGACCACCTGAACCTAACAACACTTTATATTCCACCCTAAAACAATGTTGCCATTAAAATAATGTGAGCAGGAAGAAATAGCGAAACGGAACGTGTATCGGACGGGAACCCTCGTCACAGCTTAACTCAAACTACAAATAAAGTTATACATAGCGATTTAAGTACACGATTTAAACAAATAGCACGGATCTGAAATTTAATTACAACGCTTATTTGTGTTGGTGTGTTTGTGTTGGTTGGTTTTACATTGAATTTGTGAACGGTTTGCACGAAGGTTGTACTTGAAATGGAGTAGAGTTTTGATTCGAAAAAGTTGTATTTAGAGTTTTATATATCTCAGAGACTACGAGACATATTCAAATAAAGACATATCAAATAGTCTGGATGGTAGTCGAACTTACGACCTAAAGCGTGACAATCACAGATTAATAAATAGTACAGTATGACACAACTTAGATGTAGCATCGGCAAATCATTTTCGTACACTTCACTTCCGATTTACACAACTAATAAAAATCATTCATTATCGCGCCATGCAACGTTCAACAAGAACATTTTCGCCGATTATTTTTTAACACATGAGTAATGTTGTAGGCGCACTCTTTTCGAGAACGATCGATTTTACGAATTTTGCCGATGCTACATCTAAGTTGTGTCATACTATACTAAAGTACAGATAGGAATCGAAGGAACAAATCCAAGGAACGCTTACCATTGACACACGTCAAATTACCAATGGGGCCTGCCCACGCTGCGTCTTCCGGTTCGTGGTTGTCACTCGAGAACCCTTCTGCCTCTGTAAACAATATAATCGCACCAAGTGGCTTACTAATATAATAAAATAGCTTTATAACGGCTGGCAACACATCGACAATTCCTTGGCATTGGTATTGTCCATAGGCAACAGTAGTCAGCACAAAAAAGAAAAAAAATAACAGAGTAACATATTATGTATAATATAATAAGCTATCTATACTTATAATAAATCTGTAGAGAGGTCATCTGTACATGAAATATATTTTCAGTGGCTGATTAGTGATCGATACTGATGCCAAAAATGCAATCAGTAATTAATAATAATATTCTGCGGTTCCTTATTGCGATATTTTTTAACAGTATTTTGGATTGACATATTATATTTCCCTACTAAAATACGAAAGTTAATCTGTCTCTCACATCAAAACCACTGAACCCTGAGGAAGGACATATGCTACTTTTTTTACGAAAAACGACGAAAACGCGGACGAAGTCGCGGGCAAAAGCTAGTACATAATATTTTCCTTTATATTTACTGTTGTTCCTATTTTGGGTATATTCTATTTACCCCAAATAGAATATGCTAACCGAGACAACAGATTATAAAACTACCCTACAAAGAAACTATCCCTACATAACTACTTGAAAGAAACTTTGTAAGAACCCCTATCACTCCAGATATAAGAAAAATAATTCCATAATGTACTAAGTTGAAGGGTTGTCACACAATATTGCGCCGGAGGCAATCCCGGGATATATGTGTAACGATTTATCGCCACTTCTTTATCCCGGGAAGTTTTCCGGGACGCCTCAGTACACACGAATATTTAATGCATCAATCGAGAACCATTGTACTGATAAAAACCTTTTGTATGGTTCGTTAACTTAGGATTTCTACGGAGGATTTGAATCTACCACTGCGCTAAAGAGCAAAAACAATATAGAATATCTAGCCGTCCCGCGGTTTCACCCGCGTTCCCGAGGGATGTTATGTTTTCACATCACAATGAGAATTTAATTTTTCTTTCATCATTCTTCCACATTCTCCCATTAGATGGGAGAATGGGAGAATATTCCCCAACATCACCTATGAAACCACGTCGTCAGTATGTCAAATCGGTTTGAAGCTGTTATCACAGCCCGATGAGGCAATACCAGCACATGAGTAGATAAGAAATACCAGTTACTAAAATATAGTATGTTAAAAAATGGCAATTTTATGGTTGATGTCTTTTTTTAAAGTAGGTAAATACGTTATCAATGTATAATAAACTATAATTTCAAAGAAAGTTGATAAAATTTGCTATAAAACGTCTTTTGTTTCAAGACTCAGAGGGCTTACTCCGAAAAACGATACACGATGGTTCGATCATCGTTGTCAAATTATTAACCAATAGAATTGCACAAGATTTACGTGTTGTCAGTTTGCTGCAATTCTATTGGTTAATAATTTGACAACGATGATCGAACTATCGTGTATCGTTTTTCGGAGTAGGCCCTCTGTCTTCTATAGTTTAGGAGAAAATGTAATGTTTTATTTTATAATATTAAAAGTGTGGTTAACATACGGATCCTAACTCAAATCCACGCACATCTAAATCAGCTCTAGCATTTAGAAATTATCTAAATTAACCCTGAAAACATTACACTCGCGTTTAAAAATCATGTTATCGATAAATACAATTTATTTTTTTAAAACCCGTCCCTGAAGTCCTGGAGTCCTATAAAAGGGACGCGTCACGTCCCAACTGACGCATATTTAACTCGATATCGTCAAACCGTTGCTGGTAGCTGTTTACACCTCCCTAAAGTTGGCTCGACGCGACGTGTTATATAATTTGTGGTGATTTTGTGCTATGTTTATTGCCTTTTCCTTTTTTTTTATGTCCCACAATGTTATGGTCGCAGTTATTTTGTACGAATGTATGAAGACGTTAAATTTGAATTGCACAACCATATTTTTGTGCACTGAAGGCTCCGTAATTAATTATGTTACTTTAAATACCATAAGACTTACTTTTATAAGTATTCCTATCCTGTAATTTATATAGGTAAAGAATTTACTGTATTTTTTTCAAAATTTCAGTTTTTGAAATAAGGGGAGGAATGGTCATTTTTTGCCTATTTTCCGGGAACGCAAGTGAAGCCGAGGAGAACAGCTAGGCAAAAAATAAACCAATACTTAATTATACAATGTAATTCCTGATAAGGCACTTATGAATGTCGATAGTTACAATTATTACAATAGACTCTACCACCGGTTCGGAATACATTTAAACTGAGAAGGATTCCAAAATAAAAAAATATTTTTTTGGTATTTGTAATTGGTTACCCCGTTCTTAACACTGGCAAAATACACAAGCCAAGTAATGCTATAAAAAAATAAACAATCTAATTGACATAATAAAATATGTAATAATGTTAGAGCCTAATTCTAGTTAAGGAAGTTGTTATTATTTAATCTTGTCCTGTGTGTTGTTACCTTTTCACACCACGGCTGAACCGATCGCGAACTCAAAGATGACATAGAAAAGCCTTTAAAAAAGTCAAGTAAATAATAACGCAAAACAGATATTTTCTCTGCATTTTTCCATTTGCCACTTAAGGCGAATCTAATAAATGTACGTCATCCCTTCGTGCTAACCCTTAACAAACGGCGACAGAGTTTGCATTACCCTTGAGTGCAGTCGCCTTTCAAGGAATATGCTTTGAAGACTGATTCACTTAGAAATTTCCATCTACGTTAAATTCAAATGTAAATAGCTTCTAACATCTTTGTATGGAGTCTGACACAGAGGAGATCCATCTTGGAGATAACATGATTACTTTAAAATAAGACGAACAATTACCTTATTACATGACATAAATTCATGTTGAAATACATCCGATATAAAGAGCAAGGTATATAATAATTACAAACGCAATTCTTGTAATGTTGTGTTTTAAGGTGGAGGCATATTACTGACATATACGACTATTTCATGAAAATGTTACTAATATACTATACCTTGGAGGAATGTATTGAAGATTTTTTTTTGTTATTAATGCGTAAATATACTACCATTCTTGTCGCAAATAACATGTTGATAACTTACGACCTATAACTGAGCTGCAATTAGCAAAAAACATGATAAAATTTGAATTTAACGCTCCAACCGAAGGTTTACCCTTAACATTACAAGAATTGCTTCCCACGTATTATGATTTATGTGACTCCCTGAGATATCTGTTTTGAAAATAGTTATTTTTTCATGGAATCTGGATCTCAAATGCAACTATTGGAACCGTTAAGTGTTTGGTAACATCTTAATGTGCTTGCGAAACATGCAGATACTATAAAGTACGTTTGTGATGACCCGATTTTTGTTTTAAATGTTTAACTTCACCAAAAACTCATGATAGGAATCGCACATGTGCCACGGTTTTTGACACACACTGGGCTATCTTTGATTTAAATATAAGCATTCAAAGATATTTCAACCGTATCAAATCAATGTAAGCATTTAAAAAAAAAAAAGCATTAATTTTTTAAAATAACAATCCACCAACTTAATTATTCACCACGCTAAATGTTGCTACAGTTTGAAAATTTAATTGCGACTACACCCTTCAATACCTCATTCTAATTCCATCCTTACGACCATAAAATTATGACGCATTATAGCATGTAACGATTTAAATTTAAATATACATCAACAGGTAGGGATAACTTTTTTTCAAGCTAACCTCATTTGTGCTTCTGGCAATTTTAACCCTTTTAGAGGTTGCGAATGCGTAGCAATTTCAGCAGTAGGACAGTCCTTGGGGATGGAGTGACCGCGTGAGGTCAGAAGGGTTAGAATACGGTACCGATTTATTTCTATTACCATCTGACCGAATGGTAGGGCTGTGGGCACAATGAGTACGGAGATAAAGTAATGTGGGGCTATTAATGTTCATGTGATACGATTTTCGGTTTGAGATTCGTACTAAAGATTCAAACACACTTAGTTGTGCTGTAAAATTAATCTTGTTCTATACAGGGTGTAATCGTTAAGTGTGTCCAGGTGATTATTCCGTAACTATTACAGATATAAAAAAAAAGTTAAATGATATCGAAAGTACGTTACCTAATCAAAACGAGAAATGTCCAAAATTTTCACATTAAACACTCGCATACATTTAGTATGAGATTAGTAGAAAGGTACTGTATAGGGTGACTGGTAACTAACACAATACCTCTTAAGAGTGACTTAGTACGTCAAGCATTTAAGGAACATATTAAGACTGTTTTAAAGAAGGTTTACTACAATATCAACGAGTATTTAAATGACAAAAAGGCTTGGGTGTAGCGCTCGCTCTTGCAGGACATAGTTTTATGTACCTAAATTATGAAGTTTATTTTATAAAGAGTAATTGCTGAGTTCCTTGCCGGCTCTTCTCAGCAAAAGCTTCCGAACCATGCATACTCTATATGACAATTCATAAGTGCCTGTGAAGTGTCTATTTGGTTCAACTTTTGTTTTACCACTTTTTCAATTTTTTTTTTTTTCAGATATAAAAAGCCTTGCATTTCTCTTAACTCCACATATAAATTACTCTTTCTAAGCAGTTAAAAAGTATATAAAATATAAAGACTGCACTCATGATGCCCACACCTTTATCTACAGAATCGCGTATAGAATATCTTTCGGGATCAAGACGTGTCGATTGGATTTTTCCCGGATTAAATTTTACAGGGGTTTGTAGTGGGTTTGCTACAGTATTGGTAACCAGGATGAACACAAAATTACCAGGTTTATTTAAATGTACGTTTATTTAAGTAAACAGTACGCTTTTAGCAGTTAAATAATATCGGCAGGAGGGCGCTCTTTAACTTTTCATCTAATATGTAATATATCTGTTAACGGAAAAGTATCTAGTCCGTCATTGTATACATTTCCTAGGAAATCCATACATTTCCTAAATATCTGTCGGAGTACTACATTCGGTATATTTGTAAGGATAGCGGTATTTCGGGGGTTGTAAGTGAAAGGTACTTTTGTGCGAATACTTGCTACTTGCTATTCTATGCAAAATAAAAAAAATAAACCCTAACTATTTTTTTCAATAGTTTCTATATATTTCCAAGTTAATACAATTGTATACAATTCCTATATTTCATACATTTCCGGTGATATATCTAATATAATATTATTTATGCGAAAGTTTGTGAGTATGGATGTATGGATATTTGTTACTCTATCACGGAAAAACTACTGAACGGAACTGGATGAAATTTCCATCCATCCATACTCAAAAACTTTCGCATAAATAATAATTAGTAGGATATTTTTTTTTTATATTAACCTTTTTGTGTCTTGCTTCGTTTGTTTTTAGTAAAACCTTTATTTCTTTTAATAATAACAACTCTGACAATCCTCGTTTTAAACATTTAAATAATTTACCGTAACCGTAAAATAATGGAAGCTAAGATAAAGTGTAACTGTGACATTAATTGCCTGGATCTGTGAGACCCCCCCCCCCACCCCCTGCTGGCATAATAAAATTAAACTGTAATTGGCTAGATTGTGAGCACAGATAATCTTTACGTCCGTGTTGATGGAGGGGTGCCTTAGAAAGGATCTCATTACGAATCTACTGGCTTTGACCTGCGGATTTGTCCGTTTATCTGCTAAGATTATGGTGACAATAAAATACATCCCTTAATTACCTATTTTATAACTTCTATTCTTATGTTAGATCGAAACTTGTAAGTCAATAGACTAGAAACGGTATAAAAAAGACTAAACACGTATCACATTTTTTTTTATAAGAATTCAAATTAGGAAAAGTACTTTGATTTTGGAAGCGAAACACGTTCCTTCGATTTTTAAAATAACGGTGGATAAATATTTGACGAGCGATCGGTCACGCTAGAAACTAAGCCCCGAAAACGTTACTTCTACCTTTTTTGTGGCTCGCAACTTTGGGGTATTACGAAAGCAGTCTGTGGATTGTTACAGGTAACTTTATTTCAACGACATGTATAAAAAAACTTATTTATAGCCAAGCTGAGCGGCTTTTCTGATGGTTTATTTGATCTATTAACTTTGGTTTATATAAAATTTAGTAAAAAGATGAAACTCTTGCCTTTCCCCTTACTCTAAAGTGTACCTATGTAAGTGAGTGAATATCTATCTAGTCCTGAAACTGCCTGAAAGCAGCTTTGTTAGATATCTTGAAATTTCGTCTTAATGCATTTTAAATAAGGATCAATTTTCTTCTTTCGCAGATCTCGCATGCAACTAAGACGCTAGGTGGGAACTACAAACAGGGTTCTACACCTTAAAACAAAGGTACGTAAATGCATAGTACAATAAATGGATTTAGGTTATACATATGAAACAAAAAACAAAAATTGTTACAGTATGACACAACTTAGATGTAGCATCGGCAAATCGTATATCTACACTTCACTTCCGATTTACACAACTAATAAAAATCATTCATTATTGCGCCATTCAACGTTCAACAAGATCATTTTCGCCTTTCTCCTAATAAACATGAGTAATGTTGTAGGCGCACTCTTTTTGGAAATTATCGATATTACGAATTTTGCCGATGCTTCATCTAAGTTGTGTCATACTGTACCCAGCTGAGTTACTTGCCCTTCTTCTTTTCCGAATCAGCCTAATAGCTTAAATAATCATGAGAAAAATCTAAACGAAAACACTCCTCCGATTGTTTACCAAATCTATTGATCACGATAAAAACCTGATATTTTTTATATCCAATAAATTTTCTCTATCAAAGCAAATAAATAACTTTCCTCGCAATCTTAAGTTAAATAAAAAAAACATACACGCAGAAAAACACTCAGATTTTCTAATAAATCTGTCACGCACGTCCACAGACCGACGAAACAAAATGTAAACGTCTTAAAAATAAGAAAATATATGAAAAAAAATATCCAGCTGGTCGAATTGTATTTATTCACCCTCGATCCGAGATGGCCACCATATTTCACCTCCATATCCACACAGTTGAATTATTTATATGTATATCGTGACAGAAATACATTTATTTCGTTATCTTATAGACCGGGGGTCGGTGTACAATTAATTTACGAAATAGAGGGTCTACTACGAAAAACGATACACTATAGTTCATGGTAGGGGAGCCCACAATGCTAAATTTGGAGTCACTCGAGCGTCGTCGGGACCTATTGGATTTTGATTAGATGATAGAAAGAAAAAAGGTTATATACCTATATAATGTACTAGCGGGTCGCCCCGGCGTCGCACGGTTTTTCCCAGCATTTGTGTACTATAATATGCATGTATTATACATATAAACCTTCCTCTGGAATCACTCTATCTATTAAAAAATCAAAATCCGTTGCGTAGTTTTAAAGATCTAAGCATACATAGCAACAGACAGACAGTGGGTGACTTTGTTTTATATTATGTAGTGATGATACAGTTTTACTAGTGTGGGGAGAGCGTCTACAGGCATTGAAAAATGCGTTCGAGAATGAGGGTCGCGGGAAACCGCTGGATGCGGGTAGCGCATGACTAGCCATCATAGTGGAGATCCTGGGGCAGGCCTTAATTCAGCAGTGGACGTCTTTCGGCTGATATGACATGTTTTCCACTTCAAAATATGTTTTATGACCCGTATAGGTAAGGCCCTTCATTACGCTTCCGACCTTTCGGTAGTACTACCAAAATCACCAGTCTGTACGTACATATATTAAAAATTAAAATACTTTTGTGGTCAATTCATCATAAAATTTATTCTCTATAGTTTTCCCTCATATCGAGGCCAGTCATTAATCTCTTATATCACATAGCATTCTTCTTCCCCCTGGTTTCCCCCGCAATTCCATCTATATATATTACAAGCTGACCCGGCAGACGTTGTCCTGCCCTGAGAACAAAAATAAAACTGGGACCTACCTACCTACCCCTACCTACCTTACCTACCTACCCTACCTAACTACCTACCCCTACCTACTTATCCTATGTCCTTCTCCTGGCTCTAAACTACCTCCCTGCCAATTTTCAGCTAAATCGGTTCAGCCGTTCTTGATTTATAAGTGGAGTAACTAAAACGACTTTCTTTTATATATATAGATATGCTATCTGTATCCCAATTTTCAGCCCGATCGGTCCAGTGGTTTGGCCTGTGCATTGGTAAAACAGTCAGTCACGCTTAGCTTTTTTTGTATTTAGAAGATTATTTCCAGACTCGCTGAGGAAAAGCCAAATCTTCCAGCATCCAACCTAATATTTCTTTCGAGAGAAAACGTGGAGAAAAAACTATTGAATATATTCAAAGGCGTGACAGGCTGTCGCATGCCTCGGGAAACTATGGAAAGCGGAATTTCCGAATAGCTATTACATGTCACAGGTTGACGTTTATAACACGAGTACCCAGATGTAATATTAATCGTCATATTGAACCTTAGTACCTATCAGGCGAAGGGTCAATACAAGCAAATTCCCACCGGCTTACCTTTTAAAAATCCCAGTCACACGGATTCATTATTTCAATGAAAGAAAAAGGGATGGATTTTTCAACCATGTTCATCATTTCAATGCCACTTTTATCTTGTTTCAAATACACTGTAATTATCAAATTATCTGTGTTTTTCGAAAGGCTTACCCTCGCCATAATTTCATTCCTCGCCACTGGTACCTATGTACCTCAATATCACCAAAGATCTCTTTCACAGGTCCCCGATAAGTCTGATAGCTTTTTTAAGAGGATGTTCTCCACGAATGACTCCGTCCCTTATTAAACTGACGGAGACAAGCGAGACACACACTTTTAGTAGAGAAGCACACTTTTAGTAAAAAAGAGGGTTTTATGTTATTTAAAAAAAATGAGCCTTTTTTAAAAAAAGTAAGAAAACTATCTTTCTATATTAGATCTCAGAATGTATGTTAATATTTTCAATTTATTTGGATGAACCAAATAATTTCTTCGTCTTTTTTATTAAAATTCGCCTCTCTTGCTTGTCTCCGTCTGTTTAGTAAGGGACGGAGACATACGCAGAGAGCCTCTTCTTAACAAATGCTGTCTCTCTTTCCCCATGCAAATAAGCACACAGCTTGTCTGGTGGTAAGTGGTTACGGTAACCTGGACGCTTTCTAACTAAAGCTATAATTTCTTATCTACATTATTTTGTATCTATTTACCTAAGAATCAGTCAAATATACTTGTCATCTCACGAAAATTCCATTTATATTCATTCAAGGTATTGAATTAAATTAATTAGAAAATATAATGGCGCAAATGTTTATTAACACAAATTCAATGAACTGCTACAAATTCATTGCACTAATTAAATTAAATTAGTCTATCAAATGTATCAATTTCGCATATTAAATGTCGGTACACACAGTGCCGGTTTTAGCTCTACCAGCACCCTGGGCGAGATGTGATAACCCCCCCCCTCCCATTCTCCCGCCAACAAAAGGGATTTTAAGCCATTATAGCCATTTTATCTTTAGACTTGAGAATTTATTTAGACTCGAGATAGCAGGACTCGCTCATGAGCGACCGGAAATAAAGGTGGGCCTGGCGCCCCTTTACATCTGGCGCCCTGGGCGATCGCCCTACCGCGCCCTACCCTAACGCCGGTACTGGGTACACACATACCTAGACAGACATTAATAATGTCTAACTTATATTTATACTAATAATAAAGCTAAAGAGTTTGTTTGTTTGTACGCGCTAATCCCCAGAGTTACTGGTCCGATTCGAAAAATTCTTTCACTAATAGGAAGCTACATTATACCCGAAGGTTATAGGCTATTTATCCCGCGAACGCGAATGAAGCCGCGGGGAACAGCTAGTATAATATATTGCTAACAATATTAAGTTTATGTTTTTACTTAGTTTATGTGTTTTCTCAGTTTAAGTGTATTCCAAACCGGTAGTAGAGTCTATTTTAAAAATTGTAACTATCGACTCATAAGTGTCTAAACAGGGCCTAAACTGAATAAATGATTTTTGAGTTTTGTATCCAGCATATTTTAAAACATATAGAACACCTAATTGAATATAATTTAAGACGATATTTGATAACGTATAGAAGGGAGGCATTGGTTTAATTATTCATGTATAAACAGACGAACTCGGCTTGTTCGTATAATACAGCTTACACTGTTCTCCGTATTGTGTGGTGTGTAAGGCTGGTGGCACTATGAGCCGCCGTCGCCGCCGTACATCTACCAAACTCCCTTTTTATTAAAAAGAAAGTAGTATAATGTAGTATCTCAGTTATCTGATGTCCATAGAACAAGCTCTGCTTAGTTTGCAATGGGATCAGATAACCGTGTGTGAAGAATGTCCCATAGGATATTTATTTCTGACGTCCACTAAATACTGCGCTAAAAGTTGGGCTAAACACGCTCGGAGTGTTTTTTAAGTAACCTATGTCACATTAACCGAGCATAACGCGTTGAACTAGACGCCGCCTAATTCCGACTGTTCGGCCACCCCAACAGTTTGGAGTTGTCTCCTCCGATGTCCCTAGCGGAGATTGCACTGTTATGGTTGGCGATGATATAGTCACTCCAGCGGCAATACCTACCGTAGATGGTTCGAAGATTGAATTTTAAATACCGACTTTGTACGGTAAAGCCTGAGCAAAGTCTAAGCACGCTCTATAGTTCTCAGCCTCAGTGTACCTCAAGCCGTATCAGAAACAACATTACGGGTCACCGCACATAAAACCCAAAGCGGGTTCGTGTAATGGCCGTAATGCAGCCATATAACCAGTTAACAATATGCAAACACCTTGGATATGCCTCGAGTAAGCTCTGCCACGGGAATTCCCTGGATACCTCCATCTCAGTGGGGTCTGGTAATGCTTGTACACCTGAGGTCTGGGAGATCTTGTGATGAATATTCAGACTGATTAATATTTTTTTTACTATGTATAGGATTGTTTGACCACAATCTCACCGAGGTCAGTGATGATGTGGCCGATGGTGGTAGACACAGAAAGCCTAGAAGAGTTGTTTCGTTTGTAAACATCACAGCACAACATAGATACTTCAAGTAAAAATAAAGAATAAATAAACAAAAATATTTATAAAAATATAACAAGGCTGTATGGCTTTAAGCCTTTGACTGTTTTAAAAAATCAGCACGTCATAACTACATCCATAATGTTGGTACATCTTTATGCTGATTGTGAACTCGATGTCTGCTGGGACACGTAAAAACCTAATTGACACATTATTTAAAAAAAACCACTATAGATTCATATGCCTATAAACTATAAACTTTGTTCAGGACCACAAATACAATCCTTTAACAAACCTCGTACAATTCCCGTGACTATTATGATTAAAACTTTTAATTGTACCAATAAAACCACAGATTGAAACGTGTCATCAAAATTTAACCGACCGCTTTCAAAAGTTACTATACCCACTGAAATAAAACAAAGAAGTCAATTAATATAAACCGGTCGGTTAACCGTCCGGCCCGCGCAATCATGGCGTAGCTCGTAGCACGTAGCAATTATGCCCTCGTAGCATTCTCGTAGAGCTCTCTACGAACGTTTTGAAATAAATGCTATGCGGTTTTCAATAGTCACTTGTGTTGAAAGAAAATTTTCTCGTAATTGTATCAGCTTTTGAATTGGTATATTTCTTTAGAACTTTAAGAAAATGTATTGAGTGGTTTACTTTTATTAAATATTGAAGTCGATTTTTGTAAATAATGTTTTTATATATTAATTTAAATGTTTTTTGTTTCAGATGAGAAAGGTGTTATGTGGCATTGCGCTTCTGGCGCTTTTCGTTGCCACACTAGCGGACTCTACTGAAGGTAAATTTTTGTTATTATTGACTAGCTATTACCCGCGGTTTCAGCGTCATTCATGATCATGGTATAAAACGTATTCCGTGTCAATTTCTAGGATTAAGGCTACCACTCTGCTAATTTTTAGCAAAACTAGCATTATGTTAGAATTTCGAACACACATACGTTACTAATTAATTTGACATGTTATCCTATACGAAGTCAAGAATATGTTGAGGGAAAGATTTTACTGTTTGAATTTCGTAGAGATTTAAACAGTTTATAAAGCAAATATAATAAACTGGCATACCTACAACTCAGGCGCGTAACACAAAAGGTATAAAGATTTATGGATAAGAGATATTTTTTTAATTTGTAAATAATAATACCTATGAATAACCTACTTAAACTAAATTAATTAATTTGATTTATTATAATTTCAAAATGCAACCCATATTTCCATGTATCGAAGATTTTTTAATATACCAAAGTTGAAATTGAATTCGGTTTCCACAAAAAGTTTCTGTATCCTATTGGAAGAAATATAAAAGATAGATAAGGAGATGCCAATATTTGAGTACCTACGAGTAACTTTTGGCAGCATGCCGGCCGCCCGCCGGCGCTTAAATAATGCATTGAATCAGGAAGATGTTCCGTTTCATTTCACACGTACGTACTATGGTAGGTATAGAATTAAACTTTTCATTCGTTTACTGTTCCAAAAACGGTTGAATGAATATTTAAAAAGGTTATATCTGATACGGATATGTTTATTTGAGAATAACTGTTGGTTATTGAAAATCTATTAATTTTGATTTGATTTTTTGATTCATAATTAATTCTGTTTAGTCTGTCAGTTAGGTTATCAAAAAATATTGGATACTTACGTATTTTTTATTATAACAAATCATTATAATACAAAGATATAGCGCATTTAAATAACTTAACTCCCTTTATAACATACTAGCTTGCGCCCCGCGGTTTCACCCGTTCCCGAGGGATAAAATGTAGCCTATGTGTTAATAGAGGATCCAGCTACCTCCATACCAAATTTCATCAAAATTGCTCCAGCCGTTTGGGCGTGAAGAAGTAACAAACAACACACTCACAGACTTTCATCTACATCTTCTGTACTAATAATAAAGCTGAAGTGTTTGTTTGAACGCGCTAATCTTCAGAGTTACTGGTCCGATTTTAAAAATTATTTCTTTAATAGAACGCTACATTATCCCCGAAGGTTATAAGCTACTTTTTATCCCGAGAACGCGAGTGAAACCGTGGAAAACAGCTAGTTTACAATATTAGTAGGACAATTTACTAAAACACGTGATTAATGTAATACAATGCAAACTTTAATAGGCTACTCGAGCCAACATGATCTCGCCAGTGTCGGTGTAAACACGAATTTGTCCACTTTATGTCCGTCGGGGCCCGAGGCCGGGGCCTGGGGCGTGTCAGGCCCTTGATAAAGGCTTAAGCTCTAAACTAGTTTGTTATTCCGTTGAACTGGCGACAGGATGAGCCAAACAAAGCCGTGTTTCGTTGTTTATTTATAAAATGGTTTCAGTTGTAAACAATGGGGATTTTGTTATGGGAATTAAATGAGTGATGCTCTTAGTGACGTTGGAGTGTTGTGATGTTTATATTTATTAAAGACTAGCTGTTCTGACATATATTTCGGGAATTGATTTTTATATACAACGTGTTGTTTTTGATATCCCATAACTCTAAGGTTATATTCTGTAGGTAAAAATAATACTAAAACTCCAAGAATAGGTGGTCCACAAATGCATAGTTTCGGACATATCATCAATCATAATAAAATTAGGTCAAAAATAGTCACCAGTATGACGAATCATTACTTTTGATGAAACTAAAATATCTAAGTAGTAGAAATAGTTCACCTACCTAATTTTGTTTGCTTACCGTACAAAATAGACCCTCGATGTGTCTAGGTATCTAAGTTTCATTGATAAATACGAGTAATTCATTCATATTTAAAGCTAAGAAAATGCGACGTTGTCATATTTCACGTAAGGGTGTTTTACACGAATTATTTTGTATGAAAAATGATAAAAAAAAAGGATGTTTGAAACATAATTCATATGCCACTTGATTCTTTGATATGGTCTCAGTCATACCCTAGAGTTATGGGATATAAAAAAAACAGATTGTATATAGATTGCTAATTACTAATTCCTACTAATATACTATTATAAATGAGAATGATTGTGAATATGGATGGATGGATGTTTGTCACTCTTTCACGCAAAAGCTACTGAACGGATTTGGATGAAATTTGGAACACAGATAGTTTATAACCTAGATTAACACATAGGATACTTTATATCCCGGGAAAAAATAAGATCCCTCGGGAACGCGGTCGAAACCGCGGGGCGGAATCTAGTAGATTATATTTTGTCTACTATTAACCCTTTATCATAAGACGTTGTCTTCAAAATAAAGAAAAACATTAATGTTTGTCAAAGTTGTTGTTATTAAGGCGATGCTATACGTTAAATGGTGATTCTAAAATGCGTTTTCTCTTTCTTCTTTGTTCCAAGAGATTTAGAAAAAATATATTATTAATCTAAAGAATATGTGACGGGGAATAGTTTTTTTAAAAATTGGAATTTTTTCTTACGTTAGTAATGAAACTAACGTAAGAAAAAAATCGTAAATATGCCCCTTTTTAAAACTAAGAATGCATTCTTCTCTTATTTGGGCCATCCAAATAACTTGAAAAATATTAACATACATTCTGAAATCCATTAGAAAGGGAATAGTATTCTTACTTAAAAAAAAAGGCTTAGTTTCTTTTTAAATAACATAAAACCATATTTTTTACTAAAATTACATCTCTCCTGTCTCGCTTGTCTCCGTCATACACAGATGAAACCTTTGTGTATGAATCTGACTCGCACTTGGCAGATTATTTATTTAAACATTTCTAATCATTTTAGAATCTATTATTTTATTCCCTAAAATTAATAAGTATCCTGACTAATATTACTTTGAAACGTAAATTGCGCAACCAATCGTGATGAAATTTAGTACGCAGAGAGCCTTTTTTTTTTTTTTTTTTTGAAAGGACTAAGTTGGTAGCCTCAGATGGCTGCAACAACCTTACCGGACAAATCGGCGAGCGCAGAGGGCTCTCAGCCGAGCGCAGAGGGCTCTCAGCCGACGCAGACAGCCTATGGCATGGAAAGACAGATTTACTCCTCGCTACTATTTATCACAGACTGGTATAGAAATAAATGGTAGGAAAACAAATGTATTCCCGGCCTGGGCACGCACAATAATGCCACCAAATGAAACCAAGTAACAATACATCATTCCAATCTGCCAATATCTGGCCTCTCTTAGTTTCCGAGAAATGTCGGCAAATAAAGTTAATGGATATACCCTTTGTGATGGGACACACGGTTGGTAAAAATGGAGAGCGTTGTATCGAACCGATTGAATATATGACGTCTGCACCTAATAAAAATAATGTAACTTATTTTTTTCTTCTTTCTAATCTTCATACAATAGGGTAGTTGACTGACACATCAAATCAGCTACTTTTTAATAAACGTCAAAACGATAGTTTATAAGGAATTTTGTATGAAATATTACATTATGACGTCATAGTTTCACAGCATCAAATCATCTACACTTAGTGGTTCCACTGGTAATTAAAAATCATAAAAAGCATTAAATGTACAACATATTTGATATTTCCACGTGTTTTTAGATGTTTTATGCATTGGTTAGTGTTTGGTCATTTATTTTTGACAGTGTCAACTACCCTATTGTCACCAGCTAAGGGCTGGTGGTATTTTATCCAATAAAGATTAATACAAGTGCACCAGTGAAGTGAAATGAAATGATTACGAGTATAATTGCTTTTCAAGTTGTCTTAAGAAGTCCATGAAAAGTTTTAGTAGAACGGCTACCATTGTACTAAAACCTAACTCAAACTAACTGACTATGACTCGAAGTAGAATATAAAAATAACTGCATTCCTCAACTTGACACTGGCAAAATACACTAAGTTGAGCTTTCGGTGAAGGAAAACATCGTGAGGAAACCATAGCACGGTGGTAGGGGACTTTGTAGTACCCGCCTGGCTGGCTACCACCCTTAAGTTGAAAATCTGTCGCCAAGCACCTTTCTGTGTGTTCCGACAGCAGCACTTGAGAGCCAGTTCCTTTCTAGGCTTTGTGTGCTTACCATCATCGGCCACATCATCACTGATCACGGTGAGATTGTGGTCAAACACAGGCCTATACACAGTAAAAAAAACAAAAAAGGGTGATGCCAAAAAGAAAAAAAACCTTGTCGGTCGATCAATTTTTTTTAACATACTCTTTGAATTTATTCAAGTTCCTCAATAATCATTTCAGTTCAGCATCCAAATCGGAACAATAACCGAGCTTTATAATACAGATTATCTATTTCACTTTCAAAGGACATCCACACGTCTCACTTACTCCTTGTTTATAATCAACAACGCACAAATGACGTAGTTAAGCGTTTAATCTTCCACGTTCACTAGAACGTTAGTAAATTAAACGATTTAATTAATCCTACTATAACTCAGGCAAACAAATTAGTTAACAGTATTACTTGGGCCCTTTTACACACACTAGCACACTTTGTAGTAGGGTTGTCCCGCTAAAGTTTGTAGATTTTTTTATTTGAAGTTATGTAAGTAGTTACGAATATTTAAGGTATAAAATAAAAATGCTGTTTGGTAAATAAATATTTACTGCAATATATTAGCATTCAGGTCTCTAAATACCACTTGAGAATAAATAAGTATCTATATTTATTCATGTAAGGGTCGGTTGCTCGTACTTTTAGTTAGTTATAGTCAACGTTAACTTTAACCTTACTATGCTTTGACCGTAGGGTTAACTTTGACGATGACTGAGCTACCTCGGTCGGTTATGGTTACGGTTAAAATTTTAGTTAGTGACACGAGCATCCCAGTTTGCTTTCTTTTGGAGGTTAAAGTTAACTATAACCGATCCTTAGGTGTATCACATCTATTCATTTATGAATCTCGTTACTGAAACCTGTAAAATTTAAATATATATAAATAAATAAAATAACGTATCGGTAACCCTACTTATGACGTTTAAATTCCACTCATCTCACGTACATATCCATAGAGAATTTGATAAAACGAATTGATTACATGCATTTTAATATTCTTTTTTTGTTATTTCGTCCATTTTGACCGTAGACCGTGTCCTACCGACCGGTCAACATTGCTAGAGGTAATATCATTATAAATAGTTATTGTTTTATTTCAAACTGTTTATTATGTTATTCAATAGAAATTATCCCAGAACACAAGTTTAATCTTAGTCTGGGTTTCGTTCGCAAAAACTGATATAGAGGTAATATTTAATACATTAAATTTATTATATCAGTTCCTTTTTGTAGCGGGTAGCTTATATTTTTACTATGTATAGGTCTGTGTTTGACCACAATCTCACCGTGGTCAGTGATGATATGCCTGATGGTGGTAAGCACACAAAGTCTAGAAAGGAAGGTCAATGTTCACCGACTAGAAAACGATCCGATAAGTTATAATCGGGCGTTTACGATTACATTTTCTAACGACAATTCATTCAAACTCAGTTTAGGGCACTTATGAACGTCAAAAAATAGAATCGACTCTACCGCCGTTTCTACATACATTTAAACACACAATTAAACATATTAAATAAGGAAGTGTTTTTCAAAATTCCACCCGAACCGAAACGGAGTAAAAAAACATTTTTCTCCAATCATAAATTAAAAAAAAATAGCAACCATAAAAATGACCGCACTACCAAACAGTGTGTATCACTCGTCAAGAAAATACATAGGAAGCGACTGTGTCGGGAGTCGACAGAGAAATCTTTCATTTCTTATCGCCCCAAAGACGTACAATATCAAAGCTATGCTATAGTGATATGAGACTTTGTGATCGAGGCTCTAGCGTTATAATAACGGAGCGCAGCGAAGTCTTGGCATTGTGACAAATACTTTTTGCGACTTCTTTATGAGCTGAGATAATTAAATGGTCTCAAGATAATGTTATGGTTATCTATCTATATATCTATACTAATAACAAAGCTGAAGAGTTTGTTTGAACGCGCTAATCTCTGGAATTACTGGTCCGATTTGAAAAAATATTTCACTAATAGATAGCAGATTTAAAAAAACACATAGGAGAGGTTTTTGAGACAAGACAGACATGTTCACTTCGAACCTCTAACATTCGCGAATAATTCAGTTCTCTTAATTCTTCTTTATGTGATGAAACACTCGTATTATTAATTCTATGTTAAAAAGTAAAATTTATTATTCCTTTTTAACAATCTGAAGACGAACAAATTAACTGCATATGTATTTACAATCCACAATAATCACGGTAAGATAGCATACAGACAAATCCGTCAAATTAAGCTTAATTACATTTCTGCGAGCAACAGTTGCAATAAAAATGGTAAATCCCCGGCTCGGTTACGGTCACTAGATAATTTACAAACATTTGAAATTACCTCCGCAGCGCGAGCTGAGTAAAAATTTCCACAGCCAAAGGCAGTTTTATTAAAGCATTTAATGAAAACCCGGCGTGCCTTCTCTATAATTTACATGCGGAGAGAACTGCGGATGTGTTTGACGCGGATGTGGATTAATTTAGTTTCGTTATAGGTTAATATAGAGAGTAATTAAGTTACAGAGAATTCAATATGGTAATTCGTTTGAGTTTCGGAAAACTTGTATGTGCTGAATGTGTTTTGTTTGACACGTACAGTTCGCGTCACGTAAAAAGAACGCTGGCAGTAGGCTGCGCATTTGGCGAATTATCGGTCTATTTGATGGTATGAGGTCCGGTATACCTACCAATAATCAATATACGAGACTCAAAGAGCCAAAGGCTAGTTCTAAAATAAAATAATAGGCCTAGTTGGTTCGTGCGCGAGTGTAGACAAGCGCAAACACACCTCTTCCACTTTCTTCCAGCGTTCTTTTTACATGACGCGACCTATACTACATAATATTTGTAAACTTTTGCTATTATAGAAGTGATTTTAATTTGATGATATGAGCAGCTCGACTGGGAAAGTACCACCAACATACACAATACCGCAGTTTAAAAACTTTATGTTCCTGCGCGTGAAAGTTGCCAGAGCTCTTCGGGGATGGAAAGTGATATTTGGGGCACATATTACCTATTTACGGTTTTTCTGTCCCCGTGTATTGCATCCGTCTATAGCTTACCACTTAGCACCATGCGAGCAGTATGGCATTTAGTCGACTTCATTATTAAAAAAATATGAATAATAACATTCAATTAACGAATAATAGCACAAATTACTGCAGAACAAATTATTGTAGTTTTTACTTAAATTAGATTAAGAAAATGATTGTATTATTGGATAAAATTAATTTCTATTAAATCATTCAAAGACATCCTTTTCGAATAAAATATGAATAGCTGGGGATTTAATTTTATGAAATCCTTTTTTTACATTTAAAAATGGTACACACGGCCACAGATCAAGCTACACACTTACGTGGTTGTAATAGGCGCTATTTTGCAACAAAAATGTGTAGCTTGATATTTTATGTGTATATTTTATTTGAATTATTATTAAATTTATTATACATTCAAAAAATTATAATCCTTCTTATTGTGTTATTACTATGTATTAAGTCGTGAGATGTATACATGAATGCAATAAATAAATGAAAATGAAATGAAAAATATATTCGCTCTTAGACGACTCTGTCCCAACATTACTCTGTGCCCAAAGGTGGTTAATAAGTGTGGAATCCACTCCGTCTTGAGATTTACGAGTCCTAAGGATTATCGTCGTGGCTATCATCAGGGTAGGAACAGGTAAATCAGCCAGAATTTTATGTGCTGCTATCTTTGATAATAGTCTTGTTAAATATACAACACGACCTGATGGAGCAATGTTTATGGTTATATTCTAAAAGCTACTCAGTTTTTAAGGTTACTTATCTATGTATTTCGTGGTTTATGATAGTAAGGAACACTTTCATTAAATAAGTAAGTATACTCTTAGAGATCTTAGGAGAATTTATCTAAATCATAGAAATAATGTTTTTTTTTTATACTTAAACTCATTTATTTAGTTTTAAGCCTTGATGGCCTACTCCGAAAAACAATACACGATAGGTTCGTTCACAGAATAGATGGGAATCGAACCCATGATTCGATAGCAGGATTAGCAGGGAAGAAGGGATAAAAAAAACGGCTAAAAAAAAAATTTTTCATACAAGGGTACAAGGCCTTGCACCTAATGGTAATATTTAGTTACCTAAAACACATAGTTTATCTATAAACAGCACCAAGCGTTTATATTTTGAACGTTTATGTAAAGGCTGGTACACGCGTGAACAATACTGTCGCTTATCTGTGCTTATGTTTCCTACTGATTCACTAGGATCTCGGTACTAGTAGAATATAATTTTTTATACAATCAAGCCGATAAATAATCTTAAGGCCCACTAAATGGTAAGCGGTTACCGTGGCCTGTATAACCCAGAATCAGCATTGGTAGAGGCAAATGTAGCTTTCGACGTGCCTTATCTGGGCCTAAATTGAATAAATGTTTTTTTACACCTTCAAATCTTGGTGATGTATATTAATCTATTTATTCTGTGGTATTTCTAAAAATAGCATTCTATAGGAATGTATATACTGGTGCCGATTCTGTTGTTTACGAACTAAATAAATTTAATCTCACTATATATCTTTCTAGTAGTAAATATAAGAAAGGGATGCAAGATATTTTAGTCCTGTCAGTTTAATCCCATCACACATTTCAACGTGAATTTAAGCGCGATCTTTATTGGTCACGACTATTTACCCGTACATTACGACGGTATGGATTAAACTGACAGCATTAAAAATGTTCTATCTTTTTTCAATAAGGTTAAAATGAAAGAGAGGTGACTTGTCTAATATTAGTTAAATTCGTAAACAACAGAATCGGCACCATTATATATAGGTATATATTTGATAATCGTTCATTTCAGTATTGTTATTCACATGTTATATATACCCAGCTTAACTCGTAATAATGTTGACGCTTACCCCGACTCGGGGAGTCGACATGTAATTTACTAAGCATTTATTTAACTTGGCAACACATAAAGTGCGATGGAACCCCGCGAGAATGTGACACTCAAGTGCTGCATTACAAGCTTAGAGCTGTCAAGTTTAACTTGCTGTTTGCGAATGATAGTCATAGTACTCGTTTATGGAAGATAGTGTTTTGACACTGAATTTGGTGGCTGGTTTATTAAAATACTAGCTGTTCCCCGCGGTTTTACCCGCGTTACTTAGATAAATAGTACCCTATGTCCTTCTCCATACCATAGGATATCTGCATGCCAATTTTCATCGTGTTTGGTTCAGCGGTTTAGACGTGAAAAGATAACCGTTACTCTCGCTTTTATCAAGTAATTAGCTTCCGCCCCGCGGTTTCACCTGCGTTCCCGAGAGATCTTATGTTTTCCCGGGATAAAAAGTATCCTATGTGATCAGATCCAGGATATAAACTATCTGTGTTCCAAATATCTTGTAGGATCTACAAACATTCCACTCCGCGCTATTACTGAAGGTAATACTCTATTTACTCCATTAGGGATTGGATTTTGAAAACATCTGTGACGTATAAACTAGATGGATAGTTTCAGATGGAATATTTTTGTCAAGCCAGTTGGCGCGGTTGGCTAAGTCCCCACCTATCATGTCGCAGGTCGGGGGATCGATTCCTATCAAAGACACACATTTAGTTGCACGAACATGTCTGTTTGTCCTGAGTCTGGGTGTAAATATCTACATTAGTATGTATTTACCAAAAAAAAGTAGTATATCCGTTATGTGGTTACCATAGTACATACAAGCTCTGCTTAGGTATAGTTAGTTATAGTATGACACAACTTAGATGAAGCATCGGCAAACTTCGTAAAATCGATCGTTCTCGAAAAGAGTGCGCCTACAACATTACTCATGTGTTAAAAAATGATCGGCGAAAATGATCTTGTTGAACGTTGAATGGCGCGATACTGAATTATTTTTATTTGTTGTGTAAATCGGAAGTGAAGTGTACGAAAACGATTTGCCGATGCTACATCTAAGTTGTGTCATACTGTAACCGTGTGTGAAGAATGTCCCAGGACATGACATGGAGAATTTTTTAGACTTTGTCATGTAAAGCAAATGTTACTATGGAACCAAATCTCATAACATTGAGTGTCAATCAAAAGAAAACACATGAACATGTGCTTTCTACGTACTCGCATCATATTACCTGATCCAATTTCTAATACGTGTCTCGCCTGAACGTACGCTCCTGCGATATCGAAGTACTCTTGTTGAAGCTCGCGCTGTCGACAGACATGCACGGGGTGGCAGCGAACGAGAACCAAATTCATTACTTGCCAGGGTTGCCACGTTTTGCCGTCAACAATTTTGGTAAATAAGTTTTTAAGGAAAAAACCTTTTTTTATTCAGTTTCTCTATCAATGACTCCATGTCATGAGATTTAACAAATTCCAGATCAAATGTACACCGGGAGGTGTGTTAAAATTGACTTACAAGTTTCGATCTAAACATACTAGGGTACTGTAAGATAATGGAATAAAGAAAGCTCGACTTGTTGCAAGGGATTTCCAACAAATGTGATCCGCCTATCTGACTCTCAAGCGTAAAATCTGTCGCCAAGCACCTATCGGTGTTATATTTCAGTCCGATTCAAGACTTGGTTTACATTCTATTTTCAGCGACATCATTACCTATCTAAATACCAGACGGATTGACATGGATGAATTATAAATTATAGAAAATTAATACGTTATTTTGTAAGCAGTATGGTACAGTTCACATTAATTTACAAACTCGTGACATAAATTATAAAGTAACGGTGTTCACAATCATAAAAAAATATAATAAAACACATTTGACAACCCTAAACGAGAGATATGATCACTATGAGTATTTGAAGAAAATCTAAGTGCACTACAAAGTTTAATAGAAATAGTTTCAATACTAACTGTACCAGCATTTTGTCTTAGATAATGACTTATTTATTTCAGCAGATGCTTTCAGGTGATGTCACCTCATGAAATCTATTCTTTAAGGTTATGTATACCAAGATAGATACTTTTAAAATGAAAAAATATATGTATGACATTCTCAAGACTTTTCTGCAGCCTTTGACGGAACTCAAAACATATTTAAATATACATAGAGATATAACAAAAAAATAACCGCTTGACGAAATGAAACGATTCACTATTAAAAGCAGTTTTTCTCTTTATTGACAATTTTATTTCAAAATAAAAATATACCACAAGATTTGAAATTCTAATGCACATACGTTGACGGATTAATCCTGTCTATAACCTGTTGGGCGTCGCCACCATTTATTACAGCTTTAATAGATTTCCCTTTATAGTGGACAACCGAGTGACGGCATTTAAACGCTTTTGTTTCTGGGAACATATTTTGTAAAATTCATGTGGAAAAACAAAGTTAACTAGCTAGCTAGCCAGCTATTAGTGACCTCCGCTGTCAGATGGCCGACGCCCAATAGGAACTCTTTTGAATCACATATTTTGTACAATGTAAAAATGTTAACATTACGACGGACGACACGATAAATCTTGCAAATTTTAATCTCACTACTTACTACACTTGTTGAAAATTTTATATTTTAATTCTAAAACTAATGAAATATTCTCGGTCTCATGAAAACTTAATAACGCCAGAGCATTGTGCCCGCGAAATATTTCATTTTCAACAAATTGAGAATTGAGTTTCGTACAATTTCGAAAAATGGAAAAAGAATTTATCGCGGCGAGTCCGTCGTCGCGCCGACCGGGCGACAGGCGCCCGTCGCAAGTGCTAGAATATTCAAATAGCTAAGTTTAATTTCAGCTTGAATATATTTCAGCTAATCCGATGATATTTTCGTCAAATTATTTATATTATAAAAAGGTATTTTTCAATACTCGACACAATTTTGTTAAACAAATAAAATTAATTAAATTCTACATGACAATAATAATATACCTTATTAGATGAAAAAAAAATAACTAGATACAGAATAAAATAAATAAAAAATTACAAATTTAAAAGTCGCCTCATATTGCTGCCCTAATATGTCTTATTTGAGGCTATACATTATATCGGGTGTAAGGGACAGCGTACCGAAAACTGATAGGTACCATGGATTCAACTCATGATTCTGGAGCCTCCGGACTTTGAATTTTCCATCGATCTTTTCATGAATTATACGATTTTTTTTCAGAAATTTAGGATTGATTATACTATAAAATCATTATACATGTCAAACTAAACGTGATTTCAAAATAAATAAACAGTAACGGTAATTTACAGTAACAGTAATTTAGATATTATAACTGCAATTCAAATCTATAAATATATAATGTTGTTATAGGCATTCATCTTTTCCCAAAGTTTTCGTTACGCTGTTCCTTACACCCGGTATTATGCAATGTCCCCAATATTGGGGCATTTATATTAATTTACCGGCGAAACCCGCCATAAGTGTTAAGTCGTAATACGTAATCAACCGATACTGCCATTACTATTCATGAAAATCCAGTTTTTGGATCACTTTGACCCCACTTTAGATTCCATTAAGTTGAAATTTACCCTCGTCCATTGCGGTACGCCCCAAAAAACACCCATATAAATATTTACAAGCCCCACCCGCGTGGAAACTTCCATCAAACAAAATTATACTTTACAATTCTCTCTGCAAAGTCAATTTTTATGTGCACCGAAGCTTTTATATGTGGGCCTTTTTCTTCATTTCCGTACTTATAAAAAATTTGCTTTGGCAAAGGTTTATGCTTCAAGGTAAGCGAAGTACGCCTTTAAATATAAAAAGTAAATATTGTTGAGGATTTTATGAGTTTTTTTCAGTTGCAAACTAATTTCTTCGATACTATAATTTTTTTACGAGGCACCGTTTTAAGGGTTTACGAAGAAAAATGTTCTTTGTCGCATTCATTCTTCTCAAAAACCTAGAGAATACTAAAATATGGGAAAAAAAATACTTTGGAATTTGCAAGATTTAATAAAACTAAAATAACAAGAAAAAAAAATATTACAATCTTTTCGCGGCCGGCGTCGTTCGTAAAGATTTTCATACAAAAATATAATCGAAATTTTGCAATTTTCCGGTGGATTTCCCATAAGTTTTCTTTCACACAAACCTTGTCCGGACAACTTACGTTACGAACACAACAAAAAATAATTAACCAAATAAGTGCAGCCGTTATGAAGTGATTCGTTTACATACATTCGGCAATTGATTTTTATTTTTATACTTAGGTATCATACTATTTACTCGAGTGATAATTTATACATGCAATGCAGATTTTTAATCTATGATAGTTTGTTTTATAATGCTAAACAAGAACAGAACTTTTATTTCCGATGTATATTTCGATGCACCCAGTTTAATAATATATTTTATCTACTCTCATATCGTAATGTTCTTATTATGAAATCAAAATCAGTACTTTAATGAGCCACTTTAGGCACACCCGTGTATAATGATTCATTATAGTACAGTTGTGTTCCCAAGATAAGGCTATAAAATAACTTTTTTTCTATTAAAGTACACTTTGGACCTATCAATAGTATAATCAATCAGTATCAATTCAATTTGACGATGACAATGTGACAAATTTTTGACTTGAACTTTAGAGGTAAGAATTTTTGGGAGTTGGCAACACGGATTTGATTAGGTATATGATTATTGTGTCTGTTTATTTTATTGTTTTTGTCTACATGTATCATTTTGACCAAAAATGACACAAAAATAGCAATTTTTTTTTTTAAACTCGTGTGATACTATTAAGAACCTCGCCTACGGTTCGGTACTTAAACTCGCACTCGTATTTAATAACCCCTATTATGCAACAGTATCATAAACTACTTTTATTTCAGGAAATCATCAAGGCTCATTCCTACCTAAAAACTAAACGTAGTATTATAAGTAACGTGGGCTGAGAAATAATTTTTCTAAATATATTCTCAAAGAGAGTTAAACAGAGGATCGCAGGTGAAACCGCAGGGCGAAAAGCTAATTAATTTAAAATTACCTTTTACAAAAAAGAGAACCGCCTTCAAAACAAATAAAAAGTATAAAATAACTATGTAGGAAACTCTAATCTGATACTGTTTTTTACACGAGCTACACTTTCGCTAACTTCAAAACAGTGTCAGATTGGAGTGCCTACATAATGTTGGTTTTGAAGGCGGTTCTCTTTTCTGTAAAATGAATTTTTTTTAATCTTTCGATTATTGGCAGAGATATCGGTGAACATACATTAAAAAAAAATATACACCATCGAATATAGAACCTCCTCTTTTTTTGAAGTCGTTTAAAAATAAAACACGACTCATAATTAAAACTTTATTTGTCTAAGGCATATTATAAAACTTTGTTTACATTTTCGTTCTTCAAAAGCTCAAATAGGCTCTCATTTACACAAGATCCATTCAACGAAACAGGTTTATTATAAAACTCAGGGTGGATTTAAAAAAATAAAATTATAGGAGAACAATAGGATAAGTAAATAGGAGGGCCGCAAAGCGAACGGAGCAAAATAAATGTAACTTTGAATAACGTCTCGGCAAGGACTCAAGCAATCCGCTTATAAAGTAAAAAGATAAAGCAACCATGATTGACGCTTCCTTTTTCAGTGTTTATTTTTTCCTTTTATCGTCATTGTTGAGAGGTTATTAGCTGTTTTTAGGGTTCCATATATCCCATGAAAAGAAAAACAACTCGTGTCAGTCTGTCCCATGAGTTATACTTTATTTTCTGAGGATTTACTGGTTGAAAATAACAGTTGGAAAATGTAATTATTTTTATACTAGCTGACCCGGCAGACGTTGTCCTGCCCTGAGAACAAAAATAAATTTGGGACCTACCTACCTACCCCTAACTACCCCTACCTACCTCTACCTGCCCCTACCTACCCTACTCTACCTAACTCTACCTGCCCCTACCTACCCTACTCTACCTAACTCTACCTGCCCCTACCTACCCCTACCTACCCCTACCTGCCCCTACCTGCCACTACCTACGTTACCTACCTACCCCTACCTACCCCTACCTACCCCGACCTACCCCTACCTATCCTATGTCCTTCTCCTGGTTCTAAGCTACCTCCCCACCAATTTTCAGTCAAATCAGTTAAGCCGTTCTTGAGTTATACTTAAATGGTGTAACTAACACGACTTTCTTTTATATATATAGATATAAAAAATGAATCCCTATTTCCCTTGGTCACGAGATGACGCGTGGAGCGATTTCGATAATTCTGTTTTTATTGTGTTTGTTATTGTCATGATAAGGTTATTATGAAAATAAAATTAAGAATAAAAAACAGCAAGAAGGTAGTAGGTAGGTTTAGGTAGGTAGGTCAACGTCGGCGGGGCCAGCTAGTTTTTTATAACTTTAAACTTTTTTTTGGCTCGGTTGGCTACCACTATCATGTTGAAAAGTCGCCAAGCACCTACCGGTATTCTAAACTATACCGTAACGTGGTCATAAACAGTACCCGCAATTAATTTTCTAAAATTTAATGTTATCCTCCAAAATCTCTTTCATATAATATTTCACGCAATAAAAAGACAAGGATTTTCTTCCTATCTTTGTCATGACACCTCTTTTGTTCTCAGTTTCCAACAAAAAATCTCCATATAAAGAATGTTTTAAAATACCAGCAAGGACCTTTATAGTTGCCTGAAGGATGGAGTCGTGACGAGGACCCAGTATAAAATGATATCACTCTCATATATGTACGCGTTACACACAGCAGTGACGTTTAGAAAACAATTTTTTGAGCTGAAAGTTGTCGGAATATTAGCTGATCATCTACATAGTATAAAATGATGTCGCTTCCGCTGTCTGTTCGCTTAGACCTTTTAAACTACTCAACGGATTTTAATGTAGTTTCAGCAATAGATTGAGTGATTCAACAGGAAGTTTTATATGTATAATACATGCATATTATAGTACAGAAAAGGTGAGAAATGCCGTGCGAACCGGGGGCGGGTCGCTAGTTTAAAATAATTAATCTTTAGCGTACAATAAGTATATAGTACAAATTGAGTTATAATTGCCATATCTATTTCTAAACTTCAATGTAATTAAAATTGTGAAGAGTGAATGGATATTGAAAGTTGGTACTATAATCAAATTATCGTTCATAAAAAATATTCGTTCAATAAAATCAAAATCAAAAACTCATTTATTCAATTTAGGCCCTGGTAAGGCACTTATGAACGTCAATAGTTACAAACATTACAATAGACTCTACCACCGGTTCCACATACACTTGAACTGAGAAGACTCCGGCAAGAAACTCAGCAAGGCTACATTATTTTTTTTGTGGATCTTTCTTTTTTAAATTTATGTAATTACAGTTCCTGTTCCAAATATACATAAAGTTCATACAATTGTCACTTGGCCAGGGGGCCGCAAGTGCAGAGAGAAGCTACTACAACCATGTATTCTTGTCTTCAACGTAATGAGCCACCTTATAGTAGGCCTTGTCGATTAATTTCTGTTTAACATACTGTTTGAATTTATTGTACGACATCTTAGTTACTTCATATGGGATTTTATTATAAAAACGAATGCAGTTCCCGAGAAAAGACTTAATAAAAAATCAATTTAAACTTATTCACCGTAAAATGTTGAAATGGCATGTTTGATTTCGTTTAATTTTCATATCTATACTTCTATACTATATAATATTATAAAGAGGAAAGATTTGTTTGTTTGTTTGTTTGTTTGTTTGTTTGTAATGAATAGGCTCCGAAACTACTGGACCGATTTCAAAAATTCTTTCACCTTTGGAAAGCTACATTATCCCCGAGTAACATAGGCTATATTATATTTAAAAAAAAATTAGGGATCCTTACTAAAACTCCAATAATGTAACATAAGGTGTAAAAAAATGACCTGAACAATTCCTTACGTCGCGTGCGCTGCGAAAACTATTGATGATAGAACAAAATCATTTACCACGACTTTGCAGAACTCATCATTATCTACAAAAAGTGTCGCGACAGCATATGTCTAAATATTATAGTTATGTCACAGTAAGCAGTTTTTTATTGTAAAATATTAATTTATATATGCCGCCTCTTGAAAAGGCTCTTCATTTGTACCTTGGTATTAATCCTCATCAAAATAAATTACTTTATATTCAAGACGGCTTTAATACCTTTTTATAACTTTTTGAATTATTCAATTCGGACATTTCATTCGGAAGATATCACGAATTTAAAAATGCAAGTATTAGAAAAAAGTCGCGTGGTTGTCGCTCACCGCGCTCAGCTAGCCAGCATGCGATGTAGGCTCCATGTAAGCGTCACTGGGGTACGGGGGGGGAGTCAATGTAATCTATATATATAAAAGAAAGTCGTGTTAGTTACTCCACTTATAACTCAAGAACGGCTGAACCGATTTAGCTGAAAATTGGCAGGGAGGTAGTTTAGAGCCAGGAGAAGGACATAGGATAGGTAGGGGTAGGTAGGGTAGGTAGGTAGGGTAGGTAGGTAGGGTAGGTAGGTAGGGTAGGTAGGTAGGGTAGGTAGGTAGGGTAGGTAGGTAGGGTAGGTAGGTAGGGTAGGTAGGTAGGGTAGGTAGGTAGGGTAGGTAGGTAGGGTAGGTAGGTAGGGTAGGTAGGTAGGGTAGGTAGGTAGGGTAGGTAGGTAGGGTAGGTAGGTAGGGTAGGTAGGTAGGGTAGGTAGGTAGGGTAGGTAGGTAGGGTAGGTAGGTAGGGTAGGTAGGTAGGGTAGGTAGGTAGGGTAGGTAGGTAGGGTAGGTAGGGGTAGGTAGTGGCAGGTAGAGGTAGATAGGAGTAGGTAGGGATAGGTTTGTAGGTCCCAGTTTTATTTTTGTTCTCAGGGCAGGACAACGTCTGCCGGGTCAGCTAGTCACCAATAAATTAACATCTGTACTTATATTTTTAATACGAACCTCTTTCATTAGGTGCAAATAATATATTTATTGTTATTTAAAAAAAACAAGTACCTTTTTTAGTAAATCGTGTTTACTAAAAATGAAACCTAGCTAGATCGATTCATCGCTCCCGAAACCCCCTGCATACTAAATGAAAATCTTTTGAGCCGTTTCCGAGATTCAGATTATATATGTCGGAAATTCGGGTTGTTTGCCGACTCGATTGGCTCAATTTATTATAATGGTAGAAGTATTGGTTGAAATAATGGCAACACTTAGGGTGACTGAATGATAGTTTAAAGAGAATGTGGGTAAGTTCATTACATTGAGATCGGAGACTTGCTCTCGAGCTGTACGTACGTCAGTGCAACCATTGTTTCAATTGATACTGAAGTCTATCATAATGTAGGTAAGTGATTATTTAATTATCGCTTGGCTGTCGCTGACGCCAACATATATATATATAGGTATATATAATTATTATTATTATTGCTCGTTTAAAGGTACACAACTAAACTAAATACATAAACATAAACGGAAATAAAATGAGAAAAAAAAAATACGTACGTACGTTCTAAAAAGTTGGCCCATATCGCCTTTGGCAAACGCGCCAAGAAAACTGCCACATTACCACGTTAAATAGCAATGCTGATTTATTGTCTTTGATACCAGCTCTCTTGCCACGAATGGCTTCAATAACAAAATCATTCACGAAATCGTTTTATTGTTAGAATTATTTATTTTAGCAATATCTTCCACACGATGCTTTCTAAACTATTATTGAAATAAGAGAATCATATTGTCAAAAGAAGACAGAGTTAAGACGCTGTCATATCGTAAAGTTATCGCCATACATATTTGCGTCCGGTAAGGTTGGAGCAGCCATCAGAGGCTACCAACTTTAGTCCTTTCAAAAAAAAAAAAAAACATATTTGAGTTGAAATCAAGCTAGTGCAACTCGTAAAAAAACTCATTTACAAAAAATATATGTTAGCTTGTTTCCGCTACACCTCGGTCATACCCACATTATTACAGAAAACAAGCCGGCATCTTAAGGGTAAACGTTCGGTTGGAGCGTTAAATTCAAATTTTATCACGTTTTTTGCTAATTGCAGCTCAGTTATAGGTCGTAACTTATCAACATGTTATTTGCGACAAGAATGTTAGTATATTTACTGATTAATAACAAAAGAAATCATCAACACATTCCTCCAAGTTATATTAGTAACATTTTCATGAAATAGTCGTATATTTACTAAGGTTTACCCTTCTACCACCGTCGAAGGTTTACCCCTTCAGAACGGCTAGGCGGCTGTAACTATTTTTTATAATTGACAGAACAAGGTTTGTTGTAGTTTTTAATATCCATCTTTTACGACCGTGTGTCCTACTTACATAAGCACGGGAAGTGTTTTCAGTGGGGTCTTTGTGCGACATTCCACTTTGTTCCCCGCACCTGCATTGTACGAGCAATATCTTAGAGTATCACAGCGCCTTCTAACTTATTGGAATATACAGGCTTATCTTGTTAAGATATTTTAAAGTATTACAGTAATTTTAGTATAGGTAGCTATCACTCTGCATGCAGGATTTTTTAATATGGCTTTGTATTTATTTGTTGCGAGTGCAGTATATATGTCACCGTATGATTGTGAGCGCCGTTGTTTTGTGATCTACCTCGCAAGATTGTAGACTGTCGATGCATTGTGAACTGTACCATATTGCTTTCAATGTGGCTTGCTGTTCACAATTTAACGATATATTATGAACTATCAAAAATGTATACGTTGTATTGTGAGCAGTATAGTACAGTTCACAATGTATCGACGGTTTACAATCTCGCCAGATGTATTGTAAACTAGCGTTGTCTGCAATGATACGGTGAAATATATAACTCGTCGGAGCGGATCGGAAGGTGGTGGTAGGTTGTTTTGCCTGGCTAGTCTATTCTTTGTTGACAAGTTCGCAAGCAATACTTTATGGTAAAAAAGGCAGAATTTAGTACGAAATAGTACTCCATTCTTTACTTGTAGCCGTGCCTTTAGTTATTTCTTTATTAGGTATCTGTAGCCCCTACTAACCCCCTATCTAATAACTTAGTCTAACATTTACATTTGAGAAGATGCCCTTTCAATGACCCTTTTATCAAATCCTGAGGTGAATTCAAGTCGCAATCGCCTTCTAAATCCCTCAAAGGGCCGTTTGAAGTATGATAGTTGAGAAGTGAGTGCTTAAGTAGCTATATTCAGTTAGGGTTGCCACTTGTCCGATTTTTAGCGGATTAGTTCTAATTTGTTGGCGACTGAGGATCGGTAAAAAAATTATAAACTGCTCCAAAGAATGTATCAAAACAATTCTAATTTAATAGATTTATTGTATTTTTATTTTTTATAATAGCTAAATACATGTATGAAACTACTAATGTCATGCGTAGAAGAAAATATATTTATTAACAAAAAATAAAACCATATTTTTTAATAAGTGCGCCACAAATGTTGCATTAATTAATAAGAAATTAAAAAGATTTTTGTTTTTATATCATCAATACAGAAATTTATAAAAACAATAACAAATTATATTGAAAAGTAAAAAAAAAAACATATTATAAACACCTATAATAACCAAGTAAAAAAATTAAAAATCCGGTGTTTCCGAGCTTCTTGCTGTTTTTTTGATTTACAATTGGCATGACCCTATATTCAGTGAACATAAAATAGGTACAACGGTCTTAAAAGGTTGTTTAATAGCCTATTGGGGCTTTATCGAGCGGACAGGCTTTCTGTACATTTCTTTTCGTCGGTCGGTCGTTAGAAAAACGCACTTTTTCAGCTTTTTTCAAATTGAGTGCAAAGTACAGAATACAATTGCTGTACTAATGCCTGTCAGTATGTTTCATAGTTATCATTAATTAACTATTATTTACGTAATCACTGGCCACATTGCAGTTGGATGGTTCAAAACCATAATTATTATTGGTACACAATTAAATACAATTTTTAGGGTTCCGTAATCAAAGGCTGTCCAAAAGAATCCATTGCTAACCGTCTGCTTCCTATTTCTTTTAAAGTTATTTTAGAGGTTTTGAAGGCGATACTCTTTTTTGTAAAAAGTAATTTATTTTTTAAATTTTCTTGGTATTTTAAAATCGGACCATTAGGTTATTGGCAGAGATATCTTTGAACATACATAAAAAAATTACATACAGTTGAACATAGAACCTCCTCATTTTTTTAAGTCTGTCAAAAAAAATTAATTTATGAAAAATCAAGTCTATATTATTTCAAAATTTAGACACAATTACAATAAAAAAAAAAAAAAACCTCTTTTTAACCCAGACTAACCTTTAACCTCTTTTGCAGAAATAAGAAATGAAGAAAGCACAAGCACAACAGGCAGTTCTCAGGAAGAAGAGGAGCACAAAGAAGTGTGGATGCGTCCTCCAGGACGTGGAGTAGCAGTCAAGAGTGGAGAGGACGCTCTCCTCACATGTGTGGTGCTCGGAGCCCAGGGCAAGCCTGTACTCTGGAGGAGAGCCAGAGACCTGCAGCTGCTAACTGCTGGAGGAGTCAGGGTGACCAGAGATGATCGTGTGCAGGTGCTGCATGATGACTGTAAGTCGACACAATCTAATTGGCCATTTTTGACATCACAAAATATACAGGTTACCTATAACTAACGCAAAGTATCTATTTTTCTAATTCAATAATATTTTGCCCAAACAAAAAAAAACAATAAAAATAAAAATTTTGAGTTCTAATCTTCTTAACTCCACATAAAATCTCGAGAGGCAGTCACAGATAGTAAGACATAATACGCAAGCGGCATGATGCAGTCACAGAGTACATCATCATTTTGAGTCCACTGCTGGACATAGGCCTCACCCAGAGCGCGCCACTCCTTTCCATTTCCAGCCAGCATCCAGCCCAGTCTGGCTACCTTTTTAAGGTCGTCAGTCCATCGTGCTGGAGAGAGTCTCACACTACGCTTGCCAAGACGCGGTCTCCACTCTAACACACGTCCGCTCCATCGACCGTCCGTTCTTCGACAGGCGTGACCGGCCCATTTCCACAGAGTACGATTTATAGTAATCCCCACTAATACTACGTACTTTTAATGATAAGCCCATTTTAACACTCTTATGCCTAACATCTATTTAATCGTCAAATTCTCATTTTATATTTATTGCAGCGGATGAGCCCCTCCAAGGTCCTGGGATCAGGAAAGGTGGTGATGTATGGGCGCTAGTCATCAAGTCTGTGAAGGCTACTGACGCTGGACTATACATGTGTGAGCTGAACACAGAGCCACCTGTCAGGAGCTTCCATAGACTCACAGGTTAGTTATGATGTTGAAAATACCAAGCCATTAAAGCGGAGCGGAGCTAGGAATATTTAACCAATAGCATCGTTCATAATTCACATCACGTCATTTTTGTGCTATTGTATTAGTTACATTTTCAGGCAGCCTAAATAATGACGTGATGAAATTAATTCGCGATTATTATTATTAGTCTACGCTTGCAGTGCTACGGGGGCTGTTCTAATATTTTATATTGTAACTTTACAATATAAACAACAGAATCAGGATCATGCTAACAATGACACATTTCAATTGAAATTATGTTTGTTGCGACTGTTCCAACATTCCTACTCCTTCCTACCATAACTGAATTTCCTTGTCATGGATCCTAACCAAGTTTATATCTTCCAGTAATATCTCGAGGATTGACGCCACCAGAGAATCAAAACGTGACAGACAGCTACTCGGCCAATACGCCAACGCTCTCAACGTTGGCGTTGGCACATAACTACACGGATTGCTGCTTATCCGCCAACGTCACTAAGGCTTGCCTGGGCTTCTGCAGTATACACACAATACTTGAAGGCACTGGGCAGGACCCGGAGACCTGTCAGCCTGATTTCCCTGCTATTGTCAAGTTAGTATTAATATATGTAACTATATATTTTTAAAATATATTTGTTGTTACGTATATAACAACATATCTCACTAATTCAAGCTAGTGATTGTAAAAGTTCGAAAACCTAAACCCCAAGAGAAGCGATGACCCTTTCATTTGTTCGAAATCGATTCCACCAATTTTCGTACAGAGATAACCTGCTCTAATTAGCTTTTTTTTTTAGTTATAGTACGTAGAAACGTACGCACAGATCAGCTGTTTTAGTGCGCTCGAGATCTGATATTCATTTATGTATAATCTATCATTTGATATCGAATCGGACCGACCAGCAGTTCCTCTCTGGGGTTTAGTCACTCGATGTTGCAAAATAACCATGTATTATTTTATACTCATTTTAAAAACTATCATATTTTAAGTTTTCCCAAGCTAATTTCAATTTTATCGTAGATGTATGGCAGATGGCCGCAACCACGTCCCTTGCTGCGTCCAAGAGCGAGTCCCTGACATCTGCCAGGATGTATGTCGAGGAGAGTTCACTCCGGTCACAGATAATATCAAGACTCACTACTCCTGCGCAACTTATATGGAGAAGACTTTAGCTTGTATCGTGGAGGGGATTGGTACGTGGTGTTAGATTCATAATATTTATCCTTTTATTAAAAAAATCCTCAACAAGTACTAGAACTATTACGTGCTACTTACTAATATATTATTTCATTATGAAACATATTTATCAGTTTAAACTTATACAATATGAAGAGACATAAATCGATTCTTAAAAGTACATTTGAAATATTTATAGAACTCCTCCCAAGTCCACCAGAAGACGTAGAAGTGGAACCTCTCAATGAAAAACAACTGAACGTCTCCTGGAGTCCACCAGTTGAAAACGCAGACACTGTCACGGAATACATAGTCAATGTTACCACTCTAAGGTCTTTCGATGCTCATCTCATCGACCCGTCAGAGAGCTCAATCAAAAATGACACATCAATGAAAATCCGGCCGTTGACTTTCAAGGTTCCAGCTAACAAGAGCTTCTTAATTGTCAATGACCTCCTTCCGTTTACGATGTATGAAGTAACAGTGACTTCTTATAACATACATGGATCAAGTTTACCAAGTTATACTTTAAGGTAAGTAATGTTCTGTAAGATACCTACTCGTTTATTTTTCTTAAAAACATTTGAAGTCATTTTAAGTTCGAATGCTTTATGAAATAACTTCTATTTTCCCAGGTCTTTAACTCTAACTCCCGGTAAGATGAAGACAACAGAAGTAGCAGCAGCTCCTAAATTACCAGATGTTCGAGGATGTTGCGTGTCAGGCGGTGTCAATCACTACGGATGTATTGACAAACTTTGCGATCCCACCAAGACATTTGAAATTGGCGTAAGTTTGGAGAATACCATCATGGTGTCGTAATCCATCTGTATGTTTGCTTGGTAAACCATTATTTCTTGTTAGTGAGTAATAAAAATTTGACGGATAAATAAAATGATGAAAATGTTATAAATAAACTCAAAATATAAAAATCACTGATCATACATTAAAGCACAGTTAAAAAAATATATAAGTTCAACTATAGCTCTAATTGTAAATGAATATTGAGCCTAAGATATTTAAAGAACGTTTTATGTTTTTCAACAGCATCACCACCAACTACAACATCATCCATATACACAGAATTTCATCCACAAGCAACACTCTCATTTTTTATTCTTATTTTATAATTTTAAAAAATCTCGTCATCATTTCATAGGCACCACCATCTGTGACTAACGCACAATCATCCACATGGGTCCTTTCTAACTCTTAGCTGCAGGTCACAGATCTGATGATATGCGCACCATGGGCCGGAGTTACTTTTGGCTGCCTTGCCAATGGAATGGATCATACGCCCTGCTGTAGATCCAGGGGACTACCTGCGACCTGTCTTCCGTTGTGCAGTGGAAACATTACTACGTTAGACTTCAATCATTTCAAGTGAGTAATTATAAGCCTTTATATTGGCCTCCCAAAAATAGGTTCAACAAACGGTTCTGGCCCCGAGTAACTACAATAATTTTTTTAAAATAATATGCTATATACAGGGTTACAGGTTAAGTCGACCTAGATCCGTTAAGGGCGTGTAGTACCCATCTTTTCTGACATATTTCACTATAGAACACCCTTCCCCAAACCTAAACGTTTTCAAGAAAATCGACATTTAATTTCAATTTTTTTTATTAACTTTTTGAACTTTCAATCGTCCAGAAAAACGTAGTTAACCTACGTAGGATTTTGGTTATTAAATTCATAGAGCATCTTAATCCGCATGTAAAAAATCAATAATAATAATAATAAGATGCACTAACTTCAAAATATCGTAATTAATGGCAAAAAATCGGCAATTTTTATTAAAAAAAATCAGTCTATTTTCTATCTATTAAAAATCAGTCTATTTTAGGTTTGGGGTAGGGTGTTTCTATAGTGAAATATGTCAGAAAAAATGGGCACTACACGCCCTTAACGGAACTAGGTCGACTTAACCTGTAACCCTGTATATCTAGGTACATTTGTCATTATCCGATTTATTTGGATAAATAAATAAATAAATATTCTGGGACATTCTTCACAAACATTTATCTGATCCCAAACTAAGCAGAGCTTGTACTATGGAAACCTGATAACTGATATACTACATATACCTACAACTTCTTTTTTGTAAATACATACTTATATAGATAATTACACCCAGACACAGGACAAACAGACATGCACACAAATGTTTGTCCTGGATGGGAATCGAACCCATGACCAGCGGCGTGATAGGTGGTGTCATACATAACCAACTGCGCCAACTGGCTTGATAGCATGTAGAAAGTAAAAATCAAGTGTTTTCCTAAACAGCACGTGACGCAATATCTAAGATCTTTTTTGAATAATTTTCGTAATATTACTTATTTCCATTTCCACTTCAACCTGTTAAATTCTCAAAATCAAATCTCTTACCAGATGTCTCCGCTATATGACGTCATATACCAACTGCCTGCTACAAGGGTACGGGGTACTTCCCGGAGCACCTTCTCGTCTCCATCTTACGAACATCGAGACAGATTATGCAGTAGTACATTGGCATCCACCAGCTGCTTTAGCAGATACCGTCCAGTATTATAACTTGCATTACAAGTCTTTGCTCGACGGGGATGAATATAGGACTTTAGAAAGGGTATGTATTTGTTTATATCATTACAGTTTATATATTCTATCTTATATTGATTCTCTTTGCATTTAAAAATAATATCATTAATAATATAACAGTGTAGTAAATTGATTAACATTTCTTAATTTACCAAATGGAAATTCTTCATATTTTTAACCTCCTTCAAAAAAAAGGAAAAGGTTCTCAATTCGGTTGTATTTATTTTTTTAATTATTGATAATTAGTGTTATTGTTAATTATTGATTATTTGTACAGGTACATTCACCCTACATTCTGGAAGATCTAGAATCTGATACAGACTACGAAATCTATGTTGAAGCAGTGAATGAGCATGGAGTTGGGGACGGATCTCCTAGACTGATATTTAGAACTCAAAGTCAAGTAAGTTGCTAAATTATAGTTTGAAAATATATTAATTTCTAGTTCTAAGTTTTATTCATCATTGATCACATCAATGCAAACAATAATGTGATCCGGTGATTAAAATTATAACTAATTTCTGCAAAACATGAAATACCTGTACCATGGCATGTAAAATACTCATATTAAACTTAGTTTAGATTAATTGTTTTTTTATGATACTGATGCAAAATAGGGGTTATTAAATACGAGTGTGAGTTTAAGTACCGAGCCGTAGGCGAGTTTCTTAATAGTATCACACGAGTTTTTAATACCTAATTATGTGCAGTATCATATAGTACTTTATCTAAACTCATATATGTACTCATCTATGTAATGTAAAGGTAAAAAAATCGATAGTATTTTCCTAACAACTTTACAAAAAAAAAATTGCTAATTTTGTGTGACTTTTTGGTCAAAATGATAAAATAAACAAACACAATAATCATATACCTAATCAAATCCGTGTTGCCAATTCCCAAAAATTCTTACCTCTAAAGTTCTTACAATCATGTAACACCAGACAAAGTAAATTTGCATCTAAAATTGAATTGATACTGATTGATTATACTATTGATAGGTCCAAAGTGTACTTTAATAGAAAAGTTATTTTATAGCATTATCTTGTGAACAAAACTGTACTATAATGAATCATTATACACGGGTGTGCCTAAAGTGGGTAATTATAGTACTGATTTTGATTTCATAATAAGAACATTACGATATGAGAGTAGATAAAATATATTACAACGTAATGGTCCTCACAGGATATCTTAAAAGCACTTTACTTAACGTTATTATCACTCACCAGGTAATAGAAGAAGAAGAAGAAGAGGCAAACTCATACAACGTGACGGCGTGTTGCGAACGCGTGCAGGTCGCCGGCGTGTGCATGCCGCTGTGTTCGTACGACGCCAAGATGTCCGACCTGAGGATGTTGGCGCCGCTGTGCGCTCAGGACTTCCACAAACTACTGCGGTGTGGTGCTGGAGGTGAAACAAAACATACCATCATTACTTCTCTCATTTTTTAACCTTTTTTGAAGCTTTTTTCCGTACCTCAAAAGGAAAAAACGGAACCCTTATAGGATCACTTTATTGTTCGTCTGTATGAAATTCGATACAAATACTCAGGTCTACTGTCCCTTAGAGCTGTGAAAAAATGAAACTTCTAAGCCGACGCAATCAAAAGATACAGCCGTTTATGCTGCACATTTTCGACACTCGCAAAACCTACAGGGTACTTCCCGTGAACTCAGAATCTTGAAATTTGGTACGAAGTAACGTCTTATAGCACAGATAAAGGAAAAATTGCGAAAAGTATAAATTTTTAGTTACACTCAATTACAAAGTTAAGTTTGTACGGAACCCTCGGTGCGCGAGCCAGGCTCGCACTTGTCCTGTTTTTTTAAGAATTTCTTCTAAACTAACAATATGTATTGAAGATGCAATATTCATTCTTCTTGTTTTAGAGTTTCAAATCAAATTATGTTCAAAATATTATCAAATGCTGTTTGTCTCAGGTCGTAACCACGAAGCATGTTGCGCCAGACGAGGCGTCCCGCGAAACTGCCTCGGAGTATGCTCTGGTACTTATACCGGTGGAGTAAATACTTGCGTGCCTTACATCGGGAACATCGTCCAATGCTTTGAAGAAGGTTAGTGTTAGCTTTCTATCCGGATCTGATAGGTTACTATGAAGGAACAAGGTGGATGACTCCTCCATTAAAAAGCGAAGATTTTCCGCCAGGCTGGGTCACCGTGCTTGGGGACCACGCTCTAACTGTTGATGTTGGAATCTTGTATATATGCGAATGCGCGAAGA
The DNA here is from genome assembly GCA_963555595.1 of Tethea ocularis. Classification (NCBI taxonomy): domain Eukaryota; kingdom Metazoa; phylum Arthropoda; class Insecta; order Lepidoptera; family Drepanidae; genus Tethea; species Tethea ocularis. The sequence goes on along the minus strand of OY741970.1, from coordinate 1,271,519 downwards.
AACTCCACTAGCACGATGTAGGTTGTATGTCGATAGAGTTGTTATATTGCAGCGCCATCTATCCGTCTGTGTCTGAACTATGTAGGTGACAGGGATCGCTACAATTACCATGTATTTGTTTATTTTCATCAAACTAGATGACGGAATACATGATGTAACTTTATTCATACAAATTATGTTATTCATAATTATTCTGTACCATTTACATGTACTCAGTTGTGATTGCTCAGTTTTTTTGCGATAGTTTAAAAAGTATCTATACTATCCGCAGTATTCAAAATCAATTCTAAATCACTTGTTTATTCCCTAATAGGAACGGGTCTACTCCCTGGCCCACCTCGAGAGCTCCATGCAGTAGTTGCCTCCAATAAGCTATACTTGGACTGGGCACCACCACAAGATGGAGCCAACGCGACCTCTTACACTGTGCACTGGCAGAAAATTGATAACAACACACAGGCTTACAGCTATAGCGACATGCAGTCTATCTTTAATGTGAGTATACTCTGCGTACCTGCGAACTTTATTTTTAATCGATCTGCTTTATGGTCAACTTCTCTTGAAAATTTAACAAATTGACAGTTTATTAGTATCTTTTCGTCTTAATTTAGTTGTCTCCATTTTTCAAATGTGCTGTAAAATTTTTATTTATTATATTCAATCCTGTTGACTAACACATATTTTTGACTAGCATTCCTAAAAGTAACCGATATTCTTCTCCATATTATAGGCTAGATAGCCTGCGTACCATATTTCATCAAGATCGGTTCAGTAGTTTATGCGTGAAAAAGTAACACACTCGTTTTCATATTTATAATATAGAAAGATTCTTATTGGCTTCTTGCAGATGAAAATAGACTTTCTTTGTTTAAATAAACTATACAGCTATCTCTTTTCTTTATGCAGCAAACGACAGTGACGGACACAATGAAAAGGATAGATGACCTGGAGGTAAACGGCACATACAGCGTATTCGTGGTGGCTGTCAACAGTCATGGATCCTCGTTACCTTCAAGCATGCTGCTGTTCAATGTTACTGTTGGTAAGTCTAGTCAAGTTTGCGTCTATAATTAGCCTCTTTCAGGTTTCTTTGTACCGTTGTCAGTCAGGTGGCAGGGGGTGAATTACAGCAGAAAAATAACTCTAAATATTTAAAGCAATGATAGCTCAGTTGTAGTGGCATTTAATACTTAGACGAAAGTCCTTCGAATTCTACAATGAGCTTTCTTGAGCTTTCGGTGAAGGTAAACATCGTGTGGAAACCATAGCACGCTGGTAGGACAGAACACTGTGATGTATTTAAGAGGGTACTCTGTAAATCGTGTACAAGCAATAAATCATGTTTATAGTAACGGGTCTATTCGCGCATAGAATATTATCAAAATATAATTTTGACTAACCACGCCGTCACATTACTATAAACATGAATTGTGTTCGCGAAAGTTTAAAAAGTATTAAGCAATAGATCAGTCTCGAATATACCGTGTTTCTATTCGCACACGACCTTTCACACATGAGAGCCAGCCAGCCTTCTAGGCTTTGTGTGCTAACCACCATCGGCCGCTGAAAGCTGTTTTCTTTTGAATGAAATTAAGAACCTAGATAATTATTATTATGTAGAAATAGGCTCTGACTAGGTCCAATGTAGCTCACGGGCCGGGGACGTAAAAAAAAAAAGGTAAATGAGAGGTTAGATTCTAGGGAGATAAAAACAAAATAATAGAGCTTTGCAAACATAATAGTATATGAATAGTATAAATCTAATGCTGGTTCGGTTCAAAAGGTTGTATTTGCTTGGGCTTTAACTAATGCTACTCCATCTCGTGCAGATGATAAGGAAGTATCTGGTATTCCATCACCACCTCACTCTCTCTCCGTGTCTTCTCACTCGGCAACGTGGCTCACTCTGACATGGCAGCCACCGCAATTCTCACAACCTGACGAGAAGATCTCTTACACGTGAGTTAATGGTCATTTTCTGTACGACTCAACATGGGAGGTGCAGAAAACAAGTATTGACTTGTCATTGTAGGAATTACATCTTTTGTGTTGCTAGAAAAAGTCTTTAGTTAGAATATTGTTTTGACTAGTCATAAGTTGGTTAAGGGGATCGGCCAAAAAGCCCGCGAAATTTAAATTTTATTAGGTTTTTTTCAAATTGAAATGGTCTTTGAAATTTCTGATTAATAATTGTATTGTAGATATTATAAATCCATCAATAATCGACAGGCCAGTAGTTGGCGTAATTGGTTAACACCTATTATGGCATAGGTTGTGAGTTAACAAGAATGAACAATAGATACATTCGCTTACATGAGAAACTGAACGAACTAATATAGGAAAATGATGAGGTAAATGCGTACTTTGCACACAACAACAAATAAACTCGCTTTATGATATCAAAACATAAGATATCAATCATATTGTGGGTAGTAGTTTGACAAATTAACATTGTGCCAAAGAATTTACCTGCCTGATTCAAAAATACAAGCTCTGCTTAGTTTGTGATAAAAAAGAGTGTGTGTAGAATGTCCTAGCATATATAATTTATTTATTTATATTTATCATCCAGAATATTCTTCAAATCACCAACGCAATTGGGGCAGAACAACACTACCAACATAACGACGACAGTGCCGGGTCACACCCTAGAGAAGTTGACTCCCAACACTCAGTATGTGATCTGGGTGAAAGCACACGCGGCAGCTGGGGACTCGCTGCCTTCAGAGACACTCCTGGCCTGGACTGACCCAGCATACCCTGCATATGTTGAAGTAAATATATTGGAGTAATCATCTCCCTGACATGTTCCCAATTATTTGTGGTCGGCGCAATATGTACTGTTCCATTCAGCCCTTCTATCCGTCATATCGGCATTCAATCCTTTCTTACTCGTATCATCTTTCATCAAAATACTGAAACGGGTATTTGATGACATAATCAATTCAGCATCTTTTTATTAAACGTCAAAACGATAGTTTCATATTAATTTAATTTATTCGATTATGTGTAGGTACATAAAGAAAATTAATGAACATCCATAATCTAACCTTTCGGCACCCGTTTCAGCATTCAGTATACTATGGACTTTTGTATCAAATACTTGTGTGTGACGCCATAATTTTTCAGAGCTACTCTTGTGGTTCAACCCGGTAAAAATCAATGTACATCATAAATATCTGATGTTTTCGCGTGTGTACATCTAAACAAGATATTCTGTCAAATATCAAATTGTGTGAGTGACACTAAGTAAAGGATCTTTCAGAAAAAAATTGCCTAATGATTTCTAAAGTTATCGAATACTCTGTTTCTACCGACAGATTCTAATTTAGCATTGTATGTAACAATTTTAAACAAAAATAATGAAAAAGCGAACAAGATATTAATTAGATAATCCTTTTTACACTTATTCAGTTTCAATTCCGAACGGTAGGAACGATTTTATTTCATTTGCTGATAATATGTAGTCTTCATTTAATGCGATCATTTTCCCATCTTCCACCAATTCCAAAGGAAATTCTGAAATTGGATTTAACCATTCGATTTAGTAGTCCAATCGATTATTAATCCAAATCGCAACCGTAATCGAGCTCGTACAGTCGCCAACACAACAGACTATACCTTTTTATTGCAAAATAGCTCCTATTACAACCGTGTTTACCTTGAATTGTCGTCGTCCTTACAAATATGATTATGATCGTAATTGAATTGTTGTTCAACAGCCTCCAACAGTGAACCCAGTGAACCTGGTGGTGGAAGGGTCAAGCATGACGATACTCTGCATCGCCATGGGTACTCCAACACCAACTATCTCACTCTACATCACTGGTAAGTTTGTTTTTTTTTTTTTGAAAGGACTAAAGTTGGTAGCCTCAGATGGCTGCAACAACCTTACCGGACAAATCGGCGAGCGCAGAGGGCTCTCAGCCGGGTAATATTTAGGTAACAATGCCTGAGGGCACCCCCGAATGGGGTACGAACCTCGGCTCAGGGCGTTACCGGGGGAGGGGGAGGACTTTGGACGAGTAACGACTAATTGGGGGCGGTCGGATTACTGCAGGCAGGTCGGGCCGCTTGAACGACACGAGAGTGAGTGGGACGTCGCGGCGGTCCTCGAGGCGGCCGTCGAGGACGGTAGCGTGATCGGTTGTTTGTAGTGTGTTGTGTACTTTTACGAGCTTCGTCAGCTTCGATCTGGAGCTAATGTAATAGGGTCATCCGGCTCGCACTGGTAAGTGACCTATGCAAAATGTAATACATGCCCTATCCTGAACTCAAACGATTAGTATAACAGATGTATGTTTTGAGATGGCATATTCTTGAAACCTAAGTGTATGTAATTCATTTATTTTTTTACTTACGATTCGTGCCCGATGGAATCTCCCGGGGGATTTAAAAAAAAAAAAACATACAAACCTTGTCCTAATTTTGGCGGAACGGAGGCGCCTACAGCCACCGTTCTGAAGTGATGCGATAGATAGATTCATTATGTTGACATGTATTTTATACTAAAATACTTACAGTTGTAAACATTTTGCTATTATGAGACCTAACAAAACAAATGTATTGAAAATATGCCATCTGAAACTACCCAAAAAATAATACTTCAGATAGATATTTTTAATTAAAAAAATAACTTTTTTATCGTACCAAGAGAACTTCTCAGTTTACTCTAGTAATCTGAGACGCTCATTTTACATAAAAAATATTGGAAAAACTTGAGAATGGAATTATTTATTCCCCAAATAGAGTAGAGCTCAAATTGATTAAATGAACGAAATCCAAGATGATAATTTGAGGCTTTGAAATAAAGCCTTATATTGGAAACCAATATCTGGGCTTGGGTGTGCTGAGAAATTCAAAGGGCAATTCTTAGGTCAATATTTAAGCTTTCTCGAAATAATATCTTTAGTTTGATTGATTAATAATATTATGATGAAGATTTCTAGTAATTTAGAAAGTCAGTATTGTGTGAATTATTCTTATTGAATACTAGTTGATTATTATTAAAGATTACAAATTCAAATAAAAATCCCATATAAAAAGTAATTTCAGATATTCCTGAATTTTAAATTTTTTCGAGAAACTTTTCAAATTGTTCTTTCCATAAAAACACGATTACAAACATTTTAATACAAAAAATAAACAAACGGATTGATCTCCAACGCTGGAGGGAGGGAGCGCCACTATCTAATTTCTGCCCCGGTTGAGAAAAGAGTCCTATATCCAGGGACTGTTCATAACGTATGCATATACCTTGTGCTTGTGGTACTGTCCACACAGATAGAGGCTAGACCATGCGTAACGCACAAAGTAACGCACGTTCAAACGTTTACGCTGCCGGATGGAGCGGTCAATTCAAACGTTACCCGCGTAGCCTTCATTGCATAGCGTGCACAGAATATAGAGGCGTGAATTCAAGCGACTTAGGTCTATATGTTGACGTAGTTGAAAATGTTTTAGGAGCTTTCAGAGTTTTGGGAAAGCTCGGAATAAATGTGCTCGCATCTCTCATGTCACCAATCTGTCAAGCGGTGTATGTATGCCCTGTATGTATGTATTTGTGACGTGTCATAACACTGACTGGTGTGTAGGGATAATGTCCTTTAACTTCATCATTTTGACGTGATCTACTCTGGTGTCGATTCTGTTGTTTACGAACTTAACTAATATTAGACAAGTCACCTCTCTTTCAAGTTAACCTTATTGAAAAAAGACAGAACATTTTTAATGCTGTCAGTTAAATCCATGCCGTCGTAATGTACGGGTAAATAGACGTGACCAATAAAGATCGCGCTTAAATTTACGTTGAAATATGTGATCGGATTAAACTGACAGGACTAAAATATCTTGCATCCCTTTCTAATATTTACTATTAGAAAGAGATATAGTGAGATTAAATTTATTTAATTCGTAAACAACAGAATCGGCACCACTATCATACTAATAATAAAATTATAATATACTAGCTTCCGCCCCGCGGTTTCACCCGCATTCCCGTGGTATCTCATGTTTTCCTTGGATAAAAAGTACCCTGTATGTTATTCCAGGGTATGATCTATCTATGTGCCAAGTTTGATCTAAATCCGTTCAGTAGTTTTTCCGTGAAAGAGTAACAAACATCCATCCATCCATACTCACAAACTTTTGCACATAATATTATTTTTAGTTAAATTTTTAATGAATGCAATGTTTGTTCCCAGGTCGTCTTGTAAGGCAGGAGGTGACTCGTCACATGGTGACTGTAATCCACAACGTGACTCGCGACATGGACCAGATCTCGTGCTACGCCGACAATGGATACGGCACTCCCATGCAAGCCTCCAGGAAGATCAATATATCACGTAAGTGGGCAGTTCCCGAATCGATTCACGGGTAGTTTCATTAAATGCTACTACTATTGCAACTGGATATGCAATATTGGTTTGATTGTACCACTTTTTGATTTGTTTGGACCAGTTTATATCACTTTTAAAATTGTTTGTACTTCAAAGCCTACCCCTACCTATTTTTTGGTGGTATAATAAGAAATCTGGGTACACAATAATTGGTCAATGATTATTCTTAATGCGGACAGCAAAGAAGTGGGATATTGCGTCTGGGGTTAGTGTTTTGTGACTCTTTTGCTGACCGCCTGCCTCGCATTACATCGCTCACTCGCACTTTTACATCTGATCGGTAGTTCTTGAGATTAGTGCGATCAAACAAACTCTTTAGATTTATTATATTATTATAGATAGGCCAGAGTTAATAGGTTGCTTTTGAGCAAGGATAATCCATCATAGCCTTCGTCATCGTCCTCTAAATGGACGGGTCTGTAGCCAAAAGCAAACTACTTCAAGAGATTGGAGACGGGGTATGAAAATTAGTTTAGGCAGTTTCTCCTAAAGTTATCAAATTTATCATTATATCCTAGACGTGCCAGCTATACAAGCATCAGGCATCACAATGGCGGCAGCAGGAGACTCTGTGATCCTGGAATGCCGCGTGGCTGCTCTTCCTAAACCAACTATCGCCTTCTGGAGGGACCCTAATGGCAGAACACCGGTTATTGATGGACCTAACTACACCATACAGCTGATTGCAGATCCTGAGGTATGAAAACTTATGTCTTAACTTATTGCTTTGATTTAACCTAAGGAGTTTATATTATGTTCCTATGCTTATGTAAGGTTGCTAGAGCTCGTCGAAGAGGGTGAAGGGTCTGACGTGAGTGGTACTCCGTACTATGTAAGTGTCTATAAGCTACAAAGCAGGGCGTTTGCTCGTTTGTTGTAGGAGTAAATATTATCCCGCCCCAGCTTCGCATGGATGCAATTTATATTTTTTTAAATTGCCCATAAAAGTACATGTTTTAAGTGACTTGGTTCCGAATATTATCTTTATTTAAATGTACGAAATTTTTATTAGGATTTACTAAAGTACATATAAACCTACGGAAAAAATATCTAAATGATGGCGAAAAAGGTTTCAAAATCCGTTGCGTAGTTTATAAAAAGTTAGCAAATAATTTTATTTTATACTATGTAGAGATAATCATCATGTTGTATGGATAATTTTTACTATGTGACCAATATTGTCATCACAAGAAAAAAATTACAATTCCATACAAAGTTATAAATACGTATACGTACTATTGTTTTATATGGTATCAAAGTAGGATTGACACAGACACTAAAAGTTTTTTCATATTTTTTACTATGTTTAGGCTTGTATTTGACCAGTCACCCAAGACCAGGTAAGTGGCAATGTGGCTAAAGGTTGGCTAAAGGTAACGTTAGGCACTCGAAGATTATTAAGGATCTGGTTCTCATATGTAGCGGAAAGAATTCATATTAAGTTAGATAAAGCAATATAGTAAGCTAATACTCGAGTTTATTCTCGGTATCTACAATTTGGTAAACAAACAATCTAACGATTTTATTTCAATAGGTAACATTTTCCTCCACCATTCCTCAATCCATTCTCCATCAAAATCAATCGCTTTATTATATTAGTATTCAATAATCCGAGGTACTCATTACTATTCATAACCCGTCGATGGCCGGACGATCTTATCTGGAAATTAATTTCAACTTTTCAGGCATTGAAAAATTACTTTTATTATTAATAGATACTTGTTCGGACTGAGAAATTTGAGATTTGGTATTATAATTTTCTATAGATATTCAAAAAATTACAATAGCTCAGGCCATTATTTTCTTTTGGTTGCGAGTTCTATTCCTATGTCGTTTTTTCAAATGATTTTTTGTTAGCTAATCGAAAGTAAAGTAAAGAACAAACTGCTGTCATTTTCAAACAATTATTAAAACGTGATTATTACAATATTGATCAATATAGACAAAATAAACGTCCTGACTCATTCACTAACTGGCTCGTCATCGTCTAACCCAAAGCCTGGACCTAGAAAGCTGAAATTGGGCACAGACGGTTCCTTAATAAAAGAAAAGGAATAAGGCCAGATTTTTTGAAATTCAACACCTATGAAACGAGTTAAATGAAAAAGATAGAAATATTTATTTATAACTGATGGTTATACTTTTTTCTTTCACACAGGATCACACAAAGTACACAATGCGTCTGATTATAAAGAAGATATCGGAGGCTGATGAGGGAGATTACTTCTGCCACGCTGAGAACGCTTTTGGGAAGACTCTGAGACCAGTCTCCGTGAGATTAAGGCCGACCACTCCTCATCACAATGTCACTGAATGTTGTACTCAGGTACGTTTTAAAAAAGTACTGTAATATTTGACTACAACCAAGCTAAGTGATCATATGACTGAAGGTGGTAAATATACAGAACTTTAGTAGATAATACTTTATTGTCACATTACAAAAAAAAACTATACAAAAATCTTAAAAAGTGACCTTTTTTGTATTGATTGAGTAAGTGTTTTTTAGGGTTCCGTACGCTAAGGGTTACAGTATGTCTTGACAAATTTGTAAAAATGTAAGCCCCAAATATCCAAAACAGCAATTTGTAACTTAATCTCAAACGTACTTACGTGTACAGATATTGAAACCAAAGGCTTACTGCGGTATCTTCTGAAATAATTCATCTCCAACTGACCGGATTTTATCTAGAGGCAACTAAATATAAACTGCGAAACTCTGCCAGTGGCGAGCCTGATAACACCGGCACCGAATGGAATTAATTTCAGATAGACCATACTGCTTCTGAATACAGATAGATGTAGTTGCATAAAGTTTGTTTATAGTTTAGTTGCGATGCCATTTCTATTGGAATCTATGTTTAGGTTTTTTGCACTATCTGAATTCATAACTTATTTCTAGTAATTCTTTAATATGAATTAGAAAATAAATCATATTTTATTTACTATCTTAAGGTAATAAAATTATGTATATTTTGCATTAAAGTTAGTAAGATACAATATTTACAATTATAATTAATACCTTTATATAATTTTGGTAAACCGAAGAACAGCCGATTTAAGAACCAGAGTTGCAAGCACGGACTTCTTAAATTATAAGGACTTAGCCTCTAATTCATCAACCTTACCTAACATTAACTCTATGAGAATTACATTCGAGATCCTAGTTAAATAAATCTAGTTTATCGATGTTTTAAACTTAAGTCCATAGGTGCTAGGCGAGTTTGATTCTACTGGTAATAATTCTTTCTACTAATTATTTATATGGTACTCTTTTAATATACCAATGTAGATAAAAATAATCATATTGAGTACTTACTTTCCTATTCATGACACGTTTTCAACCCTCTCTTGTTTCCGATTAAAGATCCAACTAGATTATATGTCAGCGGTATTATAAAGTCTCACTTACTTTATCCTCTAGGTCTTATTTCCAAACAGCAACACATTATTTTATTTTATATGATCTTCATTGATCATCACAGTCCGAATTTTTGCTGATTTAATTATAAAATATACTTTATCTACTCTCATATCGTAATGTTCTTATTATGAAATCAAAAACAGTACTTTAATGACCCACTTTATGCACACCCGTGTATAATGAAATTAAAAAATTATATTATAGCACAGTTTTCTTCCCAAGATAATGCTATAAAATAACTTTTTTTCATTAAAGTACAAGTATTTGGACATGTCTGGCCACTTATAATGTTTTTTGGGTTTTAATACTTCAATTACTGTCAGTCAACTTGTCAAACAATTAATAAAGAAAAAAACATTATAAGTGGCCAGACATGACTAAACAATTAAACGTAGTATTATATTCTCTTTGTAAACAATTAGGAATCAATCAGTACCAATTCAATTTTAGATGCAAATTTACTCTGTGGTCGCGTATGCGGTAGTGAGTTTTTCCCAACACGGATTTGGGCGCCATGATGATTAATGTTTGTTTATTTTATTATTTTTTTTGCATACATATTTTATTTTGGCCAAAAATTACAGTAAAATAGCAGTGATACTAAGGTGAAATAAACTTGGATCTGAAATTGTGGAGGCGGCAATGGAAATGACGAATAATCGATACCCGTGAGTCATGAAACCCATGACAAAATATTATCGATTTTTTACCTTTAAATTACATTATTAGATGAGTTTAGATAAAGTACTGTATGATACTGCCCATAATTAGGTATTAAAAACTCGTGTGATACTATTAAGAACCTCGCCTACGGCTCGGTACTTAAACTCACACTCGTGTTTAATAACCCCTATTATGCAACAGTATCATAAACTACTATTATTGCGCAGATGAACGTGTCGTCATCTTGCATAGATGCATGCAACTTCCACGTCGACATGGACAATATCATGGACCGCCCCGAGTGCTTGAACGACTTCGACAAACTCATGAAGTGTGCTGCCGATGGATCAGGTTAGATTTCCGAGTTTAGATTTTGTTAAAAATAAATCCACATATTCAAACGTATCTGCTCAGTTTCTTGCCGGATTGCTCAATGATTCACTCAAGATTTAGAAAGGATTAAAGACATTTGGTTGCGCCACAAACATTGATATTACAACCGCATTTGATTAACGCACTGAATAACGCACGTAATTTCATATGTATGACAGACCACCGCAGCTGCTGCGCGTCGTGGGGCGTCCCGCGCAACTGCCTGGAGCTGTGCCGCGGTGGCTCAGTGACGCGGGCGTGTGCGCTGCAGCACGCGCGGCGCGCGCTGGCGTGCTTCCGCGACGGCGGCGCGCGCCTGCCCGGCCCGCCGCGCGCACTCACCGCTCACCAGGCGCCCACCAAGCATTCTGTGCTGCTCAGGTATCTACGCTGTATTCTTTACGCATGTATTGGTACCGTCAAGTACTATCAAATGCTGTCTTCACAATTTGGCTTGTAAGACCACAAGCATACAATATACAAACTATTACGAGGTAAAACGGCACTCCCACGCTTTCGTTAATGTATCGTTGTCCACGTAATACTTTTTATGGTAATGCCCGGCCCGTATCAGTCGAATAATGGCATTGCAGCTTAGGTAATAAAAATATGACGTATTAAAAGTTTGCCACAAAGTTACCTTAGGATGGCAGAAAATACACTATTTATAACTGTATCTTTATTACCTGACAAATGTCATTATTACCCACAGTTGGGAACCGCCACTCAAGAACCCACAAACGGTGTACTTATACCGGGTGTTCTGGCGGGCGTACGGTGCCAAGGTCCCTGAGAAGCTGGACACTAGTGAGACCAGCGTGGTGCTCACGGGACTGCAGGACGATGTGCGGTATGAGTGCGTCGTGAAGGCCGCTAATGATATTGGTAAGTGACCTGAGGAAGCACAATATATCTCTCCAAGATACAGTGTTTGCTGATTTAAAACTAAAGAAAATTGAATGATTCACTCAAGGCTTAGAAAGGGTCAAAATCATTTGGTTGCGCCACAGAACATGTGGGTTGCGCTGATTAATATCACTATAGCATTGATTGATTTTACAACCGCATTTGATTAACGCACTGAATAACGGTTAATTACCATGTCTTTTCGAAGTGTTTTCACCAGGTTTGAGTGATATATCTCAATGTTCACCAGGTACATCATCTCTAAGCTTGCCAATAATGTTCACGACCGCGGGTCAGGAGACGGGGGCTGCAGCAGCACCGGTCACCGGCAACAGTACTGCATCAGCAGTTGGAGTAGCTATGGCATGCATTCTAGTGGCTGCTATATTGCTTGCTGCTGGGCTATATTATAGGTATAGGAAGGTACGTCAAGAGTGTAATTTTTTTGAACATGCAGTTGTTTTGATTTGATTCTTAGGTCAACTATTTATAGTCTGTATTTGTCCCAAAATGTATTTTTCTTCATTTTTAACTCTCGTCGAAAAATATGGGTATTAGTAGTCTGTGGTAATTGAACGGATGAGATGAATTTATTTAGGTTTTTTCGTTTGAACGGTGTTTTAATCGAGTCTTCTTAGCTGTTTCAATAATATCCGCTCAGCCATTTGAAGATCATCCGTTCATTCAAGTTGACGTAGAAATATTTAACTTTTAATTTATGAAACCCCGGCGAGATGCTGCATGACCTAAACGGGGCCTCGCGGCGGGTTGGTCTCGGCATGAACTTGGACAAGACCAAAGTCATGTTCAACGCACAGGTCGTGCCGAGATCAACATGCGTGATTGAGGGAACGGTACTTGAAGTTGTAAAAGAATATGTTTATCTGGGTCAAACAATCCAGGTAGGGAGAAACAACTTCGAGAAAGAAGCCGACCGCAGGATTCGTTTGGGCTGGGCAGCATTTGGCAAACTCCGTGCGGTGTTTAAGTCGTCAGTGCCGCAGAGCTTAAAGACGAAAGTGTTCGATCAGTGCGTCCTACCTACCATGACATACGGAGCGGAGACGTGGACACTGACACATAGACTGGTTCAAAAATTTAAAGTCACTCCGCGAGCTATGGAAAGAGCTATGCTCGGGGTTTCTTTAAAGGATAAAATCCGAAATGAGATTATCCGACAAAGAACTAAAGTAACCGACATAGCTCACCGAATTAGCAAGTTGAAGTGGCAATGGGCCGGTCACGTCTGCCGAAGAACGGACGGTCGATGGAGCAGACGAGTGTTAGAGTGGAGACCGCGTCTTGGCAAGCGTAGTGTGGGACGCCCTGCAGCACGATGGACTGACGACCTTAAAAAGGTAGCCGGACTGGGCTGGATGCGGGTGGCTGAGAATAGAAAGGTGTGGCGCGCTATGGGAGAGGCCTATGTCCAGCAGTGGACTCAAAATGGCTGATGATGATTATGAAACCCCACCAAATATTGGGAACGATATAAATAATACCTATATATTATAATGTCTACTGTTATTCCCTTACAGAATCTTAGGCTTAAGGCTCAAGGAGGAGTAGCATTTGAGAATCCAAGTTACCTCAGGGAATCAAATCCTGACACCACCATCATCAACGTAAGTAATCTTCAGCTATAATTCTTTTGAGCAGCATCATCATACCATACATTAGAAGAATATGAAAATTTTAATTGTGGTATAACTACCAATGATATTAAGAAGACGCGTTCTTCTTCCACCTTCTTCCACAACCTATTTCCACCCAATGCCGAGTCAATGTCACTACATTTTACACAATCTTCCTCATCCAGTTCCATCGCACCACCTTAACCAGATCATCAGTCCATCTTGCTGGTTGTCTCCCAACTGCCTCCATCTCGTTCTAGGTCTCCACTTTAGCACTTTCTTGTCCCACCTAGAGTCGTCTCTGCGGCAAAAGAAGATTCATTATATCCTCACAAAACAATTGCGCGCAGTAGATCCATATTTTTTAATTTATTTTTAATACTAGCTGTCCCCCGCGGTTTTACCCGCGTTCCTGAGGTTCATGATTTGCCGGGATAAAAAGTAGGCTATGTTCTTCTCCATAACATATACTATCTGCGTGCCAAATTTCATCGCGATCGGTTGAAAGGTTTAAGCGGGAAAGCGTAACAGACAGACAGAGTTACTTTCGCATTTATAAGATTAGTAGGGATTTCTTTACATCGCCAACTGACTAATAAAAACTCGGCTAGAGGGGGCTAGCGGGAACTATAAAGCCTGTACGAACCGTCTACTTATCCGAAAGCGACTGAGGCCAAAGAGAACAAAATTTTTTTTTGTACTCTTCATTCTTGGCGCGCTAGTAATCTTACTTCTTGTTTATATATAATATCATTGCAGGGTACAGTACCAAACGGTAATGCCAACGGCGGCAACGGAGTCGCAAATGGTGTGTCGAACAGTTCAGCGTGGAGACAAGAGACGTTACAGAACCCAAGCACCGCCCTCCCCGCGCAGAGAGAGGTGGACCCCACGCTGTACGAGGAACTGAAGCTCGGCCACGACGGAGCTGGGTTCAAGAGACTGAAGCCATAGCCCGAGGTTAGTACGACAGGTTCTAGTTGGCTGGCAGTCATAGAGCAAGCTTTGATGGGTTTGGGATTAAATAACCGTGTGTGAAGAATGTCACAGGATATTTATTGACTACTAGCTGTCCCTCGCGGTTTCACCCGCGTTCCCGGGATAAAAAGTAGCCTATATGTTATTCCAGGGTATAATCTATCTATGTGCCATGTACTCCTACCTACCTACCCCTACCTACTCACCTACTCCTAACTACCCCTACCTACCTCAACCCCTCTACCTACCCCTACCTACCTCTACCTAGCCCTAACTACCCCTACCTACACCTACCCCTCTACCTACTCCTACCTACCCATACCCACCCCTACCTACCTCTACCTAGCCCTAACTACCCCTACCTACCTCTACCCATCGACCTACCCCTACCTACCTCTACCTAGCCCTAACTACCCCTACCTATTCCTACCCCCCTACCTACTCCTACCCCTCTACCTACTCCTACCCCTCTACCTACTCCTACCCCTCTACCTACTCCTACCTACCCCTACCTACTCCTACCTACCTTTACCTAGCCCTAACTATCCCTACCTACCCCTATCTACCTCTACCCCTCCCCCTCTACCTACTCCTACCTACCCCTACCTATCCTATGTTCTTCTCCTGGATCTAAGCTACCTCCCCACCTCTCCTTCCTACCTCTCCTTGTATATATAGATTTAATAGAATCACCAACAAGAATTGTACACTGCACTTACTAATAAAAAGCAATATACTACAAGGATACAAACTACTGAGTACCACCTTAATTAAAGGTGATCACGGCTTGCACTAAAACAGATAAAAATAAACATCTTAATACTATGTAAACAAACAGGTATATCAATGAAGACTAATTTATAGATAGAAATTAAAAAAACCTTATCAATCTGATTGTGTTTGTCAGCAGGTGCGGCGCTCCCCGCTCCGCTCGCCGCGGCTCACGTCGCGCGTGGCGCCGCGGTACTGAGCAGCCGCGGCCCCGCGCCCACTATATATACCCGCCACGGGTGACGTCACACGCCGTCTTTCACACTCACTCGCGTGCTATCCCGCTCGCTACTAACTAAACCGCTGTTATAGTCTTTTTATTTCAGGTAAGAAGTGTAAATTTCTCTTTATTATATATATAGGTAATTAAAAGTTTTATTTTTTATCTATAAATAAATGCAATATTTATGTTACTTTATATTCCTAACAATATGGGTTTTGAAAAGCGAGCGGGATGAATGTACAGTCTGAGACATAATCCGCTGAATCTGTTTCATCGAGTGTACATGAAATAAACTTTACAGAGCGGAGTGTAGATATAATAAAATAGAAATTAAATGAAAAAAAAAGTTATATTTTCAATATATCGTACTTGATGTGATTTTAACCAAAAAAAGAAGGACCTCATACTTCTTGTCATTTCATGTAAATATTTATACTAACGGTTGGAATTTAACTGAGGTTTAAAACCTAGCGTTAGTTAGACGGGCGTTTATTTTACGCGCTCTTCGCCGAAGCTTACTGAAGAGTGCGTAAGAGAAATGCCTCCATAAAGAAGTTCTAAGATTAAATAGATTCAAAACAGCAGTGATCATTTTAAATGAAAATTTCTAGAACATTCTATGAAAAAAAATGTGCCTTCAAACGTTTTATGAAGTAGTTAGTGATAGTTACCTATTGGGCATATGTAAATTTGTACAGTAGTGTAAATAACACAATCCATAGTAAGTGTATGGTCGGGGAAAAATTACCATAGAAAAATATTGATATTATTTATACCTATATATTAGGGTTATTTCAAATACTGGGGGGCTAAAACGGCTGCTCGAGCAATATTGCTATGCAATTCATATCTCGTAAATTCGAGAGCAGAGCCAAATGTTTTTTTTAATATTTTTTGGTGAAAATGCAAATCATTTTAATTTACAATTTAGACAAATTATACCATAATCTGCTGTAAATTCGAGATATGAATTGCATAGCAATATTGCTCGAGCGGCCGTTTTAGCACCAGGTGATATTTTTATCACCGTCCAAATTAAATATTATATAAATCATCTTGGTCCATCAAAATGTAATATAAAAATACAATTGTCAATGTAAATACCAAATATATAATAAGCTCTCTCTACTCCTTTTTGGCATACCCTAACAGGGTCCTTGTACTCATATTATTTCACTGTATGTGTAACATTGTGTGTACATTTTATAAATAAATAAATGTATGAAAAGTTTTTTAGTGATTTCAGGGTTGGTCCCATAGTAAAAGTTGTTCATAATGATGAGTACAACAATCCCTGAAAATTTGGCCGGTGATTAAAAAATCATCTTGTATATCAAGATAACGTGTAAATATATGCTCTTTGTACGCGACAATATCACTGTTATTTTTCCTCGACTGTACCGCAGTAATTTTTACTAAGGAGTAATTTTCAAGTAATTATAAGAAAAAATTTAAGTAATGAAAAAAGAATCTTTTCGATTTTATAAATTTTATGGAAAACCAGGGCATATCAAAATGAAGAGCTGAGCCTAGTAAATGCAGTAAATACGCGGGAAACACTTTAAAATTACTTCATGTCAATTTTCACTATATAACCTGTTTTAGCGAATTGATAGCAACTGTTGTGCGATTATTGAGCAATTAATCATTTAGGGTTGGTTGCATAAAGCGCGGTAATAAGGTTATAGTTAGGTTACGGTTGCAGTTAACTTTAACCGCCGAAAGAAAGGAAACTGAGTTTCTCGTGTCACTTAGGGTGGGTTGCACCATTAAAAGGTTATTGTTATACAGTCTGTCAAAACTCTCTTTTGCTAGCAAAACCGTTGCTCTGACAGACAATTTAACGATAACGTTAGGTGGTGCAACCTACCCTTAAACTAAAATTTTAACCGTAACCAAAACCGACCGAGGGAGATCGGTCATCGTCAAAGTGACTCTACGGTCAAAGCATGGTAATAGATTATGATAATTTTCATTAATTGACATGAAGCAAATTTAATGGAAGTACCTAAATGATGAATTTTAAACTATATGTTATTTGTTATTGTTTTATTTTAAAAAGATCTCAATGAAGATTCCATATTTTTATTATTATAAGATACATTTAATTATAAAAAAAACATTCCGTATTTTAAAATATAGCTCCGTTTAAAAAATGTTTCATATGAAAAAAAATACCTATGTATCTCAAAATTATGTATTATTTATATACAGGGTGGAAATTTGAGACGGGTCATTAAGCGCAGCTACCTTAAGGGTTGAAAGCCACGCGAATATGGTCTTAGGAGTACATCCTTTATTTTTTGAGTTATAGCTATCGGCATTTACAGATTTTGAAAAGATTTTTACGATTTGTGACAATTCTGATACCCTAGTTTAGTTAGAGCCTTTTGATCCTTATCGGAAACAGGATTGATTAAGCTAATAAAAAATATTTTGAAAAATCGCCGATTTCTCGCTGACTGTACATATTTTTAAAATCTGTTAATGCCGATAACGATAACTCAAATAATAAGGGATGGTCTCCTAAGACCATATTGGCTTCAATCCTTAAGGTAGCTGCCCTTACTGACCCGTCTCAAATTTCCACCCTGTATAACTAATATAATAGATCATTTCTATCATCGCATAGTGTGAATATAGGTAAATCGAATTTCTATAAATGCTCAGCTAAAAATTATGTGATCCATAGTTTTATTTAGAACTTCTTACTTTAACTAATGAGAATAATTTTAGATAAACAACGGATGTGATTAGATTTGTAAATAATATTAATAAAAAACAATACAATATAAATTGTGTTTTTTTTATGTAATCCTTAAGATTTAAGGGATGTAACCCGGCATGTTCAAGGCGAAGGTCGAAACCTACAATGAGCTTCAGCTTTCGATGAAGGAAAACATCGTGAGGAAACCATAGAAAGAAAAGAGAGAAAAACAGTTTATTCAGGACTGCACACAACATTACATTAATTAAGACAATTGAGGTCACAGGGGACCGGCGGGCGGGGAGCTTTTTCCGCCAACGCGTTAGCTTGGCCATACAAAGAGGGAACGCTGCCAGCCTTCTGGGAACCTTGCCGTTGATTGGCAGCAGCGGCCGCCTCGAGGAATGTTTTTATATATAGTTTGTATATTTCTTGT
Source organism: Tethea ocularis (assembly GCA_963555595.1). Classification (NCBI taxonomy): domain Eukaryota; kingdom Metazoa; phylum Arthropoda; class Insecta; order Lepidoptera; family Drepanidae; genus Tethea; species Tethea ocularis. The sequence continues at coordinate 1,253,010 of OY741970.1, read as the reverse complement.
AAATAATTGTAAATATGGTAGATAAAGAAAAGTTTAACATAGACAATAGGTACGAACTATAAAAAACGTATACAACAAAACAATAATGTAATGTTGCGTGACCATAGCACAGTGGTAGAGTTACTTAGTGTCTGTCTGGCTGGCTAAAAATCTGTGTTAAGGGGGAACGTTCGGTTGGAGCGCGAAATTCAAATTTTATCAAGTTTTTTGCTAATTGCAGCTCAGTTATAGGTCGTAAGTTATCAACATGTTATTTGCGAGAAGAATGGTAGTATATTTACTGATTAAAAACAAAAGAAATCATCAACATATTCCTCCAAGGTATATTAGTAACATTTTCATATGTCAGTAATATACCTTGGAGGAATATGTGATTTCTTTTGTTATTAATCAGTAAATATACTACCATTCTTCTCGCAAATAACATGTTGATAACTTACGACCTATAACTGAGCTGCAATTAGCAAAAAACTTGATAAAATTTGAATTTCGCGCTCCAACCGAGGGTATACCCTTAAGTACTTACCGGTATGTTCCGGCAAATGCACTTGAGAGCCAATTACCGTCCTCGACGGCCCGTCAGCGTCGCCGAATTGTCCAGTAAACATGATGCAGCCATCAGACGCACCAACTTGTCCTTTCTAGAAAAAAAAAAATCTATATTAGGTATAAATTTTATGAGAGAGTAGGTAAGCCTTACGTTTGTACTGTTATGCTGCGTCACTTGCTGACACACACAGTAGTAGTACTTATAGTGATAGACAGGAGAAAACATACATAATTTTCATATCCTAAACTGAATCGAAGCTGATGAAGAAACGTTCCCTTTATGATGCCTACAAGGAACGAGGCAGATTTTTTTTACAACCTTTATTTACTTTCACCTGTCCCGTTGTCTGTAATGGAATTTTGCAAGTTCAATTTGACCCACTTATCCGTTTCCGATTGAGCTGAAATTTTGCATGCACATGTATACTGTGTGACAATGCAATATTATAATGATATAGAGCTGACCTGATGCTGGAGCTGGAAGGTGGCCATAGGAACTCCGCAATAAAACGACACAACCTCATCGAGTTTGGGCTCATTTGAATCAAAAAAGTACAGCCGGCAATAAAAGCTTGTACCAAAAATGAAATTTTTGACAGAAATTTGTTTATAATTTACAAGTAGAACCGAGGAGCAGAATACAAAACTAAGGTAGACTACCTAATAAGGACATCTCAATAACAAAATAAAGTTATATAAACTATTAACTAACAAGCTACCATTATCGAAAGGGTTATCATTAAAGTTTCCTTCAAATGTCAAACAGTTAGACAAGTACGTAGATTAAATAAGTTATCAAAGTTAAACTTTATAAGCTTGAAAGGAGCGACTCGGTTGAAGTTGTTGAAACAACTAGGTAGACAGTTCTTTCATTAGGTGCTGGAGCTTGTGGGGGACAGGGTTTGTCAGGATTGAGGTGAGTAAAAATTTAAGTCTAAAGAGATAGGTGATTTGCTGTTTTGAGAAAAAAAATTAATGTTTTTGAAGATATGTGTTGCTCTTCACGCAAAAACGATTGGTCAGATTTTGATTAAACTTGGCACATAATAGATCATACCCTGGAATAGCATTGAGGCTACTTTTTAACCGACTTCAAAAAGGAGGAGATTATAAATTCACAAAAAAGTATAAAATAACTATTTAGGAACTATTTCCTATATAGTTAACTCCATTATCGTTCGGCCTCATCATCATATTCCAACGTGTAATTACTATAAAAAATCGTTAACTTCACTACGATAAATCGCAAAACAGAGTAGGTGAGTTTGCAGCGTAAACTCTGTCCGGTCTTTAGTTCTTTAAACAAACGTCCAAAATTAATTAATTCTGTATTTACATACAATTGAATTTGGCTGACAATAGAAACTAGGAACTCTGTAATAGGATTCTACGTCGATTTATGTTCTATTTAACTTGCTATATCTTTGGTGCAGTCGCCAGTTTTGTGTTAATTGCTTGTGTCGCCAAGTTCACCTGAACGCGAATTAAATATGGTGCCGGGTAGAAACTATGTACTTATTGCTTCGCATAATGAAGGAAGAAATTCCTTATCACTCCAATCGAATATAAGTTTTAATACTTACAATCTTTTACTTTTACTTATTATTTACAACTTGTTAACTCTTAGTATCATCACTGTAGTGATGATAGATTATTTATAGGACCTCTATTTGTCCCAAAGGATGGCCTCCAAACCTCCCCTTCTCTAGCCATTCCCAGTCCACCAGCTTTACTATCAGCACATTATGTCTCTAAATAATAACAATCATGGTTGTAACTCACCCAAGATTTTCTATAGGGTATAATTCACTCTTTTTACCACTCTAAAAAACTCCATCTCTTTTCAATCTTTTTTCCCCCCAACTCAATCAGTCTTACCAACTTCATCAACTTACATATTCATCATATTTTTTTTAATTTCATCTACTCATGAATCGCGCAAGTATCGCCTTTCACGACAGCTTGTCTATGTACTTGATAAATAAGTATATCATTTTATTGTTATACCAGTACGATTCGAAGCATCTATACTATATTAAAATATTATACAGAGGAAAGGTTTGATTGTTTGTTTGTTTGTTTGCATCGAATAGGCTCCGAAACTACTGAACCGATTTGAAAAATTATTTCACTAATAGGAAACTACATTATCCCCGAAGGTTATAGGCTACATTTTATCCCGGGAACGCGAGTGAAACCGCGGGGAATAGCTAGTATTTAAATAAAAATACAGCAGTTTTGGTCATACAATCAATTACACACAGAGATATACAATAAAGCTGAAGAGTTTGTTTGTTTGTTTGAACGCGCAAATCCGGAGATAGTCGGATTCGAAACTATTTCACTAATAAGAAGCTACATTACCTACAAAGGTTGTAGGATACTTTTTATCCTGGGAACGCGAGTGAAACCACGGGGAACAGCTAGTTAGAGACTAGCTACATGCTTGTGTTAAAAGAAAATACTAAACTAGACACAACTCGGAATATATAAATTTGCAGTGCAGTTTTTGTATGTACCTAGTTTTGAATTAGATGCATGCTCGTATGTTAGAATTAAACAATGAATTTCTATCTGACTTACTTTGAAATAGTTATCCGGTGCATGTTAGGCCTGGAGCTGGGATTTGCCTATTAATATTCATAGGAAAATTCGCAATAATTATCTTCAGCACCACCTCAACTCAATTATTTGATCGGATATTCTTAATGCAGACCATTGGGATGGCTCCAACGATGGCTACTATGCGATATAGATTTTTTTCCATAAAAACGTAAAGAGCTCTTCGTGGTCGTGGGTAGGTGGCGGTAACTATTTACCATCAGGTGACCCATCTGCCTGTTTTTTGACCTGTTGAAATAAAAAAGTCCTTGAGTTATATTTTAATTTATAAAAGATGTTCGTGACCCATATATTCTATTTCTATTAAGCGTAAAGAAGAGCTTAAAAATGTGTACTATCTAGGCTACAAAAGCAACTAAACCAAATCAGATAAATAATTAAATGTATTTCTCAGCTCCCGGCCTACCTCAATTGCAGACTGCATAGGATAGTTTGATCGCTTTGAGCAATTTGCCACGACTGGTCTATTGTGGGCCAGGAATATATCCAGGCCATCGCTTCTGGCTTCCTGTTTCAGCATACTAGGCCTTCATCTTTAAATGAATACCAAGATGATATTGTTTTAGGAATCTACACGAGATCACTTGTGAATAAAAGATCATTCATATAAGAAGCAGTAAGAAAAATAAATATTTGGGATAATTATAAAAATAACCAGGATATAAGCCACCAAAGATTTATTCCTATCTCTTTCTAGCAAAACAGAATTTGGCATGGAGTTTATATGGCCGTCATAGTATTATGACGTCACATCCTATGTCCGATCTCTCTGTCTAATCGCTGTTACCGAATTAGTAGTTTAAAATGCTTATATCTACCGTGGTTCTTGGCCGATTTTAATTTAAATTTCACTTTTTGAAATATGTTTTACGGTATTTTCATATTTTGTTAAGAATTACGATAAAAAATCCATGCATATTCCCTAGTCACCTACAGTGGGTGGCTAGGCCACAGATCAAGCTACACATTTTTGTTGAAAAATAGCGCCTATTACAACCGCATAAGGTGCCGCAGTGTGTAGCTTGATTTGTGGCCGTGTGTACAACACATTTTACAGCAGGTCCGGATTTTAGATTCACACCGTCTGAAAAACAGCGCTGTGTGTCACTGTGCACAGCATAATGCTGAGCTGGTGAACAATCTGTCAACACATAACTGTTAATTATCGTGTTTAATAGGTAGCCACTAGAAAGAAATCTCTACAGTCACAGGGTACTGTCGTTTTTTTTATAATTTTAAGGTATGCATTGTGTATTCCTTCTTTCTTTCTTCAAGGCATCTACTAAACTACAAAAAAAAAGGTTTTAAACATTAAACCATAGACAAAATAATATACTACGTGCTAACATTTTGCTTCACTGTTGTGTAAATTTGAATCAATAAATATAACATAATACTTTATTACATAGGTACAATTATTTACAATAAATATACAAAATACAATCTATATTTATAAAGAAAAATCCTCAAGTCGACCGTTGGTGCCGACGGCAAGGTTCCCAGAAAGCTGGCAGCGTTTCCTCTTCAGCCAAGCTTTAAATTTTAAAACAACATTATTTCGACCTTTTTCTTTACAAACTTTCGTTTGAAAAATAAGGTGATTACTGGACCCAACAAGAAAAGGTAATAAGCGAAAATTCTTTTAAGCAACCAATATCAATGTGAAAAGAACGCTTCCTGAATCCCCGAATGTTTTTTCCGGGAACCAATTCGATCTACCCATTCAGCGTTTGTGCTCAAAATACCCCATTGGGTCAGGCAGGAGGTCAAATGGAGAAAATAAGAATAATAGCGTCAGCAAACATTTGATAATTCTCCACTAATAAAAATAAGTTCAAAAACTAAAACCCGACTATTCAGGAAGATTTTTTTAACCGCATCTAGAGGGAAAGTACTATAAGTCTTTATATATATACTTGAGATAAAAAAAATTACTCAAAGTAAACAAACATTCCTTTATTTTTAAAATGAAACAATTCTGCATATGTTTTTTTTATGATTAACCTTTGAGTGCTTTTTTATTTTGTCCCATTGAATTTATAAGTTTACATTTTATGGTTTTCGTTTCATTTAATTAACCATATTTGTTAGAGAGATTTGATCCTTATGATTGACCCTGTCTATTGATGCTTTATCGTGTAGTATAAATTTGTCTCATATATACTCTAGCATTCAGATACATACGTACGATACACTTTGAAATTACATTTAATGTTTAAGATTGAGCCATGTTGAACAAAATATTACCCAAATAATTTACTTTGATAATGGCACCAGAGTCGTGTCTTGTTCAAGCACCACATTCCTACTCGGCAGGTTAATATTTAAGAAATCCATTTCTATATCTTGCAACGTCCTATCTTTAGTCTCTGGCAAAACAAAATACAACCAAATTAAACATGATAAAGCTATAATTAAATAAACACCAAAAGTGCCATGAATTTCTATTGTATCAAGCAATACTGAAGTTAATTTGAGTAAAACCATACTTGATAGAGAATATATAACTCCAACAGATGTCACACCCATTCCTTTATATTCCAATGGAAACAGTTCTCCCTTAAAAACCACAGCGACAGGTATAACACCAATATGACAGATTATATTATAAGCTATTAATAAGAAAGGTGTCAATGTTGCACCTATTAGGCCTTTATCTGCTAAATAATGTATAAGACACATTAAACCTAACACAAAACACGCTGATATTCCTGATACAAATAGCAAAATTCTCCTCCTAATTATTCTTACTACTATACTAGACAATAATATAGCAGCTATTTTCATGACATCTAAGCCTATAGTATAATAATATGCCTTAGATGCGTCTCCAGTAAGATTCACCATAATTTGCACGACATAAGCAAGTAAATAATGTCTTCCACACACTTGCGTCAATATTGCCAATACTACTACAATTGAAAACGGCTTCAGAAACTCTCGTGACCTCATTGCTTCAACTGTCTTCGTAAATATACCGTTTGTGTTTAATTTCTTTATATTTCTCATCTCAGTCTGAACTGCTATCAATTCGCTTAATTCTTTCTTCGATTCCAAATCCTTTCCTCGTAACCATTCGAAATTTTTAACTGTATCTTCAAATCGTCCTTTATAGGCGAGCCATGGTGGACTTTCTGGCCAGATCAAGATCCCCAAAATGGCTAAAGCTGGCGGAATTGTAGCTAAACTAGCCATTTTTCTCCACGTCAATTAAAACCCAAAACCATGGCAAATTAACTCTCCTATGCCAGTGGCTATGATTTTGAATATGACAAAGAATCCTCTACGCTTTGGATGGCTGTATTCAGCAGCTATAATACTGCTGATATATAAGCCTCCGAAAGCGAGGCCCTGGAATGCGCGGCCAGCAATCAAGGTGATGACGTTAGGAGCGAAAGCGATGATCACCCAGCCGACTAGGATGATGAAGTTGAGCAGAGCACTGATGAATTTTCGACCGTAGATCTGCATTAGAGTAGGCATGATGCAGAATCCTATGCTTCCAGTCATACTGTATGAGGCAGCTGGAAAAAATAATGAGCCAATATTATAGACATCATTAAAAGGTTTTCCCAAGGGTTCATCTTCATTATTTTTTGCTTGAAATGATGTGGATTTGGCCAATGTAAAAAGTGCCTGGGGCATGTCGTCTCATGGGATCAATTTAATTTGGGCCGAGATAACTAAAAAGTTGGATTTACAAATATGTTATTTAAACCAGGATTCAAACTAAATTGATTTTAGCATTTCTATTTTATTATATCTTGCTTGTTTGACTGTGATTTCTATTTTATTTTATTTATTTTCTCAATTTGCCTTTTTATAATTTCGTTTAATTAATTATAATTTAGAATCGTAATTATTTATTTTTGTTATTATTGTATTTATATTTTCTTCTTTTTTTGCTATGTTATCTGTATGTGCTTTCTGTGATGTCCTGTAATTGAAGAAACACTAGGTCTTTAAACGCCACTGTAGTATTGTTTTAAATGTGAGGTGTATTCTTTGTTGGATATCCATATAAAATAAATAAATAAATTATTAGTCAAAAATCTAACCTACACATTAACGAGTTAAATTATATTATTTACATGATAAATAATTCGATAATATTATTGAAATTCTGGGACATGCGTGTACACAGCTTGTACTATGGAAGCCAGAGCCAGAAAACTGATACACTACATGTATACGGATATGGGGCATTAATGCACTGTGCAGTCACAGGAGATATTAGAACCAAAACAGGTTTATGGGAGCGACAAAGCGGGGAAACAGTTTCAAGAAAGCTTTTGCCACCGACGATGAACAGCAACACCCACCTCACTAACCACATTGATATTGTGGTCAAGCACAGACATAATATACAAACATGTACTTGCAGCTATTTAAGGATCTAATAACGATATTCGCATACGTCATGCATGACCATGGGCATACGGGGGGGGGGGCAGGGGGTGGCAGCTGCCCCCCCTTGGAATTCCCAACCTCACAGTAAATAGGTACATGTACAACATTAATATGCATTAACAAAAGCTGGGTATTTGCCCCCCTTGGGCTAAAAGCTGGGTACGCCCTTGGTCATGACAGACATTCAAGATGACTCCACGTGTCCGAAGAAGATCTTTCCTTTTGAATGGAGGAATCATCCACCTTGTTCCATAAACACTTACCAATCCATGATGCTTCGCCTTTAGTCGCATGAATATCAGTGCCGTTGGAAGTAAGAGCTGGAGTCAGAACCGCCGGGAAAGCGAGCACGAAGCCGATGGCCAGGTGGTGGAGAATCAAGGGCACCATTACCAACCACTGAAATAATCCATACTTCCGTACATCCGTCTAGTATATTTTTAAATCATTCCAGTCACCATAAGGTTGCCTGGAAGAGATCGCTTAAGCGAAAAGGCCGCCTGTGTTGTATCTATTTTATTGTCATTTATAACGTTTCTTGTTCCGTGTATTATTATATGGTGTACAAATAAAGTATATTTTTTTGAATGGACTAAAGTTGGTGGCCTCTGATGGCTGCATCAACCTTAAAGGACAAATCGGCCAGGGCAGAGGGCTTTCAGCCGGGCTACAATTAGGTGACACGCCTGAGGGCACCCCCGAATGGGATACGAACCTCGGCTCAGGACGTTACCGGGGGAGGGCTTAGTACGAATTACAATATTAATATATTATAAACTCTCTGCAATTATAAATGCGAACTATCTGTTTGTTACCTTTAAAAGGCTAAACCGCTGAACCGATCACGATGAAATTTGACACGCAGATAGCCAATGTTATGGAGAAAGACTTAGGCTTCTTTTTATTCCGGGAATGCGGGTGAAACCGCCGGGTGGAAGCTAGTAAAACAATATTTTGTTATTCAAAAAAATAAACCATATCTTGAATTCTGTAAAAATCTACATAATTAATTACCTATTTACACTCATTCATGCATAACTAAATGAGTGTTATAGCTCCATGTGTTTCGATCTTCTACTAAACGTTATAATATCATAAAGAAATTGCGTTATATATATTTTAAACTAGGTGTTTCCCGCGATTCACTCGCCTTCCCGGGATAAAAAGTAGCCTATAATCTTCGGGGATAATGTAGCTTCCTATTAATTAAATATATTTTTTAATCGGACTAGTAACTCCGGAGATTAGCGCGTTCAAACAAATAAACTCTTAATACTTAATATTCATGCTTATTTTATCACTTTTTTACCTTCCAGTCTAATTATAGCAAATCGTGGTTCAATAATAAAATATTGATATCACTAAAACATTTAATTTGTTTATAAATTTTTCATTTACAACCATTTTACACCATGCAATTTAAATATATATTTTTTTACCATGGAGATCGAGTGTGTTTGACCACATCTCACCGTCAGAGATGATGTGGCCAACAAAGCCTAGAAGGGAACTGGCTCTCAAGTGCAACACTATCCTAAAATCTATATCTATACTAATAATAGATCTGAAGAATTTATTTGTTTGAACGCCCTAATCTCTGGATCTAACAGTCGGATTCGAAAAATTCTTTCACTAACAGGAAGCCACATTATCCCTGAAGGTTATAGGATACTTTTTATCTCGAGAACGTGGGTGAAACCGCGGGGGACAGCTAGTATATTATAAATTGAACAAACGTTACGATTCTACCAGATAGTTCAAGCTATGTGTAATAATACTCACTTCTCTCATAATATGAGGCACGGCCATTATTATTTTAATTTGACACGGTTAACACATCGTTAAGCACTCTCCATCGACACGGAGACACGACTGAAGTGTGTTCGGCAATTAGCACTTACAAGCATTAATTATTCATTTACGATCAGAAGTTATTTGTTTAATCTTTATCGTTTTTTGTATTTTTTTTCAATATTTTTGGTATAGTAGTTTTAATAAAGGGGGCCAAATAATTTTCGCCAATTTTATTAAATAACTTTAAAACGATTTATCTTAAAATTATAAAAACAAAATTGAGATTCTCACAACGAGCCCTTTTATTTGATACTAGATTCCGCCCCGCGGTTTCAGCCGCGTTCTCGAAGAATCTTATGTTTTCCCGGGATAAAAAGTATCCTATGTTTTAATCTAGGTTATAAATTATCTGTGTTCCAAATTTCATCCAAATCCTATCAGTAGTTTTTGCGTGAAAAAGTAACAAACATTTATAATATTAGAAGGATGTCACACAGTCACACATTATAGTTTTTATTATATTTTGTTCGAAAGAAAAAATCAAAAGAAATGGTCTTTAGGCAAAGTCATTGAGATTTTAGTTCCAGGGACAACATATATTGTAGAGGTGGAGGGCTTACAATGGAAACGACATTCCAACCAACTACTTAAATGTGGGCAAACTTTAGAATAGTTTATTTTATTTTGTTTTTAAATTTTATTAAGTAGGGGAGAGTGTTATAGACTTAGGTACCATTTATAATCTGTGGGTGGAGATTTCCTCCCGCGCTTTTGGATATGTGTATATGTCATGTATGTCACGTCACATTTATGAAATTAATAAATTATCTTTCTAATAATAATAATAAATCTTTATTTCAGACACACAGATCCATACAGAATAAAATAAAATAAAAATAAAAAACTAAATATCAAGCGGCAATGTCCACCCATCGTTTATATATGGATGTTTGTATTTGTCTTTCTGCCAGACTTCTTATGATAGAATTCTTACAAACGTCAACCCTGGCCATAAAAGATGCTATTCTACTTCTCTGGATGGCATTGAAAGAGTTAACCCTAGCGTCCGCGAACATTTCAGAAGCACTACAGTAGCGCTTTAGCCCCATCAAATGCCTAAAGATGTTATTGTAGGCTACTCGTATGCCATCGTGTGTTCTTTTTTTGATTATTAAAACATTGAAGTATTAATTAATTACTCACTTTAATATTTATACGAGACTAGCTGACCCGGCAGACGTTGTCCTGCCCTGAGAACAAAAATAAAACTGGGACTCTACCTGCCACTACCTACCCCTACCTACCTTACCTACCTACCCTACCTACCTACCCTACCTACCTACCCTACCTACCTACCCTACCTACCTACCCTACCTACCTCTACCTATCTACCTACCTCTACCTGCCACTACCTACCCCTACCTACCTTACCTACCTACCTACCCTACCTACCTACCCTACCTACCTACCCTACCTACCTACCCTACCTACCTACCCTACCTACCTACCCTACCTACCTACCCTACCTACCTACCCTACCTACCTACCCTACCTACCTACCCTACCTACCTACCCTACCTACCTACCCTACCTACCTACCCTACCTACCTACCCTACCTACCTACCCTACCTACCTACCCTACCTACCTACCCTACCTACCTACCCTACCTACCTACCCTACCTACCTACCCTACCTACCTACCCTACCTACCTACCCTACCTACCTACCCTACCTACCTACCCTACCTACCTACCCTACCTACCTACCCTACCTACCTACCCTACCTACCTACCCTACCTACCTACCCTACCTACCTACCCTACCTACCTACCCTACCTACCTACCCTACCTACCTACCCTACCTACCTACCCTACCTACCTACCCTACCTACCTACCCTACCTACCTACCCTACCTACCCCTACCTATCCTATGTCCTTCTCCTGGCTCTAAACTACCTCCCTGCCAATTTTCAGCTAAATCGGTTCAGCCGTTCTTGAGTTATAAGTGGAGTAACTAACACGACTTTCTTTTATATATATAGATATAACACAACTCTTTTTTTTTTAGGTACTAATTGACCCCCAAAAGTAGCCTCCATGTATAAAATTCTTTTATTTACGTTACATATCCGTATTTGTTTCACCAAGTTACTGTCTACCTCAACTCAATCGATCCAGTAGTTTCGGAAAAAATGGGCTGTGACAGATGGACGGACAGACACACGAGTGATCCTATAAGGGTTCCGTTTTTTCCCTTTGATGATTCCCCTAAAAATGGGAAAATTGCCGGGAAAATTCGGGAACATCTTTCGCTAGGGATTTTAGTATTCATTTGGATAGGGCCAGTTTGTTTCAAGATACAGATTTGCTACACGCTTTCCGATGCCTTCTCGAATGATCGATATTCTAATTCTTTGCTTTCGTTGAAAAATGTCATCCCCTTCGTATATTTGCTAAGGTCTGTTGAACTTTAATAAAGGGCTTGATCAAACACGAGTCTTGTCTATTTTAATTTACTATCTCCAAGATTGATGTAGGTATGTATGTATTATATATCATTGTAGATAGGGTATATATATTATAGTATTCACTTTTTTTTAGGATTTTTTTGAAAGGCCAATAATTTAAAATTTACGGCCGGACAAATCGGCGAACACCGAGGGCTCTCAACCGGGCAATATTTCGGTAACCACGACTCAGGGCCCCCGAATTGGGTACCAGTTACGACTAATTGGGGGCGGCCGGATTACTGGTGACAGCTCAGGCCGCTTGAACGGGACGAGACTGAGTCGCGACGGTGGTCCTCGCCAAATACTCCAGCGAAAGTGTATTTCATGTTCCATGAAAAATGTCATGGTACCGCAGATAAACTAATCCCTTTGAGTAAAATCAGCTAGCCAAGAATGTAATCCTTATGGATTACAGTGGGTATCAAAATTGAAAAACAAATCCTTATAGCAAACAAACGGCAGATATCGTTAGTTGAACGTAGCCGTTTCTAATCTTGCTAATTGACGCTCAGCGGAAAACTCTCACGCTTCCTGCCAAAGACGAAGTGTTTTGACATACGACGACTACGATACGACTACGATATAACTACGATATTGTAACGATATCTAACGGGTAGACCAGGGATTCCCAAAGTGGTCGATATTGTAATTATAAGTATTTTATACTATTTCATTTTTTATTTTTCATATTTGTTACTGGGGACACATTTACAAAAAAAAAGTATTTTATGTAGTCTATCAGTTATCTGGTTTCCATAGCTCTGCTTGATCGCATAATCGTGTGTTAATTAATGTCCCAGGAAATTTATTTATTTATCTTCTTTATCTTTACATAGTATAAAATGAAGTCGCTCCCGCTGTCTGTTCGCTTAGATCATTTAAACTACTCAACGGATTTTAATGCAGTTTTCAGCAATAGATAGAGTGATTCAAGAGGAAGGTTTATATGTATAATACTTGCATATTACAGTACAGAAAATCTGAGAAATACAAAGATTTGTGCACCCATGCGAAGCTGGGGCGGGTCCCTAGTTTAATTATATTATGTAGTCGTATCGATGTCGTAACATATAAGTGCAACAGTTGCTCCATAATCCAGAATGAGATGGATTAAACTGTGAACAAAAAACAAGGAAGTAATCCAACAGTATTAATGTCTTTATGTTTTGTTATTTTAATTTCTGTGTAGTTTTTTTTAAGAAAATGAATCCATACTAATATTATACATGCGAACCTCTGTTTGTTTGTTTGTTTATTTGTGTTCACGCCTATACTACTGAACCGATCGCGATTAAATTTAGCACGCATATAGTCTATTTTATGGAGGACATAGGATACTTTTTGTACCGGAAACGCGGGTGAAACCGCGGGGGACAGTTATGCAGATAGCATTTGATAGCAAATTACATTTCGAGGAAAATATTTTTTTCTTGAAAAGTTTAATATCATGGGACAATCTTCACACATGGTTATCTGATCCCAAACTGAGCAGAGCTTGTACTATAGAAAGACCACGACTACCAGATAACTGATATACTACATAAATTACTTTTTTTTGTAAATAAAGTGTATACATACATAAATAGTTAATTACACCCAGACTAAGGACAAACAGACATGTTCATAATGTTTGTCCTGGATGGGAATCGAACCCAAGACCTTTGGACTGAGCCAACTAGCCTGTTGATTTAACAGCACACACAATAGTAAAAATAACTGAAAAAAATAAAAGGACGAAATATAAATGTGACTCCAGAAACAAATATGAAAAATAAAAAATTTGAACCATTTTTAAATACCTACTTATACTAATCTATACTATCTATACTAATATTATAAAGAGGAAAGATTTGATTGTTTGTATGTTTGTTTGCATTGAATAGGCTCCGAAACTACTGAACCAATTTGAAAAAATCTTTCACTAATAGGAAGCTACATTATTCCCGAAGGTTATAGCAAGTTATAGGCTACTTTTTATCCCGGAAACGCGAGTGAAACCGCGCGGAACAGCTAGTAGATAATAATCTACATCCCCATTCAGGACAAACATTATGTATGTTTGAACATGTGTTCATGTACACAAATGTTTATCCTGCACCAACTGGCCTGGCATTTATACCTACCTATATGTTCAATAAGATAAATTTTATAATCACTGATATAGCTTTTTTTACGGTAATGAAAGCTATTTATTTGTATATTTTTTGACATCAAAGAGTAATTTATTTATATACCTATTAACAGGAATTAAAACACTAAGTATATATTAGGACTTTTTGGCGGGAACTTGCGAAGTGACGTTGCGTTTTCATTTTATTTTCATAAAATAGTGTATTTTTTGAGTTTTATTGAATATTATCGGTGGTAATTGGTCCCATAAAGATCAATACAAGTGCACCAGTGAAGTGAAATGAAATGATTACGTGTATAGTGGCTTTTCAAGTTGTCTCAAGAAGTCCATGTAAAGTTTTAGTAGAAGATTTAACATGACTTGAACTTTGAAACTTGACGATTGACGAGAATTTAATACATGAAGAATATAAAAGAACCTACATTGCTCAACTTGACACTGGCAAAATACACGAAGCGTGATGCCAAAATTAAAAAAAAAAGTATATATTAATCTAAACTAAACTAATATTAACTATGGCACACAAAATACCTAACTTGACTTATACAGCTAAAACAAAAAACATAATGTAAGAAACCCTTGCCTTCCAAGTACCTACTCCCCTCCCAACTCGATCGGTAATCGATCAAATAACTACTAATAAGAAGGTAACTAGGAACAATTAATCATTGAATCTGTCCGGGACAAAATCCTAACTCCGTTTCTACTAATAAGACCGGTAAAGAGGCGATGTAACGATCCGTGAAATTGAACTCCATTTTCAGGTCAAATTGGAGGTATAAACTAACATGAACTATGTTTGTGGCCGACTGAAATTAAGGGATTTTATCGTGGTCTACTGAGGTATAGAGAAGCTATATTATGCAAAGGTCATGCTGCATTTGTTTAAATATTCTGCAGCGCTGAAAACATAATAAGTCATCTAACCCAGTCTAAACACTTTTAAAATGTAGTTTTTCGCGACCAAAAAGTCGAAAGCGCCGTGATTTTCATGGCGCTTACGCGTTTCGTGTTTAAGCAGCTAAGGGTCGATTGCATAAAGCGCGGTCATAGTAAGGTTATAGTTAACTTTAACCGCCGAAAGAAAGCAAACTGGGTTGCTTGTGTCACTATAACTAAAATTTTAACCGTAACCAGTACCGGCGTTAGGGTAGGGCGCGGTAGGGCGATCGCCCAGGGCGCCAGATGTAAAGGGGCGCCAGGCCCACCTTTATTTCCGGTCAGCTCATGAGCGAGTCCTGCTATCTCGAGTCTAAATAAATAAATACATTCTCAAGTCTAAAGATAAAATGGCTTAAAATCCCTTTTGTTGGCGGGAGAAGGGGGGGGGGGGGGTTATCACATCTCGCCCAGGGTGCTGGTAGAGCTAAAACCGACACTGACCGTAACCATACCCGATCGAAGGAGATCGGTCATCGTCAAAGTGATTCTACGGTCAAAGCATGGTAATAGTTAAGTTAACTTTGAATATAACTTTTACTAAAATGTACGAGCAACCGACCCTACCTAAGTGAAGTGCGGCCGGATGGCTGCACTTGAATGGAACATAGTGGTTATGTGTGGCGACGTCTCTATACGTAATTCTTACCTCGGCGTCATTGTCGCCGAAAAAAATCTAAGTAAGATTTATCTCGATTCTTGAAGTAAAAAATATGTTAAACAATGAATTATAACAATGACAACTAGTTTATCGTTACCTAGCGATCCGCCCCGGCTTTGCACGTCTTTTCTATACTATAATATATATGTATTATACATATAAACCTTTCTCTTGAATCACTTTATCTATTGTTGTACACTGCATTAAAATCCGTTGAGTTGTTTAAAATATCTAAGCGTTTGCGGAAGCGACTTCATTTTATACTAGGTATGTAAAGATAAAGAAGAGCAAACAAATATTACTCAGGACCAATAAATCAAACAATGAATTCAATCTATGATTCTTATGAATCTTGATGTTATCATCAAGCTATGGAAAGTAAAAACAAAGCAAACATGTAAGCAAACAACATTTATATATGAAGCATCGGCAAAATTCGTAAAATCGATCGTTCCCAAAAAGAGTGCGCCTACAACATTACTCATGTGTTAAAAATGATCGGCGAAAATGATCTTGTTAACAGAAGCTACGGACAGCCCCCTGTGTCGGGGCTGTATGCAGGAGGATGAAACTGTGGAACATGTGTTATTGCACTGTACCATCAACAAAGTTGAAGCATGATCAGTTTTGAGACCTTTTCGCTTGCAGCCAGTAATCATAGTCCTGCCCTGTCCATTGTTGACAATAAAACGGCCTCTTGTAAAATCCTTTGTCTAGACAATTTACTGACAATGACAATCTACTATTTTATGATAAGCGCATTGTCTGGTTATATTGTGTGAGACACAGGTAGCGGCTGTTCACTGCACACAAAATACACCCTTAAGGTGATCATGCTTCAACTTTGTCGATAGTACAGTCACAGAAGAAATCAGAACCAAGACGGGATTGCGGGAGCCACAAACCGTGGAAACAGATTCAAAGATGCTTTCGCCACCACTGTTAACAGCAACACCCACATCACTGAAGCAAATTTGCACCCCAAGGCCACACTCCGCTACTTTAAGGAACTAGGATGGCTTGGATAAAGCTGGCAGGGGTGAATGCACAATACACCACAAGTGGGTCGTCAGTGCAGGCCTAATCACCCCCATACAGAATAAGATTAAGAGATCTTGTTGAACGTTGAATGGCGCGATAATGAATGATTTTTATTAGTTGTGTAAATCGGAAGTACGAAAATGATTTGCCGATGCTACATCTAAGTTGTGTCATACTGCAGTAGTGGTGCCAAACGCCGGAAATTGCAATTTAATTGTTATTTGCTAAATCGATTCGGTAAGTACCTACACAAGTTTAATTTGTCCGTGGCGTGTTCCTGGAATACTAATGTTAGTGCAAATGCACTTTAAATTAGTTTTGGATGTTCGTTTTTAGATCTAAACCTAGATAGATAATGTTGCATTCCATTTTGTAGAGCGCTAGGGCTTTTGCGCGCTTGATTATAATGAAAATAAAAAAAACTTAGTTATTCCAAAACTAGCTATTCCCCGCGATTTTACTCGCGTTGCAGGTATAAAAATAGATAGAGGGATTCAAGAGGAAGGTTTATATGTATATCACGCAATAGATATACTACATAGTATAAAACAAAGTCGCTTCACGTCTGTATGCTTAGATCTTTAAAACTACGCAACGGATTTTGATGCGGTATCTATTAAAAGATAGAGTGATTCAACAGGAAGGTTTATATGTATAATACATGCATATTATAGTACAGAAAACCTGAGAAAAGTCGGGCGAAGACGGGGCGGGCCGCTTGTAGATATACCTATATATAATAGATAGCGATATGTATTGCTGTCTAAGTATATCTCTGATTAGGTATAATTTAGAATTTATTTTGCTCGTTCTTTTTTGCTCACATAAATATGATAAAATTACTTGATTTATGAAGCTTAGGGGTTATTTATATAATAACCCCTAAGCTTCATCACAAGCACGTTTCTAATTTGATCATTATCATTAACATGAGTGACAAGATTACCAACACAAAACTGACCTGTCACATCATACACAGAATATGCGTATTTATGTTAAAAAAGACGTGTGGCACTCGGAGACTGCCGCGGTAAAGCTATTGCATAGAGCTGTTTTTATCAACTTATGCAATTATAATTATTTATTTATTTTATTTATGCAGTATTTTTTTTCCTTTTTTTTTTTCATTGATATTATTTCAAGTAACACTTTTTGAGCGTGGTCCGATACAACCAATGCCACCTAGAGACGAGTTGCTGAACTAAAGAGACAAGCGTGATATTTCAAAAAGTCATTAAAAGTTCTGCTATTCATCGATAGATGGAAAAACTAAAAAGTATCACCGCTGTGCCGGTCGGAGTGGGGGGTGTTAGGTTATGTTTTCGTTACGGAATTTCTGGATTCGGTCTCCACGCTCAAGGCCCGCGATAGAAGCTATGCAATAGCTTAAAAATCCCTCATACCACGGCATAGAGATTAAATTGCATCAATCTAAATTTATAATACGAAAAGGTGTCTAACTGACTGATTGATATATCAGCTCAATCCACTGGACAGATAGAGCTGAAAGAAATAGCTTAAGGGGCCAAAATAGGAGATAGTGGGTGAAACTGCTAGCTATTCAATCAATAAAATTGTACAAAGAAAGCATCATATAAAGGCAACATCTATATACTAATAATAAAGCTGAAGAGTTTGTTTGTTTGAACGCGCTAATTTCTGGAGTTACTGGTCCGGTTTGAAAAATTCTTTCACTAATAGGAAGCTACATTATCCCCGAAAGTGATAGGCTACTGTTTATACCGGGAACGCGAGTGGAAAAAAAGGCTGAAAGCAACTTTCAACTATCAGCAAGTAAATAATAAAGATGCTAATTGATAAATGATAGGTGTTCTTTCAGATATAAGTCAAAATGTGGGGCACGTTCCGCAAGTTCGGTCTGGAGTTCTGCGATCTGCCTACGTTGTTGTGGAACGTGTCATTCATGCTGAGAGCACTCACACTAAACATCGATCCTCGTTACAAGAAAAGTAAGTAACATTTACATGTAATCCAGAGGATAAGCCTAACAGCGACAGAAATCTTGCTTTTTTTCGATATTTTATTGAAGCAAATCACATAAATAGATAGACCCATGCTCCGAAACGTTACAATTAAGAAATTAAATATTTGATAGAAACAGAAATCATAGAAGGCTCTATTTACTTTTTAATTTTAAGTGGGCTAAAGGCTAATGCCTAATGGAGTAACGCTTTTGTACCCAAAAGAAACCTAATCACTCCGGCGATGAAAGACCTTGGATTGTAAGTCAGAAAACACAGATTATATAAACACTAGTTTCAGTCTTTAATTTCACCCGCGTTCCCGAGGGATAAACGTAGCCTATGTGTTTAGCCTTAATCCAGAGTGTCAGTTTGAGTGTGAAGAAGTAACTCATACTTTCTCACAACACTAGGGACTACCTATACTGTTATAGTTAGAGCATAGCAGTCTTTTACTCAAACAGCAGCTTGTCTGGAGAAGTACCTGCAACTTACAGAATCCCGCGGCCAAATATCTTAATGTTGTTCCTGCCTGCGCGAGAGTAAGGTCACCAGAGCTCATCCGTGAGAAGGGAAGAGTCAGGTCTATGCCTCCGATCTTAAGAACAGGCAGACTATAAGCTTGTCTGCCGACATAATGCCTACAATTATGATAGGTATGATATAAAATTAAAACCATAAATATGTTTCAGGAATCCCAATATCCTTGTACGTACTAGTAGCAGTGGCGGCATTTTCTTATTTCTACGTGTATTTCGTGTCGATGCTCTGGTTCGTTTTCTGGCGTTCTCCAAAGACCGGAGACTTGTTATCCGCTATAGTGGTCTTCTCTCTCGGAGTTTCCAGTGAAATCGGCACTGTAAAGCTTTTGTACATGTTCCTTTATATGTAAGTATATTTTAACATTACTCGAAATTCAGTTGTTTTTTTTAAATATTTGCCAATGTCAACTTCATATGGGACTGTTTTTTTTAGATTGTGTAAATGTATTGAAACAGTCTAGTTTAGGGGTTATTTTTTATTTCTTTTTTCAATCACACTAGAAAGCACTAAAAATTAAAAACATATTTACCACAGCGCAAACCTCACGGGGTTTATCTGTAAGTGTGACCGTTCGCACGCAGGCAGATTACACGCAGAAACAAAGCATTATGATGTTATTTTTAACTAATACCAAAATTTGCAGCTATTTATACAATAACAAATGTTTTAGCCTGTAGCGTACCTACATCTGTTAGCAACATAGCGGTTAACTCCGCCATTAATTTTTTAAAATTTAAAAAAGTTGAATTATTGTAAAAAATTGTCAGTGGTTATTGTTTAAGGGTAAACGTTCGGTTGGATCGCGAAATTCAAATTTTATCACGTTTTTTGCAAATTGCAGCTCAGTTATAGGTCGTATGTTATCAAGAGGTTATTTGCGAGAAGAATGGAAGTATATTTACTGATTAATAACAAAAGAAATCATCAACATATTCCTCCAAGGTATATGACTGAAATATACGACTATTTCATGAAATTGTTACTAATATACCTTGGAAGAATATATTGATGATTTCTTTTGTTATTAATCAGTAAATATACTACCATTCTTCTCGCAAATAACATGTTGATAACTTACGACCTATAACTGAGCTGCAATTTGCAAAAAACGTGATAAAATTTGAATTTCGCGCTCCAACCGAACGTTCCCCCTTAATTAAACAGTTTTATTTTTAAAACTTTACTCCATAATGTCGTGTATAAAAAATAACTTCGGTTGGATGAAACGAGAAAAAGCTTTTATGAAGTATGATAGGTACTCTGCCAAGATAACTCGTGGAGGGCCTAAACTATTGAAGTACAAGGGAAAATGGAATCGTGGATTTCATTCAAAATAAACGACAAAGTCTGATTCACAACAATGAATAAATTATGATAATTTAAATCATGACATGGCGGTTACGGCCGCACTACACCGTGATTACGTGATAGCTTAGCCTATGAAAATTATACCTATATTAACTAGATGGGCCGGCCAAATAATAAAATAGTTTTACTCACGGTACCGTGGACGTTTACTTGATAGAAGATCGGACTGGACGAGTCCGTGAGCGAGTGGAATCTCCTGTCGAAAGCGAGGCGCCATCTTGGCGGCTATGCTGCAGCGGCGTCGACGCACGCGGTGGCTAACGTTATGAGTGTCCAGCCGGTTCCTCCGGAGCTGTCCTTGGCGTCACACCGCGGGTACAACCGTCTGGATTCTCCACCATCACTCGTGGCGGCGAACGATCGTGAAAGATCACCGTGGCAAAAATAAACGTTCGGTGGCACTGCACTAAATTACGTCACTCTTATACAGGGCATAAGGCCCTTAATGTTAAACTGTTGAACTCACATTATGTAACAATATGCGTGGACCATAAGCCACTTGAAACCATGGGCTACATTACATCGCATGGTAGGTAACGCGGGTAGCACCTGAGAAAAAATTGAGCCGAGAGACGTGCGTTCAGCGCGGTAACATTTTTTCGACTACCGACGAATAGGGATGTAAAAATAATCGATTTATAAAAAAACATTTTTTTTTCTTATAATAATCGATTTTAATATTGCAAATAATCGATTTATAAAAATAGTTTTTTAATTTCTCTGACGATTTTTTACTGCTACAAAAACAAATCTTTTTACCATAGATGCTCGAACCCGCGATTGTTTTTACTGGTAGTTTTACTACTATTATCAGTTTCTTTACTAACTGAACCACATTAACTTATATCAAAAAAGAAATAAGGGTTCTTGAACAACTGCCAGTTGATTCTTTGACATTTATTCATATTTATAAGCTGATAGGTAGGGATATGAAAAAATAATATTTTTTTAAGAAAATCGATTATTTTTCTTATAATAATCGATTATCTTTTAATTGATTTAAATACCAAGAAAATTAATCAATTATTTAACAATCGATCGTTTATGTTGACAGTTACATCCCTAGCGACAAGCCGCCCGAGTGCATGTGCACTAGTGAGTTTACTTACACTGCGACAAATAAGTTTGATTTCAATCGATATTTCAAAAATATTTATTTTTATAATTAATACTTTGTAGTTTGATAAATACCTTTAGAAAATTCTTAAACATTCATGTAAGACATTTATTCGCTTGTTAATTACTGAGAAATAATTATTCTTTGTGCTACTTACATCGATAATGAGACTCCGATATCACATCTCTAAAAACATGTCGGTAGATTAAAAATTAAGGGTATACCTTCTATTGGAGCGCGAAATTAAAATTTTATCAAGTTTTTTGCTAATTGTAGCTCAGTTATAGGTCGTAAGTTATCAACATGTTATTTTCGAGAAGAACGGTAGTATATTTACTGATTAATAACAAAAGAAATCATCAACATATTCCTCCAAGGTATATTAGTAACATTTTCATGAAATAGTCGTATATGTCAGTAATAATAATCATCAACATATTCCTCCAAGGTATATTAGTAACATTTTCATGAAATAGTCGTATATGTCAGTAATAATAATCATCAACATATTCCTCCTAGGTATATTAGTAACATTTTCATGAAATAGTCGTATATGCCAGTAATATACCTTGGAGGAATATGTTGATGATTTCTTTTGTTATTAATCAGTAAATATACTACCATTCTTCTCGCAAATAACATGTTGATAACTTACGACCTATAACTGAGCTGCAATTTGCAAAAAACGTGATAAAATTTGAATTTCGCACTCCAACCGAACGTTCCCCCTTAAGTGACATTTAAAAAAGTTAAAATTAATTTTGTCTTTGAGCTATGAAATAGGGTAGTTTACTGACATATCAAATCAGCTACTTTTTAATAAATGTCAAAACGATAGTTTATATGGAATTTTGAATGAAATACTAACCTAATGACGTCATAGTTTCACAGCATCAAATGATCTACTCTTAGTGGTTCGACTGGTAATTAAAAATCATAAAAAGCATGAAATGTACAACATATTTGATGTTTCCAAGTGTTTTTAGATGTTTTATGCATTGGTTAGTTTTTGGTTATTTATTTTTGACACTGTAAACTAGCCTATTACAGTCAATCGAAAGAACAACATTTTGGGGTTCCAAAGATACCAATAACACGTATTTTGGTTCAGTATTAAGCTGACACGAACACAAAATATTTTTAACAATTCACCGGTATTTTGGATCATGATTAGAAATAAATACTCTGCTTTATCTCATGTTTGAATTTATACATCGTGTGCACTAAGTTTGTGAATTCAAATTTACTTCTACCTCCATGGTGCCGAATTTATCATACCCCTTTTTGATTCTTAAGATTTGTGACTCCTGTGACGTCATCACCTACTTGCGTACTTGTGTAGTACAGAAATGTAGTAGGTAGTACTACACACGAACCTAACACACACGTGCTAATACTTTACCATGGACTTAGAAAAAACTCATGGACAGACTGACTACCCAATGATGCCAGTTTTCTTATAAATAAGCCTCACGGACACCAAAATGTTGCCGTAGTATTTTATTCACACATACGAACGATATATTGTGCTTCATCTTTGACAAGAGGCAACTCGATCCAGTCTATACCTAAATCCATGTTTACTAGATATTTCTTGATCTAATTATTCATGCTTCATTTTGCAATTACTTACGTGTTTGATTTGATAATTAGGTACTGATTCAATGAAGATAACTTAAAACTAATAAGAAACTTTATCCACAGTAAAGAAGTCAGGCTCATGGTGAAAGGGTACCTGGAGTGCGATTCTCTCCTAGTGCCCGGGACTAGATTCTCCAAGAATGTGCTGAAGACTATGAGGACCGTGAAGATACGAGCCATGCTGTTCTGGATTGTAATAATCTCCAACGGCGTCATCTATATTATTACACCAATATTATTGCCTGGACGACATTTGATGGAGGATCGCTTTATTATCTATGGTATGTAGGTACTAGCAAAGTCATGGAACTTCATGTCTCTGAATAAGTCTATCCGATATAGCTCGAAGAATTGCCAAACTAAAATGGCAGTGGGCGGGGCACATCGCTCTTAGAACCGACGGCCGCTGGGGCAGAAAGGTTCTCGAGTGGCAACCACGAACCGGAAGACGCAGAGTGGGTAGGCCCCCCACAAGGTGGACCGACGATCTTGTGAGGGTCGCGATAATCTGCTGGATGCGGGTAGCGCAAGACCGGCCATAGTGGAGATACTTGGGGGAGGCCTTTGTCCAGCAGTGGACGTCTTTCGGCTGACACGACGATGATGATGATGATTAAGTCTATCCAAAAACTGTCCTTAGTTCAATTTACAGCAGTCGGCCGTTTAAAAATTAGCCTTTGCAAATGAATAACAGTCGAGTAAAAAGCTAGAACAGTTAAAATTTTGAGTCAGATTATGATAATATCTCTTGCAGGTCTCGAGCCAAAATTTGAAACACCAAACTATGAAATAGCATTTACGCTAATGTCATTTGGAGTTTGGTTCACGTGCTACCTTCCTGCAAACATTACTGCATTCCTGATGGTCATCACCGGTTACACTGAAGCTCAAATGCTGGCTCTAAGCGAAGAACTTACACATCTATGGGAAGATGCCGAAAATTACCAAAGTCACTCAATAAAATCTATAACCCATGATTTTCATGATCATGATGAAGCAAAACATAAGATACTGAATAAATACATTAATTCTCGACTAAAGGACGTCATAAAAAGTCATGCAATTAACGTAAATCTACTAAGTCAAATAGAAAACGTATTTAGAGGTGCTTTGGCTATAGAATTTGGATTACTTATAGTAGGAATGATTGCTGAACTGCTTGGTGGCTTAGAAAATACTTATATGCAGATGCCATTCGCACTAATTCAGGTTGGAATGGATTGTCTTACGGGACAAAAGGTGATGGACGCAAACGAAGTATTTGAGAGGGCAGTGTATGATTGCAAATGGGAGAACTTTGATAAGAATAACAAAAAGATAGTACTTCAAATGTTGCAGAGTTCCCAAAAAACTATAAAGCTGTCAGCAGGGGGCTTAGTCATGTTGAGCTTTTCGTGTTTAATGTCAGTCATCAAATCTATTTATTCTGCTTATACAACGTTGAGAACAATAATGAATTAATCATGCTAGCTAGAAATTTTATGGAAATTGGATAAAAAATGTATTTCTTGTACTTCTCGATGAAATTGTATTGGTATTCATAGTTATGGTTATTAAATCTAATATCAAAAGATTATTAATACTACTATTCTTGTTTTCTATCAAAATAACATATTTCTATCATAGGTAATCTCTAAAAGTCATTTGAATTTGTGATTTGAATATGAGAACTTTACTTTTTTAAATTTGTGGTGGGTCATCGATCTTTCAAGTCAGTTTTTTTTTAAATAAAACCGTTTAAAATCAATGGTATCCTGAATCCTTATGTTGGACGCATTTACCTCAAGGCTTAATTCTAGGCTTCTTAAAATGTTTGCTACATCTTTTAGGTTTAAAAAAACAAATATTCCTTTATTTGTAGAAATATCTTTACTGCCCCCTAAATGTCACATCGCCACCAAGCACATAAAATTACAGAATGGAATGTTCGAAATACTCATGAATTATTTCTTAACTGAAACTTATTTCCACATTATATCGCTAGATCATAACTTGGGTATGCATAATGTTAAATCCATCTGGAATACGGTAGAAGAAAGTAGACTAGAAGATGTTGCTAGTTTTTAATTTTATACAAATTCCGACGCCATTTGCAAATTCTGTTTTTACTTCGATGACGTAGTTTACTCGCAACATGTCTACATGTGGGTAGTACTAATATATGATGCATGATGAACCCCACATGCCTGATAATTACAGTGTTGCAACATATGACAAAATAATTATTAATTCAGTGAGGTTCCAGTAATTATCTGCAAACTGTGAGTTATTGTTCACAGTTCTTAATTATTAGAGGTGTTCTAGTGAGGTGCCTATTCGGGTTGTGACTTATTTTATATCTATTTGTAATATATATATATAAAAGAAAGTCGTGTTAGTTACTCCACTTATAACTCAAGAACGGCTGAACCGATTTAGCTGAAAATTGGCAGGGAGGTAGTTTAGAGCCAGGAGAAGGACATAGGATAAGTAGGTAGGGGTAGGTAGGGTAGGTAGGTAAGGTAGGTAGGTAAGGTAGGTAGGGGTAGGTAGTTAGGTAGGGGTAGGTAGATAGGTAGGGGTAGGTAGATAGGTAGGGGTAGGTAGAGGTAGGTAGGGTAGGTAGGTAAGGTAGGTAGGGGTAGGTAGTTAGGTAGGGGTAGGTAGATAGGTAGGGGTAGGTAGATAGGTAGGGGTAGGTAGGGTAGGTAGGGTAGGTAGGTAAGGTAGGTAGGGGTAGGTAGTTAGGTTAGGGGTAGGTAGTTAGGTAGGGGTAGGTAGTTAGGTAGGGTAGGTAGGTAAGGTAGGTAGGGGTAGGTAGGTAGGTCCCAGTTTTATTTTTGTTCTCAGGGCAGGACAACGTCTGCCGGGTCAGCTTGTTTGTAATATAACACATCATAGATTATTTTAAGGAATCTCATTATAGTAAAACAAAGTCACTGTCTCTGTTTCTCCACTTCCTTCTTCTAAAGCATTCAACTGTTTTAACTAGTAGAAAGAGCGTTATATGAAAAAGATTTGTTTATAAATTTACTCCGTGCAAAGCCGGGGCGGATCACTAGTTAATATTAAAGAGACTGAACATCGAATGTACCTAAATTGATTGAACCATCTGTTCTGAAAAAAGAATAATCGGTCATGCTTTCTTCGTCATTCTTTTTTATTTTTCTAAATCTTTATTGGACAAGTTATTGTAGAAGATAGGACATAGTCTTGAATAAGTCAAACTGAGTCTAACCTCTGTTTCCATAAGTTAATTTCAATTCCAAGTATTTCCTATCAAGTAGCTGGATAGTACCCATCTCTAAATGTAATTGAGCAATTATCACACTTATTAATCGCTCATAATTATTGCAACACGACTGATTTGAAAAAGTTTTATTCCATCATCACACTCAGTAAACTGTTGCTTTTGGAGCCAAAAGTAATTTCTTGCAAGAAAAATGTGGCTTAAACTGCGCAAGTTTGGTCTGGAGTACTGCGACATGCCGACGATGATATGGAATTTGAAGTTACTGCTGAAACCCCTCATCCTGAAAATCGACATACGCGACAAGAAACGTATGAACTTGACAATAGTAGAGATCAAAATCAAACCCATAGTCTCTTAAAAGTTATGCTAATCAAATTATTTTTGATGATATAGTTTTTATTATAACTAAAATTCTGAATTGAATTATACAAAACTGTTTTTGAATAAGACAAGTTACTAATATTGTCTCATAATTATGTTTCCATAAACAGCTTCATGAGGTTTTGTGTATTCGTTATAATTTAGTCTTTATTGTATACAATATTTACAGTTATTTACAACAAATATACAAACTATATATAAAAAAATTCCTCGAGGCGGCCGCTGCTGCCAATCAACGGCAAGGTTCCCAGAAGGCTGGCAGCGTCTTTATTGTTATATTTATTTAGTGTTCAAGATATTTATTATTTTGATGCCTTGATCACCTTTAATTAAGGTGATACTTAGTGTTTTGTGGTGTATTTGTTGTTACTAAGTGAGGTCTACCGTTATTTTTAATGATTCTAAAAAAATAATATGTTTCAGGTATCCCATTAGTGCTATATGTTCTAGCAGCGATCATAGCAATTTCATTTTTCCACGTGTACGTCTTGTCTATGTTCTGGTTTGTGTTCTGGCGTTGTCCACAGACTGGTGACATGGTAGCTGCAATGGTAGTCCTCTCACTTGGAGTTTCAAGTGAAATTGGCATAGTTAAACTCATTTATATGATTGTTTATGGGTAAGTTTATTTTTGTTAAGTTTAACTGACCATTTTTTCACCCCACAGGTCCAGGATACAGAATTTGATTTAGTATTGTGTTAAATCACTTAGTGATAAACATGTCTGTATGTTTGGAGTTTTGTGCCTACCCAATTAAATTGTAAATTTTTTCGTCTTATCTGTTTGCATAGTACAAAATCTGCTAAGTTTATTAACGGAGGGATATGACGGAAGAATATCCCAAGACTATCTTCTTAAATTACATTTAACTTCATGGATACATTCAGTTTATTTATCTTTTCTTATTTAATTATGTAGTTTTCATTAAATAATTTGATCTTTGTCTAATTCTGTTCATATAATCTTCAATCACTTGAGCTTCAGCATCAACATCACATAATTTCATTTTCTATCAAATTTGATGGTCAAGTTTTAAGTCGAGATTAACACAGTCAATTCTTGAAACTTGACTTAGGTTTTGATTCTCCTTCTAAAATATAATAAAAGCATAAGTCTAAAAACTATTGTCATCTAAATCTTACATTTTACATTCACAGTAAAGAAATTAGAATACTGATTCAGAAATACCTGGAGTGCGATTCTCTCGTAGTACCCGAGTCGAGGTTTTCAAATAATCTGCTGAAAACTTTGAGGGCTGTGAAGAAACGAGCAATGCTGTTCTGGACTGTGATCGTCGGTAATGGCTTGTTCTACATCTTTGTGCCTATGTTTGTTCCCGGACGACACATGACAGAGGATTTATACGTTATTTATGGTAAGTTGCAGAAAAGTATCATGTTAGCGTAAAACTTGGATAAGAAGAACTTAATTACTTGGGATGCTCCTCTAGCTAATTAAGCGAAACTCCATCCTGAGTCTTGAGGTGAAAGTATACATTAATACAATGCTTTATATTTATGAATAACTTAGAAAATATAAAATACAAACAGGGGCGCTAATAGATTTTATCATTGAATTTCTGTTTCCATATTCTCAATCCTGACGTTACGGGGTACTAGGACTTTGTCAGCAGCTCGACCGAAGATATTTTGTGAGAAACCACTAGTCTAGTCTCAGTGATGCAAGCTCTGAAAAGGATTGAAACAGCATCTAATACCCAAATAAAAAAATCTATCTAGCCTTTGTTCAGACTGAAATAAAATCGTGTATCTTTTTTACAGGTCTCGAGCCAATGTTCCAAACACCAAACTATTATATAGCTTATATGCTGAGTGCAGCAGGAGTTTGCTGCATCTGCTATCCTCCAGCGAGCATCACAGCTTTCCTGATGGTGATCATTGGATATACTGAAGCACAAATGCTAGCTTTAAGCGAAGAACTTACACATCTGTGGGAAGACGCTGAGGAAAATTATCAAAGCACAAAACTTATTAACAATTCTCATGATCAAGATTACAACATAAAGACATTTGTAGAAAATGATGTAACTAAGAAAAAGACAATCAATGAATACATTAATCAACGATTAAAAGAAATCATAAAAATTCACGCAACGAATATTAATTTATTGGGTAAAGTAGAAAACATATTCAGAGGTGCTGTAATTATGGAACTTGGATTACTAATAATTACATTAATTTCTGAACTACTCGGTGGTTTAGAAAATACATTTTTGCAAATGCCATTCGCACTTATACAGGTTGGAATGGATTGTCTTACGGGACAAAAGGTGATGGACGCAAGCGAGACATTCGAAAGGGCAGTGTACGATTGTAAATGGGAAAACTATGATCAGAATAACAAAAAGATAGTGCTTCTAATGTTGCAGAGTTCTCAGAAGACCATGAAGGTGTCTGCAGGGGGCATTACAATGTTGAGTTTCTCATGCTTTATGTCAGTAATGAAATTAATTTATTCAGCGTATACAACATTAAGAACAACAATGAACTAATCATGTTAGTTAAAATGATGGAAATAAGCTGTATTGATATTAATATGTTATGATAATTAAATAAGTAAAAAGAAAGAAGAACTATTATTTAGATTGTCCTGTTTTCTGTCCATAAATCCTTGTCAACACTTACCGAATCATGCTTCTACAGTTATTTTTTAACATCATCTGTATCTATAGATAAATCATGGAAAATCTTATTCCAAACCGAGAATGCTATAACAAAACATTCTCCCATTTTCTAAATTAAAAAGAAAAGACAGATTTTTATAAATAAGTAAACAAATTATATCCATAAAATGGGAGTCGAATTTAATGGAATTCAAAGCCATTTCTTCCATGGTAGCTCTGCGGTAAGCGTGTGGTTATTTCCACGTTGAGAATGGTAACCAGCCAGCGGTATAGTGTACCACCGTGCTTTGGTTTCTGCACATATAAAGAATAGCTGTATTAAAAAAAATTGTGATCATCTCTTCCATGATGATTTGAAACATTATTTGAAGTTCATAATCACACAAATGCACTTTTAATCACATTTTTAACAACTAATAACTAACTAACAACAATAACAACAATCGCTCTTAGAACCGTCGGCCGCTAGGGTTCTCGAGTAGCGACCACGAACTAGAAGACAGCGTGGGCAGGCCCCCCACAATGTGGACCGACGATCTTGTCAGGGTCGCGGGAAACCGCTGGATGCGGGTAGCGCAACACCGGTCATCGTGAAGATCCTTTGTCCAGCAGTGGGCGTCTTTCCACTGACATTATGATGATGAATAACAACATTTGTATTACGTTATGTTAGGAACAACATATATGTATCTACCTACGTATTGTATAAACATAACACAGATTGGTTAATTGCTGTATTGCACCAATTAGCTAATTATTAGTTATTCAATGAGGGTATAATAGCTGGGAATTTACGTTAATTATACGTTATTGATCATCACAATTCTAGTTAATAATGAAAGTGTACTGTATAGCCTGTATAGGTATCTTTTGTGACTCTCCCTCACTTAAGGTAGAGACTATTACAAACCCATAATGGAATTTTCAAGTCTTTTATTATACACGATTTTGTGAGGTTTATAGTAGACTGAAAGAGCATTGATATTTTATAGGTCATAACAAAAATAATTTTGAAAAAACGCAATTTTTTATAAAATTTTATAAAAAAAATCTGAGTGTTAGATTACTCGAGTACAATAGCTATCTCGTTACCATATTTATGGTAAACTTTTAACTATCATAGCTTCGTAATGGTAGTGCTCAGACTCCTCAAACTTTGTAGAATTCGGGCTAAAATAAAATACTCTCGTAAATTAATTGTGTATAGGTATTATACTAGCGATTCAAAAACAAACCGTGTAAAATATTTAATGCCAATAAAATATTAATATGTAATCTGAATCTCGGAAACGGCTCCAACGATTTTCATGAAATTTAGGTTTTTGCAGGTTGCAGGAAGTATTTGCAGGTGGTTTCGGGGGCGATAAATCGATCTAGCTAGGTTTTATTTTTAGAAAACGTCGTTTTAAAAAAAACCGAGCAACGGTCATCCAGGTACTATTTTTGAAACGAGCAAAAATGCTGTCTTGGTTTTGATAATCTTACAAGGCACGGCAAAAAGGATACTTCTGAAGTATGATCTAGGGAATTCGTTTATTTAATATCGTGTTTTTTTCTGGAACGTATTTGCATCAAATGTCCAAAGATCGGTCTGAGGACGACGTCCAACTTGAACTGCAACTTGTCGGCTTCTGAGACGAACTCCAGTTCCCTGACGCAGTATGCCAGGATTGTCTTCAATACTGCTATAGCATAGCGTTTACCTGGAGGAAAATTTATCAGATTTTTTATTTGTGATTCAGATTTTCTTCATGTTCAGATATAATTTTATCTACTGCTAAGTTTTCTTGACGCCATTTGCAAGGATGATAATTTGCCTTCTTGGCACGTTCACTCAGGGCAGTGATCTGGCACAACTTTTTTACTTGTAAATATTTGGTATTTTGTAAATAGGGTTAGAATGTTATTTTAATTTTTAGTATTTGTAAATATAGAAAGAAATAAACATATTCCATAAGTATTTAAATTTTAAAAAAAATATTTTCTTATTGCCAGCCACTTATTCGTAACAAGGCAAAATTGAAAATCTGTCTGTTCGTAACCTTGACATTTGATTATTAAGATCGTGGATCACATTTCAAGATTGTTTCACATTTGAAGGTAATGGTATAAATGGTTATTATAAGCTTTGCAAGTTATTGATGTTTTTTTGTTTATTTCTTTTATTATTATGCGCTTTTGCTCATGCAAAAAGAAAAAACCATAAAAAAAAGGTTTCTTGTTGGTTATTTTTTGCTTTCCGTGCTAATAATTTGTGAAAATGTCAAAAAAAAATTCTATCATCTATTATTAGAAACTTAAGAAATCTAACATACCTATGCAAGCCCTCCTCCCGTAGCTGAAGGCGAGGAAGGCCGCGGGGCTCCCAGGAGGCTGCGCCCCCAGCCAGCGCTCCGGCCGGAACATCAGCCCGTCGGCGCCCCACTCCGCGAGGGACCGCCCCGCGCCCCAGGCGTTGATCCCACATCCTGTTCCTTTGGGGACTACGCAGGATTCTAATACGAGAATATAGAAGTTCGTAGAATGTTCGTGCTGCGTCTTAGCACAGCTACGGATGCTACAATGTTTTTAAAGGAAAGTTAGTGACGCTAAATACCGTGAGAAGGTAAAGGGTAACTACGTTCAAATACTACAATGAACTTTAATTTTTAAATTTAACCAACTTCAAAAAAAAGAGGCGGTTATCAATTCGGCTCTATGTAGTAACCGCCAGTCTGGCCACTACCTTAAAGTTGAAAATCTATCACAAAGCGGGCATTGGACAATTTCTCTTGAGAGCTTGATCTTCTAATATTTATGCCATCACACATTAAGTAAAAAAAATACATTGGACATGATATTATTACAACCAGACATTCCTGTCTACTTTTCGAAGTTAACAATAATTCTCGGCTTAATATAGCCTTAGAAAATTAATCCAATCAAATCAAACAGTTTTCAAACTTACTAAGCTTCAGATCTTTGTCTGCATACCGCATGACCACTGGGAAAGGAGGGAACAGCCTCAGGGTTTCGTTGATGATGGCCTCCAAGTACCTCATCTGAGAGAGATCTTCCTTAGTTACGGGTCTGGTGCTCCCAGCAAATATGCTGTTCAACCTAAGATTCAGATAAGAAAATAATCAACATTTAAAGAAAGAGTAAAATTTCCTTCCGAAGACAATACAATTATTAATATGGCAAAAATAATTATTAAAATCGGTTCATAACCAAAAAATTTATGCATGAAACAACAAACATTTAAAAAAACATACAGTCGTACTGAGAACTTCCTTTTTTTTAAGGACGATAATAAGATTTTTACACTTTTTAAGTAGATATTACAATGAAAGTTTCGTACAATTTGACATGATACGATACCATACCTCCTATCATGTCGCAGGTCGTAGATTCGATTTATATCCAGAACAAAAATTCAAAAAAAATCAAATCAAAACTTATTTATTCAGTTTGGGCCCTAATAAGGCACTTATGAATGTCAACAGTTACAATTTTACAATAGACTATACCACCGGTTCGGAATACACTTGAACTGAGAAGACTCCGGCAAGAAACTCAGCAAATCAGTTTGGGATCAGATAGCCGTGGCCGTGTGTGATGAATGTCCGAGATATTAATGTGATGCCGACAATATTTTGAACTCTTCAATGGTATTTTAACTTTCTCGTGTGAAGAAAGTCCCAAGATATTATTCTTTTTCTCATCATTGGTGTCGATTCTGTTGTTTACGAACTTAACTAATATTAAACAAGTTACCTCTCTTTCAAGTTAACCTTATTGAAAAAAGACAGAACATTTTTAATGCTGTCAGTTTAATCCATGCCGTCGTAATGTACGGGTAAATAGTCGTGACCAATAATGATCGCGCTTAAATTCACGTTGAAATATGTGATCGGATTAAACTGACAAGACTAAAATATCTTGCATCCCTTTCTTATATTTACTATTAGAAAGAGATATAGTGAGATTAAATTTATTTAGTTCGTAAACAACAGAATCGGCACCATTATGTAACTTACTCAGAAAACAGCTTGTTTTGCACGTTAGGCTTGCATCCAATCATTAACAGCGTGTAGAATAATGTAGAAGCCACAGTTTCCTGTCCTCCTACTATGATGGTGTCCACTTCAGACTTAATCTGCTTCTCCGTGAGGCTGGGGTCTGACTCGCTGAGGTCCATCAGGATGTCAAGGAACGCTTTGAATTGTTCTCCGTCATCTGTTGCTTTAGAAATTAAAATAAATTATTAAATATCCTGAGACATTCTTCACACACGGTTATCTGATCTCAAATTAAGCAGAGCTTGTAATATGGAAACCAGACAACTGTTAAACTGCATTATACTACTTTATTTTGTAAATACATACTTATATAGATAATTATTACAAGTTTATGAAACAATTTCTGTATCCCGCTGTTTTTGGGGTAAAAAGTAGCTTATATGGTATTCCAGGGATCTATGTATGTACTATGTTTCTTTCAAATCCGTTT
Organism: Tethea ocularis; assembly: GCA_963555595.1. Lineage (NCBI taxonomy): Eukaryota > Metazoa > Arthropoda > Insecta > Lepidoptera > Drepanidae > Tethea > Tethea ocularis. The sequence continues at coordinate 1,218,950 of OY741970.1, read as the reverse complement.
AGTAGTTTTTGCGTAAAAGAGTAATAAACATCTTCACATCCTAACAATATAATTAGTAAGTAAGATACTTAAATCATCATTGACAGTATCATCATCATCGTAATCGTCATTGTTAACGTCATCATCAGTCAAAATCTAATGCAGTTTCATTCGTATGAAGGCACATAATGTCTTCTTACCTTGCTCTATGGTTCCATCTTTCTTCAATGTTTCATTCCTTTTATTTATTTTTCTTTCAAGTTTTCTTTTCAGTACTATCTAAAATAATACCTATTTATATTATAAATTTATCTTATTACTTATCAATAAATGACTGTATTTTGGATTTCTTTGCATCATCTTTCTTTGAATTTACTACTGCAAATTCCTTATTAAATTATTGTGAAGCTGCCTTAATTGTTTTTTTTAAAGGACTAATTTTGGTAGCCTCTTATGGCTGCAGCAACCTTACCGGACAAATCGGCGAGCGCAGAGGGCTCTCAGCATTACCCCGACAAACGGTGCACGCGATACATCGAGTTAGCGATATGCCGCTCAGTCAGTCAGCGGATAGTCTGTTGCTAACTCTGCGCCTAATGAAGACGCGTCCTTAGATGGATCTATACAGGGCCGCACCGTGGTTAGGGGGCCCTGGGCTAGTACCAATTCAGTTCGAAGTACCAACACCTGAACGTAGACTTGAATTAAATGAATAGAATGGGTTTGATTAATCGTAGGAGTCGCAGGGCTGCAAACCATACGATCTTTTCAATTTAATAAAATTATGGATTCATTCGCATTATCGTCTATTTTTGACTTTGATTTGACTTAGCTGGGGGCGCATTGAATCCACGGGGCTCTGGGCTGAAGCCCAAAAAGCCATATGGTCGATCCGGCCCTGTATCTATGTCGACTATCTGCACTCACAGTATCAGAAACGTTATGTAAAACAGCGATGCATTTGTTGAGCTCCCTGTATGACGGCGTGAGGCGGTAGATGAACTCCGGATGCAGAAACACGTTCAACCCCCGGCTGATGAATAGCTCCAAGGTTCTATTGAATGCCTGGTAGTATTCTGACGTCACTATACTTTCTGAAATTTGGGGCATTCCAAGAGCTGTCTCTGAAAATAGGTTAAAACGATATTTTGGGACATTCTTCACACACAGTTAACTGATAAACTAGATAGGTAACTGATATAATACACAACTTATTTTCTAAATAATGAATACATAGACACGATAGATATATGATTATTTCATTATTTTAAAAATATCAACTTTTTTATACAAGCGTACGGCCCGCCTGATGGTAAGCGGTTACGGCCTACACACGCTTGCAATACTAGGGGTATAACTACACATTATTACCCCTCCCCGATGAGCTGAGATAATATTACTCACGCGCAGGATGGTTCAGAACATCTAGTTTTCGCCCCGCGTTCTCAAGTGATATTATTTATTCACGGGATAAAAAGTATATACCCTATATTCCTTTATAGTTCCAGATTATAATCTAAGTGCCAATCATCCAAATCTGTTCAGTAGTTTTTACGTGAAAGAGTAACAAATATCCACACATCCACATTCAACTCCTCAGCGAGCCGGATGACTTTATTACATTAGCTCAAATCGAAGCTGACGAAGCTCGTAAAAGTATACAACACACTACACAAAACCGATTACGCTACTGTCCTCGACAGCGAGGACCGTCCCACTCAGTCTCGTCTCGTTCAAGCGGCCCGAGCTGCCACTAGTAATCCGTAGTTAGTCGTAACTCGTACTAAGCCCTCCCTCTCACCCGGCTGAGAGCCCTCTACGCTCGCTGATTTGTCCGGTAAAGGGCTAGGATTAGGAACACACACTCACGACATATAGTCTCCAGCGTAGTGTAAGCGAGATCATGCATCACGTCAAAGGGCTCTCTTCCCACGTAACCCTTTAATTTCTCCACCAACTTGTGCGCTTGCGCATTGAACACGCTCTGGTAACCGTTGACTATGGTGGTTGTGAATGTGCCCGCTACTTTCTTTATGTTTTGCTTCCATATATGTTCTAGAAAGAGAAAGAATATGTGGGAGAAATGCTAGTAACGACACCTGTCAGTTACATAGTTCAGATATCGATGGATAGATGGCGCAACTAAATTCTACATCTCGGTGGCGAAGGTTTATTCTGCCATTGTCATTATATACAAGATGCTAGCATTTACAAAATTCACACACATTTGGGCCGCGGTCCCGAAGTATATAAGAAAGATCTTCCCTTTTCCATGAAGACCTTGCTCCTCCATAAAATCCTCGCAGGCACCTACGAATAGACTAATTCTTTTATTATTGCGTACGCCGACGGCAAAACTACAAAGTAGACTCTATTAGCAGACTCAAGCAGACTATTTTCCACGAATAAACAGCACCTGTTCACCATAATTATAATGACATATCGCCAATAATACCTCGCTCGTGTAGACATCAGAAATAAAACGAAAGAAAACATGTAGGTAGTACTTAATATATTTCTGTAAGAAATAAATCTGATAGTTGTTTCAGGCGATGCTCTCCCCGATGTCTCCGTCCCTTACGAAACTGAATGGGACAAACGAGACAGGCGAAACGCATTTTTTGTAAAAAACGTCGGCTTTATGTTATTTAAAAAAAAATAAACCTTTTTTTATAAAATTAAGACAACTTTCTAGAGATTCCAGAATGTTTGTTAAAATTATCAAATTATTTGGATGGGCCAATTAAAAGTAGAATTCATTCTCAATTCTCATTCAAAAAGGGGCATATTCACTATTTTTTCTGACGTTACTAATAAAAAATTCAAATTAAAAAAATATTCCTAGTCGTATCTTGGAACAAAGAATGCAGAGATTTTAGATTCACCATTTCTCGTATAGCATTGTCTTCACAAGTCTATTTGAATAAAACTATTTTGATAAAGATCTTAAATATTTGGTTCAAGAACTTACCAGGGGCCAAGACCAGTCCATCGCCCAACCAAATGCGTCCAAAATTATAATAATAAGGCTTCTCGATGAAAGTATTGGTGATCGACTTTATATCATCAGGGTCGCTTACCACTATAAAAAATTGACCAAAAAATATCACTAAAAAAAACAACGTATCAATCACACACAAAAAAACAACATCCCCATAATGGACACCACACGTGAAGCCAGGGTATATCGCTAGTATTAATTAAACAGAGCATTATCCTTGTTAAAATGTATCATTCATAAATAAATGCCTAAATACGGTATCTACTTTGATTTGCCGACTGTCGTAAAAAAAGTAAATAAAAAAAACTCACATAAAACAGGACAAGGTCCGAGCCAGAACACAAAGGGCAGCTTTTTCTCTTCAATAATTTCAGACATTTCTTTCAATCTTTTGAATATCACTGGAATTTTATAAAAGATCTGATAAGTCTATAGAAATGGTGAAAATTTTTGAATGAAATATTGTCGGCAATATTAAATAAATAAATATTTCCTGGGATATTTTTCAGGTACGGTTATCTGATCCCGAACTAAGCAGAGCTTGTATTATGGATAACCAGATAACTGTTATACTACATACCTTTTTTTTTTATTATTATTATTGACGAGGTGGAAATCTTCAAAAGATACCTGATTACAAAGAGGGGTGTAACCAGGTTATGTGGGATTTTTACCCACTAAAATCACCCCGGTGGCTTACCGCTGTGCATGTCATGGAGACACCGGGTCCTCCGTTGGATCGGCGCCGGTGTCACCCTCGCACTTCGCCTAACGGCTCATCCCTGTCGACCGGCTTTGCAGTCCCTTCCCAATCCAGCTTACCAACAGCACTGGCCACATTGTGCTGTTGTCTTCCCCGAATATACTACATACCTACTACACGGCATTTTTTAAAACAACACTTCAATACTATAAGGTAAGGTAGATTCTACTTTTCAGTATCAGTAGTTGCCTACTTATTAGGTACTATCTCTTGCGAACCCCTACACCATAAACTGATTGCCTTACAGTATTTACAAAAAAAATAGAGTAGGTACCCACGTAGTATATCCTTATAGTTATCTGGTATCCATGCTCAGTTTTGGATCATCATCATCATATCAAACGAAAGACATCCGCTGCTAGACAAAGGCCTCCCCTAAGGATCTGCACGATGGCTGGTCTTGCGCTACCCGTATCTAGCGGTTTCCAGCGACCCTCACAAAATTGCATTATGAAAGGCTGACAGCACTTAGGAATTATTTTGGTCTACCTACCACTGCCTCCTCCAAAGCCAAGGTGCAGGCTACCTATTAAAGGTAATTGTGGATAAGCTGGTAGTCCTGCGAAGAGGACGCGCGCGCGACGCCAATGATTCCAGAGCCATGCGTAGGCGCAGACAAGTGCAATTCCCGCCAATTGCAACCATCTTAACATCTGGAAATAATGGTCAAATGGTCTACAAAAAAATGTCTTGTCAAATGTCTTGCTGGAGAGTTTTAGTTTAAGTGTATTCCGAATATGATAGATAGAGTCAAAATCAACATGGTAACGTTAATAAGTGCCTAAACTTGATAATGAGTTTTGAGTTTCATTAAGTAATACATATTAAGCTACTTTTACTATAAACTAGCTTCCGCCCCGCGTTCCCGAGGGATAAAAAGTAGCCAGGGTTCATACAGGGTTCTCCATACCAAATTTCATCAAAATTGGTCCAGCCGTTTGAGCGTGAAGAAGTAACAAACATACTAACTCACAAACTTACGCATTTATAATATTATAGTAGGATTGTCACTAATTTTATGTACATAAGAAGACATAAAATTCCCCATTTTATAATAGGGTAGTTGACAGACTTATCAAATCAGCAACTTTTTTATAAATGTCAAAATGATAGTTTATATGGAATTTTGTATGAAATATTACACTATATATGACGTCATAGTTTGACGTCACAGCATCAAATGATCTACTCTTTGTAGTTCTACTGGTAATTAAAAATCATAAAATGCATTAAATTTACACCATATTTGATGTATCCACGTGTTTTTAGATGTTTTATACATTGGTTAGTGTTTAGTCATTTAATTTTGACACTGTCAACTACCCTATTTGAAACAAAATAGAATGCTCTTAAAATTAAAAGTTAATTTAAATGTTCTTTAGTAAACTTACTTTATGTAATGTCAGTAGAGGTTCTAACAGACGCACCACACGACTTGAGACAAAGCTAGGCTTAGAATTCGTCCGATCATGTTTGTAACTACATATATACGAGTAGGTACCTTAACTAATCTCAGAGCGACCTTGCTGAGGAAAAACGTTGCATCTGAATAATTTTCGAAATTGAGCATGACATTAAAAATAATAAAAAGTATTTTTTTGATAAAATAAAAACTTAAACGTAACATAAAACAGAAAGCGTATAATAATCTGGCGCTTACAACTGAACGAATTCAATAAATAAATAAATTTGAATAAATTTTAGCACATAAATCTATCTATACTACCTATATACCTAAAGCTGAAGAGTTAATTTGTTTGAACGCGCAAATCTGCGGAGTTACTGGTCTGATTTGAAAATTTCTTTCACTAATAAATAGGAAGCTACATTATCCCCCAAAATTAAAGTCTTTTTATCCCGGGAACGCGAGTGAAACCGCGAGGAACAGCTATATATTATAATATAGAAACCTAGACTCTTTTTTGTCATTGAAAAGCATTCGCATTACAAGTAAAACTCACAACCAGTAATCAGTGAACTCAACAAAAAAACTGTTTTAAATATAGGTACTTCGAGATTTTATGCAGGACCTGAATTTAACATCTACTATCTTGTTAAGAATTTGTACGCATAGCGGCAGATATATTTGTGTCATCTCATCTAAATACCTATATTGAGCAAATAAATATATTCTATTCTATTCTAGATTCGTAAAGCGAATGTAGATTGTATAAAAACTAAGCAATCCACGTGTATATGTATGTAGTCGAGTGGCGCCGCGGTATAGCAACACTGCTAATACTTAATACAGTATGGTAATACTGTCTTCAGAAGTAATTTAATACAAGATGAGCCATTAATGTTAAGTGATAACGTTTATTAAATATAATCGCCACCGTAATGACCATCATGTTAAGAATATGATAAGCGGTATTTATAACGTCGACGATATATGATGCAATTCTAATAATTAGGTTTTTGTGGTCGTCATCAGAAATTTTTATGACTTTAGGTTCAATTCAAGTACCTACGTATATTTTTAAGCCGTTAGGGGTTGAAACCCTACCTAGGACCAGTGCCGGTTTTAGCTCTACCAGCACCCTGGGCGAGATGTGATAACCCCCCCCCCCCCTTCTCCCGCCAACAAAAGGGATTTTAAGCCATTTTATCTTTAGACTTGAGAATTTATTTATTTATTTAGACTCGAGATAGCAGGACTCGCTCATGAGCGACCGGAAATAAAGGTGGGCCTGGCGCCCCTTTACATCTGGCGCCCTGGGCGATCGCCCTACCGCGCCCTACCCTAACGTCGGTACTGCCTAGGACCCTGCGGTCAGCAAGCCAATCACCTTTTTAAAGAAATATCTAAGCGGTTATACGAAGGAACGCGAGATGCCAGAGCTGACGGTTACTTATAAGGATACGCATGTTGATACACTTGCGCCATCTCACTTGCCAGCGACATGTAGAGTTGCAGGAGCGGCTGCAGCTGGTGCAGAAAATTCTAAATCCAAAAAATACGCTTCTATTGGCCCAAATTATTTATTTTTGCCTTTTGCGGTCGAGACCATGGGTCCTTGGGGGTCCGAGCCTCGCCGATTTTCTCGAACATTATCTTATTTTATATCATTACATTATCCCCGGCGGGCGGGGAGCTTTTTCCGCGTTAGCTTGGCCATACAAAGAGGGAACGCTGCCAGCCTTCTGGGAACCTTGCCGTTGATTGGCAGCAGCGGCCGCCTCGAGGAAATTTTTTATATATAGTTTGTATATTTGTTGTAAATAATTGTAAATATTGTATATTTATAGAATAAAGTCAAAATAAGGATACGCATTACAGCGAGGCAATGCCGCTAGCATATTCTTGGTACTCTGCCGGTGGACGAATTAGGTTAGGTTACGGGCTATATCTTAATACTTTTCGCTATAAACGTCTTTTCTGACGCAAAAATCATCAGACTGACAAACTGATACTATTATATTTTTTCATCTGAAAATTTATGTTTAATTCAGCAATTCTAGGTTTATTTATTGGATTTGTATGAATTCTGTATGGAGAGAATAGGTACCTACGTCAAGGACTAGTCCAATGTCCATTCAATGTGATGAGTGAAGCTTCCCCATTGGGTTTTTCACAGCTGTCTCTATACCTCTGTGAGATGTGTAACAACGTCAATAACATATTGAATTATACTGAGGTTTACTAAGTATAGAGAAGACGCCATACATAATCACTATGTTCCATTCAAGTGCAACCATCCGCACTTCACTTGCTTTAAGGGGGAACGTTCGGTTGGAGCGCGAAATTCAAATTTTATCACGTTTTTTGCAAATTGCAGTTATAGGTCGTAAGTTATCAACATGTTATTTGCGACAAGAATGGTAGTATATTTACTGATTAATAACAAAAGAAATCATCAAAATATTCCTCCAAGGTATATTAGTAACATTTTCATGAAATAGTCGTATATGTCAGTCAGTTCTTCTCGCAAATAACATGTTGATAACTTACGACCTATAACTGAGCTGCAATTTGCAAAAAACTTGATAAAATTTGAATTTCGCGCTCCAACCAAAGGTATACCCTTAAACACGAAACGCGTAAGCGCCAACAAAATCACGGCGCTTTCGACATTTTTGTCGCTAAAATACTACACCCTTAAAGCGTTCTAGCGCTACGGTCTGGTTAGACGATGTTTCAACGCTGCAGCGAATATTAACAAAATGGAGCATGACCTTTGCTTAGAATAGCTTCTCTATACGTGGTAATATACCTCAGTGTTGAATTAGGAGACCCGGAATTAGAGTTTCCTTATCTTCAATTTTGATTGTCCTCATCACAGACTGTAGATCACAGCTGTTGAGATGTACAAAATGTGCACCTAACAATTGCCTTGCACTCAGTTAGTGCAGCGACCGTAAAATTATATACATAGATATCTCTGAAAGATGTCGATAACGACATGAAATTAAACTTAATACTTACGTGAGTTATGTTTATTGAAAATTGCTGGTTGTTACAGCAATCTGTGTGCTCAAGCTGGTCAAATTAAGGCCGCTAGAAGCCAAGAATGACATGTCTCTTGTCCCTGCTGATTTTATAGCACAAGCTAAGATTAAACAGAAGACAAATATTTAGTAACTAATTCCGCTGGATTTCCTTCTCTGTCAAGTCCCACACAAGGAAACTTAACAGGAAATCGAAACGTGTTTCGCTTCTTCACGAAGCATCATCAGGACGTAGTAGACCCACTGTTGACTACTCGACAGCGGGTCGACATACTATATTTACATTATAGTTCCAAACTATTTATTTACCTACATTCTCTTGAAATAAATAGGCATCGCTGATGCGACTTTGTCCACGTCTCGATTAGTCCAGTCCACAATACGCCAAAGAGTAAATTTGTATATATGAGGACCGCGCCACTGGTCATTTTGATAATTAATTGGTGGATTATGTATAGCTGCGCGGGTAGTTGACTGCAAGTTGGCTGACATATCAAATCAGCTACTCTTTAATAAATGTCAAAACGATAGTTAATATTTGGTACACTATGACGTCATAGGTTCGCAGTATCAAATGATCTACTCTTAGTAGTTCTATTGGTAATAAAAAATCATACAAAGCATTAAATATACAAAATATTCGATGTTTCCGCGTGTTTTTAGATGTTTTATGCATTGGTTAGTGTTTGGTCATTTATTTTTGACACTGTTAACTAGCCTCATAACACACAATCTGGTAAATATATAGAAAATTACCTCAAGGAATTTAAACAAAGTCTGGAAAATACTTAGGTGAATATTTAGTTTTTTTTTTTACATTTTCAAAGTTATTTATTACTAACAATATTTTACAATAAATATACAAACTACATTTAAAAAAATCCTCGAGACGACCGCTGCTATTTAGTACCTATCAATATAGTTGACAAGCCAGTTGGCGCAGTTGGTTAAGACACCTATCACGCCGCTGGTCATGGGTTCGTGACAAACATTTGTGTGCATGAACATGTCTGTTTGTCCTGAGTCTGGGTGTAATTATCTATCTATATAAGTATGTATTTACAAAAAAAAAAGTAGTATACATATGTAGTATATCAGTTATCTGATTTCCATAGTACAAGCTCTGCTTAGTTTGGGATCAGATAACCGTGTGTGAAGAATGTCCGAGGATATTTATTTATTATTTATTTATCATATTCTCTTTGGTGAATATCAAAAATCACTATTTTGCAGTAACAAAACGTACCTTCCTACTTGTATGTCAGACAGACAGATGTCAGGTTAGCAGTTTGAAGTTTGACAGATTTCTGGAAAAAAAAATCTATGCGTTTCTTTTTGTTTTGATTTTTACAAAGTTTTCAATTCGTGTATTTCTTGTAAAATTGCTGTGTAAATATGCTGCATCGCGGGTTTCAATGTACCTATATGACCAATATAATTGAAAAATGAAAAAGATTGAATGTCAAAAAGGAAATTAAACGGCCAAGAGATTTATAATGTTATAAAAACAGTGAAGATGAAGAGAAAAACACAACTATTCGATTTATATTGGGAAGATATCTTAGTGTCTAAAGTGATATCGCATTTAACGATACGCGAATGTTATAATTTCCGATGTGCATCCAAAACTTGCTTGCAAATCATAAACATGTATTTTTCTAAGCTAAAATCGCTTAAATTGATGAATAAGGGATTCTCACCGCACACATTTAACGTAAGTTAGCGTAAAAAACATCAGCAAATAGTCCACATTATCAATTCATGTATTTACCTATTTGATTGTAGAAAAAAATATTGTTACACTGTTTTAGGCCCATTATGGAATCCAAATCTATTGGTAAAAATTGAAAATATACAAGCAGCATTTAACATCACTCAAATTTGTACACATATGTACCTACTTTTAAAAAATAGTTTTTTTTTAGTAACATTCTCAGCTCACCACAAGGTCCCATTAATAAAAGTAGAAACCAGTAAACCAACCAGTACAATAAAAGTTTACATCATTTGTTTCAAAAATATGTTTCAGGTGCTTGTAGCAACATGTACCAGACTAACAATGCTTAATTTGAGTAAATGCATAACTATTACTGACACAGATCTGATTCCAATGTTGTTGAAAAACCAAAATATAACAAATCTGAACCTGAGTCACTGTAAAAATTTGTCAGCAAAGTGCTTACAACCAGTTATTCTATATTGCAACAATTTACAGACTTTAAAACTAGCTAAGTGCTCATGGCTCACTACGGGTGCCATGGAAGCCCTGGCACTACATCAGTGTCAGCTGGAGTATGTAGACTTGTCATATTGTGTGTCTATATCAGAAAGCTGTATATTAATTTTTATAAAAAAGTTCAGGTATTTACGAACGCTCAACCTTGAAGGCAATAAGCAGGTTACAGACAAGAGTCTTTATGCTTTATCAAAATACAGTAGTCTATTGAAGTTCCTCAATTTGTGTGGATGCTCGGAGATCACCGATAAAGGGATTCGGTAAGAAATTAATTATTAATATACATTTAATTAGAAAAACCTCAATTCTCTCCTTAATACTTGAAAACAGAATGGCATTTTTTTCCAGGGCATTAGCACTTCACAGTAAAAGTTTAGAAGGGCTGCTTATTCGGGGATGTACTAAAGTGACGGAAAGCAGTCTTAAACATATGAGGAATAGGGTACACCTAGACAGAAGGCTGACAGAACCTGTACCTCAACCAAATTATATACAGATTTAGAGAATCAAAAAAAGGTAACCCAATAGAGATTTTGGGATTTACTCCAGCATAGCAGATTATACTTGTACCTTGTTGAGCACCTCCTCCATATCGAAGCCCTTATAGTGCCGTGCGTTTTAGGGCAGCCAATCAGAATGGTAAAAGGAATTGATAGTTTGAAATACTTGAATACATCAGAGTACTAAGGTATGGTGAGTTATGTGAGGGAGTGGAAAAGTCACAAACTTTCAAAAAAAACGTCACCTCGACATTCTCGAGCGCGGTCTGTTTTTTTATTAATTTGAAGGAAATTATTCAAGGATAACTACTGATATTGTTGATGTTACTATACTGTATAGTTTTTTTTATTATTTTTTATTATTTTATTTATATTACTTATGACCTTATTTATTATTAAAGTAACTAAAGTAAGGTGTCAAATCGTATTTTAATTTAACAAAAAAATACTAATTTTACCAATTTCAACCTAATTTATTATTTTAATGCTAGTTGGAATTCTTTGCCATACTGTGCCATATTTAGGCAGAGATGTGCAAAATGGTTTACAAAAAGTATTTAAATACAAAATGCAAAACTACGTTTTTAATTTACTAATTCAAATCCAAAATAGTTTTTCTTTTTGTGTTTTAAATAAAAGTATTTCAAATAAGTCACATCTCTGTATTTAGGCTTCTACAAAATATGATAAACTAGCGACCCGCCCCAGCTTCGCACGTTCGTTCGCAGCTTCGTACAAATCTTTGAATTTCTCGGCTTTTCTGTACTATAATGTGCATGTATTGTACATAAAAACCTTCCCCTTGAATCACTCTATCTATTAAAAAAACCGCATCACAATCCGTAGTTTGCGTAGTTTTAAAGATCTAAGCATACATAGGGACAGACAGACGGGAAGCGACTTTGTTTTATACTGTGTAGTAATTGTCCAAGATATCTCAAAGATAAATGAGGTATTATTTTTATCCCAAATATTTTATCCATTGATATATAATCAAACCAATGCTGGTTGATAAAGTCTAATCTTCATTTTGTCTAATTTAAAACTTCACACTTATTGTCCTTGTGTAATGTCCGTTTCAATGCCGAGACACATGAGTAAATAAACAGTAGCCGAGATAAGCAGTATCTGGCTGCAAATTTGAAATTAGAACTGTTTTTTGTATAGGGGCCGTCCATTAACAGCATACTTAAAAATAACTTATGGTAGGCGCCAACCCATACATTATATTACATACATACATATTTTATTATTATTTATTATATTAGGCAGTCAATGAACATACATACCTATGTTATGGCTTAATTAAAAACTTATACAAACGTTTTATGTGGGTGTTGGTGAAACTTTCTGTAATTTATATTATTAATAGAAAATAATTTAATTTCTTGTTATTATAATATAATGTTATTGTTGATTAGCTACTATATTCTTTAGATTAAGTACCTAATGTCTTTCTTTTGTCATTGTGATCTATTATATAAAAAATTAGACTAAAAAATGTTATAAATAAATGTTCGTGAATTGCTTTAACCTCTGCGTGCCAAAAACGTTCTTGTTTTAAAATTATAATATATTTTTTGGCTTGAAGAGGTTGACGCACAAAGTATGTTGTGATCTCGAAGTAAGAAGTTACCACCGCCAGATGTAAAATATTAACATTTTTATCTTATTTAATCGATTCCAGTATGTATATAAAAGCACAGTAAATAAACATTGTTGTGTATTGTGAACCTTATTTTATGTTTTATTCAATTTTCCTTTTCCTATATCTTCTATTCAGACTGATAAACATATTTGAAGGTCTCGTGAAGTATGCAGCCTCGTGTATCACCAATGGCGCTGATAGACTATTCATGAAAAGAATAATCCTGAAAATAAGTCATAGGTAGGTCACACGAGATCTCTATCTATTGTGTATTCTTAACCTTGACAAACACGAGATGACAAATTCATATATGCATTTGTATTCTAGACTTACACATGTTATTCTATGACCCGTGACTTGTGATATTACTGTATCATGGTAGCATATATTATTGAAAATATATTGTGTTGTATTTTCTGTCTTCCAAATTTTCATAAAATTCAAAACATCTGAGTATGCGACAGCGCGTGTATCATGAAAGAAAATAACTAGCTAGAAAATATCTAGTATTTAAATTATACATTATTTTCATGCAGAATAAATAAAACAAATTAGCTTTTTCACAAAATTATATTTTGTGTGATAACACCTGCTACATGTTTCTTACTGTTATTGTATTTACAATATTTTATATACTACACATTAGTAACAAATAACATTCATAACCTTAGAGGAGCAGATCTTACAAAATAATTTACTGTCACAGGCGTGATGCGCGCGCGCCGTTCCGCAGCAGAGCTACTAACGTAAACATACAACTATACGTGCGAGAGGCCGAAACTAAACACGATTAACCTAAACAAAAAATACTTAAATCGTAATTTATCGTAAAAATAGTGTTAATAACATTTGGCAATAAATTACTGGGATAACACGAAAATAATCCTTAAGCGAAGCGTAAAAACGAATTATCCGATTATAAAACTTTTAAAAACCTACCAATGTAAAAAGAATACAAAATGTAAAAAAAATAACCGTCCTTTAGGCCTGTCGACGCGGCCGACACCGAACACGCCGGTGCCGCCTCGATTATCGCCTCTTACTAACGCACTATCACAATGATCCAAATTAAAATTCATATCGTACAAATATACTAAAATTACTTTACAGCTCTATATGTATACAGCCCTGTGTTAATTCAAAGCGTTACATTTACAATATCTTACACGGAAATTAAGCAGACGGGACGAGAAAGAGGCACTTCAGAACAGATACAAGACACAAACTAGAATCTTATCATAAAATTAAATTATATTTAGATATGCCGACTGTACAAGCTCAAAATGTACACGCGAGAATACGAAATTAAAACAAACAGGATATACATATAAAATACGAGAGGTACCAGACGAATCTTTACATCACAAGTACAATTCACGATTCCATAAAACATTGCACTTATTTTCAACATAACCAAAGACTTAATATTATATTCATCTCTTTGGAAATTAAGAATATATTAATTTTTATCATGATTTCAGCATACACTAGTAGTAAGGATGACCTTGAACCATCACAGTACTTTCAGAGTGTGCCTCGAATGTGTTTAGCTCCCACTAATCTGAAACCTTGCAGTTCTAAGTGTTTAAATACATTTATTGCACTATATAATTATGCTACCTTTCATTGACGTTCACGCCATTATTATAAACAGATTTAAATACATTTTTATCTGCAATTTTGTACTTTAATTCAGCTTACTGGGTACTGCACTTCTCAAATAGAAAAGAATTACATACATATAATACAAAAACAATAACAAAGCTGCCATATATAACTTGTATAACAGAAGAGAGTACGATTAGGTTCCCCACAGGTGCACTGGGGTTAAGGCAACTGAAGTGGTGTTAATTATTAATCCAGTTAACTTTATATACAAACTATTTCACTTATACATCTCAAGCTTTTTATTTGTACTATGCCTTAATTACTTATATTACACTCCATCATCGTTTTTGGTCAAATGTTACATTAAATCTGAGCATCTAATTGGACAGATTGCAGACTAAACGAGGAAAATATAAATACACAAACCAAAAACTTAGAATTTCGATTGGAATGCCAAGTGAGTATTGGTGTAATACTTTTCGGAACACGAATCACTTCACTATCACATCACTAGGAGTCAGCGTTTGCGACAGGATGGTCTGTCCGTGGGGGCGGGCTACCGGCGCATAGTGGAGTTGAGGGTCTGCATGGTGAGGGGGGGCGGCGGGTTGATGTACCCGTACGCGTACACGTTGGACTGCTGCGCGCGAGGGTCCGCGCTCGGGTACTGCACGCCCGGCTGGACATTCATCATCTGCAGGTTGTTCATCATCTGCTGCTGCGGCGGCACGCGGTACCCGTTCAGCCCGTACTGGCTGATGATGTGCGTCGTGTTCAGGTTCGGTGACATACGCGACGCTGGGGCCATTTGCATGTGCTGCATTGGACTTAGGTTGCCTAGAAAAAAAATTCATAGTTTTTTAAACACTAAATTCCCGCTCCGCGATTTCACCCGCGATCCCCTATTTTACTACCTTGGGAGTAACATTTTCAAAATTCCAAGTCATAAATAGCTTTGTGTATGAAAATTTTCAGCCTCATCCGCCCAGTGGTTTAAGCAATGCATTGATAGATCTGTCGGTCACATCGGTCACATGTTTTAAAATGTACTTAATGATTTAGAGGTCCAAGGGTTTTTGACTTTGCGTTGATGGCTCATTAGGTGAGTCAGGACTTTCCGTATTATATTTATCGTTGACAGCAGACTAATATCGAATTCAATATCGTAACAGAGCATAGATATACATACTGGTGGCATTCCTGACGTTCCTTGGCGAGTCGAGCTGGTTGTGTGGCGCGGGGGCGGATGCGGGCGCGTAGTACTTGGCGGCGGCGGCGTGGTAGTGGCCCGCGCCGCCCGACCCGCCGGCCCCGCCAGCCCCGCCGGCCCCGCCGGGCGGCGTGCTCGCCTGCTGCCCGTACTGACAATAACAACACATTATTATAAATTCCGGATCATCAGTCTGTCACCAATTTGACGAAATTTGTATATCAGAATTTTCTTCATCAGCACTCCTACTTATTCTACTCCTTATCAAAACCTGAAAGTCGCAGGTATGCAAACTACCCATATATTGATGTTAATTTAAACTCTATTCTAGCCATAGCGAAAAAACATTCGATTTTTTTTTAAATGAAACAACAAACCACCAGAGGTGCTGTCACCGTCACCACACAAAGTCTGTTAAAAACGTTTATACGAATTGCGCTAGCTTAATTTCACCTCCAATATGTATGGCGATTATTTTACGACATGACAGGGCCTTAATTCTTATAAATTCAGAAATGTGACATCAATTAAAATAGTAATAAAGTAAATTCAGTTGCAACATACAAAATGTACCTGATGCGGCGGGTGGTGCTGCGGGGCTTCAGCCATCTGCTGCAGCTTGGCGAGCGAGCACGACGGCGCCCAGCCCCCAACCCCCACCCCGCCGACCCCCACACCGACCCCTACCCCCACTCCGACGCCCGCGCCGCCGTGGTACTGCTGCTGCTGCTGGAAGGATAAGTAGCCGCCCTGGTACCCGCTGCCGTTACCGCCGGACGCTTGCATCACACCGGCGCCTGGGGACAAGATACACTCTTGTAAGGAATATTTATACTACCTAAAAATATATTTTATGTTTTCTTTTATCGTGAAGATCCATGGGGGAGGCCTTTGTCCAGTAGTGGACGTCTATCGGCTGACATGATGATGTCCTAAAAAGTCTAAATTAAATGTGAAACAAAATTATGATACTGATTTCATTGTTTACATAGGTACAATACTAATTTGATCTCAATATATCTCTAACAGAAAACAAGGATAATCCTATAAAACGAGATTTATAGAGTACTAGCTGTTCCCCGCGGTCTCGCCCGCGTTCCCGGAATAAAAAGTAGCCTATGTCCTTCTCCATAATATAGGCTATCTGCGTATTAAATTTCATCGTGATCGGTTCAGCGGTTTAGTCATGAGAAGGTAACAAACAGACTTCAAAATCAAAATCAAAAACTCATTTATTCAGTTTAGGCCCTAATAAGGCACTTATGAACGTCAACAGTTACAGTTTTACAATAGACTCTACTACCGGTTCGGAATACACTTGAACTGAGAAGACTCCGGCAAGAAACTCAGCAAGGCGTTTTTTTTTTTGGTGGATCTTTTTTTTTTTTAATTTATGTAGGTAATTACAGTTTTTGTCTTAAATATACATAAACTTCATACAATTATCACTTGGCCAGGGGGCTGCAAGTGCAGAGAGAAGCTACTACAACCATGTAGGCCTTGTCGATCAACTTATGTTTAACATGCTCTTTGAATTTATTATAAGACATTATAGTTACTTCATATGGGATTTTATTATAAAAGCGAATGCAGTTCCCGAGAAAAGACTTATTGACTTTCGCTAGCCTGAATCTAGGTGTAACAATTTTATCTTTGTTTCTAGTATTTAGATTATGGCGGCTACTGTTTGTGTCAAATAGATTTAAATTTTTACGGACAAACATAATATTTTCAAAAACGTATAGCGACGGTAAGGTTAATATGTCAAATTCCTTAAACCGATTTCGTAAGGATTCGCGAGGACCCAAGCAATAGATTGCACGAATGGCCCTTTTCTTGGACTTACTTTTGCATTTATAATAGGGATGATGACTGGGTAAAAAATAATTAATTCCGTTTAGTCCGTCAGTTAGTTTATTGAAAAATAATGGATACGTATTTTTTATTTTAACAAATCAATAAAAAATTACAGAGATATGGCGCATCAAAGTTCAGGAGTTGTGACGTCACCCCTCTGTAAAAAGTGTATTAAGACGTGACGTCACACGAAATTTTAATGCACTGTCTGTAATCTTCGTAATTTTTTGTTTTCGGAACTAAAGAAAAAATAGGTGTCCAATGTTTTTTGGTATTCTAACTGACGGACTAATTAGATTTTTTTTGTCATGTCCCTAATAGGGATGTAAAAACTGTAATTACCTACATAAATTTTAAAAAAAAGATCCACCGAAAAAAAAACGCCTTGCTGAGTTTCTTGCCGGAGTCTTCTCAGTTCAAGTGTATTCCAAACCGGTAGTAGAGTCTATTGTAAAACTGTAACTGTTGACGTTCATAAGTGCCTTATTAGGGCCTAAACTGAATAAATGAGTTTTTGATTTTTGATTTGATTTTTGAAAGTAAGTCTCACCATGGGGCTGGTGTGCGGGCGGCGTGGCGCGATGCCTGGCGGGCGGCGTGGCGGCGCCTCGCATCGCCGCTTTACTGTCGCCTCCGCCTCCGCTGTTGTTGTTACTGCTCCTGTACATTACATTACATTACAGTACATCAGTTACGTTATTTGACATCTCGAAACTACAAAAAGGCAGACTACTATTTTGTCCTGGAAAAACATTTTCAACTATAACTCGATGATCTTTTAAGGCGATGATAGCTCAGTGGTAGTGCACGTCGGATGCCGCGACGAAGGTGGGTTGGAATCCTACAATGAGCTTGAGCTTTCGGTGAAGGAAAACATGAGGAAACCATAACACGGTGGTAGGGTACTTTGTAGTATCCGCCTTGCTGGCTACCACCCTCAAGTTGAAAATTTGTCGCCAAGCACCTACCGGTGTGTTCCGACAATTGCGCTTGAGAGCCAGTTTGCAATTGATCAGCAACACATTGGCAATATCTCTGGTATTGCAAATGGCGATAGGCGACGGTAACCACTTACCATCAGGTGGGCCATATGCTTGTTTGCTACCTCAGTAGTATAAAAAAAAAAACCAACTCACCTATTTCTATTGTTGATCTTCTGTTGCTTCTGCGGTTGATTTGGTTGACTCATGATGGGCGGTATGTGCATCGACGTATGCGGGTACTGAGGACTCGGAGCTGGGTGCATATGCATCATGGAACATGGCGACGCCAAGTCTGATCCTATGCTCGTCGGTGACTCCAACCCCAGCTGGCTCACATCGAGCTCACACGCCGGATATTGCACTGAGTGTACAGAATTGCTCGTAGAGTCAGGGGTATATACTCCCATGGATTGTAAGGCCGGGCTAACCGCCTCACACATCTCTTCTTTACTAGTGTCCTTCGGTGATTCCTCCTTTTTATGCTGCCGCGATTTTTTCTCAATCTCAGACTTCTCCTGCCCACATGGTCCATTCTGGTTGAAGGGAGTCTTACAACCAGGTGATGTTAGAACTTGCGGACTCTGTTGCCGATATTCTGCACAACTTGTGACCACTTCTTGCTGTTTATTGACTTGCCGCTGCATCATTTGCTTCATCTGCGCTTCAGTCGTATTATGAGACTGTGATTTCTTCGACTCGCATTGCGTCTGGCATGCGGTCGTTGTTTTCGATTGCTTGGAAGGTTTGCAATCGCTTTTCTGGGAACATTCCGATGCTTTCGACGTCGGTACCTTCGTGTCTTTAAAGTGTGGCAGACCTGTGGTAGCGTATAAACTACTGCTTAGGGCCCCGTACGCGATGTTATGGAAATCCTTCTGATATAGTTTCTGAGGTGATTTCTGCATTTGGTCCAAATGCGATATGTTAAGTCCTGGCAGTTTGTCTAGGTAATTCTTATCGCTGTTTTTCATTTCCATGAATCTATTATGCTCCCACGTGCTTTGCAGCCTCGTCGGGTCCCATGGCGGCCACTGATACTGTCCGTGCGTCGTATGATAATTCGGAATTTGGTTCATCGTATAGTCAGCCTTAGGCACTAACTCATTATCATACTTAAACTTGGGCAGCATTTTATTCAAGTCGTTCTGCTCTGAGGCTTTTAAATTTAATTGGGCTGTACAACTTTTGTCATGTTTCACAGATGTATTCTTTGATTCGCATTTCGAGGCATTGGATTTTTCTTTCTTAAAAAAATCTTGTTTCTTTGGCGCCTCGTGGGTCGCCTTAGTTTCTACTTTGCTTGTAACCGCCACTGAGTTTATCACGTTTATTGGGACAGACGTCTCGGGCTTTCTTGCATTTGCGTTCTGTTCCGGAAAAAACATCTTCGGTTCTGGCGTGCTCCTTGGTGTATCATTTTTGTTTGATTTCTTTTCAGTTTTCTCTATTTTACTATGTGCCGAGTTCACTCTGACATCTCGTAACTTACTTTTCTCTCTAGGCTTATTAGGATCATTCTTTGCATCTTGAGAGTTGCTTTGAACAATACTCATTGACCCACTCAGAGAACTTTGTATAGCATTACTATTAACAAAACTTCCATCTAAATCAGATCTTTCCAAGCCTAGATTTACTGCAGCGTTAGCGCTCTGACATCGGGGTAAAAAATTGTTGTCAGATACATTTGGTACTTTTGGTATAACCGGGTTTATTATGGGGGACGATATCGGATGCGGCACTTCTAGCTTCGTAGTACTCTTGCTTATAACCGGTGTATCAGGCATGTTGTTTATAACCCGGGATTCACTAGTTTTTACAAGAACTTTGTCAGTCTGGACAGCTTGAGACTCTTTACTCACGCTTGCTCTATGGTTCAGGAAAGAATGCTGGGCAGAATTTATTTGCTGTATCGTCATAGAATTCGTGACGGGGTTTTGTTGATAGTTAGGCATTGTGGCTTCTATGATGTTCCTCGTGATGACTATCTCATCTTTCCGTGTACTCAGCATGTCGTTACGAAATGGAATTTCACTTTCTTTACTCGTCATCGGATTCAGAATTTTATTTCTATCCATTTCAGTGAATGAATCTATTTTAATAGGTTCAGGTCTTTTCATACTAGATATTTCTCGCTGGGGATCTAAATTCTGAATGATAGATTCAATCTTATTCGGCGACTTTTTCTCAGTATTTTTAACCTCATCTACAGTTTGATGTTGTATCACTGTTTCTTTCCTCATTTCACACTTTTTCTGTTCGCAGACCATTTCATTATATTTCTCTGGTGATTTCTTTTGTTTAGGTGACTCGTTGATAACGGATTTGTCTATTTTCTTTGGTGATATTCCGGCCTGCGGCGAATGTGCAGTGTCAGATTCACCCTCAACAACAATAGTTTCAATTTGATGCAATTTAGGAACAATAAGGTCTACCACAGGGCGTATCGTGTTGACTTCTTCCTGAACTTTGGGATCTAATACAATATGTGCATTTTCTGTTGAAACTACAGGTATTACTTTAGATGGACTCTCATTTTCTTCAACTTCTTTTGGTTTATTCTCATTGTTTTGTTGCACTGGCACCACTGTGTTCGGCTTCGGAGATGGTAGAGGACAACTCTGACTATTATTGTCATCAGATTCGGATATAATTATCGTGTCTTTATCATCCAGAACTGGTTTTGCAGGAGACTTCATTTCACCATTCCTAGTCTCAATTTTATCTTCTACTTTATCCTTTGGAGTAACATTAGATTCAGTAGTATTAGCCACTTCAGTCCTATTTTCATTAGGTGTTTCTTCTTTATCTAGCTTATCTATTGTTTCATTAATTACTTCATCTTTTTCAGCCATAGATTTTGGTGAGTCCATGTGTATGCTATCTAATTCCATATCGCTGGTGTGATGATCTGTACTGTTTTCTTCGACTTGATGCGGTGTGACGGGTTTACTTGCGACGCTTCTTCTATCCTCGCCTTCTTCGACGTCCATCTCATCGTCAGCTTCACCAGAAGAGTCTTCAGAACTATCAGAATCCTTATTTTTCTCTTCAGGTTTGGCATTCTCCACAATTTGGTTCTTTGGTGATTTATTATGCTCATCAACAATTTCTGTCGCTTTTTCCGGTTCTTCCATTGATTCATCTGTCTTATAATTTGTTGTTTCTTCATTGATTTCTGTGGTTTTAGACTTATTCTCGACTGGAGATGCGCATTTGGTAGGCGTTTTACTGACCTTCTGGCGTTTCCTTGGTCGTCCTCTCCACGCAACTTTTCGTTTTGTTTTCGCTTTCGTGTTCACTACAGGCGTAATTGAGCTCATATCCACGCTCTCCTCTGGACTCTCTTGGCTATCAGAAGCATAAGAAGGTTCCTTAATGCTCTGCCGCCTCGTTCGTTGCGTAGTTTCCTCATTAACATCAATCTGTATAAGTCTAGAAGTTCTTCTCGCAACACTTTTACTTCTTTGTCTTCTAGGAGTATCTTCTTCTTTTTTACCTTCCTCAATATTCGATTCAGAAATCTTTCTACTGGCATCCCTTTTTCTTTTCCGACCACCTTCTCCGAGAGAGGGCGTCGTTTGATACGTTGTTTCGCTGTATTTAAGCGGTCGCGTCCGTCTTCTTCCCGATGATGTAACTTCAACGGGTGTTTCAGGAACTTCTTCAGGTTTAATATCAACATTGCCCTTTGCTTTGGTTGCTGAAATTTCAGGTTCCGTAGCAGTGTCCTCACTTTCAGTTCTCAGCTCGGCTTCATCATTTTCAGTTTCTTGGTCTGCAGACACTTCCTCAGGCGACCTGAACGGATTCACCGTAGGCGCTAATAGAGGCGTCCACCTAAGGCATTCAGGGTCGATTTCTAATCGAGGACCACTTCTCAATTTCTTCATATGATTTTCAACCCTATTCCAGTCTATACTGAGTCCTAATTTCATCGACTCTTTATTAGGTATGTATCTGACAAATCCGAGTAACTGAAACGTTACCGCGATATCGTTCATGTACATACCCGTCGTATGCGCTATGTCTTCAAACGTAAATGGCTTGTCTTTATGGTCATGAAGATATTCGAGAATAACAGACTTCCAATACGCGTGATACGATACTCTTCCTAGTTCCGATAGTGGCTTCTCTGGTGTTCCCGGCTGGCCTTCTTCTTTAGAAAGTAAATAACCTGAGAAGAAACAAAAGGTAAACATTAGTCTCAATAAAATATATAAGACACTGATGAAATCCATAAATAAATTATGCAATGAAGATTTCACCACTCACTGAAATGGATGAGAAACCTCCCATATCCTTGTCTCTGGTACTGCGGCATGGTCATTATGCATGAAACATTATATTTCTGCTGACAATGCTTTTCTTTGGAGAAATACCCGACTAGGTGGCATCCTTTGCTGTCATTTTTCGTCAGTACGTAGAAGAGGAAAGGTTCAACATCGTAATATAAGGTTTTATGATCCAGGAACAACTTGGCGAGTAGGCAGAGGTTCTGGCAGTAGATCTTGTTGGCGTTACCGTCCACTTCGAAAACGGATATTTCCCCACATCGGTATATTTCCGTGGCTGGTGGATGCCGCCATAAACATTTATCTAGATGCCGCATCAGCACTGCCCGACTCTTCGCGTATTTAAGGCAGAACTCGCATAGGAACAATTTGGGTAATCTGTAAACAGAATAATATTTTCTAGTTTTACAGAAAAAATCTAACTGATAACCTTGTTACGTTAATAGTAGCTTCTTATCAAAGAATTAATCGAATCGGACCAGTAACTCCAAAGATTAGTGCGTTCAAACAAACAAACTCTTCAGCTTTAATATTAGTATAGATTAGTACATAACATGAACAACTTGTATATATTTAATCATAAATAGACTTAAAATGTGCAAAAAACGTACTGGTTATGTAAATCTTGGCAATAAACGAGAACGTAAGGTCGCGCAATCGGCATTTTTATATCATCATAAATATTTTATATGAAATTTTTATGTAACAGGTGTAGCCTACACTCAGGTGTGAATGTGATGCTTAGCCACATATTCAAATAATTGGGCTATTAAATAATCATTTGATTTGGAGACACCTCCTATTATTTCAATATGAGGAAATAGGTAGTAAAAAATTCATTGTGATTTTGATAAAACTCAATAAATTAAAAGCCAAATCAATCGAAATAAAATTAAAGCAGCTATAATTTTTTTACCTCATTTTTGTTAAATATAATTTTTGCACATCCATGAAACTTATGGAACAAGGAATCTCAACTTTATTTAAAATAACTGGCAATTTATAGCAAACAAAATAGAAAAAAAATTACCTGGCATATTCCTGTGGGAAGGGACTTGAATACCACGTCTCGATCTCCCACTGTCCAAACTCAATAGCAGAGGGACACCTTGTCGGCGCGGGCACAGGCCCTGGCGTCGCGGGAGGCCCAAGCGTCGCTAGAGGCCCTGGCGTAGTCGATGGCCCAGGCGTCACGGGTGGCCCAGGCGTCTGGGGCAGGCCTGACGTCGCCGTCGGAACCTCTTCTGGTCCACCGGCCGAAGAACGAGCTTGGTTGAACCAATCCGAGTCTGCTTCAGTCACACCAGGGGGTAGACGCTTGCCTTCTGGAAATTAAATGAAGTATGGTTGAAAATTTTTGCTAAGTACTAGAATCACTACAGTTTTTAGTAATGGATACAACATTAATCCTACTAATATTATAAATGCGAAAGTTTGTGAGTATGTATGTTTGTTGCTCTTTCACGTAAAAACTACTGAACAGATTTGGATGAAACTTGGCACATAGATAGACCATACCCTGGAATAACATATAGGCGCGGATGAAGCTAGTAATTTTGATAAAACAAAGTCACAATATTTTCCATAATCAATACAAAGATGATTCATATGGAGAATATTGACACAAGTATACATTTTTCACATTTTCTACTAAACAAACAAAACATGTACATGTAATATAATCTAATAATGTAATGAAACAAGTGTCCATCGATCACGTATAATGATAGACGAGACACTTGCCAACATCCACCCAACATGAAGCGCGTGCGAAAGTGCATGTGTGGATACTGCCGAAACGCGAGGAACAAATACACCGTCATCCGAACAGAGAAGTGATCCGCTAGAGTGAAACCCCAGGGGGAGGGGTAGGGGAAGGGGGCGGAGGCGTCGCGTCTCGGGGGCCGGCCACAATCAGAGCGAGCGGGACGCGGACGGTCAGATCCACCACGACACTTTCACCGCACCTCACGAACCGATCTTACCCGTCTGATTGGTGGCCGGCCGCCCCAACATCAACAGGCCGCGGTACAGTTTGTCCGCGTCCGACGCCACCGACGCCGAACACGACGCCGAACACGACGCCGACGCCAGGCGCTTGCTCGCCGCCGCCGACCGCACCAGCGCCGACGCCGATAGCGGCGCCCGACCCGATCCTACACTGCACTCCCTCTCTCTATCCATCTCCCTCTCCCGCTCCCGC
Organism: Tethea ocularis; assembly: GCA_963555595.1. Classification (NCBI taxonomy): domain Eukaryota; kingdom Metazoa; phylum Arthropoda; class Insecta; order Lepidoptera; family Drepanidae; genus Tethea; species Tethea ocularis. The sequence continues at coordinate 1,194,221 of OY741970.1, read as the reverse complement.
TCCCGCTCCCGTGATACCGAGCGTCGCACCTCGACTACTATTCTCGGCCGTGACGCGCTGCGCATTCGCGTGCGCAGGCCATCGACCCCCCACGGTACACTTTTCATTTGAGGGGACGGCTCCCTGTCTATTTTTAACTGCCGCTCTTTATGTACTTTCGGCCTAGATTCTCTCTCTAATTTCGACCTCGATTCTCTCTCGACTCTCGGCCTAGATTCTCTGTCGAGTTTCGGCCTAGATTCCCTCTCTACCTTCGGCCTCGGTTCTCTCTCTACCTTCGGCCTAGGTTCCCGGTCTTTTTTCGGCCTCGAGTCCCCGTCCACTCTCGAGCGCGACTCCCTCTCGTCCTTCGACCGCGGGGGGCTTCGACTCCGACTATTATTCCGCCTCAGCGAGGCCTGGTATCGTCGGAAGGTACTCCTCGTCTCCTTCAACACCTGGCGGTCCTCGTCGAGGGGCGGCGGCGCGGCGGCCCTGTGGCGCGACTGCGACCTGGAGGCGGTCCGCACCGAGTAGAACTCCGAGAGGCCGTCGAACAGCGTCGTCAGTAATCTCTCGCCGCACCTGCTCCGACGTCGAGCGATGCGGCCGCGGTCCGAGGGTTTACGTGCGGGCACGGGCCGGCTCAACCGCGGGGACGGCTCCCTCTCCACCCGCGACTGCTTGCGAGCCTCGGCGGCGAAGCCCCACGCGCCGTCGGGCCCGGTGTCGGCGGCGAGCCGCTCGAACACCGACGACACGAACGCCGGACGCAGCGGGGCGTGCACGCAAGGGGGCGGCGAGGGGGGAGGCGAGGGGACGGGCGGGGGCGAGATCGCGCGCGCTGGGGACGCCGAACTTGTGGATGACCGGTCGGACGGGTACCGGTCGGTGCGGGTGCGATTGGATAGATCGGTGCGGTCGGTTCGGTCGGAGCGGTCGGAACGGTCGGAGCGGACGGTTCGGTCGGATGGGTCCGAGTGGTCGGAGAGGATTTGTGCGGGGCGCGGGCGGGGTCGAGGCCGGGCGCGGTGGCGACGCCGCTCGAGCCGCAGCTCGAGGCGCTGCACGCGAGTCACCCGTACGCCGTCCCAGGATGGCTGCCACCCATCGTCGACCCCGTCCCCCTCCCCGCCGCCCACCTCCTCCCCCGGGGGCTCGTCCCACTCGCTGGAGGAGTGACGTCGGCGGCGGCGCTTGACCATGTTGAAGGCGGAGAAGCGAAAGAACTTCTGCTTCTCTTTGGACATTCTCTGTTCGGAGGGCGGCCTGGGTCGCGCGTGTATGGGTGCGAGTGCGGGCGGGTTACCGTCGGAGGGCTCGTCGTCCGACTCGATGCGACGCGCCGGCGTCTTGGGCTTGCGGCCCTTCGGCGTTCCGCCCATAGTCGATCTGCAAAAGTACAATATTGTCAAGTACCAAGAAACAAAATCGACAAAATTTGCTCAAAAATTACAATTAGCAAGTGTCCTGGATCTTCATCTTTGAAACTAAAATGACAGAAAATACAAAAATATAGCTATATGAATTACTATTCAAATTGTATTTACTATATTACTAAAAAATAACTAAAAAACTTTGTTTGTTAAGGTGGCACAAAGTTAAGGGAGTATTCTTATTTCATAGACAAAAAAATGTTCCAAGTCATACCTCTTGTTAGTAGGTAGATGCAAGCACAGGGTACACCGCCAGGGCAGTGTGGCGCACCTCGGATGCACGTGTCGGGAACAGAGCGCGACGCAGCGAGCGGCCCAGCCGCCGGCGCCCCCTCCCGCGCCCCCACCCTCGCCCGCGCCCCCCTCGCTACCGTCCGAAGCGCACGCCTCGCAGGAGGCACACTCGCCGCAGGACCACCGAGATGACTGTATACAAACATAAATCTTCTAAAAACATTCTGTGAACAACTTATGTTATAAAATAAAGACATGGATTAAACTTTGAAATTGTTTTTAAAATCATGAAAGTGGATAGACCTCATGCTGCCATCTGATCTCAAACTAAGCCGAGATAAAAGCCAGATAGCTTAACTTTTTTCTGAAACTGTGCTTTCAAACACTATTTAAAACATAGACAAAACGCACCTTTAAAGTAGTTTGTGTAATATGGTCCAAGATATTGAGACACGTAGGGTGCGCATAAGACTTGCACTGATAGCAGCAAATGAGGGCTTCTACGTCACCAAGCCCATTCCTAGCATCGGTGCCGAGACACTCAGTACAAACGGGTACACCACCCTGATTCTGTTTCTGAAAACAATATGACATTTTACTTTTGTGAAATTTACAAATTAATAGGCTAGTTTACAGTGTCAAAAATAAATTACCAAACACTAACCAATGCATAAAACATCTAAAAACATGTGGAAACATCAAATATGTTGTACATTTAATGCTTTTTATGATTTTTAATTACCAGTAGAACCACTAAGAGTAGATCATTTGATGCTGTGAAACTATGACGTCATTAGGTTAGTATTTCATACAAAAGTCCATATAAACTATCGTTTTGACATTTATTAAAAAGTAGCTGATTTGATATGTCAGTAAACTACCCTATTATCACTTTGAATTATGCACTCTGTTACAAAAATAATTAACTTAACAAAAAGTATAAAACCTCCTTCAAAAATAATAAAATGGGAATGCCTTGGAGCTATACTGAATGCAAAGCAAAAATAATTAAAACTTGGTTATGTGTGAACTTAAAAGATAGTCAGATAATATGAGCCATGTGACAGATACCCAAACAAATTTCTACTATGTTTACTATTATGGTATTGGTATTACTACAAGTAACATAAAAAAAGGTATAAATAACCTATGCCTTACACTGATAACTTCCCTACATAAATCTCCAACATGTCTTCAAAACACTTTTCAGCCAATAAAGTTGGCTTGGGTCAATAAATCAATAATGAATTAAGTTACTTACCTACTACCCTACAATTAGGTCAATGCTACATTCAACAATATTTCCATTTGAAACATAGACTATGATAATTATTTATGATATTGCATATACAGAATGGAAATAGATTTTTAACCAACTTCAAAAAAAAATAAGGAGGTACTCAATATTTTTTTTTTCATATATAATCATTTTTGCATTGGGTTCTGTATAGCTCCAAAGTGGTCCCATATAAATTTTATTGTCTTTGAAGGAGCCTTTCTATTCTTTTAAAAGTTGATTTATATTTCACCTTACATTTAACCTAATTGTTTGATGTGAAACAGACTAAGCCTTTTTTGGGTTCTATATTGAATGAGAATAAATGGAATTATATCATGATTACTGAAGTAAATATTTCAGCTGCAACACTTATTGATACCTAGCCTACTTCTGTTGTAGCTTGGTGCGGGTGACACCCAGAGATATGAAAATGGACTATATGACATTATAATAAGGTTCATCTGATTCTACATAATATACTGAATCATAGATGTTTAATCTATGATAGACAAACTTTATTGCAAAGACATAAGGCTGTAAGTATTCTACCACCAACACTTTAAGAATGTTGCAACCTCGTTGTGCCCTCCAGTTCACCTGTTCTACTGGAAATTTTATCTTAATAAAAATTTACCATATTAATATATATAGTATAAGGTTGTCTGGAAGAGATCGCTTCTTAGCGATAAGACCGCCCATTGTACATTCATAATATTAAGCTTTTATTTTTAAATATTGATTTATGTACAATAAAGTGTTATCTATCTATAGTATAGCTCCAAGGTGGCCCCATATTAATTTTACTGTCTTTGAAGGTTTTACTATTTTTTTTAAAGTCAATTATTTAATGTAGTGAAATGTTAGTAAACATTGTGCAATGAGCATTCCCAAGCTTCAAATACAAATAGCCTTGATCACTAAACTCAGGCCAGTGACCTTGGCATTGAACTCTACTGGTGATTTTACTCAATATTTCTATTATACTATTGAGACAGTTTTTTTAATTCATTTCAGTATGAAAATCTCCAATCTTATTAAACATTTTTTTTTATGACATCAATGTAATGACTGTTGACTCATATAATCATATTGTACTGATTTTCATAAATAGACTTTAAATGCAATTGAAATGCTTAACACAGGAGTTATACAAAGCAAATAGGCCAAAAATGGGTCTATTAAGTATAAACCTAAAAATGGGTTGATTATGCAAGATCACTTATAAAGACAGACGGACAAGAAAGTGATCTTACCTTTTGAGGTACGGAACCCAAAAAAGTAACAAGGATTTAAGAATTTGAAAGCCAGTTAAAAAATAATAATAAATTGACAGTTCCTTGTGAAGTTCACATCACAAAAAATTTCAAACAGTCATCATATCAATAGAAACTTAAATATTATAATCTATTTATTATTATCATTAAATTCAATGAAAAAGGTCTTAGTAATAATATTGTATCAATTACAATTTACCACATAAACTAGTATACCTATATCATAAACTTTGAAACCTATTTATTTATAAAGCACAAGAGATACTAGGTATATTAAAGAGACATTCAGATTGAAATTTAATATTAATTGAAGCCATTTTCAATTTTATCATAGCAGGAATATGTGATGATAACACAAATATTGATAACATTTAATAATACCTTCTCAGGAGAGTCCTGGTTATGTTTGGATCGCTGCTTTGGAGTGCGTTCAGAACTCGTAGTAAGAGGTCTGTCAGTAGCTTTATAAGCCCCCGCGTGATGAGTAAGCAGACCTCTTGTGACCGCTCGCTTGGCAGCCGTCCGGAGCAATGTACGCACGTCAACCTCTGGCTGCACTGTCACTTGGTATGCAGTATGCAAATGTCTCTCAATAGATTTCAATGTTGAACCGTCCCTTTCACCCAATTCACGCACAGCCTTCGCCACAGCACGAGAAACGTCTACATCAGGCGCGATACGCAATGTCTTGTTTTGTATCCCACCTGGGTCCTTGTACGAGCTCTGGCCCTTGTTGTACACCTTCAGCACGGCGCCCTCGCGCACGGCGCGCTCCAGCCGCTCCGACACCACATCCTCGTGATAGTTGTGATGCTGTCTAATGGCGTGACATATCCTCTCCACGCTCGGCCTCTGTTTCTGCGACCGTATCTTGTGTATCGCTTCTAGTATCCATCGCTTCCACACTTCTTTGCCGACGTCGTCCGGTTCGCTCATCTTTGTCAACATTTATATCGAACAGCCGCCTGAGTAACGGTACGGTATTGAACTTATGTCAACACCCGTCGCATTTTGGCGCCTCGAGCGAAATTCCATTTTATGAAATGGAACCCCGCCGGAAGCAGCCGTGAGGGGCCGCTGTGCGAGATGCCGGTTTACAGCATGTCCCCGGAGCCCTCGCTCGCCGATGACACATCGGGCCCCGCGAGCGGGTTTTGGCGGAGCGAGCATTCGACGGCCGCCATCTTGTGGCGATCTCAATTTTACAAAGAACAAAACACGCGACGTAAATAATAACGAACGTAATCACAATAACTCAACTTGGCATTTGCTGTTGAAGTAAGAAAAGTTTTCACTGTCACAGAAACTGTACATAAACGTGAAGAATGTTCCAATAAAACTAAATACGGTAGAGTTCTTTCCGGTTTTTTTTTTCACAATGCGACTCTGCCAAACAAACAAAACTCTAACAAAAAGTATACTTATTTCATAAATTGGAACAACAATGCGTTTTGTGTATTCAAATCACTTTTTTATCATTGAATTATTACAAAATTTACTTGAAAACATTCACAAAACACCAACAAAAGGCTCTTCAAAATGGCTATCAATTATATTATTGCCTTATTAAAAAAATATTTTTGATATCCTGTCGGTCACAATTGTATTGCCACTTAATTATAATTACATCATAATAATTTCATCAAAATCTATATTGTCTATGATCATTAGCATAACTTTATATTGGCTGTACGCTACGGTAGGATAGAAAAAAATATATGTCGAATAACTAAGAAGATATAAGTTTCATGATAGATTTATATCTATCTATTTCTAGCAAAACTATTTCGTCATCTTTTTTTAACCCCCGACAAAAAAGAGGGATGGTATAAGTTTGTAGTGTTCATTTGAGTATCTGTCTGTGGCATCATAGCTCCGATCGGATGGATCGATTATGATTTAGTTTTTTTTGTTTGAAAGGCGTCTTATCGAAAATTTATACAACAAAAATATATACTCTCTCCCCTGATAATTATCCCCCTATTTGACAAGCGCGCTGCATCACTCAACTCAGGCATGCTGAGTGTTACCAGTTCTTGAATATTTCCTATAAAAATAAGGAAAATAATATTCTGAAGCATATTCGGCACATAATTTATCAGAATACGTGTTTAGCACATCTCAGTGGTGACACTGAGCGAGCGGAGTAAGCTTATCAGCCAACAGTTGGCTGATATTTTTATTGGCTTTTAAACGCGCGAACTCTCTAGACAGGTTTATTAATTAACATTTATAGTAATACTAGCTTCCGCCTCGCGCTCACGTAGTATTTATATCCTCTTTGCCGCGCTCCAACCGAACGTTTCACCCACATATTACTTTATAATTTGTGGTTAGATCATCGGACCTATGCTATATTCGGTTTTTGAACCGGATCGTATATGCAGCTTCAGGGCAGTTCAGGGAGCCGGCCGATACATTCCCGGTAGTATTTACTTTTTATTATAGTGCAACATCTTTATTACTAAAACATTTTTATTTTGCGCGGTCAGCCGATTTCCTACAAAGTATGAAACTACCTACAAAGTACAAAATAAAAGTGGAGAAAAGAAGTTATAACTTGAGGTTGTAACAAAATTCAGGTTGTTTATTTTACATATCAATACCGTGAAACTAAGTCTTTGTATGAACGGCGCTGTTGCCGGGAGAAAATGACGAAATTTGATACCAAACTAACAAGCAGATTTAACTTTTCAAGAAGTTTGGCTGGCTATCCTAAATATATCTATACAATGCGGTAAGTAACCAAATAAAAAATGTTCACGCTATAGTTAGTAAACAATTCTAGTGTTTTTACCACTGAAACTATTTTTATTTAACCCACTAACTTGTTAGTTTAGAGGTGAGAAGTGTCAACGGCTGTCTTGAGATTTTGGATAAAATTTGGCACACAGTTCCAATAAGTGTATTGCAAAACAGTGGTAGAGTAAATTGTAACTTTCGACGTTCATAAATGCCATGTCAGGACCTAAACACAGAGTTTGAACACTGAATTAAAAGTATTCAGTGTTAATCGCGGTAAACAATAAATCCCTTTGATATGCAGATACAAGAGAGTGGAACCTAGTTGTATGATGGTATATGAAATAAGTACATTTTTTTTTATAAAACACCTTTATTTCACAACAAAATACAAACATAAGTACAACCATAACTTCAACACTATATACATAATATTACAGGGCTCCTAGAATTAAAATGAGGACCCTTCAACCGGGATGTGTCATCTGCAGGCAAAAAGCTTGCATAGATGATAAAGCAACCCAAGACTTATGCAGGATTACACGGAGTATAACTAAACTTTTACAAAATATGAGCTTCATTCTAATTGAAGTGTACCGATGTATGCCTTTATTGGGGGATGAGCAAGAAAAGGTCCCAGACTGGGATATGCATATTGTGCGATATGCTGTTGTTTTTGTTAAAAAATAATGTTTTTTTTTCATGTCATAGTTTATGTAATATGTTATGTATTTTAAAGGTTTTCAGATTTACTATTGTTATGTTGGTTTATGTTAAGCCAGCAAAAGCAAACTAAACAGTTTATACAGTAATATTAGTTGTCAAGAGACATTAAATCCAAATCCCCATCATCTGTGAATGGCATTAGTAATGTATATCACTTGAATAGCATTGCCTGGAATTCTATATTTTGCTTATGTATTTATGGGATACACCTCCTACCTGCACGCCAATGGGTTACCCATTGACTCATATCAGGAATAAGAGTGGTTCAATTGTTCATTGTATTTAAATCTTGGATATAACAATAGGGTAGTTGACAGTGTCAAAAATAAATGAAACACTAACCAATGCATAAAACATCTAAAAATACATGGAAACATCAAATATGTTGTACATTTAATGCATTTTATGATTTTTAATTACCAGTAGAACCACAAAGAGTACATCATTTGATGCTGTGAAACTATGACGTCATAGTGTAATATTTCATACAACTTTCCATTTAAACTATCATTTTGACATTTATAAAAAAGTAGCTGATTTGATAAGTCAGTCAACTACCCTATTCTTTTCATTGCATTCTGCTGGAATAACTGAGCACAACTACATTTGATTTTATATTTTACCATAATGTTACATAGGTAATATAGTATTAAAATTTACAATTTTTTATATAAAAATTGACCTCACACTGTGAGTGACTCTGAGCTCCACACCCATTCATAAATTGATAATGATAAGAATATATGATATTCTATAGAAAATCATTTTGATCATTTATAGTATGTAGGATATATTTTGTACAACTTGACTTTCTTATAGTATTTATGTCTGATTAAAATGAGAAATAAAGACTATTATTGATGTGATATTGCTATAAGATATCAGTATTGATAAGTTTGTATTCTGTAACAGTATTATACAGGATGTTGTTTTGGTCAGCAACAAGCGACTCAGGGGTACATACACATGACACTGGTGCTAAAAAAAAATTTTTTTTTTCATGTCAAAAGTTGGGTAGTTGAAATAGCCAACGGGAGTGCGAGAGGGTTGAGGAGGTGGAGCGACGGCGGCAGACATAAGTGCAATACACTCGACGCGGGTGTCCACATGTCTACACTACAGTTACCATACGTCGCGGTCATTTTAGTTTATTAATGAAATTAAGGACATTTTTGGAGAGGATTTTTTTATACTCCTATGTCGCTTGTTGTGGACCAAAACAACAACCTGTAGAATAATATATTGTATTACAGTAACAGATTCTTGTAACCAAACTAAGTAGTTGAGAACTTTAGTTTTATTGTTGTTACAATTTTAATAATAGTTAATACAGTGTACTTAAAAGTTAAGATGAAATAGGTTAAGTAATGTTGACATCCCAAAAAATATATGATAAGTTGTTGATTTCTATTAAAATAGTTTTATTTTGTCATCCATAATGATCAGAGAAGTTTTTGGACACAAAGAAATTGCAAGAGAGAAAATTACACTAGTCTGCATTTTATTTTGATTCAATACTTTGTAAGTCTAGACTTTTATTTGTAGACAAAATTTACGCATGGCTTATTTTGTGATTTGACTCCAGGTTTTTATTGTCTCATAGGTATGAAAAGTAGAATATTTAACTCGAGGATAAAGCATCAAGCTTCATCTTGAGTGGCTTGAACTCCTCACTTCACTCAGGACTCTACATATCTTAACTCGTTACTTCTAGAGTCCCTCTTTGCGCTCAGGATCCAATATGCCGCCCGTGACATAAGACACTGCTTCATCATCTTGGTGCATAATCTACTATTATGAAAAATAAAATACCCAACAAATATTGCTTTGCTAATAGTAGTTTATGATACTGTTGCATAATAGGGGTTATTAAATACGAGTGTGAGTTTAAGTACCGAGCCGTAGGCGAGGTTCTTAATAGTATCACACGAGTTTTTAATACCTAATTATGTGTATCATACAGTACTTTATCTAAACTCATATAAATAATGTAATATAAAAAACTTTTTACTAACTTTTCAAAAAAAAATTTTGTGTCATTTTTGGTCAAAATGATATATGTAGGCAAAAACAATAAAATAAACAGACACAATAATCATATACCTAATCAAATCCGTGTTGCCAATTCCCAAAAATTCTTACCTCTAAATTTCAAGTCAACAAATTTGTCACATTGTCATCGTCAAGTCGTCAAATTGAATTGATACTATTGATAGGTCCAAAGTGTACTTTAATAGAAAAAAAGTTATTTTATAGCATTATCTTGGGAACACAACTGTACTATAATGAACCATTATACACGGGTGTGCCTAAAGTGGGTCATTAAAGTACTGATTTTGATTTCATAATAAGAACATTACGATATGAGAGTAGATAAATAATGTTTACCTCACAACCAAATTGTTAAGAAATAAACCATTTATTTAACTTTCAAATTATGATTAAAATGTACAAAATTATAAAATACATATTCTATACATACATACAAGTATAAATGGTAAAATTTGAATAAAGTCAAAGTAATATCCGTCCGGATAAAGAATGGGATTAGAAATAGCGGCTCATTTAGCCCGTAGCGTCAGTCAGCATCTTACCATATAAAATAACGTAACGATATATTTCGCTAATAACGTTATAACTGTACATTTATATAGTTATTTTATTAAAATAATAATTATGCGGCGTCGCCATTTACAATCCCCATCTTTATCCGTGCGAGTAGTAGCACTGTTACTGATAAAGCTATAAGAACAGCAGAATTTTATCAGGGGGGCTAAAACGACAGCTAGAGCAATATTACATACAATTAATTTCTGGAATTTACAGCAGATTATGTTGTAATTTGTCTAAATTGGAAATTAATTGACTGAAATTATTTTCATTTTTACCAAAATATATTTAAAAAAAATTTGGCTCTGCTGTAAATTCGAGATATGAATTGCATAGCAATATTGCTCGTGAGGCCTATTTACGGCCGCTGGTCATCAATGGCTTATTTGGTTTGTTGATTAAAGATAATGGGGTAATAATAATTCTGTACAAAAAGTAACAGACAGAAGTTCAGATCTATTTATAATACTATATATTTTGATAATAAAATATCTGAGGTGTTTATTTCACCAGGTACCATAGATCCTATATTATTCGTAGGGGTAGCGGGGCCCCGTTTGATTCCTATGACATTATGCCACAATATTTGGACCTTTTGGTTATAAATTTACATATTTGAGATAATTGTATGCTATGATTATATCTACTTTAGAAATTATACACTATAATTTTATTCAATGCAATGTTTGGCCAACTGTTCAGCCAAAGCTTCCACAAACATCAACCACTAGGCGACATAAAGTGTTGTGCGTAATAACTTAAAACTATGTACATTATTGCCATTCATTGGTGTTTACGAGTATAAAAACAAACACTTTCCAATTCGACACTGTTCGGAGTTGATGGCAGATTCTCTAGGAGCAAGTCAGACACTATGAACCATCAACAAATTTGATGCGTGATCAGTTTTGAAACCTTTTGCCTTTCAGTCACTTATCATAGTTCGCCCTGTCCTATATTGTGAATAAAAACCGTCTCTCGTAAAATCATTTGTTTAGACTATTTTTATGACAAGCGCATTGTCTGGTTATATTGTGTGAGGCACAGGTAGCCGCTGGGCACTGCACACAAAATGCACCCTTAATGTGATCATGCTTCAAATTTGTTGATAGTACCTATCAGTGAAATCAGTGTTGCTATTAATGAAATTGAATAATGAAATGAAACTATGAGTATATTGTTTGATGAAAATCCAAACAATAGCTCAATGAAGAATTTCACTGGGAATGTTTAAATACTTGAAACTTTGTCACACATTCAAATAGTTATTTTACTGGGTCAATAGTAAATTAGCAATATCTATTTGAATAAGGAACATTAAGTTAAGCTGTGCGCAGATGGCACCACTAGCACATACAGTAAACAAACCGCCATGGCGTGCCATAACGCATGTTATTTCAACACTTATGTAAAAACAACTATTTGGTATAATGGCCATAAACGGCCATTCAAAGTGGATGATCTGAAGAAACTGCTTCGGGAACGTGGCGCGATTTTCAAAAAACTGTTTACTGTTTGTGCTAGTGCTGCACTCTGGTGCCAAAACATTGCACTAATACTTCCTATTGATATGTCATTTGATCACAGTGAACAGTGAGCATGTACAAGTGTACTTTATATAGTTGACATAAGGTATATTATCCACTGTGTAATAATGTTGAGGTGTTGTGGTTATCATCAAATTTGGACAATGATTAAAAAGTCATTATGTATAACTGAATAAGTTAATTCATGGATATCTACTTGGAAAGTGTTCCTACAGTTTCAGCTCCTAACTGTCCGGGTTAAAATTACTTTCACCAGTAAACGTGCAACCCGAATGCTGTATTATATGATTAGCCGTGTATATTCCACATTTGACACACGTTTCATACGACTTACCTAGCACTAATTGACTGAGGAAACCGCCAGCGAACGCGTCACCAGCACCGTTAGTGTCCACAATTTGTTCTCTAGCCAGTTTGGTAACAGGTATTAAAGTCACTTTACCATTTTCGACAAGGATGACAGGGTCGCAACCTTGGGTGATGACAACTACCCTAGGTCTGGCTTCGTTCAGTTTTTTCAGGGTAGCTATTTCGAGGGCTATTTCTTGAAGGTTATCGCCTTTTAAATTGAACGACTTAGCGAATGCTTCGGCTTCCTGTAATTTTATAGATAAAACATGATTTTATTAGCGAGAATATAGTATCAAATGATAAAATACAATAAACCTTTAAATTGAATACATCTATATCAGACAGACAGACGCACTAGTGAACCTATAAGGGTTCCGGTTTTTTTTTGGAGTTTCGGAACCCTAAAAATTATGCATATACCCTATTAGGCCTTATCTGTTTTTTTTAAGGTAGCAAACAAGCATACGGCCCACCTGATGGTAAGTGGTTACCGTAGCCTATGAACGTTTACAACACCAGTGGTATCACTCGCGCGTTGCCGACCCTGCAAAAATCTCTTCACACCCTTCTTGAAGAACCCCATGCTGTAGTCTCTTGGGAAAACCACAGCTCATTCCAGAACTTGATCATTATAAGTTTAATTCTGAACTACTACATAGTAAATGGTAAAACAGTGATTTAAGATTTAGTCCGTTTTGTCTACAATTTCACTAAGATGATATGGCCGAAGAATGTCAGCACATGCACTATAACCAGAACCTTGACTAGAACATGAATGAATGTCAACTGACCGACTCATTTCCGAATAGCACGTCTACGTAGGGCATCAACCGCTGCAGGGGCTCCTGGTAGAACTGGGAAACGAACGGCGCACTCAGGTTCATCAGAAAAGTGAGGCCGTTCGAGTGCGCGTGCGACGCTAGCTGTTCGATCGACTCTGGGGATACTGCTACGAAAAATCCCTGGAAAATAAAAAAAAAAGTTTATGAGGCAAACATTATTACACGTTCAGCCGGGCTATTGATGATTTCATCCAATAATAAAAAGATCCATGGGTTAGTGGCCGCTGGGGCAGAAGGGTTCTCGAGTGGCGACCACGAACTGGAAGATGCAGCGTGGGTAGGCCCCCTACAAGGTGGACCGACGATCTTGTGAGGGTCGCGAGAAACCGCTGGATGCGGGTAGCGCAAGACCGGCCATCGTGGAGATCCTCGGGGGAGGCTCTTGTCCAGCAGTGGACGTCTTTCGGATATGATGATGATGGGTTAGTAAACAAAAAGCTTAATTCTAGTGTTAATTTAATCTAATTTTTATTTCTACTATAAAATATATCGTCTCACACAGGATAGAAAGAAAAAACATTTATTCATGACAACACACAACATTACAAAATTGAAAAATAAAAAGAGAAAAAAAAAAAACTAACAATAATGTAATGTTGCGCGATGTCAAGAATACCCCACTCACCGGGTGCCCCACTCTCCTCAACAGGGATACCGTTTACTTACGTTTCATGACGCGCTACGACAAAGACAACTTTCTGGGCAGTGCCGGTTTTAGCTCTACCAGTGCCCTGGGCGAGATGTAATAACCCCCCCCTCCCCTTCTCCCACCAGCAAAAGGGATTTTAAGCCATCATAGCCATTTTCATCTTTAGACTTAGAGAATTTACGAGTAAGCAGGACTCGCTCATGAGCGACCGGAAATAAAGGTGGGCCTCAGGCTCCTCTTTACACCTGGCGCCCTGGGCGGTCGCCCTACCGCGCCCTATCCTAACGCCGGTACTGTTTCGGGGCGTGGTGATCTCTCATTGGACGATTTTGATAATGGTGTTCATTACGATAACTACAAACGTTACGCGGTAACCGTCACTGAGGTATATTACTACTTATAGAGAAGACACCACTTATAACCACTATGTTCCGTTGAAGTGCAGCCAGACTTTTTGGTCGCGAAAAAACTGCACCTTAAAAGCGGTCCAGCGCGTGTTTATACTGTCTGTTAGATGTCTAATTATTATTTCAGCGCTGCAGCGAATATTACGAAAACCTAGCATGACCTTAGCTAAAGATAGCTTCTCTATACGTAGTAGGTAATATACCTGTGGTAACCGTGCTATAATTTACCTTGGAAAATTGGTGAAACTGCAAGATAGAAGAAAGCCAAAGACAAACTTACGGAAGCGTAGAAGAACCTGGCGGCCTGTATGGATTTCTTGCTTTCTTCAGTGGCGAGATGGTCGGGCGTGAACTTCTGTGCAGCGGCGAGGTTGGCGCAGAGTGACCGCTGGGTTCCCGTCACCAGCACTGCACAAGTCCCCGTCGGCGCCGCGCTGGTCTTCTGGTACCGAGCGGTCAAACCGCACGCACTGTATCATAATCTAGGTCATTCTGTGTGCTAATGATGTATTTCTACAGTTATGTCACATAATAATATGCTATGTAAATAATTGCGATCGGTTCTGGTGATCCTGTGTTTCTAAACTCTAGAATGAATGACGTATTTCATAACATATATAATGATGTATTGTATATGTAATACGAATCTGTGGCATTGTTTATTAAAGTGCAATCCACTCACTCCTATTACTCCTATGTTAATCTAGGAAAACTTATAATTGGCTTATATTAAGTTGACTTTAAGCTTGTTATCATTATTAATAATTATGCTGTTGGTTTTCTAAATATATTAAATTAAATTCTTCACACAAAACTAAGCAGAGCTGTACCGCTGTACTATAGACTAACAGAGAGCGGATATTCAACTTGTATTTATAAATTGTTGACTTATATACGTAGAATAGCTGTTCACTCGCGTTCGAATCGGCTTGTATGAACCCTTCGCCACTGCTAGGTAGATAAATTGCTATAAAATAGGTTGGTATATTACGAGTTAGAATAGGTATACTGTAGAAGCGTCATATCAGAACAATAAAAGCAGATTGGTTTACTATAATAATGGTTTAGATCAACCTTGAGAGATAAATACCTCGCAAGTATCGCAAACAGCTCTTGAATACTAATAGATTACACTTTAGATTAATATTTCATAGTTTTTTCCCTATCGTTGGATCGGCAATGATTCTAAATTATTATTAACTAGCATCCGCCTCGCGGTTTCACCCGCGTTAACAAGGGATCTTATGTTTTCCCGGGATAAAAAGTATCCAATGTGTTAATCTAGGTTATAAGCTATCTGTGTTCCAAATCCGTTCAGTAGTTTTTGCGTGAAAGAGTAACAAACATACATCCATAATCACAAACTTTCACATTTTTAATACTTGCTGTCCCCCGCGGTTTTACCCGCATTCCCGGGATAAAAAGTAGCCTATATGTTATTCCAGGATATGATCTATGTGCTAAGTTTCGTCCAAATCCGTTCAGTAGTTTTTGCGCGAAAGAGCAACAAACACACATACAAACTTTTCACGTTTATAATATTAGTAGAATTACTAGGAAATAGGATGTTAGTAGTCTGTTTCATAAGTTTTCCGAATAGTTTTACAGATTTTAAATTGAGTTCCAGTTTAGCCAGGTTTTTAATTCTCCTTGGGAAACCATCCCAGCATCTTCACATTTGTTCCTTACATTTATAATATAACTACTGTAGATAAGTCTTAACAAATGGTTATTTGTAGCACCTAGCGATGACAGCATTGATAGTAAGATCATAATGTTATCAAGACACCTTATCTTTCATTACAAACGGAGACAATTCAGTTTCATCATTTTTTATTATCACTAAATATTATAAAACTAAGTCCTCCGTCTCTTCGATATAAACTCAAAAACTACTCAACGGATTTTCATGCGGTTTTCACCAATAGATAGAGTGATTCATGAGGAAGTTTAAGGTGTATCATTTGTTCAGGTTTTTTTTATTTTACTATGTATAGGCCTGTGTTTGACCACAATTTCACTATGGTCAGTGATGATGTGGCTGATGATGGTGAGCACACAAAGCCTAGAAGGGAACTGGCTCTCAAGTTCAGCTGTCGGAACATACCGAAAGGTGCTTGGCGACAGATTTTTAACTTGAGGATGGTAGCCAGCCAGGCGGGTACTACAAAGTACCCTACTACCGTGCTATGGTTTCCTCACGATGTTTTCCTTCACCGAAAGCTCAAGCTCATTGTAGGATTCGAACCCGCGACCTTCGTCTCGGCATCCGACGTCACTACCACCGAGCTATCATCGCCTTATTTGTGTTGAAATATTACTATAATAGTTTAAGATGTGGGAAAGAATCATGCCGCGCGTAAGAAACGGTCCCACACAGTGCGATAATGGGACAGGTCGCTAGTTATAATAAACTATTGACAACTTTTACTTATTTTCACGGTTTTATAGACTGTTTGGGATCCTCGCTAGTGAGACTATATGTTTGCTGTTACTATATGACCTAAGCGGTACATCTATACTAATAATAAAGCTGAAGAGTTTGTTTGAACGCGCTAATCTCCAGAGTTACTGGTCCGATTTGAAAAATTCTTTCACTAGTAGGAAGCTACATTATTCCCGAAGGTTATAGGCTAGCTAGAAATAGCTAGTCTAAATATATAAAAGGAAAACGTGACTGAGTGATATATCAATGCACAGCTCAACCACTGGACGGAACGGACTGAAAATTGGCACAAAGATAACTATTATTACAAATGGATTTTTGACATCCCCTAAGGGGGTAAAGTAAGGGATCACAGGGTTAAAAGCTAGTTAATTATATACTTAAGTGTATTCCAAACCGGTGGTAGAGTAAAAATTATAACTGTTGACATTCATATGAGCCTTATTAGGGCCTAAACTGAATAAATGAGTTTTGACTTACACAGCTCTTTCCTTCAGTATGTCAGCATAGTCGTCGTTTCCCACGCATCCGAAGTACGTACAAACATGTGGTTTCTTCAGCAGCCATTGAACACAACGCAGCGAGTTCTGCACGCTGCCACCGGCAAGGAACTCTGCATTGTATCTGATGACATTCATAATTTATTTGTTCAGAAACTTTTTTTTTTATCATTTCAACTGAATGTCACAGGGGTTAGGCACATGTAGATGAAGGATATTCCTAGATCATGGCTGTTAAAATGTTTATTGGCCACATTTAATGAGGAAGTCTAGCCACAGATTGCATTGACTTTGGCAAAATGGTATTTAGGAATTCATATATTTGTTTTTTTTTATGGCATATTGACAAACATGCAGAAAATCCACCTGTTGGTAAGTGGTGGTCGTATCATAATCATTCATTTACAATTATACAACATTTTTAAAATGGGTTTTTGGGTTTTGTCAACATGAAAATAACCATGAGCTTAGAAAGACTATTATGAATTATAGGCTTTTTTTATTAATTCTTTGCATATATACATTTATACATCCTTATTTACATAGCTATATATTTTATTTATAAGCCCAGAAACTGGCTAATGATTATATTGACGAAGGACTTCATTTCTTTTTTATATGAATATATTTTATTTATTAGTATTGGATTCTAAAATTCTATTGCTAGTCTAAAAGTAGTCACTTTTAGTAACAAATACTGAAACTAAACTATTCAAAAACACTCTCAAAACAAAGGTAATGTTACACAAAAGGACTATCAGGTAATCTGTTCCGATTTAAAAACTTACAACCTCCACTATCTGGATACATACCTAGAACTGATAATAACATAGATTATTTATGGTAGGGATTGACACCATAGAGCAGATATCTATTCTATTGCCTTATAAAATAGCCTATGGTGTACCTCTGCTTATTGGAAAATCAGGGTCTTTTGTGGTAATTGACACCATGGCCACCTTGAAATGGCCCCAAGGATGATGGGTTGTTCACATTATCACAGCTGACAGTACAGTGGGTGGTGAGGAATATATAAGGCCTGTGGCAGATTTGCAGTCTTAGCCGACTTAGGCCTGTGTGTGTAGTACAAGCCACCCCTTTAATAAATTGTGTGGGCATGGGCATCCTCTGAAGTCTGCCACCCTAGGCTGTGACCTATACAACCTATTGACAAAATTAAATCCGGGACTGTATCAGGCTTTCCCCGAGCTATTGCAAGTTGGGACTCTGTTATGTATATTGAATGGAGAGTCACTTCACCAGTTAGGCTTACACATGTCTTTAGGTGGTAATTCTAATGAACACCATTAATGATATCCAATGATGCGCTACAACAAAGACCATTTTGTGGGTGTGGTGTGGTAAGCTCTCATTGTATGATTGTCATTATGATTACCACCAAAGATACTCGGTAGAGTCCCTGTACTGCACAGGTAACCACAATAATGTTTTAGATGGTGCAATCCTATAATTTCTTTTTTATTTTTGATGCCATAACTTACTTGTCTACAAGCTCCCGGTACAAGGGCATGTGTTTCTCCTCAGCCATAATAGCGTCATCAGGTTGGAGGTTATACTTGGCGAGCAGTTCCAAGTCGACATTGGCTGAGATATCCAGTAGAGGGTTACCAATGCCAATAAGTATGCCTTCTGCACATGAAGCACTGGAAAAAATTATCATATTCAGTGTTATCAGGAAGCACAATATGTGAAGACAATAAATATAGGAGTAATATATTTTTTTTCCATGGCAAAGATAATTTTAACGTGACACGTGAATCAAAGAATATTTACGATAAAAATGCGTTCGCAAATAATATAATTTTATGGGAATTAACAAGCCCTGTTTGTTCCGGTGTACTTATCGTCATTTTAATTTGACGTCAATTTAAGGAAATTAAAACAACCTCCTCCAGAGGACATGGAGAGGATGTTTGTAATGTGTTCAAAAATCGTACCAAGTATTTTCCATTATGTAATATTTAACGTAAATTCCTGAAAATAATTAAATCACTGAGCGGAACTTTAATCGTCACGATGTATATGTATTGTAAACCACAAACTTCTCGCTCTCTCACAAAAATCACCGCATGTTATTGTTGATAGAAAAATTAAAACGTGTTCGCAATCTTCGAATCGTCGTGCGTGCGTGCGAGAGCTTAAAACTTTTGATTGATAAAGTAAATGTCAAAATGACAAGTGGGAGGAAGGAGGATGCCAGGATGCCACACACAAAAAATTGGCCACAGATTCGCAGTGCAGTTTTAGCCGATATATATATTCATAGTATTAAATTCTCTTTATATATATTTTGGATATACGATAAAGCCAGCCGTACGCATGACGGACTTCAGATACTAGTATAAAGTGATCTGTGCTTCAGATCCCGGGTCAGTCATATTCGGTAGAGAGTATTATGTTCCTTGGTCATATTTTACATTTTACCGTAGACCCGAGTATTAGACCATTTTACCCACACTACATTTTTTAGTTGTTTTTTACATTGGAATGGAAATGAAAAAGGTTTTCCCAAAATAAAATGTATGGAACAAAAAATAGGTTAATAAGTTTTTTAAGCACTTATAATATTTCTATGTGCATCTAAATCAGTTCAGTCTAGTGTCTTCTAGTACTAATTAAACCTGAATCTGAACTGATTTTGAAACTATTACCAAATAGGCAAATAGATACAGTACATACTTACCTTTCAATCTATTTCATTCAATTTAATTTTAAAGTCTGTGGTCGGCAGATCATTCTCTCTGGTTCAGTACAGTTCAGTATTTTATAACCTACAACCGGTAGAAAGATCACGTTTTGCTATCCCGGTGAGAATCTTCGAGAAGTAAAGGTTTGAAGCTTCTTTGAAATACTGTAATACCATTCCATTTTATATCAAAATGCTGCGTTTGCCTCGCGTTGTCCGACAGACCGTCGCATTCCACAAAAGTCATCAAATATCAAGATATTACGCCAAAGATGTGAGGTTCGGTGCTGATGTAAGAGCTATAATGCTCCAGGGCGTCGACATTTTGGCCGACGCCGTTGCCGTCACAATGGGTCCAAAAGGTAGAAACGTGATTCTAGAACAGTCTTGGGGTTCACCGAAAATTACAAAAGACGGTGTGACAGTTGCCAAGGGCATCGAACTCAAAGATAAATTCCAGAACATTGGCGCAAAGCTCGTACAAAACGTGGCTAATAACACTAACGAAGAAGCCGGAGATGGCACCACAACAGCTACGGTCCTTGCCAGAGCCATCGCTAAGGAAGGCTTTGAGAAAATATCGAAGGGTGCCAACCCTATTGAGATCAGACGCGGTGTCATGCTGGCAGTGGAATCCGTTAAAGATAAGCTGAAGAGTATGTCGAAACCAGTCACAACGCCGGAGGAGATCGCGCAGGTGGCAACAATCTCCGCAAACGGCGACACTGCCATTGGTCAGCTCATCGCCGACGCCATGAAGAAGGTTGGCAGAGATGGCGTTATCACCGTAAAGGATGGCAAGACGCTCACTGATGAACTAGAGGTCATTGAAGGTATGAAATTTGACAGAGGTTATATTTCACCATATTTCATCAACTCCTCTAAGGGAGCTAAAGTAGAGTTCCAGGATGCCCTTGTCCTCTTCTCTGAGAAGAAGATTAGTAATGTGCAGACAATCATCCCTGCTTTGGAGTTGGCAAACCAGCAAAGGAAACCCTTGCTTATTGTTGCTGAAGATGTAGATGGCGAGGCTCTATCCACTCTGGTTGTAAACAGGCTCAAGATTGGACTTCAAGTTGCAGCAGTAAAAGCACCAGGTTTTGGTGACAACCGTAAGTCAACCCTCAGTGATATGGCTATTGCTACCGGTGGAGTAGTATTTGGAGATGATGCTAACCTCTTGAAATTAGAAGATGTCCAAGCATCTGATCTTGGTCAAGTTGGTGAAGTTATGATCACAAAAGATGACACTTTACTCCTAAAAGGTAAGGGTAAGAAATCTGACATTGACCGGAGAGCTGAGCAAATCCGTGATCAAATCCAGGAGACAACCTCTGAATATGAAAAGGAAAAACTGCAGGAGCGCCTTGCAAGGCTGGCATCCGGTGTTGCAGTTTTACATGTTGGAGGTTCCAGTGAAGTTGAGGTTAATGAGAAGAAAGACCGTGTGAATGATGCTCTTAATGCTACCAGAGCAGCTGTTGAAGAAGGTATCGTCCCTGGAGGTGGCTCTGCTTTATTAAGATGTATCCCAGTGCTAGATGCCCTACAGACATCCAACAGTGATCAAGCTACAGGAGTCGGTATTGTTAAGAAAGCCTTAAGAATGCCATGTATGACTATTGCCAAAAATGCTGGGATTGATGGTTCAGTAGTTGTAGCAAAGGTTGAAGACTTGGGACCTGAATTTGGATATGATGCTTTAAATAATGAATATGTAAACATGATTGAAAAAGGTATTATTGACCCAACAAAGGTTGTGAGGACAGCGCTGATCGACGCCAGCGGTGTCGCTTCCCTGTTGACGACTGCTGAAGCTGTGATCTGCGATATTCCACAAGAGAAGGAGCCTAACCCCATGGCCGGTATGGGAGGCATGGGTGGCATGGGAGGAATGGGTGGTATGATGTAATCTCCTCCAAAGGACTTATTAATGCATTTACAATGTTAATAGAACTTTTAATAATAGTTACATCACCGTTATGGGTTTTGCAATTATTATACATATTGTGACGTGATTTAATATTTGTGGAAATGAATGATTTTTTTTTTCTGTTTGAGTCTGATTGTGTTACAAATTTAGGAAGGCATTTATGTCTTGTTAGAATTTTTTAGTTTAATTTTGCTTGATTAGTGCAAGCAAGGTGTTATTTTTAATAAATAATAATGTTAATACTTTTGACTTTCATTGCCTTGGTATAATACCATGAGACAGACATTCTTCACACAGCCATGATCCCAAACAAAGCAGAACTTGTACCTACCTACATACTATGGAAACAAGATAGCTCCAAGCATGGATTCAATTTGAAAATAGATTTATTTATCAGTTATTAGCTAAAGCGAAAAGGCATGCAGTAACTGTAATGAACAACAACTAAAATTTTTCTAGACACATTAAAACTGGTATTACAGAGTTAATGTATTGTCACCACTACTAGTATGATTACCAGCATGCTATCTGCGTCATTTTATTGATCTCATAATTTCTTATTCTTTTATGACTGATAAAGAGACCACGCTGGCGTAATCAAAGTTCATTGTCCAACTAGAAATTTATGTCCATGTGTGTGTACTTGTGTAGATAGCAAGACTCACACTCGTCTTGCATGTTACGTCGCGTCAGGCAGGCGCGCTATCCTATCTGTGTGAGTGCATGTCATGGTCACAACAAGATAGGAGGGTTAAATTTCGTGCGTCTTGGTAGCACCTAACAATATGTAAAACGTAGTGTTTATATCCTATTTGACAATATGTATGAGCTCTTAAAGTACCTATGCTCAGCTACTTAACTGAATATTGTTATTAAATAATGTAACAAGGAACACTTATCTATATACTAATAATTAAGCTGAAGAGTTTGTTTGAACGCGCTAATCTCCGAAGTTACTGGTCTGATTTGAAAAATTCTTTCGCTAGGTAATAGGAAACTACATTATCCCCAAAGATTATAGGCTACTTTACATCCCGGGAACAGCTAGTGTAATTATATAACGCTGAGCAACTGTTTGTTTCTAAATAGTTACATAACTGATATTTTATAGTTTAGTGGAATATATAATATTTTTAAATAGGTAGCATTTATTATAAACATTTGTCTTAAATTCAAATACATAAAATAGAATAGGTATGTATCTAGATAACAATTTACAAAAATATTTGATCTTCATCTGAATCACCAGCACCGTAAATAAAATGTTTTCTAGTGACATTTCCATCATTAATTGCACTTACACCAGTTGCCACATTGCTGTTCTTACATGGAGTAACAGGATACCGAACAGGACCCAACCATCTTCTGCTCAGTCCAAAATTTCTTGGCAAAGCCACATTTTTAGAAGAACTGCTCTTTACAGACTTATCTAAACTATTCAGAGATGACTGAATAGATTTCAATGAAGACTTTTTTAATAAGTCATTAGCATCGTCGTTTAGATAATCTTCTGGTAAATCAATATCTATAGGAATACTTAAACTCAAAGGTCGGCGTTTTGCTCTATAAGGTACTTGACCACGCCATGTATTAAATTTCTGTGAATGTCTCTTCTGTGGAGTATTCTCTTGGGAAGAATAGTTCCCCATGTCAGACTCATCATAAACTTTATTTTCTGAGTAACATTTTTGTAAATTACTTTTATTTGGTGTCACCTGTGTACTCGATTTATCTTTCATTCTACTTATAACTTTATCTTTTGTTATCTTTATAAGAGTATATATTGTCTTCAAAGCTTCCTCATTTAATAGTTCATCATCTGTAAGTTCTGCATCTAATGTACTGCCTACACTATGACTTAAATCTTTTTTACTTATCCTAATATTTGATTCTTCAACATGTTCTACATTAGATTGATACTCCAAATTGCAAGTCTTATTAGCATTTTGTAAAACTATAAGTTCTACTCTCTGTGGTGCTGATTGCAACATAGCTAATGCTTTATCATATTTCATATTAAGTAAAGTTTTTCCATTTACTGATATAATTTGATCTCCAGGTAATATATTCTTGGACATATCTGCTGGACTCCCAGCTGTTACAGATTTTATATACACATTTCCATCAGATCCTTCGGCTACTTGTAATCCCAGAGCATTAACTTCATCTCTTTCCAGCGTGGCTGTCACAAATACTCTTTCACCTTGAACACATCCCATATTATCCAATTTTTCAAATAGAGAATTGTTAAAGCAGGAATCATTACTTACAGTGTTATAATTAAATACTTCTGGGTAAACTTTAGGAGATTCTAAAACATAGGCGGTTGGTGCACTAGATTGATTGTAATGTCGTTCAGGTAATAATTGCATACTGTTGATAATGCAATGCTGCCTTTGCTCTGAGCTGAGATCATCAGAGTCACTTTGAGTAGTTGCTAACTCACCATCTGGCCTCAGAATACTGAAACTTTTAATTGGTGTTCTAGGTTGCTTGTTGAAAACTCTTGTGCCCATTTTTACACCTTGTCTTCTAGGTAAACTACAACTTTCGGAAGATGATAGACCATCATTTGATGAATTGCCTTGATTATTTTGCATGGTTGTAACATTATCATCATTGGGTTGTGGTGATAATATTTGTCTCAGAAGTTCCTCTGTGTTAGGTCGCTCATTCTCTTTATTCTTTTCCTTAATTTTATTATCTCCAAAAATATCAACTTTGAACCTTCTTCTTGTTGGTCTCCTTACCCTGATAGGGTTTCTAACAGCTAAATTATAACTGTCTTGGTAATTACTGCAATCCGTTTTCTTTGGATTACCATCTACATTTGAAGGGCAACTGAGTTCACCTGATAAATAATTTATGAAGTCTTCTTTAGCATACAGTTTTAAATACAATCTGTGATGTAAAGAGGCCAACCAAAATGAAAAATAACTCTTATTGTCACTCATTTTGAGTTTATATTTGATGCCTATTTTGGATAGGCCTGAATATGAATTAGGCATAATGTATAAGCTTTTCTTGTTATAGTAAAATGTGTGTATGTGATGCCAAGGTAAACTTTGTAATACTATGCGGTTTGTTCCATTACCTATATCTTCAGAAGTGGGATTGTTTCTAGAATATATTGTAATACCTCTTGGACCTATTGAGAGCCACACATCTCGACAAAATCCATCTCTTGTCGCCCAAATGGCAGAGTAAAAATGGGCACCATAGTCTCTAAAAGTTTGAGCCAGTGTAATATAATTTAATATTGCTTCATTTCTATCTAGTCCGTGCCTAGATTCATGTGCTCTTTTCATACGTAATTTTATATCTGCCATGTCATTGGTTATAAATGTTTCAGGTAAATAGTGTTCTAGTAAAAAATAATCAGCAGTTCCATGTTCTCTATATGAGAACTCGCCAAATTCTATATGCAAAGCATATCCTGCTAAAAGGACAAGATTCTGTATAGTTGAAGTCAATTGACCCTCTACAGTGGCCCTCCTCAATTGTAAATAAACTCTGTACCTCCATTCGCCACCCTGAATATTATTTGAAACATTTTTAGGCAAGAAAAATTTGATCCTCAAAAAAACTGTAAGTACGTTATCTTCATCCATATACTTATTCTTTTTACTTGTAATTTTATGCCAACTTTCTGGAGTTACCTTTTTAATTTTATAATCATCTGGTAAAAACACAAAATCACCACCAATAAGAATTGCAATACCTAGCATAAAATTATGTTCATATTTTTCACTGTGGACCAACGCTTCAAATAGCTGGCCAGCTGTTATTAGATTTGGATCACATACTACATCTACTTTCTGACCATTCAGTAAAACTACAGTTATTATTCTCTTATCAGATATAGATGACAAAGTTAAGTCCATGTGCTTTGCAGGCTGGGACGCTCTAACAATGAACTCTGGACCTGTACAACTATTTTTACCTTTGAAGCCACAATCAGCTTTGTAAAGTCTTGAAGCAGCTCTTTGGACAGGTTTTCCTCTTCTAAAGTTGGTGTTTAAGTTTCCCTGTCTAATGAGTTTATTCTCATAATTAATAGCATTCAAAGAAACAGCATTATTTTGGGCTTTGGGTTCCTCAATCTGAGTACTGCATGCTATATCCAGAGTAGAATGAGCATTAGTTAAGCCACCCATTCTAGGTGTGTCAAACAGATTGAATACAGTTTTTCTTTGGTTTCTCGGTAGTCTACAACTTGGAAATGGTTCTTTTTCATCAGGTGACCTAATGAGATCAACAAAGCTTCTAGGACGGATGCAAACTTTTAAATCTGTGTTTGTGCTAGCTTCATGGGTCTTCGATGGGCGCCTTTGTACTTTAACGTTATCACTTTCAATATGGTAGTCAATAATCGGACTGAGACCTATTGAGGCAGCTGAGCAGGAACTATGCCCAGAGTCTTCATCAAAGTTACGCAGCATTATGGCAGCTGGAATTAAAATTGATATATTATAATTTGGATACACATACAGTCATGTATTATGTGCAAAATTTATTGAAGGTTAGGTAGTATTTACTTATTTGATAGGTAAAAAAATATGTACACCTAATATTCACAGATTTATAAACAATAGCTAATATTATATTTCTAAATTACCTAGCTAGGTATCCTATTTAATAAAGTTCATCAAAAGTTTACTTTCCGTAAAAGTAATAAGCTCAAAACTTCATCAAGTTCGAAAACAATTTACGTCTCGGCTTCTGTTGTTTTTATTGTTCACAATCTCGCCGTAAACGGCTTTCAATTATTTAAATAGGTACCTATGCGAGTTCTTTGCCCTAACAACGCCACAAGCTAAGAGAAAGCGAGTTCTTACTTTTATAATGTTTCACAAAATACCACGACAATGTTTCATTGATAGTAAATTCCACTGTTTGCTCTCTCAGTAAATAAATAAAGCTTTGACTTACTTTTTTAGTTTCATTGATGTTACGAGACGAGACCTAATAACTTCAGAACCATGTTTTATATATTTATATATTTACATGCATCGATATGTTTTCATTACCTACGTTCACTATGCATTGAAAAAGCAAACAAAATTCATAATAATATTATTACATCATAACGGCAAAATCTCAAAAATATGTATTTTTAAATGATTTGTAAAATATAGTCGAACACAAAACGCCGAATGTGGTATTTTTTTTGTTTTACCTTTTGTAATGTGTTGTGTAAGTGGTAACACCATAAATTTAAGTCCAAACCGATTTAAGCATTCATTCGTTCTGCTAAAGATTACTTTACCTTGTACATATACTACATTCCACAACCTCTAGGCATAGGCAATCTTCTTGTGGTCTTTTACGTTTTTCTTTGGCCTTGAAAGATGATGGAGCATCTCTGTAGATAACAGCTATTCGAAATCGCAACATAAAATAAATGTTATGTTGTAAATATATATTAAACGTATTTATGATTATATACGAATATTTTACTTTTTATACGCTTTTTATTATTAAATAAATATAAATGTTTACTACAGAAAACATACTCTTTGCAATCAACTATGTTGGTAACATTGTTTCTGTTGTCAGTCTGATTGTCATACTTCTATCTAGGGCTGCATTCCGAATGATGATGATATCGATAATTATCGATGTGAGCGCGCTAAAACGCGTACCGAAACACTTTTAGCGCGATAACGAAGCCTCGCGAAACGTCATCAGTGACGTCATTACATGCGCCATATTGCGATTACGACGACCATGGTCCAAACGTTATCGCCGTGAGCGTGGATGTCAAAAGTGACACTTGTGTTGTGTTTTTGTTATGACAAAGGTTTTTATGAGAATAACAAATAAAAATACACTGTATTCAAGTTAGGGAGTCTAATAATTGAAGTTAGGCAGTACCAACGCGTTGATCATTAATTTTTTAATCCCTTTTTCGAATGTTTTAGTTCTAAATACTGTCAGCGCGTTCACAAGCGTTCCGAATCATTGACAGTTCACAGCTCTTATAGATGTGATATTCGTATCGGAACGCAAATTATCGATGTGAGCGCTAAGATCGATTATGGCATGTTTCGGAATGTACCCCTACATTCCATACTGTTTTCATTCCATCCATTCCATTCCATAGTTTAAATCAGTCGTCTTTGTCACACGAAAGTGTAAATGTATATAGCCATCTCGGAGTAGGTACCTAACTAAAGAAAGAGTAGGGACTAGGGATAAAAGTCATCATTTTTTAATCTCATTCATTCATGTTGTTGACTTGTTGTGTATCACCGAAGTTATTTTAATTCAATATCGATTTATGGTTTATAACTAACACTAATTATTTGTGAAATAAGCTATAAACGAAAGTAGGTAATAATGGCTACGTTAATCCAGTCTTACGAACAGCAGTATTCTGTGCTTACAGCGGATCTAACTGCTAAAATAGGACGACTAAAATCTGGCAATGAAGGTGCACTTTCTTCTATTCAATAACATTACTTCAATAAAATATTTTTTATGCCTGAAAATATTCTTTGCATTCACAGAAAATCGCGATCAGCTGTCTAGAGAGATTATGGCTAACTTTGAAGAAGCCAATGATTTGGTAAGTTAAAGAAAACAGAGAATTAGTTAATATGTATAGCCAAGGTACTATAATAAAACTTTTGTAGTTAGAACAGTTGGAACTGGAATCTAGAGGGGCTGGTGCTGGTTCGCGCGTGGCTGCTTATCGTGCAGAGTTGCAGCGAGTCAGAGATGAATACCGCTCTGTAAATAATAACTCTAACACTTGTAAGTACCATGTATTTTATGTTAATGGATACTGACTGATATTTTTATTAAGTCCTGCAGTGTAGCTTCACAATGCTTATTTTAGAGTGATTCGAACATTACTATGAGATTAAAAAATGACATACATACCTATAGCCCAGTAATTTGCCATTTCCAAGTACTATTATGTAGGGGAACCTGTTGTACCTAGGACAGTTTTTTAGATATGTATTTTTATTGTAATTTAACGTACTTTACACGAACCGTATTTGCATATTTTGGAAGGCCTATTATTTGAGTATCTACCAGAAAAATATCAGAAATGTCCGAATCATACTTATATGTGTTTAGGACGTTATAAAAAAAGTTGAAAATAAGGACAACGTACAACACACCCTATGTACCTCGGCCAGTACTATGTTGTACCTGTCCTAGGTACAACATAGTACTTATATTATATATTAAGAATTTGGGAATAAAACATGGATATTTACAGAAACAAATAGCTTTTCTTTACTAAAATCGGTTTATTCAGTCCAGTGAGATATTTAAATCACAAATTCTTAACAACCTAACATTCATTTTTTACTTAAGAAATAAAATCGTTAAGCACAAAACTAGATTTAATAAAATTAATGTTTTGTCACATGCCAGTCTTTAAGACTAGTAGGTACATAGTCAGAGATATATTTAAACATGAAAATCAATATGTAACAGGTACCTTACAACAACAACATCAAACACCTTACTAGGTTGTACAAACCAAGGTACAACTCATCGACAGTAACCGAGGTACAACACTGCTTTAATTTTGTAGAAATCAATGATTTTAAATATTGTAAGGTTATACATCTCGTAAGTTTGTTACTTGTTTAAACAAAGGACAGATTGCATATAAATTTTAAGTGATTATTATAAAACGTATTAAACTATCACACTTCAAAGTATATTAAAAATACTTACTTATTTCGGCAAAAAAAGTTTTGACATTTATAACACCAAACACCGGCTTATTGGCGGTAAGCGACTAAAACTGTGTTGTCCTAGTTTGTTTGTAAGAAGATTAATCACTATTGTAAGCACCTATTGGCTTATGCATCCCATAACTACACATCAAAAAATAAGCAGGAACAGCTATTCAAGTGATTAAGATTACCATAACCTTTCAGATAATATGGACAATGAAGAAATGTATGATGACTGGAACGGTGCAAGTGAGCAGCACCGGAAACTGCTTGACAACACAGAGCGTTTAGAACGTACCGGAAAGTCTCTAGATGATGGCTACAGGGTTGTGCTTGAAACTGAGCAGATTGGTGCTGCTGTACTACAGGATCTGAATATGCAGAGGGAGACAATAGGCAGGTCTAGAGGGAGGGTATGTATCAGAAATTATAGTTAGTACAATAGAGATTCTGAACTGGTGGTAGAGCCAATTATAAAACTGAATGCACTTTAAGGCACTTTAAGCCTTATCAGGGCTAAACTGACCGAATGCATGAGTTTTGAGTTTAAACACTAACCAATGTATGAAATCATCGTCATACGGAAACATTTTCTAACAACTATTAGTGCAGAAAAAGCCTTGAATTAAAGTCTTATCTGTAAAGAAACTCAGCCAGATATGTATCCTTATTAATAAAGTTAATGAGGAATAACAACAAAAAAATCTAATTAGTCCGTCAGTTAGATTATCAAAAAATATTGGATACGTATTTTTTATTTTATCAAATCAATAAGAAATTACAAAGATAAGTCCCATCAAAGTGCAGGATTGGGGCTTGTGACGTTATTGTACAACTACTTTTTAGTACACTTTTTGCAGACCGGAATATTTTAACGTACTGTATCTTCGTTATTTTTTGTTTTCTGATCAAAATAAAAAATACGTATCCAATATTTTTTGATAATCTAACTGACGGACTAATTCGATTTTTTTGTTCTTATTCCTCATTGTTAATTCCATCCCCAGCTCCGTGAAACAGATGAGCAACTGAATCGTTCTTCCCGTCTCATGAACACAATGGTGATGCGAGCGCTGCAGGACCGACTTGTTCTCATCGTTGTATTCGCGATTCTTGCAGTGCTCTTGTGTTCTGGCCTGTACTACGTGGTTACGTAGCCGGTACGTGGTAGCTTAGGTGGTCATTTGAGCACCCCTCAATATATTTGACAAAGAATTTAAAAAAAGAGGAGGGTTTTTTCCATTAGTTTCTGGAAGCCTGTTATTTTATGATTAAGGTTAATGTTATCGTAGGATTGTTCAGACAGACAGTGCCGGTTTTAGCTCTACCAGCGCCCTGGGCGAGATGTGATAACCCCCCCCCACCCCCTTCTCCCGCCAACAAAAGGGATTTTAAGCCATTATAGCTATTTTATCTTTAGACTTGAGAATTTATTTATTTATTTAGACTCGAGATAGCGGGACTCGCTCATGAGCGACCGAAAATATAGGTGGGCCTGGCGCCCCTTTACATCTGGCGCCCTGGGCGATCGCCCTACCGCGCCATACCCTAACGCCGGTACTGCAGACAGAAACGGGAACTTCTTATAGAAGATGAGTAGAGCTCAATGATAGTGATTCTAATTCTGTGTGGGGGCGATAAGGCCTGCACTGACGCTCGCTTGGGGTGTATTTTGCATTTCCCCTTGCCAGCTTTACCCAAGTCACCCACTCCTTAAAGTTGAAAATCTGTATCCAAACAGCAACTAGTGTGTTCCGCTAGCTGAAATTGCAAGCTATTTCCCTTTTAGTCATATATGCTTCCACCTTTTCACGTCATCACATAATATCGTAGTTATATTGTGGTAAAAAAAGCCTATCCATAGTTAAAAAAAGAAAATCTGTAAGCAGTTTCCTATTTTTATTTGACCCTTATACATATGACAATAGGTATTAATACTGCAATGTTTTGCCACCAAAGTGCAGCCCTAGCACAAACAGTAAACATAGTTTTTTGAAACTCGCACCATATTCCCAGCAGTGAATTGAAAGATTAAATGATAAAAAGGCTTGGGTGTAGCACTCTCTCTAGCTGGGCATATTTTATTTTATGTACTCAACACTTCTCAACAAATGTACCTATGAGGTCTATTTGAATAAAAAAATTAATAGACACTGAATAGACCATGGCGGTTTGTTTCCTGTATGTGCTAGTCGCGCCATCTACGCAGAGCTTTGCGTAATATTCCCTAATATCTAAAAGGCTTCTAGAAATTGGTGGATTGTTTTGTACATGTTGTATAAATTGATCTTTATTTTGAAGAGCATAGAGACGCTAATGGCATGGTGCGTGAAAGATGAAAATGATGTAAAGTGTTATTTACCTGTTTGTTTTCTATGTAACTGTTTGCAATATGAAGACAGCTTAGTTTGAAGGATTTAACTTAGTTTTAAGACATCTCTCGATTTGGCCATTAGTAAGTATTGAGATTGTTATTCACCTAGTAGTACTATTAAAAATAAGTTGGAGTTAAAAATTTCGAAAATTACATCATTGGTTTGGTGACCAATTTCCAAATTTAAATTATAGTTAAAAATGTTTTTATGGGCCTGAGTTCAAATTGTACAAATTACAATCAATATTTTTTTTTATCAATTATTAAAAGGTTAATTTAGCTTTAATAGCTAGATAAAAGATAAATGTTCATCACATCAATATATTTTGAATGTAAATAAAGAAATCTGTTACAAATACTTGAGTCTTTCTTAGCACAAAAAAGTATGTCTTATCACTAACGAACGAACATGGCCACTTAAACTTAGGACTATTTAATTTTGATAATTTTATTATTAGAAGATATCAATTTAATAAATTATTTTCCTATAGTATTAACTTCAAAGGCAACCTAATATATTTAAAAGTCGTTATTATTATCTATTGTTTTATGGACTTTCGAATTAAATGTTTATTATAATTATAATATGTACCATCAACAAAGTTGAAGCATGATCAGTTTTGAGACCTTTTCGCTTGCAGCCAGTAATCATAGTTCGCCCTGTCCATTGTTGACAATAAAACGGTTTCTTGTAAAATCTTTTGTCTAGACTATTTACTGACAATGACAATCTACTATTTTATGACAAGCGAATTGTCTGGTTATATTGTGTGAGACACTGGTAGCGGCAGGTCACTGTACACAAAATACACTCTTAAAGTGATCATGCTTCAACTTTGTCGATAGTACCAGTTTGTCTGTAAGTAAATACTTTGAGATGGGATATTTTCAAAAACTTATTTTGAACAACTTATAATATAAGAACAATTCGGAAATCGAGAATATAATTTAAAACTTTTTATACTACAGTAAATCCCCCAATTGATCAAAATATATAAAAACCGTGTGTAAAACGTTGGTCAGGGGGGCTAAAACGGCCGCTCGAGCAATATTGCGAATGCAATTCATTTCTGGAATTTACAGCAGATTATGGTTTAGTTTGTCTAAATTGGAAATTAATTGACATTTTCGCGAAAAAATATTTAAAAAAACATTTGGCTTGTCTGTAAATTTGAGATATGAATTGCATAGCAATATTGCCCGTGCGGCCTTTTTACGGCCGCAGTACGACCCAGATGAAGTTTAGAAAATATATACCTATATCTTGTACATTTGCTTAAACATTCCTTCAAAATTAATCACCATTTTTAACCAATAGATAATATCTCTCTCATCACAGCACACTTATCAAAATCTTACATCAAAGTGGCGGTATCTATTTTCTTCTCATCCACACACTATCACGAGTAAACGAGAGGCAAACAGACCATCTTATACCATTGTTTACGCGGCTTATAGCACTGTATATTATGTATCATATGTAATGAGACTGTTATTATGTAAAAGCTTAAGTAATTAGATAGGCGATATACTTAATTATAAGAATAGTATATTAAATAATATTCATGTATGTAATGGCGTAAATTTGGGACTTTTAAATAAAACAAAACGGGAACGTGAATTTGTATAACTGATTTGTACTCAATCTTAATTAGGAGTGAAAAAATATATATATAATTAACAATTAAATGTTTTGACACATAATTGCTATTTAAACGCTGTAGGCGCTCGAACATGCCCCCGGGCGTTGAATGCTGTGCTTTCAACCCGAATGTCATCAATAGGTAATGGGCAGATCCTATTAAAGGCTCTTCGAATCGTGCCGTTAGATGTCCGAATGTCTGCCACACGAACAATTCCGTCTACTCCTGGATGAACTGCTACAATTCTTCCTAATCTCCACTTGAGCGGCGGCAAATGATCTTCCTTTACAACAACCAAGGAATCTAGCTTTAAAGCCTCCTTACAAGAACGCCATTTGGTTCTTTGTTGTAATTCTGCAACAAACTCCTTACTCCATTGGGACCAGAAATGTTGACGGAGTTGCTCAATACGTTGAAAACGAGTCAATTGGTTTGTGGAAAAACGTTGGTAATCAGGCTGCGGCATCGAAGTTAGTGGACGACCAATCAGAAAATGTCCTGGCGTCAATGGTGTGTAGTCTGCAGGATCTGAAGATAACGGCGTCAGTGGACGAGAGTTCAATATTGCCTCAATTTGAGTTAACGTGGTGTAAAGTTCTTCAAAAGTGAGATTACAATTTCCCAACACTCGTTGAAGGTGATATTTTGTTGACTTGACACCCGCCTCCCAGAGACCACCGAAATGAGGAGTATACGCGGGAATAAAATGAAACTTAATTCCATCATTAGCCATACCTTCTTCTAAAAATTCACAATTGGCTTTTAAAAATTTGGAAAGTTCGTTACTGGCACCAACAAATGAGGTACCGTTGTCGGAATATATGTTGACGGGTTTACCTCTTCGCGAAATAAAACGATATAAGGCCAGCAAGTACTTATTGCTGGTTAAGTCACCCACCAACTCCAAGTGAATTGCCTTGGTGGTAAAACAAATAAAAATAGCTAAGTACACCTTTACCAGCCTACATCCGCGACCCTGACGACTAGCGCACATAATGGGGCCAGCATAATCGACACCTGCAGTTTCAAAAGCAGTACCACCTGGAGCGAGACGCTGCTGTGGTAGGTTCCCCATTAAAGGATTTATTACCTTACCCTTCATCCGACTACAACGAATACATTTACGATAACAACTCTTTGCTAAATTACGACCTCCTATAGGCCAGTATGTTTCTCTGATAGAAGCTAATAATAATTGTGGGCCGGCGTGCATCAACCTTTTGTGTTCAAAATTGAAAATTAATTTTGTAAAATCGTGAGTGGACTGTAGTAATATAGGATGCTTTTTGTTATAAACAAAATTTGAGTTATCGAGACGTCCTCCTACACGCATTATATTATTACTGTCTAAATAAATGTTAAACTTTAGAAGGGCGCTCTTTTTTGGTAATTGACGTTTGTTCATAAGGAATTTATGTTCTGGAAATGAATCACTTTGACATTTAAAAATTAAAATATTTAGTGCTTCCTGTAACTCTTCCTGCGAAAGAAATTTATTAATAAAAGAATATTTTCTACAGGACTTAATAAATCGCAATACATATGCTACACAACGTATAAGTCGTGAATAATTGGAAAAACGTTTAAAATCAATAAAATTATCATTTTTATTGTTTACGGTATCGTCAGTAACAACAGTAGTTAATGAAATATGAGGTCGAGTTTCAGGTAAAGCTTCAAATTCTAAATGTTTGAGTTGAGCAGGCCAACTAGATTGGTCTTCCTTTAGAAAGTTGGGACCAGACCACCACAAATCTAACCTTTGCAGGGTACTAATATCCACACCACGAGATATTAGATCTGCTGGGTTTTTGTCAGTTGGGATGTGTCGCCACGTGCAATTACCTGCCTTATCTAAAATTTCAGCAACGCGATTGCGTACAAAGGGCTGAAGTTTAGAAGGCACCATTTGCAACCAACCCAAGACTATGGTTGAATCTGTCCAACAGTAGACACGACTGACCCTTGCTCGAAGTGAATTTGAAACCTTCTCATACATACGAGCTCCTACCAAAGCACCGCACAATTCCAATCTTGGTATTGTTGTGGGTTTAATAGGTGCTACTCGACTTTTACCTATTAATAAACGAACCATACATTCACCTTTGTCATTAACACTACGTACATATACGCATGCTCCGTATGCGCGCTCAGACGCATCCGTAAATATGTGAAGTTCTAGTTCCCTATATGAATCGCAAACTACAATTCGTGGAACGCGAAAGTTATTTAAAAGGGGCAAAGATTGGACAATACATTTCCAACTTGCACTCAATTCCGGGTTTAATGATTCATCCCATGACAATTTGTCTAACCACATTCTTTGCAGTAACATTTTCATAGTTACTACACAAGGAGATAAAAGTCCTAATGGATCAAAAATCCTTGCAATTGCTGAAAGCAAATCACGTTTAGTATTGCCATTCGCAGACAATGACGAATCAACGAAAAAACTAAGTTCATCAGAACTTGAAAACCAACTCAGACCTAGCAACCTGTCGGGCACATTAGAACCGATATTTAAATCTAATGATGGCTGAATGGCTTCAGAGACCAATTGAGGTTCATTTGATTTCCACTTTCTCAGTGGCATGCAAGCTGAGGCTAGTGCATTAATGACTTCTCTGCGAATGAACTTTGCATCATTTAAGTCATCACAGCCAGTAAGCAAATCATCAACGTAATAATCATGTATGATGATCTCAGCAATCTTGTCATTCTTGCAGTCAAGACCTATTTGTTTAAGGCATCGTGTCGCAAGAAATGGGGCACTAGCTGTACCATAAGTTACGGTGTTTAATTTATAGATCTTAACTGGATCGCCTATATTGCTACGCCAAACTACTTGTTGCAATTCCCTATCAGATGGATGAACAGCTACCTGTCTATACATTTTCTCGACATCCGCTGATAATATATACTTATGCTGTCGAAAACGAATTAGTATAGACAGGAGATCGTCTTGAACTGTGGGACCAACCATCTGAACATCATTAAGGGAAACTGCTGATGAAGTAGGACAGCTTGCATTAAATACCACGCGGAGTTTAGTTGTGCTGCTACCTTCACGAAGTATACCATGATGAGGGATAAAATATGAATTGGTACTTAAATCAGGTTCTTTATTTTCCGTCATATGACCTAACATCTCATACTCAGTCATAAAATCATGGTATAATTTACTAAAATCAGGTTTAGCCTTGAGTCTGCGCTCTAGAGAAAAAAGACACTGTGTGGCTTTTTGAAATGAATCTCCTAAAACAGAAGGGCTTTGTTTAAGTGGTATACGCACACAAAAACGACCATCATCCAACCGTGTAGTATTAGCAACAAAATGATCCTCACATAACTTTTCCTCTGGCAAATAATGAGATGACTGTGAATTTACCTCTTCTAACTGCCAGAAACGAGTTAAATCATTTTGAATATTTCTAAAATCATCGTTTGAGGACGACTGTATTTTGGTAAAATTACACCTAATATCATTAGAAGGGAATTTATCACAACTAAGCATGACAGGGCCGGAGACTATCCACCCTAACCTGGTGTCACAGAGTACAGGCTTTCCGTTACCTAATTTTATTCTTTCCGACCCCAACAGATCCCAAAAGAGATCAGCCCCGATCAGGATATCTACATCAGAAGGCTTGTAAAATGTAGGGTCGGCTAAACAGATATTAGACGGAATGTTAATATCAGACAGATTTACTTCGCGACATGGCACCTCGTTAGTAATTAATGGCAAAACAAAACAATAAAGCTTAGCCGCATAACTGTTATTAAGTGACGTCATTTTTACATGACATGTTTTACCTACGTGAGAAGTCACGTTATTAATACCGAATATCGGCCTGTCTACCTGACGTGTTGCTAAATTTAACTGTTTACATAATCTTTCTGTGATAAAAGACGACGTACTACCACTGTCCAGCACTGCACGGACAACATACTCGTGATCATTGTGATCATATAATTTAACCAATGCAGTTGACAACAACACACTACGTTGTTTGAGTTCACCACAAGACGATGCGACACTTGCTGACAACGATATATTTTTTTTATCCGTGACCGACTGGGAAGATGAAGATGGAGTCGAATTGTCAGATGATGTGTCATGTTGTGTTTGTAATGTGCTTTTTATGTCTGAAACATGAATTAATGTATTATGCCTACGTTTACATAACTTGCAACCCGGCTTCTTACAATGGTTGGCAAAATGACCTGTACGAAAACAATTATAACATATTTTATAATTAGGCAGTAACTTCAAACGGGCATCATTACTCAATGCGAGAAACTGTGGGCAATTACTTAAAAAATGGTCACCCTTACATTTAGGACAAGACTTTTGAGCTGATTCTACATCAGAAGTATTCAGATTTTGCGTTGACATCATAGACTTCAATTTGGGACTAGGTTTTATAATCGATTGGGATG
Source organism: Tethea ocularis (assembly GCA_963555595.1). Classification (NCBI taxonomy): domain Eukaryota; kingdom Metazoa; phylum Arthropoda; class Insecta; order Lepidoptera; family Drepanidae; genus Tethea; species Tethea ocularis. The sequence goes on along the minus strand of OY741970.1, from coordinate 1,156,399 downwards.
AATTATTACGTGATAATTCCAAAGTTTCCACCAAATCGGCACGATTGCGGAGGAATTGTAGGAATTCATCAAAAGTGATGATGCTATCTTTCTCTAAACGACTCTTGTACTCTTCCCACTCGCGGTATGACTTTTGGTCTAACTTACGTGTGACAATATAAATTAACATAGTGTCCCAATGCTTGACTGGCTCATCTAACGACTCTAAAGCTCGCAAATTTTTATTTAATTGATCTATGAATCCCTTCAAAGCGATAGATGACTCTTTTGAAATAACGTCTATATTAAATAAAGCTGACACATGATTTTGAACCAATAATCGTTTATTGTCAAATCGATCGCATAATAACTTCCACGCCACTGCGTAGTTGCTAGCGGAGAACTCGATCGCCTGAATGACCACAGCAGCGGACCCCTCCAGTGACGCTCGCAAATAGTGGAACTTGTTTATGTCATCAATTTCATCATTAGAACGAATGAGACTGCTAAATGTGTCACGAAACTCCAACCAATTGCTATAGGTTCCATTGAACTTCGGTAGAGGAATAATGGGTAACTTAACCAGCTTATGAGTACTGACACGAGTAGTCCTATCATCATTTATTGAATCGTTATCTTTATGGTTACTTACTAAAATTTGCGCTTTAGCAAGCGATTTATAGTATTGAGATTCAAATTCAGCTCGTTCGGAGAACTGTGCTTTAACGTCGTCAACAATACATTCCAAACGCGACTGTACCTCATCGTACAGCTCGTACATCGACTCAATTTTACCCATACGTAGCTGTACTTCTGCTACATCTATACTACTTAATTCCTTACCAGTTAACGAATCGAGATAGTTAATAAACGCAGTTAATTTCCCTTTAAAACTCCCTCTTTTCTTAATTAATTCTTTTTCTTCGGTCATTCTGGGAGACGTTTGTTGTCAACCTGAAATGTATGAAGTAACAAATGAGAATCTATATAAATATAATGACAGTATAATGTTATCCTGGAAGATATACTATCTTAGGGGTCAGACTCTAACTGAATTACCTTACTAATGTATAGCTAAAAGAATCAGTTTACGATGAAAGTACAATAATATATAAAAAACATGGATTAGGTAACTGTAACTACTGTAAAATCAACATGAATCATACACATAAATATCTAACACTCATTAAAATATTTGCTGTGTTCATTAATTGAAGTATCTAACTGCATAAAATATAACTTTAACAACAATCAATTAAAATTATGTATGTACCTAACACTAAATGTTAACACACTATACTGTATTTAAGTATGATTTTTAATCTTAATTGCTGCTAAATTGCATGATGACTAATCAATATAATACAATCATTAGGTAATAAATTGTACTGACCTTATTAATTCGCTAATTAACACTAATTAATACCTGATCGAGTGTTGGGTGATGATATTAATGTGAATAAAACCTTTACACCATGTAATTATATACTCCGTCCACATTCCACAATGTCGGTATATAACCTCTAAGTCCAAGTTAATTATCTTCTTAATAATTCCACAGAGTTAAATAATAATCTTCAACGTATAACAGCTGATTATCCAATAATCTCCATTCGGCTCGATAATGGACCATGTAATGGCGTAAATTTGGGACTTTTAAATAAAACAAAACGGGAACGTGAATTTGTATAACTGATTTGTACTCAATCTTAATTAGGAGTGAAAAAATATATATATAATTAACAATTAAATGTTTTGACACATAATTGCTATTTAAACGCTGTAGGCGCTCGAACAATGTAAATAAAATTGTTGTTTAATTTTAAAATACAGACTACTTAGGCAAATGAGCTAAGTTATTTTTTTTTTCAACCCCGCGATCCATTCCCCCTTAGGGGATTTAAAAAATAAATAAATATCCTGGGACATTCTTCACATATGGTTAACTGATCCCAAACTAAGCAGAGCTTGTACTATGGAAACCAGATAACTAATATACTACATATACTACTTTTTTTTTGTAAATACATCAAGACAGGACAAACAGACAGAATAGAAAAGACATCTTATTCTTCATAACACATTTAATTAAACATATCAACACAATATATTACATAAAAATTACATTCTTACAAACAAACAATATATTACTGAAATATACTATGTATAATAACCCCTTTAGCTTAGGCGTGTTACGTTTAATAGGGTAGTTGAGTGTCAAAAATAAATGACCAAACACTAAACAATGCATAAAACATCTAAAAACACGTGGAAACATCGAATATGTTGTACATTTAATGCTTTTTATGATTTTTAATTACCAGTGGAACCACTAAGAGTAGATGATTTGATGCTGTGAAACTATGACGTCATAATGTAATATTTCATACAAAATTCCAAAAACTATCGTTTTGACATTTATTAAAAAGTAGCTGATTTGATGTGTCAGTCAACTACCCTATTATGAATCATAAATCAACAGGGGAAAGGGTCATATTTGCTAGCATAACTAATACCAAAACTTATTTAGTGATTCATGTTCATAATGTCAAACTAAAGTACTATTAAGATAAAATAAATGAAAGTTGAATCAGTATAGTTCCATTACTAAAAAGAGTACCTAAGGGGGCTGCTGTTGTCACCCAGCCACCAGTCAAGGGCAAATAGAGGGCGTTGAGTCCACTACCAATCGTATAGGGTCTATATCCAGTACCGGCGTTAGGGTATGGCGCGGTAGGGCGATCGCCCAGGGCGCCAGATGTAAAGGGGCGCCAGGCCCACCTATATTTTCGGTCGCTCATGAGCGAGTCCCGCTATCTCGAGTCTAAATAAATTCTCAAGTCTAAAGATAAAATAGTTATAATGGCTTAAAATCCCTTTTGTTGGCGGGAGAAGGGGGAGGGGGGGGGGGGTTATCACATCTCGCCCCGGGCGCTGGTAGAGCTAAAACCGGCACTGTCTATATCTAGTATAGACCAGTTTTCTACCATTCTGTTATATGTGAGGGAATAATTTACAGCTTATTGCTTTGAGACTGGTGCCGCTTCTGTTGTTTACGAACTTATCTAATATTAGTCATGTCACCTCTCTTTCATGATCCTTATTGAAAAAATATGCCAACATTTTTAATGCTGTCGGTTTAGTCCATGCCGTAGTATAATAAAGATCGCGCTTAAATTCACGTTGAAATAAGTGATCGGACTAATCTGACGGACTATAATATCTTGCATCCCTTTCTTATATTTCTTATTAGAAAGAGATATAGTGAGAATAAATGTGTTTAGTTTGTAATCAACAGAATCGGGGCTGCACTCATTAACAACGCTAAAATTACTCAACACCCTCTATTTGCCCTTGGTAAGCGGGCTCAAACGTGAGCTCAAAATGAGGGGGAGGGGTCAAATCTCATGTAAGCGGAGGGGGGAATATCTGAATATCTCACGTCAACTTTCAAAGAATATACAACATTATTATTATGACTAGCTGTTCCCCGCGGCTTCACTCGCGTTCCCGGAATAAAAAGTAGCCTATAACCTTCGGGGATAATGTAGCTTCCTATTAGTGAAATTATTTTTCGAATCCGACTGGTAGATCCAGAGATTAGCGCGTTAAAACAAACAAACTCATCAGCTTTATTATTAGTATAGATAGATATAGATGAAAAAAATTATACGGACAATGCGTCTCGGAAATCTACGAAATTCTGTTCAACGACCGCACATTAGTATGCATCCCTTTCATGGATTATTTATTAAATTATCTTAAGTTTAAAAATCTAGATTTCTCGAGACAGTAAACGCTACGTTATTGCATGCGAATAAAGTTTAAATTACATTCACAGTCGGGGGGTATATCGCTTGCAGGCGTAGTTTGCGCGAGGATCACGTGTCTTGTGTTTGAGGGGGGGCAGGCTCCGCGGGGGCTTCAGCCGTTTCCTCTACTTGGTGACCGAGCGAGATTAAACGTGTTCTGTACTCGTTCAGTTTCATGTCCTGGAAAATGGAGAAAGTAATTCATCATCAATCAAAATCAAAACTCATTTATTCAGTTTAGGCCCTGATAAGGCACTTATGAATCTCAAAAGTTACAATCATTACAATAGACTCTACCACCGGTTCCATAAATACTTGAACTGAGAAGACTCCGGCAAGAAACTCAGATCCCTTAGGTATGCAGTATAAAAGAAATAAAACCGTCATATTAGGGTTCCTATATCAATATTTCATACTAATTGTCCCCCACAGTGTCATCAGCGTTCCCGGGATAGAAAATAGGCTATATAATATTCCAGGGTACGATCTATCTATGTGCCAAGTTTCATCAAAATCTGTTCAGTAGTTTTTGCGTGAAAGAGTAACAAAAATATTCACGTCCTATCAAACTCACATTTATAATAAGTAATTATTTTACATATTATAATAGTTGTAAGATGTTTTTGGTATTTTTGAAGCCGGTTTTATTTTTGTAGAAAAAAAAAACTTTTTAGTACCAACAAGGTGAAAATCAGACGCCAAGCACCTACCCGTGTGTTCCCATAGCACTTGTGTGCTAACCAGTGGCGAGGGGTGAAATTATGGCGAAGGTAAGCCGTTCAAAAAACACCGATAATTTTATACTTAATTACAGTGTATTTTATATAAAAGTGGCTTTGAAATGATGAATTTGTGGGACTGGGATTTCTAAAATGTAAGCTGATGGGAATCGGCTTGTATGGACCCTTTGCCACTGGTGCTTACCACCTTCAGCCAGATCAATCACCATGGTCAGTTTACAGTTAATTTCCTCCTTACCTGATCAGCAAGCAGTTCCAACAAGTCATCCTGATCCTTCTTCAATCGCTCCAACTCCTCAACAGCTACCTTCTGTCCCTCCTGACTGGACTTCAGCTCCTGATTAAGCCGCAACACTTCACTACTCAGCTCCTGAACTCTCCCTTCGTACTCCTTAATTTTGGCGTCATCTTGGCTTTGCGGGACACTTGGCAAGGACTTGGCGGCGGAGACTTGAGCTCTTAAGAGCGTGTTCTCGTCTTTGAGTAGGGAGTTTGATGATATTGAGTCGTTTAGCGCGCCCTGGGTGTGAAAAATATAGTTTTCTAAATAAGTTAAGATTTTGTAGTTTTTGTATTCAGCTCCATCATCAGACCAACTCAATGACACCATATCATTGTACTGTCGGTTTTACATATGGATACTACCAAATCTGAACACTGGGTTCAAACTTTGAGGGTTACAATTGATTTGACAGGCCTATTATTGGCGCAGTTGGTTAAGACACCACCTATCGTGCCGCGGGTTCGATTTCCAACCAGGACAAACATTTGTATCTATATAAGTTTGTATTTACATAAAAAAGGAGTATATGTAGTAAATATAAATATAATAAATAAATATCCTGGGACTTTCTTCACACACGGTTATCTGATCCCAAACTAAGCAGAGCTTGTACTATGGAAACCAGATAACTGATATACTACTTTTTTTTTGTAAATACATACTTATATAGATAATTACAACCAGACTCAGGACAAACAGACATGTTCATGCACACAAATGTTTGTCCTGGATGGGAATCGAACCCACGACCAGCGGCGTGATAGGTGGCGTCTTAACCAACTGCGCCAACTGGCCTGTATATCAGTTATCTGGTTTCCATAATATTTAATTTCTCTGCTTAGTTTGGGATCAGATAACCATGTGTGAACCCAGGATATTTCAATTCACCTGTAACGACTGATTCTGGTGCAACAACCCGTCGACTTGGGACATCAGTTCTTGTAACCTTGCATCCTGCTGCCTGATCAAACTCTTGTACTGTTCCAAAGTGCCACTCTCTGGTGAAGACCGCTCCAAACTTTGATCACCGATGCCGTTTTCTTGTCTCGCTGTTAGACTCTGGATCAGGACACCTGGGTAACATTTATAGTATTAAATACCGAATTTAAGGACACAATGGTATCGATTCTGTTGTTTACGAACTTAACTATATTAGACAAGTCACCTCTCTTTCAAGTTAACCTTATTGAAAAAAGACAGAACATTTTTAATGCTGTCAGTTTAATCCATGCCGTCGTAATGTACGGGTAAATAGTCGTGACTAATACAAGATCGCGCTTAAATTCACGTTGAAATTTGTGATCGGATTAAACTGACAGGACTAAAATATCTTGCATCCCTTTGTTATATTTACTATTAGAAAGAGATATAGTGAGATTAAATTTATTTAGTTCGTAAACAACAGAATCGGCACCAATGTTTGGAATTCTCATCCTACTTCATACTTATAAATGCGTAAGTTTGTGAGTATGTATGTTTGTTACTTCACGCTCAAACGGCTGGAGCAATTTTGATGAAATTTGGTATGGACGTCGCTGACACCCGGGATAACACATAGGGTACTTTTATCCTTCGGGAACATAGTTCGTGTAGATTTTTCGCGACCGAAAGTTGAAAGACGTGATTTAAATGGCTCTTACGCGTTTCGTTCAACGTTCTGTAACAAGTGAAGTGCGGCAAATAATAGCTCAATGAGTGTAACATTAAAATTTATTTATAACCTCCGACGCAAAAACGACGGGGTGTTATAAGTTTGACGTGTCAGTCTGTCTGTTGCCTCATAGCTCCTGAACGGATGGAACTTTTATGTATAAAATTATAAGGCATTCATGGTATAATAATTTATTAAGAATGACAGGAATTTAAAGTGACAAGTATTTTTCTAAAGTCTCTATGAAAGAAGAAGCACTCAGTATTAAAAAGATATCAGGAACGATTTAGATTTTCTTAGCTATGTTTCAAGAAAATCCGCTCAGCCGTTTCAAAATTATCACCAATTTTCTAGTGAGGGGGTTTCTTTAAATTTTTAATTTTAGTTATATTATTAAAAATAATGCTCACCCTCCAAAACTTTGAACAGCCTGCAGAACTCATAGTCGATGAGGACCTCGGAGGCCATTTTAGCCTTCAACTGCGGATGTTTGGCCGCCTTGTTATACAGCTCGTGTTTGGTCACCTCGCTCAACTTGGCAGTAAATGTTTCCATACCTATCCGTTTGACTAGAAGCTGTTTAAGGGAATCCTTGGAGTAGTTCTCTACTGAATCGTCGTTGAAGTGTATGCAGATGGCGAGGAGGAACGCTGAAAGGCCCTGGAAGTTGAGATTTGTAAATGAGGTTATCGTATTAGAAAAAATAATAATAATAGACAATTACAAAACACACACATAAGGAAAATATTTTTTATTTAATTTCTTAAATATTTTTTTATTTAAGTTTTGTATTTAGTTGTAGTTAATTTTAGTATTCTTGTATTCATGTATTTATTTGTTGATAGGGTATCAGAGGTTCTTAGACATCATAAATACGGTGTACGGCAGCTCTTTGATTACCATATTAAAATATACGGCAATGAGGAATAACAACAAAAAAATCTAATTAGTCCGTCAGTTAGATTATCAAAAAATATTGGATACGTATTTTTTATTTTGATCCGAAAACAAAAAATAACGAAGATACAGTGCGTTAAAATTTTCCGGTCTGCAAAAAGTGTACTAAAAAGTAGTTGTACGATGACGTCACAAGCCCCAATCCTGCACTTTGATGGGACTTATCTTTGTAATTTCTTATTGATTTGATAAAATAAAAAATACGTATCCAATATTTTTTGATAATCTAACTGACGGACTAATTAGATATTTTGTTGTTATTTCTCATTGACTAAAGTAAATAAAAAAATATTTCGTTTAATAGAACGCACCAACTTGTAAACCATAGATAAAGTAGAAGCGCCACGAAAAGAAACGTCAACAGAGTTCAACCAAATGCAACCTTATCTCCGAGAAGTTAAGGTCTTAAATCTTTAGTTCCTTATTAGAATCACAACCTACCAGGGTTGTGATTCTCTCATTGCTTCTTTGTTTTGCTGTATGTTACGATCTATCAGTAAAAGTAATATTTTATGAACGTACATATTCGTTCGCTGGGCTGTATACATAATATATATGTTGCCGACTATCACGCAGCAAAGTACATACATCCAGTGCCGGTTTTAGCTCTACCAGCACCCTGGGTGAGATGTGATTACCCCCCCCCCCCCCCCCGCCCTTCTCCCGCCAACAAAAGGGATTTTAAGCCATTATAGCCATTTTATCTTTAGACTTGAGAATTTATTTAGACTCGAGATAGCAGGACTCGCTGGGCGACCGGAAATAAAGGTGAGCCTGGCGTCCCTTTACATCTGACGCCCTGGGCGATCGCCCTACCAGTCCTATCCTAACGCCGGTACTGCATACATCACTTGTATGTTTTTTTATTATATTAACCTTCTAAATAAATGTTTTGTACGGCATTGTCAGTACGACAATTTTCTTAGATTTCCCTAAAAATCCGGCAATTTTAAAATTAGAATACGGCATCCCTAAATTAGTCAGGAACAAGAGTGGTGGTCTGGTCTGGTTTGGCGTAGTACCTGCATGAGGTACTCGTTTTCATCGTGTTCGTTGGCGCAGGTCTGGTTGACGAGGTAGCCGACGCCGCCCGGCACGCCCAGGAACGCGCTCACCGCCGCGCCGCAGTAGCTCATCCACATCGACAGCAGCATCAGAAGCCCCACCTTCACATCATATCACATCACCAACTTTTATACTAATATTATAAACTAGCTGTTCCCCGCGGCTTCACTCGCGTTCCCGGGATAGAAAGTAGCCTATAACCTTCGGGGATAATGTAGCTTCCTATTAGTGATATAATTTTTCGATCGCGTTCAAACAAAGATGTGAAAGTTTGTGAAGATGTATGTATGGATCTTTATGACTCTTTCACGTAAAAACTACTGAACGCATTTAGATGAAACTTTCCAGTCGCAGGGCTGCTGGAAGAAATTTCTATTAGAAATAAGCAGTCCCTTTGTTCGCTTTGTATCTTCTTCTTTTGTCTTTATGTGTACATAAATAAATAAACTTGGCACGTAGATAGATCATACCCTAGAATTAAAGGCTACTTTTTATCCCGGGAAAACATAAGATCCCTCAGGAATAAGGTTGAAATCCAGGGGCTGAAGCTAGAAAAAACCCGCACCTTAGACTGCAACTTAGTCGTCTGCTGCAACAACAAGGTACACTGATGAAGCAGGGAAACCGGCGAGCTGCCTATATTGGTAGCCAGCAGGACCCTCAGTAGCTGTTCCTTCTGCCCAGGGTTCTCAGTGAGGGCATGCATCAAAGCTACTGCCGAGAACCAGTTGGACAGCACATCAGAGGAGAACAGCCCTCCGCAGAGCAACTGGCCACTGGTTAAGCTGGATACGTCAGTTGATGACGGTAGCAAGGTCTGGACGAGGGATTGCTGGCTCATTTCGTTGTGGTACAGGTAGCATTGGAAGCAGTAGAGGACTGCACATCTGGAAGATGTTTTGATGTCAGAAGCTGACAACCATCTGCGACATATTTCACACACGGCTATCTGATCCCAAACTAAGCAGAGCTTGTACTATGGAAATCAGATAACTATTATTTTTTTTTTTTCGTAAATACATACTTAAATAGATAACTATACTGTAGGTGGTAGGGTACTTTGTAATACCCGCCGGGCTGGCTACCACCCTCAAGTTGAAAATCTGTCGCAAGCAGCTACCGGTGTGTTCCGGCAACCACTTACCATCAGGTGGACCGCCTGCCTGCTTGTCAACCTTCTGACATAAAAAAAAGCTATAGCCAGACTTAGGACATGTTTATCCACTCATATGTTTGTTCTGGGTGGGAATCGAACACACAACCTTCAGCATGATAGGTCTTATCAACTAACTGGCCCATCAAAAATGAATGTGATCTACCTGATGGTAAGTGGATATCGTTGCTTATATAATACCAGAGGAATTGCTAATGCATTGCTGACCTTTTACAATGCTCAGGCATTTTTAGGGTTCGTGTGGGTAGGTTGGTGAGATTGCTGTAAAAAAAAGTCAATTGGCTTTTGATCAATTTGAGGTTGAAAGCCAGCCAGGCAGTTCCTTCAAATTACCTTATTAAGGTTTTCTCACGATGTTTTCCTTCACCGAAACCTCAAGATTTAATACTAAAACCTTCATACTGACTTTCCATGTCCCTTACCTTAAAGAAAACGGCTGCTTCTCATTGACCATAGACATCAAGAGCACCACAATAGCCGGCCGGGGCGGATTCGACGGCGCCATCACATTCCCCAAGTAATCCTGATTATTTACGTCACCCCTCACCACTTCCCCCACAGTATTTATGGTCTCTGTCAATATATCCGCAGGGACACCGCTAGACATTAGAATATTACATAGAGACTGTAACAGTCCCACATTCTTCATAATCTTCTGACAGCTGGATATAATCTGGGCAGAATTACTAGGTGATACTAATGTCCTGATCATTAATAACATGCAATGCACGTTAGACACCTTCTGAGGTGACCAGCCCAGCTCTTCCGTCTCCTCTGGAGTGTTAAACATTGGCAGCATCCTCTGTATGTAACTACCTTCTTTGAAAAAGTTAATATTACTACTGTTATTTTTCAATAAATTTAACATTAAGAGTAGGCAGTCTTCTACAATAATACCACCATCAGAATAACCCTCAGAGGATACAATTTCGAATAGCCTATCGAAGGCATTTTCAAAGGCTACGATTTTCTGTATATTAGCATTACCTTTCGTTAATTTTATTAATAGTAATAATGTTTCGTTTCTTATAACTTCACGCGTGTCGCCTAATAGGTCCATCATTTTGGAGACGCCCATCGGCTTGACGAGAATTATCTCTTGTATGTCTTTGGGCCTATTCGTTAGTAAGGATGTGAGTAGCTGCACTGTGGACAATCTAACCCTGAAGTCATGTTCGTCGAGGAGATCTAACACTAGTTGTATGTTGTGGTGGTCCTTGATGAACATCTCAGTGAACTGTTCCCCGATGTTCATGGGGACGTGGGGGTTGTCTTCTTCTTCCTCGAACTGTGTTGGCGACATTATGTTGTTGAGTGTGTCCAGGGCGTAGTTTATGGTCTCGTTGTCAGCGCGATCTAGTTCTAGCACCTGGAAATAAGTTGAGTTTTATTAATCAACTTAAAAAACATACAGGTTGTATACACAACACATATGTTGTTAGGATGACTATGCAGCCGGTTGTAATGATTCTTTCACTGGTATTCAATATTGTAGAGAACTGTTAATGGTTATGCATAATCCTTGGATACTGAAAAAAATTATACAAAAAAAATTAGACAATCATAAGTGTTTTTTAAGAAAAATAAACCTGGCTCATGAATGGGTTTGCACCAAAACAAAACAAAAAAAAATATTTCAAAGTAATACCATAGAATAATTAATATACTACATATAAGTAATACCTAATCACACCGATAAAAGGTAGCATGTTGTTAATTTATGCAAAATGCAACCTATGGAAAAAATACAATGACTCAATGACACTGTAGCCTCATCTGTACAAATAAAATTCAGTTACTGTTGGATTAAGAATCACAATGAATTATATTGCTTTCAGTCCCTAAACTAGACAGAACTGTAGAAGACAGGGCCTGCAGGAACATGGTATACCATGTTCCTGCAGGCATCTATAGATGGGCATAAAGAAGCCACATAAAACTTAAACCAAATTAAGTCCAAGAGTCCTAATGCAATAAAGAGAGGCAATAGTCAGACAACAATTTCAACTAAACTGATATGAATGATTTATATGCAATTCTATTGGTTATTTCAAAACAATGTTCAGACATGTTGTGGGATAAATTGACACTACCATCAGTCTTTATACAGTTAAACTGTGAATACTCTGAATAAACTCTTACAAAAAAGGAACTTGTATAGAAAATTACCTGTTTGAGTGTATCCATGCCCTGTGCGCCCACCTCCACCCTGTACTTGCGCGACATCGCTTTAAGCGCACGGCAGGCATCTCTTCTGTCTTCTAGGAGAGTTGAGTTGTTCACTCGGTCCACAAGACGTTCCACCTGACAAACATTAATGATAAATTATATTATTTAGACTAATATATATTTCAAATACATCTCAGTTGTTAATGTTTTGCTTAGCTATAATCACCTATAATGAATTAAACTGAGCATTTGCCCTGCATCAAGTTAAAGTGATATGAACTGAAAATAAGTAAAAAAACTAATGGAAATATTTATATCTCATTAATTTGGGTACAATTACATATTTTGATAGACAAAAAGTGCATATAGTACCTCATATAAAATTAATATTGATATTAGTTTTCTCTTCATCTTATCTTGAGTATTATTTTTTCAATTACATTATAATAATACTGTGAAACCAGTTTAACATGTAATATAAAAATAAAATAATACTGCATATGGTGTCACACAGAACAAACATTTAAGTTTACATTTGAGTAGAAAAATTATATATTCAGCTGTGTACATCTTGTGTTTTTACTATTATTGTATTATTAATAAGTTAATGATTTCAAAATGCCAAGGATTCAATAGGTGACATGCAGTAGTAAAATATACATAGTATTATGCAAATAAGCGGTTGCAACAAATGTCTACCAATTTTTTTTTTGTGTGAACAGTAAATTAGCATTAGTTTTGACAATTGATTTTTGTATGAAAAAAATGTAAATAGATTATCTGATAATAACTAAAGTAATTTAAAAATTATATGTAGTGTATTTGAATAGAATGCAATACAATAAAATTGTTGGGTGACTTTTTATGGCAAGTTTTTAACACTAAAACTAGAGAATGTAGATGGAAACTTAGCGCGAAAGTTAGTTTAGAACAAAGTCCTCACATTTTGTTTATTTCTGTTATAAATGAAACCAGCTAACTCCATAGTGTTATACATTCAGAAAAAAAAACTTCTACTAAGTCATAAAGTAAACAGTAAAATAGATTACGGGTACATCGCCTACACATAAATGGCAAATATAGGAGTGCTATATCGAATAGATTACTTTAAATAGGTCAAATATGCTAGAAAATAGTAGGAATGTCACCGTTTCGGCTCCTGAAGGTTGATGGCCAGGTTCCGGAGCCCCGAGCACTGTTTTGAGGCCGCTCTTAAAAAAATCCATTTTGTACAACCCACTTATGTCTATTCCAATTACACAACACTTTATTTAATACGAAATCATCACTAAAAATTGGTTAATAAAAGTCGCAAAAATCCTATTACCCCATTTACTCGACACGTCAAGCATTTTTGACAGATTTCTTTAAGTACGTTTTGTAAGTGCTTGCTTATCGATAAATTAAAAAGACATAGTCTTCTTGATTAAACATTAAGATTTTTACTCTCTATTTATCAGATTATTGATGTTATATATGTATAAACATGTTAATTTTACACACAGTTACAGCAAGAAACCCAAAGTAACTATCCCTATTTTTTTTAATGAAAGAACTAAACGCATTTTACATATGAAAATACGGTCGACCACACATATATATCGATATTTATTAATCAATATAAATACCGAACTCGATATCTCACATAAATCGGAGATTTTGTAGTTTTAAAATAATAATGTATTTAGTTTAGTCTAGCTCAATAATAGTATTTTTTATAGAAAATGAATATACACACGGCCACAGATCAAGCTACACATTTTTGTTGCAAAATAGCGCCTATTACAACCGTATAAGGTGCTGCAGTGTGTACATTTTTGTATGAGACACACACTTTGATGTATGAGAATCTTAAAAAAACGAAGGTATTTCAATCATTATTCCTTTTTAATTATCAAACCTTTTTCGGCTTCGAATTCTATTATTTATTGGTAATACATTTGGGAAAAAATATCGATCTTCAATATTATATCAGCTTGAAATATCGATATATCAAACCAAAAATATTTATATATCGATATTTTTTTCTCATACAACAAACTACAAACAAAAACAATGTCACGGTGTATCATGCACGTATCATGTACCTATGTCACTCATGTCAGTCAAAGAGTACATTTGTGATTAGTGATGTGCCGCCGAGTCAGCTGTTTTTGGTATGCGAATATTTTGGTATTCAATAAAAAAAGAATCGAATTAGAATTCGAGTCTGAAGACTCGGACAGGTATTCGAGTACTGGCACGAGTATTCGAATACTTCAGTGGAATCGAGTACTTTTTGAATCGAACTTAGTAGTTTGTTTTTGACAAAAAATTCTAATATTTCATCACAAATCGTGTATGAACGATAGTATATTATTATGTAAATAATAACAGCGGATTATTGTATAATCAATAATATAATCATCCTTTGGTAATTATGTATGGTATGGCATGTTAAAGCTAACAACTATAACAATGATAATTTAATTTTTTAACTTTATATTATGTGTATATCAAAGAAGTTCTATAGTTCTAGAAGCACGAACGCTTTAATAAGATTATCATATATTTTTGTAAAGTTATTGAAAGTAAAAAAAAAAAAATTAAATTAATTATTATCGAATACCGTAAGTACTCGAAACCTGTATTCGAGTATTGTGGATCCGAATACATTACTTTATTTACTCGAGTACGTGAGTACCTGCTAGGTATTTGAGTCAGTCAGTCGTGAGTCAGTCAGTCTGACTCCGCACATCTCTAACCATGATGTCAGTCAGTCAGGCTCAGCCTCAGTTTGTCAGTTTTTAAATTATCGCAGTTTGTTTCAGCTAGAAAATAAATATTCTCCGTCATCAATATTTCCTTTGTGAATTTCAGAGTTAAAAAATACAATTGTGAAGATGTCGACTGATTTGAACGCAAGTTTCAACCAACAATACATAAACATAAGCATGAAGATGAAGAAGTATGTAACCGCCACAGCATAAAGTTGAATCCTATTAGAAATACGTAGTATACAATTGAAATTTTGCATTTTAGACGCTTCATGCGGAAGCCCAACGTATCAGAGGCCACAAACGAGTTTATAGCTTTGGCGATACAGTGTGAGCACTCTGACCAGCCAGCATTTGCTGCACAAGCATATGTTGGTGCTGCCAAGTGCGAGGCCACTGCGGGAAACTTCCTCGGGGAAGCTGAGCATTACATGGCTGCAGCAAGGCAGTTCATGAAGGCAGAGAAGAAACTCCATTCTATGAAGTTTTATACTTTTGATAGGGAGAATTTGGAGGTAATTTTAGTTTTTAAGATATTCTATCTGTATGTATTTCTTTCTTCTGTTACACACTGTGTCTGTCTACATATCTTTCAATAATATTTTACATGTCATACACTATGGTGTAATAATGCTATTGAAAAGTGTCTTCCTTCAATCTTCCAACCTGGCACCAACCAAAGTAATGGCTTCATAATACTTTCAAAGCTATGCTCTATTCAGTTTACTTTAGGATCAATCTTTTGAAATCCTATATACAACATAATGTAGAAACAACACTGCAACTATTCTAGGCTGCTATAGGCTGCTTCATGCAAGCCTCCAACAAATACCCGGAGAATTCATCAATACGCACATCCATTCTGATGGAAGTGGCCCACCACCTCGTAGAATTGGACCACAAGCTAGAAGCAGCAAGTTACTATGAGCAAGCCCTAGAGAGAGTTACGGAGGGTGGCACCAGGAAGTTGATATTCATATGGAATCTTCACAATCTGCAAATTGAATGTGGTTAGTCCTACTAATATTATAAATGCGAAAGTATGTTTGTTACTTCTTCACGCTTAACCTTTTGAGTGTCGCTGTCAGAATAAATGGAAAATAGAAAGAATTAAAATTGTGGAAAAATGTGAAAAGTAGTAGGCGATTCTCATCTTTATTGACTGAAAAATAATATGAAAAATAAATGTAACAAAACCTTGCTTGAACCTTGCTGTAAATAAAAGCCTTTCTGGAAAAATTTACGCGGCGACCGATCAGTTCGACGGATAGTGAAAAGGTTAAACGGCTGGACCAATTTTGATGAAATTTGGTATGGAGGTAGATTAACATATATTCTACTTATACACGGGAACGCGGGTGAAACAGTGGGTCGGAAGCTAGTTTAAAATAAATTTTAAGGTGATTTGTAATTTCTCATGTGTGACAAAGGTCACATTCATATTTGAGGTCATGTTCTAATCCTACATTGAGATTTGAACGAATATTTAAAAAAAAATTATGGACAAAAAAATACATATAACAAACTAAGGAGAAAATCATTCACAAAAAACCACAAAGGTTTATAAAGTGGAATGATTTACAATCATCATTCAGTTCAGTCATTAACAATTTTTTCTGGTAATAAACTATGATGAATGTCACAAACAATTGATTCTACTACCAAATCCAAATTCATTTGAACTCAATGGATTTTGGTATTTGGTTGGATGAATGTCAGATCCATCCATCTTGGCTTAAGTAAATCTGTCGCCAAGCACCTTTCGGTATGTTCCGACAGCTGCACTTGAGAGGCAGTTCCCTTCTAGGCAATGTGTCCTGACAACAATCTGTCACATCATCACTGACTACCATGAGATTGTGGTGAAACACAGGCCTTTATGTAGTAAATATATATTTTTTGGTCGGTGGTCCACCTAATTCCTGACGGTAAGTGGTTACCATCGCCTATCGCCATTTGCAATAGCAGAGGTTAAAAGTTGTTGAGATTGTATAAATAGCTAAATTACAAGCCTAGATTGTAAAAAAACATCATCTTTGTCCAATGATGCTGTATTTTTAGGTAAATTTGAAGAAGCCCTGGATAATGCCAACAAGTTATCGGAGTCCTACGCTGTTCTCCCAGAGAATATATTATATGAGTAAGGATTTTCATTCATTTTATTTATTCAGAAGTTCACACATATCCTATATAGCAATAGTTTGTATTCGAGCCTTATGTCTTTGTAATAAAGTTTATATGTTTAATTAATCTATGATTCAGATGAACCTTATAGCAATGTTATATCACAGGTTATATGGTCCATTTTCATATCTAATTAGAAACTAAGAAAATATTAAAGATCAGCATCTAAATTCGCAGTTAAATAAACAAGTAATTTGTCAGAACTAAATTTCATATGTTTTTGTTAGAAAGTCTAAATTTGTTTAGGTAAATAACAGAATTGCATTGAATTTTATTAACACATTTCAGGATCCAGTTGGATAGAGTGCTCTTGACACTTCTGTTAAAACCCTCGGAGGAATCCAAACCAGAGTCTCTGAAAAAGCTGTTCACTGATCTGCTCAAGGACAACGAAAATGATGGTAATTATTAAAATAGATATAGGTTTCTGGCCCTCTAGTTCCATCAATGTTGCCAAGATAAAAATTATAGCCTGTGTCCCTCTCAGTGAAACAAGCAACATAGCTGCAAATTACAGACTGATTTTTCATGTATATGGATTGAGCCTTAATCATTGAGGAGCCACTTAGGGTTGAGGTGCAACTGTATAAAATGTTAGAGGAATATAAAGGGTAAAAAGTGAAAATTCAGGGATTATTTAGCTTCCTATTAGTGAAAGAATTTCCGAATCGGACCAGAAACTCCGGAGATTCAAACAAACGCAACGCTTCGGACGGTAAGTCTTTATGTTTTTTCTTGTTCCAGCTATACCATTCTGCTTAGACCTCCGACTAAAACTACAGTCCATCATCATTTGCTGCTCCACGTGTTGCCTGCAGTCTCTCATCAACATTGCAGCGGACACTAAAGAGTACCTCAACATGCGACAGTCAGAGCTACTACAACAACTCATATCTGAGAAGAAACTCACTCATATGTCACTTATTTAAACATATGACAGTTTCTTTGATGGATCAATGTGACCATATGATATTAACTGTCTAATTATTCAAGAGATGAAGTTCTATAGGAACTCTTGTAACCACTGAAACTCAGTATTATCTATTTCTAGTCTTGGACTATTGTTATCTACATACTGCTTGCTTTAATGTCTATTTATCCATCAGAATAGCATAGAGAATATTCAAC
Source organism: Tethea ocularis (assembly GCA_963555595.1). Taxonomy (NCBI): domain Eukaryota; kingdom Metazoa; phylum Arthropoda; class Insecta; order Lepidoptera; family Drepanidae; genus Tethea; species Tethea ocularis. The sequence goes on along the minus strand of OY741970.1, from coordinate 1,138,501 downwards.
AACTTTTCAATAGTTATGTAATACAATAGATGTGGAAGCTTTTGGATGTTGGTTCTACTATTATGGGTAAATGTGTAGATTCGAGACCAATAAAAATATTTTAGTATGTAGGTTTGATTAATTATGTGACTTACTGGTAGCGCCACTATTATTGATTTGAAATGGGACACATTCCAGCAAAACAGATAATTAGCTGATAAAAATATTTAGATGTAAACTCAAAATTCAAAACTATGGTAGTGGCCCTGCCAGGAAGTACAACATTAAAATTAAGGAAAGAATGCATTTCTTTGTAGCACTAAGTGAAGATTGAAAAGGGAACAGGGTTGAAAATGATAACATTTTGTAGGAAGTCATTTATAATGCTAGGTATAAAGTATGGATCTCACTCCTATGAGTAAGTAAGTAAATTATGAAAAAAATCTAAATTAGTGACAATTTTACGCTTCTTATGTATTTGCGTCTATTTATTATTAATTAATAATTTATAAATAAATGTTGATTGTTTTAGATATTTGTTTGTTTGTTGAGAATATATTAAATAAATATTAGAATTAATTTTTCAGTTTTTATTTCATTAAAACTTGTCTTCATAATTTATACATAGTCAATATCTACTATGCAATGCACCTTCTAGTATACTCGATACATTTTTTTTTCAATTTTCAATATTTCTTTTATGTATTTTTTTTCTTGTTAAAAACTCCAATATGGGAAATAATTATATTTTAAGACTCTTTTTCGATACTACTACTACCTATTTCTTTTTTTATCTTTGGTATATCTACCAATTCATTACCAAAGTTTGTTTTATCATCAAAAACTTTTGCAACTACTTCTTTACTTTTTTCATCAGGCTTTGTGTCAGATGTAACAATATCTATTTCATTAGCAAAGTTAGTGGATGTATCCATCTTAGATTTGATAGAATGTGTCCACATCTCTTCAAATTCATCACTCTCATCATCTTCATCTGCACTCTTGTCACTCTTCGGTTTCCCCTCGTTGGTCTTCTGCCAGCAGTACTCAAATGGATAGCTGGTGTTTCTATTATCATCCAGAGCAATTTCAAAGCGCGATGACAAGGCATTGTACGTTGTATGAACTCCTGCAAGCATGTTAACATCCACCTCTTCAAACCCTGTGATGGACTTGAACAGTTCTTCAGATGATTTCATGTCTGAAACTCCTTTCTTGTCAAAGAACTGTAAGAAAAATAAAAGCATATTAACTTAGAGAAAGATTACATTTATATCATCTGTTATTATTTTAAAATTGACTAGGTAACTTCTGCAATGAAAAATAGCATGTTTGCATTCATGTTTGGTAAAAATCTCTTGAATAAAATATTTATTCTATTTTATTTTGGAAAATTACATAATTTGTTATACAGTAATATTTAGAATATATTTTATTCAAAACCAATAAATAAATCATAAGATATACTTGGCTTCAGTGACCCATAGATAGATGACATCATTCATAATTGTTTATTTCATACAAAACATTGTGTAACATATTACATAATAAATCTGCAACAAGAACAAGGTTATCAGAATGCAAATACTTACATTGGTAATGTTACGGCAATCTCTCATCAAGAACTCCAAGCCGTGGGGATGGTCTGGCTGCACAGACTGTGACACGTCAATAAACCAACATTTGTTCTCCCACCATAATATGTTATACTCCGATAAATCGGCATGTATCATACGACCTTCATTGTACAACTTGTGCATAGATTCCACAACTTCATTGTATACACTCTGCCATTTATCAGGTTTCAGGATCATGTCACGTAGTTTTGGTGCTGGCTTGTTATCTCTCCCAATAAAAGACATGACAAGAACATGTTTCTTCAAACAAACCATGTCAGGGCAATTTAATCCAATCTTTTGCATCCTAATCATGTTATGCATTTCTTTTTCTGCCCACATATGGACAATCTTACGTGGATTCTGCTTCGAAAACCTGTCTTTGAACCTATAATCTGCTTCAATATACTTGTCACGAGTTTTGAACTCATTCAGGGTTGTCTTAAAGACTTTTATTGCACATTCCTTAGGAACTGTTAAATCTGGGTATGATACATCTCCATTTGCATGCAATACAACGGATTCTTTACCAGTTGAGATAACTCCATTCACATCCTCCAACAATCCATTATTAATAAGCTTGAAGAGTATAAGTCTGGTTGGTTCGTCAACTCCCAACTCTGCTGTAGCTTGAACCTCTTTTCTGTCCAACATTTTATGCTTACGGGCTTGTTGATTACGTGTTTGTTTCTTGAGGTCATTGAACACAGTGTTAGGCAGTTTCATGTCAAATCCGGCTCCGTCTCCAGTACACACTTCTGGAGGGAATTCCATCACGCGACAAGCATTTCTCCTTCCATTTATAACACTATCATGCTTGGTGACCATTTCACCATCTTTTATAATAAAACCACGCTTAGGTAGACTCTCGTATGCCTTCTGGTTTGTCTCGAACCTATCCCAATCCTTCTTCACATTCAATTCAAGGTCTTCATCATCTGATTCTGAATCATATACTAAGTGTTCAGGCACAGTACGATAATTATCGAACGAAATGGACACCTTAGCGTCTCCATTGCGTTTCTTCTCAACTCTTTTGAGTTCATCATCGTATTCCCTATCGAACTGGCATTGCAACACTTTTGCAATAATCGCGTCAGAATCACAGAATCCTTTTACATTGGAATCTTCAATCTGTTTTAACAGCTCTGGGGACACATCGTCTGCTGTACTCACGTGCTGGTCAGTTAATTGCTCAGCGAATTTTATATCCTCACGAGTCTGAAGACCTCGGGCTATCTCTTCCGACATAATGTCAGATAGGTTTTCAGTATTTACTGGCGCTGCTACTTTCTTCCACGGATTCGACATATTTGTTATAATTATTATTTTTATCACAGTAGTTCCTTACAAAATTATAAGCTAGATTAAATATTTTAGTAATATTCTTCTTCTTCTTCTTCTTCTTTGGTTAGATGGCGACTGTAGCCATTAGCACAATTCCGCCAATGTCACGTTAGTTAAAGATATACGAAGGGGACTCTTTATGAAAAAATATATTCACGAAATTGATCGGTGAGTTTGTGCTGAATACCTAAAAACAAACACAAGACAACAATGGACAAACACGTTAGACAAAGACACAGATAAAAAATATTAATTGGGGAAACACGGTGAGTAAACAAATTTGTATTACTTAAAGCTTTAAATTGTTAATGTTTATAAAATGGGATAAAGTAAAAATAAAGGGAGAATCAATATATGTTAATAAACATTTAAAATTAATGGGACGGGGAATTCCGGGAGGAAGAATATCATAAAGTGACGATTGTAACCTGGGACATTCAAAAAATAAATGATTGGTATTACCCTCATCGAGACCACATTCACAGAGAGAGTGATCCTTTACTCTAATTTTGTGCAAATGGACAGGAGTAGATGCGTGACCTAAACGTAAACGACAGATTGTAGATGTATTTGGTTTATTAAGATCCCGGAACTTAAAGAACCATGGTTTCTTCGGGATAAAAGGTTGAATGTCACCATAGTATTTTCCTACTCTGTTCCGTGAGTACTGCCATAATTTGTTCCAAGATCCGTCCATACGAGGTTTAGCGATATTGCAAATATCCGCAGCAAACAACTCAGAATATTGTAAAGATCCAGCACAAATAGCATTTTTAGCACATGAATCAACAGTTTCATTGCCACGAATTCCACAATGACTAGGTATCCATACAACAACCACATCTATACCAAGAATGAAACAATCATACAACGCTTCTCTAATTTTAAGGATAATAGGGAGTTTGGATTTGGAGCGGAAAGGATTAGAAAGGACGGAATGAAGACAACTTTGGGAATCTGTGAAAATTACGGATTGTTTCAAGTTATGTGACTTAACATATAATATTGCCTCTAAAATAGCAATAGCTTCCCCTGTAAAAACGGAAGTAAGTGGAGGACATTTGAAATTTAAGATAATACTAAATTTAGGGATCCATACTGCTGAACCTACATTTCCCTGTTCAGAGATCTTAGACGCGTCCGTATACAAATATAACCATCCTGGCCATCTGTTTGACACCTCTTCCATAAAATACTTTTCTGCTTGAGGAGAGTCCTTGTCGATTCCAATTCCAAGAATAACATTGGGACGATAGATCAAAGCCTCATAATTGATTGAGAATAAGGGATGAAATTGTAATTTGAATATTGAATAAGTGAGACGAGAAAGAGAAACAAAACTACGGATGAGGCATGGGAGATTATCTAAACATCTATTTTGATCTGAGGAGGATTCGAAGAGGGTAGAAAGTTTAGGAAATAAAGGATGGGATGAATTTTGAATCTGTTTAAAAAGAAATCTATCACAGAGGTATTGCCTTCTAAGTTGAAGAGGGGGGTCGACGCATTCCACCTGCATCGCATTTATGGGAGAAGATTTCATCGCTCCTAAAATTAAGCGGAGACATCTGGATTGGACCTTATTCAATTTATCAATGCCAGATCTATTGCAATGATCGAGTAAGAAGGATCCATAATCCATGAGACTACGTATTAACGCATTATAAAGAAGTTTCTGGGTATAAGGATGGGCTCCCCACCACACACCAGATAGACATCGAAGAACATTGATTCCTCTTTCACATTTTTGAGCGATGTAAGTAAAATGGGGGACTCCAGTCAGTCTAGAATCCAAAATTACACCCAGAAACTTGACCTTATCATAAATGGGGATCTCCTCACCATTAAAATTAACATTTATCATCGGAATTATTCTCTTTCTAGTGAATATTACTAATGAACACTTGGAAACAGACAAAGAAAGTCCATGCTCGTTAAGCCAATCACCAAGATACTTAAGGGCTGTGTTTATTTTTGAAGAGGCTTCCGAAGCTGAACTAGATGATGTATAAAGAGCTATATCATCAGCATATTGAAGAACCTGACTGAAACAGTTTACTGAATGTTCTAGATCGAGAGTGTATATGTTATATAGAAGGGGACTAAGAACAGATCCTTGGGGTAGGCCTCTCCAGACATATCTAGCTTGTAATGAGAAATTCTGGGATCTCACTATAACAGTTCTCTGCATAAATAGGTTGCAAATAAATCTGACCAACCTCTCAGGGATGCTCAGCTGATGAAGTTTATTCCTGAGTACCGGAAGAAGGACATTATCATAAGCAGACGCGATGTCCAGAAATACTCCCACAAGATACTTTTTCTGATTAAAAGCTAGTTGAATGTCAGTTGTTAAAATACTTAAACTATCCAGAGTACTCATGCCTTTTCTAAAACCAAATTGGGATTTGGCCAGTAATCCTTTGCTTTCCATTAACCATTCTAATCGATTCCGAAGTAGATGTTCCATAATTTTAGCAAGGACAGAAGACAAAGCTATAGGCCTTCTAGAGTTGGGATCTGAAGGATCCTTACCAGGTTTCAATAATGGGATTACAATTTGAGTTTTCCAAGAATCTGGAATCGTGCCAAGTTCAAAAAATTTATTTATTAGGTCCAAAAAGAAAGTCTTTGTTTTGTCACTAGAATTACAAAGGAAAGAGTATGGAATACCATCAATGCCAGGGGAAGAATCTGTTAATCCGTCCAGAGCCCTATGGAGTTCATTAAAAGTAAAAAGGGAGTCCATATTATTATGGGAAGAAAGTGGGGAGGACATATTCAGAGAGGGAATCGAGTCCATAAATGGTACAGAAGGGGGGGCAAGTTTATCAGTAAATGTCTCCAACCAAAGAGAAGGATCATTTGAAGAGATATTATCTGGAGACAATGATCCTCTGAATCTACGTATCTGTTTCCATACTAAAGAGGGGGGGGATCGGGGAGATAAGGATTCACAAAAACGAATCCAGCCTTTTTTCTTTTGTAAAGATAAAAATCTTCGTGTACGAGCCGCCGTGCGCTGGTAAGAGAGAAAATTTTCAATGCTCATACAGGAATTGTAAGTCTTCTCGGCTTCGCTACGTTCATGAATGATGGCTGTACAATCTGCGTCCCACCAAGGAGGAGAGAGTTTATGGTTGAACTTCTTTTTTAATGGAATGTTAGCATCTGCAGATGAATTTATAGCATGAATAAATTTTTCATAAATGTCAAGAACGTTTGAGGATTCTAAGCAAGGGAAAGTATCTAATGTATTATCTAAGAATTTTGAAAAAGCAGGCCAATCAGCTTTAGATAATCTGTATTTCAAAAGTGGGGAATGACTATAAGAGTGTGAAGGGCGATGAGAAAAAGAAATAAGAATAGGGTAATGATCACTGCCATAAGTAGATGGAAGGATTTCCCATGAAAGAAGTGATGACAAAGAGGACGAACATAAAGTAAGATCGACAGCACTTTTTGGATCTTGAGAAGGACGTACTCTACGAGTTGGGGAGCCATCATTCATAACACAAAGACCATTATCATCCAAAATGTCAAAAATAATGGAGGCAAACCGATCACTGTGACTAGATCCCCATGAAATATGCTGGGAATTGAAATCACCCATTATAATAACAGGAGAAGGAAGAGAAGAAAAAATAGAATGAAGTACAGGACCAAGTGAGGAATGAGGATGGGGGATATAAATTGACAGGAAAGTAACATCAAAAGCTCTTAATGCAATAGCATTAATATTAGGGTTCTGATTTGGTAAATCTATTTTTGAAAAAATGATACCGTGTTTAATCAGCAGGGCACTACCAGCATACCCGTCATCCCTGTCATCCCGCAGGCAGTGGTAACCAGGAACCCTAAAGTGGGAACCCGGCACCAACCAAGTCTCCGAGATGGCAGCAATGGCCGGCATATATTTATTTAATAAATAAAGAAGTTCGTGTTTTTTGCGACGGATACTATTAATGTTCCATTGTAGGATCTTGATTGGATCTGTTAGAATTACTAATGGAAAGAATGTGGGAAATTTTTTCGGCAACGTTGGACGGTAGGTTGTTGGAATGACTTATAAGGTTTATGACCAAAGACAAAAGAGAATCCAGGAAATTATCATTAGAATAAGCAGTGGGAGTAATGGAGGGGGATTGAGTTAGGGCACAGCCATTGGGAAGGGACGAAGGAATATTTGACACAATGGCCCTATGGGTCTCCTTATCATAGCTTTTACCTAAAGGAGCATGTGGGCGACGTTCAGTGAAAACAGTTTTTCTGTATGAATTGATTTTAGGAGGGGATGATGCGGGACTAGAAGAATTAATGGGCTGGGAAAACATAACCTGGGAAATCTCAGAATAAGACCTACGAACAGGTGGAAAATGGGATGATGCTTCTTCATATGACACATTATCCTGGGACATGAATTGCTTAATATTTTTTTGTCTGTCATTTTCAGGACAATTTTTATTAGTGGCAAAATGTTTTCCGGAGCAATACAAACATGTAGCCAAATCCTCAGTAACATTACAGCTTTCTCCCGCATGGGGTTGCGCACAGCGATAACAGCGTGGCTTGAATGCACGACATTGTGTTTTGATGTGTCCAAATCTGCAGCAATTGTGGCACTGAATTGTTGGAAGTTTATAGGTTTCTACAGGTAATGATGTATAATATGAAAAAACTCGCGCAGGTAAGAATTGTCCGTGAAAGGTGAGGACCACGCTTTGGGTTGGTATCCAGTTCACCTTACCCTCCACAAAAGTCTTTCGATTGAGTCTTCGGGCTTTCAGTATATAACCACATCCATCAGGAAGGCTCAAGGACTCCACGAGCTCATCCATCGACCACTCAACTGGTATGTCACGTACAAGTCCCATACGGGTGATATTGTACGTAGGAATATTGGCTACATATTTATACTGTGATAGTAAAGCACAATCCAAGAAATTGTTAGCATCCACTGCTGATATAAACTCAACAGAAATCCTATTACGTCCTACCTTTTTAATGCCGTCTTTGCGAATATTTTTAATATTGTTTGTCACTAAAAACTGACCAAATTTAATAGGTCTGATAGTAGTTCCAGCAGAGGGATCAGGTTCAGAACGAGATACATGTATTATAAAGGGTCCTTTATCATTTTTTTCGTAACATTTAAAACCTATTGTCAAACTGTGATGCATGTATACAGTCTGAATTGATGGCGATGAAGCTGAAGGGTCAACGATCGTTTTCTTCGGAGTTGGTGCAGAAGAGTTATTTTCGTCATTATCCAAGCGACGTTTGCTGGGATTTTGAGTGAACAGAGGAGGTGACGCATCTACAGTGTCCATTAAAGTTACTTGATCGTCCGGGGGATCAGGGGGTTCAGGAGGAACATTATCCATGATTAAGGAGAGTTAATACAAACCAGTTACCAACACCACATACACAGCAAAATTCTACCACTTAATAATAAAAAAGAAAGAAAACAATTACAAAAAACTATAGAAATCCCTCTAACACGTGTATCATTCAACACTCGCGAAAGCAGAATCCTTAGTAATATTCAAAAAATTTTTCACAAACCAAATCACCGTCACTCTTGCAGTGTTGCAAACTCCTGAAAATAAAATAAATTGTGAAAATTAGTGTTACCAACTCTGGAAAGAAGAAAAACCAAAAGGGCATTAAGGGGGAGGCTTCGGTTGGAGCGAAATTCAAATTTTATCATGTTTTTTGTAAATTGCAGCTCAGTTATAGGTCATAAGTTATCAACATGTTATTTGCGAGAAGAATGGTAATATATTTACTGATTAATAACAAAAGAAATCATCAACATATTCCTCCAAGGTATATTAGTAACATTTTCATAAAATTGTCGTATAAGTCAGTAATATGGAGAAGAGGAGTACCTTGGAGGAATATTTTGATGATTTCTTTTGTTATTAATAAGTAAATATACTACCATTCTTCTCGCAAATAACATGTTGATAACTTACGACCTATAGTTCAACTGCAATTTGCAAAATACGTGATAAAATTTTAATTTCGTGCTCCAACCGACGCTTCCGCCTTGAACCTAATACATACCATCCGTATATATTAATTTTTACTAAAGGCACCTACCTGCGTCTGCTCCCGAGAACCTTTTTAGATATTAGTACATACCTAAGGCTTCGTTCAAACTCACGTGAATCCCGCGCAGGATGCGGAACGCGATCACGCTATGGAATCGGCCATACAAGTCGGTGGAACGCTACAATATCTCAAGTGATTACGGTCTCTATTTCAATGATATAATTTTATTGTAATGAGAAAAATAAGTAATTTGACGTGTGTTAATCGTATAAGCGTTCTTTGGCCTTGTTCCTTCGATTCTTATCTGTACTTTAGTAGGTTATTTAATAATCTGTGGGCGCGCGATTCGCTAAGACTTGTGAGGATTACGTATATTTTTCAAATAGTTTTGAAGTGGTTCGCTTTTTTCGCAAATAAATAAAACAACTACATAGGTTTTATGATTTTTATTTGTACCCTAAATTAGTGTTCATTTAGTGGGCTTCTTGCCAGTCTTAACACTAGCCTGTTGCGCCTTGAGGACCTTGACAATCTTTTGTTCCTCAATCAGGAAAGCTCTGACGATGCGCTGCTTTACGCATTTGTGGCAAAGGACTCCTCCATACACACGCTTCACTGTCTTTTTACGGTAGCAAAGGCGGGAACGCTCAGCAGGTCTGGCAGGCTGAATACCACGCAGTTTGCTCTTGCATTGGCCACATCTCGGGATCTTCTTGGGCTTCTTTACATACTGGTAGACTAGACGTCCACCTGGAGTTCTTACTCTGAAATTAAAAATTGCAGGTTTTTAGGTTTACTGCCAGAATTTAAATAAAAAGTATTAGGTATTCGTAAGTTAGAGGATTATATTGACGATTGTTTGTAATTAGATTATGATTTTAGTATTTTATGTATTATCATAAATCATAAATAATGGACTAATGTCCTCCTTTGTAATATACAAAATATTTTTATTCAATTATTAGTTTAGACAAAAAAGTTGTTTTATATTTTTAATCCCACCACAAACAAATAAAGGGGTGTTATAAGTTAGTAGTGTATATCAGTCTGTGGCATCATAGCTCCTGAACTAAAAATAAATAATCTTAATCTAAAATGTTCTTAGTTAATAATGTTACAAGAAAATCTGCTCAGCCATTTGAAAACCTCTTTTCTAGTGATGTAAACATCACATCCTGATTAATTTTAGTTATATTCATAAATCATCAATATGAGATTAATGCCTGGAAACTCATTTACTTTATATAGTGCTTTTTATCAAACAAAATATTGTATGTTTCAGAAAATTAATGCTTAAATATATAGAATCATTACCATATCTACTTATCAGAGCAGGGGAACAAGATGTAGGAATGTAAACATGATTGATGTACTGAGTTTGAATCAATAAATACTACTAGCTGTTGTAAATAGTTAGTAATCATAACTAACAGAATCTGAATTGGAACCTAAAACCTAAAATAATCTGAACAGTTGAGAACAAAGTCATAACCATGTGAAATAAGAATTGAATGCTGAATGTATAAAAATTCATAAAAAATACAATAAATATAAACACATTATCCGTACAGTGTGCTTCAATACTGAGCGAGAGGGAGGGTTATAATTGGAAAATATTATTAGTTTACGATCAAATTGTTAAACTGCGGTGTCGGTTTTGAGGTTAGGTTTGTGACCTGTATTTACATGATCAAAATTAATAAGTATCACTGGTTGTACTGTGTTATATCCAAGGATTATCCTTCAGTACAGTTATTTTATAATTAGTAAGGGAAAATACTCACATTCTCCTTTGATTTGACTTTGTATTGTACGACAAACGTCGTCTGAACGTTAGCCGCTGCACCATTTTAGAGCTGAAATATTAAATAAATTATATGTAATAGGTACCACACTCTTCAAATCACTATCATTTAACTAGTATTTATGTAATTATAGCAAGATTATCTTCGATTTTATTGAAAATATTTCCGTACACACAAATTCCCAACCTTTTTGACAGCTGTTGACAGGAAAAGAAAAACACGGGATCTTATGGCAACATCGATATCGAGCACAGACTCTCAAACATTTTAATTGTTTGGTTGGATGTTTATTTTCTCTTAGCTATGTTTGGATATTGGAAGCAAGTTGTTTAAAATTTAATTATTGCTGCAAATTGAATAAATTTACTTGATTAAATTGAATGTAGGTATACCCGCCTCAGCCAACTAAATTGTTTTCACTGTAATTAGCAAAATTATATTATTCCAGTGAATTAAATAAACCATGCAACCGTTTTTGATCAAGCATAAAAAAGGTTACTCTCTTACAACGTCCGATATTCAACATTGCATTTAAAATTACACTTTAAAAAATATGAAAGGATCATCTCATTATTGTTAAATATCGTCGTTGCGCGAATCCGCGTAAGAGCAACTTGTAAATATCGCAAAAAAAATGAATGGTCATACACCAGCTGATTCTAACAGGCGTTTATGCACGTCTATCTGGCACAATATTAGGTCAAAATCGATTTCCCAAAAATCTATCTTTTATCAATATTAGCTTTTATTAGTATGAGAAATAAAAGAGACATCACAATAATCACTTTTATCGTATTTTACTTTGATACACATAGTGAACATGAAGCTTTAAAATGTAGCTGCCGTACGTTCAACTACTACGCTAATAATTTTATAAGAAAGAATTGAATTGCAATTTTCTGGTGTCTCAGATCGATTCATTGCTTAATATTGATTAAAAGAAAACAATTATTTTAGTCCAAATAATCGAATCTTCGATTGCCAAGTATTGCAACCCTATTCCTTGCTTGCTTTACTGGTAACATTTGACATGAAAAATGCAAAATGGCAGCTGCTATTCAATGTTTGTGGTGATGTTTTTGTGCGTGTAAAGATTCTCAAAGTGATTATTGAGTGAAATTCTTCGGAAAATGGGTAAGTGAATACTGCATCTTATTGTTTTGATTTGTTGGAAAAATCGATAGTAACATTTATTCATATAAATGTTAGAAGACCAGCCTCCACAATCAGATGCCATGATCAGATGTTAGGATTTTGGAAACTGAGATTTTTCAAGCTGTACATTATGTATACGATTGCTGGATTTATATTTACAAAATTATCGTATTCTAAATAATCAATTTATTAAATATCAACATAGCTTGTAATAACTATGCGAAGTACCCAATGTTTTTTTTTTGAGAAAAAGCTCCATAACATGACAACTGTTGGAGTCTCAAAGCGTCCGAATGAGTCCTAATCAATCACATACCGATGTTATCATGTACGCGATTCAATCAGTTCCTCTATCCTACATTTGTTTGAAGATGTAAAATGACTGTGATTGGCGGATTTGGATATTATTTTTCCTTATAATTTATCGCAATATTATAATATTTACTTCACAATCAATAGATGTCGTAAGTCTTCATTTATGAAGGTGTATTTTTAAATAGCCATAAAGAATAGTGATAATTATTGGAATTTATTTTTCCAATAGGTAAGAACTATTTGAATAATAGGTCTATGTTAATCCAGAACTTACTATTCTGCACTTTGATCACCACCAAATTTTCAATCATTAGTTTATACATAATTTCTGGTGTGTTTTACTAGCTTATTGCCTTGTTGTTCACTCACAATCTTATTTTTAACCCCTTTAGGGGTTGGATTTCCTAATATAATTTTTTATTATTCACCTACACATTAGCTACCATTATTTAACCAAATTTCCGGTTAACCCATAAAATTGTGGTTAATAATGGTGCTGTTTTTTTAATTTAATTGAAGTGTGAACCCATTTTGATGAATGATATCATTGGATTCATCTTTCTGCGCGAATTTCACATCTAGTAGTTATACGTAACTAACTATACAATACATAAAATTTAGGTAAATAACTGTCAATAAAGAAAAATGAGTTAATAACTACTTGGTTCAAATCATTAATAACCAGCTTTACATTTATAACCCCTATGCTATAGCTAGCCATATATTGACAGGCCAGTTGGTGGGGTTGGTTACGATTTGTGGTTGTTGGTTAGTCTTCAGGTAATGAGTTTGATTCCCATCCAAGACAAATAATTGTGCATTATCTATTAATGTATGTATTTACAAAAAATAAGTAGTATATCAGTTATGTGGTTTCAATAGTACAAGCTGGGCTCAGTTTGGGGTTGGATAACTGTTTGTAAAGAATGTCCAAGGATATTTATATATCCAGTCAGGCGGCGTTGACAAATAAAAAAAAAATTTTAATCTAGGAAAGTCGTGAAAAGCAACTCTTTTGCAGGCGAATCTTGTCCTTATTGACTTTAAAAACGTTATTATTATAATTCTTATATTTTCCTGTCAAGGTTGAAATTTAAATAACATTTAAAAATAATAAAAGCGTAATGGAAACTACTTGTTATAAACAAAAGCCATATGCCAACAAAATTGTTGGGCCAAATACGGACAGCAATGCCTGACTGGGAAGAAGCTGCCTTTCAAAAAGTAGGGTTCTATAATCAGTGTTTTAAGCCATGCTTTGTCTGTTAGTCAGTTACAGTACTTAGGTATAGATTACCTGGTATTTTATAAAATATTGGACTCCATACACCCATGGGGGTGCTGATGGAATGCATATTCCATAACCTTTTGCTCATTGCTTGCACATTCCTGGCATTGCTGTGCATGGTTCGTAAACATTTTATTTTTTATTTTATTTTAAGTTGTAAAAACTATTCTTTTTAACAACACTAGATGGCGTTATAGGAACGCCAATGAGCGCCTTTTGAACTCAATTAAAATTTTATATTCAAAGATATCAAGTAAAGATATCATCACTGATACAATTATTTTGTTTGTGGAGGATTATTGATTGATCAGGTTTGCGTGTGACATAATAATATGTCGGTAGTGCATTATTGGCATAGATAAATTAAAATACTTTAACTTATAACGCATTAAACAAGCATATGGCCCGCCTGATAGTAAGCGGTTAGCCTATAGACGCTTGCAATACCAGGAGTATCACCCGCGTGTTGCCGACCGTGCAGAAACCTCTTCACGCCATTTTGAAGACCTATTTTGAATTTTAAGAATGTCTTAGAAATTTGAATCCAAACACTTTGTAATAAAGTTCCTCTTAATCTGTACTATCAAGCGAGATGAGAATGTCAAAGTAGATTACTTATAATGAAGACAGGTTACAAGCTTCATGAAACTGCTATTGGAAGTTCTCTGAAGCCTATGGTCTGGTCATTTTCTGTTCTCAAAACAAACATAGTTTATTACAAAATGCACAGCTCGTAAGGCTGGAACACGGGTCAAATTGCGAAAATACCCTCTGCGTAGACAGTTTTTTGACGAATCCTTTCTTCTATTTGTCCTACGAAAAATATATGTTATAGTTTAGTTCATAATGTTTCAATTGTGTTGAATAAAATTGAATTAAATATACCTGAATTTGAAAAAAAAATTTTTATTCTATCACATGCAATTTTAACCTAAATGGATTTTTTTTTACTAAACGGCTTACCCGTTGTAAATAAAGAGTACTTAGATTAATTAGAAGGTTAGAATAATAAATTTGCGATTGGCTTACTAGTTCCTCATTAAAAGTACAAAACCTATGGTAGTATTTGGTTGGGCTCAAGTTATGTTTGGACTTTCATTTGTCCATCCAACTAATCAACCTCCATAATCAACTGTCCTAATTCTATCTCATTATCTTTTTAAATTCCTATGCTTAAGCGTCATTTAAACAAGTGTCAAAATGGACATAAAATATACATTTAAAATATTCCAAAAACTATATTATATTCAGGGCATTAACTTAATATCCTGTCAAGTATAAATCGTTCGCATCCAATTTTGTGGGTGCACCTTTTACGAGCGTTTCCCAATGATGCGCGCCCGCATTCGTTATGCGCCATGTTTCATTGGAGGTGTCAGAAATAAGCTTTTATAAAATGCTCAAAAGCGCTTACGTTGTACATAATTTTAACCGCTTTGCTTAGTCCCGAGAACTCTCTGACATTGAGATGGGTCATTTTGTAATAACAATAGCCGAGATGCCGGCTAGGGTTGTTACCGTACTAAAAATATGATTAATTCCTAAATTGACTCATGATTTAATTATTTTTCTCATGGAAATATTTGTAATACATTTGTAAATTTGTGGTTTTCCTCTGATTGCCTAAATCGAGCAAATTGTCATTGTATTGTTTTGTGAGACTCTTAAATGGAAGGAAAGTTATTTTGCGACGTGACTCAGGGTGATAATTCGAATCGGTGCGGGTGTCAGAGTTCATTTAAACCTGCAACATTCTGTCTATGAATAATTTTAAGGCTTACGACCTGTCTGTTAATACGTTATTATTTATTCTTGTTGCCTACTACCTATTTTGAATACTGAACTGATATTTAAATAAACTTGTTTACCTTGCGTCCACCTACTAAACCAGCGCAAATTACAAGAACGAACCAATAAATTCACCTGCAATTTAACATATTGAAATTCAGACTAGAAGAACTTATGGCTTTTAACATTAACGTTGTTGTATAAATAAAGATTAACCGTATCTTTATTACCATAATAACTATGAAAGCTTGAACTAAACGGTAATCATGTGAATAAAAAATATTCAACGCAATTATTTCTGGTTGGTTGGCAACCCTATTAGTGTAGAGGAGCAAGCGAGCCAGGCTATCTTTTTCGTTTTTTTCTCGTCGATATTCGGAGGCCGACACCTCGTGACAATGGTCGCGAGCGAGTCGCGCCTCTCTCCCTCAGCCATTGTTGGTTCCGAAACCGATGTTGAACCTTACAAGATTCATATTTGAAGATGAGACACATGGAATTAGAATTTGAACTTTGAAAGTATCAGAAAAATGTTTTGAATTGCATGACACTAAGAGGTCGTCAAAACGTTTTCTTAAATATTCTTCGGGTAGTTATCAGTTTAAAGATTGATTACCTAAGAATTCTACTATAAACATCACGGGTTCCAGTATTCAAAAAGTTTGAAACTGGTTTAGATTTTACACATGAATGCACATGTTGACCAACAAGTACTTACAGAAAACTTGAACTTTAGTAATTCCATACAGGATACGTCTGTGTAATTTGTCTGGTGACTATTTATAACTCATTATTATGTTAATTTTTTTTTTCTCCTCACCTCGCGGCCTTGTCTCCTACGACAATGACGCTACATCCCGCCCACTTGCTTCAGGATGCTCCATGGCATTATTGCATTCGGAATGACGACTACAAATCATTTCAGTTCATCCCAAGTTCATGGGCGTAGGAACCACCATTATGTAATACATACTATCATTCAGCCTTAATGTCCTTACGCACCATGACGAATCGAAAACTCGATGTAATATGGTCACGTATAACTCTGATTCCCATCGCGGTGATCATATAAAATTATATTTTTACACCAGAGACGTTGAGGCTTCGACCGCGATCAATTTCGTTGTTAATGGCTGATCGATATTTCGATTATTGGGAGCTTTGGCAGCGATTATGGCTTTTGTTGTAGCTAAGAGCTCAAAAAAGTTGACTCTATTGTATACATTGTAGTCTACGGCTAGGAGATTTATCAGAGGTTTAAAAATGGAGGAGACGATTATATCTTGTCATTGTTGTCCAAAAATCCTCGCCAGGGAAGTAGTTCAATTTCTGGAGCTGTTATTTATTTTATATTTATTTGGTACTGTTACGACGTTGGTATATTTCGGTACATATTCACGCACACGTTTGTTTACGAGTCGCTGACCCGAACAGAAAATACTAAGAACGTATTGTTATAAGTGTAACAGTTTATAATCTAGGGCATTACCCTTCTAAAATGAGATATTTGTTTAACAACAATGCTTTGTTGAGTTTACTTGCAACAATGTTTCGCATTCCGATGGATTTCCTTATAGGCTATGCTGTTAACATTGAAATAGGTACAATCACAAGGCGCTATAATCTCAGTGTTGCAGTTATGATAAAATTGAGTCAAATGTGTCTTTGGTGGTAGGTATATTTGGAGCTAAATAAAATGTTGGGTCTAATATCAATGTTTCAACCTGATGTTACTCACATTGCTATCATAGACTTAAACAAAAAGTAACAATCGTGTTTACAAGACGGTACTATCGATGAATTTAAAGCAGATTCTGATAACGTAGGCGTATAACTAACTCCAAGTTGGAATTAAATAACGACTGACAAGATGTGGCGATAGTGCGTCGCCGAAGGAACCGAGTACGAGTGAGTAACGACCCTGTACCCGGCCCATAATTAACCCTAGTTTTACAGATTATCAAAGAGGTATTGAATTACAAATTGACGGTGGTAGCTGGAAATAAAGATGAATATAACAGCTGTGTCGTCTTAAAAGTTTTTTTTAACGATAAGCTCCAAAAAACTTTGTCATCTGAATCTGAATCATAAATAACGCACTTTTAAAGCTTAGTGACGTCAAATGGCGTTGAATTTTGGATCCGAGTTTGAAGTTTCTGTGATGGAAAATATCCGAAACTAAAACATGACCCTCATATAGAAAACCGCCAAGTTCCTTTCAATTTGCTTCGGCAGCTGCTAGCCAAATCCCTAACGTGGCCAAACTTAAGCCCAAAAATAATATTCAAAGTGTTTCCCATCCATAGCCTGTGAACCCTAATAACCATGCTCATATAATATGTCCTGAGGGCTGTCAAAGAGGAATTCTTTACCTCATTTTGCAGAAGCGTTATTTTGAATTCGAAGTCTTACATAACTGTACCTGTACACAAATCTCGGAGCAAAACATTTGTGTTAGTTAAAGGATGGCCGGATCACATACGAGATGGTGCGATAATCTTGTTATTTATTTATCCTCTCCATGCCCTTAATTAAATGTGGGCTTAACTCGAGGAACGTACACTAATACTGACATATTTGATGGTATTTATTTTGCTACACCATAGATTCCTCTCCTAGCTTAAGCCTCGCCTAATGATCTCTTTCCGTCTTGT
Source organism: Tethea ocularis (assembly GCA_963555595.1). Taxonomy (NCBI): domain Eukaryota; kingdom Metazoa; phylum Arthropoda; class Insecta; order Lepidoptera; family Drepanidae; genus Tethea; species Tethea ocularis. The sequence goes on along the minus strand of OY741970.1, from coordinate 1,120,497 downwards.
GTTGATCTTTAAGGGTTCTAAATGTTTTTATAGTTATGTTTTCAATGTTAAATATGGATTTTATGATTGTGCAAATCAATTGGAATGCTAGATCTACATTTATCTGTTGTTGCATGTCGGCGCCGCGCTGTCACTTGTCTTTATTATGAGGCGTCAATACGGTCTAAGAAACGTTTTACTTATCTTTTTCATGTAGAAAATCGAGCAAGGATCTCCTAGTTTTTTTCTCTACATTTTTGTCCTCTCATTTAATCATGTGTAATTATTGTAGCACTTCTGTTACCTTAGTACTATTTTTTTTTACGTGTTTGTTGCGTTCGAAGTTTTCAATCGTATAGCGGGATGCGTGTCGAACATATGCGCAGTTTTTGCGGTAGAGCCGCTCCAGCCTGCTGCACTATTGCCTGCAATTTATCCGTACGTGCGAAGTGGGATTGCCTTCCCTAATTGCAGTTTGTGTGTACCGTGCCGACCATTTTATTTACTTCACATTACCTCTCACGTCGAATTTACTTCTCGGAAATGGTCAATTTGTCAGTCGTGCCTGGAAATATTTAATGTGATTTGATTACCCCGCATTTTCTCAAATAATATCTGGCACTTGAATGTATTTTATTACAATTTATTTTCTTGAGTCTTGCTTCATCTCGATCGGGATAGCACAATAGTGGGGCTGGGGAACACCATAAATTGGATGTTCAGGTTGCCACTTAACGCTTTTCCATGCAGAATGTGTTTTAAATCTCGATAATCTGTTCCTATTAGGGTCCCGCGTTGTTGGACGCTGGTGGGAGTTACGACTTCACTTATAAGGTATTAAAATAGCCGCCGACAGTCATCGGATTGACTCTGAATGGCGAATATCGGAGGTGTGCTCGGCTCGTGGTTAACTCGAGGGTACACGTCGTTTTTTATTCGGACGCAGGCGTTGCAAACGAAATTACGCCTGGTTCGGCGCCGCGCGGCCGCACCGACTCTTCTTTTTACATGGTCCGCTTCGAATTTTATTATTTTTATTTAACACCTGCGCTCGGTAATCTGTATTCGACGATCTCCCGAACGCTTAACTCTTTTTGGGCGTGTTTTTGTGTCGGGAACGGCCCGATTTATAGTGTTGGAGTTTTGTCGGTCGAAAATTGTCGTTTAATTTTTCTTGTCGCACCGTTCACAATCGATTACGGTTGCTCTTGATTAAAATTCTCAGTTGCGTGGGCACTGGCTCAGAGCACGAGCACATTCTATATTTTCAAAATGGTATCCGATCAAGCTGACAATTGACACGGTACATGTTTCGTGTTTAGATATTTCAACAGAAATTTATTGGATTGCTTATTAACATTTATTATACTTGGTAGCAGCCAACAGACTTATTGTAGCTTAATTGAATAATATACCTATTTACATATCATGCGAATCGCTTCATCAGTCCAGTAAAATCTAAACATTGAAGGATTCGCGTTCCACAATTTCCAGATTTTCTTCTGACCTAAATTATTGATGGTAGAGTTTATTGTAAAACTGTAACTTTTGACATTCATAAGTGCCTTATTAGGGCCTAAACTGAATAAATGAGTTTTGATTTTAACCCTAGCTAGCTACAGCTTTAGGTAAGAGTTATAGTTGGTAATAATATTAGATTATTAATTAAGCCGCTAGTTAGCGATAACCGCGGGGTCACGACTGTTAGGCGCCGCCGCCGTACTTTCAATTACTGCTTTACCAAAATGCGATATTGTATTTATCGCATTTTTCCCAGAATTAACACAATAAAAAATAGTTTCTCATTATAGTTGACCGACATTTTTGTATTAATGTTGATTAGGAGCGCCTTTTTTACCGTTAAATATTTTTATGATTTTTTTTTGTGTAAGTATATTACATATTTATTGAATTAATGTGAGTTAAGATATACCAACTATGCCTAACATGCCGAATGGATAGGTTTTTACATCAATGTAAAATTATATAATATATTTTTTCATGAGTATGTAGGAAATTAAATTACAATAGACATTTAGAAGAAATTTTAATGAAATGGGATTTAATGTAATTCTGACGTTTGGACAGAATTGATAATAATTACTTTAACTCTGTACGCTAATAAGGGCCAAAAAATAACCGAATATATTCATACTTCTTTTGTAATTATTTACAGGTCGAAAATTAGGTAGCATTTTATCAATAAATTATCGCAAGGTTTCAATTATTATATAAACGCCACTGCTAGTCCCATATTATTCCAGGATACAGAGGTTGGGAACTTAGCAGGTATACTGCACTGTATTTAGATAATAGCAGGGTAGAAGCAGCGCCGGCGCAGCTATCGAGCCCACCGCGTGCCGGTAGCAATTAACGTTTAGATCTATACAATTATTGATACGAGTCCGATGCAATAAAAAATAAGGGGACCATAGACAACATCGAGTGACCTTTTCGAACGAACGATTTATTTTGTTTGTCCATGGATGGCTTGTAATTTTGTGATGTAAGGGGATTATGAGAAGATTGTAGAAAAATAACTCGTTATCTATCCAAAATTATGACTAGATCTACTCTATCAGTCTCAAATGAAGGACTCGTACCTGAAATGTAGATAGATTTTTTTAAATATAAATGACTAAACTTGATCAGGAAGTCCTTGGCATCCAAAATAGTATTTTTAATCAATACAAAATACATTTCTAAAGCGGATAATAAATGCTATATACCTACCTGGTCATCATCCCAGAGATCGGTATTTCAATTCGACCTCGAAATATAAAATAAAATCCCAAGTTAAAAAAAGCGCGACCCCGTGGCGCCTGCGCCGGACTCCGAACAACCACTTGAAATTATCAATGACAGATCTTATTTCCATAACAGGAGGGTAGATTTTTCAAATGTCCGAGTGTAAAGGTAAATTTGTTATCCTATAAATCATATGAGCCTCACAATACCCCATGAACGCGTGTTTTTACACTATTATATCAACGAAATGAATAAATATATGGAGTTTTTAATGGCTGACGCTCAAGTCGGGGAACAGTCGTATTTTTGATTGCTAATAAATGTATTTAATTTGTGGGATGACGTTTTACAAATTGCTGGAACTAATATGACCTTTAGGATGTATAGTATAACATAACTCAAAATACTATTATATAAGTTTAACGACTGAAAAACAATAAATTTATCGATTAAAATTGTAAATTTCAGAAGAGCAGAAAATTTCATATGTCAAAAGTTACAGTTTTACAATAGACTACTACCGGTATTTTCCGGTTTATAGATCGTATATACAGTTTTATCAGATAAATAATGTTGTTCAATGTCATTCATTACTTTTATTACGAGAATAAATAGATTGAATCAACTTTGAAATATTGCTATTTGTCAACGGAAAGCCGTGTCGTATGTTCACTAGCTACATAAAAACAGATTTAACGACGCCTTTAGATGTAGCACCCGATATTTTTATAGCCTTCATATTTATTATATCTTTAACACAAATTATTGTGATTCCTTCGAATATATATTTTAATTTTTCAACGTCCGTGTTATCCCCTTCGTCGGCCATATCAAAGACTTAGGTTTTTTCTATCAACCTATCGTTTTTGCCAATAGCCATTCGTTATGCAAAACGTCCGTAAAACGTAATTAAAGAGGCGCCGCAAAGATTTGTATATATTGATCGTTCCCCGGAAACAACACTGTTGGGAATTTTAATAGACCGATTAGCTTCAAATTCGTTTCACTAACTTAATGCTAATGTTGGTAACAATATTTTAAAAACTCCCTGAGACTCGTGAATTGTTTTGACTATTAATTCCACTTGATGGCATTTGATGGCGGTATTAGAGCTTTTTCTATTATCATCACCGGAAACTGAATAATGTATTCCATTTTAAATACACGTAACTGTTATTTAATGATCACTTAAAAGTTTATTGTCATCCTCATCGGCAACAACATGGTTCGTTTCGTTATGAAAGATTTTTTTATATAGCATATGCTCAGACTTTATGTATATAGGCAATCAGTATTGCATTATTCTTAAGCAGGATAATGTATTGGAGATATAATCCATTCATCTGTATATAAATTTGGAGTTGTATTGTCCGTTATGATACACGAGTTGTTTGATTGACGTCTCGACGGGTTCGTTAAGCCTCTCTTCAAAAGGGTATGTGGGCTGTGTGCCATCGTATCCAGACTCAAAAGCTCTCGTAAATAATACAGTCTCATCTGCATTTACGATGTGTGATATTTCTCGTGGTTGGGATAAAATGATTATGTATTTCTGCGCAGTTCTTTCTTTTATGCTTCTATTCTTGTGGTTTCCAGCAGGGGTGGTATTTTTAAGACTTCAGCTAATGTTTTTTTTCGTGTTTATTATGTTGTAGTTTCCTTTGGTCATGTCACAAGAAATGCTCTTGGTTTTGCGTTGTAATGTTTATGTTTGTGTTGTAATATATTTAATCTGTAACTTCTTTCTTTATTATGCACAATAAAACAATTATTGAACATAATCTAGCTAGATTGTTGCACCAAATATTTTCCATTGGATAGCATCACCGCTGGACTTTGAACGCGTTACGAATGATTCATACTAAAATTTACTTCTCTCATGTTTTTCTAAAACACAAATAAAACCGTATTAACATTCCCGCCCGTCTTTAAATCTGTGAAGTTTACTCAGGTTTATATAGCAGATGTTTTATTATGGAACCCAGAAATGATATTATGTCAGTCAGTATGATTGACGGCAGGCGCCGCGCTTGCGCCCGCGTCTATAGTCTCTTACCACACTATACTGATTCTATATAGTCTTGTATTATGATAGCTCCATGTTTGGGATACAGCTTCGCTTTATTGATTGATCTTAGATATTCTGTAACAACAATTAGATTTTCTTACAATAATATAGAGATTTTAATGATAGCTATGCAGGTATTATGGCTGACGATTTAGTCTTAATCTCCAGTTCTCTGTACCGCTAACGTATAAGCCCCCTCACAAAGAGGTTTAGCTGATGGTATTAATTACATTTAAATAGGTACGCCATAAGATTTTTGAAAGACATGTGCCCACAGTACGATTATTTAACTAGTTTTTAAGCCGCTTAGAGAGAGCGTAGGCGACGCGGACGTCTTGAAAACAAACTTATGGCACGTAATAATGGAAAAAAAATAGAAATGTCAATTGGTTACGGTTTAATAAATGATTTCCGTCGCTCCGTGGCCGCTCAGGCGTCTCACAAAGGGGTCTCATTAACAAAATCGGACACCGGACCTAATCCTTTCGTTAGAGGTCTATTGTGGACCCGACCCGTGCAGGTTACAACCTCAATACTGTTGGAAAAGCTATCAAACTTATTTACTGACTTCATACGTCATTAAGTTCAGGTAATATTTGTTTTTATAGCGTGAGATGGTTCTTTGTAACTATTCAGAGCTATGTGTGGCTCTGAAGAGTTCATAACAATATTCCTTACAGGATTTTCTGTTTAAAATGTTGTTTGGCATCTTAAAGGTTCGCCTGCTCTGCTGGATTCAATTCATAGATGTACATACATAGACGCAATAATCTGAATTGGGTAGTCTGTCGGCGCGGGCGCTCACGCTGGAAGATAAATAAACATTATAATATCATCATAACATTCATAACTATTCTTATTAGCTCATTTTGAATCTTAATCCTAGAGTCAGATTTTGGTGTTAATTTGCCACTCATTTTAAGTACCACACATTTTGGAAGAATATTCTTTCTTAGACAATACTCAGACAAAGCCTCTCTAAATATCGTTGTTAAATTCTCTAATTCGCACTTTTTGATTTTGCCTACAGCAATATGATATAGTTTTTTCTATACTGCATTCCTTTTAGCTGATATCCAAATAGACATGGTTACAAAGTTGGTTATAAATTCTACTAATATTATAAATGTGAAAATTTGAATGCTTGAGACTCAATTACGCGTTAAAGACTGAACGAATTTGTTGTATGATAGATCATACCCTGCAATAAGATCTTATAAGATAGTTAAGGGTAAACCTTCGGTTGGAGCTTAATCATCTACATATTCCTCCAAGGTATATTACTGACATATATTACTGACTATTTCATGAAAATGTTACTAATATACCTTGGAGGAATGTGTTGATGATTTCTTTTGTTATTAATCAGTAAATATACTACCATTCTTGTCGCAAATAATATGTTGATAACTTACGACCTATAACTGAGCTGCAATTAGCAAAAAACGTGATAAAATTTGAATTTAACGCCCCAACCGAAGCCTCCACCTTAAAAGATAAGTTCCCTAGGGAACGCGGGCAGAAGCTAGTAGTCTTATAATTGAAATCTATCGATAACAAATGCTCTAAATGTCCTTGCCGACGACGTACTGTTGCAAATTGTGCATCGTTACGGAGCACAGACACAAAATGGCTGCAATTGAGACGAATGCTCGTTCTAATCAAAGTATGACACACTCGAGTAATACTAGCACCGAATATTTGCGATACAATTGTTCTTGTCCGATTGGCGATATGATGATCTCATGTCAGGATTAGGTGTCATGTTTTTGGCAAGTTTTCTTTTTTGTCCGTGATACTTATTGGCTCTGTCCCAGCTAGATTCTTGTTTTATTTATTTGCAAAAGATATTTTATTGAAGTGATGCGATAATAGTACCTACTTACCGGCAAGGATCCCAGAAGGCTGGCATCGTTCCCTCGTTGGATGGCCAAGCTAACACGTTGGCGGAAAAAACTCCCCGCTTGCCGGTTCCCTGTGCTCTCAATTAGATTGAAGATAATAATTCACAATTATCGTTACTATTTACTGTTCTAAACTTAGATTTTAATTTGATTTCAATTCCAGTTAACCGAACTTTACATACTGTCTTTACACGCCGCCGCTGACAAATTTGTATCTATTGATTTAATCGTGAATTCCATTCTTTCACATCAAATACACTCAATGATCCAAATTTACTCAGTTAAAACTCGAAATGGTCTTGCTTTTAATAAAGTAGATCGACTTAAAAGACCAGCAGTAAGCGGCGACATCAAAGCGAGTTTTATCTCACGTTGACAGCTTACAAAATCCTTTTAATTAGCCGGTTGCCTGGCTGAAAGGACCGCTCGAGTGATGCCGTCTCACTCCCACACAAACGACATTGGCACCTTTTCATTGAGTCATCGTTAATTTTATCTGATAAGGATATTATAATTGATTTATATGCTTAAAGGTTACACCTTTTTATTTTTACCAGTTTGTAATTCAGTCACCTATATCAGCTTCGCAATAACCGTCGAATATATTACCTTTGTTTTCGTCCTCCGGAAGTCCAGTGTTTTTACAACCACCAGACATAAACAATATGCCGCCAGCCAGGAATAAATATTATTAAGCCAACTGTAAGCTAGCGCATACATAACACCTACCTTACCACCTACTTTGATTTACTGCGTACTTAGCTTCCCACATATAAATATACCTGTTCATTTACTTAGCTGCTCCGAATTTATCTCAAAGGTTTTCTCACGATTATTAGCATTAATTAAATCAATTAACGTGTTTCCTTTTACTCGTATCAATACTATAATTTATACATATGTTATCAACGATTTCTTCTTTGGTGGCATCTACTGATTCTTCGAATATTAAAATGTATTCGGTTTCTATGAAAAACCATTGCGCTTTCAAATTCATAAAGCTTATATTTATTCCGTCTTGTCTCAAATTCTTAGTATACGTTAAAATATCAATCATACATTGTAGTCGTTCGGTGGTTACCCTGTCGTAATATACGCCATTATTATTAGATCTTGCTCTATTCTTATGTTTTCCTTACATCTTGTTGATCAGAGGTCTCGTTAAAGGTCCATTTAAGTTGGTCACATGTAAAGTTCGCTGAATGAGCGTAATCGGTACACTCGTAAAGGGCGGTGTTATCGACTGCGCCTGTCGTAAAAGTCCGCATAAACTTTATGCTGTTGGCTGTATGAAAACATTTGGTTATTTATATATTGGTGGATTTAGTGGCGAGGAAGCCTACTAGCATCCGCTCGGACCGAAATACACGCCGTCCGCGTCGCTAGATTCCGCGACGTCTCGTTGGGTCGACGAACTCAATATTAAATACTTGACTGCAATGATAACATTGGGATAAGATCGTTTATTATCTACGTTCTGAATTTTAATCGAATGTTTGTCCTACATATAGATCTCGATTAATCGATATAACATCTGCATCAGATTGAATTATTTTTTTAATTTCATGTAGCCACACGATGCCACCATTATCATAATCATACGAGTCTTTGCTGACCTTATTTATTTTACCTTCAGATCCTTTTTATATCTCCACGGAATCAAGTCGTTAAACAGTCGAAATGTTCCGATTACGTCCATCGTCCCCAAATTCCATTCCTGTACCATTTATAATGTCAATTCACATTCTCCTTTAAGAACGTCAAGTGCTTTGGTATAATTTATTTGTGAAATTACGATTCTCGTATTTTTCTCTCATCTTTTTTTCATGTTATAGGTATCGTCCACAAAACATGACAATGCAATATTACTTATTTTCCTTATGACGTAATGTTTGAGGATAACATAATCATTAATGAATATGTATGTATTATTGAGTTATGATGATTATAGAACCTACTCAATACATGCACCATAGTTAAGCTACATTTGGTTATACTATACCTGATGATTAAGGTGTACTTTTGGTTTAATTATCAGTTCATCACCATGCTATTCCTATTTGAGAGACCTGAACAAGAGTGTTATTTTCAGGGTTTATGAATGTGTGCTTGTTTGTCCGTTTCTTTATTCCAATAACATCTTAATGCTTTAACCGATTTAGAAGTTTGTAGTATTGTTAGAATCCTTACGTTATATCACGTGACATAGCTTACCTTAACTGTCAATATGTTAAAAAGATATCAAAGACATTGTATAATGAAAGCAAACATTAGAACCTTTTTAAAATTTTGTTTTACTTAATTCTCTTGTTACATTAACATACTCATTTTCATAGAAATGTTGTATATATATGGTTGAATTTGTGCCTCAAATTAACATATTTTATGGAAGAGCAGCGTCATTAAGTTGAAGATGGTCGTAGTGTTCAATGGTGTGAAGTCCTGCGGTGCCCAATTATTCTGCCGGCGGTGGTCGTCGGGCAGGCGCCCCCTATCGCGGCTCGCCATCGATAACCGACCGGTTTCTTTTACCCTCCACCATTTTGATACTCCCGTACTTCGATACCCCGACGGGCTCATTCCAAATTCCTTATCCGTATTTACTGCACCTACGTGTGATTCATTTCATAAATAGCTTTACCTATTTCTTGTTGTGTTTTAACAGGTGCGTTTACTTTACCGACGACTCCACTAATTAGTCATTCCCTTTATTTGATTAGTACGTTTGTTTTTCCGATCACCTCTTTAATGGCATTCGATTTCTTGTCGAGAATTTTCACATTGCCCCTACGTTAGTTGTTTATTATTTTCATTCAACAAGGGTTTTCCAGTTATGGACATGCGAGTAACCTTACTCATACTTGTTTAATCACCACCAGCGCCATATTTGAACGACTCTACAATGGTTTGCTATACCTTTAAGGTAGAAATACACGTATTTTTAAAACACTGTTGTCTGTTTAATTAAACTCCATAATTGGAATGGACTGTGCACAAATTACAGTGCTTACTGCCCTTACTCAGTATATAATTTGTCTGTACCGAGTATAATTACGAGCGCTAAGCGACTCAAAACATTCTCTTGATTAAGTGCCCTCAACTCGTTCTGCCTAAGCTCATAAATATTATCATCTAACATCACAGTTTCCTTCATAACGTAGCGAAAAACCTTATCGTATACATCGTAACACGACTCCTAAGGAATCCGTGACTCCAACTTTGGCTTATTTATTTTAAAAGTAGTCATTAAGTACAGAAGCAGCAATTTGGTTCTCACATGACCCCGTTCCGTGGACCGTGAGATAATCGCAAACGGTAGTGCCCAAGCACGTACTAGGTCCTTATTAGGCGAGTAAGATTTTTTTCTGTCGCCGTCTGCCTCCATCGTGCATCGGAGCTGAGTCGTGCCATGGGATTGAGCGCGCATGCATGATTCCAACAGTTGCTTGTCGCGACTGAACACCATTTTAGCTTTATTCAATTATGTTGCGCTGCATACAGTCTTATCCCTTTTTGGCTTCCAACGACATTCACAGTTAATCTTAGACCGGGACAGCTTGCTGCCCTTCAATAAAAACCCACTCTTAAATCGGCCTGCCCAATGCCACCTCCGTGGGATCTCACATTAAATGTCATATTATAAAACTAGATGGGATATTATCACGATGATCGTAAAAACGTTGATTTCTTTCAATAGCAGTTTACCTAAATTTAAAGGTCCTCGGTAGCATTTGTAATTTATTAATAAATATCTTTGAGATCATACGACCCTCGTATCCCATAAAAGTCAAGCGCGAGTGTTGTAGTGAAATATGATTATTTTCCTCCGTCACTTGTTCGAAGCGAACAACAAAACGATTCGGCGTTGGCGCCAGCGGTCCTGGCCGCGCGCGCCGGGTTCTGTTCGACCAGTTTTTATTCAAATCCAATATGGAACATTAAAATGGGCAGATTTTTAACTTCGCGCTTCGCTGAACGACTGTTTACATATTATTACCCTCTTTGTTCCCTCAACCCTCCAGTACTTTGCCAGGTTATAATTTTAGCATTAGGACAGCTTTGCAAATGGACACAAATTTTGAAATAGATATTAATTTGCAATATTGCTGACTTGACCTGACCATATTGTTGCTTCATGACAAAGACTTGCCTAATCGCGCTTACAATAGAAACCTATCTATTCAAGCTAATAAGATACCATTTTTGGTAAGTAATAAAGCTAGTACCGCAACCCGGAAGCGTGGTTTCCTTGCGAATCAGGTCCAATAGTTGATGGAAACCCTTATGAATTATCCAAACGTCTCGGCGTCTCCGTGGCGCCGCGGCCGCCTGCGCGCGCGCATGGGCACTAGTATCGCATCGTGGGCAACAGTAAACATCGTCCGAGATAATAAACGAATGTGTCTGTTTGTTTGCTTTGTGTAAATCTTGCCTGTCATAAAGTTGCAACTGTTGTAACATAATTGTACTTTAGTCTATGTATAAATAATGACGTATTTGGTATTCTTGTCGCGTCTACGGTTTAATTATTGACAGTTAAGGCGATGCTTCCAGTTAACAATGCACTATTTATCATGTTTAAAATGTAATTCCACTAAAATTGCTTTACTTATTCGTATATTGTGAATTCTTTAATACTATGAGTTCACGTTAAATTTCTGCGCGAATTTAGTCTAAAACGGTAAAACGGCAGCTGAAGTTATCATTCGAGTATCTGTAAGCATAACTCATGCGGCCGTATTTGGTATAGTAATCCCATGATATCGATCAGAACGTATGAGCGAGCTCATTGTAAAAGCATTACATTTTATTGCTTGTCTTCAAACATACGCTGCGTTTATTTAATCTGATTGCAGACCACATATAGCGTTCTGGAATTATGCAGACGACTGCTGTGGTCTGGATTTCGAAGGAAGGATTTAACTATTATGATAGGGCTCTTTATCTTATACGATCTACTTGATTAGGTAAATTGGTCCTATTGATGTGACCCTAGAAAAAAAATATTACATCATTGATTAGTCTTTGGATGGTGTTTGGTTTCTTTTGGATTCTGATCTTATGCAGTTTTAATAAATCTTAAGGACGAGACTCTGAGGTCGCCGTGAAATGTATTATGGAAGGAATTTTAATGTATGTCATGCAAACTAGATTTTTTAGATATTATAATTGTATTACCCATGCCAGGACATTCTGACCCGGAAAATTATAGCCCTTGTTAGATTTATGTTTAAAAGTTTGCCCAAAAAAAGATGAATGATTTATTTAACACGCGCCAAAATACAAGCACTTGGACAAATTACAGGTCGTTTGTTAGATTCAACAATTCGCGTTCGGTGCCATATTTCATATTTTAGCGACCGATAGAAACGTTATGTTGTCGTTTGGTCCCATTGCAAACCGGGCCCAAGTGCCTGGTTGGGTTGGTTTTATCTTTAGAATTATAACGGATGTGAGGTGCGCACGCGACGCTTTCCCCCTTCAAAACACTAACTACTGGACGTAATAGGTACCCGCTTTGATAAATTGCCACTAGACTTTCATCTTATGACATTATATCCATCATTTATTAATGCTTTGGTTGGTATTGAATGAAATTGTTATTTATTTCCAGTTTTATTTATTGAACATGATTACAGTAGTGTGTTTATGTGTAGCCATTACTTTTCTTCATTCTGATCAATATCCGTAAATGATTATTCTTTTCGAAATTTTTAGTTAGTTTATCATCTCCATTGGATTCCACACGTTTCTGTATCGAGTTCAGAAACTGATTCTTTAAATAATTTATCCATCGTTTTTTTAGGTCCGCCAATTTTGTCATTTCAATTACGTACGTATCCAATTTATTGACCGGAAAGGAAGATTTATTATTACAGTATAATTATTTTTACGACTCGCCACTGTCTCGTCATTAAAATGATAAACATTAGCTATAGTTTGTCTGCCGTGTTATTGCCAAGTCAATGTTTATGGTATGTTATTGTAATATTGTTACAGATTGTTTAGATTTATTTTAATTTATTTATAATCAATAGCAATATGTTTAGTATTCTTATTATGCTGCTTCTATCAGTCCAGTTTTTGTTACTTCCTCGTCTGGATGATTAGATTTATAGTATGTCGTGAAAGTAAAAAATAATTTTACCTAACTGACGAATGACCATGTAATTTGGATGTTAATTTTATTAATTTCATCGTTAACTGATCTTCTAATTTGTTTTATTACCTCAACTTCTTCGTCAGGTGTCGAACGATGCGATGATAGAATAAACCTGTTCCGTAAAATTATATTGTCATAATTATTTCTTAATCAATTTTTATAGATTTTTTTAGTATCGCCTTCGTGATTCTTATCTGAATGGTAAATTTCTCTTACTATGCTTGTATTCTAGAGCAAAGAATACGATGTATTATTAGAAATGGGTGGGTGTCAAATGTCAACCCTAGATGTGTTGGCACAAATCGTGCGTTAGCCAGCAATTAACTGTTTGTACTGAACGTCACCAATTAGACTTGAAATCAGGACGCGTCGTCGCTTACTACTTGATAATTAATTGTAATGTACAATGCTGGCTCATGAATGGCCCGCTACAATAGTGTTCGAGCAGAATACTTAATGCAACAGCGCCTCGCGGAACACGTTGTTTGTTTGGTGATTTATTAGCTAGGATGTTGCTGCCTTGCCTATCTTTGGCGCCACTAGCATTCTTGTAAGAACTTTGGCCTGCCATAAAACACTTAACCCGCGCCTCTATTTAAATATAATTTGAGTTTCTTTTAAATTGACACTTTTATCATTAGAATTATCATAATGTTCAACGTTTTTTTTGTTATTTATACATAATGCAGGTGTTGGGTTGTTTTTGTCAATTACTTCAAGGTTAAAGGATTTCGCCATTATTTTTTATTTTTCTATTTATGTGAATCATCATTATTATTCATAGCCACACCTGAGACATGTAATCTGATTCAATAGCAATAAAAAACCGGTCAAGTGCGAGTCGGAGTCGCCTACGGGAGATCCTTGCTATAATAACCAAACCAACTTAATTTTGAGGCTCTGTACGTCTTCTCTGAGGTAATATGTATTTTTTTACATTGTAATTAGCTATCTGTGACCTTATGACTCTCTATATACATAGAGAGCCGGCGTAGGCTTAATTATAAGGTTCCTTTGTGTAGAGAATCCTAAAAATATCTGCTTCTATATAACGATAAGATATTATCTCTGAAGCTGTCAATATTATTGTCTTGTTACGTACTTGTAGAGTTGTTGTTACATGATATGTGTTTGAAACATATCTAACAAAGCCACGTGGCTGTCATATATCCTATTTAAGCGATTAACATTTTGTTAATCACCTATTAATTTATCAACGTGTGCCTCAGTCTTGGTCGTCTAAATATTCCTATTTCAAACTCACGTGAGTAAATCTGTCAGTTATTGGCAAGTATGCGATGTGACAGAATTAAATCGGCAAGAGGTGTGGACTGGACGTTCGTGCCTGTGTTTCCACTTTGTGATTGGATACGGGCCTGGACGGTGAGAGACGGCCCTGACGATCGTGGGCGTGAAATCCGACTGGAATTCATTGCCTTGAAATATTTGAATGCATTGAAGATTGTTGTGCAGTGGGTTGACGAATAATTTTAAAAGGTGTGATCTCACTGAATCGATCTTAACTCTGAAGATGTTTTGCTTGATCGATCATTTATGATAGCAATATCTAAACAGTTGCACATTGATTTAACAAACCTATCAAATGCGTTCCAATAAAACTGAATGTATTACTCGGAACATTCAATTTCGTTGACAATGACGAATAATCGCAATAAAATTTAATGTTCAATTCAGGGCTATAAACTTGTGCTCAAAGCTATGTCGCGAGCGTTTGTACCAGCAGCGGCACCGGCTCCGTGCGTCGCATTCATTGCTAACAAATTTATTGTAATGGCCATTTAAACACCATATTACTGTTGGGCACTTGTTTTTGTACTCGGATCTAAGGTCTAGGCGTTAAATTTATGAAACGACATTCTTAGCGATGTCAAATAATGTCGCCTTCGTTTATCTATTTTTATGCTAAGCAATTGCTTTTTGCTCGAGTAATATTTGTCATGTTACATTTATGTTACGTCATGACTATCTTTATTATCTCCATTCATATAAGGTATTGCAGCTAAATTGAGCGTACTTAACAAAACATATGTGGATTGTCCATGTTAGATATATTCGTAAGCTTTATAATAAAATATGATTATTTATTGACAATGAATGGATGATAGACGGACGTCGTCTCGACACATAGGGGAGTGGCCAGTCTGATAAATTGATTTGCGATGTGATCGCATCTAGATGCTTCATTTGCATAATGATTGACAAGTATTGGCATGTGCTCGTTAATCACAATTTGGGACTTTGGTTCTATAGGCAAGTTTAATAGTGCTGGAAATTTCTTGTCTGTATTTCAGTACCTTTGTGGCCGTTAGTTGCCGCTCTTTCTAAAATATCTTCACAACCTTTCTTAAAAAACCCTGTTCATTATATTGTGATTTGCATGTATTATCCAAAAAAATCTATGCCGTAAGATTATGGAATTAAATTATGAATGTACTATATTCCGCTCCGCGGTTTCACCCGAGTTCCCGAGGTATCTTATGTTTTCCCGGGATAAAAAGTAGCCTATATGTTATTCCACTGTATGATCTATCTATGTGCCAAGTTTCATTCAAATACGTTCAGTAGTTTTTACGTGAAAGAGCAAAAGATACATACATACTCACAAACTTTCGCATTTATAATATTAAATAGGATTATGTGAATCGGGCAAGGCTTTTAAAGTACGGGAACCATTAGGTACCTACATCCGACGAATTTTTTCATAATCCGCAAATTTTATTCTTGAAACAAATTTTGATTCACGCGCATTCTTATATTCATATGAGATTGTACTTGCATCAATTTCGGAGCGCAACTCATATTGGATATATCATCGTCAATTTACAAATGAGGGCGCATCCGTCCGTTCAGACTTTGCATTTAGTCATCCCGTAAACACAGATGTCTCTGGAAAGTTTAACAATGTAACCTAAAATTCTGTTAATATTATAGCTAACTATTATACATTCGTAAATGACATAGATGACACGCGAGATACGTTTACAGAGTGACCGAGTGTTGAATCGCGTTTAAATCAAACTGGTACACAGATGATAAGTATCAAATGACTCGACGCGCGTGTAGCTGTGAGGACACATGATTGCAACTAATATTTTACGATCATTTATGTGTAACAGCTTTATCATTTTGTGGATCTCTTCAATCTCACTATAATTGCTACAAGAATTTATTTTGGTTTTATACCAAAGAATGCTTTCAAATTATGCTTTTGAGCTATAATACCAAATCAAGCGATGTTTAGGCGACTTCTAGCGTAGCATATTGTATTGAATATGATTTTGAGAAGGGTACTTTGTTGACAAAACATTTTTGAAACGGTTTGGTCGTGTTGTTCTATTCGCTGTAATTTGTCGGTGATCGATTTTATAATTCCGCTCGGCTATTACATGTCTCTATGTATGACTTCAGTTGAAAAGAGTCCACAATAGTCCACATACGTACGATTGAATCGTGTGTGCTCACCTTATTCTGTTGCATATCTCATCAAGGTGTGGTAGTGCATATATTACTCGCTCTTCATTTATAACCTCAAGTGTGCCATTTTTGGCTTCATCTATGCCTTATTTGGTTATTTCTTGAATTGTGTTAATGTCTTCAACTTTATTCTTATCTCTCACAATCAGTAGTTTACCTTTCAATGTACCTCTCGATGCCTTTTAACATATTTATAAACATTGTTTATGTTCAAGTTCTGATGAATTCTGTAGATTATATCATTTTATTGATGAGCCCGCATTGCATTCAGTTGCTCATCGATGGCTTTATTTGGCTCGTCTTTATACATAAAGCTTATAAGGGAGTAGCTATTATTTTTTATTAGCTATTAGTGTTTTTTTTTTCATAGAGTCTACTTTCCTCGTGCACGTAAGTATAGTCAACGTACGATCACGTATGAGTCACCGTGGGAAACTAGATCTGCACAATGTGAGATATAATCGATACACCGGCTGAATGACATATCGAATCGTGTTACATTATATCGAGACCCGTTTGGACACGGCGCGTTCTGAAATCAACACTCGCGTCCGAGCTTCGAAACGCACTCCGCCGGAAATAGTGGTTTACACGTCATGTTATGTTTGGCATCGAGATTGATAAGTTTCCGGTGATACTGTAATCCAGTTTCTAGAGATGATATCTGTTTAATGTGAAAATCGTTCACGAAAATACATTATTGGTGTTGTTTTTTGCTCGGTCGTCCGGTCCGCTTTCTTGCTAATTTTTATCTAACCCCAATCTTCATTCTCCGTTTTCAGCTTGTTACGAAGCGACTCTTTATTTTTAGTGATCCGCATCATTAATGGTCAAATGATGGAAGCATTTCGCTTCTGTATGATGCCAAACTTTTCACAGCCTTTTTTCTCAGAGATCGTTTAAGTTAAACGGTTACATGCAACTGATTTGTTGCATAGATATGAGTAGTTAGTGATAGCCCGAGCGTGAGTTTAATTGAAAATGGTTACCGTGGTAATTCCTCATTCGAGCTGCTTTTCTAGCAAAAACGCTTTGCTCTAACTCTCTCATTATCTTTAGATTCTGATATATTCTCTGTAATTGAGGAATATTGTGAAATTAGTGATTGGGTTAAAATTGAAGACGTAGAATTCTACAACGTCTAGAAATCTGTCATAAATAGAATGTATAAAATGAAATATGATTGTAGTATTGTTAGTATCGCGACTAAGGCCCAGTTCCACGCATAATCTATATTATATTTCCTTTTATAATGTCGTTCAAACGTCTAACACATGCTGAAAAGTAGATAATGATATGTGTGAGATAGAAGTTAATCCATTAATCATCTCGTCAGTGTCGAAAAGTGAGTAGAGCAGTCGATGCGCGTGCGCATGTTGATGGTGGCGCGTCGCGTGACTGACAATCTGCCTTTGCAGTTGGTTGTAGCCACGTAACCCCGGTGCTATATCAGTTATATGTGCCATGTCTTGGTTCTACTTTGGGTAACTATGTTCATTTTAGTTTTCGTTTCGCGTTACATTATCTTCAGTGTAAACAGACTTTAGAAAGCTAGCGTAAAGTTATAAACTAGCAATCATAAAATATTCTAAAAACTTACGAGCCAATTACGTTTCCAGCGAAATTGATTGAACATCAATTCAGTAAGGGAGTTCATATTTTATGCGATGCTTGATTATGTTTTAATTCACAAATCACCTCGTTCTCGTTAACCCTGTCTCAACACATTAAAGCCGAATTAATTGCCACCGACTGACCGTTCTACCGTTTTGGGATAAGTGATTGTCCATAGTTCTGCAATTATATTTGTGAAAACAAGTTTCGCAACGAAATCTCGCAAATACATTAAATGCAGCAATTAACAGCTACCATAAAAGCAAATCGTCTTGAAACATTACAGGGTTGTATTCGTAAATCTTGTTTGTGAGAGTGAGAGTCTGCTCAACTCTGCGTGTTATGGAATATTTGGGGGATTTAATATAAATTTATTTGATTTTACTTTTAATGAGGTCATGTATTTCTGGTCTTTGGCAATAGAATCGCTGGTCGTTTTTCACGTCCATGATGCAAATTTCGTGCCATCTAAATTCAAGCTAGGTTACACCTATTTGCTGTTACAAAACCTAAATTGAATCACCCTGATTCGAATCAAAGTTAGTAACCATTTCATAGGCGACTTCATTTAATACATCTCAAATCAGACGTTACCAATTTATAAACGTAAATTGATATCGTCTCTGTTGATGATGACGGATGCTTGCAGCAGCCACCCCGGTGATGGGCCACTATCAGCTTCCTGCGATCATTCAATTACGTTCACTTGTATGATTGCACGCCTGGATGCGGGCACCGCTCGATAAATGCTAATACAATTGCCCAAGGGGCTGAGATTGCTGTAAATTGATACAACTGTTTGTTAAATGACACACTTGGTTGCATTGAACGCTCATATGGTAATTCTTCTTTAATGGCTGGTTTCAAGCCTAAAGTTACATTATACGCGTATTTTAATTTTTATTGGTTGGTTGGTACTTCTGTGTAAATATCGTCTAAATGTTCTTTTTCTGCTTTAAATTCTTCAAAACGCGACAGCCAGCAGCTTTATACACAATAAAGTATTAGAATATAAATATCAAATGTTTATCGCATTTGATAGAAATAGTTGGGATTCATTTAATATTACAAGGATACCTAAGATTCTGATGTTGTGAGTGCACATCAATTAGCCGATAAAATATGTAGATTTGCTCGAGTGTTGTGTTACATGGACGATTTGTGCGCTTCGTGCAGTTGCTATAAAACTGGAATTTACTATGACTCTTGGAATTGATTGTGTTATAAAATCTTGATAATTGTAAGCCTGAATCTTTGGAAGATGATTGATATATCAATATATGTAGTTTATTCAGTGCTGATCCAATTCGGGTAGTCGATCGAATGGCTCCTTTATATCAATTTTGAGACTCCATTTGAAATGAGACAGTTTATCTATTTATT
This sequence comes from Tethea ocularis, assembly GCA_963555595.1. NCBI lineage: Eukaryota > Metazoa > Arthropoda > Insecta > Lepidoptera > Drepanidae > Tethea > Tethea ocularis. The sequence goes on along the minus strand of OY741970.1, from coordinate 1,101,143 downwards.
ACCTACACGATTTCTTCTCTTTGTCTTTTATCTCCTAAATATGAAATCCTATCTTTTTTAGTGACTAGGTAATATAATAAGCCTGTGGTGCACATTGTTGCTAATATTACAAAGAACCCTATCACCGATTCGTTTCCTCGGGATATTTTCTTCGAATTCGAACGTCACGGCATTTGAAGGCACTACGAATCATCGGCTGTCTTGGTCCTTATACCTACCATACCATTAACTACAATCATTGATTTCACAGTAGCGAAAGGGTGTTCATTTAAAATGGGCATTAGTCCGAATCGGCGTAATTGCGATTCAGCTCAATTGGAACCTTCCGCCGTATTTTCCTCGCAATTTCATAAATCAGAGGTGCGGAGTTCGCCCCGGGCACGTTTGTCATTACGTTCACCTGTAATGAAGTGGTGCCATTCTTGGCCGGCCATTTGCCGATCGTACTTGTCCATTTGTAACAGGATCCAGGTTAAGCTGCACCCACTGACAGCGCTGAACGTGGAATTAAGCTCGATAGTGACAACTCGTGTTAAATTATCGTTATTTATTGCATAATGCGTGGGCACAATTTGTGGGCTTGATGCATTGCAAATTTGCTTAAATAACCCTTTAGATTGTAATCTGAATAGTGAATACTAGACATAAAGTCTTTATTATTTTGTACGCTAAAATTTATTTAACAATCTTTTACCATTTCCTGAGTTTCTTTTTTTGCGGAGTCTGTTGAAATTATGGAAGCTGCATGCCCGCATTTTTGTGGCGGAAAATAAAGTGTTTTTTTCTGTACCTAAATAGTATTAACAAGTATTGTGGCGCTGCGGGTCATGTATAAATCCATTCCCCCCATTGTCCTGTCTCGCCTCGCACAAAAGTGCACTTTTGATCGACTCGCCGCGGTCCCGAACAAATATTCTATGGAGTCGATAGTATGATCAAGTTTTATTATAACTTATATTTCATGAATATGTTATAATTTGTAATTAAAGTTGCCTTTTGTTGATAATTGCAGCAAGAACACCTTACATAAAAATACGTAATAATTGCACTGACATGAATAAGTTTGTGTAAGTGATATAATTTTGTGGGAAATTGCAATGCATCTGCAATGTCTGCAATGATTATGGTTAGTTGTAACATTTCCGTTTGTTAATGGTCGGTGGGCACGCTACGTGTTCCACTTGTTGAAAGCTCCTTGCATTCGTGTTCCAAGGCGGTTGCGGGGATCCGCCAACATCGCATTAATGGCGAATGTTTTACAATTCCCCCAACCGGAGATTTTTTTGCTCGTTTTCGCCGCGGGAAGTGTGAATTTCGCGCCGCGCTTTAACCACAATAAAAATAGCAACTTACACGACCGACACGTGTATTTCTCACGAGCGGAACGATCGTGCCCAAAAAATTTTTCGGATGACGAAGCGTGTAAAGTTTTCGGAAGGCCACACATTAATTTAATCCCATAAAATTGTAAAGGGTTCCAATAATCCGATTTAAATAATAGTGATCGTAAAATATCACTGGCGTAAGTACCTAACAGACGTGGTGTATCCGACTCGTTTTATTACAGCTTTCTCAATATTTTTATTGATCATCATCTATAAATCTTTAACTATAAATGCTTGGGCCGCGGTTACAAGGTGCAATGTATCACACCAGAGGTTTTTTTTGTCGATAAATCACGTCGAGATGAATGCTCGGTTATTAAAGCACCCCGCCTCATAACGATCCTCCTCTCCGTCGTATCGATCACAATAAAGGCCGTATATTTATGAAGAAAATCTTATTTTCAAAGTACTTTCTTATTTATTGAGTTGGCTTATGAAGATAAAAGAGAAAGAAATTACCGAGCGCCTGGAGTATCTTAAAGATCACAGTATATCCTTTCTGGGAATGAACTAGTGGTCGACATGTGCGCGGAAATGCCCTGTTTACTTTCCGTTTTCGGATTCGGACAGCTCCTTTTAAGTCACTCGTTTATTGCGACCTATGTTCGGATAACAAGAGATTTTGTAACTAGGCTATTTCTGGTGTACAATCGAATAGTATCTCCTTACATTCGGTCGGTGGGTGGATGTCTGTGAATGCGCGATATGGTTTTCGTAACGTTGACCGTTTTGGTGCAGTGACATTATTTGTACTGTTTCTGGTGCTGCGCGCTCCCAACTCGCCGCTCTGGGATCGGCACGATAGACTACGGCTGTGTATAATTTATTTTATATGGTAATACGGCACGCGGTCGGTATTGGTTCAAAGCGAGCTCTTAATAAGGACGTGTCCCCTTAATTCTCGTCGGTGTGGTCACTTACATTCCTACAAGGGTTTGTTCTCCACATTTTTGTGTGTTCGGTTCTCGTTTTTCTCGTCGGCTATTTCCCACCTCCGTTTGTCGCTGAGAATTTAAACGAGCGTACCGATCTTGATCGCGCCCTTTCGGCGTTTTATTTGTCTGCCCGCCGCTGTGCGAGGAAAATTGTAAGACTTCAGATAATTTATAAATAAGCCGGATTGTGTTTCCGACATTTTCTTTTTCATGCGTCTGCATCAACCTGTGCCGCTTTATGTGGTATGCTTGCTCAACCAAGTGACGATAATGTGAACAGCTATGCCTTTGACTCTTTTCGGTGTTTCGACATGATTTTTTGATGAAATCTTATATAGCGCTTGTTTGTTACGTAGGTTATCCTACACATTATACAGGAATGGAATGGTAATTTTCGAGCATCCGAACGCACCTCTACAGAATAAAAACGTTCACAATCGAAGCAGGTCTTCGGTATCGTTACGAATCCGGTTACATAAAAATATGCCCTTGCGTTTGTTTTGTTTCGTGCACTCGGTCGCGGGTTTGTTTTCTTTTTGGCTGAGGCATTGTGCGATGGACAGCGGATTAACAAGGGCATCGGCGCCAGGGCGTGCGGCCATGGCGGCGGCTGAATAGCAAATGTGTCTCGGTGTGCGGTGGCCACGTATCTAGATGGAATATCGCCTGCGCGTGCGCTGCTCCTGTAGAGATGCGCGCGATTGAACGCATTTACATAGTACCGCGCCATTGACCGTTTTTATAAATCTCCGAATGCATTATATACGTGCGGTTCTTTTGTAATTCATATTTTATATCATTATAATATATTCACGGTGCGCGCATGTAAAACCTTCTCTTGTTTAAGTTTTTACTTATCGGGATAATTCAGTCTCCGCCTCGTAGCTGGCTAATTGACACACGCTGGGCGTTGTGCCTTCAAATTGTGTTCAAATATTTGCCGTGTGGACGCGTAAAGCGCACAGCAAACACGTCGTCCGTCCGTCCGTCTGTTTGCCCAGTCCAATGAGCCCAGTGCGAGTCTGTTTGCCTTCGCTCCGCTATCTGTACGTGATCTCTCTGAGACAGGCCAGTTTACTTCATCCCGTGGCTTTTCTTTGTACTCCTTTTATGGAGTGCAATCTTAACGTGGGATCAACGCATTGACACGTATTTGACATAAAAAGAGATGTCGATATGGCCGCGCCAGTTTTTAGGACACGTTTTGTTCATGATTTGAGTTTTTTTTTACTCAGTCTTTAGCATGTAAAATTTATATGAATTATTATTTTGTTTAATGTATCTCTAACAATTCTTTCTTTAGTTTCAGGTATGTATCTATTGATGTTCATTAAAAATCATTAGTTCAAATAACTGGAAATAAGGGTAAGTAAAACTTGTAAGTTTAGAAGTAAATAAAGTTATATTGGTAAGATTCAGCAAAATTTTAAGTGGTGTTGGTGTCTACAGCATACACTCGCGGTTCCGGGATAAAAAGTAGCCAATGACCTTCGGGGATAATGTAGCTTCCTATTAGTGAAATAATTATTCAAATTGGATCACTAACTCCGGTGATTAGCGCGTATAAACAAACTTTTCAGCTTTATTATTAGTTTAGATAGATAATATGCCCACAAACGGTCCCTCCAATTTTACCCTATTTTTTGGAAAGGACACGTTGGTAGCCTCTGATGGTTGCATAAACTTTACCGGACAAATCGGCGAGCGCTTTTGTTTTTTTTTTTTAAAGGACATGAATGTGTTAGCCAGACGTGGCTATAACACCCTTACGCGGACAACTCGGCGAGCGCAGAGGGCTCTCAACCGGACAAAAACAATTTTAAGTAACTGCGCCTGAGGGCACCCCCTGTGGGGTACGGACCTCGGCTCAGGGCGTTACCGGGGGGAGGGGGAGGACATAGTACGAGTTACGACTAATTAGGGGCGGTCGGATTACTGGGAGCAGCTCGGGCCGCTTGAATGGGACGAGACTGGGTAAGACGTCGCGACGTACCTCGCCGTCGAGGACGATACCGAGGAAGTCGGTTTTGTTGAGTGTTTTGTGTGTCGTCGTTTTGTCGAGCTGTCGGCGAGCGCAGAAGGCGCTCAGCCCTAACCTACATTATATTTATATTATATTATTAAATCAAATATTAAATACATCGTTATCACCAGTGTTGGTACCTACCTATCATAATTAATAACACAGTTACCTACATCGTTTAATGCGGATCTATTAATTTATTCAATTATCTTGTTGTTATGTGTAATTACTGAGTTACATTTTATTACACTTATTTCACTTGTACTAATTAATATATATATTTTACTAGCTGTTCCCCTCGGTTACACTCGCGTTCCCGGGATAGAAAGTAGCCTAAAACCTTCGGGAATAATGTAGGTACCAATTAGTGAAAGTTTTTTTCGAATCGGACCAGTCAGTAACACTAGAGATTAGCGCGTTCAAACAAACAAACAAACTCTTCAACTTTCTTATTAGTACAGATAATTATAAGTATATATGTAGTTGTGAATATGATACTCTTAATTTTATTTCTTCCGATTTGGAACAAAAGTATACGAAAACGCTCGATTGTAGGCTTACAAAAAAAAACTCATTTATTCAGTTTGGCCCTAATAAGGCACTTATGAACGTCAAAAGTTACAGATTAACAATAGACTCTACTACCGGTTCGGAATACACTTGAACTGAGAAGACTCCGGCAAGAAACTCAAATGACAGCTTATTTTGATTTTGACAACTTTTTGGTGTCATGTCATCTATGATTGTTAGACTCTATTTTATCTGTTGTTCCACATTTTTCGCTCTAGCCCCTCAGCCCGCAAACGATAAAGTGCCATAAAGAACTCCGTTTTAAAAAACCTTTTGGGTACCCTACAAACGCAGAAAACGAGTACCAACTACATAATACATTCTCACTGTTTTTTTGTGATTTAGTTTAATATCTTGCAAATTTACCAATTAGAATGGATTTCTAAAGAAAAGTCAAGCCATTTTTTTAAATACATGTTAAATAAATGGCAGTCACATTACGTCTGACTGTCTCTGATGGCAAATATTCACATGCGACGTCTGATTAAAGGAAAAATAAAAATTCCTAGACAAGCTGCAATGGCTTTTTACTAAAGTAGAATGTTAAGTATTGCGGCGGTATTCTATAAGCGCTGCGCATGCGCTAATTCTCGTTAATTGGCTACTTACTACGCGTATGTGGCAACCCTCCCAGTCCCAGTATTCACCACCGCCATCTTTATGAAATGCGGATTTAAACAGAGACTCAATATAACTATGTATACTTTTAATACTCACGCTCTGGATTAATTTCAGAACAAAATAGCTATGATGTCTCTAAGTAGGTAGGTACTGGAAGGGTTTCCAGTTCTTGGCGAATATTCGCATCGCCCACTAAGGTTCTAGACAGACGGATTACATTTCAACTGCATTCCGACTGCAAATTTTCAGTTTGAATATTTTGTTCTCCTGCCAATTTTCATAAGATATTTATACATAATATTCTAAGTATATATTTCACAAACGGCTTATTCAGTATCTGTTTATGTTAATGCTTAGATCTAGTTCAAAACTGAACGATATGTAACGAAACAATTGCGTATTCTCCATGTGTAGGCTAAACAGAAAGTTGTTTATATCTGCTTTTTACCGGAATACTAGGAGCAATACCAATATTAAGAGGATGCTCTCCGCGATTGTCTCCGCCCCTTACAAATGTACTTGACTAACTGACGGAGACAAGCGAGACAGGAGAGGGGCAATTTAAGTAAAAAAATCGGTTTTATGTCATTTAAAAAAATAAGCTTTTTTTTAAGTAAGAAAACTAATCCCTTTCTATTAGACCTCAAAATGTATGTTAATGTTTTCTTAGTTTTAAAAAGGCTATATTCACGTTTTTTTCCGAGGTTACTAATGAAAAATTTAAATTTAAAAAAAAAAAATTACCTCGGCATAGATGCTGGAGGTGCTGTCACCTCACGAACTCCATTTAAAAGGGGTTTTTTTAAATCATCATAATTATCTCCTTTAATACATTCCTATATACTTATTTTCTGCAGCTTTTGACGGAACTCAAAACATATTTGGATATACCTACTTACATAAATAAAAAAAAACTTTAAACATACCGCTTGATTCACTTTGAAATCATAAGATTTCAAATTCTAGACCACATATTATATTGACGGGTTCATTTTTAATGAATAGTAAATAGGTACCTACATTTTTTGTAAATTAGATTTTCATACGTTTTTGCTTGATTTCACCTCCAATATTATGGCGATCATTTTACGACATGACCTTAAGTTTCCAAACATACATTAGGTTATTGAAGCTTCTACTTTCTAGTCACATAGTAATTGTGTCCGGTACAGTGATACCGTTGCGAAATGCAAATCACTTGCGATGTTAGACACCATGTACTACCATCTCAGTTATTACTTTGGATGGTTCCAAATCAAAGCTATTTATTTCTAGGCACTTAAGGTACGGTTACTACCGGTACGGACATCAGGCTAAAAATGTTTGCTACTTATATAGTTAAACATCACCTTAATGATGGTGGAGCTCAAGACTTGGTATGATCACTACATAGTCAAAACAAAGTCGCTTCCCGCTGTCTGTCTGTCGCTATGTATGCTTAGATCTTTAAAAGTACGCAACCGATTTTGATGCGTTTTATTAATAGATAGAGTGATTCAAGAGGAAGGTTTATATGTATAATACATGCATGTTATAGTACAGAAAAGCCGAGAAATTCAATAATTTGTACACCCGTGCGAAGCTGGGGCGGGTCGCTAGTTGAAGATATAAGAGAGAAGGGTGTAAAATGTGAATGACATTGTTAGCTTCTTAAAAATAATGAACAATTATGCTATTACTATTATTGTTAAAGCACTGGTTCATAAAGAAGCCACCAAATTGCGGTCGATCAGTATCAGATTAAATAAAATACACGATATTTTTGATTTAACCAAACTATTGGAAATGTATTTTACAATTTAGCCTAGTGTTCAAATTGAGTTTTGAATTCCCATAGTTATTTACAGCACGACAACAGAGTAGTTAGTACTCGCAGATGCTAAAATCTTACGTGACAACTCTCTAATGTTGAAATTATCTTACTTTCCTACTCACGTTATAAATAATTATAAGATAAGTATAGGAAATCTACACATAAGGTAACTATCGACCTTATAATACATAGGTACGAAAGCTATCTGCAGAGCTATCTTGATTAGTAGGTGTTCTAAATGATCACTGATGTTATTTACTTTTTTTATTTTTTACTATGTATAGGCCTGTGTTTGACCACAATCTCACCGTTGTCAGTGATGATGTGGCCGATGATGGTAAGCACACAAAGCCTAGAAAGGAACTGGCTCTCAAGTGCAGCTGTCGGAACTCACCGAAAGGTGTTTGGCGACAGATTTTCAACTTGAGAGTGCTACCACCATGCTATGGTTTCCTCACGATGTTTTCCTTCACCGAAAGCTCAAGCTAGTAGGATTCGAACCCGGGACCTTCGTCTCGGCATCCGACGTCACTACCACTGAGCCACTTTAATATTATAAATACGAATACGAATTTTGTGAGGATGTAGAGACCTGGCTAACAAGTGAAATAAATTCAAAAGAAAGATCCACACAAAACAAAAGTTGCCTTGCTGAGTTTGTTGCCGGAATCTTCCCAGTTTAAGTGTATTCCGAACCGGTGGTAGAGTCAAATGTAAAAAAGTTTGAGTGCAGTTGTCGAAATACACCGAAATCCATGGTCTAAAAAATAGTTGTATCAAAGATAGTATTACTAATACTTGCATAATGTTTAATAGTAATGACCGCCCAGGAAGGAAGCTATGATTTATTGAAGAACATGTGATTGGACGGATTTTCCACGAAGCTGTATCCCGTCGTTGGCCTATATTTTGTTTACTATATTCCTGAACTAGGCGTCTGATGCGTTCTAGTTCTTGTTATTTTGTTTGCGCTATCGTTTCTCGCTATGCATTTAAGCTGAGTTTTCCCTTATTGCGTCATAGTTGTTCTTAATCTACATGAGGTCCTCAATGAAGCAGAATATTAAACTACCAGCATTTTATCTTGTCACATTGATCAGCTATAAAACGCCATAAGAATCGAAACTATTCTTCTACTCTTTCTATTTCGAATTGCAGGGTCTCAAACTCAAAAATCATTCTTCAAAATTAGGCCATGGTTAGGAATTGACGCTACTACCACTTCGTTACGAAGTAGTTGAGTACAGAAAGTCTAGAATTAAAAGTGCACTGGCTCAAGTGCAGCTGTGGGATTTTTGTTTCCCCTTTGGTTTGGATTTACCGGTCCCCGCTTGGGATATGGGCGGCTGGGTCCATTTGTTTAATTTGTATTATTATGCAGTTATATGTTACATATTAATTGTTCTATTTTTTGTGGTAAATTTATAAGATCTTTGATTGATTAAGTATTATTGTTTTTTTTTAGGCTATTTACTATTTTGGTGATATAATGGTGAATGATTCCGGAGATTCTTTTGCTTGGGATTTTTAACTTAAGGGTGGTTGGTATTTTGGCGGCTACTACAAAATATCAAATAGTCAAATGTACTAGTATTTCTGGTAAGGTATTTAAATGACTTTACCCTTTCACTTAGCTACCGTCGTAACCCGTATTAACTTAGAACAATGCAGATAAAATCTAACGAAGTCCAACTTTGCATTGCAGCAGACAAACTGTTTAAAGTTATTCCAATCTAAAGGCTAGAGCGGGGCGGTCGTGCCGCGTGCCTCACGAAACTATTTGAGGCATTCGCCTATTGAAATTTATTGTTAACCAGCCGTGTAGCTTTGTATCGACGACATATTATATGCTCATAGAATTGCTAAATTATATGCTCCTCTATGTTTAATAAGTGGGTTCTTTATTTCCTTTTGATATACGAATAGTTGAAGCGCTGTTTCATGAATTTGACAGTTTTTTTCTCTTTCATTCTTTTCAATTTGATGAAACAACGCATTGTGAAGGTGTTATGTACCGTACGTCATTGTCAAAATTAAACATAGGTATACAACGTTATCCCATTTTTTTAAATAACCCTCCATGATAACCCTTGTAACGTACTCCATGTAACTGATTGTCGACCTAATATTTAAAAAAAAAACCCATACTTTTGCTTAGCTCTAAGTCGAGTTTACCATTTTTCTACCGTTAGACCTTTCACTTCCCTAATTAATCGATAAAATAAACCAATTAATTAAAATATACCCAAAATAAGTGGTTATAAATGCAGTTAGTCCTTGTACTATAATAATAAAAAACAATAAATCGTTTAATTGTAGCGCTAAACTAAAATTGAAATCAGTAACTAACCTCTAATCATTGAACTGTTAAGGATTTAATAGTCGCACCAACATTTGAGTACTGGTTTTAGGATGTGAGCATGGTGCTGGCAAGTAGCGAGCGATCCGAGCGATTTGAATTCTCTGCCTCACCAACTCGTGATAATAATAATACAAATGCAAAAAGTCTGACATTTACGATCTACAAATTCACTAAACCTTACCACGTGGCTGGATAGCTGTTTATTTATAATTATTTCATAACATAGGATGGACCGAATGCCCGCTTTAACAGTAAACGTTCGGTTGGAGCGCGAAATTCAAATTTTATCAAGTTTTTTGCAAATTGCAGCTGAGTTATAGGTCGTAAGTCATCAACATGTTATTTGCGAGAAGAATGGTAATATATTTACTGATTAATAACAAAAGATATCATCAACATATTCCTCCAAGATATATTACTGACATATACGACTATTTCATGAAAATGTTACTAATATACCTTGTAAGAGTACGACCTATAACTGAGCTGCAATTTGCAAAAAACGTGATAAAATTTGAATTTCGTGCTCCAACCAACGCCTCCACCTTAAAGCTTGATTGATTGATCATAGCACGGTGGTAGGGTACTTTGTAGTACCCGACTGGTTGGCTACCACCCTCATGTTACAAATCTGTCTTGCTTTGGCTTTGTATGCTTACCACCTTTGGCCACATCATCACTGACAACGGTGAGATTGTGGTCGAACACAGGTCTATACATCGTAAAAAAAGCAACCAATCATCTGTGACCAAAATCATTCGTTATACTTGAGACGATCTAATCCGTCAAATAAACTAAAGTAACGATGGTTACAAATTACTTAACTTCTTGGTGCACTACCACACTTTATAATTAATTACTTAGAATCTGACGTTTATCAATGTCAAGCACTAGCTAGACAAGCGTCCGCTACCGCCCGTCACAGAGCACTGTACCAAGGTGCGGCTTGCAAGCTCACAGCCGGGCGTCAGACCGTGTCATGGATCCGCTGAGCCGATCTAGACCACAGCACTATCACAGTCCTAGCCTGCCTCACTCCGCTCTACATAAGTGCGTTGAACCTGACGCTTGAATGGTCACACCGGATTCGGATCTGGGTGATTGCAATCAATAAATCTATACTCAACTAAATTATTATTTAAGATTTTGCACAATCGAGATCGGATAAAACTTATTAACCGCTTTTATGCAGATTAGAATTTAGTACACGGTAAAAAACGATTTCTTCAAATAAAAGAAAATGCGTTATGCCAAGAAAATATTAATTCATATATATTCAAACGCTTCGTTTCTCTTAAATTCAGTATTCGGTGTTCTTAAAAATATAACCTTGTGTTAAACTGATATACGTTTAATCCAAAGGAATACGAACTATTTATTTTAATAAAATATTATTTTATTTTAAGAAATCGAGTTTTCTTCACTGAAGCCTTTGTATTGTTTTTGAATTTAAATAATAGAGTTCACTTAATTTAAGACAACAGTTTGCCTTGGATTTAAGACAATCGTTTGTTTAGATCAAGATATTTTCTATTTTATTATAAAACATACATGTTCTTGATTGAAATTATTTGATTTTTGACTAAGAATCGAGTTGTGTTCGATATAGAATAGTAGATGCTTAGTTCAAGGTAATTATCGTATTACGAAGAAAAAACAAACACTTTGAACTAAAGGGTTAAAAATATTAAATCTTTTGAGTAAAAATTTAAGAAAATTTGATCCAAATTATTACTATCATTGATGGTAAAATTGATGGTATTTTGGATCAAAGTAGTAAACTATTTTTATTTAATGCATCGATAACTTCGTTTAATACTAAAATAGTTTGGCTTTTTTGAATGGAAGCCAGGATTGACTGTATGGAAGAGTTTGGTTCGTTTCAATAAAAACCACGACATTTTAAATTTGAGAATCATTATTTATTGAATACAGCATAAATAATAACTACAACCTACACATGCCATTATTGTTATTTAAAGATTTTAAATACTTGGGTGTAAGTGGCATCGAGCATCTAACGAAAACTGAAAACATGGATCATGAGTTGATTTCAGTTTTCATTATTGACCCAAGTATTTAAAATCTTTAAATAATAATAATGACATTTGTAGGGTGTAGTCGTACTAAAAAAAATAAAATTAATATGTACAGAATAAAATTACATATGCTCAAGAAAATGTTGACTATACAAGGTTGAAAACTTAGACTTAGCCAAAATAAAATATATATCTACGTACATAAAACATATTCAAGTAATTACATTTTGTTTCCAATATTTACTTTATAAAAAAAAATTGATGAACGATAAGAAAACCGATCTCCTTGCAAAATTAACTGGCTTTGAATTTTTCACTCAACTTAATATTTCTTTTTTTGCAAAGTAGTGAAATAATGGGATACATCCTGCCTTGCTAACATTGAGCAGTAGCTTTCTATTTTGCAATAACTTTCTCCCAGGGTTCTTTTCTTTTAGCCAATCAAGGTCTTCCTGTTTTCCTTCTGCAGTAGTATCTAGTTGAAAAGAAAATGAAAAATAAAATTAAAAAAATTAGAAGGTATTATGGTTTATTATTTATAGTTACTCTGTAATGTATATAAGATAGATATTGTAGTTTAATTTTAAATTAATATTTCATATATGTTATAATAGTTGTTATGTTTCAATTGTATCTATACCTACATATAAATAATTCTTAGAATATTAATTAAAAATAATTTAGTATATCCAGTTAATTGGTTTCCATAGTAAAGACTCTACTGTTTGTGAACAGATAGCCATGTGTTATAATATCCCAAGATATTATTAAATTTCAACAAAATAATCTTGGTTAGTTTTGGTACCTACCATTCACTGTTTCAAGTATCTTTTTGACGGTGCGGTGTGTATTACTGCCAACAAATGTTCGCTTCCTTTCTCTTGATTAAGTTCCTCACTGTTCCTTTTGCTGTGATAGATTTGCCCACTATCACCAGGTATCACTTTTTTTTATTGGTTGGGTGAAGTAGGTACTAATTGCGGACTCTTGAGGGGAGAGTATTAATTATTATCATTCCAGATATAAAAGTATAATCTTCATTATGTCAAACACCTGAAAAAAAATATAGTTAGCTCTCATTACCTTTACTATTTCTTTAATAATAAATTTACTATTATATTGTACTAGCTATACCTATATATCTTATGAATTTACGAAGTGAAGAGTATAGTTTAGCGGATGCCTACATTATCTGTATGCCAAATTTCAGCTCGAGTTTTGAACTGTGTATAGATAGATCAGTCAGTCAGTCACCTTTTCCTTTTATATATTTCGGTCAAGAGGTCAAGAGGGAATGGATCGCTTGCAATCTATCGTTTGCAAAAAACATGGATCGCAAAGTTTTGTTATTGGCATGTGGATTGTATATCGATCCATCGATATGTAACAATCTCAGATTGGTTTTTATCTTGGATAGGAGATACATTATTAATTTCGGCCGTTAGTGTGTACTATCTATCATACACATATACCTACAATCAAATGGGATATAATTACTAAAATGAATAACTGTATAAATTGTAAATGCTTACTTGTAACCAGATGTTATTTAAGCAGTTTCTGCGTTTGGTTATATAAATAATCCATTACTGCTATAGAATTGTAATATGCTTTTTCCACATGGTGAAGTCTCTAGATGAGTTTGAAGTAAAAGTCTTGGATTGAAGACATCAGACAAGCTTATGTTAAACATCTAACTAATTATGCATTTCCTCCTCCTCCACTGTAGCCTGAAAATAAAAAATAATTAGCTAGGTAATCTTGCTAATATCCAGTGGTTTACCTAAGTAGTATCCAGTTGTTTATTCAATTTAAATCAATTTCAAAGGATATTGGGCATAAAACCAATGATCAGTTATAGAAAATATAAAGTTTTATATTTACCAGTCTATCTTCAAGTTAATACGCACACCCAGCAATGGTCTGATTTCTTTCAAATTATCTTCCATGAGAGAACCTATGTGGTTCGTCTGAATCCAATTTACTGTAAGTTTAAACCAATAGTTAGGATTTAAATAAATCTCATACATATCTGCTGCCGCCACTATGGTCAGAAACAGCTTTAAGTACCCAAAGTAGATACTTATTTGTTAATAAGATAATTATTTATTAGGTGCCTCCCTCCAGGTACCCTCGGCACTATATAGAAGTGAGTTAGCCAGACATTAGTATTAATCAGTAAAAGATAGTAACAGTAGATAAATATCCTTATACTACTTATACACGCAAAAATCTAAAAAACACACTTACTTAAAATGCTCCATGGCATCCAGTTCCTGGAATTCTTTTGTACTTCAGGCACCAGGGATGGCCGTCCCTGATGAGAACCAAGATAGCTCTAACTTCCGCTGGCATTTACCAGGTTTTGAGTAATTTCTCCATTAATGTACAACACACTCACCAAGACTTATGAAAGTAAAACAAATTAAAAAAAAACAAAACTTTGGCTTCGGAACTCGACGGACGCGCATGTGTCAAGACCGGCGCGGTGCGACAGTAAATACGGTGATGGCGGCCGGCATGAGATATTTACAACGATCTATGAGAATTGTTTTATCTTCATGTAAACAATTTAAAGTTGATTAAAAAGAGAACACTCTTATTATAAAATTATGCAGCTTCATATTCATTTGATTTTTTGGAAATTTTGCTTAAAGATAATTGTTTCGTAATAAATATATCTTCAATTTGGATACAAACTTGTTGTATATTTTGTCAAGACTACTATCTAATATTGAATTGATAACATATTGTCACAGAAAAAGATTTCTTTTATTTCTAATGATACAAGCTCATTTTTGAGTATAGACGATTAAATATCTCATGTGGATTACAAATATTGATCAAAACAAGAGTTTTCGATGTCTTAAATGGAATGTAAACTAATTTCTTCAGAACAAAAAACCTGGGTTCTTGACCTAAGATACATAATTTTAATATAAATATTTTTTTTCTCCTTCAGTTTAGAGAATCATTTTTTTTAAGTAAGAATCAAATTTCGATTGAAAACAAAACTCTCTTAGAATTAGATGATATTTTTAAGAATATTTATGGTCTTGGCGCAAATAAGTCGCAAAATCTTTTTTTTCCGTGTAGTTAATATCATGTTGGACGAATTAGAATTGTCACGATAAACTGATTCTGGAGAATTTGATCAACAAAATGATGCAAATCTTCGTTTGATACATTAAAAAAATGCGTTGTCGCATGTCGTGTCGCTGTCAGTATGGGATTGTAATAGATATCAATCAATGTTAAAGAGAAGTAGATAATACTTCGAGCCCAATCGCATTGAGCAAGAGACGTCCATGACAAATTTATGTAGTACAAAAGTCACGACAGCACGCACACCGTCGATAGAATCGATTAAAAAATGTAATAACTCGTTCTATCACTCGATAGATGTCGTTTAGTGCTGAAATCGTTCTTCAAACATCTTAGAGCTCATCATGAGTATGTATTTTACCTCATATCTAAATTATAATCGCTTCGGATTAAATATTTTTTAATCCAGCGATAAAAATTACAATCTTTTTAATCGACTTTAAGGAGATTCTCAATTCTGTTACATTTAAATTAACACATCCTGATGTACCAAATAGGCTATTCTTGGAGGTACTTAAACCAAAGGACAAACAAACATCTTTTATAAAAGATGTTCTTAGGTTTCATGACGAGCTTAAAGTTTTTATCATATTTTTATATTCACCTATTATATAAAAAATAACCCCTGGTGGTGTGAATTTAATTTGCAGCGCTTTAAACAGAAAAGTTAATAAAACAGCAAAAAGTAACCTGACCAGGTTAACATTAACCGCTCTGGTCGTACGCGTTCGAGGAATCCAGCCTTTGTTATAGCATAGCATCAAGTCAACCAAACCAGTTTTAGAATTCCTAAAATCCTATCGAGGTGCCAGATCTACTGTACATATGTCTACATTTGTACATGCTATTGTTATGTTTTGTTATCTGTCAAAGGTCAGAGCAATTCTGTTTTTTTTTTAAAGTGTATTGTTAACATTGAGCTTTGGTAAGTTTTTTGTTAAACTTATTTCATTGGAGCTGTCCTCCGCAATTTTACCTGTATTCCCACCTCACAAATTAGTAAGGATGTAAGCATATAGAATAGAAAGCAGTCGCAAAGTTATTTAGTATTTTTTTCGTTTCTTTTCGTCACTGACATCACCAAAAATTGTTGGGTTATATTCCTTTTTTTCGTCGCTATGATTCTGTATTTGTCACGACCTCCAAAACATTCGTGAAGATCCGACTCGCTCGTGCTCGCGCATCCACTTTTTGTTTACAACAACGTCGGCCGCCATCTTTCCGAGAACTGTCGCTTTTGAAAAAATAAACACCTCTGAATAACAGTCGCGGTCGGCTAAGGTGTGAATATAATTAATGACTTATCAAAGGATCCGCCTACCTACTCACGTTGTCCATTGCTACCATTTTGAACATGAGCTCATTTAACGACTCCCGATTTTTGATTCCTTATTTTTTTTACGCAGCCAGACGAATCCATCCAATCATTAGCGGCCGCAGAGATTATTTTTGGGTGCACATCAATCAAGATGCGGCTGTACATTTTTAAATTTAATTAGAGTAACCATCCATACATCTTGGCTATGAAACCCGATTCTAATTTCATCGGCGCACATTCGTATCTCCATATGCTTTAACTACGTCATTAGTAAGACACCTTGCCTGCATAACTTTGCTGTCACATTTGTCGCAATTATCATCATATTTCTAGAGATAAAGCTGACTATTTCTGTGTTGTTATTATCTCTGTACAGATTTAGTTACAAGTCAGTGTCCTGTCGAGCATCTAGAGATATAACGTATGCGAACAGCTCAGGTGTATCCGTTAATGTCAAAGCGCTTACTGCACCTCCTGTGACAATTCAATGAGCCATTGTGTTCCATCCTGCCAGTGTCGGATTGTCATATGGTTCGCATCTACTGAGAATCATCGCAATCATCGGGTCAACGTTCGCCCATTACAAGTCTGCGTCTCTAATTACGATGGTCATTATGATTTAGGTAATGTTGATGTACGCTCGGCAAAAGCTGATAGCACATGTTATGTTTCCGTTACGTTTTTATGTTTTGTACGTGATTTTATCCTTTAGCTAAAGTTAGTTACTCTTCGAGCTTTGTTATTTTATAAATGAGGTTTTGCATCGACGGGATACGTATTCAATCGTCACACTTCAACCTAATCTTTACAATAACAGGTACTGCAGGTAAATCAAATATTCTTACAATTCTATTCTAAAAAGGTTCCTTTGTCCCATTCCTAAATCAGACGACAGAGTGTCTGCCAGATGCGACGATCTTTTGTGTTCGAGCTTTCGTGCCTTGAGAAAAAGTTAGTTTTCTAAGAAATACACCGATTCGATGCACATGTGCATTCGGGACGGGCTTTTATACCTGTACTCGGAGCTCGTAAAATAGACTCTTTTGTGAAATCTTTTAGACCGTAAGAAATTTTATGTTTGAAGGTTCGGTACGAGACGTTTGAACACTTTTAGAAATCGTTGCATTATTGAACAACGTGTTACTAGAGGTGATTATGGAATTGTATTCATTGGATTTTATTTTAACACCATTTCCGATTTACTATATAAAGTATTGTTCAAAGAACCTATTGTGTTGCTCTTATCTCTGGTATTTATTCAACGTGTGTGAGAAGAGAGGTTTAAACAACAAGTAGTTCATATAATCGCACGGATTTCCGTACCAATGTGTCCATAATCCAGGAGCTCGGCATCACGCAAGCAGCGTTTGTCGGCGGTAATACAGTTCTTTGGACATGTCTCTAGGCGGGAAAATTACTCCATAGAACGGCTGGTCGTACGAGGAAAAGTGGAAGGAGTCAGATCGAGCGGCAGGTCACCTATGCGATCATGCGAAGACCCGTGTCCACCTCTACTACCGATGTGGACGCTAGACCTCGACGACTGGGAAGAAGAAGTTCATATAATATTATGAAACATAGCTACTCAAGATACAGTGCAGTTTAATGTCACACGAAATAATTTGCATAAAACCAAAACTGGATCAGTGAATCATGTGATAGATCCAGACGATACCTGCCTGCTGATATTATTAGAGTATCATTTTGGTATAATGATTATATCGAGAGTATAAATTCAGCCAGACGGCCCGGCGCGACGAATCAACGTTCAGAAATATACACGCGACACTCTTGGCATGAGACAGCGGATACTAGCGTATGTACCTACTTCGACTCCCTTGCCTGATCGTGTCTCACCTGTTCATTTGTTCGGTGTTTTCCGAAAAGTGTATTTTTTAAAACCATTATATTTAGTAGTTTTTGGATCTCCGGATTTCGTTCGCATTGTGTTATAGTTATAGCCATATCCTCTTGTCTTCTTTTATCATTGTATTCAGTCTACTAGTTAATTTTCTAGTCGCCGTATAAAAAAATAGGGGTCCATTGTGTTCCAGTACATCTGACTAGGGTCTCCGCGACATTTAAACCTCAGTCAAAAGATAATATTATTCAAATGACGGTATGTTCGTATCTCATGTCACATTATACGCTTTTTGTATATTTCCGCATTGTTTATTTCCAAACCTGAGTGCATTTACTCGAGAGTAAGGTCAATATTGAGTCGAGGTAATTGAAAGACACTGAAACTTGATAGCAAACTTTACAGTGTAACTTTAGAACTTCTTAATGTCCATCTAAATCATACACTTTATTTACCGTAGGAGACGTTTACTGTAATATTTGAACAAGCATCAAATTGACTGGCGTTAAGAGACTTTAATGGCTGAGTAGAAATCCGCTCTCCTACAAATGCGGCTAGTTAGCACTATTATGGATTTTCTCGTTTAAATTGTCAGTATGACGGGAGTTAATTGGCATAGTAGCCACGCCTGGATATCGCCGTCATGGGTACAATATTAGTTACTTGATGTACTATTTTTCAAATGACTTCGATTGCTGTATTATTATTTCCTTTTATGGCATTTTCCTTAAATATTTTGACCTTTTTATTATTGAGAAATCTTTTCCTGTGTCTGACAGTGATGTATGTTGTAGGGGTATTCAATATAATAAACTCTGAAAATAAATAAAGTCTGTGTACGAAAAATTTACTAACAAGGTGATTAACAATGTCACAGAACCAGACACTTTAAATTGTGACTAGACACTAAAGTTCATTGTCTCCGTTGACACGGACACAATTTTCAATTATCTTCTCAGAAGTGGCACATATGATCAATAAACCGTAACAAATCAATCCGACATTCCCAGAAGCAAAGCACTGGATTAGACAGCTACAGGAAAGTTTATTTCAGTGACATTAGGTCATTACTAATAAAAAAACATCATAGAAGGAGAGATAGAAAGAGAGGAAGAGGGAGACCTAGATTGAACTATATAGATCAAGTGAAAGCAAAATTGTAAGTCGTATCGTATAAGGAGGTGCAGGAAGCATCGAACAACAGGGAGGATTGGAAGAAGCTACACCGACAAGAGCCAAGTTCATAAATATAGAGAGAGAGGTCATTACTATCTCACGCAAATTGAGTCTTGAGGAAATTGTACCGATCCTGAATGATGAAGTTATGATAGGAAGTTATGATTAGTGTTCGCAATGACATCATCCGTTCACGAATCGGCCGCGGATCGCCGGATATCGACTCGTTAGATAATTAATGTTACTAAGAAAAGGCGAGGCTTAATAACTATGTTTGTAGACAGTTGCAAAAACTAACTGTATCGCTGCTGGTTGTGAATTGATTGTATTTATTTTTATACTCTGTATTTATTTTAATTTAAGCGTATGCGTTCATTCATGCGTAAAGACAGACTTATACTTTATGTATTTATTGAATTGATTGAATTTTATTGGAAATAAGTAATGTAGTTTCTTAGATCGAGTTTATTTACAGTTTGTTTAAAACGTACTAGGATAAAATTAATTGCTACCAGTTGAAATACAGTTACTGAACCCCATATGAATGCGAGTCCGACAAGCACTTAGTAGATTTGAACCATTTGCTTAAATGCTTACTGTGCTGGACGTCTATCTTTACGTCAGGATAAGGATAATGATGAAAGGTAGAAAAGCAAGCGAAGAATACTCATTTATAAGTAAAGAAAGAAATTTACGGTGAAAATTAAATGTGTCAAAAGACTCGCAGATTTTTTCAGTAGTAATTTATAATTGGCAATGGGTATAAGAGAATTAAATAATCCTAATGTAATGAATCGCTTTAAACTGAAAGAGGAACCATCTAATTCACCAGCAGAAGACTATGATTATGAAGTTTTAATAGAATTGATATTAGTAACGCTACATAGAATTGAAGGACATTTCGCAACAGTTATATTGACTCGTAAAGTAGAGCCAACACGACATGATTTACGGCGTAAAGCTATCGCAGACTAAATTATTTATCTCGGAAGCAGTTAAAATTATCTATAAATAAATTATTCACTATATCTGTGCGATAGTAAATGTTGTCCGTTATGAGTCGCCCTGCAACTGTGTTGTTGAAATGCTGTTTGTAGCTTAATTGAGATGCTTATCTGTGCTATTTATACTCCTAGAAGCTCCTAGCGTTATGCACCAGATTTTGTTTAGCTGCAGGAATATTTGTTTATACGAGTCATGTACGTTATGATTGATAGATCTTTTAGCTTTACACTAGTTCCCTTCTGCTTTCTTTGATAAACAATAATACGTACCATACCCAACAAGCCTTGCTTGCCATTAAATACTTACGCAAAGTTTCATTGTAGTGCACGTTAAAAAACTTTTTTTTTCTGTATCTTTTCAATCGATATATCTCTTCTCATGTATACCTGAATCTGTAACATATTATTATTTTTAATGTCAATGACTAAAAATATTTGTTAAAATCTGGTGCAGCAGAATCCTTCCCAACAATGTGTTAAAGAATGATTATCATTATTTCTAAATCTAATCAAAGATTAGCATTCAAAAGTACCTTTGGAAAAGTTGGAGTCATTATCATTTCTCATAACACAGTTTTTTCGTTCATTCAACCTTACCGAATCGACAACTGGTTCTACGCCGATCGCGCCAGATTATTATCTCTTATACTAAAATTTAAGTATTTTATTCGCCTATAGATAGACTGATGATTCGTGACTATCGGGACGTTTTTACGACACCTCATTCAATTATTTATGCCTATTGTCTAACTATAAAGTTGGATTAAGGAACATTATGCGCTGTAAAAAGTAAAAAATATTCTGTGGCAATTTGATGCGGTACCAGGGTTAGTTCAGTCGAGCCAGAGCCAGTCATGAAAGTTGGAACATGTCTAGAAATATTAGTCAATGGTCATAAAGCAGATTAAAATAGCAAGTCTAAAAATACTAAATGATGTGTTTTTCTAATGATATTCTTGAAGGTAATACCAGTGAAACTTTTTGCAACAAAGGAAGACGAAATGGTTTACAATAACACAGTTGGCTCGCGTTCTATAGAGACGTGAAAATTGAAACAGTAATGAGTGATGACGTAATAGTGTACCGAAATGATCGACAGCCGACCACTGCGCGGTAGTAAACATGCGTAAGCGTCATTCACAGATGCGGCCGGAAGCTGTCCATGTGTGAGTTTATACGTACTGCACACACTTGAGTTGACGTGTGCGCAGAGAAATTATGAAGTCATTCCTATACAGAGGTTGTCGGAGTCGATATTGTTTGAGGATAGTTGCACCATGTCTCTTGTAGTACGTGTGTAGGGATTGTTTGGTCTATTGTGTTCGATGTCGTTGTCCATGTAGTTATGTAATGATTGTAATAAGTGCTCCTGTCACTTGATTGTTCTCCACTCCATAGTTTGCAAGTACTCCAGTGCAATGTAATGTATGTCATTGACTTACATCGACTGCACTGCGATTACTATTATCAACACAACTGCGTCTATAAGTTTTCACTTGTTTCTATTTATATGTTACAAATTATTAGCTGTAACTAGAAAACACTCGGAACTTTCCATAACCTTTGTCTTAGTTTAATCGAAAAGAAAGTATAAAATCCCATCTTGTTGCGACTTGTCGACAAAGTAAGAGGTCAATCGATACTAACGAAACTAGTTTCTTTAATCTAAATGGTTCTGAATTGTAAATCAACACACCCATTTTGTGGTCTAATGTTATGTACGAGATATCTTTGAAGTTTTAATGTGATTTGGTCATTGACTGTGATAAAAAAAACGTATGATTTGGAATTATCGCTTGTTCGGTTTTGGGACTTCATAGGAGTTGTTTGAACGTTAGAGGTTAATGGTTTCCTGCAGAAGCTAGATATTGTGGGCACAGACCTAAGGTTAATGGTGGAATAGAATTATCTTTACCGTGCGCATTTAGTTTTCATATCTATTTAATGGATGTGGATGTAGATACTTGTATAAGTAGTATTCAAGGAACACTTGTCTCTAGCGGTGAACATTTTTATCATCAATTAACTATAATAAATAGACGGGAACTCCAGACATTGATAACTAATAAAGTATTTTTTATAATTAATATAAGGAAATTAGTATTCAAACTTGTAACACTAGTCGAACACCTGTGCGACGTGTAAATAAAGATGGCCAATGAACCTAACATGTCGGGAAGCTGAAATTTTATCGATGACCAATAGTTGTTGATTGAGTACTTCGGTTGCAGGCTTGGCATCGACGAAGTGCCGGTTGCAGACCCGTCTAGCGAGGCCGTTAGAGACCTCAATGGGGCCTCCTCAATGAACTCGCCTATTTGCATAAACATTATATCGTAACTTTATGATCTTCGACTTCATTCATTGCTTCTTGCTTCGAAAGTTTGGTTAAATGTTATCAAATCAATTTTAATTTTGAGACTAGTCTACTTTATTCTGCAAAAGTGTTTTTATATTGATTGCGTTTTCTCAACCTATTTCAAAGAACATTCATAAAATGTAGATGCGTTTCGTATTGTTAAAGCAATTATTACATATTTTAAAATCTGTCGTAGTAATTTTAATGAATACAATACATGCAACGAATTCTAAATTTATATTCCACGAATCACGCTTTGCTTAGATCTTTTTTTGTCGAAACTACCTATTTCATTGTTTAGTTCTAAAAAACGTTATACAGACGTCAAATCCTATCGTCTCACGTCGTGTTTAACGCATTACATATATGCATTTTTAAAACGTTATTTTTTGATTTTCATCGTTTTTTATATTTCTAACGTTTATTTCGCAATATTTACTAATTTGATTAGGTAGGTGTCCAACGGCGTTTTATATATTATTATTGACAGTTAATTATTATAATTAGACGTCTGCTGTCCCACAAACTTTATGTTTTTTTAATATTCTTTTATTATGTTTGGATTTCTAATGAACTATATGATTTATTTGAACCATGCCACCGTGTTCATGAACGTGACGTTTGATTGGTTCCAATGAATGCACGTGTAAATTGTTATCTTTGTTATAATTTAAATAGTCTGTCCGAGTGTGACCTGTTGAGATTGCAACATTATAATGATTTGTAATCTTAAACGTGCATCCATATTGTACTTGCTTATCTATGAGGAAGTTAAATGATTGTATTATTCGATGTTAAGCTTTCACCAATAAACTGTCAATGGACTGAATATAAGTTAATTGATCACACAAAGTCATTCATATATTTTGTTCTTATCTTGCCTCTTATTCATTGTTTAATAACAACGACACCCAGTTTTGCTTTGATTTAAACGTTTTATTTAGATTATATTGTATCAGTCGCAATTTTGTTCTCATCGTTCGAGCCAACCTGGAACACAAATAATTGATTCAGTAGTTCACTTATTTATGATATCCTGGTTATTCATGATAAGCTAACAGCCTTCTTTTATATTTTTTTAAAAACATTGTTTTAATAAATAATGTTTTTATAGTTTGATAAAACAACAGTGGCAAATTCACTAAAATGGACTTTGATGTCCATAAAAAAATTAAACAGTGATCTAATTGTCCCCTGTGGAGTTTTATCCACCTTCTGGAGAGGCCAATGATGTATTTAACCTTCCCTTATCTCACCTCATACACTAAAGATATTTTTAATTGAATGCATTTCACTGTTAATATAGTTCTTAATATAGAATGTGTATCCTTATTTATATTACGTGGTGTCTTATCTTCAGTTTCGTTAATCTACATAATGCTTCTTCTTTACGAATGGCCTTTTGTGTTAATGCCTGTTGATTTGTTTTCACGTTTATATTTAGTTTTATTGACTTTAGGAAAGTTTTACTTGTCATGTTATTGCTGGTTATTATTCTATCTCTTACCACTGAGGTATATTACTACGTATAGAGAAGATATCCTAAGCAATGGTCATGTCTCCATTTTGTTAATATTCACTGCAGCGCTGGAACAATAATTAGTCGTCTAACCATTCATTTTAAAAACGTAGCGCTAGAACGCTTTTAACGTGTAGGTTTTTCGCGACCAAAAAGTCGAAAGCGCCGTGATTTTCTTGGCGTTTTTACCTTTCTTGTTTAAGCAACTAAGCGAAGTGCGGCCGGATGGCTGCACTTGAAAGGAACATAGTGGTTATGTGTGGCGTCTTCTCCATACGCAGTAATATACCTCAGTGTCTCTAACTAGTATTTCAATTTTCAATTATTGTCTTCTAATGAGTTTTATCGATGACAATAGTTGTTGCAGAGCGAACACCTTGTTAAATACAAAAAAGTGATTAACTGTCTAATTCCGACCGCACACGTAATTTTCGTGCCTAATCATCCTTTTCGCGTTCCTATACTACCAATCGGCAACCACCTGTATTCATTAAAAGCTCTAACCAATCATTATAGATGTATTGAGTTCCGTAAACAGCTAATCCAATTCTGCAAAAATAGCGGATTATCAGAGAGTATCAATTTGTTGGTGCCAGCGTTTGTTTTTGCTGATTAAAACGGTGTGTGGCCCACCCGGGACGTGACCCGGCACGCGACTCGCAAGATTATCACCTAATTATGGTATACCTTATTTTAAACAGTTTTTTGGTACTTTTATTTCCATTTATATGTTGTCGTTGTTGTTGTAAGAAGACGATGACTCTTCGTCGATTAAATTTATTCAGCGATAATTGCCATTACGTTTATCCACATAATCATAAGACAAAGAAAGGCCTATTAGATGGAACGCTGATTGTAATTGAATATTTAGAAGACCACAAATTAAGATTCTTCAATAAGTGGTTTCGATTCTTATAATAACCAAATTGGATATAACCTATGTCTAATAGAATTGTTTGTCCTACAACGGAATCATATCCGCAGAAATAAAGCCGACCCTAAATGACAGAGGTCAGGCGGAAGAAGTTTGAATGAAGCACTATTCTGGGAATAATGATAATCTAAATCAGGCCAGGCTTGGACCTCCCACTTAGTAGCCAAATTAATGAAGTGAAATCTTAGACTATAAATTGATTCATCAACCGCACTAAAATTGTTTGTATTTCAAAATGAACCTAGTGTATCTTGGTAAGTGTTACTTGATACGCAACACGATTATTTCGTATTTTTATTTTATTAAATTATAGGCATCGATTTTAATTTGACTCGGCAGTCACGATTTTCCGTGTCGAGGGCTTGGGGCACCATATTTCGACGATATTATGTAAATTTTAATCATCTCATTAATTTTAATGTAATTTTTATCTACTTTGTTTTCTTTAGCTCAGAAGGCTTATGTTAATCTGTACCTATTTTTATCTTTTTCGCTAATACACCTTGTACTTAATTTTTATTATCATAATCTCGACATCAGTTTTCTATTAATTTTATAGTTTCATAAACGAGATCATCAATAAATTCTCCGGTTACAGTGTCAACAATTTTCTCCCTGTGAAACATGATGGTGATAACGGCTAATTTATGATGGTATTACAACATAGCGGGGATTTTTATCATCATCGAGATTAAAACCAGCCTGTTTATTTTCCTACATTTCCCATTACTCTTCTCTGTTTTGATTTCTAATAATATTTATACTGTATTTTAATAAATATTTCCATAATGTCTCGTTATCGGGCCCTGTCTGGTTGCATCGTTAATAGGTGCGCGCGCGCAGCATAAAAGCGCCCTCCTCCGCATCATTTAGCAATAATCATCAATTACAGCGGTAATTGCTCGTCGAACACCTTTGTAGCGAATCTTGAGAGGTTGTTCAAACTTTAGCTTTTAGAATTGATAACTATTATATACGTTTCATTAAAAGACCATTACATATTATTCCTCTATTATACATACAATTTTTTAACTAAGCTAAAAGGTGTACATATCACTTTAGAAGGCCGTCCATTGTAATACTTTCTTTATTTAGTTAAGTATTTTGTACAACTGCTCCAATTTTAAGTAGTGTGACAATTGTTATCTGTCTATCTATCTTGCCTTATTATTTGGTAGTTTATTCATTGATCGTTATGCCAGTATCGAATCATTTGCGTAAAACCATAACCACAAATAAAATCGTTTTCACTAATGAGTTTGCTAAATTCCGCACATGCCCCCTGTGGGGTTACAGCTCTTTGGAAACCGCTGGTCTATAGTTTTATACTCGTATTTCTCAATAGTGTAATCGTCTTGGGGTGTGTGGGCGGTGGTGACCTCT
This sequence comes from Tethea ocularis, assembly GCA_963555595.1. Taxonomy (NCBI): domain Eukaryota; kingdom Metazoa; phylum Arthropoda; class Insecta; order Lepidoptera; family Drepanidae; genus Tethea; species Tethea ocularis. Next base: position 1,074,736 of record OY741970.1, on the reverse strand, counting down.
CGGCACGCGTGGGTCGTACTTTCTACAAAGATCTACCGAGCACCCAGCCAGGCATATGTAATCGATATCGGAACTTTGAATATCGTCATATTTTTCTGTTATGCGCTGGAGCGGCATTCTTGAATTAGAAAATTAATTATAATGAGCTCTTAACATGCTAATCCACGTCCGATTGTCAACGTCTCTATTGATTAATATGATTTTTTATACAACAGTCCAATATTAACTTAATATTAGTTCATAAAATACAGATAGATATTAGGTGGTGCGAAACGCTTAACAAATCTTTAGACTTAATTTTGTATAGCCACTCACTAGTATTCATTACATACATGACCCAAAGTTGATCTCACCGCATCTGTCAATTATGCTATAACTTAAAGTCTAAAGTTTCACAAGAAAAACGACTATTATTTGACGGTACAATAATGGCGGCCATGTTTTTGTCCTTCGAGCCGGATCAAATGTTCATCTGGTGATAAAATATCGTGTTACTCTTTTGGCCGCTGCGTCTGGCTGGTGCAATGAAGTGTATTTTTAATGTGTATTGTTTTACATCATGAGAGGATTCTACGACTGAGTGCATATATACTATTTGCCAAGAGCTTCTCTTGTATCATGTTCAAAGAGCGCGCCTTGAAAACTGTAACATATGCCAAGTTATTGTACAAGAGCCTCTCTGAATCTGTTGTAAGAAGATTTCTCTCATTTCCACGATATCGAGCCTTTACACGAAATTATAATAGTAATGGGTGTCGTGTGTCAGTGGGTTCGACGTTAATGTCGGCTCCAGCGGTTAATGTCGCGGAAGTCGCCTACGCGACGCGATTAAAAAGTTCAGCCGCGATTACTTATTTATTAGTTTACTCCGTAAGCCGAGGGCTAAACGTTGCCCGTTTGTTGTGACTTTATTGATAATGTTATGCCCAATTTAGATTACAGTATGATACAGTAGAAAAGGAATTATGGTGGATATAAAATTATAATAATGTGACAATACCAATTAGGAACGAACGGTAGTGGTGATTTCTCTAGTGGTATTGCCTTTTCTGGAAGTGAAAGCTTTCCATTGCTTAAAACATTTAAATGACAGTATTTTTTAATGTGGCATTTGAAGTGGCAATATGTAGGATATAATAAAGCTGACGCCGAGTGAAGAGCGGGCAGGATAATGGTGATATAATAACAAAGCTTACTGACAGATTTATAGTAGAAGAATTTGATAAAATGATGGTTTTCTTACGCAACGGTACGTCATCTTCAGATGCCCACACATATTGCTCCACTTACCTCGGTCAAAAGTTCGTCGTTCTGTTACTCCTACGAGAATTTTGGACTTAATTTATACGTATTTCGGGTCACCATGCCTATTCAAATGTTGTTTTTTTTTTCATATTAATGGTTGATCATGTCAACACCCATGGATAACTGTTTCCGGTTATATATTTGTCAGCTCTTTATTATAATTGGAAATACAGTTCTAATATTTGAATTAAGTAGGTACTTGAGAATTTCAAAACGTTATTTCACTATAAACCATTTAATTATATATTTTTGATTATAAATATTGATAATTATATTTACATTGTACGTGTAAATGTTTTGAGCATCCTCTATTTATCAGATGAATAAAAGAATAATTTTCAATTCAAATATTCTTGTCTTTAATTTGATCTCACTTACTCTCTCCATTGTAATTGTTTCATCATCGAGATTAGCAACACAGAGCAGGGCTTCATTAGTTCCACCTTTATTCAGTTCATTAGCTTTTGACCCAACATGTTGGTCTGTCCAGCCGTGATAGTCCAATAACTCAGGTCCCCTCAGGCCGTGTATCGCATTAGAAGCAGCCACGACTTTCACGCGACTGCCCGCTTGTGGGCGTCACCAGACCTGTCGTGCCTTACCTTCCATCTCGCAAACTTATCAATCTTGTCGTGTTGTCGGTATTATATCTTAATCTCATTGACATAAGACGCAAATTGAATGTAAATTACATACTTGTCTGGTCTCGCTCGCCCTGTAGCGCTCATCGAGTTCTGAAATCTAGCATGTCTAGAGATTTAGAATTGATTATGTGTTTGGTTTTGGTTTACTTAAAATTGTTTCATAACACAAGACTTTCTAAAATATTATGTTTTGCAGTATTTTATGCTTAATTTATTTTTAACATGCGTTTCGAAAATCTCAAATAACATCAATTATTTATTAATGAAATTGTTGCAATTAAAAAACAACGAATTAATGAATGTCACGTAATTAAAGGATAATGTTGTACAAGGAATGTAAGGATACATCATGATTATTCAACAGACGTAGTCATTAGTAGTAGAAGTAGTCTTTATTCAGTAGTCTTCTCTTCTTGCAATATTTTTTTTGTTTTAAATTGTAATATGTTGTTAATTCAAGCATCATAAACACAACTCCATGGAATCGATGCGTACAACATAAATCTTGACTTGTTGTATGTAATGGTTGATTTGTTTTATTTACATACTCGTTGAGACGTGCCGGATCGCCTACACACCGTTACTTTTTGTATTAATATTAAAATACGATTGTCTGTCACTCAACTGAAACAAATGTCTTAAATTGCGACATTGATATTATTTTGACTGATGCTCTATTTGTATTTCCTACTTAACTATCGCCCACTATTGAATTTGTATCTCTTTGATCGCTATCTATTTGTCTGTCTGTCTTTACTTAGTCTGACAGATCATTAATTACATCTCTTGTTAGTGTACTTGTTAGGTACTATTTTCTAACACCTGTGTCAACCGAGTACTATCTACTTCGTAATGTTTTTATGAGGCTTATTGTGTCCAAGCAAATAATTATCTTTCGTGTTTTATACCGATATCTTCACGATGTCCAAATTTTAACTGCGTAGTATCTCAGCAACTGTGTCTTGAGCTGTCTTTAAAATACCAATCGGCTGTATGTTGATTACCAATGATTGTATTTACAAACGACCCGCGTATCTTGTTATAGTGGTCCGTGTGAAGTTACGGTCGCCATTCTTGGTACGCGTGATAGTGTTCACCAAAATATATTTTTTATCATGCTCAAGATATGCAGACACCTGATAGTGTACTTGTCTTCATATTATTGATAGGCCGCGCCCCTGCAATTATGATTATCTCGACATGATTAAAATATTACGCGCGAGCGACCTAAAATGGCAACGTATTTGGGTTTTTAGTTTTATGACTCTTCATGGAATATTTTCGCTGAATATTCAGCGAGGTTTATTTTGGGGCATTATCATGTGAGTTACAAAATTAGACTAAATAGATTTATTTGCGCGATTGGACGTTTGATTAATATATTTAAACATTAATACTGTTTATCGTTGCGCAGTGCTGGTCGACAATTATACGTGTATCGATCGTCATTTTAACAAACCGCTCTCATTAATTGCAGATAATGTTGTAGCAATATTTGTTGTTGTTTTGGACGGCTCACTTGAAATGGAACACGTTCCGGTAACCGGCGACTTAATACGCTTATTGCACAATCCTCGGAAAAACATAGTTGACGGTCATCGATCAAGCGAGCGCTGGAAACTGCACAGCTGATGCGACCGTATGTTCCGCTCTTGATAGGACAGTCGTCTGTCCTACCTGATTAACTTTTTCCTTTCCAGTAATACTGTTTACAGTAAGGAACACGTATGCTTCGCGCTATGAGGAAAATCGATCTGATATATTAGGAGAGTGACTCATTGACGCGTATTGATGACGTATAATTAGAAACAATAATTCATTGTATCCTTGATCATAAATTTTTAATAAGAAGGTTCAAAAAAGTAATTCAATTTGAATTGACGTATCCCTTACGAACCCTTGATGATATGGTGCGACAAATTGTGAACGTCACCTGCTACAGTGCACGCTTGTTAGTTAACTAATGCGATTCTAACGACCTAGTAATGGAATTGTCAATAATATCTAGGTTTCTAACAATACCATTGAAACTAGAATACCTAACGCTATATGGAGCGATATCTGGGATAAAACATTCAGTGAGCTCAAATATAAAAGTACATGAAACGAAAATAGTAGATAACATCAAAGATAGTACGACAGCTCTACTGATTTAAAGGTCTAATAAAATCTGCGCTTGTCTAATAGTCTGGACATCAGTAGACATTCATTGAGCTAAAGATAAATCCGAGTAGCGTATCCCTGTTTGTACTGAAGTTAAAAATGCTCATACTGTGCATTACGCACAATCAGCTCTCGTGCATGAATATGCAAGAGAAATCGATCATGTTGTTAATTCTGTAACCGGACGGGCTGCGTACGACGTAAATTACGAGCAAAAACATATTTACGCAGCCATTAATGATTCGTATCAGATGTTATAGGTACGTGTCGCAAATTGAGCGATAATTGTGAATATTTAATAGTCATGTGGTAAAGTGCTGCGAGAGTATCGGAAGAAAACATTACATCGTCAATGTATGTATGAAACGTTCTGTGGGACATTTATATCATTGCTTTAATTAAGGAAAGAGTTTATGGTGCTTTACGTTTTAGGTTTCTCTTCTCTTTACGTCTTAGGTTTGAGGTTTCTTTACCTAAATTTAATAATCCAATCCCAAAACTCAAAACTTTATTTAGTTTAAGGCATTTATTAACGTTACAATTGAAAAATATCTTTGTGGTTGCCTACGTCCACAAATTTTTGCCCAATTCGTCTAGTGGTTTGAGCTGTGCGTTGATAGATCAGTCAGTCACGCTTTCCTTTTATATATTTAGAATATTATTTCAATAATATGGTGATTTCAGGTGGGTTTAATATTGTCACAGATTCTAGGTCTTCATACAACAGCGGTATCTTAGGTTGTTAAACTTGAGATAGTTGCTAAACGCGATAACAAAAATCTACAAACAGTAATTCTCATGTCAGGTAGAACGATAAGAGTTCACACTGGTTTGGATTATTTTGTAAATATTGATTTTGTGTCGTCTTGTTTATCGATTCAATGAACTCCATTGCACTTGGTTGTTTGTTCGATGGAGTTTAACCGATTACGATGAAGAGTTGCGGGGGTTCATTGTTTGTTTGTATCCATGCAAACAGCACGGTGAAATTTTACTATTGAATAATCCTTGATTTTGACAGGTTTTTTTTTCACGCGAATTTAAAGTCATACATTGTTATTATTAATTGAGATTGATACATTTTATTCTCAAATATGTAAAAGAGGTGCACGATCCATAGGCAACGGACTGCAAACTAAATGATATGCGCATACGCAAATATTGTCACTGTCGCGCTCTTATCGCAGTAATGAGGCATCACATAACGTACAGGTGGAACTAAAATATCATAAACTAGCTTCGTAGGGACCGAAAATCGTTTAGGCAATATAACCAACAAAACGACAAACCCTGAATTATGGTCCAAAAACCTGCACAAGATTAGGGGTGTTTAAAAACCATTACGTAACCTGCGTTTAACCTGATACTCCTTAATCCCTAGGCCGGTAGGCTCACAAAAAATATGACGGAATCCTGTTTTGTAAGGACCCGAGAGATGTGCGGAGGCGGCTAGAGAGAGGGGTTAGGGGCGGGGGGCGCCGGCACCTCTGAGGCGCGCCACTCTGCCGCCGAATAAATTATGTTCTTTGGCCCTATCGACTCCCCGCGTCCCGCTGGCACCCCTCGGCTCCTTATCGATCGAGTTGGATAATCCTAGAGGTCGCTAGATCGCCGGCGCCTGCGCGCTATGCGATGATGACCTCTCGCCCCAGCGTGCAACATGATCGGAACCAAATGCCTTTTGCAATAGTCACGACATAATTATTTGCCAGCATAGAGTATCACCAGATAACCGGGGGGCGTGCTGTACTTAGCTCGTGCACGCTGTTTGTTTTAATTACCGTATTGGTTTAATTATTTCCTTACAGCCATCTCAACGGCTCACTTTCGCCAATAAATTCTTTACGCGATGTTTATAGTTTCGTTGGACGCGGTGCGCCCGGTCCAGTTTGTTCCTATCTAAAACAAGATTGAGTGCGATGCCTCGTTCTCCATCGAATTCATCTTGATTGATTGCCCTTTTACTGGTATCTTTAACAAATCGATTCATATGATCGGTTGCAATTGCAGCACTCGCGATGTCGATCTGTTCTCGTATACATTAATCGATATCAGAAACATCTGCGCTGTTTGCCGAATCGCTGGAACAAGTACACATGTTGCAGAATCGTCGCGGATCTACGCACATCGTCCATATACTCAATGTAAAAAACTTTGTGAGAAAGTTGTTACTATCTGCACAATACGGTATTTTTAATAGAGATGTTGCTGATGAGCTTCTGATGGCTCGATTTGGTGTCATCAGGGACTTTTCCCACGAGAAACCACGTAAATCACTCATCGCTACGTTCAGTGTCACACGAAACTGTATTGCACTCGAATTTTGCATCAAGAATCTGATCGCGATCCGTTTAAAGCTAATAGCGTCGATTATTTGAAAATTGATGTCTCGACGAGACCATTGAACAATAGTGTCTCTGAACATGTCATACGAATTAATAACATTTATTTACATAACACGTTTGGCAATAGTCACGTGCAGCAATTTTGCGTACTTTGATTTTGCTCGATCCTTGAGATGCAATAATGTAACCACGGGATCGGTATAACAGTTATTCATTGCGGCAATTGGACGCGGTACCGATCTGGCAGTGACGTGGCTTGCACGTGAAGTGTATGACCGATTTCTCCACGTTCGAGCGCTGCCTTTGCCAATGGAGATAACACCGATGCAAGACCATATCAGACGAATCCAAAGCGGGGTGGTCGTTTAGTTTTGTCTGACGGCTTTCCTTTTCTGGATAGGACAGGACTTGTGCAATCGCGTCTATTGCTTTCTTATTACCCTCTCGAGAAAACCAGGAAATTGTATTTCCTGAATTGTCTTCAGAAGAAATCGATAGTTAAACATCAAATGGGCTGGTCATAAAAGCATCACATTAATAGTCTCCCGATTCTTTAAACTCCGTATGGTTTTATTGCATGCGTTTCTCTAATAACATGTGGAAGTAGGAGTATAAACGTTGATGCTCGTAAACTATAAAAAGCTCCAGCTTCCGACAGATGTTGAATTTCAAGAACTGCTACCAAATTTATGTCTTTCGCTAAAATTATATTCGCATTTACGATATCGGCTAAAACATCCTATTTATTCGGCGCAGTTTCTTAACTTCTTACTATGTTTAATATTTTGTTATGTACTTTACGTATAAGTATACTCATCTAGGTATTTACATTCGTACTCTATATACTTTTTGTGTAAATATTTTGATTTGAGTATATAATTTCTCTATTCCTACCTCTCATCCTTAACTTTATCACTGGGGCGGCTGATATCCTATTGTTATTATATTTTATAAGTAGATCATGCTTGTAAACATTTGCAATATCGTTGTGGCGTCAATGAATCGCGTCGTGCGGGGCATTTGTGTGTCTCGGACAGAGTGCTCGTGTGTTGGTTGGTTGGCGCGGTACGTTCGCTGCTCGTTGTGTTATCTTCGCCGGAGCCATGTGGACGGTGGAGGCTGTGCAGCGGTGCATACTGCACGCGGCGGGGCGGGGCTCAGGGCCAGGGGGACTCCGCCGCCACCGCTCGCGCTCCGCCCGTCCGTCATTCGCGCCGTGAGCGTCATCCGAAACAGACGCTCTTCATAAATCGTTCTGTAGTTCCCGTGCTGTGCGCGCCAACCGTAACGTCTCCCGTGAGACAGCGTGCGTTGTGACTGTCCACATTTATATTGTCAGTGGTGTTAAAAATAAAGCCGGCGACAGACGGCGGCGTTCCAAGATATATTTAAATGATAGCGCGGACGCAGGGCCGGGTTCGCCTCGAACGCTCTCCGACGGCATGAGACTAAGTACGTTCGACACCTCACTCCGACACCTAAACTAGATCAAAAATGTTAAGCTAGGAATCATGCCCGCTGTCTAGGGTATTGTATTCCTGATACTGACGATGTTGCAAGTGCACAAAGGTTGCTTATGTTATATGTGAAGACTGATTTCTAATGTGTGATCTTTCTGGTTTATATATGCAATTGTGTCTGCAGGTTTCAGACACGCTCGGAATCTGAATTTGAATTGTGCTCTCGACGTTGTTCGGTTTCCGTTTTTTGAGCGGATTTGTATAATGAAAGGATGTGCAGGTTGAATCATTCATCGTTTCCTGTCTTTGTAGAATTTGTATGTTTTATCCATTCATGATGTACGTAAGTAAAACTTGCAAGCTCGCATTATTCGTTGGAAAGCTCGCTTTATGAAATGTTTGTTTAAATCAATCTCTACGTGTATGTTATCTTTACATAAGTATGTTTGTGGTCATGCAAGCTCTAGGTCTCATGTTACTTCCTCAGTATTTATATACCGCAACGTAATTACTCTGAAGCAATGCTGATTATTACCCGTATAATGTATTTTATAAAACGACTCTACCTGCTTTGAATAATCAAGAAGATTTTCAATTTATTGCCTACTACTGTTTAACTTGATAGTTTAATTACAATATTCCAGTAACATGTCTTTATTAACGTCACGATTGATACATTGAATAAATACTTGTCTTAGACTAGATTGATTGGTTTCATAAATGCTGTAAAACGAGCCTAACAATTTACTGATCATAATTTTATTCAATGTTGTATTTTAACGTGTGTAGATTATTATTACCTGCTACTGAGCCTGCTAAATCTATTCTTTTGTATTGCTACGAACGAGGAACTGTACGGCCGAAGGGTGCCGGGTACCTGTTGCGCCTCTCGTAAAAAAAACACTTCACGGCTTCTAAAGGTTCGAGACCAATACATGTGCACATTAAAATGCATTTGTCGGCTGGCTGCTCGTTTTTTAATTAAGCCAATAATGATGACCAAATCCAGACCAAATTATGGATAAAGTCAATTATTCTCAGCTCTCGGCTATAATAATTCCGATTTGGAATAAGATTAAGCAATAATAAGCTTTTTGTTACGGAGGTCGATGAGTTTGTGGGTTTTCGTTTTCTGGTTTATTGCCGATTCATTATCTGATGTGTCCATGACAGTCTAGATCTTGACTGCGAATTTGTTTAGTCGTTTCTTGTTCCGTCGAATTAGTACTTACATATTAGTACTTTAAGAAATGACTTAGCAATTTCGTGTTGTTTGTGCTATTTGTTAAATTTTGTCATAACCTTCTTAAAGGACTCTACACCTCGTCTAACTCTTTAATTTCCTTAGATTTTAATTAGATTTAATTCTTTATGAAGCCTTTTGTCTCTGTCTTGCGTTTTTCAATCGCATGAGACACCAATTCTACAAAACTCTAGATTGATAACCGTGAACTGAAGTTTTTATCAACGGCAAAAAGTCAATTGCGAAAAGATTGCTAGGAAGCGATATCCCATAAGATGTTCGAACATTCAATGTCACGGTACGATGGGCCGTTTGAATGGCTCTAATCATTCTGTGGTCAATATTCTGCTTCCATGTAATTGTTGCTGAGGTAGAACATAGCGTCTTTTTGATGGTTTCCTACTTTAGTTTTTTGTTCTAGTGCATTCATGAAGGACGTTTTGTTGTCAAACGGTAGCTTCATCACTACATAGTATAAAACAATGTCGCTTCCCGCTGTCTGTCTGTCCCTATGTATGCTTAGATCTTTAAAACTACGCAACGGATTTTGATGCGGTTTTTTAATAGATAGAGTGATTCAAGAGGAAGGTTTATATGTATCATACATGCACATTATAGTACAAAACCCTTAGAAAAACCGTGCAAAGTCGGGGCGGGTCGCTAGTGTATTATAAAACCACCATCTATCTATCTATTCTACATACTATATACTAATAATAAAGCTGAAGAGATTGTTTGGTTGAACCGATTTGAAAAATTCTTTCACTAGTAGGAAGCTACGTTATCCCCGAAGGTTATAGGCTACTTTTTATCCCGGGAACGCGAATGAAACCGCTAGTAATTTATAAACTACGTACCTATATTGTGCTATAGTACCTACATCTACTTATATATTTGTATAGATAGATAACCTAGACAGAACAAACAGACATGTTTGTTTGAGATGTGAAAGTCTAGGCTTGTTAATTCTTTAATGTTTTAGAAAAAATATAATTTGGTGGTTTCTAATTTTGCAAATTTTCTTTTTAATTCGATAGATATAGTGAGATTTCGGTTGTGATTTTGTTTGTGTCCCATTGTTTGAGATCGTTGTTTTTTTTTCTTTTTTACTATTTTATAATATACAGCCTGTGTTTGACCCCAGTTTATTTTCTTTGCTAACATCATCATCTGAAACTGTAATCATAGATAATTTATTGGCTTTTTTTTATCTTGATATAGAGATAAATGAAGACTCATTCTGACACACCAAATAATTTACTTTTAATTCTATATTGTCTTATCGGCATGTTAAAGGGTGGCATTCCTCATAAATATGATGAACTTTTACAATGGGACCATCTCCGAAATTTCAAAAAAATATTATGCGCCCGCCTACGGTTTCACTAAGGGATCTTATGTTTTCCCGGGATAAAACGTAGCATATATGTTCCTCCAGGGTATGATCTATCTATGTGCCAAGTTTAATACAAATCCGTTCAGTACTACCACAGAGGAAGATTACTGAGTACTATTAAAAAAATATGTATAAATATTTCGTTCCTAGATAGTGATTGCGTCCTCCAGGTTTATGCACCTCTCATTATCTCTCCTAATACATAAATGAGACTGAAAATAAGGAGCTTCTTTAACGAGAGGATATTCCTATAGATATAAACAAATGAGATGCCATTTTTTAAACCTATTTTGAGTTGTTTGTGTAGATAATAATATCAGAGGAGTTAATGGAAACTACGTTTTATTTTTTCATAAAGCTCGTGTATCTTTTAGATTATAATATTTATTTTAATTTACAAAGATTAGCTGAATACCTGATACGATACGAGACATCCTTGAATTTGTAAAATATTCACTAATAATTATATTATTATAATCGAAACCTATCTTATTAATTTTAGATATAGATTATTTTCGCATTAATTGTGTCACACATCTGAATTTATTGTTGTATACAATCTGTTATATATTTAAATAATTACTAAACTATTTTGACGGTATTTACAAAGAAGTTTAATAGAAAAAAATATATTTGGTAATTCATATTGATACTTAAGCCAATATAAAAGGATTCTTTCAATTTCTTTGACAATTTATGTTTTTGTGGTAGAGAATATCGCTATAAAAATAATTTTATCGAATATTTAAGCAAAAACTAACATTCAGGGATAATATAGCTTCCTATTAGTGAAATTTTTTTTCGAATCCGACTGGTATTTCCAGAGACTAGCGTATTCAAACAAACCAAACTCTTCAGTTTTATTAATAGTATCTCTAATAAATAAAATTCACGTGTCACAGGGTTTGTCACTAAACTCCTCCGAAACGGCTTGACAAATTTTTATGAAATTTTTGTTTTCTAAATAATTTATATGGCAAAACAACGTTTGCCGGTTCAGCTAGTACCTATGTATATAGAAAGTTTTTAGTACACATCTATAGAATACATGTTTATCATTATATTTCTATATTATCTGTGGCTGATTTTACCTTCAACAGCATCTAAGGTAGGTACTCCACGTTTCAGGTCGGGGCCTAGTGTGCGAGTGCTTGGGCGCAAGCGCATGCCCCACGGAGAGCAGCGCGAGTGCGAGCGCGAGCAACGGCACCGGCACCTGCCTCACGCAGCCCAACGGCTACTGCTTCGTGCTCGTGGAAGAGGTCCTCGACGACAATGGCTATGTCGTGCTGGACAGGACCGCCGGCTGTCTGCCCCCCGACGAGTCTGGCCTTATGCAAGTTAGTATTGTTTTTTTTATTTTAAAAAGTAAAACTCACTAAAATAAGTAAATATATCTGCTAAAATGCTTTGACATTTTTTCGATAAGCGGCTCACGTGTTACTCCATATATTTATAAGTAAACCGTATTTCTCACTTTAGTTTTATTCCTAATTTTTAAGGTTCCGTACCCAAAGGCTGTCAACGGAACCCTATCAAACGGAAACCTATAAAAATTATTGTGTACGTACATATGATTGCGCATATGATAGGCTATATATGATGTTAGTACACCTTTTGATAATAGAAAATCTGTGTACCCATATCTAATATATAAAATTCTTGAGTCACAATGTTTGTCACCAAATTCCTTCGAAACGGCTTGACCGATTTTTATATATATTTTTGTGTATATTCTGGTAGGTCTTTAACTATATTTTATCCCCGGAATGCGAGTGAAACCACGGGGAACAGTAGTACTATAAAATCTTATTCATAAAAAGCCCAGCGAAGCGGTCGGGTAACGACTCGTACAACAAAAGAAGTCGTAAATAATCCCATACAAGGAAGGTCGTTAAATTTTCCCGAATCTTCCTTATTTATTTTTAACCGATTTATAAAAAGGAGGAGGTTTTATGTTAGATTGTATGTATTTTTTCTATGTATGTTCACCGTAATCTCTACCGATTGTCGAACGATTTAAAAAAAAAAAAACACTCGAATGAGTATTACTGAGGTGGTCTCATTGTTACCAACCAATTCAGGATTTGATGACAGGAAAATCGCAAAAGCTAAAAAAAAAAAATTACTATTTTCAAAAAAGAGAACAAAACCACTAAAAAGTTTAAATAATTACGTAGGAACTCTAATCTAACACTGTTTTGAAGTAAGCGAAAGTGTAACTCGTGTTTTATGGATCCCAAAATATCTTAGTACCGCACATTTTTTTCGCCGACTTCAAAACAGTGTCTGATTAGAGTTCCTACATACCTAGTTACTTTAATTTTTATTTCTCTAAAATAATTTTATTCTATACTATGTATCATGTACGAACATCAAACATTGGCGAAATCGGTCTAGCTTTAGGGATGCGCCAACTAACAACCGGTACACATTTACCTGTATGATATATATCGCTAACGTGAACAATACTGCATTTCCAGTGTAAGAGCTCCCAAGTGCCGCACCAACACCCCAAGGTGATCCAGTGCTGCCACGACAGCGACCTCTGCAACCGGCATCTACTCCGCGAGCCGCCGCCCGCCGTCACCGAGCGGGGGGCTCCCGCGCCCGCCCCCGCCGCCGCAGTCGCCGCCGGCCCCGCGCTGCTCGTCGCCGCCGCCCTCGGCCTCGCGCTCCTCGCCGCCGTCGCCGCCCTGTTGCTGCTCTTCAGGCGACGCCGCCGCGCCGGCAAGCGACCCCCCTCCCCGCCACACCCCCACCCCCACACCCACCCCCACCACGCCGACGTCTCCTCCGGCTCCGGCTCCGGCCTCCCCCTCCTCGTGCAGAGGACCGTCGCCAAGCAGATCCAGATGGTGGAGTCGATCGGCAAGGGCCGCTACGGGGAGGTGTGGCTCGCCCGGTGGCGCGGCGAGAAGGTCGCCGTGAAGGTGTTCTTCACCACCGAGGAGGCGTCCTGGTTCCGCGAGACGGAGATCTACCAGACGGTGCTGATGCGGCACGAGAACATCCTCGGCTTCATCGCGGCCGACATCAAGGGCACCGGGTCGTGGACGCAGATGCTGCTCATCACCGAGTACCACGAGTGCGGGTCGCTGCACGACTACCTGCAGACGGCGGTGCTGGACACGGCGGCGCTGATGGCGATGACGTACTCGATCGTGAGCGGCCTGGCGCACCTGCACATGGACATCCACGGCACGAAGGGCAAGCCGGCCATAGCGCACCGCGACATCAAGACCAAGAACATCCTGGTGAAGCGGAACGGGCAGTGCGCCATCGCGGACTTCGGCCTCGCGGTGCGGTACGTCGCCGAGCGCAACGAGGTGGACATCGCGCCCAACACGCGCGTCGGCACGCGTCGCTACATGGCGCCCGAGGTGCTCGACGAGAAGCTCGACGTCACCAACTTCGAGGCCTTCAAGACGGCCGACCTCTACTCGCTGGGGCTCGTGCTGTGGGAGATGTGCCGCCGCTGCGCCACCGGCGACAAGGCGCAGTACGTGGAGGCGTACGCGCTGCCCTACCACGAGCTGGTGCCGCCGGACCCCTCGTTCGAGGACATGCACGCGGTGGTGGTGGTGAGGGGCACCCGGCCGCCCATCCCGGCGCGCTGGATCTCCGCCGAGCCGCTGGCGACGCTGGTGAACGTGATGTCGGAGTGCTGGCACGCGAACCCGCCCGTGCGGCTGACGGCGTTGCGCGTCAAGAAGACGCTCGCCAAGTACAACACCGAGACCTCCGTCAAGCTCGTGTGACCCTCCCCGCCTCTCAATATTTACTGTTAGCTTCAAACTTGAGTTCCTCCATATTTATTATGTAAATCGAATCAAAACAGCCGCCGAGCCCTGATGAAATTCAGTCTGACCACCGTCGTTTTAAATCTCAGTATTGTTAAGTTTATTCGGATACCAGTGAAACGATTTTTTCTTGAAGTAGCGTACGGACCTGTGTATACTGACGATCCCGCTGGAATCTCTCCCCGACCCGTGTTTCGGTTTAGTTTTGTAAAGAGTATGTTTTATTTTATTATTGTTATTTAGATGTATCGAGTGTTTTTATAATGAAAAAATTTGTCGTCTTCCGTTTCTGTAAGCGATCGTAGTGTTTGTGATGAGGCAGCTAGGGGATGTACATACGAGTGGAGTACTCTGTGTCACAGTCGACGTGCGTGCACGCGACGCGACGCGACGTCGGAGAAATGTGATATTTTGACAATAAGACGCCTTAAAAAAATACGAATTGTACAAAAAACGCATCGAATAGGACATTTTTAACAAGTTTCGATGCCACGTTCACAACTGTTGTGGATTGTACTTAAAAGTTTAAAAAGACTAATGTAAGTGAGCGAGTATTATGTATGGAGTGTAACAAGTGTGTCTTAAGGGGATGCCTCGCCACGTGTAGTATTAAAAGTTTACTCTTTGTATCGTGAATATCTTGGTACCATTGTACCTTTATTTCAAAACTTGGTAAATATTTTTTAGGAACCTTAAAAAGAAAAAAATATTTCCTGAGAAAGCTGTAACTTACCTATAAAAAGGGGATGCTACACTGTTGTCAATCAAGGTCGAATAGAGGACGTAGATTCGGCGACAAACACTGCACTAGCCAACACGACTGGTTAACGACCGTGTAGTACCCCTTTTAGGTACAATGTTGGACCAAGCGTCAGCGCAGCATTTACTGTACAGTGTTGTGTAAATATAGCAAGTAGATAACATTGCATAGGTATCTAATACATGTTGATAGTTAAGTTACGAATAAAATATTAATGGACATAGCTATTGACTTTTATTTACACGAAATATCGCATTGCAATGATAATAATCAGTCACAAAGCTTGTAATAAGCTCCAAAATAATATGCTATTCATTGATCTAGCCAGAACATGTAATATAATGTGGGCAGCGCGTATTGTATATTTTTATTATCTGCCAGAATCAAGAAGTGACCAATTCTAAGATTTGGTACCGAACTGATAGAAAAACACCCTGGATATTCTAGTAGGGTATAGTAGGCTGAAAGGGTATTGAAGTAATCCTTATAAACAATAAAAAAAATATTGAGTGGAAAACAACACCAAAATATATTATCCGTTACTTATTAAAAGTTAAGAATTCCACCTAATTGTTAATCTACCTATTTAGCAACGGTCTTACAAAAAGAGCATCAATAGCTATAGATATATTATTATTTACCTCTTCTCTTGTATTTTTTTTTGTTTATTTGATTCGGTTTGGATTATCTGCACCCTAAGTCGATTTTTTTGAGTTGAACATGTAGCAGATATCTCCACTTATTACACACTTTAATTTTTTACAAATTCTGTTGTAAAAATCTTACACTATATCTCATTCTAACAAGAATTGAAAGAAAGGGATGCAAGATATTGGTGCCGATTCTGTTGTTTACGAACTTAACTAATATTAGACAAGTCACCTCTCTTTAATTTTAACCTTATTGAAAAAAGATAGAACATTTTTAATGCTGTCAGTTTAATCCACACCATCGTTATGTACGGGTAAATAGTCGTGACCAATAAAGATCGCGCTTAAATTCACGTTGAAATGTGTGATCGGATTAAACTGACAGGACTAAAATATCTTGCATCCCTTTCTTATATTTACTATTAGAAAGAGATATAGTGAGATTCAATTTATTTTAGTTCGTAAACAACAGAATCGGCACCATTTTAGTCCTGTCAGTTTATTTAGGTATTGGATTGGATCCCATCACGACGGCATGGACTAAACTGACAGCATTAAATATGTTCTATCTTATTTTCAATAAGGTTAACATGAAAGAGAGGTGACTTTACTAATAATAGTTATATTGCTAAACAACAGAAACGGCACCAGCCACATTTTTTTAATAGTATTTGCACAACCTTAGTACTTATGAACACAATGAAATGCAACAAATTTTAGTCGTAAAATGTTACATATTTGCGTTGTTTATTAGTTTACATAGGTCTTCTTTCATCCGAACTTGGTAATAAGAGCCAGGAAAAAACTAGTCAGGGTGTAAAGTTAGTTCCCGTTTTTTCACAACTAGGTAGGTACAATAGAGACTTCCATGAATTTTACAGCAGTAAACTATATATATTTTATACGTAGATACCTCCCTCGTCATAAGCGAAGTTCACCTAGCGTCGGGACAAGTAGTTCACAAGATTTATTATCCTGACACCAAAAATATTTCTGCCAGAGGCAAAAGTTGGGTACGCCCTTGTATCTTATGGTAAAAATAAAGAAATAATTTACTTAAAATGATATTTATTTCACTTATTTACAGTCACATCACCAAAATACAGTCAGTTCATATCACACGTTCGTACAATTCACAAATCAGTGTAAATTCTAGTCAGTCACTCCCACTCCTTACAATTAAATTGTCTATCAAATGTAAAACATTTTGTAGGACAGTCAAGTGGTAATATCCATCAGGATAGCAACATGAGCGTTGAACAACTAATTACTATTTATATCTAGTGTCTAATAAGGCGCGTATCTTCTAGATGGTGACGGTCCGCGCATTCCCGGTCTGTAACAATACAAAATAAGATTTTATTTAACTGAAGTTTTGAATAACTATTACCATGTCCTCTCTTCATCTCCTTTCCAAATTATTGTAAGCCACAGACAGCTGCAATAGAGCCATTTCACCCGAGAATTTAAGTGTAGACCCTATTTTGGCCATATACACTACAATGTTAATATTGTGCTCCAAAGTGTACTCGTAATGGACCAGCCTAAATTTAAATTACAGGTCAATCAATATTTGGCAAGTATTTACCTTCTGTCATCAAATGTGTCACGGCTGAAGTCCTCGTACATCCTGTAATAAAATAAAATATTGTTACTTCTTTGTCGATACTAACTTCAAGATTTGCAGACAAGAGATTAAAACAAGTTTCTCTACAGTCAAGAAAGTTCTGCTCCTACATAATTAGTTTAATAGTATCAAATAAAAGATACATCAATTTTGATACAATTTAAATCTCACCCCCGGGACATCTGCGGTCCAGGTGGGGGGCTTCGCCGGCTGTACATAGCATCATACGACGACCTCATAGATCCCATGGAGCTGCGCATCGGCGGCAGGCTCGGCATCGGCGGCATCGGCTCCCGGCGCAGCGGCGGCGACACGAACTCGCCGCGGGCGCCGCGCGACGCTCCCATGTCTAGTCCGCGGGACGCGCCCACCGGGTAGCGCCGCTCGAACAGGTCGCGCGGGGAGTCGAACCGAGCACGGTCATAGTATCCATCGTAGGGATCCTGTTACAAGAAAAATGTATCAGCTTCTCTCTTTGACATAAATACTATTCAAGCAAGGTAGTAGGTATTTGAAGTCTTTTAAAGGATGAAAGTAGCGTTTTGTGTAGAATGTAGCATCACCGAGCCCGTTCATTGTATCGGCCCGAGTTAGGAACCGCGAGCGAAGACTGAGGCTACGCGCTCGGCCTACATGATGCATCGAGTCATATTTAACCGACGGAACGAATTATGTATGTAATGAGTTGAACGCGTTACCCCAAATCCTCCCATCATGCGATCGCGAAGGAACGGCGGCGGCGGCGGCGGAGGGTAGGGGTCGCGGCCGAAAGCTCGATCGCGGAAACCGTTGCGGTCGGGGCCCATCACCTTGGGGCACTCCTTGGACCAGTGGCCGCCGCGCCCGCAGCGGTAGCACTGCTCGGGGTCGCCCATGCCCGGCCGTTGGCGGACGCGACTCGTAGACAGCTGCACCTTCATGGGCTGACCGTCCACCATCATACCGTTCAACTCTTTAATAGCCTCGTTGATGTCGCCCGACGCGTCCAAGTGCACGAAGCCATAGTTACGAACGATATCGCACTCGACGACCGTGCCGAACTTCTGAAACAGTTCGCGGACCTCGGGCGCGCGCGTCTTGTCCGTTAGGTTACCGACGAATATTTTTGTAGTCGGCGTCGACGGCGCCTTACGGCTCTTGGCCGCCTCTATTTTGATCGCTTGACCATGAACTATCTCTCCGTTAAGGTTCTGAATGGCTTCGCGGCCGACTTGCTCGTTTTCCATGTGCACGAAACCGTAATTTCTGACGATATCGCATTCTACGACCGTACCGTACTTTTCGAATAGCGGTCTAAGATCGGCGTCCGTCGTTTTATCGGATAGATTCCCGACGAAGATTTTGAAAGTACCGGCGCCCGGCATTATAGATTCTGAAACGCATACACAATTTGACGAAATGAGTCAGCAGCGTTTATCGAAAAATGCAGTTCGGAGTACCGTGGAAAGAAATGGTATAAATAACGCGAAATATAAATATTTATAAAGTACTTACATGTTATCCACTTGCAGCAACGCAAAAATAAATCAGAATAAACTGAAATTAGACACAATAATCATAGAAAATCACACTACGCAACAACCTCAATCGTATCAACTACAAAATGGCCGTCGTCTTGACGTCACACACACTAGCTTCGCTTTCAAAATTAGAAAAGTGTATTATGATCAGGGCTGCCAGCACATTTTTTTACCATTATACAAAAATCAAAACGCATATCTTTATAAAATCTTTGATTGTTTGTTAGCTAAAAAATTGTTCGAGTAGTAGTATCTTATATGTTTATTACCCTAAATCGCATGATTAAAATCAATTAAAATGCTTAAAATAGTACATAATTCCAAGAGATATAGAAAAAAAAAAGTAAAAGACAAATTACTAAAAAAGATATATGACAAAAAATAAAGTAAGAGAAATTATAAAGATTACAAGAACAGAAAAGTGAAAATATATAATTGACGAATAAAATGTACAAGAAAATATAGAAGATACATATGCTACAAAACTCTACAAATATTGTTTAAAATTATATAGATTGGCAATTATCTTAGCTAAACATAGACAATCCAAAACGTACATCCGGGAGGAGGTTCGTGGTTATATGATGACATACCTACATCCGGATCCGGTCATAATATTGCAAGCGTGAAAAATTATACACATTGACTATGCGGAAGGTATAGAGCAAAGTATATTATGCGTATGTTATTTAGAGCTGGTTAGATAGAGCAAGATACGTAAGCGAGCGAGATCATTCATGTCAAGTTCACGTCAAGTAACTACAGGCTACAAGTTATAATACGCACGCTATCGCCCTCAACTCTCAAATCCCACTCAGTATTGCATGATTTTAACGTACCAGTGTTCACGTTTTTTTTTTTTTTTTTTTTTAAAGGACTAAAGTTGGTAGCCTCTGATGGCTGCTCCAACCTTACCGGACAATCGGCGAGCGCAGAGAGCTCTCAGCCGGGTAACATTTAGGTAACCACGCCTGAGGGCACCCCCGAGTGGGGTACGAACCTCGGCTCAGGGCATTACCGGGGGAAGGGGAGGACTTTGTACGAGTTACGACTAATTGGGGGCGGTCGGATTACTAATGGCAGCTCGGGCCGCTTGAACGGGACGAGACTGAGTGGGACGTCGCGGCGGTCCTCGCCGTCGAGGACGGTAGCGTAATCGGTTTTGTGTAGTGTGTTGTGTACTTTTACGGGCTTCGTCAGCTTCGATCTGAGCTAATGTTATGGGGTCATCCGGCTCGCTGAGGGCTTGCCTTGGTCTAAGGATACGGAGTATACGAGAGGGCGTGTACGTTGCGGCTTTCACTATAAGAGGGTTGCGGTGATTTACGGCGGTATTGAAAAATCTGCGTGAGGCGCGTTTTATAAATTGTTTTAACGTGGGGAGACCTAAATCAATGTGGAGATTTTCATTACGCATGTACCACGGGGCGCCCGTGGCTTTGCGCATGAAACGGTTTTGAATCACCTGAAGGCTATGGATCCGTGCAGGAGCTGCATGTGCGAACACAGTACTAGCATAGGTCATAATGGGGCGGATACACGTGGTATATAGTCTAACCTTGCTTTTGAGGGCAAGTTTAGACTTATGATTCAATAAAAAGTGGAGGCGCCCTAACACAAAGGCGGCGCGCGCGCGGACCGCTTTAATGTGGGCATCAAAGGTCAAACGATCATCGAGAATTACTCCGAGATATTTGGCTTGCCTTTCCCAGGGGATTGGTTCACCGAATAGAGTAACTGCCTTTGGAGGGGTGGGGGTACCTCGATGGTAGGGTCTGTAGAATAGGACCGCCTGGCTTTTGACAGGGTTGCAGTGTTCACGAAAATGTATTTGTCTCGCCTTAGCCTGGCTTCATATTTTAGGTTCTCCTCCAATCTCGTTTCCAAATCATAAATAATATGATACTCGCACACAGACGATTGATTGGTAATTGCATTCGGTTTCTACGTATTGATATTATTATTATTCTTAGAGATTTCTTAACTACTGTTAAAACCTGTCATGTTACCGATTAATAATCATTATTTTCTAATGTTAGGCAAAGGCAAAAAAAAAACACATTACAGACAACAGTCTGGTCTAACCGCTTCAGGTTTAACCTACCTAGATAATTGATAAATAACCTATGACCTCTAAATAACTGAGCTGTTATATTCATGTGTAACGGAGCTGCATGCAATTAGCAAAAAACGTAATAAAATTTGAATTTCGCGGCTAACCCGAAGCATTCTCCTTACACCTTACTGTTTATCATTTGTTATGTATTTATAAACAAAAACTTTTTATACGATATAAAATAACGTTGTTTTAAAAAGTTTTTTTATTATTTATTTTCTAATCTTGGAATACATGGTCGTGCTAATGTCAGATCAGACGTCAGAAGGAAGCTGTCGTCGTTCTGTGGTTAATAATTCAGATTAGAATTAATCTTATTGAAAATAAGCCATAAGTTGTGAAATTAGTGCTATTGTGAGATTTGTATCCTCTTTATACTTTGGCGGTACTGTGTCTGCATTAGGTAAGTTTTATTTCATATTTTTGTGTTCGTTTAACGTGGTATGCCAAAATAGATCAAATTACTATTTTGAATTAGATTAGTGTGCGTATTGCTGGCTGTTTTCGAACCTGAATTAGACTGTAGCAAGAAGACTTATAAAGTGAACTGTGTCTACAATTTCTATCCTTGAAAACAAATGTACATTTGGATTTTAGTACCTAGTTGTAATAACTGAAGTTAATACTAAAGTATCATGATCAATGTTATACTGGAGTGACCGTCATTATGCGGCCGGCGGATATTACTCTTGCCTTGTCAACATACATTAACAATTATGATAATTTTGTTATCAGTTTACGGAAGATCCTATTACTGAAATTATTATTGTAAGTGTAAACCGGTGGTAGTCTATTGTAAAACAATGTAACTATCGACATTCGTAAGTGCCTTAACAGGGCCTAAACTGAAGAAATGAGGTTTGAGTTTGAGCTATTAGAGATGAAACATAATCGGGTATCTGGATAAGCTGCTATCTGTTTCATCTCTTATCTTTGGAAAGCTAGGCTTGTTTCAAATTATGATTTTTATTTTTATACCACATAGTTGGATGACACTTTACAAGTACATGTGTTTATTCTTATATTTAACCTTTTCACTATCCGCTGAACCGATCGGTCGCCGTATAAATTTTTCCAGAAAGGTTTTTATTTACAGCAAGTAGGTTTTGTAAAATTTATTTTTCAGTAAATTAAGATGATAATTATCTACTACGTTTCACGATTTTCCACGATTTTCATTCTTTCTATTTTCCATTTATTCTGACAGCGACAGTCAAAAGGTTAATCTATATTCCCCTTTTATATATTTCCATTTTAATTTTTTATGTGTTTCAGCTATATGAATAGCTCTATAGATTTAAAATTGCATTCTAAGAGTAAGTCATACAGGTTGCTGAATATACTGATAGATCATTTGGTCACAAGATGACTCATTAGGTTAATATTGAAAGAAAGAATGGGTGTCAACTGTGAGATAAGCTATAAGGCAGCTTATCGGCATGTCAATTTTTTTTTGTAAAAAACAGATTTATGCAAAACAAATGATATCCTTTTAATTTTGGATATATTATACACAAATATACATAGTTGTACTACCTATAACAAGTATATTAAGTCTATACTTGAAGCTAAGTAATAAAAATATTATAATCAATAATTTATTATTTTACAAGTGCATTGTTTAAAATATTTTTATTTATAGTAAAATCATATAATATTATGGTTTCATTCAAGCCTCTTGTTTTTGATTGGTTCGAAATTAGCTTACTAAATAGACTGTGCTTGTATCATATTATATTCTTAGTAAGATGAAATTATGAAATATAGTAGATGTATAGTAAAATAGAAATATGAAATGCTTTCTTTTCTTCTTTCCTTAATGTCCTAAAACATTTGGAATAAAACTAATAATTTAGGAATCAAATAGGTTGGTTGATTATTTTTATGTGATTACTACATAACCTTCCTCAATAAAAAGGTTAAATAATGCAGATTTGTTTTAAATCTTACTGTCAGTTTCTTAGATTAGCCCATTCAAACACACATACAAACACTTCAGCTTCATAAAGGAGGAGGTTCTCAATTTGGCTGTTATGTTTTTTTTAAATGTTTGTTCACACATAACGTTTTTGCTTATGAAGCGATTTTAATCATTATTTTTGTGTTGGGTTCTGTATAGCTCCAAGATAGTCCTATATTGTCTTTGAAGGTTTTACTCTTTTTCAAAACCTGATTATTTTTCATCAATGTATATGGACTATTTTTATTTATTTTATCTTTCAATAATTCTCGACACATGAATTGGCATGTCATTGAATAGATTAATACAATAATGATCCTGAATCAATAATCACCACAGCACTTAATATCATCTCTAATAACCAAGGACTTGTACTTTCTCGATAACCAGAAGTCAGTTACAATCTCAATTATCCTTCAACAATCTTATTCCTAAATAGAATTTCATTCAATATCATTATTTCTTTTATAACAATGTAACCAATTTGAACAAGTTTTTCTCGGATCTGAAAATAGCTACAATACATTAAAAGATATTTTTTTTGTTATCGTACCATACAATAGCCGTTCGCCGCAGATGGCAGTGCTGAAATCAATGTCTTTTCATGCAACTCTATTGTGCTCCATACATCGACGGTTCACCTACATCGAAGTATTATATTGCGTGAACGAAGGAACCAATGAATAGCGTCCTTTAAGAGCTCTCGTCACACTGACTTTCATTGTATGGTGTTGGAAAGAGAGCGTGTCCGCGAGGGAGATGGCTGCCGCTCGATACGGCACAGTATTGTAGGGGCGTTCCACTCCCCGCGCGATGTTCAACACTGTTATGTAATTCAGTCCTCTGTGTAGGGCTGTCTCCGATGTTTTTGTTCGCAAGTATTTTTTTTAACAATACATTTTATTATTGAAATAGCAGTTGATTGCAGTATTTATAAATGGCAGCCTAGTATTCGCAGCTGGCAACACTAGACCTCTGGTCGACGTTTGGCCGCGAAAAATTTTCGCGCCCAAAGGTCTAAAGACTTGACAGATGGAGAAAAAGGGACAATCCGTTCGCAATTGCAACTATTTATGTTAATTTGTGTAGTTCAAGACGTTAGTTATTAGATAAGACCTAAACATTATTTTCATAAGATCTTTTACAGATTAACTCATTCAAGATCAATCTCAATTGAATTTTTTGTATGTTTCTGATTCTATACATTTTTGTGTCGATATTATCGTTTTTTAACCTTCTTCTGTTCTGTTTTTTTTAATGTTTGTTCACGCATAACTTTTTTGCGTATCAACCGATTTTAATAATTCTTTTTGCGTTGGTTTTTGTATAACTCCAAGGTGGTTGGTTTCATATTCAACTAGTATAACTACTTTGCGTTATAAAATTTGCAGTTTCTATAATGATACACGAGACGAAATATGCCGTAACACTTTATGAGTAAAATAGTTCTAATTTCACCAACTTTGGCTACTTACTTTGCCAACACATTTACCTTGAATGTTCAATCAGATAAAATGCATGCATTGCGCAAAAATAAACTAAATGTAAATTAAAAGTTCCACTGGCAACCCTGGGATATGGTCCGAATTACCACGAATCTCGCTACTAAAGTAATTGGTTGATAATATTCCCAATTTGCGAGATTACGTCAAACAATGTCTTATTGTTTGACGTAATCTACAGGACTGGAGTATCGTGTTGCAAGGTCAGCTTGTTTGTTCTCATATTACTTGTTACTCGACTGCGGCGAAGGCAAAAGGAGGGTTTTGTGTTTGAATGTAATTATGTTTCCTCATAACTAAACGGCTGAATCGATTTTAATGAATGAGATGTCGTTAATTTCGTGTTTAATGCGCGAGTGTCACTGGGTGTATTAAAAAATCAGAATGCTGGATTATTCCCGACAAAATGTATATTTTAAAGTTTTTTTAACTGCCTTGTTAGTGTTGGCTGTCTGTAATACAAATTATACGAAAACTAAGCATTGAAGTACATATATCCCAAATAGTTAATTCGATTTTGATCCTTCTCTTTTTTCCATTCCATGACATAGTTTACATAATAAGCGTTTATTTGTTTAAACTTGCTTCGTAAATATTATGCTTATTTGGCATTGTGTTTTTATAGATAAAAAGTAAACTTTAATTTTATGCTACTTAAGGCCTTATTAGGTTTAAATTTTAAATAGCCAGATTATAAGTAGAATCTGGTTGCTCTATTCAAATTATTTGCTGTTTGAACATCAGAGAAATAGTTTATTTATCCATCAGACATATCTTTTCTTTACTTATAAAATGAAGTCGCTTCCGCTGTCTGTTCGCTTAGATCTTTTAAACTACTCAACGGATTTTAATGCAGTTTTCAGCAATAGATAGAGTGATTCAAGAGGAAGGTTTATATGTATATAATACATGCTATTTTAGTACAGAAACGCCGTGCGAAGCCGGTTCGGGTCGTTAGTTATGTATGTTTTTGACCACAATCTCGTGTTTAACGATGTGGCCAATGGCGGTAAGCGCACGAAGCCTAGACTAGACGGTAATTTAAGTAAGGTAGGTATTTAGGTAATTTAACCGAAAAGATAAGTCACGTATGTGTGTTATCTTAGAAATGCTTAACGGAAGTCCGATGTGTTCATATAGTACCACAATAAGATCCTTACCTTACTCGGAAACTAATAGAATATTTCAAATTTGACTCATCTCATATATACCGTAAGTGACGCGATTTTTGAGCCGCTGAGACCTAAGTACTAAGATCGGCTCAAAATTAAAAAAATAACTAATCCTTTTTTTAAAAATGTAAGAAGACTATTCCCTTTCTAATGAATTTCAGAATGTACCTATGTTAATATTTTCAAGTTATTTGGATGGCCCAAATAAGAGAAAATCGCATTCTTAGTTTTAAAAAGGGGCATATTCACGATATTTTTGATTTCCGTTACCAATGAAAAATCATTTTTTTTTAAACTACCCCGTCACATATTCTCTAGTTTAACATATATTTTTTACAAATCTCTTTTTTTTTTTTTTGAAAGGACTAAAGTTGGTAGCCTCTGATGGCTGCTCCAACCTTACCGGACAATGTTTACAAATCTCTTGCAACAAAGAATGCCGAG
The DNA here is from genome assembly GCA_963555595.1 of Tethea ocularis. Lineage (NCBI taxonomy): Eukaryota > Metazoa > Arthropoda > Insecta > Lepidoptera > Drepanidae > Tethea > Tethea ocularis. The sequence goes on along the minus strand of OY741970.1, from coordinate 1,048,626 downwards.
AAAAACTAAATCTAGGATCATCGGATATCGTCGCCTTAATTGTTTGGTTAATTAAGAAATGTACATAACAATTAGAGAGTAAAGGATTTTTGTTATAAATTATTAATTCCATGAAGGAAAGTTGGTTGGTTATCTAATTATTACGATCGAAACCCACTCTCGGATAATAATCTACTTTTAAATGTTAAATTACTTCTCTCAAATAGATAAACAAAAATATCCCATCGGAAAATTTCATCTCCCGCTTTCTCGGAATTAAGCATCATCTTATTCCCAGTTTCCATAATGAGTTTCCCGAACGCCTCCCTCCCACTTCCCCATCTAAAGGTAGGTTTACACTCCTAAACCGTTTGTTTTTATTATACCCAGCTCTGGAATGTTTATTTCTAAATGGTATTGGTGTCATGTTACTTGTCATACCTACGCAGATTTCTGCGGATTTATTGGATTTGTACGTTAGTGTGATTGTCAATATAAATAGAGTCCCGAATGGCTCAATTTTTTTTGTAGCGAATAGATATATCTTTGGTTAATAACTCTTCTTTCCTTTTACTTTTCTACCTGTATTATTAAAATATAATTTGGTCCGCTGGATTGTGCTTTATGTATATCATTCATGTTATATCCGTTGTAATCTACGCTATATAGAATGAAAAGATTTGTATTTTTGTTTCTAATTTATGAACTACTAGCTGTTCCGCGCGGTTTCACTCGCGTTCCCGGGATAAAAAGTAGCCTATAACCTTCGGGAATAATGTAGCTTCCTATTAGTAAAAGAATTTTTCAAATCGGTTCTGTAGTTTCGGAGCCTATTCAATGCAAACAAACAATCAAATCTTTCCTCTTTATAATATTAGTATAGATAAAACTACTGGTCCGATTTTAAAAAAATACCAGCAAAATGCCACTTATCACTGAGTAACAAAGACAATATTTTATTTTAAATCAATAATGTAAATCAAGGTGTAAAAAATTACCTATGAAATTGCTTATCGCTGGTAAAACTATTAGATAGCAAATAATTCGATAAAATTTGACGAGGCCTCCATACTGGACTGGCTAGGGAGCTTCTCTAGGAGCAGCTATCAAATCTGTCTAAAATTTAGACATAAGCTTCCCCAACGTTGGTTAGTGGAATTTATATTGTCCCATTGAATTTAGAACCTTAGATTTCATAGTTTTCCTTTCATTTAATTGACCTCTCTAAAGAGAGATTTGATCCTTATGATTGACCCTAACGATTAATGCCATAAAAGAACGGGATGATATTTTTTCGAATTTTAGCCGTTTTGATACCCGAAAGTAGCAAGCGAGTTTTCGAAAATCTTTGAATGCAGAATTATTTCTTTTTAAACGAGCAAAATTTGCTATCTCCAGTAGGTATTTAGAGTAGGTAATTTCCCTCCTGGTAGGGGTTTAAAAAAACCTTTCTGTATGTAGTGTTCGTACAAACTGCAGCGTGTGCCAACTGGCCTGTAGTTAGGACAGTATTCTGTAATCCTGACATACGAGCTCACTTTGTTTCTGCTAAGCTTTGGATTCAGTATGCTACGCTTCACTACTTTTGGCGTATTTCTTCTGCTGGTTTTTTTTTTTTTTATTAATTGTTATACTCGTGTAAGTAGTTGTCAGACGTCATGATTTCAAATTTTTACAAAAATCCCATACAAAAAAGCATTTTGAGTTATACCCGAATTTTCGAATTTTTCGGACAACTTCAGAATCATCATTTTTTTTAAATTGACCTATTTGACTGTTTTTTTTCACTAAACATGAAAATCTAATTAAAAATCAGAGCACAAACAGCTAGTTGTTAATAAGGTTTCATTTCCTATCCTACATACTAAACTAGTTAATTCATACAAAGGGCTTTATTTGTTTCTATCCCTAATTGTATTGTTACGTGAATTCGGTGTAATGTCAGGGTTATTTACATTATTAGCAAGAAAGTTTGTGTTTCAGAAACGCCGAGAATGAGGAATACCAACAAAAAAATCTAATTAGTCCGTCAGTTAGATTATCAAAAAATATTGGATACGTATTTTTTATTTTATCAAATCCATAAGAAATTACAAAGATAAGTCCCATCAAAGTGCAGGATTGGGGCTTGTGACGTCATTGTACAACTACTTTTTAGTACACTTTTTGCAGACCGGAAAATTTTAAAGCACTATATTTTCGTTATTTTTTGTTTTCGGATCAAAATAAAAAATACGTATCCAATATTTTTTGATAATCTAACTGACGGACTAATTAGATTTTTTTGTTGGTATTCCTCATTGCTGGTTCATAATGGACACTTTCAAGGGCGTTATGATTAAGTGAACGTATATATTTTTTACCTAACTACCTTTCAATAACCTTCTTGGTATGACTAAAATCTGTCTGATAGACTTCCGACTAGTTCATTTCTAACTTTATTATGTAGCTACCTAACTTTTTACTTCCTGGCAATCCTATCTCTGCAAAAAATCAGACAAACAACACTTTCGCATTTAGAATATTAGTAAAGATAAAAAAATATATTGGAGATGATTATTGGAATTCTTCATGCTACTTTATCGGTACATTAAATACGTCGGTAGGTACGTTTGTAGGTCCGTTATTACGTAATATACCCAAATATAGGAACCAATTTTGCGTACAATTGTCATTAGGGCAATAACCGTTATCGATAAACTTAATTAACAAAAACCATAAATTCTTCGCAAGTCACATCCAAATGCGACCATCCCGCCACTATGAGCACTTGTAGGGTTACCAATGCTACCATAATGCCAAGCTAAAAATACTTCACTTTATTTTTATAACAGTCTGAAAGTGGATTGAATATTTTACTGCCTGAAAAAATAAAAACAGCACCCAATTCTTTGAATCATCAATAATATCAATGCGGCAAAGTGCTATGGAAACTTATACGACTAATATTGAAGTATGGCAACCCTATTCGCGGGGTGAACCCAGGCCACACTGGGTGGCGTGGGCCGAGGAGGCGAGGGGACAGCGCTCGACGACGTCAGAACCATTGATCGCATGTTGACGTCACGCGGCCGCTACTGCAGCCGGCGCCGGTCGCGCGCGTGGCTTCACAAAGTTCGCGCCACTGCCCGGGGACGTTCAGATACGCAACGCAGGGCTTGTAAATGAGGCTGTATGCTTTGCGATCAGCGTCCGTTTATGAAAATAGCTTTGTCAATGGTCCGATTGAGAGGATTTGGTTTTATTCAATGATTGCGTTTACTTACGTACGAGTGGTTTGGATTTACGAATTAGACCTAACATGATTACCTATAGTTAGTAGGTGAAATCATTTATGGAAAAAAAGTTACTCTTCTAATAAATTCTTTATTAAAAATAACATCTCTCCTTTCACCGCTTTTAATGTAGAACGCTTCACAATTTATTTTATTATAATACCTTTGAAGTAAATTGAGTTTTTGACACCGCATTCCGTTTGGAGATAACTTTTTAAATTGAATTTACATCTTTACCTAGAGATGTTTTGTGTAACAGCGGTGTTGCCAACGTGAAAAATGGTGTCCGTAGGAAAGGAGGCAATTTAATTAATTTGTAGCGAAGCATCGTCGTCATTATTTCTCACTGAAGAGTCTACTTGAGTTTTCTCGAGTTTCCGAATAAATAAAGCGTTTCGAAAATACTTAACATGCCAACATCATTAAATCCTATTTATTATTATAAATGCGAAAGTTTGTGAGGATGTATAGATGTTTGTTATTCTTTCACGTAAAAACTATTGAACGGATTTAAATGAAACTTAACACATAGATAGATCCTACCCTGGAATAACATATAGGTTACTTTTAATCCCGGAAAAACATAAGATCCCCGGGAATGCGGGTGGAACCGTGGGTCGGAAGCTAGTATTGGATATTTTCGCTCTAACGGTACAAATTATCTTTGCATTACCAAAATACCCGGAAAAATGGCAAAGGCTTTAAAATTTTCATCCGCCTATTTATAAGGATGTTATCCCCCCCTTTCCCCCCATTTATCGGATAAGGGTGAAGAGGGCCCGGGTTGATTACTGATTACGTGAAGGTAGATAATTTGATAGGAAGCCCTCCCGGTGCGCTGGAATTTTGCCCTTTTTAGGTTCAACGCCGTTTTCTCTGTTTATTAGTTGGGTTTTATGAATATTTTCAGATTATTTTGTTAGGTTCCCTTTATAACTTTATCAAAGGGAATGGTTGAGTGGCAGTTACTGAATTAATATTGATTGAGTGTGAAGAATTTAATGAATTGCCAACGCAACGAAAATTTGTTCAGCCGTTTGAATATTATCACAAATTTTCTAGTGAGTTTCGGGGATTTCTTTAAATTTTGATTTTTTTTTTTTTTTTTTTTTTTTTTTTTTTTTTTTTTTTTTTTTTTTTTTTTTTTTTTTTTTTTTTTTTGAAAGGACTAAGTTGGTAGCCTCAGATGGCTGCAACAACCTTACCGGACAAATTGGCGAGCGCAGAGGGCTCTCAGCCGGGTAATATTTAGGTAACAACGCCTGAGGGCACCCCCGAGTGGGGTACGAACCTCGGCTCAGGGCGTTACCGGGGGAGGGGGAGGACTTTGTACGAGTTACGACTAATTGGGGGCGGTCGGATTACTGTAGGCAGCTCGGGCCACTTGAACGGGACGAGACTGAGTGGGACGTCGCGGCGGTCCTCGCCGTCGAGGACGGTAGCGTGATCGGTTGTGTGTAGTGTGTTGTGTACTTTTACGAGCTTCGTCAGCTTCGATCTGAGCTAATGTAATAGGGTCATCCGGCTCGCTGAGGGCTTGCCTTGGTCTATGGATACGGAGTATACGGGAGGGCGTGTAGGTTGCGGCTTTCACTATAAGAGGGTTGCGGTGATTAACGGCGGTGTTGAAAAATCTGCGTGAGGTGCGTTTTATAAATTGTTTTATCGTGGGGAGACCTAAGTCAATGTGGAGATTTTCATTACGCATGTACCACGGGGCGCCCGTGGCCTTGCGCATGAAGCGATTTTGTATCACCTGAAGGCTATGGATCCGTGATGGAGCTGCATGTGCGAACACAGTACTAGCATAGGTCATGATGGGGCGGATACACGTGGTATAAAGTCTAACCTTGCTTTTAAGTGCAAGTTTAGATTTACGATTTAATAAAAAGTGGAGGCGCCCTAAAACAAAGGCGGCGCGCGCGCGGACCGCTTTAATGTGGGCATCAAAGGTCAATCGATCATCGAGAGTTACTCCGAGATATTTGGCTTGCCTTTCCCAGGGGATTGGTTCACCGAATAGAGTAACTGCCTTTGGAGGGGAGGGGGTACCTCGATGGTAGGGTCTGTAAAATAGGACCGCCTGGCTTTTGACAGGGTTGATCTCGATCCTCCATTTCCGAAACCAGGCGCCTAGGGCGTTAGCCGCGGTTTGGAGGTTCTTAACAATGACTGAGGGGGACTTACTAGAGCAGTAGACCGCGGTGTCGTCCGCAAAAAGTGCTAACTGCACCTTGTCGGTCTTTGGCATATCACTCGTGTAGAGCGAAAATAGCAAGGGGGACAGTACCGAGCCCTGTGGGACACCGGCACCGATAGGGTGAGGGGAGGAAAGTGCGCCAGGAATGCGATATCGAAAGTGGCGATTTGACAAATAATCTCGTAAGATGAGCACGAGTCTATGTGGGACACCTAAGGTAAATAGCTTAAAAATTAAGCCATTGTGCCACACTTTGTCGAATGCCTTCGCGACATCGAAGAATAAGACACCTGTCATGTTGCGCTCTTGGTACTGAGAGGAGATGTGTTCAACAATACGATGGACTTGTTGAACACAAGAATGTTTGGCTCGAAAGCCAAATTGTTCATCAGGGATGAGATTATTGGCGTCGGCATATGTTTTGAGGCGGATATAGATCAGTCTCTCATACATCTTGCCCAGGACATTTAATAGACTTATAGGGCGGTAACTGGAGGGCTCGGACCTGGGTTTGCCGGGCTTATGGATTCCAATGACATGGGCCTCTTTCCACTGGTGTGGAAAAATATTACAAGAGAGGGCAGCGTTAAATATGGAAGTTAGCAGTATTATGAGGTGGGCGGGGAAGAGTTTTATCACTTTGTTAGTGATTTTGTCCGAGCCCGGGGCCTTCCGCGGGTGTAAATCCCTGATGATCGATTTGACCTCGTCAGGGGTCGCCGGAGGGAGGGGGTCATCCTCTTCGCTGAGAGGGGGGGGTGGTAACGGGAGGGCGGCTCTCCGGTCAACTTCAGAGTTAACTTCCTCCAGATGACTCGGGTCTATCGGGAGGGTACTGGGCGTGCACTGAAACTCTAAGCTTTCAGCGAGGCATTCTGTCTTATCATCGTCATCAAAAGCGGGAGGGAGATTGGGCCTATTTAATGGGGGCATGGGTGCTACCGTGTCCTTGGTAAAGGCACGAGAGAGCTGCCAGAAGGCTTGATGAGAGGGTCTAATGTCTGTAAGGGTCTGGTCCCAGCGGGCCTGTCGTACCTCATCGATGCCTGACTTAACGTCACGCTGGAGAGCACGCATACGGATGCGGTTGTCCTCTGAGGGGAAACTATCATAGGCGCGAATGGCGGCATTTTTCTCTCTCAACAAGTCACGTACGTCATCGGGCAAGCGCCAACGTTGATCACTCTCCGCTGCCACTGTCCGTGAGCAATCGCTCATTAACGATTGCACGTGGCTAGTGAGTGAGTCGATTGCGCCGACAGCCTCATCAGCGGTGTTGAGGCTATCTGGGATCTGATCAAGGTGGACGGAAGTGGTTGACTTGAGGCTTTCACTCAGTCTATTCCAATTCGTCACAACCTTTGTGGAGGGGGCTTGACCTGCATCAGGGGAACCTATGCGCCCTGCTAATTCTATGATAACAGGTCGGTGGTCGGATGTAAGCTCGTGTAGCACTGTTACGTCATGCACACGTAGGTTTACATTCCGTAACAATGCCACATCAAGAATATCAGGTCTGTGTGTCAGTTGGTGGGGATAGTGCGTCGGGTCCAGGGGTGCGATAATGTCTATGTCTAGAGGGTCAAGGAGGGATTCTAATAGTCTACCTCTGGGGGAAGTTGAGTGACAGTTCCAGAGTATATTTTTCGCGTTCAGGTCACCTGCCAGAATGACAGAGTTACCTAGCGCGAAAATAGACTCTAGATCGCTTTTGAGTGGTGAATCATTGCGGGAGGGAGATATATATGCTGATACTATAATTATAGGTTGGTGTCCTGTCATGCCAAGCCTACAAACCGATGCTTCAATGCACTGGAGGGAGGGAGGCGGATCCATGGGGGAGCAGTACAAGGACCTTTTGTAATAGATAAGGGTGCCTCCTAGGGCAGAGTCAGTCCTGTCATTGCGGACTACTTGGTAGTTTGCAATTTTAGGGTCCCTAAGGGAAGGTTTGAGGAAGGTCTCTTGTATCAGGAGGACGTCAAGTTGATGGTTTCGCAGGAACTCTGCGATATCATCGCGTTGACCTTTAATGCCATTTGCATTATAGAATCCTACTTTGAGGGATCGGGGTTTAATTCTACACGTCACGGTTGTATTATCCATTATGGTTTTACGCGGAAGTTGGAAAGGACTGTCACGATGCTTTGGAAACGCATCGCGATGGAAGCGAGGGCACGACCGTTGCCCTCGTTCGCTCTGATCTGGGTCGCGAGGTCCCTAATTTCGTTGAGATCTATTGCCTCAGCGAAGCGCTCCACTAAAGCGAAGTCCGGGTCTTCGATCAGTGGTAGTTTAGGTGCGTTTGCGCGGCGGTTTTGGGAGGTTGCCGGGGGGGGACGTTTGGGTGGGGGAGGGGGAATGAGAGGTTGCGTGGGTGCGGAGACGGGTTTAGGGGGTGGGGCAGTTGGGGGATTGACTGCTGGGGTTTGAGGCACTGAAGGTGCACTAGGTAATGCTGGAAAGTCCTTGTCGTAGTTGACAAGATTCCAGGGCGAGGATCTTTGTGGGGCTAGGACAGCCTGGGAGGGGTCAGTGAGGGGGGCAGTGCGCGTTGAGTTGCGCGATGTGCGCGAGTTGCGCGGGGGGCCCGATTTACGTGATTTGCGGGCGGGGCGAGGGGCTTTCGGGCACCCGCGGTAATTAGCAGGATGGCCGAGTTGGTTACAAAGAACGCAACCTGGCTCCTCAGTACACAGGGCCTTGTCTTTCGGCCTATCGCACTCAACGGTGGGATGAGGCTTAAGACACTTGACGCATCTGGGGGGGGCATGACAATTGCGGGCGGTGTGGCCGTACAATTGGCAATTGTGACATTGGGAGGGGTACACTCCCTTGTGAGGTTTCTCAAAAGAAATACCGGACAGATGACAGACGTGGCTGATCTTAAAGATCTTCTTAGCCTCGTCGCATTGATCTAAATGGGCGAGAACCATATTATACGGGGTATGGCCACGCCCTTTGTACATTCGATGTACGGAATGTACGGGGATAGATTGGTCCTTGAGGGACCTCTCAATGTCCTCGGTGGTTATTTCGTGGGGAATCCCCTTAATTACCACACGGAGGGCACGCTCCTCGGGGAGGCAGTACGTGTGAAAGGCTACTTTCCTCTCCTTGAGCAGCTTAGTTAGGGCTCTGTGGTCCTGGGAGGTAGACACTGTGACACGGATTCCGTGCTCAGTGGGGTGAGCATTGGTGAAGTTTATGTGTGCTCCCGGTACATTACACCAGGATGACACATCGGGCCATTTGCCCTTATCTTGGATGAAAAGGGGCGGGGGTACGTCCTTCTTCTTTGGAAGTTGAGCAGCAGAAGGGGTGGGTGCTACCTCCATGAGAGGAGCAGATACTGGGGTATCCATGAGCGGGGGAGGGGAGGAGGTGCCTTCCCAGGCGGCAACGCGCTGGGTGGAGATGGGGGTGGGGGCAGGATCAGTGTTTGGAAAGCAGTCGGGGGAGGGAGGGTTCACAGGGTAATCCTCCGGGGGAGAAGTCACCTTAGCCGCCTTGGCGGCCGCCATGCGGGCCTTGCGACCTCGCTTACGGCCGCCAGGAACGAGCTGGTAGCTATCGTCCTCTTCGGACGATTGGGTAGGGGGGTTGGTTGGGATGGGTTCAGCGACTGACTCGGAGATGGACTGGGTCGACATCTCCGAATCAGCGCGGGAGGAGGGACGGCTTTGGGACGGGGTGGGGATCTGGTGTCCCGGGAATTTAGCTTGGAGGTACCGAAGTACCTCCTCGTCTAAGAGGATGTCCTCGAGGGACAGAGTTGGAGGTTGGCTGGCCATGGTGGCCAGCCGGGCCTTGCGGCCGGGGAGCTAATCTAAGACGACACTATCGTGACTTCGTTCGCGTGGCGTTCCTGAGAGAAGAAGTCACAAGAAACTTCAGGCAATCGCCCTAGCTAAGACCTATCTATTCGCCCCGGGTGGGTAGGCCCGGGGGTGTGTAGTATCTCTCCCAACCGGGTATAGGTTGGGAGGTGTGTAGGCCCTAGGGTGTGCCCTAAGCTTGTGCTCCCACTGCCAGTCTTATTGTGCAGTGAGTTCCTACGTCCCTGCCTAGCGCTAACTGGGGTCGACTAGGGAAGCCCCCAAGGCCGACTGATCCAGTCCCGTCCGGGTGTACGTTTTCCAGAAGGGAAACCGTGAGCGCCCGGGGCACGCTCGAACTAACTTCGTTGGCACCGTTAGGTATCCGTTAGTTCACCACTAAAAGCGTGGATTTCACAAGTTTGATGACGGTGTCAGAAACAATGGAATTGTTATCGTGGTAAATACCCAGGTAAATTACCACGAAAACAGTAACGCAGGTGTCTTTCGACGAAAAAATGCCTGATAAGGGACCGAGCCAAAGCCAGGTAACAAATCGAGCGATAAATTCGCGGAAACGATACGGGTAGCGCACGGAGCGCAAGGGTACGTCCGTGCAGTACGACGGATCGAGTCGGAGTTAAATTTTGAATTTTAGTTATTTATGTTTTAATAACTGGAATTGTCTCCTCGGGCTGTGGTGGAGAATATTCTCTCATTCTTCCATCAGGACCTGTTTTAGGGCCCTAATGGGAGAAATGGTGGAAGAATGATGAAAAATAAAATCTTATTTTAATATTAAATAGAAAATATATCTTGTGTACTTTAAAAGTTATTGCAATTTTACAGTGCGGCACCTTATGCGGTTGTAATAGGCGCTATTTTGCTACAAAAATGTGTAGCTTGATCTGTGGCTGTGTGTACCTGCTAAGTTTTCAAGGCCAGTGTAGGTATATGAATAATTTATGAAGACAAAACTGAAATATGTACTTGCAAAGAGAAAGCTAATTATAGGCTGATCCACAGTGTATCTAGCCGCTGGCAAAAGGGTCTCGACCCTTAAATTAATTAGTGAGCTGTTTGTAATATGATGTTGATGTAATGGCGGCTCCAGATTAGCGGCGAATTCTCGCCATGAATTCACGGTACAAGTCGTGCCCTCCACATTCACGGGATGCTCACAGTCGTTCTTGAAACCCGCCGTGAAATGGACGTAGAAGCAGCGTCCGTACGCCTTTGGTAGTTAGGAGTGAAATGGCACGGGCCGTGAATGTGGATTTGTGCTACCGACAAGCATTTTTACGGAATGCGAATATTAACGTAATTTAAAAACTAGCTGGTCCCCGCGGTATCACTCGCGTTCCCGGGATAAAAAGTAGCCTATAACCTCCTGGGATAATGTAGCTTCCTAGTATTGAAATATTTTTTTTGAATCCGATTGGAATATCCAGATATTATTATATTATATTATTGATACTTATTTTCAATAAAAAAATATATGACTTTCTCAAGACCTTTCTGCAGCACGACATGATAGGGCCTTAAAGATATCTACTTGAGGATGGAAGCTAATTTCGGCTGGTAGGGACAACAGTAACAATACCGATCTTTAGTTTCCTCTATCGAAAGCTCATGCAATCTTCACCTTGTTCTCTGAGCTATGAACAATACCTCGACTTTATGATTGCGTAATTTGAATTCAAGCAGCTTCTATAATCTTGGAGGCCATAATTTAGGACTCCTTTTACATTGAAGTCCCTGTAATATTAAGTGTCAGTCAATGTCAGACAATGTTATGAACTCATTAACACCCAAAACTATTTTAAGAACAGATAGACGGATCCCACGTTGGGTTCTAGAAATCAACGTAATGTGGAATTTAATTGCAAGAAAACATCGCTAAGGGATCCTCAAACTTGCTTCATTTCACGTCATCGACATCAAAATCTTGAGTAATAGAACAACCGTAGCAACTATTTGAATCATCAGACGATTTTGGTCTCTATGTTCTTGGCTTTACGTTTGGGTCAACATTTTGTGACTATTTATCTCAGTTATGGGGTGATTATCATTGTTTCATTGTCTCTAGGATTAACGTTTAGTCATTCCCCTTTACCCATTTAGACCCAAACACAAATGAAATTAAAATTTTAGAAAAATAGTCTATTAAATAAATGACAGCAATAAAGAATTAAACAACTAATTACTTTTTTATGTTTTTTACACATACAATAAAAAACCTTACCTTGCGAAGATAACTTATGTAAATGTAATTCTCAATTTGACCATTTTTTTTCTAATAATTTCTCAATATTTCTAATAACACTCTTAAGATACACTACTTAGCATGACAAATATGCCATAACCATGGGGGTAATGGAAGAACTGTCCCTGAACAAGGACAGGGATCCAAATAGGTTAAAGACGGTTTAAAATGGTTTTCGTGTTTAAAAACGATAGAAGCGACTTGGTAGATAGGTATTATAAGAATTTTCAATTAGCCTGCCAGTTTTAGACTCTCTGAGAATAAAACTCTTCTTTCGTAGCGCAAATAAAAACTAGTTTTCAAGAGTCAGTCGTGCACTTTGAACCCTTTTCATGCGCTAAAGATAAATATTCAGAAGTGCAAGCATGTGACTGCACTAAAATATTTTACTTTATATTTGGAGGAGCAAGTGCTAAATTACCTTGGGCAGAAGTCGAGCTTGGAGCAAGCTCGGACCACAAAGTTTTACGTGTCTTCCATTCGGTGGACGCCTCATAAAATGCTTAAAGTTTTTAGTTCAAAAGTCTTTGTGGCAGTTGAAAATTGAACTATTTAACCAACTTTTTAAAATCTAGAGACTACTTTTCTAGACTAATGTAATTTTGAACAACTAGTCTATTCCGTATCGATTAAATAGTGTTCAAGCCTTTTTCTAGTAACTTGGTTTTGTACGCTGAATTACGTTACACAAATACGTGGAGTTTCATCTGCCTTTATATGAACAAGCTTTTTGTATTCCACGACATATAGAAACTCGAGGGAATTTGTGAGATAAGGCACAACGAAATATAGCAATTTCTTGACTCTATCTTACTAGTTCTGTTCACACTAACAGATATTCATATCGTATTAGTGAATTCAAGACGCTACAGGAAATCGGAATGCTGGTTTATCTTAGATTCCGGACACATCCCTTGGGAATTAGAAGCTGTGGAATACCAAACTAGTACCTGGTATATATGAATTGTATGTAAACATCAGTTGTCAGACGAAATCTAAATCTATTATATATCTTAATATATAATAATAATAAAGCTGAAGAATTTGTTAGTTTGTTTGAACGCGCGAATATCCGGAGTTACTGGTCCAATGAGGAATACCAACAAAAAAATCTAATTAGTCCGTCAGTTAGATTATAAAAAAATATTGGATACGTATTTTTTATTTTGATCCGAAAACAAAAAATAACGAAGATACAGTGAGTTAAAATTTTCCGGTCTGCATAAAGTGTACTAAAAAGTAGTTGTACAATGACGTCACAAGCCCCAATCATGCATTTTGATGGGATGGGACTTATCTTTGTAATTTCTTATGGATTTGATAAAATAAAAAATACGTATCCAATATTTTTTGATAATCTAACTGACGGACTAATTAGATTTTTTTGTTGGTATTCCTAATTCGAAAAATTATTTCTCTAATAGAAAGCTACACTATCCCCGAAGGTTATAGGCTACTTTTTATCCCGGGAACGCGAATGAAACCGCGGGGAACAGCTAGTTTTACATAAAAAGAAATAGAACCTTGATCTGCGAAACAATAGCGATTCATGTCATGCTATAACATGCTACGAACGAAGGAACCGACAGTCGTGACATCACCCGGAATCGTATTCGCATTTGCGATCCCTTTTCCTTTATTGGAGCATATGAAGGATTTACCAATAAATCTATTTTATGCTCGTATTACGCCAGATAAGCATATGATCCCAAGTATCTACTGACGCAAGAATCTATAAAATTCTATTGATATCTTTGCAAAGGTGGAACTTGGAAAATTTCATCTGAAATGAAAAAGCTGTAAGTGAAAGTTGCCAAGTTGTTGCGTATCTTTTTATCGTGTTATAAATAAATCCTTTCCATTTTTAGAAGCAAAATTTGCTCACGGTAAAGGTTTCATGTATTCTGAAATTTTCGAGACACTTGCTTTTCGAGGCTTTCTTTGAATGTAAGTTTTTTTTTTGCTTGCTTGTTTTATATTGACCTACTGGCTTTCCGCCTGCGATCCCTTAATTTATCCCCTTAGGGATTTAATTAAAAAAGTCTTAGTGGCTATGTGGTATCTGTATGCCAAATTTCAACCCTATCCGTCTAGTGTTTTGACCTGTGCGTTGATGAATCAGTCAGTCTGGACAGTAATCTATAATACTAATAAGAAAGCTGAAGAGTTTGTTTGAACGCGCTAATCCCCGGATTTACTGGTCCGATTCGATAAATTATTTCACTAATAGGAAGCTACATTATCCCCGAAGGATACTCTATAGGATAGGATACTTTTTATGCCGGGAACGCGTGTGAAAGTGAGTGAAACCGCGGGGAACAGCTAGTTATAAATATCTCAGCTCTTATTATTGTTTCGTATGAGTTGAGGATATCCTAAAGTCCTCGATCTCCGTCGGATTCAAACAGAAGCATCGTTTATCTTGTCCCTGCCACTGCAATGTTGCAGCCTTTTGTGTTTCAGATATGTATCTCCACCTACTTTATCTTCTGTGTGGATAAAATCCATTTGAAATTCAATATTTTCAGTTAAAACTTCATACTTTTCATGATATTCTTTATTAAACATTTAGAAGTTTTAAAATAATATTGTCAAGTAAAATTCAGCATTTAGGTTAAGGGGGATACTTCAAGGTAGCCTACTGATTCATAACAAAAGAAATCATCAATATAAGTATTTCACGGAGTTAAATTTGTGGTATAAAGTTTTCATGAAACAGTCTTATATACCACTAATATACCTTGGAGGAATATGTTGATGATTTCTTTTATTATTAATCAGTAAATATACCTACTACCATTCTTGTCGCGAAAAACGTAATAAAATTTGAATTTCGCGCTCCAACCGAATCATTGACCTTTACTCTGGACTTCCGAGCTCTGCATCAAAACGTAGTATCATACGTCATACCTCGACTTGCAAGTTTTTCAATGAATTTTCTAAATTCCAAGTGCTGTAAATATGTCATAATCAAAACTCTCACCAATAACGTCGGAGAATGCAAGGCTATTTATTTTTGCTCAAGAAAAGAGCCTTGAAACACTGCGGCAGTTGGGCTGCCAAAAGTAGCAGTGTTTTATCAATATCCTGAATTAACTTAACACTTAGAAAGTGGAGTAATAAAATTAATGGTAACCAATTTCAGAAGCTAAAATACGACGCTATTTCACAAATCAATTGCTAATTATGGTTCCGCAAAGGACACTAGCCAAAAACTGGTCACAATCACCATTGGAAACGTTGCCAAAGGAAGGTACCATAAAATGTTGATAAACTGTAACATTATGGTGCATATTTATGCCAGGAACTGGGCAAAAATCTCTAATAAGGATTCTCTATTTACAAAAGAAAAAACAGAAATATTCCCTGCGGGACCTACAATGTGCGACATAATGACTAAAGCCCCGTAAATACTATAAAATAAACCATAAAAAGAGCAAACTCACAAGACCGCTTAGATTTATCAACATTTTCACAAAGGGTCGAGTCGAACAAACATCGAAATACAATCTTAAGCTCGCGACATTTCCTCGTAGAGAATCCAATAAAATACTAAAAGGTAACGGCGGCCATTAACGTTTTTACATCGGAGAAGCGCCCCCACCTGTCGAATCCTCTGTCAATACAGATTTCGTTTTATATTTAACATAAGACTTGCTTTCCAGGAGATTAGTTATTGGTAAATCTAAATCTTATTCTATAAAATCTTTTTTGGTTTGGCGAAAGCTGCAAGTACTTATGTACTTTCGTTATTAATTTATTAATACTTATCGTGATCACCTTTAGTTGTACCTGTTGTTGTTTAACTCGCGTTTTCGGGATAAAAAGGAGCCTATAACCTTTGGGGATAACGTACCTTTCTATTAGGTGGTATCCGTTGGTAGAGGCTATTGTAAAGGTTATAACTAGCGACGTTAATAAGTGCTTTATCAGGGCCTGAATAAATGAGAATTGATTTTGATTAGTGAAAGAATTTTTCGAATCCGCCTGGTAGATCCAGAGATTAGTTTTGTTATTGGTATAGATTGCCTTAAGTTTTGACTAATTACTCTTACTTTATGATTTGACGAAGGATTTAATTTTATAGTAAGGCAGCGAATAATCATTCTATTTTCGTGGAGAATGGTATTGGTTGCACAATTATCTTAAATTTTTTGCTTAGCTAATATTTTGTTTAAGCCTTATTGTACAATTGTTTGTTCTCCTAAATAAATATAAAATAAAATCATACAGCCAGTCTGATGATAAACGGTCACCATATTCCTATCTATACACGCTTGATGACCTTGCAAAAAGAAACTACTTCTTAGAAGAGTATGAAAAGATTTTTGCAAGAAAAGTAATCATGTAGAATTTTTAGGAAGGAAAACCAAGTCTATTTCACTTTCCGACCCATAAAGTTTGATTATGTAAAATAAAATACTAACTCAGAATATAGATATGTCAAATATATATGCCTCTCACATCACAGCGTAGTAATAGAGCGAGAAAGATATAGTTTTCCCACTTCTCCGCAACTATGCGGTATTTTATCATTGTATAATGTCGAAATGTATTTCTCATGGGTCCTGTTCAGTTTAATACTATAGTTGTGACGTCAGAGGAACTAATAATGTGGGTCATTATTTTTTTCCGCCATTTTTACGACAGTTGTTCATCCCGAGATAACGTTTTATGGCTTGGAACGTGAGATGGAGTGTTATCAGCGATGTTAGTGCTTATTTTTATAGGGAACTAGCTGCCCCCCGCGGTTTCACCCGCGTTCCCGAGGTACCTTATGTTTTCCCGGGATAAAAAGTGCCTATATGTTATTCCAGGATGATCTATCTATGTGCGTTTCTATCTATCTATGTATGCAAGTTTCATCCGTTCAGTAGTTTTTACGTGAAAGAGCAACAAAGATACATACATACTCACAAACTTTCGCATTTATAATACTAGTAGGAATTTTAGTTATTTTACTTTATTTTAATGTACAAAATTTTACCCAAACAATCTTGAAAAGGGAGGAGCCTAAACAGGACACAAAATTTTGCAACACCTGTATTCATTTACTGTCAATCGTGTTCCAAGTCCACAGTTTTAAACGACGGAATAAAAGCGTAATAGATTGTAAACCAGCCCGGTGATTAACTCTGAAGCCTGTCCAGAAGAAATAGGCTTCAATTTACGTTAGAATGTCGCATAAAAGCTGATAAATGTGTAAAAGAGTCTCCAGTTTATTACTACTGTTCCAGAAGGTATAATTTCCGATGTGACGGTCGAGTTGAATTAGTTCCCGACTGGAGGCAGTCCGCTGCGGCCCATTTGTTGAATGTTTGATCCATACATACGGGAGTGAGATTACTTTGGAGCACTCGAGATGCGGTTACGAACCGCTAATGCGAGCTTGAGTAAACGGCTCAATTTCTTAAACGGCTCAATTTCTTAAAAGGCTCGTAAACTTACTATAATAATGTATTTACATTGCTTGCACAATTGTATTGCAGAAAGATATTTGTTATTTTTTTTCAAATGTTAGGAAGCTGGCCAGCTTGTAGACGATCCACTTTGTGGTAGTGGTCATCACTTAATATTAAGGCGCTGTTGTTACGAAAAAATCTGATTACAAAAAAATCAATGTACTTATGTAGTGGTTTAGAATTTGAATGAAAATCTTGTGGCATATTTTTAATTTCAAATGAAATAGACAATGAAAGGGAGAACTGCTTTTAAAAGTGAATAAAGCTGTCTTACCTTGCGCTTAGCTTGTGTGTTTTTTTATAGATCTATGTATATTCAAATATGTTTTGAGTTCCGTCGAAGGCTACAGAGAGGTATTTAGAATCTCATACATATTTTATTTTTATTTTATATAAGTGTTTTAAAAAATCCCTTTTTAATAGACTTCATGAAGGTACGCAAAGTATTCGAATGTTTAAATTTGTTCCAAACAATTCTGATTGCACGAACACTTTTACTTGTATTTGTTGCTGAAGGTGAAGGTAACATTTTCTTATGACGCACGAATAAACTAAATTTCTGTCGAAATCAGCGGATAATGCGAAAATAATGTAAGCTTAGTTATTACCTCTAACCTGCAGTGGAGTTCGCAAAGGAATTATGCCAATTTCGACCATCTTGTCATCACAAATGGACGACATTTTGTGCTTTTTTTTTACTACTGGCTTACTGACTCACTGACTGATCTATCAATTCACAGCTCATACCACTGGACGGATCGGCCTGAAATTTTACATACAGATAGTTTTTATGACGTAGGTATCCGCTAAGAAAGGATTTTTGAAAATTCAACCCCTAGTGGGGTTAAATAGCAGTGGCGAAGGGTAAAATTATGGCGAGGGTAAGCCATTAAAAAAACACCGATAATTTTATAATTATAGTGTATATCAAGAATGATAAAAGTGGCTTTGGAATGATGAAAATGGACTGGGATTTCTAAAAGGTAAGCCGATGGGAATCGGCTTGTATGGACCCTTCGCCACTGTTAAATAGAGAATCGCGGGTGAAACCGCGGGGCGGAAAGCTAGTACAGAATTAAAAAATGCAATATAAACCCTAGTCCATCTCCGAAGTCCAAACTACCTTTTGGCAATTGTTTATCAATATCGGCAGTAGTTTGTTTGTTTAAACGTTGTTTGTTAAGACAGACAGACTTTCGTTCACATTTTTCCATCTTTGTATTTCCAGTGTTTATTTTCAGTTTTTTTTCTAAATGCGATACTTTACACAATCTTACAACCCTATGGAATATATGGTCCTACATCTACAGTATATCACTACTCGTTACAGGAGGATAATGCCCCTCATAGGGTCGTCCAGGAAGGGACGAACTGTCCCGTGCTCCATAAATACCACGTGTCGACTTATATGCTTACGGGTTGATTTTTCGCGTGACACAAATGTGACATTATTGGGAAAAATACGTAGGGTCAGGTAGGGCTACTTCATTAGAATGTCGGAAATCTTTTGGTTTTTTAACCTACTTCAAAAGAGGAGGAGGTTCTGTGTTCGACTGTATGTATCTATACATCATATGAGCCCTATCCTTATTACCAAAATCATCAAACTCAAAACTCATTTGTTTATTTTAGCCCCGTATAAGGCACCGGTTCGGAATACACTTAAACTGAGAAGACTCCGGCAACAAACTCAGCAAGGCTTCTTTTTTTGTGGATCAATGGCAACCTTACCTGGGTTATATTCTAGGCTATCTCCTATAAGACTATTCTAGTACAGAACCTTGCTACAAAATTAACAATGGTTGCTCTTGCAGGAAATATCTTTGTATAACAAATCTAAGTTTGCTTTGAAAAGAGTTTATTGCAAAAGTAACCTTCCTAACCGTGATTTAGTCTGAATATTCATAAGCTTGTAAAGACCTATTTAGGAGCCAAATCCTAGCCAGTTGATCAACAGCATATTCAATTCATAATCACATACAACAATATCTATTTCTGTTTGTTTGTTGCAAATGTATGAGCATGTTTACCCACTCGTGTCGTATTGCACGCAAATAGAGTGCCTTGAGAGGTTTCTGTTATATTTACTAGAAGCTATAAGATGCGCTCTTTTCTCATGCAATGAATGTAAATACTGCATTGAGATATAAATTCCTTTGAGTGTTGTAAGAATCCTATTTTACTTATATTATAAACTAGCTGACCCGGCAGCCTTTGTCCTGCCCTGAGAACAAAAATAAAACTGGGACCTACCTACCTATCCCTACCTACCTCTACCTATCCCTACCTACCTCTACCTACCCCTACCTACCCCTACCTACCCCTACCTACCTTACTTACCTACCCTACCTAACTACCTACCCCTACCTACCTCTACCTATCCCTACCTATCCCTACCTACCTCTACCTACCCCTACCTACCTTACTTACCTACCCTACCTAACTACCTACCCCTACCTATCCTATGTCCTTCTCCTGGTTCTAAGCTACCTCCCCATCAATTTTCAGCTAAATCGGTTCAGCCGTTCTTGAGTTATAAGTGGAGTAACTAACACGACTTTCTTTTATATATATAGATGTGAAAGTTTGTGAGGATGTATGGCGGTTTGTTACTCTTTCACGAAAAACTAATGAATGAATGAGGATGAAACTGGACCCATAGATAGATCTGACCCTGAAATAACATATAGCAGATATTTTCAAAATTTGTTTGACGTCCACCTTCCACTTTAAAAAACAGTTATTTCAGTTCTGTGCCGTCGGCTTGACCTTACGGAGATTACCCCACTGTTCCCTTTCATGTGCGTATGTACATACCTAAGTAGTGAGAGCGAGATAGCCTATCAGGCTGCCCCTCCCGCGAGCGGGGTGCCGGCGAGGCGCGCGCGACGCGGACCGAGCGCGCGCTCCTCTTCAGTACGCTATTGCTTTCCCGTAGTGTGCATGTGTTTACGTACCTTGGATTTTTTGACGAAGTTACATAACGTCAGAACGGTAAGTGTTTTTTTTTTTTACCTTTGGTATGTGAGAGTGAGTTTCATAAAGCCTTAGAACCGTAATTGCACGTTACACGGTCCTGTAAACGATGTTATCGTTGGACTGTAAATAAATAAAGTAAAAGTAAATAATAAACGTGACGAAAAGTTCGAAATTTTGGCTAGAGTGTGACATATTATGTTAATTTTATTGAATCCTAGTTATACTGGAAATGTTTAATACATTTCCAATATAACTAGCTTAAGGTGGTTTATCCATAAACTTCTTTTGTAATATGTGCTAGTTTCTTTCAGCCTTCTGAATTTATTAACCGCAACCTCCTCAGGTTCAGTACTGTTACAGCTTGCCGGTCTTTCGACCGCAACTGTTGGCTTTAATAAGAGCCGACACGGCTTGCCAGTTTAAGCTATGAAGGCTCATTACGGCCATTTGAAGGCTCGCTACACGCAGCCGAGTAGGCTCACTAGCCGCAGCCTTTACGGCTCACCGGCCGCAGCCGTCGAAGGCTCACCGGCCGCAGCCGTCTAAGGCTCGCCAACCGCAGCCGTCTAAGGCTCGCCGGACGCAGCCGTTTATGGCTCACCAGTCGCAGCCGTCTAAGGCCCGCTGGCCGTAGCCGTCTAAGGCTCGCCAGCTGCAGCCATCTTCGGCTCACTTGGTGCGCGGGCTCTGCCAACCGCTACCGTTTATGGTTTATCATTAAGCCCTTTGTAATAAGGTTTTTTGTTTTGTTGGGCAGATGGCGGAGCCGGCCTCATTCTTTAGAATGGAGGAGCTCTTGGAAGAGTCGGCTGAATCCGAAGATAAAATTAAGGATTTATCCCGTCAATCCCTTCCAGAAGGTTGGACAAATTGGAAAACTTTAAACCCCACGAAAGAAGATCTTTTTGGTGAAAATGTGGATCCCCAAATCCTTAATAAGATACGATTCGCTTTGCCAACATTGGGGTGCATTAAAATATTTTATCCTGACGTAGAATTTGTGGCAGAGAAGCCTTTTAGAGAAATGAAAGTATCCATGCTGAATTGGGCCTTATGTAGAGCTTTAATAATAAGCCCACCCTCTATCGTAAATAAAGTTAAAGGATCGGCCGCCCAAGCTGAGATATTTATTAACGCTGTACGACCTGTGCGTCCGCTGATTTTGACAAGAAGGGAAGTTTGTCGCCAGTTACGTTCAGATACAGATGAAGAAGAGAATCGGGAAAATCATGAAGAAGAGTTACCTTCTAAGAGAGGACGCTTAGATAGGTTGGAAGAAAAAGTGGATAGTCTGTTTGGGCAATTGTGTAACAAAATCGAGTCGTTAAAGAACTGGAATATAACAAATCAAACAACTACTAGCTACTCGGAGAGTGTAGCCCCTTCAGCTCAAAATAGCTGTGAGTCTGATGATTCAGAGTTTCGTGAGGATACTTCAGATATTGAAGCTTCAAGTACATTCGAAGCCCCAGAATTTAACCTGGAAAAAGTCCCACCTAAGCCAGATCAAACTAAGGACATCAGTTTTGCACCGGAGGTCAAAGAGGACGATCCTTTAATCCCTGCTCCGTCAGAAAATATTAAAAAACAAGGCATCGCTTGCCAGAAACTAGGGTCACCTTCTTGGAATAGAATCAGGTACAAGGAAGTACAGAAAAAATTACGCGCCGCTCCGGTGTTTGACGCGCTTAAGGTCAATGATCAGCTAGGTAATATGGCGTCAAAAAGTTTTAGTAGCAACCTTTTATCTACTGCCGATACCACTCTGGGCACTATTTGCCATGGTCTGCTGAAACAAAGAGAAGCTTTGGCAGAACAAGCTAAAAAACTAACGGCCAAGTATCCAGAAGCATTGAGTGATGTACATGATTTACTTTCGAATGCCAATTCTACTTTTAAGAATGTTTCTGACGACCTTCTTCAGTACACTTGTGCCCGCAGGGCAGAATTATTGGATCTCAGAAGAAAGGCATTTAAGCCGGCTAACGACTTCCTGGCAGCAAAGTTGGCTCAAATCCCGCCATCGGAGACACACCTCTTTGATGAAAACCAACTGGAAACCTTTATAAGCAAACAAGGTGGTTTATTTCGTGTTTTCCGCTCTGCAAAAAGACCACTTCAGACAAGCTCCAGCTTTGCTTACCATCAAAACAAACAAGCAAAATCAAAACCAGATCTCAAGCAAAAAGCTAGACGAGTGGACTGGAAGAAGCCTCAAACATCAACATCTAGGTCAGAATCTCGGACCAACCACTTTAAAGGTTTCAAAGAAAACCTTAAAACACCCAAAAAACGTCACGCTCATAAGAAGGAACGCTCATCTTCCTATTGACCATCCGTTCAAAGGCGGCCAGCTTGCTTACTTTGCTCCCCGTTGGAAGAATCTCGGTGCCCCGGAACCAATACTCAGAATGATAATGGGTTACGGAATACCGTTTGTCAAAATACCTCCTCTCTCTCGTTTGTCAAATCAAATTCTAAAGAAGTTTGCAACACCACAATCAAAAAAGATGAGCGCAGAAATAAGGAAAATGGAGAGAGAGGAGATTATCGAGAGGGTTCCGCAGAAAACGGGTTTCATATCGAGAATGTTTTTAATAGAGAAGGTAAATGGAAGCAAGCGGCAAATTTTCAACCTTCGTCGTCTAAACCTGTATCTCAAGCCAAAGAAATTCCGTCTTATAAATCATTCCAAAATACCAAAGTTTTTGCAGAAAGACGACTTTATGTGCAAGATAGATCTTTCCCAGGCATATCTACACGTACCAGTAAAAAGAAGTCATCGAAGATACCTGTCACTCAGTTATCGCGGGGTTCTATACCAAATGACTTGCCTGCCTATGGGTCTTTCCAGCGCACCTCTAGCGTTTTCGAGAATCACAAACTGGATCGCGAACGTTCTTCGATCAAGAGGAATGAGAGTTTTGGTGTACCTCGACGATTTTTTGTTTGTCCATCAAGACAAAAATGTTCTTCAGGAACAGGTCGGAGTAGCAGTAAGCCTTCTAATGAGTCTAGGATGGAATATAAATTGGAACAAGTCTGTATTAAAGCCAACCAAAGAAATCGAATACCTAGGAATAATATTCAATACCCATTTAAACGTCAAGACCCTTCCCAAAAACAAAGTTATAGATCTCAAACTATTCCTCGGAAAAATTCTAAACTCTCGCCAGTGGAGTTGGACTCAAGGAACATCTTTGCTAGGAAGGCTACAATTCGCATCAGAGGTTGTTCCTCTAGGGCGTCTTTTCTGCAGGCAACTCCAGAGAGCGAGTCGAGCCTTGGAAGAAGACAGGCCAAACAAATTGCAACCCATACCTCAACCGGCATTAATAGAATGCCTCTGGTGGCAGAACCACCTATCGGAATCGAGCCCAATAATCCAAAAAGAACCCAATGTGTTTGTGACGACAGATGCTTCGGATACGGGTTGGGGCATACAGATAGAACACCTCCATTGGTCCGGAGTTTGGAATTCAGTTCAAAAAAATTGGCATATAAATTTGAAAGAACTCTTCGTGGTTTATATAGCACTGAAAAAGTTCGAACCTTGGGTCAAAAACAAAGTGGTAATGGTTCAAGCAGACAATCGGACAGTAATCGCGTATCTTCGCCATCAAGGTGGAACGAAATCACAGAAGTTGTATCTGTTAACGAAGAAAATCCTGTTACTTGCAAAAAAATTCAACACAGTACTAGTCCCTTACTATATACCCGGAAAGTTCAACACAATAGCCGACCGCCTATCACGAAATTCGGCAGCGACCGACTGGCATCTGAGCGATATTTTGACGCAGATAGTTTTCAGCAGATGGGGAACTCCGCAAATAGATCTGTTCGCGACGTCGCAGTCCAAAGTAGTTCCCCTGTATGTAACAATAGATGCAACAGATTTACAGGCTCACTTTGTGAATGCATTCAGCAGAAGATGGGAATACGACTTGGCCTGGGTATTTCCTCCACCCCCATTAATCCCAAAAGTCATTCAGCACTTAACTCATGCGCAAGGAACTTACCTGGTGACAGTTCCCAGATGGACGCGAGCTTTTTGGCGAACAGCTCTGAAAGCCAAGGCGACAGCCGCTCCGGTAGTATTGAGGAATCTTTCCTCTCATTTAATAGACCTAGCGACGAATTGTCCGCCACCGAACGTGTCGTCGATGACTTTGGAGGTTTGGAGGGTACAGGCTGGAATTCGTTAATAAAAAACCTTTCTTCGGAGGACATAGTCTTATTAAAATCAGCCTGGAGGCCTTCAACATGGGTAACCTATGCATCTGCTTGGAAAGATTGGATAAAATGGTGCAAGTCCGAGCGTGTTGTTCCAAATAACCCCACACCTCATCAAGTAGCTAGTTATTTCAGTTACTTATTCAGAGTCAAAAAAGCAGCTTACAGTACAATTTTGGTCAGAAAATCTGTAATTGCTACTTTTTCCAATCCAGAAGGTGGACTTAGTATCAGCTCTCATCCCGTGGTAAAGAATATCCTAAGAGCAATTAGTCTGAAGTCTGTTGAAAATTTATCTCCACGTTCCCAGGTGTGGAACATTCAAGATTTGGTCAATTGGCTGAAGTGTAATTCTCCAGACGCAGCAAGTATTTATCAAGTTTCTAGGTATTGTGCCTTATTACTGCTCCTTGCTTCGGGGAGAAGAATACATGACCTGACTCTGTTACGGGTGGATGACAAGCATTGTTCTATAAAGAACGACTCTATAACTTTCTGGCCAGCCTTTGGCTCTAAAACAGATGGTAACAAGCATAGGCAATCGGGTTGGTTGATACTTAAGCACCAGGATTCAGAATTCGATATTTTAAAATGGATAAATAAATTAATAGAGTTATCTTCCGAAAGGCGTAAAGCAGCTGGTAAATCTGGAGTGGAGTTGATAAGTCTTTTTATAACGACTAGAGGAAAAGTAAAACCTGCCTCCAGAACGGTGATTGCTGGCTGGCTTAAGCCAGTATTTGTTAGCTTAGGATTGGAAGTTGCTCCAGGGTCAATCAGATCGGCTGTGGCTTCTTATAATTATGAAAACAATTTACCTCTAGATGATTTATTGAGAAGAGGAAATTGGCAGGGCGCTAATAATTTTTTCAAGCATTATTATAAATCTGTGTCAGCGCCTTCATTACATTCTAATAATGTTTTGATAAATTCTTTTGTACCTGTTTAACTTTCTTACTGGGATTTGTTTCTTATCAATTTTGAGACTGATTTTATGTTCCTATTAATCATACTTTTAAGAAATATGTTTAATTATTATTACTTAGTAAATGAAAATATTTTTTTTTTTATCCTATAAGAAAAGTTTAGAGGGAGTTGAGACTGATTAAAATTCATAATTTTTTGTTTATTTCTACTGATTATTTTTCTACTGAAGAAGGAACATAGTTTTGTTAAACTTGATTTTTCTATGAATAAATTACTGTTGAGAAATATATCTTGTCAGAATTTATTACATTAAATAGTTTTTTTAGGGAATCTGCGTGGTTGTATTTATTTTTTAATTGAATATAACCTTGTATTATTGTATTTTTGTAGTCACAGTACGCTATATTAGTGCCGGCAGATACCAAAACAAGTCTCCGTAAGGTCAAGCCGACGGCACAGAACTGAAATATAACCGTTTTCTACCCCGAAGGGAGGAAAACGAGTATTTCAGGTCTTGCCTAGGCTTGACCTGGAGTAAGTCCCTTGCCGTCATCAGGGAACTTTATCCAGACCCGGTTAGGTACTGAAGAGGAGCGCGCGCTCGGTCCGCGTCGCGCGCGCCTCGCCGGCACCCCGCTCGCGGGAGGGGCAGCCTGATAGGCTATCTCGCTCTCACTACTTAGGTATGTACATACGCACATGAAAGGGAACAGTGGGGTAATCTCCGTAAGGTCAAGCCTAGGCAAGACCTGAAATACTCGTTTTCCTCCCTTCGGGGTAGAAAACGGTTATATTTGTTACCGCACCCCAAAAGATTTTAGGCCTCCAGAGCGCCCACAAGCTTTATCGCCCACTTTGAGAAAGACTGATATAGGCTACTTTTTATCCCGGGAAAACATAAGATCCCTCGGAAACGCGAGTGAAACCGCGGGGCGGAAACTAGTCTAAAATATAATGGGCAGGTGAGCATCTTCTATTTGTTTCCTACATATAGCTTGTAGCTTCAAATATCATTGAACATTCGTCTATTGATTTATTTCGCAACATATATGTAGCTTAGCAGTTTTCTGAAATCTATAAAAGAGCATCCGTTTGGTTGATTGTAGTTCGAGTATGCTATCTAAAATTAAATTAAAATTTCCATTTTAATGGATTCTATTGTCGATTAAGATTGTTTCTGATTATAATGACTTGATTAGGGATTCCGACCTTAATTGACCTGCATCTTTTAGTAGTTATTTGTAGAACCTCGACTAAACTGATTAACTTACCTCTGATCTTCTGGTTGGTTCGGTTATACCTTGCTTTGGAAACTTCATTGGACGTAACGTAATTAGCCTGAAATAACTGTCAACATGACTGTCACCCCTGAAGCTATCTCTGAAACTACAAAACTAATTACATAACTCTACAAATACAAAAGGCTTGAATGTTTTTCGATCACCACAAAGAACAATAGATAGGCTTTCTAATTTCGTGGGCAGTTCTTGAAGTAGGAAATCTATTAGTTTTCTGTGGCCTATATCTAAGTGTAGTTTTGCTTTACTAGGTCAATCGAGGCCTCGTGGAAGTGGGAAGTCAGCTTGCGAGCATATATATTGCTGTATTAAACCTATTGTATCCTGCCGGTGACTTGTACATAATGTAGGAAAAGATTTATTCATTGTGGTCCATGAAATGTGGAATGGCTTTTCAATGGTAATAAAAATGTTATTTTATATGACTTTTGAATGTTGCGTTGGTTTTATATCGGATTTAAAATCTTTGTCGGTCCTTCGAGCCGGATATGGTTTAAAATTTGTTTAATAATAATTAATATATCATTATAACTCTTTGAAATTATATATTATATAAAGCACAGTCGTTCAAGTAGCTTATATCATGGCTATCATAAAAAAAAAATTGTATACTATTATCCAATCAACTAAAACTTAACTGCCTCGAAATCAATAAAGGAAACCAATAAATTCTAGGCACATCACTTAACTAAGTCTTAGTCCTCAATAACACCGTATTTATATCGAAGTGGCATATCTTTTCGCTATTCTTTGTCCGGGGAAACTCAGAACGGGGTTAGGTTATGGCGCGCATGCCGGCGGCCGGCGCGGCGCAGCGCGGGGTGCGCCGCGGCAGTCTGCCCGCGTCGCCGGGCCTCCCCGCACGTACCGAAGTCATCTACCATTACCACACACTGTACTGTACTCACATAGTGCTACACTTACGAGCAACAAAACTGACCGTGTCCAGTGTGCTGGCTGCCCTGAGTTCGGTGTGAGTGCAAGAACCATAACATAATTGTGATTGATTTGTGACTGTTGAATCCGATCGGCTGATACACTCGATTCTGGTATGTTGATGAGTTATTAATGAAATAGCTAAGTGCGGGTTTACGCAAATGTTTGCCGGTCGATAGATGGCGCTGGCGACCCGCGTCCGTATTGCAGTTGTGATGCCTCCGTAACTTTTCTCTGAGGAAAAAGTTGTTTATTATGTAACTGTATGGTTTTATTTTCAATGTAGAGAATATTTAGTATTGACTTAAGATAATCTTATATAATTTAGTGCATATGTACCTATTTGTAGCTCCATCAAAAGGTTAATTAAATAATTCTAGACAGTAAAATCTTAATGTAACGCCGGGCAGTATAAAGGTTATATATTTTTTTTTATTTTAAAGTTAAAAATAATTCTGCCTGGCAGTTTGGCAGCCTGAGCAGTTTGTTGGCATATCGGAAAGTGAGTTCTGAAATTCGCCGGCTTAATTCAAGTGGGCAATATAATCTCAGTTATTCCATTTCGCTTATTGAAGGTATTAAGTAGAGTTTTAATACAATCTTTTATAAGGCTTTATTATAAGGGGTTTTGGGTGGATTCTTTCCTTTCAAAATTTGCGTTGATGCTTATGTTTCTTTATTATTGAGAGATACACTTATAGGAACTAGTTAGTTGTAGGTTTTGCATTTATTAATTTTCTGTCGTAGCGGGTCCCACTAAGTTTAGACGACATTAGAGTAGACCCAAGCGGAGATATCGGGACTAAATATGTCTACCTACACGTTTATGAATAAGGCTGCCCCAACGTCCTAAAATCGGTGACCGATTTATTGTAGGACAAAAATAGAACGTACTGATTGCTATAGTGCAACGCACACGTCCTACCAAAAAGTTGGTCAGAAATAAAAATCAGCCCGATTATCGGTCCTGCAAAAAGTGACGTGGGTGGGCAGCCTTATTAGTACTTCTGAGCTTTAGTATGATGTAATTTAGGGGAGGCCTTTGCTAGCTACGGGGCACATTAGATAAAAAAAAGTCAATCTTTATGAATAGTATGGCGCAATGCAGATTTTCTTATTTATTTGTCAGTCAACAATATCGAAATATTACTCATTTAAGTGAATATTTTTTTGTTCCACTTCCTTTCTAAGCTGTGTGTGAAATGATTTAGTAACAAAAATATTTGATTCGTGCTTGAAAGTAAAAAAGATCATACGGTCCACCTAGTGTAAAATGGTAACCTAAGCCTATAGTCGTAACACCAGGCGCGTATTGCCGACACTTCCTTTCTCCCCGATGAGCTCGGCGATCCTACTCACGCCCATGAATACAAAATTATATCAATCTAATATATACAATTCTCGTGTCACAGTGTTTGTCAACAAACTCCTCCGGAACGGCTTGACCGATTTTTATGATATTTTTAATGTATATTCGGTAGGTCTGAGAATAGGTCGTAAGCTATTTTTTATCCTGGCAACGCGAGTGAAACCACGGGGAACAGGTAGTAATGATATAGAATGATATTTACATGTCCATAATTTATTCAAAGAACAAACGAGGGGCTAAATACTGTACGGAACATCGATAAGAATAGTTAATTGTGACGTAATCGAAATGTATCGAAGTCAATCAGTTCAAAACAAAAGCAAGGGATGGGCAGGTATGTACTCGGTGGTCCCTCCGTGCTAAAAACACACCATCCCTCGTCTAAACATTGTGCCATTAACCTCATTTAAGGTGTCATTCCACCCTTCGTACACCAGCCGCCGCCGACGTGTGCATTCCACTTTATTTACCGTTTAGACGCGAAGTGGTTAAAATAAAATCGTACCCCACACGACACAACTGCGTCTAGATGTTTTATTTTTACGCATTGTAAATGAACGGATTTTAAAATGGTGATTATTATAGATTTTCTGTGACATTCTTTCGCACTTTGAAACTTGGTAAAGTTACATGTTTTATTTATTTACCCAAATTAGTTTCACACCTTTTATTTGAATTTAATGGACATTCTTTACCTTAAGGGTAAACGTTTGGTTGGAGCGCGAAATTCAATTTTTATCACGATTTTTGCAAATTGCAGCTGTGTTATAGGTCGTAAGTCATCAACATGTTATTTGCGAGAAGAATGGTAGTATATTTACTGATTAATAACAAAAGATATCATCAACATATTCCTCCAAGGTATATTACTGACATATACGACTATTTCATGAAAATGTTACTAATATTGTAGAATGTTACTAATATTGTAAACTTGGAAGAATATGCTGATGATTTCTTTTATTATTAATCAATAAATATACTTCCATTCTTCTCGCAAATAACATATTGATAACATACGACCTATAACTGAGCTGTAATTTGCAAAAAACGTGATAAAATTTGAATTTCGCGCTCCAACTGACGCCTCCTCCTTAAGCCTTTCCCAAAGAGGTTAGTTCAATCCAATTTTTCTGTGACTTTGTTGTTTTCAAGTTCAAAAAGTGTTTCGAACACTTATCATCAAACGCCCTTATTCCCAGAATTGTATTGTACAGTGTGAGGAGTGTTTCAAACGTTTTCAGTACAGCCCACTTGCGAGTCTTCGTGTAACGCGAGAAAACTCCAAGGCATTGCTAATTTGTTTTTGATGCGTAGGCAGATCAAAGAAATACCGTTACAAAGACGTTGTATCCAGGGATACAACGTCTGTAACCTTTGTAGCTTGTTAGTGTTCTTTAGGTCCCCAGATATTTCGTTGATGTATTTAATTATTTGAGAAAATTTTGGCTGACATACATGAAATTGTTGAGATACGCCCTCGCAGTTTTATGCTGCTCATGTTTTTTAAAAGATTAACAAAATTAAATTGAAAGACGTATAACTATATAATTTGTATGCATATACTATGTGCTGTACATAATTTATAATCACACGTAATAAAAAATCACCAGAATAGTTATATAAACTACCTAACTACTGACCTGATAGAAGATTTTTCAAATTAATTAATTTGAATTATTACCTGCGCAAACGCTATTTTCTGTTGCTACGACCACCATATATTTAGCAGTTGGCAACATAATCACGTCCCCTAAGTCCCCAGGGCGAAGGGAGCACAAACAACCCTGGAGTTTGAGCATCACATAATTTTGTTAGGGCAGGAACATACGATTCAAACGCTACGCAGCGTGGAAAATAAGAACGCGCGTTTAGTCAAATCAAATCTCGTCATTTTATATATTTTACATAAACATCTGCAAGGTGAACTCAAAATAATATTAATTTGAA
Source organism: Tethea ocularis (assembly GCA_963555595.1). Lineage (NCBI taxonomy): Eukaryota > Metazoa > Arthropoda > Insecta > Lepidoptera > Drepanidae > Tethea > Tethea ocularis. The sequence goes on along the minus strand of OY741970.1, from coordinate 1,017,934 downwards.
AATTCAAAAAATTCTGCTGGCTTATTGATTTTACCACTGTTTTGTAGTTAGTACATAAAAACTGTTACATATAGCAATTATACAATCATTTATTTAACTAATATATCTGTCTAGCTGTTCCCCGCGGTTTAACTCGCGTTCCCGGGATACAAAGTTGCCTGTAACCTCCGGGGATAATGTAGCTTCCTATTAGTGAAATATTTTTTCGATTTAGACCAGTAACACCAGAGATTAGCGCGTTCAAATAAACAAACTCTTCAGCTGTATTATTAGTATAGATTATTTCCTAAGGCCTAGTCTTAACCGTCCATAGTGTTATCACTTATCTGCTCTGTAAACAATATATCAATTACTCTAATTAGTATAACACAATTTACTGTAATAGTTAATGAATGAAAAAATCATTTAATCTAACCTGCACTGCCTTTGTTCCAATTTATTTTCTGACCTTTAAATATCATATCATAAATCACAGTATACCTTGTGTATCTGAATCTCGGAAACGGCTCCAACGATTTTCATGAAATTTAGTATGCAGAGGGTTTCGGGGGAGATAAATCGATCTAGCCAGGTTTCATTTTTATAAAATGTCGTTTTTAAAAATAAAACGAGCATAGCTCGGTCAACCAGGTACTAATATTAAAACTGCATGACGTACCAGAAGTTCTTGCAAGCGGCGTACTATTTTGATAGTGTGCTCATACCTTTAGTTCGATAGGTACCTCTCATATACGCCTACGCTTTAAGAGTTGGTAAACATGTCGCGTGTACGTTTGTTTGTTGTATTACCGTGTTTGTCATCTGTACTGTACACATTTATCGATGTTAAAAATGTTCGATTAAAGATTATATTTAAATTACAACAAGAACTCATGATTACGGTTGTAATATATAATACAATAATGTATTAAATTACATAAGACATTTTACATTACACGAAGGCTTTTTTTTTACTACGTATATGCCTGTGTTTGACCACAATCTCACCGTGGTCAGTGTTGATGTGGCCGATCGTGGTAAGCAACTCAAACTCAAAATAAATTGATTAGAAATATCCACAAAAAAAAGAAGCCTTGCTGAGTTTCTTGCCTGAGTCTTCTTAGTTTAAGTGTCTTCCGAACTTGTGTTGGAGTTTATTTAAAAAAAAATAACTATCGACATTCATAAGTGCTCTCTCTCTAATTGAGAATATCAAACTTTAATATCTTTCTCATTTTTGAAGATATTAAAAATCTATATATACCAGGCTATTTGTAAGGTAAAACTAATTTCAATAATTAAAAAAAAGCTCATATAAGTTGAGTTGATAACATTATACTGATCCTAAATACACTTCCATATAGTATTGTTTCCATTTAATAAGTCCCATTCAGGAGTTTTATGAATAGACACGTATTGTTAACCTACCTCATTCACTAAAATGCTTATTTGGAACTTATTAAGGCCTTTGCTTCTTTCAATGGATTTGTTAATTAGAAAGAAAGAAAATTTTTTTTTTTTTTTTTGTTTAATTAGTATAGTACTTATTCGTGGTTATAGAACTAATTTACCTCGTGGTTTCAACTGCTTTCCTTAAAAAGTAGCTTTATTAAAGGGATAATGTAAGCATTTATTTTATTGAAATCTGATGCATTATTTAAGTAACACGCGATTCCCTATTTTAACCCCTCAGGGGTTGTATTTTCGAAAATCCTTTCTTAGCAGATGCCTACGTCATGACCGCCATTCCAAATTTCAGCCTGATCCGTCCAGTGGTTTGAGGAGTGCGTTGATAGATCAGACAGTTAGACACTTTTCCTTTTACATATTTAAATTATAAATTGAAATTGACATATTATTATTTATTTTCCATAATCAACTTTTAACAAAAACATTAAAACTTCCTTCAAATACAATAAAATTTAAATGGGACCACATTGCTATACAGAATCCAACGTAAAAAGAATTATTAAAATAAAGTTTATAAAAAAAAAGTTATGCTTACTAAAAAAGAAACATACAACCGAATGGATAACCTCCTACTTGTTTTGAAATCGGTTAAAAATGTACAAGTAGGTAGTTTTAGCTTGAAGATGCCTTTATGCAGGTGTGGCAGGTGCGCCCACTCCCGGAGCTAGCTCGCAGACATATTATGTAGTCGATAGTGTTGCGTCAATACCTATCGATATTTATGGTTGTCTTTAACTACTAATACATATTATAGTTTGAGCCGGTTGGCGTGTTTGCTAAGGTATCCTTTAAACATTATTACTTGAAACGGTTTAATTAAACCAAGTCTAGTGATACTTTCAAAGGTTAAGCCATATAATAAGGGGGTAAGTCATATATTTATTTCGGGCCCTAAAAAGGCATCTGTAGACGTTATAACTGGTTTGGAAAACACGTAAACTGAGAAGACTAACGGCAAGAAACTCTACAATTTATTTTAAAATAATTCAAATATGAAACTTTTTTGTTTCTTGCCAGTTCTTTCAAGCTAAAGGCCGATTTCCAAACGGAACTTCAGTAACTCCTCATAAGTGGTCTATAGCCTTAAATTGATAAATAGCTTTGACTTTGAAAGTGTAGTTAGTCTTCGGATAGAGCTACGATGATTTCTCAAATATTTAACTTTTACACTTGTATTTTGTCGAGTTCTACTAATAGAATATCGTGTCGCTGAGATTATAAACGCTTATTGAGACTTCATCTCTACAATGCTTGTATACTCTATGTAGAGAGGCTACGACGCTACGGTCGGTGCTACGGCGTAGACGTTGCTACGACAACACTCATTAACTTTGTTAATGGAGGGTCAGTGATGTCCCTTTCTTGTTACGGGATGTTATTCACAGTTTTATAGAATACCATCTGTTCACCGCGGCTTCACTCGTGTTACCGGGATAAAAAGTAGCCTATAACCTGCGGAGATAATGTAGCTTCCTATTAGTGAAAAAACAAAATCGAATCGGACCAGTAACACCAGAGATTTGCGCGTACAAACAAAAAAAAATCAGCTTTATTATTAGTATAGATAGATATAGATTACTAGCTTATGCCTCGCGGTTTCACCCACGTTCCCGAGGGATCTTATGTTCCCGAGGTATAAAAAGTAGTCTATGTGTTAATTCAAGGTGCTACTTCCATACCAAATTTCATCATAAATGGTCCAGCCGTTTGAGCACTCACAAACATTCGCATTTATAATATACTAGATTCCGCTCCGCGGTTTCACCCGCGTTCCCGAGGGATCTTATGTTTTCTCGGGATAAAAAGTATCCTATGTGTTAATCTAGGTTATAAACTATCTATGTTCCAAATTTCATCCAAATTCGTTCAGTAGTTTTTGCGTGAAAGAGTAACAAGCATCCATCCATACTCACAAACTTTCGCAGCAATGCAAATGCAGAATGACTATAAGATCGTTTCGACGCGACTATAATATAATTAATGGTACGTAATAGGCCCGCGACCCGCGAACAGCGACCTGCGTCCTTGTTACTGGAGGCCGACAGTTCATTATCGCTTACATTGTTCATGGACTATGTTGGAGTTTATGAAGGTTTAGTTTTAACTTTCGCTACTCGTGTTCCTGATTTAACTAGTCACTTTATGGGATGGACAATATCCTGGGATATTTTAACTACCTTCTGAACCGTGCATTTGAGTTTGAATTTGAGATTCATAAGTGCCTGTGAAAGTTTTTTAATAAAATATTTTATTTCTGCACATACGGTTATCTGATCGCAAACTAAGCAGTGCCTGTTATATGGAAACCAGATAACTGATATACCACATATACAACTTTTTTTTTTTGTAAATACATACTTATATAGATAATTACACCTAGACTCAGGACAAACGGACATGTTCATGCACACAAATGTTTGTCCTGGATAGGAATCGAACCCACGACCAGCGGCGCGGTAGGTGGCGTCTTAACCAACTGCGCCAACTAGCCTGTCAACTAATAACTATATACTTATATATAGGTAGATAACTTAAATACTTACTACATTTTTTAACCTCCTTCAAAAAAAGGAGGAGGTTCTCAATTCGGCTGTATGTTTATTTATTTATATGTGTGTCAAAAATCAAAATCTCATTTATTCAGTTTAGGTCCTGGTAAAGTGCCTTACCATGAACGTCGATAGTTACAATCATTACAATAGTCTCTACCACCGGTTCCACATATACTTTTTTTTTTTTTTTTTAATTTTGGCGTCACACTTCGTGTATTTTGCCAGTGTCAAGTTGAGCAATGTAGGTATTTTTATATTCTTCATGTATTAAATTCTCGTCAATCGTCAAGTTTCAAAGTTCAAGTCATGTTAAATCTTCTTCGAGTTATAGTCAGTCAGTTTAGTTAGGTTTTAGTACAATGGTATCCGTTCTACTAAAACTTTTCATGGAATTCTTGAGACAACTTAAAAAGCCACTATACACGTAATCATTTCATTTCACTTCACTGGTGCACTTGTATTGATCTTTATTGGACAAAATACCACCGAAAATATTCAATAAAACTCAAAAAATACACTATTTTATGAAAATAAAATGAAAACGCAACGTCACTTCGCAAGTTCCCGCCAAAAAGTCCACATACACTTATATACACTGTTTTTTGTTTGTGTTTTTTTTTTATTTTTCTTCACGCACAAGTATATTTTTTCATTATGAACCGATTTAAATAATTATAGTTGCGTTGGGTTCTGTATAGCTTCAAAAGGTCCCATATAAATTTTATTGTATCATAACCTCATACCTATCTCATACCTATTTTACATAGGTATTTTTTTTTAAAGTTTAAGTATGTAACTTATATAGATATGTCAACACACAAATGTTTGTCCTGGATAGAAGACGACATGCCGCGTGATAGTTGGTGTATTTAACCAACCACTTACCCAAATATTTTTTCTATATACGAGTACTTATTTGTATCTTTTCTTTTTCCAGGTAAGCATCTTCGCGGGGATTATTTTACATCTCACGTAAGATTATAAAAAAAAATATATTTCAGTCCGCCATTAAATCTCGTAAAAATGATACGAATTTTGCGTTTTCCGCACGGGCGGGTAACTTGGTGGGACAAGTTCGTAGCGTCCGCTACAGTGACACGTAGCGCGTTCGTAGCACTTTGCTACGGTTTGATATAATATCGTAGACTTTGTGTAGTTTCTAAGTTATTTGTATTCTACGTGTGTGATTTGTTTTATGTGATTTTATACAAGTTTCTAAAAGTACGTTTTGTGTGAGGTATTTTTTTTAAGAACCGACTTTTAGATCGAAAAAAAAACTGTTCAAGATTAATTACATACACAATAAAACTCCTCGCGACACCGCATGGTGGCGCGTCAATCTACCAATCGACTGACGTCGCTGTCAGACGCGCGTAATTTGTATTCGAGTGCAAGAATAAATATGTAAAACTATATAAAACATTAAAAGTTCAGTGAAGTGCCACCTAATAAGTTGCCTAAGGACAGACCACCGTTTCATCTAATTGTGGAGGCTGTTCCACAATTCTGGACGCAGTTGGGAGACCCTTAAGCACATCCAGGCGGGTGACGTACTATCGACAAAGTTGAAGCATGATCACCTTAAAGATGTATTTTGTGTGCAGTGACCAGCCGCTACCTGTGTCTCACACAATATAACCAGACAATACGCTTGTCATAAAATAGTAGATTGTCATTGTCAGTAAATAGTCTAGGCAAAAGATTTTACAAGAGACCGTTTTATTGTCAACAATGGACAGGGCGAACTATGATTACTGACTGCAAGCGAAAAGGTCTCAAAACTGATCATGCTTCAACTTTGTTGATGGTACATATCATTGTTCATTTATCTCTAGCCCATGCTAATAGTTCAATTTAATAATTTTATTTATACATGGTGTATCGTACACACCACTAACTATAACCTTACTATGACCGCGCTTTATGCAAGCGACCCTTAATCGTAAGTCCTACCGAAGTTGCTTAGATAGACCTCAAAAAGGAAGTTTCACTGTTTATCTCGTATATTTTATTCGTAGGTATATATGTATTAGAAATTATCTGCGGTCATATTTTAAGGGCGTATCAGGAGATCGATCAGTTTGGATAACAATTTATATAGATTTAAATTTTTCGCTCTCAAATCATCAAAACAAAACGCCGAGAACAAAGCACCATAGTCTCAACGATAATATATGCACATAAATACAGATATAACAATTTACGATTCAAATTATCATGATTTAAATATCCAAGCATTTTTTTATTCGAGGTTGGAAATGTTAATCTGGAAACTCTACTCTGTTTATTTACACAAAATTTGGCGGCGGCATCAATCGCTGACTGACTTGACTGATGAGCCATATCTATACTAATCTTATCCTATCCATACTTCCTACTTCTATTATAAATGCGAATGTTTGTGAGTCAGTATGTTTGTTACTTCTTCACGCTCAAATCGCTTGACCAATTTTAATTTTGATTTAATTTTGCCGTTGATCGGCAGCAGCGGCCGCCTCGAGGATTTTTTAATAGTTTATATATTTGTTGTAAATAATTGTAAATATTGTATAAATAAAAAAAAATGTGGAAGTTTGGTATGGAGGTAGCTGATACCCTGGATTAACACATAAGTAGGCTACTTTTTATCTATTTTGGTATTAAAAATGCAAAATTTTACAGTAATACTTTTTAAACTAGCGCGAACACAATTTATGTTTCTGGTAATTATATAATTTTGACTAATCTCGACTTTTGGATCAAGTTACATTGATCGTGGTCAAGAGTGGACTGGAACAGCAGGGATCAACATCTTGACAGGCGAGAATTGTTTCCAACTATATACCATCTAAATTATATACAGATAATATTTTGTGCGCGAATAGACCTTACATAATAACCAGAAAAACAACTTTAGAGTATAATGGAGTACACATAAGGACAATACAAATATCCACCTCACCTGAGGCAATGATCCCGCAAGTAGGCACCCTCCTTTGAACAAAATACGAGTGAGGGAGCCGGCGAGCTGCGTTCACTGCAAATTAGTGCGCCGACAGCCCCTCGGAAGGGATAGCCATTTGTGAAATATTACCCCCAGCTTATATCCATATCTCGGTAAACTAAATCCTATCGTATGTTGAGTCAGACTTCGGAGAAACGGAATGTGATAGATTATTATCTTTACATAGTATAAAATGAAGTTGCTTCCGCTGTCCGTTCGCTTAGATCTTTTAAACTACTCAACGGATTTTAATGCAGTTTTCAGCAATAGATAATGTGATTCCAGAGGAAGGTATATATGTGAATAGCCGTGCGAAGCCGGGGCGGGTCGCTAGTTACATAGTATAAAATGAAGTCGCTTCCGCTGTCTTGTTCGCAGTTTTCAGCAATAGATTGAGTGATTCAATAGGAAGGTGTATAATACAGTACAGAAAAGCCGTGCGAAGCCGGGGCGGGTCGCAAGTAATCTATATGGCTCTTATAATTGAAGCCAAGTATAGATAAGATAGTGTAAAATAAGATTGTTCTATCAAAATCAAATCAAAATCAAAAACTCATTTATTCAGTTTAGGCCCTAATAAGGCACTTATGAATGTCAACAGTTACAGTTTTACAATAGACTCTACTACCGGTACAGAATACACTTGATTCATCCATCGACTACGATATTGAATCCTGCTGTTCTGATTTTTATATTGTTAACAATACGTTTTAAATTACCTTGTTTAATGTGCGTGTGCGTATAAAACCTTATATGCAAATTAATATTAATACCCTGGGATGTTTTGCACACGGTTATCAGATCTCAAACTAATAGCTTGTACTATGAAAACCAGATAACTGTTATAGGTAACTACTACTTTTTATGGTAATATATTTACATGCTCATGCATACAAATGTTTGCTCTGGGTAGGAATCGAACTTATGAACTGGGCGTGTTCAAAAAATATTTTCATTTCACAAAATTTGGTAAGAAACAGATTACAGAAAGATAGAAGCAAGGATGAAGAAGGGCATAAAAGTAAGATAAGGATAGATGTTTTTATAAAGCGGCTTTTGTTACATTTTTTATGAGCTCATAAAAAAGAACTCTCATTTTTTTCCTTCGATTATGTATCCCCCACGTTCCCGGGATAGAAAGTAGCCTATAATCTTCGCGGATAATATAGCTTCGTATTAGTGAAAGAATTTTTTGAATCGGACCAGTAACTCCGGAGATTAGCGATTTCAAACAAACAAACTCTTTAGCTTTATTATTAGTATAGATATAGATACAGATAGATATTGATGAGCAAGATGCAAACGCTCTGCTACATTTTTGCTTAGACCCCATCTGCTGAAGCCATTTAAAGCATCTATACCTACTTATCTCATCACTCCTTATAAGTTTTGAACTGTCACTCAAGTGCAGCTGTAATGGTTTTTGTTTTGAGTAATAAAATCGTGACGCCAAAGTATATGACGCCATAATAACTTGTACTAGGTTAGCCCGATTGTTTCAATCAAGGTTTGGGATCAGTTAGCCGTGGCCGTGTGTGAAGAATGTCCTTGGATATTTATTTATTTATAAGGTGTCAACGTATACAATGATTTCACATGATTTGTAATCGCTGTGTCTCGGTAATTTTTAACACATTTCGAAAACAATACTACAGGAGGTTATATTACGTAAAATATAAGTTATTTATGCATATTGTGACTTAAATTATCTCCTGAAGGTTGTTTTTCCTTTATTCGCTGACTCAGCTCAGACATGTTCCTATAAAGGCTTCTGTATCACAGGCAAATATTGTGTAAAGGCATGTTTTGCACGTTATTTATCTTAAAGAAAACATTTCGGTGAGGGGAGAATGGGGGAAGCAACCCTAAGAGACAAAATTAGTCATGAATGTTTCGGCGAAGGCTTAGTCGGCTGTTTTGACATTAATATGATAGCAGCTTCTACCGACCGACGGTATGTTTTACTAATTTAACTTTTTCTATTTTTAAAATAAGATTTCTGTAGAGAAATAAAGTTTTATATTTTTTTCGTTCCATCATTTCCCTAGTCGCCTCAAATTCCTTCGACCCAAATTCATTAAGAAAAACTTTTTGCTATAAAACAACGTATCTTTAATATTACCTTTTCCACTGAGATTTACGGCTTTAATAAAAAAAGGTGACCATGAAGAAATGGGATCAAAACGTCTCGTAAGAAATTAAATTCCCCGATGGAAAATCGAGTTTATGAGATTACGTCCTCATTGATGTGTGAAAGATTGTCTAAACGGTTTTACGCTTTTATTGTTCCGTCGGTGAATTGTTTATGGGATTTGATTTTGGAAATTGTTTCTTTAAATCAACATACCAGAGATATACAGGATGACTTTTAATTGAGTGTTGAAATTTTCTGGGATTATGGTACAATTGTTACTATGGGACCAAATATATATAATCGAAGGTACAAATTTCAACGACGTCATATTAACTTTTTGATTCAAATAATCGTCAGACGAGGACTTCATTAGTGTCTCGTTTTCCCCCACACTAGTCTCAAGCCTCGATACACCCTTGGGGATAGATGAAGCGTCATTCTGAGGGAAGCGGTTGTCGAAATAATTACACATGCATGCTCGAGAGCATCGAGCGTGGTTAACGAGACCAATCCGCTCCCCTGGCTCCTGACTCACCTGCTGGATGTGGGTACCTTGTTAGGGACGATACGATTTGAAAGAGTTATTATTCTGTAATTTAGAGAAACTTTTTTTTAAAAGGACAGAAAGGTTAGCCTTACATGTACGCGGGCGGTTCGGCGAGCGCTGATGGTTCTCGACCGGGTGAATTTTGGTGTGAGGCTTTTTTTCCTTCGATAAAACCAAACGGAGGATATGGTTCGGAAACTCGAACGAGGATTTCTAATTTTGTACGTGTCACCTCACTATGATGAGTGATATAAATATGGAAGTTTGTATGTTTAGATGTTTGTGACTCAATTGCGCATCAACGACTGAACGGACTTCGTTGAAACTTAGCACATAGATAGAGAATAATATAAGTAGGATACTTCTATCTTCTTCTTCTACCCCGAGAAAACATAAGATCTTTCGGAAAAGCGGGATGATAACTCGTTGAACATAATTTAATATTGGTATCTCGTTCACGTGACAGTCTGAGTATTTTTTGTTATCTGTATTACGTGGCAATTACTTATGCCCAAAAATTACGTCATTAATCTTCCTGCGATTTAATGCAAGGTTTGTACGGCCATATTATCATGTCTTTTAAAATTTACTGAATCGTAAAAAAAGAATATATAATTTTGCACCGCTGTGAATCAGCCGCTCACGAGCGAAACGCCGCAAACTGCGTACTTTACGCGCGGTATGGACACTCCATTTAAAATTATAGGGAGGCAAACTGGAAGCAAACAGTCTGCCGCTAACTGTGACCCTATTTACTCAGTTACGTTATAGTCGTGTGACGTACGACAACGGGCAGAGTGTGGGTGACATGGCAGTGTACTCCCGTCGAGCCCCCATCGGCTTTGGCAATCGGCGCGTCGTGTGATTCCGTAATCGATACCTACCTCGGTTTCATATACAAATACAATCGTTATTAAATGTAGCTGATGTTTCTCGAGATAGATTATGTAGTAGTTCTTTACTTACGAGTATTATGAACTTAACAAAATGAATAAAAGGAAGGCATAAAATGGGAACACCTTGGAGCTATTTATAAAAATCGGTTTATAAATAAAAAGGTTTCCCATTAGATACGTGGTTGAGTAATACTAAGTACTAAGTAGTCCTAAGTAGGACTTATTGTTAGATGTAATAATGCTATAGTAGTTACTAGCGTACACAACTATAGCTTATTTTTAAATCCCTACATAAAAGAATGCCATATATGAACAAAAAAAACATTCTGAAGATGTCTTCTAGAAGACAATTGCACTTGGCTATGACGGTTCACAAAATTATACATAAAAAACGACCTAAATACCTGTTTGATAAGATGTTCTGGATAGAAAATACACATACAAGATCAAAAATCCAGCAAAAACTATCAATACCGAAACACAAAACTTCAGGGTTAAGGGGCAGTTTTAGATTCGCTGCAGCAAAAATATGGAACGACATACCACCGCCAACACGAAAGAACATGTCACACTACACCTTTAAAAATAAAATTAGGACTATTTTAATGTCCAGACAGCTTGAAGCAGCGAAGTACGTATACCAACCAATAAGCTGACACCGCTATATAGTTACTGCATTGCACTGTTTTCTTTGTTAATTTATTGTTTTTTTTTACCTAATTTTGTTTTGAAATAGGCACGGAGCATTCAAATATAATTTTAAAATATTCTATTAATATTTTTGTATCAACAATGGGGCAAACTGAAAATCAGCGCTGTTGTGTATGACAGTGCACACTGGCACCATGCTGAGTTTGCTACCACTTGCCAAACATACTTTTGATGTAATTAATGATTTGTTTTTAGTTAAGTACTTACTAGTTATAATATTGTATGTGTAATATGAGTTTGGCAATAAATTATTCTTATTCTTAAGAAGGTTACTGCGTGTAAGTCTGTGGCATCATACTTCCTGAACGGATGAACCGATTTTGGTTATGTTTTTTTTTTCGATTGAAAGGTGACGATGGTATGTTTCAAGAAAATCCGCTCAGCCATTTGAGGTTCATCACCTCTTTTCTAATTGATGAAGAGATATTTTTTATGGTTTTTGGTGTCAAGATCTTTAAATATTGAATTTATATTGTCTCAAATTAACTGAATAGAATAGATAAGAAGGCTTTGAAAGGGGCAAAAACAAGCACCATCATTCATCCGGTCGCTGTCAGCGCAGCCCTTTAGGGAGAACCTTTGTCATATTCTGGTTACTAAAAGTGAAATTTTAGACACCCTGCCGCATAAAGACGCGGATATTGGAGTTTTTCATGTATAAAAGGCTATGTTTATAGTGTTACGAGATGATGGAGTTTTTAAATAGCCGGTGGTAATTTACATGTACCTACATACATACATGATACATTTTCATAATATCTATAATTTTTCTTTTTCTTTTTGGAGGTTTCCAGAAGCTAATCTACTTTTATATTTATCGTCTTTTTTTATTCACTGTATTTTATTGGCGAAAAGCTTAAACAGTAAAAATAAAATAATGTCCAATCGCCTTATATAAAGTCTTAACTGTTGCATTTTTTTTACATGTTCTTTTCGTTTCTAATAAAAAAATACTTTGGAGGAATAAAATAAAATAAATATCCTGTGACATTCTTCACCGCACCGTTTATATTATGAAAACCAGATAATACTTTTTAAAACCCAGACTCAGGATAAGGAGACATGTTGATACGTACAAATATTTCATATCCACAACCTGTGGACCAACCACGCCACCTTGCAGGAAATGAAATCGATATCGAGAAGTCTCTCCGTCTTGTAACATCCCCGGTGCTGTCGTGAGTCGTGACGTCATTACTTCTAGAACCTTCCCCGAGACCAATGAGTGCACTTTGCGGTCGCGTCGAGGCTTGAATATTGAGTTGTCACTCGCCCACTGGAGACCACTTTGGAGTTAGAGATCAATTACGGTAACATGGCGCGCCCCTCCAAAGCTCAAAATGTTTGAAATGTATATGTCAAAGTATTTACAACGCATGTGTTCGTACTGTACGGCCGTCAAACAAAAACAAATGCAAGGATTTGTTTCGCTCATTTTATAAGTAAAAAAAAAATTCAAGTACTAACAGCGATGTTCACAGATTTGAGTATGTGTGGGTGAGCGTGTGTTTACATGGAGGAGCATACATTAAAAAAATGGATATAACTGTATTGACTAAGTCTTTTCTCGGGAACTGCATTCGCTTTTATAATAAAATCCCATATGAAGTAACTAAGATGTCTTATAATAAATTCAAAGAGCATGTTAAACATAAGTTGATCGACAAGGCCTACTATAAGGTGGCTCATTACATAGAAGACAAGAATACATGGTTGTAGTAGCTTCTCTCTGCACTTGCAGCCCCCTGGCCAAGTGATAATTGTATGAAGTTTATGTATATTTAAGACAAAAACTGTAATTACCTACATAAATTTAAAAAAAAAGATCCACCAAAAAAAAAATGCCTTGCTGAGTTTCTTGCCGGAGTCTTCTCAGTTCAAGTGTATTCCGAACCGGTAGTAGAGTCTATTGTAAAACTGTAACTGTTGACGTTCATAAGTGCCATATTAGGGCCTAAACTGAATAAATGAGTTTTTGATTTTGATTTTGACTATTTTTATTATCAAATCTTTAAAATTCAAGTCAGGCGTATGATATAGTCGACGAGTTTACCCGCGAGCTCCCCGGACCCCAGCACCTATGTATAATGCAATATAACAATCCACGAACTCACTCACTGCGGTTAGGGGTTGGTAGTAATAAAACACAATGCTGGACCGGACTGACTGGCTTCATTTTTGTTTTCATCCTAAATTTTATACATACGAGTTTCTGCCCGCGTCACCGCATGTTTTCCCAGGACGAAACGTGTCCTGTATTTTATTCCTAAGTGTTTCTATGTGCGCTTCATCAGATAAATCTATGAATAAAAAATTGTGGGTATAAATGTGTTGCTACACGCAAAACTCGAGAACGATTGGACTAATTCGACATTTCTTTTTCTTCAAATATACGTTGAAGTTCGAGGAAGGTTCTAATTTTTCTTGTCATTCTCTCAGAAAATTAATGATTATTACAGAATAAATATTACTGGCGCCACACTAGATTACACTGCAGAATGAAATAGGTATACTGTATGTAACACGTCCTCTGTCAACCGTTAGTTACCTAATTACGTCATGAATTTATCATTTGAATAAACTTTAGGGTCTCACTTAATTTCTTGATGCTCGGAAAACGCCTGGAGCTGATATGGGTAAAGCAATGTTAGAAACTATATTCAGTAGTTTAGGTAGTGTTCTAAAGTTTTATTATACACTGCTTGAAAGAGGTAATGGATTCAGATTTTTTTTTACTATGCCTTACCGTGGTCTGTACAGACAAGGACGACGGAGCAATAATTATGAAATTCTTGTGACGTAATTGTATGGCCCCTAATAGTCAATTGGACCCATTTTATGGGCGTTATTGACACGTACCTAGCAACATTAACTAGCGTACGAGATGGCAATATAATATTAAATTGTGTTCGGGTTACAATCTTCTTATTTTGGTTATATCTAAGAAGGTAAAATCCAATTACATAACACCCTGTTCAGATGTACGCGCGAGTTTGCCGTGTTTTGTGGCAATTTGATCACTTTTTTTTTTTTTTTTTCACATTATATAATCTTATCTTATTAGATTTTATATTTGCACGGCTAAACAAAATGGCATTGTATGTCGCTTACAAAATTTGCCCCTTACTAACAGTGTACAGCCCGTCGCTTGTCTCGCTTATCCCAGTGGGTTTAGTAAGGGATGGAATTATTCCCCAAGACCACGTTTACTGGTAACTGTGCAAGTTGTCCTAAATGAAGGAAATAACCTTGACATTCAACTTTCGCCGTTGTGTAAAGCACGTGTAAGTAAATATTACGAATTGTCAATAAGTGAAATGTCAAGGATCGTGAACATACTTTTATTGAATGGCAATAACTAACGTTCGACTTTCTATATATAAATCACGAACTTGCTGGAACTGTACGAGAATTGCGTAACTTTCTTCCATTCAGTTTCAATTTGAAACAGTTTGAAAGTACGTTCTGTTCTGACATGTGCAATTGAAAACGGTTTTTTGTTTTATTACAAATCTATCTCTATCTAGATTAATAATAAAGCTGAAGAGTTTGTTTGTTTGAACGCGTTAATCTCCGGAGTTACTGCTCCGATTCGAAAAAATCTTTCACTAATAGAAAGCTGCATTAGCCTATAACCAGGCTACTTTTTATCCCGGGAACGCGAGTGAAGCCGCGGGGAACAGCTAGTTATAAATAAACATATAAAAGGATAAACTCATTGACTGACACGGCTTAAACGCGTGGCTTAAACCGCAGGGTCTAGAAACTTAGGTCTTTCTTTGTGGATCCTAAAGATTATTTTCAATACGCATCAGATTATAGGCCTAATTTCACCAAACTCGGAGATCTTTTGTACATGGGATAAATACATCAGTGTGACAGATTGTCTATATATTAATTCTGTCACAAATGTGGCAGTCAGGTATCGGTGATGGTGACACACGGCGATGATAGCTCTATGGTAGTGACGTTGAATAGAGACAAAGGTCACGGGTTCGAATCCTTCAGAGAGCTTGAACTTTCGGTGAAGGAAAACATAGCACGGTCGTAGGATACTTTGTAGTACCCGCCTGGTTGACCACCACCCTCAAGTTATCTGTCGCCAAGCCCCTTCCAGTGTATTCAAACACCTGCCCTTGAGATTCAGTTCCCTTCTAGGCTTTATGTGCTACCACCATCGGCCACATCATCACTGACCACGGTGAGATTTTGGTCAAATACAGGCCTATACATATAGTAGACGTTGGTGAAATTGAGTCATAAACTGCATATTTTTATTGCTATAATTTTCGTTCTGATTGTTATAATTTTGAAAATTAGAAGTTGTTTTTTGAAGCGATTACGTAATAGAACCGTAGAACTAAGTTGCCTCTAGTTAATCCTGTCGTTGAAGCTAAATGTCAGAAGGCCAAACGCCCACTCACCGACTTCCTGATGAATACTTTACGCGCCCTGTTGGTAATAGTTAAGGGAGTTGGAAGACTAGCTTTTTCATTTTATGTAATTAGGCGTTTTTTTATGAAACCTTATTTAAGAAAAATGTTGGTTCCTGTTGTTGGTTAATTACACATTTAAATTTTGACTGACCACGAATTATTTTCAAAACTAACTTTTTAGGTCACATTGTCGTTTGAACACAAATTTATTTTCGACTATTACCCTATGAGCATCGAATAGTCGAATAAAAATACTTTTAATTTTTTTAGTTACCATTTAAAACAAGTGAATAATATGTGACATTTTTAAAATTTTCGCCTTTCGTTGGTCAGACTCAATCAATGGACATTCCATCCCCTTTTTTTCTTTCATAAGTCAACTAGTTGACAAGCAGGCAGATAGAGCCTACCTCCCTAATGTCATTAGACTTTGATTCATCCCTATATTAACTGCGTGAAAATATTTTTATCTGACCATTAGTTGTTAAGTGTACTTGATATATTCGGCGCCTGTTGTCTAGACGGTAAGATATTGCTACCTTGACTGGATCTCGCCATTGCCAAGTTTTCGGCACTGCCAGACTTTCAAATGGCAACCGATAATGAACTTGGATTGTCAACTTTGGGACTTTCGTTTACCGAAGAGAGTTATTCGATTTGTGAGTGTCACAATTGTTTTGAATTTGGAATATTATGGGAAAGATTTTCGTTTGCACGAATGCTATTAGTGGATAACAGAGAAAGGAACATGTCTTAGTTAAAAAATCGACCCTGGATCTAAAAGTTTACTATTTTTTCTGATTAGAACTTTCTAATCGTCAAATTAATTTAGTTTTTAGAAGGACGCATGGCTATTGAGTACCATATTCGAATAATGTCCTTATTTCAATTGAAATAAGATCGGGTTCTTTAAAACTTCATTTACAGGACGAATGCGGTCCATAATTCTTCCAGCCATAAGTGCAATGTAATAGATGTAAAATACGTCCATAATACAATACAAACGTACATAATGATCTTATATTATTTCATACGATTTGAATAAAATATATCTTATTCCCTTCCGTTTTGTGTAACAATTGTGTCTGCAAGCACATGCATAGAGCATAAGGAAGTTATTACTGCTACTTGTTGGCCAAACGGCAACACCAACATTTGCTCAGTGAGTCTAAAAAGCTAGAGCAATATTTCTAGAGGAAACTCATTTCTCGAATTTACAACAGAGCCTAATATGTAGTTCCAATATTTTTTTGTAAAAATATAGAATTTAATAAATGAATCTGTTAACATGTCGAGCCTTTTCAGGAAAAACATCGTAAGCGCCAAAAATCTTAAAAGTGTTTTTAATAGTTAACTCCTAATCAGATGATTATACGCCTTATTGCGAATATTACTAATAACCTTTATTTTTTATAGATCAATAGTACAAAAAATATCAGAAACACTTTTGAATTAGGAATGAAAAAACTCTCCTGTAAAAAGTGCAAATTGTCGCTTACGATGTTTTTCCTGAAAAGGCCCGATATAATCTGTTGTATATTCGGGATGGTACTGTCAAATAGGTGAAATGAATAGAGAAAATCACAATCAATCTCGCACGCTGAATCTGAACAAAATACAAACTCATCGGTTCCCATTTGAAACATCCACAGTTAAAAAAACAAATCCGAATAAAGTTCGGCGAATCGTTGCTACATCATTTTAAACCACAAACAACCTGTGTTTGTGGATTCCAATACAAATAAAGTTGGTAAATGTTGGTGCGTATTAATTAATACACATATTGGTGCCGTTTCTGTTGTTTACGAACTTAACTAATATTAGACAAATCACCTCTCTTTCATTTTAACCTTATTTAAAAAAGATAGAACATTTTTAATGCTGTCAGTTTAATCCATACCGTCGTAATGTAAGGGTAAATAAATAGTCGTGACCAATAAAGATCGCGCTTAAATTCACGTTGAAATGTGTGATCGGATTAAACTGACAGGACTAAAATATCTTGCATCCCTTTCTTATATTTACTATTAGAAAGAGATATAGAGATATGAGATTAAATTTATTTTAGTTCGTAAACAACAGAAACGGCACCATTGGCCAAATATTTGATGCAGTTATCAACAGTATGTTGTGGCCCCCCGGGGCACGTTTTAGATATATCTCAGGTGGCTTGAACGAGCCATGTCTGGTCTCCATTCCGGTCTAGTCTAGACGCTTATTATGTTGTTGTTTTAATAAACATTTAACGGAAACTTCTACATATTATTATGATTTTGAATAATATTACAATACATCTTAGAATGTATTAAATACTTAGATATGTGGCTGCTAAGAGTCTTTATAAACATTATCAGCACAACAGGGCTATTTTAAAACACTCTGATTCGATATAGGAATCTGTCCAATGTTAATGTCGCTTTCGACGAGCGCCGGCAAAAGGCTATTTTCAATAGCAGTCGGATGACAGACCGAAAAGATAGATTGCGTTTAGGAAGAAATTAAAAATCAATTGCGGGAATTCGTCTCGGAAGTTTTAGAATTCGTTTCCGATGTCGAATTCGAATGTTTTAAAATAGCCCTGCAGATGTCTAACGCATTATTCCTCTATTTTTCTTTTGAAGACGAACGCCATATCTTGATTAAACCTAACTTCATAATATAAGCCTTATTTGCAAGGCCTTAACTATGCAAATAGCTTTAAACTCAATTCCGCAGCACTTCCAATGGTAAACAATATAAAGCCTGCCGCAAACTAACTACGTTGATAATGTAAACCCTGGGAGTGTTGCAAACCGGCTGCGCCTGTCCCGGGCCCTGAATTATTGATCAGTGCGACTAGTCCGGCTCACGTTTATGTCATTGTTAATGCTCGACTACTCTGTCGCAGTGGGAATGTACCGTCGGCAAAAGTGTTGGATTTATTCTCCTACTTAAGGTGATACCTTCGGTTAGAGCGCGAAATATAAATGTTATTACGTTTTTTGCAAATTGCAGCTCAGTTATAGGTCGTAAGTTATCAACAAGTTATTTGCGACAAGAATGGCAGTATATTTACTGATTAATAACAAAAGAAATCATCAACATATTCCTCCAAGGTATATTAGTAACATTTTCATGAAATAGTCGTATGTCAGTACGACTATTGTGTATGTGTGTGTACATTATACAAGTGAATATAGTATTTATTGCGCTAAGTAATACATGCTAATTAACTTTTCAAGGGGCTCCCTTGGGGAAAATCAGTGCTGTCGGTGATTGCCACAGCTAATAATGAGTGGGAGTCCTTTTTGGCATCACATGAGCAACTGTTTGTTTTATTTTTTACATTTATTATTATTCTTTTTCTGTGCGTGTACTTTTAAAAACTTGTGATGTCAAATAAAGTGTTGTCTATTGTCTAATTACATTCTTAGGGAGGTAAACCAATTTTTTGGCCTACTGTAGTCTTTTGATGCGTTCCAGAGTCGGATTTTTAACATTGTTTCAGTGGTAATTTAAATTTGGGTTTCCTTTGTAAGCTATGTTAGCCAATCTCAAGCCATTTCCATTTGCATACTAAGTGCGTATTATACGGTTAACGTGTTTTCTCTCGTTGGTTTTCGCATACAATTTTATGAGCATACGAGGAAAATGTGGTTTTACGAAACTCTCTGCTTACTTCATACTGTTTATTTATTCTAGTAAGTACTTATACAATAGGGGTGATGACTAAAAAAAAAAAAATTAGTCCGTCAGTTAGATTACCAAAAAATATTGGACACATGTTTTTTCTTTAGTTCTGAAAACAAAAAATAACGAAGATACAGTGCGTATAAATATCGCGTGACGTCACGTTTTAGTACACTTTTTACAGAGAAGTGACGTCACAAACCCCCACTCCTGAACTTTGATGCAACCTATCTTTGTAAGTTTTTATTGATTTGATAAATTAAAAAATACGTATCCAATATTTTTTGATAACCTAACTGACGGACTAAATAGAATTAATTATTTTTTACCCACTCATCATCCCTATTATAGGCCTACTTATCCTTCTAATATTATAAATGCGAAAGTTTGAGTATGGATGAATGTTTGTTACTATTTCACGTAAAAACTACTCAACGGATTTGGATGAAACTAGGCACATAGATAGATCATACCTTGGAATAACATATAGGCTACTTTTTATCCCGGGTAAACATAAGATACCTCGGGAACGCGGATGAAACCGCGGGGCGGAAGCTAGTATTATATAATTACGACCAGAATCGAAAATAAACACATTTTTAGCTGTGTTTTTAGCCTTACTCTCGCACTTTTCGTCCTGAGTCGAAATCGAACCTACGACCCGAGGGTCAATTCTTTGCCTAAATAAGGCAACCTACAATCAGTTTGAAATCAATGGCTTTTATATCCATATTGTACAAAATACATCTATATTAATACAGCAGTACAATTAAATGTCGACAATACTGGCAACATTTCATGTTTTAATAATTATGTACTGTCGATAACGATGATGTCCGAAATTAATGATTTGTACGCCTATAAATAACTGCCATTAAAGCAGTGTCAAAGTATAATAATCACTTTATGGTAGTCATAAGGTATTTTATTGTATACAAGCCATTCGCTCGGTTTTGCTTGGGTATTTACAACAAAGGCGATGATAGCTCAGTGGTAGTGACGTCGGATGCCACGATGAAGGTCGTGGGTTCGAATCCTACAATGAGCTTGAGCTTTCAGTGAAGGAAAACATCGTGAGGAAACCATAGCACGGTGGTAGGGTACTTTGTAGTACCCGTCTGGCTGGCTACCACCCTCAAGTTGAAAATTTGTCGCCAAGCAACTCCCGATGTGTTCCGGCAATTGTACTTGAGAGTCAGTTGCCTTCTCGGTATTGTAAAAGGTCGGCAATACCTCTGGTATCAGGTGGACCGTCTGCCTGCTTGTCAACCTTCTGACATAAAAAAATACTTTAAAAATTTGTCGCGAAGTTAAAAAGGTCAATAAGCTAAGACAGAAAAAGCGACTTTATGGAAATGTATGTTTTTTGTTACGCGTTATTTAGGATCTTTATTCACAATTGTACAGGTGAGACTGAAGCAGGCTTTTACAGCCTCATTTGAATAATGTAAATCTTCAGCGTAATGACTGTTATTTTTTAAAGTGAGCAACGGAATTGAAATTGTTCCATTACTTAAATGAAAAAAAAAAACTGAAATAAAAGCTAATCAAAAGTATACCCACAAAAAACAATACTTTCCTTTTGAAATATATTGGTTTCATCTTTATCTTGAAAAAGGTACGTCGTATTAAAATTATTACAAAAGCATTGTACACACGGCCACAGATCAAGCTACACCTTTTTGTTGCAAAATAGCTCCTATTACAACAGCATAAGGTGCCGCAGTGTTTAGCTTGATCTGTGGCCGTGTGTACATACTTTAAATCGAGTAAGGTACCTAACAGATTTATTATATTGGCATAGGAAGGTTATAGGCAACTTTTTATCCCGGGAACGCGAGCGAAGCCGCGGGGAACAGTTTTAAATAAAATCATCAACATGATAATCCTTTCTGTGGCTATCAACTTCAATCAATCAATCGGACTAAACCTATGTTTAATCCGATCCGGACAGGGTTGCTAATGGCCGGATCGGACGGGCGGGTATAACGGAACGATTTAAGTTGCCTCACTGTCTGTTTCAAATGTTAATTCACAGCCAAATCGGACGCCAGCAGTTCTATACTTTTACCAGTTGAAAGTTTATTGATAACATCGTAATATCATATACTATTAAATCCGCCATTCAGATTTTCTCCTCTAAGATAACTAATTGACTCAGGCGTGTCCTTGCGGAAATCCATTATAAGATTAGACAGAAGATAAATATCTAGTAACTAATTCCGCTGGATCTCCTTCATGTCGATTTCCTGTTAATTTCCCTTGTGTGGGACTTAACAGAGAAGGAGATCCAGCGGAATTAGTTACTAAATATTTACCTTCTGTCTAATCTTTTTTCCTCTATTCTACCTCCTTATTATCCTATTAGTGTATATTCACTGTGGTCAGCTCTCGGATATGAGTCTAGCTATTTTTTTTATCTTCATCTATTAATTTTCTGAAAACACTCATTTTATTCGTGTACACTCATTATGGTACCAGTATGTAGCCAATATATACAAGTGTGTGTGGGATTTTTTTTTCGTTGTTAATACTAAACGTATTTAGATGAAATTAGCATATAGACCATCCTTACTAATATGTATTATAAATGTAAATACGTAATGGGGGAACAAGGCGGATGATTCCTCCATCGAAAAGGGAAGATCTTCCGCCAGGCTGGGTCATCGTGCCTGAGGACCGCGGTCCAAATCTTGTATATATTCGAATGCGCGAACAAACTCCACTAGCGCGATTTAGGTTGTACGTCGATAGTGTTATTATATTTCAGCGCCATCTATCCATCGGTGTCTGAACTATGTGGCTGACAGAGGTCGCTACAACGTGTTTGTTGGTGAAGGACAAACCAACCAACGCCGCAATGATGCATCGGATTGACGTATTTTTTATGTTTATTACATAACCCCCTCAAGATCGCGGGGAGGAATTTATAATCGTCTTGAGATCTCTCCATTTCCGACTCGATCTTCGCCTGATGTAATACCACTTCAATTTGAAGGCGGTGCTTTTTAAATTATGGAAGGTAATTCGTCGCCGTTTAAATATAACCACCAACGGGAAAATATTTAATGATGGTGTAAGTAAGGTAAGCAAGGTTTTGCCTGCATACGTTAGCTAATATTTATTCAATTGTTACTACTACTGTTACAACATGCGATCCGACCCGTCGCGGCCCCACATATGTCCTTTTGTAATGTACTTTTTCCTATAATGTGTTAACGAGTTTCAGCTATACTTTTTGGTCACGTGAGATAGATATATATTACTATTATTTTAATTATCAAATTAAAAATAAATCTTATACCGATTTTTATTACAAAAAATTACTGTTTTAGTATTGTTTAGTAAAAATAAATCGGACAAATGCGAGTTAAACTCGCGTGGAGAGGGTTCCGTACATGTTTAACTAAGTTCCATAAATATTTTTAAACCGGACCCAAATTTGTTGATGGTAAGTATAAAAAGTTTTTTTTTGGAAATCGTCTTTTCTAAAAATGAAACCTAGCTACATCGATTTATCGCCCTCGAAACCCCCTGCATACAAAATTTCATGAAAATCGTTGGAGCCGTTTCCGAGATTCAGATTATATATATATATCCATGAATTGCAGGTTTAAAGGTATTAGATAGACTTATATATATACTCATAGGTTTTCCTGTAATCTTTAGGTAAAGAACTATTATCTGATTTTTTTTCAAAATGTTTGGCCCAGTAGTTTCGGAAATAAGGGGGGGGGAATGGTCAATTTTCGCCAATTTTTCGCCTATTTTCTTAAATAACTTCAAAACTATTTATATTAAAATTCTAAAAAAAATATATTTGACATCCTGATAAAAAGCCCTTTCATTTGATATGTTACACAATATTGTCTGCAAAACTTTTTTTTTAATTTTCTAATTTACCCCTCAAAGTAGCCATCCAGGACAAACATTTGTGTGCATGAACATGTCTGTTTGTCCTGAGTCTGGGTGTAATTATTTATATAAGTATGTATTTACAAAAAAAAAGTAGTATATTAGTTATCTGGTTTCCATAGTACAAGTTCTGCTTAGTTTGGGATCAGTTAACCATATGTAAAGAATGTCCCAGGATATTTTTTTTTTTTTATTATAATTCTACATAAAAATGGCTCTACAAAGAGATGGTTCAGTACATAAACACCCACAAATGTACCAATGTTAATCTATACACCCACATTTTTCGTTAATTGACTTGCTTATATATTTATTTATCAACAACTCCTTAAACTACCATTACAGGTGGGTACCTAATACGGTAGAAGGGCCTTAAAGTTATCTTAAAAAAAAAAAAATTACAATATTAATAAACTATACATCACACATAATATAATACAACAATAAAGGTAATAAAACATAATATAAATTAACTAATCTTAATTATAACATAAAAAGTGTAGTAGTTAGCGTTAGCTTGGCCTTACAAAGAGGGAACGCTGCCAGCCTTCTGGGAACCTTGCCGTTGATTGGCAGTAGCGGCCGCCTCGAGGAAATTTTTTATACATAGTTTGTATATTTCTTGTAAATAATTGTAAATATTGTATATTATCAAATAAGATGAAGGATAAAAAAAAAAGAAAAAAAAGTGTAGTAGTTATTAACTTCTGAGAAATCTAAAGGACGTCCTAAAGTTCTTAAAATTGTTTATTTTTATTTATAGCAAATTAATATGTACTTATAAGCCTTTCTAAGAACTTTATATAATAACAAAATGAAAATGGCTGGGTTATTAATAAAATAAGCCTTGATAACAAACGTAATACAGTTTGTTAGTATCCTATTGGGCGTCAGCCATCTGACAGCGGAGGTCACTGCTAGCTAGCTAGGTAACTTTGCTTTTCCACATGAATTTTCAAAATAAGTTCCCAGAAACAAAAGCGTTTAAATGCCGTCACACGGTTGTCCACTATAAAGGGAAATCTATTAAGGTGGAGGCTTCGGTTACAAACTTCGGAACAACATGTTAGGTATTTGCGACAAGAATGGTAGTATATTTACTGATTAATAACAAAAGAAATCATCAACACATCCTCCAAGGTATATTAGTAACATTTTCATGAAATAGTCGAGTATGTCAGTAATATACCTTGGAGGAATATGTTGATAATTTATTTTGTTAATCAGTAAATATACTACAATTCTTGTCGCAAATAACATGTTGATAACTTACGACCTATAACTGAGCTGCAATTAGCAAGAAACGTGATAAAATTTTAATTTAACGCCCCAACCAGCTCGTAATATGGTGGCGACGCCCAAGAGGGTATGTTGGGAATTTATAGTAGATTATTTACAATATGTCAAAAATCTTTTTAAAATAAAAATTGGGAATTTTAAAGCCGTACTAATTTTGAAACTTAGTATTTTGAACATTCATTTTTATTCAAAATAAGAATATACTTCGTTTTGTATGCAGCTGACTAGTGCTAATGTCTATGTGTTTTCTTGAAATTGTTGTATAGCGATTTATGTGAAAGATATCCTTTAACAGCTATCCTTTTTGCCGGTGTTGTTTTTTTTTCAGACTGGTTCCCAGGGTTCAGTTCACTACACATGCTGTGTACGTATTGACACGCTGTTGTTTTAAGGGGCGACCACCGAGGGGATTGTAGGGTGCGAGGGACCGTATTTTTCGTACGGTTTTACGGTTCCGTACCTCAAAAGGATAAAACGGAACCTTATAGGATCACTCGTGTGTCTGTCTGTTTGTCTCGTGTGTCTGACCGAGTTGAAATTTCGTATACATATGTAAGTTGTTGACCCAAACACGGACGTGTAACTTTTGGGGGTAAATTAGATAATTAAAAATAAAGTTTTGTAAACTATATTGTGTGACATATCTAATGAAAGGGCTCGTTATCATATTTTTTATAATTTTAAGATAAATAGTTATTAAGTTATTTAAGAAAATAGACAAAAATTTTCCATTACTAGATAAGGGGTGTCTCCGAAAATAGATCTTTACCTATAGATTACTACAAGAAGTCCATGGTATTTCAAGTAGCATAGGATATTAAGGGTAAACCTTCGGTTGGAGCGTTAAATTCAAATTTTATCACGTTTTTTGCTAATTGCAGCTCAGTTATAGGTCGTATATGTCAGTAATATACCTTGGAGGAATATGTTGATGATTAATTTTGTTATTAATCAATAAATATACTGCCATTCTTGTCGCAAATAACATGTAACTTACGACCTATAACTGAGCTGCAATTAGCAAGAAACGTGATAAAATTTGAATTTCGCGCTCCAGCCGACGCCTCCACCTTAATAAAGTAAAACTAAACATACCTCTCTCTAACAGCCTAATGGGCTCACAAATGTAAGGTACCAACAGCCTGTTAACCACAAATCCAGGGGTATCCTTGCATGTAATCAATAAATATACTGCCATTCTTGTCGCAAATAACATGTAACTTACGACCTATAACTGAGCTGCAATTAGCAAGAAACGTGATAAAATTTGAATTTAACGGCCCAACCGAAGCCTCCACCTTAAGGAACCCTCGGTGCGTGAGTCAGACTCGAATGAAGGTGTATTGTCAAGATAAACGATGTTTTACCAAGCTTGACTCATTCCATAGTTTCGTTGATTTAGGTCTAAAAATATACCCACACACGAACAGTTTGTGAGAGTCGTCGACCGCTACCAATTAGTTGAGAGTCTCGATAGAAAGAGAGGCCTAAAAACGTAGGTATCTTTTCTCAACTAAACACACTTTTGATTAGGACTTTTTGTACTGTAAAACTATTTCTTGTTTTGTAGTTTAAGTAAATAAATCCTAATTCAAATTAATTTGCACTAAAACTAAAACAATTAAGTGATATACAAGTACACCCCAGTGCGTTAAAACAAAATTAATTCGACGTTCTATGGTCGTAGCAGAAATATCAAATCGGAGAAGGATCGTTACCGTATCGCCTTTCGCCATGTCGTCAACCAGGCGTCAACCTTACGTAAGCACGTAAACAAAAGCAGATCATCTACGTAGCGAGGCGATGCCGCGTCGATCGCTGGTTGACGCCTAGCTGTAAGCCTTTATGAGCCCGAGGGGAGGCGATTAGTGTGCGTTGCAATAAGGAGTTTTATACAAAGAATAGGGTAGTTGACACTGTCAAAAATAAATGACCAAACACTAACCAATGCATAAAACATCTAAAAACACGTGAAAATATCAAATATGTTGTACATTTAATGCTTTTTATGATTTTTAATTACCAGTGGAACCACTAAGAGTAGATGATTTGATGCTGTGAAACTATGACGTCATAATGTAATATTTCATAGAAAATTCCTTATAAACTATCGTTTTGACATTTATTAAAAAGTAGCTGATTTGATAAGTCAGTCAACTACCCTATACTAAACAGCTCGAGTTGATACGGTCACGATCCCTTTCCGAGTTGATATATGTGCTACAACCTTAATAGTTATCAAAAATGATTTTCTTTCAGTAGATTATCTATAATATTACTCTGCGTTTTCACTTGCATTCCCGGGATTAATTAGTTAGTATTCATGGATTTTATACATTCCTATTAGTGAAAGAATTTTCAGAATCCCGGTTATTACCAACTACGTCTAAACTCACAAACTTTGCTTCTTTATAATATTAGTATAGGCAGATTTGATAACCATAAAGCCTCAAAAAGGTATTTTACCTCTAGTTTTAAGCCTAAAGAATTCTCAAGTTTCTTTCTTCAGATGTTTTCCGTGCCGATAAAGCTCTGCTAAAAATAGCTGTTTTATTTTAAAATCCAATCTTATTCCTTAAATAAAAGCAATACAATGTGCAGCGCTCTCGTCACCGCTAGCTGGTGTTCTGGTGGTGACAGGTCCATTTCCACAGATAAGAGCCCATTCCCTTTGTAACTCTGTGAGTTGGAGCTAATTCTGTATCTCCTACGCTGTAATTATGAGCAGTGCCGTAAATAGCCTTTTCTGCGCCCTTGTTTTCTTAAAATTTTATAGGTACCCTAGCTAGAGCAATGCTATGTATAGGCCTACTTTATTGATAAAATAAAGCACAAGGACCTTGGTGTTAGTGGACTAATTATCTAATGTTGGAAGAAAAATCTAGTTTTTTAATGAACTAGATTTAATTTAACAGACGTTTTGGATGATACTGGCATGTAGGTACGTATGTGTTGGAATGGAGCACTAGGGGCGCGCGCGAACTTATCAGGAGCAAACCGAAAATGATAGACCAGGTCTGGCCATTCTTGCGCCCCCCAGAGCCTACGCCCTGTGCCTCATAGGCTCCTGTGATTATGAGGGATTATGCAATTCAATAGTTAAGATCCTACTAATTATAAAATGCGAAAGTTTTTGAGGATGTATGGATGTTTGTTACACTTTCACGTAAAAAAAAATCATTTCATTTCATTACCGTGTCTAAAAATCACTATGATAAAAATTGGCCAAGTGCGAGTCGCACATGGAAGGATTATACAGGTTAAGAGATACAGCGATTGTTAAGGATGAGAAAAAAACGAATAACGTTGTGTAAATTCATTGATAAATGAAACTTCCGATCAGCAAAGATAATGAAAATCTCCATTGAATCGGAAATTAAATAACAGTATTATTGCGTTTATCCATTTGTGAATTTTGCTTGACTGAATTTCAATATGTCATGAAACTGTATGACTTTTTACTCTTTATTTTATGACTAGCTGTTCCTCGCGATTTCACTCGCGTTCCCGGGATAAAAAGTAGCATATAACCTTCGGAGATAATGTAGTTTTCTATTAGTGAAAGAATTTTCGAAATCGGTTCAGTAGTTTCGGAGCCTATTCAATGCAATCAAACAAACAAACAATCAAATCTTTCCTCTTTATAATATTATTAGTATAGATTTACTAGCTTCCGCCCCGCGGTTTCACTCGCATTCCCGAGGGATTAAATATTTTCCCGGGATACAAAGTAGCCTATATGTTATTCCAGGGTATGATCTATCTATGTGCAAAGTTTCATCCAAATCCGTTCAGTTTTTACGTGAAAGAGCAACAAAGATATACTTACAAACTTTCGCATTTATAGTGGGACTAGCTTCGTCACCGCGGTTTCACCCGCGTTCTTAGAAGAAAAACTAGCCTATGTTCACTATATAATGCGTGCGTGCCAAATTTCATCGCGATCGGTTCAGTGGTTCAGGCGTGAAAAGTAACAAACAAACTCACTTTCTAATTTCTCCTGTTAGTAATGAAGGACTAGTTTGTACTCCCTGGTTCTGTGGGATATAATGTTTTTTAATAAAAAAACCGGATAAGTGTGAGTCTGACTCGTGCACCGAGGGTTCCATACACACTCTCCCATACATCGATATACGTCACGGTCAAGCCTCCAACGTTAAATTGTCATTGCATTTTTTTTTTATGTGATTTAACTGCAAATTTGCAGTTTTCAGATTTATGTGTGCAGTAAGATTTTACGTCCAAATTTCGTGATTCTAGGTTAACGTAGGTAGGTCTATAATATAGGTTTATGACCCAAAACCTATAGGGTACTTCCGGTTGACCTAGAATTACAGCACAATAGGAAAATTCCGAAAAATAAAAAAATAAAGGTAAATTTTGGTACTTACAAGTTTTCGCGAAAATCTAAATTTGCCCATATCTTTTTATCTTGTTGACTCAGGGCCTTGTTTTTGATACACCTAATAGGGACTATAGACCTCAGTATCTGGTATAAATTTCAACTTACCAGATCCACTCGTTCCTGAGAAAATCGGTGGTAACGGACAGACGGACGAGAGAGTGACCTTATAAGGGTTCCTTTTTTTTACCTTTTGGGAGAAACCCTAAAAAAGTCCCATTAAAATAGAGTATTCTCGCTGAAACGCAAATAAATCTCGTACGAAGCACCGCAGATGGAAAACGAAGCCAATTAGACGAGCCAAAACCCTTTGCGTGCTCGACCCCTTTGTGTATAGAAATAACGACGCGCCGGTCGCTCTGACCTTTTTTTATGAGCTTTGTTTGAGAATGCAAAAAATATATATATTGAATGTTTTTGGAATGTAATGTTCCGTACAAAGAATGTGTTGCTCTGTGAATAATGAGATGTCTTTAGTGAATGTCTTATTTTTACATGACACATACATTTTATTGACAGACGTGATATACAGTTGTTTTTTAGGTTTCCGTACCCAAAGAGTAAAACGGGACTCTATGACTAAGACTCTGCTGTCTGTCTGTCCGTCTGTCACCAGTACCGTGTATCTCATGAACCGTGATATAGTTAGACAGTTGAAATTTTCACAGATGATGTATTTCTATTACCGCTATAACAACAGATACTAAAAAACAGAATAAAATAAATATTAAGGGGGCTCGACAATCTCGTGATTTTTTTGCCGTTTTTATAGACAATGGTACGGAACCCTTCGTGAGCGAGTCCGTATCGCACTTGGCCGGTTTTTTATAACTTTCAAATTTAAAGGCATAGGTACTTTTTATGTCAGTAGTATATCAATGTAATAATTTTTTGCTGATCCAGTAAATAGGGTAGTTGACTGACTTATCAAATCAGCTACTTTTTAATAAATGTCAAAACGATAGTTTATATGGAATTTTGTATGAAATATGACGTCATAGTTTCACAGCATCAAATGATATACTCTTTGTGGTTCTTCTGGTAATTAAAAATCATAAAATGCATTAAATGTACAACATATTTGATGTTTCCACGTGTTTTTAGATGTTTTATGCATTGGTTAGTGTTTGGTCATTTATTTTTGACACTGTCAACTACCCTATTAAGCTTAAATTATGCACAAAATATATCAGATTACATGACATAACACAAGTGACGTAACTACACGTCAGAGATTTTGACATGTCATGTAAAAACATGTAAAAAACGGCGAGTACATTGACTCGACGAAGATTGCCCACCGACAGCCACTTACTTTTTGCATTATGCAATTTGTACGCCGCAGACAAATTTAACACGGTTTGGGTTTTAGGATGAATCCGTACCCTATCGCATGAGCTGGTTTCCAGCACAGATAAAATCAACGTAAAAATATATTAAAATCTGTACTGGTTTGCATAAATCCCGTCCAATAAATCTTACCAAAGGAACCCTAATAAATCAGACAGTTATTCATCTCAATTGGAGTTAATTAATTGGTGGTCACGTGCGCGACGGTGTAAATGATGACCGATCTCATTCCTATTACCGTCCCTCTACACGTGCCTACGAA
This sequence comes from Tethea ocularis, assembly GCA_963555595.1. Taxonomy (NCBI): domain Eukaryota; kingdom Metazoa; phylum Arthropoda; class Insecta; order Lepidoptera; family Drepanidae; genus Tethea; species Tethea ocularis. Next base: position 987,329 of record OY741970.1, on the reverse strand, counting down.
CGTGCTACGAACTCGTAGCCACGTAGCACCTCTACGAAATTACATCTACGATATTCTGTTACAAGTATTTTTAGTGATTATTTCTTTTTTGTTTCAGATTTTCGTGTTTAATTCAAGATACGTTTTGGTAAGTGTTCATTAATTAAATTACCTGTGACCTTACCTGAAGCCTGTAGCTGAAATATCTCAACTTAAGTACTTAACAGGCAATCATATCTTCCAACCTTCACCTCTGGCGGGAGGAGGGGCCTCCCCCTCCGTCCCACCGGCGGCAGTTTTATATCCTTATGAATAATTCCCTTTATTTGCACCTTTGATGTCACAGCCTGCGATGATAACAGATAGTTTATAAATAAAACATGTCGCCGTCTCGCGCTGTATGCATAATGAAGCCTCCCTTAATGTTTGATTGAGAATAATAAAAAGTTAATAACAACTTTTAAAAAACAGAAATTCTTAATATAAATGTGAAAGTTTTTGTTGGTTTGTCGTTACAGGGTAGTTGACACTGTCAAAAATAAATGACCAAACACTAACCAAAGCATAAAACGTCTAAAACACGTAGAAATATCAAATATGTTGTACATTTAATGCTTTTTATGATTTTTAATTACCAGTGGAACCACTAAGAGTAGATGATTTGATGCTGTGAAACTATGACGTCATAGTGTAATGTTTCATACAAAATTCCATATAAACTATCGTTTTGACATTTATTAAAAAGTAGCTGATTTGATAGGTATGTCAGTCAACTACCCAATTAGCGCAGCAATAAAGCAACAGTTCGGTACCGGAGGATACCTACATTTAATCCTGGGTAAAGCGGATGCATTCCTCTCCATCCAAAGGTTGCCTGGTAGAGATCACTTTTAGTGATAAGGCCGCCGATTGTAACACTTTAATTTAATATTTAAATTCTTGTATTGCTTTACAAATATTAATGTGGTGTGACAATAAAGAATTATCTATCTATCTATCATTATTTATTTATGTACACACACGCAAGTAATAATAAAAAAAACATAAAAGATACAAATGTATAAAGGGACTGCTTTCAGCCCGATCCGACAAGTGGTTTGGGCTGTGCGTTGATCGATCAGTCAGTCAGCCAGTCTGTTTCTTCTTTTATATAAGAATATAGATTAGCTTTCTCGCGGTTTCACCCGCAATCCCTTATTTCAACCCGTATTTCAAAAAACGTTAGCTAATGCCTACGACATAATGGTGCCGATTCTGTTGTTTACGAACAAAACAAATTTAATCTCACTTTATTTATCTCTTTCTAAAAAGAAATATAAGAAAGAGATGCAGGATATTTTAGTCTTGTCAGTTTAGTCCGATCACTTATTTCAACGTGAATATAAGCGCGACTTTATTGGTCACGATGGCATGAAATAAACTGAAAGCATTAAAAATGTTCTATCTCTTTTCAATGAGGTTAACTTGAAAGAGAGGTAACTTGACTAATATTTGTTAAGTTCGTTAACAACAGAATCGGCACCAATAACTATCTGTTTGCCAAAAGGCCGATCAGTCCAGTGGTTTGAGCTGTGCGTTGATTGATCAGTCAGTCAGTCACGCTTTCCTTTTATATATTTAGATTTCATCAACATTATACTAATGCTGTTTAAGAGCAATGAATATTCCGGCGCACGACAGCCCCCCCCCCCCCCCCCCCCTCTGTAATGAATCGGTGCATCGTCAATACGCGATCAATCATCTCTGAACCACAGGGAGCATTAATATTATACTACATTATTGTAATATACACCTTAATGTTTACAATTTAAGGTTCATTTTGTTGATGTGTGAATATTAGAGTACCCTTTTAGGTTTATTTTGGCGGTAGGGTTGACACTTTTGTAATTAAATTATTATTTTATTTTAAGGGCCTTAAAATCTAGATTTCTATACATATTTCCCTGTAGATTCCCTCGGCGGTTCCACACGTTATCCTCTGTTTTACTCCCTTAGGGTTGAATAAAAAAATACTTCACAAAATGAAACACATTATCCAAATAAGTATGATACACCCAGGACCAGCGGCGTAGGCTGTGCGTTGATATATAAATTATGGACTTAGATTTGCATGTATTATCTAACTGGCATTTTAAATTGTCACGGTGACAACCCTACATGAAGATGGATGCCATTTGCACAGTCATTTGTGCAATACTGCAAGATCGCCTTTCGACAATGCTCTGCAATCATGTAGAGATTTCCACCGAGGGAAAAGGGTCTTATGATCGGCTCTTGATTGTCAGCGTTTTAGTTCATTACAACGTATCTTATTGTTTTAACCCCCGACGAAAAAGAGGGGTGACATAGCTCCTGAGCGGATGAACCGATTTTGATTATGTGTTTTTTTTCGTTTGAAAGGTGTCTTAATCGAGAGTGTTCTTGGCCGTTTCAAGAAAATCCCACCATCCCAACACCTCTTCTAGTGCGTCCGGGTTTTTTTTAATTTTTAATTTCGTTATAGTAGTGGGGTGGGCTTGGTACCTAGTGGATATGAAATTAAGATTTTACAGTATGGTATTATATCGATGAATGCCATAGTTGCCTATCGGTCGAAACTCTATAGAAGATAGACGTAAACGACAGTCGTGACAACCTTTTAAATGCCTTACCTTTGCTTATCTTTAGAAACTTTAAAATCAACCTTATTTACGTATTACTATAGCCTAGATAACTAAATAACTTTCTCAGAGCTCTGATAATAGAGGTATTACTGTCACTAGCCGCGCGCTAGCCGATGGAACGGTGTATCGCAGTGTAATTCAATTTAGCAGGGTAAGCCGGTTACTCTTAGCTAGCTGTCTAGAGTAAGGATTTTGTTACCTTTGTGCAAATTGCAATAGTTTTAATGGGGATGTTTCGATTAAATTAACGGTTTAGAACTTAAGACGCTTTCATATCGTAAAATTACCGCCAAACATATTGGTGAAATTAAGCTAGCGCAATCCGTAAAAACGTAAAAAAAACTCATAAGAAAACTTATTTACTATTAAAAATGAATCCGTCAATGTATGTGGTATAGAATTTAAAATCTTGTGATATACATTTAATTTCAAATTAAATAGAGCCTTAAAAGACACACTGGCTTTCAAAGTGAATCTAGTATATCCAAATATGTTTTGAGTTCCTTCAAAAGCTGCAGAAAGTTCTCGAGAATGTCATACATATAATTTTTCATTGAAAATAAGTATCTATATAGGAGATGATGGTTTAAAAAACAGGTTTTTAATAGACTTAGTGAGGTGACAACACCTTAAAGACACACCCAGACCACTTCAGTTCTCCAGTTCATTCCTCGCCCATAAACGTAGATTAATTTGCAGCTGTGGACATACGACTTTCTACCTTGTACATTTACAAATAGTTTACCATGAATAAAGGATATACTAGAAACCGTAACTGGTCCAAATTATGTTGACGTAATATAAGTGCTGGGCCCATGACCTGTTGTAATAAGTTAAACACTGTAATTATAATCAAATACTTTAATCTAAATTACACGGAACAATTTCCACCATAGATGTTAAGAACCATAGACGAGCAATTATAGAGTTGAGCGCTTTGGGTTGTGTTCGTAACTTATGCAACATGAATTTGGATTAGTTGTCAAAGTCTTGAGAGCCTTGCCTTCTCGGCAACACATTAGCAATACCTCTGGTATTGCAAATGGCGATAGGCGACGGTAACCACTTACCATCAGGTGGACCGCCTGCCTGCTTGTCAACTTTCTGACATTCTGTCAACTCTTTCACTAATAGGAAACTACATTATCCCCGAAGGTTATAGGCTATTTTTTATAACGGGAATGTGAGTGAAACCGCGGGGAACAGCAAGTATATAATATAAGTAAAGATGCCCAAAGGAGAGAAAGACGATTTAAAATTCAAATAACGAAAGTAAATATATTATAACTTGTTTAGCGAAGCTAATGAATATTCGGTAAACAAGTAGGATAGCTTTACATTTCGAGTGCACTCTAAATGTGAAGCTAGTTTATTCTACATTCTGTGGTTTGACCGGGACGTTGGTCGTCCAGTAAATTGGATTGGAATTATTTGTATTGATTTGGGGGCATGTAAAAGTGGAGGGTACGCGGCCGCCACTATTCATACCATTTGTTAGAAATGTAACTCTGTGAAAGGGTTACTTTTGGTTTGTTTTGTTTGTTTATTTGTATGTTGAAAGCTTTTACGTCTGTTGGTTGCATGAACAGATAAAGTTGATTGCTGTTAATGAAAACCTATATTTGTTTAATGTATATGATATGATTTCCTAAATATCTATCGGAGTATTACATTCGGGATATTTGTAAGGATAGCGGTATTTGGGGGGTTGTAAGTGAAAGGTAGGTACTTTTGTGCGAATACTTTCAAATTTATGCAAAATCAAAAAAAATACCCCAACCTATTTTTTATAGAATTTATATATTTCCTAGTATCATTATTGAATTTTAATTTCCTAAGGAAAATACACAGTAATTGTGTACAATCCCTATGTTTCATACATTTCCGGTGACATGTCTTTTTGACATATTTTTTCCTCCGTCAATAAATCTTCGACTATCCCATAAGATGATGAATTTCATGAAGCCGCTAGATTTATTTTCCATTACCTTGGCTCAACTTCCGGCTAGGTAGAATTAAATCGGACATATTGTTTCTTTAGAATCTTCGATAAACTTCGGTTAGGAAAGAAATAAATAATGCCTTGAGAAACACATAAATAGATTCTTATTTTTTAACCCCGGACGAAAAAGAGGTGTATTTTAAGTTTGTAGTGTTTATATGTGTATCTGTGGCATCATAGCTCCTGAACAAAATAACCGAAATAGTTTAAGATTTTTTCTTAATCGAGAGTGTTTCAAGAAAATCCGCTCAGCCGTTTGAAGGATCATGACTCCAAGGTTTTTGTGTCGGGGTTTCTTTATTATAGGCTGCATAAGCATAAATTTAGGTAGTATATCAGTTATCTGGTATCCATACCTCTGCTTAGTTTGGTATCGGATAGCCGTTCATGAAAAATGACCTCGGATAACATTTAAATGGGACTCTAATCTTTCGAATATTGATATCCACATAAAAATTGATTTACTAGTTTTCGTGTGACGCTCCAATTTAGAACCAACCTTTTAAAATTTTATACTTACTAATGCTATCATTAATTGAAACGATTTTTTAAAGTAAAATTACAATATTTATTAAAAAAGAAGGCATAAAAATGTCCGTAGATTAATAACAAAGGATATAATTAACATTTATAGTGCTGGTTCAAATTATACGTCTGAATTCATTAATTATTCTCAATTCCAATTATAATTTCAAATTTAATTTTTTTGTGTATAAATTTATGAAGGGTCTTTATCGACAGCGCTTTTATATTACTGAAATTGTATTAAAAAGTAAATAGAGTCCAGGGTATTCTATAGATTAACCATTTGAAAGGCTTCAATGAAAATACGTTAGTTGAGTGAGATACAGGACAGTATAGAATATCTAATGGAAAACTACTTAGAAATTTATGAAGTCTAAAATATAAAGAGCAATAATATCAAAACAAGTAAAAAATAAATTCATTAAAACGTACGTTTGGAGCATAGCTTTATATGGGTGTGAGACATGGACAATGACGCACAAAGAGACAGGGAAAGACTGGAGGCTTTTGAAATGTGGTGTTGGAGGAGAATGGAGAGGATTAGCTGGACAGAGAGAGTGACCAACGAGGAACTGTTAAAACGGGTCAAAGAGACAAGAACCTTATTAGAGACGATAGAAAATAGGAGAGGAAAGATGTTTGGCCACCTTATACGTTACGACGAACTAATAAAATACATCGTAGAAGGAAAGATAGAAGGAAAGAGAGGAAGAGGAAGACCCAGACTGAACTATATAGACCAAGTGAAGGCAAAAGTGGACGTCGTGTCGTATAGGGAGGTTCAGGAAGCAGCGGTCAACAGGGAGAAGTGGAGGAAGCTACACCGACAAGAGCTAGGCTCTTAAATATAGAAGAGAGGAAATATAAAGAAGGTACTATAATTCAAACAGAATTGAAGTACAAGTAATAAAAACACAGACACATAAGTAGGTACTTCATCCTACTCATTTTATAAATGCGAAAGTTTGGGAGGTTGTATGGATGTTTGTTGCTCTTTCACGTAAAAACTAATGAATGGAAATGAAATGAAATGAAATATTATTTATTCAAATAGACCTTCACAGGCACTTATGAATAGTCAGACTCTAATGCACGGTTCGGAAGGTAGCTTTTGCTGAGAAGAGCCGGCAATAAACTCAGCAATTACTCTTTTCAAAATAAACTTCATAATTTAGGTACTTACATAAAATATATTTTTGTAATGGATTTGGATGAAACTTGGCACATACATAGATCATACCCTGGAATAACATATAGGATACTTTTTATCCCGGGAAAACATGAGATACCACGGGAACGCGGGCGAAACCGCGGGTGGAAGCTAGTTTCTAATAATTGTTAGTCATAATTAAATAAGTTGTATCTGTTAACTCACTCTATGTTTAGACCTGTGGGATTTTAGATTATGTCAGAAGGCTGACCGGGAGAATGATGGTAAGTCCGATCGTGATTAGCAATGCCAGAGAGTTTGCTCATTTGTTGCTGAGCTGTTTCAATGAGTAGAAGGCAACTGGCTCTCAAGAATAAATAAAATTAAATTATTGGATATAAAGTCACGAAAACCTGTGAAGGGAGCTTCGGTTGGAGCGCGAAATTCAAATTTTATCACGTTTTTTGTAAATTGCAGCTCAGTTATAGATCGTAAGTTATCAACATGTTATTTGCGACAAGAATGGTAGTATATTTACTGATTAATAACAAAAGAAATCATCAACATATTCCTCCAAGGTATATTACTGACATATACGACTATTTCATGAAAATGTTACTAATAACTTATTTACGACCGTTTGCGTTTTGACGTCATCATCTTGTACGTTCTATTAAAAATGAGCGATTTGATGAATCTCGTTCATAAGCAATCTACGTAAGACCCTTTATACAACAATTTCCGACGAAGATACAATGTATAAACACACATTTTTATAGCTATCATGAAATATAAATATACCTGTGGAATATTTGAAAAGGTTCTATTACCAAAATAGCTTCTCATAAAAGAGCTTGCGTAATCTATCTGAATATTTGATGCCGGCACGTGTAGGTATGGGGGCACTAAACATTTTACCGTTAAATATCAGGTATATGCACAATGGCCTTTGGAAGTTTTGACAGGCGATCCGCGATGTACATGGATTATTACTTACCATTGGAATCTGGCCATTTCGCTGACGTTTGGTAATTTTGGAATATTAGTTCTGTTGGAAGCTTTTTGTAATGAGTTTTAAGTCGTAGCATGGGGTTCTTCACGAAGGATGTGAAGAGATTCTTGCAGGGTCGGCAACGCGCGTGTGATAGCCTGGTGTTGCAAGCGTCCATACAGTAGCCACTTACCATCAGGTGGGCCGTATGCTTGTTTGCTGCCTTAGTGATATAAAAAACAAAAGTATACGTAATGTATATCGTCGTTAGTCAAAATTATATATTGATAATTTTATGCGCGTATAGACCCGATACATTACGATAAGCACGATTATTTTTTTTTATCGTAGTATACGAAAATACCGTAAAAAAGACGTCAAAAAGTTAAATTAAAATTGACCAAGAAATACGAAAGATAAGCATTTTAAACTACTAATTAGACAGAGAGATCCGATATGGTATCGAAAAAGTCTCTATTATATATTTGCTACCTACAACCGCACCAAAAAATGCTGATACTTAAATACGCCTTTAGTATTTAGAAGCTCCCATTTTAATAGAAACTTAATAATTGAATTATTGATAATATAACGTAATGTAATATCAAAAACATTATTACTCCTATTAATTACTCGTAAGTTCATAAAGTTCTTAATCAAGAAATTCTTAGTTTACTGGTGAAACTCAACACGAAGTCTTCATATCGGAAAATTAAAGATTATTGGAAATACTCAAGTTTGAAATTCAAGTATTTTTTGATGTCTGAAGATACTTTTAAGTTTTTATTTAATATTTTGCTATACGTATAACGGTAGAAAACTGGATTAATATTATTAAGTAATTTATCCACTTTAGGGCCTAATAAGGCACTTATAAACGTCACAATAGGCTAGATGACAGTGTCAAAAATAAATGACCAAACACTAACCAATGCATAAAACATCTGAAAACACGCGGAAACATCAAATATGTTGTACATTTAATGCTTTTTATGATTTTTAATTACCAGTAGAACCACTAAGAGTAGATCATTTGATGCTGTGAAACGATGACGTCATAGCTTAATATTTCATACAATATTCCATGTAACCGATCGTTTTGACATTTATAAAAAAGTTGCTGATTTGATATGCCAGGAAACTACCCTATTGACTCTACCACTGGCACCAGTTTAGAATACGCTTAAATTGAGAAGACTGCAAGAACAAGAATATTATATAGAGGTAAAGTAAGTAAGAATGTATGTGGTAATCTGCTGTGACTGAGGTCTGATTGTAAAAATTATTTCACTAATAAGAAGCTACATTATCCCCGAGTGCCTGACATTGGTAAGAGACATGACCCTTGGAGAGTGTTCTTTGTGAAGTGAAGATAAGACTAAGAAAAGATTTTTCGAAATTCCATTCCTATGGAATTCCCAGAGTAGGAGATCGCGGGTGAAACCGCGGGGCGGAAAGCTAGTCTTTGATAAATTTCTTAGAATTTTACAACACTTCATTTTTTAAAAGCGCCAAAAATAGGGTAGATGACTGACTTATCAAATCAGCTACTCTTTAATAAATGTCAAAACGATCGGTTACATGGAATATTGTATGAAATACTAAGCTATGACGTCATCGTTTCACAGCATCAAATGCTCTACTCTTAGTGGTTCTACTGGTAATTAAAAACATAGAAAGCATTAAATGTACATCATATTTGATGTTTCCGCGTGTTTTCAGATGTTTTATGCATTCGTTAGTGTTTGGTCATTTATTTTTGACACTGTCATCTAGCCTATCCGCCATTTTGATAATTTTAATATACTTACCCAGTGACACTCGTACAATAAAGACGAATCTAATGGCATTTCATTCATCAAAATCGATTCAACCGTTTAGTAGTTACTTTATATCCCAGGAACGCGGATGAAACCGTGGTAAACTGCTGAGATTAAAATATTACTTACAGACACAAGGTTTGTGCATTCTACTGGAATATTATAAAGGTCGTATCACCCTGACGAAGCTTCGTTCAAAAGCTTACGGATCATTTCCTCTTACACTCCCACCTGTATAGGGAAGCTCACGAAAGTTCAACGACCCCAGCATCCTCTGAAAATACCAGGCGCAATAATAATAAACATTTCCTTTGAACTTAAGCTATCTAATCCGCCAAAGATCGAAACGTTTTACAATAAACCTTATTTGGTAGACGCAAGGGTTCATATTAGGTTAATTGTATTGTAAAGGAAAGTTTGTTGCAATAGAACAAAAGTGTAATTGGAGTTTTCACGCGTCAGTGAATCGGGAGCCATGTGCAGGAGAAATATACGGGATGTTATTGCATCCAACCGAGCATCGAGCATTGTTCAACATAGGAGAGAGAGACAGATACTGTTCCGCGAATGACTCGTAATAGCTCCGTACGTTTTTGTTATTTTTTATGGAAACAAGTGATATCTTAACATATAAATATTAACCTTTTCACGAATAAGAACATCAAAATAAGTGTGAATATAATTCAAGTGGAAAAACCAAGACTTACTGTGAAATACTTAAAAACTAAAAACACACAGTGATAATTAGTGCACAACACAAAGTGACTTTAAACATCAAATTCAACACAAAACAACAGATCAAACTGCACGGAAACCAAATTTAATTAATAACAATAGAAATTGAATCACATACACCGCAAATAATAAATTAATATAGTGATAAAACAATAAAAACTGTGATATAAAATCTAAAAGTGGGTACTCAGTGTATATAGTGAATCAGCTCTTTATTATTGTTGTTGTATATTGACCCTCATTAACTTTTATTTTGGTTTTTAAAAGATACCAATAAAAAAATTCACACTAAACCATAATTAACAACGTAGCTTAGTGGGTTCAACGGTGGATTTACGCCCGGACGCCGTACGTTCTAATCCCGCCTTTACCTAACTCAGAACTTTGAAAAGTTTTTGCAAGCCATTATGGATTCTAACAATTATGTTACTATGCGAAAACACAAACGGAACACTTCAATAGAATCATTGAATCATTCGTTTATATCCACATACTCTGACAATTTGGCTAAAAGTTTGCCAGATCTCTCAACATTAACAAGCGGCGATGACGAACTAAAAAACGAAATTATACAATTGAAAAGCCAATTAGAGAGCGCACACAAAGAAATTGAAAACCAAATTCTTGAAAATAGCTGCCTGCGCAAACAAATAATAGACCAACAAAACACAATAACACAACTAAAAAAAATATGCTCATCTCCACAATCATCAAAAAAAACAACATTAACACCAAAGAATACGAACCAAAAATTAAAATATCTAGAAGCATTGAATCATTCCAAACTGGTTAAAACAAATTTACTATCAAAAATTAACACCAACGATGAACAAATATTACCAACAGATGGCGCCACTGTACAGATATTACCTAAATCAACAATAAGTACAAAGGAAAATGAATTCAAAACTAACTTCATTACGAAAGATCAAAATATCCCAAAAGCATCGAAATTAAATGGATCTATAAATAGAGAGGAACCAAGAAAAATATATGTATTTGGAGGAAAGAAATGTATCAATCTTGCCTCAAACTTAGCCAGCTCAAGACAAGATAACAAACATTGTGGGAAATATCTAATAACTTCCATCACAAAGCCGTATGCAAAGTCTGAAGAGATCTTAAAATCATGTTATAACGTCGAAGACTCTTCAAATAATTATATGATTATCTCTGTGGGCGAGGAGGATAGTGATCCAACGAAATTAACAATTGAACTGATATCAGCGTTAAAGAAACTTAATCAAATTAATGTAATAATTTTAAGTGTTTTAAATAATCAACATCTTCATGTCGAGAAGCTTAATAATTTACTATTGCATATCTGTAGATACTTACCAAATTGTACTTTCTTGCATGACAAAAATCTACCTGAAATTAAACTTAACTATTTAGATAAAATTTGCTATAAATTAAATCTTATCATCGATAGTAAGGACTACGAGAACAAATTTCTACCATTTAACAAATCTACACGACAAATAAAATTGTACAATCACACAAATAAACCCAAGAAAGGTACTATACCATATTATTTTCCATCAGTTAATGTAAAGATACCGCTTTGTAATACAATCAAAAAGGCTTCTTATATCTCTGATGTTGCCCCCAAAAAGGGAACTATACCATTCTTTTTTTCTAAAATAAATAAACAAAACAATGATTTTGTTTTGAATAAAAATGTTCAGTTATTTCGAAAGTAATGTGTTAAGTGTCAACAAAAATATTACATTACTGCACCAAAACATTGCCGGCCTATTGAATAAATTAAATAATTTGGAATTATGTGTTTGTGAGTTATCGGAAGATTCACCGATACACACTATTTGCCTCACTGAAACATTTGTTAAACAGGGTGATCAATCAAATATTTGTCTCAAAGACTTTAAATTAGCTTCTTGTTTCCTACGAAGAGGCCAAAAGCGTGGAGGTGTTTGCATTATGGTGCGAAATCATTTCGACTTTAAAATAATTTCTATATGTAAAGAATTGTCCGTGGAAAAGATATTTGAGTGTTGTGGTATAGAAATTTTATCCTTAAATTGCATTATAATTTGTTTATATAGAATACCAAGCCATGACGCAACTGCATTCCTTTTAAAGTTAGAGTTACTGCTACATAATATAACAAGACATAGGAATAAAAAAATTATAATAGCGGGAGATATAAATATCGATAGCTTGAAGGATAGCAGTGTATCGAGAGACTTGATGGCTCTCCTTCTGAATTTTAATTTAATATTACACATTAAGCAACCGACAAGGAATAAAGCGTGCATTGATCATATTATTAGTAATATTAAGAATGCCACAGCTAATGTTCATCAGCTATTTTTATCTGATCATAACACATGTCAAACCCTTAGTTTTCCGACTACTAAGCCTATAAGTAGGATGACTCATTGGTATGTTATGAAAATGGATTACAGTAAGGATAACATCTCCAAATTCAAGGAATGTATGTCAAGTTTGTCATGGTCTGAAGTTTATAGTGAAACAGATTTGAATACAGCTTTTAATAAGTTTCATGATACGTTCTTGATGTTTCACGGACTCTGTTTCCCTACAAAAAGAATAAAAATATGCACAAATATTTCTGTTCCAAAGTGGATAACAAAGGGTATACGAAAATCATCTAGGATCAAGAGAAAATTGAAATACCATTGTCATAATAATAAATCAAATAAAAACCTACAACACTTTAAACGATACGACAAAATATTAAAAAGTTGCATTAATTACTCAAAACGAAACATTAATAATTCACATATAAAAAACTCTAAAAATAAATGCAAAGCCTCATGGGATGTAATTAACGAGAAAGTTGATTGCGTGAAACATTGTCATGAAATAGGCGTCATCAATGCAAATGGTAGTGTTTTAAATGACCCAACGGATATAGCAAATGCATTCAATGATTATTTCATTTCAATTTCTAATAAAACTGCAAATAGTAGACCAGTTTGTAATACTATTCATAACGTTATATCAACTATATTTTTAACACCCTGTACAGAAACAGAAATTCTAAGAACAATTAAATCTCTTAATAATACCAAGTCTGTAGGGTATGATATGATATCGACCTCTATAATTAAATCCTGTCCAGAATTAATTGCTTCAGTCTTATGTTATTTAATTAATCTGTCATTTATTCAGGGAAAGTTTCCGGAGAGGCTTAAAGTTTCTATTGTAAAACCTTTATACAAAAAAGATAATAAACAAGAACTAAACAATTATAGGCCGATAACATTAATTCCAATATTCTCTAAAATATTTGAAAAAATAATGCACTATCGTTTGACTAGTTTTTTGACAAAATTTGATGTCCTAAAAAAGGAACAACATGGATTTCAAAAGAATAAATCAACCACAATGGCTTCCTTTTCATTTATTCGATCAGTTACTGAGCAAATTGATGAAAAAACTCCTGTTACAGGTATTCTGCTGGATATGTCTAAAGCTTTCGATTTTGTAGATCACCGGATTCTCTTAGATAAGTGTGAACGATATGGCATTAGAGGAACAGCACTCAGTTGGATAAAAGATTATCTTCAAAGCCGAACTCAAACGGTAGAAGTTAACCGCCTGGATTCAAATCTAATATTAACATCGTACAGATCTTCCTACAAACTAAATAAATCAGGAGTTCCTCAAGGAAGTGTGTTAGGACCACTACTCTTTCTTCTATACATAAATGATCTTCCAAACATTACAAATCATCAGTGTGTCTTGTTTGCGGATGATGTGTCTGTCATTGTTCCCGATAAAAATGATAATAGGGATCATGAATCTGAAGTCAACGCGACATTAGGTAATATAATAGATTGGCTAGAATTAAATAATCTTTGTATTAATTTATCTAAAACAAAATATATTCAGTTTTCCAATTATAAAACACACACAAAAGATCTCAATATACAATACAGAGGAAAGTGTATTCAAAAGACAGATGAAGAAAAATTTCTAGGGTTAACAATAGATAAATTTTGTAACTGGAAATCTCATGTCAGCCATGTATGCACAAAAATAAACAAATTTGTATATGCTATTAAACGGTTACGTAGAACAGCGAGTATAACTGCCGCTCTTACTGCTTACCATGGCTACGTGAGTTCAGTCTTAAGATATGGCTTGCTACTCTGGGGCAATTCAACACACATTAATAAAGCCTTTGTAGCTCAAAAGAAATGTGTTAGAGCTATCTGTGGTACAGGACCACTAGAAACGTGTAGACCTCTTTTTAAAAAAATGAAGTTGTTAACCCTGACTTCTTTATACATACTAGAGATTGGACTTTTTGTAAGAAAGCAGTCGCATATATTTCAAACATTCGGTGAAAATAGTTTATTTAAAAGGAGAGATCCAACCAAATTAAGAATGCCCAAATGTAAAAGTGCCTTACACTACAGAAACTGTTTGATTATGTCAGTCAATGTTTATAATAAAATTCCAAAGGCAATACGAGAACTACCTTCCAAACAATTTACAATAAAGCTACGTAAATGGCTAATTGAACGACGCTTTTATACATTAAATGAATTTATGAACTCTAAATAATTAATTTATTATGGATTGACATAGTGTAATTGAATTATGTTTTTTATTATTTTAATTTTAATATTATTATTATTTATTGTGATTGTGTAAGTTTAAATTTATTATTTTAATATTATCATCTTGAAAAGATGTAATCGTTAGTATATTTTATGAAATTATGAATTAACATTGATTTGAGTTTGATTTTTGAATTCTGATGTTTGATGATTTAACATTAATTTGAGATTGTATTATTGTTTTTATTGTGATTATGTATGTTTAAATTAATTATTTTTATATTATTATTTTGTAAATTTTGATTGCTACTTAATTATATGAATATTGATTAAATATTTTATACATTTGCATGCCTGTCAAAATAAGGCGGGATCTACATTTAAAATAATTTTCTAAAAAAATTTTTAAAATGTACTTCCCTGCAAATAAACTATTTCATTTCATTTCATTTCATATTCAATTATTAGCATCCGCCCCACGTTTTTACGAGTTCCCGAGGTATTTACTGTTTTTCCGGGGTATAAAGGGAAGAAATAAAGATTTTTTTTATATTAGTTTTACTGTGTTTTGAAATATATGTAGGATTTTGCTCATTATCAGAAGTTTTATAATATTTAGACTCATGTGACCCACCCGGACGAGTCAATGGATTACATAAATTTACTCTTTAGATATTAGTGTTTCATAAATATAGATTAGCGCGTTCAAACAAACAAGCGTTATTATTTGTATAGATAGATACACAGAGAATTTAATTTCATATTCTGAAACGAATTTAACTATATTTACCTTGGCTACAGAACTTTAAAGCACAAAAGCAGAAATACGTGTTTTAGTTAATGTTTGCCAACTTGCTTGCTCAACATGCTTGACAAACTTATTGCCCGTGTGTACCATATTCACCAAAACATAGGAATTTTGATATACTACATTGCTGGAGGGTGATAACGCCTGAAAGTTAATTGAACTGTGGCCGTGGTTTGCCATATCTTTATAATTTATCATTTGAAATACGTTCTATTTCATACGAGAATGGGTTTGAATTAGTTTCAAGACTATAGTTGGCTCTCTTGCATATTCTTTAGTTATCATAGTCGGATTTTACGCTCAAACTTAAAAATCATTTATTCGGTTTCGAAAGATTTCGTCGAAAGTTACAATTGAAACTTACCACCCGTTCCACATACACTTAAGGTGAAGGCGTCGGTTGGATTCAAAATTTATCACCTTTTTTGCAAATTGCAGCTCAGTTATAGGTTATAAGTTATCAACATGTTATTTGCGAGAAGAATGCTAGTATATTTACTGATTAATAACAAAAGAAATCGTCAACATATTCCTCCAAGGTATATTAGTAACATTTTCATGAAATAGTCGTATATGTCAGTAATATACCTTGGAGGAATATGTTGATGATTTCTTTTGTTATTAATCAGTAAATACATATACTACCATTCTTGTCGCAAATAAGATGTTGATAACATTTGAATTTCGCGCTCCAACCGAAGCCTCCCCCTTAAGGCTGGACCATGGGTCAAATTGTGAAAATACGCTGTGTTTACACAGTTTTGTTGACGAATCCTTTCGTCTATTAGTCCTACCAAAAATATATGTTATATGTTTAGTTCATCATGTTTCAATTGTATTGATTAAAATTGAAGTAAACATGAGTACCCTGATAATATGTATGATAACCCTGAGTTTGAAAAAAAATATCCTATCACATGTAATTTTAACCTTAATGGGAATTTTTTGACAAAAAGGCTTATCCGATGTAAATGAATGTTACACCGAAAAAGTTTCTTTTTGGTGTAACATTCATGTCCCTACTTCCACTCTTATGAGATCGATTACTGAGCTGCAATTAACAAAAAACGTAATAAAATTTGAATAGGGTAGTTGACACTGTCAAAAATAAATGACCAAACACTAACCAATGCATAAAACATGTAAAAACACGTGGAAACATCAAATAGGTTGCACATTTAATGCTTTTTATGATTTTTAATTTTCAGCGGAACCACTAAGAGTAGATGATTTGATGCTGTGAAACTATGACGTCATAGTGTAATATTTCATACGAAATTCCATATAAACGATCGTTTTGACATTTATTAAAAAGTAGCTGATTTGATATGTCAGTCAACTACCCTATTTCAAGGCTAACCTGAAGCATCTACTTTGTTACAATTTCTACTATCTTCAATCTATTTAATTTTACTAATGAATTAAATCGGAACAGATTTGGTGGTTGTGCTAGACTACTAGGCGACGACTATTTAATGCAAATTAAAGTTCCAGACTTAATATGCAGTTGTCGAGCTTTAAACGGAATTTCTGATGCAGAAACTAACAAACACGTTCTCATTTATTCTGGCCACAGAGTTGGAGGTATATCTCCATTAGTTTTAATTAACTGAGCGGAAGCTCTCATTCTGAACATTATTATGTCACAAACTTTTTTATAGGGAGTTTTGAATGAAATACTGCACTATGACGTCATAGTGTGATACAATTCTAGGTCAACCAGGAGTACCCTCTAAGGTTTTGGGTCGTAAACCTATATGTTAAGTTGTATGGTAGTTCCCGTTGACCTAGAATTTGAAATTTGGCATGAAGTAAGGTCTTACAGCACACATACAGGAATAAATCTGAAAATTGCAAATTTGCAGTTATAATATCACATGAAAAAATAAATTGCAATAGAAAATTTACTGCAAATGTAAATTTTCGCTGTTGAAGGATTGACCGTGACGTATAGGAGAAGGTTTCCTTAATTACAAAGTTAAATTTTTACGGAACCCACGGTGCGCGAGTGAGGCTCGCATTTGTCCGGTTTTTTTTACATTGGTTAGTGTTTGATCATTTATTTTTGACACTACTTGCCTATTTTAACTTTTTAATATTTACTTCTGAAACTGAGGTGTCACTACTTGTCAGAAATCAGTTTCCCCCTCGTGGCTAACGAAGGTTTTATCCCGCGGTTACCTTTTGTTTGAAGTATAACCCTCTCCTGAAGCCAGTGAATGTAATTTCGTCGCGGGTCTGTCTCGCTCGTCGCTCATTCGCTTACCGAGCGATGGATTCACAAACTCGATCGCTCAAATTCGATTTATGATCCGCCACATATTAATATATCGAACATGCTCTGTATGAGAAAATTGTATAAAAATATGCATTATTTTGCGTTCATGCTTGCAAAGTGGGGTTGTAAAGTGTGTTGTCTTAGGGTTTTGATTCAAGATTAGTTTCTCTTCTATTATCGCTTTATATATCGCTATAGCGAGATAATTAGAAACTAAGAATGATTTCTTCTCTTATTTGGTCCATCTAAATAACTTGAAAAGAAATATATTCATATTAATTTTCTGAGATCCAATAGAACGGGAATAGCTTTCTTACTTTTTTTTAAATGACATTACACCGTCTTTTTTTACTAAGAGCGCGCCTCTTCTGTCTCGCTTGTCTCTGTCAGTTTAGTAAGGGACGAAGTCATTAAAAAAAAAAACAAAATCAAAACTCATTTATTCAGTTTAGGCAGGGCTCTGTCACTTTGTGTGTAGGTATAAGACCTACCGCTTCGCTCACACTGAGTGTGCAAACTCAGTATGGCTGTCGCGCTCCTGGCGTGCGTACGTATGTTTTCGCGCTCTTTCGACAGGTCGCTCGCGTCGCGTAGAGACCTACCTAACCTACTCGTACCATCATAAGAATAGTACTTCGTGTTTGTGAACTGACTGATTGATTTGTGCTGCTGATTTATTGATAATATTAGTGAAAGTGGAAAAAGAAATGGAGAATACATTTATAAAAAAAATTGAGAATGTTATGCTCAAACAGCCGGCTAATACTCTGATCAATTTAATAAAAAATATTAGTTTCACTACGCCATGTCCATGCTTCCCATCAGAGTTTATTTTTAAACTATTTGTTAGATTTCGCATTTATGCTGCTATAAAATTTAATAATCGTTATTTTAGAGAAGGCAAGATATATCTGAGGCATTATATTAAAGTTAAGCAATTGTAATTTATATTAGTTTAATTACATTTACATAATAAATATTACAAGAAAATACAAAAAAAAATAAGTATTTTATTTTTAGTACTTGTGGCAACCCTACCGATTGACCATTAAGCAGCGGGACGACGAATAACTTACGCTAACGCGCGGCGTCAAGGCACATTTTTGATCGCGCGCGGTCGGGCGCGCCAAGTTTAGGTATTTAAAATGTCGGCTTTCTTCAAGATCAAAGGAGTGCAACTTCTGTACGCTAGTACTATTATCTATTCTGTGGTTTAGGCCCTAATAAGGCACTTATGAATGTCAAAAGTTACAGTTTTACAATAGACTCTACCACCGGTTCGGAATACACTCGAACTGAGAAGACTCCGGCAAGAAACTCAGCAAGGCTTCTTTTATTTCTTCTTCATTGGCGGAGAGCCTCCTCAGACGTAAAGTTAGCACAAACGGTACGCAACCTGCGATACTTGCTAACCAACGCACAAGCATCTTTGCCGCAATTCAATTATCTAATAAGATTACGACACGGTTACAGCAAATAAACTCGCTGGCAAAATGCGTGCTTTAAAACTTTACGTGTACACTTAACCCGTGATTGAAGTTGCGTAATGAAAGGAGTTTCTATATGCAGAGGAAGTGAATACTAAATTTAGAACGGGTCTTTTATAACCCATGGTTAGCTTGTCTTTTATGAGATATAAACTTTTGTAGACGCGCGCGCGACGTCTACAAAAGTACGAGATATCGTTTGTTATTTACAGATTAACCTTTATGACAATGTAGATAAATTCAACTATGCATAAGTTGCCATGAATTTAAAAATACAAAGGCAAACGAGAATTAATTATACTGGCAACTCCGTAAATATTTGCGAACATGCCGAGTTATTTTAATTTAAGGTGGAGGCTTCGGTTGGGGCGTTAAATTCAAATTTTATCACGTTTTTGCTAATTGCAGCTCTATTTCATGAAAATGTTACTAATATACCTTGGAGGAATGTGTTGATGACTAATTTTGTTATTAATCAGTAAATATACTACCATTCTTGTCGCAAATAACATGTTGATAACTTACGACTTATAACTGAGTTGCAATTAGCAAAAAACGTGATAAAATTTGAATTTAATGCTCCAACCGAAGGTTTACCCTTAAGTAAAATTCATGCTGGAACGCGAGTTGAGAGCTGCACTCCGAAAAAAAATTAAATTAAACATTGGTTTGTTGTCTGCGGCGTTTCGTCGCTTCTCAAGGAAGGAAATAATTAATTACTGTAAACAAAGCTCACAGTAAAAATGCCGTTTTAAACAAATGACAGTAGAAAGGCGCTCGCGTTGTGCGCTTGAACAAAGCTGCCTTACTCGCACCCAACACATTTTCTCTACTTACATCTTTTACTATTTCAACACGTTTTCTCGTTTCATTTGTTTCTAAGGCTTTTTTTCTACTTTTATGTAAAAAATTGCTTACCAAAGGTGTACCAAATTTTAGGTGGGATTTCGCCTAGTCGTAAGTGAAGCATAATACGATAGACAAGTGAAATTGAGCTCTGTTGTCACTGTTGACGTCTTGATATTGAATGACAATCGATCAGTGTACTAAATATATGCGTATAGTATGACACAACTTAGATGAAGCATGGGCAATATTCGTAAAATCGATCGTTCCCGAAAAATGTGCGCCTACAACTTTACTAATGTGTGAAAAAATTATTAGCGAAAATGATCTTGTTGAACGTTGAATGGCGCGATAATGACCGATTTTTATTAGTTGTGTAAATCGGAAGTGAAGTGTACGAAAACGATATGCCGATGCTACATCTAAGTTGTGTCATACTGTACCTTATATTTACAAGGGCCGTGCTTGAGATACTACACAAGCTGATCAGGCAAATCTCCGTCCACATTTTTTTCACGTCCATGATCTTTATCCAGTTTTTATTATACAAAAGTTTGGATCAATGCCACTATTGATACAGCCTGCACCGTCGCAGCTGGTGCAAAATACAAAATTATTTCGCATTCAAGAAAACTAAAGAACAATTTAAAATTGCAGTTTCGATATAAAGTTTGCGGCGATGCTGTGTAGTTCAAAGAAGTGAGTATAATTAAATATCCTGGGACATTCTTCACACATAGTTAACTGATCACAAACTAAGCAGAGCTAGTGCTATGGAAACCAGATAACTGATATACTACATATACTACTTTTTTTTGTAAATACATACTTATATAGATAATTACACCCAGACTCAAGACATTCATGCACACAAATGTTTGTCCTGGGTGGGAATCGAACCCACGACCAGCGGCAGTCTTAACCAACTGCGCCAACTGGCTTGTCAAAAATAGACAGAAAAGAGTAAAATTGCAATATTACGTAGCTCGTTACGATGCAGTAATATTTCATCTTTCATATCGCTTGCACTCTGGCGACGGTGACCCGTTTGGCACAGAGCGGGTCTCGACAACCCATTACCGCGGTATAAGGGTTACTTGGAAGTGTTGTGTGAAAAATTGCTCTGTTGCTGGGCTCCTACTTTCGCTGTAAGTTAGTATGTTTATTAAGTTTATATATTTCCTCATAAAATTCGTAATAGTACTAAACTGTTTGCTTTGACATTTCCGAAGCTCAAACTTAACGTATGATTCGAACAATTCGAATTTAGAATATTTTCAAGTTATTTGGAGGGCCCAAATAAGAGAAAAATACATTCTTAGTTTTAAAATATATTCATATTTTAAATATAGGTATATTCACGATTTTTTTCTGACGTTACTAATGAAAAATTCCAATTTTTTAAAAAATTGTCTCATATTCTCTAGTTTAACATATATTTTTTACAAATCTCTTGCAACAAAGAATGCCGAGAAAAACTTAATCTAGAATCATAATTTTTCGGATATCGTCGCCTTAATCTATTTATCACGTGAAGATCCCAAACGTTTTCGAGCGTAAATATGAAAACATTCAACAAAGTACATAAATCAAGTGATATCTTGATTCGATGCTCTTCATATCGCACGAAGCTATTTTCACAAGTTGTACTGAGAATGTTGGTCGTTTGGCATGCGAGCGAGACCGGGGCCTTGAAGACCCATTACTGCACCCGGACGGTTAAACATTCGTAGCTAGTGCTACGCCGTAGCATCGTAGCACTTTGGTATCGTAGTAGTTCGCTACAGTTATTGGAAAGTATGATTGGCTGGGATGTTTGTATGTAACAAATAGAGATAGGTATAATACCTATAAAAAGGAGGTTATTATATGTATTATCTAAGCTATTGCTCAGTGGCAACTTTAAAATAGTTTATTTTTATTGACTTCATAAAGGTGGAGGTTATAAATTCGACGGAAACTATTATAATGTTTTTTTTTTAGAATCATGCCTTTTTATCTCGTTTAATATTTTTGCTAGCTGTCCCGGCAGACGTTGTCCTGCTCTGATAATAAAAAAATCTGGGACCTACCTACCTAGAACTCCTGGGAGTACCGCAGCAGAATTCTTAAGTTTTTCTTACATAAGAACCTTCTGCTGACAATAAGAAACACAACAAAAACAGAATTGGCGATTTCGGTCCAGCCGTTCACGCGTGATCCCGTGACGAAGGGAAATAGGGATTAATTGTTATATACATTTAAATAGATTACATTAGATTATACATGTTTTTAGGGTGAGTTAAGCGTTATATGGCTGTTAATTTGATATTAGAACTGTTTTTATACAGACAGACGAGAAAAAAGATTTCATCTTAATGATGTCTGCGGTCTGCCTTGGGAACCTTTCTTTCTAAGGTTCCTTACCTTAAAAGAGAAAACGGAACTTATAGGATCACTTTGTTGTCCATCCGTTTGTCAATACTCGTTTTCTCAGAAACGCGTGGAAATATCAAACTGAAGTTAATATCAAATACTCAAATCTGCAATCACTTGGAGCAGTACAAAAATCAAACTTCTAATTCAATGCAATCAAAAGATGGCAGTTTGCTCCGTTTATGCTGCATATTTTGACGCTCGCATGGGAATGGTACTTTGAATGGGAATGAATTATGAAATTTGGCATGAAGCAAGGTCTTACAGCTGAAAATTGCTAATTTGCAGTTACATCACATGAAAAATGTGTTTTAGCAATAACAAATTTACATTTGCAGTTGGATGATTGCTCGTGACGTAGGTACGGCCAAGAAACTGGTGTGCAACTTTTGATTTAGTTTCCTAGTCATCGAAAATTCCAACTAAGAACAGCTGTCAACTCACTTCCGTGGGTCGCGGCCGAGGCGACAGACGCGCCGTGGCTGTACCTATACAGTTTTCCTTGCCGCGCGCGTCTGTCGCGAGCCTCGGAAGTGGCTCCATACATTCCCATAGGTTGACTATGGCCGCGCTCGTCAGCCGTCGGCCGCGAGCCTCGGATGCCTACCTTTAGGGAGCTACACCACTTTCTTGGCCGACCGTGCATATACCTAGTAGAATCATCGGTGCGCGAGTCAGACTCGTACTTGTCCTGTTTTTTCCAAACCTCCATATTTCATGATGATAACAATCAGTTGGAGTCCAAAATCTATTCTTCAGTGCCTCAGTTCACTGGTCAGTCATTAATTTAGTTTTTTTTGGTGTACCTATAGATGCCTATAGCCAACGAAAAATGTTGCGTGACCATTGTCTATTACTTACGGCTAGCAACACCGTCGTATGCGTTCATAAAATGAAAATGTAAAACATTATAAATGCCTCATGATTGAATCATGGTACCACTTAGCATGTTTTATAAACCTTGTCTAATTAACAGGAGGGTTGTTTCGTTAAGGTTATGATAGACTAATTTCACCCGCGATATGCGATGTACTATGGAATTTTATAGGTAGGTATGTCATTTTTTTCACACCTTGGGAATCTGTACTATTATGTATTCTGTGCCTTAGGTTACATTATTGGAGTTAAAGCATCCCTCATTTTTTTAAATAAAATATAGCCTATGTTCCTTATGGCCGCGCAGTGGCGGACGGTAGGGCAGAGGTTTTAAAATGTGTCAATTGAATTTAATAGTTCAGTTGTACTCAGTGATAATATAGCATTCTACCGGTGAAAGATTTTTTCAAATGGGTCCAGTAGTTTTTGAATTTATTACAAACAAAACCACAAATCTTTTCTCTTTATAATATAGCTGTTTTCCGTGTTTTTACCCGGCACATAGGCTGAGAGACTGTTTTACCGTGCTACCAATTTTAGTAGATACCAAAAAATAATTGTACCGCAAATATTATACAATTATGATTCTTATTGACCTCAACGTATGACCTCTACTCAATAAATAAATGCTAGGATTCTAACCCACAGCCGATCGGTCATTCTCAACAATTTATTCGACATTCGATTTTAATCGCATAAACGATAAATTATATTTATATTTAACCTTAGGCTGAGTAATGGGTCATTAAATCCCAAAGTCCCCCAACTTTGGAGGTTTTTGAAAAGGCTTTTAGCAGTATATCGTTGGTTAATATCGGTATATTTTGTGAGGCAAGTCGGCAGGAAGGTACGTAACGTAGCCGCGAGCGACACGGATCGTTTCCATTTACTACTATAGATTGGGGATTGGCCCTCTCGATTTTATAAACACTTTATTCTGAAGTTAGTTGTAGGTAGATGTACACACGGCCACAGATCAAGCTACACATTTTTGTTGCAAAATAGCGCCTATTACAACCGCATAAGATGCCGCAGTGTGTAGCTTGATCTGTGGCCGTGTATACTTTTGAATATGCCTACGCTCAAAAGAAAAAAAATTGAACCCTTATAGGATCACTTTGTTTCGAATTAATAAAATATTTTTTTAAATCGGTTTAAGCGTTGAGTTAAACCACCTTGAAGCTATACTGAACCTAACGCAAAAATAATTATTAAAATCGGTTCATAAACAAAAAAGTTATGCGTGAACAAATATAAAAAATACATGCAACCGAATTGATAAACTTCTCCCTTTTTTTAATCGGTTAAAAAAATACACTTAACTCTTACCGGATGTTCCAATAAGTTTAATCGGTGCGCACCCACTGTGTAAGAAATCTGGCAACGTCGCGCGTACACGTCACCGGTCCAATTATGCATTCCACCCTCGACGTGTTGCCCTCCGCCCCCGCCCGCTTGCCTTACCCCAGGGGCCTCGGGCAATTGGTCTTTCTTTGCAGAAAATATACCGCATATCGGTTACTTACGTACTGGTTTTGTCAAACTACATGCCTAAACCACTGAACCGATCGCGATTAAATTTGACACGCAGATAGTCTATGATATGGAGAAAAACATAGGCTACTTTTTATCCCAGGGACAGCTATATGTATAATATATATTTATATTCAAGTATTCCTTTACTTAAATTCTTATGGTGATGAAATCATACTTTATATTATTATAACATTTTTATTACAAAACTAGTGGTTTCTAGGATAAAAAAGTAGCATTCGGGGAAAATGCTTCTTCCTACTAGTGAAAGAATTTTTAGCATCGGATCAGTGGTTTCGGAGATAACCTTCCACATACACACAAACTCACAAAATTCACACTCTTTATCAATCGATCGCACGCCAAAAAAGACAAACCAACAAACAAGCACGTTCGTCTTTCACATTACTAATATTAGTTAAAGTAACCGCCGTTTGAATTTTAAATTTGCAAATACCTTTATAATGCAAAATACACCATAAGCTTTATAAATACAATAAAAATAAATATTCATCCTACATATTTTGTTGTACCATAAATATAACGAGCAGAGTCACACATGCCGCGAGCGGTTATACTTTGCGAGATTTGTCGCGGCGCGTACGTAGATTGGCAATTTACATATAAATGATGTCTATGCGTCGATTGGCTGGGTAACGAACACCCACGGAAGGGGTACGAGGTAATCATCAATTCTACACGCGAATTTACCAGGTACATTTGTTCGTTTACTCCACAAAAGCCTAATGAAATGGGTGCCGAGTTTGAAATGAAAATTTGTGAAACTTAGTACTAACGGCTTTTTTGATTAAGGACTTATTCTGAAAAGGACTGAAGGACTTCGCGAAAAGAATAATCGAAAGTGCTATAGTGGACAGCTGTCAGTGGAGCCAGTTTCCTTCTAGGCTTTGAGTGCCACGGTGCGGTTGTCGTCAAACACAGGTCTATACATAGGTACTAAAAAAATCTCAGTTGTTTCACAAATCATCCATCACCCATGTAACAAGATCCAATGAGGGTTGTTTACATACAAGCGAAGCCTTAATAAAACCTACATCAAACGTTATTAAAGCAATCTTTCATCCAAACTATTTAATCCAACATGCTTCCGTCCCCGTGACCCAGTGACTCCAATATCCAATAAATGAGGGCTTTATTTACTCCGGATTGATTATTAGTATCCATAATACGTGTGAGGTGAACATACGAGGTACTTTTAAGGCGACGATATCCGAGAAATGATGATTCTACATACAAGTTTTTCTCGGCATTCTTTGTTGCAAGAGATCTGTAAAAAATATGTTAAAGTAGAGAATATGTGACGAGGAATAAGTTACGTCAGAAAAAATATCGTGAATATGCCCTTTTTTAAAACTAAGTATGTATTTTTCTCTGATTTGTCCCGTCCAAATAACTTGAAAATATTAATATACATTCTAAAATCTATATAATAATAGAAAGTGAATAGATTTCTTAAATAAGGCTTAGTTTTTTTAAATAACATAAAACCGTCATTTTTACTAAAATTGCGCCACTCCTGTGTCGCTTGTCTCCGTCAGTTTAATCATGCCCCGTTGAGACGTTCCTAAAATGTGACCTAAATGTCGGAGCTTGAATACGGCTGTATGAGTTCATTACAAATCGCACGGGGCTCGGCGCCCACGCTTCTCCGCGCTGGAATTGCTGAGCTCTCAAATTTATGTGAAATGGGAAATGTTCTCTGAAACTATTAACGTTGATGTATCGCTGAGGATTTATCAGCTGTATTTTGATGATCGAAATTGCGATTTATGACAAGCCAGTTGGCGCAGTTGGTGGTCGTGGGTTCGATTCCCATCCAGACAACCATTTGTGTGCATGAACATGTCTGTTTGCCCTGTGTCTGGGTGTAATTATCTAAATATGTATGTATTTACAAAAAAGTAGTATATGTATATCAGTTATCTGGTTTCTATAGTACAAGCTCTGCTTAGTTTGTGATCAGATAACCATGTGTGAAGAATGATGCTAATCTTCGAGAGTTACTGGTTTAAAATTGTTTCACTAATAGGAAGGTACTTTAGTTCCGAAGGTTATAAGGCTACTTTTTATGCCAGAAACCGCGAGGAACATATAATACGTTATATATAGTAAATTGCCATTTAGATTAATTTCATCAAAGTTCAGGAGTGGGGGCTTATGACTTCATCTCTCTGTGTAAATTGTACTAAGACGTGACGTCACGCGAAATTTTATGGCACTGTATCTTCGTTATTTTTTGTTTTCGGAACTAAAGATAAAATATATGTCTTATATTTTTTGGTAATCTAACGAACGGTGATTAAAAAATCGTCCTGTAGATTCATGGGGACTTTAAATCGGTTGCTATGCTGCGAGCAACGTAAAAATCAACCAATATGAAATGTTTGCCGTGCTGTGCGTGTGCCTAAAGCCACTTATTTTCGCATCGTGGCCTGCGGTGCGTGTCGAAACTTTGTAAAGCCGTCTTCGCCCCCAAGTGCGGGATCGATACCCGGACAAGGGCATTACGCACCAACGGCCATGACAAATGTTCGCACAATGTTATGTCTTCATTCTCTTGCTGTCCTGCTCACTCTGCGGCTAGATTGTCGCAGTGTGAGGAACGAGAGTTATTTTTAACTAAAAGCTTGTTATAACAAGGGTACCATAATACCATTATTTTGCTTATGTCGTCTCTTTGATGTTATGGAGGTAAGGTATAACGTTTCTAAATACATATGTTAGTAGCTGTTCCCCGCGGTTTCACTCGCATTCCCGGGATAAAAATTAGCCTTATAACCTTCGGGGATAATGTAGCTTCCTATTAGTGAAATATTTTTTCAAATCGGACCAGGAACTCCGGAGATTAGCGCGTACAAAAAAACTAACTTTTCAGCTTTATTATTAGTATAGATTTATAACAAACTGTAACTACATAAATTCAAAAGAGAGATCCACAAAAGAAAGAAGCCTTGCTATGTGGAATCGGTGGTAGAGGCAATAGTAACTTTCGACAAGTGCCTTAACAGGGCCGGGCCTAAACTGAATAAATGAGTTTTATTTTTAGAAACGCATTCTTTCAAGAGCTGAACTTTAGTTTAAAGTATTTATTCTTTAAGGGGGAACGTTCGGTTGGAGCGCGAAATTCAAATTTTATCACGTTTTTTGCAAATTGCAGCTCAGTTATAGGTCGTAAGTTATCAACATGTTATTTGCGAGAAGAATGGAAGTATATTTACTGATTAATAACAAAAGAAATCATCAACATATTCTTCCAAGATATATTAGTAACATTTTCATGAAATTGTCGTATATGTCAGTAATATACAATGATACAGCAAAATTGTCTGTACTTAGTTGCTTCTTAGTCAGCAACATAAAAGAGGTAAAGGCCCTTAGGTATCGATTTTTAATATATCATCAGTCTATAAAAGCATGTTTTCTCTTGGTTAAACAACAACTATGTTGGATTACCCCCCCCCCATGAGTATGTTTGCTAGTCTTTCAGAACCACTTGCGGCCTATACACGGGCTCAATGCTTGAGATTAGCGCAAACATCGCCTTTAGAGGCTGCGCGGAACGGAAATAGTGTTTGTCCTTGATTAGGGTTGTCATGTTATAGAATAAGTTTATTTAACTATTGATGATTACATACTAATAATAAAGCTGAAGAGTTTGTTTGTATGAACGCGCAAATCTCCGGAGTGACTGGTCCGATTAAAAAACTTCTTTTCAAACATTTTTTTTTTTTCGTTGTTACGAGTTGCACTAGCTTGATTACGTTATCGATTAGTAATTATAATCGAATTAACTCTATCTCGTTATATCGCACACAGAAAATCACGTGTAAGAAAAAGACACTTGAACTGTTAACAAATAACTATGCTTTTATTTAACAACGACATGCATCGGATGTCGCCAAGGCTTAACTTTTTTATGAATACGAGTTGTTTTTAGGTTTTTTTCTCTTCGAAACTTGAAGTGACAACCCTATCTTTGAAGCGGGGGCGTGGAGATAAATAGTAAAATGTTTCCCCCGACTTGAGAACTTCCTATACGCTGTCACCATGGTGAATAAGCACCGATTTTTTTTATCAAGACATTGATGTATGTGTTTGTCTATGGATTCGTCTATATCTTGTATTTATTAGTCCGTGGTCTATACATAAAAAAATATCCCTATGTCCCTTGGTCACGGCATCACGCGTGAACGGCTGGACTCATTTCGCAAATTCTTTCTTGTTGTGTTTGTTATATTATTAGGAGAAGATATATACAATCCAGACAGTTCAGTTGGCGCAGTTGGTTAAGACGCCACCTATCGCGCTGCTGGTCGTGGGTTCAATTCCCATCCAGGACAAACATTTGTGTGCATGAACATGTCTGTTTTTCCTGTGTCTGGGTGTAATTATCTATTTAAGTATGTATTTACAAAAAAAAGTAGTATATCAGTTATCTGGTTTCCATAGTACAAGCTCTGCTTAGTTTGGGATCAGATAACCGTGTGTGAAGAATGTCCCAGGATATTTATTTATTTACAATAGACTCTACCACCGGTTTGGAATACTCTTCAACTAAGAAAGAAATCCTTTCATAGCGAATGCATACGTAATAATAGCTATTTGTATTTCAGCTCGATCCGTCCAGTGGTTTGAGTTGTGCGTTGATAGATCAGTCAGTCACGGTTCATTGTATTTCATGTTTCCTCCTTCCTTTAGGTAACCGTACACCTACTGTAAAATATATACTAAAATGTTTTGCCCAAGGTCAAAAATCGTTTATTCAGTTTAGAAAGAAAGAAACTAAATTTATTTGTACATAAATCAAAAATAAAAAGGAAAATGGAAATTTAAAAACAGGAAAATAAACAACATGAAACAAAAATTGTCACGACACGGTCCCAACTCAGCATATGCTGGTTTAGGCCCTGTAAAGGCATTTACGGTTCCACATACTCTTAAACTGGGAAACTCAGTAAGGCTTATTTCTTTTGTGGACCTTTATTTTGAATTTAGCAACTTGACCGACTCATAGGCAAGCATTTGATCTTGCCCTCGGGGGATTTGAGAGCCAAGGACCTTTTTGCCCAGAGGCTAAGTCTGATCGTTGAGCGAGGCAACGCCGCCAGTGTCATGGGTACCATGCCAAATTTTGAAGCAGGTTATTTTTAGTTTAGTTTTTATTTATTTAAGTCTTCTTTAGTGTGTCACTTATAAATACTCAATATATAGGTATTACTTATTAACCGACTTTAAAAAAGGAGGAGGTTCTCAATTCGACTGTACGTTTTACAGTAGTTATTATATTTATAACTTCATCTACATTTCAGCTTATTTAATTATACTTTTGATTAAATTTTCATTACAAACGACCTAGTCACCGCTCCGAACCCGTCCGAAATGTCCCGAGTTTACCCGAATGAATTATTATGAGCTTAAGAATTTAACGGCTACAATCCCGAGTTTTAGGGCCCATACCATAATAATGAGGATTAAAAGTTGGAATTCAAGCTGAAGTAAGTGAAAGGTGACTCGTAACTTGAAAACGAGTATAATAACGTTTTGATGAGGTGCTCGTTTCTGGATGATCCCTTTATCATTTGGGAAAGCTAAGTTATTCATACTTGTATGTATTTTACTAGCTTCCGCCCCGCGTTTTCACCCGCGTTCCCGAGGTATCTTATGTTTTCACGGGATAAAAATATCCTATATGTTATTCCCGGGTATGATCTATCTATTTGCCTAGTTTCCTCCAAATCCGTTCACTAGTTTTTACGTGATTCAAGAAAGACTGGACCGATTTTGATGATCTAAGTATGATTTGTTATATTCGTCTCACTCATCTGAGAATAGCAGATTAACTATGAACATATAGAGAAAGGTAAGTGTAGGTTCGTAGGTATTGGTAGGTAGGGGTATGTAGGTGTAGGTAGGTAGGGGCAGGGATAGGTTGGGGTTCTCAGGGCAGGACTATGGCTGCCGGGCCAATTATTTTGAATATAAATCTGTATACTATGAAATTCAAAGCCCCTGACTTTTTTATGTCAGAAGGTTGACAAGTAGGCAGGTGGCGTCCACCTGATGGTAAGTGGTTACCGCCGCCTATGGACATTTGCAATATCAGAGTGTTAAACCGGTAAAAATACCAAGAAGGCTATTGGCTCTCAAGTGCAATTACCAGAACATACCGGTAGGTAAACATACAAATATTACACGAATAAATTCGGTAGGTCTGTACCTGAGACCTGTCGGAGCGCCGAGCGTGACACTCGAGTGCACCACAAATGAGCCGGATAATGCTTTGAAAATAGAAAACCTCCCAAGTGAAAATAGCCTTGAGATAAAGGCGAACGCACACTGTAAGGCCTCGTGAGGTACATTGGTGAAATGGAATTCTAATAAATGTATGGTACATTTTTCCCCCTTTTTTTGGTATAATTGATATCAGCAATTTAATGTAAGACAATAGGGTAGTTGACTGACATATCAAATCAGCTACTTTTTAATAAATGTCAAAACGATAGTTTATATGGAATTTTGTATGAAATATTACACTATGACGTCATAGTTTAACAGCATCAAATCATCTACTCTTAGTGGTTCCACTGGTAATTAAAAATCATAAAAAGCATTAAATGTACAACATATTTGATATTTCCACGTGTTTTTAGATGTTTTATGCGTTGGTTAGTGTTTGATCATTTATTTTTGATAGTGTCAACTACCCTATTATGTATTTTAATATTTTGTATTGGTATGTTTTTTTTGGTGTCTTTATCATAGGGTTTTATCTAGTTTATGTATTAAGGCCGTATCTATTATGTAATGATTACTAATATAAATATTATTTGTAACCCCCGACGAAAAAGTTTGTAGTGTGTATTTGAGTGTCTGCTATCTGTGGCATTTTAGCTCCTGAACGGATGAATCAATTTGGATTAAGTTTTTTCTTTATCCACTCAGCTGTTTGAAGGTCATCTCTTTTCTAGTGTTTCGGGGGTTTCAATAATTTTTAATGGAGGATCAAGGTGGATGATTCCTCCATTGAAAATGGGAAGATCTTCCGCTAGGCTGGGTGGGTAATCGTGCCTGGGGACCGCTACATTTTTAATTTTAGTTACATACAAAGAAATATTGTTATTATTGAAATACCAATTTACTTTATTGCAACAATTTACTATCTCTACTCACATACATTAATTACTACACAAAAACACACTTAAATACTGCATCAAAGGGACTTATTAGTTTTATGCCAGAGACAAACTCGTGCTACAAATTCTGCGTCCAGCGCTAGTTTTAAGATTTAACCCAGAGACTCATTATGTAAATTCTTGGCTTATACAAAGCTCCGACGTCCGTACATCCCGACCCTGACGCACAGAGCTCTGAACAATTATTCCACATCGCCATATTGAATCCCTTCTGAAGCGAGCCTCAAAGGGTTGGCTCAAAAGATTTCTTATCTCCCAGATAACTTGTGATTGATTCTCCTTACTTAGATGTCGGTTTCGTTTTCATTCATATTTGAATTTGCTGATGGTTTAATTACTTCTGATAGCATCCTACTTCTGACAGCAATCTACTTCTGATAGCAATCTACTTCTGATAGAAACCTACTTCTGATAGCAACCTACTTGTAATAGAAACCTGCTTTTGATAGCAACCTACCTCTGATAGAAACCTGCTTCTGATAGCAATCTATTTCTGATACTTCTGAATTTATAGGTGGCGAAGGATAAGTCTGAGTATGAAAACATTTATTCGAGACAACACACGGCATTACATTAAGACAGAACAGATACAGTACAGGGTACAGTAAAAATAGGGTTTATAACACGTAAGTATTTAAATATGATTAGGTTTGTAGCGACCCCTGTCAGCTACATAGTTCAGACACCGAATGGATAGATGGCGCTGCAATAGATCAACACTACAAACAGAACTATCTACATACAAATCTACATCGCGCTAGTGGAGTTTGTTCGCAGATTCACATATATACAAGATAAATGATACTCATTATCTTCATATTTCATGTTATCGATAGGATGCAAATGAAATTGCGTAAGAAAAGTTACATGATTTCAAATTATTGATTGAAGCTTGTTTCAGTTCAAGGGTTGATTGAAGTCGGATTTCAATAAAGTTAAATGATCACCCTCTTTACCAAGCAGCTCTAAACAATCCTAATATACTTTTGCATTAATAATACTTTTAATGTAAATCATACCTTTTATATTAGAAGCCATATATATACCTATGTGTTACCATTTTTATGACCGAGTATCTTCTTATATATAAAATTATTATATAAAAGATTTTAGGGCGATGATAGCTCAGTGGTAGTGACGTCGGATGCCGCGACGAAGGTCGTGGGTTCGAATCCTACAATGAGCTTGAGCTTTCGGTGAAGGAAAACATCGTGAGGAAACCATAGCACGGTGGTAGGGTACTTTGTAGTACCCGCCTGGCTGGCTACCACCCTCAAGTTGAAAATTTGTCGCCAAGCACCTACCGGTGTGTTCCGACAATTGCACTTGAGAGCCAGTAGTTGCCTGCTCGGCATTGTAACAGGTCGGCAACACATTGGCAATACCTCTGGTATTGCAAATTGCGATAGGCGACGGTAACCACTTACCATCAGGTGGGCCGTATGCTTACTTGCTACCTTAGTAGTATAAAAAAAAACTATACTTTTAAATTCATTTAATGTAAATCATAACATTTATATTAGAAGCTATATATGTACCATCAACAAAGTTGAAGCATGATCAGTTTTAAGACCTTTTCGCTTGCAGCCAGTAATCATAGTTTGCCCTGACAATAAACCGGTCTCTTGTAAAATCTTTTGTTTAGACTATTTACTGACAATGACAATCTACTATTTTATGACAAGCGCATTGTCTGGTTATATTGTGTGAGACACAGGTAGCGGCTGGTCACTGCACGCAAAATACACCCTTAAGGGGGAACGTTCGGTTGGAGCGCGAAATTCAAATTTTATCACGTTTTTTGCAAATTACAGGTCAGTTATAGGTCGTATGTTATCAAGATGTTATTTGCGAGAAGAATGGAAGTATATTTACTGATTAATAACAAAAGAAATCATCAATATATACTTCCAAGGTATATTAGTTTTCATGAAATAGTCGTATATGTCAGTCATATACCTTGGAGGAATATGTTGATGATTTCTTTTGTTATTAATCAGTAAATATACTTCCATTCTTCTCGCAAATAACATCTTGATAACATACGACCTATAACTGAGCTGCAATTTGCAAAAAACGTGAAAAAAATTGAATTTCGCGCTCCAACCGAACGTTTACCCTTAAGGTGATCATGCTTCAACTTTGTCGATAGTACCTATGTGTTACATTTTTTTAACTGAGTATTTATATAACATTTTGCGTAATATTCTGAGGTGTCGTCGGAAAAGTAACTTTATGAAGTGATATTAACGTTTATTGTTATTGTTACAGATGTTGAATAGCCGTTGTGATATATATAAACAAAATGAATGTACGGAATTTATGGTAAGTGGTATTTATTTTGAACCACATAAAGTATTTTGTAAGATTTCAATAAATCGAAGTTTTAAGAGAGTTTGGGCATAGCGTTTTTTCGTTCGGAGACATTCACACGGCTACAGATCAGACTATACCTTTTTCCGTCCGTCCGTACATCTATCTTACAAAATACCGAAGCCAAATAACTGAGCTGAGTGTATCGAGGAGGAGGAAAGAAACAGAACAGTACCTAACTACCCAAGTAACACATCAAAGCAGTATAACGGCCGTCTAACAGCATTTCTGTATCGTTTTGGCATTTTGCTTTAGTTCTATAGTAGCATTACTAACGTTTATACGGCTACTATAATGCTTATTTGGGCACAAATTATACGGCTTTAAGCCCTATATAGGTTTTACAATGGATGTTTAAAAGCATTACAGTCGCATTATATTAGCATTATTATGGTCAAGAAAGGTATCAATAGCATTACAAAAGCATTATTACAGTCAATAAAGTTGCCAATTGCATTACAAAAGCATTATACCAGCAATATTATTTATAACGAAAATGTTAAAAGCATTATACTAGCATTAGAGTGTAGTTAAAGCATTATTGGAGCTTTATAAATATTCACAGTTAGAACTTAAATAAATCCTACATCATTACAAAAACATCTCTAATATCAGGGTACAAATGTTATAATACAATCAACGTTGTAATTTAACTTCTATGTCTTGCAATATTATATATGAACGAAGACGGTCAAAACTGAGTGAGTGACATATTTGTTTGCATCAAAATAAAATTTATAATATTGGGTAAGTTTTTGACTCTTTTTTTTATTTCATGCCTTCAAATATTATTGCGCAATATAGTTTACTGTAAATGTCTATATAAGTTTAATTGAAAATTTTCTCGCGCCTTCGATATTTTGTGGTTTTGATTTGAAAAGTTATGTAGAGATATGTGTGAAATAACCAAAACAATTGTGTATTTCTAGTATAAAACGAATTTTGCATAATTAACATAATAGTATTGGTTGGGCAGTATTAAATTAAGTTATATCAATATTATATAGGTATTTTGCTTTTATAAATAGGTCTGAATGATAATATTTTTTGGTTATAAAATATTTACAAAATGGTGTCGGTCTCTAGCAGCCCGGTTAACCTTTATAAAGGCTAATTAATGCCACGAGCATTATAAATACTCACACGTGAACAATTATTAAGCCAGAGGCCAGAGAGAATACTTTTGATGAACCACTGTAATGCCATTGGTATTAGAGTAGCTTTATATGGGTTCACCGGTATACCAGTAGACTTGATGTAGACTAAAATAATGCCATTACTTGAACGTAATTTTGGGGATCCTTGAGCAAAACAATAAAACCTATTTCACATTTTTTTTAGGACTTTTGAAGAGTTTATAAATAGGCTTTCTGAACGGATTATCTACATAACTATTCCTGCACAAGGCTTATTAAATTGAAAAAGGTGCTGTCAACAAAAAAAAATAAGTAGATAGTATCGAGTATTTTAATACAAATACACTCTGTTAACAATGGCCATAAATTATTGTGATTAAATAAATCTTATTTCAATGCCACCGCACCGTGGACCTTACACTGATGAAGTTCGGTACCGTTTTTTTTGTGCGAGCGAGACAGTGCTATGCATGTTTATAGCAGTCCTGCGCGCGCTCTGCACACCGCTGCGGGGCGCTGCGTCAACCGATTTTGTCAGTTCAGTTGTGAGAGACTCACATGGCGTTAGTGTGTGTGTCGTTCTTCACGCTCAGATATTTTTTCCGCAATTAGTTTTATAACAAGGACCGTTATTTACTTCATTCTCAGTGTGACTCCACTACAGGTACAGTAGCACTTTAGGATGGTCAAAAACTTCATTAAACGCACTAATATCTTTTTATCGGTGATGGTTTTTTTTATTATTATTGTCTTCTTATTTTCAGTAGTTGTTGTACCAGCCGTAAAATGCCGTACAAAATAGTACAAATGATTGAGAAAGGCAAGACAATACTAGTTATTGTACCTTCTTTGTGGGAGGAAAACGGTAACTTGTGGTGGCCGCCTAAAAAGGCTCATTACAAATTAATAAAAGAAGAGCAATCCATACCCAATAAAAAAGAATGGAAATTAATGGGATGTATTTTAAAAAGGAACAATATTCAAACATATCAACTTGCCGATGCTGAATTATCTATCATGGAGGAAAATTCAGATACAGACCTGAATGACACAGGCATGGTTACACCCCAAAATCAAGAAACAATGAAATACGAATTTATGGCCAACAAGTTGGTAAGTTCATTTTTATCTAGTGTGCATGATATTACCTAGCATGCACGCGCACACGTGATTAAGTTAGCAAATATCAATTTGCACTATAAAACATTTCTGTCGTATACAAATCAAATGTTCCAGGATAGTCATATATCCACAAAGAGACATTTTTTTTTTCGGGAGGCATGGTGCTCACATTATATGCAATAAACACGTTAACAATAACATGCGTTATAGTGGGAGGAGTACTGTGGTATTCAAGCGCAACGCTCTGCTCTCTCTTTCATTTCATTATCTTCAAAACAAAAGACGCGCGGCTGAGTGAGTTTTACAAACCGTGCGGTTTAGGAAGGTTTAGATTTGACAGGCTATAACGTAATTTATTTTTGGTGTAGGTATACGGAGAAC
This sequence comes from Tethea ocularis, assembly GCA_963555595.1. Lineage (NCBI taxonomy): Eukaryota > Metazoa > Arthropoda > Insecta > Lepidoptera > Drepanidae > Tethea > Tethea ocularis. The sequence goes on along the minus strand of OY741970.1, from coordinate 950,439 downwards.
ATTTTGTAACAGTTAACTTTACACGTTAAATCGTCTTAAACAGCCAATTGTTTCTTTCTAAAGACCGATATACGGTACTGTACGATTATTTTTTACTCTTACTTCATGTTTAACAAGAAGGGAGGCGAATTTTGATGTTAAAATTATGTCGCCCATGCGTTTTGCTCGCGCCAATATATGTACGGAGAAGTATAAACCAGGCGCACGTGCGAATGTTAACAAAGTTATATCATTTTGATATCAAAATTTAAGTTAGAATTGGCCGCGACTAAAGTCGTTCAATTTAAACTAGGATAATAAATTTTTTGTATGTTTAATACAATAATTAAATTGTTTTCAGAGATGCGATCAAGAAGATCAAGGAAACCCGTGTACGAATTACAGTAACGTTACAGCTGCTGAAATCACCACTGATCATGAAAACATAGTTCAGATAATTAGCTCAGAAACTTTGAACTTCGACCAAATTATAGCAAACCAAAAAATATTATCCGAAAAAATAGACAACATGCTCCAAATTCAAGCGATCACTCTCGAAAACCAGCAAAAAATCGTTCAGAAATTGGCCGCGCAATCTGTGCAGTTAGAAGAAATACAAATATCTGTACAACTTGCACAGATTAAAGAGGGCTCAAACGTTACTTTATTGAAAGATGCAAACCCTATAGATAACGAAAGTTTTACAATAAAACCCATCGAAAATCAAAGAGAGCTTATATCACTGGACCAACTACTGGCAGATAGAGCAGAAAAACATAAACTAGAAAGACATTTGTCGTTCTTATGCTCAGCTTCGAAGGGCGAAGGAAAAACTTGTGCTTATAAATTACAAGATATTTTATTCAGTAGGGATTTCCTTTGCAGCTGTTCATGGGCAGGTGGCAGTAGAGGAGATAGGTCTAAAATTGCCCTTAAAGATTACAAAAACGTTTTAAAATTCTTTCATGGCATGATTCAAACTTGGGATCCGACGTATACTGTACAAGAAAATGAAACATTCTTCAAGACTATTACAAAAAATTCGAAGCAACGGAAATCCATGAAAAACCTTAGAATGTCTTCTAAGAGACATCGCAAGAATAAGGGTAGTTTAGATGAACAACAAAAGAGTGGAAATAAAAGACAACCAAATGATGATAAAAAAGACATTGAAGGGGAAAACATGCAAATTCAAGAATATGTACCATACGAAGAGTCTATAGAAATAACTGAAGGAGAAAATATGCAAATTCAAGAACAAGAAAGAGAGAAAGAAAATATTCCGTTAAATAATATGAGTGATGATGATATCGAAGGTGGTTTGTGTTAATCTGAAGACAATTCGTTTTTTTTTTACTTTATTAATAGGTAAATTGACATATTTTTACTTACAAGTTTTTGGTACAGCAAAATACAATAAAATATGGCAGAACAAAGACCCAAAAATATCTGACACAACTCTTTTGCTAGGTCGATTAAAGTGTGTCAGATGTTTTTGCACGCTTTGTTTTGTCATGACTATACTATTAGATATTGCCAAGTGCAAACCACTCCGGTCCCTGAAGATCTTGTAAGTAACTACAGTAAAGATAACGTGAAAAGTCTATCTAGGATAATATAAATAATTATAAAATGTTTATTGTTTATTGAAAAATGATATAAAGAAGAAATATTATTAGTTTTTGAAAATGTTTTTTTAGAATTATGATGAATATTATGTTCCTACAGGCAGGGTGATTTTTTAGTCTGATTATACTCTGAGAGGTGAAAACGCAAAAAAAGAACAGGTTTTTCATACATTTCGGCAAAAACTTTACTTTCGCGTTTCTGGGATTGGAAAGATGTAGTTATACCTACATTATTCACCCCTCAGAATATGGTCAGATGTAACAAAATGATCTTGTACCTGTCTTCGCTAAATAAGTCTGATTTGAATTTGTATAGCGAATCTATTTCTAATAAGGTTATGATAAGAAAACAAGTATATTGAGTTATTTTTCATAAAACAATTCAATCTTGCAAGTGACATTGTTTATTAAAGTTAAAATTTACACAATGGTCAAAATATTAGCATATTTGGATTTTTTACCTAAAAATTAAAATCCTAATAAAAAAAAACTAGAGTAAAATTGAATATGTAATTTTTTCATTTCAGGTTTGTCTAGGAAACTATGATTGACAAAATATTGATCATTTTGGATTGAAGGTTTTATCATACTTCTTTAACAAAAACGAAATAGCGGTATATGACGATAATTTTCAAAACCAATTTATGTATTAAATTGAGATTCGTTAAGGTTAATTTTCATTAAAAAATTATAACATGCATAAAAAGTTATTAATTACACTTAAATCTACATAAATAAAAAACTTGAGTACTTATAATAACGTTTTTTATTGGTACGTATGCAAAAGTGGTATGAAATATAAATATTCATGATTAAGCAAACATACTAATTTACATTGTAGGTCTCTAGGATCAAGGACAATATCACAATTGCAACGATCATCATTTTTTACTTTGTAAATGTGTAAATGTGAAGATTTTATGGGATACGTAAACACATCTTCCTTGTTACTTATTTTTAAGCCATAAATACTAATTCCATTATGTTCTTCAACTATATTATTGATTTCAACTATGTCGTTGACAGTTGTCAATACATATCTGTCTTTTACTTTTGAGGAAACTTTAAATTGTTGTAAATGAAGTACTTTAATACTATTCCTACTTGCCGTTACAAACGGATAATCGTGTTTTTCACTAAAATCTGGATTTTTAACACTAAACTCTGTAGTGGCTTCAACTATTCTTTTTGCTATTTGTGATAGTGGATTCTTTCCATCTCTTAGTAATCGTTTGATACAATATAGCTCATTCTCAAAAGGGTAAGCACTGAAAGAATGTAAATGTCCAAATCGTTCAACCTCTGCAGTTACGTGGATTAAATTGTGCACGTTACTAGTAACGTAGTCCACTCCATAAAAGTCTTTGTAGTGCTTGACAAAATCTAATAGCAGTTCTTTAGCTAATGGCAGCAAACGTAGATGACATTCACATGAACAAATTGTAATACCACAGTACAATTTCAGAAAGTGTGAATATACGGCGCTTGTAAGCACATCTGGCAGTATAATAATACTAAGATAGAACAAAAACGTTCTATATTCAGATCCTTTCCAAAATGCCAGATACTCCAGACCTCGCACTGCTCTATGAATTTCAGATGGCAACTTGCACTTGTTCAAGAAATTTGTTACTACTTCAATATCATTAGCACGCCATTTCGTTAGGAATTTTCCGAAATTACCATCACGCCATCCAACTAGTAACCTCTTCATAATTCCTAGGTCTATTAAATGCAATGAATCACCAACTGGAAAATCTTTTACCATATCTATTGGAAGATTAAGCAAAGGAGAATCATACTTATGGTGCGAAACATAAAGTTTATTTCGGAAACCATCATTTGTTCTCTCGGAACAACTTGTATCAGGAAAAGTAACTGTGTGTGAATTGTGGGAATATTCACCTACTGTAACACACTTCATGCAGCCGTGTTTCCCGTTAAAGTTACACACACCTGAAAAAATATATAGAAATGTTATTGTAAAAAAGTTCTACCAAACCAGGTATACTTATTCCCATTGGCTGTAATATGAGTACAGTACTCGGTGATAAATAATGCACATCGGCCTTTGGGAAGAGACAAGTTGCTGTTTACGACGATTTCTGAATGCTGACGACCGTCCATTGATCACTGTGTTATTTCATATCAAATAAATACTACAATTTATGGACTTTATTCGTAAAGAGTTTTGATATTTTAGTAAACCAGAGGGTAAGCTTATTTAACCCCTCTTTTTGCATCGGGGATAAAAAAAACAAAATCTTTAAATGTGGTAGTCCAAATTAACAGTGACCTTGTGGCGGCCGGCACTTAGGCCTTTATTGCTTTATTTGTTTGAATACAATAGTGAATCGGTGCAACGTGAGCGCTTGCCGCTATAAGGTTCCTTTTTATTTGGACTATCACAAATAAATTTAGCAACTCATGGACAATTAAGGACATGATTACCTTTTATGAAAGCTCTAGCAGGTGAGTCACAAATAAAACATCTGATCTTTATTGCAACTCTCTTCTCAGAATTTTGCAATAGTGTGATTCCCTCTTCCAATAAATGACTAACATCGGTGACAAAATCTTCTAAATAAGCTGTTAAATTTTTAGGTTTTCCAATTCCATAGTAAATTCCTATCACGAAAGGTTTAATGTTAGGATTTTCAGAAATGTTACAGAGTATTGGCCAAAATTCTTTCTTTGAGCTTTTAAAAATTGGCAAACCGTCAAAATTGAAATTTAAAGATATTTTTTCTGGAACATCTGTCCAATTTTTCAATAGCAAAGTTAAATTATTAGTGATTCCGTTATGCCAATATTCGCCCCCTTCAATTTTTTTTATATTGACAAATCTAGGTGTTTTTAAAATGGTCCTTGGATCCATAGGTAATATTTCCGGAATCAATCCATTCATAATTTTCGCGAGATCTTTTAATGCTGTTTGGTTAATATTCCTTTCAATAGCCCATTTTCTTATATTTTCGCGAAATGACGAATATTTTACATATTCATCAATATCATCTTCACTTTCACCGGAGCTTTCAGGCCTTACATTTTCAGCATCAAGCAGACAGGAATAAACACAATTTTGTTGAATATTCTTATTAATCGCAATAAAAGACTTTTCTAAACACGAGGATTCCGTATCGTCTGTATTTCCTATGTTGGTTGGCCCTACTTGATTTTGGTGACATACGGAACCTTCTTTAATACTGCTACAATTCACTTCGCATGAATCGTTTTGTTGTGCATTGATCGGATTTGAAGACATCATAATTCTTGCATGTTCCTTAGATATTTTTCGCCTGATTCCTCCGGTTCTTACTCTTACTTTAAAAGATTTTTTCAACATATTTTGAAACGAAATGCTACACTTATTTTTGCCTATATTAAATTACACGTACTTAAAATTAAATCACATCTCTTAATTTTATTATTAGCATATTTAACCATTATACACACACGGTTAGGCAATACACACAATTAAATTAATATTATATGATAGATATACGTTCATCATAAAAAAACCTGCTTTTCCCTAATATGGCCGACAAATGGTTTTACGAATACTGTAAAATTAATGTATATACTGCTTTAAGCATTACTATGACTCACGTGTATTTGATTATAGGGCTGTTAGTTGTATAACAGCACTCAGTTGATCTTTAAAAATGCTAGCATTACATTGGTTCACGTTTATGCTGTTCAGTAGCTCTAGGCTTTTACTTACCACTTAAAAGTGCTATTGTACAACTGAAGGCACTTAAAACAGCTTAAAGCTGTTATGCGGATTTACATGGCATTATAATGGTTCATGTTCATGCTATTAAACACCATTAAGCATTTATTTCCTACTTAAAAATGCTATTGTAGATCCAAATGCACTCAAAACAGCTGAAAGCTGTACAGTTGCATTGTGGTTTGCTGCACTAAAACTAAAGGCTTTACAAAAACATTTTGATATGCCATTATCCAACCGTTGTACAGTGTAAAGCATCATAATGGTTTTGAAATGCCAATATAATGCGTCAAGATGCTCGGTGAACTTATATAAGACTTTATAAGGACCTTTAGTTCTACATAGGTTTTCTATTCATATGTTATAATGCTTCCCGTGTTACTTGGGTAATAACTTTGATATTGTTCTGTGATGCCTCGGGCGGGTGTAGCAAGCGTTTATAGGCTACGGTTACCGCTTACCATCGGGTCGTATACTTGTTTTTCGTGATATACAAATAATATAACTTTTAACAAAAAGAGAACAGATCCTGAGACTTGGTGACAATGTGACCACCTCAGGAGTATACCTACTCATTCGAATAAAAAAAGATTTTTTTAAATTGGTAACAAACATAAAAAATATTATTTAAATCACTTTTCAATTTTCTTGTAGCTATTCTGATGTAGATAATTTGCCTGCCGAATGTTTGGCGAAATATGTTGTACTTTTTTTTTTAAATAAGACCATTACACCTACCATATGTCATGCAAATAAATATATTTCATTTCATTTAAAAATAAACTTATAGTGGAATTGAGAAAGTCCTCCTTTTTTGAAGTCGGCTAAAAAGTAAAAACCTGTTAGAAAATAAACACAAGCACGATATTCCAAGTAATAAAGGTAAGTGAAGCTTTAAGAAGCCTAAAGCGGCATTTAGGCTATTTTTAGCGCCAGACGGATGAACAAGGGCTAAATAATTTAACAACTATGGCTTCCATGAACGAGTTTCAAACGTTTGTGGTAAAAGGGTACGCCAATGAGTACAGATTTTGTACGAATTACATTTTAATGTCGCTGGTTTTTGTGTAACGTAGGGATATGTGAATCGGTAAACAAGACTAGAAAGCGGTCCGATAAATTATAATAATATTTTTTAGGTTGAGAAATGTAAACTGGCACATTTGTCATCTTTTACGTATGGTATTTTAAAGACTATTATTTTTTGCTAGGAGCTGTCAATATTTAAAATGCAAGCCGATTAACGTGTCTGGAAGTGTATTAGTAAAGATTAGTACGATTAGTAGTCCTTAGGTGTTTGCAAATTAAATGTCCCTTTCAGCCCCCTTTCAACGACTCGTTCGATATTCTAATGTCTACGTCAATAGCTGTACTTTATGCCAATTTTCAAACCGATCTGCCCAGTGCAGTGGTGTGAGCTGTACGTTTATAAATCTACTAGCGACCCGCCCCGGCTTCGCCCGGCTTTTCTCAGCTTTTCTGTACTATAGTATGCATATATTATAGACCTGCCTCATGAATCACTCTATGTATTAAAAAAAAACACATCACAATCCGTTGCGTAGTTTTAAAGATCTAAGCATACATAGGGACAGACAGACGGGAAGCGACTTTGTTTTATACTATGTAGTGATAGTGATACTGGCTTATCTGTCAGTCAGCCGGTCACGTTTTCCTTTTATATATTTAGAGATTGCAGTGCCAAAGTATATTCTTTTTAACCGACTTCAAAAAGGAGGAGGAATTCGTCGGAATCTTTTTTTTTCTTCTCCGATTACTCGAAGACGCTTTGCCCGATTTTACAGTAGCCCCGTTATACAAAAATGGTGACAGATTTAATTTTGATACATTACTATCGAGATAATTTTCACAATTTGTTTTCACGTCCTCAATAACAGCAATACTTAAATTCGGCGTTACATTTAAGCCCGGGAAGGGAATCATATAAATTATTCGGCCTACAGTAACAGTTGATAAATAGGCCCATCGTAGTGGCATGTCGGCATACATTCTCTACCCACATTTGTCGAGGGCGGGCGGAGAATTTCTGAGTGAGCGTATCTGGATTTTTTACGAGGAATAAAATCATATTATGTACCTAAATTCTGAAACTAGCCAGAATATTGGAGCCGTCGAGATTTTTTTTTTAATTAGCCTAGTAGATAAGTGGGTCCTCAATCTTTAAATAGTTTGTAATTTTTGGGAGCTGATTTTTAACTAGGTCTCCACTTTTATAAAAGAGACTAGCTGTCTCCCGCGGTTTTACCCACATAGTTTTTTTAATGCGTATTTTTGTTTGTTTTTGTAATGTGTATCTGTCATGAATAAAAAATATTTTCTTTCTTTTCTTTTTCTCTTTCTCATGTTGATAATCTGTCGCCAAGCACCTACCGGTGTGTTCCGGCAATTGCACTTGAGAGCCGGCAACACATTGGCTATACCTCTGGTAACGGCGATAGGCGACGGTAGCCACTTACCATCAGGTAGACCGCCTGCCTGTCAACTTTCAGACATTAAAAAAAATACTTTATACGGCAACCCAACCAACAAGAATCTTATTAAAAAGTTAGATGAGCTGATAACTATGTATGTATGCTTTATCAACCGGGTCACCCGGGTTACGGGTCGCTCCAACCGGCTAACAAATCACCCGTTTAATATGTCAGGTCCTAGGTTTTCGGAGGTCAGGGCTGAGGGAAGACACAATTGGAGGTTTTAATCAAGTCTGGAATATAGTTTGACCCCAATTTTTCAGAGTCGACAATGCCAATATTAAGGTATAGGGTCTTTTTATGCCAACAGGTTGAAAAGCCGGTAGGTTTCTGGACTATTGACGAATTTATGATTATGAGAATACCTAATTTAAATAGATATATTGTATTTTTACTCAATTTCTCTTAATCCTACTCCATTTCTGAGATCGATCGGGTGAAATAAGGCATTTATATAAAACTATAGGCTAGTTTACAGTGTCAATAAAAAATGACCAAACACTAACACAGACCCGACACGGTCTAGCGTGAGTCATCCTTCATGCAAACGTTAGATAGTCTGTAAAAAGGCTAAAGATGACTGAAGTTATGTTTTTCAGTTGGGAAATCGGTACAGCAACTTTTCTAAGTTTAGGTAGGAAGGAAGCAATGATTCCTTACCATCTCGCGTTGAAAAATAATTAAATAGGTAGGTAACATCGCCCCTTATCTTGAATTTGTGGGTGATTTCTTCGCTAAGCCGGAATAACGTCATTGATAAAGGCTAGCTAGAGGGAGATTTATGGCGATCTTATTCGAAATAAGCGATGCCTTTGCGATATAAAAAATATTTGGGGTTCTTCAAAAAGGGTGTAAAGAGATTCTTGCAGGGTCGGCAATACGCGCGCACCTGGTGTTGCAAGCGTCCATAGGCTACGGCAACCACTTACCATGAGATGGGCCGCATGCTTTGCTGCCATAGTAGGATAAAATAAGCCGAGGACGGACATGACGAAACAATAAGGGTTCCAGACGTGACCTACGGAACCCTAAATTACATAGGTATATCTACCGAATAGGTACTAAAAGTTCGTTTTCCTCGATTGTGAGGTATTTATTACTTTTTAATTTGAGCTGGCTATACTTAAATTCATGTCAGACCACCAAAATGCTGGCCGGATCTGTTAGCCTTCAAATTTGATCGTACATGGGGACTTAGTCATCATGTCCCGCAATGCCTAATTCTTTTTTATTTTCAAATATTGCATTAGTCATTATGTCCCGCTATCAAAACAAACAAAAAAACGATCATAGTTTTGCCACTGATGGTCCTATTTAAACAAACAAATCATATTATTCAAACACAGCAGATACGTAGCTAGTTTATTGAGGCAAAAAACAAATTTGCATATTCTATGAATTAAATTATGCTCCATCTCGCTTGAAATTCATGAAGAAACTTATTTGTGTACATAAAACCGTTTTTCATTGTGGCCAACGTATTTTCAGTGTTTTTTGTCAACGGAATGAAAGAAAATTTACTTTTAGCTAAACTATTTTTATGCATAAAGATTTAAAATGGTTTTTGCTAATCAAAGCGATATTGAAACAGAAATTTAAATAATAGTTTAATCTATACTAATAATAAAAAGCTGAAAGGTTTCTTTGAACGGGCTAATCTCTGGAAGTACCAATCGGATTCGAAAAATTCTTTCGAAACTACATTATCCCTAAGTGTTGTAGACTACTTTTTATCTCGGGAACGCGAGTGACACCGCGGGAAACTAGTCTAGTCGATATAAAAGGCATTATTAATATTACGGATTCCGGGATTAGTTAGTATATAGCAATACTCTTTCTATCCTAATATATAACTAGTTATTTCTCAAGAACATTACAAATTAAACGAATAGCGCGAACGCAGCCGGCCAATCATACTAAACGGCCACGCTCCGGTCTGATTCCGGTGCCCCTCGGGTCTGTTTCCGGATATCCGGTAATGGCGGGAAAGCGCAATGAGCTATGTTCCGACATTACCCCCAGGAGTCGCGCGCAGTCGGCGAAAATCTAATTATTATTTATGTGCTATGGCTGGCTGTCTAGAGCTTATTCTTTTATTAAATAGGACAGTATTCTGCTTCGCGGTTTTACCCGCGATCTCGTCAAGGGATCAATTTTCAAAAATCCTTTCTCAGCGGATGCCTTAAGGCGACGATATATGAGAAATAATGATTCTAGTTTTAGTTTTTCTCTGCATTCATTGTTGCAAGAGATTTGTAAAAAATATATGTTAAACTAGAGAATGTACGAAGAATAGTTTTTATTTTAATTTGAATTTTACATGGTAACCTCAGAAACGAACGTCAAATTACGATATACGGGTGAGTTTATAAGACCGGAAGCATTTGCATTACTCTCCCATAGTTTGCCAGTAAATGCTTCATAAAATCCATCCTTATTCCCCGACAACAAAATATCAAATAGTTTTATAGCATTGCTGCGCGGGTAGTTTTCCGCAAGGCGAGTAGCGCGGTCGAGTGCCGGCAACCGTGTCAAGTCGCCGGCGAGTAATTGGAGCGAGTGGCGTGGAATGCACTCTAAATGTTGCCTTATTTTGTGGTGGATTTGAATTTAACGAGCCATTTTTAGGAGTCGTGTAATTATTATTTTCGTTCGCTTTGCAATATGTACACTTTTTAACTAGAATATAGAAACCGTTTGCTAATGTCGAAACCTAAATATAACAAATAATCGATATAATAATAATTCGACGTGGTAGATACCCCGACTACTACTAAGTTCAATTCCTATCCAGGACCTATATTTATGTCCGTTTGTTCTGAGACTGTTCATTGATTAACAATTCATTGGTGTCAAATGGCCCTGTGTCAAGAACGTCCACGGATTTTTTTTAAATTTTATACAAGAAATTATGTTGGTAAGCTTTTTATAAGAACCTATTTGAGCTATGTTGCATCTCAAATGGAACTTGAAAAAAAAAGAATAAATTTTATGACTTTTTTTGTACATCTATTCACTAAATAGTTTGGTACCTACCATAAAGGCTAATTCCAACTGGCACGCGCGGCTTTTCCTTGGGGTAAACAGTGGAGCTCGTTGCAAAGGCAACGGAATGTCAAATGTCAAGTGGCCTTAACACCCTCCGCGACATGACCTACCTAACACATAGAAGTTTTATGTGATTTATGTTCTAACACTATTATTATAGAGTTTTTACTTATTTAATCTTTCTTACTTCCATACTTATATTATAAACTGGCTGTTCCACTCGCGTTCCCGGGATAAAAAGTAGCCTTTAATCTTCGGGGAAAATATAGCTTCCTATTAGTGAAACAATTTTTCGAATTGGACCAGTAACTCCGGAGATTAGCGCGTATAGATAGTTGTGAAAGTAACTCTTATCTATCTGTTTGTCTGTTACCTTTTCACGCCTGAACCGGTGAACTGCAATGAAATTTGGTACGCAGCCTTAAATTTGTAGGTTAGAAATGCTAATTTCTTTGTCTGGAACCCGGTTGCATTCACCCTAATAGGGATGATGACTGGGTAAAAAATAATTAATTCTATTTAGTCCGTCAGTTAGGTTATCGAAAAATATTGGATACGTATTTTTTATTTTATCAAATCAATAAAAACTTACAAAGATAGGTCGCATCAAAGTTCAGGAGTGGGGGTTTGTGACGTCACTTTTCTGTAAAAAGAGTACTAAAACGTGACGTCACGCGATATTTATACGCACTGTATCTTCGTTATTTTTTGTTTTCAGAACTAAAGAAAAAACATGTGTCCAATATTTTTTGGTAACCGAACTGACGGACAAATTTTTTTTTTTTAGTCATCACCCCTATTCTCGATAGGGATAAAACGTTCTGTATTCAAAAGCTCATAACTGCGCCATTCTTATGGCAGGCTCCAATTTCAGCGGAAGATGTATATATATGAGGTACATATGTATAAGCCGTATGTAAACAGCGTCTACGATAGCTGAAAAAAAACTGTTCAACAAAATTATCATATTCTGTATTACCTACCATTTCTTTCCGTGACAACTGTGGTGACAATGGTCCCGAATCTGTTGTTTACGAACTAAATAAATTTAATCTCACTATATCTCTTTCTAATAGTAAATATAAGAAAGGGATGCAAGATATTTTAGTCCTGTTAGTTTAATCCGATCACATATTTCAACGTGAATTTAAGCGCGATCTTTATTGGTCACGACTATTTACCCGTACATTACGAAGGCATGGATTAAACTGACAGCATTAAAAATGTTCTGTCTTTTTTCAATAAGGTTAACTTGAAAGAGAGGTGACTTGTCTAATATTAGTTAAGTTCGTAAACAACAGAATCGACACCACTATATATATAACACTAGTATACTAACTGTTAATTTTTAGAAAAGGCTATTATTAGCCTTATTTTTATGTTGATATAATGATTTGTTTAATTAAGTTTTGTATTACGCTGCGTCGTTTTATTTAAGTAAATAAATAAAAATAGAACGTTACTTTTCCAAATAAAAAATATACGTTATGACTCTCGTATAATAACCAATTTCTAAATGAATCTTATTGAAATATTAAATACTATCATAAAGGATTGAATATGCGTTTGATTTTAAGTAACACGTTATGTCGTGACAATAATAATAACGTAAATAGTGTGAACAATGTCCCAGACAGCCTTAATTACTTATGCCTTAACTACGACCACCAGGGTTGCCACCCGTACTTTATAATAAAGTATTGTACGTAATTTACGCCGCTGGTCATGGGTTCGATTCCCATCCAGGACAAACATTTGTGTGCATGAACATGTCTGTTTGTCCTGAGTCTGGGTGTAATGATCTATATAAGTATGTATTTTTATATGTATTATATCAGTTATCTGGTTTCCATAGTACAAGCTCTGCTTAGTTTGGGATCAGATAACCGTGTGTGAAGAATGTCCCAGGATATTTATTTATTTAATATTTCAGGTAATTGTACTCTATACTTTATGAGAACAATAAAGTACACGAAAATACTTTATTTCGCATGATTTGATTTCTTTGGGATTTTGAAAAGTTTAATTGTAAGTGGGTGCACTTGTTTAGTACAGGTACTAATTCGATACAAACTGCAAGCAATAAAAAATATGTTTTTAAACATAATAATAAAGAAAAATAAATAGTACTTTATTTTGATACGATGTACTTTTTTTCTTACCTATAAATAACCAATGTACTTTATCTGAAAAAAAAAAAGGTGGCAACCCTAAATACGGCATATGTAGCATCGGCAAATCGTTTTCGTACACTTCACTTCCGATTTACACATCTAATAAAAATCATTCATTATCGCGCCATTCAACGTTCAACAAGATCATTTTCGCCGATCATTTTTTAACTCATGATTAATGTTCTAGGCGCACTCTTTTCGGGAACGATCGATTTTACGAAATTTGCCGATGCTTCATCTAAGTTGTGTCATACTATACCACTTTATTTGCGATGAAAACGTCCTAATGTTTACGTCTGCATTACGTGAAGTAATGACATAGGGTATTAATAAATACCTGCCCGAAAAAAAAAGAGTGCAATGTTTTTAGGAATCATGTAGAAACCTATTGTAGGTTGCATTCGTGGTTTCGTTATTCCTTCATAATTTCTAAATACTTGGAATTAATTTAGAAGTCTGTGGTATTGATTCCATAAATCATTCTTGGTGACATTGTTGTTTTAAAATGTCAAAAGACAATCACATTATGGACTTTTTCGTTAATTCTTAATCAAATTGAAAAAATACGGACCACCTTATAAAGCAATATCGCCCAAACTAACGTCGGAATATGTCAACCACAAGCAATTAATAAAAATTGATTACTTCTGTCTCAGACCTTAAGTCGTATTTGCAATAATCTTTGGACCATAATATTGAAGCAACAATGCTTATGTCAGTTGACATTGAAGGCAGGTTCAAGCACTCGAGAGCTTCTCGAGACATTTCGAGATGTGCTAGGTCTATGAACTTTAATTCGATGTTCGGACGGACGTTCAAGAACTTACAGGATAACAGATTGAGAGGGAGTACCAATTAACAATACTAGGCATTACTGATTCACCATGGGGCTCCTCAATTTTACCTTGAAGTGGGATAATTTAAATTATTTGAATGAATTTGGGTACATAAATGAATATCGTGGGACATTCTTCACACACGGTTATCTGGGGCCGTAAAAAGGTCGCACAAGCAATATTGCTATGTAATTCATATCTCGAATTTACGGCAGAGCCAAATATTTTTTAAATAATTTTTGGTGGAAATGTAAATCATTTTAATCATTTAATTTCCAATTTAGACAAATTACACCATAATCTGCTGTAAATTCCAGAAATGAATTGCATTAGGAATATTGCTCGAGCGGCCGTTTTAGTCCCCCAGATCCCAAACTAAGCAGAGCTTGAACTATGGACACCAGGTAGCTGATCGTGTATCTTTTGGTGATACTTACAATAATGAACATCAATAATGATTTCATCCAATGACGAGCTACGATAAAAAACCATTTGTGGGCGTGGTGAGCTCTCATTAGATGATTTTCAAAACCTAAGAGTATTCATTACGATTGTCACTAAAGAGCCATGCACTATATATTCTTGACAGATAACTATTACATTTAGGCATAAGTGGATCTCGAGATCAAAACTCATCCTAAAGCACTTATGAATGTTAAAATTTGCTTTATCAAGAAGAAAGAAAATCAGTTTATTCAGGACTATACACAACATTATATTAATTAAGATAAATCGTCATAACAATGATGTAACTTTGATACCCGGAATAGGTCCCGATTCAGCATTGTGCTAAGATTCATTTGGTTAATTAACCCTCGCGCTGATTTTCAGTCGGGGCCTAAAACACCATGACATCACGAACACACAGTAAATAAAAAAATAATAAAAACATGTGAATAACTTCTTAGAACCTTTTAGAGGATCTCTTTAAAGTATTAATTGGCAATTGTTTGTCCACAGACATAATAGGCGTTGTGAAGTCTTCCAAGTAGCACCAAGACTGACTCTGTGATAGTGACCTGCAGCGACCTGAGCTGGGTGACAATACCACACGGTAACACGCCATTTATGGAGAACAGCTGCGGCTTCTGTGGAGACATTTTTGTAAAGTAAGTATGCCTTATTTTAAGGATTTTCGGCAACGCGCGAGTGATACCCCTGGTGTTGCAAGCGTCCATAGGCTACCGTAACCACTTACCATCAGGTGGGCCGTATGCTTGTTTGCTGCCCTAGTAGTTTAAAAAAATATATAATCCAACTAACTTTCCGCCCCGCGGTTTTACCTGCAATCAAAATCAAAACTCATTTATTATTTACAATAGACTCTACCACCGGTTCGGAATACACTTGTTGAATACAATCCCATTTTTACCCACTTAGGAGTCTTTGTGGATGCCTACTTCATAATATGCAATGCCAAATTTCAGCCCGGTCCGTCCAGTGGTTTGAGCTGAGCGGGGCAGTCAGTCACCATTTCCTTATACCAATATTTAGATTAGGAATTATTGACGACCATAAGATCGACGAATGGATCGCCTTAATATCTATCTGAATCTGCTAGAAAATATAGATTCTTAAATGGTAGATAATGGTCTAAAAAATAGAGTCGTATGGTTGGACATTTTCGGCTTTAGAGCTATGGTAACCTAGCTTGTGTTGATGAACCAATATACCTGCTATCACCTACCTGGGGGGGGGGGGGGCAGTGGATGGTAGCTACCCCTAGAATTCCCATCCCGTTGCCAATTTTACGACATTAAGACAGAAGGTTGAGAGTTATGTTCTGTTGTGTTGTACTGTACTGTGCTTGGTTGTCCGTCAGGTAGGGTAGGGGTGGTCGATGCCCCACGCGGCGGCTGCGCCCGCGCCCGCCATGTCGGCCCCGGCGCGCCACCACCCGCACTTCTACACCGTCGAGGTCGGCGACACTCGCTTCACCATCCTCAAGCGCTACCAGAACTTGAAACCCATCGGCTCCGGAGCCCAGGGTATTGTATGGTAAGTTTAGTACTCCGTTCATTCTTTCATCATCATCATGTCAGCCGAAAGACGTCCACTGTTGGACAAAGGCCTCCCCCAAGGATCTCCACAATGGCCGGTCTTGCGCTACCCGCATCCAGCGGTTTCCCGCGACCCTCACAAGATCATCGGTCCACCTTGTAGGGGGTCTGCCCACGCTGCGTCTTCCGGTTCGTGGTCGCCACTCGAGAACTCTTCTGCCCCAGCGACCGTCGGTTCATTCTTTCGTTCATTCTTTATTTGAGAAAAGTCCATCACGCTGTTTGTACGAGTTACTTAAATAAGAGTTTTTTAAGGTTCCGTAACTAAAAAGGAAAAAGAGAACCCTTATAGGATCATTTTCTTGTCCGTCTGTCTGGCTGTATGTCCGTGTGTCAAGACCATTTTTCTCAGAAATTAATTCATGAATTAAATGTATGATTAAGTAAAATATTCCATAGTAAAATAGCGTCGATCGATTTAAAACATCATTTTATGATTCAAATTTCAAAATCTCCAAATTATTTTTTTATTCATTGTGCTATGCATGAATTAGCGCATTTTTCTTTTGATAGATTACATTTGTGACCAGTCGAGTTTTAAAAGATATGGGTGTAAAATCAATAAACGAGAAAATATTGAATCAGTGACACTTATTGTGTGGGTTTCTATCTCATTTACGTGTCGATTAATATCTATGAGTTAGTTAGGTTATGACGATCCATCCGTACGTGAACTCAAGTAAGTACGTACTTGAATACCGTTGTAAGTATGAAAATTATTTTAAGAAAACGTAGGTACATATTATGTTCACGATTTTCAATATAACTATCGGACCCGGCAGGCGTCGGTCTGCATGAAAAACACATGTATACCCTCAGCAGCCGGCCGGGTCCAATTGTGTGTTCAAACCATCCAGGATTCCATTGAAATATACACACAATCGGAATCGGACCAGGAGTTAGAATAACAAACTCACGTACAGATTTTTTTTTTTATATTAAGATTATTATTATACCGGGTGTAAGGGACAGCCGACCGAAAACTTTGGGAAAAGGTTACAGTATGCCTATAATAACACTATAGAAATTAATTATGTCAGAAGTCATTGGTTACAGATATCGTAATTTTTGAGCGCGCAATGTACGATACAACGCTATCACACACAACACGTGCAGTCTTGCGTATTTGATTTGAATTTTGATGTACATTGCTGTTTTCTGTCTAAATTCGTAATTACTGTTTATTTATTTTTAAATCAGGTTTAGTTAGACTTGTATAATGATTTTATAGTATAATCAATCAAAAAAATTAAGAAAAAAAATCGTATTATAATTCATGAAAAGATCGACGAAAAATTCAAAGTTCAAAAGGCTCCAGAATCATGAATTGAATCCATGGTATCAGTTTTCGGAAGACTGTCCCTTACACCCGGTATAAATATATCAAAATAACACTGTGTATCAATATCAACATGAATCACAAAGGGATATTTGGGTTTCACCGTAAAGCATTGGCCATTTGAATCATAGAATCAGTTGAGCATGTTTGGTGTAGCCTGTGAAATAGATTTTTTTTTATATTATTGGTTCACACACACACACACTTCATTTCCTGCTTCTATAGATACTTTACAAACATATTATTAGCACTTTACTTTATAACTTTGCACATGATCACTTCCTATCCTTTATTTATTGCAATCTCGCCATTTAACAGGAGTATAGTTGAGGAAAATATTTATATTGCACATTTTTACTTTAGTTTGCACATGATCACTTACTATCTTTCATTGCAATCTCGCCTTTTGACAGAAGTATAGTTGAGGAAATATTTATTTTACTTTAATTTGCACATGATCACTTCGTGGTCTTTACTGCAATCTCTACTTTTTACTATAGGAAAAGGTTATTCTCTTCCTTTCTTTCATACAAACTTAGTCATTAAAATTATTGAAAAAAAAAAATATTTTTACTATTATCAGGTAACCAATCGCACGTCCCTACTCACGCACAAACACAATCACCAATTATATTTTGTTTTGTCTTTGTAGCTGATCCTGTAGTTAGCCGGTTACATGATGGTTCAGTTTTACTCTGTCACATTGGGTGACACGGTGTTCACGATACCGACGCGGTACACAGAGCTTGTGAGCCGCGGCCAGGGCGCGCAGGGCATGGTGTGGTAAGAAATACTACCACATTTACAAGCAAATGGAAAGCTTTTCCGTGTTTTGGACTCACATGCTTTTGAACTCATTTTTCGCGGCTTTATAACGGCTCTCTCATGATAATATACACAATAAAAAATACTGAAAGCGCCCATTGGTTCCAAATGGAGTTGCTTGAGCCGCCATGTACATTGGTACATATACAATTAAGATTAGTTTTTAGTTTTATGTGAAAAGTGGCCAAAAAATTTTCATGATTTTCTCAAAAAAAAATTTGATCGTATTAAAATAAACTATTAAAATTTATTTTATTAAAAAGTAATGAAAATGAACTAAGTATTTTGATTTAGTGCCATTCCGTGACGATGTATGCATAATTTAATTTCCCATTTTTATTATGTTCATGTTCATATTTCACGTGATTTATCGAATATCAAGTGTTTAGGTCCATTATTTTCATGCCACCCAAATTGAAGTATTCGGCTGCGAATTCCATTAATATTTCAGCTCATTTAGTTCAACAAAGCAATGAGTCAAAACAAATTAATATTCGTATCTTTATACCTTGAATCATTTGTAACTAACTAATTCATGTAACCTTTACCTAACTATTGTTTGAAGGCCTACGCTTTTTTATTATTAATTCTCTGTGTACAGTAGAGGTGTCAAGTATTTATTTATTTTTAAATATAAAATATTTTCTCTATGTCGGTGTGTCATTTATTGATTAATAGCTTACTCGTTTTCATATTATTTTTCCTCGACTGTACATACTTTTAACTGTTTTTTTTATAATAAAAGTAACGTAATATTAATGTGTACAGCGTTAAAAATGCATGAACATAAATCAATAATTGAAAATTGTTATATAATAATGCTTCTAATATAATTATTTTTGTGATAAAAATAATGATAACACTTATTTGATAATATGATAATAAGAGGTAAGTATAACTTTTAGTCATCTTAGTATTATAGGTCTTATCTTCATGTTCTTGGTTTTAGGTAAACTATGGATAAAGGAACTAAAAATATCCTGATCACCAGAAATAAATTTCAATAGAACTTTCATGTCCTCTGAGGCAGACACTGCTTCTTTCCCATTGAAATCTGACGTTTGTTTTGATTGCAGCGCCGCGTACGACACAGTAACGCAACAGAACGTCGCCATCAAGAAATTGTCGCGCCCCTTCCAGAATGTGACGCACGCGAAACGCGCCTACCGCGAGTTCAAACTGATGAAGCTCGTTAATCATAAAAATGTAAGTATATTTAATGCTGTTGGATAATGGCGCCCAACGTGGAACTTCAATTTTTTTTTTCACACGTTTAACTGATCCTAAACTAAGCAGAGCTTGTACTATGGAAACCAGATAACTGATATACTACATAACATATATATATTTTTTTAAATACATTACCCCCAGACACAGGACTAACAGATATGTTCATGCACACAAATGTTTATCCTGAATGGGAATCGAACCCATGACCAGCGGCGTGATAAGTGGTATCTTAACCAACTGCGCCAACTGGTTATATATACTATAGAATTGTATTGTCAGGCAGTCAATATTCACGATACTTTTGCCTAATTTTATGAAATGGCGCCCAACGTGGGACTACAGTCATCTACAAAATTGAAATATACAATCAGTGTATTTAGTGTAGATGTTGTAGGTGCCAATAGTGATGTGTCTTTCACTCATAGATAGGAAATCCGCACCTTACGACATCAAAATCAAATCAAAAACTGATTTATTCAATTTAGGCCCTGGTAAGGCACTTATGAACGTCGATAGTTACAATCATTACAATAGACTCTACCACCGGTTTCACATACACTTGTACTGAGAAGACTCCGGCAAGAAACTCGGCAAGGCTAAATTTTATTTTGTGGATCTTTCTTTTTTAAATTTATGTAATTACAGTTCCTGTTCCAAATATACATAAAGTTCATACAATTGTCACTTGGCCAGGGGGCCGCAAGTGCAGAGAGAAGCTACTACAACCATGTATTCTTGTCTTCAACGTAATGAGCCACCTTATACTGCAACGCCCACGAAAGGTGCTTGGCGACAGGTTTTCAACTTGAGGATGTTAGCCAGCCCGACGGGTACTACAAAGTACCCTACCGCCGTGCTAAGGTTTCCTCACGATGTTTTCCTTCACCGAAAACTCACGACCTTTTGTCTCGGCATTCAAATGAATTGAATTGAAATCAAAGTCACTACCAATGAGCTATCATCGGCTTAAAATAATCCTTCCAGATAATTGGTCTCCTGAACGCGTTCACGCCACAACGGAGCCTCGAGGAGTTCCAGGATGTGTACCTAGTGATGGAGCTGATGGACGCGAACCTGTGCCAGGTGATACAGATGGACCTCGACCACGAGCGCATGAGCTACCTGCTCTATCAGATGCTGTGCGGGATCAAGCACTTGCATCTCGCTGGAATTATACATCGGGTGAGAACATTTATGAGATAGCTTTGTAGTTTTGGGTTCAGTTACATCTTATATGTCAGGTGCATATCCAGGATTTGGTTTTGGAAGGGGCAATCTTACCTCATTCTCCTGCTTAATCTTCCAGAAAAATCTACTAATCTAGAATTAGTGATGTCGCTATGACGATTTCAATCATTTTAAGAATTGGTCGTAACACGTAACTATTGCACCCGGTGCCCCAGCTCCCCTCCCCCTATTAATAAGAATGGTAATAACCAAGCACTAGTTTCAACTGTAAAAGCGCAAATTTGAGATAGGCAGTGTTGGATCGCATATTGGCCAGCGCTGAGTGGCGGACGGCGGCAGAGGATTTTTATCAAATAAATTAATAGTTATCCAATCGAAATAAGGTATATATTTCAACCTGCGTTTCTCTACAGCATCGTTTCGCGATTCTCCGAGGCCGATCACCGAGCATCGAAATATATACTTTATTTCGATTGGATAACTAATCATTTCATTTGATAAATTTGAAATCCTCTGTCGTGCCGTCCGCCGACCATATTTCGTTGGATAAAAGCATACAAAAGTAATTTTAAGTAAGCTGTCGGGGAAGTTTTTTTATGTTAGTGTTGTACTTTGTGGCGCAGGACTTGAAGCCGTCGAACATAGTGGTGAAGAGCGACTGCACGCTCAAGATCCTCGACTTCGGACTCGCGCGCACCGCCGGGACCACCTTCATGATGACGCCCTACGTCGTCACCAGATACTACCGCGCGCCTGAGGTACCTTCATATACATATACTACCTCTCCCCCGCGAGTTCACCTGAGTTTCCGGGGTGGAAATAATTCTAGATTACTCTTGGAAAAGTCCTCCACCTGCCTATGATAGTCTCGACGAATTCTGTTCAACATTTTTTGAGTTTAGCCCGGACAAACATACATACAGAAAATTAAAAAATCTCTTAATTGGGTTTATTGGTAACGTGTCTGAGAAAAAGTATTTACAAAAACCTATTTACTTAAATATTTGTTAATGATTGAATAGGGATGATGATAAAAAATGTAATTAGTCCGTCAGTTAGATTACCAAAAAATATTGGACACATTTTTTCTTTAATTCCGAAAACAAAAAATAACGAAAATACAGTTCGTTAAAATTTCGCATGACGTCACGTGTTAGTACACTTTTTACAGAGAAGTGACGTCACAAGCCCCCACTACTGAACTTTGATGCGCCTTATCTTTGTAATTTTTTTATTGATTTGATAAAATTTTAAAATATTGGATACGTATTATCCAATATTTTTTGATAACCTAACTGACGGATTAAACAGAATTAATTTGTTTTTACCCAGTCATAATTCCTATTGTAATATATGTAAAATGTAATACAGGTGATCCTGGGCATGGGGTACACGGAGAACGTGGACATCTGGTCGGTGGGCTGCATCATGGGGGAGATGATCCGCGGCGGCGTGCTGTTCCCGGGGACCGACCACATCGACCAGTGGAACAAGATTATTGGTAACTAAACCTCTTATACTATCTATTATCTAAATATATAATTTATAACTTGTGTTGCGTCAGCTTCTGAACTAAAATCGGTACCTATTACTTTTAAATGTAGTATATCTATCTGACCCACGTTTGTAACACTTTCTTTGTTTAGGTTTAGTTTTTTGTGTAAATATCAGTGGCGAAGGGTCCATACAAGTTACCTTTTAAAAATCCCAGTCCCATAGATTCATCATTTCAAAGCCACTTTTATATAAAATACACTGTAATTAAGTATAAAATTATCGGTGTTTTTTGAACGGCTTACCCTCGCCATAACCCTTGCCACTGGTAAATATTCAAATGTTTATGGTGTTACAAAACATGGCACATATATAGATCATACCCTGGAATAATATATAGGCTGGTTTTTATCTCGGGTAAACATAAGATCCCTCGGGAACGCGGGTGAAACCGCGAGGCGGAAGCTATTATGTAATAATGTTTTCCGTATGTGTAGAGCAACTGGGCACTCCGTCGGCGGCGTTCATGGCGCGGCTGCAGCCCACGGTGCGCAACTACGTCGAGAACCGGCCGCGCTACGCCGGCTACACCTTCGAGAGACTCTTCCCGGACATACTCTTCCCCAGCGACAGCAACGAACACAATAGGCTTAAGGTACCCTACCCTACCCTACCTTACCTTACCTTACCTTACCTTACCTTACCTTACCTTACCTTACCTTACCTTACCTTACCTTACCTTACCTTACCTTACCTTACCTTACCTTACCTTACCTTACCTTACCTTACCTTACCTTACCTTACCTTACCTTACCTTACCTTACCCTACCCTACCCTACCCTACCCTACCCTACCCTACACATACTTAGGGAGTCAGCACATTCATCAACTCGGAAAAGGAACGTCAGACTCAGGACAAACACATAAATGTTGGTCCTGAATGGGAATCGAACTGGGCCAGGTTGTTTTTTGGAAACGCACTTTGTGTATTCTGCCAGTGTCAAGTTGAGCAATGTAGGTATTTTTCGTTTCAAGTCATATTAAATTATCTTCAAGTCATAGTCAGTCGGTTTAAGTTGTTTTATTACAGAGATAGCCGTTCTACTAAAACTTTTCACGTACTTTTTGAGACAATTTGAAAAGGCACTATATTATACACGTATTCATTTCACTTCACCCTATTGATCTTTAAAGACAAAGTACCACCGATAATATTCTATAAAACTCAAATTACACGATTTTATGAAGCTAAAACGAAAACGCGGGCCAAAAAGTCCCTCCTTGTTGTATAGGGTAGTTGACACTGTCAAAAATAAATGACCAAACACTACCAATGCATAAAACATCTAAAAACACGTGGAAATATCAAATATGTTGTACATTTAATGCTTTTTATGATTTTTAATTACCAGTGGAACCACTAAGAGTAGATGATTTGATGCTGTGAAACTATGACGTCATAATGTAATATTTCATACAAAATTCCTTATAAACTTTCGTTTTGACATTTATTAAAAAAGTAGCTGATTTGATGTGTGAGTCAACTACCCTATTGTATGAAGCTTTGTCTCTGTTGTATAGTCTGTATGGTTGAATGTTCTGTGGCCAGGCGTCGCAGGCGCGGGACCTGCTGTCGCGCATGCTGGTCATCGACCCCGAGCGGCGCATCTCGGTGGACGAGGCGCTGCTGCACCCCTACATCAACGTCTGGTACGACGAGGGCGAGGTCAACGCGGTAAATATATATACCTACCCTACCCTGCCCTACCCTGCCTATACTGTCATATACATCATACTCGTCTCGGATATGCTACACTAGCTTCCGCCCCGCGGTTCAGGGATCATATGTTTTCCCGGGATAAAAAGTATAATATGTGTTAATCCAGGCTATAAACTATCTGGGTTCCAAATTTCATCCAAATCCGTTCTGTAGTATTTGCGTGAAAGTGAAACAAACATCCATACCCTACCACAAAATTTTATAAAAAGTTGACTGTCAGTACTTTCTGTTTATTTTATCAATTCGTGGATTCTTGCCATCTGGAAATTTTTGTGGATTATTGTAATCATCATTTTGAACAACTTTTACTATGAAATCAACCCTGAAATCGCTCTCTCAATGAATTTGACCTTAAGTCAGTACAGCTTATATTTGGTATGAAAAGTATCGATTTATTTCCTTGATTTCACAGTTGGTTCCATATTAAAGCGATTAAAACGAGTTAAAAATAACCGTGTATATATTTGTATTGATGTTCAGCCGGCGCCGGCGTCCTACGACCACTCGGTGGACGAGCGCGAGCACACCGTGGAGCAGTGGAAGCACCTCATCTACCAGGAGGTGGTCGAGTACGCGCCGCCCGACCACCTCGCGCCGCCCGCCCAGCCCCCGCCCCCCACCCAGCCCCAGCCCCAGCCCCCCTCCCAGCCCCAGCCCCAGCCCCAGCCCCAACCCGCGCTCACAACATAGGTACAGAATAACTTCGTAACATTCCGCGCCCCTCTTAAATACATGTTCCATTCAATGTGTGTACTCGCATCGTTACGAAACTGTTTGTATTTAGTCGTAGCAGGCCGTCTTGAGTATCTCACTTGTTACCAGATTTGTTGGTCAACTAATCATAACTAGCCGACCGCAACACGACGGACGTGTCGCTGTCTTAGAGTACGTCAGTGCAGTCAGTTCCATGCCAATTAATGACGCCACTAGTCGAGCAACAAATCCTTGGATTTATTTTTGTTTGTCTGTCGTATCAGTACGCACAAATGCGTTGTAAGTCTGTCTAGAAGTCTACTTTCTTTCAAACGTTTTGAACTTTTGAGGGGCGCGCCAAATTATCGTAGTTAATCTTATTCTTAACTAACGCGAACCCGCCCCTTTACGGACGTTTTTTAATGCCGGACTATTTGAATATAAAACAAAGTTAATGTTTTCATATTATTGTTTTTATAGTAGAATGAAAATAATACTATATTTACCCCGTTACATGGATTAGTTTCAAACGGGGATATATCCTGTATATACCACGCCCATTTGAAAAATTCAACCTGTATACATATTTTGAGATGGATTTTCTAAAAATGTTTGTCATGCTATTAATCATAAAGCTTGGTGCCATAAATCAGAAAAACAAAAAGTCTTTCTAAAACTTAATCCTTACATAATGTAAGGAAATAAAATCTTTTTATGAATTCAGTATTGGACTCATGTTGAAAAGTGTTTAGCTTGACAAACTCAACCTACAAGTTTTGAAAATAAAATAGATTTAAAATATATTGTGAATGTTATAGCGGTAATCGCACATTTTTCTCAATTTTCAAAACAATAAGAAATATATAAAGCTATTAATTATCTATTTGCTACGTACCTAACCTAGCGATTCTTTCTCAAAGTATGTACCTAACAGCTGATTTGATTGACGATCTCCCTGTTTCATACTAAAACTGGCTTCCCACGGCCTGTGATATAACCGCGCCATCTCGCGCCGACAAGCCGTGGGAATAGTGCCGCTCGAGGGGGCGGGTTTCCTGGCTAGCTGGGTGGGTGGCTGGTGTATCTGGCGCGGAGTGGCGCGAGGTGGCGCGGGTGGCGTGAGGTGGCGCGAGTAAGCGCGTCACAAGTTACTTTTTGTTCTTTTTCTTTTCAAATTAGCCATTTTTAAAATAAACTAGGTATATTGGACTCGCACGCGGCGTGGGAAGCCAGCTTAAAATATGCATGTGACCTTTATCAAACTTTTAAGGAACCTGAGTAAACAAAATAAAAAATATTTACTTATGGTAAAACTTTACATAATATAATTTTATTTCTCCGCTCGTTGTTTAAATCTTTTGATTATGATCATTTTAATTTTTCAATTCTTTTTTAAAAATATCAAAGGTGCATCAAAAATTTAAACGCGCCAATTTAAAATAATGGCCCTCTGAATTAATGTTGCCAACGTACAGAAATTAGTTTTCTACCAATGTTGAAATTCAATGCACGATTTTATCCATAAATGACAATGGTTTTGGTGTGGTAATATGTGATGTAATTTTAATTATATTTTATATCAGGTATCAGCAGAGCTGACCGCCGAAATCTAATCCACGAGTATAGTGCAAGGACAATTTTCTACGCGCTACACGATGTGTCGAGGTCAACGGCTACACACGTAGCCGTTTTGGCGGGAATCTAGCTAGAAAGAAAGTGACAAATATATAACCTGAAATCTATACAATAACTAACTGATGTATATAATTTATCTTGGAAATGTTATGTGCAATACTCGACGGCATAAAATCAAATGCATATATGAAAAGTTAATTTGACTCGTTCATCTTCGTGTGTAAAGAGATTGAATGTTTCAGAGAAAACAATAATATTTTAGGCAGCATAACAAAGAATAACCTGTAGAGTAGCTGAAGTAAATTTGTACTCTATTATGTACTGATTTATTTGTATCATTTAAATCGTTAATATCTTCTCTATTTGTAGTTTCTTCCCGTTTCTTATTATATAAATAGTGGTAAGTTTTTAATTTTTATGTTACAGATATTGAATGCTTTTTAATTAAAATCAACATTTTAAATGATCGGTTCCTACATGTCCCACCCTGTTTAAACGACTTTTGACAATTAATTTGCATTAAGGAGTGGAGTGCCTTTTGCGAATTGCTGATTAAAGTTGGTGATTTTCAGCTTATGGACTGACTTTATATGTTTGAATATTTTTGTAATGAAATACAATTTTTAAATAATCGACAATGGTGATTTTCTATTTGATCATGCAATATTTTTATCTAATAAATTTTTAATTTAATTTTGATAATGAATGACGTATGAATAAATATTGATAATAATAGATTGGAGCTTAAACCGTGTTGTAAATTATAACGTATTTGTTAATTGTGCGGTTTTCAATTTTTATCTATTTATATATTAATTTAAACGATTACCGTTGCAATTTTCGCATCTGATCCCGAATCATAAATAATTTGATGTATAATATTTTAACAAGATCAGTGCCATTCACTATCTTATTGCCATAAAGTACTCGAGTACTAATAGTGATGTTTTTAGAGAGTGGTTCTTGGGAGTGTAATATAATTTTATCTCTTAGCCATACACATCGTCAGATAGTTACTTGGGATTTTGTGATGTTCATAGTTTTTCGTAAGTAGATGATAGTTGCGTTGTTGATTATATAGGAATGACTGTACGGGAGTAGTATATAAAGTACATTTCTACCTTAGTAGTATCTTGTAGGTCACCTCACACGTTGCTAATAAACAGGAACATAAATACGTAAATAACCAACGATATTATAATACTTCATGTTTTTATATCAGGCTTAATTAGTCTTGATATTCATGAGGCAGTTATGTAAGCTGAGTATTTTACCTTGATACTTGCTTTGGAACGAATATATGTCTAGAACATACCAGGTTTTAACTACAGCTATTGTGCGTTATTGTATATAAACGTAATATGAAATTATTTATAGTTATACCTTTTTTTTACTATATGTCGAAGTTAAGTCCTTAAATTATAATAACTGCCTCTGTGTTTCCATAAAATTAGCTTTTCAAGCTTCTTAAGTCATAGCATTACATTTTTTTAGCAGCTCGATAGATCTTTAATAATGAACAAAGCTTAACGTGTGAGGTATGTCGTAGGTTATTGTTTGAAACCTCACTAGGTGATATAATTATAAAATTAAGAATAATAAAGAATCATGATAGTCTTAACGGATGGTTTCAGCGAATAGCACAATTTATTAGCTATAGAATAAAATGCTGGGCGGTAACACGTTTGTGATGTTTGTTCATAATTTTTGGTATAACCACTAATGTTATTATGAAAGCAATAATTCATCATCGTTTATTTTTAATTCTTTCACGGGCGATCGGACATCTGTATTTACGTTTTTTTATCACTTTGGCTCTTAAACATATCACGATATACAATAGATAGTACTTTCATTTTTTATTGATTTGTTGATAATGATGTATAGATCGCACCAATGTTTGAAATGTTTCTTTACTTTTGTTCCATGAACTTATAGGTAACACACAAACGATGGTATAAAAATGACACGATTTTATCAATTTCAATCAATAATTCAACAAGCTTTCGGTTTTAATATTTTTGTTATATTTGCTATAACTATGTTTTTTGGTAACAGAGTGGCTCTCATTTTGTGCTATTCAAAGTCAATTGTGTTACCTTTAATGTAAGCTGGGGGACAAGGGCAATATAAACATCTTTGAGCATAATACATGAAAAGAAAAGAAGAATTATAGTGAAACTTTGAGAGTATACAATAATAATATTTTAAGGTTAGTATTAAATCTGTAAATATTAACAATATTATATTTAAGACTAAATGGAACGAAAGTGAAGAGAACATCTATAACCTTAGAACATTTTGTTTATCACTATAGTAAATAAAAAAAAATCACAACTGTACGTCCAAATTGTCCATTTATATGTTAATATACCTAATACAAATTACAATAATGTAATCTTTAGAATGTATTTTAGTACACTTGGTAACAAGGTGTTAAGGTAGTCGCAATGTTGAGACGCAAGCCGCGCGGCTTTTAGCGATATACATAATTTAAGTTAACACTTTGATGACTATCTAAAAACAACTTATTTTTACTGTACTCGTAAGTTATTTCATATTTTAATTGAATAAAATCGAAATGGTTATTATAGATGGTTCTTTATTTGTAGGTATACCCAAAATCTTTGATCAATGCCCTAAATACTGCTTACAAATCAATAAAATTTAAGTCTTATCCAATTTGTAATGCAAATTATATAGGAGGAAAGATATTAGCACATACATTTCATTTTTAAAGTATTTGTTCATATTAATTATCATGTATTGACGTGAGAACGAGCTAAAACGTAATTATTATATAATTATATTCTTTTTGGGTCAAAGTGCAGTACTTTGGGCATTTAACCGACTTTAAAAGATTTTCGATCCACATAAAGTAATACTCACAACCCACATGCTATCCAGTACATTACATGGATGATATATTACGAGCATTGATGTAAAAGAAATCGTACATCATACGTCCTTAGTGTTAGATTATTTATTCTTTGGTGTTAGTTACAAAAACTCAAAACTTACTACCATTATAGTAGAATTTTATTTCGTGCAACATTTTCAAATCAGTCAGTGGAACAAGAGTCAACTGTAAATCTTAGATGAAGCAATGTTATTTTACTCTCTAAATACAAAATCTTATAACAGACTTCAATAGGACGGGATATTATTGATTTTATTTTATTTAATTATTACGGTAGGACACCAATTACAATAATACATTAAATAATATATGTATTCTGTATAAAAAAAAACATCAAATAGAATTTATATTATTTATTTATTTTATTTTTATAGAGACGGTCATACATCTTTCTCACAGAAACGCAATCACACACAGACAGTAACTGTGTAAACGTAAACTATATTTTTTACCTAAAGTGTATAATAATGTCTCTTGCGTACATTTATAACACAAAATGATCAGAGGCGGCAGGCAACACTCATCATTTGTCAAATAAATATTGTCATGTCAGTTCATTTGACTGACAAATGATCGATCGATTTGTCAATAGAAAACAAATTTTGTTTTATTTTCCTGTAATGTTTTATTGTTCAATTAAAATATTAATTTAAAGTTAATAATATAGTGTACCTACTTACAATAAACAAATTAATAATATAGATAGTGAAAATGTCTGAAAAAGATAAATCAAAAAACAATGCGCAAACAAAACACATACCGAAAGACGCACAAGTGATAATGTCCATAATGAAAGAAGTTGGAATCACTGACTACGAACCCCGTGTCGTGAACCAGCTTTTGGAGTTCACCTATCGATATGTGACTTCAATAATGGACGACGCCCGCGTATTCGCCACCCATGCTAAGAAAAAAACTATTGACTTGGACGATGTTAGGTTAGCAGTGCAGATGCAGTTGGACAAGTCATTTACGAGTCCTCCGCCAAGGGAAGTGCTTCTAGAAATAGCGCGAGTGAAGAATGTGAACCCACTGCCATTGATAAAGCCTCACTGTGGCTTGAGGTTGCCACCTGATCGGTAAGTCATGATTTTAATTCACTGCTTTATATTGTCCGATGATCTATCCAATTATTTTAACTAAGACTTTGTCAGTGTCATTGGTCCTGAAGCCAACACTAAGGCTGAGATATATAGAACATACTTAGACTTTGCTCAGACTTTACCGTACAAAGTCTGTATTTAAATGCAATCTTTGAATCTCTCTGAGTGTGTGCTAAGCTAAGCCTAAGTGCAACTAATCAAAATTTATCAAAAACTATATAGGTCCTATATCCTAAGTAAAGTCTGAGCAAAGTCTAAGCACACTTTATAGATCTCAGCCTAAATGTAATTTATATACTTACATTGTATTCTGCATAATAGTAAGTCCCATCTGGCTGGGTACCACAATGAAGTAGAATATTTATAGCCTAGCATTTACCAGGATTCCATAAACGGCACTTGCAAGCCAGTTTTGCTTCGAGGCTTAGTATTATTTACTAAATAAAAAACTGGATATTACAAGTTATGGTTCTCTCTACACTCACTCAATGCTCTCCTGGAATTTATTCTGGACCATGATCTGTTTGATGGATGCCTGGATAATTTTCTGAGTGTTTGTGGATTTATGGCCATATAAACATATTATCAAAGTTTTTCAATTTCTGTGAGAAAGGTGTAATCTAAATATATAAAATGATAGTGTGACTGACTGACTGATCTATCAAGGTACAGCTGAAACCACTGGTGGAATGGGCTGTTTGTCATAAAGATAGGTAAGGATTATGACATAAGCATCTGTTAAGGATTTTTGAAAATTCAGCCCCTAAGAGGGTAAAATAGGGGACTCATGCTGCTAATTATCTACAAACATTCTGAGACTCTCTGACCAAACTTAAGCCAGCTTTAAATTCTTAGTTAATTTGTTGAATAAATACTCGTTTTTATACTTGAAAAAGTTTTACTAACTTGAAGAAAAGTCTTTGGAGCCAAAAATTGTAATATTAATTTACAGCTACTGCCTCTCAGCTTGCAACTATAGACTGAAAAACGCAACAAAGAAAGTGGTCAGTAAAACAAGCATCCCGGCTGCACCAACCATCAAAACAATAACAACAGCCAAACCTTCGCCCACTCAACACAGCGTAGTGGTCAAGAGACCACCGGGTGCCATTGTCAATGTGTCTTCCAAACCTAGCGTTATACCTAAGCCTGTACTGAAGTTCTCTTCTGGCAGTAAGGTAAGATTTTTTGGATCTAAATACTATTCTAGAAAATATTTTTTTTATTTAACTTGGTGTGATATGGCCATCTCACAGTGGCGGACGGGAGGATATAAAATTGATCAATTGAATTTAATAGTTATACAATGGAAATAGCCGATTACCGAGCATTGGAAAATGTACTTAACATTTTCCAATGCTCGGTAATCGGCCTCGGAGCATCGCGGCGCAGTTTTCTCTAGAGCATAGCTGGTTCAAATATATACCTTATTTCGATGGGATAACTATTAAATTCAATTGATAAATTTTAAATCCTCTGCCATCCCGACCGCCGGTCTACGCTGGCTATTAGTGTCTTAGGTGGAATCTTCTAAGTCAATTTTGACTAACTTCTCAGTGTTCAATTACTATTAAATGAAAATATCACAAAAATGTGATGTTTCAACTAGAAAATGATACAGGATAATCACATCCCATTTCTTTAATCATAAGTTTATATATAGTTAGTGATAAAACAAATTGTGAAAAAATACCCTTTATGTCAGAAGGTTGATAAGCAGGCAGGCAGTCCACCTGATGGTAAATGGTTACCGTCGCCTATCGCCACCTGCAATACCAGAGGTATTGCCAATGTGTTGCCGACCTGTTACAGTGCCGAGAAGGCAACTAGCTCTCCAGTTGCAAACTTGAGGGTGAAGGTGGTAAAAGTACCCTACCACCATACTAAAGTTTCCTCACTATTCATGTTTATAGTAATGTAACGGGTCTATTCGGGCATAGAATATTATCAAAATATAATTTTGACTAACCTCGACGTTTCGATCAAGTTGCATTGATCGTGGTCACGAGTGGACTGGAACAGCGGGTCAACATGTTGCTTGGCGAGAGTTGTCTCCAACTACCCGCAATAAAATTGGTCTTGTAAAATATAACTGTCACGATCACGGCACACCGTACTAATTGTATCAACACACCTACTCGAACGCAAGTCACGGCGGTGCGAACACTTACTTATCACTGGATTCCACGCAGCAGATAAATTACTCACTATGTTTTCCTTCACCCTTATAAGCTTTCAGTAACAGTTATAATGCTGTATTTAATTTAAATTTCCCATTCCAACAGATGGTAGCCAAACCGGCGGTCCGAGTGACAGCAGGTCCATCATCTCATCCAGTCAAGATGGAGGTCGACGACCTCACCAGCATGAAGAGGAAACGCGAGGATGACGACTATGATATGTAATATTTAAGCCTAGTTAGTATTTAAACTCGGTAAAGTAGTGTGGCACTTCCTGGCAGGGCCACCATCACCGATCTGAATTACAAGTCTGTCGCTATTTTGTCCTCGAATATCAGATTTGGCGCGTCCTGGTTCAAAAGTTAGGAAGCAGGCTTCCTGGCAGGGCCACCTCATATCTCATGAACTAGAACAAGATTGCTTCCAGAATTTGTCATTAAGTTGTCTAATTTTGTCCTTGAATTATCAGATTTAAAAACCCTTATAACTTTTGAACCAGGATGCGACAAAGTCTGACATTCGAGGACAAAATAGCGACAGACTTGGAATTCAGATATCCGTGATGGTGGCTCTGCCAGGAAGTGCCACATGGTAAAGTAAGGTTCATTTTGTATGTTAATATTTGGTAAATATATTGATAGTTTTTTATTTAGTATGTAGTTTTTGTGCCTGGTGTAGGATGTAGATAGATAACTATTATCACGCGTTACTATGTAATTTCATACTAAAAATTACTAGTGTACCCAGCGCGATAATGATAAAGTTTGATATTTTCTTAGGAATAGTTTTGTGTGGGAATAGATATTTTTGTTTAAGACTTTTCACACTAAAACGGTCTTCAAGAAACCCACAATGATTCGCAAGTTATAAGCGTAAGCACACTAATAAAGTTTTGTTACTGGTGGTTCCAAATAAAACTCATTTATAAACATCATTCAGACTTTAATACAAAATAAATATGTTTCATCAAATCTCAATACACATGATCTAATATACATTTTAGCACCAAAATTACAAGATACATTTATTTCTTATCATACTTATAGAATCCCTCGCCAGTTTTAACACCTAGCTTTCCTTCGGAGACCAGTTTGTTCAACAGAGGTATGGGTTTGAAGAGTTGTTGGTCGGGGAACTTCTTGTGCCAGCCGTCGAGGATGAATTTGTTGGTGTCGAGGCCTACGTAGTCTGCCAGCTCTAGCGGGCCCATGGGGTAGCCTGCGCCGAGCTTCATTGCAATGTCAATGTCGCGGGCTGAGGCGTCTCCTGCGAGGAATTCATTGTTAAAAAGTTATGTGGTAAATTGGTCATCCTTAGATTGAGTTTGCCTGGTTGTAAGACCGTAGCCTATATTTTTTCACTGAAAGTCTTGGCTTAATATTAGGCCATATTAGGAATATAGGAATTTGGTGTCATGAATTTAAGTTGAAGGATTAAATAGTTATGTTGTTTAAAATCTTTGTAGAAAGGCTAGAAACTGTTGCTGTAGCTCTAGAAGTGATAATACTTTATTACTAAAATTATAATTTACTTACAGTTGCCTTCTCAGTATTTTAATGGACAAAATCCATTAACAACACACACTAGTAAACAGACTTCTAATTAATCAACTAATTTTCTAAAGATGACTATGCCTCCATATTTTTCGGTGAAGATACCTGGTTATTTTAAATATGACCTTAAGGTGAAACGTTTGGTTGGTTCATGAAAATGTTACTAATATACTTTGGAGGAATATGTTGATGTTTTCTTTTGTTATTAATCACTAAATATGAATGGTAGTCCATTCTTGTCGCAAATAAGATGTTGATATTTTACGACCTATAACTGAGCTGCAATATGCAAAAAACGTGATAAAATTTGAATTTCGCGCTCCAACCGACGCCTCCACCTTAATAAAGTAAAACTAAACATACCTCTCTCTAACAGCCTAATGGCCTCACAAATGTAAGGTACCAACAGCCTGTTAACCACAAATCCAGGGGTATCCTTGCATGTGATGCAAGTCTTGCCGACCGCCTTGCCCCACTCCATCATGGTCTTGTAGGTGCCATCAGAGGTCTCGGCACCTTTCACAACCTCCAGTAGGCGCATCACTGGGACTGGGTTGAAGAAATGCAGCCCTCCAAACCTGACAGTAAGTAGAATATTTAGCATCAGGTTCTAAACTAGAGGAAAGGATGTCTTCTCAGTTCAAGTGTATTCCAAACCGGTGGTAGAGTCTATTGTAATGACTGTAACTATCGACGTTCATAAGTGCTTTATCAGAGCCTAAACTAAATAAATGAGTTTTGATTTTGATGGTCGAATAAGATTTGTGTCTGGAACAGTCTGAACGCAAGGAACTGGAACCAATGTTGAGCAATAGACAAAAAATGCTAATGATAATGAAGTTCTGAAATCCCAGATAAACTAATCTTAGATCCAACCTTTTTTTAAAACAAAATGTATGATTTTCTCTATACTGACTTGTCTTTCCTCTTGACTACAGAAGCTATTTCATTGATAGACAGTGAAGATGTGTTAGAGGCAAATATCGTGTGCGCGGGTGCTACCTGCAAGCAAATACACAATTATTCATAATTAAGTTGCATGTTACAAGAAAATCTATACTAATATATTATGAAGAGTAATATTATAAATTAAATAAATGAATTTCAATACCACTTGTAAATAAAAAAAATTTAAAAAAAAAAGCTTTGCAAACTATTTTGTGTGACACATCAAATGAATGTTGAATTTACATGGTTGCGAGTTCTAATCCTACAATGAGCTTGACCTTTCGGTGAAAAAAACCATAGCATGGTGAGTGGTTGGGTACTATTTCCTCAAGTTGAAAATCTGTCGCCAAGTAACTACCGGTGTGTTTTCACAGCTGCACTTGAGAGCCAGTTCCCTTCTTGACTAGGGAGATAAACAGAGGATACTTTTATCCATGGACCAAAGGTAAAACTGTAAAGAACAGTAAGCTTACCCCATCAAGCTGTTTGAAAAGCTTATGTTTAACATCTATATTCTCAACAATAGCTTCAACAACCAGGTCAGAAGTCTTTGCAGCCTCAGCAGGGTCAGTTGAGGTCTTGATCCTGCCCAGAGATTCAGCAACAAACTTCTCTCCTTCTTTTGGGTTATCTTTATACACTTTCTTGGCTACTCGGCCTAGGTTGGCTCCGATGGACTTTTGCGCTTTAGTCAAGACATCTGGGCTGACGTCTACGAGGGTCACATTTTGGCCGGCTTGTGCAGACACCTTCGAAATATAAGATATTATTATGAATTAAAGATAATTGGTGTATTGAATTTAAAATTAGGTATTGTTAGTAGCAGATTTACAATTATGGCTCAAAATTGGCAGAATTATGCATTAAACTAGTAGAATAAAAAAAATAAAGTAACATATTTTGATTAGGTACATTGTGGGTAGTACCAGATTATGACATTTTATTATATTTTTGGACTTTACTGAGTAACCTGTGTTACTAGCTGGAGTTTGGACAGAGTTGTAATTTGTTTATTTCATCAGAAAGCCGGTGTTACCTGAGCAATCCCGGATCCCATCAAACCACCACCGATAACAGTAACATTTTTTATTGCACTTTGCACCGCTGCAGAACTTGAAAAGTTCCTGGCGATTACACCAAATTGATTCATTTTAATATCTTATTTCAATAAATTATATAAAATGGACAAATAAAATTATGGTAACAAAAAAGTCTAAATTCCAAAGTTCACTTTTATTAAGTTTAACGAATGAAGCTATACTTTGGCAACTCACATTATTTTCGACTTGAAAATGTGAGTTTAGTCATACAATACGTTGCCTCACAATTATGTTACTAACAAAACTTTTACTGAAAAATCTAAAAATATAAACTAAACAAAGCACACAGAAAACTAAAAGTGTACCAATAAAAATAAACATAAATACCACATAAAATTAATACATTTTCATTTTATCATATGAGCAAGAATCGTGAGTGAAAATATTATGAGTTTTGTTAGTTCTTCCAATTATTGACAGCTACGCCGTCAGCAGTATCTTGGTGCGTTCCAAATAGAAAATAAATTTACTATCAATATATAATAATATGTTCATTTGTCTGAGATATTTTAAACAATTTTTTTTCTCTTTACAGATACATGTAAAATAAAGTAGTTTTGTTTTAATTAAAAATAAAAATAAAATTACTAATCCTGGTTTCATATTTTCAGGTTTTTGATTATTAAACTTAATTAATGCAGTTGGCTTGTAGTGAGATGAGAGTAAATCAGACCTAACTTTAATAGATATATACAATTTAATCGAAGGTTAAGCTTAAATCTGTCTAAAAATATGTAATTTGTTTTGTGTGAAAAGAAACGTTAAGTTAAAGTAATAGGTTTTTTTTTTATTTATATTTAAAAATATTCGTAGGTATTCATCGTAATATTCATAGTTAATTTACGAATCATATCTTTTTGTATTTACTTGAAGTGTAACAATGTGTTGTTTAATAATGACATCACGCCGCATTATTTATGGCAGGTGAGGGATATAGTAATTCTTATCATCGCTCTTATCTTGAAATTATCTTAGTGCTCTTCGTGCCAAACTTCTTGCGACTTGTACTTATTTGATAATTACTCTAAACTGGGTACAACGGGCACGAAAATCCGATCCAAAGCACGCGTTGTTTACGTCGACTCGACACGTCACTTTGTAGCCGGTTTTCTCGTGGATAGTACGGTTTCTGCGCTCGAACAAGATGAACAAACTAATTGGTTTTACGAGGAGTTTTTCCAGTACATCGTCATTAAATGTGATAAAAAACGTCACAGTTATCGGTGGGGGGCTGATGGGCTCTGGAATTGCTCAGGTAAGCTACATATAACTTATTTTAAAGATGTATAAACTTTTGCTAGTCATTAGGCGAGTTATAAAGTGAAATGCGTACGCGCAACTCGATCTAGCGAATAGTGTTACTTTTAATACCATTTATAGCACATTCAAAAGTGTGCAAACAGTTCATGATATACTGGGTTCAATGTCCTATTATTTTTTTTTCTTCTACAAGTTTTTTCAATTAATTATGCATACACTGGTTGGACTTTATACACTTGCTTTAATTCAATTGTATTATTCTTAATTTAATTTTGCATTCAATACTAAATAATTGAAACTTCTAACAAATAAATAATTGAGGTACCTAAATGTTGTAACTAACAATTTTTTTGTAAATAACATAATAATTGTAATTTCCTGGGACATGCTTCACCCTTGACCACATCTCAAACTCAAACTAAGCAGAGCTTGTACAAGACAAGGCAAAACCAGATAGCTGTTATCATACACATACAATTTTTTTTCTAAATATTTACTTATATTGATAATCACACCCAGACTTAGGACAAACAGACATGTTAATGCACACCTGTATTTATTGTAATATTGGTTTACTTTACATTTATTGAAAATATTAAAGTCTTAACATCACAGAGAGTATAAATCTCCGGCACCATTAATTTTAAATAATAAATCACTTAATTTCCAATTTATTGAAAGGTTGCAGCTCAAGCAGGACAAAATGTAACCCTAGTAGATTTACAACCAGAAATATTAGAGAAAGCACAAAAATCAATTCAGAATAACTTGACAAGAGTGGCCAAGAAGATCCACAAGGATGATGCTTCCAAGATCGAGAGTTTTGTCAAGGATTCCTTCAATAGAGTTAAGGTTGCAACCAAGATTGAAGATGGAGTGAATGCAGATTTGATTGTTGAAGCTATTGTTGAAAAATTGGATGTGAAGCAGGAGCTATTCAATAAATTAGATCAGGTAAGAATTTTACTAATAGACCCAGTTGTGTTTTCCACAGACTTCACATTTTTGTAGGGATTGAATGTTTTAATTTATTGACTATCAAAATGTCTATTGGTATTTTATAAATAATATAAAATAAGCCTCCATTGCCAACATGATACAGTTATTATTAATTAATTTGATGTGCCTGACAGCTTGTCATGAGACAGGCATTCTCTAAAAATTTCCTTTTATGTCTATTTCTGGCCAATTTCTGAAGGTCATTGCTTAGCTTGTCTTCCTCTATTTCTTTTTGCATTACTGGGATACCACTCAGTAATAGGTAATATCCATTTTTTGTATTTTCCACCTAATCATGTCTCGTTCTGCACCATGTCAGTTCTCTGATTGTTTTTAATGAATCTTTTATGTTTAACTAGCGAACATTTTTTTTCTCTTTAGCCCCAGTTTCGGACGCCTTTTCTCGTCTTGTCTGTACTATAATTATGCATGTATTTTACATATAAACATTTCTCTATCTATTGCTGAAAACTGTATTAAAATCCGTTGAGTAGTTTAAAAGATCTAAACAAACAGACAGCGAAGTGATTTCATTTTATACTATGTACCTAATTGTTATTTCACTTCACTTCACTTCTTTTTCAAAATGGCCCCATATGTGTTTATTTTACACAATTCTGCCAATGTCAGGGTGTCAGAGGATAAACGACGGAGATTGATCGGTGAGAAAAAACAATAATAAATAAAATATTTTTTCCAAAATGGCGATTATGACCGGTGGTGAATTGACCTAAAACAAAAAAAAGACAACACTAATATACCACACCATGTTAATTATATATATGTTAGTATATAGTAAACAACACAAAAACAATAATAATATCACAGTTTAATTTTGTTAACATTAATAAATCGAGATAAAAGGTATACAAAGGGAGAATCTACAAGAGATAATAAACATTTCATATTAGTAGGGCGAGGAATTTTGGTTGGTAAGATGTTGTAGAGGGAAAATTGTAATTTAGGGCAAACAAAGAATATGTGATCAGTAGTGCCTTCGTCCAAACCACATTCACATAGAGAGTGGTCCCTCACCCTAATTTTGTGCAAGTGTACAGGAGTACAAGCATGACCTAGGCGGAGACGACATATAATGGATGAAGTACTCTTACTTAATTGACGATACTTAAAAAACCAAGGCTTTACGGGAATGTTAGGCTGAATATCACCATAATATTTGCCAGTTTGTTTTTTAGTTGATTTCCATAACATGTCCCAGGATCCTTCCATACGAGGTTTAGCAAGCGAACATATATCATCACTAACAATATGGGAATGTTGAGAGGAGCCTGTCTGTATAGCATTTTTAGCACAGGAGTCGACAGTTTCATTTCCTGGAATACCACTGTGGCCCGGAATCCAAGCTACATTCACATTTATCCCACGAACAAAGCAGTTGTATAAAGCTTCTCTAATTTTGAGTATAATTGGAAATTTTGATTTAGAGCGAAAAGGGTTAGAAAGAATAGACTGGATACAGCTTTGGGAATCAGTAAAGATGACCGTGTTATTCAAATTGTGGGAAAGGACATAATTAACAGCTTCTAATAGTGCAATAGCTTCTCCTGTAAATACAGATGTAATTGGAGGACATTTGTAACTTAGAATTATTTTAAATTTGGGAATCCAGACGGCCACACCAACACAGCCCTCATCAGAGGTTTTTGAGGCATCCGTAAATATAGGTAACCAACCATTAAATTGCTTATTCATCGCCTCCCTAAATTGTTTTGTAGCCAGTAAAGAGTCCTTATCAATACCTATATTCAAATAAACGGTAGGGCGATAAACAAGTGCCTCGTAAGAAATAGTGAACAGCGGATTGAGTGGAAGCTGCATAACTGGATGCGTGAGGTTGGAGATTGATGAAAAACTGCGAAGGAGACAAGGAAGTTTGTTGGAAGATAATTGAGAAGACATATTTTGAAGTTGTCGCAGTTTATCAGGAAGGGGGTGAGAAGAATTTTGGAATAGTTTAAAAAAGAATCTATCACATAAGTACTGCCTACGAAACTGAAGAGGAGGTTCTACGCACTCTATCTGCATTGCATTGATAGGTGAGGATTTCATTGCTCCTAAGATGATGCGTAGGCATCTGGACTGAATTTTAGTCAGTTTGCCGGTGCCCGACATGTTACAGTGATCTAAAAGGAATGTTCCGTAATCCATATGGCTACGAATAATAGCATTATATAATAGTTTTTGAGTGTAAGGATGGGCACCCCACCACACACCAGAAAGCGCTCTTAGTACGTTAATTCCCTTTTCACATTTCTGAGCAGTGTAACTGAAATGAGGAATGCCGGTCATCCTAGAATCTAGTATCATGCCTAAAAATTTAACCTGGTCTTTTAAAGGGATTTCCTCATTCTTATATATAATATTAATTAATGGGGTTATTCTTTTTCTTGTAAAAATCACAGCACAACTTTTAGCAACCGATAAAGATAATCCATGATCTGATAACCACTCTCCAAGGTACTCAAGAGCAATGTTGATATTGCGGGCAGCTTCTACACCAGATTTAGATGAAGTGAATAGAGCCAAGTCATCTGCATATTGAAGTACCTGACAAAAATTATTTACTGAACTCTCAAGGTCATAAGTGTAAAGGTTATATAATAAAGGGCTGAGTACTGAACCTTGAGGAAGGCCTCTCCAGATAAACCTGGGAGGTAAGGAGCCTTTCTGAGTTCTGATTATGATGGTTCTAGCCATCAAGTGATTGCAGATGAACCTAACCATCTTCTCAGGGACACTCAGCTGAAGAAGTTTATTCCTGAGAACCGGAAGAAGGACATGATCATAAGCAGATGCTATATCCAAAAATACTCCTATAAGGTACTCTTTCCTACTAAAGGCCAAATTTATGTCAGTTGTTAATAAACTTAGATTATCCATGGTGCTCATGCCTTTTCTGAATCCGAATTGACTCTTAGCTAAAATTCCCCTACTCTTCATCAGCCATTCTAATCGGTTCCGCAGTAAATGTTCCATAACCTTTGCAAAAATAGAGGACAAAGCGATAGGTCTTCTTGAATTAGGATCTGAGGGATCCTTTCCTGGTTTAAGGAGGGGGATGACTATTTGTGTTTTCCATGGTTCTGGGATTAAACCTTGGTCAAAAAGAATATTAATGAGATGGAGAAAAGTTAATTTGGTTTTGCCATTAGCCTTGCATAGGAAAGAGTAAGGAACTCCATCTATTCCTGGAGAGGAGTCCACTAGACCATCAAGGGCCCTATGGAGTTCATTTAATGAAAACGGGGAGTCCATTACATCGTGTGAAATAATCGGTACAGAAGGAGAGGGAAGTGCGTCAATGAATGGGACGGTAGGGGGTGCTAGTTTATTCGCAAAAGAGTCTAGCCATCTATCAGGGTCATTCGTAGACAAGTTTTCAGCTACCATAGATCCTCGAAATCTCTTAATCTGTTTCCAGACTATAGATGGGGGCGTGCGTGGAGATAATGATTCACAAAAGGAAAACCAACCCTGTTTCTTCTTAGATGACAACAACCTACGTGCACGAGCAGCTATATGCTGATAAGAAAGGTAATTCTCCATGGACATTGACGAGTTGTAAGTTTTCTCAGCCTCGTTTCTTTCGTGAACAATAGCCGTACACTCAGAATTCCACCAAGGCGGAGACTTTTTAAATGAATTTTTCTTTTTCACAGGAATATGAGCATCGGCAGCAGATAAAATAGCCTCTACAAACTTATCATATAAATTCAGGGGGTTTTCATCACTTATGGAAGTGAGAGAATCCAGCTTAGTATCTAATACAGAAGCATAATTCAACCAATCTGCTTTTGAGAGTCTGTATTTTAAGAGAGGAGTGGGGGTATTTAGAAAAGATGACCTAGAAGGAAATGAAATAATGATTGGGAAATGATCACTTCCATAAGAACAATCAGAAATATTCCATGAAAGAAGAGAAGATAAAATAGAAGAACAAAAAGTGAGATCTACTACACTTTTTGGATCTTGGGAGGGAAGAACTCTACGGGTAGGAGATCCATCATTAAGAACACATAGATTGTTATCATCCAAAACATCTAAGATAACTGAAGAAAAAGAGTCGGAATGACTAGAACCCCATGAAACATGATGGGAATTAAAATCACCCATCACAACTACTGGAGGAGGAAGAGAAGCAATAATGGAGTGTAGTTCAGGACCAAGGGAAGGATGGGGATGAGGAATATAAATAGATAAAAAGGTCGTATTTAATGTTCTAACTGCTACTGCATTAATATTACTGCTGTGAGAAGGGATATTAATTTGTGAATATGTGTGAGATTGTTTTATCAATAAAGCACATCCCGCATACCCGTCATTTCTGTCATCCCGCAAGCAGGCAAAACCCGAAACCCTAAAATGGGATCCAGGGACCAACCATGTTTCCGAAATGGCAACCACAGCAGGAGAAAATTTTGAAATTAAAAATATGAGTTCATGTTTTTTATGTCTGACACTTTTAATGTTCCATTGCATTATTCGGACACAATCCATTATTGGTAAGTGAAGCGATTTGAAAAAGTTTGTTTGCAACGTGGGACGGTAAATTTTCGTTTTTGTTGGAAATTAAGTTAAGTATTATGGATAAAAGAAGATCCAATAAATTTTCATTAGAAGATAAAGTAGAGGGAGGAGAGGAAGGAGATTGAGATAACGCACAACCGTTAGGTAGTGATGAAGGAACTTCCGATGTTAGAGCCCTATGAGCCTCTTTATCATATCCTACTCCTAGTTGAGGTCGAGGTCTCCTGTTTGCAAAAACTGTTTTTCTATAAGATGTTGTTGGGAAAGATTGTGGATCTCTATTAGATCGGCCTGTATTTGGAGGAGAGGAAAACATCTCTCTTGCAACTTCAGAAAATGTTTTACATACTGAAGGAAATTGAGTTGAAGCTTCCTCGTAAGAAATATTATTTTGAGACATAACTGATTTAATGTTTTTCTGACGATCATGCTCAGGGCAACATTTATTTGTCGCAAAATGTTTACCGGTGCAGTACAGACAAGAGGCTAACTCTTCAGCTACATTGCAGCTATCTCCAGAATGAGCCTGAGAACAACGGAAGCAGCGAGGGGTTGAACGACATTGAGCTTTTATGTGACCAAACCGACAACAATTATTACATTGAATGGTGGGAAATTGGTAAGTCTCTACTGGCAAGGAAGTATGATAGCAGTAGACATGAGCAGGTAAAACTTGGCCATGAAAGGTGAGAACAACACTCTGGGTTGGTATCCATGACACTTTACCATCAATGAAAGTCTTTCTATTCAGTCTTCGTGCCTTTAAAATGTATCCACACCTATCAGGAAGAATCAATGCATCAACAAGTTCCTCCATTGACCACTCCACCGGAACATTTCGAATCAATCCCATACGGGTGATGT
Organism: Tethea ocularis; assembly: GCA_963555595.1. Lineage (NCBI taxonomy): Eukaryota > Metazoa > Arthropoda > Insecta > Lepidoptera > Drepanidae > Tethea > Tethea ocularis. Next base: position 906,830 of record OY741970.1, on the reverse strand, counting down.
TGTATGTAGGTATATTTGCAACATATTTGTATTGGGGTAGTAGTGGACAATCAAGGAAACTGTTGGCATCAATTGATGACATGAATTCAACTGCTATTTTGTTGCGACCAACCTTTTTTACACCATCTCTACAAATATTTTTAATTTTATTAACATGAAGGAATTGTCCAAACTTGAGAGGTCTAATTGATGTCCCAGCAGAGAGGTCTGGTTCAGATCGCGAAACATGAACTAAAAATGGACCTTTATCATCTTTTTCGTAAGCCTTGAAACCTATTGTCAGGCTGTGGTGCATGTACACTGTCTGTATCGACGCAGATGCAGTCTCAGGATCTATTATTGTTTTCTTACGATTTACACTGTTTTCATCGTTCTCTGAACGACGCTTATTATTGTTAGTAGGAGTGATAGTCGTTTCCTGGGTGAAAAGTGGGGGAGACGAGTCCACTACTGACGCACTATGTCCATCCGGAGGATCTGGGGGTTCAGGAGGAATATCCATACTTACCGAAGGAAGTTAATGCACCTTTTGAATAAAACACACACAAACACTTAAATAGGAAAATTCAACATAAATTTCAAGTGAAAATTGAATTAAATATGATAAATTATGCAAGTCAATCTCACTAACACGTGTATCAACTTACAACTCCCCCGTCGTTCCGCTAATTGTTATTTATGGTTCCATTGAGTGCCCAATGACAAAGAGAATATAATACTCCAAGTGACTCAGCTATTTATGGCTCCATGACTTGCAAGTCCCTATAAGTAATTGTCATTGACATCTAAGGTTATCGTATCCCAACCAATGAGGTTATCTACATATTTTTAATCGAAAAGTTTTAATACCTATGCTATATTGAGATGGACATAGATTTAAAAGGCAATAATCAATCGAATTGTTGCATAATATTGACTACAAACAACCACGGAACAATGTACTAAAACATTCAAACTCTATAAAAACGTTACATCAGTGCGACCAGATCCGGATGGGATCCTCCCTGCCCTGTTCCCAATATTTTGGGGTCGGCACAATATGTACTCTCCTTCTGCATTTCAGCCCTTACAAGGGCATACCCAGCTTTTGGCCTAGGGGGGCAAATCAGATTTTTTCTAAAGTTAATAATGGTAATATTCAGCAGGTATTACCGTGGGATGGGAATTCCAGTGGGGGCAGCCGCCCTCCACTGCCCCCCCCCATGCCCCCCCTCGGCACTCCCATAAGGCCTTTTATCCATCATATCAGTTATACCGGATGGGGTATACTTATAAAATAGCTGTCACCTCTGTAGTGAAAGATGTCCACAGCATGTAGGGCTAGATTTTATAAAATCCAACTGGTAGATCAAGAGATTAGCGTATTCAAACAACTCTTCAGTTTTTTTAACAAACATTTATTTTCTCATAATTTTCAGTTGGCACCTTCGCATACTATTCTAGCTACCAATACGTCATCCATCTCTGTTAACGCAATCGGAGCTGGCATCAAGAGGAAAGACAAGTATGTATATTTCTAATCCTACTTATATTATAAACAAGCTGACCCGGCAGACGTTGTCCTGCCCTGAGAAAAAAAATAAAACTGGGACCTACCTTACCTACCTACCCTACCTAACTACCTACCCCTAACTAACTACCTACCCCTACCTACCTTACCTACCCCTACCTAACTACCTACCCCTACCTACCTTACCTACCTACCCTACCTACCTCTACCTACCCCTACCTATCTACCTACCCCTACCTATCTACCTAACTACCTACCCCTACCTAACTACCTACCCCTACCTACCTTACCTACCTACCCTACCTACCTCTACCTACCCCTACCTACCTTACCTACCTACCCTACCTACCCCTACCTACCTTACCTACCTACCCTACCTACCCCTACCTACTTATCCTATGTCCTTCTCCTGGCTCTAAACTACATCCCTGCCAATTTTCAGCTAAATCGGTTCAGCCGTTCTTGAGTTATAAGTGGAGTAACTAAAACGACTTTCTTTTATATATATAGATGCAAAAGTTTTTGAGTTGGATGAAACGCACTATAGTCCTATGTTACGGAGAAGGAATTAGTTACTTGTTAAAGATTTATTCCTATCTCTTTCTAGTAAAACAGAATTTAGCATGGAGTTTATATGGCTGTCATAGTATTTTGACATTACATCTTATGCCCAATCTCTCTGTCTAATCGCTGTCTAATTAGTAGTTTAAAATACTTATATCTTCTGTGTTTCTTGGCCATTTTAATATCACTTTTTCCAATCTTTTTTACAGTTTGTTGAGAAATGTGACAAAAAAAAACATGCATATTCCCTATCCTATTCTATTACCAGATTCGGTGGACTACATTTCTTCAACCCGGTACCAGTAATGCGTCTCCTAGAAGTGGTGAAAGGTGATCATATCTCCGAAGAGACGTACCAAGCCATGATGGAGTGGGGCAAGGCGGTTGGCAAGACTTGCATCACTTGCAAGGACACCCCAGGCTTCGTGGTCAACAGGCTACTTGGACCTTATAGTGCTGAAGCACTTAGGATGTATGAAAGAGGTAATTTTATGGGCTGCATGTGGATTTTGTAGCTGTTGTTTTTGTTTGGGAATATATAAGTTTAGTAGAAGACTTTTTCTAGAAAAAAAAGGTAAAAAAAAACTCGCCAAGTGCGAGTCGGACTCGCGCACGAAGGGTTCCGTACCATTATCTATAGAAACGGCAAATAATCATGTCTGTTGTATGGGAACCCCATTTAAATATTAATTTTATTTTAATTTAATTATTTATTTTTGAAGTGAATAATATAACTCAACTGTTTAACTATTACGGATCATGAGATACAGCTTGACAGACGGACAAACAGACAGACATCGGAGTCTTAGTATATAATTGTAGTGGGTTCCGTATTACCCTAAAAACAAACTAAATCGTCTATTCACGGCGCGCTTCAAATAATTTGAATAAAAAGCTTTTGTACAATTTTATTTTGACATTACAAAATGTCAAAATAAAATTGTACTCGTTCTGTATTTTTTTCTTTTTTGTGATACCACACATATATACTGTAAATATGTGTTTAAAGCTTAAAATAACGGATATTAAAATTATAACTTTTAATAAGCTTTATCTTGGAAAATTCTATTAAGGTGGTTGGTATTTTTTGCAATGGCACTTGCATACATTTTCTTTATTTGTTACTGTTTTTGGTTTCTGGTTTTTGGATTCATTAATATGTAAGTATTTATGGTGTATTTTTTCTATCTAATGTAATTATTTATCCTTATGGTATAGTATGTATAAGGTATATATTGGCTTGGTTCATTATAGGTAATAAATATATAAAAAGTTTTGACTCACTCACTGAATGAGTCATCAGTCATCAATTTTGGCCTTTTTGCAAAATTTGAGTTTCAGCAGCCAGTTTTTCAAAATTCAATTTGTGAAGGTGGGAATCTTGCATTGAATAGGCTCCGAAACTACTGAACCGATTTGAAAAATTCTTTCACTAATAGGAAGCTACATTATTCCTGAAGGTTATAGGCTACTTTTTATCCCGGGAACGCGAGTGAAACCGCGCGGAACAGCTAGTTAGTAATAAATTTAGATTAGATAAAATACAGAATACTTTTTGTCCATAAAATTAATATTATCCTACTGGCAAAACTTAATGAAAACATGTTCCAGGTGATGCTTCGAAAGAGGATATAGACATTGGTATGAAGTTAGGTGCAGGGTACCCGATGGGTCCCTTCGAGTTGGCTGACTACACTGGCTTAGATACCAATAAATTCGCATTACAAGTCATGTTTGAGAAAACCAAGGACCCAGTCTTCAGGCCCGTTCCATTGCTCGACAAAATGGTCGCAGAAGGCAAGCTTGGAATTAAAAGTGGCGAAGGATTCTATAAGTATAAGAAATAATTGTATTTTGATTTGTATTTTGATATGAATAAAGTGTGTTATTATATGATTTTTTATTTTATTTGCGTTTATTTTTATTTAACTGAGTAATTATAGTACAATATGTGATAGATTGATTGGTCGTGTGTGAAGAATGTCCCAGAATATAATAATAAAAAAGCATGAGAAAAAACCTACTCAATTCTTGAAATACAGTGTTATCTTGTAATCATATTATCTTTTATTAAAACAAATAGCCTATTCATTTAATTTGTTTAAGAAAAAGAATAAACAATCATGCTTCCTACCTACAAGAGTACCCATGAATCGACCTTTGTAGAAGCATTAACAAATTACAAATCGGGTCACCTACCCCCGCCCGCAGGATTCAGAGGGCGCGCAATATATTTTAAAATTTGCTCTCGTGTATACTTTAACCTTTAAAAAAATTTCGCTTATTACATTTTGCCTTTCATCCAGCGATATATTTGTGTTTTTTTTTAACAATTTAACTAAAACGCTGGAGAGGAGCCGCTATCAAGTTTCTGCCCCGAACGTTATCCTCTAGTTGAAAACTGTCGCCAAGAACCAACCGGCGTGTTCTCACTGCTCACAGCACTTGTGAGCCAGTCGGCACTCGGCACTCGGCAACATACCGGCAATCCCACTAGTATTATCAAGTATTATTTACCATCAGGTAGACCGCCTGCCTGCTTGTCAGCCTTCTGTTATAAAAAAATATAAAATCCATGAACTTAAACGATTAAATAATTATCAAAATTGATAATTAATGTGTGGCATAGATAAGTTAATTTGCGTTATTTCTATCTCTGATAAAATATGTTATATAATTTGAGTATGTAGGTATGAATCTAATGTGTAAAATCTAGTTTTAACTCATTGTTTATTAAGGTGAAATGAAAATGAACCATATAACTTTTGTTTGACCACAATCTCACCGTGGTCAGTGATGATGTGGCCGATGTTGGTAAGCACATAAAGCGTAGAAAGAAACTGGCTGTCAAGTGCATCATATAAACAAATGATCTTTTTTGTAGAAACATAAGACTCATTTTACCCTAACCAAGCAACAACGTACGGAGGGTAGTGACGTGAATGCAGTTACGAAGGTGGTGAGTTTCATCCTATAAGCTTTCGGTGAAGGAAAACATCGTGAGGAAACCATAGCACGGTGAAGACCCTACCACCTTCAAATAAAAAATATGTTACCAAGCCAAATACCTACTACCAAATTGTTTCAGCTGCACTTAGGCTGAGATAAATAGAGCGTGCTTAGACTTTGCTCAGACTTTACTTAGGATATAATTGCACTTAGACTTTGCTTAGCACACACTCAGAGAGATTCGAAGATTGCATTTTAAATACCGACTTTGTACGGTAAAGTTGCGATACTTGCAGAAGGAACGGCCACCTTTTTAAGGTCGTCAGTCCTTCGTGCTGGAGGGCGACCCACATTAAGCTTGCTACAGCTTGCTCATAAAGCATATCAGTGACACAGATAGCCTATTCAATAATATACATATTTTACTGCAAACTTTAGTCATAATTCGTTAATTTTCTAGGCGATGCGTCTGCGCGAGACATTGATACGGCCATGAAACTAGGCGCGGGGTATCCCATGGGGCCGCTAGAACTAGCCGATTTCACAGGACTAGACACCAAGAAGTTCATCCTAGCCGTCATGCTGGAAAAGACGGGAGATCCTGTATTCAGACCTATACCGCTTTTAGACAAGTTGGTTAAAGATGGCAAGTTGGGGAGAAAAACAGGGGAGGGCATTTATAAGTATGATAAATAATTTTGTTATTGTATTATTGCAAGGAAAATAATTATTTGTTACAATTATTGTAAATATTTGCATTTTCTTATCTGTATAGTATTGAAGTCAATTTTATTTTATTTGTACTTTTCAAGTATGTTTTACTATAAGTACCTGCTGCATTTATATTAAAATCAAAATATTTATTTTTTTTAAATTTTATTAATTAATAATTACAAAAATCTAGCAAATACATCGTATATTTTTTATGCAGTTTTGCCCTAATCCCTAATATGTAAATAATCACAGCCAGTGTTGGATCCAGGGAGGGTGGCACAGCACAAGGCCTCCTGCCACAAGGTCGGCTACCTTCGCGATTTGCATTGAATTTTGAGGCTGTGATGAACTCGTAGTACAAAGAAGAAGGTGTGAAGCTTGGCGTGATTGAACACAAGACTCGGGTCTATCTCGTCTGCTTGTTCATGTGTTAAGCTTATTACGTGGCCGAGGACCCCCTCCAGTTTGAAATCCTGGATCCGCCCTTGTCACAGATGTACCTATAGCTTTCACATTAAGGGGGGAGGGACAAATAGTAAGGAATGCAAGAATATATTGCAGTTTATTATAGCTGCAGAGCTAACTAAAATAGCTATCATAATAAATCTAGTCTGCTCGAATTTATACAAGCTCTGGAAAGACTTGAAAGAGCCATTTAACCTAAATAATAATAAGCCTGTTGATTTAAACAAATGGATTTTAAAAAAACGTAGACAAGAAATTAGGAAATTCCTAAAACAACTCTCTCAGTCTTGAAGGTCACTCCGCTGAAACAAACAGTTCGCGCATTACATTAGGACTCTTACATATTAATACGATCTCGAGTTTTGTGACTTGCTCATTGAATAATTTGTTGAGAACGAATACCTATTCGTTTTCTCAGTATTACTTGTAGAATCTATCACATGCTGTTTTATGATATGACTGATCAAAAACAGTATTTAATTCACTTTTTATTGGAGTAAAGCAATTGTCATTAAGTATTTTGTCATTTTTACTAAGCCTGTGTTTGACTCCGTGACTATACGTCATATGAGCAATCATTCTTTTCTTACTCATATCATATAATGTAAATGAAGATGTCATCGTATGATTGTGAGCGCTTTTGTTTTATGATCTATCTCGTCAGTTCGACTGTCAATGCATTATAAAGCCATATTGCTTGCCATATGTGTTAATTTGCGTTAGTTCATGATCCAATCATGTCAAACCGTAAAATTATGAACTGGTATCATCGACACCTTGCGCGCTGATTGGTCGAACGTGACGTGCCCCGCGCTTTGGCTATCGCCAAAAATGACGGATGGTAAACAGCTGTTTGTAGGCTTTAAATAATTAATTAAAAAATTATATTGATTGACTTACTTGATCTTAAATGTGCAAATACTTTACTCACGACCAATCAAAGGTTCACAATTTTATTTGTAACAAAATCGTAACCCTGTCGGTAAGTGCAGATCCGTTCACAATTTAATGTTTTGATATGGATATATTATAAACTATCGAAAATTGATACGTTGTATTGTGAGCAATATGGTACAGTTCACAATGTATCGACGGTTCACACATACTCGCAGGATGTATTGTAAACTAGCGATGTTCGCAATCATATGGTGACAAAGATCCAATGTGAAGCTACCTTAATGTCTATTTTCGATGGATTTTTTATCAATATTGCGAATGCCGTTAAATATCGATCGATAAATACAATCTTGATTTATTTGTCGATTAGATAAATGTTATTCTGTGTATGTATCGTGTATTAAACATTTTTAGTGTGTGCTAAACGCGCGTCAGTGAAATTTGTATTTTAAAAATTCTGATTTAAAATTGGTAGGTAGTCTGGTTTAGTTATACTTATTTCTATCATAAATACATATTTATTTTATATTTATCTGTTTGTATAGTTTTTATGACATGCCTATTGGTGTATGCATGAACATGTCTGTTTGTCCTGAGTCTGGGTGTAATTCTCAGATGTTTATAAACTTGTAATAGGTAGGTTAGGTAGTTATCTCATTGTACAATTTTGAGGAATATTCCAGAATATTATTATTAGTTAAAATATTTGTTAAAAAAATCCTGGATAACTTAAAATTTAAGTCATAGTCAAAAATTACAATCAAAATAATTAATTTATCAATTAAGTAATTAGGTATAACGACATTTACATGACCCTAAGATATTTCTCGAAAGTTATGAAAAATATGATAGACTAGCTTTCGCCCGCGAACGCGGTTGCACCTTCGTTCTCGAGAGATTTTATGTTTTCCCGGGATAAAAAGCATAATAACAATATTAAAAATATAATAATCTTAAGACAAAAATGCAATCGTTATATACTTCCTTACAACTTTCATTATAGGTAGGTATAATTTTTTTTTTTTGTGTGACATACTGCATAGGTATTTAAAATGATGAAGGTAGTCAACAAAAATCAAGTACTTACCCATTACTAGGAATAGGGTAGTTGACACTGTCAAAAATAAATGACCAAACACTAACCAATGCATAAAACATCTAAAAGCATGTGGAAAAAACATATATGTTGTACAATTAATGCTTTTTATGATTTTTAATTACCAGTGGAACCACTAAAAGTATATGATTTGATGCTATGAAACTATGACGTCATAGTGTAATATTTCATACAAAATTCCATATAAACTATCGTTTTGACATTTATTAAAAAGTAGCTGATTTGATAAGTCAGTCAACTACCCTATATGTACATTATTATCACAATTTTATTAGTTTAGTAACGAAGATTTTATACAACGTATTAATTTAATTGTGTAAATAATACCTACGAAAACAATAAATTCATTGTTTTTTAAAAGGCAATGTCAATGTGGTGAAAATAAGGAAAGTTACAAATGTCTCTATAATCTTTAGTGATATGGTTATCAGTGTTTTTATTATTTTACGATGAAATGGCCGGTTTGTTTACCACAAACCCAAGGTGTCCAAAACACTTTCCATCACAAGGTTTTTTGATACTCCAATATTAAAACTAGCTTCCGCCCCGCGGTTTCACCCACATACCCGAGGGATCTTTTTCTACCGGGATAAAAAGTTGTCTATATGTTATTCCATATATGATCTATATATTTGCCAGATTTTATGTAAAAGAGTAACAAACATCCATACATATCTTCACAAACTTTAGCATTTATATTAGTAGAATGGTGATTGTATTAATGTCACAACAAAACGACGGTGCCGATTCTGTTGTTTACGAACTTAACTAATATTAGACAAGTCACCTCTCTTTCATTTTAACCTTATTGAAAAAAGATAGAACATTTTTAATGCTGTCCATACTGTCGTAATGTACGGGTAAATAGTCGTGACCAATAAAGATCGCGCTTAAATTCACGTTGAAATGTGTGATCGGATTAAACTGACAGGACTAAAATATCTTGCATCCCTTTCTTATATTTACTATTAGAAAGAGATATAGTGAGATTAAATTTATTTTAGTTCGTAAACAACAGAATCGGCACCATTACCAGTTTTGTGATTGAAGCATTTGACATTTGTCTCACAGTGATTTCACGTGGGAGCAATAGTACGCTTCCTGGCAGGTCCACCTAAGAATCCTTATAACTTTTGAACCAGGGCGTGACTAAATCTGACATTCGAGGACAAAATAGCGATAGACTTGGAATTCAAATCAATACGTGATGGTGGCCCTGCCAGGAAGTGCCACTCCATACAAAATCTTTCGTAAGAATGTGAGAGGCGCGCCATGTTATTGTAGTTTATCTCTACGCCATTCATGATGGCCGCGCTTAGACTGATTTGGGCGGGATGCGATAAACGATCCCAAACTAAGCAGAGCTTGTTCTATGGAAACCAGATAACTGATATACTACATATACTTTTTTTTTTGTAAATACATACTTAAATAGATAATTACACCCAGACACAGGACAAACAGACATGTTCATGCACACAAATGTTTGTCCTGGATGGGAATCGAACCCACGACCAGCAGCGCGATAGGTGGCGTCTTAACCAACTGCGCCAACTGGACTGTCAATGTTTGTGGCGATGTTTTCTATTTAACCGCAGAATAAGAATCTCAATTAATTCCAGAAGGGCACCTAAATGAGCGATGTGTCGAAGGTGCGACAGGTTCGCCGACAGCGGTCCATATACCAGGTGCACTACTGCATCCAGCGTCGCGAAGAGATGACGGCCGTACCGATCGGTCCACAGCCGCAGCTGCAGTCCCAGCCGCAGTCGCGCCCGCAACCGCAGCTGCAGCCACAGCCGCAGTCGCTGCCGCACCTGGAAATCCAGGCCTACCAGCTGCAGGTTGCAGGACACAAGGATAGGGGCGATACTACACACGATAAGTATTTAGGTCAGTGTATAGTATAACTGGGATATGATTTCAGTTTAAGGTGGAGGCTTCGGTTGGGGCGTTAAATTCAAATTTTATCACGTTTTTTGCTAATTGCAGCTCAGTTATAGGTCGTAAGTTATCAACATGTTATTTGCGAGAAGAATGGTAGTATATTTACTGATTAATAACAAAATCATCAACATATTCCTCCAACAACCTATAACTGAGCTGCAATTAGCAAAAAACGTGATAAAATTTGAATTCAACGCTCCAACCGAAGGTTTACCCTTTGTATGTGGAACCGGTGGTAGTCTATAGGCTAGTTAACAGTGTCAAAAATAAATGACCAAACACTAATCAATGCATAAAACATAAAAACACGTGGAAACATCAGATATGTTGCACATTTAATGCGTTTTATGATTTTTAATTACTTGTAGAACCACAAAGAGTAGATCCTTTGATGCTGTGAAACTATGACGTCATAGTGTACTATTTCAAACAAAATTCTATATAAACTATCGTTTTGACATTTATTAAAAAGTAGATGATTTGATATGTCAGGAAACTACCCTATTTTAATAATTGTAACTATCTACATTCATATGTGCCTTATCAGGAGGCCAATTCTCGCGCGGGTAGAGATTAATGTCTATGAAAAATCTCACCAGTCATCATTCGACATCGAAATCTCTACTGCTCCGGACCATTCGTTGCATCTCGAACGAAAGGGATTCGACATTTCTCTAGCGTGACATCCCGAGAATACGAAAAATTGATTTTATTAGTTATTCGCCATTTTGTTTCAACATATCTCGAATTGAATCGATCTCTACCCGCGCGAGAATTGGCCTCAGGGCCTAAACTGATTAAATGAGGTTTTTTAGGCATTTCAAGTAGGTAAATGAATAAACGGAAAAACATTACTACCCATCTAAACTAATATTTTTAATGCGAAATTGAACTCAGCGGAAACTAGTAACAAAAAAAAAAACTCTCCTTAGGTCTCCTCCAATGCAACGACGGTACAATCCTGAAGCCGATCCTTAAGGAGTCTCAGAGGAGAGAGGTGGACTTCTACAACCGCCTGACTACCTCCAATGACCCTGACCTGGTAGAAATGAGGAAATGCACTTGCAAGTACTATGGATGCAAGCGGTTCGCTTACAATGGATTTGAGCTCGAGTATATTATACTGGAAGACTTGACTGAGAGGATGCTTGAACCTTGTATTATGGATGTTAAGATTGGTTAGTAGATTATTTTTATACTAAAATTACAGTCGGAAATAGTAGTTTATGATACTGTTGCATAATAGGGGTTATTAAACACGAGTGTGAGTTTAAGTACCGAGTCGTAGGCGAGGTTCTTAATAGTATCACACGAGTTTTTAATACCTAATTATGTGCAGTATCATACAGTACTTTATCTAAACTCATATAAATAATGTAATTAAAAAAAATAGAGAAATAGTATTTTTCTACGAACTATAAAAAAAAATTGCTTATTTTGTGTCATTTTTTGTCAAAATGATATAGGCAAAAACAATAAAATAAACAGACACAATAATCATATACCTAATCAAATCCATGTTGCTAACTTCCAAAAATTCTTACCTCTAAAGTTCAAATCAAAAATTTGTCACATTGTCATCGTCAAATTGAATTGATACTGATTGATTATACTATTGATAGGTCCAAAGTGTACTTTAATAGAAAAAAAGTTATTTTATAGCATTATCTTGGGAACAAAACTGTACTATAATGAATCATTATACACGGGTGTGCTTAGTACTGGTTTTGATTTCATAATTAGCACATTACGATATGAGAGTATATAAAAATATTTAAAACTGTTAAAGCGCGCTTTTTATACCAAAATCAACGTGGCCTGAATCTCAAAAGTTTCGCGATGAAATTTGGTACTCAGAATCTATATGGAGAAGGACATCAGTTACTTTTTAACTTATATATTTTTCATAGTTCAGTTGGTTAAGATACCACCTATCGCGCCGCAGGTCGTAGGTTCGATTCCCACCCAGGACAAACATTTGTGTGCATGAACGAACATGTCTGTTTGTCCTGTAGCTGGGTGTAAATATCTATATAAGTTTGTATTTACAAAAAAAAGTAGTATATGTAGTATGTCAGTTATCTGGTTTCCATAGTACAAGCTTTGCTTAGTTTGGGGTCAGATAACCGTGTGTGAAGAATGTCCCAGGATATTTATTTATAAAGCGCGCGTCAGGAGCGTAGTCTGAACCTCAAAAGTTTTAGAGTCTAAACCGATCGCGATGAAATTTGGCACTCAGAATGTAGGTATAATATGAATCGGTGGTAGGGTACTTTGTAGTACCCGTCTGGCTGGCTACCACCCTCAAGTTGAAAATCTGTCGCCAAGCACCTACCGGTGTGTTCCGGCAATTGCACTTGAGAGCCAGTAATTGCTTTCTCGGCATTGTAACAGGTCGGCAACACATTGGCAATACCTCTGGTATTGCAAATGGCGATAGGCGACGGTAACCACTTACCATCAGGTGGACCGCCTGCCTATTTGTCACCTTTCTGACATAAAAAAAAAAGAAAAAAAAGAAGGACATCAGTTACTTTTTAACTCATACATATTGTATATATCTAATACAAAAAGCCCTAATCAATCAATAATGGTAGATAACAATTTTATTTTTGCAACATGACAGATAATACTTATCTAAGGATTACAATTCGTCATTTATGTGACATGTTTTTACTTACAATGTTCCTGTTCGAGTTATCTATTTTAATTTTAATACTAGTTGGCCCGGCAGACGTTGTTCTTCTATGTAAAAAAAAGTCTTACATACCTACCTGGAGGCCAATCACGCGTGTAGAGATGAATGTCTATGAAAAATCTCACCAAAATGTCATCATTTGACATCGAAATCACTACTGCTCCGGACCATTCATTGCATCTCGAACGAAAGCGATTCGACATTTCTCTAGCGTGACATCCCGCGACTACGAAAAATTGATTTTATTAGAGATTCGCCATTTTGTTTCAACATATCTCGAATTAGAGATTATCTCTACCCGCGCGAGAATTGGCCTCCTGATTGCAGCGCTACCTACCAGGTCCAATTGTGAATATAAGCCATCCAGGGTACCCTATTAAATAAAAGTAATATGACGATAAGTAGAATAGTGATGATTGCCTTACAAAATTACCAATTTTCAATTTTTCGTCTTTTTTTTTCTTTTTTTTAAACCACCCCTGTATTTGAACGAAAAAAACAAAAAAATATACAAATCGGTCAAGGCCACGGACTAAAGAAGGAATGGACTTAGCACAAGTAATCAGGGCACGCGCCTTCAATCAGGTCCTATTAGGTGGGCCGTATATAAAAAAAATGTTCACTTATCATCAGGCAGAAGAACCTGGGACCCTCTAGCAACAGAGGAGAAGATAAAGAACGAGCAGAAGAAATACGCTCAGTGCAAGAAGGAGTTCGGGTTCTGCATCCCAGGGTTCCAGGTGTTCCGGCTGTCCACCGGCAAGCTGCATAAGTACAACAAGGATTACGGGAAGAAACTGCACGGGCAAATGGTCAGAGACGGTATGTCTTGAATTATACATAAATATCCTATATGTTACTCTAGTTTCATCCAAATCTGTTTAGTAGTTTTTGCGTGTAAGAGTAACAAACATCCTCACACTCTAACAAGCTTTCACATATACGGTTGTAAGGGACAGCCGACAGAAATATTTGGGAAAAGGTTACACTCAATGCCTATAATAACATTATAGAAATCAATTATGTCAGAAGTTATCGGTTACAGATATCGTAATTTTTGAGTCCGCAATGTACGTTACAACGCTATCTATCACACACAACACTAAACTTGACACTGACATATCAAATCAGCTACTTTTTATTAAATGTCAAAACGGTAGTTTATATGGAATGTTGTATGAAATATTACACTATGACGTCATAGTTTCACAGCATCAAATGATCTACTCTTAGTGGTTCCACTGGTAATTAAAAATCATAAAATGCATTAAATGTACAACATATTTGATGTTTCCACGCGTTTTTAGATGTTTTATGCATTGGTTAGTGTTTGGTCATTTATTTTTGACACTGTCAACTACCCTATTGATTTGAATTTTGATGTATGTACATTTAAAACTGCAATGTCTAAATTAGTAGTTACTGGTGTCGATTCTGTTGTTTACGAACTTAACTAATATTAGACAAGTCACCTCTCTTTCAAGTTAACCTTATTGAAAAAAGACAGATTTTTTTTAATGCTGTCAGTTTTATCCATGCCGTCGTAATGTACGGGTAAATAGCCGTGAGTAGTCTTGACCAATAAAGATCGCGCTTAAATTCACGTTGAAATATGTGATCGGATTAAAGTGACAGGACTAAAATATCTTGCATCCCTTTCTTATATTTACTATTAGAAAGAGATATAGTGAGATTAAATTTATTTAGTTCGTAAACAACAGAATCGGCACCATTGTTTATTTATTTATAAATCAGGTTTAGTTAAGACTTGTTTAAATAATAATTTTATAATATAATCAGTCTAAAAATTCTGAAAAAATATCGTATAATTCATGAAAAGAAAAATTCAAAGTCTGGGGGCTCCAGAATCATGAATTGAATCCATGGAGTCAGTTTTCGGAAGACTGTCCCTTACACCCGGAATAATAGTAGTAAGATAAGATTCGCGTACATAAAATTTCAGCAATAAGAACATATTTAAACGGCGTGGGAACGAACCTCTGCCGAGCGCTGATCCTGCAGCTCCTGTCGCAGCTGTGGAAGATACAGAAGTGGTCGCGGCGCCAACAAGCGCTGAAGATATACTCCGCCTCCTTGCTGCTGGTCTATGACGCCGCCAAGCTGAGGGACTCGCGAGGAGATAACATCACTGATGTGTTAGTATACCTACTCTACTATCCTAAACTATACTACTATTGTACTATTCTGTACTGGGCTGTACTATGCTGAACTATACTACAATTGTGTGCTGTATTACTATTGTACTATGCTAAACTATACTACTATTGTACTATTCTGTACTGCGCTGTACTATACTAATATATAATAGTACAGATGTACTGCGCTGTCCTACAACTGTACTGTACTACTATTACACTATTCTGTACTACGCTGTAGTACTACTGTATTATACTACTAATGTACTCTTTTTCTGTACTGTACTACTATTGCATGCTTCGGGTGTATTTAAATAACACATCTTTTTACAACCCTCGGATCTTTATATCCCAGGATCGCGCGTGAAACCGTATGAAACAGTTAGTCGTTAATAAATCAATGCTTCTCCTTACAGACCATCAAATTGCCGTCCAACAAGAAGAAAATCCATACACTCCATGCACAGCGATACTGGTTCAAACTTCAGCGGGCAAATCTCCTCCAAAGGTCCGGTCTATAAGAAGCTTAACTCTGTACCACTGACTCCTATGACCGTAGCGCAGACCAGCTTCACCCCCCCACCTCCCATAACATCCCCGTGGACAGATGCCCTGGAAAGACTGAACCATAATCACTCTTTCGAACATAACTATGATGATAAGCTGTCCAAAATGAAGATGAACTACCGAGCATTGTTGGACCAACTCTCCTATGACTCCCCGACCCCAAATCCCTGGGGTACGGTGAAGATTATAGATTTCGCGCATGCGTTCTTCAATGAGGAGGAGAATAGGGAGGTAGACGAGAACTTTCGAGATGGCATAGACACTTTTGTTGAGATTTTCGAGTGTTTTCTGAGCGAGACGGATGATCAAGTTATTTGACACCTTGGTTAAGACATTGTAGGAATATATAGATTTTAAGTTTAAATACTTATGTAAATATTGGGTGATTTTTTAATGACCATACAAATTTTGAAAAAAAAACATGATTTCAGAGTTGTTCATAATGGTGAGTACCTATCCCTGAGAATTTGGACGGTCATTGAAATATCATTCTGTATAGGACGTGCGTTCACCAGAAACTGTTAAAAGTGAATGCCATAGAAAAATGAACCTTGTATGGTTTATATTATGTTTGAATGGTTCATAGGATTTAATTTTCATAATGGACATATGTAAGTATTATTTTCTTTAGATCAGTATTATTAGACACCACTATACTAGGAAAAGAGAAGCATCCACATGTCTTCACATTCCTTCTCTTTTCTTGATATAACTCTGTCTCTGTGATCTGAAGATAATATTATTGATTTTCGCCGTGTGTGACGCGCTTTAATGTCTAAAGGTATGGTTTCCTCCAAAAGCGGTGCCATCATGTAGCCACCGTAACACAGCGGTGAATGACGTCACTAGAACGTTGTCTATGTTAACCAAATGGCGCGGTTTCCTAGAGAACTTAACGTAACGGTGTCAATTACCGTTCTCTAGGAAACCGCGCCATTTAGTTAATAACATTTTCATGAAATAGTCGTATATATATGTCAGTAATATACCTTGGAGGAATATGTTGATGATTTCTTTTGTTATTAATCAGTAAATATACTACCATTGTTCTCGCAAATAACATGTTGATAACTTACGACCTATAACTGAGCTGCAATTTGCAAAAAACGTGATACAATTTGAATTTCGCGCTCCAACCGACGCCTCCACCTTAAGTGGTAAATTCCGTGCAATTATATTGTGACAAGTAGGCTATAACCATAGATAATGTAAATTTACAAATGTTCTTAATGATGTCGATACATTAAATGTCGTTACGTTAATAATTAGTGTGGCACTTCCTGACAGCAAACAGATCTTCGCTAGGTACTCTATTTCTTGAGATATGAACAAAAAAAACTAAAACTAGAACTAAAAACCCTCATAACTTTTGAACCAGGACGCGACAATATCTGATATTTGAAGACAAAATAGTGACAGACTTGGAAATCAGATCCGTGATGGTGGCTATGCCAGGAAGTGCCACACTAATAATTATTAATGAGTGTTCTTTTATTTTATGTAAATAAAAATCTATACAATAATTTATAAAAATTCCAAAATGCTCAATGTTTTAAAAAGTTTAATCGAGTCTATGGTTCCTAGTGCTGTCATGTTATTGAATATAGGAAACCATAGCACGGTGGTAGTACTTTATAGTACCCGCCTGGCTGGCTACCACCCTCATGTTGAAAATATGTCGCTAAGCAAATGTTATATGTGTTCCGAAATTTACACTTGAGACTCAAGTTGAGAGCTAGTTCTGCTTTATGATTTTGTGGTTAAACACAGGCCTATAACATAGGAAAAAAACAAGATTGCTTGTTTAAGGTGGAGGCGTCGGTTGGAGCCCGAAATTCAAATTTTATCACGTTTTTTGCAAATTGCAGCTCAGTTAGGTCGTAAGTTATCAACATATTATTTGCGAGAAGAATGGTAGTATATTTACTGATTAATAAAAAAAGAAATCAACAACACATTCCTCCAAGGTATATTACTGACATATACGACTATTTTATGAAAATGTTATGTTACTGCAATTTGCAAAAAACGTGAAAAATTTGAATTTCGCGCTCCAACCGACGCCTCCACCTTAAAGTTAAGTATAATTTTTTGTAAATTCGTTAATTAATTATATCGTATTAAATTCGAGAACTATGTGATGACCAAAATTACATTCACTCCAAAGTACAAAAATAAAGTGTTTAATAAAGTTAATATAAATAAAATATGTACCCTGAGCTAAATAGTTTAATTTATTTCCCTTCTATACTTATTATATTTATACTACTAGTTTCAGCCACATTCCCGAGATAAAAAGTATCCTATAATGCCACGGGGTAAATATGTCAAAAAACCACACACGGGAATTAATGATAAACGACGTTGGTGAAATTGGGGCCTAATCTGACTAACTGTGATGGAACTCTCAGCTTAAAAAGTACCAGGAGATCATAAGGTTAGCAAAAGACTAAACGATAGTTGTAAAAATAAATTTGTTCCACGACGGGAGCCGGCAAACACTACATGAAATAAAAAGTACTAGGAGAGCATAAGTTAGCAGAAGACTACACGATAGTTTGTAAACTTGTACAATGCCGCGCCCGCGCCAGTCGCGAGCTGGCAAATGACATACCACTGTAATATGATACGGAGAAATAAAAAGTACTAGGAGAGCATAAATTAGCAGAAGACTACACGATAGATACTCTGTGACGATAGATAGTTCCGCTGGCGCCGCGCCTGACGGGAGCTGGCAAACGACATACCACTGTAATATGAGATGGAAAAATTAAAAGTACTAGGAGAGCATAAGTTAGCAGAATATTACACGATAGGTTGTAAACTTGTTCCATGTCGCGGCCGGTAGGCTGACAAACGACATACCACCGTAAAATGAGATCGAGAAATAAAAACTACTAGGAGAGCATAAGTTAGCAGAGACTACACGATAGTTTGTAAGCTTGTACAATGCCGCGTTGCAAGCTGGTAAACGGCAATACTACTGTAATATGAGACGGAAAAATGAAAAAAAAGTACTAGGAGAGCATAAGCTAGCAGAAGACTAAAATACAGCTGGAAAGATGGAGCTACCCTCACAAAATTTTGTAAATTTTACTAAAAAATAATAATACCCGTAAACGGATGTTATTTTTTTTAATCTTTCAAACTTGACCTACTACCTTCTCTTTGACGCTTTTTTACAAAAAATATTTAACTACAAATTTATAAAACATACTAACTACCTTCCGTACTGAGCCTGCTTAGGACTGGCTTACTAGGCAGTCCGACTAGGTACCAGGATATCAGAAGTTTGAAAGAATATGAAAATTAACTATGAATTATTGAAATAGAAGAGGAGAAGGCAAATAAAACATTATTTCGCTTTCGCATTATAAATATTTATTTTCAAAATGAGCCAAAATTATTTCCCAAATAAAAATTATCTATAAACTTAAATGTACAATATAGTATGAAAAGAAAATCATGCGTGGCAACACCTAGGCATTAATCGATATAACACTCCACACATAACGATACAATTATATTTCACTATACTAATCGATAATTTAAAGTTTGTAAATTAACTTTTTATGTCACAATATCCGGCTTTTTAGTCTCTGGAGGCAGAGACAAGTAGAACAGAGTAACATTGACAATCAATATCACAGTTAAACAGAGAATTAATTAAGTTCAATATTCAACACGATCCTGCTTACGTGAGACGGACTAGTAAAAGCCAGATTTTAATTATATCCGTCCCTTTCTAACGTTATCAACAGAAGGAGACGGGGCTATATTAAAACCTGAGTTTTACTCTTGTAAATATTAACTGTATCTTTACATGTAGACACCACAAAATGTGAATGAATTAATTATAGGCACTCATTACTGGCGCCAGCGAGTCATACACAGTCTACGACAGATTAAAAATGGCTATTGTCTCTTTCTGTCACTATATTGATAGACAAGGACAATGCTCAATCTACAGCGGTATAGACATATTAAAAAAATAATATAAGAAAAACATTTTTGTTAATCATTGAATTGTAGATTATTAGAAACAATAACACAAAATAAAGCTGCACATTACAGTTGCTACCGATAAGAAGCAAGTTGTTCAATAACTTGCTCTCTTTCTCTCTCCGTCCATAATAGTGTGTAGATAGCTTAATCCATAACTGTGTATGACTAGAGGGCTTTAAAAAAAAAATTGTTTAATTATACAAATAATTAAATGAAATAAACATTTGTCGATGAATTAATTATTAATTTTAGCCCCATTTGCATTAAATAAAGAATGATTATAATCATGCTCTAATATTAATATAATTATTACAAACAAAAATACTTAATTCAGTACAAATATTAAATTACACATTACAGTCCATGAAAACATCACACGTTACATTATTTTAAATTTTTAAACATTATTAATTAATACAAAACACTAAATTTCTAATTTATAACAACACCCTACATAACAAACGCCATTTATATGTGTATTCTAAATATAGTTTCATGAAAAAATAAGTGATCATTTATTATTCAAAACTAATAATACTAGAGCATGAACTAGTAATAGGCCATTTATAATAATGCTATGTTTATACGGAGACGTCGAATCAGAATTGCTATTACAAAAAAAAAAAAAACAAACCTCCCCAACAAATACAATGTTTAATAAAACGTAATTTGGAAAACGGTCAGGCAAGAAAAAATATTTTTTGCATTTTTCCGCGGGAAAACTGCGAATATATGGTAATGTTTGGGGGTTACCAGATCAAAAAAAATTAATAACTACCATTCACAATGCAAAAATTGGTAGTACAAATCTCCGAATAAAAATGACATTATGTACCGCACCGGGGCGTCAATATATTGAATAAAATTAATATATATATAAGCATTAATTAATCTAATGTTATACAATAATATACAACAACAAATTAGGCCGAGTGCTCACTAGATATTCATAACTTAACCGTTACCGTTATAAATAACCGTTATATTTGTTTAGTGATTCGGGGAAAGATAAACATATGTTATTTGACAATTCTAGCGTTACTCGATAGGTATTTTTGATAAGGGTTTATATATAACTATAAAACATTTTATAACAATTCAAGTCTTAGTAGTTTACAATCAAATATTATGTACAGTAGTTGGTCCATATTATCTATTCCTTTTAACAGTTCTACAATTTTTTTTTAAAGATCGTTATATGTTGTTATAAATATAACGGTAACAGTGATTATGGCGTTCCGCAGTGAGCACCCAGCGTTACAGAAACAATACGAAAGTGTGAACTAGCACAAAATAAAGCACCCCAATCAGTGTTACCAAGGGCGAATATTTCTATAGCATTAATCATTACTTCATTTATATTTTTTTTACAATTTTTTCACAATTATTTAATTAGAAAAACAAAAAAAAACGAAAACACACACATGGCTGAGGATTTTTTAACATTTTAATCTTAATTTTAGTTTCGAAATATTATATCACAATTTGTCCAAGGTCACGCTAAATTGCGCGCGACCACACGGACACACAATATGGGAGAAGTATGATTAGTACAAGCGCGTACAATTAAACGAATATAACATCACTACGAGAATATCTGAACATAAAATAGCGAGTTATATCGCTAAGATTGACTTTACACCTGTAGTATTAACTGTGAAATTTTATGTAATACAAAAATTTGCTACTTTCGCAAACTCATACTCTGGAAGAGAAGCGCGTTATAATGTTTACATATAAAATTAATTTTTTTTTTACAATTCTTCACGTATTTATTGACAATATACGTGTATGTATAAGAAAATGTGGAATTTCCACGGACGCACACCGTATACCGTATTTCTATGATTATAAAGCTCAGAATAGCAAGAATTGGGGTCTCAGAATAAAAGCCCACGGACTTTCGATTTTGGTTTTCTTGTGGCAAGTTATGCAGTATCAAATCGCTGGTGAATGGGATTTTGCTTCCATCAATTATATGTTGGCGAACATTTTTGATGAGAGAATTTACTCCAAATCCTAGAACGATACCTACTGTTTGCTATTTTTTAATAAAATTTATATTGAAAAATATGTATCCTACAAAAATAATCTTATATACCTTCCGAGATTTTTAAAGTATATTTTACTGAAAAAATATTTTTTTACAAATCAAATATCTCAGAAAAGGTAAGTTTCACACACGACAAAAATATTTATCGAATAATCTCTCGCTCTTTTTCAAGATGGCGCTACCTTACTTAATCTAGGTATGCTCTGGCATGGAGTAAAATGTTAGATGCCTCGATATTAGCTGCTATTCTGAGTATCGTCTCATCATTCTCATAGGAAGCTACGATCAGACAGCTTGTAAGCACAATTTCAACTGTAACATTCAACATATAAGGGGTACTTTGAGAAGGTATAAATTAGAACCTTATCATGGGTTTGTATTGAACAACTTTCACTATGAAATCGCGAAAAAAATCGATCATCGAAGTGATACGAATATGAACATTGCCCTTAGGTTCATCTGAATCTACATATTTAGACAAATGAACTTTATTGCAAAGAGATAAGGCTCATTTTTATATCTCTCTGGCAACTGTCAACCGGACCAAGCTGCAATGTTAACTAAACTATAGTTTCAAAATACCCCGTTTAAATGGACAATGGCCCCGATTCTATTGTATACAGACTAAACAAATTAAATTTCAATCTCATTCTAAAAAAAAAAAACAAAATTAAGGTATAAAATAAATTTTGGTGCTGTCAAATTATTCAGATTGTTTATTTCAACGTGAATATAAGCGTAAGCTTTATCGACCACGACCAGGGGGACTAAAACGGCCGCTCGAGCAATATTGCTATGCAATTCATATCTCGAATTTACAGCAGATTATGGCGTAATTTGCCTAAATTGTAAATTAATTGATTAAAATTATTTGCATTTTCACCAAAAAATATTTAAAAAACATTTGGCTCTGCTCTAAATTCGAGATATGAATTGCATAGCAATATTGTTCGAGCGGCCGTTTTAGCCCCCCCAGCTTAGCTCATCACTGGTGGATACTCAGCTTTATTCCATACAATGACATAGAATAATTTGACAGCTTTAAGAATCTATAGTTTTTCAATGATACGAGAGAGGTGACATTGACTTATATTGGTTTATACAAAAGACAAATATTTAGAAACGGATTAAGAAACGACGTTCCAAAGTCACCGTAATGGCCGGCGTAGCAGAGGATTTAAAATTTATCAATTGAATTCAATAGTTATCCAATCGGAATAAGGTATATATTTCAATCAGGGATGTTTTGGAGAAAACTGCGCCGAGGCCGATCACCGAGCATTGAAAATTTCAAATATTTAATATATACCTTATTTCTATTGGATAACTATTAATTTCATTTGATAAATTTAAAATCTTCTACCGTGCCATGTCGCGATCGACCTTGACCGCTCACTATCTCTCTGGTGGTCGTCGAGGTAACACGTCTGCGGAATTCCGCGTCTAATTTACTACATCTTGATAATGTATAGTGGATAAGCGAAACACATCGATTTCATGTGGATTTGGGCCTAATTACTAAATACTTGTCTTTAGTATAACCTCATATTAGTTTATTTAACAATAGGATCGTTACCAACAGCTTGAGTATGTAGTAAGGTAATGTGCGTGATGCTATATCTTGGGCAGCTTGGGCGCTTGCACGAGCAGATAGTGGTTGGGGGGCTGCGGTTGCGGCTGCTTGTAGTCGTAGAGGCAGCCGTGGACCTCGGCGTAGCGGTGCGGCGCGCAGAACTCGGCGCCGCACCGGCAGCGGTGCACCGTCGCTATGCTCAGCCGCTTGCGACATAGACCGCATCTCACGCGCACCTGGGACGTAACGTAACGTAACGTAAGGTAACGTATAGATCAATACTACTAATGTTATCCAGGCAGGTTAAGAGGACGCTCTCCGCGAATGTATCCATTCCTTACTAAACTGACGGAGACAGGAGAGAAGCAATGAGGAATAACAACAAAAAAAATCTAATTAGTCCGTCAGTTAGATTATCAAAAAATATTGGATACGTATTTTTTATTTTATCAAATCAATAAGAAATTAAAATGAGAAGTCCCATTAAAGTGCAGGATTGGGGCTTGTGACGTCATTGTACAACTACTTTTTAGTACACTTTTTGGAGACCGGAAAATTTTAACGCACTGTATCTTCGTTATTTTTTGTTTTCGGATCAAAATAAAAAATACGTATCCAATATTTTTTGATAATCTAACTGACGGACTAATTAGATTTTTTTGTTGTTATTCCTCATTTTAGTAAAAAAAAAGATGGTTTTATGTTAATAAAAAAACAAAGCCCTTTTTTAAAAACGTAAGAAAACTATTCCCTTTCTAGTGGATTTCAGAATGTATGTTAATATTACGTAAGAAAACTATTCCCTTTCTAGTGGATTTCAGAATGTATGTTAATATTTTTTAAGTTATTTGGATGGCCAAAAAAATGGATTCTAAAAAAAATTCCGACGAATTGAGAACCTCCTCCTTTTTGAAGACGTTTAAAAGGGGCATATTCACGTGTTTTTTTGCTGACGTTACTAATGAAAAATACCAATTTATAAAAAAACAAAGAATACAGAGAAATACGCATTTTAGAATCATCACTTCTATATCTCGTATAGCATCGTCTTAAGACACCGGATAACGCGCCAAAAATTGTGGGTTCCATTCCCATCCAGGACAACCATTTGTGTGCATGAACATGTCTGTTTGTATTGTGTATAATTTATCTATTTAAGTATGTATTTACAAAAAAAAAGTAGTTTATGTAGTATATTAGTTATCTGGTTTCCATAGTACAAGCTCTGCTTAGTTTGGGATTAGATAACCGTGTGTGAACAATGTCCCAGGATATTTATAATAAATGTGAAAGCTTGTGAGTAAGTGTGTTTTTTACTTCTTCACGCTCAAACCAATTTTGATGGGCATAGAGGTGACAAACATCCTGAAGGGTAGTTGACTGACTTATCAAATCAGCTACTAGTCGTCATAGTTTCACAGCATCAAATGATCTACTCTTTATGTTTGTACCGGTAAAAACATAAATTAAAAAAAAAAAGATCCACCAAAAAAAGAAGCCTTGCTGAGTTTCTTGCCGGAGTCTTCTCAGTTCAAGTGTATTCCGAACCGGTAGTAGAGTCTATTGTAAAACTGTAACTGTTGACGTTCATAAGTGCCTTATTAGGGCCTAAACTGAATAAATGAGTTTTGATTTTGATTTTGAATTAAAAATCATAAAATGTATTAAACGTACAACATATTTGATATTTCCACGTGTTTTTACATGTTTTATGCATTGGTTAGTGTTTGGTCATTTATTTTTGACAGTGTCAACTACCCCATTAACACATAGGCATAAAAACACGATTTACAAATAAAAAATACACAAGTGAAAAAAAAAGAAGTGAAGCTCAGTTTTGCTTTTTTTTTAAAGAACTAAAGTTCTCTGATGGCTGCAGCAACCTTACCTTGGGGGCGGTCGGCTCGGTTGCCCAGAGGCTCATTATTGAAAATCACCAGGCCTCACCACGCCCACAAAATAGTCTTCATAATAACGCAGCAATGGATGAAATCATTAATGCTGTTCATTGCGAGTATCACAAAAAAAAAACACGATAGGTACTGAATGCAAAAACTTTTAAAGTTTTGAGTATACATATATGAGCTCCCTACCATGGTTTTTCAAAGAGACTACAGCATAGGAATAAAATTCTACAAGTGAGAAGAAATGTTTGCAGGGTCGGCAACGCGCGAGTGATTGTTGCAAGCGTCCATAGGCTACCTTTCGTTCCCCGGGCGCGGCGGCGGCGGCGGCGGCGGCGGCGGTGGGTCCGTCCCCGGCGGAGGGCGGCGTGGTGGAGGGCGGCGTGGGAGAGGGCGGCGCGGCGGAGGCCGGCGCGAGGTCGGGCGCTCCGCGGTGGTGCAGGTGGAGCCCCTCGTCGCTGAGGTGAAGGTGCTCGCGGTTGCGATGCCGACTTAAAGCAGGAAGTATGCGGCTGGAAACAAATATACGTACATATGTTACTACAGGAGCAACAGTATCACTCGACTCAAGGCAACACCCAAATATTTTTTTGGGCCCCTTGATGTCTCGTCCATCTTCTATACTAATATTATAAAGAGGAAAGATTTGATTGTTTGTTTGTTTGCATTGAATAGGCTCCGAAACTACTGAACCGATTTAAAAAATTCTTTCACTAATAGGAAGCTACATTATTCTCGAAGGTTATAGGCCACTTTTTATCCCGGGAACGCGAGTGAAACCGCGCGGAACAGCTAGTATAAAATAAGAAACTGTCTGGCCGACTGACTTCACTTATCGATCAACGCATAGCCCGAACCACTGGATAGATCAGGCTGGAATTTGACATACAGATAGCTACCGTGATATATATTCGAAACATCGAAAATTTTAGCTTGAATATAAATACCAGACCTCAACGACATAAGCGCCTTTTCTGTGTCCATGCCACAAATAATAATGGTGCCGATTCTGTTGTTTACGAACTAAATAAATTTCATGTCACTATATCTCTTTCTAATAATAAATATAAGAAAGAGATGCAAGATATTTTAGTCCTATCAGTTTAATCCGATCACACATTTCAACGTGAATTTAAGCGCGATCTTTTTGGTCACAACTATTTACCCGTACATTACGACGGCATGGATTAAACTGACAGCATTAAAAATGTTCTGTCTTTTTTCAATAAGGTTAACTTGAAAGAGAGGTGACTTGTCTAATATTAGTTAAGTTCGTAAACAACAGAATCGACACCAATGTCTGTTTGAATAACCAAGTATTGCGCATGTGTCGCTTATATAATAAGTTATCCCACAAATACAGTGTGATATTTTTGGCGATAGTTTTACTAAGTTTAAACGTTCCATACTTAATTGTGATTCTTTGAAGAAACCTTAACTCTAACTAAGGCAACGCAACCTTGAGGCAACGCCGCAAGTGTCATGGGTACCATGCCAAATTTTGAAGGGGATTATTTTTGTAATTAATAGTTATTTAGTTTAGTTTTTAATTGTTTAGTTTAGTTTTTATTTATGCTGTAATTTGTATATTTTCAACTTGTTAACTCTAACTTGTTTAATTATATAAAATATGTTGTTATTTTTTCTTAATTGTCATAATTTTAATTTGTAATTGTCTGTAAATATTTTGCATTCCTGTCATCTGTGTATGTATATTGTAATTTTATTGAAATAGCTTATTTACAAAATGTATTATACATATACTTTTTTTTTTATACTACTAAGGTAGCAAGCAAGCATACGGCCCACCTGATGGTAAGTGGTTACCGTCGCCTATCGCCATTGGTAATACCAGAGATATTGCCAATGTGTTGCTGACCTGTTACAATGCCGAGAAGGCAAACTGGCTCTCAAGTGCAATTGCTGGAACACACCTGTAGGTGCTTGGCGACAAATTTTCAACTTGAGGGTGGTAGCCAGCCAGGCGGGTACTACAAAGTACCCTACCACCGTGCTATGGTTTCCTCACGATGTTTTCCTTCACCGAAAGCTCAAGCTCATTGTAGGATTAGAACCCACGACCTTCGTCGCGGCATCCGACGTCACTACCACTGAGCTATCATCGCCATACTGTTGGTATGCCTATTAAAATAAAATGATCTAGACATCCGCAAAGAATTTTTAAAAATTCAACCCTTAACTGGTTAAAATAGGGGATCGCGGGTGAAACAGTGAGGCGCAAAGCAGTGAATAAATATATTTATTTATTTATTTTGATGGGGGACCAACAGCTTTCCAAGTTTTGAACAGAGTTATAACATAAAAAATGCATGAGCCATTTAGAGGTCCTCACTGATAGACACATAATATAGATACGGATCGTTACTATTATAAAAAAAACAGAATAATATAATAACAAGATTAATTACTAGGATTCTTGGAAAAATTGCCAACTAAGCCATATATAGAGTACCTGTTCCTCTTGAGGTTATCCAGGTCGGAAGTGGAGCTCGAGAAGAGCGCATCGGATAGTTTGGGTCGGTGCGCCCGCGGCGGGGCCGGCCGGGACGACGCGTGGGCGTGGGCGTGGGGGTGGGCGTGGGGGTGGACGTGCCCCGCCGCGTGCAGCGACGACGCCGACACGGCGCCCGCCAGCCCCAGCCCCACGCCGCCCCACGCGCCCACTCCCACGCCCACGCCCACCCCGCCGCCACCGCCGACACCTACCGATCCACACACTACTGGACCTGGGGAATAATAAACACATTTTTATTTGCTTTAGAACTAGCTGTTAATACCTGGAATATATTTTATCTACTCTCATATCGTAATGTTCTTATTATGAAATCAAAATCAGTACTTTAATGACCCACTTTAGGCACACCCGTGTATAATGATTCATTATAGTACAGTTGTTGTTCCCAAGATAATGCTATAAAATAACTTTTTTTCTATTAAAGTACACTTTGGACCTATCAATAGTATAATCAATCAGTATCAATTCAATTTGACGATGACAATGTCACAAATTTTGTAACTTGAACTTTAGAGGTAAGAATTTTTGGGAGTTGGCAACACGGATTTGATTAAGTATATGATTATTGTGTCTGTTTATTTTATTGTTTTTGCCTACACATATCATTTTGACCAATAAATGTCACAAAAATAGCATTGTTTTTTTTTTTTTTTTGAAAAGTTCAGTTGGTAGAAAAAATCGATTTGTCTATTTTTTTAACTTACATTATTATATGAGTTTAGATAAAGTACTGTATGATACTGCACATAATTAGGTATTAAAAACTCGTGTGATACTATTAAGAACCTCGCCTACGGCTCGGTACTTAAACTCACACTCGTATTTAATAACCCCTATTATGCAACAGTATCATAAACTACTATTATCGAAACCTAAACCTGATATAAAAGTAGCCTATGTTACTCCTAGTTGTACAGTTTTAAATATTTGTTGTTATAGCAACAGAAATACATCATCTGTGAATTTCAACTGTCTAATCACGGATAAAATGAGCTTGAGCTTTCGGTAAAGAAAATCATAGCAAGTGGTAGGGTACTTTGTAGTACCAACCTAGCTACCACCCTCAATTTAAAAATCTGTCGCCAAGCACCCTTCGGTGTGTGTGTCGACAGCTGCACTTGAGAGCCAGCTCCATCTCGGCTTTGCGTGCTTACCAACATCGGTCACATCGTCACTGACCACGGTGAAATTGTGGTCAAACACAGGCTTATACATAGCATAGTTAAAAATAATCAACTTTTAAAAAAAGAGTAAAACCTTCAAAGACAATAAAAGAGCTACGCAAAAACCAACGCAAAACGTATTTTTAAAATCGGTTCATAAATAAAATAAGTTATGCGTGAACAAACATTAACAGAATTGAAAATCTCTTCCTTTTTTTTTGAAGGTTGTTAAAAAGAATTAA
The DNA here is from genome assembly GCA_963555595.1 of Tethea ocularis. Taxonomy (NCBI): domain Eukaryota; kingdom Metazoa; phylum Arthropoda; class Insecta; order Lepidoptera; family Drepanidae; genus Tethea; species Tethea ocularis. The sequence continues at coordinate 877,770 of OY741970.1, read as the reverse complement.
AAAAAAGATGGAGACACTAGTTACCATAATCAGCGGCCGGTAGCGGCGCCCTGGGCCGCGCCGGGCGGCGGGGCTCCGGCGTGGGAGCCACCTCCACTCCCACTCCCGGCTCCACCAGCCCCGACACTGCTTCCGACACATTCAACCTGGGGACAAGAACATTTTTTTAAGAAGTAAATAATACTTTCAAGAAAATTGAAATTGAAAAAACTTAAATTACACTTTATTTGTACACATATTAAAAAAAAATAAACAATAATCAATAGAAAAAATAATACAAAACAGGCAGTCTTATTGTGAAAACGAGGTTATTCTGGACAACCTATACATATGTAAAATATCCTTTGACAAGCCTCTTACCATGTAAATGATGACAAGGCGCAAGGATAACGCCATAAAGACATAGTTCTAACGTCCCAGAGTATAGCATGTGTAGATCAACGGCCCTAAGATATTACCTTGTGGAACTCCATACCAAAAATTGTATGTAGATACCGACTTAGACATTCAAATTACCATATTTGTATTAATTGAAAATGTACAGAAATAAAACATTAAAAAGTCAAGCAAGTTACTTGGAATTTTGTAATTGGTTAAGTAATTTTGTATGATTGACAGTATCAAAAGCTTTTGCCAAATCTAAATCATAATTTTGAGATTTAGAAGAAAAATGAGTTACCTTTCGCTATCAGCGACGGCTTCCTGCACCGAGTGATCAGAATCAGCCCTGGTGCCGATAGGTGGCAGCAGGGTGTACCGGTCGGCGAACGAGCAGTCGTAGTCGTATCTCGTGTACTTCCCGTCGTACAGCGGCGCGAAGCTGTCCTCCTCGACCGCTCCCGCGCCGTACGTGGTGTAGGTTCGATGCTTGAACAAGTCCACTGGCTCGTCAAGTAAACTTGGGACGGATAGAGTTTCCTCGCTTCGTGTTTTTTGTATGTCTGCTTTGTCTGGAAATCATTGTTATTATTTTATTTTTATGATTATACCTACCCTTCTAGCTTGATACCGTATTTTACCACGTTAGGGGTTGAACTTACTCGAATGCATGTCATTTGGGCCCCACATGAGACTAAATATAGTATCATGCTGGAGAGGGTACAAAATAACGGCGAAATATTAGTGCAGATAGGAATATGTGTCCCGGACAAGTACGTGTGGAGGCATCTGGTAGCACCGCTGCCGCGCGCGCACTCATTTACTGAAGGAGCACTCTCCACTCTCAACATCATTGCTACTGAGACTGACCTATTCCACTGTACCCTGAGTGAATTCACAAGGGTAGCTACTAAAATTATAAGCTATACTGATATGTAAGTAGGTAATTATTAAGGAATAGCCTCTGATGGCTGCAGCAACCTTACCGGACAAATCGGCGAGCGCAGAGGGCTCTCAGCCGGGTAATATTTAGGTAACAACGCCTGAGGGCACCCCCGAATGGGGTACGAACCTCGGCTCAGTGCGTTACCGGGGGAGGGGGAGGACTTTGTACGAGTTACGAGTAATTGGGGGCGGTCGGATTACTGTAGGCAGGTCGGGCCGCTTGAACGACACGAGAGTGAGTGGGACGTCGCGGCGGTCCTCGAGGCGGCCGTCGAGGACGGTAGCGTCATCGGTTGTGTGTACTGTGTTCTGTACTTTTACGAGCTTCGTCAGCTTCGATCTGAGCTAATGTTATGGGGTCATCCGGCTCGCTATAGTTAAGTAAGTAAGTGTATATGGATGTCGACACTACTGTATTAGGGAATTTACCCTGTAAAAGTAGCTATAAGTAATAAAAAAATAAAAATAAAATAATATTGATTGAACTCAAATGTGCATTTACTTTATTTGACTCCGATACCGACCGATCAGGGACGGTTCACAATTTTAAGAATGATAAAATCGGACAGATTGTTAACCCTGTCGGTAAGTGCAGGTCCATTCACAATTTAACGGTTTGACATATATATATTATGAACTATCGAAAATTAATAGTTTATAATGTAAGCAGTATAGTACAGTTCACAATGAATCGACAGTTTACAATCTCGCGAGATAGATACAACATAAAAGGACCCTATGTGCAAAATTAAAATTTTCTAGGTCTAGTGTTTGGGCTGGGCGTTTATGACTCAGTCAGTCAATGAGTCAGGACTGTTTTATGGTATTATCATCTTTAAAACGAGATCAAATATTTTTTCGAAATAAAATTTACATATTGAATTTCGACAGACGAATATCAGTTAGTCCACATTGGAAAACTTTAGCTGGATTCTTTACGCTGAAAAACTTTGATATTTCCTTATATATCACAATGGACAGTAATGGACTGGCGAACAACATAGACTACTTTTTATCGCGAGAAACGGCTAGTCTTACTAACATTATATATGCGAAAGTTTGTGAATGTGAATGTTTGTTACTTCACGCTCAAACGGATGGACCAATTTTTATGAAATTTAGGTAGCTGACACCCTGAATAGAGAAAGCTTGTCACTACATAGTATAAAACAGAGTCGCTTCCAGTCTGTCTGTCTGTCCCTATCTTTAAAACTACGCAACGGATTTTGATGCGGTTTTAATAGATAGAGTGATTCAAGAGGAAGGTTTATATGTATAATACATGCATATTATAGTACAGAAAAGCTGAGAAAAACCGGGCGAAGGGCGGGTCACTAGTAAATAATAAAAAGAGTACCATTGTTGTCAGGTCGCAGCGGTCTCCTGAGCACGGAGAGGTCCTCCATGCGGCGGCGCAGCGCCATCATCTTGCCCATCGTCACCGCGTTCTCCTGCACCGACCCCACCCCCTCCCTACCACCACCCCCACTACCACTGCCGCTCCCCCCGCCATTCAGCGACGACGTTGATGACGCTGGAGTAAAAAATATATTTCATCATAGGTCAACGGGGACTACCATATAGGTTTTCGACCCAAAACCTAGAGGGTACTTCCGGTTGACCTAGAATTTTGGTTAAAGCTTGCCTTGACTTACAGTACAAGTAAATGAAAAATTCAAAAATAAAACAAAATTAAGTTAAATTTTGGTACTTAATTTTCCCATATTTTTTTATCGTGTTGACTCAGGACCATGATTTACACTTTAATAGGGACAATAGACCTCAGTATCTGGTATAAATTTCAACTTGCTAGGTCCACCCGTTCCTGAGACAATTGGTGACACACGGACGGACTGGCTGGCAAGAGAGTGATTTTATAAGAGTTCCTTTTTATCTTTTGAGGTACGGAGCCCTAAAAGTGTAACATCCTAGTAATAGTTAGAGTAGAGTAGAGTAGAGAGTGACATACACTTGTTATGGTCGAGTGCGAGTGCGAGCGGCGAGTAGGTGCCGTCGTGGTTCTCCCTCACTCGCACCATGTTGACGCGGTCTCCGTCGCGGAACACCAGCACCGTCACCTTCCAGCCGCTGCCGCCGCCGCCGCCGCCGCCACCCCACTCGCCATCCTCCCTGTATACATACATACAGAGATGATGACAAAAAAAATCTAATTAGTCCGTCAGTTATATTACCAAAAAATATTGGACAAATGTTTTTTAGAACGACGAAAACAAGATAAAAACGAAGATAAAGTGCGTTTAAATTTCGTGTGACGTCACGTTGATTTTTATAACGTTGTTATAGGCCAGGGATAGCGAACCTTTACGTGCCATTTTTGTAAAGAAAAGTTTAATTAGGTCATAGACGTGCCATCAAATAATTTTGACTTTGTGATGATTGGGAAAATAATAACAATAAATACTAAAAATTCAAAACATTTACTACAAAAAACATACACACATTTTGTAGTAAATAAAGAAGGCGTAGGGATCACTCGCGTTCGCTCATCAGAATGTAATACCTACTTCACACTTTTTCATAGTGCGTAACGAATTTTGTGATCAGTGACGTGCCCAAAATATAGTGTCGCGTCATCGCGTGTCATTGGTGCGCCATCCCTGTTATAGGCATTCAGGGTAACTTTTCCCACAGTTTTCGTTACACTGTCCCTTACACCCGAGTATATGTTTCGTTGGAAAGTGTGGGGGGGACTGGAGGGGGGCTGAGCGGACTGACCTGTTAGAGTCGAGGAGCGTCTCGATGTCCCTCCAGGGCTCGCCAGCGGCGGCGGCGGCGGCGGGCGGCGGCGGCAGACGGCGCGTGGAGATGGGCCCCCCGCGCATTCCCAGCACCAGCCGCAGCCGCGCGCCGTCGCTGATGCCCACCTCCTGCAGCGACCACGCGTCCTCCAGCTCCTTCAGGTTGTACACCAGGTGCTGCTGGGACACTGGGATACCTGAGTGACAAAAAAAACATATTTTTATCTCTGTAATAAATTAAAAAAACTACCTAGTTATATGTACCCCGCGGTTTCCTGTAATTGTATCCATGTATTATGTAGCTTTTTATTAGTCAAAGAATTTTCAGCATAATTTCAGAGATTACCTTAGAAACACAAACATTACATCTTTGTGATATTACACATAATTATACATATAGAATAAAATTAATACAAATATTAAAACATGTTATGAACACTGATTCAGCAACAGTAACAATAAATATGTATTACAAAAATAATATTTACATTAGATGCTGAATAATGCGAATGGGAAAACACGTAGCTAATTATTAAAATATATTGGGAAAAAAACATGCTTTCGCTATAATGGTTATTGTTCGTAAACACTATATTTTTTTAAATAATAAACTGAATACTCATAAGTATTTAAATTATGTGGTATAATGCTTTCTTGTCATTTTTATGATATTTGGCGTGTCATTTCATCACAATAGGGGTGATGACTAAAAAAATGTAATCATTCCGTTAGTCAGATTACCAAAAAATATTGGATACAGTGCGTTAAAATTTCACGTTAAGTCACGTCTTTGTACACTGCCACTTATTTTTGTAATTTTCTATTGAATTGATTAAATAACAAAATACGTATCCAATATATTTTGATAACCTAACTGACGGATTAAACAGAATTCATAATTTTTTACACAGTCATCATCCCAATTTATTTTGTGGTTTTGTCATAAATCATATTTTTTTATACCGGGAACAAGTAGGTAATAAACAAAACAGTTATTAAAAAACGATAGTCTATGATATGGAGAAGGACATAGCTACTTTTTATCCCGGGAACGCGAGTGAAACCGCGGGGAACAGCTAGTTATGTATAATTACGTAATCACCTTTTAAAACTCATTATTTTTGTACCCCCCTATCGATACGGTAGGTTAGGTAGTTTTTTTTAAAACACATTTTGGCGCCATAAATTATTTTCATATACCCAGTGAATTTAGTAGTTTAAGTTAAAAATAAATTACTTATTAGCCTAATATTAAGGCTAGATTGTAATAACAATAGGGAACAACACCTAATGTGTACCCTGGGATAAGGAAAAAAAAAAATATATATACCCAGTGCACCCGCGCAAGAAAGACGTATCTAACAAAAAGTCTTACATCAAAATCCGTTCAGCCATTTAGTAGTTATGCGGGAACATAGGGACGAACGGATATACGTACAGGCCAAACACATAACCCTTTTTGGCTTCGTCAGGTAAAAACGCATTGTCTTAGCAGCCGCACTCTGTGCGTTTGACACGGATCCACTCCGTAGGTTGTGAGTCAATGTGGCTAGGTGTGGTGTCATGGGAAAACCGATTATATTGCAGAATTTACTTTCACTTAGGATATATCACCTCACCTTGTATTATTAAATTTGTCTTGTAGGTATTATCGTTCCATCTATACTAATATTATAAACCACAAGCGAAAGTAACTCTATTTGTATGTATGTTTGTTTGTTACCTTTTCACGCCTAAACCGCTGAACCGATCGCGATGAAATTTGGCACGCAGATAGTCTATGACATGGAGATGGACATAGGCTACTTTTTATTCTGGGAACGCGGGTGAAACCGCGAGGCGGAAGCTATTATTAAAATAAAACAATATGTATCATTCAAAATCGAATGAAATATACAAGCTATCACAAGACTGTCTTGGCACCATATCAAACTAACAAATTGTAGCGTACACCACATTGACCTGTGTACATATGTATGTAACATTAAAACATATGACTGGTGCCGTATTTATGTAAAAATAGAATCAGCCGTAGTGGAATTAAATTAGGACAGCTTATGCCTAGTTTCACTCACATTATATGTAAATAACTAAAAATATTAATCATACTGGAGAGTTTGTGTGTGAGGCCTTTTGTGCTTACCACATTTGGCCACATTATCACTAACTAATCAAATTGTGGTCAAACACACACCGTAAACATAGTAAAAAAACACTCAGCAATTTCTTCCCAATAAATATATTCTTCAATTTTTATATAAGTTCATTGTAACTTTTCTAATTTTCAACATGTAAACAAAAATGAGTCTAATTTTTTAAAGTGTTAATGTTGTTATTACATTGTGTGGGTCGTGAACCTGAGGATAGTATGACAATTTGAACACAGGAGTTACATCAGAGATGAAAATGATGATGGCATGATTAATTATTGTTTACAGTTTTCTACATAATTATACTAAATAAAAATATATGTAAGTGTATGCATGCTTGGAGCAAGTTTTTAGAGCTTGAGTATACTTTAGGAATAAAGAATAGAACTTTATTGTCAATGTAAGAATGTTTGCAAGATTTTATTCAATTTTGTTCTATAAAATATCTTATGGTCTATGGTTTTTAAAGTTTATATATAAATAAAATTAAAAATACCTAGTTTAAAACTATTTTTCACTTTTGGAGACAGAGATTGAATAAGACAAAATAACAGTCTTATTCAGTCATTTAATTGTTGTGTCATTTAAGGGTCCCACACCTAGCTCGCTAGCGAGCTAGTTCCCTGCGTTCTTTGTTTGCCACATCATCACTGACCACGGTGAGAATGTGGTCAAACACAGTAGAAAAAACATCAAACTCTAGAAGGGCTTCTTCTTCATACTTCTAGTATATTCCTTATAACATGGCATAAAGTGACTATAGTACATAGCTTAATAAATAATTTACTTAACAAATATAATAATGTTTTACAACACTATTACCATAATTAATTGCTTCCCTATTTATTATGTTAGTTAATAGTTCATAAGATTTAACGTACACAAGCAGATAAACATAAAATTGGTTGTTTTAGTAGGCAAATACAATATTCAAGGTAATATAATAAGGACTTTATTTAAACTGAGTTTATTTTCATTCAATAATTAATATTTAATCAACATCAGACATTATTGAAAAGTCTGTTGTATTTGTATTTCTTTTTGTTTAAATCTGTAATGTTGTGTGTGTGTCTTTCCAATTGAATTCAATTAAATCATAAGTAAGATAAAAGTAGAAAATATCTAAGGTTTTCAAGAACTACCTTGTTTATTTTAAATCAAACCCAACTGACCCCAAGCAATCAGTGACTGTATGTGCAACTTTTTTGAAAAGTACTGCAAAAGTATGACTCATAAAAACACATTAGATTGCAAATGGCAAAACCAAGGAGTGCCAGTGCTGTTTTCTATCATTCTATTGATTGCAAATTGTTCTGTATCCTGTTTTGTACTTTTCTTCTTCTATCCAACACTAGCTGTTCCCTACGGTTTCTCATTGATTCCCGGGATAAAAAGTAGCCTATAACCTTTGGGGATCATGTAGCTTCCTATTAGTGAAAGAATTTTTCAAATCAGACCAGTAACTCTGGAAATTAGCGCATTCTCTTCAGCTTTATTATTAGTATAGATTAATGATATTAAAGTGATGGTGTTTATTCAATTAATATATACCTATTTCTAGAATAAAATTAAACTAATGGCACACAACAATGCCCATTTTGACAACCCATATAGAAGGAGATAAGAGACAGTATGTAAAAACTGTTTTTATATGTCCATGTTTTCATCACATTTAATACCAGATTATGGGTTGCACCATAAAGAAATAATATAACAAATTAAATGAATAGAAAAGAACATTCTCTGACCAGAAAAGCATGTTAGATTTTTTTTAATGTTGAAATTGTATTGTGCTGTACAATAAAGTATTATCTATCTATCTAAGTTACTATCATAATCAAAGAAATATATTCTTATTGATATACCATTGTGAAGAATGTAGCTATTACATGTAATGTTTACAATAGTTACCACAGTCCAAAGAGTATGTATTAATTGAATTAGTTCAGTTAATTCAAAGATGATGACAAAAAAGTTACTTTTATGGCTTTAAATTTGCTTACCAATGTCTGTGATGTAAATAAGGCATGTTATGACTACTTTATCAGTGAATTAAAGCGCACAAAAGCCACGGCATCCTTTGTTTAACTTAAATGACGCACAAGTGTACATGCCTTGTCAAATAACATAAAAAGTTGTGTAATAAGTATGGGAAATATTCACAGAACTCACCTTCCACTCTGAATATCTTGGATTTGATGGCGAATATCGTGTCCGATGGCGACACGGTCATTTCAAAGGCAGTGCCCGTGAGGGTCTCAACCAATACTTCCATGGTCTGCTGGCTAGGGCCATCCTCTTGGAATCCCTTCGATCTATTCGACAGTCTCTCTGGGCATCCATGTTGTGACATTTCACACGCGTTACACAAACTATCTGCACAACATCGCACTGCACATTTAAATTGTTTTTCAACACGATAAAACGGAGGACGAAAGTCACACGATGACGGCGTAAATAAAGTTACGTCGCTGATCACACACGGATATCGGACATGTTTGTTTTATTTTTTAATTTTACATGAACAAGCGAAACAATGGATTTATAACTATTTATAGATATTTAGCAACAAAATAATATTACAATACAATGAAATAATTCTGCGTGACAGACGATTACTTTTTTCTGTTGATTGATGGTTTTGGTGAATGGTGGAGCGAATGAGTCATATGGATCTTCCAGAACGTGGAAGTTGTCTCTGATTTGTTGTGACACAATTCAAACTTATAAACTTTATTGAAACAATAAAAAAATGCAATAAAAATAAATGCTTATCATTATGTCTAAGGAGATGGAAAAGGTTTAAAACATACTTTAAATTGATAATAGATTAATATATAAAGTTTCTTTATATGGCAACATTTCAAAAGAGTAACCGGAAATCATTCAATGTCACAGAACCGGTCAGTTGTCTATGTTCATTGACAAATTCTTTTCGTTCCGCCATTCTTTTTGTTCACCGATTCGGAGGTTAGAAACATGGTGGGTAAACTTTTTGATAATTATATACCCTAAAACGTTGAAATATATGACGAAATGCAATGTATATTCTATAAAGTGATATAACAAAGTGGTATTGAATATATATTCGCGGGTGCTACATCAGTTTCGATACACGCGTCATGGTAGCCTCTATGAGCATGTGGCTACAAGGATTTTTGGATTTTGTTTTCAGACTCGCAAGCGCCGTAATGGAGGACGAGCGAAGCATGGCCGTGGCCACGTCAAAGCCGTGAGGTGCACGAACTGCGCGCGTTGCGTGCCAAAGGACAAAGCCATCAAAAAGTTTGTGATCAGAAATATCGTGGAGGCGGCCGCTGTCAGGGATATCAACGAAGCCTCCGTCTACACATGTAAGTATCACTATCAATGTTGGATTCATATTTCAAATCTTAGTGGCCACGGAACACCAGTGCACTACCAATACCATTCTAATTATGGACCCTGTTACTATTTCTACAATAACATCAGCTATCACTGAAATGGCTGCTTAATGAGGAGATAACTGCATCCTATTTATAGATGCTGAATTTGAATGAAGACAAACCCTTCCTCTGGATGTTAAACTATTATAATCTTGTTACAGCATTCCAGCTACCCAAGCTGTATGCGAAGCTTCACTACTGTGTGTCATGCGCAATCCACAGCAAAGTGGTGCGTAACAGATCCAAGAAAGACAGGAGGATCCGTACACCACCCAAGAGCAACTTCCCCAGGGACATGTCACGCCCCCAGAATGTACAGAGGAAGTAAATTTTAAATAATAAAATTTAAAAAGTCAGCTTTGTCTTTTATTTGAAGGTTAAATGATGTTGAGTAATGCAAGAAACAGTGTTTATATTATATCCTGGGTATAATTATATAGTAAAATATTCATTAGGTTTTTCAAGCTTAACAAACCTAAAAAAAATTGATTTATTTTGATTGAGTTGACTAGTATGGAAAGTTTTGAACGTTTGTGGAATATAGGTCTCTTAAATTTGCTTGGCATGATGTAACACAGCTTCTTAAAAAAATCCCACTTGTTAAAATATTAGAATGTAAAATTTATCAGTTTCTGTTAACTTTGGGTTAGATAGCAATGTGTGAAGATTTCTCAGGTTCCCTGAATTTTGATAAGAAATGACTATAAACTAAAATTTCTTACATACCTAATATATGTTATGGGCACTTCAATCTGCTCTACTCCTAACACTGGATTATCAAATAAGTGACAAGTCTTATCAAAGATTTTCATTTAATTTTACTTCAATATTACACAGAATATCTTATTACAGTAAATTTACCTTGGAAATAAAGAGATAAAACCTAATTACATATGCATTCCTCTTGCATTTAGAAATGCCTGAATTGTAGCCATCTACAATTCCATTTTGTAAAATTGAGAGAATTTAGTAACAGTTCATGTAAAATAGCATATCATACAGGTTTGGTAATCTCAAGAATAAAACATTTCTGAGTTCTTGAAATGACATGTTGCAACAATTCAACAACTACATAGATAAAAGACTACAAATAAACTTAATTTATACTTGTTCTAATTGGATCATTACGGTCCTTTTATCTTGTAGATGGTCTGTGGAAACTTGGGCATGATTGGCTTGTCATTAGACTCCAGGGCTTCCTTTAGGTTCTTCTCAAAAACTTTCTTAGCATCACAGAAACCTTGTTTTGTTTTGCCGAAAGAATTTGGACCGGCAGAAGTTGGGGTTTCTCTGTGGAATAGTAAAAATATTTTTAATTTAGGAATGTAAAATAAGTCACTTATAGTCTTTTAAAAAGCAGAATTCTCACCTTCCAATATTTCTCATGCGCATCTTAGCTTCAGCCGGCATCTCCTCGGGCTCATCATCATCGTCTGAATTGAACACAGATGCTACAGTTGGCTTAGCGACTGCGGCAGGTTTGGCCGGGCCTCCAAGATTCATTTTGATTGGTGCCTTTGGTTTTGCAAACCCAATGGAGATCTTAGTGATGCGTGGAGGTGGTGGTGGAGCTGGTACCTCCTCCTCGGACCCATCCCAGTTTTCATGGGACTTTCTGTGACTTCTCCTTTCTGAAAAGTATTATGGGTTTTATGATACTACTCTAATCATATGTGGTGTAACAATAAATTATCTGAACTAACTATGCAGAGCTTGTGCTGTGGAGATTAGAAGTCTGCTGGATATTCTACAATTATTTTTTATGTCATAATTTACGGTGGTGAACATGTTAGGAAATCCAACTTAAATTATTAAAGTATAAGATGTTAATAGTATTGGAAAACTATTATTTGTTGTAGATTTCCAATAATTAGTTAATAGAACACAGGTAATATTGACTCTTATGACCATTCAAACTAAAATAATATGATTAGAGTCAATAGATTTTAGCACCTCTGTGTTAAACTGAAACTTGCTGTTACAGGATGTTTCTCTTTGTAGTTTAATATTGATGGATTCTGTGACCATATAGGAACTGGATACATTCAATAACTCACCATCATAGCCTCTGTGTTCTTTTTCCCGACTGCTGGAAGACTTCTCGTGCGATTCTGAGTAGTGACTGCTTCTAGCAGATGGTGAATGTCGCCGCGTAGGAGACCGTGATCGCGACCTCCGTTGTTCCTCTCGCCTGCCTTTGTGCTGCCTAGAATCATCACGCGTGGATCGAGACGACCCTGCCAATGCGAAAACACTGGCAAAGATAAATAAATATACACATTTGAGTATACTATTGCTAATAAAGAGAGCAGAAAAATCTAAGTCAGTCAGCAAATAACTCCGAAATAATGATTCTACGCCATGCTATTCTAATACCTTTGCCGTAGTCGTATCGGCCGCTCATTGTTGATGTGTTTATAACTATATCAATCAATAACATATAAAGAAATACACAATTGTGATCTATGTTATTTCACTGCTTCGATAGATTCATCAAAGATTCATCATCATGATAAATTCCATCACGATTCCATTTTATTTATGACGTTTTGTCAGGGTTACAAACTCTTAAAAAAAATATCCCTAAATAAAGTCAAGATGAAATATCCCTATGCAAAATTCAAAAGCCCCATTGCGTGGATGGTGGGTGAGCGTGCCCATAGAGTACTATATTGAACTTGTATAGGACCGTAGACGTTTTTATTCTTGTAACTTTGTATGTCAAATAAGCCCAATTTTTTTTGGGCCTTGAAAAAAGCCCTCTATACTACAAATATTTCTACCCCAAAGAGGCTACAAGCCCTATTTTGGTAACCCTGTGTTATGTTCACTGCACAGATTTAAATTTATTATGGATAAATAAATTGCAGTGTTGCCAACAACATAGGGTCTGATTATGCCATTTTTTCACGGCATCTTGCATAATGTAGCTTACAAACTACGACTTTAAAACTACGACTTGACATCCGAGGTACTCAGTTTGACAGTAATTTAAGTGTTGCTAGTACAAGCCAAAGCAGTAGTTCCTGAAACATTCTTTTCACGACTTTCTTGACAGACTGTAAATGTAGTGCAACTTCTGCCTGTGGCCCAATCATACGAACTTGAATAATCTTTTTTTTGGTTGGTTTTTGAATCGCGGAATATAAGGAATGTATCAATTAGAATCACAGGCGCTAATCACAAAATTCTTTGCAATTAAAATTGAGGTAGTAAATTAAAACGCATACAATCACCGTTAAGGTGGACCTTCGGATGGAGCGCGTAATTCAAATTTTATCAAGTTTTTTGCAAATTGCAGCTCAGTTATAGGTCGTACGTTATCAATATGTTATTTGCGAATAGAATGGTAGTATATTTACTGATTAATAACAAAAAAAATCATCAACATATTCCTCCAAGGTATATTACTGACATATACGACTATTTCATGAAAATGTTACTAATATACCTTGTTCTGTGGATCACATCCAGAAATAAGTAGGTTTGGCTCGTTTGGCTACATACATACCATCTAGCAACTCAGATTACTACTGTCAGTCAAGCGTCAAAGTCAGCTGGCCTAGCTGACTTGATTTTCTTGCTAATTTTTAGGTTATAGTTGGATAAAATATATTTTAAATTTGTGACTAAAAAGATGGAAAAAAAAGCACAAAAACAATAAAAACGTTAGCACCATGTTATTTTTACAACGCTCAAGTCGTTTCATTAAGTTAGCAAATAGAAAAATCCGTTGTTATTCGGATTCCAATCAAATAAGTTTGATTAAGGATAAAATAAAACAAGGACCGGGTTTGAAGGAATTTATCATTGGAAGTTCAGAACCAGTCCTAACTGATCGCGTTCATATACCATACTTGCCGGATAACATTCAAAATTCATCGAAAAGGAAAGTTTTCTTCGACGTGTATGGATGCCAAATGAATTTGAACGACACTGAAATCGTGTGGTCTATATTGAAGAATGAGGGGTTTGAGAAGACTGAGGTTGAGGAGGAGGCTGATATTTTCTTAGTCATGACTTGTGCTATCCGAGAAGGCGCGGAAAGTAAAATTTGGCATAGATTAGACCATTTGAGAGGGTACAAAAGACGCGCGATGGCAAAAGATATAAATAGAGCGGTAAAAATTGGTATACTGGGATGTATGGCTGAGAGATTAAAAGAGAAGTTGATTGAGAAGGAAAAAGCTGTTGATATTGGTAAGGATTCATATATTTTATTATGATATTCAATGTAGTAATAGAAACATACACTTTGAAGGATTCCAGATTTAGTGTATCATACTATGAGTACATTTAATTTATTCTTGCAGATAATGGTACCGATTCTGTTGTTTATGAACTAAATAAATTTAATCTCACTATATCTCTTTCTAATAGTAAATATAAGAAAGGGATGCAAGATATTTTAGTCCTGTCAGTTTAATCCGATCACACATTTCAACGTGAAATTATTGGTCACGACTATTTACCCGTACATTACGTCGGTATGGATTAAACTGACAGGATTAAAAATGTTCTATCTTTTTTCAATAAGGTTAAAATGAAAGAGAGGTGACTTGTCTAATATTAGTTAAGTTCGTAAACAACAGAATCGGCACCATTAGCTACTATAATACCATTAAAATTGGTTCATACAAAATGACTTAATTATAATGTTAAATTAATTAGTAATATTAAAATTCACAGTGGCTGGACCGGATAGTTATAGGGATCTTCCCAGACTCCTGGCACTGACGGAGAGTGGCCAGACGGCTGTCAATGTGCTGCTGTCACTTGATGAGACCTATGCTGATGTTGTGCCTGTAAGACTAAATCAGAACAGTGTATCTGCCTTTATGTGAGTCAACTGTAATTTGAAAACTAAAGTACAGTGTAGTCCGTTTAGTACAACTTTAACAACGCATTTAACAACCAACCGTTTTTAGAGACGTAAGTATAGGGATATGTTTGGTTTTAATACAAGCCACTATTACAACGACCCACCGCTTTTAACAATGGAATTTCAAATTGTTCGGTTACAACGACGAGCCTTGACGTGCCCCCCTTGCCTGCACATCACTGATTGGAATGCAACTCTTTATTTTACGGCAGTACTTAATTTGCGGGTAACGAGTGAGTACGCGTACAAAAATGGCTTCTACAAAACGAAAAAAGAATCTCTATTGAAAAAAATGTGTAATAATACTATGTTTAGAAGCTGGCGACTCAAATGAAACAATAACGAAGGAATTCGTGTAAATCATTCGACAATATCCACAATTAAGAATAATAAACACTTTTTATTATCACCTAAATATTAATAAAATACATTAATAAAAAACAAAATTTGTCTGTTCGTTTAGTTCGGTTATACGACGTAATATCAACGGTCCCTTGGCCGTCGTTATAACCGGATTCTACCTGTTATTTGTAGATTTAATTAAATAATCTTCGTTCTTCACACATGGCTATCTGATCCCAAACCAAGCAGAGCTATACTAATTTTTTATAGATAATTAAACCTAAACTCAGGACAAACAGGCACATTCATACAGATGTTTTTCTTGATGGCAATCAAACCGCATGTGCAGACTGACCCCTCAATGTCACGTTCTTAAGTGTATCAGGGACTTAATTGAATTGATTAATGAGTTGTTTTGGCCCGTACTTTATAATAAAGCTAAGATATTCATTTACTGCAAATCATTTGGTACAAATGACAGTGTGTGAAATACTTTACTATACCTGTAAACATTTTGTTTTTTATTTTTTTATTTGCGTCAGAAGGTCGTCACCTGATGGTAAGTGGTTACCGTCGCCTATCGCCGACGTGTTACAATGCCTGTTACAAGAAGGCAACTAGCTGGTGCAATTGCCGGAACACACCGGTAGGTGCTTGGCGATAGATTTTCAACTTGAGGGTGGTAGGCAGCCAGACAGGTATTACAAAGTGCTGTACCAGCGTGCTAGGTTTCCTCACGATGTTTCCTTCACTGAGAGCTCAAACTCATTTTAGGATTCGAATCCACGACCTTCGTCGTAGCATCCGACGTCACTACCACTGAGCTATCATCGCCTTAATTATTTTGACTACAAAAAACATTTATTTAGAGTCCTTAAATCCCTCACTTATTCTACCTCAGCTCCATAATGCGAGGGTGCGACAACATGTGTACTTACTGCATAGTGCCGTTCACGCGCGGCCGAGAACGGTCGCGACCCATCGCCTCCATCGTGGAGGAAGTACGGCTGCTCGCCGACCGCGGGGTCAGGGAGGTCACGCTGCTGGGACAGAATGTCAACAGTTACAGAGATGCCCGGGAGCTGGGCCATGATGATACTGTCCTGGCTAAAGGTGAGGTCATGTTTCAATAGCCTTTTTATTTTTAAACTTCTCTGTTGTGTTATTTCTTTTGTTTTTTTCTTTCCCTTATTTATAGGAGTTCAGTGACCTCTTGACAAAGGCTTCTTCCAACGATTTGCATTGTTTTCTGTCTTCTACACCATCAAACATTACAAAGAAGTATCTGCTTACTCTAATATCAAAAAAACGCTTACAGCGAAAATAAATCTTTATCTGTTTCAATAATGAAAAAACTGGTTAAGTGTGAGTCGGCCCCACATACGAAGGGTTTCCTACTTTGTATACCCGTCTGTTACCATTGTCAATTGACTTATGCCTCGCCTCTGCAACAACGTATAATATTGAAGGACCGGCCAATTGATTACAAGCAAAAGCTAAATTAATAAAAGTATATTTCTTATTTTTCAAACAAACCCTATTGCTGTCATAAAAAAGGTATTTTATATTCTATCGATGATTTATTAGGTTTCAAGACAGTTTACAAAAATAAAAAGGGTGGTCTTAGATTTGCTGATCTGCTGGATAAAGTGTCTGCTGTGGACCCTAACATGAGGATAAGATTCACCGCAGCGCATCCCAAAGACTTCCCTGATGAGGTGAGAAAGCTTTCCATAAAATCAGAGAGTTACTTTTGTTAGGTTGGCAAATTGCAACACATTAGCTGCCCTGTTGGCAATACCGGCGTTAGGGTAGGGCGCGGTAGGGCGATCGCCCAGGGCGCCAGATGTAAAGAGGCGCCAGGCCCACCTTTATTTCCGGTCGCTCATGAGCGAGTCCTGCTATCTCGAGCCTAAATAAATTCTCAAGTCTAAAGATAAAATAATGGCTGTAATGGCTTAAAATCCCTTTTGTTGGCGGGAGAAGGGGGGGGGGGGTTATCACATCTCGCCCAGGGTGCTGGTAGAGCTAAAACCGGCACTGCCTGTTGGTATTACCATAGACTCATAGAGTAAATAATATACTATGTACAACTAATAAATTTAAGTTAATACATGACATAGAGATGGTTGCCTCATAAAAAGCCCTTTTTACATTAAATAAATAAAAATAAAATGCTTTTATTTCAGACAACTTAGTACATAACTTGTTAGTAAAAAAATAAATTTACATGTGTCAAGCTGGGTAAGCGCCACATATGATGTGTAGCAGCCTAAACCTACCTAAAGTAGGGCCATCATGTCTCTCTGAAAACATCTTCAGGATTGACAGACATTGTAACTTGCATTTGAATAGTCTTTATTATCCTTTTTAGGGTTCCGCGCCTCAAAAGGAAATAACGGAACCCTTATAGGATCACTCGCGGTTGCGTTCAAATACTCAACTGTCATCTAACGACACTAATACAGCGACAACTTTTTGGACTCTTTACATCATAAAATTGTAAAAATTATTATAAAGTATCTAATCAGCAATCATCGTTTTCTTGAACCACCGGATGGAACTCCGTGTCGGCAGAGACACTCCCTTGGATTAGTGCTATACGACTGGTGAAATTGAGCCTTAGTGTAATGTTTGTAGGTGCTACAAGTAATAAGAAGCCGTGATAACATATGCAAGATGTTGCACCTTCCCGCGCAGAGCGGCTCGAGCGCGGTGCTGACTCGCATGCGGCGCGGACACTCGCGGGAGGCCTACCTGAGTCTCGTGGAACACGTCAAACAATATATACCCGGTGGTGAGTCCAGCTAAAACTTTCGTATTTTTTAGGGTTCCGTACTTCAAAAGAAAAAAAACGGATCGTCAGTCAGTCTGTCACAGCCAATTTGCTCCCAAACTACTCGACCGATTAACCCTAAACACTGACGTTTAACGTAAATAAATGAGTTTTAATCACTTTTTGGCCTTTGGGAAGTAAATTAGAAAATTATGTAGTTATATATAATATGTAATATATCACTTGTCTGGTTGTCCATAGCACAAGCTCTGCTTAGTTTGGGATCAGATAACCTTACGTGAAAAATTACCTAGGATATTTATTTATTATTTTTTGTTTCTTTCAGTTGGACTGTCTACGGACATTATTTGTGGCTTCTGTGGTGAGACCGAGGAAGAATTTCAAGACACGTTGTCATTGATGGAACAGATAGACTATCATGCAGCGTTTTTATTTATGTACAGTATGAGAGAGGTGAGATCACTTAAAAGGAGGCTATCTGCATATGTATCCGTCCCTTACTAAACTGACGGGGATAAGCGAGACAGGAGACGTAATTTTAGTAAAAAAATATGGTTTTATGTTATTTAAAAAGAAACTAAACCTTTTTTTTTTAAGTAAGAAAACTATTCCCTTTCTAATGGATTTCAGAATGTATGTTAATATTTTTCAAGTTATTTAGAAGGCCCAAATAAGAGAAGAATGCATTCTTAGTTTTAAAAAGGGGCATATTTATTTTTTCTGATGTTACTAATGAAAAATCCCAATTTTTAAAAACACTATTCCCCGTCACATATTCTCTAGTTTAACATATATTTTTTCCAAATCTCTTGGAACAAAAAATACAGAGAAAAACGCATTTTAGAATAATCATTTCACGTATAGCATCGCCTTAAATCTAAATACTGGCAAATGGTGATAGGCGACGGAACCACTTACCATCAGGACCGCTTCAACCTTCTGACGTAAAAAACAATTCGCACTCGTGTTTAAATGATGATATGCTTTTTAAACTCTCGCGAACACAATTAATGTATAGTAATATAACGGGTCTATTCGCGCGTAGAATATTATCGAAATATAATTTTGACTAACCTCGACGTTTCGATCAAGTTGCATTGATCGTGGTCACGAGTGGACTGGAACAGCGGGTCAACATGTTGCTTGGCGAGAGTTGTCTCCAACTACCCGCAATTGGTCTTGTAAAATATAACTGTCACGATCACGGCACACCGTACTAATTGTATCAACACACCTACTCGAACGCAAGTCACGGCGCGAACACTTAAGGTGAATCGGCCGAGAAGCCCGCGAAATTCTTTTTTTTTTAGGCTCAGTAATAGGTTGTATATATGTCAAAATGTAATTTGCGCCTCATTAATATGTGAATTGATTACTGTATGTATACATTATGCTTTTTAAACTAATCCATACATTGGTTCCTTTTCGATAAATAACGCGCAGGAACCAATGTACAGTTCTATAATATTTTGAATGCAAAATGAATACATAAATACATCTATAGCCATATTTCAATGTCGCAAATCACATTTTGATAAATAAATGACCTATTAACTGAGCTGCAATTTGAATAAAACCTAAAAAAAAATTGAATTTCGCGGGCTTTTTGGAACATCCCCCTTAAAACAGATAACATAAAACCATCTTCCCGTTTGAAATTAGGATATTTTTTAACCTCAATCGCTTCTCGAATAATTCTAGGATAGAAATGACGATTTGTGGAAATGATTTTTGGGTCATGCAGCTCAATCTAGCGGTTTGGTCCTGACTCTAATAATCTGATATATAGGCGATATTTTGATAATATTTTATGTGCATATACTACTATTAAAATTGTGTTCTTAACATTTTTATTTCGTTATTTTTCTTCAGAAAACAACGGCATACCGTCGATATAAAGACGACGTTCCCGAACACGTGAAAAAAGAGAGACACAACCGTCTCATAGAGATATACAGGCGAAAATCCCAGCTATTAAACGAAGCCGAGATTGGCAACACTCATTTAGTCCTAGTCGAGGGGACAGTGAAAAAAACAGGCCAGATTTTCGGTCGAAACGAATTGTATATTAAAGTAGTATTCGACCAATGTGATATTTTGGCCGAAGATCGTGGTACAAGGGGGGTAAAGCCGGGGGATTATGTAGCGGTGAAGATTGTGGGTGCGCGGGCGTCGGTTTTGAGTGGGATCCCACTGTATCATACTAGTTTGTGTGATTTTTATAGAGATCACGGATGGGGAGAGCGAACAGCTGTTATTTGAATGAGTAGTTGTTAATCTGTGGTTTCTCAATATAGTGTGTTCTGTTAACTAGAAAGAGAGGTGTAACAAGTACTGAACAAAAGATAAAATGATAGTGCCGTACCTGTGTCTATCGGTGAATTTCTGTATTGCTATTCCTTTCTCACTGAGAGTGATAGCTTTAAGGGTGAACCTTCGGTTGGAGCGCGAAATTACGCGTTTTTGTTGATAATTACGACCTATAACTGAGCTGCAATTAGCAAAAAACGTGATAAAATTTGAAAGCCTCCCCCTTAAGGTTACCAATAATATTAATGTAAGTGTTGTGTAAATAAAATATTTTTTATAAATTTTATAGTTTTTTTTGTGGATGAATAGAATCGTCATCATCGTTTATTTCATTTAACATTGTAGTAAGAGGTTTTTTATTTTTGTATGCACATAATTAATGTTAGTTTAATTTAGATTTAAAGTTTCTTTTGTTCATATTTTTCTCCTAATTTAGTTTAATAAATGCAAAAAAAAAATTGTTAATTAATTTCAAACTTTAAATAAGCTTAAAGCTTTTGTGGTCTTAACGATTACTACTCAAAGCTAAGCACTTCTGTCAAATAAACATTTTTTTTAAATGTCTACCGATATATTTATAAGACAAAACAGACAAACAGTTTAGTCGTGTCACTTTTAAAGTGCATTTTTATTTAAAATCAATCAATCAGTACAAAATTATCAATCAATACATACATACATACAACACAATAAATAGAAATATATTTATTACATAATAAGTACCTATAAAAACATACATAACTGCATTTTCTTAACTACATAATGTTATTAAATAATAGGGAGTGTACTTTTTTTTTTTACAAATTTTACTCAGTATCTACTTGACTTTAAAACTGCAGCCGCCGACTGAAAACGTTTTTGACACATGATATTAACTGGCTGATAAAATAACTAGTTAAAAAGTATAATAAATCCATACAATAATCAAATTGACATACTTTTCAGGCGAAATATGCACTTAAGAATGAAAACGTAAAATGAAACAATAACTTCCACCTACGCAACAGGGATGGCTCTATGCAGTGCCGGATTAAGCAAACGCAGGGCCCGTAGTAAATTCTATCGTGGGGCCCTTAATTTGCTTTGGGTTTTCAAGTATAAAGTGATAAAGAAAACTCAAACGTTTATTAGGTTACAATTTTCAAAATAGCTCGGTCAGGTAGAGGTGGGCTGCTTTGGATACGCTTTTGTGCGGGGCCCGTTAGCAATGACTACTCTTGCTTTTCATTCTGCAATCGCGATAGGTGTTATGAGACAGACAATAAGTGAGCAAGTTACTTATCTCTGAAGTGGTGTAGTGAAAATGCTTTTTACAATTAAAAATTATAGTGTTTACAACTAGCTACTACATTGTGATAAATGGCATCGACATTTTTATATTAATTCTAAATTAATTTTGTACTTTATTTATTTTTATTGTTATGTCAGTTTCTCTGTGCTTGTGACTTATTATTTAAAAAGTAAAAATCATGACGAATAATGACTTAGATAATTATGGTCACAAACCTATGAAATTATTCATTATCAATACAATATTATGAGTATTAAATGTTTTTAAGACTGATAATAAATATACAAAGCTTTAAAAAATATAATTTATATCTGTTTAAACACCGTACTGGCCGCAAAAATACTAATTTTGCAAATGGCGGACCAGTTTCACCAATAACATTCGTGCATTTAAATTAGAACATGACCAATAGATGGCGCTATATTAAATTGTGACGTTAAAAATTCCATTTCTTTTTAATAGGCATTATTTACTGTGACTGTATTATCTCCGAATCATCATACTAAACTTGACGCTCCTATTTGTCCACCCATCACTTTACCATTAGGCACAACATTCACTCGCTGTCCTGAGAGGTTATCCGTCTCAACATGTCCAGAAAGACTTGGAGACGGTCCTTGAGAACTACCGTACACTTTAGTGCTATACCCTGAATCATTATGCGACTCCCGATCCGTTTGACTTTGTGTTTCCGTCAAGTGAGTGTTGATTGCTAAGGATTGTAGCCGACTGTGAAGCAAACTGTGATCCGGTGCTGGTTTCCTATTCATT
The DNA here is from genome assembly GCA_963555595.1 of Tethea ocularis. Taxonomy (NCBI): domain Eukaryota; kingdom Metazoa; phylum Arthropoda; class Insecta; order Lepidoptera; family Drepanidae; genus Tethea; species Tethea ocularis. The sequence continues at coordinate 855,720 of OY741970.1, read as the reverse complement.
CCGTGAGGGTTCTCTCTTAATCCTGGTCCTGGGTACATTGCCGAACGGTTATCGTAGTACACGCCGCGAAAGTGATCGTTCTGATTTGCTATCTCCACTTCCGTGTTCTGGTCCAAATGGTCGCTGTAACAGTGCGGTATGCGCTCCATTTCTCTTAAAATGTGATCTTGCATCATAGCATCGAATACGCCAGTTTGATGATGGTAAAGAGGATTCCTATTCCGCCCTTGAACTTGGTTCGGTAATCCCGGCTCATTATAATCGTATTGAGGGTGGACTGGAAGACCATTGTCCAAATAAGGCATTTGTCTATTAGGAATGTCATGGAAGTAAGCGTCTTTTGGAATCATAGGACGAAGGTCGTGGGGATAATTTGAGTTCTGACTTGCTTGCGGCGCAGGCGACGGAGATTTATTAGACATTGTTTCGTAATTTGGCATCGGGAGAGTCTGGAGTAAGTTGGTGTTCCTCATCGGACCAGGTTGGACTGAACTTCTAATAGGATTGTCTTCTTCGTCGCTGCTCTCTGAATTGTTGCCGTTGTCTTTAGGTGGGGTATGAAATGTCTTCCTCGTTGGGAACGGTATGAGATTATGTAAACTGAAGCGTTTGCTTTTCGGTGGTTTGTCTTTCAGTACTGGAGCCGGTCTTTGAGGTTGCTGCGGCATTTTCAATATGCTAGCACCAGGTTGCGCTAGAGAAACCGGTTCTTGTATTTCGGTGGGTGGCATTTTTACCGTCATAGGTTCAGGCGGTGTACATCTCTGTTTATGCTCCACTTGTGCTACTAACTCCTGAACCGATTTCCTCGGCTCTCTATCTACTTCCTCTCTAAAGTTTCCCTGTTTCCTTAGCTTAACGTATCCATCTTGCGATATGTCTAAAGATTTTGGGTTACTTCTAGTCATCACTTCAGACATTTCTTTGTCTAGTAACACTCTTTTTCTTATATCGTCTGCAGTTCTTTGTAATACTTGACTCTTCCATACTGGCACGTTTTGTTCATTTTGACTAAGTCTTATCGTTTCATGAGACTCATTTGGTATATAATCAGGTTGCCTGACAGGTGATTTAGATGCAGCTTGTCGATTAGGTGGCATGAATTTCCCTTGTACTTCCATTGAAACGGGCGACTGTGATAATAATACTTTATTAGCTTTAACATGAATTTCTGCTGTAACATTTTGAAAATTGCTTTGGTCATAAGATGTACTGGATGCCGTGTGAGTCGACCTGGAGAGTCTACTCGGGCCGGCGTCTAAGTGGTCTGTGCTTCTGGAGTTTTTCAACAAATATCTTTGCCTAGGACTTGGAGATCTCCTACTCTCTCGATCTAATACGTCCGTGCTTCTCGACGTGGCTTTACTATCATTCAGATCTTTGGCATTGCTCTCGTAATGTTCGGCGTTATGATTGAAATTTCTTATTATCCTATTAACTTTATTCCATTCCTCCGTATGTGATTCGAGAACTTCTAAACTTCTCGTTCGTTTCAACGGAGGTATGTCTAAGGAGCCTTTTGGACTAAAGTCTAATTTCTTCACTCGTTCCGAAGCCCTAAACATCATGCCTCGAGATATCCATTGTTCTAAATGTTTATGTCTCTCTTTACAGAGCGCCCTCTCAGCCGCAACAAACCTTGTCAACTCCGATATCTGTCCCTGCGTCTTCATTTCTAAATCTGTTACTTTCTGATCCAATCTATCGTGAGCTTTATCAATATGGCGTTTTAGATCTTTCTTATCCTCGTTTAATTTATTTTCCATATGTTTAAAGAACGGGGCGCAGTAGCAGGTGTACCCAGCGCCTATAGGACCCTTCTTTATGTTTCCAGCCAAATCCAAAAAGTACTGCTCGCCTTTCTGGAGGGGTTCGGTGGGTAGCGAGTTTAACTTCGGTTTGGGGAAGTATTTCGGGTCCGGGTAGTAGTGACAACCGTACGGCGACCACTGGACCTGCGCCGGAGTTTCAAAGTGGACATTCTTCTTTTTCTTCTCCTTACCCTTGTCCTTCTTCTTAGCTTCATCGGGCTCGTCGACCGTTCGCTCTTTGCTTTTGTCTCTGCTTTTCTTTTTGGCTTGTTTCGAGACGGGGGTGTTGAGTATGTGGATGATTTCCTCCAAACCCTTCCTAGTGGCAATATCTCGAGCCGTCTCGCCCTGCTGATTGCGGATGGACTTATCGCAGCCCGCCTCTAGTAGAATCCGCGTCAGTTTCCGCCTGCCCATGGCGGCTGCGATGTGTAGCGCGGTGTCACCGTTCTTGTTCTGCTCGGATACCTTGCACTGAGCCGATATGAGGATCCTGGTGACGCCGGCGTGGCCGTACCGCGCAGCCGTGTGGAGGGACGTGTCGCCGTACTGGAATTTATTCAGATAATAAATTAAGTTAAGAGCATATACTCAGGTCATGGAAATCGGAACTAGATACATAGAAGGAATAATGATGATTTTAGAATGAGCTAAAGATTTCAATCGGTCGTTCTCACATTGTTCCTCATGTCAGGGTGTGCCCCGGCGAGGAGTATCTCCCGGCAGGACTGGTTGTGTCCGTTCTGGCAGGCGAGGTGCAGCGGCGCGAAGCCGGCGGCGTTGCGAGCGGCGAGGTCGGCGCCGCCGCGACCCAGCAGCGCCGCGCACCGCGAGTACCCCTTCCATGCCGCCTCGTGCGCTGCCGTGTTGCCGTGCTAAACAATAAACAATACATCACCATTTTATTACACACTAGCTGTTCCCCGCGGCTTCACTCGCTTTCCCGTAGCTAGGTGACAAAGGGCCCTGGGGCAAAATAAAACTGGGGCCCACTAGGGTGTAAATAGAATTTAAAACTTGTCGGCAATTTCTCTGTATTTTTTTAAATGAGTTGCCTTGATTAAAGTATTGTTTCAACCTATTTTATACAGATTCCAAAGGTGTGGAAATTTTCGCTAGTTCAATAAGATGTTAGCTAATCAATAAAAAAAAAATAGCATGCATAGGGGTCCCGGGGCACTGCCCCGCCTAGCCCTTCGGTAGCTACGCCAGTGCATATAGCTCTTAGTCTTAGTGAAATATTTTTTCAAATCCGACTGTAATTTCTAGAGATTAGCGCGTTCAAACAAACTCTTCAGCTTTATTATTACTTAAATATAGATTTAATGACTACCTACAGTGCACGCAAGTCATCATCGTCATGATTTGTAAAAGGTAACGTACTAAAAGGTCCTGCTTGTTGGGATCGGCGCCATGTTGCAGCAACAATTGCACCACTTCGACGTGACCGTCGGCCGCGGCGCGTTGCAGGGCGGTGCATCCATTCTGTAACGTGCAACATAACACACTGTAATATAAGTTGGTAACACTTTCTCATAGGGTGGAAAATATCGTGAGAAAACTCAATAGCGTAACTTCTTTTTTGTATTTTATTTTTTTACTATTTGGCCAAGATATCTGTAACATCACTAACTGGTCTCTGCAAAAAATATTGTAGAATTGAAGGCCTTATTTGTTAATGAATTAAGTATTTTTCCCTCTTTTCCTTACCTTTTTAAATTTATACCATAAAAAATCCTACCCTTTATTATGTTTTTTTTTCTTTCTAGTTAAAGGCCCCTTGATTAATTATCATCCTCACGTTAAATAGCTCATACCAGTGCTTTTACTCGGACTTCCCACACCTCCCTATACGCCTGTGGGACTATTTATAAGTGCCTGCGCTTATTTTGATGTAGTTTTCGTAACTAGTCAGGAACAAAAGTGACAAAGTGGGTGGAGCTGTGGGCAGTAGCGTAGTGTGGTAGCTGATGTTTTAGTTTTATTTTTTTTCCATTATTACTTTATCTTTTATATCGATTATTTTAGCCGCTCTGAAATTATTTTATTGCTTCACAGGACAGGCCCAGCCTAGTGTGAGGTTCACAAGACATTGTCTATGGCATGTGCTTTTTGTTAATAAAGTATTATTATCCTATATACATACTTGAAATGTAAATATGTAATATATAAAAACAAGTGTAGATAAAAACAAGTCGTCACAGCAGTAGATACCACGAAGGAAATGTAAGTACCGGAAGCCGACATTCGTAACAACCTAGGCAATAAACAATTTTCCACTCCAATAAATACACGAGGTGTGTAATTTTTATTTACGTGTAGTGTTGAGCAAATATCGATATCGATTCAATTTTTATTACACGATATCTTTATATGGTTCGTAGTTGTATTCATTAATTTTTATCGATGTAGGTAATTAAGTATTGAAGTATTGCGTTTGGGATATTAATGGTTTATAACTAGTTTTCCGTCCCGTTTTCTCTTTTCTTTCTCTACCTACTTCATTGTGCCTCAGAGGTGGAATTTTAAGAAACATTTCCTTATGTTATGTATGGGAATTATGTAAAAATTTCATGTTTCCGAAATTACTAAAAAAACCGGCCAAGTGCATGTCGGACTTCGCACATTAAGGGTTCCGTACCGTGTAGAAAAATGAGGGAATTTCAAAGAAAAAAAATCTTTTATCAATATATTGGTATTTGTTAGTAAAAGATACGTATAATAACATCAGAATCGGCACCAATTTCGACTTTATATCCATGAAAAATCTATTCAAATTTGTCGTTTAATACCTGACGATAAGCATTAATTTACAACACAACATATGTATAAGTATCTACAATTCAATCTACCTAAAAGCTGCAAATACTAAAAGCTACCGGCTGCGGTATTAACAGATACATTTCATGCAATTCTCAACTGTATTCATAGGAATTAAAATAAAGAATCGTATGCAAAGAAGATATGAACTAAATGAAGTCATTGTAGCTACATGAGAAATGTGGATTTACAGCCCAATTAAAGGGAGCACAAATCTTTTCATTGGAAACTATAAATTTCAACGTACGCATGGAGTTATGTAATGTGGAGATGGTAGTGATTTATGCAGAAACAAGGTTTACGATAAAATTGTGTTTTTCAATCTATTTGAGTATGTAGGTACATGCCTAAGGCCTAGGCTTGCCCCCTAGCTAGGGCAATAAACAAACAAAATATTAGTGATTTGAAAGATTTCTTTTGGGACCTAGATTAATTAAAAAAACAAATAGTTACCTACACTCTGTAAGATAGCCGTGAGATATCTGAAAGTAAGAATGTATTAGGTATTTTTTACTGCAGTGTAAGACCCTAGTAACACTCGTCTTTTTTCTTTTGCCCACGACCCCTTTTGCGTTGCGAGTTGCGACCCATAGTTTGAAAAATACTGAGATAAAAGATCAGGATCCTAGTAGCTAGATATAAGTAGGTATAAGTAGGCAGATCAGATACTTACAAAACATCTGTAGGTAAACTATCATTAACTATAATATGGAAAAAAAGTGTGCAGGTGCTTTGTAAAGGTATCTACATAAACTACATAGGTAGTTAGGTACTATAAATTTCAATATCATGATAGTTTTTTGTGTAGAGGAATGTGGAATTGGCCTTGTAGTATTTTTTTTATAATAATAGTCATATATATTTTTTTATATATTCTAAGACATTCTTCACACACGACTATCTGATAATAAACTAACCAGATAAATTAGTTAGTTTTATTTTAAAGACAAGATTTTTTAGTCAGCTCCATCATCAGACCACTCAAAGACACTACATTATTGCATGTTTCGACCTAAACATACTAACATGTGAAGCAATGATATACTATAGTACATACATAAGTATATATTTTTCTTTTTTTGTAAATACACACTTTTCTAAATACATAATTAGAACCAGACTCAGAACAAACAGAGTCATACATATCATGCACGAAAATTTGCACTGGATGGGAATTGAACCTATGAACTAGGTAGGTAGTATCTTAACCAATCACGCTAACTGATAATAGGGTAGTTGACACTGTCAAAAATAAATGACCAAACACTAACCAATGCATAAAACATCTAAAAACACGTGGAAATAACAAATATGTTGTACATTTAATGCTTTTTATGATTTTTAATTACCAGTGGAACCACTAAGAGTATATGATTTGATGCTATGAAACTATGACGTCACAGTGTAATATTTCATACAAAATTCCTTATAAACGATCGTTTTGACATTTATTAAAAAGTTGCTGATTTGATATGTCAGTCAACTACCCTATTCCTCGTTATAAAATTGGCCTATTTAATTTATTTCCACATTGCTAGGTTTTATAGTTTATGCGTATATTGATTTATCAGTCAGTTAGGCGCGGAACTAACCTAACGAAGGCTTTATATCAGGGGTAAGCAACAGACGGACGCGGTCCGTGTTCGGACCGCGGAAGGTTGGATCTCGGACTGCCAAATATTGTTAAAAATACTACATATTAATAAACATACTAATATTATCATATAACTAGTCTTATATTCATAACTAGCTGTTCCTCGTGGCTTCACTTGCGTTCCCGGGATCTTCATAATGTGTTGAAAGCCACAAAGAATCTAACTTATACATTATTCTAGTTACCTGTAGGTACCTATTTTACAAGTAGCTATGACTGATATGCTTGTTTAGATGTACCTATGATATTTAATCATCATCATTTTTGTTCTGGACCTAGATACAAAATTTCAACAGTAAACTTCTGCTTTAAATCAAAGAGATTCCGCAGAAGCTGTTTGTGTTATATGGACACCATCATGTCTAGATACTGTACGTAGGGAGTTGTGTACAATCGATCCGTTGAACCTGCCTAGGGCATCTGTCCCACTGCCGAAGGTTAGAAGCGAGAGCTACCAATTAGAAACGAGTTGACAAACGAGTGTTCTGTCTGCCAAGCTTCGCGGCGTCACTAAGCTAGTTGTTAAAAATCAAACTCAAAAATCATTTATTCAGTTTAGGCCCTGTTAAGGCACATGAACGTCGATAGTTATTGAATCTACCACCAGTACCATATACTTAAACTGAGAAGACTCCGGCAAGAGACTCACAGATTTTTTTTTATGTTGACAATCACGCAAGCGTCACGTCATTTGCAATACCAGAGGTACCAATGTGTTGGTGACCTGTTATAATGCCAAGAAGGCCACGGCTCTCAAGTGCAAGTGCCGGAACAGTGCCGTAAATAGCCTTTTCTGCACCCTATGCGAAGTTCTATTCTATAGGCTGCTCCCTTGTTTTTTTTTTGATATTATAGGTACCCTAGTAGGTACCCTAGCTAGAGCGATGCTATGTATAGGCCTACTTTATTTCATTCAGGGTGATAAAATAAAGCACAAGGATCTTGGTGTTGGTAATATTTTGGAAGAAAAAAAATTTTTTTTAAAGAACTAGAACAGTTGTGGGCTTGCTTTTTTGATGATACTGGCACTTATATGTATGTATGTACGTATGTGTTGGAATCGAGCACTAGGGGTGCAGCGGGAACTTATCAGCATACCGAAAAAATTATAGTCCTGCCAGGTCTGGCTATTCTTGCGCCCCCCAGAGCCTACGCCCTGTGCCTGGGCACCGGTGGCACACCCCTATTTACGGCACTGTGCCAGAACACACCGTTAGGTGCTTAGCGACAGATTTTCAAATTGAGAGTAGCCATCCAGACGGGGGCTTCACAAAGTACCCTAGTACCGTATATAGCCTGTATATATCTGTCGGAGAGTAGGGTTGTTTGTCCGACTCGATTGGCTCAATTTATTATCATGGTGGAGGTGTCTGTTGAAATGGTGGCAACACTTGCGGTGAATGAATAACCTATGACTGAATGATAGTTTATGATACAAGTTAATGTGGGTAAGATCATTACGGGCGGATGGAACACTTTATCACGAGCTCTCGAGTTGTACACACGTCGGTGTAACTGTTGTTTCAATTGATACTGAAGTCTACCTTAATGTGAGTCTGTACGTGTAATTAAAGTGATTATTTAATTGTCAAATTGCTACAATAAATCTATCGGGCCCATGAGGAGTTTCTTGCGTCGCTTCTTCTCCTCATACGGGACTGTTCCGAAGCGATGGTATTGCATTGTTTACATTGTCTGCACTACGTCCACTGAATCGGATCCTGATACCACTGAACCCTATACGTGATGTTGGTATCGCTTGGCTATCGCTGACGCCGACATCAGAAGCGGGATAAAGACAGGCAATGAAATAAAACGAAAGAAAAAGAAAGCAAGAAACGTGAAAACTATAATCAGATTGTTGCGACGTGTATTGAAAATACCACTTGCTTGAAAACCCCGAAAACGTGATTTTGACTACCTACCTCAAGTGCTACGTACATGATCGCAATCTTATGTTGGGAAATTGATGAAGTCTGGAACTGATGCGTCGGGTGTGCGAACGACCTGAGTGATATCTGGTGAGTCGATTTCATGTTGTTTGATAATACGAGGGTACCTAAGGTACGATGGACAATGGTTACTTGTAATTTGTGTTGAAATCTAGTCGGTTAGCTAGATTGAATCGATTAAGTGAGTGTTATCTGCTGTGCAATACACAGTGTATTCAAATCACAGGGATGACCGTAGACGATAGGGTGTCGATCACGAGTAACCCTGAGTATGAACGCGGAATATAATAGGCGATGACGTATCAAATCGGCAACTTTTTGTGAAACTTCAAAACGATAGTTTACTATAGAGTGTAGTAAGAGTTTAATGGGAAATACCGGGTTGTGATGTAATAATTTTATAACGTCGGTTAAGCTATTCGTAGTGGTTCGACTGGTAATTTAAAATGTTTTACACACTGGTTAGTGTTTGATCTTTGGTTTCTCATACTGTCAAATAATGAAAATGTTTCTAAAGAGCGGGGTGTTGAGGGCAAACATGATAAATCATGATACCTGAAGTAAAACTGGTTGATATAACTTCAAGCTGCATATGTTGGAATGTAGTCGTAGCTCCGGTCTAACCGAAGAGTGCGCGATGCGCATCTAACTATGCATCCTATCACTGGTTAAGTGAAAATCACTGGTAAAGTGAAATCGCTGGTTAAGCGTAAAATTTTAGAAAGCTCGCTGGTCAAGTGACTTCTAAAATCGTTGCTGGACAAGTAATGACAAAAAAAAACACTGGTCAAGTGAAAATGCAAAAAGAAAAGAAAAATAAAAAATAAAAAGATTTGTATCGCTGGTCAAGTGATACAACATTATTGAGGTTCTATAAACCAGTTTATTGTTTTTTTTAGTTTGTACATGATTGTAATTACAATTTGATAACTTAAAATTTAAAGAAAAAAAAACTAAACTTAAAAAGCAGTCACATTATGAAAGTTATTAAAATACCAGGTTTGCATTCAAAACCTTGCTCTATTGTAGTCAAACCAACTTACCTCCAAAATATAGAGATCCGTTTACAATGATTGAGATTTTGAACGGTGATCGTTATACCCTGAAAGCTTTTAACTGTAACCGTACCTACAATTACGTTCAAGATAGGTAAAGGAAGATGCCAGTGGGTCACGTACCAGTTTTTGTTGATAATGATTTTGATGCTGAAGAGCATGCCTAAGTGATGATGGAATCTCGAGTAAGAAACCTATCGGCCGTAGTAGAATGTCGACCATGCCATTAGTTATTATGTAATCGTAGCCCGGTGGAAATCGGTGTCTCTTGAGAAAACTCAAGTAACCCATGGGTGCGCGATGCGCGTTTAGCTTTGGCGGAGGTCGGGGTCGTAACAGACCGTAATGTGTAGTCATCGGGTGACGCACTTGGCGATTCATGGAGTGATGAATGCGCGTATGAGAGAGCAATGTGATTGCTATTCGGCTGTGGTTGCCGTGGCGTTAGATGGTCTACTCGTGAGATTTAAAGTGTAATGAAGTTAGTAGTTAATTTGAATGATGAGATGGTGTGTGACTCTGGTATTTTTCTCGTTAATCTTAAATGTCGATCGTGGCGGTTGATTATTGTACTATTTGCTGGAAAGTTGTAGAGGGTAGTTTACCTAACAAAGTTAAGAGATTAGTATACAGTAGGAACCATATTGTGGTGTGGTAGTTAGTACGAGTTCGTGTTGGTACGATGATCAATTTGAAACGATCAGTAGAGAAAAACAGTTCGAATGTTTAGGCAGGAATGGCCGAGCGAAATGTTCAGTTGCTGTGCTATATTTCTTTGGTTTCAGGTACATGTGATGGAGTTTATCACACGAGGACGTGTGAATCGCAGGATGGCCGTGTCGGAGAGTAGGGTTGTTTGTCCGACTCGATTGGCTCAATTTATTATCATGGTGGAGGTGTCTGTTGAAATGGTGGCAACACTTGCGGTGAATGAATAACCTATGACTGAATGATAGTTTATGATACAAGTTAATGTGGGTAAGATCATTACGGGCGGATGGAACACTTTATCACGAGCTCTCGAGTTGTACACACGTCGGTGTAACTGTTGTTTCAATTGATACTGAAGTCTACCTTAATGTGAGTCTGTACGTGTAATTAAAGTGATTATTTAATTGTCAAATTGCTACAATAAATCTATCGGGCCCATGAGGAGTTTCTTGCGTCGCTTCTTCTCCTCATACGGGACTGTTCCGAAGCGATGGTATTGCATTGTTTACATTGTCTGCACTACGTCCACTGAATCGGATCCTGATACCACTGAACCCTATACGTGATGTTGGTATCGCTTGGCTATCGCTGACGCCGACATATCTGTTTATCTGACACGGGACCTAAATCTATTATTTCTAGAAAGAGAAAATAGTTGATAGCTAGTCGCTTTCTCTTCGATGATGGGACTGATGCATAAACAGTGCGCCATTTTTACACCAAACACTTCATACAGAGGTAGACCGGTCGGTCTCAGATATTTTTTATGAAACAAACTTGTCGTGCCCGGACGTGTGCCTTGGGGTTTTAATTAAATAATGAAAAGTAACCGGGTAACACTTGGCATCTTTCAGATTTCTTTTTTTTTTCAAGAGCATTTTGGGGATAGCTTCTTGATTAGTTATGTCAATTGATCAATGTAAGTTTCTAATTAGCTTTGTGGTTTATTCAATGGATTAACTATGAATATTGTTTAGTTAATTAGGTAGACACCTCTAATACCAAATTTGTGTGTTTAATGATTTTTTTGTAGTTTATATTTAATATTCGTAATTTCATAGTTTACCTGTATTACTATTTTTTAAGATTTTTAGGATATTAAAACCTAACTTAAACTGACTTGAAGATTATTTAACATGACTTGAACTTAACCTCATTGACGAGAATTAAATACATGAAGAATATAAAATACATGACACTCCACTTGACCATGACCATGACACTGGCAAAATACAAAAAGTGTGAGTGAGTGCCAACAAGAAAAAATAACACTTAATCAGTATTAATTAACAGCATTACGAACCCAATCCAATCTAGACACGAGAATTGCCGCGTACCTACTTTTCCAAACATTAACCCTAGAGACCCAAGATATGTCAACTAACCAACGACATTGGATGACGAAGACTATTTTATGGGCTTGGTGAGCCCTTATTGGATGATTTTCATTACGATTACCAACAAAGCTACGCGGTAGAGCCCCGATGGGCGCCTAATGTTCTCCTAGAAAGAATTTACGGTTTCTACGAGTGGATTTACCTTATCATTAGTGGTAATAACATGATGTCTGACGTGCGGTCGTCAAACACCGTTACAAAATAGCTATATTCATGCAATCACACTTGCTGGAGTTAAGAAGACTATACGGCGAGCCTGTACCCTACAAAAATTTTTTTTAAGTGGAGGCTATCTGTGTATGTCTCCGTCCCTTACTAAACTTGCGGTGACAAGCGAGACAGGAGAGAAGAAATTTCAGTAAAAATATGTTTTTATGTTATTTAAAAAGAAAAGCATTTTTTTAAAAAAGTAAGAAAACTATTCCCTTTCTAATGGATTTCAGAATGTATGTTAATATTTTTCATTTTGCATTCTTAGTTTTAAAAAGGGGCATATTTAGGATTTTTTTCTAAGGAAAAATCCCAATTTAAAAAAAAACTATTCCCCGTCACTTATTCTCTAGTTTAACATATATTTTTTCCAAATCTCTTGGAACAAAGAATACAGAGAAAAACGCATTTTAGAATCGACGTTTCACGTATAGCATCGCCTTAAGCCAGCAAATTAGCATACGGCCTACTTGACGCTGACAGCCCCAGGGGTATCAAGTTTTTTAAAATATACCACCCATTCTTTTAAAGAAGTACACGACATGCATGGAACCATACTCCAATTTAGCTGCATTTATTTAAATCGCATTGCAAACCTATATAGTGTGACCGCGACGCAACAATATGCCAATAATGCGTTGATACCTATATCAAGAAAAATCCTACCTTACGTATACTAATTTTAAGTTTATAATCTACAATTCAGTTTGTAAAAGCAATTGTCGCAGAATGGGGGAAATGTCGAGTATAGCGCAAATGGACACAAAGTCGGGTTGAAGTCGTGCGCTATAGAATCTCTGGACACGAGACGATTGTTACGCAAACTATTCGTTAGCCGTAGGCGTTGGCAACACTGGCGATAGGGCTACCATTCTCTTATCTTTAAATCTAGCACTAAGCCATCTAGAATTAACGGCTTTATTTAGAATACTAGCTTCCGGCCCGCAGTTTCTCCTCGTTCAGTGATCATGTAGAATAGGGGATAAACGCGCTAAAGCTCTTAAGTGCAGCTGCTGGAACACACCGGGCTTGGCGACATATTATCAACTTGAGAGTGGTAACCGGCCCGGCGGGTACCATAAAGAACTCTACCACCGTGCTAATTCAAATTCAAAAGTGTCTTTATTAAATGAACTCATAAATCAACTCAATTAAAAATACTTGCAAAGTATTTTTAATCGTCAAAAATACTTGCAATGAGTTCCTCTATGGGTTCCTCTTGATGTATTCCTTCACCAAAAGCTGAAGTTCGCTATAGAGTTCGAACCAGAGGGCTCCGTACTCCGAAAAACGATACACGATATCTCGATCATCGATTTTTAACTCGATCTGTCCAGTGGTTTGAGCTGTGCGTTGATGAATCCCGTTTATATATTCTTCCTTTAATATATTTAGATTTATATTCTGTACTAATAACAAATCTGAAAAGTTTGTTTGAACGTGCTAATCTGTGGTGTTACTGGTCCGATTCGAAAAATTATTTCACTAATAGGAAGCTACATTATCCTCGGCTGAGAGCCCTCAGCTTTTATCCCGGGAGTGCAGGTGAAACCGCGGGGAACGACTAGTTTATAATAAAGATAGAGAAGATTTTACCATGACAACAAATAGTTAGATGGTAACCCTAGATGCAACAAATTCGTGCCCTGTAGTGATGTGAAAATGTCGATAAAATAACGCCGGTGATGTCGTGCTGCGAATTTATAGGTATTGTCGGTGGTCGTTTGCGGTCGTATTTCACTGCGGGTGTGCTTCACAAAGTACCTTCTACAGACAGTCAAATGACTGGGAGTGGGGGATGGGGGAGTGGGGAATAGTGATGGCTAAGAGAAATATAATAGTGTGATTATTTAAAACTAGCTATCTCTCGCGGTTTTAGGCGGGTTCCTGGGATAAGAAGCTTATGCTTTTCTCCATGCCATGCTTTCTGTGTACCAAATTTCGTCACAATTTATTGTACCTACCGTTCTGGCTTCAAGTAATTTGTTTATCCATCACCATCCAAAACGTAAAAATTGGTTATCCATCTGTTTGTTCCGGCTAATCTCCGAATCCGATTTTGACGGGACATTCACTGGCAGATAGTTTATGTTAAACGTAGTAACTTAATTAAGCTACTTTTATTTATGAAAAATAATTAGGATTCCGGGGGACAGTTAGTATACGTTAATATAACTGTTTACACATCTATTATCCTAACTTAATTAAAGTGGTCATAAAACAATTGTAGAATGTAACTAATTAACGAACCAATCGACTCAAACTAATTTACCAATTAAAAATAAGTGATAAAACTTATTTTACAAATTACAGATACCGATATCCAGGCGTGAAGTTTTGTAGTTAGAATGTCTCGTTAAGACAAAATAAGTCGTAAATATTTGGTTTACAGTTCAAATTACCATTTATCCAAAACCATTATTGCTTTTTCGTATTTTTGTGGAGATTACGATGTGTTTCTGATTGGTAATTTCGTAAATACTCAATTCTACCTATTTAGATATTTGACTACAATCTCACCGGTGATGATGTGACCGATAGTGGTAAGCACACAAAGCCTAGAAGGAAACTGGTTTTGAGGGTGGTAGGCCAGACGAGAACAAGTACCCTACCATCCGTGCTACCTTCACCGAAATCTCAAGCTCATTGTAGTAATCGAATCCACTCCACGACCTCCATCACGGTATTTGAAATCACTACTTATAGCTAGCAACACCTCATAATTTGTCGCAGATCTAACAGATTTCATAGTATAGTGCATAAATTCCTTGCAATTACTGCCCAACTGACTTTTGCGTTCACACGAGGACAGTTTAATGATGGTAGAAGACATTGTCTCGCATAGATACTTGCCATTTTATAATATAATAGTCATTGTCTATGAATCATTATTCACTAGTGGTGGTTACTATTGTCTTGTCAACCGTTAAAATACTTTTTATGTTTAAAATATTTGACTATTTTTTAATCTGGTATGTATGATAGGTACTTTGAACATATTTCATCGATGATTAATATTTCGAAGTATAATATTTCGAAATAAATAAGTGTTCTAAAAAAAATATCGTTAAGAAGTAGGTGGTTGTCAATATTTTTAAACGTGGAATGGGCGTTAAAACAGAAAATAAAATATAATGTCGATTGTAGAGACTTTTTGGCGGGAACTTGCGAAGTGACGTTGCGTTTTCGTTTTATTTTCATAAAATCGTGTATTTTGAGTTTTATTGAATATTATCGGTGGTATTTTGTTCAATAAAGATCAATATAAGTGCACCAGTGAAGTGAAATGAAATGATTACGTGTATAGTGGCTTTTCAAGTTGTCTCAAGAAGTCCATGAAAAGTTTTAGTAGAACTGCTACCATTGTACTAAAACCTAACTAAACTGACTGACTATGACTCGAAGAAGATTTAACATGACTTGAACTTTGAAACTTGACGATTGACGAGAATTTTATACATGAAGAATATAAAAATACCTACATTGCTCAACTTGACACTGGCAAAATACACGAAGTGTGATGCCAAAATTAAAAAAAAAGTCGATTGTAGACGAATGCAATGCATTATTATAGTATATTATCTTCTCTGTGGCAATATCTATGTTCTATATTTTTATATAAAAGACTAGTCCTGACTTAATAATAAATTAATGATCAACAAATAGTCATCGGACATAGAACCATGACATTTAGAAGGGTAGTTATTTCTTACAAGTATAGGTACCATTGTATAAGGGTGTAACGATTGTAATCGATTTTCCAAAATAAAACCCCCATGGGAATAAAATAGAGTATAACTCTATATACTACTAGCTGTACCACTCGCGTTCCAGGGATAAAAAGCATACCTTCGGGGATAATGTAGTTTCCTTTTAGCGAAAGAATTTTTCGAATCGGACCAGTAACTCCGGAGATTATCGCGTTCAAACAAACAATCTCTTCAGCTTTATTATTAGTATAGATAGATATAGATATTAACTGCTCTAAATTTGAAACCCATGAAAGAGTATCCGCATCTGACAGTTAATTAAAAACATCTCCACCATTTCATAATAGGGACTACCCTACCCAGGAAACTATTCCTGGCATATCAAATCAGCAACTTTTTAATAAATGTCAAAACGATCGGTTACATGGAATATTGTATGAAATACTATGCTATGACGTCATCGTTTCACAGCATCAAAATGATCTACTCTTAGTGGTTCTACTGGTAATTAAAAATCATAGAAAGCATTAAATGTACAACATATTTGATGTTTCCGCGTGTTTTCAGATGTTTTATGCATTGGTTAGTGTTTGGTCATTTATTTTTGACACTGTCATCTAGGTTATTCAAAATAATCGTTCAATTTTCACCGTGTTGCTCATAAAACTTATCAATAATGATAATTAGATGTTTCCATTTTAGGTGTAATGTAATACAACGTGTATCGTAATGAGCATATACAAAATATGCAGTGAATCGTATAGTAACTAGCACATGTATACAAAAGGCGGCGAACCGTTAAGTTAATCAATTTTATTATAACATTCGACAGAACTGTAACGTATGTCCGATAGCTGATAGCTCTGGTTATTGATATTGATTAGTTGATATAAACAACTAGGTGATTACTGCGGTTACCGACACCCGCAATTAATAGAAACATTTTAGTCCAACCACCGCCATTTCACTAAAATCTAACTGACTTGTATGTACGGATGCGATTTTAATTTGACCGCTGAATTAAAATATTACTCAACATTAGCAGAAATATCATAAAACTTAAATTATCGATATAATATCGATATATAATATATCGATGCTATCGCAGCACTACAAATAATGGCGTATTTATAAGAAATATGTAACGGCTTGATAGTTACAATTATTTATAAGTGGATCTTAAACCAACAAACTGATAGCACGTAGAAATAAAAATTAAATAGGTATCATAATTTCATGGACGTTCATGCATATTAATATAGTTATTTATTAATAATCACCACGATGGATGGATGTATGCTTTTTATATGAAACTAGCTGGCCCGGCAGCCGTTGTCTTGCCTTGAGAAAAAATACAAATACATTAAAATCAGAATTATATTTGAGGCCAAAAAAGGCACCCCTTATCCCACATCTCAGTATATGCTGCAACACGCTGCAGCACTGGGAAAGTGGTAATCGAACCCACGATTAGCGTGGCACCTCTAATCCAATGGCCCAACAAATAACATAACAAGTACCTACTTACTGATCAGGGCCGTAGCTAGGGGGGGGAATTATGAGGCAATGAGACCTTTAAATACTATTGCTCTATCATTGAAATACATCCTTAAAAAATTGGTGAATACATATGTTTTGATCAATCGATTCATCAGAAGAACCTACCGATGATTACCGTTGCCCTATCTTAAATTCAAGGCAAGGGCCCCTCTGGCAAGGGCCCTGCTACTGATACTAGTTAAAATTGAGAAATAAACTAGAGTCCGCCCTCATATGAGTTAGTTACATTGCTAGGTCTGGTCTGGTCACATTTCGCGTGGATTATAAAAGTTAATTGTCTTGCGTAAATGGATATAGACCGTTGGACACTTTTTGTGCACAGCGACAAGTTGTCCATTTCTATTCAACGGAATAACCGACGCATAGTCGATAGAAAGGGGCCATATTTTAAAACGGCAATATGTGACTGTAATATTTTCTATAACATTTTTTCCGCACATGCTTTAGTATAGGGCAGTTGACTGACTTATCAAATCAGCTACTTTTTAATAAATGTCAAAACGATAGTATATATGGTATTTTAGTATGAAATATTACACTATGACGTCATAGTTTCACAGCATCAAATTATCTACTCTTTGTAATTCTACTGGTAATTAAAAATCATAAAATGCATTAAATGTACAACATATTCGATGTTTCCGCGTGTTTTTAGATGTTTTATGATTTGGTTAGTGTTTGGTCATTTATTTTTGACACTGTCAACTACCCTATTGTATACATAGGTACATTACATGTATAACTACACAGGGGCGGAGGGGCGGCGCGGCTCTGATAATACATTCGTTATTCATAGGTGGATAGTAGATTATATAATTTAAACTATAATAGTATGATCTGTTACTTGCTAGTTTAAAACACAAATTCGTTTGAGCAGTTTTTTTTGTTTTTGCTATCGGTCGTGTACATTCCTAAATTTTAACCGTTACTAAGTACCTATTTCAGTAGAAATCTATAATTTATTATTATTTATTCCTTGTATGCTTTTTCTTAAACAAACAATTATATAAATAAACCCAAGTATTTTATGAGACAAGTGTTACATGCACGTAATTTTAATAAAACTTATTGTTGATTATTTAGTTCATTATAACTAACCTAACTAGATAGGTATCTATCATCGCAAAAGCTGGTACCTACCTACCTAGTATTAATTTCTCCGTATACCATTGAAATATCTACAGGGGCTACATACCTAGTAAATAAGACAAGACACGGGACAGATGGCTATAAAAAATATTACAAGGGAGTAGTGCTGCTCCATAAAATTTATAATGCATCATTTGATATCGATTTTCAAACTACATTCCACGATTTTTACTTGTTGAACTCGGTATCAGAAAAAGCTGGCTAAGTGAATGTAGAACCATGTATAATAGAGCTCTATAGTACTTTAACTATAGATAAATATCTGAAGGAGTTTCGACTCAGCCAAAAGTAAAGAGTACCTAGGTCATAGGTACCAAGTTTAGGTTTTGGGGATTCCAAAATCTTGAGGTAGGTAACTAAGATATTTGAAATAAAACTAAAAACACAGCGCAATTATAGTTTTAGGATATTTGAGGAAAATAATATCGTTTTCGCGATTTATTTTTCTTTGAGATTCCTAAATGTCAAAATATATTTCTTAGAATAGATGGACTGTAGTCACATGTAATACATTGTCGCCGTTACCGTTATGTTATCGACTTGATGATAATTATCGATAGACAATCGATTAAACAACACTAGAGGGGAACCGGTCTGGTGTAAGCGAACTAGTTTTTTTAATGATGACCAAGACTCCGATATCGTGGCTCTGTTGCTCCTAGATGACAGGAGATAAAGTATCTCATAGTGAATAGTATAATTTGTTTTGAGTTTCTGAACGTAAGCGTGGTCCGCGCAATACCTTACGAAATAAAGTACCTAATAGTTTATGTAAAAAAATAAATTAGTAAGTACTGTTAAGTTGCAATAATTTCTTATGAGAGAGAGAGAGATAGAAGCAACATGGAAGCAAGAATAATAAACAGACAAAATATAAATATTTACTGCTTGTATGTACATTTTCCGTTATTTTTATTGTTAAGAGTCGAAACTTTTTTTAATCATACCTATATGTCTCTCATAAGGTCTAATACTCGGGTCTACGCTCATAAGATACGTTGTACCGGTTGTACGTTGTTACGTAAAACTTTCTCTGGCTGACAAGGCTGGATAAACAGATACCATGATCAATCATTACCGAACCAGTAAGAAATTATCCGTTTCCGCACGAAGCGAGTTATGTCAACAAAATTAAAATGGCGGCTACTGGATATTTGAACGAGATATTCAAAACACCTGTCGTTTGAATTACTGAATCTTCATTAATTTTATGTCAGTATTCAAGACAACGTATTAATTTTAATTAAACATGTTAAATGTAGCTGTCACAACATGGTGTCACGTACATTACAATAAGATTTTAGAACTACTATCAATTCTGGACCATACACTATATTATCGTTTTGAATCTCCTTTCTTTTTCTATTTAACTATTTACTGAATTATTAGAACTTTAAGTTGGCCGTTAGAGATCAACTACGATAACATGGCGCACCCTCCAAAAGCTCAAAACGTTTGAAATATGCGTATTGATACGGTAGTCAAACAAAAACAAATGCAAAGATTTGTTGCTCGACTAGCGGCGTCATTAATCGCTCCTTATTATTAGTATGTGGTATGGCGCTGCACTGACGTACTCTATGACAATGACACGTCGCCCTCAGGCGTGGTTACCTAAATGTTACCCGGCTGAGAGCTCTCTGCGCTCGCCGATTGTCCGGTAAGGTTGGAGCAGCCATCAGAGGCTACCAACTTTAGTCCTTCCAAAAAAAAAAAAAAATGACACGTCGTCCGTTGTGTTGCCCGGTCGGCTAGTTATGATTAGTTGACCATCAAATAAGTGATATACTGAAGACACAGCTACTGGACGAATACTTACTACTACATACAAACTCTTTCGTAAGGATGTAACTACACACATAGAAACAGTAATTTGGAGTTATTTGGAGGGTGAGCCATGTTAGCGTAGTTATCTCTACGTCCCATTCGTTTTATTTGTACTTACCTATGACGTCATTCGAAGACGGCCAATTCGGTGAACGGCTACTATGTATCTGTTAATTTAGAATCTGATATAATAAATGAAAACGCAAAAAATATTCATTAAAAATTCAAAATGTGGTCCGTCCACTTTAATCTTTTATTGCTTTAATTTTTTACCTACTTGCGTTAAACCGAAAAACGAATGATGCTTCATGGCCTATTTGGATTTTAGGATTTAAATAAAAACTAGATAAACCAAACTAATCATTAAAATTCTGGGTCTCGCAAACTTTGATTGATAGATGCATAAACGTGGGATCCAATTAGTTATTTGACGTGCCTTTATTTTAAGGTGGAGGCGTCGGTTGGAGCGCGAAATTCAAATTTTATCTCATTTTTTGCAAATTGCAGCTCAGTTATAGGTCGTAAGTTATCAACATGTTATTTGCGAGAAGAAAAGTAGTATATTTACTGATTAATCTATTCTTATAATAAATCTGTAGAGAGGTCAATTCTGTACATGAAATATATTTTCAAAATAACTATCAGGGGGTGATTAGTGATCGATACTGATGCCAAAAATGTAATCAGTAAAATTTTTGTCTGTCTGTCTGTCTGTATGTTCCTTATAGAAACAAAAACTACTCGACGGATTTTAACGAAACTTGGTACAATTATTTTTCATACTCCTGGGCAGGTTATAGTATACTTTTTATCACGCTACAATCAATAGGAGCAGAGTAGTGAAGGGAAATGTTGGGAAAACGGGAGAAGTTACTCCATTTTTTAAGCTTCCGTCGCGTGTGCAGCCTTAATGGTTAACCATACGTTACATAGAAATCATGTATGACGGAAATATTCTACATAAAATTGTCTAAAAAATATCCCGCAACAGCATATGTCTATCTTTTATGGTTGACTCACAATAACACGTGTAACTCCTGATAGCTTAGCAGTACGGAGCATTCTGATTATATTTGTTTACTCTTACGTTTTTCACATGGTCAGTTATATGTCGCTCTTTCCCGGGTTAGCAGTTCTAGAAATCTTTATGTTCACGTGCCGTATTTTCATTCTATATGTACTTAAGCCTCATGTGAAAATGATCTAAACAATGTTACCAATACATTAACATAATAACATACAAGGAGTTACACGCTGATGGTCTCGGGGCACAGCTATTAATAATAATATTCTGCGGTTCCTTATTGCGATATTTTTTAACAGTATTGTGGATTGACATATTATATTTCCCTACTAAAATACGAAAGTTAATCTGTCTGTCACATCAAAACCACTGAACCCTGAGGAAGGACATATGCTACTTTTTTACGAAAAACGACGAAAACGTGGACGAAGTCGCAGGCAAAAGCTAGTAACAAAATAAATCATCAACATATTCCTCCAAGGTATATTACTAACATATACTATTTCATGAAAATGTTACTGAACCGAAGGTTCATCCTTAAACAAAATGGTTGTGATTATTGTTTCACTTTTACGTAACACATTATATAGTTTACTTTTTAGGGTACCTTAACCAAATGGTGCTAACGATTACGTATTACTGCTGCCGCTATAAAAATAAAATAAAGTTAAAAATTAAAGGGGGTCAATCAAGGTAAATCCCTAATGTTAGATATTAGACCGTATGAAGAACGCTGTTATAAAATTTATAGGGAAGTCTATTTCCTTACCTTTAAGGTTATTTTTTGAGCTTACTTTCTAGAATACATGTTTTTACTCGCGAAATTGCGAGTAAAGGCAATAAGCAAAACCTAGGTTAGGTATTTATAATTTAATGAATGAAACAGAGTCCATTTATTATACAAGTACCTATAACCTTCAGTTCCCATTGGTATCTCTAATTAATTAATGTTCCCTTTATCATTTCTCCCATCCGACCCGATGCAATATCGATCGTGTATCGACATCGCATAGATTAATCGATACAAAGATATATCGATGCATTTAATTATTTATTAATCGATATCGAAATGGACAGTTCACGAGCGATGGGAATGTGTTCCAGACATATAAACACGCTATTAAATCCGCAGATATTACATTCAACTTTGTAACTAGGGAGTAGAGTTTAAAATTGTCTATGTGTCATATATTCATTTCGCAAGGCATTAATTTGTTCGCGATGGGGTACCAATACCTTTGTTATAGCTACTGGAAGGAAAACCTGATGTTTTATTGAGAAATGAGGTAGCCTAGGGTGGGGTTCATAAATCTTGTGTAAAATCAATTAATTGGTTCATATATTGATTAATACAGGCCACTCATGACAGGAGGGCTCGAAGAGAATATAATCACTAGGTACGTTGAGGGCTGAAATACTACAGTGCGACAAAGGTGTTTTGACAGTTGAATGACATCGGCAGGAGGGCCATCTCTTTATCTCTTAACACCATCTCTAATACCTACCAAATTTTGCCCGAAGAATTGCCAAACGTAGAACCGACGGCCGCTTGGGCTGAAGGGTTCTCGAGTGGCAACCACGAACCGGAAAACGCAGCGTGGTCCCCTACAAGGCGGACCGAAGATCTTGTGAGGTTCGCGGGAAACCGCTGGATGCGGGTAGCGCAAGACCGGCCATCGTGGAGATCCTTGGGGGAGGCTTGTCCAGCAGTGGACGTCTTTCGGCTGATATGATGATGATGACTATCTTTATGACACTTATTAGTTTCAGCAAAAATAAAAATACAAAAATGTTAAACGGACAGAGCGAACTCCCAAAAAGTGACTTTTCGTAAGTTAGCGGCGTTAGTTCCGATTTTGGCCACGTGCCAAAAGATCCTTGTCTCACTGTATAGGTACTAGGTAGGTACATACGTACTAGGTATGCCCAATGAATCTGTATTGTCAGTGTTTGATCACAATCTCACCATGGTCACTGATGATGTAGCCGAAGGTGATAATTATTATCGAAAGCTCAAGTTAATGATTATTTAGAAGCTAATTTTTTAACCTATTTATAAGTAGAGTTGAATTTTTAGTTTTATTTTAGGAAGTGAGTTTTACTTTTAAATATAGTATAAAAATAATGTTTATTTTAGTAAATGAGTCTTGTATACTTATAATATAATTTTTGACTAACCGACCCAGTAGCGTGACTGATCAATTTAATTAAAGGTAAATACGTTTCAAATTTCGATTTCCGAAGCAGGGGGCCAATTCTGCTAAATTACAACGGTTGACATCCAATTTCGATTCAGTTAAAGTTCGATTCCAATCCAATTCTAATATTATAAAATCGGTATTCCACTAAATAAACGAAACCGAACCACGATTGGATTATTATGATTAGATTGTAATCGTTGTTGCCCTTGGCAACCGAAACATCGTTCGTTCATCGTTGTCAGATTTATTAGTGCGAAAACGTGCAAAAGTCGTCATTCAGCGATCCAATTGTTTTCAGCGATCAAATTTATTAGTCGAATTGGCCCCCAGTTTCATCAACTTTTTCACATGGTCTCCCCATGTGAAAAAGTCAAGACAACACTAATATAATAGCAAGAATACAGTGTTCGTAATTTGAACATTTACTTCTTTTCTGACTTTATGGTCACAGTTCCGCGTAAGAGACTATTCCAACTGTGTCACGCGCATTTTAATAGTCTATTTAGCCGAGTTTAGATGACTGACAGCTAACTAGTCGCTACCGGAGATTTGCAGCTATTTATTTCTAAGAAATTTACGCTTAGTTCATTCACCTATTAAGTGTGATCCTCTATTGTTAATTTGAAGCCTTCACATCAGGCCAGACCAGATACTCCCAAACTATTTTCCTGCTTACCTAATAGGTAATAATAGCAAAAAATAAACGCATTTAGTGGGGTATATGTAGGTATTTGTGATCCATTATCGTGGACCCCAATTTTCGATTCTTAGTCTTCCAATTTTTTTTTATGCTAACATAGAAACCCTTTCAAATACCAATTTCTTATGCAAATTGCATTAGTACTCCCGTCAATAACGTGGCAACACCGAGTAACTGTTTTGTCTATGGTGCATGGTACGTACCTCATCGGCGACGTCGATATGTTGCTTGTCCGCGCGCAGCAAGCTCGCGAGCCGGGCCGCGTCGCCGCGCGCAGCCGCCTCCAGCAGCGCCGCGGCCAGACCCATGCGTCAATGTTCCATCACTAGAACAAACCATTTTTATTAGTTAACGATTCTATACGTGACGTGATTCCAAGAGATTTGGAAAAAATATACGTTAAACTAGAGAATATGTGACGGGGAATAGTTTTTTTAAAATTTGGGATTTTTTCATTAGTAACGTCAAAAAAAGTTCGTAAATATGCCCCCTTTTAAAACTAAGAATGCATTCTTCTCTTATTTGGGCCATCCAAATAACTTGAAAAATATTAACATACCTTCTGAAATTCATTAGAAAAGGAATCGTTTTCTTACTTTAAAAAAAAGGCTTAGTTTCTTTTTAAATAACCTAAAATTACGTCTCTCCTGTCGCGCTTGTCCCCGTCAGTTTAATAAGGGACGGTGACACACGTAGAGAGCCCCCTCTTAAATGTCTTCTTCATACAACAGGCCTTGGAACCAAATTAGAACTAAATACTGAAACGAGAAGCCTGTCATTCAATCGAGCTGAGCTGAGAGTTGCGTTTCTGTATTTGTCGATTAGTCTATTTTTACTTAAAAAAAGGAGAAGGTTCTATGCTATTTATAATTTATAGGCATGATCATAAATCTAAAGATATATAAAATACTGCCTATTTAAATAGCTGGTATCGCAATATCATGGTTAAAGTGCCTTACAGTGTTTTCATTGCGTATCATTACCCGACCAGACAACTTTAAAGAACGCTATAATAATCTAGATCCCGTTTAGATACCACCTCGGACAGTTAACAATGATGATACTTTACACTATACGATTCTTATCACGAATATTTATGGTAGATAATCGAATAAAAATTGATTTTCCGATAGTAAGTGTTAATAAAATGATATCACTGGATTTCTGACTGCAGAGAAAAAAATAAAAATAAAATACACAAGAGCTGAGGTTTTTTTTCTCAACTTATCCTAAATGTCTATAGAAAGAAAACGTGACTGAATAACTGATCTATCAACGCACAGCTGCACATGACATACTGTTCTATTTTCAGCCACCTGAACAGATAAGTTGGTGGCACTGTCCTGGACGGATCGGGCTGAAATTTGACTGATGCTGGTAAGCATCCGCTTGATGAAAATTCAACCCTCGGGTGAAACCGCGAGGTCCACATTGCGCGCATTTTTTTAGAGCAGCAAAGATATTCCTTTTAGAGCACCCGTCAAAGAAATTCCTTATAGCTTATTTTTCTAGGTGGAATCAAGAATTAAATTCGTTAAAATAAAATTAAAAATCCTGGGACATTTTCCCAGCTTCGAGTTCATAAATGAACATATGATTTTAGAATTGTATTTCATAAATAGGTATGTATTTACAATATGTATAACATAAACAAAAAGTAGAGCAATTAAAAAGTAAATCCAATTTGTTCGCACTGGTGCCTTTTCATCATTTCAACGGTCTAGGCATTCTAGAGATACACAGGCATTTTAATGAGACCATCAACATAATATAATGGATGAGAACTTTTATAAAAAACGAGGCGTACAAAAAGGTGTGAAGCGTTATAAATTGTGAGGCTTGTAAAACTTACTGGCAACACTGAACGTTTATAGTCTACGGTCTATTAAAAAGTTTAGAACAAAATAAAGATCTATTTGTTGAAAGTCTGCCGTTATGATTATTTAATAGATATTATCAGCGAAATAAATGATTAAATGAAACGCATTTATCGATTATTTTTCTACCATTAAACCCAGACCAGCATGGCGATTGTCTATCGGAATCGGAGATAGACAATCGCCGTAATCATCTTAAAATTTTGGTATTGGTGTCGATTCTGTTGTTTACGAACTTAACTAATATTAGACAAGTCACCTCTCTTCAATGTTAACCTTATTGAAAAAAGACAGAACATTTTTAATGCTGTCAGTTTAATCCATGCCGTCGTAATGTACGGGTAAATAGTCGTGACCAATAAAGATCGCGCTTAAATTCACGTTGAAATATGTGATCGGATTAAACTGACAGGACTAAAATATCTTGCATCCCTTTCTTATATTCACTATTAGATAGAGATATAGAGATTAAATTTATTTAGTTCGTAAACAACAGAATCGGCACCAATGAGTATCTTTTTTGATTCCGATGACTAATTTCAAATGATTAATTATTATGAGAAGTAATTACAATCGCAGTTTAGTTGTTGTTCACCTAAGATAGACAATACCAAAAATATAAGATCTCGTAATCGGAATCGGAGATATACAATCGCCATGCTGGTGCCCTTATTACATGAAACGGTTAATAAAACTTAGGATTCAAATTTCAAAAATATCCGTCTCATTCTAGCCTCGTATGACAGAAAGAGCCGGGGCTATCTAAAAACCTGGGTTTTACATGTCATGCATTAAAGATAACCTCACGTAATGAAACAGCGAGATTCTGGGTTTGTGGTCACACCAATATCATCACCGAATGTGAAGAAAAATCATTGAAATGTGAAAAAAATACGTTATAAAAAGGTAGGTAAGGTCGCGTTTCCTAGCGCGTTGATTCTGCTTATTTTTTATTATATTTATGTAGTAAACACATTTATATATTGTTTGTTTATACCTACCTGTGTACCAAATTTCATCTCGATTGATTGTGCCAGGTGTTCATTTCAAACTATTTTATGTATACTTAAAAACTTTTAAGATTACCTTAGAATTCCATCTGTTAGTTGAGATCATAAAAACAAAACACTGACTACGTTATAAAGCGCATCGCGTGCGCACGCGCCTCTCGCGAACACTAATACTTGACAAAGATCCAACTTGCATTACATACTTGTTGATCGATCTTCAGATTATATCAGCACGTTGAGTCTACATTGCAAGAGCGGTAGCGATTTCATAAGCTGATTTAAAATTAAATGTAAATAGATAAAATATCGGTAAGTATATTATGTGAAATTACCAATACGATGTAAGGCTACACATACTTAGAAAAAAAAAGAAAAAAACTACTACTTAGGTGCGTACTTAGGTACTAGATACCTACATAATTCATTTCCGAGTTTGTATCTATTTTAACAGGATTTTCTTATTCCATTTACAGAATAAATATTTAAACAGTAGTTATAAATACAATAAACCCTTACCTATACGTTATATAATTACTAAGTTTCATCCAGTTCCGTTCATCCAGTGCGAACGAAAAATCCATAACTTTCGCATTTGTAGTAGGAAAACAAATGAAATTAAAAACGATTTTATAATTTCAAAAACCCAACCTTTCTAACATAAGGGATCAAATCGCGTTCGCTTATTGTTCCTCTTATGAACATGCTACAAGCCTTAGCCTTTGCTAACAATAAATAATTATCATCGGTCCATTGAGTCCCTACCCTTCCGTCCTGGAGCTGAATGTGCCTTGATGGACTCCTGAATGAATTTCATAACTCGGTTGCCCTATATATTTGTACAAGGGTATAATAAAAATAAGGAAGAGTAACGTAAAAATCTATATCAGGGGTTCCCAATCTTTTTTGTACTGCTACTCTTTTTACATAATTTTTTTGCGGATCCCTCGTAAAAGAAGATACCTGCGTGTAGGTTTAGAACGTGACGTCAGTATACTAGTTCGTGACGCCCCTGGGACAGCCCCTTGACGCCCCGCACAGGCGTCGCGACGCACAGTTTGGGAACCCCTGATCCATATCTATACCGTCCATATCTGAAGAGTTTATTTGTATGAACGCGCTAATCTCTGGAGTTGGTCAAATTCGACACATTATCCCCGAAGGTTGTAGTTTACTTTTTAACGGGGGTAGAGCTATTATAACATAAATGGAAAATTTTAAGAAACCCCAACACCTGAAATCTGGTGGTAAAGATCATAGAGTCATAGACAATACACTATATAATACGAGCTGATTTTCTTCAAACGGCTGAGCGGATTTCCTTGATTGACATAGCTAAGAACAATCTCGATTAAAACACCATTAAAAAAATACCTTCATTAAAATCGGTTCAACCATGATGCCGGACTTTTTGGCGGGAACTTGCAAAGTGACGTTGCGTTTTCGTTTTATTTTCATAAAATCGTGTATTTTGAGTTTTATTGAATATTATCGGTGGTATTTTGTCTAATAAAGATCAATACAAGTGCACCAGTGAAGTGAAATGATTTCGTGTATAGTGGCTTTTCAAGTTGTCTCAAGAAGTCCATGAAAAGTTTTAGTAGAACGGCTACCATTGTACTAAAACCTAACTAAACTGACTGACTGTGACTCGAAGGGGATTTGACATGACTTGGACTTTGAAACTTGACGATTGACGAGAATTTAATACATGAAGAATATAAAAAAGCCTGCATTGCTCAACTTGACACTGGCAAAATACACGAAGTGTGATGCCAAAATTTAAAAAAAAAAAACCCGTGATGCCACTGACACAGATACATACTACAAACTTATAATGACCCTATTTTTCATGTTGGCATTTTTATGGTTTTTCTTTTTATTTCAAGAAAAAAAAAACAATTTATTCCGTAATGCATTAGTAAAAGGTACGAGATTTTATTATACAACATTAATTGTCGGCTGCAATGCCTCCGTACGTAATCAAAACAGCATTTAAATTCAATTTGCACCGACCATAACAAGTAACTAATAATAAATGTTGCCAGAGTGAATATTAAAACGGTGAGCGTTCTTGAAACAAATTATAAAATCTGTTTTTTAATATCTTCATACAAGATATTCCAGTCTTATATTTACATCATGTAAAATGTCCAAAATTTAACATGATGAAAATATAAGCATTTCTTGTATCAGAACCCTAAAAAACGAGAGCATCAGATAATCGGTTTTCGAGTCATAAATGTCAATCTGTCATTGAAGTGTTCATCCATAATATATGTGTATCTAATGGCCTCTAAAAAACCTATCGCATCGCATAGCGATGACAATATGTGCACGTTAAAAAACCTCATTAAAATTCCATAGACAATGCGGCACGCGGAAGGCATTGCCGAGTGTCGATGATAAAACACCTCGAAGTGTAGCGGGAAAACAATGCAGAAAATAAATTAAGATTAGCGGAGAGTTTGTCTAGGTGTTGCCAGTTTTGAACCGATTGCGGCGAAGCCTAAAAGGAGGGTAAATTGTTTTCATTTCTTCTAATATGTGACAAGTACTGGCTGTTTGAGGTGTGATTTTTATTACAAAAACTTGATTGTTTACTTTTAAGTTTTCTTTTTAAATAATACAATGAGTTGCTTCGCTGCTATCTATGTCCCGCCTATAGGCTTCAAGGCATTCTAAGTTATATGATCTATGTTTTGTGTAGGTAGGTATACTTAGTTTGTGGTCTAGTATATAAATAAAATTAAAAAAAACATTTGTTTATGGTTTTTCATTGAAAAAAAGTATTTATATTATGAAAGCTTTAAAGCTCATTACCTAACTTCTCTAAAAGAAAGTTGTATTGGTTTCACGTCATAAGAAAACGTATCGTACTCATGAACGAGCGCATTCATTCCATACATGGTCAAGTTACTTCATGATTCATGAATTATGTATTTAAATCAATTTGTACTTTAATATAGCGATATAAAGTTTATATTCCTTCCTTAGTGGTAGCTTCGACATGTCTAAATACCTTTTTTTTCTATTCATATTATACACCTATTTATAATAAATTAAAAGAAAAATATCTTACATATTCTAATTAAACTAAATCTATATACTAATAATAGAGCTGAAGAGTTTGCTTGTTTGAGCGCGCTAATCTCTGGATCTACCAGTTAGATTTGAAAAATTATTTCACTAATAGGAAGCTATATTATCCTCGAAGGTTTATTGGCTACTCTTTATCCCGGGAACGCGAATGAAACCGCGGGGAACAGCTAGTGTACAATAAAATCACTTTTAGAAAACATGGTTCTCAAATTTTATCAGTCAGCCCCGCTAGCGCCTCTGCACATAATGCGCCAAATTTATAAAACAATATGGCGTCACACGGTCGTAAATTCACGACAGATGTTGGGCTTGAAAGTAGGTTCAGCGTTGTGCAGCCATCGTCACGCCTACTGCTTATCATACTACGACTTCCTACAGCAGGACTTCCTGCCGTTAAAATCGTACCATGTTCATAAACCATGTTTTAGGGGCCAATTTGCGAAATCAATTTTGGACACACACACAGTGAGGAAGCGTGTGGAAGTGTGAGGTTTGAAATTAGAACATTTTTGTATATCATTATGACTGTATTATTTCTTATTTAGAGTAAAAAAATTGGATTACGAACCGTGTGATAGAGTCATTATAACTTTCGACGTTCATAAAGTGCCTTAACCGCGCATAAACTGAATAAATGATTTTGAGTTTGAATACCTAACTACTACCGGTTCATAATACAGACAGATATCATAAATACCCATCTACTTTTATATAACTATCATCATGTTAAATCTTGATCTAGTTAGAGCTCTATAAAAACTGTGTTAAAGGATTCGTCGCGTCTCTATCCAACCATCAAATCCATTAAGCACGCTTCCTTTAAACACTGACCAAATAAAGATTAACATTTATGCGAGCTAGGGTTGTCGCTGAAACTTTAAGGAACTTTTAAAAATATTATATTTAAATTATATTTTAACTAAGTATGTATTTACAAAAAAGTAGTAGGTATATGCAGTATATCAGTTATCTGATTTCCATAGTACAAGCTCTGTTTAGTTTGGAATCAGTCAACCATGTGGGAAGAATGTCCTAGTATATAAAAAATAAAATTTGCCAATAAAAGCGCATATACATCCATAAAAGCCTTATCTAAAATTAAATGATTTTTAAACGACTTCATTTGTATTTAAATAAATTGTTACATGTAGGTACTTACTCTTCTTGATCTTACTTAATTGATTTACATTAGGTATATTAAAAAAATGCACTGAATGGATTTCCCTCAAAAGATAACCAGATTTATATCATTGATGACAAATTATGCCAACCATTATGCGAAACAACAAAAGCTTTCGTGTCAACCCTAACATTATAAAACCTTTTCAATTATACATGTCCGTGTGAAGATTTAGATAAATAATGACATCTCGAGACGGGCCACTGTCGGGCATTCCACATTTTATCTGATTTGTAAAATGTGTTCGAACGTGTGTAGGCGAGCATTTCAATGTTATGATATTTTTTATATGAAATGGGTGATATTTTTTAAGAAATTATCAGATAGCCGCATGCGTTAAGTATATCTAACTGTATAATATATATTTTTTAATAATAGTACAGTAGTTATGTGCCACGATAGCACATTGGGAAGAACTCGAAAGGTATTTAGACCTTGTTGCAAAAACGCTAATTATATTTGGTATTTGCACTTAGTCCCGATCGACCACCACCAAACCAAGCAAAGGCTACTCACGTTAGATGACCAAGGTTCACCAGCTTCACTTCACGAATTCCACAATTGACGTAGCTAATCCCTGACAACGGATTTGTCTTGAAGTTATCAGTCCGGGCACAAAGAATACCAATTTCACGTATTCACGCTTAAAACTATAGGTTCACATTAATTCTAAGTATATAGTATTTTTACGATTATTATGTTCTAACCACACACAGCCACGTTAGCGATCGAATGTCGTCTCGTCCTCAGGGTATTGTAGGTAGAAGAAGAGCATCCACCGCGTTCCGGCTTCCCATTGGTTCGCCCGTGTGAGCACCAACAATGGGGCTCAGCGATTGGTTGATTTAAAGGAAGTGTCACAGGACATAAGTGCGCTACCCACTATTGCGTTTTTTTATTAATTTATGATCATTACAAAACATCCCGCCCACCAAAATACAAGTAAGGTATTTTACAAAACTTATATCCTAACCTATGAAAAGGCATACGATCTGAAGAAAAAATAATAAAGCGATAAATAAATATGTATAATTATAAAGCCTAGGAAATATAGGAATAATATACTAATCAGATTGGTTGGGTAAAGGGCAAAGTTTGACAAGGGGTCTCGTAAGGCGAGAACCCTCAACTGTGCGAATAGTTGCAATACGCACGATTCCGTCGGGACTTGTATGCAATTCCTCAACCCTCGCTAAGGGCCAATATAAGGGAAGATTGTTATCAATTTTCATAATCACAATTGACCCTACAGTTAATGGTTTCGAATCTTTGGTCCACTTTGCGCGCTGAGTCAGAGATTGAAGATATTCACGCTTCCATCGGTTCCAAAAGTCCTGCTGAAAGCGTTGAATAAGCTGCCATCTACCTAAACGATTTATGTTCATTTCAGTGAAGTCTTCATCTGGGACGGATGTGAGAGGTTCAAGTGTGAGAAAATGACCCGGGGTGAGAACATTGAAATCGTTAGGGTCGGAACTCAGAGGATAAAGCGGGCGTGAATTTAACATTGATTCTATTTGAATGAATAGGGTGGTCAGTTCTTCAAAGGTAAGAGCTTGACTTCCAATAATACGATAAAGGTGTGATTTGACCGCTTTTATCTGAATTTCCCACACTCCACCGAAGTGAGGGCTAGAAGGTGGATTAAACCGAAATTCTATTTGCTCCCCGCGAGCAGCGGTGTGCATGAGCTGATTAAGGTTGTTATTAGCACCTACGTAATTCGTCCCGCAATCACAGTGAATTATACTCACCCTACCGCGTCGCCCAACAAATCGACGAAGAGAAGCAATAAAGGCCTCGGAAGAAAGATCAGTCACGGCTTCAAGGTGTAAGGCTTTAGTAGTGAGACACACGAAAAGGCAAAGATAAGCTTTGCCTATTTTTGCACCTCTGTATCGCCCTAACTTAAGTCTGAATGGACCACCGTAGTCTGTACCAACGACAGAGAAAGGTTTGACCTGATTAACACGAACCGCCGGTAAATCGCTCATGTATGGTTCTAAAGGAGTGGGGTTTGTTTTATAACATGACATACATTTTGACAAGCAACGACGGATAGCGCGTTTCGGAGAAAGGATCCAGAACTGCTGTGACAAAAGATATTGCATCGTATTGACGCCGGGATGACAATGTTCACGATGAATGGCCGTGATAAGAAGGTCAGTTAACCGAGATTCACGAGGAAGGAGGGCAGGGTGTTTATGTTCAAACTCAAGTCCGGACCTGGCCAAACGGCCGCCCACCCTGAGAACTCCCTGAGGATCGACGAAAGGATTCAACTTACGCATCTGTTTAGAAAGTAGATTGACTTCTTTTAATTGTCGTAATTCAGAGGCAAAGTAATGGGATTGAACATGTTTTACCATTATCATTAACGAGTCATGTAGTTCCACGCGAGTAAGTAGGGAATTACTGCCAGTACGATCTGACCGAATAAATGTAATGAATTTTAACCACCAACAAATGATACGTTGAATTTTACGTATGGATGAGTAACGTTCAAGAAGCATATCTATGAAAGAGAGGGTTTCATTATGGGTGAATAAAATATGGGGACGCTTTTTCTCATTATGTAACATATCATCCTCAGTAACATTGTCCTGATGAGGCCAATGATCAGCTGTGTCAGACAACCAAGTGGGTCCCGCCCACCATAAATTATTTTTTACGAGCTCGGATGGTAACTGACCACGAGAAGCAGCATCCGCCGGATTATGTTCGGAAGCTACATGTCCCCAGCGAGCATTGGGGATAGTCTCATGAATATGTCCTACGCGGTTCGCAACGAAAGTCTTCCATTGAGTTGGAAGAGATCGAACCCACGCAAGCACGACGGTTGAATCAGACCAAGCAAAGATATCGGTACATGTCATCCGCGGTAAATATACATCTTTAACAAATTTCAATAGATCGGCGACCAGGACCGCTGCGCAAAGCTCAAGACGAGGAAGGGACGTTGATTTAGTTGGAGCGACTCGAGCTTGGGAACAGATGAAAAACACTTGGACTTTTCCATCCGCATCAACTAGTCGTAAGTATATGACAGCACCGTATCCGGTTTCTGAGCTATCTGAAAAGCCGTGTAATTCACAAGCATTATTTACAGTTACGCAACGTGAAATTTTTAGCGATTCAAGGAGAGGAAGCTGCTCGAGGTAACGATTCCAGAAATTAACCACGTCAACGGGAGGCTCTTCATCCCAGTCGATTTTAAGAACCCATAATTTTTGGACCAGTACTTTAGCGACTAAAGTTAAAGGTGAAAGAAACCCAAGCGGATCAAATATACGAGCTAACTCACTGAGAATAGTTCGTTTGCAGCATTTCTTTTGCTGCGGGGTTACAGCGAAACAAAAGGAGTCAGAATAAGCGTCCCATTTCAATCCTAGTACTTTGAGAACATGGTTGTCCTCAACATCAAATGAAACAGGAGCAGTGAGACAGTGCTCTAATGGTAAGTCAGCCAATAGCTCTGGAACATTACTAGCCCATTTTCTAAGTTCAAAATGGCCTTTTTTAAGCAGGTCAATAACCTCTCCTTTAGCTTGTTTAGCTTCGCCAATGCTTTGAAATCCAGTTACTATATCGTCAATATAGACATCTGAAGACAAAATCTTATTGCCAAGTGGGCGACTGGCCCCCTCATCGGAAAGCAACTGTTGAATGGTACGACATGCGAGAAAAGGAGCCGAAGACATGCCGTACGTAACGGTATTTAGCCGGTACTCGTGTAGTTCTTGATTAGGATCGAATCGCCAAAAGATACGCTGAAATTCACGGTCTGTTTCGATTACCAAGATCTGTCTATACATCTGTCGCATATCTGCTGTAAAAACCACGGGATGAACTCTAAAATTCAATAGAATTTCGACAATGTTCGTTTGTAACTTAGGACCAATAAGAAGAGTATCATTTAGTGAAATCCCTCTTGCATCTTTAGCCGAGGCGTTGAAAACTACACGTAATTTTGTCGTAGCACTCTCAGGACGCAAGACACAATGATGAGGAATATAATTCCTTCCTGAACCGAGCTCCTCAACTGGAACAGGACTCATATGACCGCTATCCAAATAATCCTTCATGAAGTCATTATATTGTAAATACAGTTCCGGATTTTTTTTAAGTTTGCGTTCGATTGAGTGAAAACAACGTAAAGCGATGTTACGGGATTCTAGAAATGAAAGATTCTCCTTTCTATCCTTGAAAGGCAAAGAAACAACATATCGACCGGAGGGATCCCTAGTGTGAGTATTAACAAAAATCTCCTCGCATTTTTGTTCTTCGGGATTCAATTGTTTTGATGGAGATGACTCAAATGAATCTAATTCCCACAACTTTGTTATTTCTTCATGGGGATAGTCGTTTTGACTGACGAATAATGATTGAATCTCCTCCTTGTTGCCGCCAATACTTCCTATTAACAGCCAGCCGAAAACGGAGTTGAGTGCGGAAGGTTGCTTCGGTCCTCCACCTACACTGCCTGGAAGCAGGAGTGAGGCGAAGACTTCAGCACCTAGAAGGAGATCGATAGATCCTGGTTTGTTACAGTCGGGATCAGCCAATTGCAAATTTCGCAAGTGATGCCAGGAAGATTTATCGAAACGAATAGATGGCATCTTTCCACAAATGCTTGGTAACGTAAATGCCTCGATATTAAAAAGGATACGTTGATCTGTACCAATTTCTAACTGAACCTGACCGGACACTGACGTGGATGATTGACCCAAGCCGCAAATACGGCGGGTGGCAGACGCCCGATCGATACCAAGACGTTTGACTGCATGATCCGTAATAAAATTCCCTTGACTACCTGAATCAATCACGGCGCGTAAGGTTTGAAATTTTCCTGATGAATCACGAACTTGCACATTAGCAGTAGACAACAAAATAATAGAACAATCACCATGACCAGTTAATGCTTGTAGCTGGTTACCCGAAACGGATAGATTTGACGTAACTGAAGTCTCGTCGTGAAGTAGAGTGTGATGACGTTGACGGCATTTTTGACACCTAAATATCGACCTACAATCCTTAACGCTATGATTTGGTCGCAAACAATTGAAACACCAGTGATTAGATTGAGCAAATTCAATTCGTTCAGAAACTGAAGACTGCGCAAACTTTTTACAAAAATTAATTGAATGATTCTCTGAACAAAATGAACACTTAACAATAAACGGTTGAGGTGATTCCGATTTTGAAGATGTGGATGGTTCATTTTTATCAATTTGTGCTAGCTTCGGATTGGTGTCGGAAAGAAACACCGTGGTCCTTTTGTTTGAATAATTCGTCGATTGACTCTTCTCCTGAGTACGTCCCTGTTCCGAGTTATTCGTAGATGAAAAATGTGTATCTCTAACCAGAGCTTCACATCTTGAAGAGAGAAATGATTTTAACGCGTTGTAACTAGGTAATTCAGTAGAAGTGTGGTCTTGCTCAAAGGCAGTACGAGTTTTCGTATCGAGCTTGGATAAAATTAAATAACATAGCACGAAGTCCCACTGGTCAACGGGCAAGTTAAGACTTTTCAAAATATTCAGGTTCTCACCAAAGAGATCTAAAGCGCGGCGATACTCGAGAGGTGAATTCGTTTTGAAATGAATATTCAGTAACTCTTTCCAGCACGTAAATGCTAACTCACGCTTATCACGGTATCGTGCTATTAGAGTTTCGTATGCTTCACGATAAAACGTACCTTGTACAGGGTACGAACGAATAAGACACGAAGCATCTCCGCTTAAACTTGACACGAGATAGTGCATACGTTCAGTATCCGACAATGATGCATTGTTATGAACCAGTGAATTAAAAATATCGTAAAACTCGGGCCATGATTTTATCTTACCTGAAAACTTAGGTATATCGATTTTAGGTAATTTCAAATTGGGAATATGCGAACGATCGAGGGCGGATTCCAACGACGAATTTGATTGATTATTGATGGACGGGATTAATATTGTATGTAATGTGACGACCTTAAAATAAATATCATCGAAATTACAACGAATGAGATCTTCCGTCTCCTCCGAGGTGGATTCGTCGAGAACAGAAAGAATATCCTCATGAGAATCGTCAAAGTTGTCCTTTAATTTCTGTACGGTAGAATAGTGCGCAATGAATGCATCCAGCTGAGAAGCATCGGACTTCGCTAACTCGGCAACTTCTAAAACCTTCTTCAATCGGTTAATTGAGAGAGTACGTTTACGACGCAACGCTGGTAAATCTAGAATAGATGGTCCATCATTACACGCCTTGGATTTTGATAACCGCCTCGTGTCTGGTTGAGAACGTTTTCGCACAGGGTATGACATCATAAATTTAATTTAGTAAAAGTAAATAAATTCGCAAAAATATGCTTATTCGAAAATAATATATGTACTTCAGCGTTTAAGGTTCGAATGACACTATACTTATGCAAATGAATATATAGCGCGAGTATAAAAACAACCTATCCTAACAAGTACCTTACAAGTTTATAAATTACCTAAGAACGTAGGTATTATCCAAGAACGTAAGAATTTGAACGGTAGTCGTTCTAAGGTTACGTGTACAAGTTTATCTATAATAAAAAAAGGGGCAGGTCCGAGCGAGAGGATCAATTACGTATGTTATTGCAGCGTATGAAAGATAATACATAACATAAGTAAAACGCACGAAAGTCACAACGAAATCATGCCTCAATTAGTTAAACCAATATGAATATAATTAGGTACTAGTAAGATAACAAACGAATCAACTCATTTTATAATCTATATAAAAATAATATCGAGTTCCTCAAAGAATAGGATATGTTTAGTTTAACGAAATATCGATGGGAAGAACCGCGATTATAGACCTTATAAAAGGGGAAATTAAATGTGAAAATGAAATGAGTAATTGCATACACATGACACGAATGTACTAAACGGAAAGTTCGTACTGCAACCATACGACTAAGTTGAAGAGGTATGCGACTCGAATGAACTCGGCCGGTATGTATCAACAACAAACAATTAATGGAATTCGGTCGGATTATACAGATCAATTTCTTCGAATTTTAGTACACCTAATGATGTTATTTATTTATTTTATGAAATGATCGCAAAGATAAATATGTAAGTGTATGCTTATGGGAATGATGAAACCTAATTTTAATGTTATTTTTTCCAACATTTATTTTATTGGTGGAAGGTAGAAATGATTAAATTTGAATGGAATGTTCTATATATTATAATTATAATTTGATTAATTTCGGCACCAGAGGAGATTTTATTAGACTAAATTAACTAAAGGAAATTGTTCATCCCTGGATTAGTGACTTTAAGACTCTAATTCCCGGGTTTCGGCACCATAAAATGTGCCACGATAGCACATTGGGAAGAACTCGAAAGGTATTTAGACCTTGTTGCAAAAACGCTAATTATATTTGGTATTTGCACTTAGTCCCGATCGACCACCACCAAACCAAGCAAAGGCTACTCACGTTAGATGACCAAGGTTCACCAGCTTCACTTCACGAATTCCACAATTGACGTAGCTAATCCCTGACAACGGATTTGTCTTGAAGTTATCAGTCCGGGCACAAAGAATACCAATTTCACGTATTCACGCTTAAAACTATAGGTTCACATTAATTCTAAGTATATAGTATTTTTACGATTATTATGTTCTAACCACACACAGCCACGTTAGCGATCGAATGTCGTCTCGTCCTCAGGGTATTGTAGGTAGAAGAAGAGCATCCACCGCGTTCCGGCTTCCCATTGGTTCGCCCGTGTGAGCACCAACAATGGGGCTCAGCGATTGGTTGATTTAAAGGAAGTGTCACAGGACATAAGTGCGCTACCCACTATTGCGTTTTTTTATTAATTTATGATCATTACAAAACAAGTTATCTATAAAATAAAAAATAAAGTCCCTGGGTCTGTTACCCATACTTCAATACCTATCATAAATGCGAAAGTAAGTCTCTCTGTAACCTTTTCACGCCTAATTAATAAAGTAATTGCCTTCTCGGCATTGTAACAGGTCGGCAACACATTGGCAATACCTCTGGTATTGCAAATGGCGATAGGCGACGGTAACCACTTACCATCAGGTGGACCGCCTGCCTGCTGGCACGCAAGTGAAACCATAAGTAACATTTAGTCATTTTTTAAAGCTAACTTATGTAACGTTATACACCTAAGTGTCGTTACTTTGATATTACAATAAAATAAATTTTAAATTTTAAAACTAATCAAAATAAAAATAACACTTAAATTAAATATTTCATACAATCATTTTGTACCTTCGAAGCAAGTCGATTTATTTTCGTTGCGGTGGCGGTATTCGCAAACAGTTACACACAGAAGGATATTCGGACCTACCCGCTTACGTTCCGCAGAACGCGCGATCAGCTGTATGTAGACGGACCATTTCATCAGTTCTGTACTCAGGTACCTATGTGGCTACGATTACGTACGCTGCGGCCGTATGGTACAAGCGGTATTCCAACTTTGCGGTGAGAAGAGCACTGCTCCGTACACAGAGACCGGCACTAATCTTATTGACGAAAGCTTACAGGTCGACTAGCTCCATGGCGTTACCTGTGCTAGCGGGCGTGTTTCCAGCCGACCTGGAGGTTCTTCGCGCAGGACGGTTTGCGGTGGAGAGTGACCAGCTGGCCCCGAAGGAGCGCAAGAAACTCAAATCGGACATCAGGATTGCTATAGTCGCGCTTTGGCAAGAAAGATGGGAAACTACGGAAGACGGACGCGAGTTGTACGAGTTCTTTCCGGATGTTGCTGTGAGGCTAAGTCAAGACTGGATGGAGCCCGACCATGCGGTATCCCAGATCCTCACCGGGCACGGCTGCTTCAAGCAACGTCTTCACAAGATGGCGCTGTGCGAATCTGCCACATGCCCGTGCGGTGAGACGAACGAGAGCCGAAATCACGCACTCTGGGAATGCGACCTGTACGCGGACGCCAGAACCAAAATGCTAGACAATATCGAAAAAGAAGAACCTGGACCGGTTTATCACCAGGACCTAATACGGACCCCAGAAAACTTTGAAGCACTGCGCGAGTTCGCGCACACCTGGCACACAATCAGACGAACCTACTATACCTACCATAAACCGTTGTGTAAGATTATATAATAGTAAATTCAAAATTTTAGATATACCTAGATATTTTTTCCGATAATTTGTCAAAATTCAAAACTAATTTACTGGGCTGATTTTAGATAAGTTTCCTACTTATATTTTTGTTAATCTCTTATATATTGATGAGGTTTTTTAATTTTTTAAATTTATATTTATAAGTTAGTCTTCATTGAATGTTTGTTCACTTAGTATTAAGATGTTTATTTACATGGATCTGTTTTAGTGCATGCCGTGATCACCTTTAATTAAGGTGGTACTCAGTTTATTGTATCCTTGTAGTGTATTGCTTTTTATTAGTAAGTGTAGTGTACCATTCTTGTTGGTGATTCTATTAAATAAATAAATAAATAAAAAATAAAACCTACGAGGAATAAGGTCAGCTACAACCAAGAGAGCAGCCCGACGCGGAGTAATATTCTGTGGTGTCACGCCCCATATGGGGAGAAGGTGAAACACACAGGGACACTTCACAAAATTTGTAGGGAGCCAGCGAAATGCGCGCGTGAAAGAGCCTCGAGCAAGTAACGCCCGCACCTCCCAATGATTCGGTCAGTACGCCGTGAGGCAGGTATGACCATGAGGTGGTGGTGGGACCATTTCATTCTGTTCGTGACTTTATTCGATTGCTCGCTCGGAGCACACACGCGTCTCCTGATATAAATATTAGGACATCTGTACGTGGTGTTGTGCTAAATATATTAAATTATAAATTAAAAAATAATCATATACCTACCTACTTAACGGTCAAACCCTTTGTTAATCATTCAAATTTTAAAATATAACGTATTAGTAGTAATGATCATTATTTATTCTTATTTGTGAACTCCTTCTGATTGATCACCTTTGCCACCGCACTTTATACATCGCCGGTAATCTCTTGTAGCTTTGCTTGCGATGGTCACGCCAACTCCACAGGAGAAAATAAGGGCCGTTGCTCATTACTGGGACGTTGGTTTCAGGGTTCCATTTTTACATTGAGACACCTCATCGAGGTCACCATCAACTTTTTCCCGGTTCGGCAAGATCACGTGCCTCCCGACTCCGTGACATCACTTCACCTCGCCGGATTCTGGATCCACCATCGTGCCACGCACCAGAACAGGGGAGTGCCGGACTACGCAAAGTAAAAATTAGGCGGGCCAATGAACCACAACCTTTTAATATTTGTTTAATATATATATATTCTGTGATGACAATTTCTGGTTTCATTATTAAACTCGAGTGTCACACTTATTACAAACATTTGCCTTAAAATCAATGTTATTTTTATATCGAGGCATCTTCCAATCTAATATACAGTAGTTATAATATAGCAGAAGAGTTATTTGTTTGAACGCGCTAATCTCTGGATCTACAGTCGGATTCAAAAAGATCTTTCACTAATAGGAAGCTACATTATTCCCGAAGGTTATAGGCTCCGGGAACGTGGGTGAAACCGCGGGGACAACTAGTCTAATATACAGTAGTTAACATGGATTGCAACTAGCCGTTATTCGATCTGAACAAATGATGTTATAAACGACTCTCTTGCGCAGTAAATTGTACTGTACATTCATTGTTTCAAAACCCTTTATCTCCACCAGTGATTTCACCTCTCTCCGCAATTTCTCTCCGTGTAGAACAATAGCAAATGAATTTGCTACATTATTCCCGAAGGTTATAGGCTCCGGGAACGTGGATGAAACCGCGGAGGACAGCCTAGTCTAATATACAGTAGTTAACATGAATTGCAACTAGCCGTTATTCGATCTGAACAAATGATGTTATAAACGACTCTTGCGCAGTAAATTGTACTGTACATGCATTGTTTCAAAACCCTTTATCTCCACCAGTGATTTCACCTCTCTCCGCAATTTCTCTCCGTGTAGAACAATAGCAAATGAATTGTTATCTTAGTCCGTTAGTCCACTGTGTACAGTCGACTAAGTTGAGGGTGTGACATCAGATCTTTTGCCATATGTAGTGCCCAATTTTTATCACTCACAATAGCGTAATGTCAAAAGTATTAGAAGTGGAAATCAGATTAATTTTATGTTCCAATCATGCACTCATCTGCAGTCTGATCTTTGGGTTTTCAATATTTATAATCTACACGTTTTTTTATAAAAAAATATCCCAATTTTTGCGAACGAAGCGTCTCCGTTTTCTATCTTGCTTGTTCTCCTCTACATGTGCATTTCTCAACCAGTTCTCGTCTTTTGTGAGAGTGCTAATTATGTTTTTTTTTTTCGAAAATTGTAAGGACTCGCGAGTCCTACAGCTCAGAGAGCCACTAGTTTATGTACATATATACCCATTTTATTACCTTTTTAGTAAGTATCTAACACGCAATTTAACCACGTTCCCGAATTTCTATGATAGAAAGTATAATATAAAACTTTACGGCTTATCTAAGTTTAAAATTTCCAGTGCAATTCGATCAGCCATTACAGCATGATTGAGACAAATAAATAAACACTCTTTCGGGCAACCGGTCATCGAACTTTTCATCGCAGTTGAGCTCCTATCCAATGGCTTACCATGAAATTGGTTGACTGTACGACAACATGGAATGTAGGCGATTTAATTTATGAAGGTAGTGCACAAACATGCTGTCATCTGTAGATGAATAGTATACCTAGGCTGTACTGGAATTCTGTTGATATCAATGCCGACAAACAAATAAAATCTAGCAAGTAATCTATACTAATATTATAAAGAGGAAAGATTGATTGTTTGTTTATTTCTTTGTTTCCTTTCGTGTGAACATCGCACAGATAATTAAACTTTTCACGGTTTTGTAATGCAAAAGTATTTAGTCACAAAATGATATTATTATGAAATGGTAATTTTTGTAGTGACCTACCAAACTTTGTATGAGATTTATGTACCTAAAGGTGTCAATATGGATTACTTTGACAACCATTGACCTCAGCTAACTGTAACTCTACATACTTTCGAGTGTCTTGCATTCTCATTGATTTCACTGCTAGATTTTAATAAGTAGGTATATTTGACCATGGCATTTTTTGGATGGAAATCTGATAGCCTTGCCACTCACTTACATTGTCGATTATGAGTATATGTTTAACCTTGCTCGAATATTTGTAGAACCTTGAGAGCCACCGTTTAAAACTTAATTTTATTTAATGGTCTTGTAATGATACTTATCATAAAATATGCATTTTAAATCATAGGTTACTCTCACTCACGTGATAAAGCGACGATATACGAGAAATTCGAAATTCAGTTTTTCTCTGTTTAATTGTTGCAAGAGATTTGTAAAAATAATATGTTAAACTAGAGAATAAATGACGAGGAATGGTTATTTTTTTATTTGAATTTTTCATTTGTAACGTCAGTAATAAATCGTGAATTTTACCCCTTTTTAAAACCAAGAATGATTTTTTATGTTTACTCATAACTTGGAAATCTTTTGATTCTTACTTGAAACCGCGGAGAATAGCCAGTTTAAAATATTTGTAGGATTTACCTTCATAAAATAACAATATACAATACTTATCAAAAGGTTAGTCAATATGAGAGAAACAAGATACTTACTATATAGCAGATAAATTCGCATAAATTTATGCAAAACCCACGCAATATCTTGTCGACCAAGTGTTATAGAATAATTTACATGTTATAAGAGATATTGATATTAATA
This sequence comes from Tethea ocularis, assembly GCA_963555595.1. Taxonomy (NCBI): domain Eukaryota; kingdom Metazoa; phylum Arthropoda; class Insecta; order Lepidoptera; family Drepanidae; genus Tethea; species Tethea ocularis. The sequence goes on along the minus strand of OY741970.1, from coordinate 811,997 downwards.
AATCTATACTAATACATAAAGCTGAAGAAGTTGTGTGTTTGCTTGAACGCGCTAATCTCCGGAGTTACTGGTCCGATTTGAAAAAATGTTTCACTAATAGGAAGCTACATTATCCCTGAAGGTTATAGGCTACGTTTTATCCCGGGAACGCGAGTGAAACCGTGCGGAACACAAACAAACAAACTCTTCAGCTTTATTATTAGTATAGATGTTTAGCACTCATAGTCATGTGTCAAAAAGAGCCTTGTAATCATGTATCGATAGTTATAAAAAAATAAAGGAGGCAGGCTGTATAATGGAGTACTTTATGTAGGAAATGTATTTATTTGACATCGATCGATAGTGATTTCATTTCACAGCGTTTCTGAATCCTATTTAAATTTCTGATCACGGAAATTGAATTAGATTGAAAATAGTATTTTTGTCACGTTAAACATACGCCATGTAGGTGCTTGGCGATAGATTTTCAATTTTTTTTTTATGTCTGAAAGTCGACAAACAGGCAGGTGGTTCACCTGATGGTAAGTGGTTACTGTCGCCTATCGCCATTTGCAATACCAGAGGTAATTGCCAATGTGTTGTCGACCTGAAGAAGGCAACTGGCCTTCTTGGCATTGTAACATGTCAATTGCCAGAACATACCGGTAGGTGCTTGGCGACAGATTTTCAACTTGAAGGTGGTAGCCAGCCAGGCGGGTACTACAGAGTACCCTACCACCGTCCTATGGTTTCCTCACGATGTTTTCCTTCATCGAAAGCTAAAGCTCATTGTAGGATTCGAACCCACGACCTTAGTCGCGGCATCCGACGACACTACAACTGAGCTATCATCGCCTGAAAAGCTAGCCAGGTACCTTACCCAAGTCAGTGCTATAGGTTTCCTCACGATGTTTTCCGTCACAGAATCTTACAGTGCGACAAGGAAGGATCTTTTGACAGTTAAATGACATTGGCAGGAGGGCGCTCTTTAATTTTTAACACTATCTCTCTGACACCACTTCTTATTTCTTTCGGCGTATTATTTGATTAAATAACAAGCAAAAACAACACAACATACAACAATGATAAGCGGATAGAGGGAGCTCTCAAAAAGTGACTTTTCACAAGATAGCGGTTAGTTCCGATTTTGGCCACGTGCCAGATCCTTGTCGCACTATAGCCCATGGTAGGAATTTGATACTTCACGTCACTACATAACCTACCACTGCACTATAATCGGCATTTTATACCTCCATGAACTACGTATAAAAAATCTTGTTTATTTAAAAATAGTGTACAAATGTGTTTACAACTTTGCTACCAAGAATTTACGATTCAAAATTCCAATGCAAATATTATTTGTAAAGCTAAACACGTTTCTGAATGAATAATATAGTGGTGTACATAATATTCGATGAAATCAGATATATCGATGAATATTTATTCCTTTGTATAACATTGCTAGATATAAATGTCTATCCGAGTATTTAATGACTTAATAGCGTATTTTATGATGTTCTGGCGTCGGTTTTATTTAATTGGGCCGAATTTGACTCTAATTTCAAATTTGATTCTAAATGTTTGTACTGGATTGTAATCGATCAATTGCTGTTTACATATAAGTATATAAATTTTTGTTTCGTTGCTTTTATGACAGAAAATTAGCAGTTTATAAACTATTTTGACGGACCAGTTGTTGTCGTTTGTGATACCCTGTCTCTGTCTATCACACAGGTTGTGATTTCGATTCCCACCCAGTACAAACATTTTTGCTTATGAAAATGTCTGTTAGTCCTGAGTCTGGATGTCATCTAAAACTAAATATATGTGTAAAAGGAAAACGTGTCTGACTGAACTATCAACACACATCACAAACCACTGGACGGTTTAGGATGAAATTTGGCATTTATATAGCTATTATGCCGTAAGGATTCATCCCGTAAGGGGGTAAAATAAATCGAAAATCTAAATTTGCCCATATCTTTGTCAGGACCTGATTTTGATACACCTAATAAGGACTATAGACCTCAGTATCTGGTATAAATTTCAACTTGTTAAGTACACCCATTCCTGAGAAAATCGGAGCTGACATACGGACAGACAGACGGACAAGATCTTATAAAGGTTCCTTTTTTAACTTTTTGAGGTACGGAACCCTAAAAAGAAAAAAAAACGCTTGTTGCTCTTGCAAGAGCCACGTCAGCCGGTTTATAACATTTTAAAAACCTACAATATGCATACCCGAGCCGATCCATCAATTCAACATAATTACCTACCTATGTATATTTACACAGTATCGATTATGTACGAATATGAAGACAATTACCTATCGCTACTTTATCGACCTACGGTTACCATGGTTACCGTAGCATCGCGTAACTACCCAACAAATAACATGGGAGTAAATCGATAAAAAAAAATATAAATGAAATAGGGCGGGGTTTCATTTGTAGTCCGGGTTTTAAAGTTTACCGGAATGTAGCTAAAATAAATAAAAAGTTGAAACAATTTTTATTTTACTAAGTTTAAAAAAAAATTACACGTCCGGGGTTTTCACACTTGTTGTCCTGGTTAGCGGATTTTAGAGATGGCAACCCTATAGTACAAAATAAAAAGTAAAAAATACATAGTAAAAAATCGTGTCAGCTGCAATAGGGTAGTTGACTGACATATCAAATCAGCTACTTTTTAATAAATGTCAAAACGATAGTTTATATGGAATTTTGTATGAAATATTACACTATGACGTCATAGTTTCACAGCATCAAATCATCTACTCTTAGTGGTTCCACTGGTAATTAAAAATCATAAAAAGCATTAAATTTACCAAATATTTGATGTTTCCACGTGTTTTTAGATGTTTTATGCATTGGTTAGTGTTTGGTCATTTATTCTTGATAGTGTCAACTACCCTATTACAATTTTGTAATATGAACACGTGAAAAACAAATGACTGTCTAAAACAAAGCAGTCCTTATGTTGGTATGCCCACGCGCATTTCTCTTTATTGAACGTTTAGCGTTGTTAATGTTTCACGTATCTATGATAATAATCCGTGAACATTTGTTGCACGTTCACTTAAATTATGTTTGACAGCTGTTTGTTTTTCAAATTCAACTTTTGTTTTGTTTTCTTGAGTATAATAATGATACCGTATGTTATATCATAAAACAGCCAAGTGAATTTGTATGAAATTTTCCTTTTTATTTACATCAACTTATTTTTTAGGTTGGTCGAATATTACTCGTTAAATTGTAAAGCCTTCTTAGCTGTGATAGTTTACCTTTGAATTTCGGTGTACTACTTCTGTGAATTTTTTCACATGATAATAAAATTAAAAAAAATAAAGATGTTTTTATTTTTCTTCCTTACACATATTTTTTTTTTTTACACATAATTAAGTATCAGATAAAACATAAGACATATTTAGTAATGGTTTAGTAATTATATTTTTTGTTAATGGGGTAAGGTGGTATTGGTTATTGTTTGCAAACTTATTTTCATGAATATTGTCAGTACATTAACCCAGTACAACAGCAATTTTAATCGACGACACATACTTCTATTGCTTCAGAAACTTCTGGGGTTATAATCCATTATACATAATGCATACATTATGAACATAATGCCAGCGTCATGGCGCATTGTCTCTACTCTCTCTAACTCAAATAAAACATGCACACGACGGTTTTAGCGTACATACTCTATTCAATGGAGCTTTGAAATCGTAGTGCTTTTTATTGCTTACTGCATTGTAAAATGGACTTTAAACTGATGGTGATAAATTGTTTTATCATAACTTAGAAATCATTGTTTAGCTTTGGAGAAAAGAAATGAGAAACTGATTGTTCGAAAGCGTATTTGTTTGAATTTATAATAGAGATTTTTAATACGTACGAGTACTTACGTATATTAGTACCTTTTTTCAGTTGTTCTTGTTTATAATATCAAGATTACATATATGTTACGACGTGATGGAAGAACAAACACGATACGGTATGGATTAAACTGACAGCATTAAAAATGTTCTATCTTTTTTCAATAAGGTTGATATGAAAGAGAGGTGACTTGTCTAATATTAGTTAAGAGGCTAGTCTACAAGCGTGGGAATTTATTATAGACTACACACATTGACATATTTTACTCACACATTTGCGTCATCATTTTAACAGAGAAATGGGTGGATTGCCACTGTCCGCGTACTACATGTTATTTAGATAACCACGGTACAACCAGTACCTACCAGATCTTACATATAATAATTTTATATTAATTTTGGTTATAGTAGGAGAGCTAACTGAACTATCCTACTAACTCGTATCCCGCAAAGCTAGTAACAATTTATATGATGTTTTATTTATCATCGGTCAATGAAGAATGTACCGTTCTAGCACGGTAATGATTATAATATTACCGTGGTTCTAGGCATCTCGCGGTAGCGTATCATCCCTTATATTTTTGAAAGTATTAAATACATTTTCACCTCTCTCGCACGAAAAAAGCACTTTTGACGTGTAAAAACAAAAAAAGCTATTTTGCTGCGAGCCTGAAGAAAAGTGATTCGAACAAACACCGCCTTCTAGAGCACTACCACCATCTAGTCTAAAATAAAATGGACGCTGGTTTGATCAGAAAATCATTTTAGCCTAGCGATTTAACACATAGGCACAACATTTTGTGAGTTATTTTTTTAAATTGAAGATTATGAATTTTACTATTGCCTTTTTAAGGACACGAAATAATATTTAAAATAAATAACTTCATATTTTTATATAAAATTGTATAACAAATTTCCTATAAAAATATCATGTTCAGTTTTGATACAAATGTCAAGCAGTGTAGTTTCCAAACGCATGTTGCGTTTGGAAACTACACTGCTTGACAAAACTCAAAAAAAAAACTTTAAATCGTAATGGCGGATATCAATTTTTTTCAGCATTACGTTGTTTGAACTATTTCTATGATATATTAAAAAAATGTGCTGGACCGCAATGAAGATAGTTGACTAACTCCAAAAGCGTTAATAGAACAAGTTTCAAATATTGACTTAATTGTTTTCTCGCTGGTAGAATTGAAAAAACATTTTAAAACACTCATTGTGCTCAGTAGTCTACATTAAAATCAATCGCCCGTGATTCAATTTTTGACTACTTCTTACAAAAATAACGCAAGCAAAGTTATTTTTCGCTACGAGTGCGGATTTCAAAACATGAACTAATGATGTATGTAATCTAGAATTGAATCAAGAGCGTAGCAGTGATTCTAATTTTAAAATTCTTTAACTACTAACCACAGTGAGTGATTTAAAGGCACGAGATATAAAAAAAATGCTCTCGTGTGAAACATGCAACTTTTCACCTCGACCAGCGAGAAAACAATTAAGACAAAGAAACATTTAACAAAGAATAGAGACGACTTCAAAACACTACAAATCATAAAATAAACATGTTCGCTTTTTACAATTATATATAAAGATCCATTTGTGGTAAATAGTTAATGTGATATGGAAAGATGTTATTTCTTTTTACTACACTATATTTATGTTTATTAAACTTTACTTAATCCAATCTTTGAAATGATTCCCATTGTCTGAACTAGTCGGTGGCCAATCGTATCATTCGCCAAATCATTATATTCCTAACCTAACCTATATCATGATTTGACGAATTATACAGGCTGATTTTTAAATGGTATAGTAGGCCGAAATGGCATTGATGTATGCCTTATACAGATCATGAAAAATCAATTTTAGAGTTTATATAATAAATCATAATAATAATTAATATCCTGGGACATTCTTCACACACGGTTAAGAGTGGAAAACAATATTACAATATTTCTATACAAACGAAAGATATCAATCAATCAATCAATAAATTAGTTCATCGTTATATATACACTGCAATGTGAGTCTAACTGAGTATCAATAAAATTACTCGAGCGGATATAATATAGCTATTTTGCCCTGTTAGTACTATTCTGATTGCGAGTAAAGGCTTTTACTAGAGATTTTCGATAAACTTGTAAATCTTATCATCGTAATGGTAGTGCTCAGGCACCTGAAATTTTGTAGGATTACTGATAATGATGTACACTATCCTTAGAATTCGGGTTAAAATACCATTTCAAAATCATCCTGTATACATAGAAAAAAGTAAGAAGAAAGCCTGTAGAAAACTCATCTGTAATTGCAAACTTTTTGAGAAAAAAAAGGAAGGAACTAATTGAGCGACACTGAAGACGAATTAATATTTTTAGTGTTGTTGTTTATCTGTATGTTTGTATGCATTAGTTTGAGTTTAAAATATTTATGACTTTCAATAATTTTGAAACATCACAGTTATGTAGGTAGTAACAATATTGACAGTCAGTCATAATGTCTTATTGAGCAGTCGCGACCCAACTTATGCAAAAAACAAAATTCATCGTCGAGCTCAAACTGGCGTGCTCTCACCTTTGATTCGAAAAAGGTACTGAAAATGTTTGATACACGCATTCAAAATAATTCAAATCAATTTCAAATAAATACGGTGACGTTCCGCCATACAAATTACTATGAAAAATGGCGGACGAATTTCATGAATATTTAAACGTAGATTATTGTTATGGTGTTAGTTTGTAAAAAAAACTGAGACGGTGAAGGTGGGTTTCATACTTTTAAGTTTTATTTTATACAAAAAGATTTATAATAAATTCATTCGAAATAATGTAAATTTGGAAAACCGCAAAGGTCAATTTTAGGTTTTGAGATAATTTATTATGTTTTTTTTCTGGAAATGAGAAAATATTTCAAAAATATGGCTAGGTGAAGTTGTTGATATACCTGTTTAGATTTTAAAATGTCTTTGAGATGTTATTAAATGTGGGTTTTTTGCCGTTATTTTTGGGAAACCGTAACACATGTTTTAGCGTTTTTCAGGGAATGGGGTCTTAAGTTCGTAAACAACAGAATTGGCACCATTGCGTCTTGAAAGAGTCTGTAACTTTGCTGAGTCGAATTACAGGTCTAGCAAGTTTATCAATAGCAATGATGCAAAGCATATAAATCATCTAATGTACCTAAATGGTTTTCGTGTATAACCTTTTCCCCTTAAATTTTCAAACGAATATTTAAAACCGTTAATTCACCGTATGCCGTCTGTTCTAATTGGACGCTATTGAACCAAACAGCGTATGGTTTCCTGCTGCGATTTGAGTATGTGAGTACCTACGCTATTAATGCTTTTGATTTATTAAGAACAAAGCGTATATATATTGTTTTCGGACTGAGAGTTCTGCTGGTATTTTGTTTTTAGAAAATATAAGGCGCTTAAAATTTATTCACAAAATTTTGTACGGATTCAGATCAGCACGCTTGTTAGCTGATAGGGACTCAGGTCACTGGTTGCAAGCCATTCCATCCACAAATATCGGACTATGTTAGATCGAATGACTTTAAGCCTGTGCATTTGTCTTCGTCTTGGTTCCAGGATCAATCATCCTCATCGCTGCCGCTGTGGTGATTTCGTCGGCGAGCTTGGCCACCATGGGTTGTCGTGCTCTCTAAGTGCTGGCCGAATCTCTCGTCACTCGGCTCTCAATGACATAATCCGCAGGGCTCTTGTTGTCGCCAATGTGCCTTCTGTACTGGAACCAGTCGGTATTATGCGTGGCGATGGCAAGAGACCGGATGGTATGTCTTTGATTCCATGGAGTGTCGGTAAGTCGTTGGTGTGGGATGCCACATGTGTTGATACACTTGAGTCATCTCACTTGCCAGCGACATGTAGAGTTGCAGGAGCGGCAGCGGCTGGTGCGGAAAATTCTAAATCCAAAAAATACGCTTCTATTGGCCCAAATTATTTATTTTTGCCTTTTGCGGTTGAGACCATGTGTCCTTGGGGGTCCGAGGCTCGCCGATTTTCTCGAACATTATCTTCAAAATTAATTGAGGTCACAGGGGACCGGCGGGCGGGGAGCTTTTTCCGCCAACGCTTTAGCTTGGCCATACAAAGAGGGAACGCTGCCAGCCTTCTGGGAACCTTGCCGTTGATTGGCATCAGCGGCCGCCTCGAGGATTTTTTTTATATATAGTTTGTATATTTCTTGTAAATAATTGTAAATATTGTATATTATAGAATAAAATAAAAACAGGCGCTGTCATATCGTAAAATTATCCCTATACATAATGGAGGTCAAGCTAGTGCAACTCGTAAAAACGCAAAAATAACTCATTTACAAAAAATGTATTTACTAATTCAGAAAAATGAATCTGTCAATCTATGTTGTGGCGTGTATCTATTTTACTAATAAAAGCTACATTATCTGCGAGTAACATAAGAAAGATTTGATATTCTGTATGTATGTTTGTTTGTTAAAAATTACGGATCCATTTCAAGACGTTCCTTAGAATAAGCACTAACGAGATAAGGGAACCTATTACAATAAAAACCAAAGCATAATTTTATTTATTATTACGACTTACCACTTTAACTGGTTTTAAATTCGCAACGACATCTCCTTGCTCTAGTCAAGTTAAAATATATTTTCAGTGCTGTTCAAGGTGCCTCTAAGAAATGATGCCGTAATTTACTTATCGGCTAATCCGGGACTGGTGATAGAGCCCAGAACCAACCGCGCTAACTGGCCCTTCACACTTTCTTGGCCGACCGTACTCAAGAATAGTGTATCAAATAAGGATGTTACAAATAAACAAACATCGTGGGAAAATTTAATTGTTTCCCAATATCAATTGTTTACTAAAGTTGTGTTTTGGATTCATCTGAGCCTATTTCATTTTGTCAGTTTCAATGTGTCACTCGTCATGTTAAGACGTATCAAAGTATAAGACTTCATCAAAATGATTTTACAAAATAAATTAGTTCACGTTTGGTTTTTACTAGTATTTAAAGGTAGGTCTCTGTTATATATTTTTTATGCTTCTAAGGTAGAAAACAAGCATACGGCCCACCTGATGGTAAGCGGGTTGCCCAAATCATCAATTTGGATTGCACCTTTGTTTAATAGAAACTCTTATTTATCTATGTCAGGGGTTTTCACAGTGTGATAAGTGTTCCCTGAGGGGTACACCAGTTGGAAGAGACGACTGAAGAACTGACCAAATCTCTTCTTAAAATTTACACAATTTATTAAAAAGTTGAGCCTCTCCTGTACATTAATTAAAAACATAACTTTAAACGAACAATTCATGATAAATATATATTTCATATATCTCAGAAACAGCTCTAGCTTTTTGGATGAAATGCTGTATTTAGATAAGTATATTTTTAAGTTTATCTATAGGCTTTCCTGAAAAAAAAACGCGATTTTACAAAGGTAATAAAACGCTTGTAATGACTTATTTTTTGCATAACCTAGAAATACGCATATTCTACGTTGACAAACTGTGTCCAAATAAAAAAATATTTTTTGTCTCTTGCAGCCATAACCATCAACAGTGTAGAGTGGGAGAGACTCCAGTGTGCTTCAGATACAAACCAGAAAGTTCCTGAAGGAAAAATCCCGGATATATCCCGATTCCCCTGGCTCGGAATCGTGCAGCACAGTTTTTGTAATGCCATTACAATATTATTGCTAAAGCACTGAAAAACATGCACTAAAAGAGAGGTAGAGCGTAGTATTTTATCGCTCGAAGAGCAGCTCGACTGCTGAGGTATACCTCCACCTTACAGAATGCAGCAGACAAATAACTTTAAGTTGTGTTCCTTGGAGTAAGGTCACCAGAGCTCATCGGGAGGGGGAAAAGCGACACCCGGGATAGAGACCATATACTAATCCGTGCCCTGGGTACCACTCGCGCATTGCCGACCCTTCCCCTCACCCCGATGAGCTCCGGCGACCTTACTCATGCGCAGGAACACTGCGTTATTCTGTAAGGTGGAGGTACTTCTCTACCTCTCTTGAGATGCCATCCAAGTAAAACAAAACTGAGTATGGAAACTTCTCTATGCGAGCTCTGCTAATACTTGACAGTTATAAGGCACACGTCAAACACAGGCCTATCTATACATACTAAAATATATATATATAAAATTGCAGTCATAGGTGGAGCCACCAGATTCGCAGTGACAGGTGCCGTGCTCATCCATCCAGCGTACGCAGTAGCACCAGCAGAAGATATAGCTAAGATACAGCCTGAACAACTGATGTATGTATTTTATTATGACGACCTTAAAAACTAAAATTTAAATAAACCCCTGACACATTAGAAAAGAGGTGATGGTCTCCAAACTAATGAGCGGATTTTCTTGAAACATAGCTCTAAAAATACTCTCGATAAAGAAGGCTAGTTTAACAGCATCAAATGATCTACACTTAGTGTTTCTTAAAATCATAAAAATTGGTAATTAAAATCATAAAAAGCATTAAATGTACAACATATTTGATGTTTCCACGTGTTTTTAGATGTTTTATGCATTGGTTAGTGTTTGGTCATTTATTTTTGTCACTGTCAACTAGCCTATTATGGTTTTCTTGTACTTTTTGTGTTCGTCAAATAAATATATTTTCTTTCTTTCTTTCTTTATGGCTTAGGTCTATGTACACCGACTAGAGAAAGGGCGTTATCGGACGTTGACCATGATTTTTCCAACGGTCTGATAAATTATAATCGGGCGTTTACCATGAATTTATTACCAACGAAATTGTTGATAAACGCCCAATAACGCCCGTTATGCGCCCGTATGAATTTCGTTGGAAAAAATCATACAACAATTTAGTTGAAAAAAAAATTCATGGTAAACGCCCGATAACGCCCGTTTTTAAAATAATTTATAATAAAAATTTATAGAACCGTTTTCTAATCGGGTGAACTTGGACCTTTTTTTGTTGTCACCACAGACTCAAAATAATGCAATGCAAAGGATTGTAGTATTGTTGAGTTATCATCGCTTACATATTTCGTCATGTGAAACCTCTATTCTCATTTGTCTGACAGCAACAACACCAAATTCATCATATGGCCGAACGCTGGTACCAAGTTCGCGCTGGACGTCCACGACTACATCGTTCACCCTGACTTCACCGACAAGGTCACGTATGCCACCATAGCGTTATTACAACTCGTGTCCTGGGGCGACATTGGATTCTCCCCGGCTGTTTGTATGTCCATTTTTTTTTACTATGTACGTGGTCAGTGATGATGTAGCCGATGGTAAGCACATAAAGCCTAGAAGGGAACTGGCCCAAAAGTGCACCAGGCGTGTACAACATCATGACCTTCGTCTAGCTAGGCATTTGAAATCACTACCACTGAGCTATCATCGCCTTAATCTATTTAATTAACTCGCAACACTTTCTGAATAAGTAAAAAGGCAAACGTTGCAAATATCTTACAATAGTTCATGAAAATAATCAATTACTTGTAATATCAACTTAATACAATAAAATAAGTTGTTGTTTGCGGTATCTGTGGTTTTGTGTTATACCTACCAATTACAAGTTAGATGTCTTGTAGGTAAGATGTTTTGACGTGAAATAAATACCTAATAGCACAGAGAATATAATATACTATACTAATAGGTACATAATACATATTTTACAGCTCCAGTGTTACCGGTGTGTTTACCTCTGAAAGGTTCAATAGTATTGGATGATCTATACGCCGTAAAATTAACTGACGGTAAGTTATGAGCTTTATATTGATGAGAAAAAAAGATACCGTTTGTCATGATACGGTCATGTCACTGACGCGTCGGCCCGCCGATCGCGTATTTTGGTTTCGCGCCGCGCTTAAATTAAAAAGACGGAGGCCACTTCCTAAAGGCCGGAGCCTTGCCTAAAAGTTTCAAAATAAATTCACAGAAACAAATTTTTTAATAGCATCGTCTGACAGGCTGTGACACTGTTTCCCACGCTCAAGGGAAATTTGTAAAAGTTATATTACAGTTGTCGACGCTGTCGTAATCGGGCTAGGCTGGAAGCGGGTTTAAGCGCTCTGGGAGAGGCCTATGTCCAGCAGTGGACTCAACATGGCTGATGATAATGATAGTCATGTTATGAGGAGGGATGAAAGACTTGTGATTAAAAGAATGTGGATAAGGGAAGACGAAGACCGAAAAAGCGATGAACAGATTGCGTGTAAGATGAAATGAGTAAGGAGTGAATGCGATGTAACAGATAGGGGGGCTGAATGGAAGGGTCTATATTGCGCCGACAACTGATTGGAAACAGGGCAGTGAGATGATGAAGTTATGAGCTTTATATTCTTTCTAGAAGTACTATTAAAATAATACAAGATAATTATGTTCTTAGGATTGCGTTTAAATATTATATAATCCGATGTAGCCAAAGGTGGTAAGCATGCTTCTTAAAAATCTCTTTGAGGTTTTGACAAACAAATTTTCATCACAAATTACACTTTACAGAAAGTTCAGAATTAGAAAAAGAAGTATTCCAAATGAAACATATAGATGACAAAGATTGCGCGGAATTTTACTTCAGAGCTAAGGTAAATAAAAAATTTTTAAGTCAAATGTAGTGTTGCAGAAAAATCGATGCATCGTAATATCGACAGTATCGATAGGAAAATCGATAGCACGAGTGATTTTGGGGTCCTCGATAGTATTGCTACGTATTGCGATACTATCGATAGACAATCGATTGTCCGGCAGCATACTAGTCAAAAGATGGACAAACAATTGAAAAGTTGATGAAGATGATCCACAGGAAAGTTGCCTATGTTCTTGCTGGAGACTTTCCAGTTTCAGTATTCTAAGAACCGGGCTAATGTAACATTCTAAAGTGCCTTACCAGGGGCTAGTTTTGAGTTTTGAAGCAGGCAGACGGTCTGGTAAGCTGTCACCTCCGCTTATAGACTTTTGTAATACCTAATAAGTATAATAATTTTCTCACACGGTTATCTGATCGCAAACTAAGCAGAGCTTGTATTATGGAAACCAGATAACTGATATACTACTTTTTATGAATACATAATTATATGTACATAATTACACCCAAAATCAGCATAAACAGATATGTTTATGCACACAAATGTTTGTCCTGGATGGGAATCGAACACACGACCATTGGCGTGATAGATGGTGTCGTACGTAACCAACTGCGCCAACTGGCTTGTCAATGCAAATAAGTACCTGATTTTGAAGAGCTCTTCGTATGTCTTTATTAAATCTATACTTCTATACTAATATTATAAAGAGGAAAGATTTGATTGTTTGTTTGCATTGAATAGGCTCCGAAACTACTGAACCGATTTTAAAAATTCTTTCACTAATAGGAAGCTACATTATTCCTGAAGGTTATAGGCTACTTTTTATCCTGGGAACGCGAGTGAAATTGGGAGGAACAGCTAGTAAACTATATGAAGGATTAATTTTACAGCTGACTTACAACAAGATGACTCCAAAGTCATCAGTATGTGCCGCAGCGAAAGAGCATGACAACTCTTGCATCTGGGACGGAGGAGTGGCACTCATCACCCGACAAAACTTCGGCTTTTGGACACTTGTACGTATCATGCTGCACTATATTTAAATTAATATCACTATCACTACATAGTATAAAACAAAGTCGCTTCTCCGGATTCGGACCGCGGTCCGCCTGTTGCCTACCCCTGGCCTGAACTGACAATGAGCTCTGAAACTCTAAGAGAGAGTAAAAAAAATATTCCAGCTAGGATTCGGCCTCCGCGGGCCCGGCTGCGGAGCCCCGGCCCGATTCGTGAAGCTCCACGAGTACATGCCTTGGATAAACGACGTCATCAACAATGTCGATCTGGACGAGCATACCGATGAGTATAAAATTGGTATCAGAAGGTTTAGCCCGATCAAGCTTATTATGTACCGACGTACGTATAAATAAATATAAAGGACTAGCTTCCGCCCCGCGGATTCACCCGCTTTCCCGATATACATATCTTATATTTTCCCGGGATAAAAAGTAGCCTATATGTTATTCCAGTCCATATCTATCTATGTGCCAAGTTTCATCTAAATTCGTTCAGTAGCCATAAAAAGCAATTTTTGTTTGACCAAACTTTTACACCCCTATATCTCCAATGTTGGTACAAACGATTTGAAAAGCGGTACAATCCTGTAGAGACCGGGTACAAACGATTGCAAGCCATAAAAAGCATTTTTTGTGAACTTTGTGTTTTGACCAAATTTTCGCACCCCTTTATCTCTTGCCCCTTTGAGGTACAAACGATTTAAAAAGCGGTACAATCCTGTACAAACCGGGTACTTAAACGAATGGAAATCATAAAAATCAATTAACTTACTTAGTTGCCAGATTCACATAGGTTAATTTTTGTAATGTTATTTTTGTTGTGTAGCGGATGTGTTGATACCTAAAGACCAAGGCGAGTGCGATCGCGATTTGCGAGGGAACGTACTGTATAAGGACGTTTTTGAAGTACTCATGAGCAAGAATTTTGGACAAGGATTCTATTATGTAAGTTCTACATTGCACCGCCTTGTAGTAGTACCTACGCGTTAAATATGCTATGTGACAGTCAAATTTACATATTTAATCCGGGGTTAATGTCAAACGACGTTGGTGCAATTGTGCCTTAGGTTATAATGTAACGGTCTTATTCATAAAAAGTTACCAAACGTTGTTTATTTAAAATTCCGAGGTCTTAATTTGACACGTGACGTATGGTGATCGAAAGAGTGCGACACTGGTGTCGATTCTGTTGTTTACGAACTTAACTAATATTAGACAAGTCACCTCTCTTTCAAGTTAACCTTATTGAAAAAAAACAGAACATTTTTAATGCTGTCAGTTTAATCCATGCCGTCGTAATGTACGGGTAAATAGTCGTGACCAATAAAGATAGCGCTTAAATTCACGTTGAAATATGTGATCGGATTAAACTGACAGGACTAAAATATCTTGCATCCCTTTCTTATATTTATTTACTATTAGAAAGAGATATAGTGAGATTAAATTTATTTAGTTCGTAAACAACAGAATCGGCACCATTATAATACTGCTTTAGTAAAACAGCGTTAATGAATAAGAGGGTAATTGTTTATTTTCATAAACTAATTCTAAAAGATATTTGCAATCTTTGGTTTTTGACTAGGCGTGTGGTGCTGCTGATCTACGGCAAGCTGGCAGCGGTTCCTCTTTCTGAATAGGGTAGTTGACACTGTCAAAAATAAATGATCAAACACTAACCAAAGCATAAAACATCTAAAAACACGTGGAAACATCAAATATGTTGTATATTTAATGCTTTTTATGATTTTTAATTACCAGTGGAACCACTAAGAGTAGATGATTTGATGCTGTGAAAGTATGACGTCATAGTGTACAAAATTCCATATAAACTATCGTTTTGACATTTATTAAAAAGTAGCTGATTTGATATGTCAGTCAACTACTATTCAATTAACTTTTACCTTTTAGGTGGTGATAACACAGATTGCTCAGTTCACATGTGGAACTGTGCAAATGTTAGTAACGTCCAGAACTAACGTGGCGATTTGGCTCGAACACAACTGCCAGCGGGATCTCCACGGGTTGTTCACAGAAAAGTATACGGTCAGAAATGCGGACATTACAACCAAGTACGACAATTCTTTTTATTTCTTAATCTAGCTTATACCCCGCGTTCCCGAGGGATCTTATGTTTTCCCTGGATACAAAGTATCTTATATACTATTCCAGGGTATGATCTATCTATGTGCCATATAAATAAATAAATATCCTGGGACATTCTTCACACACGGTTATCTGACCCCAAACTAAGCAGAGTTTGTACTATGGAAACCAGATTACTGATATACATATACTGCTTTTTTTTTGTAAAAACATACTTATATAGATAATTACACCCAGACACAGGACAAACAGACATGTTCATGCACACAAATGCGGCGTGATAGGTGGTGTCTTAACCAACTGCGCCAACTGGCTTGAAAAATATCTAATTCCGTTCAGTAGTTTTAACGTGAAGTAACAAATATACTGACAAACATGAATAAATGTGGAAGATTTAAAGATTTTTTACTATGTACTAGGCGCCTGTGATTGGCCACAATCTCACCGAGTGATGATGTGGCCGATAAAATAATTTTAAATATGGAATTTGGGGGGTTAAAAAAAGTTTTGCCAACTACATCGAGTGATATATCAAATGAAAGGGCTCGTTGTGAGATTCTAAGTATATATATTTCTTACAATTTTAAGATGAATCGTTTTTAAGTTATCTAAGAAAATATCCGAAAATTTACCACCCCCCAAATTTTAGGCCCAAACAAACAAAAAAGTATTGTATTTCTTATGGTAAAAACTAACATAACTTGACAATCTAACTTAGATAAATGAAAATACCCTATTTTTCGGTTAGGTTTGCAATAACCCGTGGCATACAGATAGATGTTATGACATAGTTTTTTTGAAAATTCAACCCCTAAGGGGGTAAACTCGGGTGAAACCGCGGATCGCAAAGCTAGTTCTAGATATGCGCATTGTACTTGTAATATTTTATTTTCAGGGCGCAATGCTTCCTATACTTCAAGACGGCAGCTTTCATAGAGTTCAAATTCTTCTTCTCATTCAAGGCTGAAGTAGAGACAACATTGTTTGGAAGGGTGGAGAACCCAAGGATAATCCCGAACCCATTTCCCCAGTCCGAGACCACGGTAGGATGGTGGCCCACTGATGCTATTATTAGGTGGCATAGTTTTGCTCCATACTACCTCAATTGGAATTGGATGTAGCTGTATCAGTTTTTTATGTTACTGTGACTATAAAAAACTGTTCAGTTAAATATTAATAGGTATTTGTATAATAATAAATCTAAATTTGTTCTGTATATATGTATTTTGTTTAGTTATTTAATTAACGTTGAAATACCAAAGACTTCCTAGTCGAAGCGGTATCTAAGAAGGTTTGTGCCTTAACCCATATAAAAGGGTCCGAAAAAAGTTTGTAACATAAAGGTGATAAAGGTATGAAATAATTATAACGACTCAATAATTAGGTACATTAATTCAAAAGAAATAAGCCTTGCTGAGTTTCTTGCCGGAGTGTTCTCAGTTTAAGTGTATTCTGAACCGTTAGTAGAGTCTATTGTAATAATTGTAACTATCGACATTCATATAAGCCTTAACAGGGCCTATTCCATTATTATTAGTATGGCGCTGCACTGACGTACTCTATGACAATGACACGTCCGTTGCGTTGCGCGTTTGGCTAATTATTTATGATTAGTTGACCAACAAATCTGGTAAGAAGTGAGAAACTGAAGATGTCCAGATACTAAAGACGTTGAAACAGTAATTTGGAGAGGCACGCCATGTTATCGTAGTCTTATTATTGGGTTACCATGGCGTGGCGTGGCGGGCGGGTTAAACCGTTTTTATCAAAGTAATAACTAAAATTAAAAAATTTAAGAAACCTCTGAACCTCACTAGATATTTAGTCATAACTTCCAAACGGCTGAGCGGATTTTCTTGAAACATAGCTAAGAATACTCTCGATTAAGACACCTTTCAAACGAAAAAAACTAAATCGAAATCGGTCCCTCCATTCAGGAGCTATGACAGGCCACAGACAGACACGTCAAACTTATAACACCCCGTCGTTTTTGCGTCGGGGTTTAAAAATAAAATAAGCCATAAACCGTTGGGATGGTGACAATTTAAAATGACAAAAGTGATTGTCGTTAAAATGTGAGGTTGCGGTCAACCGCACCAACAAGTATGATGCGGGCACACCCCTTGATGCGTAGGCGTCGTACCTGCGCCCGCATCACGCAATGCTTTTGCTACTTTTTTTAAACGACATCATTTACGTTGCTGCGCTGATGATGGAAGGTACAGCTCCTTAAGGGTTAGGAGGTCGGGGATAATTCTTTAAATATTATAGGACCTTTTAGACCGTTAGTTATATCATTTGATGTGATGATGGAAGGTACAACGATAGCTTATACTAGGTCAGTGATAAAACATAAGAAACTAAAAATTGAAAAATAAAACACTTTTCACAAAAAATAGAACCGACTTCAAAACACTAAAAAGCATAAAATAACCATGTAGGAACTCTAATCCACCTGATATTGTTTTGAAGTCAGCGGTACCATGATATTTTCCATGGAACATGAACTACACTTTCGCTTGGTAAGAGTTCCTACATGGTTATTTTATGCTTTTTAGTGTTTTGAAGTCGGAGTCGGAAAAGCTTTTTTATTCTGTGCCTGTCCGCCGCGGTTTCACTCGCGTTACCGGGATAAAAAAACCTATAATCTTCGGGGATAATGTAGCTTTCTGTTAGTTTTACTCGTAAGTTTCAAATTAAAAAATATTGCAAAAAAAATATGTGATTGCCCAAATTATATTTTCTCAAGCGGCCTTTTTGGGCCTCCTCATAATAGATTGCGGCCTAGTATTGCGCAGTCTGTGCTACGAGATGGGCCTACGATGAGATGTTATCTTAGAAAAGACATCAACGCGCACTCACATCTTGTACTATCTTTATCTTTTCTTTACATAGTATAAAATGAAGTAGCTTCCGTTGTCTATTCGCTTAGATCTTTTAAACTACGCTACGGATTTTAACGCAGTTTTCAGTAATAGATAGAGTGATTCAAGATGAAGGTTTATGTTTATAATACATGCATATTATAGTACAAAAAAGCCGAGAAATTCAAAGATTTATACACCCGTGCGAAGCTGGGACGGGTCGCTAGTTAATAAATAAACAATAAAACAGATATTTGACTCAAATCTTGCACAATTTGAGAAGCAAGAATTGGGGAGAAGTCACAATTTTTTTTAATATCTCACCGTGGTCAGTGATGAATTGATGATGTGGCCGATGGTGGTAAGCACAAAAAGCACAAGGGAACTGGGTTTCAAGTGCAGTAGAAACATATCGGAAGGTGCTTGGCGGCAAATTTTCAACTTGAGGGTGGTAGCCAGCCGGGCCAGTACTACAAAGTACCCTACCACCGTGCTATGGTTTCCTCACGATGTTTTCTTAAGCTCGAGCTCATTGTAGGATTAGAAACCGTGACCTTCGTCTCAGCATTCGACGTCACTACCATTGAGATATCTTCGCCTTGAAAAAATATTTTAATAAAAGTTATAAAAGGGTTTGAGCTAATTGAAGACTAGTTGTTCCTCGCGGCTTCACTCACGTTCCCATTATAAACAAACATAAAAAAAACATACAACCAAATTGAAAACCTTTTCCTTGATATTGAAGTCGGTTAAAAAAAGGATTTATGAGTAACAAACTTTTATGATAAATATAGCGGTTTCCAAAAATAAATATATAGTTTGCTTATTTTAAAAATAAAAGTATGTTGTCCATTACCTCAAACACGTCTCAAAAGCCTCGGCTCCGCTCACCGCCCCCGAATAAAACGCAATTTAATAGTACACCACACACCACTATGTATTGCACACACGAAACAATGCGCTCCATCCATCAGAGGCCAATAGGAAACCTTCTGTATCACTTGCGACAACACTTTACCACTTCACTTGAAACCACAAAGTGTTTTTATTACGTACTTAAAAATTGGTGATGATCGGTACATTAATAAAAAACTTGTAAAAAAAAGTGTAGAGAGACACGACAAGTGCGTGTGAAAGTTTCACGAGGACTGACGCGGAGCGGCGCCACGAGCGTCGAGCGCTCGCGCAGCTTTTGTGCGTGTCTTGCTATCTCGCTCACACTTAAGCAGTATTCACGCGATCGACTGAAAGAGAGATAAATATGATTAATGACAGCATCGATGATGGAAACGAAAGGCTTTTTTTAAAGATTTTTTAATAGTGTTTGCAAGGAGGCCATCAACCGTAAATTATAGAGACAATAAAGGAATGTAAAACGAATTATCGCGTGAATTTATTCCTTTTTTAAACGCTCGACTTTATCAATTGACGAATTAAAATGTGGGAAAATTAATGTAGAATTAATTTTTTATGGAATTTGTATGTACTATTTAATGTTAATTCAAAAAGGAACCAAGAAGAATACAACAACCCATTTAACTTACAGCAAAGTAAATTAAAAAGCCTTGAAAACACTGAACTGATTTTATTTTTAAAAAAAGCCAGTATAAAATCTGACGAGTAGGCAAGTCAACTCCACGCTAAAATCTACATTTTCTACACGCGATAAATTCAAAAACTACTTACTGAACGGATTTTCATATGGTTTTCACTAATGGAAATAATGTTTTATGAGAACGGTTTATATGTAAATTGGCTAAAATATGACGATGATTGTTGGTGGGCATGCGGTCCTACACCGGGCGAAGCCGGGGTGGGTCGCTAGTATAGCGATAAAAAAGGAAATCATAGCGCAAAGTAAGTTCCCGAGATGGCTGAATTGGCGGGACGAGTACAAGTGCATGATGTTCCTAGAACTTATTAATGGACATGCGTATGCGCAGAGGTGCTTGCGGCGCGCTTTCATGCGCCTCTGACAATGGAAACTTATAAGTTGTCATTGTTTTTGAGGTGCTCGCTATATTTGATGGTATTTTAGCGGTATCTCACTTATTATCATTTATAAACTATGTAGGTTTCGCTCCGCGGTTTCACTCGCGTTCTAGAGATAATAAATAGCCTATATTACTCTCCGGGCCATAGTCTATCTCTATGCCAAAAATCACATCGATCTGTTGCTCCGTTGCTGCGTGGAAGAAGGACAAACCAACACACATACTTTCATAAGAACAATCATAATAAGTTTTCCAAAGATGTAATCAGCGGTATGAGTTTTTCCTAAGTGAATACAGCATGGGGTTCTTCAAGAAGGATGTGAAGAGATTTTTGAAGGGTCAGCAACACGCTAGTGCAGCAATCTTTAGGCTACGGTAACCGCTTACCATCGGGTCGTAAGCTCGTGTGCTGCTTTTGTAGAACGACCTTACCAGATGAAATTTATCAGTTCACAGTTTTTCAATATTTGGTTCTGGTGTTGTCTATATAGGCTACGTTAACCGCTTACCATCAGGCGGACGAAAACAAAATGGTTGATGATTATAACAATACAAAATTGTTACTCGTTTCATCTTATAACAACTTTATCTCACTTATACGTATTATTCAAACGGAGGTCGTCACTAGAGCCTCTTAACACCCTCCGATATAACCGGACACGATGATGATGTGATGATAAAGTGTCGTCGTCAGGGACACGACACGACACTCTGGCGTCGCGTATCAATTTATCAGTGTTATGAAGTGTCGAGAACGTGACTGAGTGTCATGTGGACGCCTGATTAGGGTTGCCAGGTGATTTTTTGTTAAGTTGGACGTCATCATTGAAAAAGGCGTACATTTTGATTCCGGTCAAATATTATGTTTGATGTAGAATCTGTTAAGTAGGAGTTTTGTTTAATTGGTTTAGCATTTAGTAATCTAAATATCTAATAATTATAATTAAAAATTTAAAGAAACACCTGAAACTCACTAGAAAATTGGTGATAATTTTCAAAAGGTAGAGCGGATTTTTTTGAAACATAGCTAAAAACACGTTCGATTAAGTCACCTTTCAAACAAAACAAACTAAATCAAAATCAGTCGATCCGTTCAGGAGCGATGAGGCCACAGACAGACACACACACAAACACACACACAGACAGACACACGTCAAATTTATAATACCCAATCGTTTTTGCGTCGGGGATTAAAAAAAAAGCGTGGCTGACTGACTGACTGATTTATCAACGAACAGTTCAAACCACTAGACAGATGGGGCTGAAATTCGGCATACAGATAATAGATATTTTGACGTAGGCATTCGCTAAGAAAGGATTTTTGAATAAGCCCCCCTACCCCTAAGGGGGTAAAATAGGGTATATACTCGTATATGACGGTTGCCACTTACTATCTTGTAAATTAAACTGGTCACTATACCTTTTAGAGCAAAAGAGCTTTATGCAGATCAAAATTACTGATGTTACCAGCACTTTTCAAACGTAAGGACATACTTTGAAGTTAGCTATTGGTAATAGCTTATTGCCGAGCTGGTTACATTAAAAAAGCCGTTCAAAGTATTGTCCGGACTAACAGACGAATGGCAGGACGTTTGGTAACCCTATGCCTGATGCACATGAAGAAAAAATAGAACGTTTGTCGGTCGAGCCCACGGTCAAGTGATGTATTGAATGTTAATTTAATATAACCTCATTTAAATTAGAATCGTGTAGGTTGTTTATTGTGTATTGCATGGTAATGTTCTATTCAATTTGAGGGTATTATTGATGTATAAATTAGGTCGAATTCTTTAGATTTAATTTTTTTTTACTATGTATGGCAGTGGGCGCACATCGCTCGTAGAACCGACTGCCGCTGGGGCAGAATGGTTCTCGAGTGGCGACCACCAACTGGAAGACGCAGCGTGGGCAGGCCCCCCCCCCCAAGGTGGACCGACGATCTTGTGAGGGTGGCGGGAAACTGCTGGATGCGGGTAGCGCAAGACCGGCCATCGTGGAGATCCTTGGGAGGCTTTTGTCCAGCAGTGGACGTCTTTCGGCTGACATGATGATGAATCTACTGTAGTCTCAAACTCATTTATTCAGTTTAGGCCCTGTTGAGGCACTTATGAATGTCGACGGTTACAAATGACTCTACCACCGGTTCGTAACTTTGTAATACTATTCTTTGAGCAAGGTAGGCATGTGCCAGCCCTCGAGCCGAAAGGCCTCAATAAGGCGAAAATAAACCTCTCTCATAACTAATGAAATCATCGCAAGATAAGGTCTTATCACATAATTTTAGCATTTTATAATGTACTAGCTGTTCCGCGCGGTTTCACTCGCGTTCCCGGGATAAAAAGTAGCCTCTAACCATCGGGAATAATGTAGCTTCCTATTAGTGAAATAATTTTTCAGATCGGTTCAGTAGTTTCGGAGCCTATTCAATGCAAACATACAAACAAACAATCAAATCTTTCCTCTTTATCATATTAGTATAGATACCACTGCCATATACTTTATAATACCCTAATCACCACCCCGAGGCATAGGTCTTCTAGGCATTTTTTATGACATTTATTCATAGTCACAAACCCGTTTACGAGTGCGATGATGACTTTACCCGGCGTCTAGACTGATGACAATTAATAATTCAAATTAACATAATTTTATACTACTATAGGCTCAGAGGTACTCAAAGTGTGAGAAATATTTCAAATCTCATAGGTTTTTTTTTTTTTTACTATGTATAGGCCTGTGTTTGACCACAATCTCACCGTGGTCAGTGATGATGTGGCCGATGATGGTAAGCACACAAAGCCTAGAAAGGAACTGGCTCTCAAGTGCAGCTGTCGGAACACACCGAAAAATGCTTGGTGACTGATTTCCAACTTGAGGGTGGTAGCCAGCCAGGCGGGTACTACAAAGTACCCTACCACCGTGCTATGGTTTCCTCACGATGGTTTCCTTCACCGAATGCTCAAGCTCATTGTAGGATTCGAACCCGGGACCTTCGTCTCGGCATCCGACGTCACACGACATCAAGGTTCCTTCATATCGAAAAAATTTTATAAAAAAAATTAAAAAAATCGGCCTCGCGATTTCACCCGAGTTCCCGAGAGGTTTTATGTTTTCCCGGGATAAAAAGTAGCCTATATATTATACCAGGGCCTATGTATTATGATCTATCTATGTGCCAAATCTAAATTAAATCCATTAAGCGGTTACGGAGCTGGTAAAGTAAGCTTGAGCTTTCGGTGAAGGAAAAAATCGTGACGAAACCATAGCACGGTGGTAGGGTACTTTGTAGTACCCGCCTGGTTGGCTACCACCCTCAAGTTGAAAATCTGTCGCCAAGCACCTTCCGGTGTGTTCAGACAGCTGCATTTGAGAGCCAGTTCGACTCTAGGCTTTGTGTGCTTACCACCATCGGCCACATCATCTGACCACGGTGAGATTATGATCAACATAGTAAAAAAAAAAGATAGCAATAAACAAGTTTGCGAACCTCTGACGCCATAAATAGGTGATTTCAAAATAATAACGTAAACGCGCGATCGTTACGAGTAAATTGTAGTCTGAATGTATTTAGAAATTAAATGTAATGCACCATAATGACTTATTTAAAGCGAAATTACCCAGTTTGTGCTATTAACGTCATATAAACGTACCGGTGTTTAGTATCACTTGATATAAATGTGTGAGATTAAGGTGGAGGCGTCGGTTGGAGAGCGAAATTCAAATTTTATCACGTTTTTTGCAAATTGCAGCTCAGTTATAGGTCGTAAGTTATCAACATGTTATTTGCGAGAAGAATGGTAGTATATTTACTGATTAATAACAAAAGAAATCATCAACATAATCTTCCAAGGTACATTAGTAACATTTTCATGAAATAGTCGTATATGTCAGTATTTTACCTTGGAGGAATATGTTGATGATTTCTTTTGTTATTACTCAGTAAATATACTACCATTCTTGTCGCAAATAACATGTTTGAAAACTTACGACCTATAACTGAGCTGCAATTTGCAAAAAACGTGATAAAATTTGAATTTCGCGCTCCAACCGAAGGTATACCCTTAAAACGAAATGGAGAAGATACGGTAAACACTACTCATGAGACACATTTATTTGAACAAATATACAAACTACATAAAAAACAATTTCCACGAGGCGGCCGCTCATGAGACATAAAACAGTAAAACAAAGTCAACACTATCCGTTATTTTTTTTTAAAGTTAGCCTGTGATGGCTGCATCAATCTTGTCGGACCAATCGGCGAGCGCAGAGGGCTCTCAACCAGGCACCCCCGAATAGGGTACGAACCTCGGAGGGCTAGGCGGGGCAGTGCCCCGGGGCCTCCGTGCTCAGGGGGGCCCCCATATCCTCTTAATGATTTTTTTTTATTGATTAGCTAACCTCTTATTGAACTATTGAAAATTTTCGTACCTTCGGAATCTGAATAAAATAGGTTGAAACAATACTATAATCAAAGCAACTCATTTAAAAAAAATACAGAGAAATTCCCGAAAAGTTTTAAATTCTATTTACACCCCAGGGGGGCCCAGTTTTATTTTGCCCCTGGGCCCTTTGTCACCTAGCTACGCCACTGTTCGTAAGTATGCCTTCATCACCTGGTTCCACAAATTCACATTGAACAGGATTGAAACACGCAAAATAGTTAATTAGATCAATCAATAAATAACTACTTTATTTATCGACATCAAAGTGTATTTAGAAACAGGTTTAAAAATCAAGGCGACAAAATTAAAAATGTCTACGTATTTCAAATCAATTTGGGAACATGCCGCATCCCCGTGGAGTTCTAATAGGATATAATATAATACGATTTACTTTATAATTAGGTACTTAGTATCATGGTACGATTAGTTTTACCTAAGGTCGACACAGTCGCCACCTGCTGGTAAGAATTTAAATTACGCTTATTTAAGTATTTTATTATAAATACGCAATTAGAAATTTCATAAACATTGTTCAATATTTTAAAGATTTATTAATTAGAAAATACGAAGGAAATAGTTTTAAAAGAATATCTAAAACTTTTAGCTTTAACTCATAGTTTTCACTCGCGTTTCCAGGATAAAAAGCAGCAACTTTTAGTTTAAGGGGACATATACGACTATTTCATGAAAATGTTACTAATATACCTTGGAGGAATGTGTTGATGATTTTTTTTGTTATTAATCAGTAAATATACTACCATTCTTGTCTCAAATAACATATTGATAACTTACGACCTATAACTGAGCTGCAATTCGCAAAGACGTGATAAAATTTGAATTTAACGCTCCAACCGAAGGTTTACCCTTAAGTGACAAAAAAAATCGAATCCGACTGATAGATCCAGATTATCGCGGTAAACAAACAAACTCTTCAGCTTTATTATAGCTTTGATTAATAATTAATATTTAGCAAAAACATACAGTGTAGGTAAGGTAAGATCTTGTAACAAGTGAAGCATGAACTCAGCTCGTACTCCTACTATATTTTTTATACCTTAAAGTCGGCAAACAAGGATACGGCCCGCCTGATGGTAAGTGGTTACCGATACCTATGGGCACTTGCATCATCTGGGGTATCTCTCATGAGTTACCCACTTTTCACCCCTCCCCGATGAGCTCTGGCAACCATATGCACAGGCTGCGGTATTCTCAAAGGGCCAACTTTCCCAGTCGAGCTGAAAGCTAAAAAATCACTTTGCTTAACCTATGGTACGTTTATTGCTATGATTTTCTTATTCACAATATTCTATTAAAAGGTCCAGGGTTCTAAGAACACACTTTTTATTATTGCTATAATCAACAATTCTTGTTTTTATTTTCTTGATGTGTGGCATCTCATGGGAAAATAATTACTCGTAGGCAAGTCAACGGCCAGTCAAGTTCCCTAGCCTATCCATCTTCCAACGGTCGCGTATATATGAACACTAATTAAAATTCTGCACTATACGCTTTAAATTGAACTGAGCATTGACTGTACGCTGCCTTGTCTTAAATACATTTTAATGTTTTTGCCGAAACGGTAAATAAATATGTTCATCAAATTGATTACGTAAGGAAAATAGTTGTAACTAAATTTAGTAATAAAAAATATAAATAAGTAATTTAAAAATAAAAATTAAATAGTAAATAATGTTTTAATTATCTGTTAATCACGGTTTCTGAACGTTTCTTGAGCTAATGAAATTAAAAAATACCAATTAAAAGCATTCTAAATTCAAAACTTTTTTTTCAATAATGGTTTTTTTTTTTTTGGCATCACACTTCGTATATTTTGCCAGTGTCAAGTTGAGCAATGTAGGTATTTTTATATTCTTCATGTATTAAATTCTCGTCAATCGTCAAGTTTCAAAGTTCAAGTCATGTTAAATCTTCTTCGAGTCATAGTCAGTCAGTTTAGTTAGGTTTTAGTACGATGGTAGCCGTTCTGCTAAAACTTTTCATGGACTTCTTGAGACAACTTGAAAGGCCACTATACACGTAATCATTTCATTTCACTTCACTGGTGCACTTGTATTGATCTTTATTGGACAAAATACCACCGATAATATTTAATAAAACTCAAAATACACGATTTTATGAAAATAAAACAAAAACGCAACGTCACTTCGCAAGTTCCCGCCAAAAAGTTTCTCAATAATGGTTAGCAACCAACGCGCTTTTCAAGCTAGTGCGGTGAAAAATATAGTCCTAGCTGAATAATACACGATACACGAGATCACGAACGCGAAGAAAATCACCTATCATGAAATTATATATTTTTTCGTCAGTTATCCCGACATTTTATTGAATACATTCTCATCGCTATAAATACAGTAACAATAAACATAAAACTTATCGAACAAAGATGGACGATTACATGTAAATATATGTACAAATGGACAAGGATATAATTTGCTCAATAACATGACTATGTAACACGTGTGTAAATTGTCTATGCCTTGCAAATTGTAGAGGCGAGCCACATAACGTTGTGACTACATCTTTATATCGAAACATGGGCAACAGCCTCGGTCACAATCGAGTTCCCGGGATAAAAAAATCTACTTCACTAAAAACTATAACTATGCAAAGATCAAATCGATTATTTGCTCCGTTGCTAATCACGCTTACGCAAAATAAATTCAAATCCATTCAGCCGTATGTAGGTATATGAGTATGGATTTATATAAATTTTAAGTTTGAATGACTTTGTCCTTTACTAAACTTGTCCAAGTAAGAAAATATTCCCTTTGATCTTATTAGATCTCAGAATACATGCTAATATTTTCAAGATATATGTTTGGATGGACCAAATGAGAGAAAAAATCGTTTTTAATTTTAAAAAGGGGCATATTACGATTTGTTTTACCTACTGGCGTCACTTATGAAAAAAAAAATATTCTCGACATAAGTATAAAATACTTTTTTAGGTGTAAAATATATATTTTTTTTACAAATCGCTTGCAACAAAGAATGCAAAGAAAACCTTCATTTAGAATCAACTTTTCACATATCCACTGACGCCTTAAATCACACCCTGAAAGAATGTATATGGGATCCAATTACCCCAGGAAAGCATAAGATCTCTCGAAAGCGATTAAAACCGATAAAATACTCATTGATCAATCTAACTAGAGGCAGCACTAATCTACGGAAAGACAGTAGTGATATACTTCATTGATCTCGATGAAAATAAAGTAGCTTTTTTAAAGTAAACTAAGTGGTTTCGATTAATCAAATTACTTTTATCGAGCAATTACGAAACGAATCAGTATTTTAGACGATGGCTTAAATCTTTACATAGTATAAAATGAAGTCGCTTCCGCTGTGGCTTAGATCTTTTAAACTACTCAACGGATTTTAATGCAGTTTTCAGCAATAGATAGAGTGATTCATAGACAGCGGAAGCGGCTTTATTTTATACTATGTAAAGATTATAAACTATAGAAATGTTATTCGGGAGTCGGGACTTTAGTCATTATGGCCCACATCGACGACATAACGCCAAAATCTTTTTTATTTTCAAATTATGCATTAGTCATTATATCCCGCTGTCAAAACAAACAAAAAACGATGGAGTTAAGATTAAGTAACATTTTCATGAAATAGTCGTATATGTCAGTAATATACCTTGGAGGAATATGTTTTTGATTTCTTTTGTTATTAATCAGTAAATATACTACCATTCTTGTCGCAAATAACATGTTGATAACTTACGACCTATAACTGAGCTGCAATTAGCAAAAAACGTGATAAAATTTGAATTTCGCGCTCCAACCGAAGGTATACCCTTAATTAGAAAAAGTCGTAGAAGTTGCCAGTTTTGTTAAACCAAAATCGACTTTGAGGTATTGCGTTAGATACCAGTGACCCTATATATATGACCATATTGGTTTTTACTATAGACAACTATAGATAAACAAGTGCTTGGTGACAGATTTTTAGCGGGTGGTAGCTAGTCAGGCAAGTAAGCTTTCTCTAATTTTTGTCGATTTTTTCTTTTACTATTGCCGGTATTTGACCACATCCCAACATTGAAGCTGAAAAGGAAACTGGCACTCAAGTGCAGCTGTCGGAACACACTATAACCTCAACTCATTATAGGATCCGACCGACGTCACTGCCACTGACCTATCATCGCATTACCTGCATACCACAAAAAAAAGAAAGATGGTCGTAACCTCATACCCATAAAAGACAATCCTGCTTGCCCCTCATCTTTGCCCACTGTGTATAATTAATCTGACAGCTTGCCCAAGCTCCTGTCACGCGGCTGCCCGCAGTGGCACAAACAGGGTAAAGTGAAATTTGAGATCACTTCAACGCTTCGGCCCTCCCAAGATGTATCTGATTTTATTTTGGATCAATGCTGCCGTTTATAACACTTACCTCGATGGTTTAAAGTTACCTGTATTATTTAATATCCCAAACAGGGGACCGGCGGGCGGGGAGCTTTTTCCGCCAACGCGTTAGCTTGGCCATACAAAGAGGGAACGCTGCCAGGCTTGTGGGAACCTTGCCGTTGATTGGCAGCAGCGGCCGCCTCGAGGATTTTTTTTTTATATAGTTTGTATATTTGTTGTAAATAATTGTAAATATTGTATATTACAGAATACACTATATCCCAAATGCTTATTTTATTCGTAGGTTTCTTTAAATGTGGAGCGCAGAATTACATTTCAATTTTCCTTCACAAAAAAGGTATTCTTATAAAAGCGAAAGTTTGTGAGGATGGACGAGGAAAATTGCAACGAAGATCATACCTTAGAATTACATATAGGCTCTTATTTTCCTGGGAAAACATAAGATCCCCGGGAACGGTGGTGAAACGCAGGGCGAAAGCTAATCAATAATGTAAATAAATCCTAACGAATTAGGTATTTAATGGAATGAGTAATATAACTGAGCACTGAAGTTAATGTTTAATTCAGCATTCGGAATTATTACATAAAAAACCCATCAACTTAAATCCTCTAATCTCAATAAGTGAGTTGACGAGTAGTATAGAAACAGCTTCAATATTGATAAGGATAAAGTTGAAAATGGGTTGTTAGGCGACTCTGAGGTTTAAGTGGCCGTTCGCGCCATCTTCGTGCATCTTCGCACCTCGTCGGTGGTCGGCGCCTGCGACTTATGCATTAAGATAATTTGAGACGATTTAATTAAGTGATTATGATACTTGAGACACGTGACATTTGATTTATATTTGTATGTACGTACGGATTGGCAACACTCGAGCTATACGCCTGGTATTGCATACGTCTGTAGGCTACTGTAAACGCTTACCATCAGACGCAGGTCGCGTGATGATGATCTTCGGAGCTACTGGTCTGATTCTGATAATTCTTTCACTAATAGGAAGTTACATTATCCCTGAACGCAGGTGAAACAGATAGTCTATAAAAAACTGAGTATTCAATAAATTGTATGTAATACTGAATTATTCACTACTTCTCTACTACTAGCTTCTGCCCAGCAGTTTCACCCGCGTTCCCGAGGGATACAAGTACTCACAAACTTTTGCATTTATAATATTAAGTATTTCTAACAAAACGTTTGGTATTACATTTTTGCTAACATCAAAATTGTAGGTTCAGATTATAATGGACTTCAAACACCAAGGCGTTATGCCATGCAAAGATTTATTCAAATTTTTTTTGGAAAAACTCCGGGCGGGAAGCACTTTTAATTATTTTTTTAATTACATACATAGTAAAATTTTATTTAATGTTCACTACTAATTTAATTTAATTATAGTTAAGTTTAATTCATTTTTTTTGTGTAGCTGACGTTTTTCTCTGTCGTGACATCACAAACCGGGCCCAACGGAAGATCAACGTTGGTTTAACGATTTGTGGTAAACTTATCATTAACGTGTGTTTCCTTTTCATTTTTATGTTCTCTCTTTTTACTATTTAAATTTGATGTACATAATTGCAATATGTGCCACAGATAAATATAATTTCTTTCTTAAATAATTAGAAACTTTCAATAATGCTTGGACAGACACAAATACCAAAAATATTCGGATTAGTGCACATACCCACTGTGCCACTTTTGAGATAGAGATCGTAATTTCCGTTCTAAAACCGATCAACATAATCTTTTAAGATAATAATTTATAGCATAATACCTATAGACGTCGTCCATCGATAACGGGTTCCCAAAACAACTTCGCTCGTATGAGAAACAAGTTTTTGAACACCATAAAATTATTCGCAGATAAAACCCATCTGATTGGAGACGCTTTCCAATCTGATGATGGTTAAATGGTTTTTTAAACAATTGTGACACATATAGTCAATAAAATATACACTGATGAATGTTGTTGTAAATAACTAATTGATAAAATGAATGTCTGATTCTACGACGCCATTGTTCGATTCTATCGACACAGTTTTCACAATTTTCTGTTGTATTGAAGCTGATGAAGCCTTTTGGCTAAAATTTTACGGTTTTAAAACTGGCAGTGCTTTATTGAATGTAAACTAAAAAAATGGAACAAAAATAACAATTTCTCTGCAAAAGTGTCTAAAAATGAAGCATGTTTTTGCTAGTTACTAGAAATCTGGTTTTTTTATTATATTTTTCTAGCAAAACAGAATTTAGCATGGAGTTTATATGGCCCTAAAAGTATATGACGTCACAACTACTTATGCCCGATCGCTCTGTCTAATCGCTGTCTAATTAGTAGTTTAAAATGCTTATATCTTCTGTGTTTCTTGACCGATTTAAATTTTACTTTATAACAACTTTTTTACGAAAAAATCATATATTTTCCTTATTGGCTAAGGTTCACCTATAAATATACATATATTGAAAAAAGATTTCATTTGGAATTAAAATCTGATTTCTCTTCTAGGTCTGTTTGCTTTAGTTACGTAATTATTGCAAGTCGGTCTGTATATTTAAGTAGGTATGCATATAAAGAAATAATCAGACATCCAAATATTTTATGATTATAATTAAGATGTAAAAAATGACAAGTCTGATAATAAATTTATACCCAAAATGTCACATTTAATAAAAGCTTTTGTAAAAATTCTTTATCGATCATAAATCATGCTTTATTGAATAAAGTTCTCTACAAACAACGTTTTAACGTTCAATATAATAATACACCGAAAACATAATAAACTATTTTGTGTTCACGGGTCATGAGCAGGTATGTGACTGCATAATATTGTTTAGCTGTTATAGTCTGTATAGTTTATACAATAAGGTGGATAATACGACTTGAAGAGGTTTATTCAAATTTCGCGACTCCGACCTCGAATGCTGACAACTCTATAGGCA
This sequence comes from Tethea ocularis, assembly GCA_963555595.1. NCBI lineage: Eukaryota > Metazoa > Arthropoda > Insecta > Lepidoptera > Drepanidae > Tethea > Tethea ocularis. The sequence continues at coordinate 779,813 of OY741970.1, read as the reverse complement.
TGTACCTCGTTTTGCATCACGGCCGTGTCCATGAATGTTATTTACTTTATTTTGATCGTGGACAGTAAAGTCGCATACTTGGATAGTAAATGTTTTGCATCTTGAATGTACCTAACTATGGGTGTTTTTTTTTAAATACTAACTTTATTTTGCAAAATTGGAAAATTTTAAAAATAAATTAACAGCTTTCTATGGGATCTTTGTATGAACTCGTCGTGAGGAAACCATAGCACGGTGGTAGGGTACTTTGCAGTACCCGCCTGGCTAGCTACCACCCTCAAGTTGAAAATTTGTCGCCAAGCACCTACCGGTGTGTTCCGGCAATTGCACTTGAGAGCCAGTTTGCCTTCTCGGCATTTTCACATTGGCAATATCTCTGGTATTGCAAATGGCAATAGGCGACGGTAACCACTTACCATCAGGTGGGCCGTATGCTTGCTTGCTACCTTAGTAGTATAAAATAATTAAAAAAACTCAAAATTTCGACTTTGCGTGTGAATTAAATTTCAAATAACCCTATAGCTTTAAAATTCTACTACTTTACTAAATTTGACTAGGTATCATCAAAACGGTTATAATTACCTATACTTCTTTATCTTTACATAGTATAAAATAAAATCGCTTCCGCTGTCTGTACGCTAAGATCTTATAAACTACGCAACTGATTTTAATGCAGTTTTCAGCAAGAGGAAGGTTGATATGATATATAATACATGTATATTATAGTACAGAAAAGCCGAAGCCGGGGTGAGTCGCTAGTAGTAAATGAAATGTTGATAATAAATTTTCAACTTTCACCTCAAACTATTAATTAACAAACAATATGCGAAAGTGTGACCAATACGCGCTTGGGCATTTTCTATTTAATTGCTCACATACAATTGTAAAACGTGGGAATTTTTTATTTTTGTCTAATTATTTAATAGTAGGACTTGACATTTCTGCTTTCCTTTGATATTTTATTAACTTTCATATAAAGTACTATTTACTTTTGCCTTTTGGATTGTCCCATGGGTCCTTGGGTATCCGAGGCTCGCCGATTTTCTCGAACTCAATCTTCCAAACTTATTGAGGTCTCGGGGGACCGGCGGGGAGCTTTTTCCGCCAACGCGGTAGCTTGGCCATCCAAATAAGAAACACTGCCAGATTTCTGGTAACCTTGCCCTTGATTAGCAGCAGCAGACGCCTCGAGAATATTTTCAAATGTAGATGGATGGGTTTCTAAACCTCAAAGTAAGAAATGTCGTAAATCATAGCATCATAAACTAGTCCAATACTATTATTTAGTCATGATAGCCCTAAATCATGTCTAAACAACAAAAAGATACTGCGTCAGCGCAACGCACGCGCGCACTGACCGTTATCGTTCGAATTTCGAAAGCGTAAGGTGCGCGCTGACGCCGGCGACGGCGTAGTGGAACTAATGGGCCGTGGTTCGGTATATTAGGGCTGTATTGATGGTGAATTGATTATGCTGTAGTAGAATGGATCGTCGCGCTACAGATATCAATAGATTTATATTTCGAATAGGAGCTAAGTAGAGATGTCAGTTGTCGTGGAAAGCAATGGGTTTAAATGAACGTAGTTACACTTTGAGAGCTTGATCTCTATCTAGTACAACTTTTTTTGTAAATACATATTTAAATACATGGTCATGCACACAAATGCTTGTCCTGGATGGGAATTGAACCCGCGACCTGCAGCGTGACAGGTGATGTCTAACCAACCACGCCAACTGAGAAAAATAATTATGCATTTTGATAGAACAAGTATCAAAAGATGGATTCGTCATAGGATAGAAAAAACATTTTGAAATGTCATGGTTGTCGTGTTTTACTATAATGAGAACACTAAACGAATGTTCTATGCTTAAATAACGAATTTATTTTGCATAAATTATATTTTAATAGATTTATGTGATTATATATAAGTATATCTATTACTAATAACAAAGAATAAATAATATACTACGTACTACTAATAATAAAGCTGAAGAGTTTGTTTGTTTGAACGCGCTAATCTCCGGAGTTACTGGTCCGATTTGAAAAATTATTTCACTAATAGGAAGCTACATTATACCCGAAGGTTATAGGCTACTTTTTATTCCGAGAACGGGAGCAAAACCGCGGGGAACAGCATATATAGTAAGTTATATAATTATAATTCGAAAATAAAGACAGAATTGAAATTAATAAAAATACTAATTTATCAAGGACAATTAGGCTATGGTTAGGTTAGGTTACATAATTATTATTGGCTCTACCTATCACTTAATGCTGATTTTTTCTGTAATAAATTATGATGTACCCGGTGCGAGTAATAATTTATCAAACTTTGTAATAGTCATGCAAAATTCAGGCTCCTGAAATGTAGGTTTGTATGTGCGTTATCCATCCGCAGTATCAACCTGTATATAATAACTAAAATTAAAAATTAAAAGAAACCCCCGAAACTCACTAGAAAATTGGTGATAATTTCCAAACGGCTGAGCCGATTTTCTTGAAACATAGCGAAGAACACTCTCGATTAAAATACCTTTCAAACAATAAAAACAAAATCAAAATCGGTTTATGCGTTCGGGAGCTATGCTGCCACAGACACAAACACATACAAACACAGGCAGACAGAAACTTATAACACCCCGTCATTTATGCGTCACATAGCATAGTCTAACAAAGTAACTCTCTTGTTTAAAATTTACAAGCCCGGTGTAGTGTGTGAAAGGTCATTATCGCGTGAGTTCATCTGAGAACAAAGTCTTCGCACGAACTAGTTCAAAATGCTAATATTTACAAGTTTAACCGTACATTATAGTGATGCTGTAAAACTCCTCCATTCATGCTTATTAGGGGTGTAGGTGAAATCGTTATGAAAATTGAAAACAGATTCTGTTCCCTATTTTGGAACTCTCAGCGCAAAAATGTTACTTTCAAAAAGTTACTTTCTCAAGTTTCTCAAGTAACAACTTTCTCAAGTAAAAAGTTTACGCAGCATTTTAACACTCAAAATATGGGGATTTTTTGCACTATCATCGTCAGGTTTTTCACGGAAACTTCAATAGTGTAGAACGATACCTACGTTGTTATAGCTATCTGCATACCTAAGCTGCACGTTGATAAATCAGTCAATCAGTCAGTCAGTCACGCTTTCTTTTAATATCTTTACATAGTATAAAACAAAGTCGCTCCCGCTGTCTGTTCGCTTAGATCTTTATAGATAGATTTATTCAAGAGGAAGGTTTATATGTATAATACATGCATATTATAGTACAGAAAAGCTCGAAGCCGGGGCGGGTCGCTAGTATTTGGATAAAGATGAAATACACATTGTTCAATAAGGAGTCTCCTTCACAGTGATACCTACCACAGATAGGAAAGTATTCCAGTATCAATAGTGTCTAAATAATCACACCGGGATATTTACTATCTATGAAACAAATCTAATTGGAGAATTTCCGCAAAATAAAAGTCTGATTCCATTAATAGGCGAATAAATCAAGTGCAATAGTTATGGTCGCCCACAAAGCGCTCCGGTTACTATAAAAGTTCTCAGATCTATAGATAAGGTGGTGAGGTTTAGTTAGAATCAATTCATATTATTGAACTAATTTTCCGCACCGCGGTTTCACGAGCGATCTACTATACCCACTTAGGGGTTGAATTTTCAAAAATGTTTATGGGGGTTGACAAGGTCTAAAATCCACCCCTATTAAATAACACAATTTCTTATTTTAAACTTTCAGGATACTGTATAAGTTGTGATACTTTGCGTTTTAATGTTTTTTTTTTAATAAATAATTAGATACCTACCTACTTTAGTATTTTTACGTAATTTAATTTAATTTGTTAAGTTTTGATGAGAAAGTGATGTCAAGTCTACTACTCACTTAACCAGCTGCACAGTTTTTAAATTATATATTAAATATTTTGTATCAAAACTAGAGATATGATTTTTGAAGTAATTTAGCTGTGGGGGTCTGAGGTATCAATTCATTTTGGAAAAGGGGTCTCTATCCCAAAATAGTTTGGGGAATCCCTGGTTTAGGCCCAAGAAGGAGTTTTTGAACGTTACCATTAACTCTACCACCGGTTAGAATAGCCACATCGTCACATACCATAATACTGAGATTATAGTCAAACATGCCTTAGTAAAAAATACATCACAGATAAGCGAAAACTGGTCGCTAGTGTGTATCAGCTAATCTGAGAGATAACAATTGTACCGACAGCTACCTCCAAACCAAATTGCCAGATGCTATCTAGCGTTGAAATATTATCACTGACCCTTTATTTATTGCTTGCTCTATTAAAATGCTATTTCGTTTTACTTTTGACGTATAAATTACTCTCATTTTTTATCTGTGGAAGTCAAGGAAACCGAATAAAGTACAGATTTATACAGGGCGCCATGAATTGTTTGCCGTTATCAAATACACGTACAGACAAACACGCAAAGGTTATTAATATAATGTTTTGTTGCCAACGCGTGTCCGCTTCGATCAAAAGCGTGTCCGTTATCAAACGTAAGTGACATATCTTAAATGATCGTCGATTGTTAAATTAATGGAGAGCAGAAATTGTGAGTAACATTTGAACATTTTGGGCAGAATTAGAATAAAATTAATAACAGACACGAATTAAGAATGAGATTCTAATGTCGGAATCTTTTTAAAAACTAACATGGACTACGAGCTTTAAATATATTTACAATGTATTCTCCTCAGATCTGGTAGGTAATCATTTACGAACGTGGATGTTTAAAAGATTTTTTTTTAAGATAAATTCCTTTCATAGAGTCCTCATTCAGAAAACCATCTTTACATAGCATAAAATGATGTCGCTTCCGCTGTTTGTTCGCTTAGATCTTTTAAACTACTCAACGGATTTTAATGCAGTTTTCAGCAATAGATAGTGTGATTGAAGAAGAAGGTTTTTATGTAGGTAATACATACACATTATAGTACTGAAAAGCTGAGAAAAGCCGTGCGAAGCCGGGGCGGGTTGCTAGTAAAGGATAAAATAAATGTTTTCATGTCCAATTGCTTGTTTCAACGAGAATGAAGGCTTCGCTATTAGTTCTCCGTAAATGATAATATATATCAACGCCTAAAAGCTAGTAGAAAACCCGTAATATTATGCTGGCAACCATACAATGAAAGCTATATCCTATGTGATGCAAATGCGCACGGTATGCGCGGGCGCAGACGAGGCGGTAAATTATCAACGCCACGTATCGTTTGCACGCCGCGAGCCGTCTCTCCGGGTATAGTGATATTTTCTGATAAATTAAACGATATATACACCTGATGAACATGGTATAAAGAACTTGTTCCTGGATGCATCATTGGGTGATGTGCAGGCCATAAGTTAGAGGGTTAGAGGATCTGGAATCTGTTTAGGTTACGTCGGATATTTAGAGAAAAATAATAATTAATTCAGTATAATATAAAAAACTTGCTGTTCCCCGCGGTTTCACTCGCGTTCCTGGGATAAAAAGTAGCCTATAACCTTCAGGGATAATGTAGCAGTGAAAGATTTTTTCGAATCGGACTATTAACTCCAGAGATTAGCGCGTTCAAACAAACAAACTCTTCTGTTATCTTCGAGTTTAGTTTCAATTCTTACTAAGTTATTAAGTAATAGGTATTATTATATCAAACAGTATTCAGTAAGAAAAGAAATACAATATATAATTGAGTTATTAGCTTAAAAATTCTAACATTTCCTCCGTTATTTTAATGTTCTCGTCTCATATTAAGGTTCGTGAGTCGGCAGTATTAGTCTTTGTACGGAGTAGGTGTTATTATCTAATTGGAGATCAAATTGTAGGTTTCGTAGCGTCAGTGTTGCAATGATTATAAGGAGTGTACGTTAAAAAAAAAAATCGGGCCAAGAGTGAGTCAGTCCTCGCTCTGTAAGTACATCTGAGTTCTTCAGTAGTATAAAACCTAATCTGAAACAGGGTTATAGTACCTAGATAAAAAATGCATAACTTTTTATTGCTATGTCAAGTATTTGGTTTTAAACTTATATTTTGTGTATAGATTTGCTTTGATTCGAAACTAGTTTTATGAATTTAATTTAATTATTATTATTTTTTTTAAAGGACTAAAGGTAGCCTCTGATGGCTGCTCCAACCTTACCGGACAATCGGCGAGCGCAGAGAGCTCTCAGCCGGGTAACATTTAGGTAACCACGCCTGAGGGCACCCCCCTGAGGGTAATAATAGCTGTCCCCCGCGATTTCACTCACGTTCCCGGATAAAAAGTAGCATATACCTTCGGGGATAATATAGCTTATCTTCCTATTAGTGAAAGAAGTTTTTAGGAGATTAGCACGTTCAAACAAACACAATTCTTAGCTTTATTAGTAGGTATATAGATAATTTTCGAATTGTATTCCGAACCGGTGATAGAGTCTTTTGTAACTGTCGACCCTCGTGCCTTATCAGGGCCTAAGCAAGAATAAATGACTTTTGAGTTTGAATTTACTGTATGAACGTCGATGTTCAGTCGGCCTTGGGGGCTTCCCTAGTCGACCCCAGTTAGCGCTAGGCAGGGACGTAGGAACTCACTGCACAATAAGACTGGCAGTGGGAGCACAAGCTTAGGGCACACCCTAGGGCCTACACACCTCCCAACCTATACCCGGTTGGGAGAGATACTACACACCCCCGGGCCTACCCACCTGGGGCGAATAGATAGGTCTTAGCTAGGGCGATTGCCTGAAGTTTCTTGTGACTTCTTCTCTCAGGAACGCCACGCGAACGAAGTCACAATAGTGTCGTCTTAGATTAGCTCCCCGGCCGCAAGGCCCGGCTGGCCACCATGGCCAGCCAACCTCCAACTCTGTCCCTCGAGGACATCCTCTTAGACGAGGAGGTACTTCGGTACCTCCAAGCTAAATTCCCGGGACACCAGATCCCCACCCCGTCCCAAAGCCGTCCCTCCTCCCGCGCTGATTCGGAGATGTCGACCCAGTCCATCTCCGAGTCAGTCGCTGAAGCCATCCCAACCAACCCCCCTACCCAATCGTCAGAAGAGGACGATAGCTACCAGCTCGTCCCTGGCGGCCGTAAGCGAGGTCGCAAGGCCCGCATGGCGGCCGCCAAGGCGGCTAAGGTGACTTCTCCTCCGGAGGATTGCCCTGTGACCCCTCCCTCCCCCGACTGCTTTCCAAACACTGATCCTGCCCCCACCCCTATCTCCACCCAGCGCGTTGCCGCCTGGGAAGGCACCTCCTCCCCTCCCCCGCTCATGGATACCCCAGTATCTGCTCCTCTCATGGAGGTAGCACCCACCCCTTCTGCTGCTCAGCTTCCAAAGAAGAAGGACGTACCCCCGCCCCTTTTCATCCAAGATAAGGGCAAATGGCCCGATGTGTCATCCTGGTGTAATGCACCGGGAGCACACATCAACTTCACCAATGCTCACCCCACTGAGCACGGAATCCGTGTCACAGTGTCTACCTCCCAGGACCACAGAGCCCTAACTAAGCTGCTCAAGGAGAGGAAAGTAGCCTTTCACACGTACTGCCTCCCCGAGGAGCGTGCCCTCCGTGTGGTAATTAAGGGGATTCCCCACGAAATAACCACCGAGGACATTGAGAGGTCCCTCAAGGACCAATCTATCCCCGTACATTCCGTACATCGAATGTACAAAGGGCGTGGCCATACCCCGTATAATATGGTTCTCGCCCAGTTAGATCAATGCGACGAGGCTAAGAAGATCTTTAAGATCAGCCACGTCTGTCATCTGTCCGGTATCTCTTTTGAGAAACCTCACAAGGGAGTGTACCCCTCCCAATGTCACAATTGCCAATTGTACGGCCACACCGCCCGCAATTGTCATGCCCCCCCCAGATGCGTCAAGTGTCTTAAGCCCCATTCCACCGCTGAGTGCGATAGGCCGAAAGACAAGGCCCTGTGTACTGAGGAGCCAGGTTGCGTTCTCTGTAACCAACTCGGCCATCCCGCTAATTACCGCGGGTGCCCGAAAGCCCCTCGCCCCGCCCGCAAATCACGTAACTCGGGCCCCCCGCGCAACTCGCGCACATCGCGCAACTCAACGCGCACTGCCCCCCTCACTGACCCCTCCCAGACTGTCCTAGCCCCACAAAGATCCTCGCCCTGGAATCTTGTCAACTACGACAAGGACTTTCCAGCATTACCTAGTGCACCTTCAGTGCCTCAAACCCCAGCAGTCAATCCCCCAACTGCCCCACCCCCTAAACCCGTCTCCGCACCCACGCAACCTCTCCTTCCCCCTCCCCCACCCAAACGTCCCCCCCCGGCAACCACCCAAAACCGCCGCGCAAACGCACCTAAACTACCACTGATCGAAGACCCGGACTTCGCTTTAGTGGAGCGCTTCGCTGAGGCAATATATCTCAACGAAATTAGGGACCTCGCGACCCAGATCAGAGCGAACGAGGGCAACGGTCGTGCCCTCGCTTCCATCGCGATGCGTTTCCAAAGCATCGTGACAGTCCTTTCCAACTTCCGCGTAAAACCATAATGGATAATACAACCGTGACGTGTAGAATTAAACCCCGATCCCTCAAAGTAGGATTCTATAATGCAAATGGCATTAAAGGTCAACGCGATGATATCGCAGAGTTCCTGCGAAACCATCAACTTGACGTCCTCCTGATACAAGAGACCTTCCTCAAACCTTCCCTTAGGGACCCTAAAATTGCAAACTACCAAGTAGTCCGCAATGACAGGACTGACTCTGCCCTAGGAGGCACACTTATCTATTACAAAAGGTCCTTGTACTGCTCCCCCATGGATCCGCCTCCCTCCCTCCAGTGCATTGAAGCATCGGTTTGTAGGCTTGGCATGACAGGACACCAACCTATAATTATAGTATCAGCATATATATCTCCCTCCCGCAATGATTCACCACTCAAAAGCGATCTAGAGTCTATTTTCGCGTTAGGTAACTCTGTCATTCTGGCAGGTGACCTGAACGCGAAAAATATACTCTGGAACTGTCACTCAACTTCCCCCAGAGGTAGACTATTAGAATCCCTCCTTGACCCTCTAGACATAGACATTATCGCACCCCTGGACCCGACGCACTATCCCCACCAACTGACACACAGACCTGATATTCTTGATGTGGCATTGTTACGGAATGTAAACCTACGTGTGCATGACGTAACAGTGCTACACGAGCTTACATCCGACCACCGACCTGTTATCATAGAATTAGCAGGGCGCATAGGTTCCCCTGATACAGGTCAAGCCCCCCCCACAAAGGTCGTGACGAATTGGAATAGACTGAGTGAAAGCCTCAAGTCAACCACTTCCGTCCACCTTGATCAGATCCCAGATAGCCTCAACACCGCTGATGAGGCTGTCGGCGCAATCGACTCACTCACTAGCCACGTGCAATCGTTAATTAGCGATTGCTCACGGACAGTGCCAGCAGAGAGTGATCAACGTTGGCGCTTGCCCGATGACGTACGTGACTTGTTGAGAGAGAAAAATGCCGCCATTCGCGCCTATGATAGTTTCCCCTCAGAGGACAACTGCATCCGTATGCGTGCTCTCCAGCGTGACGTTAAGTCACGCATCGATGAGGTACGACAGGCCCGCTGGGACCAGACCCTTACGGACATTAGACCCTCTCATCAAGCCTTTTGGCAGCTCTCTCGTGCCCTTACCAAGGAAACGGTAGCACCCATGCCCCCATTAAATAGGCCCAATCTCCCTCCCGCTTTTGACGACGATGATAAGACAGAATGCCTCGCTGAAAGCTTAGAGTTTCAGTGCACGCCCAGTACCCTCCCGATAGACCCGAGTCATCTGGAGGAAGTTAACTCTGAAGTTGAACGGAGAGCCGCCCTCCCGTTACCACCCCCTCCTCTCAGCGAAGAAGATGACCCCCTCCCTCCGGCGACCCCTGACGAGGTCAAATCGATCATCAGGGATTTACACCCGCGGAAGGCCCCGGGCTCGGACAAAATCACTAACAAAGTGATAAAACTCTTCCCCGCCCACCTCATAATACTGCTAACTTCCATATTTAACGCTGCCCTCTCTTGTAATATTTTTCCACATCAGTGGAAAGAGGCCCATGTCATTGGAATCCATAAACCCGGCAAACCCAGGTCCGAGCCCTCCAGTTACCGCCCTATAAGTCTATTAAATGTCCTGGGCAAGATGTATGAGAGACTGATCTATATCCGCCTCAAAACATATGCCGACGCCAATAATCTCATCCCTGATGAACAATTTGGCTTTCGAGCCAAACATTCTTGTGTTCAACAAGTCCATCGTATTGTTGAACACATCTCCTCTCAGTACCAAGAGCGCAACATGACAGGTGTCTTATTCTTCGATGTCGCGAAGGCATTTGACAAAGTGTGGCACAATGGCTTAATTTTTAAGCTATTTACCTTAGGTGTCCCACATAGACTCGTGCTCATCTTACGAGATTATTTGTCAAATCGCCACTTTCGATATCGCATTCCTGGCGCACTCTCCTCCCCTCACCCTATCGGTGCCGGTGTCCCACAGGGCTCGGTACTGTCCCCCTTGCTATTTTCGCTCTACACGAGTGATATGCCAAAGACCGACAAGGTGCAGTTAGCACTTTTTGCGGACGACACCGCGGTCTACTGCTCTAGTAAGTCCCCCTCAGTCATTGTTAAGAACCTCCAAACTGCGGCTAACGCCCTAGGCGCCTGGTTTCGGAAATGGAGGATCGAGATCAACCCTGTCAAAAGCCAGGCGGTCCTATTCTACAGACCCTACCATCGAGGTACCCCCTCCCCTCCAAAGGCAGTTACTCTATTCGGTGAACCAATCCCCTGGGAAAGGCAAGCCAAATATCTCGGAGTAACTCTCGATGATCGTTTGACCTTTGATGCCCACATTAAAGCGGTCCGCGCGCGCGCCGCCTTTGTTTTAGGGCGCCTCCACTTTTTATTAAATCGTAAATCTAAACTTGCACTTAAAAGCAAGGTTAGACTTTATACCACGTGTATCCGCCCCATCATGACCTATGCTAGTACTGTGTTCGCACATGCAGCTCCATCACGGATCCATAGCCTTCAGGTGATTCAAAATCGCTTCATGCGCAAGGCCACGGGCGCCCCGTGGTACATGCGTAATGAAAATCTCCACATTGACTTAGGTCTCCCCACGATAAAACAATTTATAAAACGCACCTCACGCAGATTTTTCAATACCGCCGTTAATCACCGCAACCCTCTTATAGTGAAAGCCGCAACGTACACGCCCTCCCGTATACTCCGTATCCATAGACCAAGGCAAGCCCTCAGCGAGCCGGATGACCCTATTACATTAGCTCAGATCGAAGCTGACGAAGCTCGTAAAAGTACACAACACACTACACACAACCGATCACGCTACCGTCCTCGACGGCGAGGACCGCCGCGACGTCCCACTCAGTCTCGTCCCGTTCAAGCGGCCCGAGCTGCCTACAGTAATCCGACCGCCCCCAATTAGTCGTAACTCGTACAAAGTCCTCCCCCTCCCCCGGTAACGCCCTGAGCCGAGGTTCGTACCCCATTCGGGGGTGCCCTCAGGCGTTGTTACCTAAATATTACCCGGCTGAGAGCCCTCTGCGCTCGCCGATTTGTCCGGTAAGGTTGTTGCAGCCATCTGAGGCTACCAACATAGTCCTTTCAAAAAAAAAAACAAAAAAAAAAAAAAAAAAAAAAAAAAAAAAAAAAAAAAACGTCGATGTTGTTCAAAATTGTTTTATATCATCACACTATATCACCTGGATATCAGATAAGGTAGACAGCACACCACATGTGACATTTGAAGAATAAACCATTTATAATAAGTAGTACATAACACACGTCACTTTAAATTGGCATGGCTTTCTATAACATGTCACACCAGTTTGTAACGAAGTGTCAGGTCCCCCCCCCCTCCTCCTGACAGCTAGAGGCGGACATATTGCGCGTGCGCTGCCAATAAAATTAAGCACATAAAGTAGATTGTACACGAAGTAAATGAAAACAATGGACGTGATCCAGTGATATTGGGACTGATTTAAGAACAAGACCAAATTAATTGTCTGGTCACCTAATATATATATCAATACTAATAATAAAGCTGAAGAGTTTGTTTGTTTGAACGCGCTAATCTCTGGAACTAGAGATCAACTACGATAACATGGCGCGCCCCTCCAAAGTTCAAAACGTTTGAAATGTATCTGTGAAAGTATTTACAGACTCACAACGCATGTGTACTATCGACAAAGTTGAAGCATGATCACCTTAAGAGTGTATTTTGTGTACAGTGACCAGCCGCTACCTGTGTCTCACTCAATATAACAAGACAATGCGCTTGTCATAAAATAGTAGATTGTCATTGTCAGTAAATAGTCTAGACAAAAGATTTTACAAGAGACCGTTTTATTGTCAACAATGGACAGGGCGAACTATGATTACTGGCTGCAAGTGAAAAGGTCTCAAAACTGATCATGCTTCAACTTTGTTGATGGTACGCCGTCAACAAAAACAAATCATTGATGTACTCTATGACAACGACACGTCCGTTGTGTTACGCGATCGGCTAGTTATGATTAGTTGACCAACAAATCTGGTAATAAGTGAGATACTGAAGACGAGGCCTGCTACTGGACGAATACTTACACCTACATACAAACTCTTTCGTAAGGATGTGACTACACACATTGAAACAGTAATTTGGAGGGGTGCGCCATGTTAACCAGTCAGGCGTCGGCGTCTGACAGCGGAGATCACTGATAGCTGGCTAGCTAGCTAGTTAACTTTGTTTTTCCACATGAAATTTTCAAAATAAGTTCCCAGAAACAAAAGCGTTTCAATGCCGTCACACGGTTGTCCATATCCCCTATAAAGGGAAATCTATTAAGCTGTATTAAATGGTGGCAACGCCTGACTGGTTAAAGTAGTTTTATCTCTACCTTCTCTACCAGTCTGTAGGATGTATTGTATACTGAATAAATGGCATTTAACTTTCATTATAAGCCAACGAAAATCTTCTTCTATACTCTACTTATCCTATATCTCGAATTGTAGAGCGATTTCTAGAATCAAGTTCAGTGAGTAAGTGGCCTAAAAGTGGTCAACTTGTTGCTGACTACTTGTCACAAGACAGTGTAAAGTGGCCCGATGAATGAGAACCAAAAATGAATTTAATACATGACATAAGTAGTTGTGTTAGGTAATCTTAGTGTTTATGTGTGACTGACAGGCTGGTTGGTGTATCACGCCGCAGGTCGTGGGTTCGATTCCCTTCCATGATAAACATTTGTTTGTAGGTATGGATATGTCTGTTTGTCCTGTGTTTGGGTGTAATCTATATCTATCTACGCACTAATCTCTGGAGTTACTGGTCTAATTCGAAAAATTCTTTCACTAATAGGAAGCTACATTATCCCTGAAGGTTCTAGGCTACTTTCTATCTCGGGAACGCGAGAGATGCCGCGGGAACAGCTAGATATTTACCGCTCAGATAGTCGTGTGTGAAGGATGTCCCAGGATAATTATTTTTAACGGGTCAGTTGGCCTGGTTAGCATACCATCTACCCATCCGGAGTTATGGTCTATACTCCAACAGAAAGTACCTAACCAAATAATTGATAGGATAGTATAGAGGCACACATAAACAAATCCCAAGTACCTAGTCATTACATAGATAAATAAATTACACTAAGAAGAAAGAATGAAGCCTTGCTGAGTTTCTTGCTGGAGTCTAGTTTAAGTGTATGTGGAACCGATGGTAGAGTCTATTGTAAAAATTGTAACTATCGACATTCATAAGTGCCTTATTAGGGCCTAAACTGAATAAATTCGTTTTGAGTTTGAATTTGAACTAAACCCTCACATATTCCACACTAGAAATACTCGAGACTGCCACAAAAACTTAATAAAAAGCAGCAACAAACCCAGTGCTGTGTTGAGACGTGGATGGATATCAAAATCAAAATCAAAACTCATTTATTCAGTTTAGGCCCTAATAAGCCACTTATGAATGTCAAAAGTTACAGTTTTACAATAGACTCTACTACCGGTTCGAAATACACTTCGGATAAATGCATCAGGTACCACAGGCTATACAAAATTAATACATTCCGACTGCTGCACCGGTCGGGTAACCGTCGGGAAATATTTGTGGAAGGTCCTTAATAAGCTATTACGAGTAGTTGGTTGGTACAAGTCAATTGAAGCTGGCTGCTTGATAAATAACAATATTGGAAAAGCGAAAGTTTGTGTGTTTGTTACTTCTTCACCCTCAAACGAATGGACCAATTTTGATGAAATTTGGTATAAAGGTAGATGATACACTGGATTAACACATAAGCTACTTTTTATCCCGGGAAAAAATAACACCCCTCGGGAACGCGCCCTAGTTACCACTAGTACCTAATCCGACCGCCCTCTATTAGTCGTACGTAACTCGTACTAAACCCTCCCCCTCCCCCGGTAACGCCCTGAGCCGAGGTTCTTACCCCATTAGAGGGTGCCCTCAGGCGTCGTTACATAAATGTTACCCGATTGAGAGCCCTCGCCGATTTGCTCGGTTGATGCAGCCATCAGAGACCAAAAATACCCTACAATAAAAGTACGGGGTTTTCAGTACAAAAAGTTTGCGGACAATTGTCCTTTGACAACAGTCGTATAAGGCCCAATCGGAATTTTATTGCAATACCTCTATAACATCCTAAACTCTCTCAACTTATGTCTTATACCGAAGCCATACAGGTCTCAGGTACTACGAACGAGAGAACGCACCCTCCGGCTAAACCCCGCACCACCAGCTAACCCAACCACCAATCAATCGAATACCTCCCTATACATTACTCATTTACTCAGAATTATACCGACAACAATTCCAACATACGCCGCAATGGATACATGTCTGTTTAAAGACAATTGTCTTGAACTTGTGCAAGAGAACTGGAGGGAGGGAAAACAATAGGGAGGTTAAAGAACTGGTTTTACTTAAGCGTCATGATATAGGTAGACAACATTGTGGTACCAGCGTTATTGCTTAATTAAGTTTTAACTACATCAGTGGTGGGGCCAATCGTCTCTATAAATGAGAAAAGATTTCGATGTTTTTTTTTGTCTCATTTATTAGGTACCAGTACATCAGTGTCCAGATCTTCAGGGTGAATGCTCCTGCGTTTCTCTATCTTACAGAATATCCTCAATTATATCTACTGTGTATGTTTCCTACCACAGAAAGTAGGTTTTTTAAAATAAGATGGTAACACCTTAGCCTTTTATTTATTCCACAGATTAGTAAGTAAGTAGTAGGCAGTACATTTTACAATTGATTTATTCTCTGCGGTCGCAAAGAAAACATACATTATGTTCTAGGCTTTTATAGCGCTGTAGAATTTAAAATAAACTAATAATACTTCCAAATGGAAAGCTGAATTTATTTCCAATGAAATACATCTACACACATAGCTAAGTGTGCAGTTCAGTCAACTGACGAATTGCACGGGGTCATTGAACTTGGTTGTCTCACGCTCATGTTGCGCAGGCGCATATCTTCGACTTGCAATGCCCATTCAAGCGATATAAAGATGTACAATGTGGCCAAATTGACGAGATAATAAATAAATAGTTCAGTTCAAGATATTTTGTTATTGGTAGTATTTGGTACATAGGCCAGTTGGTGAAGTTGGTTAAGACACCACCTATCGCGTAACAGGTCTTTAAAGGAAATTTCTTCTGAATTCCTGACGTATTATTTATTCGTAGCCCAGGATATTTATTTATTATTTTTAAACAACGTAAATACAAAAAACAATTAATTTTGCTCCTTTTCCTTATCAGTTTATCAGTTCCTTTATCCTATCATAACTTCTAAATGCTTAAACCGATTTAGAGATTTACCTATTGTTAGATAGAATCTCTCTCTTGATGGTAGGTACCCCTACCTAAATTCACAAAATATAAATATGAGCATTTTGAGCTTATTAGTTTACTTTTTACAACATTTTCAAAAGAATTATTTACAGAATACACCTAGAATATAGAACTAGTACCGACTTATTTATTTTTCAAACACTAGCCAGCAGCCACTCGTCTCAGTGAAGCAGTTTCTCTTATTTTCCAATTACACGTTATTTCCTTATTACGTTCGCCATTCCCGCTAACTACTCTGACCACAGATCATATTTCACTTCAACTAACAGCTGGGAGCTGTGAAATGTTGATTCATTACGTTATAATATAACATACTACATCTTCTTCAGCCAAACCTGTTGTCTATAGTACTTAATTAGTAACTATGGTGTACTGTCTATGTTTTATTCCATGCCATAATCTATTTGTTTGCCAAATTACATCACGGCATAAGCAAGAGGTAAGTATCAGACCCTACCTATCAGAAAACTCATTTTCGCATTTAAAATAGTAGGTATTACAGTGAGATGGAAAGAAGCCAACGAACTTTTCGAATGGAGGGTTGCTTTTTATTCATAACTAGCGACCTGCCCCAAATCACCCTTTTTACAAAATAAAATTCAATATGACCGAATTTAATTCTATAGACATTTTTAAAAAGGACATATTATTATAAAGATAATTTATATCGAATATTCGATACACGTAAATAAATGGTAGTTTTAAAGACATTAATCACTAAGTAATACTATGGTCTTTATTTTATGGTAATACTGAAGGCTATGGGCCAGCGATTCTCAACGTTTGGTGAAAATCTCTACCTCTATACACCATCTACATTATTTATGGGAAAGCAATATAATACAAATCGCTGTCTAATTAGTAGTTTAAGATGCTTAAGTCTTCCGTGTTTTTGGCCGATTTTAATTTTAATTTCACTTTTTGAAATCTTTTTCACGATATTTTCATATTTTGTTAAGAAATGCGATAAGAAAAATTCATGCATATTCCCTAGTTTAAATAATATGTGAAGAGAATTTTAAATGATTAGGTTAATCCATGTTGGATTTGAAAAGGTATAAATGCAACCAGCATTACTGACTTCCCAGATATTGATATTTTAGGTGACAGTATGAGTTGGAGCAATAATACAGGTTGTGTTTTTTTTTCAAAATCAATGAGTTCGATTCCCGGCAAGGCAATTTTTTGAAATTCCAAGTACACAGTTTGAATTTTTATCAAAATCGGCCTCGAGACTCGTTTCACAATTTTTTGCTATTACCTACTTATGGATTTGGCCTACCACGCCCACTTGAAAAATTCAACCTGTATACCTAGAGAACTAACATTATTTAATAATGAGTTGAAATTAATTTCCAAAAGGGGCAAGAAGAAAAAGTTTAAGAGCCTCTGTCCATGCGAACACCAGCGCCGCGTACCCGGGTGCCGTGACAAAAAACTGATTTATCTAGAGATCTACTAATGTGGTTTTAAACGAGTCGCTAGTGACGCGACGGTATGTCGTCTAGTTCAACTCCGAGTCTTACAACCATGCTATATTCTCTAATGCTGCAACCACACTTGGCCAGAATTTGTCAATTTTCGGCAAATAAATACCTTATGTAGACCTTATACCGTCGCAATGTGTTTTTATGCCGAAACTTGACATTAATACACAAATAAGACAAGCACCATAAAACAAAACTCGTCCACGAGTTTCGACAGATTTCTCACGACAAAAGCATAAAGAACTTTTTTTTCTACCAAGAATTTTGCAAACAAGCAGGACGCTAGGGTTACTTGAGGCATCTCTGAACAAAAGGTAAGTTACGAGTAATCTAATAGATACTCAGTTAGACTCATAGATTATAATACACTATATACTGAGAGAATCCCATTGCAGCGTATTTTAACGCTAAACTAATTTATTGATATTTTTTTAAATTTTGATGGAAATATTTTAGTGTTGTTCTCCACTCAAAATTCTTTTTTCATGATCTTTATAACATCGATGCCCTTTCTGCCTTATATACCCTTTCAAAATCACCCGGTATATCCCAAAATCGAGCTGCTCTCCTACTTCTCTTAAACCTTCGGGATTCCCACGTGATTGCTTAGTTAACGATAAAGACAGCAAATATGCATCGTATAGCTTATGAAAACAGAATCAGCCCACGGAATACAGAGTTGACAGTTTAATCAATCGATACCATCTTTCAAACAAGGTAAATGTTGTCGATATCTCAGAGATCAGACTTAGTACTTCATTAGCCAAGACTCTTGTGATCTATGTAGTCGGGCTTGCTAATTGGCTGTGTTTAAAACTTGATTTTACTCGCGAATCCACCCACGGTACCTGCTTTAATACACCCCAGCTTAATCAAAGTCTTGTATACTGCCTCATGGATCAACTATATTATTTGACAGAGTATAAAATGTAAATGAAAAAGAAACTGATAGGTATATATAAGTAGGTGAATAATCGCTTAGACGAGTCTTATACTCAAGATATGATATGAGTTCAGCTCCAGCATAAAGCTGAGCCTTGCTCCCTTTATTGCAATATATGGTTCTCTATCGATACGCATAAAATATAATGTCATAATTTTATGTGGCATAATGTTAAATGATAATAATTACGCATAAATGTTTAGGCATAATCGTGTTTAACATATCTAAAGTTATCATAACGATAAACAAGCATCATTATTTAGTAGCATAACAAGTTCGCGGCTTATGGGTTGCCCAAGAGCCACTCCGCCGTACCTTAGTCTACTATCACTTTTATGCTACTCCAGTTAACAGTATGCCAAATACTGTTTATGTAAAATTAATATCATGTCATTAGAAATTATGCCTAACTCATTATGCCAGTTTTAATAAAATTATGCGAAACAAAAGGATACCTACAGTAACAGCTTACCATGCTTTTTTACCGCCTTTGTTGTAAAAAAAATACCTTTTATTTTGTTTATTTATAGCCGCTGTAGATTGCAGCAATAAATCATTATTATTTCTATATTTAGGTTACTAAATAATGTTGGTCATATAGGCCATGTTCTTATAAACAGGTTGATAGAAACGAGAGACACACAAGAATGTAATCGATGTAGGTAATCGATATAACCGACTTTTACGAGACCAACTCAAGAAATGGTTAGTAAAAGTTTTTTCTGAGTTTAAACCCTCTTTTAACCTGTCACATTGTTTATAGGGGAAGATCAAAAATTATATTTTTTCATTCGTAGATAGGGTTTATTTTACAACTACCTATACGCTGTGAACACACAACACCTAAAAAGGATAAGCTTGCTTTTGTTTTAATTAATTTTTTCTTGTCGTTAAAAAGAGAACATGGGCAGATGTACGTACCTACTACAACAACTTTAATTGTATTTTTATTACACAGATAACAAGATATCCCATATCAATAACAATTAGTGCAAACATGAGTGCAGGTCCTGAGGCCGTTATGCCTTTAAAGGAGTATCACGATCGATTCTAACCGATTAACAGTAAATCGATATTTATATACCGATACTTATCGATCTTATCAGCGATTAATGTTTGAACACGGCACTATTTTATAGGGAGCATGAAAACGTGAGATAGTTTTTATCTGCCAACCCAACTATGTACTACATAATGCTATAAGAGCTGAATAGATGTAAAATCGTAATAAAAACGTATACCTAATCCACTTTGTCGCGTAAAATAATCCGATATAAAATCCCGGGTACATATCCCTCGACAAGCCAGTTGGCGCAGTTGGTTAAGACACCACCTATCACGCCGCTGGTCATGGGTTCGATTCCCATCCAGGACAAACATTTGTGTGCATGAACATGTCTGTTTGTCCTGTCTGGGTGTAATTATCTAAGTATGTATTTACAAAAAAAAGTAGTTTAAGTAGTGTATCAGTTACATGGTTTCCATAGTACAAGCTCTGCTTAGTTTGGAATCAGATAACCGTGTGTGAAGAATGTCCCAGGATATTTATTTATTTATCCCTTGGCCAAGAGACAAACGTATGAAGTTTATGTATATTTAAAACAAAAACTGTAATTACATAAATTCAAAAGAAAAATCCACAAATGAAAGAAGCCTTGCTGAGTTTCTAGCCGGAGTTTAAGTGTATTCCGAACCGGTGGTACAGTCCATTGTAACTTTCAATGTTCAAAGGGCCCAATTAGCACTAACCCACGGGTTAAATATGGCTATGTGACAGAATTTGTATAGAGAATCTGTCAAATTTATATTTAACCCGGGGTTAGTGTTATACGACATTGGTGCAATTGGGCCTTAGTGTCCCACGTCAGACTTATTGTAGGACCGATAACCGGACCGATTTTTATTTCTTCTAATTTTTACAGACTTTTTCGCAGGACGTGTGCGTTGCACTATTGGAATACATTTTTCTCCTACAAAAAATCTGTCACCGATTATCAGACGTGGGCTGCCCGCCTTATCAGGATCTAAACTGAATAAATGAAGTTTGAGAGCGCCCTTCGTGAGACAGTCAAACGTCCGGCTATTTCAAAAGCTGGCAACCCTAGCATGGACACTACGATTAGGCCAATTAACGATTATTGTGCGACTGTCGGCACTCAGGCGACGCAGCTTGCTTGTAAGTACGCTTCTTTCAACCAGTTTTTATTGAAGTTTAATAGATTAGTTGTTTTTCGATGGCATCGGCTTCTCGTCCTCGTTGTAATTAAGGTCTCCTCTGGGGGAGCTAGGTACCCTTAGTGCAATTCTCTATTACCACTTTATAATTATGTCGGTATAAAGCTATTGAGAGTCAGAACTGGTATAACCATTCACGGCTTTGTGTAGTGTAGTCAGTTCGAATACACTGGATCTCTAAGCATCAACGGTATTCCAGCAGTAGCAATAAGATAAAGTTTTGCTTGTAGGCTTTGTGTGCTTACTACCATCGCCCAAGTTATTTTTTAATATACTATCTAGTGAGAAGAACTTAAGAACTAGATTTAGCAAATAGGTCATGGATTTTGATAATCTATATTATACACATACATACATTTCAGCCGAAAAACGTCCACTGCTGGACAAAGGCCTCCCCCAGGGATCTCCTGGATCATTTGGGGGGATATGCCATAATCGCCACGCTTGGCAGGCGGGTTGGCGATCGCAGTATGGTGTTATAGTTCTCAGAGATACGCTGCTGCCCGTACTCTGGTATACCTTCCCTCGGACGACTTCTACGTCCCCCACGGGATGAGATGGGGTGGTGATATTCGTCGCCGTCACCACACAGCAATCTATATTATACTAATAATAAAACTGAAGAGTTTTTTTTAACACGCCAATCTCCGGAGTTACTAGTCCAATTCGAAAAAT
This sequence comes from Tethea ocularis, assembly GCA_963555595.1. NCBI lineage: Eukaryota > Metazoa > Arthropoda > Insecta > Lepidoptera > Drepanidae > Tethea > Tethea ocularis. The sequence goes on along the minus strand of OY741970.1, from coordinate 758,562 downwards.
TCTTTCACTAATATGAAGCTACATTATCCGCGAAAGTTATAGGCTACTTTTCGATTTAAACACAAGGTGTTTATTTGCCGTAACTTGACAAATACACCAATACGAATAGCCAAGTGTGGAGGCAGTAATAATTTTCTAAGATTTTACATGATTTTACCTTACATTTACGATACCGAAAACATTATTTCTATACGGATAAACTCGGTCGTGAAAATGTCGCCAAGTCACGCGATGTCTACAGTCTATTGATTATATCGTCCCAGTTTTATTTCGTTCATTATTGGCTTTTATTTTTATAACAATCTTTGAGACCGTAAACAATTGATTTATTCTAAATCACGTAATATATTTAATATTTACCTTTTTTATGTGATCTGCGGTCGGGTACCGTTGAGTTGTTTTCAATTCCCGTTATGGGTAGTGTTTGCTTGGTTTTTTTTTTAATTCTCAACGGAAATTATGGCATTGGGATATAACTACTGAGTCGAGCGTTGGATTTACCCTTTACCCAGCTGTGAAATTAGAGGCGCTTGAGATTTTCTTTGCGTTATCGAAAATGCTTTAAAAAGTTTGATCGTATTGAAAATATTTATAAAAACCCAACATCTTTTTTTAATATTAATAACATTAAGTCTAAATCTTATCCCAAAATTATAATACATGTATCAAAGTCCAAGGCTCGATATTCTTGACGATAGGTATTTCCAGAACCCATACCTATCGATGGTAAACCATATTAGTTGTTAAAGTAATTACCTTGTTTTATTTTTCAACATAAAGTGTAATTGAGCTGTACTCAAACTGCATTTCTCGGTCCAAGCGCCCCATAAAAGTTTGTACAGTTTATGAAGTAAGATAAATCTTTTTTTTTAACACAGTTGAGTACGTACGGCAGAATACTGAAACGCTACAAATTGTGCTCGTCATTTTACAGTTTGGCGTGCCGTATGCTTGTTTGACGCCTTTCCGTCAAAGTAAATTATTTTAAGTTCTGAGATGCCTTATCTGGGCCTAAACTGAAAAAGAGAAGCAAGAAACGTAAAATTACATTTAAAAATAACTGGCTGTTCTCCGCGATTTCACTCAAGTTCCCGAGATAAAAAGTAACCTATAAACCATCGGGGATAATGTAGCTTTCCATCAGTGAAATCGAATCAGACTGGTAGATCCAGAGATAGCGCGTTCAAACAAACTCTTCAGCTTTATTATTAGTATATGTATATAGATTTACTTACTGAAGGAATTTGAATGCAATTTTTTCTGTATAACACCACTTTTTCACAAGTATTTTTAACCCCTTCAAAGGTTTAAAGATCAGTGAAGTTATCAAACCAACAAAAAGGTGTAAATGACTAAAAAGCAATAAATTTAATTTATTAATTCCATAACGAATCGTAATTCCGTTTGTTAACTCGATTCACGACCTACCGTTGCCTTTGAACGATTTTAACGTTTATTCTCAGAAACGCTATAAAATGCGGTTATGGGCTAATTATCACTGGCTTATATGAAATGATTTATAAGCATTTATGAGATGAAAATATTATTTATGTCTTAATAATATCCTGGGACATTCTTCACACTCGGCCATGTGTTCCCAAACTAAGCAAAACTTGTATCATGGAAACTAGTTAACTAATATATACGTTAAACTACTTTTTTGTAAAGAAGAAAAAATCATCCACACATTAAAAAATCCAGATTTATTAAGAAAGGGAATTTTATTTTTAATCGATAAAAAGAATTAGTTTTTTTTTATATAAAATATAAACGTCTTTTTACTAAGAGTTTTGCTTGTCCCGCTCGTCCCCTTCAGTTTAGTAGGGGACAGAGTAATTCGGAGAGCATCCTCTTAACTCTACGTGTCACACCTGGGTATATGATCTCCAGTAAGGGTAATGTTACAGCGAGGGTGGTCACGCCATCACCATGCAGCATCACTAGCAACGGTAATCTACACCGACACGATGCAGTGAACCTTGTTTATTGAGCTGGACGTAATATTTACGATTACCGATTTACTAGCTTCCACCCTCGTTCCCGAGTGATCTGAACTGTCACATGGATGTTTTCTGTTATACAATAGTTCTTGTAATAACGAAACGGCCAAGCCAACATATTTTGACTAAGGTTTGTGAAGTTAGGGCGTGTAGGGTTAGAAGCTTGGCCCTACATGAGTATGGTCTCGTCTTGGCAACATTTTACATGAAAATATTTTTAGTGGGATCTTGTTTTCTCGGGACAAAAAGTATCAGTATAAGAAGTTTATATGGAAAAGAGTAACAAACATCCTTACATCTTTACATCCATAAAAATTTCACATCTATATAAATAAAATATTAAAAAAATCATTGACGATCCGCTCACGATGAAATTTGGTACAGATCGCCTATGATACGGAGAAGGACATTGGGTACTATTTAACTAAGGAACGCGGGTGAAACCGCGGGGAACAGCTAGTTCATAATGAACATTAGGATAAAGACTGTAATATTTACGTAAGGTAGGTAACTAACTACTTAAAACGTATTGATTACTGAACCTGCCTGAACTTAAGCTACAGGTCAATATTGCGGTCTTGTAAGCCAACACCAGTGAAGGCATTTAACTCAGGTAGGTACTATCGACAATGTTGAAGCATGATCACCTTAAGGGTGTATTTTGTGTGCAGTGAACAGCCGTTACCTGTGTCTCACACAATATAACCAGACAATGCGCTTGTCATAAAATAGTAGATTGTCATTGTCAGTAAATTGTCTAGACAATACATTTTACAAGAGGCCGTTTTATTGTCAACAATGGACAGGGCGAACTATGATTACTAGCTGCAAGCGAAAAGGTCTCAAAATTGATCATGCTTCAACTTTGTTGATGGTACCTACAAGTGTAATGTATCCACTGGCTTCTCGCCTGTGGTCCCAGGTTCATGGTAGTGTTCGGTTTCTCAGATATTATCGATACTTGCTTATGGCTTCGGGGGAAATATTATAATACGATTATGTTGACGAAGAAAAGTGCTGTATTATTATAAAACTTTAGCTAAAAGATTCCATTTCTGTGAGGCTTTAAGAGGAGGCTATCTGTGTATGTCTCCGTCTCTTACTAAACTGGCGGTGACAAGCGAGACAGGAGAGACGTAATTTTAGTAATAAATATGGTTTTATGTTATTTAAGAAAAAACTAAACCATTTTTAAAAAAAGTATGAAAACTATTCCCTTTCTATTGGATTTCAGAATGTATGTTAATATTTTAAAGTTATTTCGATGGCCCAAATAAGAGAAATAAAATCTTAGTTTTAAAAAGGGGCATGTTCACGATTTTTTCTGACGTTACTAATGAAAAATCCAATTTAAAAAAAAAACTATTCCTCGTCACATATTCTCTAGTTTAACATATATTTTTTACAATTCTCTTGCAACAAAGAAGAGAAAAACTCAATCTAGAATCATCATTTCTCGGATATCGTCGCCTTAAATGACGGTAATTTACGTAACGTAATATTCAAAACCTAACTGAAGACAACAAAACAATAATGTAATGTTGCGTGATGCCTATATTATGTCCCGACTTAGCATTGCTAAAGTTAATTATGAAGGAAAACCTCGCGCTGGTTTTTAATCGGAGCCCAAATAAATAGGATCACGCACATACAGCGCTGATTTCCGCTGAAACTGCATTAGTCTGTTTATTTTACATGGCTTGCCTTTGGTCAACGAAAAGACTGAGGATTAGCACAGTTGTCTAGAAGTTAATTCACTGTAGCCTTAAAGATTCTCAGTGAAAGAATTTTTCGAATCGGACCAGTAACTCTGGAGATTAGCGCGTTCAAACAAACCCTTCAGCTTTTATTAGTATAGATAAGAAAACGCCACAAATCTTGTAGATAGTTCTACAAACGTCAGTACCACTGGGATACTGGATATCATAGAATTATCGTAAGCAGATAGTTACTTAGGAAAGATTCATACCCGGCATTTATCTCGTTCACGCCCCGGGCGCAAGAGCGCATGTTTCAACGCATAACAGTTTACTAGTAACAAACGCAGCTGAGGTACCTGTGAAGTACCATCAACAAAGTTGAAGCATGATCAGTTTTGAGACCTTTTCGCTTGCAGCCAGTAATCATAGTTTGCCGTGTCCATTGTTGACAATAAAACGGTCTCTTGTAAAATCTTTTGTTTAGACTATTTACTGACAATGACAATCTACTATTTTATGACAAGCGCATTGTCTGGTTATATTGTGTGAGACACAGGTAGCGGCTGGTCACTGCACGCAAAATTCACCCTTAAGGTGATCATGCTTCAACTTTGTCGATAGTACATACTATACTCACATCATAACTGGTTTCAAACTGTACCAAGTGATATTGTAAGGGACTGTTTTTAAGTGATGCAGTAGACGTCTGCTTCTGTTTCCAACTGCGGAAGTTTTGACATTCGTTTCTGCTTCTGTTTCCGTAACTTTTATAACGGATTAGATCGGAACTTTACGACACTCGAGGAGGGAGGGCCACGGGTGCTGGCGCAGTGGACGAAATACGGATTCCTTGGCGGTATGGCAAGCGTATGCGAGATGCTGCAGCCAACTAGCTGGCCGCGTGCTTTCAGCACTTGTTTATTAATACAAATAATTTAAAAAAAAAATCAGTTTTTTTCATAGTATTTACACTTCCACTTCCGCATTCGTTTCCGATTCCGCAAAAAAATACTTTTGACAATGCACCTGTTTCCGTTTCTGTTTCCGTTGTAACACTTCTGTTGCATCACTACTGTTTTATATTCCTGTTACTATAGTATGTAGTGCCAAGTAATGTAGGTAATTTCAGCAACTTTGCTGGATTAATACTCATGTATCTCGTTACGTCATTCGTGAGATCGCATCAATCACTAGCTAAACATTTGACACTCTCCGGCTCATAACCTATCTAATCTAGCAAATAATGAAATCAATCTGTTGCTTCATTGCTGCGTAACAAATATACAAACCAACAAATATTAGTAAAGATTTCCTAATTTGACTGCCTAACTATCAAGGCTCATTACTCTTCAGCCGGTTGGTAATTGCGTCTATGGAAAGTCAATAACCATTGCAATGCCGTAGCTAGGTACTTACCAAAGTGAAGTTAGACTGTGTAGTGCAAGGGGGGCCCCCAGACCCAAAAATGGGATAATATTCCGATGAAAGTAACAAAAAAAATAAGGATATATTAAATGCAATTTTGCCAAACTTATCATCGGGAGTCGGAAAGCGTATCAATGCCCAAATGTCACCAGATTAACTAAAGCCCTACGAAAGGGCCCCAGTTTTTTTTCACTACGGCCTTTGGTTACCTAACTACGCCACTGTCAATAATCACAGATGGTTCCGCATTACCCTAATGGCTGTGGATCAGCCCTGGTTCTAGCACATTTATATTCACGGAGCGCGGACGGTGGCCGGCGGCTGATTGCCGTGAAATTGCCCTTTCTACAACTTCACCAGCGCTTGCACACTTGTTGTTTTGTGGTGGAATTATCGATTGGTTGTCGATTTTGACAGGTGACTTGAGATTTGCTAGGCTTTCGGTATCAGTGACCTTACACCTTTTAGTTCTTATTCGACAAGCTTTAAGGTGCATTTTGGTTTTTTAACGGATATTTTTTAAATCATTACATACATTTTAAGTACCTATTTACTTTTCACTAGACGAGAGTTAAGATATTTTTTGGGCAAGTTGCTACTCGTACATTCTCGGTCAGTCGACGCTCAAACTAAAGACTATATTTAAAAAGTTTTTAACCAAGTTGCCATTTCAATCTGATTATTAATTTAAAAATAAAAACATGTGATTTTTGATAAATAAATGCATTTTCTTTTATACTCTACCCGTAAACAAGAAAAAAAAAAGTATTACTTTCAAATCCCATCCAACATTTTCCAGGTACCTACACTAACGAGGTCTTCCAATAGAGACATAAACACAAGGTCGTGATCGACCCCCAGTGGGGTTCAGATAACCCCTGCGCGTGACAAAGCCGGTGTCCGTATCTGTGTTGCGGCCATGTTTTATGCCAAATGTTAATGCGACGTTGATGTCGAAGACCATCGGTCCACGTAGAGTGATCATATCGTAAGATTCGCAAGTGACCATAGTTTTCCTACAGAATCTTTGATTTTATTTGCACCAAAGAGATTAGATTTTTACCTATACAGGCTAGCAATACAGGAGGCAATGAAGACATTTCCATTTCAAATAGTTTTCATGTCGTGCTTGCACCTTATGACATTAGACTTTTTACCCATAGGCAATAAGTCGTGGAGATTGATTTCTCTCGCTTGTCCTATCTATCACTACACACACACCTATAATAAACATTCAGATTCATACAAATCATTAAAATAAAACTTACCTCGATAACAATAGTCCAACTATCCGCAAAAACAATACTATTTTACACAACAAAAAACACTGTTCAAATCACAAAACCTAAACACGTCTTCATAACAAATCATGGACTAATGAATTTAATTTTTTCAATCACACAATAAAAAAAACATTTTTATGTCAACGAACGTGACATTTTCGGAAATTTAATAAAAAATTCAAATTTGGAATCGTCCTGCTCACTCGTGCGTCGCCGGCGACGCTCGCGAGACTATGCAGGATGCAGGCTATGCCGGTGACCTATTCCGTCTTTTTCACTCTTATGTAAACATATTAAGTATAGAAAGGGAAAGGTTGCATGTATTCTCGATTGTGGATAAAAACTGTAGTGTTTTTCACAAAACATATTTTTTTTTTATACTACTAAGACAGCAAACAAGCATACGGCCCACCTGATGGTAAGTGTTACCGTAGCCTATGAACGCTTGCAACACCAGGGGTATCACTCGCGCGTTGCCGACCCTGCAAAAATCTCTTCACACCTTTTTGAAGAACCCCATGCTGTAGTCTCTTGGGAAAACCACGGCGGAATTTTCCATTTATTAACAGTATTAAATATGCTATACGCATTTTCCAATTACAATGGCGGCAATATATTACAAAACCTATTGTTATTGCTTGCTAGTATTCGCCCTGCAGTTTTACCCGCTTTCCTGAGGAATCAAATATTGTCTTACTATAAAAAAGTAGGTAGAGAAACTTTTTTTCAAAGTATGATCTAATTAGAGCCTAGCCTAGTTCATACGAACCTGTTACGCCATAATGGGGGATAAATACACAGTTAAAATAGGGTAGTTGACTGACATATCAAATCAGCTACTTTTTAATAAATGTCAAAACGGTAGTTTATATGGAATTTTGTATGAAATATTACTCTATGACGTCATAGTTTCATAGCATCAAATTATCTACTCTTAGTGGTCCCACTGGTAATTAAAAATCATAAAAAGCATTAAATGTACAACATATCTGATATTTCCACGTGTTTTTAGATGTTTTATGCATTAGTTAGTGTTTGGTCATTTATTTTTGATGGTGTCAACTACCCTATAGGTACGTAAAAATTAAGTAGGATCTAAATTGTTGTACTGTTGACGAAAGTTGAATAGTAGATTCCAAAGCGATATTTTTTGGTCCCAGAAATACTTCTTTGGATCTATTTAATCCTCTCTAAATTCAGCTCGTCTTAAAAATTTGTTCTCAGTAACCTTGATTATGAGTAACCAGTTAATAAAACACAAGATTTATTCCGAACCGGTAGTAGAGTCTATTGTAAAACTGTAACTTTTGACATTCATAAGTGCCTTATTAGGGCCTAAACTGAATAAATGAGTTTTGATTACCTACGATAGAGGGTTTTAGCGTAGGTACTACCTATCCATGAGCAGTACCGGCGTTAGGGTAGGGCCCGGTAGGGCGATCGCCCAGGGCGCCAGATGTAAAGGGGCGCCAGGCGCACCTTTATTTCCGGTCGCTCATGAGCGAGTCCTGCTATCTCGAGTCTAAAAAAATAAATAAATTCTCAAATCTAAACATAAAATGGCTATAATGGCTTAAAATCCCTTTTGTTGGCGGGAGAAGGGGGAGGGGGGGGTTATCACATCTCGCCCAGGGTGCTGGTAGAGCTAAAACCGGCACTGTCCATGAGCAAGAGTAGGTAAAATGCTTTTTATCCGGTGAATTTTTCACTTATGGACCAAACTGTTCAAATCGCTTGAAAATCGCAAAATCAAATCTAAATCTAATTTATTCAGTTTAGTTCCTGGTAAGGCATTTATGAACGTCGATAGTTACAATCATTACAATAGATCCTACCACACGTTCGGAATCAATCAGAAACCTAAGACAGTTCTTATTCCTGTCAACGTTATCAGCTCGTTCAATTCGCGCTTAGAGGTCTTGCAATATTTTTTACAAGAAAACGGCAAATATGGTACCTATCAGTCTTAAGAAATACTAATATGTAGTTATACCAAAACCAGAACTGGCAAACTGGACAAAACTGGACTTGTGAAATAGACTTGAATCAATTTAAAATCTAACTTTAACCAATTGATACAAGCTTGATCCAGTTACGAACGGATCAAAGGGCTTGTCTATGTTAAGGCTGTCACTTCACTGTCTTTAGAGATGTGCCGATAAGTTTGTCGATGCTAATTTTGTTTGTTTTGGAGTTTTAGACCACCATTATCTAGATAGTTTGATGGGTTCTAAAAATAAGTTGAACTCTGACTGATTCAGAACCCCTAAAAGCACGAACTATGGGTAGAATTAATTAACGTGCTCAAATAAAAAATTGAGAAATACCTAATTTCTTTAAAGAGAGAAAAGTTCCAATAATTTGATTTGTTTAAGAATGTATTTTATCTGTTACAAAGGGTATAGTTGTAAGATGTTTCAGATAAGAGCCGGCGGCTCCGACGTTAACATGGGTACTGGCGGCGAAATGAGAGAAGTCGGCCATTTTGAAATATGGCCTCCCGTCCATCCGCCCGCCCGGTGCAAAACGCACAAAGGAATTAATGAGCACCAAACGAATCCTGCGCACAGAACGAATGCGAGACACGTGTAGTGTCCCTATCTTTTGGGAAATACTATGTACTTTCCTACCTTTTTTATATTAGTCCGCAAACAAGCATTCGGCCGATGTGATGGTAAGCGGTTACCGCCTATGGACGCGATGTGAGTTATCCAGACTGAGACAAATGAGACTATAATATTGATTACACATTAAGTTATTTGAATAAATAAATAGTACTTACCTAAGTGGTAAAAAAGTACCTATTAACATCCCCTTGGGTAAGTTTAAGTATATTTGAGACAAACTGTAGGTACATAATTACCTACATGAATTCAAGAGAACCTAAGAACCTTGCGGAGTTTCTTGCCGGAGTCTTCTCAACTTTATCACCAGGGCCTGAACTAAACTGAATAAATGAGTTTCTGAGTTTAGTATATCAAAATTAAGGTATCTACGATTATATTCTGTTCAGGGCAGTTGGCCATTCATTTTATTACATTGGAAAAAAGAGTTCAATTCTTATTCCATAAAAATAAATATAGTGTGTTGAACCTATTCCTTTACGATATAGACCTTTTCGTTAGCATACATTTAAAATAATCCCTGAACTAAAATTCTATTCATGCCAAGTTGTTAAGGAAAGGAAACCCTTTGTAACTGATTAATTTCGAAGTCGGTTAATCTCTGACTACCTTACAATGAACAAAGATTGAATAACCTAATGTATGGTAAATCATTCTCTATGGTATGAATTTATTATTATGACCTTTAAACTGCAATATACTTCTTTTTTTTATACTACCATAGACAAAGTAAATACTACTAAGGTAGCAAGCAAGCATACGGCCCACCTGATGGTAAGTGGTTACCGTCGCCTATCGCCATTTGCAATACCAGAGATATTGCCAATGTGTTTCTCACCTGTTACAATGTCGAGAAGGCAAACTGGCTCTCAAGTGCAATTGCCGGAACACACCGGTAGGTGCTTGGCGACAAATTTTCAACTTGAAGGTCAGCCAGGAGTGTACTACAAAGTACCCTACCACCGTGCTATGGTTTCCTCACGATGTTTTCCTTCACCGAAAGCTCAAGCTCATTGTAGGATTCGAACCTACAATCTTCGTCGCGGCATCCGACGTCACTACCACTGAGCTATCATCGCCTTATTGACGTGAGGAACTTGCGCATTTTTCAGTTTCTCCGTTTTTAATTATAAACTTTCATTAATTGTTATAATGACCACATTTTACAGTATCAATCCTACTTCCTATACTAATATTATACTCTAGCGACTTGGCTTTCTCAGCTTTTCTGTACTATAATATGCATGTATTATACATATAAACCTTCCTCTGGAATCACTCTATCTATTTAAAAAAACGGCATCAAAATCCGTTGCGTAGTTTTATAGATTTAAGCATGCATAGACAGACAGACAGCGGGACGCGACTTTGTTTTGTACTATGTAGGTACCTAGTGATGCCAAAGTTTGTGAGGATGTATGTATGCATGTATGGATGTTTATTACTCTTTCACATAAAAACTACTAAACGGATTTGAATGAAACATGGCACATAGATAGAACATACCCTGGAATAGCATGTAGACTACTCTATATCCCTGGAAAACATAAGATTCATCGCGAACGCAGGTTAAACCGCGGGGCAGAGTTATTGTTGTTTTGTTTGTTATGTTATATATAGATCACTAGCTTCCGCCGCGCAGATTTACCACCAGCGTTCCCGAGGGATAGAAAGAAGCCTATGTGTTAATCAAGGGTGTCAGCTACCTCCATACCAAATTTCATCAAAATGTATAAAAGTAACAAACATACTTTCTCACATTCTTTCGCATTTATAAGTAGGATACATAGATCGAACACTTATAGATATGTGACATTAATCCGACGTGTGGTCAAATAGACCTGTATATTTAACAGATCGGATATATGAATGCCTGAATGTCATGACATGTCTCGTGTTGATCCAGATATGTCATAACATTTAGAATTTGTTGTCTCTGTAAGGGTCGGTTGCTCGTAAATTTTAGTTAAAGTTAACCTAACTTTAACCGCCGAAAGAAAGCAAACTGTGTTGCCCGTGTCACTTTAACTAAAATTTTAACCGTACGTAACCATAACCGACCGAAGGAGGTGGGTCATCGTCAAAGTGACTCTACAGTCAAAGCATGGTAATAGTTAACTTTGGCTATAACTTTAACTAAAATGTACGAGCAACCGACCCTTAGGGTTGGTTGCTCTACAATAGGGTAGTTGACACTGTCAAAAATAAATGACCAACCACTAACCAATGCATAAAACATCTAAAAACATGTGGAAATATCAAATATTTTGCATATTTAATGCTTTTTATGATTTTTAATTACCAGTATTACCACTAAGAGTAGATGATTTGATGCTGTGAAACTATGACGTCATTGTGTAATATTTCATACAAAATTCCATATAAACTATCGTTTTGACATTTATTAAAAAGTAGCTGATTTGATATGTCAGTCAACTATCCTATTATTACCATGCTGTGACCGTAGAGTCACTTTGACGATGATCGATCTCCCTCGGTCGGTTATGGTTTCGGTTAAAATTTTAGTTAAAGTGACACGAGCAACCCAGTTTGCTTTCTTTCGACTATGATCGCGCTTTATGGAACCGAACCTTAATCCGCTTTCGTAATGTTCCGTAGTTCTTCTAAATTAGAGGCAACCAACAAGTCAGGTAAGCATTTACGTAAAGAAAATACGGAACTGCCATACAGTGTGACAAGGAAGTTTTGGGCGATCTTTAACTTTTGATCTAATAATATGCAGAAAGTAGGTAATAAGAAGTGGGGTCAGAGAGATAGTGTTAAATAACAAGCAAAAACAACACAACATACAATACAACAATGATAAACGGACAGAACGAACTCTCAAAAGTGACTCTTCACAAGATAGCGGCGTTAATTTCGATTGTGCCAAAACATGTTTGTCGCACTGTAGATAGTAACTTGTCTTCCAGAACGTAGTACAAATGACATAATATCTATTTTTTAAAGTGAAATTTGTATAATCACTAGTAGCTATAGCTAGCGTAAATTAAGTACTTTACCACGGCCTCCCTTTTAGGGACCATTTTAGGGATAGGGGTACTGAAATCTCTATTATAAAATACTAGTGCTGGTATCTATTAATCGTAATACCTACTAGTATACTATGTTCGTTTACGTTTTATGTAACACAGTAAATGGGAGTGTTCGGTAGTTACGTCAGTCCCTTGTCAGTTCATGGGAACCGCGCAACCTCCCACATAAACTCACAAAAGATTAGCCAAATTGTGCATTATATCCATCAAGTTTCGTGCTCGCTTTGTGATCAACTATACCTACTATTTACTATAATAGTATTGATAGTAGTATCTATTGATCTAGATCCCTTCATGTGTACTGTAGGTACGTATCTATTACTGAATACGGTAAGTATTCTGCAATATAAAGGTTTATAGAGAACTCTACGTTGCAATCTTAGTTAATAAACCTGTCTAGATAGAGAGTTCGCGCGTCTAAACGCCAAAAAAAATATCGGCCAACGCTGATAAGCTTGTTCCGCCCTCAGTTATGACACTGTCATTGTGCTATAATGGATGTGTTTAGGAGTTTTTTTTTTAAGTTTTGAAAAATTGCAACGTTATTTCGTATTTTTAAATGATAGACAATATTGTTACCCTTTGAATAAGCTTATTTTTGTTGAAAAAGATTTGCAATATAAGTACCTAAAATATCGCTAGTTCATGACCAGACACACTGTATAGGTATTATGCTATATACAAGAACTGGTATCACTCAGCATGCCTGAGTGACGCAGCGCGCTTGTAGACAAATCTGGCCTGTTTTTTTGTTGCGATTGCAGCGCAACACTATATCTAGACTGGTTTACTATCTAAGATTACAATGTAAATATCTATCTTTAGTGTCCTGTTACTGTAAGCAAAGAACGACCACTTGAGCTCCACAAATACGCGACACCAAAACAAGGAACTGTACATTTTCCAAATAAGAACACCATCAATAAGGGATTGAAATCCCACGCTAACTGAATCACAGCATAAATCTTGCGATGTGTAACACTAATAGATATACAGAGTTATAAATCATTATGATATTGAAAGAGCTAACGGTCATGTCATCGTATTCCTAGCTAAATGTGGGTTATTTTGTTTTATATGGGATGAAAGCAGGCACGGATCGTAATGGATTTAATAAATATTGCCCAGTTAAATCTACTAAGGTGCCAAATAAAATGAAATTCTGTGAATGGGCAACTAAAGGAATAAGGTTGAGTAGGGACAGGATGTATGAACTTTATCATGAAAAATCATATACAAATAATGAAGAGTTTCATACATATGTTAGGAATTATACAAAGATATTCAAAATAGTCTGCAATAAAGCAAAAGCTATGTTCATTGCCAATAAAGTTAGTAACTCAACTAATAAAATCAAAACTGTCTGGAAAGTCATAAATACGGAGACTGGTAAAAATAAAAAGGAAGATGAAACATTCACTCTTAAAATTAATGATAAACTTATCTCTGATAAATATGAAGTGGCTTCGGCTTTCGAATCTTATTTTTCAACGATTCCTACTGAAGCTACTAAGTATCTTGCATCATCCCCGGTGAAAGCGGAGTGTCTACTTAAAAATAATTTCCCTACACATATTCCAAATTTTTTGTTTAATTTTATTGATGCTAGAGACATATTAAGCGCTTTCAAGTCTTTAAACTTGAAAAACACAGAAGACTTATGGGGTCTGTCAGTCAAAGCCATCGGCTCAATTATTATTAGCATTGCACCAATTCTAGCTGGTATTTTTAATCAATGTATTGATAAAGGTTCTTTCCCTGATCTGATGAAACATAGTAAAATCGTTCCCATTTTTAAATCCGGTAGCAAAAATAATTCTTCCGATTATAGACCTATCTCAGTTCTCCCAGCGCTAAGTAAAATCTTCGAGAAAATAATGCTGAATCAATTGTTAGCTCATTTCAACAATAACCTAATTTTACATGAACACCAGTTTGGTTTTACAAAAGGGCGGTCTACGACCGACGCCGGAGCTAAACTTTTGAAGCATATTTTCGAAGCCTGGGAGAACTCTCAAGACGCGGTTGGCGTATTTTGTGATCTTTCCAAGGCATTTGATTGCGTAGATCATCACACCCTAGTTTTAAAACTCCAACACTATGGAGTTCGCGGAGTGGCACTAGATCTTGTAACATCTTATCTGTGCAGTCGCCAACAAAAAGTAGGTATTAGCGGTACTACGTCCTCGGGGTCTTTAGTTAAAACAGGCGTACCGCAAGGATCAATTCTAGGCCCATTTTTGTTTTTGGCGTATATCAATGATCTGCCCTATATGGTTAATGAATTGTGCGATATAGTTTTATTTGCAGATGATACTTCCTTAATTTTTAAAGTGGATAGAAAATATGATATGATATGTATAAGATTTTCGCTCCCCAATGTTGCTAAGAGTGACAGTCGTGTCCTAGTCGATGATGTTAGTCTCGAACTGGTTGATACGACAGTTTTTCTCGGCATAACACTAGACAGTAAAATTCAATGGGGCCCTCATATAGAAAACTTAGCTAGCAAATTGAGTTCCGCCGCTTTCGCAGTCAGAAAAATTAGACAAATAACAGATGTGGCTACAGCTAGGTTGGTTTACTTTGCGTATTTCCATAGTCTAATGTCCTACAGTCTTCTGTTATGGGGCTCAGCTGCGGATTTGGAATCTATCTTTATCTTGCAGAAAAGGGCCGTTCGTGCAATTTATTGCTTGGGTCCTCGCGAATCCCTACGGAAACGGTTTATGGAATTTGAGATATTAACCTTACCGTCGCTATACATCTTTGAAAATATTATGTTTGTCCGTAAAAATTTAAATTTATTTGACACTAACAGTAGTCGCCATAACCTAAACACAAGAAACAAAGATAAAATTGTTACACCTAGATTCAGGCTAGCAAAAGTCAATAAGTCTTTTCTCGGGAACTGCATTCGTTTTTATAATAAAATCCCATATGAAGTAACTAAGATGTCGTACAATAAATTCAAACAGTATGTTAAACAGAAATTAATCGACAAGGCCTACTATAAGGTGGCTCATTACGTTGAAGACAAGAATACATGGTTGTAGTAGCTTCTCTCTGCACTTGCGGCCCCCTGGCCAAGCGACAATTGTATGAACTTTATGTATATTTGGAACAGGAATAACATAAATTTAAAAAAGAAAGATCCACTAAAAAAAAAATGTAGCCTTGCTGAGTTTCTTGCCGGAGTCTTCTCAGTTCAAGTGTATTCCGAACCGGTGGTAGAGTCTATTGTAATGTTTGTAACTATTGACGTTCATAAGTGCCTTACCAGGGCCTAAATTGAATAAATGAGTTTTTGATTTTGATTTTGATCCAGCCCTCAAAAAAGGTTGTGGTCGCAGCCGACTTTGTTTTGCTTATTTTGGATGACATGGGGGGTAGGGAAGTCTAGATGATGATTACGTCATCAGTAGTTATTTACTTTTTTCAACGAATGGCAACCCCCACATTGTGGCTTGAAAACGAAACGCATTTTCGGGGATTCGCGCAAATATAAACGCATACGTATTTAATTGAAGAATGTTTACGTAACCATGGGGGGAGGGGTAAGAGCTTTGTTTACTTTTGCTGACAAGGGGATGGGGGGGTAAATAATTGTAATAAATCATCATCATCATCATCATATCAGCCGAAAGACGTCCACTGCTGGACAAAGGCCTCCCCCAAGGATCTCCACGATGGCCGGTCTTGCGCTACCCGCATCCAGCGGTTTCCCGCGACCCTAACAAGATCGTCGGTCCACCTTGTGGGGGGCCTGCCCACGCTGCGTCTTCCGGTTCGTGGTCGCCACTCGAGAACCTTTCTGCCCCAGCGGCCGTCGGTTCTACGAGCGATGTGACCCGCCCACTGCCACTTAAGTTTGGCGTAATAAATCTGCTTACGTAAATTTGAACGGCCCCTTATACCTCTCAAGCGTCGATTGACCGGCACCCGCAGTCAAAAAAATTCGCGGCGAATGTCGGCTATCAAAATACCGGACGCCGGCAAGCCGACGCTTTTGTTTTTTAGGAATGTTATTTCAATTACACTTTGTTCGGAAAGAAATAAGTAACGTTTCATACAACAAAAGCAAGAATCGCTTGTGAAAAGCTGTTTTCTTCACGAGATTTTTTAGTCCAATTTTCAATTGTTTTTCCTTCGACGCTTGAGAGGTTGCTGACACTAAGTTAAGCTGATGTTAGCTGATCCTAATTATAAATAGACGAGTCATAAAATTGGCTTGCAAATGTGCAATGATGCGACAGTGTGACCACTTGAGTGTAATTAAAATTACAAGTTGAAACGAAGCAGAATGACGAGGCAATTGCTTTATCAAACCAGATTATTGTAACTACATTCTTTTCTGTGTTTCTGCCAGCCGGAGATCAAATTATCACGTTTCAATTAATAGGGATGATGACTGGATAAAAAATAATTCTGTTTAGGCCGTCAGTTAAGTTATCAAAAAATATTGGATACGTATTTTTTTATTTTATCAAATCAATAAAAAAAATACAAAGATAAGTCGCATCAAAGTTCAGGAGTGGGGAGTTGTGACGTCATCTCTCTGTAAAAAGTTTACTAAGACGTGACGTCACACGAAATTTAACGCACTGTATCTTATATTTTTTGTTTTAGGAACTAAAGAAAAAACATATCGACACCTCCATGCAATAAAATCGTGTCCAATATTTTTTGGTAATCTAGCTGACGGACTAATTAGATTTTTTTAGTCATCACCCCTATTTTATCAGGCAGGGATAGGAAATCTACAAAAACAAAATAAAATATAATGGTTTATTTCACATTTAAAATCTTAAATATTAAACAAGATAAATCTGTACAAATTCCGTTAGCTCCTTCATCAAACAAATTCTATCGTCGGTTTCTATTTGCACAAGATTCTTACTTTTCAATACAACACTATCATTTGTAAGTAATGCTTTTGTTAATAATTGAACACATTCTGAATTACATACATTAGCTAATTTACTGACAAACGTAACGATTTGTTTCTTAGATGAATTCTTTATTACTCTCTTAGACATTAACTTGTAAGTTTTTACATATGCTATAACATCGTCTACTTCCATGTAATCAACATGTCTTAATAAATCGTACAAAATAACTAACAGTTCATTTTCAATATCCTTATTAGTCTTTAAGTCAATAAAATCATTTGTTTTACCATTTTTATTATTATTTCTAGCTGCAATATTTCTTGCAAATGAATTCAAAATCATACTATGCATCATATTATTTACAAGGGATAATACGCCTCTGACTAAAACCCTATCACCTTTACCAAGTTGTCTAACAACACCATGTAACCAAGATAGTAGACCGTATCCTTCAACTAGAATCTCAAAAGCTCTAGGTATAGCTACTAAAGAACCGAGCACATTCAATATCCTCTCTCTTACTTTCCTATCACTCAAAACTGAATTATAAAAGTCCATGATCATCTTCAAACTCATAGTTTTAAAGACAACGTTAACATCTGTTAATGTTTTTGTTCCATCTCTTATTATATCAAGAACCCAAATTCTTCTTTCTGTAGATTCTACGTCACTATCGTGGAAAAGGCTTAGGAAATCTGGTACTAAAGATAAGTCTACAAATTGTTTTGCTATTAAGAAGTTATTAACTGGTTTGTATAAAGGGTCGCCGGGAGCAGTGGATACCATAAGTGCTCTGGCAAGATACAGAGCATCAATCGCTGGAAGCCTAGGATTCTTCATGTTCCTGAGTTCAACTGAGTTGTTCTCAGCATTGTTTATGGCCGTAGATAAACTCTGACGTAGTGTATTTATGAAGTCGTTGAGGAATAATTTGTCGTTTTTGTGCCGCCTGAAAAGATTAAAATATAACAATTTAGAATTCATAAAGTAAAATTTAGGCTATGATATAAAGACACGACTAAAAACTACAAAGCTACTCACGTTTCAGTCTCCAATAGCAAACAGAATCTGTGCAGCACATGATAAGCAGCCGCTCTCATCATCGGGCAATGGGAGCTGAGCGCCATCACTGGCACTGAAAGGAGACCAGTCCTCAGCAGCTTGAAGCATGACGCCACTGACCCTGGCGCTAGGAGGTGACTCAGTAGAGGGAAAACAAACACAGGATCATATATGCCTTCATCTGCATCTAAATTCGAATCTGATACTACATCTACATCTTTATTATCATAAACTATCTTATTATGTCTTTCTTTTAGTGTTAAATTCTTAACAATCGTCTCTGTATCTTTCGGAACTTTGTACATTCCTTCTTTAGACAATTTAGTTAAAACGGATTTCAGCGAACCTTCTATCGTCAAATCTACGTTCAAAGGTAATTCATAATTGTAGTCAAGTTGCTGCGTTACAGGAAAGTTTCTAACGGTCCGGTCTATGATGTCTTTCTCGAATAAATTCAATACTTGATTCGGTGTTGGATGTGCCCATAAAGATGAAGATCTGTTCTTACGTACAGCATAATAATTTGCAGCTGAATCACCCCATACGTAAGGTTTATATTCGTTCACAGGTTGGCCATTGCTCTCGTAGAAATATAATATGGCTAGAATAATTCTATCGCATGGAGACCTTGTAGCGTGGTACGCGCTCAAATAAACAGGTATTTGCTGAGATTTCATAACCGATTTATTTGTTGTTATTAATGTGTAAACGAATTCTAGTAATCTTGATTTTATATCCGTACTGTAATGACTCAGCATTACGTTCAGAAATTCGGAATGAGAAGTAACCATGTCGAATAATGTCACGATATCAGTATGGTCTTTAGGATAAATCAGCTTTACTAAGGTTGTTAATAAGGACAATAACTGAGGACCACATGTATAGCCTTGGTCTGCTGTTTTGACTTTCAAGGAATCTTTGAGCACGCATTTACAAAAGTTTTGCCACGTCGAACTTTCTATCACTCGTTTGAAATCATCGTTTTGGTCAATTTTCAATATGTTTACCACTTTACATGTTTGTGTAACATTGTGTATGCTAAGTACCAAATCATTTATAACTTTAGCTTCTTTCGCTTCCTTCAATGCTATATTTGTTATGTGAAGCATAGATAGGAAGTAGTTAGTCAGGTAATCTTTTTTGATTTTGTCAGTAGCACAGATCTTTAAAAACACATTTTGTATCAAACGAACATGACTTATCTCTACAGATTCAAATTTATGAATTTTATTGAATAGTTTTTCACATTCCTCTAGCTCCATGCATTCAAGTACTAGTTTGTTTATAAATTCCCAACTTGATATATAGATTTGTCCAGCTTTGTGAGGTTTCTCTAGAAATTTGCCAATATTCGATTTGTATTCATTGTATATTGTCTGTAAAAATTCTTTGTTTTCAAGAATGAATTGTTTGTGATTTATAACAGCTACTCCTAAAGGTAGAGTTAACTCTCTTTGGCTTAATATGTCAGCTCTTTTAATTTGTTCTTTGAAAATGTTACAATATTTTGCACCGAATTTTAGTAAGACCGACGCAAGATGGGCTGTCGATTTTCTAATAGATGTAGCAGAAAAAAATTGTTTAAAAATATCTTCAGGGACTCGTGATACTTGATGTGGCTTGTATTCTAAATACAGAGCAAGTGAATCTTCTAGCTTACTTAAATTACAATTTATATCTTTGTTCGTGAGTAAATCTGTGTACAATTTTAAACTTTTCTTCAATATATGAGGCTGAAGTTCAATTGAATTCAATTTAGAATATTTTTCAATCAATGTTCGTAATAATTCTAATACCAGACTCGGTTCTTTGTCATCTCTCCAACATGAATCCGTGTCTACGTTAAATATATGATTGAAAACTCGCAAATCATCTTCCTTGGCCATTCCAACAATTTCCAAAACGTTTATTGTATGTTCACTATCCACATTTTTTCTCTTGTTTATCTTAATCAAAGCTTTTACAATCTCATTATAGTTCTTCTGTTGATATGATTTCAGCAATCTATGTTTACTATCCAAATTAGTGACAATATCTTTATGCTCGGATATTACTTTCAGAAGGAACATCGTTGCGAGTAAATTTTCTTCGCCTTTATGTAAATCTAACGGTTTGTAAATTTTAACGAAATGTGGATTCTTGAACAGGGTTAATATTATGGTTCGACAAATATCCACCATATGATGTCTTTTACCGATTGTAATAATACATAGAAAATAATCTATAATCTTTTTTTGCTGTTCCTCTTTCAATTGGTCCATGTTCGTCATCCGAACTGTACAGAATACTAAATATTTAGCCCATGTTAATAGTTCTGAAGTATCAACGTTTTTTGTAACATCGACTTTGTATGGGACTTCATTGATAAATATATCGCTTTCTTCTACCGTCGTTTCTTCCAGGTAGGGAAATATATTGATCAAAGATTTTTCTTCATTATCAATCACAGTTTTAGAAATACTTTTCAAAACACTATCACTGTCCAAGATGTCGTCAGGTAAAGATACAGACTGTGCTATCCAAGTTGCAACGTAATTTCTTACATCTAATTTAGAATCTCCTATTAAGATTTCCGTTAACTCAGGGCAATAGTTACTGTGAAGTAAATTCGCGATATATGAAGACAGAAAATGTTTAAGATTCTTTTTCGCTTCTTTATTTGATTGTACATACTGCATACAGCCTACAATGAATGGAGATGGTATTTTGTTTTCTAAAAACACACTGTCTTCCGTGCTTCGATTTTCCATCAAATCATTGAAGAGTTTTTCTAAGCATGCTTCACTGTTTTTATCAGAGATTTCAAAATTGACTAATTGGTTCCTCACATATTCCGTTAAATCTTTAATGTTTTCCAAAACATATTCGACAACGTCGCCTATCAATGACGGTGGACTAACTTTTGATTTACGCAGCGTGTATAAAATTAAATGAATTTCATCTTCATCTGTTTCAAAAATTGATGTGTTCTTGAAAAAAGTACGCAAAGTATCCTTTGCTTCTATCCAGGTACTATCATCATCACACATGTAAACGTCTAACATTATGAGAAATATATCTTTGAACATAGGGTTTTTAATAGATATAGCTGAACTATCTAACGTGAGCCATAGTGAAACAATTTTGAATTTTAACAGTGCTGTGTGACCGTCAGTAAGGGTCATAGAAAAATCTAAAATCTTTTTCATATCAATATTGCCTTCAAGAGTTTCAAAATAAGCTGGGTGGATGTCATTGTAGAGAAGCAACAAGTCTAAGAGATATATCAAGGCGTCAGTATCATTAATTTTTGGAAGTTTATAACCAGAGATGGTTTCTTCATTTACTTTCTTCTCAATAATATTTTGAATCAATGATACTACTACAGTAGGAGCAGGCAAATGCTTTGGAAAGAAATATTCTAGTTTATTCTTTAGATCCGATGTCTGTGTTTGAGTGTCATCCATATCCAAAATTTGTAAATACCGTCTCAATGTCTGCAACATTTTCACAAGTACTTTAACACAGTATAAGGATATTGTTTGATCTTTTCCTAGAAATGTCTGAATAAATTTCAGTAATGGTACTGGTAATGTTACAAATCTAACAAAATTTGCGACTTGCGTGGGTGATAAATTAGCCAGACGTGACACAAATTCTTCCGGTTTTAGTTTGTTTAACAATTTTATAGTGAAGTCTGTGGTTCTTTCCCAAATGGGCGAGTGCTGTGGCTCAAAGCCTTGTTCTATTACATTAACTATTGCTCTATGTAAATCAGGACATTTGTAAACAATTTGAAGAATAACCTCACATTCATTTTCATTTTCCCATGGTCTTTTCAATGTGAGCAACGCTTTATATAAATTTTGATTTTTATTAGCATCAGCTGTGCCTAAGGAATTATCGACAAAATAAAGACCTAATCTGTTTGATGTGAATAAAGTCAGTATTATTTCAGATAAAAGACTCATTATCTCTGGTTTCAATGTATTTTTCACATCATGACTCTGCTCTTGAGGTCCTTTCCATGAAAATACTTTAAATAAATTATGCAGCACTTGGTGGCTAAATGTTTTGAGCTTCAAACTCTTTGATATGAAAGTGTTATCTATGACATTCTTTTTTAGAATATTCAAAAACATTAATACTGCTTCTGCCTCATCGTGAAGTAGGCCAGGTATAACAAGACCTAGTAGTCCTTGTTTCTCTAACAAAGCTTTAATAAGCGGTAGATGTCCATCAACAAGGAATGAAGTCATAAAATGTACAAATGAAGTCCTAACATTATCTTTCTCCTTGTAGTTACACTTTTCAACAATGTGCTGCAAATGTTTAGGTGTCAATGGAGCCTGGTTTAAAACTTCTACACCCAAATCTGGACTTAATGTAACCATTGACGTCAACAACTTAAGGATGATTTTTCTGTGACGTGGACCAGAGTTCTCACTGATCATAATCTCTACAGTTGACATGAAAGTGTTGAGGAAGTATCTGCAAGCTTCTTCGGTTATTGTGATCATGTGTGGAAGGGAAGATTGGACCTTAAGGATGACTAAATGGAACAGGTGGAATATAGGAGTGGCGAGACTCAAGTTTTTCTTACTGTCCTGGTTGATTTGGCGCAGGATCTCGTGGGAGTTGCCACCACTCTTGAGGTACTCAAGAAGGTAGTCAACATCATTATCTGGATTCAGGCAGACTTGCAAAAATTGTGTGACAGCTGAAATTGAAAAATAATATATTTTAATATTATAAGTAATTTAAATAAGTTAAAGAAGTAGGTGATAGGGATATGGTGAGATGTAGGTATGCAAGTATTAATTCAAGCAAAATTAGTTTTCTGTAAAAATTTTTGAATTTAAAAATATGTGTAATTCTTATAAGTGAAAAGTAAGGCAAATTAATCAAGTGCACCAGAAAAAATATTTGTCTATATTTTTTGTTCCCAGGATATCAGAGTCCAAGGCAGAAAGTATACATTTTTTTTAAAGTATTTCTCAGATACCCTACAGAAGTTGTTCCATTAAGGGTCTGTTGGATTTTTTTCTCCCAGAAGTCCCGTGACGTCTAATACTACCAAAGCCATTGGGATATGCTTACCTATTTGTAACAAACAACATAGGAACAAGATTTTATAGGGGTATCTATGTAGTTAAAATGAAATTCACAAATAGTGTCTGTTTGTCATCACGGGATCAATAAACACAAAAAAAGTAGTATATCAGTTATCTGGTTTCCATAGTACAAGCTCTAGCTTCTAGTGAAGAATGTCCCAAGGTATCCAACTATTCAATCACTATATACAACCTAGTTTAGTTTAGGTACCTATACTGCTAAAATGTATGTTGGTAACTTTCCAAAATAAATTAACTATATTTAAAGCAATTACTTATTCATAGCTGCATGATAGGGCCCTATAATTAAAATCAAAAACTCATTTATTCAGTTTAGGCCCTAATAAGGCACTTATGAATGTCAACAGTTACAATTTTTAGACTCTACTACCAGTTCGGAATACACTTGAACTGAGAAGACTCCGGCAAGAAACTCAGCAAGGCTTCTTTTTTTGTGGATCTTTTTTTTTTTAATTTATGTAATAACAGTTGTTATTTTAAATATACATAAACTTCATACAATTATCACCTGGCCAGGGGGCTGCAAGTGCAGAGGGAAGCTACTACAACCATGAATTTTTGTCTTCTATGGAAGGCAAATACTATATGAAAATTCAATTTGTACATGGAAATCTCACAAATATTATAAACTAGCTTCCACTCTGTGGTTTCACATGCGTTCCCAAGGGATCTTATGTTTTCCCGGGATAAAAGAAGCCAAATGTGAAAAACAAAAAAATAGTTTTTATGAAAATTGTGATACAAGTGATACCCCTGGTGCAAACTGAATATATGGTAACTATCCACCAATTGTATGCTAATTTGCTATCTTAGTATAGTATAGTAGTATAAAAAGAAGATAGATCAGGCCCTAGAATCACATAATGGGATACTTTTTGTTTCGGGAGCATGTCTGAGGCAGTGGGATGGAGGGAGGATAGTCAATTTGTAATACAGTAGCTTTCGTAGCCCTCGCGTCTCTGCCCGCATGGTAGTGTTAATTAATCTCTTGTTGCTTATTTCACTGAAATGATCTTTGAGGGGGAGAGTTATAAGTAGGTACAATTAGAGAGTATAGACGTTACAACATAATAATTTAACACAAACATACCCATAGTTTGTCCCTGCTTTGCCACCAGCTCTTTGCGAAAGTGTTTAACATTAAAACCATGTCTATTTTGTGTATTTTCAGTAATATCGGCATCGTTTTCAATTTGAGGTTGTTCAATATCAATCACTACTTCCGTAGATTCCTCAGTTTTGGGCTTTTTAGCAGGACTTGCTTGGCCTTTATCAAATTTTCTTTTTCCCATTTTTAATGATTTCACTCATAAATACCCATATAAATTTGTGAAAATACCAAAGTAAAACACGTGAGAATGTTTTGATTTGAGACTGGGTTTGACGTTGACGTTTTACTTCAATGTTGCTAGCTCCCAAAAAATCTTACCCCTAAGATCAACCACCATTACTTGAAAACCCCCCCAAAAAATTGATACATAATAATGCTTTTGTAATTTCTTCATTAAAATATTTTCCGTTTCTAAATAGTCAAAACTCTCAGAAGATAATAAAATCATAATTTCGTTTTCGAACGTCAATGTGAACATTAAACAAACTTAACATTTTGTGTGAAAGATGTAACATGCAAGATCCATTATTTCGCTGCAATACAAAAATCCCTGAATATATAAAGCGCCTAAAAAATCTCATGCAAGGGGCATTTACCCCCTAAATTTGGGGGTAACCTCTAAGTTGGGACCCCTGACTTACCTACGAACATCACGACGAACTGACAGTCTGCTGTCAGTGTCAAAATCAAAGCACAATCATCGCTTTTTATCGATATTTCTGCCAGTTTCAAGTTGGACGGCTTTTCAATAAAATAAATCTAAGAATATGTATTACAACCATCATACTTTGAAATAACATAGGATAGGATACTTTTTATTCCAGGTAAACGTAAGTTTCCTCGGGAACACGGGTAAGACCGCAGGGTGGAAAGTAGTTGCCCACACATTTAGTGTAGTAACACTTTAGTGTCAAAATAGCCTTATTTTTTTCTAGCGTGGAGCTTTCTCACAACTCTAAGGTATCATAGACATATTTATTACTAATTTTCGCTCAATAAGTTCTTGGCCATAGAATCTAAAAATGTAGGTTCGTAGCGAAGATCTGTTTGCCTCCAGAATTTGTCCTTATTCAGGACAAAATAGCGATCGACTTGGAAAATCCGTGATGGTGGCCCTGCCAGGAAGTGCCACACAGTCTTGTCTCAGATAATTTCCCAACAGCCAAATAGCAGCCCTGCAAGAAGTCTGCGGACCTAAGCAAATAGTTTACCTACACCCGACTGCCAGCTAACTGTCGGTCGGCTGACTCGGACAGAGATTGTTTGCAAACTCAAGTTCAGACTAGACGGTACTTACCCTGCAAATCGGTCGCTAGCTGAATCAGTCGGCAACGCTTGAGTGGGATTCACAAATTTAAAAAATAATTAGTCAATCATTTGTTTTCAAACATTTATGTAAAGATAGAAAAAACGAATAATTAGTGTAAAATTAACGGTAAGTAGGGTATATAGTTTTAATTGTCAGGTAAATTATTCAATGTAAAAACCCACTCCACTCATAATAAAGAACTAAATTACTGTTAAAATTACCACTTGCATTGCATAATTATAGAATTGAGCAAACGAGGAGTCTGTCCACTTTAAGAATCTATTTTTGAAATTTAAGAATGACTGAAAAATTTATCTTATTAGCGTACATAAAGGTTCACCTGTTACAATTAACCAGAGATTTAACACATGTACGTAAATGTAAAGTATTTTTCTAGTTACATTCTTTAAAGTCGAAAATAGAGGTAATATATTCAATAGTGGCACCCCTCTTTAAAATCTAAGTGAATACCTACTTAGGTACTTATTGTTCTCATTGGGAGAAGCAACCTTCTACCTAAATTGCCCATGTTTATAAATGCGAAGCAATAAAAATGGTTTACATACTGGTTTTAACAATATTTTTATGATGATCTAAAAAAAATTCAATAAAACCTGATTTGTTGTGTATTTTAACATACAATTATAAACCAATAAAATTATTATATATAAAATAATTATTAATCGTAAAGCATACAACAAATAATAATAAAAATAATAATAATCTATAAAAATACAATTTCATATTCCAAAACTTCAAAACCTATATGTAATATGTCCATAATTATTATCATAATTTATTAATATGAATATCAAAGAAAAATATCTTAGACATCATTCTAATCTATGGTCAATATGATGATGGAGGTAGATGAACCTTATCATAAATCAATAAGGTTTATTTTTCTTTGACATTCTTATCATACTATGATGGTTACATGAAAAATTAGCTATGCTAGTGTACGCTGTTTTTTTTTCTCATTTCCTCTATCATTCTATCTCAACCTAAAGCATGGCACATGTTGCTAAACCCATGTCTCGCTTATATATATTTCAAATAACCTATCGGATTGGCCAGATTATTGATACTGGTTGTTATTTCAGTTTTTATTAGAAGGTTTATCTAACGATTGATAATTCGAGCCTTAGTAAATTAAAAACTTTAATTATGACTAGGAAACCACATTTCTTTGTTTCTAAAACCCAAATACGAACTCTTTCAGAATCAAAGTTAAGGCCGATTCTATTAATAGTTGGCACACGCGCAGAACAAGACAACAATGTATTAAAAATCGGCATCAATTTCGATTCAGCAACTTTGCCCTGGTCCCCACAAAATTACATTTTGCACTATTTTTAAACAACAGTCTCTTTTCTTTACACAGCACAGCATTAGCACAAGAACTAATACTAATTTATTTTCTTAATCAATCAAATCGACTAATTATTACCTATCGCTATCAATATTTTAACAACAGCCGTATCTTTAAAGTAGAAAAATAATGATGTTCCATATTTTATTTATTACAATAGAGATCAATTTATCTATTACATTACAAAAATATGTAGTACGTTATATAGAAATAGGATTATTAGTTATAAATCGGCAGAGCTTTATGGGGTGGAAATACCAACAAAAAGTACCTACTTACTATTCTAAAATTATTAACTAGCGACTTATCTATTAGCGGCAACCATCTCGTTCTTGCGTACACCAAACGTCACTTGTTAGAAAGAGACCTTCGTAATATTTTAATGAACACTGAAGTCTGCGTATGATATAGGTTATTTGAATTAATTTGGTATGGTATTTTAAATGCAATACCATTTGTAAGATTAGTTAACTGCTTACTAGTTACCTGAAAAATAGCCTATAGGCTTCGTACGGCTTTTCTTAGCATTTCTGTACTATAATATGCAGTACCGGCGTTAGGATAGGGCGCGGTAGGACGATCGCCCAGGGCGCCAGATGTAAAGGGGCGCCAGGCCCACCTTTATTTCCGGTCGCTCATGAGCGAGTCTCTCTCATGAGCGAAATTCTCAAGTCTAAAAATAAAATCCCATTTATTGGCGGGAGAAGGGGGGGGGGGGGGGGGATCACATCTCGCCCAGGGCGCTGGTAGAGCTAAAACCGGCACTGATAATATGCATGTATTATATATATAAACCTTCCTCTTCAATCACTCTATCTATTAAAAAAAACCATTTTAAAGATCTAAGCATACATAGGGCCACACAGCGGGAAGCGACTTTGTTTTATATTATGTAGTGATGATGCGAAAACCAGTTTAGTATGGTATAAATTATAGGCTACTTTTTATCTCGGGAACGCGGGTGAAACCACGGGAGGCAGCTAGTAATTTTAAGCTTAAATAACTAATAAGATACGTAGTTGTGGAAATCTTAATACCTAACACGATTTAAGGCAAAAAGTTAGTTTGTTAGATGTAGATGGTTATCTCCCGAACTACTCATCCGATTCAGAAAATAGGGTAGTTGACAGTGTCAAAAATTAATTACCAACCACTAACCAATGCATAAAACATCTAAATACACGTGGAAATATCAAATATGTTGTACATTTAATGCTTTTTATGATTTTTAATTACCAGTGGAACCACTAAGAGTAGATCATTTGATGCTGTGAAACTATGACGTCATAGTGTAATATTTGATACAAAATTCCATATAAACTATCGTTTTGACATTTATTAAAAAGTAGCTGATTTGATAACTATTATATCACCAAAAGGAAGCTACAGTATCCCTGAGTGTTATATGCTATTTTTCAGGTAAATAGTAAGCAGATAACTAATCTTACAAATGGTATTGCATTTAAAATACCATACAAAATTAATTCAAATAACCTATATCATGCAGACTTCAGTGTTCATTAAAATATTACGAAGGTCTCTTTCTAACAAGTGACGCAAGAGCGAGATGGTTGCAGCTAATAGATAAGTTTACATAGTGCGTTTGATGTTAATATAATTTTTTTTTTTTTTTTTTAAAGGACTAAGTTGGTAGCCTCAGATGGCTGCAACAACCTTACCGGACAAATCGGCGAGCGCAGAGGGCTCTCAGCCGGGTAATATTTAGGTAACAACGCCTGAGGGCACCCCCGAATGGGGTACGAACCTCGGCTCAGGGCGTTACCGGGGGAGGGGGAGGACTTTGTACGAGTTACGACTAATTGGGGGCGGTCGGATTACTGTAGGCAGCTCGGGCCGCTTGGACGGGACGAGACTGAGTGGGACGTCGCGGCGGTCCTCGAGGCGGCCGTCGAGGACGGTAGCGTGATCGGTTGTGTGTACTGTGTTCTGTACTTTTACGAGCTTCGCTATAATTTCTATAGTACTAAATGTTGATCAAAAATTATTCTCTTAAAAAATTAAATTACTAAAAATTACTATTTTTTATAAAAATTCAGAGTACGTCACAAACTATACTAAATTAAAACAAATAGATAAGATATCGTTTCACGCTATCATTATCTGTGAATATAAAACGCTTACGTGATAAAAAAAAAACACTGTGATGGTAAAATATAAAATAACCTTATAGGTCATATATAGCTTATAAGCCATAATAGAGTCATCAAAATGATAAACTTTTACAATATGACACCAACTAAAGAAAGGTACTATCAACAAAGTTCAAGCATGAACAAAACATTTTTTTTTGTGCAACAATTTTTGATTACTTTTATGTCTAGAAACGCGTTGTGGTGACCAAATGTTATGAAGAGTTCGTTATGCAGAACAACTTTTAATGTGGCAGGTGACAACTCTACTATGTAGTCTTCTCAGTTTAACGTTCATATGTGCCTTAATATACCCTCAACATAATCAATTTGTTGTGTTTGCGAGACACACTATATTTTAGAAAATACATATATTTTTATTTATTATTTTAACATTCATAGATCACATCTAGTATACATCTTATATTGTCAAACATGTATGTACCCATTGGTCCTAAAGGTGGTCATGCTTAGACTTTGTTGACTGTAATTTTTTTAGTTATAATTTTTCTCCCTTGTAAGAGAAGATACAGTATGACACAACTTAGATGTAGCATCGGCAAATCGAATATCTACACTTCACTTCCGATTTACACAACTAATAAAAATCATTCATTATCGCGCCATTCAACGTTCAACAAGATCATTTTAGACTGAAGTACTAATAAGCATGGGTAATGTTGTAGGCGCACTCTTTTCGGGAATGATTTTACGAATTTCGCCGATGCTTCATCTAAGTTGTGTCATGCTATACCCGCGTATAGCTTTAGAACGTGACGTAAGTAGACCCGAAAGCCCCTTGACGCCCTGGGGCGTTTGGGAGTCTGTCCTAAATAATAAAATGTACTTATGTCATGATATATAACTAGTTTTCAGGTCGCAATGCAGGTTTTCAGCGTACAATCAATTTTCCCTCCGCTCCTTACGCCTTTTCAAGATGATATTTTCAAAATCAGGTTCAATTTCGCGTATTTTATCAAGCAGTACATCTGCCAGGTTGTTATGGGGGATAGTATCTGAAAAGTGGCATGTATATGTAAATGGCTGGGTATTTTTTAATAACGTAAATACCTTAATATATTTCAAACACAGGGGCTTTAAGAGTAAAGTAGAAAATTAAAAAAAAAAAAAAATTGCACACTATATTGTGTGACATATCAAATGAAAGGGCTCGTTGTGAGGATTTCAAATATTTAAATATAGTAAATAGTTTTGAAGTTATTTAAGAAAATAGGCCAAAATTAACTTTTTACAGTATTTTCATTTTTTTTGTTAAGAAAAAAAAGTTCAAGCATAACCCTAATGCGCTTGTGCTTTCTAACGCCCACTGGTATTATTTTAGTAAAATATATTTAAATCTGTTGGGTTTTAAATAATATATTAACCGTCGAAGTAGACCAGCTCGCACTTGCCGCGGCACTCCGGGCTTCCGTCGATGATCGTCTTGAGCGTCGTGGAGAACTGCTCTACCTCCTCATCGACGTTTATATTAGCTAGAACTGGCAACACACACCCACCAACATTACTACATGTATACTCAATACAGTGGACCTCCGTAATCCGGCGCCCCCTGTAATCCGACATGCCGTTCATAGAACCTTATCATTTTGATCTGTAATTTGTCGGTTTACAAGGTACTCTTTTCGAGTACAGTATCATGTCGATTGGTATAAGGGTATAAGAATCTACATTTCCAATCGATTACAATTATTTGTTTTAAATAGTCTGTCATCTGGCAACATTCTGGTGTACTTTAATTTAGTAATCATTTTTATGGTTCTCTTATGCTCGGGTGAAAGAAATGTTGATAAGAAAATCAAATAATCTTGACACGCCACCACAATGATATGGGCCTGCTCGCGGTCAATGGTATCGATGCTGTTGTTTACGAACTTAACTAATATTAGACAAGTCACCTCTCTTTCAAGTTAACCTTATTGAAAAAAGACAGAACATTTTTAATGCTGTCAGTTTAATCCATGCCGTCGTAATGTACGGGTGACCAATGTACGGGGACGGTCGTGACCAATAAAGATCGCGCTTAAATTCACGTCGAAATATGTGATCGGATTAAACTGACAGGACTAAAATATCTTGCATCCCTTTCTTATATTTACTATTAGAAAGAGATATAGTGAAATTAAATTTATTTAGTTCGTAAACAACAGAATCGGCACCATTGTCCTTTAAAAAAATATCAACGTAACTAAGTACCTATTAGATTACTCGAGTGTTAAAATAGTTATCACTATATTTCAGAGTACGAGTAAATGCTTATGACTAGAGATTTAAGCTAAACTTCAAATTGCCATAACTTCGTAATGGTAATGAGGTTCCTGAAATTAAAGATTATTAATATTGACGTATATAATCAGGCCAAATATAGCCATTTTAAATCATGCTATAATACAAATAGAGTTGATATGTGTTTACCGTCGGCGAGTGCCCGGTTCTGCATGGCTCGCCACAGCGTGAGGAGCGGCGAGGCGCACTCGGCGGCGACGTGGACGGGCGGCCGCCCCGACCGGTATATCTTGTACGCAGAGTTCTGGTAGCGCCGGTTCTTCACGCCCCCCACGTCCTTCTCCACCTCCTCCAGAGACTGGCGGTCACATGGAACAGTTTGCTGCTCCTCAATCATTTCATCCTATTTCCATCCATCCCATATTTTTCGTTAAAAATTACATAGATCTTTTACTTTCTGTTTCATCAATTAAAGAAGAATAACAGGGGAAAAATAGAAAACTCGTATGACAAAATTGAATTTATGTTATTGATGCCATCATTATATCAATTATGCTGATACACACTAGAGATGCGAATTTTGCGGAAAATTCCAAATCCAAAAAATACGCTTCTATTGGCCCAAATTATTTATTTTTGCCTTTTGCGGTCGAGACCATGGGTCCTTGGGGGTCCGAGGCTCGCCGATTTTCTCGAACATTATCTTCAAAATTAATTGAGGTCACAGGGGACCGGCGGGCGGGGAGCTTTTTCCGCCAACGCGTTAGCTTGGCCATACAAAGAGGGAACGCTGCCAGCCTTCTGGGAACCTTGCCGTTGATTGGCAGCAGCGGCCGCCTCGAGGATTTTTTTTTATATATAGTTTGTATATTTGTTGTAAATAATTGTAAATATTGTATATTATAGAATTAAAACTAGAGATGAAAAGGATATCCGGTAACAAAAAATATGTATTCGGCCGCGGACACCGGATTTAAAAAACTAAACGAAATAGAAGCTAGAACTGTCCCCCACGGTTTCACTCGCATTCTCGATATAACAAGTAGATTGTATTTTATTCCAGGGTATGATCTATCTACTTAAGTGCCAAGTTTAAACAAATTTGTTGTTTCGACATGCTAACAAACCTTCACACATAATATAACTGTTTCCGCGTTTTCACCCGCATTCCCGGATATAAAGTAGCCTTTATCACTAGGGGATAATGTAGCTTCCTATCAGCTGTGCTATTAATGAAAGTTTTTTTCGAATTGGACCAGTTAATCCGGAGATTACCTCCAACATCCGAACTTAAAAACATCACCTCTATAATTTTAGCTACATACAATTTTATCATGGGGTGAATTTTCAAAAATCCTTTCATAGCGGATAGCTTTCTGTATGCCAAATTTCAACCCGACCAGCCCAATAGTTTGAGCTGTGCGTTGATAGATCAGTCAGTCAGTAACACTTCATGTCAGCCGAAAAACGTCCACTGCTGGACAAAAGCCTTCTTATGAGGCCCAACGTAAGTCATCACCGCAACACACACTGGTCGAAGACCTTCAACTTGAGACACTGCTGTATCTTGAGACACTGCTGTATTTGTTCCCCACTAACCTTGCAAGCCTCCAACCACGGCAGGTCATCCCTATTCCTCCTGTTAAACTCCTTCAAGTCCGGTGGGCAGTACAAAGACTTGGTGATCACGATGAACAGCCTCTTCACTGGAAAGTCCACGCCTTGTGCAGCCTCGTAGCTCCGGATGTTGTCTTCGAAGCCGACGAACTGAGCGCCGTTTGAAGGTATCACATGGGTGAGGTAACCTTCGAAGTAGCTGCAAGCCATGCCGGCTCCATAGCCAATGTGACTGGACGGCTGTTCCTGGAACAATAATGCAGTTTCTGACACTGGTGTTGGGTGTCTACTGGTCAGCACGGTTGCCTATTGGTCTGATTGAAGTCTGCTAATTACTTGTTTAATTGGACGGCCCGGTGTGTTTTCATTTATTTCATAAAAGGGGTATATATTATATATTTTTTGGGGTTCCATCCCACTGAAAATCAGCGTCGTAACAATAGGCCTTCGCTAGTGCTGAGAGTCTCAGCTCCTTAGCGGTACTTAACTTAAGATATTTTTTTTTAATTTAGAATTACTAGTAAAGCTCCGTGAGTAAAGTTATTAAAAATTAGTATAATCTTTACGTAAGTTCGTTTTATAACTATAAGATTTAACTGCTTAAAAGTGAATCTTTGTGTGATTAAATTGCATGCAATGACTGACTGAAATTATTGAAGGGAATTCCCG
The DNA here is from genome assembly GCA_963555595.1 of Tethea ocularis. Classification (NCBI taxonomy): domain Eukaryota; kingdom Metazoa; phylum Arthropoda; class Insecta; order Lepidoptera; family Drepanidae; genus Tethea; species Tethea ocularis. The sequence continues at coordinate 724,934 of OY741970.1, read as the reverse complement.
GGACTTTGATTGTAGGCTGTCTCGTGTCCCGGGGCTTTGAAATTGTCGGGAATTCCCAAACCCTACTAAAAAAAGGATAAGCCTTGCTGTCCAACGAGGCAATGTGGCCAGGCTTCTGGGCAATCTACCAGTGGGAAACAATTAGAACATTTTTTTTTTATTTATAAAACTGTATGTAGTTAGTATTTTTTTTGTATTTACTGTAAATAATTTAATCAATTTTATTTTAGGTTAATTTTAATTAAAAAATGTACCTCAATAGGTGAATAATATCAAGTTCCACCAAAAAAATTGTAATAAAGAATACTCACAATTTGGGGATACTTAGCAACTATATAAGCTATAAACATCAACAGGAATTCTTCCCCAAACATTCTTTGGTTGCTATAAAACAATATGGCGGAACAAGCCAGCAACAAACCAAAGTAGTTCTTATTGTCTTCTATTAGCTTTGGTATATCGACTCGCTTTGAGTTGAGCAGTTTGTAGGCGATGATGCAAGCTTCTTTAGAGCCGGTTATAATGAGATTGTACACTATGAAGCGTGCTGAAACAATAATTATTGAATTAATAATTATATAATAATAATTATATAATAATAATTATTTAATAATTATTTAAGGCGATGATAGCTCAGTGGTAGTGACGTCGGATGCCGAGACGAAGGTCCCGGGTTCGAATCCTACAATGAGCTTGAGCTTTCGGTGAAGGAAAACATCGTGAGGAAACCATAGCACGGTGGTAGGGTACTTTCTAGTACCTGGCTGGCTACCACCCTCAAGTTGAAAATCTGTCGCCAAGCACCTTTCGGTGTGTTCCGACAGCTGCACTTGAGAGCCAGTTCCTTTCTAAGCTTTGTATGCTTACCATCATCGGCCACATCATCACTGACCACCGTGAGATTGTGTTCACAGGCCTATAGATAGTAAAAAAAAAAAAAAAAAAATTGTGAAAAACTTGAGCTTTCGGTGAAGGAAAACATTGTGAGGAAACCATAGCACGGTGTTAGGGTACTTTAATTTATTACATTCATTTTATATAAGTACCTATTAAAAGAACCAGAATGCCAGTAATTTTTCCATTACATTTACAATAGGTGTTTAATTTATACAAATAAACTTATAAGTACCAAGAATATTTCTTTGTCTGTTCTGTCAGCTTGTCCCGGCTAATCTCCGAAACGGCTTGACTGATATTGACTGCAATTTTCTTTAAGCTTATGTCATAAGGTGTAAAAAATGCAAACTTTAATTTAAAAAATTATTAGGGGAGACCAGACCAAATTTTTTTTTATCCCGAAAACGCGAGCGAAACCGCGGGGGACAGTTAGTATTAAACTAAAAAATATATTATGGACAATCGAGCATTATTCCTTATTTCTGAAGGAAGTCTCACGGAAAACGAAATGGGTGCGGAACCCACGCGAGATCGACTCGTACTTGACCGGAGATTTTTCTTTAAATTAGAATGACAACTGCCCTATGACATTCTGAAAATGTCAACAAATAAAAATTAAATTACCACTTACCAACAACCGCCGGCCATTTATGTTTATTAGCAAAATCAATGTTTTGCGAGCCTGTCAACAAAATACACAGTGTTAAAGAGATTGCGCCTCGTATTACCTTAACTGACGACGCGGAGGGTGACATATCTTGCGGCACGTCTGCACGAGAGAAGGGGAACTGTTTAACTGCACTATAACTGTGCTCGCAGACGTGTTTAAAACGAACCCTGTATAGTCAGCTTCAAAATAATATTGGTTTATGGAAATACACTCAAACTCAAAACTCATTTATTCAGTTTAGGCCCTAATAAGGCACTTATGTATGTCAATAGTTACAATTTTTACAATAGACTCTACCACCAGTTTGGAATACACTAAAACTGAGAAGAGTCCGGCAAGAAACTCAGCGAGGATTCTTTTTTTCTTCTTCTTTCTTTTTTTTCTTTTGAATTTATATACTATATCTATCAATTGAGTGAAAAAGTGTGAAGAATGTCCTAGGATAGTAGGTATTATTCCTAATCTCTTATTAGGATTTCCTCTATCCATCTTCATATTTATTGTTTTTTATTCGACATAATGCTGGATTTTTTATACGTCTATGTTTTGGAATAATCATAGAAAAGAACTTTGAATTATTTTTTCATTTATTTCATTTTATATTACCTATTTAGAGGGACGGCAAATTCGCTGTTTTACAGTTAGATCGAATTTAATTAGCTACAGCTGGTTATAAGTTGGTATTATTAGTATACGGAACCCTCTGTCCGACTCTCGCTTGGCCGTATAATCCATATATTTCATGCTGCCGAAAGGCATTTTTGCAGAAAATTCTTATTTACACCCACATTTGGGTTGAAACATTTAATTTAACAAATACAGTTTTCAATATTCCGATTTTATGAATATTATGAGGCTGACTGTACAAATATAATGTGTATAAATAAAACAAAGGTCTACTTCAGTAGCTTATCATAATTATTACTTACAAGAATAAACTTAGAACCTTTCTCAGTAACTAGAACAATCATGCTTTTTGTATATGCATGCATTTATCAACCTTATCTAATTGTGTTAAGAGTTTATTACAATTGGTAAAAAAAGTTTGCTTAATTTTTAATACATAAAGACTAAGGTAATTTTTGAACTGATTTTTTTCTTGTTTCATAAAGGAAGAAGAAATATATTACAGTGTACTTATGTGACATACCGGTTGAAAAAAAGTGATGGTGAATTACCTTAAATATAAAAGCTAGTAATTTAGGAATGTCAAAGAAAAATAAACCTTACTACCTCATTATAAGGTTTACTGCATTTTTTTGCTATTAACCATAGATTTAACGGATAAACCTTATTACTATGCAATTAGGTTTATTTTTCTTTAACATTCCTAAATTTCAAAAGGTATTTCTTAGAGTTGATAGCAATACCCTCTTATCACTAAAATGACCTTTAACAGCATATGGCAGGCATGATACTTATGAATGAATGCAATAAATTAAATGGATACTAAATATTATTAGAACAAGCATTCAGGTATTTCCCCTTATGAGATCTTGACTGTCTCACAAGCTGTATAAATTCCCCCTGATACTGTATTGCAAGCTTTACTGTTCTGTTACTTATTATATTTTATGTATTTATAAGTATGCTATGGTATAGTATGACACAACTTAGATGAAGCATCGGCAAAATTGGTAAAATAGATCGTTCCCGAAAAGAGTGCGCCTACAACATTACCCATGTTTATGAGTACTTCAGGCTAAAATGATCTTGAATGTTGAACGTTGAATGGTGCGATAGTGAATGATTTTTATTAGTAGTGTAAATCGGAAGTGGAGTGTACGAAAACGATTTGTCGGTGCTACATCTAAGTTGTGTCATACTATAACCTATCAGTTGGGCCATATGCTTGTTTACTACCGTAGAAGTATGAAAGAAATTGACAATAGACTTTGACTGTCCGTTTATAAAAACAGTTTAATCAATCAATTTACTTACCAAATGATATTCCACCCACAAACAGTATTTGTATCAGATACACATATTTTATGTCCATCTTAGGCCTGTAAACAAAGATTAATACTATGAACAAAGACATTACTGATTATTTTTTTAGGATATGGTAGGAAATTGTAGATCCTTGGCTGTAAGATTTATATTTGATAAGAAAATTATATTTTACTTTCAAGAGTTGTGGATTTTGTAATAAATAACATATTAAACAACCTCTCTTCATCTTTTACTTATGTTAGTACTTTTTTTAGTAGACATTTTTGTCTGTCAACATTTCATGCATTGGAAAGCTGCTTAGATTTTGATGCAGTTTTCGATGTATTTACCGTATAAATTATATATTCTCACTTTATAAGAATATCCAGTGCGTACATTGTAAACAAACAGTACCTACCTAGGTTATTGTCATGAGTTGTAGCAGTCTCCAAATCACTGTGTAATCACCAAAATAAGGATCGTTTATTACTCACCGGCCAGATAAGGGAAACATTTTTCTGGAATAAATTTAATCTAATCTATATTTTTTTTTAAATAGTAACAATTCAGCCTACAGAGTTGGGACATCACATCTTTGCTTGCATCGCATCACATCCAAATCCAACCGCATAGTGTAACTTTTTAATTGACTGGTCGGTCACAGAACGAGTACTTTTTAAATAGCTTATCTAAATTAGAACTTTCAAATATATAACAAAGTACTCTGTGATTAGAACCAATTAGAACTGTACAGGTACTTTACTGTTTTTGTTTTATGGTTAGGTCAGTAAAAAAAAACTCTAGGGATGGCGATTCTTTCCGAAAAGAATCGAATAAGTAATTTAAATTTCCATAGACAATATTTTTTTGAGGGTCTGACTGAATCCAACCCTGCTCGTGCTCCCTAATAATTTAGTTTTAGTCGAAAATTCGATATGGTCGTAAATCGTAGTGGTTAGAAGCTCTTTGCTTTGCGTAAATCCGCCATATAATTACTTGGACAAGTTCATAGTGTTTATATCTTCTTTGGACAAGTTGGTTGGACATAACTTGTACGGATCACGGATCTTTTTTTTTCTCGATACGAAAAAACTTTTTATAAAAATGGTTGTGTGCAAATTTTTCCAACAAGGATACTGCCGTTATGGGCAAAATTGTAGATTTGAACACGTTTACGGATCAAAATATTCTTACCATGGTGAGTTTACTTTTTGTTGCAAATGTTTAACCTACCTGATTCTTCTCTAATAAACGTAACATTGAACAGCAAATGCGCCAGCCCAGGCCGCGCCTCAACCGCAAGTAAATGCCGTAACGGACGAGATGCTGGTGAAGCAAGTCCAGACAGATCTTCAAGGTGTTCTGAAGGGTGGTCAGTGGATACTGTCATGCTACTCCCCTTATAAGGAAAAGCCAACGTTCCCTGGGATCAATGATCTATCGGCAGAGGAAGCTAGACTGTTCTTTTATGAAGCCAAAGCTAGTAATAATCTGGAACAGGCTGTAAGTACTTAAGTTAGACCTTAATTATGGTTGAGTCATGCATGTGAGTTTACCAGGTTTAAAGCTAGGCTATGTTTTTTTATATCAAATACATTGATTATTAACCATCTATCTAACATAATTAACTCTTAGCATACTTGGAAGAGGCAACTCTTTTTTTTTTTTTAATGGAATTTTAAATATGAATTGGCTTTGTGGGTACTTTCTTTTTCAATATTTTGTCAGTATTCTGCTTCGATCAACAATATCATAGATTTAAAATCGGCGCAAAAAATACGTCTCGGTAAATAACACTTGAGAAGTGAGCTCTTATTTTGTTTAGTTCAAATGATAGTAAGTATTATGATATTTGACGATTAACAGATTTTTGACGATTAAAAATACTTGCAATGAGTTAATTTAATAAAGACACTTTTGAATTTGAATTTTGATAATATTTAGAAAATATGTGACTTTATTACTAGGTGCTATAGTTGTAATTAGGTGGAACTTAAAACTGTTTTAAAACAGTTCTCTCCGTTTGTTAGTAAACAAATGCAGCTGTAAAAGTATATATTCACGCGGACAGCATTTAGCTTGAATTTTGTATGTATCCCGATATCTATGATATTGTTGATCAAAGGTATTCTGGGAGTAAAAGGAATGCTGTTAAGTTTATTCATCTTACCTGTATCCTACAGGTTTTCTACATGAACAATCTCATCAAAGATGCAAGAAACAAATATGAACAATTACTTCAACCAAACATGGCGATCATCAAAGTATTGAGAAGTTTATACATAGGGGAACCAACGTGTTCACCATTCACCCCAAACATAAATCAACCACAAAATGCAACCTCAACTGATGCAGTGTCAATTTTTCGTAGTGCTGTACAGAATACCCCAGTATTTAATCAGGATGCGGGATCAATATTTGGCCAAAATCAAAATAATATTTTTGAACAAAATCCTAGTACGGCTAAATCAATTTTTTCACAAGCGGCTCAAAGTGTATTTGCACAAAATCAAAGTTCAAATGGTATGATTACGAATGAACAGAATGCATCATCTGCTAAATCAATATTTGCGCAAGCCAGTCAAAGCATCTTCGGGCAAACTGCTCCACCACAAAGTAAAGTATCAAGTATATTCGCAAATGCATCTCAATCTGTCTTTGGAGTAAGTGAGCAGACTCCTCCATTTACAAACAGCCAGCCACAGAATGTTTTCCAAAAACCAGAAGTTCCGAATGTTTTTGGATCTCCAAATGTATTTCAAAAGCAGACATCAGATAATATTGGTGTGTATAGTAGAATCGAAGATTTGGCGGACGATGATATGGAAGCTTTTCAGAGTGCAAATTTTCAATTAGGTTACGTTCCTGAAATTGCCCCACCGCACTCATTATGTGTATAAGGTTAGTTTAAAGTCCATGTATAACATTGTGAACAAGGTTAGGTATGCAACTCCACAGTCCCAGATGATGAAAAAAAATATATAATTATGCTTTACTATTAGGTTCATCTATTGTGATAACAATAATTTAATGTTTATTGTTTAATGGTACTAGTGTCAAATGAGTCTGATGGGTCAATGTGAATTTAGTTACTGATGTTTATAGGTCTTACTTGTTACTGGCTCGATTTTTTCACAAGTAGGCCGCTTGGGCGGGCCCTTTTTGCTTGAAGGGAGCCGGTTATGTATCCAGCCAGCCCAGATCCGCCCAAAAGCTCAGGACACTCCTGGGGTGTCCACAGGCACTGATGAAACTTTATGATAAAGTTTTAAGACATATTTAAACAATATTTGGGACTTTATTAATGTTCAATAAACTATTATAACACCCTTGTCCAGTAAAGGGTCCTCTTACCTTTTTTGTTTGAGTTGAGAGTAATAAGAAAATTGAAATTGTTTACATTTTTATACCGTAATGAGTTGCTTTTATAGTAATATCTACTATTGTTATTTCTCTATAATTTATTATTATGTAAGTTATGACTTGATGTATTAGTTAATCAACTGATTGTGATATTAACTTTACATGAAATAGAATAGAATATAATTTAAGTGTTATTGTTTTCCATTTGTATAGAATAAGAACACACATGTAGCTTAAGATGTTTTATTTTAGATTCTTATATTACAATGAATTTGTTAGTTGTAGTTTTCTCAAAATTTTCTTTTTAGCTGATGGATTTTATTATTAGGTTTGTATGCCAAATACTTTTTGAGACAATGTAATTAAGTGAATTAGTTTTTAACCAAACATAATGTTAACTCACTGTCCGTCATGTACAAGTTAGAGCCGATTTATCAATCGTTACATTAACTTCACAAAAGTCTACAAAAAATGTTCTAATTTCAAAAATAAATAAAGTAATGATTTTTTTCATGGTCTTATAGTATTTTTCTCAAAAAAATATTTTTGTTATGAATTTGCTGGTATTTTGTATAAAATATCTTATTGATTGGTGTAGCACTTCCTGGCAGGGCCACCATAACGGATTTGAATTATGGGTCTACCTTGTGATTTCCTTGGTTCAAATGTTATCTTTATCATACATTTGAAGTCGTTAAAGTGGTACTGAATGAACAACAATATTATTTTTACAATAAACTTCCTAATTTATTGCATCAAGTGTTTTTATTTAATCAATCCATTTGAAAATATAACATTTTATTGTTTGTGTATGTGTCAGTTCACTGATGTCTCTTCACCATACAAAATATTTAAAGCTATCACATCACTAATTGTCAATTTCTCCAAGATACAACTGTTTGTCACTAGATGCAGACAGCACTATCGGCTCGGTTTTGTGGAAATCTACATCGTTGACGGACCCGTTGTGGCCGGGCAGTTTGTACACTACCCGGCGGGAAGTCGTGTCCCACACGTAGAGGAAACGATCTGAAGACCCTGCTGCCACCTAACGACAAAAATACGGACATTAATCATGTCACTCGCCAAGGCGATGATAGCTCAGTGGTAGTGACGTCGGATGCCGCGACGAAGGTCCTGGGTTCGAATCCTACAATGAGCTTGAGCTTTCGGTGAAGGAAAACATCATGAGGAATCCATAGCACGGTGGTAGGGTACTTTGTAGTAGCCGTCTGGCTGGCTACCACCCTCAAGTTGAAAATTTATCGCCAAGCACCTACCGGTGTGTTCCGGCAATTGCACTTAAGAGCCAGTTTGCCTTCTCGGTATTGTAACAGGTCAGCAACACATTGGCAATATCTCTGGTATTGCAAATGGCGATAGGCGCCGGTAACCACTTACCATCAGGTGGGCCGTATGCTTGCTTGCTACCTTAGTAGTATAAAAAAAAAAATATGTCGTAATTAAAAAAAACCGGCCTAGTGAGAGTCGGATTTATCATTATCGTTTTATAAAGGCTAAAAAAACATGTCTGTTGTATGGAAGCCCCCCTTAAATTTGTATTTGTTGTTATAGAGACATCATTATAGAGGCAACAGAAATACATCGTCTGTGAATATTTAGACTAACTATCACGGTTCAAGAGATACAGCCTAGTGACAGACGGACGGACAGATAGACAGCGGAGTCTCAGTAATAGAATTCCCGTTTTACCCTTTGGGTACGGAACCATAAAAAAAATTATAATATTATTCCTAATTATATTTAAACAGCCTTCATTTTTATATTCCCACTTTTTATTTTTTGGGGTCAAAAATCCGCCATTTTGATAATTTGAATATACCTTTGCACGCACTAAGCACTTTGGTGCTTTAAAAAGAAAGCTAACCTTAGAGCCATCCTGCGACCAGGCGCACCTGAGCAGGTTTTTCTCAAAGTTGTGTTGGTGCCCGGTGATGATCTTGACGCATCTCTCTGTGGGGGCGAACGGGCGCACGTCCCATATCCGCAACGTGTTGTCCATCGAGTTTGATAGGAGATACGACCCGTCACTCGAGAGGGCCATACCTGGAGGAAGTTCCATTATTGTTTTATTAACAGTCTTTGTAAAGTAGCCTTTAGCACTGGGGGTATAATGTAACTTTCTATTAGTAGAATCGGTTCCGAAGATATAGATAACTAGCTGTTGCCCGCGGGTTCAGTCGCGTTCCCGGGATAATAAGTAGCCTATAACCTTCGGTGATAATGTAGCTTCCTATAAGTGAAAGGTTTTTTCGAATCGGACCAGTCACTCCAGAGATTATCGCGTTCAAACAAACTCTTCAGCTATGTATTAATCCAGGGTGTCAGGCTACCTCCATACCAAATTTCATCAAATTTGGTACAGCCGTTTGAGCGTGAAGAAGCAACAAACATACTTTCGCATTTATAATATTAGTATGTATATAGATAGTAGGGCTTAAGTAGTCAGCACTCTGGACTTATTGACATTTACTCACAATACATTATTAATCCGTTCACCCATTTCGAAGATTAGCCAACAAAAAAAAAGTGCGTTATGTTTCTTTGTATATGAAATATTTAACCTGTAATAGTATCCGTATGTCCTTTAATCTTATACGATAATTGGTTAGTCCTTATGTCCCACACTTTGACCACATTGTCCACTCCGCCCGCAATGATCTTCTCAGCTGTGTCGTTGAACAGCACAGATGTGACCGGGTACCCGCTGTCGAACGACGCTATTGGGTTGCGTTTCCTCGCGTCCCATAGCTTGATTGTGTTATCGTCCGATGCTGATACTAGGAGCTCGGGACCTCTTCGTGCTCCTGAGAGATAAGTCTATACATTAGTCTTTTATTAGGAGTTAGATCAATAAATTTTAAGTACCAATTGTAGTCAAAGTAATAGATACTAGCATAGATTTCTTATAAATTTTCTTGTAATCTATATAGCTATGGAACTATTTCCGAAACTACTGGGAGTTTTGGAAATAAAGGGGGGAATGGTCACTTGCCTACAATCTTAAATAACTTCAAAATGATTTATTTTAAAATTATAAAAAATATATATTTAAGATTCTCACAACAAGCCCTTTCATTTGATATGTCATATGATAGAGTTACATTTGGATCACCAACTTACACCTGCGTACCAAATTACAACTCAATTGGTCCAGTAGTTTCGGAACAAATTGCCTGTGACAGACGGACGGACAGACAGACACACGAGTGATTTTTAAAGGATAAAGGTTTTGTTTTTCCTTATGAAGTATGGTACCCTAAAAAATATTCACTTGGAGAATATTGGTGCAAAGTTTAGTTTTGCAGCGCAGATTTTTTTGGATAATAATAAAATCTGGGTGGCTCAATTAATTGGCTCCATAAAATATTACTGTACCTGAAACGGAATTGACAAAATTAGCATGTCCTTTTAATTTCTTAATCCTAGTGCCAGTTGGAACGTCCCACACGGCCACAGTGTTGTCAGTGGCACATGTGAACAAGTGTGATCCATCCGGAGAGAAGCACAGCTCCATCACAGCTCCTGTGTGGCCCTTCATCACCATCACATTCTCACATTGCCCATATACATTCCAGATGACTGAAAATAATATTTTTTTATGATTATTCTTGGGACTAGATTGACAGACAATACAGGCCCAGTGTATGATTGAATTGAAGATTTGGAGTTATTTACATTGATAGGAAATTACTTTATTTGTTTGAGCAATACATATGAATGATTATTTATTTATTATGGACATGTAGCTGTGTCTATATCACACCACGTAGCAAGTCACTTTGCACTTCAAAGTTATTACTTTAATTTTTATCATTAAATTAGTATAAAGTCATTCATGGCAATTTCCAACTATATTGCTGCAGTAGGAAGTTACCTATGTAGGGTCATTTTACCAATGCCATTGACCACCTCTGGTAACCAACTACTCTCCGCACCAGGTTTCTTAATTAAAGATTTAGAAAGACCTTTTTTTAGGAAATCGAAAGAAACTTCATAGGTTCAGTACTCTAGGAATGAAAAGGTAACACGGTTGCACACACAATTACTTGTAGTTAAATAAAAGCGATACATTTGTTCTGTATTCAGTGAACAGTCGGACAGTTTAGTAAATATCAGAATAATCATCCAAAAAGTTCAGTTCAGTATCAATGTCTCATGGACTATATAACTTCCTAGTTAAATATATCATAATAAAATATAATACTCACATATTTGCCTGTCAAATCCAGCTGAAGCCAAATGCTTGCCTTCAGGGTGAAACTTGGCTGTGAACACCTCTCCCTCATGGCCTTCTAGTAGCATAATTGGCGCATACAAGTTAGATGTGCGTGGTACCTGTGCATAAAAGGAAATATTTCTATATCAGTAAGCCATTGCTGTTTACAAAAGCAATGTTGATATTATTTTGTATTCATTGTCTGTTTAAAGTCATAATTAGTTAGGAATAGGTAGGAGTATTGAAGAAAAATGTCTAGCGTATCGTTAAGTAAAATAATATGTTAAATAAGATCTGTAACAGCAATAATATTTGGGACACAAAACATACCGATGAAGTGACCACTGCTTTCTCCCTAGTACCCACAACGGTGATCTCAGTGCGCGAACGCTTCGACGGCACAATAGAATAGTCATCTGCTTTTCGTTTTATCTCCATTTCAGGCATATTGAACATGAAATGATTTGAATTTATTGTTAGTTTACACAATTTAACCTCTATAGCACAAATTTGTTGTGACTTTTGTTTGACACTTGGCTCACAGCACAGAGTACTTTTTATTTAAGGGGGAACGTTCGGTTGGAGCTGACATATACGACTATTTCATGAAAATGTTACTAATATACCTTGGAGGAATATGTTGATGATTTCTTTTGTTATTTATCAGTAAATATACTACCATTCTTCTCGCAAATAACATGTTGATAACTTACGACCTATAACTGAGCTGCAATTAGCAAAAAACTTGATAAAATTTGAATTTCGCGCTCCAACCGAAGGTATACCCTTAAGGAAAGCTCACAGCTTAATTTATCAAGTGTTTGGTAACAGCAAAGAATAAATAATATACTACGTACTAGTAACAGTTACATTATCGCGGATATGGATGACCGCGGACGCGGTGATTTGATTGAACCATTCACCAGAAACCACTAAAAGCCAGGAAATACGACGATTTTATGAAAACGTGATATTTTCTTTCACATATAACTTGGAAAAATACCTATGTTGATGATTTATTTTGTTTTAATCAGTATAAAACCATACAATTCCTGTCGCGAATTAATAACGAACACAAGTAAAAAAAGGTAATAGTATTTCTGCTACTTTTGAGGGATACGTAAGGAAAATAAGTCAAATATTTTTTTTTATTATCATACACAATGATATTAAATAAAGAGAAGCAGATAATATGTTATAAGCGCGTGTGTTGTCAAGCTTAAAAACGGCCCAATTGGGAAATCTTTTGATTAGCTCCGGCGTGCGCAATCACGAGTGTGCCGGACTCACTAAAATATAGCTATCTCTTTCATTTATGTGCTACTTCGTATCTTTTGTTTTATTTATTCGTGGAACTTGTCAATGTGTGCAGTTTTGTATTGCTTGGAACAGAGTTAAAACGCAAATTACTATGAACGTAACATATCTATTAGTTTAATATATCATTGATCATACATATTTAGCACTGAGAAAAAAAAAATGTATTTTAATAAAGTAAAAAAGTAAGTTTAGTTCGATCGAGTACAGAGTTAAATTAAAAGCCTTAGCATTGGCAAGTTGGCAACATTATCAATCTTTTGTTGTTTGGTGTTGTGTTGTGTCAAAATTGTTCGAGTTTTTAATTCAAAATAAAATTATGAATAAAATCCTGAAAAACAGATAGAATTGCACCATGCCAAAGTTAGAGTTAACATTGGCGATAATAAAGCCACATGCGGTAAAGAACCCAGTGGCATTATCGTACATCAGAAATGTAGTGAAGAATACATTTATTGTTATCAAAACTAAACGAGTCTTATTAGACTCAGAAACAGCTGGTAAATTTTATAAAGAACACATGGGAAAGTTCTTCTACAACCGTTTGGTTTCTTTCATGACGAGGTGAAGTAATTTTTAATTAACTTTGTACTATAAACTATAACCTCAACATAAATATAAACTTATCACAAAAAGTCAACAATAACATTCTGAACCCTCTACGAATTATCTATCATCCATCACAGCCATTAGAGCCAAACCCGACAGCTGGTTCTGTAACAAACACCAAGACCAGATTAAAAGAGGCCATGAGATAGGTGATTGTAACACTTTTTTATTTTCTTATTATTATGCCACCGGTCAATATCTTCTGATTTGACAATTTTGATACTAAATTTTGTTTTTTTTTTACCGATCAATCTCCATCGTTTATCTTCAAATACCCTGACACTGGCAGATGTAAAAAACGCATCTAATGCCATCATAGTCAAGAAGTGAAGTGAAGTGAATTAATATTTATTTTCTCTGTATTGCTGTACAAATCTTAATGTGGTGTGACAATAAAGCATTATCTTTATATAGGTGCTCTGATTCTTCTTTGACAGAGCCACTGAAAAACCATTAGAACATGTATAGATAGGGCAAACTATGATAACTACCTGCAAGCTTAAAAGGTTTCAAAACTAATCATGCTTCGAATTTGTTGATGGTACCATCCAAATATCTACTAGTTGATGAATTACAAAATTTTTAACTTAATAATATTTGGCATCTTCCTATTCCAGTGGTTTCATAGACCTACATATAATGGGGCATGCAAATGCAGTAGATCTGTGGAGGAAGATGCTGGGTCCCACCAGTGTTTACAAGGCTCAATTCCAAGAGCCAAGCTGTTTACGCAGTGTCTTTGGACTTTCTGACACTAGAAATGTGGCACATGGCTCAGGTAACACAATATTTTATGAACAAGTTTTTTTTTATTTAGTTATCAAAACTAACATGGAAGTTTACAGTTTGTCGAAGTAAAAGAAGCAACGGTGGCCTTAGTTTCGTTCCTCTGTACCTCTGTCTTGTTCATCCACACAACAATTTGGTTATGCTCATTTTGCTGGCCATTGGGATGAGGAATAAGTTCACCATCAGAGGTTTTACTTTAACCCACTTACCATGGTGGATATTCTGCATGCTTATCAACCTGTTGACATAAAAATATCTATAGTCTGACCGCAACCACTGTACCACGCCTTAGGTATGCGCGGGGAGTGGGAAGACTAGTTGCCGATGTGAGTGACGATGGTAGAATAGCAACAACTTCGCCCCCCCCCCATCTCGCTGCTCGCATATCTAAAGCGCAGTACAGCAGCTACGGTCTGCCTCTTCCTAGTCATATCTTTTGTTAATTAACTTTATTCTCAATTTTTTCAGATTCCCCATCATCAGCAGAAAGAGAAATAAAATTCTTTTTCCCAGATTTCTCCTTCCACAAATGGCACGACAATGACGAAACGTTATATAGAAAAGGCCCTATTATATTTAATGACTATATGTTTCAACATGTTCGGAAGCTATAGATCAAACAAGTACCTGACTTTGTTAGTGTGGCAATTCCTGGCAGGGCCACCGTCACGGATTTGATTTTATTTACCTTATAACTTTGAACCAGGGCGCGACAAAATCTGATATTCGAAAATAGCGACTGACTTGGAATTCAAATCCGTGATGGTGGCCCTGCTAGGAAGTGCCACACACTTTGTTATAGCTAATGTTGACTTTATTTTTAGATTTCAAAATATTTATGGGATGTGAGAGGCCATTTAGGTAATGTGATAATTCTATAAAGATATTGCACACAGGCATGACCTTAGAGGTTTGCAAATTAATTAATAACCTGTACCTGCAATAGAGATAACTATTATGTAGAAATAACAATTCTATGAAATAAATAATATACATACCTTTGTTATGTGTATGTTGATGGAGTAGCTTCCTTGTCTTATTGCTGCAAGGCTTGGGTCCTTGACTAAACATCATAGAGACAACTTAAAAAGTGTCAGCAAAGCACCTATCAGGCAATGAGTTCGATTCCCGACAAGGCAAATAATATTTTTTTTAAACCAAGTATACAGTACAGTATTAGTTTTTATCAAAATCGGCCCCCAGGACTTCTTTCAGCATTTTTCACTATTCCCTATACTTTAGGATTAGATCTACCAATCAAAAACCAAAGGAACTAATGTAGATTCCCACAAGTTGGTGTGCCAGTAAAATGCTTAAGTACAATTTTACATGATGGACCATCCAAGACATGCTTTCCATAGTTGCCAAATCCACTGCATCAGACTGTTGACTGTTTTAAATTGCAAACTTTGTCAAAACCATGTTTTTTCATGTGTTGTGTACTTTATAATTTAGTGCGTACACATAGCCTCATTTTTTTATTACAAAATATGGTTTAAAGCAAGTGACAGTCCATAATAAAACAAAGAGCCAGGTACAAAGTTTTTCAAGAGTTGGTTTAAATCACCTTTTATAATAAGACTGTTCATGTTCTGGAAATAAAGGCTATTTAATTTATTTTATTTATTTATAAACACAATAATAAATTGTATTTAAATGTCCAAAAAGCTATAGAAACACTGTAAACCGTACAAACATATCTCATTATATTAATACAATTACAATACAAACAATTCTGTAGGATATACATTTAACATTCAGTAATAATTATGCTAAAATACAGAAAACAAGAATTAACTTACGTATATTGAGATCACAATAATTTTATAAAGAATTTACACTAAATTTTAAACTATATTGGACGGCACAAATTGGGGTATTAAATACAAACCTTTTTTAGAAATTGACAAAGTTTTTTTTTTCAAAATCAGATATGTATAAAAAAAACGCAAAACAACTTATTCTCGACTTAACAAATGAAGTTAACAAATTTAGCATACTCTTTCAATGGGGACATGATTGGTACAATTCAAATTCATGCTCATAAAACTTTTTCGGTAAACAAACGGGGATATTCATTTAAAATAACACAATGGAATTATACTCTATATAATACCTACTCATCACTTTTCGATGGTGAACAAAATAAACAATATAAACGAATCAGTTTGGTCACCTACTGTAATTTACAATGTATGCCAAAACTACTGACTCCAATTAATACTGCAATCCAGTTATAAGGGGGAACTAACAAAATACTCATTCTCCTATTTTAACAAAAACCTTGGGCCTGGAGAACACTTTGATGCCTTCCTCCAATTTCGTGAGCTGTCTTTCCAGCTCCATTTTCCTATTTCGCATCCTGAGCGTGTCAGTTTTCACTGGTAATTTATTTAGTTCACTTACTAATTCTGCAAAACCTGTAACAAAATAACAATATTACCAGTTGTCTTTGATCAAATATGTGTACGGACGACCACAAGTCAAGGTAAACACTGCGGCACCTTATGCGGTTGTAATAGGAGCTATTTTGCAACAAAAATGTGTGAGATTCGGAATTTAAGTTTGTGTTTTACCAACAAATATCAGATTAAATCACTCCCTGGTTCATAAGTTATAAGGGTTTTTAGGTGGCTCTCCTTAGGACACGCTAAAATATCTCTGTCTCAACACTTATGTTTGCTTCCAGAATTTTTGGATTTTGTTGCTCCCTTGTTCAAAAGTTTTAGCTAGCTAGCAGTAATACACAGGATTTCGTATGAGTGACTATTTCCCCAGTCAAGCTAATTGAGTAAAAAAAGCTATGCTAAAAATGAAGTATTTATTATGAACCCAGCTTAATATGTAATAAACTGGCATAAGGGGACCAGTGTTTGTTACAGGCTTTCCTAGTATTAGGTGTTATTTAACTAGCTGGGACTTTTTATTTTTTATTTCAAATATTTATCAATGTAGCTGCTCTTTTGTAATATTGTTTTGTAGAAAATAAATATTATTATTACTTATATAGCTGACAGCTGACATACAAAACAAAGAAATAGATGATAGTGCCTAAAGCTTGTTTTGTTTTTAATAAAGCATTTACCAAATAAGTTGAGATAAAATTACTATTAAATGAAAAATAATACAAACTATTCCTAAGCATCCTCAATGTTTCTTTCCTCTCTGTGTCGGGCAGGGTGACGTGGCCTTCCGGACACTCGTCTTGTTCATCGGTCTTAGAGCCCTCCAACTGACCATGCTCCTTGCGGTCCCGTAGGTATTTCGGTAGTACACCTTTTTGGTAACCTGTAATGAAACATTTTTTATTTTACTATGTATAGTAAAAAATATATTTATTTATTTTATTTATAGACAAGCAGCGTTATTTGAAAGACATTTTGCACTTCATAGTTCACTTTTTAAGAGTTTGTCTTAGATGGTGCACAACTTATTTTGTACTGATGCTCACGGGAGGATTTAACACACACATTCATTACAAATATGTTGTGTAGGGGAAGGTTATAATTTCGCGTGAGGATTTTGTATGTAATAAAATATAATATAAAAGCCTGTCTATCTGATTGTCAGTGATGATTTTGCCGAAAATGGTAAGTACACTCCCTATAAGGGAGCTGGCTTGGAACACTGGTAGGAGTTAAGTGACAGATTTCAACTTGACAGTGGTAAGCCAGCCAAGCGGGTACTACAAAGTAGCCTATCACCATGCTATAGTTTCCTCACTATGTTTTCCTTCATATAAAGCTCAAGTTTATTGTAGGATTCGATCCTGCCAACCTCATCACAGTTTTTGATGTCACTAAATTTTAGATAGGTGATTTAACCTGCAACATGTTGTGATAGATAGCAGAATGGATATTTAAAGTATACATTCCACATTAAAAAGTTGTTTGTCTTCATTTCAAATGGAATATCATATATTTATTCTAGCATTAAAAAATATTGTATTAATTTATAATATATAGATGTCTCAACTTCTTCCTGCCATGTGCGTGTAACAACTTAAGATATTAGAAATAGCTCTAAATAGGGATTACCTGAAGGTAAATAAGGATCTTTGTCCTTTCTTTCCAATATTGCATTCAACCTGCTACGATTCCTCTCCATCTCCAAGGATTCATCCCCAGGACGGAGAGGAGTCTGCGAGGGTGTTGGACTTCGGTGATGCACCATGTCTCCACTGGCCTTCATCTTTGCTTCCTCATCACTTTCTTTCTTCGGATACAACATAGTTAATTTAGCATTCTCAGCCAACATTTGTGAAAGGTTTGACTCGATAGTCTGACACCCAATATCACGCAAATAACCAGAGGATTCTGTTGATTTTACTTCCTCGTCTGCAGAGTAAGTATCCTCCGCAGGTTTTGTCTGTCTCATTTCTTTTCGCTTTAAAAATTCAGCCATGTCACCTTTTTTTATTTTAACTTCTTGATATTTCTTTCTAGAATGTGTTGAGCTTGTTTTGCCTACAGAGAGCTTTCCGCCTTTATTGGATGGCGTGAACTTTGCTTGGACCGCGGAGCTCCCACCTGCGGCCGTGTTGGGCAGTCGCGGCTGATGAACGGTTTTCATCGTAGGCTCTTTTGGTGATTTAAACTTAAGTTGTTTCATATTTTCCCTAATAAAATTCTTTTTTTGTTCTTTCTCTGAAATGTCATCGTGTAGGTAACATTAGTAACAATGTCACAACAAATGAAAATTTAAGAATTCGCGATGGCCTTATCGACGTCTGATTAAAAAATCAAATATAGTGGGTAGGTATGGTATGGTATAGCGACACTTACTTGGTTCGGGAAAAATTCCTTTCAAGGTATACATTCCTGCTAGAAAACGAATACAAAATTTATATAGAGGAAATATAAACTCATTATTTAGAGTTCTATACAAAGTAGGTAGGTACACTTTCCTAATGTTTGAAGTTTACAGGATAAAATAAATTTGGTGATTTTATAAATTTGCGCTCGGTTTTTGTCAGTTTTTTTTCATATTCAAACAGCTGTCATCCGTTTTGTTGTCTATGGTAAAAAATAATTTCTGGCCAACTTTTTGCTATTTATCATTTAATACAAGAATTATTCGTAGCTAAAAATGGGAGAGAACTTCTGTAGAAAATGATAAACTCAAAACAAACAGATTTATTCCATAAAGCATTGCCTAGGTGAATAATCCGAATTGGTGATAAGATAAGATAATGATATTGGGTACGCAAAGTTTGGCGTAAATCGTAGTGAAACCGTGAAACTGAAAAGACAAAAATGAGATTTGGATATCTAGATAAGCTAGGTATTTATGGTTATGTTTTTGTGAATCTACCAACTAAGGACATCGAGTCGGTAACGTTTTAGTGTTTCATGTAATTTTATTTTGATTTTGACACAGCGGTGACCACTATTATAATAAACCATTGTTATTACGGGGAAATATTTATTTCTAACTTCTGACCAATAAAGATTTAATTTCACGTTTGTAGCGCCCCTTGTCAGCTATATAGTTCACACACCGATGGATAGATGGCGCGCCAATAGTCTCCACATGCCATGGTCTAGGTAGGTCACGAAATACATAATACATGGTACATAATGTGCACATAAAAAAATAATCTCTCGCCAATAAAGTTCTATTTAGCTCGCACCAACTTCACTAAAAAATATTAAAACTACATAATCATACAATTTAATCTAGGTATATTTCGCCGACATCTATCACTTAGCCCACCTGGATCACCATATCTTAAAATCCAATTAAATAATACCGTCTCCGCAAACGCACATAATGCCGGCATGTGGTCATTGTTCTGAGTCCTCTCCTCCTCCATCCTCTTTGGTGATATCCAAACAAAAGAGTTTTTATTTCCAGTCATAGTCATCAATAGAACTACTTCACTAACATTTTGTTTATGAGTTTGACGTTGACATCAATCGAAATCAATAACAAATTCTCATTGCTGATTTGCCGGCGTATGTTTGGATATAGAGTTTATTTTTTATAATTTTTCATTTTCGTTACAGGATCAGAACAACATCATTTAATGATGGCAAACGCTAGTGGGGGTATAATTACGCCCAGCAGCAAGTACAAGATATCCCGGAGAGGCCGGAAATTGCAGATGTCCGATGACCAGAGGACGTTGATTGCCTTGCCTAAGGATGTTCCTGAGAGGACTTGGTAAATACCTCTGGTCACATCATTTGTAGTAACTATTATTCTTCCATTCTGCTCTTCAGCCTCTTATAATCTTTCATACAATCCAACCATATCTGTTTTGGCCTTCTTCTTCCCGGGTCCCCTTTCATATTCATAACTCTTTTAGTCACATGACATGACATTCCTCATAATATTATGTCCACACGACCAACGGTTCTCTCTTTAACTATTCACTCATTTAGATCTTTTCCCACAGACATTCATGCACATTTGATAAAACTGTTTGAACTACCCTGTTTGATGTAATTACTTGAACGTCTGTGGATACGTCTAAGAAGAAGTAAGTAGCTCCTCAGTATCAAGTTCGTTTACAGGGCAGAGATTCTCCAGAAAGAAGAGAACGACCTTATTGTCTTCGACATCAGAGAGGAGATACTGGAAAGTGCCTTATTGATCGGATATGAGCACTACATGGAAAGGCAGAACGCCAAGTTCACAGCCCATTGTGCTGCACAAGCATTTCTCAAGATTATTGATTGGTAGCTATTTATTTTTCTACCAGCCCCCACGATCCCCTAGTGATCGTCACCGTATCGCCTTTCGCCGCGCCGTAAACCAGGCGTCAACCGAACGTAAGCACGTAACAAAAGCGTATCAGCTACGCGAAGCTAGGCGCCGACGGCGACGCCGCGCTTACGGCTTGCCGACCGCTGGTTCACGCCTACCCGTAAGCTCGGCGAAGCCGTTCGTGAGCTTGTACCGAGGCGAGGTGATTAGTATGCGTTGCAATAGGGTGTTTTATACATAAAATACTAAACGGCTCGAGTTGATACGGTGGCGATCCCTTTCCGAGTTGTTATGTATGCTACAAATTTTAGGCCTAATTGCAAAAACAACGTATAACAGAAGCTATGTATGATTATTTGACCAAGAAATCGGGTAATAAATGAGATACAGACGGTCTGCTACTGAACAAATACACAACAGGTACATATAAACTCTTTAACTCAACTCATAAGGATGTGACTACGCACATTGAAACATTAATTTGGCGGTGCGCGCCATGTTATCGTAGTTTATCTCTAGCGCTATTCGAAGTTGGTGGAATTGGACGTAAAATCTTTAAAAAAAATTGCCGTATATTTAATTACTTATTTCACACTGCCAATTACCAGCTAATTCATAACAATGGTTAAGGCATTTCTACCGTCACGACCCTGGTGAAGACCCAAGTGCCTATCCACCCTGCTACATCCCGAAACGAGTGGAGTCGTGGATACCCGACAAGCTGCCCGATCCCTCGCCCAAGGACTCGTGGAGCCACCAGGAGCTGGAAGTCGAGGACACGGCAGACGAGGCCCTCGACAGAAAGACTAGCATTTGCTCCTTGGAAATTCCGGTTGTTGAAGAAATACCTTCGCAATTCTGGTAGGCAGTTTTGGGGTTCTATGAATGATTGTTTAAACATTAACCGGTAGGTATTTGGCGACTGATTTCCAACTTGGGTGGTTGCTAATCAGCGGGGCTACCGTGTAACAAAATGGTAATGGACTTAATTAAACTGAGCTGCCATTTTCTGCAATTCTGCAATGGTATAAGAATAAACAGATGACAAATATTTAGTACTTAACTATTTCCGCTGGATCAGCCTGGATCTCCTTCAATGTCAAGTCCCACACAAGGAAACTTAACAGGAAATCGACACGTGTTTCGCTTCTTCTAGAAGCATCATCAGGACGTAGTAGACCCACTGTCGACTTAGTTCTTACGACGAAATATTTGTGCTCTGTTTAATCTTATAATGGATTTCCGCAAGGTCACAAGAAGGTAAAAAAGTAACCAAATGACTATGTTAAGTACTTTTTATATAGGTTTCCCGGGAAAGTAAATCTTCCGGATCAAATATGGCGGCGGAAAGCTCAGGAGGAACCTGAAAAATCAACTGAAGTGAGTATCATCAATTATAATTTATAGACAAAAAAGCTCGTGTTATCATGGTACACACGGCCACAGATCAAGCTACACACTGCGGCACCTTATGCGGTTGTAATAGGAGCTATTTTGCAACGAAAATGTGTAGCTTGATGGCCGTGTGTACATACCGCAGATTATTTCACTGACTTCAAAACTGACAGATCAATAATTACGTACCTATATTATTATCCTCTAATAAAATAAAAAAAGAAGCCACCCGCGGGCGTCTATAGATTGAGTATTTTGTCGTATGGACAAATCGTCAAGTTTGTTACCGTTAGTGATCCCCCCCCCCCCCATGTGGGTCAAGTGTGCGTACTAAATGAAACAAAATATTATTTTTTACACTATTTAATTATCAAAATCAAAACTCATTTATTCAGTTTAGGCCCTAATAAGGCACTTATGAATGTCAAAAGTTACAGTTTTACAAGACTCTCGGTTCGGAATACACTTGAACTGAGAAGACTCCGGCAAGAAACTCAGCAAGGCTTCTTTTTTTGGTGGATATATTTTTTTTTATTTATGTAATTACAGTTTTAAATATACATAAACTTCATACAATTATCACTTAGCCAGGGGGCTGCAAGTGCAGAGAGAAGCTACTACAACCATGTATTCTTGTCTTCTATGTAATGAGCCACCTTATAATAGGCCTTGTCGATCAACTTATGTTTAACATACTCTTTGAATTTATTATAAGACATCTTAGTTACTTCATACTTCAATCATCTGTCATCATTTACTTGCCTGCAAAAACAATATGACGCGCAGACGGTCGCTGACGAACGAGCATTTCTTGCGGGGTAAGTACTATACAGGGTGGTCGCCGTCGCTTAGCGTGCGTACTCTTACCCGCTGCGTACACATGACCTGTATTTCTGTATTGGCAGGGTACTCGCGCGAAACAGTTGGTGATGATAACTGACATGAGCAGCGAATGGGATAACGGGCCGGAGTCCAGCCCCGGACACACTAGCACTGAAAACCTGGCGTCAGAGAGTGAGGTTCTGCAGAAGGTCACGGATTATAGCACAGGGGAATTGTCTACAAAGGTACTCCTTAGTATTTGATTTCCATCTAGCTAGGACAAACATTTGTTTGCATGAATATGTCTAATGTGGCGGCCTTGTACTCTGGCAACACCAGAACTCTGGCCGACACGCAAAGCCGACGTTGAGTATGGTCTATGGCGCCGACGGTTGGCCGAAAAGATTCCGCGCCAATCGTTCTAACGGACTTTTGACGGACAGCAAAAAGGCACAACAGAGTGTTACGCATTTCAATTTAATTTAATGTTATCTGGTGATTCTTGTTATATGTATATACTAATTTAAACCTGTAACGTTTAGGAAGTTGGGACGCTTAAAGGTGTGGTGTTTCCTACAGTTGAAGTGTCTCAGTAACCCCCCTTCCCAGTGCCGGTTTTAGCTCTACCAGCGCCCTGGGCGAGATGTGATAACCCCCCCCCCCCTCCCCCTTCTCCCGCCAACAAAAGGGATTTTAAGCCATTATAACTATTTTATCTTTAGACTTGAGAATAGCGGGACTCGCTCATGAGAGACCGAAAATATAGGTGGGCCTGGCGCCCCTTTACATCTGGCGCCCTGGGCGATCGCCCTACCGCGCCATACCCTAACGCCGGTACTGCCCCTTCCATCACCCAACTAAACCTAACATCTAATAATAATAGGTACCTATATAGATTATAATTATCCTACTGTAGGATGTATTTACAAAAAAATGAATTTTACAAGCAACTACCGTTGT
This sequence comes from Tethea ocularis, assembly GCA_963555595.1. Lineage (NCBI taxonomy): Eukaryota > Metazoa > Arthropoda > Insecta > Lepidoptera > Drepanidae > Tethea > Tethea ocularis. Next base: position 701,229 of record OY741970.1, on the reverse strand, counting down.
GTTCAGGCAGAACCTCATTTAATTTTCAACTTTATGATATAAGCAATTACAAGCTTTTTATCGATCCAGGTGAGCGCCTTGAAGAATACAACTCCAGTGAACGGGTCTATCCATGGTGCCGGAGTGTTGCAGCGCATTAAATAATATACTAATTAGTTTTAAGTCCATTGCTTTGCAAATTAATTATGTCAGGCGCTTAAGTTTATTATAGGCGGAGTAGTGCCGACGACATATTTTACAGATACCTCATGTATTCATTCTGTTTTTGCCTTCTGAAATATACGGATAACTGCGTGCTATTAAAAGACCTATTTTAATTTAAATCCTAAATTACCTGAAGAATCCTCACCGTCGCCTACATGGTCCTTGCAACCCAGGATATATATATTGGAAATTACTAGCTCAAGTGGAAATTACAGAGACCAGAGGATAAAAAACTTAATTCAATAAGTGACTGGAGTGACAGAAATATAGTGGAATCATCGGTTTGAAAGGAATAGTGGATTGGACTTTAGACTGATAAAACCATTAAAAATTAAGTGTTTAATTAAGCATTTATTAAATTGCACCCAACATTCTATAAGTAACACTTCAGGTAACGTTAATCCTTCAGATATTTACTAAGGTCATGTGAAGGTTAGTACAACATAAATACTATATTTATTGTAATTCAAAGTTAATAAAAGGCAATCTATATAATTGAATAGGTATATTAATACATTGCACTAGGTTGAATTATAAATGATCATCATAAAATACAATAGTTAACAGTGCTTAATTACTACAGTACAGTAACAGTATCGTTACATTAGTTAACTATTACCTTATGATTATTTTTAACCTTTATCATATTTCGCATTGTGTTTCATCATAAATACTGCCTATAAAGATATATTGTTCATCTTTGTGTATATTTATATTGTAAATTTATCAACAGCTACTAATTAGGTACCTATGAAATTATACAGTTAAGATTAATTCATTTCATATACAATTGCCAACTTGTAACCAGTACTTAACCTATTTTATCTAAAAAGCAACGCAAATTATTATAAACTATCTATGTACATTGTAAAACTAAACGAATATTTGTTAAATTAAAGATTCACATCAAAACTTATACTTAACCTATACTTACACATTAGTCAATTTTATTATTGTAAATTTTCAGGTCTACGGCACTCATCTCTCATAATGACCGATATAAAGGAACTTAAGAGGAAACGGGGCAGTTGTAAAGGGAGATTAACAGCATTTGGAAATTATTTAACAACGTTTAACATTTCTGAACCAACTGCTTGTCAGGTAATGGAGTTACAACTGCGTACCGATAAATTAGAGAGCTTATATGATGAATTCAATGAACTTCAAATACAATTAGAATGCTTATCTGAAAATCTTGAAGCCGAGACACTCGAAAGAACTAATGTTGAATCACAGTATTACAGTTTATTAGCTAAGAGTAAAAACATGATCAATACTTTTAGTAATTCAGATCAAGATGACACCAAATCGAACCGCAGTAGTTCTAAGCGTCAGCTAGTTAAATTGCCTACTATTAATTTGTCAAAATTTTCTGGCCAGTATGATAACTGGCTCGAGTTTCGCGATACCTTTTCCAGTCTTATTCATGACAATGATGACATAGACGAAATTAATAAGTTTCATTATCTGAGGTCGTCCTTGGAAGGGTCAGCTGCTGTTGTCATACAATCGATTGAGTTTTCATCTAAAAACTACAGCTTAGCATGGGAACTTTTATGTGAGAGGTTTAATAATAAACGACTATTAATCCATAATCATGTAACAGCGTTATTCAACCTCGAACCGATTACAAAAGAGTCCTCATTATCACTGAAACGTTTAATAGATCAAGTAAATAAAAATATTCGAGCATTAAGTACATTAGGTGAACCTGTTAAAAGCTGGGATACACTATTAATTTATATCATTAGTCGTAAGTTAGACACAAAAACATTCCGTGAGTGGGAGGAATGTAAAGGGCACTTTGATAAAGATAGCACAATTTCTTTAACCCAATTCATGGATTTTATGCGTAATTATGCTGATCTTATTGAAACATTGGAATTATCTCGTCTTTCTAATACAAATAATAATCATTCAAACACTTCATGTAAGCAGAGTTCCAAACTTAAGTCGATGTTTTCATTGGATAAATCTATTTCACACTCCTATAGCTGTCCGAAGTGTAACGGCGATCATTACCTTAACACTTGTCCACAATTCCTATCATTAAGTCTTAATGATAGAATGTCATCACTAGCAAGTTATAAGGTGTGTTTTAATTGCTTTCGTCGCGGTCACTATCCGAATAATTGCAAAAAATCTGGATGCAAAATATGCAAGCGCAAGCATCACACACTTATTCACAACACTGAATATAAACCAAATGTAAACAAATCATTGAGTGATGGCGCGATTAGCAATAATAACGGACAGGTCGACAAGGCGATGACGTCATCCGCCGCTTGCACCGGCACAATCACATCTACTGATAAAACTCAAGTTGCATTATCTGCTAACGTTAACGCACATCCACATTCGTACAGCTCGGGCGAGATCTTATTGTCGACTGCATTAATTAGGTGTTACGATGTCAATAATAAAGAACACATCGCACGCGCATTGCTTGATTCTGGGAGTTCGTCGTGTTTAATGAGCGAGAAATTATTTAATACACTAAACTTACCCACTATTAACACGGATAGATTTATACAGGGAATAAATAATTCAATATCGTCTGTACAAAAAATGTGCCGAGTTCACATTAAGTCCCTGTATGAACCTTATTCAGACAATATTATATGTTTTGTTTTACCTACGATAACAGACAATATTCCCGCTAGACAGGTACATTTAAAGATCCCGTCGAATTTGCATTTAGCAGATCCTTATTTTCACACGCCAGCTTCTATTGATATAATTATAGGTGCTGACGTATTTTGGAATTTATTAGGAACAGAACGGATTGTATTAGGTAATCATAAACCGACACTTTATCAAACCAGACTTGGCTGGCTGGTTTGTGGTCCATTAAACGGCGGCCATAACGTGTTACAATCCTTTCCGATTAAATGTAACTTTTCAAATATTAATAATGATGATGTAGATAAGATACAAAACCAATTAACGCGTTTTTGGCAGATTGAAGAAGTCTGTCATCAATCTTCTATCTACTCAGCTGAAGAAAAGTCATGTGAAGAACATTTTATAAAAAATACCTCACGCTTAGGAGATGGCCGATTCTGTGTTAGGATTCCTTTAAAGGAATCAACAGATATTTTGGGTGATTCGTATAATCGCGCCAAGCGATGTTTTCTTTCATTAGAGCGTCGAAATCAAAATCAACCTCCACTCGATAAAATGTATAAAGACTTCATGTCTGAGTACATATCGTTAGGTCACATGTCCGAGTGTCTTAATGATGGAGATATTCGGTCATACTTTTTACCTCATCATGGCGTGATGCGTGAGAGTAGTTCAACTACTAAATTACGTGTGGTATTTAACGCTAGTGCACCAACCACCTCTGGCATATCTTTAAATCAAATCCAGATGGTAGGGCCTACTGTTCAAGATGATCTCACAGCTATACTTCTCAGATTTAGAATGTACAAATATGTGATCTCAGCAGATGTCGAGAAGATGTACCGACAGATATTAGTACATCCGTCAGACAGACATCTACAGAGAATCATCTGGCGTGAAAGTGTTTCTAATCCGATTAAGGTGTATAACTTAAACACAGTTACGTACGGTACTGCTAGTGCTCCTTTTCTCGCTACTAGATGTCTCAAGCAAATTGGTCTTGAATGCAAAGATCAAAGGAGCGCGGATGTCATCATTCATGACTTCTTTGTTGATGATCTTTTAACCGGCGGAGACCAAATTGAGGAGGTTCACACGTTGCGTGATTGCGTAACTGATGCTCTTGCTTCTGCTTCTATGCATTTGCGGAAATGGAAGTCCAACGAGCCCACCTTAATTTCGGAACAGCCCAATCAGACTCCCTTCGATTTAAATATGGAAGGTGACGTCCTAAATAAAACTTTAGGATTGAGCTGGCTAACGCAAACTGATGTACTCTGTTTTCCAATAATGGTTCCTGAGAAGATAAAAAATACAAAGCGAGAAATGCTAGGAGTTATTGCTCGTATTTTCGATCCGTTAGGGTTATTGGCACCTTGCGTTATACGCATGAAGATGCTGCTGCAAAAGCTTTGGCTCGATAAGTTGACTTGGGATGAGCAGTTGTCAGCTGAAGTCAGCACGGCATGGGCTAATATAATTCATGTTTTACCAACCCTTAATGATTTAAGCATCCCTCGCCGCGTTGTTTGTGATTATTATGAACAGCTGGAGTTTCACATTTTCACTGACGCTTCAGAATCAGCTTACGGTGCATGTTTATATATTCGTAGCGTTGACAAACACGGTAAAATTGAAGTACGTCTGATGATGGCCAAAAGTCGTGTTGCTCCTCTCAAACCATTAACCATACCGCGACTGGAGCTCTGTGCTGCTGTCATTGGAGCGCAGCTATATCAACGAGTCGCTAGTGCACTTAGAACGCAAGTTTCGAGTGTTGTATTCTGGACAGACTCCATGATTGTGTTAGGTTGGCTTAGGATGCTACCTATTAAATTAAACACCTTTGTACGCAATCGAGTAGCTAAAATTTTAGATGAAACTAGTTCACACAAATGGAGACATGTACCAACGCTTGAAAATCCCGCTGATTTGATATCACGAGGAGTGGAACCTACCACGTTACAAACGTTAGATCTGTGGTGGTTTGGTCCATCTTTTTTGAAAGAAGATAATACTGTCTGGCCAACTACACCCAATAGCTCTTGTATTCTACCCGAAATGAAAACAAATGTTTCCCTTCATATTAATCACCGTGGTAATACAAGGTTAATAGATTTTGAACGTTTCTCAAATTTAAAAAGGCTGCTGCGTAGTATTTGTTACGTATTTCGTTTTATCAATTTATGTAAAAAACATGCTGTAAACAATTTTCAGTTTTCCACAGATGAATTACAACATTCATTAAATTTCATTATTATTCAGTCGCAAAGGGAATCTTTGCACGAATACAATTTATTACTCAATAATAGAAATTTACCACATAAAAATAGACTCCTAAAACTTAATGTTTTCCTAGATGTAAATAAAATCATGCGAGTTGGTGGTAGATTAGAAAATTCTGATTATTCATTTGATAAAAAACATCCAATTTTATTACAGTCCACTCATCATTTTGTTAAACTTTTATTTAAATATGAGCATTTAAAGTTAATGCATGCAGGTCCACAATTGTTGCTAGCCACAATTCGTGAGACATTTTGGCCTTTAGGTGGCCGCAATTTAGCCAGAGCTTGTTATCGGCAATGCCTTCGCTGCCAGCGTCTGAAAGGACAGACTGTTGTCCCGCAAATGGGTCATCTGCCATCGAGCAGACTCTCACCAGCAGACTACCCTTTCCAGAACGTAGGCGTTGATTACGCAGGCCCTGTTACTTCTGTCAGTCGTCAAGGTCGAGGATGTAGATTGGTAAAGGTATATATCGTTATTTTTGTTTGTTTTACTACCAAAGCGTTACATATCGAGTTAGTGGGCGATTTGACGAGTAATAATTATATTCAAGCTTTACGTAGATTTATGTCTCGGAGAGGAAAACCTCTCAATATTTATTCCGATAACGGAACATCATTTGTAGGGGCCTATAACGAAATTTCAAAGTTTTTAAAATGCAGTTGTGACTTCATAGCTGAAAGCGTGGCGCATGAAGGAATTAAGTTCCACTTTATACCTGCCTACGCTCCTCATTTTGGTGGTCTTTGGGAGGCGGGTGTTAAGTCGACCAAACATCATTTAATTAGAGTGTTGGGAAATTGTCACTTAACCTATGAAGAGCTTAACTCAACTTTAATTCAGATTGAGGCTATTTTAAATTCACGGCCACTTACTCCTTTGTCATCGAACGCAGAAGATCTTCTACCTCTCACTCCAGGTCACTTTTTAATTGGAAGACCACTCACTTCTCTGCCAGTAAAGGACCTTCGTGATCACTCTGCATCTCACCTGTCTAGGCATCAACGAATTGAGCAGCTTCGACAGCACTTTTGGGAGAGGTGGAATAAGGAATACGTTTCCGAGCTCCAACAGAGAGTCAAATGGCATAATAATAAGGACTCGTTAAAACTCAACACTCTCGTTGTTATTAAAGAGGACAATCTGCCGCCATTGAAATGGAAGATGGGTCGGATCATAGCTCTTCACCCTGGCAAAGATCAAATATGCCGAGTTGCTGATGTCAGGATTTCCACAGGAATAATAAGAAGAGATTTTTCAAGAATTTGTCCTTTGATTGAAGACTGTTGAAAGTCAACCTTTCAACGGCCGGGGGCATGTTGCAGCGCATTAAATAATATACTAATTAGTTTTAAGTCCATTGCTTTGCAAATTAATTATGTCAGGCGCTTAAGTTTATTATAGGCGGAGTAGTGCCGACGACATATTTTACAGATACCTCATGTATTCATTCTGTTTTTGCCTTCTGAAATATACGGATAACTGCGTGCTATTAAAAGACCTATTTTAATTTAAATCCTAAATTACCTGAAGAATCCTCACCGTCGCCTACACGGAGACTCCACAGTGGTGCAGCACCGCGCGAAGCGTCGCTCTGACAAGAACAAACGTATCAGTAGGACCAGGTAAGGTTATTGTGGACCGCCCTTAAATTTTACTATTTTTAGGAATTGTTAGAATCCCTAAGTCATCCCGGGTAATGTATGGTAACTAATGTATTAAAAATTACATTTTGAAGTTCACCTTTTTAACTGTTCTTTGAAATAAAAAAAATATCGACCCCAAGTCATTGCAGTCAGAGGCTAAATATAATTTTATTATTTCTAACGAACCGGAAGACGGAGAGTAGGCAGGCTCCCCACAAGGTAAACCGACGATCTTGTGAGGGTCGCGGGAAACCGCTGGATGCGGGTAGCGCAAGACCGGCCATCGTGGAGATCCTTGGGGGAGGCCTTTGTCCAGCAGTGGACGTCTTTCGGCTGACATGATGATGAATGTTTTTGTTGGCAGCGTTGGTGCAAAAAGCAGAGGCCTTCTCCCGCCCATAGACAAGGACTCAATATCTCGTATCAGCATCATTTCTGACTGCCGCTTGAGGAATCTAAGGTTAGTGCTTGATGTTTTTTTTTTATATGGATGTCTTACCATGTCAGGGCCCCGGTTCTCGCGTCTTCGACATCGACGTCATCTGGACCCAGGCCCGGCGCAAACTAAACATATTTCAGTTGTTTTGTGTACATCAATGATCAGCTTTTGTTTTTCAAATCCAGTGAGTTTTAAGGTTCCGTACGTCAACAGAAATACACATATTTCAACTGTCTACCTATCACGGTTCATGAGATACATCGATTGATAGTCTGGCGTCGCTGTCCGTATTTGGTTGGCATATGGCTTTTGTTTATAACAAGTAGTTTCCGTTACGCTTTTATTATTTTTAAATGTTATTTAAATTTCAACCTTGATTGGAAAATATAAGAATTATAATAATAACGTTTTTAAAGTCAATAAGGACAAGATTCGCCTGCAAAAGAGTTGCTTTTCACGACTTTCCTAGATTTTAATTTTCATTTTATTTGACAGCGCCGGCAGACTGGTTAAGGTCGAGTGAAAAACGTTGCAAATATCAGGTTATTTTTGTATTGTGACCATCTATATATTTGTATTAACGTTGTCCGACTCGCACATGGCCATTTTTATTTATAAAATACGAGCTACACTTTCGTTAACTTTTGAAGCTAGTTCTATTTTTTGTTTCTGTAAAAGTTTTGTTTTTACTTTCAATTTGGACGCTATCATATAATTTGCGTAAGTCATCTGCATCAAAAATATCATAATATACGGTGCAATACGTAAAATGCTCAATTTTAATTGACTCGACAGTCAATTGTTACTCAATCCAACAATGTGCAGAAAAAAGAGTGCCACGTTGCCATGGGAAAATACGGGCCAAGACGCACGTGCACAACAACAAAGGGGGTAACTTGGTGGGTAACTCGAACTTCGTGACCCCGTGATGAAGGTACATTTAGCCGCGGTCGGTTCGATGTTGCCATGTCGAAAAAAATATATGTACTTCATATCCTACTCATATTTTAATTGTGAAAATTGTGAAAGTTTGTATGGATTTTTGTTGCCTTTTCATGTAAAAACTACTGAACGGATTTAGATTAAACTTGGCACATTGATAGATCATTTTCTGGTATAACAGATAGGTTCTAATTTTTGACTCCAGTAAAACATAAGATTCCTCGGGAATGCGGGTGATACCACAGGGAAGGGGCTTGTAATTTAATAATATTAACTTATTACGATGATTATTCGGCTTGGTATACTTAATTTGTTTCAAGAGACAACAAAACTTTTTTTATTAAAAACATAAATTACACGTGACAGTAATGCTACTATACCTAAGTTACGTTAGGTAGGTATATAGTCCTACTATCCTGATAATAAATAAATTAAGTTATAGATCTTTTGTGTTTGTGGAATACACACATACGTACCTACATATTTATTAATCAGAACAATCATCTCTGAAATAAAATATTATTGTATACCTAATTATTATCGTGAAAAAACATAGGATTCTTTAGAAACACGAGTGAGACCGCGGAGAAGAATTGACTAAGTACCTACTTTATAAAAAGTTAACAAACAGCGCAGTTCCATGTAAATAAAATCACCATTTCGAATTTCGAAGTAGAAAAAAAATTACCTTCGTAGTTTTTTCTACGGTGCGTACGGCAACACAGAGTGCGATGAACCTTTGTCTCGGCTTTGAAGAGATTCCATTTAAATCATAATAATATAAACTCCCTGAATTGATGTAGTGAGGGGGATCTCGTGTAAAAAAAACTCGTTTATTATCAATACGCGACATTATGCACTGTGCTGTGCTTTACTGATGCCGTGAAGTGGACAGGGGCACTTGTGAACACGCTAGGGTTGCCACTAACTCAATATCCTAATCCTAATATTATAAATGCAAAGTTTGTAAGTATGGATGGATGGATGGATGGATGGATGGATGTTTGTTATTCTTTCACGGATTTGGATGAAATTTGGAACACAAATAGTTTATAACCTAGATTAACACATAGGATACTTTTTATCCCGGGAAAACATAAGATCCCTCAGGAACGCGGGTGAAACCGCGGGATACGTAATCAAGTAGACCAGTAACGAGAATATCGGCGAATGAGATATTTTAGGATCTGATTTTGCTACTTTTCATGATTCTTGTCTACAATATTATTTAATTATTAAATGCTAGCTTCTGTGGTTTTACCCAGTAGAATGTTTTAGTCCATGGTGAAATCTATCTGGTAGATCTCTTTTAGTATGGATAAAGCCTGTGTTTTACTACATTTCTTACATGATTATGTATTCGAAGGTAACACAAATATTACTAAATAATATTTAAGGTTGGTATGGCACAATAAGCAAATAAACATTACGTATCTCATAATATGTGTTTAAAGATTAGACATACATAATTACTTTTTTTTAGACAATAGTATATAGTATGACACAACTTAGATGATGATCGGTAAATTGGTAAAATCGATCGTTCCCGAAAAGAGTGCGCCTACAACATTACACATGTGTTAAAAAATGATCGGCAAAAATGATCTTGTTGAACGTTGAATGGCGTGATAATGAATGATTTTTATTAGCTGTGTAAATCGGAAGTGAAGTGTACGAAAGCGATTTGCCGATGCTTCATCTAAGTTGTGTCATACTGTACCTACTTATTTTACATTTTAATAATATTGTTTTTTTACTAACATTTTTTTTCCTTTACGACAAAAAGTAAAATTATAAAAATGTAAAAGAAAAAATATAATACAAGAAAGTTTTTACTTTATTTTGTAATTTATATAATGTTTTCCATACCTATTAAATAAAAGACTATCAATATAAAAGGTGAAAATTACCGATTATTAGATGCACTCACAGTTCAAAACGTCTAGTAACTTGACAATTTCCACACAGATCCTTAAACAACACAAAATAAAGAAATAAAATAGGAAATAGTGGGTGAAAAACTAGTTTATTGTATAAGTAGTTATCATGTAGTGTGGCAACCCTACCCCACAGGGTGAGTACCCCAGGTGTGCCGGGGTCGACGACCCGCGCTGACATTACCTCCATTCATATCAAATAGTGAACATTGTTTATTGCCTACTTTGAGCTGTATTCAATGTCCACTGAATACCCTAAGTGATAAGTACCCATCCATAGTAAGTTATTGAACACTATGGTTAACTAGCTCTTTCACTTTAGTTTTTTTTTATGTCAGAAGGTTGACAAGCAGGCAGGCCGTCCACCTGGTGGTATGTGGAAACTGTCGCCTATCGCCATTTGTAATACCAGAGGCCAATGTGTTGCCGACCTGTTACAATACCGAGAAGGCAATTTGGCTCTCAAGTGCAATTGCCGGAACACACCGGTAGGTGTTTGGCGACAAATTTTCTACTTGAGGGTGGTAGCCAGCCAGGCGGGTACTACAAAGTACCCTACCACCGTGCTATGGTTTTCTCACGATGTTTTCCTTCACCGAAAGCTCAAACTCATTGTAGGATTCGAACCTACGACCTTCGTCGCGGCATCCGACGTCACTACCACTGAGCTGTCATCGCCTTAAAAGAAAAAAACCTTGTTGAGTTTCTTTCCGGAGTCATCTCAGTTTAAGTGTATTGTTATGGCACTTATGAACGTCGTAAGTTACAATAGACTCTACCACCAGTTCAACATGCAATTAAACTGAGAAGACTCCGGCAAGAAACTCAGCAACGCTTCATTTGTGTCTTCATTTTACTTGTAAATAATGTCTAAATAGCTATTAATCGGTAGCACCCTCCATGTCCGGCAACAAGGGTCTGTTATCTCCTTTGTAATCAGTGTTATTCAATTACCGATGTATCCGAGAAAATCAGCGAATTCGCAGATACATTCATTCGTTTATTATCTAACTAAGAGTACCTACATCTTTACTCTTATATAGCTTAAAACACTCTGGGATAACGCAGCTTCCTATTAGTGAAAGAATTTCCCGAATCCGACTCGTATTACCAGAGATTAGCGCGTTCAAACAAATTAGTATAGATTTTCAAAATTATAAGCAAAATAAACCCAGTCACAGTTTAATTTAGATAAATAAGGCTGGTTACACACACGCATACAAAGTTGCGGGCGACCGCGACAGTGGTGTCGCGACGGAGATGACACGTTACTAGTGAGCGCATTTTGTGCGAGCCACCCCTTTGTTACATGTGCAGGCATGATGGATGGCCGCCCGTGGATTAGTGAAATACATTTTCTCATTTTGTTAACATGCCGTGGAATATTATTGGAGCTCTTAGGTGTTTTGTTGCTGTTGTTGCCGTGGTAATTGGTATTATGTGTAAACCTATATGTATGTATGTTTTTCTTAAGTTATTGGTTGTGTCTGTTTATAGTGTATCAAACTCAAACTCAAAAAAAATATATTCTGTTTAGTTTAGGTCATGAAAAGGCACTTATAAATGTCACACACAATTAATCACATCGGTTCGGAATCTAAGAAGACTAAATTATGAGCAATTAATTTCGGTTTTGCCCACGTTCCTTAGGGATCTTATATTTAACCGGGATAAAAGTATATGTAAGTATTATTCTACAACAGGATCTATCGATTATTGTCTATTCCTTACGAAGCTGAGTGATTATGAATATGCCTATTATTACAATTCCGATCGATGACCGATCACTGACTAGCCTAAACTGCTCGTCCTAAAACATGAACGGAAAATGTGTTCGTACTTCGTTGTGAACTGTAGGCTATCTACTAAGAAAGGTTATTTTTTACTATGTATAGGCCTGTGTTTGACCACTTTATTTATATATATTTCATCTTACCGTGGTCAGTGATTATTGGGCCGATGGTGGTAAGCTCATAACCTAGAAGGTTTTCCGAAAATACACATCTATTGGATTTTATGTTATAGTTTGGATATTTAATGTGTAATTCTAATAGTCATTTATAATTGCTACATTATACTATCTATACTTACGATTATTGCGCAACAATATGGCCTATTGTATAGTTATAAATGAATACACACGTGACCAGGAAGCCCATTGAATTAACGCTGACAATTCAATAAGTACAAAGCTCCCTCCAAACCCTCTTGAAATGTATTGCGAACGCATTTCAATCAAAAAGGGGAAACTCCAAATCGGGACAAAGAGGTCTATTCACGCCCTGCCCTAATTCCCTTACTCCCAAAACTCGGCGTCGTCATGAAACTTAAAGTTATCTATTGAATATGTAGGATTTTAGGTTGAGAATCGCTTGGCATATGTTGTCAGAATACACGTGTGAACGAACAAATCGGGTATTCCGTTTTGAAGCTTTAAACTCTTTGTGATAATCGTTGGTAATTGGGATCGATTTGTTTGAGATGTGACTATCTTTACAATTTGCATCTAATTTATGGCTTTATTCTGTGGTTAAGGAGTCTTTCTGCGTCTTAAATCAACCTAAAAAGTTATTTTGATTGATCATGTACTTTATAGCATTTTTTATTCTAGAGAAATATATGTAATCAGCTGTGCCTCACGGTTTCAAACGCATTAATGGAAAAGTGCGTTGATAGATCAGTCAGTCACGCTTTTCTTTTATATATTTAGATTATATACTCTTTATAGTACATTAAATTGTATTACAATTTCTCTTAACATGTAGGTACTCTTAGCAAGAAGGAAAACCTCTGTAGGTGACGTCAAAACTCAATAATATTTCCCCTCCTGCATCAATTTGAACGCATGCATTTCAAAAAGCAATTTCCAGTAAATTTCCCTTACAAGTCAATGCCGTAGGTGATCAGCCTCTCATCTCGCGGCCAGGGGTTCGATTCCAGTCATGACCTGTATAATATCGAGTAGATTATACATTTGGAATATGAATAAAACTAATTGAATCGAAACATCTGTTTTTCATGTACCTTCTGTTTTGTGGGGACTTGATTCCTCAATTTTGAATGGATAGTTTATGTTGATGAATGCATTATGGGTTCTTCAAATTCTGTCTGGTACCGAGGTAGACTGGACCCGAGGTCGGTGACCTTTGGAGACTTGTTTGTTGCCAGGGCATTATTAACGTGCGTGAGCAACTTAATGGTGCTATGTAAATTGGTGCTGGTGCAAGTTGATTAGTGTGTAACGAACTTTATGTAGATTTCTTCGTAAAAGTAGAAATTGGTACTCGAAATATATTTATTCATTTTAGGCCATGTTAAGGAACTTATGGACGTCAGAAGTTATTATTGACTCTATCACCACATCAAAGGTTTTAACAAAAGTTTTTTTGGTCAAAATCTTAAAATAGAAAAAGAAATCCAAATATCACCTGAGAAGAAAAAGTACAGTTTTGACACTAACGGAACTTAGGTTTAAATTTTCATAAAAAAAACGTTAATTTTCCAAGACTATTATAACTATGTATTCCAAATTTCAGCCCGATCCGTCCAGTGTTTGAGCTGTGCGTTGATAGATCAGTCAGTCAGTTAGTCACGATTTTATATATTTAGATTTCCTGTTTCCAGCGATTTTACTCGCATTTGTGGGATGAAAAGCCTACCAAAAAGAATCAGTATAGGATTACTAGTTTATTACTTATTGATAAACTAGCTGACCCGGCAGACGAAGTCCTGCCCCGAGAATAAAAAAAAACTGGGACGTAACTACCTATACCTAACTACCTCTTTTCATCCCCACTTTCCATCCCTTCAACTATCTCCACTTAAAAATCATGTCAATTCGTCGCTCCGTTTTTCCGTGAATGACGGACAAACAGACACACTCACTTTCCCATTTATAATATTAGAATGGATATGTAAGTTTGTACCAGCGTTGGCAGATTGGGTTTTTTTTTCGCATTTCTGGGGAAAATAATCGTTCTTGGGGAAATGTTTGAGGAAAAATTCTACGTCAAAATGTTTACCTTGTTCAGCGAAGATGAAGTATTTGAACTTTTAAACGATTTACATGAGTTTAAGTTGACAGTTTATGTTATTTTCTTACTATACTTAGTTTCATAATTTAACTAGATTCCGCCCCGCGGTTTCACCCGCGTTCCCGAGGGATCTTACGTTTTCCCGGGATAAAAAGTATCCTGTGTTAGTTAATCTAGGTTATAAACTATCTGTGTACCAAATTTCATTCAAATCCGTTCAGTAGTTTTTGCGTGAAAGAGTAACAGACATCCATCCATCAATCCATCCATCCATACTCAAAACCTTTCGTATTTATAATTTTAGTAGGATTTGTTTTTTTCTGTTTGAAAGAAAATGGGGAAAAAAGTTGCAATGCATAATTTTTGGGAGAAGAATATAAACTAGCAACCCTGCTTTGCACTTAAACTACCAAAATAATACTGTCACCACTTCAAACACTACATACAACATTTACAGACAAATCCCATAACATTTGCCGTTAGAACATAACCCTTATATCTTTAGCAATAAGAAACATAGCACATAGTTGTAGCTGTATAGTTTAATTGGTAAGTTAAACAGGGAATTAAGATAAATCTCCAATGTTGGATTTGGGTTGTCCTAAATGTTCGTTTTATTGGATTAAGTAGATATTAGACCGGGTTATCTGTTTCATTTAAAATGAGGGCGCCTAAGTCGTGGGCTTGGCTGTACAATATCTAGGCTTATATTTCGTGTAAACTACCCTTGGCGTCTAAATAGGTCATACGAGCAATATAATGAAAGTCTATGGGCGATGGTAACTGTTTATTGTCATTGGCTAGCCTGCCTTCTGGCATGAAAAAAAGTGCGAGTCTTACTCGCGTACCTAAGGTTCCGTACCGAATTCGGATTGAAGGGCAATCTCCAACTGCAAACGTAAATTTGTGATCGCATTTTTTTATGTTTCTGCTACAAATTTTAAAATTTTGGATTTGCTTTCTTCATGCCAAATTTTATGATTTGATTGTCGTAGACACGGAAAGTAATATAAATGGCCGTATTTTTTGTTGTGCTAACTTCAAAAAAAGGAGGAGGTTCTCAATTCGGTGTACTTAGGTTTTTATGTTTGTTTATGCATAATTTTTATGTTTATGAACTGATTATAATAATTATTGCGTTGAGTTATGTATAGCTTCCGCACTTGGCCGGTTTTTTCCTTTTGAGGTAGGGAACCCCAAAAGAGAAAAACAAGTTACCTGGTAAGGGTGATGGGTTGTCATGCGTTACTTATGGGAATTAAGAATAGGCTAGATGACAGTGTCAAAAATAAATGACCAAACACTAACCAATGCATAAAACATCTGAAAACACGCGGAAACATCAAATATGTTGTACATTTAATGCATTTTATGATTTTTAATTACCAGTAGAACCACTAAGAGTAGATCATTTGATGCTGTGAAACTATGACGTCATAGCTTAGTATTTCATACAATATTGCATATAACCGATCGTTTTGACATTTATTAAAAAGTTGCTGATTTGATATGCCAGGAATCTACCCTATTTAAAAGTTGCCTATATACTTGTAGACCAGTCCATTAACTGACAATGACAAAGCGTCAAATTCAACGTCGAAGACAAAGAATAACACGCCGATGTCATAAATTTGAATTACATATTGTTTTTTCACCGGCATATATAGATGCGTGTACGCATTATGTATGCGGATTCCTTGCCCCGTCGACATCTGCAAGTCACCTTCGAATTTAACGGTCAAACACAGGAGTATTACACAAACAGCACCCTCTGGCTCGGGTCGCCAACTTCTAGAACTTTCTAGGGACAATATCATATAAGAAACATTGTATGTCAATGTGGACAGCATTAAATTTAAACAGCAAAACACTTCTAGGACGAAAACATGTTGACAGTATGGTGGAAATGGACGATTTTTGCAAGTCTGAGAGCTTTGACGATTATTTGAGTTTTTTTTTTTTAAAGTTGTTATTCCCATGAGGCTTCAATATGGTATAGAGGCATGTGCGTTATCACTACATATTAATACTGTCTGTAAGGTTTAATTAAATGTATGTTTCATTAAGGTTTTTTGTAAATTTACTGAATTATGACGATGATTGTTGGAGATGTCGAAGGCCGTGACTACAAACAATTTAAAAAAAATCTTGCTTTATGATGCCGTCCAATATGAATATTCATTTAGTACACGAGGGTACTTTTGCTGTAAAAAAAAGTTTTATTAATTTGTGTTCTTATTTAATTATGTTGTGACTTGCGAGAAGAAGACATTGTTTCAGGGACTTTCTATATAACTTGCACGATTTTTTGGAGAGTTAATGTGGAGTTGATGTGGCCGCCTTGTGAAGGCTGGCTTGTATAAACACGATGTTTTGTTATGAAATGAAATGAAATGAAATGAAATGAATAAAATAATGAAATGAAATGAAATGAAATATTATTTATTCAAATAGACCTTCACAGGCACTTATGAATAGTCAGACTCTAATGCACGGTTCGGAAGGTAGCTTTTGCTGAGAAGAGCCGGCAATAAACTGAAAAAAAAAGATCCACAAAAAAAATAAACCTTGCTGAGTTTCTTGCCGGAGTGTTCTCAGTTCAAGTGTATGTGGAACCGGTGGTAGAGTCTATTGTAATGATTGTAACTATCGACGTTCATAAGTGCCTTACCAGGGCCTAAACTGAATAAATGAGTTTTTGATTTGATTTGAAAGAAAATATCAAATATTTTTCTAATTAGGAAACATGATCTTGAACTTTTCTCAGACGTGATTTGAAAAGTATTTAATACTTGCTTACGCCCTGCGGTTTAAAAATAACATGCCCAGTTGAGCTTTTTTTACTCGTAAAATTATTTTGTTACTTTAATCCTGCAATTTTACTTTTCATGGTCATATCACAATAGACCACCTATTTTCAGCGCCACATACAAAAAAATCTATGAAAATCCAATAAGCGCTTTGCAATTTAAAGCAAACTCAAGGCTTTTCACTAGGAGTCAACGACTGTCTAAATGACAACTCAGATACTTACCTTTCGTGTGAATAATAATTTATTATTGTTGTTTGTGATGATGTGGCCGATGGTGGTAAGCACATAAAGCCTAGGGAAACTGGCTCCAAATCAAAACTCATTTATTCTGTTTAGGCCCTGATAAGGCACTTATGAACGTCGATAGTTACAATCATTACAATAGACTCTACCACCGGTAGCACTCGGCTCTTAAGTGCAGCTGTCGGAACACACCGAAAGGTGCTTGGCGACAGATTTTCTCTTGAGGGTGGTAACTAGCCAGGCGGATATTACAACTTTTAATGAAAATAAGTATCAAACAAACCTCCAAAATCAATAAATGCTCAGCTTTTATAAAAATATCACAACTATGCATAATGTATGTGATTCCGTACACTAGTATACCGGCCCCCCTTTATATTAAAGGATTTATAACCGTCATTTATCACCCGGGTCCAGCGGTGATGGAGTACCCACGCATGCCTCTCAAATTCCTCGAGGGCGTGAAGTTATCCTCAAATTTTCTTTTAACCGTAAGCCATTGAATTCATGTGCTCTCCAAAATTCATAGCGTTTTATTAAACCACTATATTTCATCCGCGGTTTTGTATATATTCCCGTAGCATCTGTTGTCCCGGGATAAAAAAAAAATCCTACTTATATTATAAACTAGCGACTCGCCCCGGCTTTGCACGGCTTTTTTGTATTATAATTATGCATGTATTATACATATAAACATCATCTTGATTCACTCTATCTATTAAATAAAACCGCATCAAAATCCGTTGCGTAGTTTTAAAGATCTAAGCATACATAACATAGGGACAGACAGATGGGAAGCGACTTCGTTTTATACTATGTAGTGATAGTGATAGTGAAGATGCGAAAGTTTAACAATAGTTTTGTCTTAGGAAAACAAATCGAGTTACCATATTGGAAGCTTTTTCCCCGGTTTTACGTAAATAGCCATAAATGAGTGAAGTCTGAGTCGGATAAAGATGAACTGATGATGGTTTTTGTTCACAGATTGGACACACAATTCGAGATATCATCGGAAAAGATCGATAGTCTTAGTGGAGAGATTAAGAAACGAAAATAATTATGTGATAGGTACACTAAACAGGGAGACGCAGCGAATTTTTTTAAACCTTTTGTTTTTTTTTCTGAAACTTTGTAAACAAGGTCGTGCTTTGTACATACATCATTATTATACAGAGGTTATTAATAATTAGGTCACTCTCTAAGGTCTTAGGTAAGGCCTAATATTCCATTACGTTTTTTTAACCCTAAAAAAGTTGCGTATGGTCTCATTTCAAAAGTGTTGCCCTAATAAAATAAGTGTGGCATGTTTTTAATTATTTAATTTGAATGTCAATGTTTTATTCTGGGGTTCTAAAAATACCTAATTGAAACAGGTAGGTACCTGTTCTATTTTAATCTAACGTCAAATCTAACTTCTTTAAAAAAACCTGTTTTTTTTTGTAAAACGGATTATTTTATTAAGAAAATATCAACAGATCATGTTTTGTTTTTACAATGTGTTTGACCAAAATCTCACCGTGGTAAGTGATGATGTGGCCAATGGTGGTAAACACACAGCCTAGAACGGAACTGACTCTCAAGTGTAGTTGTCGGAACACACTTGAGAGTGGTAGCCAGCCAAGCGGGTACTACAAAGTACCCTACCATTGTGCCTAATATCCTCACAATGTTTTCATTCACCAAGCTTTCAAAAGGTCTAGCTCATTGTAGGACTCAAACCCACGACCTTCGCCTTAAAATTGTTACCCTATTAATGTTGAATTAGATCTAATAAATGTCACACAAATTAATTTAACTAATTATGTTTTTATTATTTTAATTATCCTATCTATTTTAGTGGCTCAATATTAATCATTGATTCAATTGTATTATTATTTTAATTTGTTACTCAATTAATAAAAATCAGAATGTAAAAAGAATGTCTTTTTATTATTATTTTTTCTCTTCTTTCAGTGACTTTTTTTCTTTGTATTGGAATATAGCGCTCGGTGCTTGGCGACAGATTTTCAACTTGAGGGTGGTAGCCAGCCAGGCGGGTACTACATAATACCCTACCACCATACTATGGCGTGGTCTTCAAAATATGAATACAGTAAATATTTGTATCGGCTATTAGTTATATTAGTTCCGGCTTGAAATGAAATTCAAAGTAAAACACACAAAGCCGTATATTTGACGAGGAACTTGCACAAACAGGGATCACTCATTTAATATTACAATCTCCGATAAAGGGTGGCCCTTTGGGGAAACGGCAGGCCTGTTAAAAGGGTCGCTAAGTGTCTACTATATCGATCACCTTTAACGCCTGCCCTCCGGTGGTGAGCACCAAACAAACCCATCCGTCTTGTTCTGACAGTTTGAAAAGCGAACCTGTGTTTGCAAAGTTGACCAATCAAAGGATTAAGGCCCTGTCATATCATAATACCGCCCTATATTTTGGAAGTGAAATCAAGCTAGCGCAATTCGTAAAAAACTAGTATAAATTTACTACTTACGCATTGAAAATTAATCTGTCAATGTATGTGGTTTAGAATTTGTAATCTTGTGATATCATATTAAATAGATAATGAAGAGTAGCACTTTTTAAAATTGAATCAAGCGATATCGATATGTCTAAAGTTTTTTTCACTTCACTTCTTGACTATGATGGCATTAGATGCGTTTTTTACACAATTCTGCCAGTGTCAGGGTATTTGAAGATAAAGTACATCTAAGGTCCGGTTGCATCAAAAACCATTAGTTTCATTTTGACGTTCGTTATTCAAAAATTTTCTAAGCAACCCAGCACCTGATAAGAAACTGTTAGTAATAGCACAGAGGAGTAAAATTCTCCTCTGTGGTAGGGTAATAGTGACAGCACTTTAATGTCTAGGTCTAGAAAACGTATGACTCACAAAACTGCTCTATTTTACTGGCTGTACTAAGGTCTGGAAGTATTCATCAGTTCATTATTGTATTTTTACAGTGGGACCTACTCTAAAATATAATAATAACTTTTTTAACAATATTTACAACTATTTATAACATACATATAAACTACATATAAAAAAAATCCTCGGCCACTGCTCCCGATCAACGGCAAGGTTCCCAGAAGGCTGGCAGCGTTTCCTCTTTAGATGGCTAAGCTAACGCGTTGGCGGAAAATCCACCCCGCCCGCCTGAATTAGCTTTGAGGATAATGTTCGGCGAGACTCAGAACTTCAAGGAACCATGGTCTCGACTGCAAAAGCCAAAAATAAATAATTTGGTCCAATAGAAGCGTATTTTTTGAATTTGGAATTTTCCGCACCTGCAACTCTACATGTCGCTGGCAAGTGAGATGCTACAATTACTTTTTAATTTCTTTATTCATTTTGACCGAGTAATGTTGATGTTTTTTATGAAAAGATTGAATTTTCGCAATTTCAGAGTTCTTCCCTGTTCAGGCCTTGCTCCTGATTAGAATATTTATGGTAGACTAAAACTATTTTTTTTTGTAACATAGTGACGTTGCTTTTTCGATTTATTTTCATAAAATCGTGTATTTTGAGTTTTATTGAATATTATCAGTGGTATTTTGGCCAATAAAGATCGATACGAGTGCGCCGGTGAAGTGAAATGATTGTATAGTGGCTTTTCAAGTTGTCTCAACAAGTCCGTGAAAAGTTTTAGAAGAACCATCGTACTAAAAACTGACTGACTATGACTTGAAGATGATTTAACTTGACTTGAATTTTACTAGAACTTTAAAACTTGACGACTGACGAGAATTTAAATACATGAAGAAACTAAAAATATTGCTCAACTTGACACTGGCAAATTACACTAAGAGTGATGCCAAAAAGAAAAGACAAAAAAAAAACTACCCGCGTTTTGTGTGAAATCGGTAATCGCGGCCTCCAGTTCTTTGGAAGGCAAAATAAAATTAGCAATTGAAACTGGTTGTGAACACACAATATTCTCAACTGTACATATACAGTGTATACAGAGACAGTTGAAGTGCTTTTCTCAAGAAAGTTTTTTGGATATTTTCATATTTATTGGTTTTATATACTTACCGTGTGAAATTGTGCACCAACTGTTCAAGTCATCAAGAACGAGATATGCTGTGCTGATTCTCTGGACGACCGGTGGCAGTGAAAAAGGTCAGTGGTAGCTTACTATGTTTACTTACCAAATTTCTATCGAGCAATATCCTTCTTCTGTATCTTTTTTCGTGTGTTAAATTGCAATTGAAAAAACGTAACTTCCTTCTAAACATTAAAATTATATTACCAGCACGCTATGGAATCGGCCATACAAGTCGGTAGAGGCTTCATCTCGACAATTACAGTGTAATAGAGTTTTAATTGTAGTGACAAAAATAAGTAATTTGAGGTTGTCAATCGTAAGAGTTCCTTTGATTTGTTCCTTCGATTCCTATCTGTACTTTAGTACTATTTAATAATCTGTGATTACGTACTATCACCTATATTAAACTACAGTCACTTAAGTTAAATTTGTTCATAACTAACATGGACTTGAATACCGGTATTTGCCGTAACGTTTTTTATAACGTTACTAATTTCGTAATGTTTCTTCGGTATCCGAATTTATATCGATATCCAAAAAGTTACGCTATTAATATCGTTATTGTTCTCTTTTACGTATTGAGGCCTATCTTCTTTTTTGTTACCTCTAATCCAATGATTACGATGCTGCCCGACTACAACAGAATCATTACAACATTTTTTTTTGTAACAAATATCGTTCCGTTTCTCGAATAACGATACTAACTTTTTAAAAGCGCGGTAACGAAACCAAAATAGCAGTACTTACGTTACTGATTTCGATAATCTGTAGCGTTACAACTACCTGGTTTATAATGATGAATACTTCCACCTGTCTACATTATATGTTTTTGTAACATATTTGTACGTACGACAACACTAGATAATTTTAGTTGCAGCTTGCATCAATGTTATTCCACCAAAAACATAAATGTGAAAATGGTAGCCAAGTTCAATATTATGATAATTATGGTGTGGTTGTCGTCTTCACCGACAAAATACATCAGCATGGCGATTGTCTATCTCCGATTCCGATTACGAGGTCCCTCGTAATTATCTTAAAATTTTGGTATGGTCTATCTTTTTTTATTCCTATGATTAATTATTATGAGAAGTAATTACAATCGCAGTTTAGTTGTTGTTCACCTAAGATAGACAATACCAAAATTATAAGATGATTCCGATTACGAGGGACCTCGTAATCGGAATCGGAGTATGGTGGGGATCAGGATGGTAGAAACAAAATCGTATAGAGAAAGGTAGACAATCGCCATGCTGATCTAAATGGGTGCCAAGTTCTGTAGACAATCCTGAAGTTTATCTATTAGAACGTATAACATTCTTATGTTTTAAAAACAAAATGTCTTATTTTTTATCTGCTACAACAATATTATTGGTTATTTAAAAATATGATAGACAAATTATTTACTTGGCCGACTGATTAGCCTCTTTGCTTGAACTTTGGCTTGACGCGCTCCCGCATGTGAAGTTATGTAATTAGTTCAGTAATAAAAGTTGTGAAAACTGCTTTATTAAATATAACCTTAAAAATTCCAATATCTACGCTCCCCTTGGATACTGGTAACACTTTTTTATTACGTTATACTTACTAGTTTATTGGTACTCCAGTATGCGCATAATCATGTAAATATCTTTTCCACCACTATCTGTTAAAGATGACGGTTTTACGACCTCGTATTTGGGTTTACGTTATTTGAATATCGTAAAAAATACCTTAAATGAAGTAACGTAAGTAGTGTTGTATATAAATAGGACATAAAGATATTATTTTTATGTTGTAATAAAATTTATGGTGTTATTGTAAAGTGAGAAAATGTTGTTTGAATCATTAATTTATTGGATGTTAACCTAAAATTCGAATTCATGGTAGTCAAATTTATATTCCGACGTTCATAAGTACCTTAATCAGGAGGCCTTCTGCGAAAAATTATACACGACTTTTTCTTTAGCTCCGAAAACAAAAAATAACGTGACGTCACGTCTTAGTACACTTTTGATAGAGAAGTGACGTCACAAGCCCCACTCCTGAACTTTAATGCGCTTTATCTTTATATATTTTTTATTGATTTGATAATAAAAAATACGTATCCAATATTTTTTTATAACCTGACGGACTAAACAGAATTATTTATTTTTTGCCCAGTCATCATCCCTTGTCGTGATATTCGTGCAATGCTAACGGTAAAAAAGTCAAAAATTGTCTATAGGTACTAATAATAAAGCTGAAGAGTTTGTTTGAACGCGCTAATCTCTGGAGTTACTGGCCCGATTCGAAAAATTGTTTCATTAATAGGAAGCTACGTTATCCCCGAAGGTTATATGCTACTTTTTATCCCGGGAACGCGAGTGAAGCCGCGGGGAACAGCTAGTAACAAAATAAATGTGTTTTGAGTCAGGCATTTTCCTTTACTACAAAAAATCCTAATAAAGGTTTTTTTATATCCAAAATCACGATTTTAACTATTGTTTAATAATATAACTTCACGATTTGAAATATTGTTTAATCAAGTAATTTATGACTGTATAGTTCGATAGCTTTAAATTTGACTTTAGATCAAACAATATGGCTAGGCATCTCTGAGAAAATTCACCAGTTTTATCCTGAAATCCAGCGCGTCCCGGGACGAGATTATTTTCGTAAATCGTTCACTTATATAGTTAATTTGTATAGTATTTATAGTTAATTTGTTAATTATATTATTTTTAAAGATTTTTTATCGGAGTAGCGTATGTACGTTCGAGATCAGTTTATGGCGACAGTAGCGCCACCGGTTGCTGCGGCTTTACGCGCTAACGTCTTTTTAGCGGGCTCCGGATGATGAGGCGGGAGTTTTCAAATGCAGCCATAGATAATCAAAACCCAACAATGACTATAATCGAGGACGACAGCCACAAAAAAACCTTTCAGCAAAAATAAACCTAAACACTTTTTATTACATATCTTTATCAGCACTCGGGGTTAGAAAATAGACAAATAGAGTAAATGAGATAGGCCTATCGTTGGCTAACGCCTGGCATTGCTCAAAGGGGACCATTCGGGCCCAAGATACTATCTTATCGTGGGGTCCGATTCTGTTTACATTTATTTGCTTGTCGGATTGCATCTGTGAGGCTATTATTAGGTAAATCTACTGATTCAAGTATTCAGTATTATTATTTACTAATAATAACTAAATACGTTTCTGAGTGCGAGTAAAGGCTTTTTACGCTATACTTCAAAATGTGATAATTTCGTAATGATAGTGCTCAGGCATCTGAAGTACACTATCCTTATTTGTAGAGATTTAAATTTAAATGTGGATAGTAAATTTCTGGAAATCAAACAACCAAGCTCTGACACAACATACACTCTTTATTTTTCTTTGACATTATGACAACGTAAAAAAAAAGAAAGAAAAAAAACAAAACTACTGAACAGTTTCTAACAACACTATATACCACCTGCGCCACCTATCGCGCCGCTGGTCGTGGGTTCGATTCCCATCCAGGACAAACAATTGTGTGCATGAACATGTCTGTTTGTCCTGAGTCTGGGTGTAATTATCTATATAAGTATGTATTTACAAAAAAAAAAGTAGTATATGTAGTATATCAGTTATCTGGTTCACATAGTACAAGCTCTGCTTAGTTTGGGATCAGATAACCGTGTGTGAAGAAATGTCCCGAGATGTCCCGAGATATATTCGGCTTAATATTTTACCTAACCAAAATCAACCTGTATATCACTTCAGAAGGGAAATATGTGTAATTATAATCGAGAAGTACTTAATAAGTATTTATTCCGAGACAGAAGCATCTAAATCAAAATCTCCATATCTAAAGCCAATAAAACAATTATTAACCATAACAGTATCCGTGGAGGTACTAATGGTACAGGAGTCCCCATAACTGGGGCATGGGGTTATATTTTATAATAATTGCCGCGTTTACTCACCCAGCGATCGGTAACGCGATCTCGTACCGCAGTTTTAGGAGAGCGAGTTGTACGTGCTGAGCTACATATTTCCATTATACCTCTGGCGCCTCTCGTTATCTCTGTCATAACATCTACTTTTTTAAACAGGCAAAGGTAAGTGGCTATACGGCCTTAATAAGTTGTCATAACTTATCAAAATACTAACAAACATGTCTGTTTGTCCTAAGTCTGGTACAACCAGAAGGTATGTATTTACAAAAAGTAAGGCATATCTGATTTCAAGTTGAAATCTATCGCCAAGCCTACCGGTGTGTTCTTGCAGTTGCACTTGAGAGCCAGTTACCTTACAGGCATGTAATACCATGGTGAGGTTATGTAACACTGGTTAGCCCCCCCCACCTTATACCTCTTTTAGGGGTTTAATTTTCAAAAATCCTTTCTTGGTTCATGCCTACATTATAATAACCATCTGTACAGTGGTTTGAGCTGTGCATTGATAGATCAGTCAGGCGCGGATTAGTATATGGTCTCAGTCCCAGGTGTTGCTAGCGTCCATAGGCTACGGTAACCGCTTACCATCAGGCGAGCCGTATGCTTGTTAGCCGACTTTGTTGTATAAAAAAAACAGTCAGTCACGTTGTCCTTAGTTCTATCAATCTCATATCAGCCGAATGACGTCCACAGCTGGACAAAGGCCTCCCCCAAGGATCTCCACGGTGACCGGTCTTGCGCCACCAGCGGTTTATCCTTCTATATATTTAGATAAAAATAACTTGTCGTGTGTGATAATGGAAACAAGCATCAATCGTGATAGAGAATCGTAAGTTGAGCACCACCCGCTCCCGATACGGATCGGCTTCCGATCGGCTCAATTATGAATTAGGCTCGCTCGTTAGTAGTTACTGCGCCGGCGCAATGGGAGCTGGGTCTACTCTTACTTCACTTATAATTACGACATTTATTGAGACAAAGGGCTTTTTTATATATTTTGAGCCCAGTATAATGGCGGAAGGTAGTTAAGTTATCAAAAAATATTGGTTAGTTTATCACAACATATTTTTTATTTTATCAAATCAAAGACAAGGCGTATTCAAGTTCAGGAGTGGGAGCTTGTGACGACATTTCTATGTAAAAAGTGTACTAAGCCGTGATGTCACGCGAAATTTCAACGCACTGTATCATCGTTATTTTTTGTTTTCGGAACGAAAGAAAAAATATGTATTATTTTTTGTTAATCTAACTGACGGGCTAGATAGATTTTTTAATAATTATACCTGTATTTATTTGTATGTTTTCTATGATTAAAAACGCTTTAGATATTTTGTTTGAACTTTTTATTATTCGATCTGACATGCACTGCACGTCTATTGAGTTACATCCAGAGAGAGGGAAAGCCAGTGTTGCCAGCCGAGTATGTGAAAATACAGTATTTATAAATAATAATCGGTAACAATACCTATTAGATACAGCCGTCATGATAGCCCCGGCTCTTTCTATTGTGATGTTAGTAAGTGACGGTTGTCTAAAACCTGGGTTTCCCTAGTTGTAAAATAATTTGGGTATAATTTCTCTACCATACCAATCACGCCGTCATCTGACAAATTAAACATCCAATTTTTTTTTTATTTGTTGTTCAAATTTTCAAATACCGAATTCTTGAGCTCGGTATTCTTAATTCCAACTCGGCTCGCGACTCTTTCCGGGATGTACCTGGCCCGGGTGTTTCGGGTACGCACCGGGCGGGTGTCGCTCGCAAATATCCCGGCAATTTCGCACGTCGAGTGACAAATATGTGGGGTGACCATCTAATGAGATTATACCCTCGGAATGTTGCTCCCAACAATATTATCCTAATGTTCCTTATGATTGGAGTGTTTTTGTGAGATAAAACAGTTGCGTACAGTATAACACAACTGAGATGTCGCATCGGCAAAACTCGTATTTCCGATCACTTCCGATTTACTCAGCTAATAAAAATCATTCATTATCGCGCGATTCAATGCTATTGGCGCAATATATACCCGCGTTAGTTCGACCCCAGTCAGCATTGGGAATGCACGTTATTTATTCCCTATTATTTATTACACTTCAGGACAATTTAATGGTACAGCTATTTATTTTATTTTCACTTTGACTTCGTTAAAACGTGGTAAGTCGAATAATAGTCAAAGTCGTGAAATTATTTTTAATGTTTATCAATTCATGAGACAAGAGGCCACGGAGTGTATAAATATAGTTTTTGGGAAATATGTCTTTCAAAACCTTCAAGAACGGATTGCGAAAGCAACTTCTTTACTGTCCTAAATTTAAATGACTCATCATCAGACAGCGACGAATCGTTTGACGACAAGAGGCGCTGTTGAGACTGGGGATATAAGTATGGATGTCGAAGGCGTTAATTTTGATTTGTGACATTCATCGTTCTAGCCGTGTATCCTCCATATCGAATGTATAAAAAATATATACATATAAACAAATAATACATACTTTATAAACGTGATCACTTATTTTGCAAATAAGTGTATAAACATCTGCGCATCAATTTTACGAATGTATTTGATTATTTAATTTTAAAAGTTATTGCGATGGCAGAAAGATATTTTCACCTAAAGTACTAATAAACATGGGTAATTTTGTAGGCGCACTCTTTTCGGGAATGATCGATTTTACGAATTTTGCCGATGCTTCATCTATGTTGTGTCATACTGTACCTAGATGTAGATAGATGAAAATATTATAGAAGGCCTACTCTGAAAAACGATACACTGAATCGGAAGTCGGAAGCGTTTTCTACTCTTTTGCTAAAATTGAAAGCCTGTTTCCTTCTAACTATAAACGTATTCCCATATTAATATTCGGCTTCTAGGTAGGTAAGTTCATGAAAATTAAATCAAATCAAAAATCAAGGTGGCCAAGTGTGGGTGTTATTTATTGGTTTAGGCCGTCACTATAGTTAAACACCAAAACACAACTATGTTTGTTCGTGAAGGAAATAAATTACAGGATAAATTAGACTACGTTTCTTAGGTAAAAACGTAAAAAGTATGAAAAGTGAAATATGGTGGAGTCATCCGCCAAGAAAGGATTTTTGTAGAAGAAAATTTGATTAAATAGGGACTCGTGGATGAAATTACGTGGCAAAAACCAAGTTATTTCTACATATAAGTACATAATTACAACAAAAAAATGTAAATCAGTTTTCTGGTTGTCCATCTACAAGCTCTGCTTAGTTTAGGATCATGTTAACTGTGTGTGAAGAATGTCCCCAAGATATTATTATTATTACCTTGCCCGTATTAAACAGAATGTTGGCTACCCTAGTCAGGTGTGCCGACAATGACGTCACGTCGGGGTGTACCATCAAACCGGCACGTGATGCTTACATGCTGACATTGCTGTATGATTTGAAGTAAAATGTGAATATTCTTTGCGTCGATCAACGGAGATGAACAGTGGGCTTGGATGATATTTGTGATCATTTTTACGTTGGAAAAGAGTATGTATCGAAGCTGACGAAGCTCGTAAAAGTACACAACACACTACACACAACCGATCACGCTACCGTCCTCGACGGCGAGGACCGCCGCGATGTCCCACTCACTCTCGTCCCGTTCAAGCGGTCCGAGCTGCCATTAGTAATCCGACCGCCCCCAATTAGTCGTAACTCGTACAAAGTCCTCCCCCTCCCCCGGTAACGCCCTGAGCCGAGGTTCGTACCCCATTCGGGAGTGCCCTCAGGCGTTGTTACCTAAATATTACCCGGCTGAGAGCCCTCTGCGCTCGCCGATTTGTCCGGTAAGGTTGCTGCAGCCATCAGAGGCTACCAACTTTAGTCCTTTCAAAAAAAAAAAAAAGAGGTATCTAGGTGCATTGATTCTCAGAAACAATAAACTTATTTTCAGTTTAAGCCCCCTAGTGTGGGAATAATAAACTGATACGACTCTAGCAAGATACTTAGGAATTTTGGCTAATTATATAGGGTTAATTATAATTCCTAAAAGAATTCAGGGATTATTATAGTAATCATTACGAGCAACTTTTTCTAATTATGTTGTAAGTACCTAATAAAAAAAAATCTTTCATTAAAATATCCTCTTTATGTGGCACTGTCGTAAGACGCCCTGATCCAGTACAAAAATAACACAGAAACCAAACTTTTTTTTTATATGTATATAGGTCTGTATTTGACCACAATCTCACCGTGGTCAGTGATGATGTGGCCGATGGTGGAAACTGGTAAGCACACAAAGCCTAGAATGGAACGGGCTCAAGTGTAGCTCGGAACACACTGGTACCGGTTTGAACGAAATTTACAAAATAAATAAAATATATAAAACACAAGCTTCTTGCCAGAGCTTTCATTCGCTAAGAAATAAATGGAAAGCATAAGATATATGTGTGTAGGAGACAGGATATTAGGTGATGGGCTATAAATAACGAGGAGCTAGGGCGGTAAACACAAATAAAATAAAAATTTCAAATACAGGAGACTGGAAGGAACTGGCTTGGATTGATGTTAAGAAGGATAAGGTGTGGTAAAGTTATTTCTACCACATTTTATGTGGTAACGAAACGACACATATATTTTTTTTCACAATTTTATTAATCAGGCAGGGGTTAATTATGTCAAAGTAAATTATTCAGGTTAGGCTTATTCAGGTAAAGCTAATAAAGTTATTGCGTTATAATCATGATAAAAGCTATGTTAGTGACATTAGTGATTATCGGATTACGCTGATATTAGGTTAGATAAACGCAATAATCTATTAGTAATCTAATTAATAAATGCCCTTGCCAAAATTAAATAATAAAGAATTATAGTGAAACTCACAGAGCACAGAATATAATTTTATTATTAACACTTAATAGCTTAAGTACAGCTTTACCTGTGGTTTTACGTAGTAAAACTATGGCATAAGTCCCCATCTCATCTCGTGGGGGACAGAAGTCGTCCGAGGGAAGGTAAACCAGAGTACGGGCAGCAGCGTATCTCTGAGAACTATAACACCATACTGCGATCGCCAACCCGCATGCCAAGCGTGGCGATTATGGCATATCCCCCCAAATGATTTAAGATCCTTGGGGGAGGCCTTTGTCCAGCAGTGGACGTCTTTCGGCTGACATGATAAGTGTACACACAAAACAATTAAGTGAACCGATACTATATAGTCTGACAAATAAATCAACAAACTGAATTTCACATAATATTAGGTATTAGGATAGTATAAAGTAACCATCCAGTATTCTCAATTCCCCGTCCACCCATTCGTCTTTGTACGGATCAATTTGTTTTGAACTGACCAACCTTTGATGATAGTATTCTATAATAAATAAACGTTTATCCTTGTTTGTATAAGTGGGAACTACACGCTTTGAGGAACTTGAAAGTCGCCTCAAATAATATTCATTTCTTTTCGTGGAAACTGAAAATTGTATTAACATAAATATACATTCGATCCTGTTTTGTTTGACGAGAGAGAACGAGAGAGAAGAGACGAAAATAACTTGTTTCATAGGGTGGTTCATAGTATTATATAGTTGTTTATTTATGACTAGCTGTTCCCCGTGGCTTCACTCTCGTTCCCGGGATAAAAAGTTGCCTATATAACCTTCGGGGATAATGTAGCTTCCTATTAGTGAAATAATTTAAAATCAATTAAGTAGTTTTTGAGTTTATCCATCTATACTAATATTATAAAGAGGAAAGATTTGTTTGTTTGTTCGTTTGTTTGTTTGTAATGAATAGGCTCCGAAACTACTGGACCGATTTCAAAAATTCTTTCACCTTTGGAAAGCTACATTATCCCCGAGTAACATAGGCTATATTATATTTAAAAAAAAATTAGGGATCCTTACTAAAACTCCAATAATGTAACATAAGGTGTAAAAAAATGACCTGAAAAATTCCTTACGTCGCGTGCGCTGCGAAAACTATTGATGATAGAACAAAATCATTTACTACGACTTTGCAGAACTCATCATTATCTACAAAAAGTGTCGCGACAGCATATGTCTAAATATTATAGTTATGTCTCAGTAAGCAGTTTTTTATTCTAAAATATTAATTTATATATGCCGCCTCTTGAAAAGGCTCTTCATTTGTACCTTGGTATTAATCCTCATCAAAATAAATTACTTTATATTCAAGACGGCTTTAATACCTTTTTATAACTTTTTGAATTATTCAATTCGGACATTTCATTCGGAAGATATCACGAGTTTAAAAATGCAAGTATTAGAAAAAAGTCGCGTGGTTGTCGCTCACCGCGCTCAGCTAGCCAGCATGCGATGTAGGCGTCCATGTAAGCGTCACTGGGGTACGGGGGGGGAGTCAATGTAATCTATATATATAAAAGAAAGTCGTGTTAGTTACTCCACTTATAACTCAAGAACGGCTGAACCGATTTAGCTGAAAATTGGCAGGGAGGTAGTTTAGAGCCAGGAGAAGGACATAGGAGGGGAGGGAAGGAGATAGGTAGGGGTAGGTAGGGTAGGTAGGTAGGGTAGGTAGGGTAGGTAGGGTAGGTAGGGTAGGTAGGGTAGGTAGGGTAGGTAGGGTAGGTAGGGTAGGTAGGGTAGGTAGGGTAGGTAGGTAGGTAAGGTAGGTAGGGGTAGGTAGTGGCAGGTAGAGGTAGGTAGATAGGTAGGGGTAGGTAGGGTAGGTAGGTAGGGTAGGTAGGGTAGGTAGGTAGGGTAGGTAGGGTAGGTAGGGTAGGTAGGGTAGGTAGGGTAGGTAGGGTAGGTAGGGTAGGTAGGGTAGGTAGGGTAGGTAGGGTAGGTAGGGTAGGTAGGGTAGGTAGGGTAGGTAGGGTAGGGTAGGTAGGTAGGGTAGGTAGGTAGGGTAGGTAGGTAGGGTAGGTAGGTAGGGTAGGTAGGTAGGTAGGTAGGTAGGGTAGGTAGGTAGGTAGGGTAGGTAGGTAAGGTAGGTAGTGGCAGGTAGAGGTAGATAGGAGTAGGTAGGGATAGGTTTGTAGGTCCCAGTTTTATTTTTGTTCTCAGGGCAGGACAACGTCTGCCGGGTCAGCTAGTTACAAATAAACATACAAAAAATCTAATCATTTCTCTAAAATATACCTATAATGTAAGTATAGATATATCACAAAATAAAAGTGATTCTATACCATATAGAATGAACTTAGTTTTTGACCTAATTTTCCGCAAAATGATAACGGAAAATGATTTATTATTCCGCCCCCGTACCTACCCGGAATAAATTCAACGTGATGAAGTTCCAAACTGTGATTTAACGAAGAAAATTCGAGCAACAGATATACTAACAAGATGGCATACGCTAAATCCATTTGCATCGGAAATAAATATTGGGAAGAGAAAAAAAATCTTTATTCAAAATAGATTTTTATCCCTAAGGAAATTGTCGTTATCCGGTTCGGCAAAGGGAATATTTCTGAACTGGGTCCCATTTTATTACGGACCTTTTTAGGGCCCTTTATCAATCTTAAAACGTTTTTTCTCCCTTTTCTTTTAACGAGAAACACTTGACGAGTTCCCGCCCTCAATGTTTTATATTTATTTTGGGAGTTTGACGTGAAATGTTCAACACTTTTAGGGTTCCGTTCCGTGCCTCAACTTTATGCTGAGTCGGGGACATTTTTCTACTCCGCGACACAAAGATACCTACTAACTTATTCTTGCTATTTTATTTTTTCAGTTTATTGTTTTTGTTTGTGTTTTGCAATCGAACTTAATTTTAACAAGGAAAAAACTTATAGGATAAATTATGTGTCTGTCTATCCGTCCATCTGTTACAATTTGCTCAGAAACCACTGGACTGATCGAGTTCAAATTTAGTAAGTCGGTGACCCATACACGGACGTGTCATGTATAAATGAATTTAAATGGGGATTCACTTTTGGGGAGTAAATTAGAATTTTTCAAAAAAAATAACTTGGGTACATACGGCCACAGATCAAGCTACACACTGCGGCACCTTATGCGGTTGTAATAGGCGCTATTTTGCAACAAAAATGTGTAGTTTGATCTATGGCCGTGTGTATAAATCGTGTAATGAAGATGCTCATTGTGTAAATCAATTTTTTTTTATAATTTTAAGATTTTTAAGTTTTGAAGTTATTTACCTTGAATCTCAATTCCGAGAATTTTTGTGTTTGAGTCATTCACGTCCCTGATACAAGCCAACGGAGAACATAGTCAAATAAATCCAAAATGGTCTAGTTTAGAAAAAAAAACTGAAAATTCTTCATTACCGATTTCATAATTGTTGTTTATAGATTGCTATGGTAGAAGAAGTCTATGGTATTTAACGTAACATAGGAAATCATCTTTACGGAACCCTCGGTGCGTGAGCCAACTCATACTTGTCCGGTTTTTTGTTATACCTAGAATTTTCCTCTTTTTGTGGCTAATTCAGCCAAAAAGCGCTTTTCAGCAGCTACGTCAGTTCAATTTGTCTGCTGTCCCTCTTATGGGATTTCCACGTAAATCATTGGACTTACCCCTTTGATGAAATTCTTAGAAGCTACTATAATAAAATAGGCGCTCCAATATTAGTTGTCTTTTGACTATTCTATTTAAGTTTATTAATATATTTTTTCTTTGTATTGGCCTGTTTGGCCACAGTCAGATTTAATATAAGTAGAATTCTAGATCATACACTTGCTGTGCGTTGGATGTACTTACATATATATATAAGTAACGTGTTTTCTATTTGATTACCAACGTCTCGACAAACGTTTGGATTGGCCATGAATTTTACCAAGTAATTTGGCAGCGTGTAACTTATTTACACTACGAAGGGACAAAGCCTCTATTATGTGGCGTAATGTGGGAACAGCCCTCCAGGGCCACTGCCCTCTCATATTTCTATTCATGAATGAAATTCCGGACTAAATAACGCCCTTTAGAATGGCCGGTGCGGTTTAATTACGTTTCGAGGGGTTTCGTTAACATTTGATATTTTACTTGTTATTTTTTAGGGATGAGAACTATTTTATTTATTAAATTGTACACAGCTGCCCCAAGAAAGTGTGTTTTCAGGATTCATGTAGGGTTGGTCTGCTTGGTTATTCTAACGTATTTCTAAAAGCTTGAACCTTTTTAAAAGTATGAGGTATCTAATGTTAGAATTCTTGTCATATCGGATAACGAAGACTGTCAAAATGTCAAAAATACATCTACTCATCATTTTGGAATAAACACAAACATTTAGGTTAGGTCCGGTTGCTCGTACATTTTAGTTAAAGTTATAGTCAAAGTTAACTTAACTATTACCATGCTTTGACCGTAGAGTCACTTTGACGATGACCGATCAGCCTCGGTCAGTTATGGTTACGGTTAAAATTTTATCTTTCGGCGGTTATAGTAGACTATAACCTAACCTAATTATAACCTTATCTACTATGACCGCGCTTACGACCAACCGACCCTAGGTTTGTAAAGGCAATTGCTTTTTTATTGTAATTAATTGTCTATTTACCTATAATGTGCATATTGCGATGTAATTAAATTTACGTATATCGAAAGTAGGTGACAGGTATATTTTCAATGAGTTCTTTTTGATATCAGACTTGGAACTGGGGCCAATTAAAAAGTATAAATAATAGATATCGCATTGAAAATAATCGAATGTTAAAAATAAAATGCACAACAAACCTATCAATTAACGAATAGTTTAATAATAGGTTAGATAAAATATTAATTAAAATAAATAGTATTTATTTCAATCTATAAAATTTAATTAAACATTGATAAAAAAAACCTTTTAGAAAAATGTGGAATATTACGAGTAAAACTTCAATCTGGATATTCGACGGGGTTTAATTAAATTAATTGAAATCCATTCGGTTATTCAGAGACTATTTGTCAAATTACACTATAATTTACAACTCCTATCCAAACTATGTATAATCTACGACGATACTTTACAAAATTATATCCATTGCTTTCATAAACTTGGGCGAAGACTACCAGCTGCTTATATAACGCCAATGGTTACAAAACTTGTGGTATAAGGGTGATTTTAGTTGCTTCTTAGTAAAGGTGTAAAGGTTGATTGCCCAAGATTTCTGTTATTGGTTACTTCGGGTGGCTTCTAATTAATCGCGGCTATTATTTAAGGCTGCACTCACGTTGTACCATTTTCAGTTCTAATTTTGGGTGGTTTGATAAATTAAGGCGTTAGTTTGGGCGTTTAGGGAGTATTTAGTGTAATGGGAAGCCATTGAGTGTTCCAATTTGGTTATTAAAGTCATCGTTTACCTTTTTGCTGTATCGGTAAATTGGAGAGTGATATCAACTCTGAGTGAATTGGTAATTGAAATGGAGATTTTCATAAATGTTCTCATAACGCCTGAACTTACCTATTATTAAGTAATGCGAAAGTTTGTGAGTATAGATGAATGTTTGTTACTCATTCACGTAAAAACTACAGATCGGATTTGGATGAAACCTGGCACATACATAGATCATACCCTGGAATAACATATAGGCTACTTTTTTCCCGGGAAAAAATATGATATCTCGGGTGAAACCGCGGGGCGGATGCTAGTTAATAATAATAAGGCTTCGAGTTTGACTTTATATGAAAATTAGCGGACCCCGCAAACGTTATTCTGTCCGGAAAACACATGTATTATGGTATGTCACTAAAACATATTTCACTAATAGGAAGCTACATTATCCCTGAAGGTTATAAGCTACTTTTTATCCCGGGGACGCGAGTGGAATCGTGGGGAACAGCTAGACACATATAAACTGACTTCATTGTAATAGTATTTTTTGTCATTTTAATAGCTTGTCATCCAAGGTGGGATGATATAAGGATTTTAACAGTATACCAGACCTTTAGATGTTAAGTTGGAATAACGAAAAATATACAAAAACCCTGAAAACAAACTACATTTTTTTTGTATATGTGTAAAAGCCTGCACCAAAAAGAATGATCTTTCACGACTCAAGATTTACTGGCTCAGGACCAACATCCTTCCACCGCCCGCTGACTTATGAGCAATAAACATAAATAAATGATCACAATGTACCACCCGTCACCGTTTCCACGTGGTAACTGTGTGGTTACTGCCGAATAACGCTCGCACATATTATATTTGTTATACGTACCCGCGCTTTGGTAATGGCGCCATTTTGTTTTTTTTTTTTTGAAGATTTATTTTTCACGACACTGCGCGAATATTGGTGTAATGTTTTCAGGATTCGTGTATCTATGTTTGTCAGTTTATTTTAACACTAGCTGTTTATGAGGGATAATGTAGCTTACTATTAGCCTATTAGTGAAAAAAAATTTCGAATCGGACCAGTAACACCAGAAATTAGCGCGTTCAAACAAACAAACTCTTCAGCTTTATTATAAGGTAGATAAATAACTTCTAAGGTAACATGGCTTCTGCACACGCAAGGCCACCACAGTAGGAATAGATCCAGTTTTTATTAAAAACTTGCTGTTCCCCGATTTTACTCGCGTTCTCGGGATAAAAAGTAGCCTATAACCTTCGAGAATAATGTAGCTTCCTAATAGTGAAATTTTTTTTCAAATTGTCCTTTAATTTCGGAGATTAGCGCGTTCAAACAAACCAACTCTTCAGCTACTAATGGATCCCGAATCATGTACACACGGCCACAGATCAAGCTACACATGTTTGTTGCAAAATAGCGCCTATTACAACCGCATAATGTGCTGCAGTGTGTAGCTTGATCTGTGGCCGTGTGTACCTACTGAATTCATGGTATCAGTTTTCGTTACGACGTCCCTTACGGGTGTAAGTATGTGTAACTCTTAAATAACTAATAAACACCATAAGTACTGTACTAGCAACATTATAACAGACTGCCGGTTATATTTGTGGTTAGCGACATCATAAAAGTTTACGAGCTAAAGCTGCACCGGCGAAGACACAGTTCTTTATGCCATAACGTAGCTACAGTTATGTGCGAAAATCGTTATTCATCATGTTGCTTAAGGTTATAAAGCTTGGAGCTTGAAGCTGTTAAAGAGATCTTAATAGGAGTTTTTGGAAAAGGTGTAAACCTGATTTGTAAGTTTTTTGTATAGCGGCATACACATTTATACAGCATAAAATAACTTTTTCCTACTTTACTACTTTATACTACCTACCTCCACTGAGCTATATTACTACGTATAGAGAAGCTATTCTAAGTAAAAGTCATGCTCCATTTTGTTAATATTCGCTGCAGCGCTGAAACAATAATTAGTCTTCTAAGAAGACAGTTTAAACATGTACCTCGCTTTTTGAGGGTAGTTTTTTCGCGACCAAAAAGTCGAAAGCGCTGTGATTTTCATGGCGTTCTGACGCGTTTCGTATACTTTATGCAACTGTGTAGTCGGCCGGATGGCAGCAGTTGAACGGTACATAGTGGTTATGTGTGGCGTCTTCTCTATATATAGTAATATACCTCAGTGCCTAGTTGCCTACCTCTTTCCTGTTCGCCGTCGTAACCCCTCCCAGTTTTCCAGTTGCCAGCTCAATAAAATCAAGAATCGAATCAACTCGAAATCATTATTTCTCTCTCAAACGTAGGTGAGACCGCAAGGCTATTAAATATTATATGGTATGGTTTTGTTCATGGCTTCCTCAGCCATAACACGTCAACTTTTTAACGACAATCACACCCTGGCGCTCTTGTAGTACGTCGTTAAACTTAATATGAGCTCTATTACATAAGTTGTACTTACCTCTAACTGCGCTATAATTTACTAGTATTCCGCACCGCGATTTCACCCGTGAATCCTTACAGGTTATATCAAATTTAAATTATTATTTTTTTGTTTAAGTGATGAATTTAGTGAAAGCTGTTATTGCAAACAGACATATCAATTTTATTTAAAAAAAATACTCAATGAATTGTCACGTAAGAAAATAAACAAAACCATCAAAAAAAATATTTTACCATAAGTCACTGGCCTGGCCACTCAAAACTCCAGGACAGCCTTTTCAGAGGCCAGTAAGCAATATTTATATGTAGGTAAGTACATACCAGATAAAAAATATGTCCGATATTTTTTTTTCTAATTTCAAATTAATACTGCCTTGCCATAAACAAACTTAATGACCTTGTTGACGTTTCGTCAGCTCCTTAGCAGGTCTAGTGCCAACGTGATTCGACTCCGCATTACACTCCTTTCGACGAAGTCAGTTAAAGCCTCATATCTACCCGACAACGACACGAAAAGCAATATAATACGTGCCCTCCAAAACTCATACATCTAAACAAACTTAATTTTGCATCTAAATTTACATTTCCACTCTAAATAAGACTTTAAATCTTTGGAATAAGGTGGGAGAACAGTTTCAGGGTAGCATATTATTTTTGTACTCAAACGACCTTAGCACGAATAGTATGCTGGAAAAATATTTAGTAAGCAAATGTGAAGGGGAACAGATTATTTTGGTTTGGGGAAAATTTTACCTATAGGTATACCTAACTACATTATTATCATAAAAGTCGGGTTCAAATTGTTGATAAATGATTAAGAATCAATTTGGGTCCTTAGATTATACAGGCTCTTATAAAATTAGTGATTGTCCGGTTTTAACCGACTTAAAAAAAAGAGGAGGTTATCAATTCCGCTGTACCTATGTTTTTTGTTATTGTTTTTTCATCATCATCATATCAGACGGTCACGCTACCTGGATGCGGGTAGGACCAGACCCGAAATCCAGCGGTTTCCCACGACCTTCACAAGATCGTCGGTCCACCTTGTGGGGGGCCTGCCCACGCTGCGTCTTCCCGTTCGTGGTCGCTACTCGAGAACCTTTCTGCCCCAGCGGCCATCGGTTCTACGAGGGATGTGACCCGCCCACTGCCACTTCAGTTTGTGCCTAGGTGCCTTGCGCAAAAGAGGCCCCGTGTATCCAATTCCAAACCAGGCGGCCTCCTCCGCCTGAGCATATTTTTTTGGAAATTATAACCTTAATAAATAAACGTATTGAATCTTGCATTTTTTTACCACTTCAATGGCCCCACAATAGAATTTGCCACGGGCCCCGCGCTTGCTTAATCCGGCACTGGTCGTGAGCCAGCCTACAAGAATCACTTGCCAAATTCTAACCCAAACCAGTAGTATACAATAATCTAAATGATGCGGTGCGGGTGCAGGAATCAACTAAACTTGATTAATCATAATTATACGCTACCTACGTCCAGTTCCCGGGGAAAAGAGAGTTGTTCCGAGCCGCGGCCGCTTTAATTATACCGGGCC
The DNA here is from genome assembly GCA_963555595.1 of Tethea ocularis. Taxonomy (NCBI): domain Eukaryota; kingdom Metazoa; phylum Arthropoda; class Insecta; order Lepidoptera; family Drepanidae; genus Tethea; species Tethea ocularis. The sequence goes on along the minus strand of OY741970.1, from coordinate 661,881 downwards.
GTATAATTTTCCAATTTTCCATTTGTTGCGGTTAGTGCTGTACCGGTACCGGTATTATGGAATTTAATAATACCGAAAAAATCGAATTAATTCATGAAAACAGCAATTTTTGAATAAAAACTAAACGAACAATTTATTTACGAAATTTCAATCAATCAAAATCAAAACTCATCTATTCAGTTTAGGCCCATATGAACGTCGATAGTTACAATCATTACAATAGACTCTACCACCGGTTCGGAATACTTAATACACTTGAACTGAGAAGACTCTGGCAAGAAACTTAGCAAGGCTTCATTTTTTTGTGGATCTTTCTTTTGAATATATGTAATTACAGTTTTTGTTTTAAATATACATAAAGTTCATACAATTGTCACTTGTGGAGGGGGCTGCATGTGCAGAGCTACTACAACCATGTATTCCTGTCTTCAACGTAATAAGCCACCTTATAGTTGAAAGATGCCTACTATCTTTTTATTTTTACTATCGATATACATAAGCCCAACACTAGAAGCGGTATTAACTAAACCAGTTAACAGATAACTCACGACAAGTAGCAACTCTAAACGATGTCGTTTAAACTCAACGTGCATTCATTTTTTATATGAATTAATATTGTAGATCGTCAAGTGAGAGAATAAACTAGACCTACCTGTCCTGGATGGCTGTGAATCGAACCTTTGACCAGTGGAATCGCAGTCATGGTATTTAACCTAGCGCACAGAATACTTAATAGTACAAGTACCTAACGCTAATTGACGTCTCAACGTCTTCAAAGGAAATCAACGGTCTTTCCGAAGTCTTATCAGTTTAAGTGTACGTGGAACCGGTGGTAGAGTCTATTGTAATAATTTTATCTATCGACATAAGTGCCTTAACAGGGCCTTAACTGAATAAATGGGTTTTGAGTTTGAGTTTTGAAAGGAAATGTGTTTACTAACTCTCAGCTTCTAGCGCCTAAAAGATATCCTATTTACTAATACAGTTTTCTTTTATTGATTCTACGAATACGTAGAAGTAAATGCAAGTTCCAAAATTGCATAGGTACTTGTATTTTCACCAACAAAGAGTCGAGCGGAAAAGACAAAACGGGTAGAAAGAGATAAAATGAACTCACTCAGTTCTGCGCGGAGCGGAGTCATTACGGGGCTACGGAGTTCGTTCAACCCGCAACGACGTATCACATAAGCAGCGGTTCTACAGGGAAAGAGGTGAGCGGGGCGGATCGAAAGAGCCGCTGCCGGCGCGCGCCGACCCAACTTAGAGGTTTTCCCTAAATTTAGGGAGATGGGATGGGATTTTTTAGGGGCTTTATATTTTCAAGGGTATTTTTAGGAAGTGTTTGATTTTTTGTATTGCAGCGAGATGGTTGATCTTACTTAACATATACCTACCTAACCAATCAACGAAAATGTTAAGTTTGATTAATGTTCAAATGTATGGTTTCAAATTCTGATAGTTTTGACATTTTAGTAGAGAATAAGTTTTGAATACAGAAATTAAAGCATAACATTTTACTTATTTTTTGTTTATGCGGATTTTTGAGGTTATAGGTAGTTACGATTTTAGGGTTTTTTTAACTTTAGCTTAGGGGTGAGAATTTTTGGGAGGTGGCAACACTGCGTTGCGCATTTTTGTTGTGGCAGTCGAGTCTGTGGCCAAGTGACAAACGTGTTTTGAAATGGAGCGATTTATAGAAACTGTACGAAAATACCCTTGTTTATGGAACGTATCTTGCAAGGAATATCGCAACCTAGATAAAAAAGAAGCTGCGTGGCAATCTGTAGTTGATGATTTGAATTCGGCTGAAATTAAAGACGGTAAGTACCTAGCTGTGTTTTTTCAATCGAATTTATTGAGTATAAACAATCTTTAAATTACTTTGTGACTCACAGTCTTAGATAATAAACCTGACTAGATAGAGTGTTGCGCTGCAATCGCATCAAAAAAAACCGGCCACGTGCGAGTCGGACTCGCGCATGAAGGGTTCCGTACCATTATCTATAGAAACGGCAAATATTACGTTAGTTGTATGGGAGCCCCCTTAAATATTTTTTTTTAATATTTGTTGTACACAAAAGAAACACATCATCTGTGAATATTTCAACTGTCTATTAACTATCGCGGTTTTTTTTTTTTTTTTTTTTTTGAAAGGACATGAAGGTGTTAGCCAGAGGTGGCTATAACACCCTTACGCGGACAACAACTATCGCGGTTCATGAGATTCAGCCTAGTGACAGACGCACAGACAGACTGAAAGCGGAGTCTTAGTAATAGGGTCCCGTTTTACTCTTTGGGTACTGAACCCCAAAAAGGCCAGATTTTTTCCAACTGGCAACACGTGTTATGTACTATTTTAGAAACAGTAGCAGTAGGTACCTACTCATACGATAATTGTAGCCTATTGTTTTGAATGAGTCGCCTGTAGCCTTAAACCTGAAATCAATAATTAAATATTTATACATAAATAAGGTGTAGGTAACTACAGGTACATATACCTAAGATAAATTTGTAGGTACCAAAATGGTAGGTACATACTAGTTTTTTAAAAATCTTTTTTATTTTTTATAATAACTTTTTTAATGTCTATTTTTATTAGAATCTAATAATTAAAAAAAAATTGGATACGATCAAAATAATGTCTCTATTACATCATTTTTGTTTCAGTCAAGGAAGCGAAATCAGAATGGAAAAAATTAAGGGATAACCATAGAGATAGTTTAAAGAGAATGAAAACCACCAGGTCTGGTCAAGCTGCAAACATTAACACTTGGAAGCATGCGGAAATTATGGAATTTTTATTGCCATATATGAAAACTCGTAGTAGATCTACCAATTTAAATTCTACAAATACACTATCGTCGGAAATGCCTGAAACCCCTGAAATGCAAGATGAAGAAAATGTTAATAATTCTACATCAAACGATACAATAGATACTGAGTCTGTATCTCTTGGCGGTAGAACTGAGACAAGAAAACGGAACGCAGAAGGTGAAATGGAGCAAAATCCCCAAAAAAGGCAAGAAGATGGAGATTTAAAACGAAAAATGACAAATGTACAGAAAGGAAAAGAAGCCATAGATTTGTTTTTAGAGAGTATGGCGATCACCATTAAAACTATGCCGACGTGGATGCAAAATCGTGTAAAGAAAAAAATATTTCTCATCGTTAGTGACGCCGAGGAGGAACTTGAGAATCAAAATTTATCTGTCACACCAGATATTGTAAACAATATCTTCCCGGCAGGATCATCACGTTCAGCCAATTACGGATATAGTAAAGTCACGAGAATAAATATATCACCGTGGACAGTTCAGCAATAATATTTGGGGTTCTAGAGCGTACCTTTGGTGGTGATCATAATGGATCTTGAAAATTATCCACACCACGTTTTTTGAGTTCCGTACCCAATGGATAAACCGGGACCCTATTACTAAGACTCCGCTGTCTGTCTGTCCGTCTGTCACCAGGCTGTATCTCATGAACCGTTAGTTAGACAGTTGAAATTTTCATAAATGATGTATTTCTGTTGCTGCTATAACAACAAATACTAATACACAGAATAAAATAAATATTTAAGGGGCCTCCCATACAACAAACGTGAATTTTATAGATAATAGTACGTAACCCTTCGTGCGCGAGTCCAACTCGCACTGCGCGCGTTTTTTATTATATGTAATTTACTTTTACAGCTTTCTTTTATTCATTCTACGAATACATAATATAAATGCAAGTTCCCGCATCCCTCAGTCCCGTGACCACTTTAATTCAATCAATCCACTAGTTTCCGAGATAATTGGACAAAATAAGGGGTTTCTACCTGACGGAACTAATTACAACAGTTCTAATTCAGACTCGGCCGAAAATAACGCACGAACGCTCTCATTGTGCCAAATGGACGGCGTGGGTCGGATTGATAAGGGTTCCCATAGTTTGCTCAGCGAACCCTAAAAAGTTTAATATCACCAGAGGTCGCTTTGACTTTTTTATTATTATTTTCTTAGGATAAATATACAAAACGGTCTGTTCAACTCGAAATCAGCTTCTAAATTGTGTCTTATTTTTGGGGCTTTATTTTATCATTACATTTTATTTTATTAGAATACTTTCTTTTAAAGATTACTTTGTGAAATGAAATGCCTCTGTTATTCATTTTTGTTTAGATTAAACCTCATAATAAACTGCATACAAAATTAATCATGAGTGTAATTGCTCTTTTATATGTTTAGGCGTTTTTAATTAACTGATGGAAATTGTATCATCATTTACTCGAATATGAATCCTAAACTAAGCAGAGCTTGGACTATAGAAACATTATCACTACATAGTATAAAACAATGTCGCTTCCCGCTGTCTGTCTGTCCCTATGTATGCTTAAATCTTTAAAACTACGCAACGGATTTTGATGCGGTTTTTTTTAATAGATAGAGTGATTCAAGAGGAAGGTTTATATTAATAATAAATGCATATTATAGTACAGAAAAGCTGAGAAAAGCCGGGCGAAGCTGGGGCGGGTCGCTAGTATTATATATAACACAGGCCGTTTGACCACAATTTCAACGTGGTGAGTGATGATGTAGCCGATGATAAGTCAGTTTTCGATATAATAGTGTAACATAATTAAAGTGCTACTTATAAAGAACACAAGAACAAAGTGTCTTCCACTTAAGAGAGACAATAAGAAAAGTGTTAATGGACACATTCTTAGCAATAGTGAATTTAGAAGTTAAAGTTAAAAATAAATTACTTATTAGCCTAATATTAAGGCTAGATTGTAATAACAATAGGGAACAATGTGTACCCTGGGATAAGGAAAAAAAAAATCCGTTGCGTAGTTTTAAAGATCTAAGCATACATAGGAACAGACAGACATCGGGCGACTTTGTTTTATACTATGTAGTGATAGTAAAAAAAACGAACAAGTGAGAGTCTGACTCACGCACCGAGGGTTCCGTACAAACAACTTTGTGATTGAGGAATTATTCTCCCATAAATCGATATGATATGTCACGGTGAATCCTCCAACTGTATGTGACTGTTGTAAGACCGACGGATAACAAAGTGATTCAAAATCAAAATCAATCAAAATCAAAACTCATTTATTCAGTTTAGGCCCTAATAAGGCACTTATGAATGTCAAAAGTTACAGTTTTACAATAGACTCTACTACCGGTTCGGAATACACTTGAACTGAGAAGACTCCGGCAAGAAACTCAGCAAGGCTTCTTTTTTTGGTGGATCTTTTTTTTTTTAATTGATGTAATTACAGTTTTAAATATACATAAACTTCATACAATTATCACAAGATTCTATAAGGGTTCCAATTTTTCTTTTGAGATACAGAACTCCATAAAAACCCTTACAAAATCTACCGTTCTATAATATTCCAATTACTTATATATATTGTAAAATATCCTGTTGAACTTTAATTAAACAAACAAATAGGGTAAAAGCCCTCTCAAATACATTTGGAATCCTAAAATAACAGGGTAAAGTGTATTTATTCTGCTTTTCAATACTGGAGGGTAAATAAACATGGTTTTATTACATGTAATGGGTAAGTAATATCGTAATATTATAAATGTTATCTAATTTATATTATTATATCATCCCTAATTCCGCATTTACACCGTAACATTTTGCATGATGCGTATTTTTATACGATTGTCTGAAAATTAGAGTATTTTTTTAGGAGTTTATGTATGTGTGTTGGTTTCTTTATTTCAACTTAAATAAATGTTTGAACTTAGACGCCACCTATCGCGCCGCCGGTCGTGGGTTCGATTCCCATCCAGGACAAACATTTGTGTGCATGAACATGTCTGTTTATCCTGGGTCTGGGTGTAATTATCTATATAAGTATGTATTTACAAAAAAAAAATTGGATATATAGTATATCAGTTGTCTGGTTTCCATAGTACAAGCTCTGCTTAGTTTGGGATCAGATAACAATGTCCCAGGATATTTATTATTATTATGTTACAAATTTATTGTTAATAGGCAATAATAATATTATCCCAAAAATTAAATCTTAAGCATCAGGGTGGGCAACACATTTGCACTAATGAACTTGCGTTTGAGTTTTAATGAGTGAGACACAATGGGTGGTATAATAGGCGAATATGCCCACATCAGCACTAGTTCTTTAAAAAAATAGATTTTTCTTCCAAAATATTAGATAACTAGCTGTTCCGCGCGGTTTCACTCGCGTTCCCGGAATAAAAAGTAGCCTATAACCTTCAGGAATAATGTAGCTTCCTATTAGTGAAAGAAATTTTCAAATCGGTTCAGTAGTTTCGGAGCCTATTCAATGCAAACAAACAAACAATAAAATCTTTCCTCTTTATAATATTATATATTAGATAACTAACGACCCGCCCCAGCTTCGCACGGGTGTACAAATCTTTGAATTTCTCGGCTTTTCTGCACTATAATATGCATGTATTATACCAAAATCTTTCTCTTGAATCACTCACAAAAAACCGCATCACAATCCGTTTCGTAGTTTTAAAGATCTAAGCATACATAGGGACAGACAGACGGGAAGCGACTTTGTTTTATACTATATATATATAGTGATTGGTCCACCAACACCAAGTGCTTTATGTACTTATTGTGTATATTTAAAGTGCTTTATTTTATCACCTTGAATGAAATACAGTAGGCCTGTACGTAGCATATTATTGCTCTAGCTAGGGTACCTACAATATCTAAAAAAAAACAAGGGCGCAGTTATATAAGCTCACATAGGGCGCAGAAAAGGCCATATACGGCAATGTTCGTGGTATATTCGCTCCGGTGTAAAGGCAGCCGAGGGTAAACTTTAGAAGATATTACCTATTCATGATTCCCTTTCTCTGGTGGTTTGTGTTTGAGAACATCTTCTAATAAACAAGCCTGAATATTGGACCCACACTTGAATATATTACCTTACGTTTGGAATTCAATATCCATTTATACCTATAACACATAAATATGTTCTTTGTACCGTTATGAATAAGGTTATCTTCGTAATGAATATAAATTTATGTACAGGATCATTTTGGGACGGTATAGTATAAAATATCAAAATATTAGTTTAGATTTCTGCCAGTGTCAAGTCACATTGTTTTATTCTTAGAAAAGTAAGCCTTTAACTTTTTTTTTTCTTACATTCTTTTTATTCATTTTTTATTTGAAATACTATATTTTTTGTTTTTCTTTTAGGCTAGTTGTGTCTGATGGCGCGCAAAAAATAAAATATTTTTCTTTCTTTCATTAAATTTTTATTTATTTTTTTATTTTTCATCGAATAGGCAAGTGTAAGTCTTTATTATATTAGGTATTTACAATAAAATTGTCTTCAATGTTTAACTGAATACCGATAAATACTCGAGTACTAAAACTCGCCCCAATACTAAGTTTGCGAGAGTGCGAGTAATGGCTTTTACCAGATATTTAACTACGCTAAACTAATTATCATAACTTCGTAATGGTAGTTTTCAGGCATCTGACATATGATATATATAATAGAGATAGCTAGATAGTCGCGTCCTCAAAATTAGTATTACATTCCGAATTTAAAACATGACAAGATTACACCTTACGAAATCAAGACAACTTTCCATTAAACTAGCTATAATTTTCATAGTCAAACATTGAAAGTTCTGTAGATGTAGATATTGGTTGAAAACCGCAAGCTCGAGGCGGGGTCGGACTGGTTGGGCAACAAGTCACCCAGCAAGCGGCAAGCTACAACCTTTCTAATGATCCGTCGGCGCCGGCGCAAGAAAGTGCACATAGGATATAGAACGTAACTGTGAATATTCTAGTTCTTTAATCCCGAGTTGTTATCCCGTGGTTTTACTGATATTCCTGGGATATAAAAGCCTATGTGCCTCTCCATTATATAAGCTCTCTATTTGTCAAATTTCATCTCGAATGTTTGTGTCGTTGAAGTGTCAAGACTCAAACTCAGAACTCGTTTATTCAGTTTAGGCCCTGATAAGGCACTTATGAACGTCGACAGTTACAATAGACTCTACCACCGGTTCGTAATACTCTTGAAAGACTCTGGCAAGAAACTCAGCTAGGGGTACTAGACAGACAATAATATTACTGGCTGTCCCCCGCGGATTCGCTTGCGTTACTAGGATAAAAACTAGCCTATGTCCTACTCCATATCATAGGCTATATGCGTTCTAAATTTCATGGCGATCAGTTCGGCAGTTTCAGGCGTGAAAAGGTAACAAACGTACAGACAGAGTTATTTATAATATTAGTAGGGACTAATTACGTGGTCACAGATAATGTAGCCGAAGATGGTACTTTAAAATAATTTTCAATTATATATTTTTTATTAAATTAAATTAAAATTATACACATTAACGTTCTCAAGCAGTGACCTTTATAAGCGCCGTGTACAGTTAGGGCCGGCGCACGCGCAGCCCGCGGCTTGCCCTTTGTGACGATCTGATCCACGTGATTGGTACGCGCCCTGCGGTCAAGCGTGGTCTCTGATTACTTAATGATCTATTATCGTGCTTAATTGAGTGACCTATGGTTATTGATACAAGTTACAGCACCTCTCTTTCCAGTAAACCTTATTGAAATAACATAGAACATTTTTAATGCTGACAGATTAGTCCATAACGTCGTAATATACGGGTAAATGGTCATGACCAATATTAAAAGAGTTCGGACTAATCTGACAGGACTAAAATATCTTGCATCTCTTTCTTATATTTTTTGTTAGAAAGAAATATAGTAATCAGGACACAGGACCAACTGTGCCAACTGGACTGTCCTATATTTTATCTGTCCTACAACAGATTTTTTTTCACGCCTATGTGTCACGAAAGTCAAAAGATGTTAGTTCAAAAATCTAGTTTCCCTTTATGATCCAAGATACCTTTATCGATTTCTAAATTGAAGAGAATCTCAGTTTCTTAAATGAGGAACCCTAATAAACGCACACTATATAGCTAGCTAAGTATGATAAAAGTAGAAATGGCTTATGAATAATTTGCCCTTACGAGTGTTGATAGTGATTCCCATTGTTATTGGACAAAGAGCTTGGTGTATAGGCCTTGATATTTGGTAACGTGTTATTTTTCATGTTGATAAGTAGAGAGATTATATTTGAATACAGTTGACCCGGGGTAATTCGACAAACTTTTCGCAAAACTATGACAATTATTGAACCTGTAGTCAGGAACTTTTTAAAATGGATAGCTAGGTAGGTACCTTGTAATCCGAAAAATTATACATATATCTAAGTGATAAGATTCTAAATCTACTATAAAACATACAAAACTACCATCTACAACAACAGCTTATAAAAATGAAAATAAATGTTTTAATCTGTGCTAACTACGAAATCACACGTTTACTGAAAATTAAAAAAACTAACTTATTTTTTTAACTAACAAGGCTAGATGCAAAAGCTTGTTATTTGAGTTCTTGGTTTTTTTTCGAGCATGACAGAAGTCGGTTTGTATGATAAGAAATCATTAAAAACTTCGGTATTTCAATCCTCAAGACACGGAGGCTGGTGAAACTTTTCAAGTAATCTCCAGTCCCAGAGGCAAGACTTCGCAAAATTTTACAAAAAATAAAAATAAACAACGCCATGAAAATTATGGGATTAGAAAAAAATGTCTTGTTTTTCTTCCAGACACGGAAAAGTAAAAAATACGAGTGCGAATTCTGAGCGTGGGTTCCGTAGGATATTGATATATTCATTTACTAATTATATTAAAAATCATAGAACTAAATAGATTTAGTTTATTTATTAAAGATATTAATTAAAATCTTAGGTATTTCCGATTATTTACACGAAAACATTAAATTAAACTAAAATATTAACTATAAACTAAAGAAGTATCAAATATATACAAAATCAAAATAAAACTAAATTGATAAAGGAGAAGTGATAATTTTAGTGTTAGAAATGTAAATAAATATCGTAAATAGAAAAAAAAACTATGTTGTAGGTACCTACGGCAGTGAACTTGCCGCAGTTATTCGTCATTATTCTATGTTGGCCATTACTGGGCATTTTGTGATTATTCGTCAAATAGCAATAGTAAGTAAGAGTATTGTTCACAATGGCGAATTCTTTGATATAAATTTTGATTGAAAAGATTTAAGAATAAATTGTTCAATTGAGTCATAAAAAAACGTTTATGATACTAAAATATATTATTACAAACCGTCTCCGACAGTTTCAATTCCGGGATACAAAGCACCTAGCCTATATATTATTCCAGGGTATGATCTGTCTATGTGACAAGTATCATCAAAATCCGTTCTGTAGTTTTTGCGTGAAATAGGAACAAACATCACATCCTCACGTAAACTTTCACATTTATACAACTGCCTTTGCTAAATCTACTTCCTGATAAAATTATGGTCTTGTCCCTAACGGAACCCTAAAAAACTCTGAAATCATCCACCATTTTTTCATCCCTTCATTACTTAAGGGCGGAGAGGATATAATAACGCATCCCTATAGGCTAACTTACTCAAACTACCCTCAATTCAGTTCCGGTGCCCTTTTGTCTTCCGGCGTAAATATTTTTTTTTCTACGAAAGAGAACACACAACTGTATCTATTTGTATGTAATTTATTTTGGTAAAGATCAAAGGGCTCGGTCGCTGGTTAACGTCGAATTTAACTTTTGTAGTTATTTTTGATTTGAATGAGAAATTAGTTTTTTCGGGATCAAAGATGGTTATGAGTGAGCATAGACAAACAGATGATTTAAATAGAATAGTTACAAACAAATATCTATTACTTACGAGATTTTTTTTTTAGTTTGAGAGTGGTAAAAATGTTAATTATGGGTGAAAATCTCGGGTGAGGTAATAACTCCTTTATAAACATGATTATTATATTATTTAGAGACATAGGACATCTCTTGGTGAAATTCAACACACAACATAAAAATAATAAGCAGAATTCAACATATATTACTTTTTATTCAACATGATAGGGAAAGTCACATACATACATGAATCCTAAAAACATTATACCAATTCCCTTTTAGGGCAGTCGTGTAAATGCTTTTATTTTGACATTACAAACAGACACTTCATTTTTATTTATTTGTAAATAGATTTATTTGATTAAAAACTTAAATATTAAAAGCAAAATCTACATAAATTAAAACTTATATTTTCATAATTATTGGCCTACACATCTCCATTACTGTGTTACTGTTTATAAAGAAACGCTAGACAACACAAGCCACTTTATCTATCGGCCCATTAATAGATATTGGTGCCGATTCTGTTGTTTACGAACTTAAGTAATATTAGACAAGTCACCTCTCTTTCATGTTAACCTTATTGAAAAAAGCATCAACATTTTTAATGCTGTCAGTTTTGTCCATGCCGTCGTAATGTAAGGGTAAATAGTCGTGACCAATAAAGATCGCGCTTAAATTCACGTTGAAATATGTGATCGGACATTAAATTTATTTAGTTCGTAAACAACATAATCGGCACCAATATACGATATTATAAATCTGTTTCAATTTATAAGTCATCTGTCATAGACATACATAAAGACAGCCAATCATAGGTCGAAATGTGTGACGATAGACTACAATCATGGGCGTACCTGCCCCCCGCGGGGGAGAGCAGCTGCCCCCCCTAGAATTCCCATCTCATGGTACACAATACCTGCTGAATTTTTACAATATTACTACGTATTAACTGTCGAAAAAATCTGATTTGCCCCCCACTAGGCCAAAAGCTGGGTATTTGCCCCCACCCTTGTTCAAAAGCTGGGTACGCCCTGATCCACGTAAGATGTCAGAGTCTATCACCTTTTAATCTTAAAAGTTTAGTGCTTCCCTACATTTAGCTCGTTCAACAATCATCCCTTTTACCCGGCAATCCATTCTAATATTTCCCGAAACCTGACATAAGTTCAGTAAAGATTTCATCATTTAATTATGTTAACTATAAATGCATAACATAATGTACATAATAGATTAGCAAGTGGTAATTTTAATGTGCTTACTCTAAGTATAACAAGTAGGTATAATCGCGCACGTGTCCACTAGCACTAATTGATGCGTATTGTGGACATACGATCAGTGTTCGCTACACACATTGCATTGAGCAGGAGTACTGTTACCATCTATTTTATTTATAAACAATACTTGTTGGTATACACGCTTTTATTCTACGGTTTTACTTGCATCTTTATTAAATTGTATCTATCTATAACGTATAATAATTTCTATCCATCCAAAGGTTGTCTGGAAGAGATCGCTTCTTAGCGATAAGACCGCCCATTGTACAATCGCTATTTTTATTTATTTTTTAATCTTTTTAATTGTTGATTATGTATCATGGTGTACAATAAAGTGTTATCTATCATAAACAAAAGATTAATAAAACTAATTGAGAACCTTCTCTTTATTTATGTCGGTTAAAAAAATAGGGTGATTTTGCTATGAAAGGATTTTTGAAAATTCATTCCCTAAGGGTGTAAAATGTTATTAAAATAGTATCAATCTTGCTCGACTCTTGACAACTATATTTTTTTTAAAGTTCAATGTGTTAACAAACGGACAGACTGGATAATTCCAAGTCTCCACAGAGTCTGTCAACGTGTTACATTACCGACAATGGATACGTAGTGTTTGCGACTTTAATCACTCCACGTGGAATATATACATATATACAAACAAGTGTCTCATACAACACATATATAACGTGTAGGTATGTAGAAGCGATTATTATATCGTTCAGGGTCACACGTGGCCCGTCTGTGTTTGCATTATGCAACAGAGACATGGATATCTGTTTTTATGTAAAAAAAAATGTAGAAAAAATAATTTATTAGTATTTTGTATGTTAATGTTATGTTCTATGTCAAATTGTTTGTCAAATCCTTATCTTACTTAATATTATAAATGCAAAAGTTTGTGAGTATGGATGAATGTTTGTTATTGTTTCACGTAAAAACTGCTGAACGGATTTGGATGGAACTTGGCACATAGATAGATCATACCCTGGAATAACATATAGGCTACTTTTTATCCCGGGAAACCATAAGATTCCTCGGGAATACGGGTGAAACCATGTTGTGGAAGCTAGTAATATATATTTTTAACCTATTGCAAAAAAGGAGGAGGTTAACAATTCGTCGGAATCTTTAGATGTTCCCCGATTACTCGAAGACGTCTAATAATAATCATCTTATGTTGCTGAGCTGATGATGGAACGTACAACTCCTTAACGGTTAGGAGTAAGGGCATAATTCTTTAAATATTATAGGATCATTTAGACCGTTAGTTGTATTCTTTGGTGTGATGATGGAAGGTACAACGCTAACGCTCAACATATAATAAAACCGCCTTTAAAATACGGATTTTTAAAATTTTGTATACTGTGTTCAAATAGTAAATACATGGCATTTTTTTTTGTTTTTCTATTTTTATTTTATTTGTTTTGATTTTATTCTATACTACTCTGACATACTATGACACTTTACTGTGTTCCGAGTGTCAGCCAGGACTACCAATTTAAAGAAGAATAGGACGAAAGAAAAGAAGAAATTTGCACGTCACACATGGCAAATACAGTAATTCGCATAATTATAACATACCACCTTCTGTACCTGTACTGCAAATACATATTTTGACTTTGACTTTGAAATGGCTAATATTAAATACAGTAAGTGGATTTCCACATATATAGGTAGATTTATTAAGATGATTTCTGAATTTTTACACATGCAATTATTTTGAGTAGGTATTTTTTTTTTCTAATTTGATTAACCACAACTAAATTACCACGAATTAAATAGGGCTATGTGACAGAATTTGTATATTACATAATATGTAGTACATAAGTTGTCTGGTTTCCATAGTACAAGATCTGCAAGGGATTGTGTAACTTGATTCCGATTACGATGGTTCTCGTAATCATCTTATAATTTTGGTAATGGTGCCGATTCTGTTGTTTACGAACTAAATAAATTTAATCTCACTATTCCTCTTTCTAATAGTAAATATAAGAAAGGGATGTAAGATATTTTAGTCCTGTCAGTTTAATCCGATCACACATTTCAACGTGAATTTAAGCGCGATCTTTATTGGTCACGACTATTTACCCGTACATTACGACGGTATGGATTAAACTGACAGCATTAAAAATTTTCTGTCTTTTTTCAATAAGGTTAAAATGAAAGAGAGGTGACTTGTCTAATATTAGTTAAATTCGTAAACAACAGAATCGGCACCAATGTCTATCTTAGGTGAACAACAACTAAACTGCGATTGTAATTACTTCTCATAATAATTAATCATTTGAAATTAGTCATCGGAATCAAAAAAGATAGACTATGCCAAAAATAATAGATGATTACGAGTGCCATCGTTAACGGAATCCGATTACGAGATGGATAGACAATCGCACAGCTGCTTAGTTTGATAGCCGAGTGTGAAGAATGTCCCATGATATTATTTTTTTGTAATGAGTTCTTAAGCTCAATAAATCATGACATGATGACACCACATCATACCATGTGGGTTTGTTTACGTAACATAATAATGTCTGTGTGTGTTTGTTTATCACGACTCCATGGCTTAACATATTGTTTCGCTTATTAGGTGGCTTTATAATTATTTATGCTGCACATTGTTGTGTAAAAGATAATGTATTATGTATTTAGTTGTAAAAGGTTGTCATTTTTTATTTAAATGTTATTATATAATTATGTATACTAATTATTTTACCAGAATGTGGCACTGGGCGGGGTTAATCGCTCGTGGAACCGACGACTGCTGGGGCAGGGTTCGCGAGTGGCGACTACGAACCGGAAGGCCATCGGTGGAATCCTTGGGGGCGGCTTTTGTCCAGCAGTGGACGTCTTTCGGCTGACATGATATCAGAATGAGATACGTACTTATTCTATGACGAGTGTAAGTGACAGGAACGAAAATAGAAATCATGGATACTGTAAGACGTTATTTTGGGCTGTTATCTGAGAAACTATGTATTTTTGGAACACTTGTTCTAGGATTGTATTATTTTTACAAGCAGTCACTTACCGTATCAGAGTTAAGAGAATGTTCTCCACGAATGACTGACGGAGACAAGCGAAACAGGAGAGGCCCCACTTTTATTAAAAAGTACAGTTTAATGTTATTTTTTTAAGAAAGAAAAATATTCCCCTTCTATTGGATCTCAGAATATATTAATATTAACTTTTATATATTTGGATGGCCCAAATTAGAGAAAAAAACATTTTTAGTATTAAAAAGGGGCATATTCACGATTTATTTCTGACGTTAGTAATAAATTTTTTTTTAATAAAAATCTATTCCTCGTCACATATTATAAACATATGATAAATATCCTGGGACATTTTTTCACACACGGTTATCTGATCCCAAACTAAGCAGAGCTTGTACTATGGAAACCAGATAACTGATATACTACTTTTTTTTTGTAAATACATACTTATACATATAGATATTTACACCCAGACTCAGGACAAACAGACATGTTCATGTACACAAATGTTTGTCCTGGATGGGAATCGAACCCACGACCTGCGGCGCAATAGGTGGTGTCTTAACTGCGCCAACTGGCCTGTCAATATTCTTTAGTTTAGCATATATATTTTTTACAAATCTCTTGCAACAAAGAATGCCGAGAAAAACTTAATTTAGAATCAACATTTTCGGATATCGTCGCCTTAAGGGGGATCAAAAGGATACACGTTGTTTATCATTGAAATACGTTTTGTTGAGTCCCTAACATCCAACCTTATAAACATACAAACTTATACATTACGGAGATGCGAGATGGAACGAGATACACACTTTCGGTGTGTGAAAATAAATTCTTTATTTTCCTTCGCGGTTTCATAACAAACATTCTGTTAGTGAGAACCAAACTTAAAACAAACAAGAAACTGTATTTTTCACATCATGTGCGTGTACTTACTCAAAATATTGTTTTTAATTAATATTTTACTCGAAATCGATGGATTTACAAACTATGGAGGTGAAATGGTGTTTTTGAACCCATTGACAGCTATTTTTAGAGATCCTTGGGTGATACACGGACGGTGCATGTTGACGACTTAACGTGGTTTCCTGCTGTTAAATTTATTTTTGTTTCGTTTTTCTAGTTTATGGATAACGGATGATGATACCACAGTTTTTGTAGGTGGTGCTACAAACTAACATAAATAACATGGTCAAAATAACGGCGAGAACCACACATAATGCAAAAAAATTCAAACTAGCTATTCTCTGCGGTTTCACCCTCGTTGCCTGGATAAAAAATAGCTTATAACACTAGGGGATAATGTAGCTTCTACCTAGCTGATTCTTCTTGCAAATCTCGGAAACGGCTCCAATGATTTTCATTAAATTTAGTATGCAGGGGGTTTCAGGGGCGATAAATCTAATTATAAATTTAATTTGGGGTTAATTTCCAAAAAACACGATTTACCAAAAAAAAAAACCGAGTAAAGCTCGGGTATCCAGGTTCTTATTATAAAAGCACAATACAGCAATTACAATGTAAAATGTAAATTCACATAATTCTTCCACTTCCCTTCAGATGGCTTCAAAGGAAGTTAGGAGGCAAAGTTAGCTCCATAGAGGCTCGCCACAGCCCACTGCACTCTTTACTATTGAAAATTTAAATTTAATTAATTCAAAAGATGATCGGGCGAAGTGCGAAGTTTAATAAATAAACTTGCAAGGCTACCAACCGTACGGAGATAAAGGTGATGCTCTCGCGGATAAGCTAAGCGAGGATATATAGAAACGATTAAAATTAAGTTTTAACTAAGAAATTTGAAGTGAGTGTGAGTTTCCGATACGAGCTGTTCCCCGCGGCTTCACCCACGTTCTCGGGATAGAAAGTAAGTAGCCTGTAACATAGGGGGATAATGTAGCTTCCTATTAGTGAACTATTTTTTCGAAACGGACCAGTTACTCCGGAGATTAGCGCGTTCAAACAAACAAACCTAGCTTTATTATTACGAGTAGTATAGATTAAATTAAATTAAAAGGAGAGACCTTCCGATGTCATCCTTGTTGCACTGTAGTTCTAGTTTGCTAATTCAAATCATCAGGGTCTATAGGGATAGATAATAGGTAGAGCGAAAGCTTCTTTTATAGCTCGAGGTGTGCAAATACCCTATACATAAGCCCTGCCTTAAGTGAGATGAAAGTAACGACAGTTGACTTAAAAGTTGAGTAAGCGCTTGTTCGCGGAGGGCTTTATGCCATGAATGTTAAATTTTGTTCATCCTCAAAATTTTCAGACTCCACAAATAATTGAATTTTAATATTTTATGTCTTATAGTTAGTTCCCTGTTTACTTTCATAAATGCGGCACGTCTTTTCTGTTTTTATATTACTAAGGTGGCATGCGACTCATGGTGACTGCTTACCATCAGTCGTCTATAGACTAATTAATACTACGTGAAGAAAGCGCATTCACACCCTCGCGCGAGTGTATTGTCGCCCTCCGCAGTCGCCCGCAATGTGTAAATAATAGTCGAATGTGTAGATAAAATAATAGTAGAATGTGTGTGAATGGCTTCACCGCTTGCTGGATCTGTCTAAAACCATCGTAGGTTTTACACAGATTTTAGACGAAACGTCAATTTGTCCTGCAAAAAATATATGTTATAGTTTAGTATCAATTGTATTGATTAAAATTCAAGTCAATCCTTGAATGTTGCAAAAAAATCCTTCCACATGTAGGTAATCATAAGTCAAATCAGTCTTTTGATCAAAAGGATCATCCCTATATTATGTGAATCTTATACTAAAACAAAGAAAAGATTTTTTTACAATTTGTATTAGTTTTATTTATGATTTTTAATAATAATTTTAAATAAAATTTATAATCGCGATGTATAAATTCCTATAATATAAAAAGTAGCCTATGTGTTAATCCAGGGTGGGTAACATATTCCAAATAACTTCAAAATAATTCAATTTGAAATAACATGAAAAAGGAAGATGTAAATAATAAATATTTGTAGGGCAATTTTTTTGTTATATATTATTGTAATATGATTATCGTCGTGTATCATATAAGGTTCAAATTCAATTGACATTAGACCACTAAGTGATATGACCATTTTAGATTTTTGAATAATCATGGTTGGCGACCTAATATGCAATTGAATAACCATATCGGTCAGCGAAGGTTATAACGTTTTGGTAACATTGATTTGAGTACCTATGCTTTCGATTCCTTCAGATTTTATTGTCCCCCGCGGTTTCACCCGCGTTCCCGAGGTTCATGATTTCCCGGGATAAAAAGTAGCCTATGTTCTTCTCCATAACATATACTATCTGCGTGCCAAATTTCATCGCGATCGGTTGAGAGGTTTAAGCGGGAAAGCGTAACAGACAGACAGACAGAGTTACTTTCGCATTTACAATATTAGTTATTATAACACCCAAAACTCACTAATTGGTGATAATTTTAAAACGGCTGAGCGGATTTTATTGAAACATTACCTAAGAACACACACGTCGTTTTTGAGTTGGGTATTAAAAATATAATAGCTTTCCTAATAAGAGACTATTATTTCTAACCCCTTTTTTACCCGACCGCGCCAAAACACAGAGGCTATATTTTTCACGCGTATCTTATATATGAATGGATTTTAATAAATTAGGTGTTTAAGTTATAGTTTAGCAACCCTACTAAATGTGAAATTTTATACTGAACGGATTTAGATAAAACTAGGCAAATGATCCCTGAGAATACAAGAATCTAATTAGACGAATTCGAGTAAAATATTACATATATTACACTATAGTACGAGAGCCCACGACCAAAACCATGTCTCATAGCAATACGGCAAAAACCCTATAAAATCGTTAGATTGTATGATTCTGAACCCGACTAGGTGTGTAGTAACGGTCGAAAGTGTAGCAACTGCGTGGGAGGCCATTTCTGCTGTGTCAAAAAAAAAAGACAGTCGGTATTATAGCAATACGTCTGATAGTGAAAATGTACATAGATTTTATAATTGTATTATGAAAAAGTTTGTTTTCAGACATTTTGCGCGTAGCATATAGCCTGAGCGCATTTTTGAAAATGTCAACAAATTTAGCCGACTTGTATCATAGCAATACGGATAATTTTTTTTTTCAAATTTTCGTATTGCTGCCATGATTACCAAAAACCTGTTTTCAGACACTTTAAGTGTAGCATATACTCCCAAAAACGAAAATAACGTTTCGGAGTCGCCTGGCCGACGCCTCTGTTAAATGTTTTTTTAAATTTACAGCCTTCATAGATATTCAAGAATCTCCCTTGTCTATTATATGTACTTTGACAGATGACAGATGTCATTACTTATTTCTTTTGTAAAAGTTACTCAAGTGTGCTTTAAATAAAACCAAAACTATCAAATCAATCAGTATTTAATTTCAACAGCCTCAGCGCTTGTTACGCTCCTGCCCCTTTCTTACTATTATACAGCTCACTCGCCAGCTGCTCCAAACGTTGGAACGACGCTCACTTAGTTGTCATACGTTGTGCGGTTGTGGTGGTTATTCATTGGTTTGTAACAGAAAATTCAAGATGCCTCAATACGATTTTGAAATGATATCTGAGTATCGAAAAGTTGTCTGATAGAGAAGGTGCTACACTTAATTTGTCTGATATAAATTTTTTGCACATGTGGACAACTTATTTTATCATGTCCAACAATTTTTAGACATATTGCTATGATACCGATCGGTTAAATTTGTTAACATTTTCAAAACGGTCTCAAAATTTAATGCGTTCACATTTCCGTCTGAAAATTGTTTTGTTCGCATCAAATAACCAAAATTTACTAATAAAAAAGATTTTCAGACGTATTGCTATGAGACATTTTTTTTGTCTCATTTTTAATTTTTTTAAGTGATTTTACGGATTTGCGCTACACCACTAACGTCTGAAAAATATGTTTCCGGTATCTCAGAACTATCATTCAACTACAGTCTGCAAATCAGACATATTGCTATGATGCAGTTCGGTAAAATTCTTTGACAATTTTGAAAATTCGGTCAGATCAAACGCTACGCGGAAAATGTCTGATATTGGTATTTTCGAGTTCAGGATAATCGTATCTATCGATTTGATGCGGTTTTGGCCGTATTGCTATGAGACAAAAATTTTGGTCGTGGGCTCTCGTACTAGCTATAGCTAGCTATGCATATTTGATGCGACTTAATATTTTATTTTCATGCAAATAAATTATGTTTTTTATTTAGGCTAAAAATTACACAATTTTTGTTTATGTAAGTACCTAATGTTTTTTGAATATTTGTGTAATAAGTAATTGCTGCAAATTTTTTATTGAATATTTTTTATATTAATTAAATATTAATCGTCGTTTAAAGCTACTCTATAAATAAGTATAATGATAACTATAATACAAAAAAGGCCAAATTACTTTATTTAATTACCTATTTGGTGTGATATGGTAAAATAACACGAGCTTTGATACCAACCAGAACCCGGAAGTGTGACCTCGTCTTTATTCGCAAAATATTGTTTACAATCACACCACACATTAATATTCAACTCTATTTCTTTACATACAAAGTTAACTTTACATTAGACGCCAGTAAAATTAGAAATACAATGAAAAATAAACATTATTAGCGTAGCGAAAAGTTTATTTTACATTTTATAGTTTACTATTCGTTATTACTATGATGAGCACGTGTTGAATTCTAAAAATATAGGTTTACGTTTTGATTTATACAATTAGAATTTTATTGTGTGGTGTTAAGGATTAAAGTTGCGTAAAGGTAAATTGGGCGGAGTTATTTTTTAGTTGGCTTCAAGGTTGCTTGTTATCAATTTGATACCCATTTCGTTCATGTTTATTAAACAGATGTCATTGGTAATTATTATCATGGTTTGTATGGTCTTCTTGAGTCTTATATTTCCTTATTAGCACTAGGTTTTGCTCCGCGGTTTGCCCGCGTTTCCGGGATGAAAAGTTTATTATTACTCTTCGGCCCATAAACTGTGTCTATGGCAAAAAATCATTAAAACAAGAAACGGCCCATCTGGTGGTATGTGGTTACCATAGACTATGGACTAGCGCTTTGCCGACCCTGCAAGAATCTCTTCACACACTTCTTAAAGGACCTCATGCTGTAGTCTCTAGGGTGCACCACGGCGGGGAGCTCATTCCACAACTTGAGCGTCTGTGGTAGGAATCTCCTTTGGAACCGCACAGTACGAGACCATTTAAGTTCCAGTGTCTAAGGATGGACTCCCCGCCGAAAGTGATGGCTTCATTGCTTGAAAAAGGACAGACTAAGTATACAATACAATCAGACTAATCATAAATGCCTGCGTCTTTTTTACCGACTTAAAAAAAGGAGGAGATTCACGCATAACTTTTTTGTATAGCTCCAAAGTAGTCCCATTTTAATTTTATTGTCTTTGAACAAGGTTTTATTCATCTTGTTAAAAGTCCTTTGTTTCAAAGCCTTCATAGGTTACGGTAACAGCTTACCATCATTTAGGCCTATGCTTGTTACAAATTTGTTAATTGTGTTTTAAAAAATTGCTTGTGAGCTATGTTTCGGGTGGTTTAGTTTCGGTCATCACCCTGGGTTACAGCTGTTCGGTTGCGGCCCCGATTAGATAAGTCTACCGAATCGAATAGCTAATATTTTCCAATTTCAAACTCTATTTGGAGTGAGGCAGTCGATCGGTAAACGAAAACCGTGTCTAACACATCAGCATAAATTTAATTAAATAAAATCGTTCCTACCGATCGTAATTGCAACCGAATGGATGATGGGAGAATACTTACCTTATGGTGTGATTGTGATTAATCACGAAACTATGGTAATAAAAAAAACGTGATTCAAAAATTTTAATATTCTTTTGCAATACTCGGACTAGTATTGAGAGATTAAAAATATTTTATTTTTATAGGAAAAAATATGTGGTAATGTTTGTTTGTTTGGATGCAGATGCTGATCTTTGGAGTTACTGGTCCGATTCTGAAAATACTTTCACTAATAGGAATCTACATTATCTCCGAGTACCTACTAAGATTAGGCTACTTTTCAGGAACGCAGGGAATATTTACATTTCAAATTCAGCTCAATGTAATTTCTGTAAAAATGCAGGAAATTTCGATTACCTAACAGTCGCCTAGTGAACTCGATGCATACTGCATTTTTATTTTTACAAATCTTTTATATAAAGAAAACCTTACTTTAGAATAATTCAATTGTTGTAAAATAAAAAACGGATTTTAATGACACAATGCGGATATCCAGCACAACACTTTTGACCCGTGGCTATCGCTAGGTTATCGCATCGTATCGCGCGCATACCTAATGCAAATACCACCCCAAAGCGACCACACATAGCTCGGAGATAAGCGATCTACTGTCCAAAGACGTTTTTATGGCTCTCATAAAATTTTACCGTCACCGAACCGACTACAAAGTAGGAAACTCAACACTATTTATTTTGAGGAACGAGCTCAAATTTTATGTAATGTCCTACATGTTGGTGCTGAAATAAAATTTTATTTTACCGTGTACTTATAATCCTGTCAAATGTATGTCATTAACATAAACCTGTCGTAAAAGAACAGTCACAGAAAAATTATATAAACGAAAGAACAATGAGAGAAAAATCATTTATACTGACCAACATATTAAATTATGAAATAATAAAAAAATATCGATAGGTAATAACCGTGTCGTATGGCATCAAATAATTACCGAATCTCTATACTCGCTAAAAATCAAGTAAAGCTTCCTTTGGATCTCTGATAATAATTATTAACGTTATTTTTTCTGTTTTTTAATTAATTCCAAAATCTGTCTCAATTTAAAATTAAATAAAATCCTTTTTCATTAACATTAATTTAAATAGAACGAGGACAAAAACAATGGGATGAAGTTGTGAAATTCGTACTTCTGAACAAAAAGGCCGCGTTCAGACCGTACGAGTTGGACGTGTTGAAATTTGTCCCGATTAATTCGGAGCAGGGCGAGTCCTAATGGAGATGTAACTTTGCTTTAACTACTTTGCATTCAAATCAGGACATCCCCTAGTGATGGCCCGTTGTCGTTGACTCGATAGTCGATGTTTGTGTACGAGCAAAAGCTCGACAAAAGTCGCCTACTTAATTTATTTTGATTGTTATTTAGTATCTTTTTAAATAAAAAAATACATGAAGTAATGATTGGCATTATTTTGATGTGTTAATAAATATTTATTGTAAAATATGTTTCATTTTATTTACCCTGTTTTATATCAAATTGATGGGTTGAATAAAAAATATTACACCTTGAAAACACTCACTATTTCATGCCTTTAAAAAAATATTAGCAATATTTTTTATTCAAAAATAAATTCACGATACAATGATATCACTATGTTTAGCTTATTTAACTTTAAAAAAATGAATAAATAATCATGGCACAATGCAGTTTTAAAGGTCAACAAGTATTAAGTTACTTTGTTATACTATAACACCATTGTTACCTTCACTTCACTTGCAAAGAATACATTATTAGAGAGGTCAAGCTGTATTGAAATTATCGACGTCGATAGAGCATTGATACCGTTTGCGCAACACTATTCAACTTTTAGTTTTACGATCAAACGAGAGTTTATAGCTAAAGGCGCGTGTAAAATGTAATATTTATTAGACTCAAATGTTACATAAAAATATCCTTTAATTAGAAACTTGTTCCAAATATGGCTGCGCACGAATCTCGCATTATATACAAGGTTATAAGTGGCCACGATTGGATATATAATAAAAAATAAAATTGATAGGAGGACTTGTTATGTTTTTATAGGCGTAACATATGATCTTTACTTATACCCATTTGACTATGATTGGAAATTGAGACGGAATTAGCAGAATACTTTCCATTAAAAATTAAATAAATTTTAAGTTACAACTTATTTATAAAAAAAAAAACTGTCTGTTTTCAAATACGAGACTAAATAATGAATATAAAAACAACTTTTAACCTCCTCCTTTTTTGAAGTCGGTTAAAAAACGAGGTACCTACCGCTCGTACCTGACGAGCTCCACAATTTAACATATTCGCGCGGTTTTGGAAAACGGGACTATTTTGCGTACCGGAGCTTTGTCTGGGGACAACGGGACAGGTGACCGAGAAAAGGGTCAGTCCCGTTCAAAACGGGACGTATAGTCACCTTACCTATATCATATGTAATTTTATCGGAGTTGCAAAATTAATTAAATATACCTACTCAAAACAAAACAAGTAATCTTTAGAACAAAGAAACAAAAGGGAGATTAAAGTTTCTCGTTCACTTGCAAACGAATTCCCTCGTGAGACATGTTGGATGCCATTTGTGCGAAGTTGCAAATGTTCGCGAATACATGCGCCGCTAAATGGGCTGCGTCGAGTGTTACAGTACGGTGTGAGCGACGGTCGGACCGCGGTTTATTCAAAAATGATTACTAACCTTTAAGAAACGCTATTATAAGGCGATAGCAGTTCAGTGGTAGCGGTAAAAAGTCGCGGGTTCGAATCCTACTATGAGCTTGAACTTTCAGTGATGAATAACATCGTGAAGAAACCATGGTACTTTGTAGTACCCACCTGATAGGCCACTCACCAATCTCAAGTTGAAAATCTGTAAGACAAGCAAGACTTTCGTAAATTGTATATATCAACATCTTCAAAATCTTATTGAGGTGTTTCAAAAAATAGCGTTGTATGAAATTGCTGAACATGTCGTATCAAAAAGTTTCTCATAAACCATCGTTGGGAATCTTAATGTATCCCGAATTCCATGTTTTACATATACCTTAACCTTAACCTTGTCACCCGCTCATCGCTCGCTTTTACGCCAAGGTCCAAACTGAACTGAAACTTTCGTGGAATCATTATAATTTGGAATAAATGTTGAAAAGTGGAAACGGGCAGTGCCATCGCACTTATTTTGTTCACAATAGTCACAAAATATTCTACCATACTACCTTTTTTATTTGAAAGAATTTTCAGAATCGGACCAGTAACTCCGGAGATTACCTCCTATATCTGAACTTACAAACTTTTCTTTCACGTAACTCCTGCTACTGTCTGATGTTCTCATCCCACCTTTTCCGCCTCTTTTCCTTTTTCCTTCTCTAGGGTATCATTGTACCCTAGTTTTACCTCATGTGTCCTGCCATCGAATGCCCATTTAAGCTTGATTTTGCATGTTATGTCCACGACTGTATGGAGAGTAACATAGGCTAGTTTTACTTATAACTTAGGCACCAATGGTTTTTGGAATTTTATCCATAATGGGGTTCAATAGTGGGATCTCAGGTGAAGCCACGGGGAAAAGCTAATACTGTTACTAACCTGATAATTCTGTTCACCCTTCAAAAATTCTTAATAGATGCAAACAAGTAGCACCATAAAAACTTTGAAAAATCCGTCATTAAACGTCTCAAAGAAAGCGGCCATCCAAATTACGTCATCAAATAAGTTTTTCGTCATAACTCAGTTGGTCTTTCAAGTTAATTTTGTTTGCTGGTCCCTTTGGACGGTAAAAGGATTCCTCTTGCCTCCATAACTTTCGGAGGGATTAATTAAAACTTGTTCTAGTAAAAACATTGTAACAAAAGGCTGTTTAATAACCTATTGTTTGGATGGCCTTAGTTATTGAGACTTTCAGATGTTTGTTGTCAGGGTGTTTGTTGTTTTCATGTAACATTAAATTCCGGGTGCGATCGGTAGCGTGATTGCTGTGTGGAATTTCTTGACCCTTTTTTGCTTTGTCATTTTCTTATTGATTATTTTTTAAAGGACAATGCTCAATCTGAAAGCAAATTAAACAATGTTAAGGAAATTATGAACTTAAGAATTGATTCTACCGCTCGTACCATTCGGAATACACATTACAACTTTGTGGATTTCTATTTAATATATTTTTTTACTTTGCAAACATTTGTGACTTGAACAGGAGGATGGAAACGCAGAGAGATGTAAATACATATATACTTATCGTTCACGTAAAGAACTACCTTTGAAATATAGTAGTATAAAGAAAATGAAGAAGCATCTAGCTAGATTTTATAAAAATAAAAATTCATTCCGCAAACTCTGTAGAAATTAGTATTCCACGTTTGTGATTTGACGATTTTACGCTAAATTAAAACAACATGGTGGCTTATTACACCACATTACTATGTAATACAACCATTTTGCCCCGCACGACCCATATTAACCGCGGCCTTGGTATAAATACTTATTTAGTCATCTACCTACCTAAGGATGACATAACCACCGCAAAAACAACTATTTTTAACATATAATTTACATAACAATTAAACTCGGTATTGTGCGAATTCATTTTGTCACGTGTATCAATATAAATAAGAAATAATTATTTTAAAATACATTGTCCATACCGCCAAAACGCACCTGAAATACTTTGTGTTATTTTTTTTTATTCGTCATCTTTTTTCTTCTTTTTTGACGTGAGTACCTAGTACCTACATCATGGCGAGTACTTTTTCTGAGTAGAAATTAAATTGAATGAAAAAATCTAACATAAAAACAACATTGACCTAACTAACAAATCTCTATTTTTGGAACTTAAGTACCTAATTATGAATAATAAAAATATAAATTTATTTACATATTAAGTATAATCCCATTCATTGTAATGTCATATGGGACCGGATTTCCCATATGAAGCCATAAGGGAGGTCGTAAAATTCTATGTAGTAATTTGTATAATTTCGCCGCACTCACTCGGCTCTGCGGAAAATGAGATTTTCCATGTATTATGTATGTTGATTCACCCAAATTATGTAATTTTTGTGGAAATTAATGGATTATTCGATTTGGGGTTTTTGATAAAGGTATTTCGGGCGATATCCTTTTATGCCTATATTTTTTTATAGCTCAATTTTATGAAAGGATTGTTCGTGTGATATTTGAAAGGTAGGTTTAAAAAATATCACATTTATAACACTTCTAATATGCATATTAATTTCGATTGACTAATTAAAAATAAAAAAACAAAACACTTAAGGTGGAGGCTTCGGTTGGAGCGCGAATTCTATCACGTTTTTTGCACTGACATAAACTACTATTTCATGAAAATGTTACTAATATACCTTGGAGGAATATGTTGATGATTTCTTTTGTTATTAATGAGTAACTATACTACCATTCTTGTCGCAAATATCATGTTGATAACTTACGACTTATAACTGGGCTGCAATTAGCAACAAACGTGATAAAATTTGAAACTCCAACCGAAGGTTTACCCTTAACTTAAAAATAGAAATCTATTGAATTCTTTAACATAAAAAAGGGCATATTCATAAATCTAATGTAGAAAGAGATAAACATAAGACAGTATGATATAAAACTTGTATAATAATATTATAGCATACATATAATGGCGCCGGGCAGAGTTAACAAAATAGCTGATTACCATACAAACGACTGTCAGAAAAAATATGGTGAAGCCCGACACGTGTGTCTAACACGTTAATGGTTCCGTATTTAACTAAACATTATTTTTATTGTGAAGAGATATTTTTATTTAGCTGTTTATTTTAAATCGTTTTAATAATATGTTACTACTATTAAAAATGTGAATATGTTTGTAACACTTTTGCTCAAAAACTTCTAAACAGATTTTGATAAAACTTAGCACATAGATAGTCCATTCCTGGAATAATATATAGGCTACTTTTTGTCCCGGGAATGAGAGTGAAATTAACAAGTGAGTTTTGACATTAACAGAACCCTAAAAGTGCACGAGAAGGTTACATTACAAGTCGAAGGTTTACCTTCTAGTCGAGAGAGACAATTTTTTTTCAACATATTATGCATGCAAGTGGGCGCTACGCTGTCGCATTTTGTTTCTTTATAATATGTAGGTATCTACATATACTAATAATACTTTTGCATACTTAAAAACACGAAGCGCTATTTGGGTGTTGATTACGTTTTTTTGGTTCCATTTAAATTTAAATGGCAGTGATGTATATTTGGTAACATAATAAAATTGGATGCTTCTACAGATATTTTTTAAATAATGGCTTTTTCGTGTGGTTTTGAGTCTAATTCATCTCGTTTCAATGCTGATGTTTTTTACATAATAGGTAATGATTGATTATTTCGTTAGTTGTAGAAAATACAAGACCTCATTCATGTTTAGGGTTACGGTCTAGGAGATTCGTACTAATATTACAAATGCGAAAGTATCTCTGTCTGTCAGTTTTCACTTTTTCACATCTTCGTTGAATCGATCGCGATGAAATTTGGCACGCAGATAGCATGTGATGTAGAAAAGGACATACAATACTTTGTATTCAGTTCTCAAGAATTGAAATAAAACTATTATCTATACTAATAATAAAGCTGAAGAGTTTGTTTGTTTGTTTGTTTGTTTGTTTGTTTGAACGCGCTAATCTCTGGATCTGCCAGTGGGATATGGAAAAACCTTTTTGCAATTGAAAGCCCATTTATTAAGGAAGGTTATAGGCTATAGAACATCACGCTACGACCCTCAGGAGCTGAGCAATGATAAAAAGAACGTTAAGCGGGAGCATGTATAGCATGGGTGAGCGATGCGACGCGGTTGACAGCGGTCGCCTAGGTAACAGTTTTTTGTTATTTTTAACTGTCATCAAGACGAGGTTATCAATTCGTCGGAATCTTTTTTTATGTATGTTCCTCGATTACTCGAAGATGCCTGACCCGATTTGGAAACTATACAGACAGGTGGTCACATGGTCACCAAGTCAGGGTCTGATGATGGGATCTTGAAGAAATCGAGGGAACTCTTCAAATTTTATAGGCACTAACAATGTTTTTCATATATTTTCTAAAACTATTCAGATATTTGCGTCTGGTAGTCGTCACATGTTGCTGAGCTGATGATGGAAGGTACAACTCCTTAACGGGTAGGAGTTAGGGGATAAATCTTTAAATATTATAGGAACGATGATGGAAAGTACAACGCTAATATGCTTATCCTAGGTCAGTGACCTTGAGAGTCATTGATTACACATAAGAAACTAAAAATTGAAAAATAAAATACTTTTAACAAAAAAAAACCACAAAGGCACTAATGAGTATAAAATAACTATGTAAAAACTCTAATCTGATAGTTTTGAAGTCAACGAAATTAGCCATTGCTGTTGCATCATCAGATATTTATTGCTGCTACACTATTGACAGGTAGAAGGACGTCTCATTTCACTTCTAAACAGACCCTTACGGTATTTCTTGAAAACGACAGCGTACGCTCTATACGTAAAAATGGACCATTGGGCAAGGTTTGACAAGATGCAAACCTAATAATATGGGATGAGTGCACATGACTCATAGAGCTCATCTAGAGGCTTTAGATAGAACTCTCAGAATTATAAAATGCACAAATAGCCATGGGTGGAATAACTTTGATGTTTTCTGGTGATTTCAGATAAACTTTGCCTGTTAGGGAAACTAGAGCATATATTATTAAATCTTGCTTAAAATCTTCCTCATTATGAAAGTCTGTTGAATTATTGAAACTGTATACCAAAATGAGGAGTCACTTGGGTAGAGGAAGCACAGATTTCCCAATAAAGCTCCATTTAATCGGGGATGGGAAAGTACCTGAATCAGATAACAAAATAGCAATTGACAAAGACCTTGGTAAAATCGTGACCAACATTGAAGACCTGATCTGTAGAGTATATCCGGATATAGCCAATATCGACCAAAAAAAACATTAATGGATGTGTGAGAGAAACAAACAAACAAACTTTTCAGCTTTATTATTTAATGCTAAATAGCTTTCCACCCGCGATGCCACCCGCGATCAGTCAGTCAATTAACCAACTTTGAATATACTTCATAAGTGGTCCCATGATCACCAAGTCAGGATCTGATGATAGGATCCTAGACAAATCGAGGGAACTCTTCAAATTTTATAGGCACTTACAATGTTTTTCATCATACTTTCTAAAGCTATTAAGATATTTGCGTCTCATCTTATGTTGCTGAGCTGATGATGGAAGGTACAACTCCTTAATGGTTAGGAGTTAGGGGATAATTCTTTAAATGTTATAGGAACGATGATGGAAACTACAACGCTAATATGCTTATCCTAGGTCAGTGACCTTGAGAGTCATTGATTACACATAAGAAATTCAAAATTGAAATATAAAAAACTTTTAACAAAAAATAGAACCGCCTTCAAAGGCACTAAAAAGCAGAAAATAACTATTTAGGAACTCTAATATGATAGTTTTGAAGTGAGCGAAATAAATCTGCGGTACCATGATATCGGTTCAAATTTTTGTTAAAAGTTTTATTTATTTAGATTGGCTATTGGACGCTGATCAGTGTTATTATCACCATCGGCATCAGCGTAGGCATCAAAGTGACCATAAGAAAGATCTTGGGAAAAACGTAACCTTTTGATGGGTTGGTCTTCTGTACCAAATTTGGCATACTGGTTTCCATTTCGATATACTTCAAATACAAATGGGTATATTTGACCGGCTGCAACTAACTCGCAGAAATGTAGAGAGTTGTAACATCTAATTTATACTTTTCTTTTGTCCCATGATTGTTGCCAAGACGGTCATGAGACATAACAGCAAATTCATCCCAATTGTTCGTCATATGCATTGCATTGCACCAAGCTTTTATGTGAGTTTAAAAGCAGCATTGATATCAACTTCGATGCAAATCACCCCCAAAATAACTTTCTACCCTTTTTTAACGCGATTTTTTTTAGGCGATGAGTTTCAATAAAATACAAAACACGTCTTCCATCAATTATCTTAAAGAATGTTTATGCAAAATTTGAAGTAGATTGGACCAAGGAATCACGTTGTTCCATACAAACTATGTCCCAGTTTTTCAACCCCTAAGGATTTCGGAAGATCCTTTCTTATAGGATGCCTACTTCATACGAAGAACACACCCTCTAAATTTCAGGTCTCTACGATCAGCGGTTTAGGCTATGCGTGGATCCGTCAGACAGTCATTCAGGACAATGCATGTTAAATAGATATTAGACCACCAAATTTACGTAATGGTACCAGACTTCAAGTAAAATTTCTAGATTTCTGGCATAGTAGCGATTGGTTTTGACTGAGCCAGCAGTTGGGCAAACAGTACTGATACCTCGCATTCCGATGATACCCACAGATTTACCATATAGATTTAAACGAATAGGTACCATTTCCTGTGAAATTACCTACCTATCGTCTGAAGTCAATATAAATAAAGCACAAGGACAAACTTTTAAGCATGTTGGAATATATTTAAGAGAAAACTGTTTTTCCCATGGACAATTATTATGTTGCCTTATCTAGATCAGGTTGCATAGGCTACTTTTTATTTGGAAACGCGGGTGGAACCGCGGGGGACAGCTAGTATTTAATAAAATAAATAATCGTTTCGACTTTAATTTGTAGAGAGCCATTATACCCCAATATTTATGTTAAAATATTACCCTTTAATTAAAGCTGTGGCTTGCCCCGGTACGATGGTAAATTTCCCCCGGGGTATGTAAAAAATTACCCATCGTTCGTTGTAATATGAACTCTTTGTGAGGAATATGAATTATGAAGTTGATTTAAAATAACAGCTTATTTTCTAGAACTCGAAACTCATTTATTCAATTTAGTTAATCACCTTTACCACTGCACTGGTTCTTAATACGCAGACTCGGGCAAGAAACTCAGCAAGGCTTCTTTCTTTAGTGGATCTTTCTTTTGAATTTATATAATTACATTTTTTGTTATAAATATACATAAGTTCACACAATTATCACTTGTGGAGGTGGCTGCAAGTGCAGAGAGAAGCTACTACAACCATGTATTCTTGTCTTCAACGTAATGAGCCACCTTATAGTAGGCCTTGTCGATCAATGTCTGCCTTTGAATTTAATAAGACATCTTACTTACTTCGTAACGGATTTTTATTATACTTATTAATGTTGGCCAACCTGAATTTAGGTGTCAAAATGTTGACTAGGTATTTCTTTTTTTTATGTTATAGCGGTTACTGGTAGTTTCAACTATTCTCTCACGAGAGATTATGACGAGATTTTATAATAGTATGCCTAATTTCTACCTATTGAATCTATATTTCTCAGAAGAATCCTCTTAGTAGCTCTTTACAAATTAAAAATGACACTAAATATTATGTATTCCAAATCCTGTTATGCTGCTAGGTTTGCACGCTACGAACTTCTAACCCTTGTTTTTTAGTTGACAACGACGAAAAACATTGCACCTATAACTATGCAAAAGAATAGACTTTTGCCTACTTTAAATGTAATTTAAAAACAATGACAGACATTACTCCTCAGTTCCCTATACGTCAAGTCAGCTGGCCTCTCCATGAAAGGCGTATTATGCATAATATTGATTATAATTTAACTTATTCCGCTCGTATGCCGCCATTATCAGCCGCATTCACATTCGAATGGCATAGGCAAGTCATTTTACACGTATTGCTTTTAGACTGGGAGCTGGAATGAAAAAAAACTAACCGCATTTCTATAAGCAACTTGATATATTATCGTTGATATCTGTATTTTTTTTTACATTATCTAATAAATAGCCAGTATAAATATAATTTAAAGGTCCTGATTAATCAATGACTGAAATATCAACGCATAGCCTAAACCGCTGGTCTTAGACAAGAAGATTACATTTTGAAGTTGTGTTCCTTGAAAAGTGTAGTAGGCATTCACTAAAAGAGAGTTTCCACTCATAAAGGTGTAAAATATGTACTGGTACCGGTAGTAGAGTCAAAATATTGAAACTGTTGACATTCATAAGTGCTTATTAGGGCCTAAACTGAATAAATGAGCTTTGATTTTGATTGATTTGATTTAAGGGATTGCGGGTAAAATTACGGGGCGTAAAGCTAGTAATTATATTATATATCTGTTGATCGTGTAACTAACGACATGATCGTTTGTTCATACAAATCTGTCATGAGTGGGAATCAAACCGTAAAATGTGGCCGAGATATTATATGATTCAAGAAAGACTTCCTGCTAACCTAGCAGGAACACCAACTCCCGTCAACTCATTAGTTGATTACTTACCATTGTAAGAGGTGATTATCGTTATTTGCAATATCATAGATAGGTCCCACCTCCCGGTCTAACTGCACAAGCTAAGCTGCACACGTCCACATGCAGGTCTCGTGTGTGGATAACGAGCCATGCGTATGCGCAACGCGCGGTGCGGTGTAAACAATGGCCACATTGATATGCGCGCCCGAGTGTTCGCGATCGTTGCCGACGGGCAGCGCATCGGCTTCGGCGCATGATCCGATTTGTTTTATGCAATGTTGCCAGGACGTTTATGGGTGTTGCTACGGTCAAATGTGTTAAGGTGCTGTCACCTCACGAAGTCTATTGAAAAGGGTTTTTTTAAAATCATCATATCTTCAAAGAAACATTCTCAAGACCTTCTGCAGCTTTTGACGGAACTCAAAACATATTTGGATATACTTAAATGGATAAAAAATACTCTAAATTACCGCTTGATTCACTTTGAAAGCCAGTGTTTCTCAAATTTTCTATTGAATTTGAAATTAAAAATATATCACAAGTTTTCAAATTCTAGACCACATAGATGACGGATTGACGGATTCAAGACTCCAAATTGACTACAATAACAGCTCCGGTACCAACACTCGATCTTTGTCTCATGTAAATAGATTTACAAGTCTTAACAAACCAATCGGATCTCCAATCCATAAAGCAAGAGTTCGGCCGCACGCTTTCTCGCCTCTTAATATTCAAGGAGCGAGCCAGTCCAGCGAGGATTATAAAGCTAAGCCGTGTATGGATGAAATAATTGTTAACGAAAGTGGACTTTTGTTCTGCATTATTGTTTGCAAACGCTTTGAGGAGGTGTATCGATTGAAATCGCGCCAAAATTAGCGTACAATGTAGACGCTGTTTGCATTTTCTTGGTTCTTTTTTGTTTGTAGAAATTATTGGTTGTTTTATTATGTAAAAGTGTCATGTAGGTGTCATAAACGCGTGAAGTAGATAAAACGGGCGTGACGCGCACAAATTATAGAATACAGGGTTTTTATAATTTATCTGTAGCGCTTTATCGGGTCCTAAATAGTCATTAATATAAAAATCTTTTACTATGGGACCTAGTTCTGAAAACGCAAAAAAAACCTTATACATTACGGTGAAGTAAAGTGTACGTTTTGCATGAAAAGTCTGTGATTTTTTTCGCTATACTGAGTATAGTAACAATTATTACAATAGACTCTACCACCGGGTCGGGATTCATTTCAACTGAAAAACACTAAAACTAGAGCCAAACCGACTATTGGAGCTTAACCTAAAAACAAAAGCTTACAAAATGTCCTGGTGACAGACGGACAGACAGTCAGACAGCGGAGTCTTAGTATACGGGTCCTTCCTGGGTACGGAACCCGAAAAAGTATTATAAAATAATAAGATATCTACCTAACTAGACTAAGGCTCTCACTTCTAATACATACCCCCCCCCCCCTCCCCTCTTCTCAAACCATTCCTTTCCTCGACTACCCTCATCCAGTGGCCTACTTTATCGAGATTTATTCATAAAAGCGAAGTAAGTGAAAACGCCTATTTAAATAAAGTTAGTTGATGTAAAGCTTGGGTACTAACAAACAGATAAAAAATAAAGAATATCTGTTTTTTACGCATACAATGTATTTAGGATCCCTCGGTAATGAGGAACCTTATGTCGTAAAATTACCGCCATACATATTGGAGACGAAATCAAGCTAGCGCAACTCGTAAAACCATAAAAAACTCATTTACAAAAAAAAATATTTCTACCTATACATTTATCAGTACCTATGTTATTGCAAATGGTGATAGGCGACGGTAACCACTTACCATCAGGTAGACCGCCTGCCTGCTTGTCAACCTTCAAAAAATCATCATTAGTATTATCATACTGTCATTCGCTTGCTTATAAGCTATCGTCTAGATTTGACTATAATATTTTAAATCCCAACCCACGTTTACATCAAGAAATACTCATAATCAGCGTATTTATGACTTCACTTAGATGAAAACATCAGTCATATTTTGCAGTTCAACTGGTAATAATCTACAAAACAAAGCAAATCTTTATAAAATAATAATTTTGGGTCGATTTTCTAAACCGCTGTACGGAACCTTCAATTTACTTGCGACTTCGCCCTTCGCGCCGTCGAATTTCCTAAAAATATAACATTGAAATAAATGTAGGTTCCGACAAGCAAAAGGTTTCAGCATAAAGCTAAGTTTTTATGATCCCTTCGTAATAGGGCTGTCGGCTGCCTTCGAGAACTTTTTTTAACTCCGAAAAATGGCCGTAGGTACTTTGTTTTCTGTATTTTTTATTGGTATAAATAAGGCTTTTATGAACGTTTTCGTTTATCTCTATGCCTACAGCTTTAAAGGATAAGCTTTTTTTATTTTAGCGATTCCTTTTAATTTGTGTTAGTTTCATAAGAAACTGAACGAGGTCAAATTTATAAAACATATTTTCTTACATAATAGTAGAGATAAACTACGCTAACATGGCGCGCCCCTCCAAATTACTGTTTCAATGTGTGTAGTCTCATCCTTACGAAAGAGTTTGTATGTAGTAGTAAGTATTCGTCCAGTAGCAGGCCGTCTTCAGTATCTCACTCATTACCAGATTTGTTGGTCAACCAATCATAACTAGCCGACCGCGCAACACAACGGACGTGTCATTGTCATAGAGTACGTCAGTGCAGCGCCATACCTAGAGCCATACTAATAATGATGAGCGATTGCTAGTCGAGTTTTTGTTTGACGGCCGTATTAGTAGCGTTGTGAGCCTGTAAATACTTTTCAAACGTTTTGAGCTTTGGAAGGGCGCGCCATGTTAGCGTAGTTAAGCTCTACCTAGGTAGTCAGTCATCAAATTGAAATTAGAATTTGTAAGTGGCTGGTTTCTTCAGGACCTTCTTCGTTGAGCCTACAATGAATAAAAGTCTTTAAAAGCTATAATTTTCACTTTATCCTGATAGTATACGTTAGCGAGCGTTCAGTGACACCACGACACTAACAAAGGGACTAGTGTTGTCCAATTAGTGTGGCTCCAGTCAAGACTGGTCGCCGCCGGCGCAAGCGCAGCACGCCTACTCCACCGGTTTTATAATTAACATAACGTGTATAATACCGACTGTTTCCATTGTATTTTGTTTATCTGTGGATAGTGTGGATCTAGTCAAGACTTGTCGTCGCCGGCGCAGGCGCAGCATGTTACTCCACCGGTTTATTAATTAACATAACGTGTATAATACAGACTGTTTATCTATCTTGGCTTCACCCGCGTTCCAGAAGGATTTTAAGTTTTCCTGGGATAAAAAGTGCTATATACCCGTGTTACTATTTTTCTCCGCGGTTACATTTTACTACCTTAGAGGATGAAATTAAAAAAAATCCTTTTTTAACGGATGCCTACGTCCTAATTATCTGTATACTAAATTTCAGCCCAAGCCTATTCCTTGAATTTATGAAAAGATGTCTGATGACATTCTAAATTTTATTGAAATTTGTTCAGCTATAAATAAATATTATTAACTCTGGCTACAGGTAGCCTTAAAATTAATTTTTTTTTCGTATCGTAAGTGCAAATGTAAACGCGCGCGAATTCCCAGTTGTAATTTGTTTAGTTGGTATCGATTCGTGCTCTATCGTAAGTTGTCAATAATCAAAAGGTCGTAGGTTCGATTCTGTTTGGTGAAAGCCACCATTATGCTACGGAAAGTTTTGTATTATTCCACATGTGAATGTATTGTTAGTATTTTATTTGTTTACTGATTTTATTTGACAACGATTTTAAAGCTAATATTAGGTAATTTTTTTTTTTAAATGTTATCTGTTTCCAAACTAAGCAGAGCTTGTACTATGGAAACCAGATGACTGATATACTACTTTTTTGTAAATACATACTTAATCACAGCTTATATGGATAAATTATAATACGTAATCTTCTTCGTCGTCTCATTTATGTTTAATAGTAGTTTATGATACTGTTGCATAATAGGGGTTATTAACTACGAGTGTGAGTTTAAGTACCGAGCCGTAGGCGAGGTTCTTAATAGTATCACACGAGTTTTTAATACCTAATTATGTGCAGTATCATACAGTACTTTATCTAAACTCATATAAATAATGCCATTTAAAAAAAAATAATTTCTACCAACATTGCAAAAAAAAAAAATGCTATTTTGGTCAAAATGATATGTGTAGGCAAAAACAATAAAATATAATCATATACTTAATCAAATCCGTGTTGCCAACTCCCAAAAATTCTTACCTCTAAAGTTCAAGTTACAAAATTTGTGACATTGTCATCGTCAAATTGAATTGATACTGATTGATTATACTATTGATAGGTCCAAAGTGTACTTTAATAGAAAAAAAGTTATTTTATAGCATTATCTTGGGAACAACAACTGTACTATAATGAATCATTATACACGGGTGTGCCTAAAGTGGCTCATTAAAGTACTGATTTTGATTTCATAATAAGAACATTACGATATGAGAGTAGATAAAATTAGTTTAATCCACTCAATTTGTGTGTCTGTGACTAATATTGATTTAGTTTTTTTGTTTCAAACTCAAAAGAAAATAAGTTTGCGAGTAAATATTCAAGCCTTGGACCTCTAAGGACTGGCCTCGACCGCAAAAACATTTTTTTAAAACTTTTTTTAAATTACACTTATCCCCTATAAGTGCAGCGTGAGGAACTTTTTTAGTTAGGCGTAAAGAACCGACGTAAAATGATAATTACATTGTTTATCCAAGCTAATGGGCAAAGGACAATAAGTGACGCTTTAAGAGTACAAACAAGTTGTCAAACATCCTCAGCAAACACTCGCGTGAAGTAGCTGCAATGTGCCATCCTCCAGCATTACTCTCGCCAAATAAGTACGTCGTCGTTATGTTACTGAAACTTTTCTTACTTTTACACCGTGGATATGTTAGTAAAAATGTATAGAAGTGGCATACTCTTGAGCAAAAATCAAAATCAGAACTCATTTATTGAGTTTAGGCCCGGATTTATGAACGTCGATAGTTACAATCATTACAATAGACTCTATTACTTCTGGTTCGGAATATAGCTATAAGTCTAGTCTCTATACTCAAAGGGTGACAACGGAACCCTATTACTAAACCTCTGCTGTCCCTCCGACCGTCTGTCAGCGGGCTATCTCATGAACCATAGGTAGATAGTTGATTTTTTTACAGAATATATTACTGTTGTCGCTATAAAAACAAATAATAAAAATAAATAAATGCATTTGTTACATGTTATACCTAAGTGAAGATTTGTAAATGGCATACTGTTAACTCTTAAGTATTTTACCATCTGTTTTTTCGCTAAATCTTCTTAGAAAAAAATAAGTTATAAATTATAAGTGGTCCCCCCATACACCTGTCTGTATAAAAATAAATCTATTTCAAACTGTAACTCAGTTTATTATGTGTATGTGGAACTGGTGCCGTATCAGGGCCTAAACTGAACTTTTTGGCGAAAAATTTCGACTCCGGTAAAAAAACGTTCGTTTTCTTTTTTTCATAGAGGATAGTTCTACACGCATTTTAGATTTCTATAATTCGCATCGTATCGCGAAGAGGGCAAGTAAACACACTCCCAACCGGTTGAGAAGCTAAAAATAATAATAAATAAAATAGTTATTATGTATGCTAACTGCTTTGTTTGTCTCCGTGGGATGACGTCCTCGGGCTCGGGTGTACGGCCATTAGACACGCGGTACGTTGAGCGATAGCGATTGGTGAAAGTAGTGGACGGTGCAAGCTTTCGTTTGTGCTACGCGAGAAATTGCAATCATTGTAATCTAGATTTCACATCGGTGAAGTTTATAATGTAGAGCTTTTAAAGTAGCTGTTTGATTATTTATAAAGTACAAAGGTGGTTGTATCATGCATGTTTTATGTAATTTAGGACTATTAGGATTTCAAATAGGTATATAGATTGCGGTAAAGAAAAAGTTTTGCGCCCTGAGAGGATTGCGTATTACAAATTTATTTTGTCGGATTTTCCTGACCTTCTTGACCTTAGTATTGTATTATATAGAACAACAAAGGTTTTGTAATTTTTTTTCGTGAAAAAAAAAAAGACCTTATTCCGTTTTTGAGAAAAGAGGTCTTGATACAGAAACAGACAGACTGGTGATGTCATTAAGGTACCATTACAATAACAGGTGTCAAACCATAAAAAGATACAATTCTTATTAATAAAAAAATATCGTGTCATTGTAAATACGTACACACATAAAAAGGATTTCTTCATTTAAGATATTTTAACTTCCACGAAGTTAGTTTGCATTGAACCAAGATAGTGGCGATTTCATATATAGGGAAACTAATATTTTCTTGTAGAAAGAAAAAAAAACTTTTGGATTAATATTCATAATTCAAGAAATCAAATGTCAATTGTTTTGTGACAAGACAATTGACATTTGATCCAAGACAATGTATCTTCCACCAAAGAGATTTAGTTTTCTAGTTCTAATGAAATTGAAGTTCTTAATCCAAAAGTACTTATAACTTGTTCAATCAAGAAAATGCAGAATCAATGTAAGAGATGATATTCTTAGTTCAATGTGATAAAAATGTATAACAAAACAGAACGATCTTGTTTTGAAATTGGTTTTACTTGGATTTTGAAAGTGATACATATCTTAAGATTTTTTTATCTTCACATGATATAAAACAATCTCAGTTTAATTTATTATTATATTATAATAACAAATAAAAGCCTTGCATAGAGAAATAATAGATTCTTTCAAGATTTCAACATTTTTGTGTAAGTTTCTGAAATCTTCTGCAGAAATAAAATATTCTCATTGTAAAATTATTTGTCCTAGCAACAAAAAGGGTTTTCTCATTATGAGATAAATTTTACTTGTGGCAAAACGTAACGATTTTTTACTAAACCGTAACTATCTTGGATGTAGTAATGTTACTTTCTTCTGAGAATTAAAGGGTTTTTATTAAATCGTAATTATCTTGGATGTAGTAAAGTTACTTTGTTCTGAAAAATAAAGATCTCCTTTCAATAATTTGTTCCTCATTGTGAGATTTTTGGCATGCTTGTATAGGTAGATATATATTTGCTTAGTCTAAAATTAAGATTATATTAGTGTAAAAACCATAATGTAGGTATTCGTGAAAATAAAAAATAAATCTTTTTTTTTTTCTTTCGTACACATCTAAAAAATGTTATAAATTTTCACGAATACATTATGGTTTTTACACTCATATAATCTTAAATTTAGACTAAGCAAATATATTTCTACCTATACAAGCATGCCAAAAATCTCACAATGAGGAACAAATTATTAAATGGAGACCTTAATCAAAACAAGCTAACTTTACTACTTACATCCTAGATAATTACTATATAATAAAAACCCTTTTAGTCCCCGTACAGTACCCTTACTACATCTAAGAAAGATACAATTTACTTTCTTTTTATTTCACACAATTTTTTCGATCAAAATGAAAAACAGGTTTGAATATAATGCAATCTATATTAATAACTGGCTGTACACACGAATAACATCATATTATTAAAGTAATAAAGACATATCTCACATAATGTTATTAATTTACACATAATAAAAAAAAAATAGGAGAAACTGATTTTAAATTCTCATATAACACTTACAACAGTCAATAATATTGATTAATTACAAAATTACAAAATTAAAATAATAGCCTAATAACTATCTAAAACTAAAACGATAATTTAGATACTTTTAACATTATTCTTTAAAAGTTGGCATGCTTATGTCGACAAATATGTCTAACATT
The DNA here is from genome assembly GCA_963555595.1 of Tethea ocularis. Lineage (NCBI taxonomy): Eukaryota > Metazoa > Arthropoda > Insecta > Lepidoptera > Drepanidae > Tethea > Tethea ocularis. The sequence continues at coordinate 621,006 of OY741970.1, read as the reverse complement.
ATAAAACTGTCAGTACAGTATAATTAATAATAGGTCATTGAATTATCAACACATTAGGTTGAAATATCTTTGTGCAAATTCCCTTGTAAAATTTTATTGAACATTTAACTTGTTTGCTTGCAGAAGCCTTCAGCTTTTGTTCTTCTATTTTTGTATGTAGGAATATCACCAGGATTCTAAAATTAAGACAAATGTATTAGAACGTTGATTGATCAGATCGTAGCGATATTATAGAAATGACACCTAGATTAATGTATGACAGACAAAATAAAACATAAGAGGTGGATGAATGCATATGTATTGTAATGAAATGATCATATTCTAAAATAAATAAAATACTTTAGGGATGTACTAGGTACGAGTACCTACTGTATGTATCTAAATGTATAATTTCCAAACCGGTCCAGGCGTCTTTGAGTAATCGGGGATCGAACATGAAAACAAAAGAATATGAATGATTCCAACGAATTGAGAACCTTGTAATTTTTTGAAGTCGGTTAAAAATAAACTTATTGACTTACTTTCACTGTCCGATTTTTCTAAGCCTTGCACAATGCTGAGCAGATTTTCGTTTACTGGTTTTCTTAATAAACTTCTTCGAGGGACACCTTGTCCATTGCAGTAAAAGCATTTATGCAATTTATATTGGCCCTAAACTGCCTCTGCGCGCACAAATGGAGTTGCTTGTTATCACTTTCTACTATAGGCTTCTGCTTGCAGAACTTCTTCTTGCATCTTGCTTTCAAGATGTGCACGAACGGCCGGCCGGTCACGGAAAGAATGGACATGGTGGCCGCTCGCTGGTTGCGCGGTATTGTCTTGACAAAAACATATTTTGTCTGCCGTAAACCGTAATTCCTTTAATCTAGAAAATGTATCTTACTATAAGTTATTTCGTTCAATGATATGAAGCAATAGGAATTGTTAAGTTAAGACAACATTATTTATTCCAATTAACATACCATAAAACTACAATGAAAGAAGACTATCTTAATTTAAGATATTATTACTTTGGTACTCAATAAAATAATATTTTCTTGCTTAAATAACATAATTCTTCATTTGAAGATTAAATTTTAATAGATTAAATTGTTTAAAAATGTTGAAATAAGATTTTTTTTTGTTTTTAAACTAAAACTTTGTATATTTGCTTTGAAACAAGTTTTCTTTAAATGTCAAGTAAAATATTTTATTGTACAAAGAATAATATTTTCTTGGTGAAAATATATATGACTTGAACAGAAACACATTCTCTTGATATTAAGAAATATTTCAAGACATTTTTTATTCTTAATTGGAGAAATCCTTTTTATCTGTGTATAGGTAACAGATTAATTATGCATTGTTGCTTTATAAAATACACCCAAATCGCTACTCGCTCATTTCGTGGCGCCACACCACTCGATAAGGCTCTGTATATTTTAACATTTCTTACGTATTTGTATGCAGTATGAATTTCAAATTTATTATTTGTCATAATATCTGTGGTTTGAAGCCGCGACGTTGGCATCGGTTCATATTTAGAATTGTGTGTCAAATAAAGTTGTTTTTGGTGTGGACAGACACATTAATTATTTAAATTATTCTAATTTAAGGCATCTATTATACAACGGACAATTCTACTTATTTTTTAAGTATTTTACTACAATAATATGGATTAACGACACGTTAACAGGTCTAACTTTTGACAGAAATGTACTTGGTGGTTATGTACGTTGTATCCTTCTATTAAAAAAAAAAAAACGAATGTCACTGCAAAAACTGGTAATTTTGAAGAATATGAATTCCGGTACATTTTTATACGATAAACTAGCTATCCGCCCCGCGGTTTCACCCGCGATCCCTTATTTTACCTCCTTAACGTTGTATTTTCAAAAAATCTTTCTTAGCTGATGCTTACGTCATAATAGCTATCTGTGTGTCAAATTTCAACACGATCCGACCAGTGGTTTGAGCTGTGCGTCGATAGATCAGTCAGTCAGTCACGCTTTCCTTTTATATATTTACTAGCTGACCCGGCAGACGTTGTCCTGCCCTGAGAACAAAAATAAAACTGGGACCTACAAACCTATCCCTACCTACTCCTATCTACCTCTACCTGCCACTACCTACCCCTACCTACCCTACCTACCTACCCTACCTACCTACCCTACCTACCTACCCTACCTACCTACCCTACCTACCTACCCTACCTACCTACCCTACCTACCTACCCTACCTACCTACCCTACCTACCTACCCTACCTACCTACCCTACCTACCTACCCTACCTACCTACCCTACCTACCTACCCTACCTACCTACCCTACCTACCTACCCTACCTACCTACCCTACCTACCTACCCTACCTACCTACCTACCCTACCTACCTACCCTACCTACCTACCCTACCTACCTACCCTACCTACCTACCCTACCTACCTACCCTACCTACCTACCCTACCTATCTACCTACCTCTACCTGCCACTACCTACCCCTACCTACCTTACCTACCTACCCTACCTACCTACCCTACCTACCCCTACCTATCCTATGTCCTTCTCCTGGCTCTAAACTACCTCCCTGCCAATTTTCAGCTAAATCAGTTCAGCCGTTCTTAAGTTATAAGTGGAGTAACTAACACGACTTTCTTTTATATATTGAGATAGAATTTAAATACAACAACAACTTTTAATAACTGTTATAGCTTCTTTCACAAGAATTGTATTCATTCTCTAAGCACCTTACGATGATCCTTCCAAAAGATGCTTTCTAAGAAGTTTTCGTGTATCTAACACATGTGTATCAAAGCTGTGCTTAAAGCTTTCTCGAGAGACGTGTCGTGACAAACTCGAACTTGTTTGAACGACTTTCCAAAAACCACACGACTCCAGTTATGTTTATTTTGGTGTTACAAATTGTTGTTTGCGTTTACAACGTCGCGTTATTATAATTTTAATAATTTATGTTATCAGATGTTTTGAGTTTCTTGCGGAGTCTTCTCAGTTCTAATGTATTACGAACCGGTGGTAGAGTCATTTTTCTGTCGACGTTAGTGCCTTATCAGGGCCTAAACTGAATAAATAAGTTTTGAATTTGAGTTTGAGTTTTAGCTACTGATCAGTTTTGGAACCGTTTTTAGTATCGGTTTTCCAGAATAAAATGGATCTATAATATATAGTTGTTCATATTATTTCCTTGAATTTTTTATTCAATAAAGCAACACAAATCAAATGTGTTACAAATGAGCTCTTTTACAAAAAAGTGCAATATTGGTCCGTTTTGTTGACTGACGAAAATATTGCTCCAACTACCTGACGTATCCCACTTTGAGAGAGCCCTTGTTTTAGACTTCTATATTTAAGAGCTTGGCTCTTGTCGGTGTAGCTTCTTTCATTCCTCTCTCTTGTTTGCTGCTTCCTACACATCCTTTTACGACACTACGTCCAATTTTGTTTTAGACTATGCACGGGTCTGTTCTATGCTTACACAGCGGTGTGACAGGCGGTCCTAGTTAACGAGACACCCGTATTTTGGGACGTGTTGACGTTAATTGCTTGTCTTATTTATGTTGGCGTGTACCCACGGTAGCACTGTTAGTTGTACCCCACAAGGTTTTAGCTTAAATATTTAACTGATTATGGTCCGCACTTGTGCTGCTGTCTGTACAGACGGTAAAATATTATATGTTGTTATTATTTTTAGCTCTATTTAACAGTTAGTATATTAAAGCTAAGTCTAGTATTTAAGTGGGTTCCTTGATATATTCTCTACTGAAATAAGTTTTAGCTGAGATTCATGAGAATTGGAAGTTATGGATTTCAAGCGCCATTGTAGTGGGTATCTTAGGTACATTTCATTAATTTATATTCAGTCAAGCCTTCATGACTTTGGTTCATGAAACATGATCGAAAAGTTGATGTACTTAGCTATTTTATTTTGTTAATTTGATAGTAGATTTCTATGAGTGAAGCTGTGACATTTTTAACGAAAATTAACATACCGATTTTCATTTTTCTAATTTTCAAACCTATGAAAGAATTAAAATAGGAATAATTTATAACTTGGTTTTCAGCAATAACGTCAAAAGATTAATACAAATTTTCTCCTTTCAGTTTTTCGTAGGCTTAATTTATTCTATTTGTCGTTACACCTGTATTTTATGAACGTTATAAATCTTGACTACGATGTTGTCCGTACTTATTTTATATACTGTGAGATGTATTTCTTTGAAATCTTTTTTTATCTTTCCTGGCGCGTGTTAGTGCTCACCGTTGAGTTAAATAGGGCTCATTAAACCTACAATTTATTAGATTTCCTCAGAGCCAGTTCATCTCTACTTATGTGTCAGGGTTTATAGCTTATTTGATAAATTGGCGACGAGAAAAAGTATCTGCCTTTTATATGCTGCAGAATTGTGAATTATCTGTGACCCCACTTGTTTTTATAGGTTTTATATTTATTTGCAATGTCTGTTTCAATATTTGTCAATGAATTTTTAACTACTAGATTAGGGTATTATGTAAGATTTCTTTTTGTCGCATTTCTTAACAAAATATTAAAATATCGTAAAAAGAAATGTCAAAAAGTCAAATTAAAATCGGCCAAGAAATAAACATTTTAAACTAGGTACTAATTAGACAACGATTAGACAGAGAGATCAGACATGGTCTTTGATGTCATATAACACTACGGCCATGTAAACTCCATGCTAAATTCTGTTTTGCTAGAAAGGCGACGATAGCTCAGTGGTAGTGACGTCTAATGTCGAGACGAAGATCGTGGGTTCGAATTCTACAATGAGCTTGAGCTATCGGTGTAGGAAACTATAGCACGGTGGTAGGGTACTTTATAGTGCCCACCTGGCTGGCTAACACCCTCATGTTGAAAATTTGTCACCAAGCTCTTTCGGGTGTGCCGTCAGCAGCACTCGAAGCCAGTTCTCTTCTAGGCTCTATGTGCTTACCATCATAAACTACTGTAGTAATGTCTAGTTGTAAACACTGGTAATGATAGTGAGGTTTATAATAATTTATATTATTATTCAGTAGGCATAGTACCTACCTCAAGGTTAAGCGGTTGATTAGCATAACTAAACCAATAATATTTACTAGTTCTGACGCCAACGCTCCTAGATGTTTGATGTTTAATTAATTTCTTAATGGAAATATTTTGGTTTTACGTATTACTAGGGCATGCAATTATCCGCCTCATTTTACTATCCGGATATTTCGGATACTTCCAGTTCACTATCCGAATAAATCCGGATAATATGGATAATTCGGATACCCCCTTAGAAATGGGTAAATCAATCAGTCAACTTAAAAATATGTCTTTAATTAACATTTTTAAACAAGCACGCCGCCCAACGAAATGCTCAACAGATCTCAAAGTCTTTAACTCGCGAAGTCGCGACACACGCCAATTTAAAACCGTTAGTATTAAAGAGGCCATTGAGCAGAATAAAGGCTCTAAAGTGTTCGCAAGAGATCTGTCTGTTGGGCAGAGCCACCTGACGAAGCTGAAGACTGAGGGTGGCAGAATCATCACATCAAACATGTCGGCTAACCCAACACTATACTGAAGATATCCCGGACGTCAGCCTGTACGAGATTAGAATGGCTCTCAAACAACTCAAGAACAACAAGGCGCCAGGTGATGATGGAATTACAGCTGAACTTCTGAAGGTACACCGATCCTCAGGGCCCTTCAGAAACTATTTAATTCCGTCATACTCAAAGGCCGGACGCCGCAAGCATGGCACAGAAGTGTGGTGGTGCTCTTCTTCAAAAAGGGAGATAATTCCCTATTCAAGAATTACAGACCCATCACACTGCTGACCCATGTTTACAAATTGTTCTCGAGAGTCATTACAAACCGTCTCGCATGCAGGTTTGACGACTTCCAGCCTCTCGAACAAGCCAGTTTCCGAAAAGGCTTTGGCAGCATAGACCACATACACATGCGGCGACAAGTTATACAGAAGACCGAGGAGTATAACCAGCCATTATGCTTAGCGTTTGTCGACTATGAGAAAGCCTTTGATTCGATTGAAACCTACTAGGCCGTGCTGAGGTCTCTTCAAAGGTGCCAAATCGAATACCGGTATATTGAGGTGTTAAAGTGTTTGTATGAGATCGCCACCATTTTGGTCCGTCTCCAGGACCAGAACTCGAAACCTATCCAATTGCAGCGAGGCGTGAGACAGGGAGACGTGATATATCCGAAACTGTTCACCGCTGCACTGGAAGACGTCTTCAAACTTCTGGACTGGAATGGATTTGGCATCAATGTCAATAGCGAGTACATCACTCACCTTCGATTTGCCGATGATATAGTAGTCATGGTTGAGACCTTGGAAGACCTCAGTACAATGCTCGATGACCTCAGCAGAGTCTCTCAACAAGTGAGTCTAAAAATGAACATGGATAAGACGAAAATCATGACGAACGTCCATGTTGCACTCAAGTAAACGTTGGGAATTCTGCACTCGAAGTTGTAGAGGACTATATTTACCTAGGACAGACCATCCAACTAGGTAGGTCCAACTTTGAGAAATAGGTCAATCGTCGAATCCAACTCGGCTGGGCAGCGTTCGGGAAGCTACGTAATATCTTCTCGTCTCAAATACCGCAGTATCTCAAGTCGAAAGTCTTCGACCAGTGTGTGTTGCCAGTGATAGCTTACGGAGCAGAGACGTGGTCGCTTACGATGGGTCTTATCAGAAGGCTGAAGGTCACCCAAAGAGCAATGGAGAGGGTTATGCTCGGAGTTTCCCTGCGAGATCAAATCAGAAATGATGAGATCCGCAGGCGAACCAAAGTAACCGATATAGCCCGAAAAATTGCCAAACTTAAGTGGCAGTGGGCGGGGCACATCGCTCGTAGAACCGACTGCCGCTGGGGTAGAAGGGTTCTCGAGTGGCGACCACGAACCGGAAGACTCAGCGTGGGCAGGCCCCCCACAAGATGGACCGATGAACCGATACCCGCTGGATGCGGGTAGCGCAAGACCGGCCATCGTGGAGATCCTTAGGGGAGGCTTTTGTCCAGCAGTGGACGTCTTTCAGCTCTGACATGATGACGATGTAAAATGTTGTAATATTTGAGTGATTTTGATGTAATCCAATTAAAAATTAGTATGCTATATTAATAAAGTAACTATTCATTTTATTCGTTTTATCCGGATAGTAAATCGAATAATATCCGAATATTAAAATCGACGGATATCCGGATAATTCGGATATCCGAATATCCGGATAGCATGCCCTACGTATTACCTATAGAAATCTGTTTATATAAAAGTCCTGACTGACTGATATATCAACGCACAAGAAAGAAGCCTTGGTCAGTTTCTTGCCGGAGTCTTCGCAGTGTAAGTGTACGTGGAACCGGTAGAGTCTATTGTAATAATTGTAACTATCGACATTAATAAGTGCCTTATCAGGACCTAAACTGAATAAATGAGTTTTGAGTTTGCACAGCCTAGGCTAAACAGGTGGTCCTAGAGACATGGAATTTGGAGGTTGAGTTCTTTGTGAAGAGTAGGTACACTAAGAAAGGATTTTTGAAAATTCCAATCCTAACGGGTAAAATAGGGGATCGCCGGTGTTATTGCGGGGCGAAAAGCTAGTCTAAATCATCATGTCAGCCGAAAGACGTCCACTGCTGGACAAAGGACTCCCCCAAGGATCTCCACAATGGCCGGTCTTGCGCTACCCGCATCCCTCACAAGATCATCGGTCCACCTTGTAGGGGGTCTGCCCACGCTGCGTCTTCCGGTTCGTGGTCGCCACTCGAGAATTCTTCTGCCCTAGCGGCCGTCGGTTCTTCGAGCGATGTGCCCCGCCCAATGCCACTTAAGTTTGGCAATTCTTCGGGCTATGTCGATTACTTTGGTTCGCCTGCGGATCTCATCATTTCTGATTCGATCTTGCAGGGAAACTCCGAGCATAGCCCTCTCCATTGCTCTTTGGGTGACCTAAATATATAAAATATATAAAAGAAAAGCGTGATTGACTAACTGACTGATTGAATGATCTATCAATGCACAGATCAAACCACTGGACGGATGGGCCTGAAATTTGGCTGTGAGGATTAGTTTTTTACCTTTAACATTTTAAAAATGTATCATCAGTCATCACTACATAATATAAAACAAAGTCGCTTCCCGTCTGTCTGTCCCTATGTATGCTTAGATCTTTAAAACTACGAAACGGATTTTGATGCAGTTTTCAGCAATAGATAGTGTGATTCAAGAGAAAGGTTTATGTGTATAATACATGCATATTATAGTACAGAAAAGCTGAGAAAAGCCGGGCGAAGCCGGGGCGGGTCGCTAGTTATCTATATAGAAAAACATAAAATCTCATAGAAACACGAGTAAACTTGTAATTGGATGTTGGTAGCATGTCCTTGCTATATATTTTACTAAGGTCATATTGAAAACTCCATAAAGGTCATTTTGAATTGAATAAAAATACTTTGCGCTCGTCGATAATAGAAAGCCTTGAAAGCTTTGAGTTGGAAACTATTGATGGATTTTTATTTTTAGATAGACTTACATAGCTAAGATGAAGGTTGAGGACATTTTTTCAAATTATAAATATCCTGGGACATTCTTCACCCGGTCATCTGATCCTAAACTAAGGAGAGCTTATAAGGGTTTAATTTAATATCTGAAGTGAATTCGTAAGTGGACATTTCATTGACCTGTCATCTATTTTTAATTTCATCTAATTTGACAGATTTGTATGGAGTTTTGTAATATCTTGTTGGGCGTCCGTCGCCACCTTTTTATACATATTTAATAGATTTCCCTTCATAGGGGACAACCGTGTGACGGCATATAAATGCTTTTGTTTCTGGGAACTTATTTTGAAAATTTCATGTGGAAAAACAAAGTTAACTAGCTAGCTAACTAGCTATCAGTGACCTCCGCTGTCAGATGGCCGACGCCCAATAGGATTCTTTAATTTCATCTATTTGACAGATTTGTATGGAGTTTTGTATTATAGCCCAATTTTAGGGGAAACAGATATGTTTCTGCGAATCCGTCAGTTAAAGTGGCGACATTAGGGTGGCAGAAATGCATTCTCATAAAGGCTATACTACAAATAGGCTTCAAATAGAATGCTACGTCATTAAAGCCTATTACAACATACAAAGAGGCTATATTACAAGATACAATTAAAATTTAATTAAACAATTTACAAATCGGATCACAGTTCAATCTGTAATGTCCCTTTGAACAATGCTTCTATAGAAAGAGGGAACATTTCAACATTGTAGTGTCATAACACACCTACCTATCTACAAAGTAAGTGCATGTGTCGCAGTGACAATTTCTAACTAGCAAAGTAATCATATGTCTAAATCATCGTCTCTCAAACTGGGGTCGCGAGAAATTTTATATGTTGTTTTATTATATATATTTTATTTTTATTTTTTTCTATGTAGGCTGTGTTTGGCCACTGTGGTCAGTGATGATGTGGCCGATGATGGTAAGCACACAAAGCCTAGAAAGGAACTGGCTCTCAAGTGCAGCTGTCGGAACACACCGAAAGATGCTTGGCGACAGATTTTCAACTTGAGGGTGGTAGCCAGCCAGGCGGGCACTACAAAGTACCCTACCACCGTGCTATGGTTTCCTCACGATGTTTTCCTTCACCGAAAGCTCAAGCTCATTGTAGGATTCGAGCCCGGGACCTTAGTCTCGGCATCCGACGTCATTACCACTGAGCTATCATCGCCATTATTTTTTTTTTCAGTAACGAAACTCGAATGTCAGGAATAGGCCTTAACTCAGCATAATGCTTATAATATAGCGATTTATAAGATATTTATCAATAATTCATACAATAATTTAGATATGTATGCCTGCATATATCATGTGGTGTTTGTCTGTAATCGTTGTGCTTTTAACTATTATTTTGTATATGAATGTGTTGTCTAGTTAGTTTATGACTGTAACAACTGTTGGCAGACCTTAAATAAATAAATAAAATATGTAATTTATCTATATTCTTTATATATGTCACCGGAAATTGTGTACAATTCCTATGTACTTCCCCTAGGAAATTATAATTCAATAATGAAACTAGGCAATATATAAAAACTTAAAAAAAAATAGGTTACGGTTATTTTTTTTATTTTGCATAAATTAGAAAGTATTCGCAAAAAAGTACCTTTCACTTACAACCCCCCAAATACCGCTATCCTTACAAATATCCCGAATGTAACTCCGATAGATATTTAGGAAATGTATGGATTTCCTAGGAAATGTATACAATGACGGATTAGATACTTTTCCGTTAACATATACACTACTTATTGTAGATATTTTTAGAGGGTTCATAATTAAGTAAGTATTTGAGCCAAAATATAATGGAGCTCTAATGGTAGTCGTATTATAATACGGCTGATTTAACAGTATGACTGCGACATGTACGTGCACCGCTCAGCTGTTGTTTGTATCGTAGACCTCGAGTGAGGGGTCATCGACCTCCCCATAGAGTAATGTGTAGATGAGAGAAAGGTGTCGTTGTACAAATAATAGTTATACAAGGTAACAGATTAGGTAATATGTAATTTAACTTGGAATAGTACAATTCAAAATAAGTACAACTTTGTTTGTGATCACTATCAGATTTGGACTTTTCGATTTTAATAAACTTCTTCCCATCATTCAGACGTATTAGTACCTATTAGTTATTAAGTTTAAAAGTCTAGAACTTAAAATTGGAGTTGCTTTTTTTCCACGCCTAAACCACTGAATTGATCGCGATGATGTTTTGTATATAGCCATGATATGGAGAACGACTACTTTTTATCCTAGGAACGCGGGTGAAACCGCGGGTCGAATGGTAGTAATTTAAAAGAAACTCTCAAGAGTTTGCAAGCAATAAGGGCGTTATAAAGGTCTTCTTTATCAGAATTTTAAAATATATATTTAGATACCTACCTATTATTATTTTAGGTCATTGCCCATCGTTTCTAAAATCAAATTCCGAACTCATTTATTCAGTTTAGGCTCTGATAGGCACTTATGACCGTTATGAACAAATGCCAACCACCGGTTCGTAATACACTTGATCGAGAAGACTGAAAAAAAAAAAAATATAGTGAGCTATATTTTTTTACTGATTCATTTTATTAAAACGACAGGAAACACCTAAAACCCGACATCAATAAAGCAGCATGTTATAAATCGCATCTGTTATTTTTAGTCTATGCGGCGTAGCAACAGCGGGTAGCGCGGTAGTTTGTTGTGCAAGTCACCGGTTCGATTCCAGCCAAGGCTTAGCATTCGTATAAACAACTTATTGTTTGTTATTGGCCCAAAAACACGCGATACTCTAGGAGCTATCGAGCGAATCATTGTTTGATTACTTTGGAGTTGCTCCGAGTTATGTTTTATTGACAGCAAGGATATTATGCTTTTTTAGGGTTCCGTACCCAAAGGGTAAAACGGGACCCTATTACTAAGACTCCGCTGTCTGTCCGTCTGTCACCAGGCTTTATCTCATGAACCGTGATAGTTAGACAGTTGAAATGTTCACAACCTTCTGACATAAAAAAAAACCTACAAAATTCTGATCCCTGGGTAGGTATTCCATTTTTTTTCCTGTATCAGGCATACTTCAATGCGCTTGGTATACCTACTGTACCCCTCAAAATCATCCTGTATAGTGAATACGGTCGTGGTGTGTAAAAATATAGTTAAATAAAATCAGCATAAAGAATCCTAAACTTTTTGGAAACGCCCCCAGGCGATAGCGGAGCCCTCTACAGGCCTACTCCAATAACCAATAATAACAATAAAACACACCCTTTTATGGCTTAACAATGGCAAGTCGGCATTAAGCACAGTTTTATAACCGGTAACGATTCTCTTATCAACCATTACGAGCCATTATTTTTGAGTTTACGACCTTTTTATATTTTAAGTAACTTTTGATATAATTTTTTATTTTGTTTTATGTATAATTTATGGGTTGGTTTGCTCTGTTTTATTATTATAACTTGTCTTTATAGATGTTTTTTTTTATAAAAATCCTTTTTTTTAAATAGTATAAGTAATTGCTAAAGTGTTATCTATACTAATATTAAAGCTGAAGTGTTTGTTTGAACGCGCTAATCTCCGGAGTTACTGGTCCAAGTGAAAAATTCTTTCCCTAATAGAAGTATTATCCCCAAAGGTTATATGCTATTTTTTATAAATTAGAAGTCCCTTACTGTTCACTGACTAACTATTCAACGCACAAACAGCTTAAGCCTGGTCCTAAAGGTGTGTTCTTTGAAAAGTGTAGGTATACCACTAAGAAAGAGTTTTTGAAAATTCATATCCTAAGGGAGAATTGAATTGGAGAATTAAGAATTGGAGATTGCAGGTAAAACCGCAAAATTAATATCCTAAGGGTGTAGAATTGGAGATTGCAGGCATCGCAGAGTGGAAAGATAGCCAGGCATAAAAGAGGTACCAATAAAAAAAAAAACAATAATTGATTTCGTTTTGTTGTTCTATTTATATCACGATCTAGCCATTGTAAGCTAATGAGTAATTTATATTTATTCTAATCTGCATAATCATAAGTAGGTAATACGAAAACAAAAAATTGCTCCTTTATTTTTATTCCTTAACAACATATTTTAATCAGTTGACCTTTATATCTCGACGCGCGAGACGCAGCCGATAAGAACCAGTCGGTCTGACCCGACCAACCGACGACACGAGACTTCTAACCTCTGAACCACAGGGTACCTGATATCAACTTATTTATTATTTAGAACGCCCATTATACAATATTTATTATATATAAATTTTATTTGCGAAGGCTGAAGGTTTATTATTTATAGAAATTGAACTGAATTGAGCTTTTGACGTATGCTAAGGTCAAAATGAGGTGGCTGAAGTGATTAGAGTAAATAGGGTGTTGAATGAGTTTGTACATACTGTATAAAGGTAGGTGAAAATGTTGGGCTAAATGAAAATTTATCTCATGATGATTTACCTAACAGCGGTTAGTATTCAAAGCATAGATCGGAACTGGGATGGGAAAAAGTAACTCATTATATTTAATTAATTTAATTATCATTTTAAATGTTATGAATTAATTTACATGTAGAAATATTGTTCGACTGGCCGTTTTAGTCTCCCTGGATATCAAGTGCGGCTTCGCTAACATACCATCCCGTATATTTTGGCAATTGTAATGGACAACACGCGCTACGACGAAGACTATTTTGTGGGTGTAGTGAGCCCTTATTATTATTTTCAATAATGATGCAAAAATACGCGGTAGAGCCCAGGGCCACTAGAATTATAATTAGAAGGCGTTCCGTAAGGCACTACATTTGCTACCAATATTATGTTAAGAAATTAATAAGTATTTTTAAATATAAATATTTAAAAAAGAAACATCAACCCTTGTGCTATAAATTCAAATTAATCACCGTCCATACTGTTCGTCCCGTTCAAGCGGCCCGAGCTGCTCCCAGTAATCCGACCGCCCCTAATTAGTCGTAACTCGTATGTCCTCCCCCTCCCCCCGGTAACGACCTGAGCCGAGGTCCGTACCCCACAGGGAGTGCCCTCACGCGCAGTTACCTAAAATTTTTTGTCCGGTTGAGAGCCCTCTGCGCTCACCGAGTTGTCCGCGTAAGGGTGTTATAGCCACCTCTGGCTAACCTTCATGTCCTTTAAAAAAAAAGTCCATACTGTCTCAATATTAATTAAAACGAAATCAATTGACAATAATAATGTAAGTCAATGGATTCAATTTTCCCTTATAAGTGACACTCTTGCGAAACACTTGAAATAATTTCCATTATGCAATATAATAGAATTATTACTGAACCCAAGTGTGGCGATGGCCGGCGGCTGTATAATTTAACAATATTTCTGTATACTTTATGATGGTTTATGACATCTACGGTGTTCGCATTTATGGTGGGTTACGAAATCCATAGGAAGCTGTTATGTACTTAAGTGCTATCACATGGAACGAGGGCCTACTTAGCTAAAGTTTGACATTATGTGACCTACAGACAGGCCAGTTGGTTAAGAAATCAAAATCAAAAACTCATTTATTCAGTTTAGCTAATAAGGCACTTATGAACTTCAACAGTTACAATTTTTAGACTCTACTACCACCACCAAAGCCACCTATTACGCGGGTTCAGGTCGTGGGTTCGATTCCCATCCAAGGCAAACATTGGTGTGCATGATCTGTTTTTCCTGAGTCTGGGTATTATAATAAAGTATTATGCAGTATATTTGTTATCTGGTTTCCATAGTACAAGCTCTGCTTAGTTTGGTATCAGATAACCGTTGTGGTTAATTTGTAAAATGCTTTTTATAGATTGATTAAGGCATGTGTAAGGTCCTAATGTTTGGATGGATCTCAAGCTGCAAACTCTCCTTCTTTTCCAGGAGATTGCATGATTTTTGGGTATGCTCCTGATTATTTTTTCCATTCCATGATAATCTCCTGGATTATTCATAGGCTTTTGGAGCGAATTCTGTGGTTGCCAATTTATTAACAGCACATATCAATAAAATATGTACTAGAGTATCGACAGACAATGCAATTCAAGCCATGAACTTATTACCTTACGAACTAGGCACTTGATTGCTTGGGACCACAGAGTAATAATATGGTACTACGTACAAATGGGACTAATATTACGATTAGCAATCCCGTCTCCTGGATTTCTGCCACAAATATACTTCTTTTTGCAGCACTTGGTACCCCAATGGTAGAGATCTCGTGGCACAATAAATTTGAATATTTAGAAAGTAATTTGTGATAATTATTATCTTAAAAATAGCTTGTAATAAGTTGGGTAGTATTTCACCGTCTTAAGGAAGTGTATAATGTAAGCACAGCACTCATTTAGGCAACATCCATTTTACAAATATTGCTCGGCGCACACGTGTCTACAAACATAAGGCCTGTGCACACGGACAGATTCAAGTTTCACAATGGCTGCATAAGTTTATTTGCTCGACTCGAGGTCGGCTCGATTCTTCATGTATTGCCTTTAAAGTTACAAACACTACGTTTTTGTAGATGTGGGAAAAGGTAACTCTTTATTACACCTCATGAAAATATATTGATAGTGTACCTGAACAATATGCGACCTTATTATCACTTATTAAGAAACTGTATGAGACATATGTATTTTTTTTAAAAAGGAGGGGAGTTTCTCAATTCATCTTTATGTTTGTTTACGCATAACTTTTTTTGCTTATGAACCGATTTTAATAATTCTTTTTGCGTTGGGTTCAGTATAGTTCTCCAAGGTGGTCTCTTATCAATTTTATTCAGGTATAAAGGGTACCAATACGCCATAAAGCCATATTTACTTTCACCCCGCAGGTTTACTCATATCCTGGGAAAAACGTAAACTCTCCAGTAGGTAGACTTATGTTTGTCGATTGTTTTAATATCTGCGATTTACTTGATCTTTGGTAATGGTAGTTAATCCATAGGTTCCCATTTACATACAAACGTATGTATAATATATATGTAAAACTGTACAAACAGAGTTGGCCTTGTAATAATTTTAGTAATTATTGGCGCCAATATTGGCTCATTTGTTGGGCTTAGTCACAAATATTGATTGTGAGCAAATGTTTTTGAATCCTCAAATGGTGATGGAATATTTTCGATGTTTGCTGTTATGTAATTAATTAGTTCTGTAGGTGGCGCTGTGTCTCTTGATTAAATTGGATTTGTTCATTATTTTGATTAATTTGTCATTTTAAGTTTTATACAAAAGTGAAAATAAATAAATCATTTTTAATCACTGTCCAAATTTTCAGGGATTGTTTTACTCATCAGTATGAACAACTTTTATTGTGGGACCAACATTGAAATCACAAAAAAAAATTCAAACTTTTCATACATTTTGACTGAACAAGATACACGTTTTATATGAGACCATTACCATTAGGAAGTTACATGACGAATGTTATGATGGTTTTACTTAAATAAAATTGATAATCCGGTGACATTTAGGTCTATCTGGAATACCACAGCGCTATGGTCACTCGACACCAAGATATTGTTATACTAGCTTCCGCCCCGCGGTTTCAATCGCGTTCCCGAAGTATCTTATGTTTTCCCGAGATAAAAAGTAACCTATATGTTTTTCCAGGATATGATCTATCTATGTGCCAAGTTTTATATAAATCCGTTCAGTAGCTTTTACGTGAAAGAGCAACAAAGATACATACATACTCACAAACTTTCGCATTTTACAATAGGCCCCGTTATACATATGAAATAATGATTGTGCTCTTTTAAACTAGCATGTAAGTATTTTGGTCTATAGAAACGGTAAGTTTTCTTGTAAATTAACAAATAAATAAATGACAATTTGAAGTTTAGCATAATTATATCTCTGTTAAAAGCCTTTACGAGTGCTAGACTCGTAAACATAGTGATGGAACGAGATAGCTATTTAAATATTAGAGTATAGGTACTCTGTTAGACTATCGTTGAAGCTTATATTAATGCTAAACCAATAGGGTAGTTGACAGTGTCAAAATAAATGACCAAACACTGACCAATGCATAAAACATCTAAAAACACGCGGAAACAACCAATATGTAATAATAAAATAAACAGAACACTAAAAATCTACACTATGACTTACCGTGAATGTAAAAAAAGTATGACTACATGGCTGAAAACTCTGACATATGAAGAAACTGAAAACATATTAAAGTAACTCTCCGATCTCGACGCAATACAACATTCTCGTACAT
Organism: Tethea ocularis; assembly: GCA_963555595.1. Lineage (NCBI taxonomy): Eukaryota > Metazoa > Arthropoda > Insecta > Lepidoptera > Drepanidae > Tethea > Tethea ocularis. The sequence goes on along the minus strand of OY741970.1, from coordinate 604,250 downwards.
TCAACAAGCTTTGCACATAGATCCCCCAGCTCTCCCCACATTTTCTTACAGAAATCTTTATGCACTCTCACATACACACACACACACACACACACACACACACACACACACACCCACCCGCACCCACACCCACACACACCCACACACACCCATACACACCCACACACGCCCCCACAACCACTCACACACACCCCTACCAACCACCAAATAGATACAAGTATAATGTACGAAAACCAGGAAGAGCGGGCCTCCCCTAACACAGGTTGTCTAAACTTAAAAGGGGAGTCCCAACCCATGTAATTACATACTTGTAATATAATAAAGAAATTTTGAATTTTGAATATGTCGTACATTTAATGCTTTTTATGATTTTTAATTACCAGTGGAACCACTAAGAGTAGATGATTTGATGCTGTGAAACTATGACGTCATAGTGTAATATTTCATACAAAATTCCATATAAACTATCGTTTTGACATTTATTAAAAAGTAGCTGATTTGATTGTCAACTACCCTATTAGTTCATATTCTTAGAATTACCTACCCACTCAAAAAAATATTTTCATCACCTGTATAATGTAAACTTCAATACCCATTTGCCTACTATCCCACAATCACCCTGTATATACAAGATTAGTGTCACTTGAACAATACATATTTTGTAATTTATTTTCGAGGCTCCGTCCAGTTTTCTTTAGACGTCCATTTTTAGAGTTCTATATAACGAAGTTATAAGTTTCTAGTAAAGTGATTTTTGACATAAAAAATGAACACATCTCTCAAACCATTATATTCTAGTGTTGTAGTCTACATCATAACAAATGTTGCTCTACAAGAAAAATCGCAAAAATGTAGGAAATATTTTTTTAGCAATACGTCTGTCCCACACACTGTCACTAGAAATACCTGAAGCACTAGATATTTCTTAGCACTACCGCGCATTCACAAATAAAAAAAACACTTTCCACACATAAAAATCACTTTTAATTCTACACTCAGCCTTACTACATTCGAAAACAACATCTTTGCACTGTTATTTATGATTGGTCATCATCTGAAGACCAGTTAACCCAGACCTGCCACTTCTAACAGCTCCCCGCGTGATGATCTACGTGTCCATACAGCTGGAGAGGCGAAGTATATCTTCTAAAGCCGGTTTTGATAGACTTCCGCGATCGCATACGTATTTACGAATATAAACTGAAATGAAACGAGGTTAGTTCTCGGTTTTGAAGCTATGCCAGATAGTGCAGTATTGTATTTTAATACCAATGCGAATTCCTTACAATAATAGAAAAATAAATTAACTATACACGTGGAATCTATAATGAAAAGGTTTATATTTGTAACACGGAAATTATCTTCCGTGAAAATGTATTTAACTCATATACACTAATATTATTAACTAGGTGTTTCCTGCAGTTTCAGTCGTGTTCTCGGAATAAAATAGCCATCTTTACAATGGTAATATTACTTACTAGCTGTTCCCCGCGGTTCCACTCGGGTTCCCGAGATAAAAATTAGCCTTATAAACTATGGGGATAATGTAGCTTCCTATTAGTGAAAGAATTTTTCGAATCTAAATCGAATTTATTCGAAATTATTTATGTCCGACGATATTATAGTGTACTAGTGATGACCCTTTCACATAGAGGTCTATTATTTTTTATTTTTGATCTGGATCTGGCTGTTTTCAGGTTTTAGAATTTTATCTAAACAGATGAAGCACACTTACCTACCCAAAACTAGGCAATTTACTCGGCCTTGAAATCTAGATTTTAGGAGTCAGGAAATAACCAAAAATTTAATACTAAGATTACATCTTAAATGTCACTCCTACGACGTTTAAACTCGTTAGTTAGTATATACTTTAATTTAAATCCATACTATATATGTTAATAAATTACTCATAAGTACCTAAAATATTATCATCTAAATTGAAATTTACAAAAATAGCTCAGAATAACAGATTCATAATAACACTGGGACTAAATTCTCTACGGTATATAAATGGCAAACTACTGAATTTATTAATTGAATTGAATGTCAAATTAATTATGATAGTAATTATTGAACGAAGTTTTGAGTTTTTTTTTTAATAATACGATGAAACTAACGAGTTTAATGCATGCTGTTACTAATTTTGACATTAATATATTGTACTAGAATTTTTGACATCGATGTATTTTTATTTGTTTTTTTACTATATTATTTTTGGTATTGTTTTAATTTAGTATTGATTTATGATGTTTTTTTTTTGATTTGTAATAATTAAATATTGTATGCCTAAGAGGCGGGACCCGGATAGTTTAACCCTGATAAATGCCTGTCATCTGTATGTAATATTTTTGTACCTATGATCCACAATTAAAATACTTTTTTATAAGGATCGTAGATGTAGATGGGGTCCAGATACTTTTGATTTTTTTTTATCGAGGTCCAGAAAAAAAATGATGATGATTAAATAGGTACATAACTAAACAAATTACATCAGTTATATATATATATATATATATACTTGTAAAATAGGTAAGTACTAGGTAACTAGAATAATTACTAACTTAGTTTCTATTACTCTTAATACAGTACTAGATAAATGAAAATATTAGGTATTTATATACATTTGTAATGTATATTTTTGTTAAATTTGTATCTGACTTTGAATGAACTGGATCTAATGATTAAAACTACAATAGAAAGCAGTTTTAATTAAAAGTTACATTAGAAACAGGGCCGGCTTTAACTATTGTGCAGGGTCGGGCGCAGGGTTTTAGGGGGCGCCCGAGCCGCGTGCTGCGAGCGAACCTTCAAAGAGCATGGCTCGCTCGCGGCGCTCTCATTCTAAAATTAAAAGTTTTAGATTGAATGAGGTATTTTCCTAAAAAGGCATAAGTAAACGGGCTATTGCTTCCTAACATAATTTATTATAGCACTATATGCACCCTAATTTGCGATCACTGGTGAAAATATGTCTAATATAAGTATTCAATTTTGATTACGCGCCTACTAGAGGGCGCTATTGATTGGATTCGGTCGCTACATGGGCTAGAGCCGGCCCTGTCTTTAGAAAATAATTAACATGGACACATAAATGAATACTTTTAATAATTACCTGAAAATGTCAACGTCGAAACGTTAATATTTCTTTTCCCCACGGAATTTCAGTGAACACGAGCCCCAAACATGGCGCTGGATTGAAACGTAACTCATATGATTTGTTGGTCTCTTTGACATCAAATGTGGGGATATGTCACGCACATTCGTATCAACATTATGTTTTTTGTTATTTATGTTGATTTTACGTATAAAGGAAAAGGGGAGCTTTATTTTTTTTACCTGAATGCGGTTTGTTATTTTTAGGTTAAAAGGTGGATTTAAAAGGACTTTATATATATTATAAGGATTACAAGAATATTTAGGCTGATGACAACTTAGAGTATTAGTATGATGGCCAATCTGAGCTTGATTGACGATTGATTAGGGTTTTATCATCATTCTTTAATTAAACAGATTTTTTAAATTACACATTTCATTATATTCTGACAATTTTTTTTTTAAAAAGATTAACCTGATGGTAATGTCACCCATAGTAAGTTACCAAAACTGTCAACTTGCTGACCTTTAGATTCTGGTCTAATACTAAGAACAGGGAAGAAAGAATAATATTAACTACTAGCTATTTCCCGCAGTTTTACTTATATTCCTGGGATAAAAAGTACCCTATTTTTTCCATGCCTTATGCTATCTGTGTAACAAAGACCATTGTTTGCGCCGTTGAGGCTTCAAGAGGTAAAAAACAATGATTAAATACATAAAACATAACATGCATAAAATATTTAGTTACAGAAAAATCTGCTGCAGCTATTTTGTATACCTACTCTTAAATAATATTTCAGAGGCATCGGTCGATTTGTCTCGGGTCCCAAGACAATACCCTCGCAGACCCATCCACTTCTTGTTAGGAATACATTTACATTTGCTACTTACGAAATAATATCTACATATTTTTTAGTTTACTTATAGAGTTTGAGCTCTTAAAAAGATATGTACAGATGAAAGTTTTGTAACATGCATACTGAAGAGTTTTGGCACAAAGTGGCACCCTGTAAAATCCGTTAATAATCATGATATTCAGAATCAAAATACAGTTATTGCCAGTTTATATTGTCTATCTGTCTGTACATAAATGTAATAACTTAAATCTATGATGAGATAATGAGTTTTACAAGAAAATGGTATTACAGGATACCTACTATTTGTGATGTTTAAATTAAAAGGATAGCCAGGAAAGAATGGAATAATAAGAAAATTAGTTCATCTCTTTAAGCAGTCATAGATGGAACAAAAGACATTGGTGCCGATTCTGTTATTTACGAACTTAACTAATATTTGTCAAGTCACCTCTCTTTCATGTTAACCTTATTGAAAGAAGATAGAAAGATATCGCGTTTAAATTCACGTTGAAATAAGTGATCGATCTAATCTGAGAGGACTAAAATATCTTGCATACCTTTCTTATATTTCTTATTAGAAAGAGATATAGTATGATTAAAGTTTAGTTTGTAATCAACAGAATAAACTATGCTTTCTGAAAGCTGTTCAAAATAATTGCCGATCTGCAAAGAGTATTATTGCCGACTCCACGGAGAAAAAAAACAAGGAAGGAATAAGGAAGTCTTGATTACTACATTATCAGAGATATTTCAATTATCATAATATCCATTATCCAATATATTATCAAGTGTATAAAATATCTGGCGCGTAAATTACAAGGTTCTCTAATAATAATCAATTGGGTGCCCTTTGCGACTGGCTAATATAGAATCGTTCCAGTGGGGTGCGGTTTATTCCATAGTGAAGCAGTTAAGATAATAATTATTGTATGCAAGAAAAAGAGATGTATGAGAGATGGTAGTTTAGAAAAGAGAATCGATATGACGGATAGAAATAAATAAATAAATATCTTGGGACATTCTTCACGAACGGTTATCTGATCCCAAACTAAGCAGAGCTTGTATGTGCTATGGAAACCAGATAACTGATATTTTGTATGCACTTGTATATCGCGTGACAATGCAATATTATGATGACATGAAGCTGATCTGATGCTGGAGCTGGAAGGTATTCCGCAATAAAATGACACAAACCCGTCATTCGTCCGTACAGTCGACAATAAAAGATTGTACCGAAAATGAAATGTTTGACAGAAACTTGTTTAAAATCTTATCAGTATGCGTACTTCTCTTATATTGCATAAGGCCATCCGTATCAACGCTTATTTCTGCATTGGTTCATACGGTGAGGCAACGGTCGATGTTTATTGTGGTATAAATTTAACAGCCGACAGAGGGCCCAGCCTTGGTTTTATAACAACACTACGTATATTTGTTGGTACGTACTAGATAGTGTATAAATGTGTTTGATTTGCTTTGAATTTTGGGTTTGTTCAACTTTTAAATTATATTTATTTCAACCATTAGGCTCGTGGGCTTGTTGTAGCCCATTGATCTCTTTATAATCTGGATAGATTTACTAGAATTGTCTTATTTGGTCCTTTAGCCAGTCCAGTGTTTATGGAGATGAGTGAATTTTAACCCCCGACGCAAAAAGAGAGGGGTGTTACAAGTTTAACGTGTCTGTTTGTGGTATCGTAGCTCCCAAACCGATGAACCGATTTTCGTTTAGTTTTTTTGGAGTCATAGATCATTTTATCCCGAGTTTTCTTAGCTATGTTTCATAAAAATCTGTTCAGCCGTTTGAAAATTATCACCAATTTTCTAGTGAGTTTCGGAGGTTTCTATAATTTTTATTTTTTTTTTACATGTTCTTCTATCTAGGCTTAGTGTGTTTATCAGTATCACCATCGGCCACATAATCACTGACCACGTTGAGATTGCGGTCAAACATAGTCTATTCATACTAAAAAAAAAAATTTTAAACTGGCGTGTATTCGGCCGTAATTTTTTTTTTAACTTTCTGCCCCGCGGTTTCACCCTCAATTCTCTATTTTACAAAGTAGATTTTTGGAAAACTCTTTCTCAGTAGATGCTTATACTTCACAAGGAACACATCCTCCAAATTTCATGTTTCTAGCAGTGGTTTAGGCTGTGAGTTGATATGTCATTCAATGATCAGTCAGGGACTTTGTTTTTTTTTTACGCTAGCTTGATTTCACCTCCAAATGTATGCCGATAATACAGCGCCTTAATATTTACTTTTAGTATTGTAAACAGTAAGGTTATCTTCCTAGAGCGTGATCATCCATACTTCTGTACCGTAGTTTTTCAAACAAAAACAAATTTAAAATTCAATATTAATACAAACAAAATATGAACCTTGTACTAAATGGAGAGGTATAACAGCCGAGAGCAAACAAGGCCGGGTCACGTGTGATGATAGCCTAGGTTGGCCCTTCATGTCCTTAGCGCTATGTGAAGGGCCAGATAATTGTACTGAGTGTAATGCTTCCGTTTCCTGATTAAAATAATCACATCATAGACAAAGAAGTCTAGATAAACAAAGTAACTAAATCTGAGAAATCGGCCAAGTTAATGATGGTAAGTGGTTATCGGTTATCGCCATTTGTAATACCAGAGGTAAATGCCAATGTGCTGCTGACCTGTTACAATGCCAAGAAGTGCGAGTCGGACTAGCACAAGAAGGGTTCCATATCTACAATCGTATATGATTATATTTTAATTATTTTATGATAAGCAGTAACCTGTGAAAATTTCAATTGTTTATCTATAAGAGTTCATAAGATACGTCGATTTTTGTATCGAGACCATCTTACATTTTTTTACTTTATGTTTTGACGTACGGACAGCGGTGGCCTAGTAATTGGGTTCCGTTAGCACTTTGGGTAACTACGCAACCCTAAAATATCTAAATACTGATAATATAAAGATAAACTATTTGTATACACTTTAATCGTTTTAATTCATTTTTTAAGGCTGGGTTTTTCCAGGCTGTATATAATGAACCGTGATAGTTAGACAGTTGAAATTTTCACAGATGATGTATTTCTGTTGCCAATACAATAACAAATACATACTAAAAACAGAATAAAATAAATTTAAGAGGGCTCTCATACAACAGACATGATTTTTATGCCGTTTTTACAGATAATGGCAGCACTTGGCCGGTATTTTTTAATTATTTCCCTTTGTTTTGAATCCAATCTTTTACTAGTATCATTTCTCCAGCGTACGTTAACAGAGATTATAAAACAACATTTCTAGATTAAAAAAGGAAACTCAAGTATATTTACGTGTACTCAAGATTATTTTGTCGTCTCTTTATTTTCATTCATTTCCTTTGTGCCCGTCATAAACGAAATCCTTTTTAAAAATACCCCCTGTAGGCACTTATGCAAATTTGATACGCGTCTTAAATAGCATTAAAACGTCAACACTCAAGCTTTATATAAGGCTGGTGCTCCACCAAAACTGTCAAATATCTTATAATTTCCTCATGTCGAAATAGGTACGTCCACTGCTGGACAAAGACATCCCACCAAGGATCTCCACGATGGCCGGTCTTGCGCTACCCGCATCCAGCGGTTTCCCGCGACCCTCACAAGTGACCAAGACCCTTCCGGTTCGTGGTCGCCACTCGAGAACCCTTCTGCCCCAGCGGCAGTCGGTTCTACGAGCGATGTGCCGCCCTGGCAATTCTTCGGGCTATGTCGGTCACTTTGGTTCGCCTGCGGATCTCCTCATTTCTGATTCGATCTCGCAGAGAAACTACTAATTAATTAATAAATAGAATTACTTGATATCCTGTTATAAATTCTACATAATCATACCTTGGATGTTGGAAATGAGCAAATAAACAACAATATACATGACATTATTATAAAAACAGAAAATATGTTTACCAACAGTTTCCGTTCCATATTGTTAAGCAATGATGAAACAATATACTTAATATAAACGAGCAATTAATTCTAACATGAGTCAGATCCGTGTAGATTTACATAATAATATATGAAAAACAACATCTGTTATTACCTGACTAATGTTATTATACTAACTAATACCTAATATAAATGTGAGAATGAGTTTTTTATTTCTTTCGGTGCTAGGGTACTTTGTAGTACCGTCAAGAAAATCTGTCGCCAAGCACTTTTCGGTGTGTACCGACAGCTGCACTTGAGAGCCAGTTCCCTTCTAGGCTTTGTGTGCGCACCATTAAGGCCACGGTGAAATAGTGGTCAAACATTGGTCTATACATAGTAAAAAGAAAAATGCTTCACGCTTAAGCCACTGAACCGATCGCAATAAAACTTCCCAATCAGATAGCCTATGGTATAAAGAAAGAGAGACATAATTTATATTCCTGGAATGCAGGTGAGCACAATTAGGTGTGAGTAAAATCATGGCTAGGCAGGCATAAGAGACAATAAGCCCTAATAATCCACAAAAGAAAGAAGCCTTGCTGAGTTTCTTGCCGGAGTCTTCTCAGTTTAAGTGTATTCCGAACCGGTGGTAGAGTCTATCGACTATCAGGGCCTCAACTGACTTTTGTGTTTGAATTACTGTACATGTCATGATGCAGAATCACATTCTTTCGGCATTACTATGGTATATGTATGCGTAGGGCTTGTATTTATAAAAGGGCATATAATGCGATGCTATACGTGAAATGATGATTCTAAACTGCATTTTCTCTGTATGCTTTGTTCCAAGAGATTAAGAAAAATATATGTTAAACTAGAGAATATGTGACGGGGAATAGTTTTTTTTTTAAAAATGGATTTTTCTTTAGTAACGTCAGAAAAAAATCGTAAATATGCCCCTTTTTAAAACTAAGAATGCATTCTTCTCTTATTTGGGCCATCCAAATAACTGGAAAAATATTAACATACATTCTGAAATTAATTAGAAAGGGAATCGTTTTCTTACTTTTTTTTAAAAAGGCTTAGTTTCTTTTTAAATAACATAAAACCAACTTTTTTTTACTAAAATTACGTGTCTCCTGTCTCGCTTGCCCCGCGTCAGTTTAGACGGAGACATACGCAGAGAGCCTCATTGTTGTAGTTTTCCACTCAGATCAAAAATATAGTTTTAAAAATGCGTAGCACGACATCGCGTCGCTGCATCACTATCCAACCCACCTAATACAAACGTTCGTCCCTCGTAGCTCGATGGAAAGTATTTTCCGTATCTTTAATTAGTGAAATATGCTAAGCAGGGCCACTCCGCGCCGCCCTCTTAGATTTAATCTACGAACGAAAACAATGGGGTATAGAGCCGAGCGAGATGTTTACTGTCTTGTACGCATTTTCATTTAAGGTTTTAAGTCTACTTGGAAAGAAAGTTAGAATCTACGAAGAGACAGGATCACGTATTTTTTTTTTTCCATATCTAGGCCTGTGTTTGACCACAATCTCACCGTGGTCAGTGATGATGTGGCCGATGATGGTGAGTACACAAAGCCTAGAAGGGAACTGGCTCTCAAGTGCAGCTATCGGAACACACCGAAATGTGCTTGGCGACAGATTTTCAACTCGAGGGTGGCAGCCAGCCAGGCGGGTACTACAAAGTACCCTAGCACCGTGCTATGGTTTCCTCACGATGTTTTCCTTCGCCGAAAGCTCAAGCTCATTGTAGGATTCGAACCCGCGATCTAATTTATGTAAAACTACCTTTCCGCCCCGCGGTTTCACCTGCGATCCCCTATTTGAACCTTAGGGGTTGAATTTTAAAATTCCTTTCGTATGCTTTTCAGCCAAATTCTTCCAGTGGTTTGAGTTGTTGATAGATCTGTTAGTCACACTTTTCTTTTATATATTTTGAAAATTTTGCTCAGCAGTTGTTCTGTTTTTGGAGTTGTTTATCATTTAAATATAATTTTTTTATTGTTATTGCGGCCGCATCGAGGAAATTTTTTATATGTAGTTTTTATATTTGTTGTAAAAAAATGTAAATATTGTATATTATAAAGTTTTTATGTAAAATTGTTATCTAGGGATATGATGATAAAAATGATTTTCCAGAAAACGTGAGCATCCGGCAGCACACGCTAAGCAGGCGATTAGCGTCAGTTATTTCTTTTTACATTAGGCAATCAGTCGTAGTCGCGCGATATCTGTGCAGCTGTCGCTGTCAACTTTTACGTAATAACCGTACGGATTTATTTTATTCGCATAGAGAAAAATAGTGGGGCAGGTTCGGACGTGGGAAATAGATATAAATTCATGAATTTACAAGTTGAATAATGACTATCGGGGAATAAAAAGGTCGTCCCAATTTCTTTTTCACTAAATTATGACATGTGAATGATCTGCAAAGCTATTTATACGTGTGTATGAGGGTTAATATTAAAATTGTAGCGCACGAATTCGTGTATGTGCAGATTTGTATACGCATTTATTGTTTCAACTGTACTAGTTGTATCAGATATTGGCAAAGAATAATTAATTATGTGCAGATGCAAAATTCAAGCTGTGGCACAGGTATTTTTACCTATGCAAGATCCTCACAACGAGCCCTTTCATTTGATATATCACACAAAATATTTTTTTTAAATTTTCTAATTTACTCCCCAAAAGTGACCCCCATTGATTACAATGAGATTGTCGTAAAAGATAAGGTCAAGGACCTGTCCTGTCCTGACCTGTAAAAATAGTAAAAAAAACTGTCAGTTTTTTTTAATTGGTTTACGTTTATTAAATTAATAATGAATAATATACAGTTACGATTAAGATATATTATTTTTTATATAAAACTTATTTATAGTTATTATAATATTTTACCTAAACACATTTATAAAGTTGTTACAGTCATATTCCATTAATATATTTAAATAAATACATAATAATTATCATAATCTCTTTCCAAATAAAATAATACACTTAGCATACTGTCAAAATTTAATCATAATGCAAATTACTAATATATATGTTCGTTTTTAATGTCTGTTTGTCATGGACATGCAACTGTAGACCAAAAAAATTATAATTTATGGTATATACGTGTATAATTTTGTTAATAATCACCATGATATCAATATGTTGCCGGAATCCAACAGAAATTATGAAATGTCATTCGATTTTACGGCGCCTTAAATGATTATGGAAACCAGTTTTAAAAATTACAGCTTGTAAAGTTATTTTAAAACTAATGTGAGTATCAGTTCAAAACATTTTACTAATTTTATTCTGCAAATACATATATACTAATAATAAAACTGAAGAGTTTGTTTGTTTGAAAGCGCTAATCTCCAGAGTTACTGGTTCGATTTGAAAAGTTCTTTCACTAATAGGAAGCTACATTATCCTCGAAGGTTATAAGCTACTTTTTATCCCGGAAAGGCGAGTGAAACCGCGGGGAACAGCTAGTACAATATATACACAAAATTTTGTATTGATGATTTTTTTATACAATAAACTATGTACAAGAACAGATAAGCGGTAGCTGTTAGTAAATCTCTGAAAAATATTTTATCCGAGTTCTATCCATATATTGCAAAATATTATACACTAGCTTTCGCCCTGCGATTTCACCCGCGTTCCCGGAATAAAATGTAGCCTATATTCTTTTAAATATCACCGATAGCCTATCGGCGTGCCAAATTTCAGTTGAACCATATAAAATATTTTTATTTATTCCTGGTATCCCTTAGGAACGCTGGCAAGACCGCGGGACTGAAATCAGTAATAGGTAAGTACCTATTTGACTATTGTATTGTGTAGCGTTATTGAGTTCCAGATTACTCTCAAAGCTATGTCGATTCTGTTTCGTGAGCAGTTTTTATTCTTTGCGATGATTTAGTCCAGACCGCACCAATGTAGGTCAGGCGTATCGTGCGCCCACGCACATAAATTATCACTTAAATTCACTCTAGGCGCCCCACTTCGAATCTAACGCAGGAAATCTTTTTCATTGTAACGTTGTTTAATAAATTTGATACTTTAATATGTATGAAAAAATTTGTATACTTCTGAGGCAGCAAACAAGCCTATAGACGGGGTATCTCTCGCGCGTTGCCGACCCTGCAAGAATCTCTTCACACCCTTTTTGAAGAACCCCATGCTGTAGTCTGTTATTGTAAATCAATATTTTTTTCTATTTATATTATATAGATTTTAATCATCTTAATTTAAAAAAAAGCCCTAGACACGAAAAGTTGTGAAAAAAGAAAGATAATATTTTTTTATTCATGGTTAGCACGTTGCGTAATTAGCAATTTAAAGATGACAAAAACAAAAAAGTTACAATAAAAAATAAAATTTTTAATCAACTTATAAACGAATGTTGCGTGACGTCATGAATGTAGGCACGGAGAGAGGATGATCTTCAAACGGCTGAGTATGTCATGCCTTAAAGAACTCCGTTCTAATAATATTCATGATTCTTTTATGACGTCAGCAATTATTAGAGCCGGTGGACAGTGAAATATTTAAAAGTATAATAGAAAACGATCAGGCACTGCAAGGCGATGTGATGACGCAACGGGAACAGAATTCTTATGACACTAGCCCACCAGGAACTAACCCTGACTTTATTTACGAGTACCCATTTGAATGTATTTAAAAAACAAGTTTTATTCGCGTGACAATCGACTCAGATAGTAAAAATAAAAATGTATGTCACAGGTGTTATTTTGTTTATTGAAATGTAGCATGAAATCTGTACGCTATTAGAACCCTCAGCGTAAAAACTTGAGAAAAAAAACAATTATATTCATAGAGTTTTTTTTAAATATTTGTTATGAACTGTCAACAAATTCGTATTTTTTACACTTAAGGCTGGAACACATTGTTTATTATTAAAAGAGTAATCGCTGAGTTTCTCGCCGGCTCTTCTCAGCAAAAGCTACCTTCCGAACCGTGCATTAGTCTGATTATTGATAAGTGCATGTGAAGGTCTATTTGAATAAATAATATTTAATTTAAGGACAAATCGCGAAAATACGCTATGTTTAGGCAGTTTTGTTGAAGAATTCTTTCTCTTATTTGTCTAATAATAAATATTATGTTATTTTTAGTTCATCATGTTTCAATTGTATATATTAAAATTGAAGTAAACATCCTTGAATATGGAACAATATCCTATCTCATGCAATTTTAACCTAAAGAGGAAATTGTTGAAAAAATGGTTTATCCAATGTAAATGAATCTTACATAAAAGAAGCACAATATATCAGTTAGGATTATGATATCAATTATTTTAAACTAAATCGTCAAGATCCGTAATAACGTACTGAATCTATGGTTTAAGTTTACGTTACGTTAACTACTACTGGGTAGGTATGAGTGTTGTTATTTTGGGTTCTTAAATACGGGTTCTTTTTGGAAAGGTATAGCAGGATGAAAGGGCATTGAAAATACCTTATCAAAAAAAATATTTTAAAATGGAAAACAACACTAAAATATTTTCATACAAACTGATATCCACAAATTAGTTTAGCATTAAGCTTCAATGGTGCCGATTCTGTTGTTCACGAACTTATCTAATATTAGACAAGTCACCTCTCTTTCATGTTAACCTTATTGAAAAAAGACAGAACATTTTTAATGCTGTCAGTTTAATCCATGCCGTTGTAATGTACGGGTAAATAGTCGTGACCAATAAAGATCGCGCTTAAATTCATGTTGAAATATGTAATCGGACTGAACTGACAGGACTAAAATATCTTGCATCACTTTCTTATATTTACTATTAGAAATTGATATAGTGAGATTAAATTTATTTAGTTCGTAAACAACAGAATCGGCACCAATGTTTGTCTAACTGAGACCTATTAGTTTACTAACATACCTATTTTGAACCATCACTAGGTTTCAGAGTGCGAGTAAACGTTATTACCAGAGATTTATGCAAAATTGTCATAACCTCGTAATGGTAATTTTCAGGCTCCTGAAATGTTACCTACTGCAGTAGGTACTCGACTTACGGACGCTTTCAACCTGAGCACCGACCACTTACTTCGGCGAAAGCTGAATGCATTTTTTTTAAATTACAACTTCATTTACATTAGAGCCGTAGAAATATTTGTGGTCGCAAATAAAATTTTATTGAACTAGTAAAATTATATTTGCGTGATTTTTATGCTGCACATATTTTACAACCACGCAAGTAAAACTGGATTTAAAAACGAATACACTAGTTTATCTAATAAAAAGTCACCGTTGGTTTGTCCGTCTGGATATTTTGATGACATCTTTTCGAAAACTACGTTAGATTTCTCATGATGAACAACTTTTACTTTAGGATCAAGGTGATTGGGCATTTTTGACCCGGTAACCTGGAAGTTCGCGTCCATTTTTTGTTTGAAGGTTTAAGGTTAACATTTCACGGAATGTCCAAATGTATGGGAAAAAAAGGTAAGTGGTTCAACACAAAACGTATATTTTTTCCTATTATTGATTTCATTCAACTAATTTTCAATCATTACAACCTCGTAAGGCGCAATCCACATTGCAGTAAAAGTTTTTAGCCCTCTTTTGTATTCAATATAATTTCCGCTATCCAATCCGCGGGTATACATTAGTATTACTAAAATTCGAGACACGTGAATAAAAACTAAACAATTCAAGGTAACGCAAGTACTTGGGTACAATACGAATTATTTTACATGAATGTAACTCAGACTTATTCTACATTATGCCATCTTAATTAAATTTATTACACGTTAAAAAAGTCAAGAACGAACTCATTTAACGCGCGTGCGGTTCCGTAAACGTAGCTTGTCTTTTTATTGCATAAATAAACTAGTGACCCGCCCCGGCTTTTCACGGTTTTCTCGCCTTTTCTGTACTATAATATGGATGTATTATACATATAAACCTTCCTCTCGAATCACTTTATCTATTGCTCAAAACTGCATTAAAATCCGTTGAGTAGTTTAAAAGATCACGCAAAAACTACTGAACGGAATTGGTTGACATTTGGAACACAGATAGTTTATAACCTAGATTAACACATAGGATACTTTTTGTCCCGGTAAACATAAGATCCCTCGGGAATGCGGGTGAAACCGCGGGGCGGAAGCTTTGAGTAGGTCTGAGAATCGGTCAACATATATTTTTCATATCCCTAAAGGTTGGTGTTAGGTAGGTAGGGGTAGGTAGAGGTAGGTAGGGATAGATAGGTAGGTCCCAGTTTCATTTTTGTTCTCAGGGCAGGACAACGTCTGCCGGGTCAGCTAGTATTAAGATAATGTTATATTCAATGTATATCTAAGATCAGTAAGCGGTTATCGTAGCCTATGGACGCTTAAAACACTTGCGTATTACCGACCCTGCAAAAATCCCTTCACACCCTATAAGAACTCTATCCTGCTCACTGCTTTGTATAATTAGGCCTATGTTTGACCACAATATCATGGTAATAATTATATGACTGAAGGTGGTAAGCACAAAATGGCAAAGGGGAACACACTGGAAGATGCTCGGCGACAGATTTTCAACTTGAGAGCACCTTACTGCACCGTGCTATGGTTTCCTCATGATGTTTTCCTTCACTGATTTAATAATTTTAATAATAACAGTATATGATTATTTTTTACATATTAAACTATTATACGAATACTCCATTTTATTAAAAAATATAATTAAATTTGTTTTGCGGAACCCTAAAAGCTGAAAGGTAGCGTAAATGTTTCCATTGGTCTTAACGACGTTTACACGACGCGCTAACTAATTTATTTGTGTGTTTGTTTAGTTTTCCGGATGTTTTTATTAGAATTTATACTAGTTTGTGGCGTGGCGACGCTTGTGAAAATATATTAATTAAAGGAATAGATTAAAATAACATTTAATGACGTAGAAAATTGCTAAATTAATTAAATTGACATGAATAGTATAAATAATCTGTAGCTTTATCCCGGCGGTTTAATTCGTGATCTTATAGAACGGCGCCGATACTTTTTTATACCTTTTCGTAGCATACGGAACGACTGATGGTAAGTGGTTACCATATCCTATAGACGCTTGCAACACTAAGGGTATTTACTCCCGCGTGAATTCTCTTAATCTCTTCATACCCTTTCTGAAGAACCCCATGCTTTACTCCCTTGGGAAAACCTATCTCAGTCTTTCAAAAAACAAACAGACAATTTTTATGTAGATGAAAGAAAAATGTTTCGTTTTAAATTTATTCACAAGACTGAAGTGTTTGTTAGTAAGAAAGGTAGCAATATCTCAATAATAAAATGAATAGAAATGTACTTTAAAAAAATCTCATGATTGTTTTATAACATTTTATATCATTGCTTCTCGTAAAACGCAGGTAAATACCATTCCGTCAGTTGGTACGAACATTATCAATTTTTGTAGAGATTTTTATTATTTTAATCATAGAATTATCCAATGACAGATTTAGTCCAATCGGATGCCAATATTCAGACTTAAAACACAGATTATAGTTTTTTTTTTTCTATGTATAGGCCTGTGTTTGACCACAATTTCATGATGATGTGGACGATGATGGTAAGCACACAAAGCCTAGAAAGGAACTGACTCTCAAGTGCAGCTGTCGGAACAGATCGAAAGGTGCTTGGTGACAAATGTTCAACTTGAGAGTGATAGCCAGCCAGTCGGGTACTATAGAGTACCCTATACCGTGCTATGGTTTCCTCACGATGTTTTCCTTAACCGAAAGCTCAAGCTCATTGTACGATTCGAACCCGCGACCTTCATCTCAGCATTCGACGTCACTACCACTGAGACTATGTCTAGAAATGGACCCAGAAAGACCCATCATGATGGTTACATAAAGGGCCTTTAAAAAGATATTACATAAATTGGCCGAACACGAATATAATACGTCTTTCGTAACGCTTGATTAATTTTAAATAATTTAAACTTGTGAGGCAGTAGGGCAGTGTTATAATATAAATTATCAAAGGTCTATAATTATAACTTATAGGGCCTGTTCTGAGTGAGTTTCATAATTAAATATTTTAGTCTCATAAATAAGATACATTTTTGTATCTTTTATATTTTTTATTATTATTTGTGTGTGTTTACGTAAGTATATAAGTAAATAAGAAATTGAATTATTTTTAGGTCCAATTTGACCAATGACGTTAGCACTTTTAAGAATAATAATAATTTACTTTTATCCAAGCCACGGGGTAAATTATATTAATTTGACAGATCTATACAAATTGCTTGATTTGTGCTATTCGGCAATAGTGAAATTTGTTTTTGAATAAGAATTTAAATAAATTTATTGATAAAGTAATATTTTATATATAAGATTCGTACTGTATATTTTTCATAAACCCATTGAATATTGATACTGATAAATCTATAGGTATTATACTATGAGTAAAAATCAAAATAACAAAATCATAACCCTCCTTTTTGCTTCGCCGTAGTCGGCTACAAATACTCACGAATCGACGTCATTATAATAACGATGCCTTAAAACTTTTGCAAGTAACGCCAGATTACAAGGTAGTTATTTTAACACGAACTTCGGGCGGATGTGAACTTTTTTTATTATAGAACACCGTTCTCTGACTTCCTGTTTACAGATAAAAAAGTTATTTATTGGATTCATTAAAAAGTATACGGCTCGAGATATTTTTTTATTGGTCTTCAAAAGTGCCGAGTGTTTGAGTGAAATTACAATAATTTTATGGTTATATCAAAGACAAATTTTGTTTCGAAGGCCTTTTAAACAATGGCTCGACAATTGCTAAACTGAAGTGGCATTGGGGAGGGCACATAGCTCGTAGAACCGATGGCCGCTGGGGCAGAAAGGTTCTCGAGTGGCGACCACGAACCGGAAGACGCAGTGTAGGCAGGACACAAGATGGACCGACGATCTTGTGAGGGTCGCTACTCAACGGATTTTAATGAAACTTGGCACATAGATAGATCATACCCTGGAATAAGTTATAGGCTACTTTTTATCACAGAAACGCAGGTGAAACCGTGGGGACAGTACTTTTTATTTATATAAAAACTGATTTTTATTAAAAGTTTAGCTTCCGCCCCGCGGTTTCACATAAGCTACTTTTTATACCTCGGGAATGTTCCCGAGGTATAAAAAGTAGCCTATGTGTTAATCCAGTACGTCAGCTACCTCCATACTAAATTTCATCAAAATTTATCCAGCCGTTTGAGCGTGAAGAAGTAACAAAAAAACACACTCACAAACTTTCGCATAATATTATTATAATATTATTAGGATGTATATCGAAGAATAAGTTTTCTTATCATAACTGGCACAACCCTTTCCTGGTAAACTTTTAAAGTTCAAAAGAGAAATACAAGCAAATCGACTTTTTAACAGTTATCTTAAAATTTCAGGCGTTTTTCATATTTTATATCCCTTTCCGCTCCCGTTTCACCGCGATCCCCAATTAGGGGTGAAACTAAGGCGATGATAGCTCAGTGGTAGTGATGTCGAATGCCGAGACGAAGGTCGCGGGTTCGAATCCTACAATAAGCTTGAGCTTTCGGTGAAGGGAAACATCGTGAGGAAACCATAGCACGGTGGTAGGGTACTTTGTAGTATCCGCCTGGCTGGCTACCACCCTCAAGTTGAAAATCTGTCGCCAAGCACCTTTCGATGTGTTCCGACAGCTGTGCTTGAAAACCAGTTCCTTTCTAGGCTTTGTGTGCTTACCATCATCGGCCACATCACCACTGACCACGGTGAGACTGTGGTCATAGTAAAACCTAAATAAAAGCTTGTAAATTGTAATATTTATTCACACATGATGAGCGTGAACACACACTATTTTTAATCAGGTCTAATTTGTTAAATGAAAAGTATATAGTGAGTCATAGATACCTAGATATATTTAACAACGTACGTGCATTCTAAAACTACTTTATGACTTGTTTTTTTTTTTAGTGTTGAGCTATAAAAGAAAATTCGAAATGGGCTGAGAAAATTAAACGTAGAAACGTAAAGCTATGTTTGCATTGTGGTGGAATCAAGTATTACTATTATTGTAAACTAGCTGTCCCCCACGGTTTCACTCGCGTTCCCAGGGTAAAAAGTAGCCTAAGTCCTATTCCATGTAATGATATGGAAAAGGACATAGGCTACTTTTTCACTATCGTGAAAATCGTGAATATGCCCCTTTTTAAAACTAAGAATGATTTTTTCTCTAATTTGGGCCATCCAAATAACTTGAAAATATTAACATACGTTCTGATATCCAATAGTAAGGGAATAGTTTTTTTTTAAATAACATAAAACAGTATTTTTTACTAAAAGTGCGCCTTTCCTGTCTCACTTGTCTCCGTCAGTTTAGTAAGGCACAGAGTCGTTTGCGGAAAGCATCCTCTTAATAAAAGTTTGCCATACTAACTCTCAAAGTAGGTATGTCCTTCATCGAGCCCATTATCGCGTATTAAACTTGTTTTTTTTTAAGTCTTATAGATCAGTGTAGCCGCTGCCGTACTCGACCGAAATCGAAAATATGTCGAACAATAGTAACGTGGGGTGTAACACCCACTCGAGCTTGATGACGTCACGCCGAATAATTGCAAAGTCGATGACCTGTTTATTTTTATTGCAAATATAAGTGTACCAAATGTGATGTGTGGAATTCCTCAAAATGCCACCGAAATATCGCGGGCGGTAGGTACAGTCAGGATCATAAATCACACACGTTTGTTAAAATTCCCAAATATACAGGTAAGGGTGATTTTGAATGGGTAAGGGTGATTAGGCCGAATGTAATGCATGCTGTAGATAGTGTATCATCATGTCAGCCGAAAGACTTCCACTGCAGGACAAAGGATATCCACCATGGCCCTCACAAGATCGATGGTCCACTTTAGGGGGGGAGGCACGCTGCCTGGCACACTGCGTCTTCCGGTTCGTGGTTGCCATTCGAGAACCTTTCTGCCCCAGCGGCCGTCGGGTCTACGAGTGATGTGCTCCGCCCACTGCCACTTCAGTTTGGCAATTCTTCGGGCTATGTCGGTTCTTATGGTTTGCCTGCGGATCTCATAATTTCTGATTGGATCTAGCAGGGAAACTCCGAGCATAGCCCTCTGTAGATAGTGTATATTATTATGAATAATCCTATAAAATTTCAGGAGCCTGAGCATTAACATAGGTAATAATTTCCTACATCATGGATTGGTATCAAATTTTTGTGTATTTACAGGGATTTTGATTTGTATCTGTTCAGCTATTTTTCTTGCTGACTTTACCGACTCGTAAACGAGTTTTGCAAACGAAAAATGAGTAGAGGAAATTCGGTCAGGCGGGCAGATAATGGGGTTCGGTTTTGCGGTGCGGCAAATACTGGTATCCATAGTTACGTGTGAAGTTTTTAGTCACCTGTCTGAAAAAATGTTTATAGAGTTCATATTTCTTGTTTTTACTTAAAAATAAATGAAATTAAAAAAATTAAGAAACCACCGAAACTCACTAGGAAATTTGTCATAACTTCCAAACGGCTGAGCGGATTTTTTTAAAACATAGCTAAGTACACTCTCGATTAAGATACCTTTCAAACAAATCAAAATCGGTCCATCCGTTCTGGAGCTATGATGCCAGACAGACACGTCAAACTTATAACACCCTGTCGGGGGTTAAAAAGTCAGGAAACAGTCCGCTCGCCTGATGGTAAGTGGTTTCCGTAGCCTATAGACACAACACAACGGGATCGCGTTGCCAACCCTTCCCTCTACCCCGGTGAGCTCTACATCAGTCTGTATGGTGTTTCTTAGTAGTAAAAAAAGTAAAAAAAGACTTCTTCGAAGATGTAGGAAACATGTTGCCTAGCCCAGAATACCTGCAGAGTTTATTTTGTCAGATCTACAGCTTCATAATATGTTTCAGATGGCATTACATTGACCTGTGCACTATCTTTTGTTTCATCTAATTTGACAGATTTGTATGGAGTTTCGTAATATAGCCCAATTTTAAAAAACTAAGCCTACCTTTTGTTACCTTTCATGATCTCTGAACTTAAGGCTAAAGACCTAGAACTAATTTTTATACCGCGAGTTATGTTATAGCTAGTTTTAAATTAAAAACATAAAGCTCGATACTTATACCTACTCAATTTACATTAAAATCTAATGTTCTTAAGATTCTATCGAAAGTAAAAAATGCTTCTATTTCTAAAGGGCGAAACAACACGAAAACATCGTAAATAATCGTCTAAAAAAAAGTTAACACACGTTATTACCAGCTCTATAAACTATCACTACCACCATTCATTATATATTGACACATGAACACCAGTTTATTACCACGGGATAGAGTTCAAAATCGATTGCAACGAGGACTTGCCGAACTCCCCGTGTACCGTGCTAAGTTTAGAATGTAATAGTGCAACCGGTTCGATCTGGTTTTTGTGATCGTTTGACGTTTGCCAACAATTTTCTAACAAAAGATTTGAGAAAAAAAGAAATTGAAGATGCTGCCATTTCTGCTTTAATCAGTTTATTTTTTAGGGTACCGCACCTATTTCAAAAAGAAAAATAACTCTTATGTGACCACTTTCATGTTCGTCTATCTGTATGTTTGTCGAGACCCTTTTTCTTGAGGAACGCATGGAGGTATCAAATAGAGCTAATATAAAAAAAAACAAGCTTCTAAATCAATCTCAATGCATTTATGTCGCATATTTTGACACTTGCAAGTCATACTTTATAAGGTAATTCGCGCCAACCTAGAATCATAAAATTTGGCATGAAGCCAAATCTCACAGCTTACCTAAGAAACAGAATAAATCTAAAAATAATTACTTTGTAGATAAATCAATGTATGGGACAATATTTTCTCAACTGCAAAGATAAGTTTGTCCTTCAATTTGACTTATATTTACAGAACCCTCGGTGTGCGAGCCAAACTCGCACTTATCCCGTTTTTATACTGTAAATAGACTTGTGTTTTTGTTTCATCTTTGTTATCTATGGTCTTAACATGAACCTATAAGATGTAATTTACTTGGTAACTGTCTCACTTTGTGTAGTAATTGAGAAAATCGGAAAAAGTTACGATTTATGAATACTTACTGGTTTTTGCTGCACTATCTTATGAATACCGGTTTCTTGATATTCTTTACATTCGATCGATAGTAAGTATACTGGGTAGATACAGTAATATAAAAACATTTTTGTAATACTGAATACGTACCTATACGAATATTATTCAAAAATATTTCATGGAAGATCAAACGAATACTAACTTATTGCGTGAGATAGTTCAGAGTCTTCAAAATACTTTCATTTATAGGAAGCTACATTATCCCCAAATATAATAGGCTATTATAATAATTTTAATAGGCAATTTTTATCCCGGGAAAGCGAGTGAAATCGCGCGGAATAGCTAGTTTTAGATTTTAGTGAGTTATGTATTTTGGCGTTATTATGAGAAAAATATTTCGACGAAAAAACGGTACAGAAATATGAGATTAGATTTTTTTTGTTTTTTATGAGATAACCAACAAATGTTACTAACTGTTATGCACAATCAATTAAAGGTTAAGATACCATGCTTGTTGTTATAATTATAAAGTTTTAAAATAAGTAAGTAATTACAGCAAAAAGATAGCAGAATCTACTATCAAACCTGCGATCAAACTAAGCTGATGAAAAAAGTTTACTAAAAATAAAGTATATTAAAAATGCAAGGCCTTAGCCGCCATCAGATGAGCATTATTAAATGTTAAAAAGTTGAATGATTTTTTTAGTAAAAAAAACATTTGGGAAATTAATACACCCATTAAAATGATATGCCATCGTAGCAATTAAGAAATGACCTACCACAGGCTGTTTACAAAACGATTTATGGACCCTAATTTAACTAAAAGGTACCGGTTGAGGTTATTTATCATGGCAACAGTAATTAAACTGTATCACAAAGTAATACCAACCTAAAAATAATTATATGGGAGAGCTTCCGCCTACCGCGCGGTGTGTCACATTTCATAAAACCGAATAGCTAGTGATGTGACACTCATTTTTTGTTAATCTTACACCGTACATTTTCATCAAAAATTAATTATTTGAGCAACTTTATTATAGAAAAATAATGCTATCCTACTAAAATGAGATTGTATTGATATGTTGTTTTTTAAAATGTATTTACCTGTTTGACCACAATCTCACCTTGGTCAGTGACGATGTGTCCGAAGATGGTAAGTACACAATGCCTAGAAGAAACTGGCTCTCAAGTGCAGTCAACACACCGGTAGGTACTTGGCGACAGATGGTACCTACCTATGTTTACGAGCTATAAAATCAATTGCATTGTTACCAGCCAAATAAATATAAAAGGAAAACGTTGCTGACTGAGTGATCTATCAAAGCAAACTAAGGTATTATAACGTAGGCATCTACTAAAAAAGGAATTCAAAAATTTTACTCCTACGGGGGTAAAATAGGGGATCGCGTGTGAAGCCGCCATGTAACAGTAAAAATATCACGGGAAAACCTACCTTAGTTACCCAGAAATGCGAGTGAACCCTGAGCTATATTTAAAAAAACTACCGTTACAAATAAATCTATTTAGAAAATAAAAGACCGATTTCAAATCGGATGCTGTGGTCACATCACTAACAAAATATCAAAATTAATATTTAACGACGCGGTCGACAAGTCTGTCTGTTCATCGCAAAATGGAATATTAAATACGCCGTCAACCGCGTGAATTTATTTAAACATTTATTATATTCGAGCTTTATTTATTTTAAACTGAATTTTATGATCAAAAAGGGTTCGTTAAAATTAAGTTGAAATTAGCTCAGCTTTAAATGTAATAAAAAACGCTTTGGTTTTAGGAATTGTAGCTACATATTAATATTTTATATATTCAGACAGCAGTCATTTAATTTTTTAACTCATACTGTATACTGCAGGGAGCGATTGTGTAACTGTCTCGTAATGTGATTCCGATAGCGATAGCTCTCGTAATCCCATCAATTCTGATTCCGATGGCTAATGTCAAATGATTAATTATTATGAGAATGAATTACAATGGCAGTTTGGTTGTTGTTCACCAATAATAAACAATACCAAAATTATAAGATGATTACGCGAGCCAACGCTATCGGAATCAGGTTACACAATCGCCCTGCTGGTCTGATATTTTTATTATAGCTATATAGAGTACCTAATGTTGGGTGGGTATGTTAGTCCGAATTCTACGAATAGTGAACATAGTATCAGTAATCCTACAAAATTTCAGGAGGCTATACACTACCATTATTCTACGAAATTATGACATTTTGAAATTTTGGTAAAAGCCTTTACTACTACTCTGAAAAGTCTGTATTTTTTAGGACCTGTATGAGGTATACTTCAATTTCTCTCAGCCTACTCGTATACCCTCCCAAAATCATCCTGTATAATGATGGTAATACCATAGAATAAATGTAAACCTTAGAACAGTCTTCCTCGTCCTACACAAGTAAAATTTGAATGTTTTTCTGACGTCTGACTACGTGTTTCTATTTTATGCAATGACATACAAGTTGTGGTCATGTACCAAACCAAAACCAGCGTTGTAGCGATCAGATCAGCGAATGCCAAGTCATTTTCTTACCATACGCTCGTCTTGCTGTGGTGCTCAAAGTTTCAGGCCCCTTTTTGTATCATGGTGCATGGTAACCAATGGATAATTATATTAAGAGGGATTATTGGACATATAATTAATCTTTTTTTTAATATTTTAGTTTTTTTTTCGAGATTTCAGTGTTGATCCCATAGTAAAAGTTGTTCATAATTATGAATACAAATATCCCTGAAAAGTAACCTTGTATTTTACTGTATATCTAACCTACCATTATTTGGTAGAAATGGTTTTCAGATGCTTGGCTGCATTTTTTCAAATTAAAAAGATCCATGCCATCGCGTGAATCCAATAACGATATTATCTTCCTTAAAAGCATAAAGTTGTAAGTAAGTTTGAATTCTAAGTTCAAGTCACTGACCTCTAAGAGTTTATTGCTTTAAAGCTAACTAGCTTTCGCCCCGCTACATCATCCATTGTTCTGAGAGATCTATGTTTTTCAGGATAAAAAGTAATACTTATTTCATGTTATATTATGACCTATACGTAATAAATACAATGACTTGCAAAGAGGGCCATCAAAAAAGTTTGAGCACCACCGTCCTATTATGATGTGGTCACGTACAAGTACCCCACTGCGATACATGACCGTTCCTTTACTATTTCAAAGCAATTACAGACGAACCTTGTCCGCCAATACACCAGCTAGTGGACCACGCTGTAGGCTTGAATTATTGATCACGTTTACCATCGCCTCTATAGGTCTCACCATGGGTAGCCTGTTATAAAAAAGTTTTCTAAGCCCTACGTGACACGACCATGAGGAAAATGAGACGGCCTATTACAACTTTTTATAGTTTTTTTTTCAACGAAGCAAATGCTGACGTCCGAATGTGCGTGATATCGACTGGGTATTTTTACAATCAGAGTTTTACAAAAAATACGAAATTAAATGTGAAAGTTTTTGCACAAATTATACAAAATGAAAATAATTTATATTGACAATGGAAATAAAAGCAAAAACGAAATTAAAATTAATATAAAACCACTTTGAAAAGATGTAAAATTCCTTGATGGGTTTTATTTAATGCCTCATGGGTCAAATGGATCTCGAGAGATTTGTGTCAGTGAAATAAGTAGCAGTTTTAATTATTTCATGGAATCAAAAATAAAACAGCTCATGAAAACTTTTAGACATTTTTAGGGATCCGTACCTCAAAAGGTAAAAAAGGAACCTTTATAAGGTCACTCTCTTGTCCGTCTGTCCGTCACCACCGATGTTCTCAGGAACTGGTGGACCGAGCAAGTTGAAATTAACATTTAGTCCCTATAGTGTATAAAAATCAAGATCCTGAGACAACATGATAAAAAGATATGGGCAAATTTAGATTTTCACGAAAACTTGTAAGTACCAAAATTTACCTTAATTTTCAACTTTTTTTATTTTTCGCAATTTTTTATATCGATAAAAGTCAAATAAACTCATGTCATGTGTAAACGAATGAGTAACACTTGAATAACCCTGGTGTTGCAAGCGACAATAAGCAACGGTAATCGCTTACCATCAGGTGGCCGTATACTTAATTACTGATTTTTGTATAAAAAACGAAGAATTATGAGTCTGACAGAATGATGAGTATACCAATTTACTCAACAGAATCCATTAGGTAATCTGTAATTGTAGAAATAGCAACTAAATTATGGAATCCACAAGCTATACATCAATATAAAAACAACACGAAACTCCGCGGAGCATGAAACCTAATGAAAAACGAAAGTGGCTTCGGTGATAATGTTGCCAGTTTATCATACGGTAACACAACAGGAATACAATGCGTAATAATTATTAAATTAATGGTTTGTAATGGCGGGTGGCCATGATTTACGCGTAATGGGCAAGCGACCTGTGGAAATGAAAGCGGAAAAGTTCGGCCCTGGTATACATTTTTAATCCGATGTAGGGTAGGGGATAATTACTGGGTTATTAATAACTTTGGCTATTTTTTGTTGCCTACTGGGTGGAGACATTAGTGTTGTTATGTTTTTGAAGGCTTTTTTATCACAATGAAAGAAGGAAATACTTATTCTGACATACACACCATGTGAATGAAAGTGGATTGATATTCGGGAAGGAGAAGACCGAAAAAGAGATGGATGGATTGTGTGAAAGATGATATAAGTAAGAATGGAGTTAATGCCGATATGACGATTAAGAGTTGAATAGAAGAGTCAGAATCTACATTAATTGCGTCGACCATGATTGAGAACAGGGCAGGAAGATGAAGATGATGACACCAAATTACATAAAAAGTTAATTAGTACAAAGAGAAATGACAGCGTCTGCTATAAGTTGTAATGTCGAAATGGATTACGATTCAGATTGACTCCTGGTAAACAACCTTCTGGTTTTCAATGATCAAACGTTTTGCAATATCACTTTTTTTTGGGTTTTGGCGAATTTTAATTCCATATTACATATGCTGTATACGGGCTCAACGATTTGCTTCATATGAACAAAGGAGAAGTCTGTTTCCTGACATATAACCTTGGTGTCTTCAAGGCCAGAGTATTTTCTGTGCCTCTTCATGACATCGAGCAAATGTAAAATCATTTTACATTTGAAAATCAATATGACATTTTGAATTTTGTTAAATTTTAGAAAAATAAATCCGAAAACATGTAGATCATCATGAGATACGACGTTTTTGCGTTGAATGCAAAAAGTCGTATCTCATGATTACTAAAAGTGTGGCCACACATAAAAGGGTACACAGTAACGTAACATGTACCCTAATGGCACTTCAGTGTACCATTGGAAGGGCTTTTGCGACCTGCTAAGTACTTACCATGAAAATATTGGACACGATGTTATTTGCAATGTTTGCCCTTAAGTGAGCCATAAATTGGTGGGAAGGAGCTAGTTTATCATAAACATGGTGACCATAGATAAATATATAACTATTTATTGTACCCAAAAACTAAATAGATTACAGGAAATTGAAAAGTACTCAATAGATCTCGTAGATTGTGAAATATTTGTATAAAAAATATTATATGTAGTAGGTATATCAGTTATCTGGTTAACCAAGTACCAAGCTCTGCTTAGTTTGAGATCAGATGGCAGTGTGTGAAGATTGTTCCATTATTTATAAACAATAAATCTGTCCTCCGGAGTTTCATCGTTTCGCGCGAATGGTTCAGCGGTTGAGGCGTCAAAAGGTTACAAACAAACAGTTTCGCACATTTAAGATAATTAACCTTGATTAATTGACTTAAGTAACATTTTACTAACTTCAGGAAATAAACTAATAAGCTGCAGTCGGCGGCATTTAAACAAAGACCAAGTCACAGTTAGGATTGGACGTTAAAGTTAGAAGCCTACAACTATGGCATCTTCAGCCCTTCTGGTTTGTTATGTACCTATTTCAAATCATTTTCTGAATGTTAAGTAATCATCATGATTATAACAATAAAGTTATAAGATTTGAAAAATAGGTACTAAAAATATGTTCGGTGTTTATAGTAGTCATAACTTGAGATAAGACACTAACTCTCTTATTCATAAACGCTGTTTAATTAAATCAGTGATATAGTGCCCTCCGTCTCACTCTTTCGATCACCATACGTCACGTTTCAAATAAAGACTTTAGAATTTTAACAAAATAACGTATCGTAACTTTTTTATGAATAAGACCGCTAATGTCTAAATTAAAAAGTGATATTACATAAGAAAGAAAATTATATTTTATTTTAGTTACAACATTATAATGCTTTTTGTACGTCCACATAGCCATAACTAAAGTATTACAAAATAAAATAAAATTTTAATATATAACAAAGAACTGTTTAATATGAATCGCTCTATAGATGCCATGATCTATGAATAGTAGAAATAGATCCATAAACGCACACCTAGCAACAAGCGCGGTGCTTCGCTGCGCACACGCCGCTGATTGCGAATGTAGGTCGGATCGATGACCCGTGCCGAGCGCGCCCGAACGACGACGATCTCGCCCGACCGTGCCGAGTGCAATTTTAAAACTTTTTCTGATTTATTACCTTCTATGCCTATTTTAATTTCATTTAATGATTTCTTGGTGAGTATTTTGAAATGTGTCGTTATTTATGAAGTGAAATGTAGGCTAATGTAGGCCGGATGAATTGAAATTAAAAGTTTAAAAAAAATATTGCGAATAGAATATAACACTATACAAAATGTTGTGTCTGCTATGTAAATAGACGTATATTGAAATAAATTAAACATAACATAAATAATTGTTTTCCCTTTTGAATGTCAGAACAAAATAAGCTTTCGTGAAGACAAACAACACGTACAGTTGGAAAAAGAAAACATATTTTATTTCTGAACATACCTATAATTTTCATTGACAGTTTAGAATATAGAAAAAATAAAAAATATGTAATCATGTAAAAAATATTATATGAAATAATATTAACTTATGTAAAACAATAACGAGGCCTCTTAAAAAAACAAAATAACGTGTCCCATTAGATGACTATATCCAGGTTATGTATATTTATTACAGTTTTATGTAACAATTATATTTTGATATCTGACATCCAAATAAAAATATAAGTAATACATATTTTAGAGAAAAAAAAATACTGCCAACTGTACAAAAGTAACTGTTTAACATGATGCGGAGGCGAAAATGTCAGTAGATATCGTTTTGACAGACAGACAGACGGGTAGACATCGTGTTTATAGACCCGCTTGTCCAAACACGCTAGTCACTGACGCGTTTACCCTATGCCTACTCGTACTTCATTTATTATTTATATTTTTTACTTAACATACTAACAGAGCACCCTGACTTCAGTTACAAAAAAGAAAGACACATCACGAAAAATTATTGTACGATCATAGCTTTCCTTACCTCAGCTAACTTCACTTCTCATTATAAATAAGTGACATACAGTCATAAAGTATGATGGATAAGGAATTAAAGGCGAGTAAAGGTGTGACTAAGAGTAATCAATAAAACAGAAGATTGACGTGTGGAAAGAGTAAGACAGAAGAAAAGAAGAATAGATTTAGTGAAGAGTGACATAGTAAGAAAGTAGTTATTGCTGTTAATATGACGGAGAAATGAAAAAAATAAAAACAATTACCTAAGCTTATCGTCATAATTAAGAAATTAGAAGATACAGCAGCTAAACCTACTGGTAGCGGTAGAATTATTAAAAACTTGTGAAAAAAGATTGTGGTGAAGGAAAATATTGTGAGGAAATCAGAGCTCGGTTGTAGGGCATTGTAATACAGCTTGGTTGGTTATCAATGTCAAATTGAAAATTTTAAAAAGCGCCAAGCTCCTGAATTCCGATAGCTCAACTTTCAGAGCCTCTTCTGAGGTTTCTGTGCTTACCACCTCCGACCACAACATCGTTGACAATGGTGAGATTGTGATCAATCAAACAGACCTTTACATGGTAAAAAAAACAATTAATTTGACAGGCGATTCAAGATAAGCGTTTATTTGTTTAAATAGCAGTGAGTAGGCCATATCTGTCGTAGAATCGACCACACCGTTAGGACAGACAAGTTCTTGAATGAGTACCTTGAACTGGAAACCGTAGCGTGTGACGTCAAGAGTCTGATGACCTGAAAATGTGGAAGGGATCAGAAGACCCGATTAATAAAAACATTGTGTTCTGACGTATTAATTGATGTATATTTTAGTCCAGTAAATTTTCATTACCATGGAGATAGTTGATAACTTTGTTGGCGCTATCAATTCTAGTCACACTGATGAATTAAGGATTTTGAAATTCATCATATTTTCAGCAGAAATCTTTACAATATTACAAACATAAGTTTAATAAGGAGATTTTTCCGAACGCTAATTAAATTGCTAAATAAACTGTTTGTAAGTTTAACTATAGACGACGAGATGATGATGAGGTGATGGCTAGGCTTATTGTCATAAGCATCTTGGTTCAGAAATCTTCATCTACACTAATATTATAAAGAGGTTAAGTTTGTAATTTTATATGTTCGGATGTAGGAGGTAATCTCCGGAGTTACTGGTCCGATTCTAAAAATTCTTTCACTAACAGGAAGCTACATTATCCCCGAGTGATATAGGCTACTTTTTATCTCAGGAACACGAGTGAAACCGCGAGAATCTGCTGTTAATACTAATATATGACATTTGTAAGGTATAACCCGGCACGTATTAAAATGGTAATAATAATGGACGATCAGTACTGACTGACCACATTGACATTGTAGATACTATTGTAAAAAAGATTCTATTAAATATTCAAAGCTTTTAACACAAGTAGCGGTTCTAATATAAACGTACAAACATAAAAACTTTCATATATTGTTATTCGATTGGTATAATTAAAGTTAAAAAGTTGTGGCGCCTGCGCTGGCGCCGCCAACTCGCTTTCTAATATCGAATGTGTTAAGTACAGTCGATCACTGTAGTGTAGGTTACATAAATTGTTACTAAACGTTATAAATATCATTTTTAAATGATGATAATCTACCTCAATTTTCGACTCTCTAAAATAAAACCACAAATGGAAGAATACATATTGCGCCGACCACAAATAATTGGGCCCTGTTCCCAGGGAGATGATGATGAACTAATTTTAATCACTTAACATCTATTTCTTAGGCGTAATTACACCAACGTCTTATACATATACTAACCTGTTTTATACTGCGTTGGTGTAATTAGGCCTTACAAACATTACAGAAAAAATATTATAGTCATTGTCATTTACCAGAAAATAGTCATGATCATTCACAAATTAGTATGATAATGGTGCCGATTCTGATGTTTACGAACTTAACTAATATTAGACAAGTCACCTCTCTTTCATGTTAACCTTATTGAAAAAAGATGGAACATTTTTAATGCTGTTAATCCATGCCGTCGTAATGTACGGGTAAATAGTCGTGACCAATAAATATCGCGCTTAAATTCACGTTGAAACATGTGATCGGACTAAAGTGACAGGACTAAAATATCTTGCATCCCTTTCTTATATTTACTATTAGAAAGAGATATAGTGAGATTAAATTTATTTAGTTCGTAAACAACAGAATCGGCACCATTGTCATGTGATTAATCCACTTTAATAGTTTCACCGTGTACCACAAGGGTGATTTTTGGGACCGTCCTTATTCCTTATTTATGTTCGAACCTTAAAATCAATTGAGCAACTAACAGTCTTATCGACTGGTAAGCTACCTGCAAAACCGACGACTTAAATTATTTGTTTAGAGGTTGTTTATGTTACCTGCACAGCTGCAAAGGTATTTCCATGGGGAGAGGAAACTGGATTCAAGCAAACAAGTTGGAAGCGGATCTCAAAGTTTAGTATGTCATATCCTTAGGGATGTAGGAAAGGCTGACTGACCACATATCAAAGGTATATACTATACTTCCGTTTGGTAGGACGTTGAAACTTTTGTATTGTTTAAAACCTCTTTACTTTATAAACAAACTATTTTCCTCTCCGTGTTAAAAAGTTGCTGTTCTTGTAATAAATGTAAGTGACCTTTGAATCTCAATGATGATTTTATTCTCTTTCAACTAATAATAAAGCTGAAGAGTTTGTTTGTTTGAAAGCGCTAATCTCCGGAGTTACCTACTGGTCCGATTTGAAAATTGCTTTCACTAATAGGAAGCTACATTATCCCCGAAGGTTATAGGATACTTTTTATCCCGGGAACGCGAACAGCTAGTTATTTATAATATCTCAGTATGATACAAAATTACTATAATGCATGAAATAAAATTTCTTATTAAAAATACTCGAACAAGTAAAGAGAAGAGACAAAACAGAGGGTCTACTACGATAAATCGTTGTCAAATTAGTAACCAATAGAATTGCACAAAATGTACGTCTTGTCAGATTGCTGTAATTTTATTGGTTAATAATTTGACAACCATGATCGAACTTTCATGTATCGTGTTTTGGAGTAGGGCCTCAGATACTAAATTACATATGAATTAAAACATCAAAATTATTGGCATTTATACTTCAGATTATATAAAGTCTTAGTCTTAAAAAGTTTCAACTATATTATTTTAAATTTGGTATAGTAGAAAAAATCAATCGTCAAGAAAAATATAGACGAAAGTGTTGTGTGATGAACTGTACAAGGCTAGTAGGACAAGTGCCCCAGCCAGCCTTCGCTTGGCAACCAACACCGGTTCCTAAGATGTAGCGGAACAAAACACTGCACTTTTTAATGTACCAGATCTAGACAAGTTCTTACATGTACAACTTAAAGTTAATGATGGTAAACGAACTCAATAGATCTAAATATTTTTGGTTCCTCTTGATGACTAGACATTCTATTTTCTTACTTGTACTTGACTACAATCTCGCCGTGGTCAGTGATGATGTGGCTGACAGTAGTAAGCACATAAAGCCTAGAATGGAACTAGCTATCAAATGCAGGAACACCCGGAAGGTGCTAGACGACAGATTTTAACTTGAGGGTCTCCAACCAGGTACTACAAAGTACCGTACTATGGTTACCTCACGATATTTTCTTTCTCCTTGTAGAATTCGCACCCGCGACTTTCGTTTCATCATTCGACGTCACTACCACTGAGCTATCACCACCTTAAATCCCGTAGTAGTAAGTTTACAGCCTCTGCTTGATGGTAAACGGTTTCCATAGACTATAAACGCTTACAACACATGTATTTATTCTCTTCATACCCTTCTGGAAGAACCCCATGCTGTACCCCTTATGTAAACTATTTACTCAGTTGATCATATAACTGTAATCAGTAATTGAAGTCTGGCTTCAATGTATGCCGAGTCGTGCATATATTCATGGCGTCAGGTAATTTTAAAAGTTTAGTGTTTGTTTTTTCTTTTTGTTTTTTTTTTTTTTTTTAATTTTCTATACTCTATAAATATACAATATTTACAATTATTTACAACAAATATACAAACTATATATAAAAAATTTCCTTTTCTTTTTGTTTATATTATCTTTCTTTCTATCTGTCAAATAAGCTATTCGGGACACATCGGCAACTTGTGAGTCAGAGCAGAGTTTATTATATATTTGACATTAATGTGTTTTCTAACTTATGTGTTATTGATACTTATGACGTATGTATTTGGAGGTGTTTGATTCGCGATTCTTGCTTTTCGTACATTATTATACAAAATAATAAATCTTTGTTGGCTAAATGTTGTTTCATATTAAGTAAAATATCTTGTTGCACTCTGGGGCCAAAGATCACCTGCTCCTACGTTTATTTATCGTCGGTAGAGCGTTGCAAATGTCATTTTAATATTTACATACTAGGTGTGAATCTGTTTTGTTTATTTATGATGATTTGCGTTTATTAGATAATCAAAATTATTTTTACCTACTTTTTGGCAAGTAAAATAAATTATTTTCAATCAAAGTTTCTCATTTTTAACCGGTTTGGAACTCAATACGGTTGTACCTATTTTTTATGTTTGTTCACGCATACTTTTTTGTTTATGAAACTATTTTCATCATTCTTTTTTCGTTGGGTTCAGTATAGCTCAGGGGCCAACCACCATTTGTCTTATATTGTCTTTTTTTTAAAGTTTATTATTTTAGTTTAATTAAATGTTGTAAATAATTGAAAATACTTGTAAACTAATTTTCATCGTTAAAAGTTAATTATTTACTAAGTGTTCTGTGGGTATTAATATCCATAACCTAAGCTATTGTACCTGCGTGCCAAATTTCATGACAAATGGTCGTGCAGTTGAAGCGTCAAGAGTCAACAAACCAACACACACTTTTATTATTATAGACTTTAATTTGAGAGTATTTTAGCTAATGATATAAATAAAAAAAAATAAGGATAGTCAGGGCCACCTCATCACTTTTCAACGCTCTATGGTTTCCTTCTGATGTTTCAGACGTAGGGTCATGACAATCGACGTCAGTTCCACTGAGCTATCATCGCATCAAAATCAGTGGCCTAGTGATGATAGTATTCTGCAAAAAAATCCATATAAAATTGTTGAAATACATATGACATAACTTGCGTCCTATTTTAAAAGGAGCGCAAAATTAAAATGACGGATATTGCAACACTAAATATACCATTCGGAAATTTATATTTTTCATATTGGGGTAGGTTCGTTCGAGATACGGGTCGATGACTTTAAACAACACTAAAGCTCACGAGAAACGTCACTTTTATAAATCTACAAAATATTTGTAAACTTACCTAAAACTATAACACTCTACAAATAGAGTTCAAACTCTAACGAAAAGCTACTTTCTAACCGCACAAGATAACATTGTTTCAGTTATAATCGAATGCAACTTGTATATGTGTGAGTACCGCTCGAAAGATAATGGTAGTGTTGGGAAACAATTGCGAAATTTTTTGTCGAAATTGCTAATAAATAAAAAAAAAATAAAAATAAAAATAGCTTTATTTCTGAAATCATTTTAACAGATTCTTACGCCGAGACTTCCCAGTAAGTAATCGAAGATACTTGTGTTGGGAATGACTCGCAACTTCCCAATTGGATTACAATGATTTCACATTATTTATAAGTATATTTCACAATTTAAAGTAAAACAGAGTAAGATTATTATTATTAAGGGTTAGTTAGTGTGTGTGCGTGCCTGCATGTGTGTTTATGTGTGTGAGTGTGTGTGTGTTTATGTCTGTGAGTGTATGTGTGATTGCCTATTTGGGACTGTATATTTGTATATATTGTGCGAATTACTCCTTTCCATTCAATTCATGTTATTCTAATAATTAGATTTTCAACTTCTTCATATGTTTTTAATTGTAACCAATCAGTCACTACTTTTTTACATTTGTTTAATTGCATAGGATATATATCAAGTACACGATTAATTTTATTGTAAAGATAAGCGGACTGGTTATCAAACTGACGACTGGCAAAAGCGGTGCGAACAGGATACGATGTTGCAACAATGTCTTTTCTTCGCTTTTTTGTCTTAGCCTGGTCAAACTGCATTGATTTATGATATTTGAGTATTAGATTAATAATGTACAATTTTCTCACTGACAAAATGCCGCTGATCTTGTACAGGGTATTTGTAGGAAACCTATAGGGCTTTGAGTACATGACTTTAATCAGAGATCTTTGCGCCCGTTCAACGTTTAGGAAACTGGTCTTGTTCGCACCTCCCCACACCGTAATGCAATAGTTAATAATGGATTGTGCCATAGCAACATAGATTTTATTTAAAAGAACGGGCTTCATCACGTGCCTCAAAGACTTAAATAACCAGATCAGTTTCCTAATCCTGTTCATTGTCACTTCAATATGAGAGTGCCAGCTTAGTCTCTGGTCTACCATTATACCTAAGTATTTAGTACAGGTCATCTTTTGTAAAGCTGGACAATCGCAGTTTAGAGATGTAACATCTGGGCAACTATGAATTTTGACGCAATAACCATCTCCAGGCTGAGAGGCAATACTGGGAGTGAAACAGATATAGTTTGTTTTTGAGATGTTTAACGTTAGGAGATTGTCGTCAAGCCATTTCGAAACCACAAATAAGCCCCTCTCAGCAGTAACCCTAACGTCACCCCAAGACTTACCCGCAAACACTATGGCAGTATCATCTGCATAGGAGAATACCCTTCCTCCAACGCTCCCCAGGTTACAGAGCTCATTAATGTACACCAAGAAGAGCGTTGGACCAAGGACACTTCCCTGTGGTACGCCGAATAGTACTCCTTTTTCATCACTCCTGTAGCTGTCAATTTTAACTTCTTGAGTTCGATCATGAAGATAACTTTTAAAGAGAGATAAAGCTGTACCCCGAATTCCTATCCGCTCCAGCCTTTGCACGAGGATGGGGACGGATACCGTATCGAAAGCTTTTTTTAGGTCTAAGAAGATCGCAAGACATTTGCTACCCTTGTCCACTTCCTTAACTATAGAGGAGGTCAGGTCAATGATAGCATCCTGGGTGGATATTCGCTTCCTAAATCCATATTGAGCGCAAGATAAGATGTTGAATTTATTTAAATAACTTATTAGTCTTTCATTTAGTAGCTTTTCAATAATTTTGGAGATAACGCTCAGCACGGAAATAGGCCTGTAATTATTGAGGACAGTTCTGTCCCCACCCTTATGCACGGGAGTTACTATTGATCGCTTCAGTTCGCGAGGGAATACCCCAGTACGAAAACAAATGTTCGCTAATGTGGTGATATGAGGAATGAAGAACTCCCTGGCAAACTTAATGAACTCTGTAGTTATGCCATCCCATCCAGGAGCACTCCTTGAGTCTAGTTCCGTAATAATACGATCAACCTCACATAAGGTAGCGTCGAATAGAGCGAACGAAGACGAGTGAGCTACTTGAGTGCTAGTAACAAAAGAGTGAGAATCCAATGATTGGCCAACTCGTTTACCAATGGATTCAGCTAAGTTTTGACCGATGTTTACAAAATAATCATTCACATGGTTCACTGAAGTTTGATGTGATGCTGTAATGTTCAGTAATTCTGAGTTTGTTGTTTTAGGTGCTTTATATTGAGTGATATTATTTATTGTAGACCACAGTTTTTTAGGATTATTAATTGATTCATTTATTTGTTTTTTATTGTATTCTCGTTTTAACTTTTTAATTAGATTACTACAGAAATTGCGAAAGCGTTTATAAGTAATTTTTAAAATTTCACTATGTGTATTTGATCTTAATTTCATCTGCATACTGTTCCTCAGTTTTATACATCGTATAGCACCCATCGTTATCCATGGCTTTAATGTCCTAGCTTTACTAGGAATGGGTATATTTTTAGAGTTTGCAGCTAGCGCTGACCTGACCGTGCGAATTAGCGCAGACGCAAACACCTCAGGATCATTGTAGATGTTGAGCATAGATGTATCCGCAGCCAATAGTGTATCATATGCTTTTTCGTAATTAATTATCGTTTTATACCTACAGAGAGTTTTTATTCTCCCAACCAGCTCAATGTTTAGATAGACCGATAGGTGATCGGTCACGGTAGTATTTAAAACTGCAACGAAGGCTGTCGTATTGGTACTTTCAAGTTTCAACATGGCATGATCAATACAGCTGTCCAATCTGGTGGGGAAAACATGTCCAGGTAGGAGTCCAAACGACGATAGGATATTCAAGTAATTCAACCTGTTATTCCGTTCGTGAGATTTTTCAGAGGGCGAAACAATCAAATCAATATTTATATCACCCAAGATCATTATGTTTTGGTGATTTGAGATACAGTCTAGGAGAATGTTTAAGGAGCTTAAGAAGTTATCTGCATTGATATGCGACGGAGAGCGATAGATACCTAGTATTATATAATTAGAGACCTTGATTTGAAGACCGGTAGCTTCAGATAAGTTAAGTTCATTAATTTTAGCACG
Source organism: Tethea ocularis (assembly GCA_963555595.1). Lineage (NCBI taxonomy): Eukaryota > Metazoa > Arthropoda > Insecta > Lepidoptera > Drepanidae > Tethea > Tethea ocularis. The sequence goes on along the minus strand of OY741970.1, from coordinate 566,418 downwards.
AATATTATTTTTTAAGTACACTACGACTCCGTCATTTTGGTTTAACAATTTAGTGGTATGAAAAGAAGAATAATTTGATAATACTGGAATTGGTTTCGCTAAGTTCAGCCTACATTCAGTCAGTATAAGAATATCCACTTCGTTAGTTAGTTGAGATAAAGTTATTTGTAAGTCATCGATGTTCTTATAAATACTTCTCATATTCTGGGTGAGAATTGATAAGTTGTTATTATGCTGGTTGGTAATAACATAATTCGATAAGGATTCAATATTACATGTTACAGAGTTCGCTGGCTGAATATTGTCTAAATCATGTATTACGTTAAATCCGTCCGTCCTAAGAAATTAGTACCTATTTTGAACGTAGTAGCAATAAAACGATTGCATAAAAACTTACCTACTTTGACTCTCATCGGACACGGATACGTCGACACGAAAGAAAAACAATTGCTTGACCTACTTTTGGCATTCAATCGCATAGTTGCGTTTAGTACATTAATTATGCAGTTTAAATCAGCTGTTTGGTGGTTGAGGTGTTTTGTTTTGAAAGTAGTGTGAACATGTATTTGTAAAAATTTGAGTAAATGATATTTAAGTATTATGGTAATATGTGTATGTTTAAGTAAGTATGTACAATTAATTAAAGTGTAATTATTTGTAATTAGTGAGAAGTGTATATATTTTGAATTTGGTGTGTGTTTGTGTACAAGTTTATATGAAGAAACTCTGCGTTTACTTAAACTAAGGTTAGTTATACAAAAGTATGCATAGTAAGAGTTAATAACAAATATAATTATTTTTAACTTGGTTGTGTGTAACATGATATTAAAAAATGGCACCAGAATAGTAAAAATAAATCTCGATAGTCAGACTTCCTGGAGAAGGTTGTGTATTTGGGCTTCGTTTTGGATTAGAATGATTTTAGAGTTGTCATCCTTCCTTACAAAAATTTTACCAAAGGCGGTCCAACAGTACTTGTACTTCTGAGATTTAACCAAATCCCGGGATAGAAAGTATAGCCGGGCACCCTTTGCAGTTAATTGTTCAGAAACAAATACAGGTGTATCCTCATTGAAGGTTAGGCCCAGATGTTTAGCCTGCAGCTTTGTTTTATTTTTATGGTTAAAATCTTTAATCTTTTTCAGTAGATCTGTTCTTGTTATGGTAGAGGATAGTTCAACAATGACAGGGGGATTTTTCTCCGCCTCTTTTCTACCTTTGAGCCTAAAAATATCCTTGATATCCCTTGGACAAAAGTCAAGATTAATAGTTTTAGCCAAGTTCGTGACCATATTTATCAAATCATTTCGATTTTCTAGTTGTTTTCGTGGAACGTTTTTCAATTCAATACTTGACTTACGGGTGTATCTCTGAAGGTCTTCAACCCTGTCCTCAAGGATAGTAATGTATTCTTTGTCTTTCTTTGCCTGTTGTTCAAGGAGCTCAATTTGCTTGCGAAATTGTTCATTTTGATGAGTTAATAACGAGATTGACGATTCAATGTTTAAGTTAGTCTGCTTTATATCCTTTAAGCTATTTGTAATCTCAGCAATATCCTTTTTTTGGACACCACTCAGGGAAGTGATTAACTCCTTGATTTCTTCTTTAAAGCTAGAGAACTCAGATGGCGATGTCTCAGTTTTCCTAAGCCTTTTATTGCGGTGGTAGACATAATTTGGCGGCGTAATTTGACTTACACGTTGGTCACTTGAAGATTTAGTTAGCAGTTGGGAATCCGATCCATAGCTAGTGAGCGTACTATCTCGTTTAGGAGTCGAAGCAGTCGGAATATCAATTGGCGGCGAGTGTAGTAGTGACTTTGACATTATAATGTAGGCCTATTTGATGTGCGTAGGCTTAAATGAGGTGCGTGCCGACGGTAATTGCAACAAGTAGCGGACGGAGCAGGTAATTAGGGGCGGAGCCAAGATACAATGCACCCGACACAGTAAGGATGAGCGGTAGGGAGCGATGAATAGCAAGTGGGCGGGGCTTAAGTGATTCACTTACTTGGGCACCGGCGCAGGAGCACTGTTGATAGCTAATTGTCTTTTTCTATTTCACGGCTCTCGCTCACCACCGCAGTACGTCGCTTCCTATTGTTTATCGTATCCTGGTACTTCGCTCAAGATTTTGTTGCTGTTTTTAATTTGTTTTTCAAACGTAAATTTATACAGAGCCAACTCAAAACACGACCGATAGCGTCAGTATCCAAGAGGGGAGAGGAATAATAAGGTTTAAGGTATCGAGATTCGATCGGCGTATACAATTATTTGTTTTACAATTGCACGCTACCGTCGGAATAGGTTGTAATTCTGCAATTAATTTTAATCGGTTAATTCAATTTTGTAAATTATGTTAGTTGTGATGTAATTGGTAGCATTGTAAAGCAGATCGTGTCGTGCTTGTAAAGTTATTCTTTTAAAAGCAGCTGTCATTAAAATCTAGGTAATTAAGTTATTTCAATTGATGCGCTGAAAACAATCGAGCAATTAATTTGAATGTTTTACCAAAGTAATTATTTAGTGATGTATTAATAGAGAATTTTATTTTTGTTAATGAAACCTTATTTAAATTTGTAGAATTTTATTTATTATTTAGGTTAGATAATAGAGGTATTGACATAATGTTTTCGTATGACTGTTTGGAAATATGGATAATAATGGATGAAATGATACTAGTGGTCTTGGACCCAATACACATGAGATTAGTGTCATATGATAGCTCTTACAATATAATGTATGTAAAGCGTAGTACATTTCTAAAATCAACTGGACTTAGGTACAGTGAAACAGATTTTTTTTCTTGCAGAAATTATCTTTATAGTTTAAAAGTAATATACTATAGTAGTAGTACTTGTTTGATTACAGAACACTAAAAATGCCTTTAGCCGTCATTAATGTTGAAAATACTATCGATAGTGAAAACATAAAATGAGCCAATAGAAATAGAAAAATAATCGTTTTAGTTTTATAATAATAATCTGTTATCTTCGAATGTATCTACAAAATCATCGACATCAACAGTCGGTAACCCCGAGAGCGCATCACTACAGCCTCGGGCACTGCACCCACTCACACATGCACACAGTCCGCCTAGCAACTGAAGTGAAGGCAGAAAGATCTACAACACTCGCCTGTACCTATAACAAATAGCTCCACACACTTTTATATTTCAGCACCATGCAATGCTCGCCTATTATTGAGGTAATATATTAGTTTGTATACAAAGAAGGTAATGAATTATCGAAATATTTGCAGGTCGATAGATTATTATTCAGTGGTGAATGTTCATAGAATCAACTCTGTTCTAGGTTACCTAGCAGTAGCAAAATAAAAACAAGTTGACACATGGATTTATATTTTAAATGGCGGATGCGTTTACCATGTAGGACGGGAGTAGGTTTTCTAAAACGGTCTAGAAATGCATTAATACTTGGGCATGTATAAAAAAGATGTTGCAACACTGATTTTTCTCGTTTTCTCTCCGACGATAAATTTACATTTAGGAATGGACATCACTAATTTATTGCTTTGTAATAAAATTTTATTGCGTTTAGAGTATTTTTACGATACATAGTTTTGGTTAAATCTTAGTTTCTGCCTAAAGAGGAAAGGCTACAGGTCCGATGGTTTTAAGATCTTTTAGAATCATTTGCATGATGCGATGGCTATATTATTGAGAAGCGATGGTTTCTTGGTTCCCTCTGAAGTCGCTAGATGGCGGTCCAGTTCATATTTGGGTAATTTTTTCTTAAAATGGGAATATTTTGGGTAGTTATTATATAGATGTCATTTTTACATTTAACCACACAAGAAAGGAACTGGCTTTCAAGTGCAGCTCGGAATATATCGGTAATTTTGTAATCATGAAAAAAATACTGAACTACTTTATAAAGAGAGAAAATCATTTTTAGTGTTTTTTTAAATTAGTTTCATAGTAAAAATTGCTTAGCGTGAAAACCGCATTAAGCGTTTTCTTAAAAAGAAATCAACAAGTTATTAGATTTAAAAAGAAAAAAATACAAATAATTCTTATTATGATGAAGATAATGAATAGATTAAACTTTGTTTTCGCTAAAATCTTTGGTGTTGTAAATTACAAGGTCAACACAGTTCAAAATGGAATAATAATGAAATATTGCAAAATATTACCAATATTCAATTATTTGCAATAAAAGATCACGCGTTTCCAAGCGTCACTCATATTTAAACAATAATAAATATATTCATATAATTTACAAGTTATTTTTTTGTATTTTAACAGCTGTTCGAGATGTATTTTGTTTTATTTAATATTTACTTTGTCAAAGTTGAAGATTGTTTCTTGGCGGTTCTTCTCTGAAGGCCGAGTTCCGAACTTGTGGTAACTTCAGTCAATTTGACCTTCATCGTGATAACTTCAGTAAATTTGACCTTCATGTGTCTGGGGTGTTTATACTACACATGAGTGATGAAATGACAGAAGGTGGTGAGCAATCCTTACTAATATAATAAATATGAAAGTAGGTTTGTCCTTTCACGCAATGAAGCAATTAATCGATGTGACTTTTTCATAGAGATAGGTCAAACGTAGGAGAATAACATAAACTACTCTTTTATTTTATGAACGCGGGTAAAATACATTTTATATGAATACATCTTAGGATATAATATCTTGGGACATTGTTCACACACGGTTATCTGAAAGTCCGACGATAGCTGGCTTGCGAGTAACTGTACCATTATATCAAATTTAATACCAAACTGCGTATACGTACGTTTACGCACGTGACGTTAGGAAAACGTAGAAACTGACAAAGATGTTCGTGCTGCCGATTTGCAGATCCGTGAACGTTTAGCACTGTTCGATATTCAAATCTCCATACAATTTTGTTTTGACGCACTCGATACGATGACGCTACGTTTACGGCAAAGGTTCGTGCTCAGGGCTCTGATCCCAAACTAAGCAGAGCTTGTACAATGGACAACCAGATAACTGATATACTACATATACCTACTACTTATTTTTTGTAAATACATTCTTTTATAGATAATAAACTAGCTGTTCCTCGCGGCTCGCTATAACCTTCAGGGATAATGTAGCTTCCTAATAGTGAAAGAATTTTTCAAATCAGACCAGTAACTTTGGAGATTAGCGCGTTCAAACAAACTCTTCAGCTTTATTATTTGTAGTATAGATAGGTAATGAAAACAAACTCAAGTCAATAGGTATTTACATAACAGAAATCAACATTGTTATTGTTATACAAACAGTAGCAAATGCAATGCAAATCAATTTATTCCAGTAGGCATATATGAAGGCCGACTATGCAATTTCGTAACCAATGCAACAAACATTGAACCGGCATTAGAAAATAGTAGTAATGCGATAACATTGAGGCTGGTCATGTCTTATACTCACGTTTCAAACATAAACATTATAGGTAAATTATAAATATTATACACGGGATATTGCCACTTATACTATAAACTAATACGACTGAAAATAAATTGTTCGTTTTCGTATAAACAAAATGCTAAAGTGTCGTCAAATTGTTCTGATAAGGCTTTGTTATTATTTTCAGGAAAAATGTTATGTGAATAGTTACATAGGATTTTTTTGTCGTAGGTTATGTTGACAGGCCAGTTGGCGCAGTTGGTTAAGACGCCACCTATCACGCCGCTGGTCGTGGGTTCGATTCCCATCCAGGACAAACATTTGTGTGCATGAACATGTCAGTTTGTCCTGAGTCTGGTTGTAATTATCTATATAAGTATGTATTTACAAAAAAGAAGTAGTATATCAGTTATCTGGTTTCCATAGTACAAGCTGCTTAGTTTGGGATCAGTTAACCATGTGTGAAGAATGTCCCAGGATATTTATTTATTTTTATTATTTATTTATGTATGATCTATGATTTCTTTTAGCTATCCGGGATAAAAAGTAGCTAATATATTATTCTAGGGTATGATCTATTTATATGTCAAGTTTTATCAAAAATTTAATAGTTTTGGTGTGAAAGAGGAACATAGGCCTTCGCATCGTAATATTAATGTAAGTATAGAAGTAGTGTTATCATTTTAATATTATGACAGCTATTGAAGAGGCTGTATGGCCATTTACCTTTGCCTGTTTATTAAAATCCTTTCTTTATATCAGTTATTAGTTTTCATAGAAGATACTAGCTCTGTTGTGAATGTTATTAATCATGTTTTAGAAAATTACTGACTGACAACACAACGCACAGCTCAATCTTTGCGGATTCTGCGGTCTAGAAACTTGAAATTTCATAACGTAGGGTAAGGGTTTTTCACCCGCGGGGAAAGTTTTTTTTTATACTTTGTGTAGGCCTGTGTTTGACCACAATCTCACCGTGGTCAGTGATGATGTGGCCGATTATGGTAAGCACACAAAGCCTAGAAAGGAACTGGCTCTCAAGTGCAGCTGTCGGAATACACCGAAAGGTGCTTGGCGACAGATTTTCAACTTGAGGGTGGTAGCCAGCCAGGCGGGTACTACAAAGTACCCTACCACCGTGCAAGTTAGCAAATATATGGCGTACTTACATAAGCTTACATCAATGAATGTAGGTACAGTATTTGTTATTAAATTGTCAAGTTATATACATTTTGAGGCATTGTTAATAAATTTATGTTGCATGGTGAAATTAGTTCAAGTTATTTTGTATAGTTCTTATAAAGTGTTACGTTTTGTTAAACGGCTTATCGGAACTGCATGTAACTGGTGTCAGCAAGGTGTTACTGAATTATGCGGATAAAACCAGACCGACGTGTACTATTGTATAGTCACGTTTTTGCATTAAATCTCTTTCTTACAAACATTATTGAACAAGGATAGTAAGACGAAATAATTCGGGACTAATTTGACAGGACTTAATTCCTCTTAAATGTAATTCTATATGTACGTGTGTTGTTCGCTCGGACCGATTTGGATGAAATTATTTGTGTATATTTTAATGGGATCCTGGATGGTTTGAAAACACAATTGGACCCGGTAGGTGGCGCTGTTGTGGGTATACATGTGTTTTTCGAGCAGAGCGACGTCGTCTGCCGACTACCGTAAGGCTAGGCGGGGGTGCTCCGGGGCCCTCAAGCTCAAAGGGCCCCTTGGCCTCCATGAACGACGTTTGAAAGTTATATATAATAAAATAATATCCCAGTTCAATAAAAAAATTTCGACTTATATCTTTTTGAGTTATTTGTATAAACTACCATTAAATATATTCTGATTACATTAGGTCTTAACTATCATCGGCTAGAACTAGTTCCAGTTAGATTTCCTATTTTGTGTACCTAGATACAATGTGACTGATTGTTCTTCACATGCTTGTAATGTAAGTACATACAAGCAAAGAAAGAGTATGAAACAAAGGTGCGCATGACCCGGTGGAAAGCGGTCGCGTAGCAACAACTGTGGATTAAGCAATTGTGTGTTAGTTTGTCCGTTGGTCCATTGTTTAAGAACCAGCGACTTTGTATTAACTAAACACCGACGAATAAGTAAAGGTACTTTTTTTTTAGAATAAAATAATAAAGTTTAAGGCGATGATAGCTCAGTGGTAGTGACGTCGGATGCCGAGACGAAGGTCCCGGGTTCGAATCCTACAATGAGCTTGAGCTTTCGGTGAAGGAAAACATCGTGAGGAAACCATAGCACGTTGGTAGGGTACTTTGTAGTGCCCGTCTGGCTGGCTACCACCCTCATGTTGAAAATCTGTCGCCAAGCACCTTTCGGTGTGTTCCGACAGCTGCACAGAGCCAGTTCCTGTCTAGGCTTTGTGTGCTTACCATCATCGGCCACATCATCACTGACCACTGTGAGATTGTGGCCAAACACAGGCCTATACATGGTAAAAAAAGTACTCGCCACAGTGTATCAATTGTACCACAACCAAGCGAAGGCGTGTAGTGAGTGAACATAACGACTATTGTGGCGTATTGGCTAACAGTTGCTTGTTACGCACGCGTTGCATGTAGCTCTGAACCGCTACCATCAAACTGTACTGTTTTATATTGACGTCGAATGCCGAGTTGAAGGTCGAGGGTTTGAGCTTTCGGTGAAAACATCGTGAGGATATGACAGGCCAGTTGGCGCAGTTGGTTAAGACGCTACTAACCGCGCCGCTGGTCGTGGGTTTGATTCCCATCCAGGACAAACATTTGTGTGAATGAACATGTATGTTTGTCCTGAGTCTGGGTGTAATTATCTATATAAGTATGTATTTACAAAAAAAAGTAGTATATCAGTTATCTGGTTTCCATAGTACAAGCTCTGCTTAGTTTGGGATCAGATAACCGTGTGTGAAGAATGCCCCAAGATATTATATAGCACAGTGGGAGGGTACTTTATAATACCCGCCCGGCTGGCTACCTCAAGTTGAAAATCTGTCGCCAAGCACCTTTTGGTGTGTTCCGACAGCTGCTCTTGATAGCCAGTTCCATTCTAGGCTTTATGTGCTTACAACCATCGGGCATATCTTCACTGAGATTATGGTCAAACACAGGCCTATACATGATAACTGGAAAATACCAGTAAAACTCTGATGAAGTAAAATCCATCACTGCTGGTGTTGGGAGAGGTAACCAAATAAGGATAAAAAGTAGCTTATAACCTTCGGGGATAATGTAGCTTCCTATTAATGAAAGATTTTTTTTAATCGTACCTGTAATTCCCGAGATTAGCAACAAACAAACAAACTCTTCAGCTTTATTATTAGTATAGATATCGATTTCAGCAGCGATTTAGGTAAAAAAATACTAAAATATTTTCTAACTATAGCACAAATGTGTTTAGGTTTATTTTTAGTTTTTATTGTTCATCATTACCTCACTGATCATCTAAATATCCTGGGACATTCTTCACACACGGTTTTCTGATCCCAAACTAAGCACATACTATGGAGCTTGTTACTATGGAGACCAGATAACTAATATACTACATACTACTTTTTCTAGTAAATACATGCTTATATAGATAATTACACCCAGACACAGGACAAACAGACATGTTCATACACACAATGTTTGTCTTGGATGGGAATCGAACCCATGACCAGCAGCGTGATAGGTGGTGTCTAAACCAACTGCGCCAACTGGCTTGTCATCTATCAACAAATAAACGTTAGTGAGTTTAAATTGGTCTATTTGATGAAAATGTAAAGTACTCGTCGTAGGGGCGAGAAACGAGTGCGTTTTACGAGCGAATTTTATGACCGCCACGCCTTTGCGTGGTAGCCCTCCACTTGTGCTGAGATCGGCTCTCGGTCTAGTCTCTGGGCTGCTAGGGTTGTCACGTGTCTTGACGTAATGTTACAAAATGGCGGTCAATTATATAAATTAAGGTAAAGTTCAGTATATTGAAAAAAAGTGTTTTCCATAAAAATGTCCATAAAAATATTTTATTTTGTTACTAGGGTTTATCAGATAAAAAAAACAAACACACACATAAAAAATATGTAGGTAATATAGAAAAACGGAAAAATAGCTACTTAGTGGATTAAAAATACCTTAATTAAAATCAAACCACAAATCCCCCGCCCTTAAACTGCATATATGCAAAAAAACACGTCAATTCGCTGCTTTATGGAATAAGGATGAACCGAACACACAATGGATTCTATAATAATTAGCATAGATTCTAAAGTAACATAATTTAAATTAACGAACTAAAATTATTATCGACCAAAAGGAATTTAAATAACAGTAAAAGTTAAGTATCAGTAGTACTCAATAAAAGAACGAGGATGAGACAACCCTAGTATATAGGTTGTGTATATTATAATGTAACAAGGCGGTTTTTAAACGCCCTGTATAGAGTTTATCGCTCGGCGGCCGCGTGCTCGATATTAGATTTATCGCTTTTGCTGCAGAAAGGTGGAATTTCAAATTAAGTTATCAAAATCTATTGAATCGTAATGCTGGTTTACGATCCTACCTTATTGCCTCGCGATGCGCTATGCTTTCACGTTATGGTGTGATAATCTGTATTATTGAACGTTTCTAGTGAAATATAAATATCTTATGTTTATATAATACTATTCTACCACCCCGCGGTTCCCTACTTTTCCCGCTTAGGAGTTGAATTGTCAAAAACCCTTTCTTAGCAGCAGTGGCGGATCCTGGGGGCCATGGCCCCTCCCACAAGGCCGGCTTCCTTTGCAGTTTGCATTGGATTTTTAGGCTATGTGATGAGTTCGTAGTACAAAGTGGAAGGTGTAAAGCTTGGCTCAGCAGACGCCTTCGTCATAACGCCAAATTTCAGCCTGATCCATGCAGTGGTTTGAGCTGTGCGTTGATGTGTCAGTCAGTGATCAGTCAAAGATTGTAGATCTATCTCTTAAGTAGGCATTCACTGAAAAAAAAATAAAAAAGCCTGTCCTGACTAGTCATCTATAAAACTTTTTTTTTTAAAACAAAAAAGTTGCACATATACATCTATATATATATATAGAATACAAAATATAAATAGGATGTAGGTACATGTATACATGAAGCCAAATATTCTCCCAAACGGAAGGACGCTTTTCCAATAAACAGACAATTTGTAACGTAATAACGTTTTCAATAACTTAATCTTTAATAGGAAGTTATAAGGGCGCATACAAAATATGTGGGAACCTATATTGTACTGTTATATTTTTAACTAGCTTCCGTCCCGCGGTTTTATCCGTGTTCCCGAGGGATGTTAAGTTTTCTCGGGATAAAAAGTAGGCAATATGTTATTCCAGGGTATGTTCTATATATGTGAAAAGTTTCATCCAAATCCGTCCAGTAGTTTTTACGTGAAATAGTAACAAACATCCATAAAAAAATTCACGTTTATAATATAAGTAGGATATAGAATAGAGAGCTGCAAGCAACCATAAAGAAGGTTTAAAAATTGAAAACCTTAGCGAAAACCGTTAAGAAACTCTACTATTGGAAATCTAGAATAATAATAAAGTTATGTCGTGATAATTTATACACGAGAAGCTTCGTAGCCATCGTAGCAGTGCTAGGAAATAACAAGACGTTCCTTAATATTTTAGAATTGTCACTGTATATTAGAATTTATATATTATTATAGTTGATTCAATTGTTACTTTCGAATTAATAAGTGTCTTATCAGGGCCTAAACTGAATAAATGAGTTTAGAGCATGAAAACGGACCTAAACACAGTGGGCCACAAAGAAAGAGGTCGGTGACACAAACCTCAATAACTTCCAAAATATTGGAGCTAGCTTTATGAAATAGAAACTGTAATATAGAAAATTTTATAGTGCTTAGATCAAATGTGAAAGTAACTCTGTTTGTTTGCAACCTTTTCACGCCTAAACCACCGAATCGATTGCGATGAAATTTGGCATGCAGATAGTCTATGATATGGAGAAGGACATAGGCTACTATGAACTCGGGTGAAACCGCGGGGTAAAGTATAATATAAATGAAGTAAACTTTAACTAAGTTTTTATTATAGTAAAAATAATTGAATTGAAAAGGGTTTTATAAGCGACCCGCTTTATTTGTGGTCCAGTATAAAAGTATCCTATGTCTCCACATCATAGGCTATCTATGTGCCAAATTTCATCGCGATCAGAGCAGCGGGTGACGGGTGAAAAGGTAACAAACAAACACATTTATATATCAGTACGTATAGTAAGAAGAAAGATCAGGCTAACTGACTTTATGCCCTTATGATGTATTTATGCTAAAAAAGATTTAATATTCGACATTCAACAGGACTTCTGCATGATAAACAGATAGCTGTTATCGAACACTGAGGTATATTGCTACGTATAGAGAAGCTATCCTAAGCATAGGTCATGTTCCGTTTTGTTCTGCATCTATGAAACAATAATTAGTCGTCTAACCTCGTCGACAGTTTAAGCACGTAGCGCTAGAACGCATTTAAGGGGGAACGAGAATGGTAGTATATTTACTGATTAATAACAAAACAAATCATCAACATATTCCTCCAAGGTATATTAGTAACATTTTCATGAAATAGTCGTATGTCGGTAATATACCTTGGAGGAATATTTTGATGATTTCTTTTGTTATTAATCAGTAAATATACTACCATTCTTCTCGCAAATAACATGTTGATAACTTACGACCTATAACTGAGCTGCAATTAGCAAAAAACGTGATTTAATTTGAATTTCGCGCTCCAACCGAAGGTATACCCTTAAGGTGTAGTTTTTTTAAAAAGTCTCGCGTTTCGTTTATAAGCAACTAAGTGAAGTGCGGCCGGACGGCTGCACTTGAACGGAACATAGTGGTTATAAGTGGTGTCTTCTCTATACGTAGTAATATACCTCAGTGTTATTGAATAATTTTATTATGTCACCCTACACCGCTGCAGGTGTCATGGTGTCCTCCCATGAACTCCGCATTATACACGCAATGTATGGTAATATATGCCATGGTAGATGGGATTCTGGCGTCGATAACATGCTTATTTTGCTGGGAGGTAGAAATACAATTATATTTAAAAATAAATCGGACAAGTGCGAGTGATTCGCGTTATATTTTTTTTCGTTTCAACTACAGATACAGAAAAAAGGCAATAGGGAGACAAAGTTAAAGGTGGAGAGATATTTTTAATCTGAGATGTAGACCCCTTTAGATGCGAGAGGCGCGAAAAGGAGATGTATCGAAGGTTTAGGTTAGCCTACGCCGCAAAGACGACTACCTACTATGACACCACCTTTAGCGCCGCTGGTCGTGGGTTCGATTCCCATCTAGGACAAACATTTGTGTGCATGAACATGTCTGTTTGTCCTGAATCTATACATATATGTATTTACAAAAAAAAAAGTAGGTATATGTAGTTACCTGGTTTCCATAATACGAGCTCTGAGGGCCTACTCCGAAAATCGATACACGATAGTCCGATCATCGTTGTCAAATTATTAACCAATAGAATTGCTCACAATTTACATTTCGTCGGTTTGCTGCAATTCTATTGGTTAATAATTTGACAACGATGATCGGACTATCGTGTATCGATTTTCGGAGTAGGCCCTCTGCTTAGTTTGGGATCAGATAACCGTGGGTGAAGATTAACCCAAAAAATAATATGCTAGTAATTAAAAAAAACAGAAAAGGCAAATAGGAGACTAAGTCAAAGGTGGAGAGATATTTTTAATCTGAGATGTAGACCCCTTTAGATGCGAGAGGCGCGAAAAAGAGATGTATCGAAAGGATTAGGTTAGGTTAGTTTGTACTGACTATTATCTATGACTGCCTACAGGCAGTCATAGATAATAGTCAGTACAAACTACTATGCTACAGCATAGCTCCCGAAAATTAACCAATTTTGATTGTTTTTTTTTTTCGTTTACAAGGTTCGTTAATCGAGAGTGTTGTTAGTTTCAAGGAAATCAGCTCAGTCGTTTGAAGATCATCAGCTCTTTTCTAGTTTGTCGATGATTTATTGAATTTTTCTAATGTTAGTTATTTAACTTAATCACAAACGCACTGTGTTAAGTAAATTTGTAGTCGAAGAAGGTGAACAATTATCGATATATAAACTATCGACATTATCACAGTCTAGCCACAACAATACGGCAGCGGTGCGCACACGCACGTACCTACTTGCAACGCGCGATCGCAGCGCGCGTGAGCAACATTCAAGTCATCATACTTGCATCACAGACTACTGATTAATATTCAATAGAGTTTCATCTATTATTGTTTATTTATGTTAAGTAAATACTTGAGTTAAATAATTATGTACTTAGGATCTATTTGAATTAAATAAATAAATATCTTGGGGCATTCTTCACACATGGTTATATGATCCCAAACTAAGCACAGCTTGTACGTACTATGGAAACCAGAGATATATTTCAATTCTGTTGGATTATCGCCCATATTGCTTATATGTTCCTATAAACTTACAAGTAGGTATTTGAAATTTCATGATTAGGCAGTGAATCAGTAAGTGGTACTGTTGCCCGCGGCTTCATCCGCGTTCCCGGGTTAAAAAGTAGCCTATAACTTTCGGGAATAATGTAGCTTACTATTAGTGAAGGAATTATCCGAATCGGACCAGTAACTCCGGAGATTAGTTAGCGCGTTCAAACAAACACGTTCTTCAGTTTTATTTTTAGTATTGATAATTGTGTTACGCTCGCATCTTGCACATAATAATATATCGTTTTAATCAATTTCATCCTTAGTAACAGAACTGAAATAACTAACAGATATCGATTGCTGAAAAACAACGCGTACCAAGGACGTAGCGAGTGGAAATGCTGAAAATAACCGGTTCATACCGATTTGTGGTGAATCGTAAATTAAATAGATTGATTCAGCTGCAAGTTAGTAAATGTGTTTTATTTAATTTTAAAAAGAAAACTGCAGGTGTTTTTAATTTTAACGAGGTTATAGACATTAATGAGTAAGCCCCACTGTTTTATGAAAGGAAATTAAGTGTAGGTACATACAGGCTGACTACATTGTTTCCAAGGAGGTCGTCTACGAAATATCGTTAAGTTTTGCTCGAAATTGAAGAGAAAAAATTTGTGATTTTTTTTTTTCCTGGGACATTTTTGACACACGGTTATCTGAACCCAAGCTAAGCAGAGCTAGTACTATGGAAATCAGATAACTGATATACTACATTGTCATATACTACCTTTTTTTTGTAAATATATCAAATAGACATGTTTATGCACACAAATGTTTGTCCTAGATGGGAATCGAACCCACGATCTGCGGCATGATAGATGGTGTCTTAACCAATTGACGGGCCTGTCAAATTCATTTTGATTTTATATTTTGTAAATAGAGTCTAGGTTTAGGATTTTATTTTATTTAAAATTAGTTGGAATAGGTTATTTTTCTTTCGAATATAATAGGTTTTAATTTATTATTACGTTCGTTGATAGAAAGAGATATATTGGTATTAAATTAATTTAGTTCGTAAACAATATAATCAGGATCGAATAAAAATATCTCGATTATTCATCAGGGTAGATAACAAAGTAGGCAAGGAGACGCATGAATGTTTCAGATCAACAATTTCGGTATAACTTGTGAAGAGGGTTGTTTTTGGGCTTATTTGCGATCCGAACAGGGCCGGGTTCAGTCAATATTGTCACTTACGACAGGGTTGCCACCTTTAGAAAGTTTAATACGTTCATGAAAGAAGATCAACATCGATAAGATCGACAAGGTCTACTATAAGGTGGCTCATTACGTTGAAGACAAGAATGACAGACATGGTTGTAGTAGCTTCTTTCTGCATCTTAATGTTTTCTTTATTTTTATTTTTTTTTAACATTTATTTATTTATGATTACCAAATTTATTATACATTTAATTACATCCTTCACGTTAAAGTAGACTTAAATAAATAAAAAATGAACTAAACAAATAAAAAAAAAAAATGCTTCAAAATTTGGCGTGCCGCAAGTGTCATGGGTGGGTACCATATGACACTTGCGGCGTTACCTCGCTGAATGTTTTTATGTACCTATCTATATTTTTACTTAAATTAAAAAGAAAGATTCATGAAAGAATGAATCCTTGCTAAGTTTCCTCCATACCTAGACTTTACATAGACAATTTTTAATTAGTATTTTGTAGTAGTTTTTGTATTTTTATATAATATGTACATAATTATTTTTTCACATGCCGTGTCAACCCTATTGGCAAGTATTTGCGTGTAATCTATCACTACGTGTTCGCCCGCTCACCCAAGGGGTGGCACGAGCGTGTTTATTGTATGTATCTATCACCAGGTATATCAATATCCTGCACGTCTCAGCCCTTTGATATTTAATGGAATCACTACTTACCTAGTTTTATAAGGAAAATGGTTATCCTGTATTTCCGTGTATAGAAAAATAGGTTAAGTAGCAGCAGCTGCTTGGAATAAAGGGCAGTTGCTGTCCCCGCGGTTTCACCCGCGTTCCCGGGATAAATTTAGCTATGTCCTTCTCCATAAAGTAAGCTACACTTATCTAAATAATTATCATTAATCATAAATGCAACAGTTGTGTGGATGTATACATGTTTGTTACTCTTTCACGTAAAAAATACTGAACGGATTTGGATGAAACTTGGCACATAGATAGATCATACCCTGGAATAACATATAGGTAGGCTACTGATTGCGTTGATATTTTTTCACTGCTCCAAAGGCTTGAAGGCTTGAGTATTTGATATTAATTTCAGCTTGATACCTCCAAGCGTTTTTGAGTAAGACGGACAAATAAGTAATCCTATACGGGTTTCGTTCTTTTCTTTTGAGGTACGGAACCCTAAAAAGAGCTGGAATTAGAAATAACAAATACAGGATTGCAGAAATCAGATCTATAATACTTGTAATGAAATGGTTTACCTTACAGTAAGTACCTCATGTATAATACAGAGGAGTAGAAGTCCAGGATAATCAGATGTCTTCTGCTTATAAAATGATGCGGCTCTAACATTTGCAAATAAAATTGGGAGCAACGAACTCGGGCCTGCAGGTGTGACGTTCTGCATAAAACATTAAAATAATAATAATTTTGTTTTTCTCTTTAAATCTCAGAATAAAAAAAAGATGGAGCCCCACGTACAACCAAAGTGAATCTACTAGGGCCCTTCAGTTTCCCGCGTGATCCCCTTTTTTACCCCCTTAGGGATTGATTTTTCAGAAATCCTTTTTTAGCGGAGGCCTACGTTACGTAGCGTATTTGTGTGCCATATTTCGGAAACTAGGGTTCTCTTTTATGTTAAATATAATTTATTTTTATTTTCTTTAGTTTTGTGCGATTTTCCTGGGACCCATCATCAGATTCTGACTTGGTGACTATGGGACTACATCCTGTTCCGAATTTTTTTTTTAAAGTCGACAAATGGCGGAGTGTTCGCCTAACAAACATAAAAAAAAACTGAGTGCAATTGACTATTTTTCATAAAACCTCTCACCTCTAAACTCTCTCTTTTTCATAAAATCAAGTAGGTACCTACAATATTTTAAAATTCACAGTTTCTCAAGTTATGTGATATTTTATGTATTAATTTATTTACGCGAAGTTATTCAATGCAGCGCCATGGAAGTTGTAAACAAATTATTTATTCATGTAAAACAATTTTCACGGAAAAATTCCGTTCCGTTCAGACATATTGTTATTGGAAAATACAACTTGAGATGTTTATTCTATTTTTACGCGACTGCCAAGGAAGAATTTTGGTATAGGTAGCTCAGCAGATATTTTACAAAAAGCCCTGTATGAACCCATACTCAATACTAGCTGTCCCTCGCAGTTTCTGGAACAAAAAGTAGCCTATATGTTATTCCAGAGTTTTATCTATTTATGTGGCAAGTTTAATTAAGATCCGCTGAGCAGTTTTTCGTGAAAGAGGCATAAGGTACGGTCGACCAAGAAAGTGGTGTACCACCCGAAGGTTGAATGTCGCTGTCAGATTCATAGGTGATAATGATTAGTTTCGCTTGCAAATCAATCTGACAATTTAAAAAAAAATGTTTACTGTTTGTTACGTGACAACTGTTCTTAGTTTGAACCTTGTTGTAATTTTCGATGACTAGGAAACTATGTCAAAACTGGCACACCACTTTCTTGGCCGACCGTAATTCACATTTGTTTACAGAGTTAAACATAAGTTGATCGACAAGGCTTATTATAAGGTGGCTCATTACATAGAAGACAAGAATACATGGTTGTAGTAGCTTCTCTCTGCACTTGCAGCCCCCTGGCCAAGCGATAATTGTATGAAGTTTATGTATATTTAAAACTGTAATTACATAAATTAAAAAAAAAAGATCCACCAAAAAAAGAAGCCTTGCTGAGTTTCTTGCCGGAGTCTTCTCAGTTAAAGTGTATTCCGAACCGGTAGTAGAGTCTATTGTAAAACTGTAACTTTTGACATTCATAAATGCCTTATTAGGGCCTAAACTGAATATATGATTTTTGATTTGATTTGATTTGAGAGTGTTGTTTTTTTTACAGAGTGATTTGAAATAGTATTTCAGCTTGAGTGTTATGGATAGTGTAATTGATATCTGTAATCCTTCAAAATGTCTGATGCCATTAGGAAGTTATGACAAATACAAGGTTAGGGAAAATCTCTGGTAAAACCCTTTACTCGCACTCAGAAACGCAGTGACAAGGCAAAATAGCTATATTAGTTCCCGAGTAATCGTAATAGATACTCAGTTAGACTTACATTGCAGTGTATTTTTTTAAAAAGGACCTTCAAAACAAAGGAGGACGTTCTCAATTCCGCTGTTTTTTATGTTTGTTCTGTTCACGCATAACTCTTTTGCTTATGGCGTTGGGTTCTGAATAGGTTTAATATATCTTTTTGTTTGTCTTCGAAGGAGGTTTTACTCTTTTATTAAAGTTGATTAAGTTTTTTTTTTATTTGTATGTAAATATTTTAGTGTTGTTTTCCACTCTAAAACATTTTTCTTTTCATGTTCTGTATAAGGTATATCAATGCCTTTTCGACCTACTACCCTCTCAAAATGCAGGTATAAGTAGGTACATGAATAATTCTCATGGATACAAGTTATTTAAACATTGAAAATGTTTACCAATGGAAAATCTATACTAACTACTCGTATAACATAAACATTTACTTTTTTTCATGTTCCAATGAATGGGCTAGTTTCAATGAATCCGACATCTGGATCTAGTCTCAGGCTATTTTCTCGAAAATCTAGCGGCTTATAAATAAAATCCGTGGGTGGTAAAAAAACACTGATAATTTATGTAACCTTCTATTTTTATAACTTTTAAATGTTATTTTTGAACTTGCGCAAGAAGTCATCTAATAATAGTAGATTAAATGCACTGTTTTCTTGAAAACATTATCTAAAAAACTTTGCTAGGAAATAGACTGTTCTCGCAACATGTTTTTAAATTTCTTTAGCAACAGAATTGTATTGTTTCACTTCGTAATGAAATAATTGTCCGGTAGTAGAGTCTAAAATTGTAACTGTTGACATTCATAAGTGCCTTATTAGGGCCTAAACTGAATAAATGAGTTTTTGATTTTGATTTGATTTAGGGTTCAATACCCAAAGGGTGCCAACGGAATCCTGTTACTTATCCTCCGCTGTCAAAATATGTAAAAACTACTTGAATAAAGTGAGATAAGTCGATGGTGTACAATGAGGTATATTTCTATGTATAGAGAAGACGCCACAAATAACAACTATGTTCCGTTCATGTGCAGCCATTCGACACCACTTCACTTAGTAAGCGCCATGAAAATCACGGCGCCTTCGACTTTTTTGTGGCGAAAAAGCTACTCCATAAAAGCGTTCTAGCGCTACGTGTTCAAACTGTCTGGTTAGACGACTAATTGTTGTGTCAGCGCTGCAGCGAATATTAACAAAATATAGCATAATCTTTGCTTATGATAGCTTCTCTATACGTAGTATATACTTCAGTGATGGAGTATCATATTTTCCGTAAGTAGTTATTTGTAATGCTTGATGGGTTAGGGTCAAAAAGAAACGAAGATTGCAGAGAAAACAGTACATATTTATTACGTACGACAGAGATGATACCGCATAGGCACAACCAGACATCGAGAGAGAGAAA
This sequence comes from Tethea ocularis, assembly GCA_963555595.1. NCBI lineage: Eukaryota > Metazoa > Arthropoda > Insecta > Lepidoptera > Drepanidae > Tethea > Tethea ocularis. Next base: position 546,866 of record OY741970.1, on the reverse strand, counting down.
AAAAAAAACTAATTGACATAATGTCAGTGTCAGATTTTGACTTTGACGTTACTGGATAATAGATTACTCAATGTTGCGTTTCGTTTTACATTCCAACAATGCTAAAATAGTACTATTTCGCTTCGAAACTTATTATTTATTTAAATTACAATTAATTGTAAAAACAAACGAAATTACTATATAACCAACATAAGTATTTCAATAACTTAACATAACTTTTCTTACATGTTATGTAGTAATGTAATTAAACATAATTTAAAATGAAAGTCACGGCGCTTACGACTTTTTGGTTGCGACAAAACTACACCTTAAAAGCGTTGTAGCGCTACGTGTTCAAACTGTCTGGTTAGACGATATATGATCTATATAATTTACCCTATCCGAATAATCCTTTAGTCAGGCAATTTATTTTAAAAAAAGGGGTTTCCTTCATATTTAATTATTGTTTTAGCGCTGCAGCGAATATTAACAAAATGAAGCATGACCTTTGCTTAGGATAGCTTCTCCATACGTAGTAATATAACTCAGTGCTTTTTTCGTGAATGTTGTATTAGACCATGAATCCATATGGTGTTTCAACGATTCAACTAGATGATCTAGAACTAATCTCAAACAGATGTACCTAAGTGTAACTACAGAATTGGCAATCAGCCTAGCCATCATGTCGCTGAAATGGAGTGCCCTTTCACACGTGCACTCGATTGAAGATATTAAATCTATTTCTAATACAACAGCATAATTATTCTAATTTTACTTTTACACATGTACAACACATCGATATATTGACTAACTTCCGCCCCGCGGTTTCACCCGCGTTCTCGAGGGATCTTTTGTTTTTCGCGGATAAAAAGTAGCCTATATGTTATTCCAGGGTATGATCTATCTATATGCCAAGTTTCATCCAAATACGTTCAGTAGTTTTTACGTGAAAGAGTAACAAACATCCTCACAAACTTTCCCATTTATAATATTAGTCGAACTAGCTTTCTACTCCGCGGTTTCACCTGCGTAATAAAAAGAAGTATGCAATAGGGTGCCAGGTACCTCCATACCAAATTTCATCAAAATTGGTCCAGCCCTTTGAGCGTGAATAAGTAAAAAACATACATACAAACACACTCACTAACTTTCAATTAGTAGGATATTAAAAGTACATAATGTCAGTGCTAAATAGTCGATGAGAAATAAGAATATAAAATTCATACAATAATTGTAATGGAAATAATCAGTCCCTTTCAAAGGGGAAGGTACTTTACTTGTCTGTGTGTACCTACATGAATAAATAAATAAATAAGTTTTTTTTTTTTACAATGTATAGGCCTGTGTTTGACTACAATCTCAACGTGGTCAGTGATGATGTGGCCGATGATGGTAAGCACACAAAGCCTAGAAGGGAACTGGCTCTCAAGTGCAGCTGTCGGAACACACCGAAAGGTGCTTGGTTTTCAACTTGAGGGTGGTAGCCAGCCAGGCGGGTACTACAAAGTACCCTACCACCGTGCTATGGTTTCCTCACGATGTTTTCCTTCACCGAAAGCTCAAGCTCATTGTAGGATTCGTACCCACGACCTTCGTCTCGGCATCCGACGTCACTACCACTGAGCTATCATCGCCTTAATAATAATAATTACTAGCTGACACGCCAAACGTTGTTTTGCCCTATAAATTATTTCTAGTAGGCCACCCTTATCACTTATATATAAAAATAGTTTACGACCTATTCTCAGACCTACCGAATATACAAAAATTTATATAAACATCCGTCCAGCCATTTCGGAGTTTAGTGACAAACACTGTGACACGAGACTTGTATAATATTATCTATATAAGTATGTATTTACAAAAAAAAAAAAAAAAAAAGTATATGTAGTATATCAGTTATCTGGTTTCCATAGTACAAGCTCTGCTTAGTTTGGGATCAGATAACCGTGTGTGAAGAATGTCCGAGGATATTTATTTATTTATTTATTTATTTAATATTAGATCTAATTTCGGATCAATATGGAACCAAATCCACTATCACGATAGTCCTAAATGTAAGGATTATGAAACCAATGACGGTCAGTAGATACACGTGTAGGGAAGAAGTAAATTAATAAACACGCGTCGATTAGTGTATTCTAATTTTAAGTATTAATATTTATAAGTTGGCAATACTGTCCGTGTTTGCTTTCAGTAACTATTATGCGTCAAAAATTATATATAAGGTAGCGTGGTTTTGGTCCCTGTTTTATCCCTAGCTGGTCCTTTAGGGTCCTTCTGTCTTCTCCTGAGTGATTTTTTACTATTTATTTTAGTTTTTTTTTCTACTTATATGTACCTAAAAGTACACCTGAAAAAAGAAATTGAACTAAAACTGCTATTAGAGTAATTAAAAATCGTTATCATAATCATAACGCAGTAAGAATACGTAACTACGATTTTAATTATTATCGTTATACTAGCTTCCGCCCCGCGGTCTCACGCGTTCCCGTTAATCAGTTATTCCAGGATATGTTCTATCATGTGCCAAGATTCGTTCAATAGTTTTTACGTGAAAGAGTAACAAACATCCTCACAAACTTTCGCATTTCTAATATTAGTAGGATTATTAATTTACGTATTCTTACTGCGTTATGCTTATGAATATTTTAATTACTCCAATTTTAATTAAGACAATTAGTTATTCGTTTGTAAAATATCTACTTATTGTCCAAGATTCATCCGAACGGAAACAACATCTCATCATCCAAATAACAAGCACACAAGTAGCTGAAACTAGCACTTCACAGAAAGTTAAAAAACAAGTTAATCCGAGCACGTGTTATCCACGAATTTACTCGACCATTAGTTGGTCGTAAATCTTCGTCGGTTTTCGGAGCACTCGCCTTGTGGTGCGATGTTATATTTAGCCGTTGGGAAAGCTGCGCGCGCGCCGATGGACGCAAAACAGCGGGTTGGCACTGCGCCACCAATAACACCAGAGAATAAGGACTGGCCAATAATTTCATTGCAAAATCATCATTTGTTAATGTAATCCTGAATAATATTCGTGAAATGTTAGCTTCTTGTTTTTTTTTTAGTGAAGTTGCATGTTTGTTAGAAAACTAAAGTTGCTGTTTCCAGTGGGGTTATCAACCTAAGCAAGGGTTAGGAAACTAGTTAAAACTATATAGGCCATTGAAGGCAAAATTGGAAGTCGTGTCGTATAAGGAGGTGCAGAAAGCTGTAAACAATAAGGAAGAATGAAAGAAGATATACCGAAAAGAGCCAAGCTTTTATTTATAGATAGATACCTATCTATATCTATGTGCAAAAAGAGTTATTAAAGTAGCAAAAAAGGATATGGCCCATCTGATGGTAAGTAAAAATTTTGAATATGGGACTGACTCTTAAATACAATATTTTTTCATTTTCATCATGTCAGGGGGTTGATTTCGTCACATTTGCAGCTTCATAGACTGTAATAGATGATCTATCTTTTATTTCATCTAATTTGACAGATTTGGATAGAGTTTGGTTATATAGCCCAGGTTTAATCGAAACAGATATGTTTCTGCAAATCCGTCAGTTAATACTATATTTCGTCGTAAAGTGACATAAGGGGGGGGGGGGGGGGGCAGGTATTGTATGAAACGTTTGAACTGTAAATTTATGCGTACTAACTTGCACATCAAAAAGATACGTAAAAAAAATGGAAGAATAGACGAAATATAAAGAACACCAACTATTATTAAAAATCTTTTTTAGAGAAGCTTTTGACATGAAAGAGATAAGACACGGCGTGACACTTGGGGCCCTCCCGTCATTGTTAATTTAGAGGAAGTCGGGAGGGTACGTTGAGTAGTAACCAGCGGCTCTACCTATTACGTCACTTAATTTCAATAAATTTATATTTGAAACAAGAAATTTTCTCATCGATGGAAAAAATTGTGTGCGTGTACCATGTCTGTTTATTCTGAGTCTGTGTGTGATTATTTATTTACACACTTAACTATTATACAAGTATTATATAGGTGGTTTATCCAGTTATCTGGTTTTTGTGGTACAAATTCTGGTTATGTGTGTAAGGAATCCCCGAATATTATTATTTACTAGCTTTCACTCTGCGGTTTTATCCGCATTCCCATGATATAGTAATATATGATCTCAAATTTTACCGCGATTAAAAGTAGCCTATATATTATTCCACGTTATATCTATCTTATAGATCATTCAGTAGTTTTTGCGTGAAAGAGTAACACACACATTAGTAGGATTAGGTTTCCACTTCGCGGTTTCACACGCGTTCCTTCACATCCATACGAACTTTCACATTTTATAATAATATTTCCTAGTTCCTCTCTAGGATATATTCTTAAACTAATTTCATAGGTTTCAGTTTCAAATGGAAACGAATTTCAATAACGTTACACAATAGAGTCGCAGTTTTATCCTGTTTCGTTTGTGCTTGACGTTGCGAAAATGTTTTTTGTCTGTTTTTGGGAGTTATATTTTTAGAAGTTTATTTGCTAGAAGGTAAGAGAGTTGAGTTTATATTGTACTATCTCTAGCCGCGGTTTTGCCTGTGGTTATTTGAATATAATTTTGGGATAAAAAAACTGTTTTTTATAGAAATGTTCAATCTATTCAGAAATTACGACGTGATTGAGCGACGTACATACAAACTTTCTTCGTTAATAGGAACTAGCATCTGCCTCCCTCATGGTTTTTAAAATTAGAATCTATTCTTTTTTCCTGTATATAATTTAATCAATTTCACAATTATTCAGACTCCTAATTATCTACGATGTACGCCCCGCGGTTTCACGCCCGCTCCCGAGGGATCTAATGTTTTCCCGGGATTAAAAGTAGGGGGGCAGACTCATCGTCACACTATTTTGTCACACCAGTGTGGAACAGAAGCATATTTTTCTTCATAGTTACACCAGTGTGACACTCGATAATTGAATTTTTCACATTCATCTTTTGACGTATACAAAGCCTATATGTTATTCCAGGGTATTTACCTATCTATGTACAAAGTTTCATCAAAATCCGTTCAATAGCTTTTACGTGAAAGATTAACAGTACATTCAAACATCCTCACAAACTTTCGCATTTGTAATATTAATAGGATTTAAATGTAGTAAATAAATATATATTTATATATAAAAAATAATGGTATCTTACTTTTTTTTTCAGAAGATTGCATTGCAACAGCGATCTTTAGCCTTATGTCACATAAACAAGGTTTTAATGAGATAGGAGAACATTAGAGGTAATTAATGGGGCTCTCATTGGCTCGATGTGTTAACAATCATAAATAAACGACTTACATTCACGTACGAGTATAATGTGATGAAACAAGAACATTTCATCATCATCATGTCAGCCAAAAGACGTCGTCTGGACGAAGGCCTTCCCCAAGGATCTCCACGATGGCCGGTCTTGCGCTACCCGCATCTAGCGGTTTCTCGCAACCCTCACAAGATCGTCGGTCCACCTTGTGAGGGGCCTGCGTCTTCCGGCTCGTTCATGAGGAAGGTTTAAATGTATAATTCATTCAGATTTTGTGTAAATTGGCTGAAATATGACGAGTATTGTTGAATATGACGGAAAAATTCATGCGGATAAAACTCTATGTTTAATAAAATAAATAAATAATAAATATCCTGTGACATTCTTCACACACGGTTATCTGATTCCAAACTAAGCAAAGCTTGTACTATGGAAACCAGATGACTGATATACTACATATACTATTTTTTTTGTAAATACATACTTATATAGATAATTACACCCAGACACAGGACAAACAGACATGTTCATGCACACAAATGTTTGTCCTGTATGGGAATCGAACCCATGACCAGCGGCGTGATAGGTGGTGTCTTAACCAACTGCGCCAACTGTTTTGCTACCCGTGCCAAGCCGGAGGAGTCGTTAGTGCGATTTAATTATGGCGACTATCACTATATAATTATGTGATGAGTCAACATCGAAAAATATATTATACAAAATTTAACACACTTCCTCTGGTAAAAATATGGTGGCGTATATTTATTGCCATATTGTACACACGGCCACAGAGCACCTTATGTGGTTGTAATAGGCGCTATTTTGCAACAAAAATGTGTAGCTTGATCTGTGGCCGTGTGTACCTACCTCTTCTAAGATGAGGCAGTGTATACAGAAAAATACTAGTATATTGTAGCATTTTTTTTTTATTTTGATAAACTTGTACTTGACTTAAATTTCATGGTAAGAATTGAGGCCGCCGGTCACGTTATGGATGTTTGAATATTTAGGATCCATTAATGCGGATGAAACTTGGCTCATAGATAGATCTTTTTTCGGAATAACATATAGGATACTTTTATCTCGAAGATCTCCAGGGAAAGTGGGTGAAACAATATAATATTACTGAGATTAGTTAAACGTGCGTTTTAATACTGATTTGGTCCGATAAATTAGAATATAGCTCAAAAGTGTATCTAGTGTCTATTGCATAACATAGTAAGTATATCTAGACAAGTACACATTTACTATCTATGTATTTACGTCACATTTGACGTAAAACTTCTTGATCGTTAATTATTGTTTTTGGCTGAGATCCGAACACATGCGGTCTTGAGATTGTGACAGACATACATACTAACACATGACACGTGTCTAAATAACATGTGTACTGATTTAATAGTATTAGATTATTTATTTTTACTATGACGTGACGTCAAGATTGCTTCAAAACATTTTTTTTATTCTGGTAACAGTATCGTAACAAGGAAGTGACGAGATAGCTTTATAAATACCTGACAGGTTGTTAAGGAAGTCGGAGAAGGAAAAAAATATTTTGGCACTGTAAGAGTTAATGTCCGGCAGTAGATTTCAATGAAATTGTAAAAATAATTGAAAGCATTTTAATGATGCTCTGTCAAAGAATACTAACTATTAATAAACGTAAAGAAGGGGCACTCACACCCTCCCGCGAATGTATCGTCGCTCACCGCTGTCGCCAACAACTTAAAGTATAACAGTACCCTTAATAGTATTGCTGCGAATATCGACCAGTGACGTCAATAACCGTAGCAAACTCTATCTATGGTAATGACGTCAAACTCAAATGAATCGGTCATTTAAAAAACCACATATGTAATTTTTTTTCCAGCATGTTTTTTTGCGGTAAATGGTTCTATAGAGGTAGATTCGTTCAGTAGTTGCACTTGAGAGGCAGCCTTCGAGACTACCTATGCTTGAATCGTTAGAAGCGTCTAGTATTGTTAGAAACCTCATGTCATTCCGATCAAGTACCTAAACTGTCAAGAAAGCCGAGCACAATATGTAATTTTGTAAATATATAATTAGTTCCTACTTACATAAAGTAAAGGCAGTCGTATTTTCAATATTAAATTCACAGTAGAGAAACATACTTGGATACCTCATCTACAGGGCTATTTTAAAACACTCAGACTGGAATCGGAATCGGAAATGTAAACTTTCCATTGTCGATTCCGTTTCCGACGATTAGTCAAAAGGCTATTTAAATAGCAGTTGGATGACAAATCGAAAAGGTTCGATAGCGGGAATTCACCTGAGAAGTTTCCGAATCCGTTTCCGATGTCGAATCCGAGTGTTTTAAAATAGCCCAGAACTATTATATTCTATCATAATTATTCGTTACGTATTCAATTCCGTTTTAAATCACACGGTAGCTGTAAACACATAAATGTTGAATGCATGCGCGTTAGCGATCCATTTTATTCAACCATGCTGGGCGCGCGTGTTTCTCCAATCGCTACTATGAAAACTTTATAGGAATATTTGCTTCCGCTCCTTGGTTTTACTTGGATTCAGAATAAATTAAAGAAAGAATGAATATTTTTTAGACTCGTATAAAAAAAAAAAACAATAAAGACATTGAATACACAACTATAAGCAGTGGCCAAAAGTAATGGATCTACTTTCTTCCTGAATTACAATATGTGGCATGAATTAAAAATAATGTCTTTTTGTTTTCTTTAGAAGTCACATTAGAAGAGGAAAACTATTCCCTTTCGATTCGATCGAGTTGTTTCGATGGAGCAAACAAATAAGAGAAAAATTCATTCTTAGTTTAAAAACGGGCCTATTAACGATTTTTTTCTGACGTTACAAATGAAACTATTCTTCGTCATATATTCTCTAGTTAAACAAATATTTTTTACAAATTTCTTGCAAAGAAAAACTGAATCTAGAATCGTCATTTCTCATCTATCGTCACCTTATAACAAACACCTTACGTCACGCGAATCGCAGATGACGCTGCGATGGGGAAAGCTAAAAAGACATGAAAGCATTAAGATGGCGCCACAATAATATCTCCAGATAACAGAACTAATGATTAAAACATCAATTTAAAGAACAATAAAAGGCAGCGAGCCAAACGGGACAAAAGGAAAACAACAATCGGACCCCAACCAATTTCTTAGTAATAATTTGTGTAATATTTTACAGGTGTCCAACTAACTTCGCCTCGCTATGGGGGCTGTGGGGCTCGCAGACAAACAACGGTGTTTTTTGTACCATGGATAAATAAATCAGGTAACAGTTTTCCTGTCGTTTTTTACCTCTTACACAATAGTTATAGAACTATTGTGTTTTTCTTCTTTATTTGGTAAATAGATAAAGTAATATTGGATAAGTTTTACTGAGAAAGTGTATTTTTTTTTACAAAAGCAATTTATTCATCAGAATAAAGAGATTTTATTTGAACATTAGTAATTTACTGGAATCTTTATGGATATATTTTTTTATTCAAGAGGCCTAAATTTGACAATGACTTCATAAATCCTAGAAAGGAATTAATTTCGAAAATTAATTGCAGTTAAAATACTAATTGCCGCTAAGCGACATTCATAGCAAGATAATAAGATGAAGCGAATAAACTAGATTTAGAGATATACCTACATTTTTAATGTAGGGCCTACTAATATCAGGATACCTTAATATTCTAAAATGCTTGTAAAGTTGATGAAGTGTTTTATATTTATTTTTTATTATAGATACTTACAATTTAGTTGTCAATTTATCTATTTCCATGACCGTATCGATTATTATAAACTTTTTCTTTTAATTTTTCTAATAAATACTTTAATTGTTACGAGGTACTATTACTGTTATGAAGCTCATTTCTTAATTATCATAGTTACTTTAGTTGTTTGTTAAATATTGTTTTTGTTATTATTATAGTATTTAATAAAAAAAAAATCTTAGTATTTTATAATTAAATCAAATAATCACACACTTATAACCTTCTCAAAGATGTCAACAAAACAAAATGCAATAGACGGAAAATATAAATTTTCCTAGAAAAATATGGCCGCCGTCGCACGTAACTGCGTTGTTTTCTCACTGAAGGCTGTATGGACTCGCTTCCGGCGGAAGTTTCCATCAATAGAGCCTATTTGTCGGGCTGAAAGGATGTTACGTGAGGGATGGTCACTGCGACGCCATTTTGCGTCCTTTTTCACCTCACATTGCGTCTAAAGAAATATTTAGTTGAAAATATTGGAAAATACTGTAATATTGGCTTACTGTGTTAATGCTTTTTATCGATGGTTTTGCATTCAGATTTTTCATCTATTTCAAACTCAAAATTCATTTATTCAGTTTATGTCATATCTGGACATTAACTACTAAGTACTATTTACGTTGTAGCTTGGTGCGGGTGACAGCAGCCAGAGAGATATGAAAATGAGTCTTATGCCTTAGGCAATACATTTCGCAATAGTTTTAGTCGAGTACCAAAATTAAACGTACGTGACGTAAATCTCACTGAGTACTATAGATTACTCAGGTTTTGCACCTGAAATTTTGTTATACCTTTGTAAAGGTAATGCTGTCTCCTAAAATTTTGAACACCATAAGCAGAATTAAGGCATCGGCTAAGAAAGGATTTTTTAAAATGTTAAGGGGAACGTTGGTTGCCTCCGATGGCTGCAACAACCTTATCGGACAAATCGGCGAACGCAGAGGGCGGGCTCTCAGCAGGGGAACATTTAGGTAACCACGCCTGTGGGCACCCCCGAATGGGGTACGAACCTCGGCTCAGGGCGTTTGCAGGTGAAACCGCGGGGCGGAAAGCTAGTCCTGCATAAAATAAAGTATCGTTGTATATAAATAGTATTAAATCCAGTAATTCATGCGTACAGTCGCCGGCGGAGGGCTGTAACCATCAGAGCGGAAACATCAGGTATATAGTATATAGGTAACAGGTATCAATGTCAGGAAAGGTACAGTTGAGGACACTAGAGTTGCGAGAAAGAAAATAATTAAAGTTATGTTGTACAACCTTAGTATCTCTTTACTAAGCATTTCAAGTAGATCTCAAAATAGGACCAAGTGTAGGTAAGTACTTGATACAGAAAGTACTATCTAAAAGAATCATAACATGTATGTATATCATTAATTATGGCGATAACAGCTCAGTGGTAGTGACGTCGAATGCCGAGACGAAGGTCGCAAGTTCGAATCCTACAATGAGCTTGAGCTTTTGTTGAAGGAAAACATCGTGAGGAAACCATAGCACGGTGGTAGGGTACTTTGTAGTACCCGCCCGGCTGGCTACCACCCTCAAGTTGAAAATCTATCAATCACCTTTCGGTGCGTGTCCGACAGCTGCACTTGAGAGCCAGCTCCTGTCTAGGCTTTGTGTGCTTACCATCATTGGCCACATCATCACTGACCACGGTGAGATTGTGTTCAAAAACAGGCTAATTCGTAGTAAAAAAAAAAACGGAATTCGGAATTTATTTACGTAATTTTCGACATTATAAAATGATGTCACGCATTTGACAACATAATAAACGGTTTAGAATCAAAAAATGTAGAACGTCATATTGCCAAATATTTAACTAACTAATCACTTTGCTAAATAAATATTGTGTTTTGTCAAGGCTGATCGTTGATTGATTCCATTTTTGTTGATTAATAGTTTGATGATGATTATCGTTTGTAGTACTCACTGAAGGAATCCTACTAATATCATTAAAGCGTTTGTGAGTATGTATGTATATTTGTTACTCTTTCACGTAAAATCTAATGAACGGATTCGGATGAAACTTGGCACATAGATAGATCATACCCTGGAATAACATATAGGCTACTTTTTATCCCGAAAAAACATGAGATACATCGGGAACGCGGGTGAAACCGCGGCGCGGATGCTAGTCTTTTATACAGGTGTCCCAATAAATAGTGTCAAGTAGCAATATTTACCGAAGTAGGACTTCGGTAAATATTTACGCATTATTAGATTAATTCAGCTAATTTAGAAAAATAAATAATACCTACATAGATTTATTGCATTGAATTCCTTCATTATGGTAAAAAAAAGTGTAATTAAAGTCAATGGTTAAAAATTACGTAAGAAAATGAAAATTTTCAAATAAGTACCTACAAAATATTGCGACTGGGAGTAAATCGGGTACTTAAAATAATGAATGCTTAGGACTTCGCTTGACAATACTTCTGGGAGTCCTGTGTATTTAGTCAAAGATTTTTTGTAAATACCTTTTTCGTTTTTTGAATCCGCCACTGGAATTTAATGTCACAAAATATTGCAAGATTGGCCAATTCTTTGAAAATCTATCAACACCTTTCTCATCGCCTGTACTATCCGGAAAAGCCATCATTTTGGTCCGGTAAAGACCGGACCCGCGCTATCTCCTTCCCGAATTTACATTCTTTACATTTGGGTTAAAAGGGAAAAATATGAAAAATATCTTCAGAGAATATTTCATACTCTCCCTTTAGTAAGCTGGCTTTATATCGCGTATTATTTTCGGGTTGATGCACATTAATGTGGCTAATCTTTATTTGGGACTATCTATTTTTAAATATCTACAGTCTTTTTGTCAGTATTTTTGTTTTTAAATAAATAAGAGAAAATACATCATAGGGTTCTTCGAGATGGGCGTAAAGAGATTTTTGCAAGGTCAGCATCGCACGAGTAACCGGTGTAAGCTTGCAGCTTCAATAGGCTACGGTAACCGCTTACCATCAGCTGGGCCGTATACTGGGCCATCTTAGTAATATAATTATTAGTTGGCTATGGTTAACCTGTTGGGTACAATTTCACCAAAGATAAAATCTAAGAATAGTGTGAAGTAAATTATCCAAGGTCGGCACTCAAATATAGGACCCAACTCCGCCTCTCGGGTAAATTATCAACTCCGAGTTATAAGTTAGGTTATTATACGAATGCTAAAATAGCTTTGTCTGTTAGCTGATCGAGATGAAATTCGGCACGCAAATAACTTATGGTATAGAGAAGGATATGTAGTTTCAATAAACAACTTTGTAACATGAGTCGATTTATTACCTCACAGTAGTTTTTTTTTACTATATATAGGCTTGTGTTTGACCGATGGTGGTAAGCACACAAAGCCTAGAACTGGCTCTCAAGTGTAGCTGTCGGAACACACCGAAAGGTGCTTGGCGACAGATTTTCAACTTGAGGGTGGTAGCCAGCCAGGCGGGTACTACAAAGTACCCTACCACCGTGTTTTGGTTTCCTCACGATGTTTTCCTTAACCGAAAGCTCAAGCTCATTGTAGGATTCGAATATCTGTATATTTTTACAAGAAAACGTTTAAAATGCCCCCCCGCAGACAAGCGACCTGACTTTTTAATATTCACGAACCTTGAGTTCAAATTTATATATCTAGGACAGAATAATATGAGAAAAAAAAACATAACGCATACAAAACTCTTTGTAGTTACAGTTCCGCACTTTATTATATACAATACGTTCTAATCATGATTTATCGTACTATTAGCACAACGACGCGGTGGAGCTGTTATGACACTTTAAATTGTTTTATTGTATCGATATAAAATCTACTCTACAGGCTGTTATATACTTTTAATATCCTACTAGACTAATATTATAAATGAAAAAGTTTTTATGTATGTTTGTTGCTCTTTCACGTAAAAACTACTGAACGGATTTGGATGAAACTTGGCACATAGATAGATCATACCCTGGAATAACATATAGGTTACTTTTTATCTCGGAAAAACATGAGATACCTCGGGAACGCGGGGCGGAGGCTAGTGCTTCATAAAGAAATATTTTTAGTTAGTAGTGCAACTCTTTAATAAGTTATTTACATTCTAAAATTCAATGTAGATTCAGATGAACAGAAACTTGCATAAAATCAGACTTTTGAAGCTAAAAGGTCACTTTTGAAGCTAAATATTCTAAGGGTATAAACATCTGGGTACAGATAGTAAGAAACCATTAAAAAAACGTACGGTAATATGAGGTGATGTTTACAAACTGTTTACAGCTTATGTCCTACTTTCAAAGAAGTTAAAACCTCAAATTAGACTTTAAACCTTGAGAATTGCAATAACAAAGTTAATTTTCGCTCGATTGTTCGTTACGTAATCAACCCTGACTCGTTTCAGTATCGAATGATGCAACATTACGATGATTTCCATCATTTTAATGAACAGTTTTAAATGAATTAACTGTCCATCAATCATATTTGAAGTAATTAATATAGATTTGCTAAGTATTGTTTTGTTTAAACTGGTTTTTAATTGGTTTCGACTTTTAGCGAGCTGCTATAGCTATTTTAGTTTTAAAATTTTTACTAAGATTTTCAACATAGCTCATGTGTAATGTTACAGCTAAAAGGCGAAGTACGTTTACACCTAGTTCTAACCGGCTACACCTAGGTATGGCCGGTAATTATGGTGTATGCAAAACTGTTTTGAGAACAAAATACAAAATGACTTTGAACGGAATAATGAAATATAATATATTTAAATTGGACTATTAGCCGGCTAGAACTAGGTGTAACCGGTTAGAACTAGGTTAACAGTTGGTTAAACTTAGGTTTTGGGTAAGTTTTAGGGTAAGTTTTTTTTTTTTTTTTTTCGTGGGGAAATCCTCATAGGATACCCAGCCGCCCCGGGGGGAGCAACCAGGTTATGCCGGACTCGTACCGGCTAAAACCCCACGGTGGTCGCCATCTGCGCTGTAGAGGGGGGCGTACCTAGGTGTAGCCGGCTAGAACTAGGTGTAACCGGAACTGCTACCGGCCGCACGGCCGTAGAACTAGGTGTAACCGTACATAGCATTTTAGCCGTAACATAATATACGACTAGTTGTTCTCCGCGGTTTCACCCGCGTTCCTGTAATAAAGTAGCAAAGTATCCTACAATAAGCTTGAGCTCTCGGTGCATTTATCGGTAGATGCTTAGCATCAGATTATCAACTTGACGATAGTAGCCAGGCAGGCAGGTAACAAAGTACCCTACCACCGTGCTATGGTTTCCTCACGATGTTTTCCTTCACTGAAAGCTCAAGCTCATTGTAGGATTCGAACCCTCAACCTTTGCCATTGAAAACATCTCTCAAATAAACTTATGTTTTCTAAGCCGACAATTCGACAGGATTCCAAGAGGCAGAGTTTCCTCGTTATTTGGCAGTTCGATTGACTGGTGTGCTGACATGTGGAAATTATGTGCGGTGTAGGGGAGTCAGGGGAAGGGGCGGAGATTTGATAATACCGAGTCTTGGGTACAAGGAATCGTATATCGGTGGATAGGTGATAAGATTATTTCAATACTAGCTTTCCGCCACGCGGTTTCACCCGCTTTCCCGGGTTAAAAACGTAGCTTATATTTCATTCCAGGGTATGATCTATATATGTACCCAGTTTTATCCAAATCTGTTTAGTCGTTTTTACGTGAAAGAGTAAGAAACATCCATATATCCTCACAAACTTTCGCATTTATAATCTTAGTAAGATATACCTACATGACCCTTGATTAAACTACATTATGTAAGACTATTTGTGAAATATATGTTAAAGGAAATGTAATTATATTCAACACCTTAACAAATTAAAAACTAAATAATTCTTTGATCAACAATATCATAGATATCGGGACACGTACAAAATCCAAGCTAAATGCTGTCCGCGTGAATATATACTTTTACAGCTGCATTTGTTTACTAACAAACGGAATGTTTTAAAACAGTTTTAAGTTCAACCTAATTACAACCATAGCACCTAGTAATAATGTCACAAATCTTCAAAATATTATCTAACACTTACGATCATTCGAACTAAACAAAATAAAAGCTCACTTCTCTAGCGAGCTGTTATTTACCTATGATATCTATGATACTGTTGATCGAAGAAATAATTCGACCTTCAGTTGGAATTGGATAAGGCATGCAACATGTTATAATGCATTATTAATATTACTTGTATTAATTAAATGTGATAAACAGCTATATTAATTTAATAATTAGCATTTGAATAAATTAGTAAATTAGTCTTGAACCTACCAGTACCAGTAACTTGAAAAACCTACGTCCCCAAGTCAACCAAAAAAATGTTATTAGATTTTCCAATGCTGCCATCTATAGGTACATAAATTGTACCAGGTTGGCAACACACTATTGCTAATGACAATAGGTGACGGTAACCACTTACCATCAAAACAGATATCGGTGCCATAATAATAGTTGTTCAATATAACAAACCAATAACCAAGACTAACTTCAACCTCGCATTCCCGAGATATCTTATGTTTTCCCGGGATAAAAAGTATCCTATATGATATTTGGGGGTATGATTTATCTATGTGCCAAGTTTCATGCAAATCCGTTTACTAGTTTTTGCGTGAAAGAGGAACAAACTCTTTTCCGACTAATCCGGTCTATCGGTCCTATCCAGTGTTCTTGATTCCCTGTCTATGGTACCTAGTAATATGATTTGCAGGTGCCGAGTGGGTGTAACCTTCGCGTCTACTCATCGGCACAGGAGCTTCGATCAGCCTTTTCTATTACCTCACACTTTTATAAGCTTCCGTGGACAATATTATAAAGATTTTTACATTTTTGTATTGAGCCTATACAAAATACAATATAGTTTCTATCGGTATAGAAATTAATAAGAATAAATTACTTTTAATATAAATATAACAGTTTTCCAATAAGACATTGCTGTCGCTATAGGTGGCTGGAAACAGGGGGGTCAATATTGCCACATTTGCAGCTGCAAAATAGTATGTTTTTTTTTTGGCATCACATTTAGTGTATTTTGCCAGTGTCAAGTTGAGCAATGTAGGTATTTTTATATTGTTCATGTATTAAATTCTCGTCAATCGTCAAGTTTCAAAGTTTAAGTAAATCATCTTCAAATCATAGTCAGTTAGGTTTTTGTTCAATGTTGCCACTTTATGAGACATTCATTGTTGTTTCGGATAGCATTTCATCAACCTATCAACTATCTTTTGTTTCATCTAATTTGACAGATTTGTATGGAGTTTCGTAATATAGCCCAATTTTAGGCGAAACAGATATGTTTCTGCAAAACTGCCGTATAGTGACGATATTAACCACATAGATATTTTTCTATTCTCCTTTGACATACAGATTGGAAATATTCCCAACCTCAGGTAAAACCGCGGGGCAGAACTTAGTAAATCATATTACGCATTTTCATATTATATTTCAGAAGCTATTATACACTCTAATTACTTTTATGTCCAAATCATTTCCATTTTTGATGGATACAGCAAACTGTTTCGTGACAAGCCGTCGTTTTATCAAGGCTATAAATACAAAATGTACCTTACTACACGAATAATAAAGTTTATATTACAAAGTTTTTAATTTAAACCATCCAAAGCATTCATTTTAAAGGTTAATAATTAAATTGTTTTGTTTTGCTTCATTTGTTTAACTAGTTTTGACATGCGGGTTTACTTTCGTTGAAATATAATATTCATATGTAATTGTTATGAAAATGAAAACCATCCATACTAATATTATAAATGTGAAAGTAACTCGTTTGTTTGTTACCTTTTGACGCCTAAACTACTGAACCGATCACGATGCAATTTGGCACGCAGTCTATGATATGTAGAAGGACATAGGCTACTTTTTATCCCGGGAACGCGGGTGAAACCACGGGGGACAGCTAGTATAAAATATAAGTACTTAAATATTAAAAATGTAAAAGTGTGTTTGTTAGTTTGTCCTTCTTGATAAATAAATATTCTGGGTCATTCTTCACACACGGTTAATCCCAAACTAAGCAGAGCTTGTAGGTAGTCCAGAAATCTGCAACTTTTTTGTTAATACATCCTTATATTTATTAAATAATTGCATTCAGACTCAGGACAAAGATACATGTTCATGCATACTAATGTTTGTCCTGGATAGGAATCGAACCCACGACCTGTGTGATAGGTAGTGTCTCAACCAACCGCGTCCAATGGCCTGTCAATAAATATAGTCCCTAAAACACATTAAACATCCAAAAACAAACTGAATGGAATACACATAGTAGCACAGAAACCGCCCACTACACGAGGACGCCCACACACTACATAATGGAAGTTATTAACAAGATACGGAAGTTGGACGAAAAAAAACAACAACATGCTTTTTCCCTCGACTCGCGTGTTCCCCGAAAGTTACCATAAACCTGCAGCTTTACACTGGTGGCCACTGAAAACTGCACATTACGTTTTATATTTAATTTATTCAAAAATATTAGATTCCTCTCAGCGATTTTATTCGCGGAACTGCCTATATCAGGGCTATGTTATGTTGAAGCATTATGGGACAAAGCCCTACCTTAAAATTCTATTGACTTAAGAAATACCATCGATTATGATAATATACTAGTAAACCGTTTCCATTGTCCAAAAAATCCATGATGAATAAATGAAATCTGGTCACGCCCCTCCCAATAATAAGTACTGCCTCACATTTGTATGTCGAAAATAGCTAGGTACCCTACCTGTAATGACCGCTGATTTATCAGCCCTGGACTATGCAACTCTAATGGTAACTTTTGTACTTGCGGTTCCAAGATTAAAAGTAGTTATAAACCATGTAAATTATATAAATAAATAATGTGAGTACAGATACTTTTAGACCTATTCCAGGATCTAATGTAACTAGTTACCTTTAATGAACGTATATTCAAACGTTACAGACACACATAAACACACAATTTCATATCTATCGAATATAATTAATTTTGTAAAAAAACTAAATTATTGCAATAATTTCCACCCTTACAGAAACCTATATTTTGGACATTTTCAAGGCATTTTCTAGGAAAGCGTGTAATTGCTCGTCTCGAAGCGAGTCTGAGGCCAAATGCAATACCATATTATTTAAAAAAAATACAAAACGAGATCTTGATAATTTAATGAAATAATTGAATAATAATCCTACCCAAAAGTCAATGATAAATCGTATTATTACGACTAATTACAAGTGAATTCACAGCAACTGGAAGTTGAATTGCATGAGGCCATGGCAATATCCGCCAGACAGGAAGTAAGCAGGCATATGTTTGTATGCAAGAGTTTAATTTAAAAAAAAAGGTTATATTGGTTTTTTTGTTAGTGATTGGTGATTTTGTGACCTAACAAGATTGATGAAAAATTTGAATTTTTTTTCGTGAATACTTGTTTTTAATGATCCGTGAAAATGTTGATGGTGATAAAAAAACACCCAAGTGTAAAGATAATAAATAAATATCCTGGGACATTCTTCACACACGGTTATCTGATCCCAAACTAAGCAGAGCTTGTACTATGGAAACCAGATAACTGATACACTACATATAGGTACTACTTTTTTTTGTAAATACATACTTATATAGATAAATACACCCAGACTCAGGAAAAACAGACATGTTCATGCACACAAATGTTTGTCCTGGATGGGAATCGAACCCACGACCCGCGGCGCAATAGGTGGTGTCTTAACCAACTGCGCCAACTGGCCCGTCAGTAATCAAATCAAATCAAAAATCAAAAATCAAAAACTCATTTATTCAGTTTAGGCCCTAATAAGGCACTTATGAACGTCAACAGTTACAGTTTTACAATAGACTCTAGTACCGGTTCGGAATACACTTGAACTGAGAAGACTCCGGCAAGAAACTCAGCAAGGCGTTTTTTTTTTTGGTGGATCTTTTTTTTTTTAATTTATGTAGGTAATTACAGTTTTTGTCTTAAATATACATGAACTTCATACAATTATCACTTGGCCAGGGGGTTGCAAGTGCAGAGAGAAGCTACTACAACCATGTATTCTTGTCTTCTATGTAATGAGCCACCTTATAGTAGGCCTTGTCGATCAACTTATGTTTAACATGCTCTTTGAATTTATTATAAGACATCTTAGTTACTTCATATGGGATTTTATTATAAAAGCGAATGCAGTTCCCGAGAAAAGACTTATTGACTTTCGCTAGCCTGAATCTAGGTGTAACAATTTTATCTTTGTTTCTAGTATTAATATATACCTACACTTTATATTAAAATTCAAAATATTTATTTCAAACATCATTAGGTCTATAATATATTGTCCTCCACTGTATTTCTTTAGTATGCGTAGGAAGCGAACAATTCCTAGCATTCCGCCCTCGAACAGACAAACAAATTAATGTTACTCGAGGTAGCATCGCAGCGCCTCGCTGGCATAATATAGTTTTAATTTATACTCGAAATTATTAGGAATTTAGGTTACCTGTGTGAAAAACTATGTTTACTCTGTAGAGGCGAAAGAAGCATTTTGGTTTTTGACATGATAAAAATGACCACGTGGGTATTTGATGATTTGCAGACGTAGGTACTTACAGGGTTGAACTCACCGATGTGACAATGTTCTCTATGGAAATACAGGGAACAAATAGGATCTTTAACTAGCTTTCTACGTTGAAAATAAATCTTATGTTTTTATATAACAAAAAGGTAATGTAGGTATTCGTATTTCTTATGGTAAAAACTATTTCATTAACATAATTTAATTAATTATAGATAAATATACCCTATTTCAGAGTACTTTATTGAGTATTGAGATCTCTACCCAACCTAAAATACACTTCTCTGCTATAACTAAAATAATTAACTAAAAAATTCAAGAATCCCTCGAAACTCACTACAAAATAGGTGATAATTTTCAAACGGCTCAGCTTTTCTTGAAACATAGCTAAGCACACTCTCGATTAAGTGACCTTTCAAACTAAACCAAAATCGGTCCATCCGTACAGGATCAATGAGGCCACAGACAGACACGTCAAACTTATAACACCCCGTCGTTTTTGCGAAGGGAGTCAAAAATAAGCAGGAAATTCATTTTATGTGTTTACACTACGGATAATTGCCAGTAATTTACACCCATATGACTGATACAACCTTATTATTGGCACAGAAAATTCAAAACAATAGTATAAACAATCGTAAATATTCATCGAGAAACTCGCTCGCTATAAAACACAATTATGTCGGAATCTACACAAACAACATAAAATCTAAATAGATAAACAAAACAATCACTACAACGATTGTTTCCCAATGCATTTGCAAGTGTAATCGTCGCGAAATTGCCTCGATTGTTCGCTAAGTTCATGTAAACATGTAATAAATTGTAATTAATTAAAATAGGGCGCGAGTTACGAGCGCTAGCGAGGCGCGCAAACAACAAAAAAATCTAATTAGTCCGTCAGTTAGATTATCAAAAAATATTGGATACGTAATTTTTATTTTATCAAATCAATAAGAAATTACAAAGATAAGTCCCATCAAAGTGCAGGATTGGGGCTTGTGACGTCATCGTACAACTACATTTTAGTACACTTTTTGCAGACCGGAAAATTTTAACGCACTGTATCTTCGTTATTTTTTGTTTTCGGATCAAAATAAAAAATACGTATCCAATATTTTTTGACCATCTAACTGACGGCCTAATTAGATTTTTTTGTTGTTATTCCTCATGAGCTGTGAACGCTTTTTATCAAATCGAATCACAAAACGTCGAGTATTCTAATACTAAAGTTTTTTTATCTATAAGTATAACCAAATATGTTTTGAGTTCCGTCATAAGCTGCAGAAAGGTCTTTTCTCAAGACCTCTTGTCTTTTGTCATGCATATATTTTTTCATTAAAAATAAGTATCCATATCCAACAGGGCGTCGACTAGCATGTCATCGCTTTAATAGATTTCCCTTTATAGTGAACAACCGTGTGACGGCACGGTAACGGCGGTAAACGCGTTTGTTTCTGCGAACTTATTTTGAAGGTAGCTAGCTATCAGTGACCTCCACTGTCAGATGGCCGACGCCCATAGGGAGATATTATGGTTTTAATAGACTTCATGAGGTGAGAAACGCGAAAGTGTGTTAGTTGGTTGGGTCTTCTTTCACGCAGCAACGGATTGACGCAGCGACGAACGCGAGTAAAAGCGCGGTGTGAAAGCCAATATCCTATAACTTGGGCCACACTAATCCGCCCAGGCTAACACCGAGCTGTCATGCTACCAACACTAAGCGTAGCACAGTTGCATATCTCTACGTCATCAGTTGCTACCCACTGTTACGTCACCAGACTTAACCATGCGATCAGTGCGTTTGATCATTTACAGATTTCCAGTTAGCTAATTGGTTTTGTTATGTTGGCAACCGTTTGCTGGCCCTTTGAAGTTGAGTTGAAAAGATTTATTTTTGTGGCACTTATCTATAAGGTAGGTACTTTATTAGGTAAAGTCTGTAAGATCCAATGTATGAGGAAAATATAATCGTTCTTTATGTCCTTTTAAGGGACTACACTTAATAAAAGAAATGAGTTTGAAACAAGAAAAAAAAAATACTTTTAATTTTTTCTTGTATACCTAACTTTGTTTTTTATATATATGTAAGAAATAATTCAAACAAACGTACGATTTTATTTATTTGATTGGCAACACTGCGATAATGTGTGTGTATGTTTGTTATTTCTTCACGCTCAAACAACTAGATCATTTTTGATGAAATTTGGTATGGAGGTAGCTGACACCTTGGATTACCACATAGGCTACCTTTTATCCCTTGGGAACGTGGGTGAAACCGCAGGAAGGTAAGCTTACCTTACCAGTATAATGAAGATTCAGATGAAATTTAAAGTAAAAAAAAAACATACTTTTTACGTCACCTAGAGTACATTTCATATCTACGTCTGAGTAGTAAATAATTGTCAAGGTGTTTATTATCATGGTACTATTAAATATTAAGTATTAATGGAGGGGGGGGGGGGGTTGTAATAAAATCGAGTGACACACTGTCGCGCGACACGCTATGTTATTTTAACTTTTTAAAGGTTATCACTTTGCCGTCAGAATTTAAATATATTCATAGGAAGCGACATTATTCAGTCTTTATGGAGGATTATCACTAATTGCAAAAGTGAGTTTATCTCTTGTGGCCTCAATGTTTGGTTCACAGATAGCTTATGACATGGAGAAAAATCAATGGCCGCTGGGGCAGATGGGTTTTCGAGTGGCGACCACGAACCGGAAGACACAGCGTGGGCAGGCCCACCATAAGGTGGACCGACGATTTTGTAAGGGAAACCGCTGAATGCGGGTAGCGCAAGACCGGCTATTGTACAGGGTGGGCCAATAATTTTTGCAAATAGCAACACTAAATTTCTCGAATACCGTTGGAAGGAGGGGTGCGCGGGTGGCGGGAAACTATGCGTCGCTACATGCAATTTTAGTTTATGCATTCAACGTAAGTTATTGGCTGACACAATGCTGGAGCAATTCTCTAGCCTGGAGAATGTATTCTTTACGGACGAGGCCCACTTTCACATCAACGGGCACGTGAATAAGCACAATTGTCGATATTGGAGCAGGGAAAACCCTCGCCTTAAACACCAAAAGCCACTTCATTCACCTAAAACGACAGTATGGGCTGCCATATCAGCAAAGGGCATAATTGGTCCGTATTTCTTTGAAAATAATCAAGGAGATAATGTAACTGTGAATTCAGCGGAATATGTCAAGATGTTGCGAGAGTTTTTGACGCCGCAGTTGCATGAATTTCAAGGATACAACAGCAGGACCTGGATGCAACAAGATGGAGCAACATGCCACACGTCAAATGTGACTTTACCGGTAGTCAAAGAAATGTTTCCGAATAAATTGATTTCTCGCAGAGGTGATATTCCATGGCCTCCGAGAAGCCCGGATCTTACACCATGCGATTTTTTCTTATGGGGATACCTGAAAAGTCGAGTCTACCTTAATAAACCGACGAATATATCCCAATTAAAACAAAACATCCACGACGAGATAGCCGCGATCCCCCGCAGCATGTGTCAGCGAGTTTTCCAAAGTTTGCGTAGTCGATTGCTAGAGTGCCAACGACGAGACGGTGCACATCTCGACGATGTCATTTTTAAAAAATAAATTTCATTAAATTTTCAAAACGTTAAATATATAATCAACAAAATAACAGTTGTAGTTTTATTTCTATTCATGTTTTAAAAGTGCAAAAATTATTGGCCCACCCTGTATATATGACGGGCCAGTTGGCGCAGTTGGTTAAGACACCACCTATTGCGCCGCAGGTCGTGGGTTCGATTCACATCCAGGACAAACATTTGTGTGCATGAACATGTCTGTTTGTCCTGTGTCTGGGTGTAATTATCTATATAAGTATGTATTTACAAAAAAAAAGTTGTAGGTATATGTAGTATATCAGTTATCTGGTTTCCATAGTACAAGCTCTGCTTAGTTTGGGATCAGATAACCGTGTGTGAAAAAATGTCCCAGGATATTTATTGTGTAGATCCTTGGGGAGGCCTTTGTCCAGCAGGTCCTCCGGCTGAAATGATGATGATGACGATGAAAATACGGTATTTTCTCCGCTTGTCGACGAAAACACAATAATTTCCCCATAATTCAATTAAACGTATGTAAAGATTATTAAGTCGCCATATATCACACGACAAGCAGACCGACTAACAGACTGAGTAACAAACGATCCTATTACATTGTTCTACGGAACCCTTAAACAATACCCCAAGTTGAAGCTCGTAAATCCGTCCTCTCTATTGTTACCGAAAACAAAGCCCATTGTTCTCTCACTCACACTTATATCTAGCTAGTATATCTATCCTTTTCTCACGATGAAATGGTATTCCGGAAGCTCCCGGCCCGTGACTTTGTATGTTAATTGCACAAAAACTACTGAACTTATTTTGATGAAACGCCACGATTGAGTTAACTTGTTTGTTAACAAAGAAAGTTTTACACGAATTAGATTCAGTAATACCTAATTTATCTCGTCAAATTAGCTGTCGAAAAAGCGTGTGTAATGCATGTGATGTCGAATCCGAGTGTTATAAAATAGCCCCGCAGTGCTGATAGCCGTAGGCAAGTGAAGAAAGTCCAGGGATATTATAGTTATCGTTTTACTGCTTACAATTTTATTATCAAAAACATCAACTTTCTATAACATTTGTTAGGCAATAAAAACAGGTGTTATACCAAAAAACTAATTAATAATATTGTAGTTAAGAACAATGCGTTAATTTATTCAATCCTGGCCGGTTTCTCCCCCAAAAAATTAGTCCAACTCACGCCCGATGCTATGTTCTGATACAAAATAAAACAACAGTCGTTTTCACCATGATATCATTCCCCTATAACAGTGACCACTGAACATAAAAATAAAGAGATATAGCCTAGTTAGAGTGTCGAAATTTCCTAATGCCACAAACAAAAGTGTGTGACAAATTAAAAAAAAGTTATGGGTGATACGAGGGGTGAAAGAGATCTTCCTAACTTAGGTCAGCAGTTGCATAATTATGACTGGAATAGGTATACAAAGAAAGTGTACGGGCACCGTATACATATTGTGAAATACCTATACTGGATGCGATGTGGAACTGAAACGCGGGTATCCAGACCGAATGACTGAAATGTACAGTAATGCACTGAAAATACATAAATGCTGTTCGAACGGAGTCGCGCTATGTTAGTTATTACATTATTATGTATTATGTACGGAAACACAGAAAGGAATTACAATTTTGGCCGTTATATGTACAACTAGCTGTTTCCCGCCTTCGGGAATAATGTTGCTTCCTATTAGTGACAGAATTTTTCAAATTAGATTAGCGCGTGTTTGAACGCGCTAACCGATTTGAAAACAAACTATTCAGCTTTTATTAATATAGACTATGAATAATTTTGTTTCAATACCTTTATTTTACCTTTTTTAATATGTCCGCTTTTTTTGCAAATTTTACTCATATTCATCAAACAAAGATGCATTTCATTGCCTATTTTTTTTTATAAACGGTATTTTTATTTACATATTATGACATTAGTTTAAATTAAATGAAATATTAAATTAAAATTAAACTACAAAATCTATCCTATATACAGAGTAATTATAAATAATATACCGCATTTAAATCGCCGCCTGCAGGCAGGGTTCCCAAAAAGCTGGCAACGTTACCTCGTTGGATTGCAAGGCTGATGCGCTGCCCGAGGTAAGTGCCAGCTCTTTGGTCACCTGTAGTGTCAATAAGGCATCTGGACAGCTCCCTAACCAAACTGCGAGCATCTTGACCCCAATATAATACTGCCTATTATATACGACATGTACAAAATAATATAGAATGATACCTACGAGGAATTTCTGTACTTACGTTGTATACAAATTCCTTGATATACACATCACGCATATCTCCCTTTTTATGCTCTGTGACCACTAATTCCCTATCAGGACATATCAGCTACTTTATGCCGCGTTATCACGTTGCAGAGTGACCCGAAAATGGGAATAAACAAAAAGAACTCGTATTTTATCACAATGAGGTGTTATCGAACGTTAAATCGAGTACAACCGCGTTCATTTGTTATAGTGATAGCCATCGGGAGTGTTCGGGAGTTATCGCAGTTTGTGTCCATTGGTTACCTATCTGAGCCGCGGTTTAACCGTGTTCCCGGGATAAAAAGTAGCCTATGTTACCCAACGGCTCATAAACTATCTTTATACCAAAAATCACGTCGATCTGTTGCTTCGTGAATGAAGAACAAACGAACAAACACAATTTCACTTTAATAATGTTAAAGAGATGATGAGATCCGCAGGCGAACCACATTAACCGACATAATGCCGATTGATGGTAAGCGGTTACCATAGCCTATGTATACATGCAGTACCTACCTGGGGTAAGATTCATACAAGAACATGACAGGTCGATTTTACTATGTTACAACTCCTTGCATTCTTATTCTTAAAGCGAACAACAAAAGAGTTGAGCTCACCTCCGGGGTCTGCGTTTCCTAACTCTTATAACCTAGATTTCTTCAAGTGTAGAGAGAACAGATTTTTGGGCAGCGTACCACATCTCCAGCCTTATAACTCTTACTGAGCAAAATGTAAACTCAATTTTCATAAAAAAAATGTGATACGAGTATGACAGTTTTGAATGCCCCCAGAGAGATTTGAACTCTCGACCCCTGGTTTACAAGACCAGTGCTCTAACCCCTGAGCTATGGAGGCTGTAGTAATGTGCAATATAATAAAGAACTAATATACAGCGTGTCATGAACTAGCGATATTTTAGGTTCTTATATTTCACTTTTTATACAAAAATACGCGACACACTCGGGTCCAACCTCCCCCCCCCCCTCTATGTGGCAGCCATTTTGTATTTTTTCTTTAGATATCCTCTATGTGTTTATAAAAAAAATCATATGCCTCAAATTTAATCCCACTGAGATAAAAATAAGCCCGTACCTATTACCCTTCTTTTTTTACTAAATCAATAGATTTTGAGATAAGCTACAATACAACATTCAATTTACTGCTGTACATCTATTACTTTAAGAATTATTGTCGTTTATTACCTATAAATTACATTATTAAATGGATATCACATAACAAAGGCCTTTTGTGCTTGCGCATACGCTATGTTCAAACACAGACACACTATGTATACCTACTTGGCGTTCTGACAGATATGTTTTTTTTAAATCTGTAAGGTACAAAAAAGATAATGTAATTGCATCTCATAATACCTAATAGGGAAGAAAAAAAAAACATTTTGTTTAGTCAAAAAAAATCGTTAGGTTATCAACAAATATTGGATAACATTTTTTTAATTTTATCAAATCAATAAAAAATTACAAAGGTAAGTCGCATAGAATGTGACGTCATCTCTCTGTAAAAAGTGTACTAAGACGTGACGTCACGCGAAATTTTAACGCCCTGTATCTTCGTTAGTTTTTGTTTTCCGAACTAAAGAAAAAATATGTCTTATATTTTTTGACGGAACTATTTAGATTTTTTCATCTCCTCTATTAATGTAGATAATGTCGTGTCGTGTAATAACGGGAACCCACCACCACGTAGGAGATACAGTCGGCTAACTACTTTCCACCTTCCTACTGGTACCCTTTGTGCTCGGCAACTGGGTCGGTAAATTCAATTTATCGCACTAACAGATCGTTATACTTATGGTAATCGTTTCACAAATTATATTACGATTCAAAAGTCACTTTTGTAAGGCGTGTTTTTTCTACGCACCTTTTGTAAGCAGGCGTATTTAAAAAGTTTCTTACAGGTTTTTTAGCCTCGGCTTTTGTTGTAGATTTTATAGTATACTAGCTGTCCGTCGGCGTTTCACCCGCGTTACCGAGGTATCTCATGTTTTTCCGGGATAAAAAGTAGCCTATATGTTATTCCAGGATATGATCTATCTATGTGCCAAGTTTCATCCAAATCCGTTCAGTAGTTTTTATGTGAAAGAGCAACAAAGATAGGTACAATAAAAATAGGTACATAAGGTACTATCGACAAAGTTGAAGCATGATCACCTTAAGGGTGTATTTTGTGTGCAGTGACCAGCCGCTACCTGTGTCTCACACAATATAACCAGACAATGCGCTTGTCATAAAATAGTAGATTGTCATTGTCAGTAAATAGTCTAGACAAAAGATTTTACAAGAGGCCGTTTTATTGTCAACAATGGACAGGGCGAACTATGATTACTGGCTGCAAGCGAAAAGGTCTCAAAACTGATCATGCTTCAACTTTGTTGATGGTACATACTCACAAACTTTCGCATTTATAATATTATTAGGATTTTGGAGTAGGTAACTTTCGCTCCCGATTCCTATAGCCGATTCGCACATGTCAGTGTCAAATTTATCACTGACATCCACTGTACGTCACTGTCACTGATGTGTTCGACTTCGAATGGCGCCTGAAAGATGTATGAAACAATATAAATTGTCTCTGATATTTACTGCAATGCCAGCACAGGCATGTGCGTAGCAGCTTGACTATTTTAAAAATCTCTTTATAAAATGGGAAATGGGTGTCTAATTGACTTACGGAACCTGTGTGCATTTTTTTTCATTTTGGCATCACACTTAGTGTATTTTGCCAGTATCAAGTTGAGCAATGTAGGTATTTTTATCTTCTTCATGTCACTAATCCGGTGTATTCCCATACAAATTACGTTAATGTTAGGTAGTTAAAAATACCGTAAAAATTATTTCAAAAAGTGAAATTAAAATCGGCCAAGAAACGAAGAAGATATAAGCATTTAAAACTACTAATCAGACAACGATTAGAAAGAGAGTTCGGACATTGTATGTGACGTCATAATAATATACTATTACGGACATATTTATAAACTCCATGCTAAATTCTGTTTTCCTAAAAAGAGATAGGAATAAATCCGTTAAAATAGTTATGCGAGATATTTTTAAGGAATGAATGAGATTTTATGAAAGAAAAAAAAAATCATGCATATACCCTATTGAATCACCATCCCTATCAATGAATGCCGAAAGTAATAATAATGAATTCACATACACTCAATAGAAGCGTATTTTTGAAATCAGGAATTTTCCGCACCAGCCGCAGCCGCTCCTGCAACTCTACATGTCGCTGGCAAGTGAGATGGCGCAAGTGTATCAACACATGTGGCATCCCACACCAACGACTTACCGACACTCTATGGGATTAAAGACATACTATCTTCTTGCCATCGCCAAGCATAAAACAGACTGGTTCCAGTACAGAAGGCACATTGGCGACAAGAGCCCTGCGGATTATGTCATTGAGAGCTGAGTGACATGAGATTCGGCCGGCGCTTAGAGAGCACGACCATGGTGGCCAAGCTCCCCGAAGAAATCACCACAGCGGCAGCGATGAGCATGATCGATCCTGGAACTAAGACGAAGATAAATGCCCAAAAAGTAATCGTTTAGTAAATAAAAAAAAGTTTTTGTATGGGACTTTATTATCATACAGAATCCTTCTTTACTGAAAATCTATCTAAGTACTTATTCGCGAGCTAACTTGTGCTTAAAATATAACCACATGTTTTTATAACAATCTGTACAATGTGGTAGAAATGTATAGTATAATTTACACCACATTTCTTACGTACGTGTTTGAAGATATAATAGTGAACACAGTTCCGAGAATAATAACATGAATCCATCCATGGACGTATAAAAAAAGACGGACAGAGTATGGCCTAAACATAAAGTGAAGCATAGCAATGGCGGCGACGCATCCATGTGTGAGTCCCAGAGTTGCTCGCGACGTAATGGCGGCCGACTGGCTTACTATGGTGAGAGTGTGTGCGTGTCGCATTGTATGTACAAGACGGCCGGCTTACTATGGTGCTTCAGTTTGCTGGTTCGTAAAATGGCGTCCGTCTTTTTTTATACGTCCATGAATCCATCATTAACATTAAAAAATCTACATCTTACATCTATCGCACCTAAATATACTGCTGCCAAATTGAATAGTTCTAAGAACACGTAAAATTTTACGATAATCGGCGGGTATCTCGTTCCGGTACGGTTATAATCGTTTTGTGAGCATCGTAAAATCGAATGAACGAAGCAATGGCGCCTCGCTAGAGTTATTATCGATTAAGCTGTTTATAACGACCTTATCTTGAATATAAATCTATTGTGGGTTGTCTCAGGTAATTAGCTATATTCTACGAATAGTTTTGTTTTGAAAAAAAATGTGTTTCCATAGGAAATTACAAGTCTGTCAATTTGGTAACACTAAGTATTTTTTTAATTTTATTTTAGTATAATAATAGGATAAAAAGTAACCTACAACCTTTGGGGATAATGTAGCTTCCTATTAGTGAAAGTTTTTTTTTTTTTTTTTTTAATCCGACGGGAGATCCAGAGATTGACGCAAACTCTTCAGCTTTATTATTAATACTTATAGATTTAATGTTTCGCTAGTGCGAATATGACACTGTAAGTAAACTATACCAAAAATAACGTAAATTAAATTTATATAAACTCTAAATAATATATAAATTAGAATTAAGGAATTACTTCATTAAATTTAATTGGCTTACTCCAAAATCTTCCCTTGCATTCCTGTAAACATAACATATGTTCCCATTCGACCCTTTAATTAACCTAATTGCTGAACTGTAAACTAAATGCTAAGACGGACAAACTGACTTTGGTAAATTACAATTTATAGTCAAACGAGCTCAAACGGTAGGCCTTTAATAACTTTAGGTGCTGAATTTAACTCAATTTTCATGGATAATTTAATGGTTATTGCATGCGGTTTTGGTTATGCTGATCCTGTGATTTGACTTGCGTTTTGTCTCTAAGATAAAATTTGCTGAAATAAATAAAATTGGTCTTCATGTGCGTACATAGCTTCTTTCTTTTGTGGATCATTTTTAAAAAAAATACTATAATTATTTACATGTCACTAATACAACTTTTAAGTCTTTCGTTTAACAATTCGATACGTCATCATTATTTGTACTGGGCCTACTGATCTACCAAAATACATGTCTATAACTATGTAATGTATATGCAAGCTAGCGATGGGCGATTGTTTATTCGAATAACAATTAACATCTCTGTCGACAGCTGCGCGCTGACTGGCCGCCGAAAGAACGAATCGCCGCCAGTAGATTTATTCGTACCGTGCTGCGCCAAAAGCACCATATGTAAGGTTCATTATTGCACTGCATCTGTTGATTGTTATTCGTTTGTTTATTCGTATTCGTACAAATTGTCGATTCATTCGATAACATTTTTGGAACAATCATCACCCATCGCTAATGCAAGCTCATAATTAATCTACAGATACCTCCCAGGGATGGTATTAATGTCATTTGCGAGGGTTGGGGTAATCTAAGCCGGTAGTTAGGGTACTAATGTAGTTCAGCGTCACTCCACACGGCAGTCGATACCGACTAAATCGGGACTAAATGTCCCTAATGTCGATCGTCAGATAACGTTATAGTGTACGTACATTTTAGTATTTATGACCAGGTTTTATTTAACCTCTGACGAAAAAGAGAGGTGTTATAAGTTTGTAGTTTGTCTCTGTATATCTATGTCTGTCTGTGGCATCATAACTCCTGAACGGTTAAACCGATTTCGATTCAGTACTTATTTTTCATTTGAAAAGTATCTTAATCGAGGGAGTTACTGGTCTAATTCAAAAAATTCTTTCACTAATAGGAAGCTACATTATCTTCGAAGGTTATAGGCTACTTTTTATCCCTGGAACGCGAGTGAAACCGCGGGGAACAGCTAGTACGTCATATAGCAGTGTTATCTGTTAAAGCGGTTGTACTCCGACAACAATATCAATCATCTGAGGTTCCTTGGTTCGGCTCTCGCACCATCGCCCTGGCAACGTGCGCGGATCCGTTAGGTTGGGAACATAGCTGGTGACGTGACCTATTTTGTTTTGTCACGATAAATAGTCTAAAAGTTGGATGTTTGATGTGGCTGCCGCGTAGATTATTTAAAAAAAAAACAAAAACTAATATTACATTTAATGTAACGTAACATAGCCTATAACCAGCGAACGTTATTTACGAAGTTATGAGGGAAAAGATGTACATATCGGTCAAAATCATAACCCTCCGTTTTGCTTCGCCGTAGTCGGGCATTGAAAAGTGTCTGGATAGGTGCTTGCTTCATATAAAATTAAAGCATGAAAATACGCAGATATTAATTAATTTGTGCCAGTAGGTTTGCTTTTTTCTAGGATAATAAGTATATTAAGTTTTCGTTTCAAATGTATCTATGTGCAAAGTTTCATCTAGATCCGTTCAGCTACTACGAAGTGAAAGATCGGTTCCCTTGTAAGCTTTGTGTGCTCACCATTGGGCACATCATGACCACGGTGAGATTAATACTTTTTAAACTCTCGCGAACACAATTCATGTTTATAGTAATGTAACGGGTCTATTCGCGCATAGAATATTATCAAAATATAATTTTGACTAACCTCGACAAAATGGGTCTATGCGTGAATAGACCCGTTACATTACTATAAACACGGTGAGATTGTTGTCAAACACAGGACTATACATTAAAATTACAAAAAAGTTGCAAACATACAAATGTTTATATCTGCTTCATCATTAAGATTCGAAAATATAAGCATTGTTCCTAAGTAATATTTTGACACTAAATGAAATAACAAGGTTTTTTTGTGAATGCATTATCCAATATTGTCAGATAGTGTCAGTAATCGATTATAACACGTCAGCTACGTCAGGGCCTCGCCCCTGCTCCAACTTTATCTGACAATGATAAAGCACAATAAAAAGTTTATTAAGCTTAATATATCCACACGAAAATCTGACGTTACACGATATGTCTGACACATAAATGTCGCTATAAAAATACTGAGCTTTTACGAAAAAATATGTAAATACAGATTCAATTATTATGTCATAACGTTTAAAATATGGACGCATCTCGGAATGATTCAAAATATATGGAGATTTGGCCACTTTTTACAGTATTCTTAACATATTTTTTATGATTTTTATTGGTTTATAACAAAAAAAAAATACAACAAAAAGAACTATCATGGTAATCGATTACATGATTGACGTCAATAATGTTGTCATTATTTTTACCAAAATTCAAAAAAGGTAATGTTTGTATATTCGTATGTAAGGAGGTAATCCCCGGAGTTACTGGTCCGATTCAAAAAAATATTTCACTAATACCTAGAAAGCTTACTTACGGCATTTTTGAGTAATTTAAAATAAGAATTTCACTGAGATTAATTTAAAATCAACAGTGTAAACCAGTGTATCCCCATCTTTACTCCCGCTCCCCGCCCAATGTACTGGAAATAGACCGGGAGCCATACAAGTGATTTATCGCACGGCAGGAAGTGAAATAATTTCCACAAGGAGCGCACGCTTTCGCAACACACTGTAGGTAAGTGCGCAAAGTTCAGCGCAACCTTAGGCAAATGTCGACCCGGCCTACATACAAAGGTTCATTTATCGTAAATTGTTTATAGCGAAATGTGGGTTACCAATTTTATTGCGTTATTTTTAACCTTTATTGGGGTTCTGTTTTGTTTTAAGGTTTCTTTGTTTCTGTAAGTTACGTACCTACGTAAGTAAGCCAGTATTTAGTTTTATGTTTTCTTTTAGGGTTGTTTTTTATGTACTTTTATGACGACCTAAGAATCCGTTATGAAAGGATTTATGAAAATTCAACCTCTGTGGGGGGTAAAATAGGGGATCGCGAAAGCTATCTTTTACGCAATACCTAGTAAAAAAAAAATCATCAAAATATACTAAAAATAAAAAAGTACCTACACTTCCTGACTTTAATCAAGTGTTAAAAACGAAACAAAAGAAACTATCGAAGCCGCACCGAGTGAAAGTGCTTCGTGTTTCGCTGATTTTAATAAATTTGCATACATTGATCTCACTTCTTGTCTCCGATGAATATTATTGCAATTAAAAGCAGATAACAGATACACAAGATTTCATTAATGCTAAACTAATTTGTTTATTTTTTAATTGTTAAAAAAAAAAACTTAAAAATTTTTTTTCATTACCTGGTAGGTATTTCAATGTCCTTTCAGCTACTAATACCCTCCCAAAATAATGAATAGTAATTAATATTATTAATTTAATTATTATTTATACTTGTGTGGCGTCCCGTTCGATTAAAAACCTTTGGTATACCTACATAAATGCTGTTATATGAGTGGGTGGTGTACAATCTAGGTCATAACGACCTATAAAATAAACAATTATTAAAGTGAAAAGTGTCATGTAATGCCTCAAGTGATATTATATCACGTAATAAACACCAATCTTGACCTAAAGTGAAAATAATTTCTCACACTTACAATTTATTAATAATTTACACATCAGATATTAAAAATTATATTATAAAGGAGTGACCTCGCGCCTCCAAGTCAAAGGTCGGTTATTTATTTACATAAAATATAATATGTCCTTTTGCCATTAAAGGTGCTTTCTCCTTGGTTTTGTTTTGTTACCTTGTGTTATTTCAAATTAGGATTTTTTTTCTTTTTAATATTAAAGTGCATTTATATTTCATGAAAACTTTTTTTAATGTAGCATGATTTTAATTGGAGAACCATAGTAATCTATAATTTGATTACTTGTCCTACTGTCTGATTGATTCATCAATGCAGAGACTTGAAATTTGGAGGGCGTGTTCACTAAGAAAGGATCCTCCTCCTAAGAGGGTAAAATAGGGGATCGCAGGTGAAACCATGCGCAAAGCTTTCTAGTATTCAAATTCTAGTAATTAGGTACTAACATTTGTAAATTCTATTAGGTTTATTGTAATAAAAAAATAGGTAAATATTTTTTTAACAAATCTGAAACATTTACGACAAAAAAGAAAAAAAGATTTTTTTATCTAAAAAACCTGCCTGTAATTGCTTTTAAAGTATTATGCTCAGCTCATGCATAAGAAATTGAATGTAAGCATGCGTTTAAATTTATAACCAGTGAATTTATTTTTTCTTAAACTGCAATAAAAAATATTAAATCTGCAAACTAAAGACTACAATTACCTTGAAAGAGAACGTGAACCGACGCGCTCGTTTAATTTATTATTGCATAATTTACAATAATAATACAAAATATAAGCATTATTACAATTATTAAGTAATATTTGGTAATATTATTCAACAGATATTTGACAACATCTCATTTTTTATATTAGCGTTGCAAATTCAGTGTTGCAAAATTTTATTAATTATGGCAATAAATAAGAAATGCTAATTATGAGATATAAACAAATATAATTATTTATTTTATGTGAATTTTACGATGTAGCTAAGATCATTGACCTGTACTTCTCTAATAACAATCTACCTACACAAGTCTTCACTAATATTATAAAGTGGTAAAAATTGTGTGTTCGAATGTAGGAGGTAATCTCCCGAGTTACTGGTTCGATCCAAAAAAATATTTCCTTAATATAGAGCTAGATTATCCCCTAGTGCTATAGGCTAGTTGTTATCTCATAAACGCGAGTGAAATCTGGGGAAATTATAGTTCATTATATAACATCGTTTGAAGTAAAAAATAACTTCGATTTCCTGTAAAATAGATCTAATAGTGCTTTTTCACAGCGTTTGACATCAATACCGTACCGTGCCACGTCTGCAAACAAATACCTACTTACTCGTACTATAAAGGCCTTCTACCCGTAAAGCTGTAGCAAATTAAAGGTCCCACGATAGAATTTGCTACGAGCCCCGCGTTTGCTTAATCCGGCACTGGTGGTAAGCGGTTACCGTTGCCTATAGACGTTTGCATTACTAGTGGTTGTCGAAACAACAAAAATCAAATGAATTCTACTAATATTTAAATGCGAAATTTTGTGAGTATGGATTTATGGATGGATGGATGGATGGATGGATGTTTGTTACTCTTTCACGTAAAAACTACTGAACGGATTTGTATGAAATTTGGAACACAGATAGTTTATAACCTGGATTAACACATAGGATACTTTTTATAAAATCAAAAACTCATTTGTTCAGTTTAGGCCCTGGTAAGGCACTTATAGAAAGAAAGAAAGAAAAAGAAAGAAAGAAAAAGTTTTTATTTTTTGCGCGCCACACGCATACAGCACAAAAGATACAATCATATCATATTTTTTATATAATAAAACAAGAAAAACAAATAGGTACAATCATAAATACAAGACTAGGGCTCTGAGCCATTGCCTGATTTGTTCCCCAAACATACAAATAAAGAAAGACCACAGTTGTTCATCCTAACTTTCCTACTTATAAACGTCGATAGTCACAATCATTACAATAGACTCTAACCTGGAAAACATAAGATCCCTCGGGAACGCGGGTGAAACCGCGGGGCGGAATCTAGTCACATTTATAAATCAAGAGCCACGTAAGTTAACCCCATACATGATAAAGTTAGGTGAAATACATTACTAGGCGACAAGCCATGATGTCAGATTTATTGCTTCACGCGTCCGTGGAAACCGTCCTTGGGAGGGTTCCATGTAGATTGTGCTGGTAGAGTTATATATACTAGCTTCCGCCCCGGTTTCACCCGCGTTCCCGATGGATCTTATGTTTTCCCGGGATTAAAAGTAGCCTAGGTATATGTTATTATAGGGTATGAACTATCTATGTGCCAAGTTTCATTAAAATCCCTTAAGTAGTTTTAATATACTAGCTTACGCCCGCGGTTTCACCCACGTTCCCTAGAGATAATACCAAATTTCACCATAACTTGGTTCAGCCGTTTGAGCGTGAAACAGCAATAAACATACTTTCTCACAAACTTTCGCCTTTATAATATTAGCATGGATTAATAGGATAGGATGCAGTAGGTAGTAAGGAAAGGAAATTTCCAATCGTAAAGATCAATAAGTTTGATTAATAAACACGTAACGCAGTTAGTCATGTTTGCATTTTTTTTTTACAAGCAATGACGTAAATACCTACATAAAACAATCCAAATGTAGACATATAAAATAGCCTAGGTAAGATTTTAACCGTGAAATTAGATCCGTACAAAAAACTTGTCGCACATGACCTTTTTTCGCGATTAATTGTAACTAAACACTAACAGTGTTCGGTCTCTCTACACACGTAAGCATTAGGCTGCTTTTCCACGGGAGATGTGCCTTGTGACTAAAATCCCCGTGACAAAAAAACCGGATAAGTAGATTCTGACTCGCGCACCGAGGGTTCCGTACAAACTTAAACTTTGTAATTGAGTGTAACTAAAAATGTATGCTTTTCGAAATTTTCCTATCTTATTTTTTTTATCTGTGCTATATGACGTTACTTCGTACCAGATTTCAAGATTCTGAGTTCACGGGAAGTACCCCGTAGGTATTGATTCCCTTGCGAGTGTCAAAAATTTGCAGCATAAATGGCTATATCTTTTGATTGCGTTGGCTTAGAAGTTTGATTTTTTAACAGCTCCAGATGGATGCGTGCTATGGATGGTGGCGAGTGGTGTAGCTATGTGCAGAGCAGAGTACCTACAGTAGGCGCATCTTCTTAGCACATCCGCTACATAGCTTAGGATCAGTGAAAACGGTCACATAGTTTCGTATCTCTAGTGGAAAAGCAGCTTTACACCGGATTAGTCATCTTTAGCTTTATACACGTAAAAAGATACTCAATGAAGCTAAACTGCGCCATAAAACTAAAATGCTGTCCCCCGCGGTTTCACTCGCGTTTCTGGGATAAAAAGTTGCCTTGTCTATCCATATTATATAGCAAACACGGTGGTGGGTACTTTGTAGTACCCGCCTGGCTGGCTATCACCCTCAAGTTAAAAATCTGTCGTCAAGCACCTGCCGGTGTGTTGACAGCTGCAATTGGGAGCTAGTCCTTTCCAGGCTTTGTGTGCTTACCACCATCGGCCACATCATCACTGATCACGATGAGATTGTGATCAAACACAGGCCTATACATAGTAAAAAAAGCACGATATAAAAGTTTTTTATGAATGTTCCGTTCCATTTATTGTAAAAAAATATTCAAATGTTTTCATAAAAAATCTATCCCTACCACACTTCCAGGCGATATTTTCCCATGAAAACGCTATGTAATATATAATACTCTCAACTTTTCCTAGACAATTTGGCAAAGTGGTATCCGTAGGGACAGCAAATATACAGGCTAAAGGCCCCGAAGTAGCGTTGCAACCAACACTTGTGACGACTCCTGGGATTTCGCTGAATTTTGCGCTGTCAACCAACATGAAGAGGATGTGGTTGACGTTGACAAGTCATATGTTGTATACAGGTTTATTTTTAATTCACTCGCACTTTAAGAGTCAACCATAAATTACGTCACACTTAAAAGGGGCGGGAGGTCTCAAAAAAGTGAGACAAGGGGGAGTCATAAGGAAAACTTTTTTACCTAAATTACCAATTCTATATTACTTAATGAGTTGAATAGTTTGTTTGTTTGAACAGGTCCTATTCGAAAAATTATTTTAATAATAGGAAGCTATACTATCCCCGAAGGTATATATATAGGCTACTTTTTATTCCATGAACGTGAGTGAAACCGCGACCATTAACTAATTAGCTAGTATTAGTTAATGGTCCATTTTAATTATTACTAAACTTACAATGTGTAAAATATGTGACATATATCACAGGGGCGAGGGGGTCATAAGAAGGAATCTTAATAATCATGAAATTCATGAAACGTAATTAGTGGAGGGCCCCTTAACATGAACAACTTATATGAGACCAACTCGAAAAACATGAAAGATATATGTATATATATATTACATTTTGATCGAGCAATTTTTTTTTTCTATAAGAAATATTTGATTTTGACTTTTATTTTGGTTCATGACTAACTTCACTGACTAAAATATTATTTCAGACACCCAGTCCTTCTCTAAGTTAAACTCAGCAATGAGGCTTGACACTGAGTGCGGTGTGCAAACAATGACGTCAAATAGAGGCCAAAACATAACAAAAGCGGCCTTGTCCACTCCGAACATTATTTTTCATGGTTTCATACTCTCTATATAATACCCTCATCTATACGGGGTGGAAATTTGACACGGGTCAGTAAGGGCAGCTACCTTAAGGGTTGAAACCGCGAATATGGTCTTAGGAGACGATCCCTTATTTTTTGAGCTATTGCTATCGGCATTTAGCTGAAATGTATGGGAACAGTTTTTTGCGATTTGTGACATTTCTGATACCCTAACCTAACTTGGCCCCATAGAGCTTTTTGTTCCTTGTCGGAAACAGGATTTTTTATACTATGTATAGGCCTGTGTTTGACCAGAATCTCACCGTGATCAGTGATGATGTGGCTGATGATGGTAAGCGCACAAAGCCTAGAAAGGAACTGGCTCTCAAGTGCAGCTGTCGGAACACACCGAAAGGTGCTTGGCGACAGATTTTCAATTATAGACTTACTTACATTGTAGGATTCGAACCCAGGACCTTCGTCTCGGCATCCGCCGTCACTACTATCATCGTCTTCTTATTATATTGAAAAATCACCGATCTCTCGCCGCTGACTGTAATTTTTTTTCAAAATCTCTAAATGCCGATAGCAATAACTCAAAAAATAAGGGATGGTCTCCTAAGGCCATATTCGCGTGGCTTCAACCCTTAAGGTAGCTGCCCTTACTGTCCCGTCTCAAATTTCCACCCTGTATAGGTATACCCATAAAATATTTTGCTTCAAAAGTTTAAACCGATAGAAAATAGCGTTCAAAAAGTTTTTGTGAAATTTTCAGCTAATCTTAACTATCAAAATTCGGTTATTTTGCTCAAGTGTAAAAAACAAGTAATGGGACATGTGTGTGTTTTTGTTCGCAAGCTCCTCATGTGTATCCAACAGAAACACATAACATCCTGTTTCCATAAACGCGCTATTAATCTCTATAATAGATTAAAATACAAAAAAACAACAATCATAGCAATAAATTAACTTGTTTACTATTATAAGTGGTAGGTAATAATTGTGCGTTGGCAATTAATTTAGAACTTGCTGCCCACTTCCCGTCGTCGCTGATAAGTGGGTCACATTATAGTAAACATGCTCTATTGTTGTATGCCATTATTTTATCATAATTTGTTTTTGTTACCTTTTGTTGCGCATTATTGTATGAACAGACCACTTTTTTTTAGCAACTCTATTTAGCTATTATTAGTAACATGACATGAGTAGTTATTTTTCAGTGGTAGTCTAATTTCTATCACAATAATACTGATGATGACGTGACTGAAGGTGATAGGCACGGAGCTTGAGGATAGGAACTAAAGGTAGTAGAGTCTAAAAATTGAAACTTTTTGACATTCATAAGTGCCTTATTAGTGCCTAAACTAAATAAATGAGTTTTTGATTTTGATTTTTAAAGTTTACCACCTAAGTGTACACAATGGTGCCGATTCTGTTGTTTACGAACTAAAATAAATTTAATCTCACTATATCTCTTTCTAATGGTAAATATAAGAAATGGATGCAAGATATTTTAGTCCTGTCAGTTTAATCCGATCACACATTTCAACGTGAATTTAAGCGCGATCTTTATTGGTCACGACTTTACCCGTACATTACGACGGTATGGATTAAACTGACAGCATTAAAAATGTTCTATCTTTTTTCAATAAGGTTAAAATGAAAGAGAGGTGACTTGTCTAATATTAGTCAAGTTCGTAAACAACAGAATCGGCACCATTGTGGAACGTAATTAAATAATAAATAAAACGAAATAAGTATCCCCTGCTGATCTAAGCCACTTACCTAAAAGAAAGAAAGAAAGATATTATATTTATTTGTGGCATATATTGCTGATTATATACATCAAATTTAAATACTAAAAAGAGAGAACATAAAAAAATTAAATTAAAAGGAACCACATATTTAACGATAAGTTTGCCACAAAACGGACCCAACTCAAAAAACCGTAAAAGTACTAGAGTGTATCTGGCTTTGTCCCTTACTAAGCGAGTTGTCAGGCATTTACCGAAAGGTATCGGTAGCAACTGTACCTAAAGAAATCTCAGTAGTCGAAGGGGGACTGTCTGGCTGTTGACCACACACATGACACAGAAGAATACACTTCTTGATGCTTTCCTTCGACATTCGTCACACTATTAATTTATTTTTCTTTTGTCATAATAATCTTCAATAACTAAGCAGTTGCTTCCATGATAGCCTTTAAATATGTCAATATTTTGTATATGTATATAAATGCTGTATGAGACATGAATATTTTTTTTAAATAAATGCAATATCATAGGCTAGTTACACTCTAGAAGATAAAGTCGTCATCATAACAAACAGAATGTGAGTTCTACAGCCATCTAGAAAAACACCCTCCACTCTAGAATAGGTATAAACTCTAGAAAATGCCAAGAACCTAGGATGACTACCACGGAAATTAAATAAATGTGAAGGCCAAATGCATGGTTGGAGATAAATGTCAGATTTAATTATTTTTAAAACCATAAATAGATGTTTTTACATTAAATAGGTACCATGACCGCATCCATTGTCAAGTCAACAGGTAAATTAATAATAAATACTTATTAATGTTAATTATGTCGATATAAATAATTTTAATCGTGTTAATGATTAAAAAATGTCCATTGCAAGTTTGATTGTTTAAAATGTACGTGAAATTTTTTACTAAGGTAACATTCTTGCTGGTTCTTCTCAGCTGGATGACTTCCAAACCAATGGTAATTTCAGTAGTTTCTTCAAATGGAGGTTTTTACTAGACTAAATTGTATAAACTTTATCCTTGATAGGAAGTTCTCACTATCGTAAAAACGCTACAATAATAATAAATCGAAGATTTTGTCAAAAGACATCTCCAGAAGTGGTTTGGCGATTGCCGTGGAGTCAGGGAGCGTTCTATTTACGGACAAACAAATCAGTGTCTTAATTTTTTTTTAAATCGATTTAAAATTAGTTGTAGTTTACCTAAGCGGTGACCCGCTTAGGTAAACTTTTAAAGTCAAAATTAATAATATGTTTCATTTTTCAGGTGCTTCACGACGCGTCTTGCTTCGGTGCAGTCGATCCTAATAATAACAGGTAAGTACGATTGTGAATTTAAGAAAAAATTGGAAAAATGTTATAATTGATTTCCATAGCATATAGTCTGGAATTATTTTCATATTTCATTCAGCGAATCTCAGCGACTCTAACGAGACGCTACAGCAGCGTCGCGGTATACGCGAGAAGAAAGACAATACTACATAGAATTTTGCTCTTGATTTCTGGAATCTTAGTCAAGAGATTGCTAGTTAATTTTTTTAAGTCAGGTTAAGCAGGTAGACGATCCACATGATGGAATGTGGTCATTGCCGTCAATGGGCATTTGCAATACCAGCGGGATTCCAACTTACTGCCAACCTTGAAGATATCTTTTTTTAATAGCCTTTTCAGATAGTTTAATCTTCGCTCTTATATTCTAGCCTAATTTTCTAGCCTGCATTAAATGTATGTATTAAAAAAAATACAGTGGATATTTATAAAATTCTAATTTCGACAAAGCTTTTATCCAATTGTCTAATTACTAGTAACGCAATAGTTCGTTTTAAACAATTAAGACTCATTTTCCCCCACTCTGCTGTGTATATTTTAGGGATCATGACACTAATGTATAAATAGGTCAGGAACATATTGAATTTCTAATTACTCAGAACCTCTCTCTTATAAATATTAACATAGTTGACTTAAACTGTAATTTTTGCCCCTTAAACACTACACTAGTATTAAAATAAAACATGATTGAGTATTAATCGAATACCTACATAATAAAAGCAGAACTTATTTATGCAAATGACAATTACCATTTAATATTTATCGATTGTACATAACATGGCTTGTGTCACTTATCTATCTCTTGGTACTAATGTATTAATAACTTATTGTTTGCCCTTTAAAGGTTGAAAAGGTACTTTGAATACTGGAATTTTAATTTCAATATTAAATCTTTAAGCTTCAGTCTTTTAATGTATTTTTATAGACGTACCTACAAGTAGCTTCCAATAATAATTTCATATGAATATTGAGCAGTGACGCAACCTTTTTAATGGGAGACTATTCCTTTCCTTTTCACACTGAACGTGTTTTTTAAGCATTCGGCTAATTTAGAAATTGGATTCATTAAAAGGTATCAAAAAAGATCTTTCCAAGTAAATTATATATCTACATTACTCTTATCAGGTATGTGAAAATAATCCATACTATTTTCGATTGTCATGCAGTTTAATATGGAGAAGGACATACCAAAGCTACTTTTAATCCTGGGAACGCGGATGAAACCGCGGAGCGGAAGCTATCTTTATAATTAGAATAAGTATAATCGAATTGATAACTTCCTCCATTTATTGAAGTCGATTAACAAACGGTCTAAAAGATCCCAGAGGAGTTTTGGAACCATCAAATGAATGTCTGGAGCTAAAACATCAAACGCATAAGTTTCAGACATGACAGAAGCCTTATAGCCATTGAAAGTACCTACTTTAAGTAACACTTGGACAGGTTACCCTGCTTTAAGGTCGAGGCGTCAAAAGAAATCATCAACATATTCCTCCAAGGTATATTATTAAAATTTTCATGAAATAGTCGTATATGTTAGTCATATACTTTGGAGGAATATTTTGATGATTTCTTTTGTTTATTAATCAGTAAATATACTACCATTCTTCTCGCAAATAAAATGTTGATAACTTACGACCTATAACTGAGCTCCAATTTGAAAAAAACGTGATAAAATTTGAATTTCGCGCTCCAACCGAACGTTTACCCTTAACAGATGCTACCCAAATTACATGGTAAAAATCAGGAGAAATAGGTACAATATAACACTAGTGCACGCGATGATGATGAAACAAGTGATTGACCTGCCGCAATATGCGTGCGCTGGCGCACGTAAACAAGTACTTGATAATGCATCTGACCATGACCATACCTACCTACTTGATGTGTTCTGGAAAATTCGATTTTCAGGATTTTTTTAGATTCATGAGTATACACATTACTGCCCCGTCGCATATTTTTCTGTTATTAATTAATTATTTACAACAAATATATGAAATAAAAACTATGTAGGTATATATAAAAACATTTGCTGCGCTGCCAACGATTATGGGCAAGGTTCTTAGCAGACTAGAAGTCGATAAGGGTCGGTTCCTAGGTAATTGATTGTGCCCCGGCCGGGTGTTACAAGCGTCTATAGGCTACGGTAACCGCTTACCACCACGCAGACCATATGCTTGTTTGCTGAAAAAAAATCATTTAATTATTTCTACTTGATGTTATGTATTATAGCTGTTCAAAACTTAAAATTTTATGAAAATAAGACGAACTCTTCGTCTACAGT
The DNA here is from genome assembly GCA_963555595.1 of Tethea ocularis. Classification (NCBI taxonomy): domain Eukaryota; kingdom Metazoa; phylum Arthropoda; class Insecta; order Lepidoptera; family Drepanidae; genus Tethea; species Tethea ocularis. The sequence continues at coordinate 502,895 of OY741970.1, read as the reverse complement.
AAACAGTATAATTATTGTTGGAAATGGGCCAAATGCATATTTACACGGCACTCCTGCGCAGGGTCATTGAACCATTATTACCTAATCCTTCTTTAATGGGATAACAATTCTATGATGGCTTTAAAAATAATTGTATTGTGAATAAGCTTTTCGACCCACGGTTTCACCCGTGACCCCAGCGTGCTCCCTTAGAGACTTAATTTTCAAAAATCCTTTCTTAGCCTACGCCATAACAGCCTGATCCGTGTAATGGTTTTAGCTATACGTTGATAGATCAGTCAGTCAGTCAGTCACGTTTTCCTTTTATATATTTAGAAGATTAAAAGAACAGTCACGTAATATTTCTTCTTGACTGGTTTTTGTAAGGATGCTTACACTCAAGTTAATATGTATCTCCATTTCTCCAAGCATCTCTTGGAGTGTTTCAGTAATTGCACTTGAGAGCCAGTTGCCTTTTAGCCATGCAACAGGTTGACAACACATTGGCAAAGATTCTGGTATTGCTATCAAAAATTAAAATGGCGGATTATTGGCGCCAAAATGTATTATATATTATTGGGGATTAATGAGTGGGGAATTTTGGTATGGAGGTAGCTGACACCCTGGATTAACAACACATAGGATACTTTTATTCCTTTGAGAATCGCGGGGCGGAAGCTAGTATACAAATATATGTTAAAATTTATATGATATGAGAAATTTTCAAAAAATCATTTTCTCTGTTTTTTTAAATTACTTACATGACTTTTAACAAGAATATTTTCTGCATTGTACCGCAATAGGTAGCAATGCATCCATAAATAAAGTCAGCGATCATAAATAAAATACAATTTTATCTACATAACATTAAAATAAACCTGTTTGATAATACATTAAACTTTTCAATTGCATAGATTGCGAAATTAGAATCACTGCTTGAGTCAATGACCTACCGCAAGGATGCAATACATAGCCCTACAAACGAACACATTGAAGTTTCAACTCAGTATCTTGAGTGTGAAGGCTTATATTCAAATGTAAGTTTATTTATCATAAAATGTGGCGTGCTTATGGAGAATTAAAAAGCATTATACGATAATTTCCCTTTGTGCATTTAACGGCAGCAAACGGCAATGTTTTAATAATAACCGCAATGTTTGTTTAAATTATATTATGGTGGAAAGTGAAATAGCATGTTAATGAATACGGTAATCGGTTTATGGTAGTAGTGTTAAGTTATTTATCGATTAAACTTCGATTCAATGTTATTATAATTGAGCTGTAAATATTATAGGCATCTACACTAATATTATAAAGAGGAAAGATTTGATTGTTTGTTTGTTTGTTTGCATTGAACCGATTTGAAAAATTCTTTCACTGATAGGAAGCTACATTATTCCCGAAGGTTATAGGCTACTTTTTATCCCGGGAACGCGAGTGAAACCGCGCAGAACAGTCTTAAAATAATATGACCATGATGATATATACGGTAAAGGTGGTAAGCACACAAAGCCTAATAGAATGGCCTAGATTTTTTTGTATTTGAATGAACTAGTTCATCCACCTGGTAAAAATACTCACTTCCATCTACTACCCAGCTACTCTAACTAGTTAGAGTTCGTGGCAAAAAACATAGTCTGGAGGTACTAACAGCCTGGGTATCTACCAGCTTCATGTTGAAAATCGGTCGCGAAGCACCTATTTGAAAACCAGTTCTGTTTTAAGCTTTCTGTACTTATCACTTTCGGCTACATCATCCCTGACCACGGTGAAATGATGGTCGGTCACACACCGGCTAATACCAATAGTGATGATTATGAAAAATCCCAAAATCAGTTCAGGTAAATTACTTGTGGGTATCTTTTTTTCCTGAGTCTGGGTGTAATCATCTATATAAGTATGTATTTACAAAAAAAATGTAGTATATCAGTTATCTGGTTTCCATAGTACAAGCTCTGCTTAGTTTGGGATCAGATAACCGTGGTGCAGAATGCCCCAGGATATATAGACATATTCCCCATAGACATATTATATACCTACATTTTACAAAGTGGATAAAAAAACATGATTTCCATTAGCTCGTGAGTAAATAAATGTACGTTAATTATTGGAGCTCATGTTGGCAAAATAGGTATTATTGTTCATTCTAGTCTAGAACCCGTTGACCTCAATGTATGTCACGGTCTTCCACTAACTAGCAAATACGAACAGCGCACCGTTTGTTGAACATTACACGTTTTGGGATTTATTAAATGTGTAATGGCTATAATCTTTGTTTATGGAAATAATAGGGAAATAAAAAATATTGGTCTTTTATCGTTGGTCTGAGGCATAGATTAAATAAATGACACACTTCGAATGCAGGTGCATGGTGTCAAGTCACGGAATAGTAAAATCCTACAAACATTCAAGAGCCTGAACCTAACCATTACAAAGTTAAGACAATTTGAAGTTTAAAGTACACTCGAGTAATCTAATAGATACTCATTTACACTCACGTAGAAGCGTATTAGATATATTTAAAAAAGAAATATGGATATAATAATATTTTTGAGTTAAATTATATTTTCACTATAAATTATTCTTTTATAATATTTATTTATAATTCAATACCCTTTCCACCACACAGGGTACAATTACCCTCAAAAAATCACCCTGTAAAGGGACCTATAAAATTAAAAAAAGAAGTAACAAAATGCTTAATTTGACTTTACACAGCTAATAATTGTGCATTTGTTTTTATGTAAGTTCAAAATTTAATATATTATCTTATCTATGTTTTTTTACGTATTTTGACCTAATATTATTTCGTCCAATTGATTCCAAAATCATGCAATGGTGATGTACAAACGAATGACATAGATTTCGATCATATGATTTTGTTTGTTGCGTCAGATGTGTTGAAATACATTTGATTGCAAATTATACGTTTGCAAGGTAAATTTAATTTTGTTGCTAACTCGATTGTTTATAAAAATCACATTTATTAATTCACTAGCTTCCGCCCCGCGGTTTCACCCGCGTTCCCGAGGAATCTTATGTTTTCCCGGGATAAAAAGTAGCCTATATGTTATTCCAGGGTATGATCTATCTATGTGCCAAGGTTCAAATCCGTTCAGTAGTATATCCGGGAAAGAGTAACAAACAAACATACATTCATACTCACAAACTTTCGCAATTATAGTATTAGTAGGATATGGCTTCCGGGCTAGTATTAGAGTGAGACTATACATACATGAATTGAATAGTCTCTAATACCAGTTCGGTAGGTCGAATTTAGTTTAAAAACAAGTGTAGGTTCATTACAAAACATTGACATTTTAGCCTCACGACAACAATAATATCTCTCTGTATCACTAACATAATTTAAAAATAATACAACTAAATATTTAAAACTGCCAAATTGTATGCCATTTTCATAAACGGGAATTGGTATCCTTTTCTTATATTTGTTGTTAGAAAGAGACAGTAAGACTAAATTTAGTTTAATTTGTAAACTACAGAATCAGCACTATTATTTTATCTTGAACACTAATAAACAAAACGCAACGGTAAGTAGATATGGTATGGGTCTATGACCTGCCCTAAAGCTATCGCGCGCACGCATGTAAACGTCAGATAACGTAATGATTTATGCTGAATGCGCCGGCGCAGCTTGTTGATATACGTAGGCTGGGAGCTGGGTTGCTCGCGAAATGCATGATCATTTTATTAGTGAAGTAATAAATAATCTTTAAAAACTGATTGATCTTCGCACAGGAAATGCTGATTAATTTTAAATAAATATATTATAACGTGAATTCTACTTACATGACTTAATTCCTACAATTATCTTGCTTTTTAGTGCACGTTAGCGTCAGCTTAGCTTTGGGGCCGTATATTAAGACAACTTAAGATGAAATAATACATGATAAAAATGCTTATTTCTGCTCTAATTACTTTCTTAGCTTTTTTTAATATTATCTGCTTGATAGTCACTTTAGAAACATTACATAACGCAGTCCGTAAGTACCAGGCTACTAGACTACAAAATAATTTCCATAATGTTGCAACTTCACATAGGTAAATAATAATTGCTGCATAACGAATAAATTTCATTGCATTGAATTGTGGAATAATAGTACCGCTCGAGAGTGGCAGCCGAGGTCGTATCATTAATTAAAAACGCCATTTTTAATTATTTGCCTTTAATTTACTTGATTATAAATTGAAGCATGATTGAAAAGGTTTCACTGCTGAGATGATGAATACAAGAACCCCAAATGATTGGATTGGTTAACTAGCTTTCCCCCGCGGTTTAACCCGCGTTTTCAGAATTAAAGTTGTAGCATATCAGCTCGGAAAGGAATCCCCACCGCCACCACATTTTCAACTAGAACCAATGAGCTCTGGTTTGCTCACGACGTTTTCCTCCAATAGAAGCTTACGTTAATTGCTCCCCTGATTCTGCAAGCAAATTCTTGATAATAAAATACCTTCATACAAATTTATACCTGAAGAGAAGCAAGTGATACCAAGGTGAGTAAGCACGGAAGAATAATAAAGCACAAGTTAGTCACTTATTAGTGCAGTTTGCGCAGCTGGGTTGCGCCCGCGCCGCCCTCTACTTCGAAAGGTCGCCGCTGTTCAAATATAACTCAATGGAAATTGATTAAAGTACTGGCATGCGCTGGTTAGTGCTACCATGTATCATAATTTTAATGGACATGTCTAACTAACATTAAGACGTAATGTTTGTAAATTTGTAAGTTTGGATGTAGGAGGTAATCTCCGGAGTTACTGGTCCGATTCAAAAAATTCTTTCACAAATGGGAAGAGCTACATTATTTTCGGATGCTTTAAGCTTTTTTTTATAAACGCGCGTAAAGCCGTGGAATACAATTAGTACTACTTTTTAAATTTATTTTGTGGGATATATAAATAATTATTATTTTATTATTAAAAAATAAAAATAATTATTTTCGATATTTTTTTTATTTTGCTTGAAATCTTAAAACAGAAGTATTCTAATACTAGCTATTCCCTGCGGTTTTACTCACGTCCTCAGTATAAAATTTGTTACAACATCAAAATCATTGAAACTTCAAGAAGTAACAGAAAACATAAAGACAAACTTGTTTTTGCATATATATTAACGGGATAGGATTATCTAATATTACGTATAAGAAAAACAGGTCAGTTAACTATTAAAAAAGTGAAGAAATAGCATAACAGGAACAGGAACACGAAAGAGAACAGTTGTTACCTACACATTAAAGCTGGTCACCCGCACCCCAGCTTTACATAAAAATACAGTTTGTGCAAACATTTGCTTTGTGACAGAAGTATGTAAAAAATTCTTTATGAATAATATATGGAGAGATAAATAGTAAAACTTGTACAACGGTTAGTCATACAACTATTTATGTTTTTATATTAGCTTTACAATAAAATAAATGAGATACATTTTAAAATTATGTGGCCTAGCTTCTGGACTATATTGGCCTGTATGATGATTTTTTGGAATTTATCCTAAATTATGTTTTTTAGGACCAGGCTTAATTCCCAGGTAAAGCAAGAAGCATAATGGAATTAGTAATGTCATATGTATGTCAAATGAAAATATAATGTCGTTCTTTAGTTTTTCAAAAAATACTATGTCTGCCAGTGAAAGAAAAATAACACTGTACTAAATAATGTGTTGATTATAAACCTTATTTATTAATTTATCAATTTATGTACACACACACACACAAGTAAAGGGAAAAGAAAAAACAGATATAAAGGCACAAAGGGACTGCTTATTTCTGATAGAAATTTCTTCCAGCAGCCCTGCTACTGGAAAGTTTGACAGATACGTAACCTTCCTCTTGAATTACTCTATCTATTGCTGAAAACTGCATTAAAATCCGTTGCGTAGTTTAAAAGATCTAAGCTAACAGACAGCGGAAGCGACTTCATTTTATATACTACTAGCGAATAAAAAATATTGACATACATTTTGATATCCATTACAAAGTGAATAGTTTTCTTACTTTAAAAAAAAAGGCTAAGTTTTTTTTTAATAACATAGAACCGTCTTTTTTTACTAAAATTGTGTCTCTCCTGTCTCGCTTGTCTCCGTCAGTTTAGAGAGCCTCGACTTAAGACACCTATCAAACAAAAAAAAAATCAAAGTCGATTCATGCACTCAGGAGCAGGTTAAATATAGAAGATAATATATCAGATACAAAGATTACATAGGTCGAAGATGATGATGCAAAAGGAAGCATAATTAATGTAACGATCACTAATGTAGGTACAATGAGTGATGACAATGCTCTAGAAAGTGCTCGAGTTAATGCAAATACCTTTGTTCTAATTTAACTGAAACTGACAATGTAACCAGTGATTCATAGAATGCAAAGTCGTGTGATGACAGTTCATTGTTGGATGTTGACTTCAAGTCTACAAGTAAATTTATGATTGTGGTGGTATTCATTATGCAGGTGATGGATTATTTACATGAATTATTTAAATTAATGGTAATGATCTAACAGGAATTTAGTGATATAATTCAGATGATGATAAGGCGATGATAGCTCAGTGGTAGTGACGTCGGATGCCGAGACGAAGGTCCCGGGTTCGAATCCTACAATGAGCTTGAGCTTTCGGTGAAGGAAAACATCGTGAGGAAACCATAGCACGGTGGTAGGTACTTTGTAGTCCCCGCCTGGCTGGCTACCACCCTCAAGTTGAAAATCTGTCGCCAAGTACCTTTCGGTGTGTTCCGACAGCTGCACTTGAGAGCCAGTTCCTTTCTAGGTTTTGTGTGCTTACCACCATCGGCCACATCATCACTGACCACGGTGAGATTGTGGTCAAACACATGATGATTATAAATGGAGAAAAATTCAAAATCAATGTCAAAACCCATATTCACGCAACGAAATTTTAACGATATCGTATGCAAGTAATGAAATGATGCTCTTGAAGATTGACCGATCAACGGACATCAAACGATAGCAAATGGGTACTCTGTAGTACCTGCCTGGCTGGTTACCAATCTCATGTTGAAAATAGCCGACAGCTGCATTTCAGAGCCAGTTTCCTACTAGGACTTATGTGCTTACCATCTTCGGAGATTGTGATCAAACACAGCCTATAAATTATTAAAAATTATAACTAGATCGTTGAAATCGACGACATTACAATTTTATCAAGGAAGCAAGCGTGAAAAGCATAACAAATATCTCATATAATAAACGTACCTACTAAAAATATTTACACTTGAACAAGACGATATCATATACCCTTATGGACGTAATATTTTCATTATTGCCACATATCATGTAGATACTGCAGGACAAAAAGAGGAAAGATTTGATTGTTTAACTAATTGACTCAGGCGTGACCTTGCGGAAATCCATTATAAGATTAGATGGGAAAACAAATATTTAGTAACTAATTCCGCTGGATATATCCTTCTCTGTCAAGTCCAAAACAAGGGAACTTAATTAAAAAGGAATTCAAATCTTATTTGATTGTTTGTTTGTTTGCATTGAATAAGCTCCGAAACTACTGAACCGATTTGAAAAATTCTTTCACTAATAGGAAGCTACATTATTCCTGAAGTTTATAAGCTACTTTTTATCCCAGGAACGCGAGTGAAACCGCGCGGAACAGCTAGTTAATGATAAACAAAGACACAGCAATCATTACACAACGATGAGTCCCCAATCTTTGGTGAAGCCACAAGTAATTCATCAAAAACCTTGAGTATTGTAAGTTCAGCACATAATTGGACCTCTCCCTCCCACACGCAGCATAGATTTAGCTTCAGTATAATTACAGCGTTATCTTAATAGTTAATCTAATTTACATGACCTCGAGTTTAGGCTGTTTTTAAATTCGGTTAATCTTTATGCGCTTTGACGTGCGTCGTTAAGATAAGAGTCGATTGGTTGGGTTTTTAAGGGTCCCGTGGGTGGAGAGAACCTTTAAGAATATCGAAAGAAGAATTGTTCACAGAAATTGGCAGCAATAACTAAAATTAAACCCCCGTAACTCACTAGATAATAGGCTAGTTGACACTGTCAAAAATATATGACCAAACACTAACCAACGCATAAAACATCTAAAAACACGTGGAACCATAAAATATGTTGTACATTTAATGCTTTTTATGATTTTTAATTACCAGTAGAACCACTAAGAGTAGATCATTCGATGCTGTGAAAGTATGACGTCATAGTGTAGTATTTCATACAAAATTCCATATGAACTATCGTTTTGACATTTATTAAAAAGTAGCTGATTTGATATGTCAGTAAATCCTATTGATGATAATTTTCAAACAGCTGAGCGGATTTTCTTGAAACAGCTAGAACACTCTCGAGTAAGTCACCTTTCAAACAAAAAAAACTAAATCAAAATCTGTTCATGCATTCAGGAGCTATGAGGCCACATAAAGACACACACAGACCGACAGACACGTCAAACTTATAATAGTCTTTTCTTCTTACCTTCCTATTTATTTTCTACTCTCTAAAGTTTTATGAAACTAACCGACTCACACTTAGCATATTCTTATCTCTTCATAAATGGTGATGTTCTAAAGAAACGCTGGATTGTCGGTTGTATTTAATGTTTTTTAAAATGCGATTCTATGTAGGATATATCTTGTCTTCCATGTCTTTAGACGCTGATAGCTTGCTGGAGAATGTATAGATTACCACTCTAAACTGTTGCTGTTATCAAGATACTCTTGGCAGTTTAAGGATTAAGTATGGACGTTCTTAATGCGGACCATTGGGATGTGGAATGACGGGTTTTCTTGGCGTTACGACATGGGGTTCTTCAAATGTCCATAGGAGGTGGACCGTCAGCCTGCTTGTCAACCTGTTGACGTAAAAAAAGTATCTTCTTCTTCTTTGTCGTTGTCACTCTTGACAGAGTGGTCGTGGTCATCACTTTGTTCAGATGTTGGTGGCAAGCTTCACAACACGCCGCCACTCCTCTCTGATGGCCGCCTTCCTCGTGCATTTATGTAGTGATGATGAGCCATTTACTGCCGCTTTTATCTGGTCAGTCCACCTCATAGGCGATCTTCCTCGTGGCCTGGTACCCTCAACCTTTCCCTGGACCACAAGTCGCTCAATAGCCACCTCCCCTCGACGGCACACGTGACCAAAAAAGGTGAGGATAAACGCTGCTTGATGCCGAGTTCTCGAAGTATAGAAGCGTTGGTACGGAATTCAGTCCACGATACTCCGAGCATTCTCCTCCAGCACCACATCTCAAGGGCGTCTATCTTCTTCTTCTCTACTTCCCGCAGAGTCCACGTTTCTGCAGCGTACAAAAAAAGTATAGTCCCGGGCATTAATTTGCGAACTATTTCAAGTCAACTTTTATGTTATAAATGTCTTCATACTTTGGTTGGAGAATTTATGACTTTAGTAAATTTGAATCGACTCCCGCGTCGTGGACTGCGGCCAAACCCCTCTGTTATACCTATAACTAAGTAGGAAAATGTGCCTGACCTTCTGTCTGTTATTAGACGATGAATAAAATGTGCATTGTATCAATATACAGTGACTAGCAAAAGTTTAAGTTGGCGTTTACCATTAGATTACTGTAGACGACGTATGCCATCTAAAATAACACTGCTTGTATTTATACGTTTTTTACTCATATAATAATTCAAATCCTTTTACGTTGTAACATTTTTGGTAACTGTTCGGTTCACATTTTTGTATATTATTCTTCTTCTATGTATTTCTTTTCTATCTGTGGCAGCAATCAGTCCTGGATCCTCTACAGATACCATAGAGGAGCAAGGTGGCTCTTATGAAATGGGTAGGCCTTCCGCCAGGCTGTGTCATCGTGGTTAGAGGCAGCGGTCCAAGACGTTAGAGTCTTGTACATTATGAATTATAAATAAATACCTATTCCAACAAGATTTCAAGTAAATAAGTATGTGGTATGATATTTTTTTGAAAGGACTAAAGTTGGACAAATCGGCGAGCGCAGAGGGCTCTCAGCCGGGCAACATTTAGGTAACAACGCCTGAGGGCACCCCGAATGGAGTACCTATGAACCTCGGCTCAGGGCGTTACTGGGGGAGGGGGAAGGCTTAGTAGTTACAAGATCGGATCGTTTTAAAATTCCTTTTTACCCGACTGAATACGGTTTTTGATCGGTTTTATTACAAAATAACATTAAACATTTAACATAAAATTTTATTATTACTTGTGTGTGTGTACATAAATAAATAATAGTAGTTTATGATACTGTTGCATAATAGGGGTTATTAACTACGAGTGTGAGTTTAAGTACCTAATTATGTGCAGTATCATACAGTACTTTATCTAAACTCATCAAACTCAACAAAAAATTGAATTTCTACCAACTTTGCAAAAAAAAAAAAAAATACTATTGATAGGTCCAAAGTGTTTCTTTAATAGAAAAAAAGTTATTTTATAGCATTATCTTGGGAACAACAACTGTACTATAATGAATCATTATACACGGGTGTGCCTAAAGTGGGTCATTAAAGTACTGATTTTGATTTCATAATAAGAACATTACGATATGAGAGTAGATAAATAAATAAACAAAACACATGGGAAAAGATTCTAATGGTAATCGGGAATTTCGTATTCACATTGAAAAAGCCTGCAGACTCGCTAATGATAGGTATTAAACGAATATATTGCACCTTAGATCTAGGACTATCTATCATCTAAGCTTACGTGTCATCACAATCTCGTATCAACCGATAATGTCGATTAAAAGGCTAAGTATCATTGATTTATTGTTTAGTCTACCGAGGATCAAGAATACTTCAACCATACTTTAAAAAATATCAAATTCTTTTACGTGGAATTTTTCACATATAGCGTGTATTTATTTTCATGATCGCGCCCTTATATAACGATGCGATGATATCGTTGAAATAGCAACAAGACAATTGAAATCTATTTCTTATTCGCTGTTAATCAGTTTGACCCATTTACGCGTATCGCTTCGTGTTATTACGTGTCGTAAAGGAAACTGTGATGGCGACGGGCACTTTTTTATATTGCAGATGCTATGCAGTTAAAATACTGGATTATTTTGTTTTTTTTAACAACAAGCGCATTGTCTGGTTATATTGTGTGAGACACAGGTAGCGGCTGGTCACTGCACACAAAATACACCTTTAAGGTGATCATGCTTCAACTTTGTCGATAGTACATACTCAATGCGGTCTAAAGTCACGAAACTGGATATACATACCTATTGTGACGAACTCTCAAAACTCAGGTTATATAAGACGTACAAATAAAACGATCGCTTTGTAATAACTAATTATATTATTTTCAATTATAAAGTATGTACTTATTATTAACAATGCTAAATTTTAACGTCTGTCTCGGTCGACAACTGATCTGAGAATGCCATCACGTCTCAAAAATAACCGACCTTTTTCATTCCGTTCCAGACTGACTAAATGCATCATTCAATCCGTTCAAACTTCATACAACCAAGAAATGGCACTTCAAATCAATTGACTTACCAATAACGACTAAAATATAAAAATCTAATACAATCATCGAATCGACTATTACCTATAAATTGTATGTAAATATTTAAAAATAAACTTGAATTTTCTGGCGAATTTGTAAAACAATATTAAATAAACATAAATTCATTACATTCGGCCGTCCGACTACGTGCGATCTCCTGACGCACGGTAAATAATTATGAAAAAGATAATTATTAAATATCACGTTAATCAAATTAATTTATCTTATGGCTATATTACAAGTTTTATTTATTTATACATATAATTATAAATTCATTACATTCGGCTGTTATTTGGACTCGGATAGACTTCGTGGCTGTTCATCGTCACTTTTATTAGTTTCGCTATCGGACGTACTACTGCTATTGTCTGATGCATCTACATTATCATTTCGTGCAGACACATTTATATTGATCCACGGTTTGATTCTGTCTACTGCTACCACGCTATCGAATTTATTTTTGCGTTTACTAAAACCAGGTATTTCGACTATTTTATACCTATCATTGCCCAAAACCTCAGCTATTTTGAAGGGACCTATAAATTTTGACATCAATTTAGTACTGTTACCTTTATTATTAAAATTATTTCTAGTTATTTTAATTAAATCCCCTTCCTTATAAGTCGGGGCAGGAACTCTATTTCGATCATAGTTTTGCTTTTGTTTAGTCTGACTAGATTTGATATTTGTACTAACTTCTTGTCTTACTTCTGTAATATTGGAATTAGGCTCGTAATTGACATCTAACATATTACTCAGGCTATCCTTCAATCTGGTTCCAAATAATGCTTCAGTAGCTGTTTTCTGCGTGGTGGAATTTGTGGCATTGTTTATACCCAACTGAATTTTGCCTAGACACATGTCCCAGTTCCGTTCGTCCTCGCCGTCAGAACATTTTGCAAGTGCATGTAAGATCGTTTGGTTGTATCTTTCGGCCTGTCCATTAGCTCTGGGACATGCGACAGCATTCAAAACATGTTTAATACCATGAGTATCACAAAAGGACTTAAAGGCTGCGGAAGTGAAGGAGGTACCTCGATCTGATATGATTCGGGATGGTAAACCGAAGTCGTAAAATATATTTAGTAATACTTTAACCGTTGTTTTAGTTTTTGTATCCTTAACGGCTCTAACAAACAAATATTTGGTGAATCCATCTACTATGGTGAGAATGTAAGCATTGCCGTTCTTGCTTTTAACAAACGGCCCCAAGTGGTCAATGTGAATGGTGTGGAACGGGATGCTTACCTTCTCTATCGGGTACAATTGGCCTTCCTTATGTCGTGACGTACTGTCCTTATTATAGGCGCACTTTATACAAGAATTTACATATTTTTTAACGAATTTACGTAACTTGGGAAACCAGAAAACAGACTGAATTCTCTCAGTTGTCTTAGATACACCTAAATGACCAGCGTCATCGTGGTTAGATTTACATATTTGCCAACGAGCGTTGCGAGGGATTACCAAACATAGTTTATTATCATCAATCTTCCGGTACACTCTACTATTCTTAATTACATAATTTTTCCTAATTTCTTTAGCTTCTTCATCTGACTCTGGTTTAAGAATTTTAAATATTCGGGATATATCAGGATCTGTTATTTGTAAAGACAAGAGCCAATTGTCTGTTTCGATACTATAAACAGTGAGTGCAGAGTTATCGATACCTTCGGGTGTTAATTTTGTGTTACGGCTCAGTGCGTCCACATGAGCCATTCGGGTGCCTGGACGGTACTCAATGCTAAAATTAAACTCGCTTATCAAAAGCCACCACCTAGCTATTCGGGGAATTAAGTCACGTTTGGTCAATGTAGTCCGAAGAGCGTTACAGTCTGTTACAATTTTGAACTCTATCCCCAACAAATACACTCTAAATTTCTTTAATGAGCATACAATTGCAAGGGTCTCAAGTTCATATGAATGCAAGTGACGCTCCTCGGGGGTGGTTTGCCGGCTAAAATAAGCTATTGGTTTGAGAACGCGCGGTTCTGGCTGCCATTGCATCAATATCCCACCCACGCCTAAAGCACTTGCATCCGTATGTAATTCAGTTTCAAAATTAGGGTTGTATAGCGCTAGAATTGGTCGGTCAATTAACTTGGCTTTTAGTATAGTGAAAGAATGCGATTCTTCATTCGTCCATTTGAAAACACTGCCCTTTTTGAGTAAGTTCGTTAGAGGTCTAGCTATTTCACCGAAACTCTTGATGAACTTTCTAAAATATCCCGCTAGTCCCAAAAACTGGCGGATTTCGTGTACGTTCTTTGGAGCAGGAAACTCTTTAACGGCTAAAATCTTATTTTCATTGGGGCGTATACCTTCAGCAGAAATCTCATAGCCTAGGTAGTCAAGGGAATTATCGAAGAAACGGCATTTAGACAATTTTAAAGTAAGTCCATTCTGTCGCAATAACTTCAAAACATCCTCCAACCTCTCAAATCCCTCCTCCAAGGTAACCGATGGCACAAGAATGTCATCCAGATAAGCCAAAGCTGATTCATGACGTTTACTACCCAGCATTGCATTCATAAATTTTTGAAATACCGCCGGGGCATTCGCGAGACCAAAAGGCATTCTTATGAACTCGTAATGCCCGTCAGGCGTTACGAACGCTGTTAACGAACGGCTCTCCTCAGCCACTGGGACCTGGTAGTAACCAGAAGCCAGGTCCAGGGATGTAAATAATTTATTACCACTAAGGTTTGTCAACTGATCGTCGATTATCGGCAAAGGGAAACAATCCTTCCTAGTCTTATTGTTGAGAGCCCTATAATCAACACATAAACGCTGTTCGCCTGTCTTTTTTTTTACCAATAGAATAGGGCTAGCATAATTTGAATTAGACTCTTGTATGATACCATTAAGCAACAAATCATTTATTATCTCCCTAACCTGACCCCTTTCCGAGAAAGATAATCGATACGGTCGATAAACTACGGGTCTGTCATCTAATAAGTCTATTTTCATTTCAGTTGTGTTAATACATCCAATTTCTCCTAAATTGAGTGCAAAACAATCACGATAATTGAGTAAAAGTGAATGGAGTCTTCCTAATATCTCTTGATTAATTTGGGGGCCAACTTTTATGTCAGATATTAGTAAAGGTTCAAATTCCACATTATCTTTCGTTACTATATTTGTGTAAGTGGTACTTTTCTCAACAAAACAAGTTCCTTTAGCTATAGGACACTTCTTGGATAATTTAAGATTTTGACCAGATAAATTAGTCACAGGCAAACAGCACTTCCCATCAACAACCCTATAAACCCCCTGATGTAAATAATACTCTTTTCTAGGCTCACAATTGCAGTAACCTTCAACATAAATATCTCCACAGTAGCCAATGTCAGATGCGGTAACTTCTACTAATTGTGATAATTTAATATCTGTATCGTTGTCAATATTTAACTTTAAACACTTTACCGTTTGTATTATGGTATCGGAATCGGGGCTCTTGTAAAATATTAACTGACGGCTATTCTTAAATACTGTTACGCAAGGAAGTTCAGTAACGTTTTGTCCTATAAGTAAAGCCGACTGAAGAAACTGATCGCTAACTACCAATACCTCTACATTCACCTCAACTTCATCTAATTGCAGATCAACACAGCTCCTATACACTGGAAAAACCTTTGAGTTACCGAACCCTTTGATCACTGGCAACTCTGTTAAATTTTTAGTTAAATTCAGACTTCGTGCATCAGATTCTCTTATCAGACTACATTCGCTGCCGAAATCAATAAAAGCAATTAAAGATTTATCATTAACTATGACAGTTTTGTAAAATTTGTCACTATCGTTATTGAGGGTAGATATAGTCAGAGTTTTTCGATCTCCGTTACCTGCCTGCTTGGATTCATTTCGCAAAAGTAACGGTTCTAGTTTACAATTATCATTGTTATGACCTACCCGTTGGCATTTTAAACATTTAGTAAGGGGTTTAGGGCATCGAAAGTAAGGGTGTCCTTTTTCGCGGCAATTGAAACAAGTGACCAAATTTTCATTTGAGTGTGTAGCTGTGTTAGCCGGTCGAACAACTATATCGCCACGTTTCCTATTAAATGGATTATTTTCTAATATTGGACGTTGGGAGCTCAGAAAATTCAATAAGTCTTCCGGTTCGGAGCAAGTCAGTGCCTGGGCACTGCTTCTGATTGATTTATCTAGAATTCCGTGAATAATACAATCAACGGCCTTTTTGCCTCTTATTTCACATCTATTTAGCAAAGTTAACTTATCATAGAAGTACTCACGCAAACTTTCGCTACTACGAGTAGTGCGAGCTAACATTTCCTCGAGAAGCCGACCATAATTTTGCTCATTCGGGAAAGCTTTAATGAGTTTATTTTGCCACTCTGACCAACTGAAAACAACGCTAGGAAGGGCTTCAAACCACTTCTTTGCCAGACCCGAAAGTTTTTGTAGAGCAAAATGAATGGTTTGCTTCTCGTTCCATTCATAGATTACAGCACATTCGTTTACTTTCCTAACCCAACAGTCAATATTCTGAGATTTACTCGATGGATCAAATTCCGGAATCACATTGTTGAGAAGATTGTTATTCATATTATTTGTCTTGCTCTTACGTTCTTGAAGAGTATTAAACATATCAAGTACCTCTTTAGTAGACCAACTGCCTCTATCCTTGGATCTCCTTCTACTCGAACTCCGTGAACTACGAGGTGACTCACTGCTGGATGAGGAGGAACTGGACGACTGCTTACGTTTCCTTTTTGATCGCTTCTTGGCCTTTTTAGACTTAGTAGTTGCTTTGGAAGAGGATCGTTTACGTTTCCTTTGTCGATCATCTTTGCGAGTCGGCGAACCTTCAGGAGTCATCACTTCGTCAGAATTCATACCTCAAAACAATAAAATATCATTGTAATTATGTCAGTAGGTATATAAATTTTATTATTTAAACGTGTTAATAATAAATCCTGCTTTTCAATTGGTCTTTGGTATATGCAATAAATAAATAAAAAGGTAAATCAATATTTTTCTTTTACTAACATGTAAACCTATTACTAATAGTATTACCTATTAGGTATACTTACCTTTCACATTCTAAGCACACATAGCTCAGTAAGCATACATAGCCTTAAGTAACCATAGCACACTTGGCTTCCTATCTTAGGTACACATGACCTCTAAAATTTTAAGCACACGTGGCATAGTAGGCATACATAGCCTTAAGTAACCAAAGCACACCTGGCTTCCTATTCTAGGTACACATGACCCCTAACATTTTAAGCACACATGGCATAGTAGGCATACATAGCCTCAAGTAACCAAAGCACACCTGGCTTCCTATTCTAGGTACACATGACCTCTAACATTTTTAAGCACACATGGCATAGTAGGCATACATAGCCTCAAGTAACCAAAGCACACCTGGCTTCCTATTCTAGGTACACATGACCTCTAACATTTTAAGCACACGTG
Organism: Tethea ocularis; assembly: GCA_963555595.1. NCBI lineage: Eukaryota > Metazoa > Arthropoda > Insecta > Lepidoptera > Drepanidae > Tethea > Tethea ocularis. Next base: position 485,943 of record OY741970.1, on the reverse strand, counting down.
GCATAGTAGGCATACATAGCCTCTAGCAACTAAAGCAAACTTGTTTTTCTATTCTAGGTATGCGTAACCTACACTAATAACAATACGCACATGGCATGCTCAACTTCTAACTTGTAATAAGATTAATTTGTAATAATTAACAGCACTTGTACGTACCTTAGATTGGGTCCTGATCCCGCTTCTGAACTGTGACGAACTCTCAAAACTCAGGTTATATAAGACGTACAAATAAAACGATCGCTTTGTAATAACTAATTATATTATTTTCAATTATAAAGTATGTACTTATTATTAACAATGCTAAATTTTAACGTCTGTCTCGGTCGACAACTGATCTGAGAATGCCATCACGTCTCAAAAATAACCGACCTTTTTCATTCCGTTCCAGACTGACTAAATGCATCATTCAATCCGTTCAAACTTCATACAACCAAGAAATGGCACTTCAAATCAATTGACTTACCAATAACGACTAAAATATAAAAATCTAATACAATCATCGAATCGACTATTACCTATAAATTGTATGTAAATATTTAAAAATAAACTTGAATTTTCTGGCGAATTTGTAAAACAATATTAAATAAACATAAATTCATTACACTATTATTAGTCATAATAATATTTATGTAATAAAATTAACTTAAAAGATAAAAATTTATTTAGCGGTATGAATAATTTATATTAGGTATATTATTCACGCATTTATAAACACCATTTATTGACCTACTTAATTTATACTCATTAAATCGTATTTTTAAGTAAGTATAGGTACCTATTTATTTTATTTTTTAAACAATGCCACCTGAATTCAACATTAGACTATAATCTACTGTTAAAAATATCTGCCACGTATTAAACACGTGCGTTTATCGCTTACGTGACTTTTACGCGATTTTAATGTGAGTTAGTAATTGTAGTAACCCAGATTCTTGGCAGTATGTGTTTTGGTTAGGATTTAGTGCTATCAGCGTACGTAATGAGATCACATGTGGCCCAAACCGGTTATAACCAGCCGAATCAACCTACATTATTATCTTCCTTTTTGCAAATCGTTTACGATATCAACCTGTATCATGCCAAATATTTTTATACTCTATTTAAATTGTGTTTAAGTGCACAATTCTTTGGCAGTTAGTTTTGGACATGAGATGGTTCAGAATTGAAGATTAATTTATTCAAATAATATTATATTCAGTTATAGTACCTAGTGATAAAACTAAATGCAAAATGGAGGTCGCGCCTAGTTTGACGTTTGTTATCTCGAGTGTATGTCTGTTTATTGTTATATATTAATATTTAGTGGACCATTAACTATATTTTTATAATAGTCCTTATGTTCCTGAATCAAGGAATCACACCTAGAAACATTTTATTTACTTTAAAAGTATTTTTTTTACTTTCCTATAACTCTAGATAAAACCTCTAAACCGATCGCGACGAAATTTGGTACGCAGATAGCCTATGATATGGAGAAGGATATATGGCACTTTTTATCCCGGGAATTTGGGTGAAACCGCGGGGAGTAGGTAGTTAACTATAAAAGTATGCATTTACAAAAAAAAAAAAAAGTTAAATGGTTGTCCATAGTACAAGCTCTGCTTAGTTTGGGATCAGATAACCGTGTGTGAAGAATGTCCCAGAATGTATTATTGTTATCACATAAAATAATTCGTCATTTTGAGTAACAATATTTATGCAATCTTATACTATCTTTGTTAATACTTCACACTCAAACGGGCTGCTCCAATTTTGATGGAATTTGGTATGGAAGTAGCTGACGCCTTGGATTAACTTATAGGCTACTTTTTATCTCTCGGGGATGCGGGTGAAACCGCGGGCGATAGCTAGCTATGACAATAATTATGTATGTTAGTAGATTGATAGATAAATAGTTGAGAGCGGAATATACTGGATCGTTCGTAAATAATTTATAATTCAATTGCCAAACTCCAAAAATATTCACAAAGTATTTGGCATTCGTTTACAAGAATTCAGTTTTTTAGGTCATCTGCTGTTAGGAATTTGCATTTTTTCTCTTTTTTTCGCACCTCAATGCTGAATGACTGAACACTTTGTATTCCTAATGTGTTTTATAGACGCAAGGTTTTATATGAATTTTAAATAGCGAACGCGTTTTTTTTTCACTAAAACCGTAAAATCAACCCGGGATAATAGGGTAGTTGACTGACATATCAAATCAGCTACTTTTTAATAAATGTCAAAACGATCGTTTATAAGGAATTTTGTATGAAATATTACACTATGACGTCATAGTTTCATAGCATCAAATCATATAGGTACTCTTAGTGGTTCCACTGGTAATTAAAAAGCATTATATGTACAACATATTTGTTATTTCCACGTGTTTTTAGATGTTTTATGCATTGGTTAGTGTTTGGTCATTTATTTTTGACAGTGTCAACTACCCTATTGTCTATAGTAAAAGTACCGCTGGTACCCAAGTTCCGCGTAGTTCTTTCTAGTCATGCCAAATAACCAAATTCTATTCTCTGTATTGGTGGTTATCTCAGATAATATAAAAAATTGGTCAAGTGCGAACCAGACACGCACACGAAGGGTTCCGTACCATCGTACATTATTTTATTTTCATTATTTGTTTTTATAGCGGCAATAGATAATACACAATCTGTGAAAATTTCTGTCTACCTATTTACAGTTCATGAGATACAGCGATTATTAAAATTGTTAAAAAACTCTGGAAAAATTATGTCTTTTGTATGAGGACCACCTTTAATTTATTTTATTTCCTGATATAGCGGCAAAAATAAAAAAAAAAGCAACTGTCTACCTATTTACGGGTCAGATACAGCCCGCTGACAGACGGATGAACAGCCCTTGGTAATAAGGTTAGGGTTAAAAAAACAGCATCAATAACCTAGATGCAATATAAATTCTATAAAACATCTTTTTTTTTTTTTCATTTTATCACAATAATATGACACGAACCCGTGTATTGTAGTTATGCAACCAGTTACATTATTATTTGTACACGCTCTCAAGTTTCTATTTGCCGAGTGTGGAGTGTGGAGTGAAGAAAATAAAACCATAAAGACACCGCTTTATCTCGCAGACGTGACTTAGAACAGATAGTGTTGTACGGCGACCATGAAGTCGTACTGGTGGATAATTTTTTTTTTTTTTTTTACTATGTATAGGCCTGTGTTTGACCACAATCTCACCGTGGTCAGTGATGATGTGGCCGATGATGGTAAGCACACAAAGCCTAGAAAGGAACTGGCTCTCGAGTGCAGCTGTCGGAACACACCGAAAGGTGCTTGGCGACAGATTTTCAACTTGAGGGTGGTAGCCAGCCAGGCGGGTACTACGAAGTACCCTACCACCGTGCTATGGTTTCCTCATCATTTAGATTTTTTGTCTTTAAAAAAAAATCTTTAAGTTTTCTTAAAGTCTTTAGAAAAAAGCTACCTAACTCTAAATATATAAAAGAAAAGTGGTTTTTTACATACAATTTGGTATACAGATAGCTATAATGACGTAGACATTGGCTAAGAAAGGATTTTTATTCGCGGGTGAAACCGCGGGGCGGAAAGCTAGTTAATATTATAAAGAATAAAGATTTGTTTGTAATGAAAAAACTCAAAAACTCGTTGACCGATTATAAAATTATTTCACCAGTAGAATGCTATATTATCACTGAGTAGGTAACATAAGTAATATTTTATCTAAAAAATGGAGATCCTTACTAAAACTCCAATTATGTAACCCAATATATCAATGTCTTCATATAGTTATTTGTATTCCATCGTGTATAGGAAAATCCAGAAACACGAAAAATTTTGGTCACATCAACATTCCCATATCTATCTTCGGTGTGTTTACAACGCTTTGTGTCCGTTTGTTTTGTCGAAACTTTCTACGGAACCGGCCCGTTTTGTCATCTGATATAATTACTTATGACCAAACACGCTTTGTTGTATTTTGGCGCTTATTTAAGTATTGTTTATATACTACAATTGGTTAGGAGTATACGTGTGACCAGATATAAACTTTTTTTTTATCAAAATCTGAAATTATCTTATGATTTCCGCTTCACAATTTCATCTGCGATCCTCGTGGTGTAATTAATTTTATATCTATTTTTTTGTACACCTTGTGTAATATTATTGGAGATTTAATACGGAACCCATTTTTTTTTATAAAATTTATTCTTTTAATCAGTCCAGTAGTTTATGACTTTATAAAACCTTTCCCTTTAAATCAATAAATATCCTCGAGCATTCTTCACACACGGTTATCTGATCCCAAACTAAGCAGAGCTTGTACTATGGACAACCAGACAACTGATATACTACATATACTACTTTTTTTTTGTAAATACATACTTATATAGATAATTACACCCAGAATCAGGACAAACAGACATGTTCATGCACACAAATGTTTGTCCTGGATGGGAATTGAACCCATGACCAGCGGCGTGATAGGTGGTGTCTTAACCAACTGCGCCAACTGGCCTGTCATTTGTTACATTAATGTAGATTATAATCTTATTTACTTCCGTATAAGTAAAAAGATTATATTTAGATTTTGATATAATAAAAATTTTACTAGGTACCATATCCATCGGAAAGTTCTGGAAATTTTTAATTTAAGTTAGGATTCGAACCTCGTGACCTCACTGCGATAACAGCCCATCTTCATAATAACAAAAAATTAAATACGTGTGCTCCATAATAAGTCAAGGAAACTGAGTTATAATTTTAATGAATGTTATCATTATTTCATAATAGCTTATAATAAACTGTCGAGGACAATGTCGATTTGGTCAAAATAATACACGAGGCAAAATTATTTTTATTATTTCCGGTTAATTAACACTAACACTAAGTGTTATAAACTAGGTCAATTTTTTTTGCTAAAAAAACATAGGTAGGTAGGTACCTATGCAATAAAAGGGTAATATTTAAAAACATTTGTGGTTATATTTCTTTAGTACGTCTTCCAAGAAAAATAACCATAAATGTTACAACAAAATGGACAATCTGGTCTAGAAAAGCTACCAATAGAATAATGGAAGCAGTTGGAAGAGGCCTATGTGTCACGCTGACCACTGAACCGAACAATTTGCTACTGATTAGATGGAAGACAAATATTTAGTAACTAATTCCGCTGGATATATCCTTCTCTGTCAAGTCCAAAACAAGGGAACTTAACAGGAAATCGACACGTGTTTCGCTTCTTCACGAAGCATCATCAGGACGTAGTAGACCCACTGTATCAGCAATAAAGACTAATAATAATAATAATGGTTATTTTTAGTACCAATAGGTACTTCATGCGTTGAAAATATTTCACAAAGTTGTTAAAAGTATTTAAAAGTTGTTCCTACTTTTTTTTTTGTGTTCCATACCCAAAGGGTTATACGGGACCCTATTACTAAGACTCCGCTATCTGTCCGTCTGTCACCAGGCTGTATCTCATGAACCGTGATAGTTAGACAGTTAAAATTTTCATAGACGCTTAAAAAGATAATTTACACCCAGACTCGGGACAAGCAGACATGCACACAAATGTTTGTCCTGGATGGGAATCGAACCCAAGACCTGTGGCGTAATAGTGTCTTACCTAATCAACTGCGCCAACTGCCTTGTCTATCAATATTTATTAATTTATTGTAGTTTTTCATTCTAGATATATATTTTTTTACCTGTATTACGTGTAATTCTATTTACGGCTTCTAGAACAACAGATTTATTATTCACATTACGGTGTTCTATTAATGATTCCATATTTAAAAAAAAAAACATAACCTTGATTGAAAAACCAAGCGCTCCACTTAGCCACGCAATCGATGTCACCGGGTCTCGAACCTGTGACCCTAGCTATTGTATGCTAAACTATCCACTGAGTCACAGCACAGCGGCCACTGAAGCGTACCCGTGCCAACTGTCTTGTTTTTCAGACTACATGACGCCTTGAAATTAAGTCAGTCTATTTTTAGTTTTGTAGATATAGTTTAACGTAGTACTGGTTATCGGTTGATGTACTTACCTATTTTTTTAAAGGAAACTTATATAATAGGGATGATGACTGGGTAAAAAATAATTAATTCTAATTAGTCCGTCAGTTAGGTTATCAAAAAATATTGGATACGTATTTTTTATTTTATCAAATCAATAAAAACTTACAAAGATAGGTCGCATCAAAGTTCAGGAGTGGGGGTTTGTGACGTCACTTCTCTGTAAAAAGTGTACTAAAACGTGACGTCACGCGATATTTATACGCACTGTATCATCGTTATTTTTTGTTTTCAGAACTAAAGAAAAAACATGTGTCCAATATTTTTTGGTAATCTGACGGAAAAATTTTTTTTTTTAGTCATCACCCCTCTTATGTTTCCGAGGGAGAAAAGTAGCTCATGTATTAATCCAGGGTGTCTCCTACCTCCATATAAAATTTCATCAAAATTAGTCGAGCCGTTTGAGCGTGAAGAACTCACAAACATACAAACTCATAAACTTTCACACAGCAATATATATATAGTAGGATTTCCCCTATTTTTTTTTTGCCAGAACAGAAATTAATATTTTTTTTTTAAATGAAAGCTATACTTACTAGTGATAGGTATAGATTTATTTTCAAATTAAAATAAATTATAATAAAAAACAATACAAAATAATTACAAAACAATATTACGAATGTGTGTATTGTAAAATAAACCTTTATTTAATACGAATAAAATGCATTACGCTAGTACTCGACCTTAACAATCTATTTTAAATATCCGTTGCCAACCACCACACGGAAGCAACACCTGTATAAACCTAAATACTCTACTAGTAAATCAACTTGTTTTTCGTACGGACAGACTGTTCACCTCACTTTTACGTATCCCATTACATGAAAATCTTGGCAAACATCTAGTTTTTTAATCTTTATAAAAATATTATTAAAAAAAAATGTGTTTACTTGTACGTTTTGCGTACATTCAAGCTTATATTGATTAAGTATTATTTTTACGTCATTCCAAAAATACTGTGTAGGTCATTTGGTACACTAGAAAATAGCCGGTTTTAGACAGTTTATTAGTTACCTAGGCATAACTACTTGCCAAAGGTTCTAAACTTACAAGCGTGTGTGGAACCTGTGGTTGACTGAATAGTAATTTGCGATGTTCATACGTGCTTTACAAGGCTTAAACTCAATAAATGATTTTCATGTTTCAGTTTACTTTAATTGAAAAAAAAAATCATTAATTTTCTCATAGTTTACAATATTTTTCTGATTTAAGAATTTTGTAGTTATTATTTGAAAACTACCATACCGCCTCGCGGTTTTACCCCCGATTTTAGCCTCTTAGGGGATGAATTTTCAAAAATCCTTTTTTAGCGGATGCTACGTCATAAAAGCTATTTGTATGCAAATTTCAGCCCGATTCGTTTGAGCTGTGCGTTGATAGATCAGTCAGTCAGTCAGTCAGTCACGCTTTCCTTTTATATAATATCTTTACACTAAATACTGATATACTAATAATAAATCCGAAGGGTTTGTTTGTTTGAACGCTCTAATCTCTGGATATACCAGGCGGATGAGAAAAATTCTTTCACTAATAAGAAGCTACATTATCCCCAAAGGCTAATTTTTATGCCGAGAATGCGAGTGAAACCGCGGGGAACAGCTAGTTTAGAAGATAAAACTACATAGCTCGCGCCAGTCGACTTGCACGTAGGTACATTTCCATATTACCTTGATACTCTGACACCAAACTGATCATTTCCGCTCACAAAACGAAAAACAAACTTTATTTCTATCGTAATAAGTGTTTTTTAGTGGCTAGAATAGAAATGGCTAGGATGTCATCGAATAAATGCAATTGAAAACATGTTTACGTTACATTTTGTGGGAGTTATGCAACACTTGTTTTTTTTAATTCATCCTTGAGATATGTTATCAATGCTCGTATACTCCAAATGGCTAGTGTTTGAACTGTTTTTGGGTACCACACAACATTTTAATATCGAATGTATGTATGCGAGTTTCTTTAATCCAAAATAACTTTTAAATGCCACTGTGGTCAGTGATGATGTGGCCGAATGTGGTAAGCACCCAATGCCAATGTAACTCGCTCTTGAGAGCAGCTGTGGGAACACAACAGTAGGGTTTCAGTAATATTTTCAATATCAAAGTCAGCAAAATAAGCGATGCCATTTTATGATGTTCTTACGAGGTAATTTGGTACCCCAAAAAATCCCGAGTTTCTGCTTATGTATCTTACGAACAGATGATAGAGCCAATTGTAGTCGTTTAACTAAGGCACTTAGCCTTAGTAGGGCCAAACTTACGGGCCAAACTAATTATAATAACAGTGATTTAGGCGACACGATATATTATAAGAAATTTTGATTCTAAATTAAGGTTATCTTTGAATTCTTTATTATTCTCTATTTGTCAAAAAGAAAAAGAAATTTTAGCATACATTCTCCCATCTAATACAAAAGGAACTATTTTCTTATGTTTTAAAAAAAAATTAGTTTTTTGTCATAAAAATAAAACAACAGAGTTACTTTCGCATAAACTTTAAATTTATTTTTACTGAAGTAGTTTATAATAGAAAATACATTCTCGTCCTTGGCTAATAAAAGTTACATCCTACGGAAGCCTCAGCAAAAAGACCAAGTTTTCGCATAACCGGTAACTTTGGCAACACCACTGATAAGTTTGCAACATATATCTGTTTAAATGTTGTGAATTAAACATGTCATCTTTAAGTGTCAGATTACTTCCTGAGACTAAACAAACAGCGATTACATAATTATGACATCACCGGGAGATGTAGTCGAGAATGTTCTACATGATATGTTTCTTTTTCTAGCTGTAAGTACATTTTTGGAAGTTTTATGTGACTTACCTAAAATACAATATAGTTGAAAAATTACTTTTTTTATCTGCTATACTAAAATATGATAAATATTAGAAAAGTTAATTATTGTTTATAATTATTGTTTTTGGTAGGTATGATTGTTCTAAAATTCAATTCATAACAAATAATATACACCCGGCTTTGAGCCCTCTGCGCTCGCCGATTTGTCCGGTAAGGTTGTTGCAGCCATCTGAGGCTACCAACTTAGTCCTTTAAAAAAAAAAAAAGCAAATAATATAAAATATGTTAAAAATTTTATGTGATAAAATTCTATTGAAAACTTCATATTGAGAATTTTACATGACCTACCTAAATTACAATTTTACCTGACTTACAATTAAAAACAAGATTGCAAGTTTTATATTGAAAATAAAACAGGTAAGGACATTTATGTGGTTTTATCCTAAAATACAAATTAAAATAATAAAATTAGAATTAAAAAATCTGCTCCAAAGTAATAAGCATAAATTGAATAACAGTTTTGAAGTCAGTCTATTTTTTTCAAAGCTAATTTTATTTTCAACTTTATCTCAACATTTGTCACTGTCCGAAGATATGCATATCATCAATAACTGTCAACAATAATGCATAAAAAATTTCAATCGCGATATTCGTATATTTTCTTGTTGAAGAATTCCACATGCTTACCTTCAAATTTCATGGTCTGAAAATAAATATAGTTTGAAAAAAATACGCGTGGAATATGTAGAACCTCATAGTTTTTTAATAGAGGTGTCATTGTCAGCCTGCATGATTACGGCACGACACGGCAACGGACAGTAGAAAATGCATGAAAATCGAGCGCCGCTCGCGCCGCCTTGCTGTCTGCCTTGTCATATAATACGATTGTGCCTACAAACTCTTTCATTTCATATTTGTTCATAAATATTTCTATGCCGTTTCTTTTTACAAGCATTGCCTTTTAACATTAACCAGCTAAATTAAAATGTCTTATATTTAATACAAAAATTATCACTCATTGTAATTCGACCTTCGCTTTTGAATGTATAGGTCAACCAATTTTCAATAACGTTTTCAATTATGTTTCAAACTATACGCTTTTCATGATGAATATACTGCATTATGTCAAAAAGATTTACATAACGAATCGTGCGCATCGCGCCACGTGTCGCATAATAAATGTATGCGTGTGTGTGTGCGCGCGCAACGCTCACTAAATTTCATTGAGCGCTATTGGTGTCAAGGTCTCGTGTGAATGAACCCTGTGTCTATGTGTGAGGTATGGCAAGCCTGTGTGCGTGTACTGATGGTTACATAAGTATTATGTATTTTGATTTTTTTAAATTACCTCGTAATGTTCCGGCGTTGCATAAAGGTGGTTTTTACTGCTGTTTAGAGATAAGTGACTTCTGACGAAGATGCTTTCTCAAATAGATCTTAGGTAAGTAAGTCTTACATGTATTTTCATAAATATAAAACTTCAAAAAAGGAATCCCATAAAAAAAAAATTTTAGTCGTTTGTTGTAAAAAAAAATATGATAAACTTTTGTCAATAAGTGTACCCACTAATTAAAATGGTTATTATTACGTTACGTTGTTTTATTTCTATATTTTAACTAGTATGAATGCCTTGTTTTTTAAGGTAGGTATTATAGTTAAATTTCAAAAATATATTTTTCGTAAAAGTCATGAAAAATATGTACCCACTTCAAAATATAACTTGGACATCATTAATATTGAGATAATAATTTTGTTTCAGAAATACTGACCATAATCGAGTTCAGGATCCATAATATATGAACTCTCAGACTAGATATCTTTTTTTGGTTACAAGGCCTACGATGTGCTACGAATTGCTACGAAAGTTTTAACAAATATATATAATGATACATTGCAAAGCTGAATTTATTAGATGATTTAGCGATTCCAAGGTTTTTTAATCTTTTGAAATTAACCGAGTCACTGAAGTCTTTGTTCGACCTGTTATTTTTTTAATAAATATCTTAACCTGAAAGTCGGAATACAGGGTAACTTAGACCTACAAAATGTCAAGAGCGTTATGTCAATTTGATGTTTACCGTAAATCTCTGGTAACCTTTATACTCGAATTCTGAAACGTAGTGATACTTAGGTAATCTAATTGATACTCAGAATTACATTACAGCGTATTTTAGCGCTAAACTAATATCCTGCATTATTTTTTTATTTGTATAGAAATATTTTAGTGTTGTTTTTCACTATCATGACCTGTCTTAGGTACCTATACATCAATGCTCTTTCGGTATACGAGTACATTATGCTTAAAACAATATACGGACTCGAATATTGAAACAAGTGCATAGGTAAAATATTCATGCCAACAACTATAAACGTTCGAATTCTTTGTCTTCTTATTAAAAAAAAAATCTTTATTTAAAATGTTAACATCTCTGTCCACGCACACGGACGCATGTGTGTGTGTACGGATAATAAACGCAACGCGTGTGTGGTGTGCAGCGGTGCGCTCTATGCTCCTGCCAAGATCTATTTGTGCATGCGCGGGCGCACCCCGCGGTTGCGATCACCTCATCGATCAAATCGTCGTCATAGTTCTATCAATTTTATTGTAAAGTGTGAACATTATGATCCCACTAATATTATTAACTAGCTGTTTTCCGCGGTTTCACTCGCGTTCCTATAGCCTTCGGGGATAATGTAGCTTCGTATTGGTGAAATAATTTTTCGAATCCGACTGGTAGAACCAGAGATTAGGCCATTCAAACACACTAACAAACTGTTCAGGATTATTATTAGAATGGAAAGAAGATGCAAAAGTTTGTGAGGATGTATGGATGAAAACTACTGAACGGATTTAAATGAATCTTGCCACTTATGTAGATCATATCCTGGAATAACATATAGGCTACTTTTTATCCCGGGAAAACATAAGGTCCCTCGGGAACGTGGGTGAATCCACGGGGCGGAAGCTAATGTTCTTGAGAGTCAGTTACCTTCTTGACATTGTAACACATTGGCAATACCTCTGGTATATTACATATGACGATAGGCTACAGTAACCACTTACCATCAGGTGGAACACTTGCCTGCTTCAACCTTCTGACATCAAAAAAACCTATATTTATTAGACGAGATCACTTTGCAATAACCCGCGATTACATTAAAAAAAAAACATTGTACTCATTTACGTTTTATATAGTACTAGCTTCCGCGGGGCGGAAGCTAGTAGTACTATATAATAGGTTTCACCCGCGTTCCCGAGGTATCTCATGTTTACCCGGGAAAAAAAAAACAAAATTTCATCCAAATCCGTTTAGTAGTTTTTACGTGAAAGAGCAACAAAGATATACAACATACATACTCACAAACATACGCAATTATAATATTAAGAGGATTTTTAAAAGACCATAAATGTGATGACTAGAGTACCTAGCTCATGAACTTACTCGGCAGTAGCGCAACTACATACAATAGGCCACTTGTCACAAATTGTCTCAATTGGCTCGGTTTAACGCTACCTCTAATTGTCCAGATTATTTTTGGACCAGGAACTTGTTTGTTAGCGCGAATTGGATTACATGCGCCTGCGCAATTAACGCCCTATTTCATGTAAGATAATTTTATGTACATTTAGAAATGGGTAGATATTCTTACTTACTTATGAACCTACGCGAACGAACTACACTCGGTTTTTTTTAAGTTTTTTTTTTAAACATAAAAATATATAATATAGATAAAGATATAAAGCAAAACCTTATCTAAATACCAAATGGTTAGAGCAGTTTCTGAGATACACGAGACATATAAACCTACTTACAAGAATTCCTCATTAAATGATATTAGATGAAAAAATAATAAACTAAATCAAAATAATCCACCGACGACTTTAAAAGATAATACAGAAAATAGTTCTTTACCTATAGATTACAGGAAAACCTATAAGAAGCCTATGGTAAAGTAACATAGGAAATTATATTTATTTACGGAACCTGCGCGAGTCAGACTCACACGTGTCCAATTTTTTATTGGATTCCTTTTATAAATTGATTTTCAACTTGACAATTTTTAAAATATTAACCCGATGTGGTTGAATTTTGAGTATTATGAGTATTTTAATATATATATATTTTTGGTGAATCGTGATTTTTGGAAATGAAACCTAGTTAGATCGATTTATCGTCCCCAAAACACGTTGGAGCCGTTTCCGAGATTCAGATTATTATTATATACAAGAATTGCTCGTTTAAAGGTATTAATAGTTATTAGACAAAAAAAATGTAGTAAAGGTTAAGGCGATGATAGCTCAGTGGTAGTGACGTCGGATGCCGAGACGAAGGTCCCGGGTTCGAATCCTACAATGAGCTTGAGCTTTCGGTGAAGGAAAACATCGTGAGGAAACCATAGCACGGTGGTAGGGTACTTTGTAGTACCCGCCTGGCTGGCTACCACCCTCAAGTTGAAAATTTGTCGCCAAGCACCTTTCGGTGTGTTCCGACAGCTGCACTTGAGAGCCAGGTCCTTTCTAGGCTTTATGTGCTTACCATCATCGGCCACATCATCACTGACCACGGTGAGATTGTGGCCAAACACAGGCCTGTACATAGTAAAAAAAAAAAAAAGTTTTATAGAGTTAAAAAAAACTACCCACTCACCATGAACAAAAGAAGAGGCTACCTACGTAACAAGGTAAATCACCCTAGCACCTAATGTAATATGTCGGACCTCTTTACAAACAGTCACAACACAGTAGTTTCGCTAATACAATTTGACGGTCATACATAAACACATACAAACACACATACACACACTATAAATAGAAGCGAACAACACGAAGGGCCACTTATGGACCTTACAAACTTATAACTACACATACGAAACTTGAAAATAGATCTTATAATGTAGGAGATAAAGGTTGTGTTCGAATATGGAGATGGTAAATGTAATTTGGGCTGTATGAACGATTTTATTACCATCGGTTAATTTATTTGTTTGTTAGCCCGACCCCGTTGACACAGTACATGTGGTACTTGAAACAGTAAGTCAATCTTCAGTTTTAGGGATTAATAAATACTTACCTTGGGACATTCAAATTATACCAATTTTTTACGTCAGACGGATTGGAAAATTACCCATTTGATGCATTGCCGTCATTTTCCAATATTTGACAGATTTTGTCTTTGGTTTTCAAATATTATTTATTGCACGTCGTCCAACCAATTTATTTTTGACGTTTAAGAATGCCAAAGGAAAATAAACCTTATTGCTCTAATATAAGGTTAATGTGTCTCAGTCAATTAACAATGTCTTATGAGATAAACCTTATCGTAAAGTAAAAAAGTTTATTTTCCATTGCATTCTTATAGATCAAAAGTAAAATAAATGGTTGGACTACGTGAAGGATGATTACTGTTAGTAATATTTACTGTGACAAAGTCGTGACACTAAACGCACGTACGCAATATATAGGTGAGCAGGTATGCTTCAGTTTATTGGTTTAGCTTCTTACTGTGACTTTATTCATATTGTTGGTACGACTGCTTTTTGCTATCTATCGAATATCGATTGTAATGAAATCCTTACCTTACTACTGTTCCCCGCGATTTCACTCGCGTTCCCGGGACAAAAAGAAGCCTATGGCTTATTTCATTTGTAGATCTTTCTTTTAATGAAAATGAAAAGGAAATGACATACGTAGAAAACAATTTATTCCTAGACAAAGTAAACATTAACGAGACACTGTATTTATATTGTATAGATAAATTAATTAAATATGTTACTGGATATTTGTAGTTTGATAAAACGAGCAGTCTAGTTTCTTATCGTAACCTTTTGCCGTAAGCAATTACCCTAAATTATCTAGTATGTATACTTAAATATATAACTAAAACATTATATAGATAATGATAATGATAACTAATAGTAGTTTTTTTTTTTAAGGACTAAATTGGTAGCCTCAGATGGCTGCAACAACCTTACCGGACAAATCGGCGAGCGGCGGCTCTCAGCCGGGTAATATTTAGGTAACAACGCCTGAGGGCACCCCCGAATGGGGTACGAACCTCGGCTCAGGGCGTTACCGGGGGACTTTGTACGAGTTACGACTAATTGGGGGCGGTCATTACTAAAGGCAGGTCGGGCCGCTTGAATGGGACGAGACTGAGTGGGACGTCGCGGCGGTCCTCGCCGTCGAGGACGGTAGCGTGATCGGTTGTGTGTACTGTGTTGTGAAAATACTGAAAACTTCGACCTACCTGAATATTTTTGTGGGTCTGAGTTAAAAGGAAGACGGAGAACCGTGAATGTGGCCAGTTGGTGGTGGGCTGCAGGTCGTGAGTTTGATTCCCGTCCAGGACAACCATTTGTATGCATGAACATTTTGTTTGTCCTGAGTCAGAAGACTTTTCTATGAGTTACTGGTCTGATTCTAAAAATTATTTCACAAATAGGAAGCTACGTTATCCCCTAGTGCTTATAGGTTATATTTTATCTCGGGAATGCTGGTAAAACTTGTTGAAATCTTACAAGCAAAACTGAGTTGTTTTAAACGAATAGGTACTGCCTAGTTAGTATTTCTTATTGTTGATTTCATAATTATCTTGCTATTTTAAATAACAATTACAACTTTAATCGCAGCCTTCAAAGATACGTCGAACTCGAAATAACCAAGTAAACACTGTTTACCTTTACCACGACTCCGAAATTTACTTACCTATAATTACTCAAAAAGACTTATCCATTGAAGATTTACTACAGCATCTGTAAAAAGTATGTTAGTAAAATCGTCAATGGATACAATGTTCTCAATATGAATCGACAAGGATTTTGAATTTAGTACGAAGTCGTGGAGTAAATCCAGAGTCGCTGTCAGTTCGAAGTTGTAAACAACACAATTAAAGCACAGAACTGCAAGGCATTCCAGCTATGAACACTGTGTAACTATCTCATCTCTATTATAATCAGCATAAGGTTCAATTGAATCTGTTTCCATAAATATTTGAGCAGATTTCGTGTACTAAATTTAGCTTCGTTGCTACGCCAGTTTTTTCTATTCAAATAGACTTGGGCTAGTTAGAAAGTTATTTTAATCTCTGTAAAGATTTAAAAAGTAAATACGACTTGCTGGTATTGACTAAAGAAAGTGTTTTATCATCAGGCTTGTAAGGAAAACTTGTTTCTAAGCTAAAGTTTAAAATCGACTTACTAATGTCATAGGAACGTTTTGACATTAGAGACAAAAGGAGGGGATGAATTTTCTTGTCTTACGTTTGTCTTTTTATGGTACATGTTTGTTTCTCAAAAAAATATTTGTGTTGTAAAAATATTGATGATATTTAATTTTGATATATATTTTCGTTTACGCTTTAATAGATTACTAGCTATTTCCCGCAGTTTCACCCGCATTCGAAGGATAAAAAGAAGCATACATCTACTCTCACTTAATCTCTTTATAATATTAGTGATGTAAAGTAAGTATACAATTATCCTGATATAATATAAATATATAGGAAAACTACCTGAAAAATCAAAACCAGCAAACGGTCGTTAGATAATTGCGGCCGTTATCAGGGCTCTCATTAAGGTCGTGAAAATCATTTGGACACTCGTAAAGGTGCTGTTAGAAACGCATTAAAAACTAATAATGCACGAAAACTGTAACCGTGGAACGAGATTGCGTTAGAAAATATCGGTTTGAAATCCAAGTAGGTACCCATGTTAAAAACTTAGATAATATACCTGTCTAGATAGAGTTCGTCCGTCCTCATTACTCCCTTAGGAATACCACGGCGACCTGTTTCCGTCTGTGGGTTGAAGCTCCTTTAAATGTGTTGCCAACTTCCTACCACTGCTCTGGAACTCAGGGTATAAACTAATAACTAAGAAAACCGCCAAGTGCGAGTTGGACTCGCGCACGAAAGGTTCCGTACCATTATCTATAAAAACGAGCAAAAAAAACACGTTTGTTTATTCTTCTGTTTTTTTACTATTTGTTATAAGTAGCGGCAACAGAAATACATCATCTGTGAAAATGTCAACTATGTATCTAATTATCACGGTTCATGAGACAGAGCATGGTGACAGACAGACATACAGACAGCGGAGTCTTAGTAATAGGGTCCCGTATCTATTAAATTCTAATTTTCTACACTTTTCCCTCAAGGGTACGGAACCCTAAAAAACGGATTAGAACAGAATTTTCGAAAAAAACAACATTATCTTGAAACGCGTTACTAATTTGATTACCTGCCGTAATATTATTTTTTTTCGATTCGAGACGCTCTCGCTCTGATGTTTATATTTTTAAGCAATATTTTTGATGTGCAATAAATTTTTACAACGTCACCACTATTTTTGGGTGTAATCATTATCACTACATAGTATAAAACAATGTCGCTTCCAGTCTGTCTGTCCCTATGTATGCTTAGATCTTTAAAACTACGCAATGGATTCTGATGCGGTTTTTTAATAGATAGAATGGTTCAAGAGCAAGGTTTATATGTAACTAGCGACCCGCCTCGGCTTCGCACGGTTTTTCTCAGCTTTTCTGTACCATAATATGCATGTATTATACATATAAAGCTTCTTCTTCAATCACTCTATCTATTAAAAAAAAACGTATCAAAATCCGTTGCGTAGTTTTAAAGATCTAAGCACACATAGGGACAGACAGACTGGAAGCGACTTTGTTTTATACTATATAGTGATGCGTGCATATTATAGTACAGAAAAGCTGAGAAAAGCCGAGCGAAGCCGGGGCGGGTCGCTAGTTATCTATATAAGTATGTATTTACAAAAAAAAAGTAGTATATATAGTACAAGCTCTGCTTAGTTTGGGATCAGATAACCGTGTGTGAAGAATGTCCCAGGATATTATTATTATAATTATTTACGTCTAAATATGTAACTCGTAATGTAAATTTTAGACCATAATAATATGATAAAGCCTTAATTAAAAGGTGCTGTCACCTCATAAAGTCTATTAAAATGGGTTTTTTAAACCATCTTATCTCCTATACAGATACTTATTTGAAAAGGAAAGTTATTTGTATGACATTCTCAAGACCATTCTACAGCTTTTGACGAAACTCAAAACATATTTGGATATACTTAGATACATAAAAAAAATCTTTAAACATACTTACTTACCGCTAGATTCACTTTTAAAGCCAGTGGTGCCGATTCTGTTATTTACGAACTAAATAAATTTAATCTCACTATATCCCTTTCTAATAGTAAATATTAGAAAGGGATGCAAGATATTTTAGTACTGTCAGTTCAGTCCAATCACATATTTCAGCGCGATCTTTATTGGTCACGACTATTTACCCGTACATTACGACGGCATGGATTAAACTGACAGCATTAAAAATGTTCTATCTTTTTTCAATAAGGTTAACATGAAAGAGAGGTGACTTGTCTAATATTAGTTAAGTTCGTAAACAACAGAATCGGCACCAATGTTTCTCTTAATTTTAAAAATAAATTAGTTAAAAATATTTCACAAGATTTCAAATTCTAGACCACATATATTGACAGATTCATTTTTAATGAATAGTAAATACCTTTTAGTTCAGTTTTTTTTTACGTTTTTACGAGTTTCGCTAGCTTGATTTCACCTTCAATAAGTATGTATGGCGATAAGTTTACTACATGACAGGGCCTAAAATAAAGAAAATAGTTATTTGTTCAGCAAGAGAGCAAAGTAAGTTTTTGCTGCGACTTTGAATCACGAACTAGCAAAGCAGTCTACTCTAGACTATTGAGCATAGTGATAGATTTATAGGTTCGAGATATACCTAAAAAAAATATCTCGTGTGAAACACGACTCTCGGTGCCTAAATTCATTGAAAATTGTCTTTTAACTTATATTTTTATAAAAACAAACGCACAAATGTTGGTCCTGGATGCAAATCGAACCTACGACCTGTGGCATGACCAGTAGTGTCTTAACCAACCGCGCCAACCGGCTTATAATTTTTTTTAGGGTTCCGAAAAAAAAAAAAAACGGAACCCTAATAGGATCACTCGTGCGTCTGTTTGTCTGTCCGAAAATATTTTTTAATAAAACCACAAAAACTTAAAACATTCTAGAACCTTCAATACACCAAACAAAGATAGCAACATCGCTCTGTTACAATATTTTATAAATATAATAGGTATACACGCTTTTATCACAATTTCCCGTTTGATAATACGTGCGCATGCGCTAACGTGGCAATTAAATCATTTGTTTACGACTATACTGACTATAAATAACACCATATCATTGTTATAACATAATTAATATTAAATCTCGTTATTTCTGTCCGTAACACACCGGAGTATAAGTACTATCGACAAAGTTGAAGCATGATCACCTTAAGGTGGAGGCGTCGGTTGGAGCGCGAAATTCAAATTTTGTCACGTTTTTTGCAAATTGCAGCTCAGTTATAGGTCGTAAGTTATCAACGTGTTATTTGCGAGAAGAATGGTAGTATATTTACTGATTAATAACAAAAGAAATCATCAACATATTCCTCCAAGGTATATTAGTAACATTTTCATGAAATAGTCGTATATGTCAGTACTTAAGGGTGTATTTTGTGTGCAGTGACCAGCCGCTACCTGTGTCTCACACAATATAACCAGACAATGCGCTTGTCATAAAATAGTAGATTGTCATTGTCAGTAAATAGTCTAGACAAAAGATTTTACAAGAGACCGTTTTATTGTAAACAATGGACACGGCGAACTATGATTACTGGCTGCAAGCGAAAAGGTCTCAAAACTGATCATGCTTCAACTTTGTTGATGGTACTTAGACATATTTCAAATTCTCAACTTCCAAAAAAAAACTCAGGTATCGTAAAATAATTAATAAAAAAAAATGTGTAAATAAAAAACAATAATAAATAAAATTTAATAATAATAAGTTTGACAAAAACTATCTCATAAATGTTCAAATTAGGTTAGGTCCAAGTTCACCGACAAGAAAACAGTCTGATAAATTATAATCGGGCGTTTATGATGACTTTTCCCAACGAAAATTAACCTAATAAACAAAATTGTGTAAATGCTAGCATATAACTAATTTATCCATGGAACATGGAAGTAGGTATCCATGGAACGACTGGTCGTGCAAGGAAAGGTGGAAGGGGTTAGATCACGCGGCAGGTCACCTATTCGCTGGACTGACCAAATAAAATCCGCAATGGGAGGCCGCGTATCTGACTGTACCAGACAGTCTGCCAACAGGGAGAGATGGCGGGAGATCGTGCGAAGAACCGTGTCCGCCTCTACCACCGATGTGGACGCCTCAACGTGACCACGACCGCTCTGACAAGAGCGTAACGACGAAGAAGAAGAACTAATTTATAGCAAAAAAAAATTACATTCAGTGGTATGGAATAGGGTAGTTGACTGACATATCAAATCAGCTACTTTTTAATAAATGTCAAAACGATCGTTTATATGGAGTTTTGTATGAAATATTACACTATGACGTCATAGTTTCATAGCATCAAATCATATACTCTTAGTGGTTCCACTGGTAATTAAAAATCATTAAATGCATTAAATATAAAACATATTTGTTATTTCCACGTGTTTTTAGATGTTTTATGCATTGGTTAGTGTTTGGTCATTTATTTTTGACAGTGGTCGAATCAAATAAAAAATATAAAACAGCTTGTGTAACGAGATAAAGTAACTTTCTTTATACGGCTTAACTTTAACTAGTTTTTTTAACTTTACTGCATGCGGACAATTCTTAAATTCATTGGGTAGTTGGTTAAAGAACAACATAAAAATATATAGAACCTACTGAATAGATATTCTAAGCTTTGAATTATTGTTAACTATCATATTTGTAAAGATAATCCTCTATAATTCATATGTAATCTATTTGTTAACTAAAGTGGACTTGAATGGAGAACGCTACAAAGCTTACCCGCGTCACGGATTAGCCCAAACATGGCCAGATTTTGATTCACCGGTTATGGCGACGATATATGAGAAATTATGATTCTAAATTAAGGTTTTTTTTGTTGCAAGAGATTTGTAAAAAATATGTTTTTATTTTATAAACATTTTCATTAGTACCTAGTAGGTAGATAACCTAACATAAATATGTGCCACAAATAAATATAATTTCCTTCTTTCTTTCTTTCTAACGTCAGAAAAAATCGTGACAGATTCTCTATATTTACAAATTTTGTCACAGCCATATTTAATCCGTGGGTAGGTGCTAAACGACGTTGGTGCAATTAGGCCTTAGAAAATTAAATGGTAATTTTAATTTATGTATCTACTTCTTTGCTTTTACATATTTTGTTGTTAATTTCTCTTTAGGTAATACTTAATTATCACATATTATTATAGTTTTTACCGAATGTTTTACATAAGTTTTATATATACAAGCTATGGCTAGGGTATTGATGAAAATTATTTACATAAATAAAAACTAAACTAAACAAATAAAAACTAAACTATATAATTACTAATTACAAAAATAATCTGCTTCAAAATTTGGCATGGTACCCATGACACTTGCGGCGTTGCCTCGCTGAATGATCAGACTTAGCCTCTGGGCAAAAAAGTCCCTGGCTCTCAGATCCCCAGAGGCCAAGATCAAACGTTTGCCTATGTCTTGGACGACGGTGCCATATCTCACATCCGGAGCTCGTGCCTTAGAGCTGGAGCGGCAGCGGAGAATGCACAATTCCTCAAGCGCCGGAAATACTCTCATCTCATTGATGATTATGTGTTTGCGGTGCTTGCGGTTGAAACTTTGGGCCCTTGGTCATCTGACACAAAAAAAATACGTAATGTTGTTTCTGTTTTTGGTTATATTTTGTTATGTAAAACATATTAAAAAATACGCAGTATACGTAGGTAGGCAGGAGTAGGTAGGTAGGTATGTAGGTTAGGTAGGTAGCTCCCAGATTTTTTTAATTCTCACGGCAGGATAACGGCTGCCGGGCCAGTTAGTATAATATATATGTAAGAAAACAGTAAGTTAAGATTCCGTATAACAGGCCTTCTAGAAACCGGCATATAAACCATAATAGTCCGTCGGAACCGACTCGTTACCTAAAAGTAATTTAAGTTAATTACTCAAGTTCCATTCAACAATAGAGGTTCGTTTGCTAAAGTATATTTTTTTAGTGTTCCGTGATCGTAATGAACCATTTAATTCGTGAGAAATTATTCTATTGTTTGTTTGTTTGCGTTACTATGAATTAGTTAGCCTTATGGGGTTAATGTACCCTAAGTGAGTGAGCCAGGGTGATATTATAATCCAGAGTGAAATCACTCTCAAAAAGATTGCAAGCTATTTCGGATTTTGCAACTGTGGACGTAATAAAAATACCTGGTTGACCGAGAAATTTCTTTTTTAAAACGACGTTTTCTAAAAATGAAACCTAGCTAGATCGATTTATCTCCCCCGAAACCCTCTGCATACTAAATATCATGAAAGTCGTTGGAGCCGTTTCAGATTATACCTACAAGAATTGCTCGTTTAAATGTATTAGATAAATATCCTGGAACATTCAGCTAGTCTGATCCCAAACTAAGCAGAGCTTGAACTATGGAAACCAGACATATAAACTACATAATACTTTTTTTTGTAAATACATACTTATACCTAAAGTTATAGGCCTGTGTTTGACCACAATCTCGTCATTAATGTGGCTGAAGGTAAAAAGCACACCGTGCGTTGAAGGGAACTGGCTCTCAAGTACAACTGTCGGAACACACCTAAACTCAAACATATTCAGTTTTAGCCTTGATAAGGAACGTAAAAATGTAAAAAGTTACAATTACCTCTACCACCGGTTCGGAATACACTCAAACTGAAAAGTGGAGCAACAAGAAACTCAGCAAGGCTTCTTTCTAACAAAAGAGGTTGGCAAAGTTTTCGGGTGGTAACTCCAGCCAGTTGTTCGAAGTACTCTATGGTTATGGCTTCACCAAAAACTCAGGTTCATTGTAGAGCAAAAGCGTTGAAAAAATCACGTTTTTATTTTGTATAGGTCTCCTTTAATATTTAACTTTAATTTTATTATTTGTTATTTAATCGGTAACAGTAATATAAATTCTGTGAAAAATTCAAATGTGTACCTATTACGGTTTATGACAGACGAACGGACGAACGGACGGGCAATTCCGAACCGGTGGTAGAGTATATTGTAAAATTGTAACTTGACATTCATAAGTGCCTTATTAGGGCCTAAACTGAATAAATGAGAATTGATTTTGATTTTGAAGTTTAGTAAAAGGGTCTCATTGACACCTTTTGGGTATGGAACTCTAAAAAACTAGTCGTATAACTACGTATTATAAAAAAATGAGAACGATAAAGACTACTTGTTAACTGACAATTTATTGTTAACTAGACTTTTCTATTTGTGAAAACAGATATAGACATCCGTATTGTTTAGATAGTATTTGGCTTAGGATGAAAATGATTCAGGTAAAGTGTTTGGAAGGGTATAGTAGGCAGGCACGTATCCAGTATTAGGTTAGGTTAGGTTAGGCGTTGTTCTGCGCTTGGTCTATAAACAGGAATTTAAGTGGTAAGCAACACTTAAAAATATATCAACCAACTAATTTACCATTAAAATACGTTACAACGTAAATCTAACTGAGTAGGTAGGTACCTATTATCAAAATCAAAACTCATTTATTCAGTTTAGGCCCTAATAAGGCACTTATAAATGTCAAAAGTTACAGTTTTACAATAGACTCTACTACCGGTTCGGAATACACTTGAACTGAGAAGACTCCGGCAAGAAACTCAGCAAGGCTTCTTTTTTTGGTGGATCTTTTTTTTTTAATTTATGTATTTTTTTTTTTTTTTATTTATTTCATTTAAAAAATCAATTCATTAATTACAGTTTTAAATATACATAAACTTCATACAATTATCACTTGGCCAGGGGGCTGCTTATAATAGATTACTCGAGTACAAGCTATATTGCTCTGTCACTATGTCACTACCTTTCTGATTACTTTTCAGATTTTCGCAAATCTATTAATTGTCATAACTTCGTTAAACAGCTACTAGCTGTGCCTCGCAGTTTTACTCGCCTATATTAAATTAGTACTAAACCTACATTGCAACATGAGTTTGATCGGGTGCAATCACCTATTATCAGCTGGCCCTTATCAGTGCGGGTTACGTTGATAACGCGGGCCACGGTGAGCGTTAGAACCAGCATCTACTGGGTAAAATATTTAAGTACACTATATGTTATCAACGTTAGAATAGATGACGAAAAAGATTCAGGTAAATACCTTTAGACTGTCAAAATCGCCTCATTTGCAGCTTCACACATTTTTTTTATAAAACACAAAAATAATATAGATTTCATAATAATTATCCATTCAGGCGTGGCTGTCAAATAAAATGGAAAATACGCAAGATTGAAAATCTAGGAAAATTGTGAAAAGGTACTCCCTTTTGCAAGCGAATCTTGTCCTTATTGACTTTAAAAACGTTAATTATAATTCTTATATTTTCCTGTCAAGGTTGAAATTTAAATAACATTTAAAAATAATAAAAGAGTAACGGAAACTACTTGCTGTAAACAAAAACCATATGAAAATAAAATTGATGGACCAAATCCGGACAGCGACGCCCAACAGGAGGTGACTATATTGGAGCCAACTGCATTATCCGCAAATAGCGCCATTAGGAGCTTGAAATACATGAATTAAATAATTATGAAAATATAACAGAATCAACACTTAATTTATCAACATTACCTACATAAATAATAATATTATATATACATTCAACTTTAAGAGACGTTGTGTAAGTTCTTTCCTAAATCTCCTTTTAGAACATGTTTCGGATGGCATTTCATCGAACTATCCTTCGTTTCATGTAATTTGACAGATTTGTATGGAGTTTCGTAATATAGCCCAATTTTAGGCGAAACAGATGTTTCTGCTGATTTCGCCGTAAAGTGGCGATATTAATCCCCCAGGAGATTGGTGTGACGCCACAACGAAGCATAAAAAGCATCATGGGTAACTGCCGAATGGAACACACCGGTGGGTGCTTCCGGACAGTTTCTAAGATATATCACGAAGAGATCAGTTGAATATTCGTACTTTTTTAAGAGTTCCATCTATGGAAGGTGGAAAGTCGCCTGAGTAAGGGAGACAGACAGTACAGGGCGTTTTTTAATTACAGGACCTAGTCGAGGTTTTCTGACAATGGGTGACTTCAGATCAGAATTTTCATAACTATTTGGAAGTCCCCTAAAAAAAGAATCCGGAATAATATTAAGTATAATGTGATCATATCACCATAAATAGCTCGGCCTTAGTAACACTTGAATCAATATTAGTTTAGTTGACTAAATATCTGAATATCTCGTGTACATAATCTGCTTTGTACGACAACTGAAAATAAACTTACATGCGATGTTTTTAAAGTACAAAATCTATCACGGTAAGACTTGTTTTTCTCATTTCATGATACGAAATTTTTACTTAGCAACAAGACAAGACTGTTTCAGCTGTTGGAAAAAATAACGGCATTACATTACATACAAGGTAGTAACTGAAGGTTCGTATATAGGTTTGTTTCGTCGGAAAATAATAGATGGCGTTACCAGTCACGACATTGAGTTATCACCTTGCGTAGAAACTTGAGGTAGCAACAAGAAAATCATTATCGCTTTCGAAATTAATATTTGTGGGTGTTATTTGATTTGCGTTATTAATCGAAGAAACTGATTTAGATTCACGTTTTGGAACTTAATTAGGCTGTGTTACTAGGCTTTTTCAAATATTATTTTAATTCCTTTTTGATGGATTTTTAGGACTTTTCGTTGATTTAGGTAACAAGTTCTAATGAGTACTTACATTTTATATTCTTAGATGATACATTTTATCCAAGATTTTTTTCGAACCTTAGACTTTTATTGTATATTTCAAGAAATGTAATACAAAGTGTATCTTTAATAGGTAGGTAGGTACCATCTAACAGATACTGTATAGTACCAGTAGTTTTTGGGATACATAGTATACCTAACAAACACAACCCTAAACACAATATTCCGTATGCATTCAATCATAGGAATGAATTAATTCAGAATTAATTCATAATTAATATAAATTTCATTTTATTCCATTTCCCTAGTAACTAGTGATGGGCAACCTCTACAGTTAATCGACTATCGATTATTCTGCTAACGACGTCGCGTCGTCGTACCGCTACGGTATTGCAATCACGTCGGTTGCAACAATCATGTCGTTTCGGTTTGCGGTTACAGCGAAATGACCCTTGTTTTAATGCAGAATCAACTATTGCAAAAACCTTATTACTTCTATTACTATGTATTAAAAAATAATAAAAATCTGTCTAGTTTAGTGTTAGCAAATATAATACAAAAACTTAATGAAAAAGGGTTAGTACCTATAGAAAGAGGTGTAAAGGGTCGCTTTTTCTTTTTGTGAATACAAAAAAATAATAAGAATATTAACATACTGTTATAAACTTTACATTATGTATGGTCATATTTTAAAAATTAGCTTAAAATATTGTTACCTCGCTGACCGCACGTCAAAGAATTATTATTTGCCATGTTTTTTAGCAGAATTTTTGAGCGATAATTTAGACGCTTAGCGCTTGCAAAACAGTCCTAGATACATTGGATTTTAAAATGTGTTCATGCCACTATAGACTCTATCGCATACTTATAACATCCAAAATCATAATATGTACTCACACCGAAATAGTGTTACTTTGTATGTATACTCACCTACTTCAATTTCCGTATAGAATCAGTAGGATTGCCTCCGATCGTAAATCGGAATTAATCGCAGAACGAATTCAAGTTTTATCGATGTAAACAATTTTATTTTTGTGTTCGTTAAATTGTTTTTTTTCTTATACCTATTTGTTAAAATTCTATTTCTATAGCGAAACACTTTCGGATTATTTTATCGTTACTTTAAATATCTAGAATGTTCTAAGTTTTTCATACAGGATCGTTCAAGTTTCCATCATTTATCTACTATTTATTTCACATCCATATGTATGTGCCTTACGGAGAGCTTGCACGTAGAAAACTGGTAAAATGACTTCACAAAAAATCATGTGAGGATGAGGGTTGCACCAATCTCTAGCCGAGAACCGGTTGTGACCAGCTAGTTCGAACTGGTTATAAACCGGTTGAATTTATTTATCGCTACGAGTCGGCTTGTTTTCAGCTAGGTTAACTTTATGATAATATATGGTAATACACCTACATGTCTTCTTTGTTTTTCTTTAAGTATCATCTGTTTGGAATATTTAATCTTATTTTTGTATTCATTTTATGTATATTTGTCTTGTTGTATGTCGTTAAAAATAAGTGTTTTAATGATACATGTTTTTATGCATCGTTCATGATATATAATTCTGTGCTTGTATTGTAGATGGGTAGGGAGAGGGTTGGAAGATAAAAATTGAAACAATTGCTTTCCATTATTGAAACTATGTATTTTTTTCTTCAATAATTTCTACATTTTCTTTTACCGTCTATCAAATAAATATCAATTATTAAACAATTGATACATTTATTATTATTGTTAGTTTTGTATATGTCGACATTTCAAGTTTAGAAGTAAAATGTTTTTGTTGCATTTTTTAAAATCTTTTTTAATATTATTATTGATGAAAGTGAACTCTAGTACTATGATATTGTGCGTTTTAAAACACTGGACCCTACAAACATTTAGATTTCGTTTAAAAACTGTTAGTCTATGGATTTACATTTAATGTAGTAATTACACTGGATGAAGAAAATGCATTCGACTGCAATTATTAACATCTCGTCAAATATAAATGTACTATTAGTACAAAAATGTATTCTCTCATCGCCCACTGGACTATAGTTACGCAGCTTCACGCGGCGATAGAAAACAATCTTACAAAAAATTACAATCTTTTATGTTAACTTAAATAACTTAATACTTTAATAACTATAATAATATATCCTGAGATCTTTGCAGTATATTAGGCGCGGGGGCCGTGCGCGCGGGGACGCCCCTCCGCGCCACCTCTCTTATTGCCTCCGTTCGGTGACGGCACTCTATGATACAACTCTCTAACTCTCTTTATAATCTGCATGCGTGTTCTCTCATTCATAAAAAGTATATATTTTTTTCATCATTTAAATTTTATACATTACAAAAGTAGTATCACAAACAAATGTACGAACTAGTACAATTACGAAAAACGTACACATATCAGACCTCAGCAGAGGTCGCCTCTAATAAATACAGTTACGATACATGAAAAATACGAACTCTACGCAACTTCAGAATAGAATCGAACTCGAAACAAAAAATAATACCTAAGACTAAATCGATCAGGGTATCAGTATCACACGCGCGGCGGCGACTGAGATCATGGGGTGCGCACCTAACGCCGCCACGCCACTCACGCGACCAACCAGCACGACTCACAATCATTAAAATATCCAATAATAAAATACGAACAATGATCATACAATGATTAACATAAGTACGGCGGCGCGGGGAGGCAGGCGCAGCGGTGGGCAGAGGAGAATGACAAACAGGGGTAGGGGGGGAGGGCGAGATCGACGCTCGCCGCCGCGCGCCGTCGCACGCGCGTCCGCCCGCCACGCCGCCGAAACGCTCGATGCACGATCGAATATCGACACTTTGTCGATACAAAGCGCATTTCGCATCACTATCGACCGTCCCGGCGACGCACCGAGCGCACGCACACAACTAAAGTCTGCGCTCTTCCGCGCGCTTACACTACTACTATACATTACATATCACGCTGTGCTTTTTTTCTCTTATTAAAAATATATAATAATTAATATACATATAATAATATTGATATTTGTTAAAAATAACGATACGTAGATATCGAGGAGGGCAGTCAGTCGGCTCGCTCGCATCACGCGCTAATCCAGGCCCGTTCACTCCGCCTGGCTCCTGAACAATTTCTTCTTTTCTATCGTGAACTGGGGGCTGATGATGATGGTGCCGCCTCGCGTCAAGTTTCTGTGGAAGGAGGGAGATCGTCAGTGATGCAACTCGACATAGTTAGCTGAGTGCGCTAACATTGTTTTTTTTTTATGACCAATTATGTCGATAGCGAAATAGAACTCACTTTAAGAATTGCGGCAACAGGCTAGTCCAGTTCGTCGCATCGTGCTCGAGATGCAAGTGTATTTCGTGCGTGGTTAGAGTGTTGGGGTCTATTTTGAAGGCAGCTAGTCGTCTGCCGGCGACGTCGACGATGACGGCAGCCCCCCGCGACCCGCACGGCTCGCCCTCGGCCAGCGCCAGCGTCTGCCGCGATGCCCTCGCCAGGAGCTCCGCCGGCACTAGCACCTCGGCGGTGGCTAGTTCGCTGGCTCCTTTGGCCGCTCGTAGTTCTCTCTCGAGCCTCTGAGCCAGCGCCGCCTCCGTCGGCACCGGCATCGGCGCTTCCCGCCATGTTGGCCCATTCCATGCTATAACAATACAAAATCACTATTAACATTTGTACTATAAAAAATAAATGCTAGTTGAAAAAAATAGGTCGATAACTAATTAAAGTATGACTGTCAAAATTGTAACGGTCGAATTGTCAACTCATAATTAGGTATATAGACCATTGTCTACTAAGTACACAAATAATTAAAAATGTTAATCATTAAATTTAAATTACTAAACGACTCGACTATTAACAATTGAAAAGAGAAAATGTTTCATTGTCCCAGTACTCGTCCAAGGGCAAGGGAGCGCATCGGCGCACAGCTGACGTGTCAGCTGTTAGTGACGTTTGGGCCCGACCGCGGCCGGCCGGCGGGTTGCTGGCCGGCGAACCGTACATCGATCGACCGATGCAGAGATTATAAATCTGATCTGGGCCCCGAACCGGCATCATCATAGTCATCGCCAGCAGCCTGCGGTTACCAGCCCGGCGCCGAGGAGTGCGCGCGCCGCATAGCAACTACCGGCCGGTTAGAAAGCCGCTACCACCACTCCAAGTCGACAGAATAGAAAGTAGACTCACCTTTTTCACTGTTGAATCCGACGTTAAACTGATTCGTGACCGGCAGGATCTCCATGTT
This sequence comes from Tethea ocularis, assembly GCA_963555595.1. Taxonomy (NCBI): domain Eukaryota; kingdom Metazoa; phylum Arthropoda; class Insecta; order Lepidoptera; family Drepanidae; genus Tethea; species Tethea ocularis. Next base: position 456,006 of record OY741970.1, on the reverse strand, counting down.
TTCCAAATTTTTACTTATATTGTACACTTTTAATACGACAAAATTAAAGCGTTCCGCGTCGGAACTTAAATATTACTAGAAAAATATCACAAGTCTCTTTTGTACTGCGAATGCGCACTGAAACCGGCTTCACGACCGGCGACTAGTTATCGTGAAGAGATCGATGGGAAATTGAAATTAAAAAATGTCCGAAGTTCACGACCGCATCAGATCTGATCTCGTAACCATAGGGCTTCGTCACTCGCCCACGGCTCACTATGTGACCCACCCGACCTTGTCGCTCTCTGTGACGGACTGACGATATTGAGAAGCACTCGCGCGTTATATAGAGGGCCGCGGCCGGGGGTGCGGGGGGACGCTCCGCGGGCGGCCGAGGGGGCCCCGCACGCCAGTTGCGCCCGGCCGCCGCACGAGGAGGTCGTCTCCACGTCGCTCTGTGCCGGTATCGGAAGCCGAGCCGGCCGGCTTCTTTGTTCGTGTTCCCCGGGGGACGAAGGACATTTCGAAAATTTTAAAAGTGCTGTATTGTTCGCGCGTGAATTGGATTTAGAATAAGCGTTTATAGCGACGTTTTCTTTGTCTGCCGCTATTGTTTTGCTAACGGCAGAAATTGCTAGAATCTTTTGTTGAACTGTTTTGACGATATTTATAAATAATGAGAAATGTTATCGGCTACGGAACGGCTAGTCTGGCCGTCCTGTCTAAGTATCGTTAAGATAAGGAAAATTAGAGATAAGCGATACCTACATGTCTTCAAGATGTTATTGTACGTAATGTGAATAATGTGTAATTTTCTATTATAATGACAATTATTACATGTAAGTATTTTTGTGTGAGTAACAGACCAGGGAATCATAGAATCTGCTAGAATCAGTAAACTATATACCTATTTTTCATGAAAATATCATTTATGATTTAAATAAATTGACAGGCATATTAAAATGCTCCAATTATAATGCTTCTTAATTAAAATTCAGAATGAGCTAAGCTAGCTTTCTTTATACGAAAGAACGAAAAATTACCATAAACCAATAACAAAAGTTCAAAGACTTAATTTCCATACAAATGGGCAGTGTTCGTAAATATCCAAGAATGTCACCGGGCGTTAGAAAAAAACAGTCTAAAATAGAGAAAACAGATACAAAACACGTCAATAAATTATCTTGATGAACTTTGCCACTATCGTCATACTAAGCGAAACAAAATACAAATATTTTGATAGTGATCAACTGAAACTAGAGAAATCTTGGCAAAGAACAAGATAAGTAGGTAGTTGGACATCAGTCGTAATTTACAATAATTATTGTTACTCTTTAAACAGTATCTCTTCAACTGTCAAAACACAAATGTATCAAAGACGAGGAATGAGAGAGAAAAAATCAGTAGAATTTGAAAATAACATAATTCTGTGTTTTTAACGCAAGAACTAATAGTAACTAGTAACCTAGTTAGCACAAAAAATATAAAATTGACGTTAATGCAATTTACAAAGTTGATTTGCAGTATGATTTCTAAGAGAAATCGAATGCAGGCGATGAGATAGGCTTAATTCAATTATATTTCTCAGATGAATGACTGATGAAATAGACTTTAATAATGATAGAGAGAAAAGATAGGTAGTAAGAAATGTGCGAAAAGGATAAAAGCAAAGTTAAAACTGTTCAAAATCCATTTGAAAATTTAACTTGTAACAAAGTGACCGAGCTAATTTCATTGTAAACAACTATTCACTTGCAAGTGGTATTGCATCAGCCTACTAGAAACTTCGCCTACAGATCTATAACTTCCACAAGAAAAAAAAGGGTCGTTATGCTGCATTTTTTACTCTTGCCCCTAAAATTTGTAACAATAGAATTAAATAAATCATTGTTCATTTTATTTTGATGTCTTTATATTAAAGTAAGATCGTGAAATTATGTTTTTGAATAATTGGGAATAACACAAAGAAAAAAATTGTGTATGACGAAATCTAAGATCTTTGAATTTGCGAATAGAAATCAATTCATTGCAGTCAAAGAAAGTGCAATTAAGAAAATGGCATAGCAACAAAAGTCGATCTAAGAAACAGTAATCGATTGCCGAGAAATGATAACCGCAAAACCACAAAAACAATTGAACAAAAAGAGAAATGAAAAAGGTGTACGGTTGCTACGCTGAGCCGGCCGGCATCTTGGCCTTGGCGAGGCGATGAGTCATTCCGAACCGAGTCGAATCGAAAAACACGGCAACGAACAACATCGTGACGATAATATCGATATTATCGAGCATTTTGAATGTAAATTTGGAATTGTCTAATATATCGTCAAAGTTCACGGGTCATCCGTGGTTAGTTATACCGTTTTTAGATGTTGTTTGTGACAAAACCCGTTTTTCTGTTTGTTTGGAAAATTTCCCGATTTCTATAATATAGAAATATATTTCTTTATCATCTCCAGCATGTTTTTCATGTTTGTCTTTTATAATCGTAATCACACAAACTTGCAAAACAGCTTACTTCTTTTTATCAGTTAGGACTTTATTTGTACTGTGAAAATTAGGTAACATGTTTTTCATACTTTATCTCGGAGATTTTAGATTAAAAAAACTTTTATCTCAATAACTCATCTTTAAAAGTAGAAGTAGATTTAGTTTTACCATTTTTTTCTCATTTTGGGTCAATTTCTAAGTCCAAGACTAGAAAAATATTGCTAGAAATAATAATATCCCCTCTGGTGAAGAGATAGTATAAAGCAAGTTTGGTCAAACCAAGGTTTTTAGATAGCCCCAGCTCTTTCTGTTATATGATGTTAGAAAGTGACGAATATATTTAATAACTGGATTTTGCAGTTGCTTTAAACCATCTCACGTTTTAAGGCATTTCATAATCGCTGAACACTGTAGGTATAAAGTCTGAAAAAAAAAATCCCAGAGCAGGTGTATTAAAATCCATTGTCTCCAATAAGACTCCAAAATTTATATCCCAAAAATCCACATTAATAAGTATCAAATGATGTTTCTTATCTTCTTTTGCTGTTACAAATTGTGGAAGCGATTTTTTTCTGACAGTACATTTCATTTGTCTTTCTTTGTTATCTTGTATAAGGAAGGATCAATTTTAAAAATTACATCATTGCTTTTTGAGTTTACTTCCCTGGTATTAGATAAGTAAATGGAATTATGAGCTAATAAGTAGACATCTACTTTATATTTGAACAATGAAGATACCTAGTTCCTCATTTATGAGTTATTTGATATCCCTGAGATCAGTCATTGTTTAACAATGTATAATGAAAGCGGATAATTTCATAGTTTCTATAAATGATAAATTCTTGTTTTTACCAACTTACATTTCAGCTATTAAAGTGTTTTTTTCTTAACTTTCTTCACAATCTTTTGTCTTGTCTTGTGAATGTACTGTATAAACTAAATGGAAAGTTCTATTGAAGATTCTGTTCTCGATGGAATATCTACCTTTATTGTCTCAAATTAAGTACAAAAGGGTCTATGGAAATCATATTATACATTCAAGAAAACAAAGATTTTTTATTAAAAACACGAATTTTCTTAACGAATTCCTTGTTTTCTTTGTAGCTTTTGTTTCAATATAATGTCCGGTTCTTTCTGTTGAATTTTCAATTATTTTAATGACCTTAAAATCAATCAAAACATATCCTTAGAAATATCAATTTTACTTATCAAACTCTAAATTTAATTTATGTCGAGAAATATTATTATAAAAAGAAACTGGAAATATTATTCTAAAAGGAAACTGCTACCGGCAAAAAATCGATAAGCTGATTACTGCAACGGAAATTAAAAAGACCTGTACCATAAATATTTCAAATGCACGTACACAATAGATGTTCATAGCGTCTTACTTCTATACAATAGGTTTTTTTCCCAATGGTGTATAATATAACCTAGCAACAGACATGTTCCTGCGTGCAACGTCCCGTCCCGACTTGTCCCGACCTGTTATGAAACTATCCTCTCATGTTGACTATACCGTAATCAATTGCAGTACTGTTTACAAACTATTACTTTTTTTTTATTTAAACGACACATACTTATAACTTAAAAAAAATTACATAAAACAACTTAAAGGCTTTTTTTTAAACTAAAGACTAAGAAAATAATGTCACAATGGCAAAAAAAAAGAGTTGGATTTTAAGTTTTTATTTTTAGTTACTAAATCTTGAGCGGGAACAATTATGCTCAATTAGATTTCTAGAAAATCGTCTCTGTAGGAATTCAAAACTAAATTAAAAAAAGAAAATGTTCACCGTTTACTAAACGCTGTGACAAATTACTCGTACCAGACCTTTTTAAAAAGATACGTGTAAATTTAATTGGTAACGCTTCATGATAAGTGTAGGTCAAAAATTGATAAAAACATGTTTAAAATTATAAAAAATATGAACATTTTATTTAGAACTTTATTGTAAGTCTATATGCAATTAATGACTTGACTACATAATGCATAATGTTGCCTCATTCTGTTATTCGCTCATTTTTATTCCTAATGCAAACATTTGTTCAAATGTTACTGAGACAAACTTATTGTATAAATATAGAATATTACGTCACGTTCAGAATTATCTGTCTAAATGTAAAAAGTATAAATTAAAGGGTATCTGGAATACAAAGTTATTTTATAATTTCGAGATAAAGAATCACTCCTCAATGGTGCCGATTCTGTTGTTTACGAACTTAACTAATATTAGACAAGTCACCTCTCTTTCATTTTAACCTTATTGAAAAAAGATAGAACATTTTTAATGCTGTCAGTTTCCATACCGTCGTAATGTAGGTACGGGTAAATAGTCGTGACCAATAAAGATCGCGCTTAAATTCACGTTGAAATGTGTGATCGGATTAAACTGACAGGACTAAAATATCTTGCATCCCTTTCTTATATTTACTATTAGAAAGAGACATTAGTGAGATTAAATTAATTTTAGTTCGTAAACAACAGAATCGGCACCAAATATTGTATTGTATAATATATTCAGATATATAATATATTCAGATACCGTTAAAGTTACCCGGATAAATATAAAATAAAGATTTAAAATCGTGTCGAGTGACAAGTGTTAATTTAGTCGCTTTATACGGCCAATATTTGTCGCCATTTGTATTCTGAACATGAAAGACATTGTGCCAAGTTTAGTCAACAGTTTATTAGCAATTTTAACTGAGTTTTGTTTACTAGTTAGGTAGGACACATGTGTACGAATGCCTATTGTATCATATTAATTGTTAAAAGATTATCTTTTTTTGTAAACTAACATGTTGGCCTTGTTTGACCAAATCAAAATGTATTTTTTTCAGACTTAATGTTCTCTGCCGACTTTTCCTTTTTATTATTGTAATTATGTACTTACCTATAATAAAACATTCAAAAAGTAATCCTCATGTAAAAAAGAAAATTCTAATGAAAAAAAAAAATTAAAAATAAATGACTTTAATGTAAATTTTGTGTTTTTATTTCAAAAATCCTCTTCAAATGAACGTTTGAATGAAATAATAAAATTTAGGTTATCAGTAAAGTCATGTACATACTAGTATATACCTACATTGACATAGTTTCTAGCAATTTAGATAAAATAAATGACGATTAATTATATATTTAGATAAATGAACTGTGTGTCTGTTGAGCAGTCTGATAAATTCTTATTTACATTTGAAAACTAATTATAATTTATCTTTGTGCTTTTGACCGTAATATCAGATGTTTATATTCATAATATTTTTAGATAATTATCTGTCGGATGCTTATACATTTTTTTTAAACTAAAGTGAAGATAATATAATTTGTCTAATTTGTTTACTAAACTTTAAAAAAATATGGTAGGACAGAAATTATTAAAGAAAACTTAGAACATACTGTAGGTGCTTGACGACAGATTTTCAACATGAGAGTGGTGTAGCCAACCAGGCGGATTCTACAAAATCAAATCATACTATGGTTTCCTCACGATGTTTTCCATCACCGAAAACAAGCTCATTTTAGGATCTGATCATCAATTTCATCACGTCACTGAGCTATCTTCGCCTTTATAGAATAAATTGTAACTCAGTACTAGTTGTTCTCCGCGATTTCACTCGCGTTCCCGGGATAAAAAGTAGCCTATAACCTTCGGGGATAAATTAGCTTCCTATTAGTGAAATAATTTTTCGAATCGGACCAGTAACTCCAGAGATTAGCGCGTTCAAACAAACAAACTCTTCAGACTTATTACTAGTATATAGATAGACACCGATAAGGCTCTTATGAATAGTAAAATCGAACACGTGGATTTAATGTAATTATATTGGTTTGCCTCATATAATAGTCTTGGCCAACAATAAGGCCAATCCCAACACCAACCGCCAATATTATGATAATTAACAAGAAAATCAAAACATACTAAAAATTCATGTATTCAGTACATGGCTGGCAATAAAACAATAGACACAGCGGTTCTATTTTTAAATTTATTTTTCTATCATGGCACCGTACCGTAGGCAAGTAGGTACAATCGTTATCAAAACGTGTATGAAGATAGGGTTGTGCCGGTAAGTGTACCTACCTACTAAGTATTATTTTTTGGTATTTTTTATAAAAAAATATGAATACTCTTTAGATGGTTAGACGCTAGACTAGACACATCAATCTGGATTGACATATAGGTCCTGCCTGGCACCTAATTGACAACAGATTATGTAGTTACGTATGTGTTGAGGAGCCATGAAAACTCTCACACAGACAATTTATTCTTAGACGTCAATATTACTCGTCTACTGCCTTGGTTATAGGTACCTGACCCTAAAACAGACATGCATATCATAGACAAAGGAGACAAACTCATATCAAATGGGAAATTATAGCGTGCCTAGTGTAGATCGTAACCAATTTAGGTAGTAACAGTTATTTATAAAAAATGCCATTTTCAGTAGGCAACATTACGAACCGATTTATTTTTCCTTTATACGGGAACACAAAAACAATACAAAAACCATTTACATTACAGGTTTATGGTGCGTAGAATGGAAATTACTAATATTTAGGGCCGTTCCGTGTGATTTATGACAAGAAAGGTCCCGACGTCATTAGTGGAGCGAGAGAGAGGGGGGGGGGGAGAAAGGTGGGCAGTTTATAAACTATTAATAATTACTGAGGTGGGTAACGACAGTTTCTTGTTAGATGAAATTAGGTAAGCTGTCATGAGTAGCTGGCTTCACACAGTTTTAATCGCGCTTAGAACTTTTTAGAAGCAATTAACACTTCTAAATTTGAAAAGGATTTTCGATAGAAAAAAGATTTTATAGGGCTCACCCCTATCTCCTATGTAAATTTTAGTTTGTTTGAAATGAGTTATTATTCTTTTACGAAACTTCGAAACTACTAATAATAAATCTGGAGTTTTTGAAAAAAAAAAAAAAAAAAAAAAAAAGCTACATTATCCCCGAGTGTTATAGGCTACTTTTTATCCCGAGAACGCGAGTCAAACCGCGGGGAACGGCTTTATAATAACCATATTGTCATGAATACGGAATTAGTACAATAATACCATTATATTTTCACATCACAGTTAAATTAATTTCTAATGGTGTCTTTACTTAAGCGCATAGACAAATAAATTATCACTTTACTTACATTTGTAAGCTTTGACTATAAATAAAACCACAAAACTAAATAAAATAATCTTAGAACTTTGCAAACATGAAAAAATATAGTATCAAGTTTCTTGCAAATTTATAAAAATACTAGCCGTAGGTACGTGCCCGGTGTCGTATGGGTGATTTTAAATTAAAAATACCATGCAAATTCAGGACTTTCCGGGGTCTTTCCCAAAAATAAACTTTCATACAAACCCTGTCCTAACAATAACGAACACAACAAACAAACAATTATGTTGTAATTTTTTATTGAATACGTAATAAAATACGTAGCCAATACCTATTTTTTAATAACCTAACTGACGGAATAAACAGAATAAATTATTTTTTACCCAGTCATCCCCATTCTGGCTAAAATATAATTTCAAATTCTTTCTGTAGAAGATAGATGGTATAGGTTCTTGTTTTATATACCGGTACCGATTTAGTAAAACCAATTCCAAGCAACGCACTCGGGTACCATCAGCCACCAACCGGCAAGCGAAGCAACCAAGTCACGCACGACTCGCAACCCACAAAAAGCGGACAAACAGTTTTAAACACAATACCGGTAGCTGTTGCCAAGCGCCCCCCCTCACTATGCAATTGTTACACGATTTTTTTTTTCTGATCCATTGATTAGTCAACAATGTGAGTTATAAAGGTGTTGTGTGTTTTAAAGGTGTTTTTGCACATTTCTGTGTTGCCAGATGACGATTAAAAATACTGTTTAAAATTTTCTGTGAAATATAAATTCTAAATCTTTACTAATTATTATAAACTAGCTGTATTCAGCGGTTTCACCCGCGTTTTTGAAATAAAAAGTAGTCTATAGCACTCGGGATAATGTAGCTTCCTATGAGTGAAAGAATTTTTAGAATCTGACCAGTATATCCGAACTTACAAACATTACCTCTTTATATCAAAAATATTAATAAATAAATCCTAATAATTGCGAAAGTTATGTTTGTTACTTCTTCACGCTCAAACGGCTGGACGAATTTTGATGTAATTTGGTATGGAGGTAGCCGACACCCTGGATTAATACATAGGCTACTTTTTATCCCGCGGGGCGGAAGCAAGAAAATTATAATTGTGTATGCTTGTTTAGTTAATAGAGCAATCTCACCGAACTGATTTCTTTAATATGCTACAGGGCTTCAAACGTCATAAAATATCAATGCAATAGGGTAGTTGACAGTGTCAAAAATAAATGACCAAACACTAACCAATGCATAAAACATCTAAAAACACGTGGAAAAAACAAATATGTTGTACAATTAATGATTTTTAATTACCAGTGGAACCACTAAGAGTAGATGATTTGATGCTGTGAAACTATGACGTCATAGTGTAATATTTCATACAAAATTCCATATAAACTATCGTTTTGACATTTATTAAAAAGTAGCTGATTTGATGTGTCAGTCAACTACCCTATTACATTATTTTCACAATAATATAGATAAAAAACCACATACTTTCACTACAAGAGTACGGGTGAAACCGGTGAACTAAATGAGATAACAATGACTAATAACACAACAATATCATCAAATCGAATGGTAATTAAATCGTATTGTGACTCGACTTAATTATCGAATAATTGATTCGATACGTACATACAAATTAATCGATAATTCCGTTATGTTCGCACCCGGTCACCCATAGGTACTTGACAAGGTTCTGTAAGTGAGGGGTCGATCAGATGCAACTTTACTTCTGCCCCGCGGTTTTCCCCGCCATTCAAAGGGAATCTATGGTATTCTCGGTTGGAAAAACCCTGATCCTATTTTTTATATCAAAAGTTGACAAGTAAGCAGGCGGTTCTGATGGTAAGTGATTACCGTACCCCTATAGACATTTGCAATACGAGATTGCCAATGTGTTTCCGACCAACAATTTTATAGAAGTAATACTAATCCTGCTAGCTTCCTCCCCGCGATTTTACCCGCATTTCCGAGGACATTTTACCAGCATAAAAAGTAGCCTTTATGTTATATCTATCTATATGCCAAGTTTCATCCAAATCTATTCAGTAATTTTACGTGAAAAAGTTACAAACATCCATACGTCCACATAAACTATCGCATTTATTATTTAAGTATTGATAGCTTGTTTGGATAATCCATAAAATAGCCTTACTAATATTATAAATAAGAACGTAACTACGTCTGTCTGTCGGTCCGTTACCTTTTTCCTAAACCGCTGAATCGATCGCGATGAAATTTGGCACGCAGATATCCTATGATATATATAAGTGTGGAGTAGAATATAGGCTTTTTATCCTGGTAATGAAATTAATAACTCACAATTAATAAAATTTGAAACACATCAATTTTTCGTACCTTAAAACAATCTTTTGAATTTATCACTTTCAAGTTTAGTTTTAGTTAGACAAAAATGGCCAGCGTTATTCCCGCTAGAAGTAAAAATCTTTACCAGCCACTCGCATCCCTACTACTTATTATTTAGTCGGCGAGGGCTGGCCATTGATATTATTATCAAGGTCGCACAACACAATGGTTCCGATTGAGTGACAACCCTAGGGTTGACGGCAGCTGACTGTGAAATATCGATAACTCTTTTATTATTATGTGCTTTTACGTTGAATTCATAAAGGTGTTGTCAAATATTGTGATAAAAGCTGGCCACTGTCACCTTTGGACGTAAGCAATTACCAGGGGATTTCCAATCCTTAACAAAGCTTAGAAAGCTCAAGTAAAAATCTTTAAAAGTCAAAATCAAGGCAATTTATATAAGTACCTATGTCTTTCAAGTGGAATTTGATAGCCTCTTACCTTCCAGGCTTAACCATAGTCTGCTTCATCACTGACCTAAAAAACTAACTTTAAAAAAAACTAATATACTTACGAGCATGCACTTACTAAGAGTATGGCTTGGAAAATGAATTATTATCTTTCATCTAACTTAATTTTTCGGAGAAAACTTTATTACTTAACCTAAATGTATTATACTGTATGTCATAATGTAATGTTGTGTGTTGTCTAGAATAAATGTTATTTCTTTCTTTCTTTCTTTCTAAATTAGTGACTCCCAAAGAAATTAATTCCAATATTAAAGCTAAAAACATCAGCTGTAGGCAATTTACACGAAATGTAAAAAAAAATTACAAAAAGGTTAGCCTCAAATGACCGGAATAGCGGAACTACTAACAGCGGTAAGTATTTCGATCTTTATTGTAATAATTTAGAATGAGCTATGAATGCATGAAGGAATCGTACACAATGAGCTCTAAGTACACTGGATGTTAAGTTATTGAAATGTATGTCATTGTCGGACAGCTGGCTTCAAATCGTTGGCAAAATCATTACTTACCCATTTTATTTCTGATCATGAAGTTTCCTTCTTCAATCATCCTTCCTTCTTGTAGGTATTCATAGACGTATAAATAATATAGACTGATTTCGCCTCATACGAAAGTGGTAAATTCGGTTAGGACTGTATGTTTTTTTTATTTTCACGCACAGAACCGATTTAATAATTCTGCTATTGTCTATGAAAGAGGTTTTACTTATTTTTAAATTAATTATGTAAAGACAAATCAATATAGATTGTAGTAACTATAAATAGTTAAATAAATTGATTGTATAAATTACATAATGGCATCGACACAAAAGCGACAATAACCTCACTCACTTGTTACATTTTGTACGGCATTTTGTGTTTCTTTCTCGAAGGCGAGGCTCTGTCCAGATTTTTTTGGAAGTCAATATTCATAATATCATCTTTTAGTTACGTAAAAATGGTTCGTGATTTTGCCAAAACCGCAAAATGATTATTCGAATTCAAATAAATTACCTTCAAGAACCCCAAGGTGTAGGTGTCAGGGAATATACGCAGGAAGTGAGTTCCACATCACTGCTGACAGCATTATAAAGGTAGAAGTAAATTTAACAATATTACCTACTAAAAATCTACATCTGCACTAATTATTACAAAGAGATAATGTAGAAGCTAATCTCTGGAGTTACTGGTCCTATTATATAAATTACTAGCTGTTCCCCGCGGTTTCAGTCGCGTTCCCGGGATAAAAAATCGCCAACAGCACTGGGGGATAATGTAGCTTCCTATTAGTGAAATAATTTTCCAAATCGGACCAGTAACTCTGAAGATTAGAGCGTTCAAACAAACAAACAACTTCAGCTTTATTATTAGTATATATTTCGCTAATAAGAAGCTACATTATCCCCAGTGCTATTGGCTATTCTCGCGAGTGAAACCGCGGGAAAAAACTAGTATTTAATAAACCAGAAAACTCCGCTTTCACAGAAATACTTAAACCGAGCAAACCTTTAATTAATTCTCTAGTACAAAACTGCGTGGGAAACAAAGTAATCCTAGGTATTAATATAACAGAATATCGAAGAAGGGTTTCGTCTGTGAACAATACCTACAATTCATTGTACAAACACATTAATTAAGTAACTCATAGCGTTTAAAGTCGAACATCAAATTTACTTGTAATAACGGAGCTGTATTACACTCCTTAACCCAAACAGAAGCAACTTCTGATGGTACACGTAAAGAGATACAGCGTATCGCGTTTTATTAGAATGTTATTACTGTTTCTGTCTGACAAGTGACGTTTTGCCTATAGGAGAACGGGATAGTGACAAAAATTGCCAGTATTTTTTTAATTTATGTCTTATGTTTTTCCTTTATAAAGTAGGTAAATAAGAAATATATGCAATAAGAAAAAGTTATAGTATGGTACTGTCGCTATCCCCCGCGAGTTCACCCGTGTCCCCGGGATAAAAAGTATCCTATGCTATTTCGGGGTATGATCTATCTATGTGCCAAGTTTAATGAAAAACCGTTCAGTAGTTTTTGCGTGAAATAGTACCAAATATGTTCACATCCTAACAAATTTTGACATTTATAATTATAGTATCAGATCGGCCCAAATAACCGAAATTGTCACCTGGGTTAATTTCGCTACATTTGCAGCTTCATATAAGTTTCATATCTGAAGTGAATTCATAATATGGGCATTTCATCGACCTGTCATCTGAAGAGATATTTGTCTGCAAATACATCAGTTAACATATATATTTTGACGTAAAGTGTCGACATTAGGTGGTATAAGTATGACCGACTATCTTAACCCTCACTTCTGAAGCCCTGAGTTAAGATTAGACAGTTTCTATACCACTGATGCGCCCCTTAGGAGTGATGTCAAGACCTTATTGTAGCACGTCCAACAGAAAAAGGCCTTTTGACTCTAACCACCTGGGAATCCCAGGTGGTTAGAGTCAGGAAATTCGACGGAAGTAACCTCCATTTCTTCGCTGTTCGCAGCATAAATGAGGGTAAAAACAATAAGTGGTATTAATTTGCTCCATTTATTTTTAGATCAATGAAGGTCGAAACGTCGATGTTAGTCAAAATAACATTTTGATAATAATTATCATTATGACCGAGTAGTAAAAAGCTTGTATCACCTACCTCCCTAGCCTGTTATTCTCTGTGGTTAATTAAATCAAGTGGCAATAGGGCTCAATGTCACTTGTGTCAAATTTTACAGAACTACGTCCAGAATTATTAATACGTCAATAGTAAGTATAATTATAATGTTTATCTTAGTAATTTAATGTATGAGTGACAGTGAGAGTAGACAGTTTTAAACAATGGTTGAGAATGTAGATTTATTCTCAAAATAGACATTTGCTATTGTCCTGACAAACTATTAAAGCATCGATGCTGACGCGATGTTATCCAGTGACAGTGACGAATAATATCCCGGGACATTATTCACACACGTATCTGATGCCAAGCTAAGCAGAGTTTGTACTATGGACAACCAGATGACTGATATACACTCTATACCTGCTTGTCAGTAATTAAAAAAAAACTGTAGCCCCCATAGCATGCGTAAACTAAAGAAGACTCGAGTCTTCGACCAATAATAATCGCAGATTAATTTCATCACGTCATATTTATGTGGTTTCATTGGCCGAAGATTTCTCTTACTACGGAGGTTGTCAAGAATGGATATATTACCAATTTTAGTCGACATTTGGTATACTTATTGTTATACCACTTACTTGAAATTAAATCAGGGTCCTTTACAACTATTTGAATGTCCACCAGACTGTAAATCCGGCCATTCCCATAATTTCTGTAATCACACAAAAATAATCGTTTACGAACTAAATTACATTAGTACAACTGGCATGTTATAAGTAGGTACATAAGAAAGAGATGCCCGATCACCGGATGTTTCCAGATGCGAAAATGTATAGGAATTTTGTTGATATTATTTCCAACTAATTTGACATGAGAGTTGTCAAGGAATTTGCTTAATTTTGTTGTACATAATGGCTTTGATTGAAAATTGGTACGTAAGGAACAAAAATCTATATATAAAAAAGACTTAAAAGACGACATATGCCCAGCTTTGACACATTGGGAGTTTGTCTACGAATCCGAATCGTGCGCAAATGTCTGGCAATTATTATCTTTTTTTAATATTTTTTTATACTAGGCAGCAAACAAGCATACGTCCCACCTGATAGTAAGTGGTTACCGTAGCCCATGGACGCTTGCAACACCAGGGGTATCACTCGTGGGTTGCCGACCCTGCAAAAATCTCTTCACACCCTTCTTGAAGAACCCCATGCTGTAGTCTCTTGGGAAAAAATCTTGTAACTTTTTCACCCATTTCCATAACTTAAGCCCACATCAAGTGGGCGAGAGTGTTTGTTAGTGAATTTAGTACAATACTGTGAACTGTAATGTTTGTTCCTTGGCCATGGGAAACCTATGGTGTCTCCTCATAGCAAATGTCATAAACGGAAGCTCTGTGCTCGTTTGCGCTTTGATTAACACCTTTATTGTACATCTGTAAATGTTTTACTTCTGGTCGCTGCTTATTTTGTGGATTTTTTTAAGTATTTAATTTTTTTATAAAAGCAAGTTGTACCTTCGTTCCCTAAAATTTAATGGGTTTATTTTTTTTTGCGTGGAACCCTAATTAAAAGAAGCCTTCGTTACTCTTTATAACATAAGCTACCTATCTGTTACTGAAAGTCTCGACACAATATGCCCAGAGATAACTGTTTCGGAAATGAGAAAAAGAACTGGATGGAGTGTCACGGTCTGGGAGAGGTCTACATCTATGGATGATGAAATAATGTTAGAGTTGATGATAATGATAAAAACCAATAACTTTATGGAAAACATTGAATCAGTTTTGATTGATGCAAATAAAAATATGCGATGAAAAACATCTAGCAACATATACGTTTTTAACCTCCCAACGGAAAAAGAGGGTTGTTATAAGTTTGTAGACTGTAACGATGGTATCATAGCGTAATATATTTTTTTCATTGTAAAATAAAGCACTGCAGATGGCATAGATACAAACAACCCAACGAGTACCTACATATGGCTTCCAAAAACCTTGCGGTTTACTTCATGTAATTTTGTATGTCTTTGACATTGCATAAATTCTCTTGTTTTCTATTACCCCAATTGTTTGTATAATGACATTATTATTTTAAAATAACCGTTGGTTAAGGTGGATGAGCTGCATTCGAATTTTTATTTCATGCGTTTTAATTTATTACATTTTAACTACCTATTGAAAAAAAAAAAAAAAAAAAAAACCTGATTAGCGTCTGAGACTATTCATTGATTATTCTATATATATTAATTATGCTTATGTAACTACTAGATTTCCGCCCCGCGGTTTCACCCGTTATCCCCTATTTTTGTCAGTCACGCTTTCCTTTTATATTATTTAGATTTAAATCATACATTGGTTTCATAACAAGGTCATTTGTAACAAAGAACCAATGTTCAGTTCTATAATATTTTAAATGCAATATTAATACCTATCTATATAGATAAATCATTAGCCATATTTCTGAGTCGTTTATTCTTTTTATTCCGAAATTTACGTAATAAATTCAAACGTACGAAATTTTCGTTACATATTCAAACTGCCATCCACCTTAAACTAACGTCATTTTAAAATGATGCAAACCAATCTTGTTAAACTATTATGTGAATTAGAAACTAAATGAAAAAAAAAATCTAGACAAAGGAGAATGACGCAACCGTACATGTGTGGTAGTTGCTAAGCGGTTTTCGTCACGTAGCGCACGCGCCGGGATTCGAACCGAGACGCGGGCGGTACGATGACGTGCGTTAGGTAGTTACCGAGTCATTGATTGCTATGTGTTATCTGTCGGATATTGTGAAATTAAGGAAATTATTGAGTAAAATTATTAATCATGGCATCATGTCAAATGATGGTAAAATTATATTAATTAAATATTTTTGATTTAATTATTTGTTTATTGCTATGGGTATATAAAATGTATATATATATTTATGTTCGTTTATTTAAATAATTTTATATTAAATACTTTTGCATTTCAATATTTTCAATTAAATTTGAATACTAATGAAACCTTACTTTTCCTGGTTTGATAAAACGCAAACACTACACGTGTTATAATTTATTGATATTAATTTTATATTAACAAATAATAATTACAGTCTCTGTAATAAAATACAGAGCCGAAAACGCCCAGCCCAACTGTTAAAGTGCGTCAAGCCCATGCCCTTATTGCCCCACCCCTAAGTCCGTCTCTGCTCAGCACCCTGCCAGTTACCTGAGGCGTTTCCTTAGAGAATATACCTACCTAATATTAAATAATGACAAAGGACCCATTTCTCAAACAGGGCCGATACAAGCAGCCAGTCACGTACTCCAGTAATTACGGTCGGTAATGGCCCAAGCTATTATTTAATATTAACGACATATTTAATTTAAATTGTGTGTTAATCTGTAATTAGAAATGGAAGTCTTCAGTAATTATTTGGGACGCTACTGTGTTTCATGGTTATAGGAATAATTGCATAGACTTTTTTTTTAAGGACTAAGTTGGTAGCCTCAGATGGCTGCAACAACCTTACCGGACAAATCGGCGAGCGCAGAGGGCTCTCAGCCGGGTAATATTTAGGTAACAACGCCCGAATGGGGTACGAACCTCGGCTCAGGGCGTTACCGGGGGAGGGGGAGGACTTTGTACGAGTTACGACTAATTGGGGGAGAATTGCATAGAATCACTACAACATAGTATAAAACAAAGTCGCTTCCAGTCTGCCTGTCCCTATGTATGCTTAGATCTTTAAAAGTACGCTATGGATTTTGATGCGTTTTTTTTCATAGATAGTGATTCAAGAGGAAGGTTTATATGTATAATACAAGCCGGGCGAAGCCGGGGTGGGTCGCTAGTTAAAGTAATAAAAGCAGATTAGGCGTAGATACTTACCTACTTGTTATTGCTAATCCCTACTAATATAAATCCTTCTTTCACGCATCAATGCAGCAACGGATAGACATGATTTTTGGCATAGAGATAGCCTATGGACCAGAGAGTAATATAAACTACTTTTTATCCCCGGAAACGCGGGTTCCGTGAGGCGTACACTAGATGTGAAAAAAATATTATAAGTAACCCAATGAAATATTAAGTTACATAATCTATGGGGCTATAATTTCTGGGGCTAAAATTTCGGTCGTCAATTTTTAGTTTCTTATGTTTTATCACTGAACTTAAGCTATCCTTGTACCTTCCATCATCACATCAAATGATATAACTAACGGTCTAAAAGGTTATTTAAAGAATTATCCCCTAATTCCTGACCGTTAAGGAGTTGTACCTTCCATCATCAGCTCAGCAACGTAAATGATGGCTACCAGACGCAAATATCTGAATAGCTTTAAAAAGTATATGCAAAACATTGTAAGTCCCTATACAATTTGAAGTTTCCTCGATTTCTCAAGGATTCCATCATCAGATCCTGACCTGATGACCATGGGCACCAACTGTAAAGTATACCCTTTCAAACAAAAAAAGAATTTTCCAAATTGGTCCAGGCGTCTCCGAGTAATCGGGGCACATACATAAAAAAAAAGATTCCGTCGAATTGAGAACCTCCTCCTTTTTGAAGTCGGTTAATAAAATAAAGTATTCATCACGTCATAAGGTATTCCCATCAAACTTTATTACCTTGTCTAAAGGTCGTATTTACAATAACCGTGACTAAAACAACCTATTTAAACTATGAACAAATCCGGGATATTATACCTTTTGTTTTTAACCGGATCTAACCCAATCTAAAACAAATCTAACGTAGGCAAACGTCACATGTACACACGGCCACAGATAAAGCTACACATTTTTATTGCAAAATAGCTCCTATTACAACCGCATAAGGTGCCGCAGTGTGTAGCTTGATCTGAGGCCGTGTGTACGTGTCAAGTCTTAGCATAAAGAAATTAAACAAAACCCTATCACTTTACGTCAAACAGATAGTATTTATACCATGACGTAAACTGAACGTTTATTACACCGTTTTGTTACGAGTAAAACATAATTTATATCCTACTTATAAATGCGAGAGTATGTGAGTATGTTTGTTACTTCTTGACGTTCATACGGCTCGACCAGTTTTTATGAAATTTGGTAACGATGTAGCTGATACCTTGGATCAACATATAGGCTGCTTTTTATATCGGGAAAACATGAGAATAGAAACGGCTGATTCGAAAAGGTCTTGCGCTACCCGCAACCAGCGGAGTATGGAGGGCCTGTCCATTCTGCGTATTCCGGTTCGTGGTTGCCTCTCGAGAACCTTTCTGCCCCAGCGACTGTCGGTTACTCCGAGCATAACCATCGCTCTTTGGGTGACCTTGAACCTTCTTATGAGGCCCATCGTAAGCGACCACGTCTCTGCTCTGTGGTATGCCATAGAAAGAGTTGTGTAGGTATCTTTTCCTACCTAAACACAGTATTTGTTAAGGGCGTGAGCCTTTCGGAGCAGAGAGAGAGCTCCTCTCAGAGCTCCATCTCTTTCGGGCACAAGAAAAATGATCTTGTCAAAATCTCATTCTGATTTAAATGAAGCAAAGAGCTATAAAAAAAGTTGTTTTAACGGTCAAAATGAGTAGCTTTTTAATCGCTCCTATATGACTTATCGAATCAATTCGAATACGTTTCCTACGATGAGTCAGAGCCATATCACGCGATTATACAGTAACGGACTCAAATATTTCGTCATTTACATATAATTCGAGTTTTACGTCAAAAAGCGTACCTACATTTCATGAAATGTCTATGACTAACTGTAGGCCGGGAATTTTTATTTCATTAATGTAGTAATTGGCCAATGGATTGCGTAATACTTTTTGGCTTTCTTGAAATAAATGTATATACCTACCTAGAACCGAACCGAACCGAAGATGCAGAGCGGGCAGGCCCCCCACAAGGTGGACCGACGATCTTGTGAGGGTTGCGGGAAACCGCTGGATGCGGGTAGCGCAAGACCGGCCATCGTGGAGATCCTTGGGGTAGGCCGGTGTGGACGTCTTTCAGCTGACATGATGAAGACCTACCTAGTAATCTTCTAAATATATAAATGGAGAAGCTGTCAGTTACCAGTCGGCAACAACAGTCATTCGATTCCAAGAAGGGTATGTTTAATAAATGGTACATCGATTGTGGTGTGGCGGATCGTCATTCCATTTCTGTGTAACACGCTCTAACCTTGTGCAAACTGCACTAAGGAATTCGATACCTATAGATCTTCATCCGACGAGAAAATTCTAGAAAGTTACTAAGAAGTATTAGAGGGAAGAGGCAGGTAGTAAAAAGCTAGTGTGCTATGGTTTCCTTCCCCGAAAGCTCAAACTGATTGTAGGATTCAACTTGACTTATACATAAAAAGTATACTTATCTCGTAATTTGCGCTATCCTACATATATATAGTAAATAAATAAATATCCTGGGACATAAGTAGGCCTCACCTGCGACAAATATAAACTTTATCTAAGTAGCTTAGGTACCTACTTTTAGCATATTTCCCGAGAAAAAATTTCATGAGTTTTTTTTTAGAACACTCTGGTACCTAGTCACCAGGGGCGTAGCTACCGCCGTATCTGCCGTATCAATTATACGGGGCCCCGGGTCACAGAGGCCCCCGACGTGCGTCATAGAGGCAAAATCATCTAGTAACATTAGAAAAACCAAAGTCATCATCAGCTATAAATGATTTAATAAATCGGTTTGCCGAAAAAAAGGCAAGGAGAGTGTATATTTAATTTGAATTGTTTGTAAAAAAAAAACTTTAATTTTATGCAAACATTTTTTTTTTTTAATAATCTTTACCATTCATAAGGGCCCCCAAACATTTTTTTATACGGAGCCCCGCAGGGCCACGCTACGCCACTGCTAGTCACGTATCAACCTGGTAGGTAACCTCATCTCCCATAAAGGAAAAGCATATACCAGGAGTACTTCAAGACTGATAACTGACCATAATTTATTATAATCGTCACAGATAACTGTAATAAATGTTGCAAAAATATCTAGCTATATAAGCAACTGTAGGAACTCTAAATTGCAGCTGTAACGCAACTGGTCATTCCAATAATGATTTCCTATATTACAGTGCGTTCGCTGTGTGTTGAGTTTATTAATAGTTACTTGACCAAATAAAGAAGTCACTTTTGGAGGTTTGAAATTTTGAACTAAATCTTAGATTTTACTGGTTGTTTTAATGTCGCATTTTAGTCATACTAGGTAAGTATTATTCCTTACTGGTGTCCACCCCGCGGTTTTGCTCAGGTTTTATTTAAAACCATGTAGTCATTACGGCATGAATGAGTCACGAACGTGCACACAATTTTTTTCATGAATTATTTTTAGTATAATTCCTACCACTTTCCTTCCACACACGGTTATCTGTTGAAACCAAATAACTGATATTCTATTATTTTTGTACCTACGTACCTATTTAGGTAAGTATTTATTTAATTATTAACACACAGACTCATGACAAATAGACATGTTTGTTCATAGTACAAACATTTGTCCTGGATGGGAATCAAACTCATGACCTACGGCGTTATATGTACCTACTTATATTCTGGCCTGGCTCCTCTTGTATCTGGAACTAGCTTTTCCCCACAGTTTCACCCGCGGTCCCTAAATTTCAAAAATCCTTTCTTAGCGGATGCCTACGTCCTAATACCTTCTGTATGCCGCCAGATCCATCCAGTTTGAGCTATATAAAGATCAGTCAGTTAGTCATGCTTTCCTTTTACCCATAAATTTTGAAAGAAATCACACGTACTTTTCTAAATGGCAGCATTGCAAATCTGCAACGGCATGGGCTGCACTATAAACGCATACACGACCTGCCACGATCTGGTCTCGTAGGGAGAAAGCGCACTAATGCAACTAGTTTTTTTTAACGACTTCAATTTGCCTGTGCTGGACCGATATGAAATAGAAAGTCAATTATTATGCTTGATGTTATGTTGCATTGATAAGTACCAATTGATAGAAGGTGCGCTAGTAGTTAGTTTGTTTCAAAGCAATCATCATCATCATGTCAGTCGATATACGTCCACTGCTGGACAAAGGCCTCCCCAAGGATCTCAACGATGGCCGGTCTTGCGCTACCCGCATCCAGTGGTTTCTCGCCTCGACACAATTCATCAAGATTTTATAATAGCTGTCTCCCGTGGTTTCACCTACGTTCTCGAGATGAAAAGTGGCCTATGTCCTTTCTCCATAACATAGGCTAACTGCGTGCCAAATTTCATTGTGATCGGTTTAGTCAACGGTAACAAAGGTAACAACAAAAATATATATTATCCAGTAAGTACTTCAAGCGGTACTTATACCAAAAAAACAATTTATATTTTTTTTTTTTTTTGTCATTTGTTTGTTCCGGCTTATCTCCGAAATGGGTGGACCGATTTTGACGTGACTTTCACTGGCTCGATATAAAGTCAATGTCAAAAGCAATAATTTGGCAACCATGCCAAGAGTCAAATCAGCGAGAGAGTTATTAATCAACTTGAGAGCCAGTTGCCTTCTTGGTATTGTAACAGATCGGCAACACATTGGCAATAATACCTCTGTTATTGCAAATGGCGATAGGCGACGTTAACCACTTACCATCAGGTACCTAGACCGCCTGCCTGCTTGTCAACCTTCTGATATAAAATAAATCAGCTATATACATATAGCATACATACTAACATAAAGCCTTTAAACAAAACCGCTAACCTTGCTGCCTCGTCATATAACCCAGTCGTTTACCTGAATTTCATCAATATCCACATACCTCCACAATACCCGGAAGGAGGAGGAGGTTTTGCATCATCATGCTTCAGCCAGGTCGATGAGTAAGCGCTCTAGATGCGAAGGGACGCATAATGTTACAGGGCAGAGGACTAGCAGACGGGCGGGTGAAACGCTGCGGTTTCTATTTCCAAGAAATGTTACCTACATATGTTTTTGTCTTAAAATTATAAAATAGTTACACAAGCTATTTTTTATTAAATTATGTTCTATCATATGATTAATGATGATAATTTTGTTGTAAGAATTATTTACAGAATTAATAAAGTAGTAAAGCTGTAATAAATATATTATTATAAGAAGACAACCTAGCAATATTGGCATCCAGCAACTTTGAAAGATTTAGGTAGCTATACTTTATTTATAATGAGTGACTTATTTGCACTAAAGACGCTAAGATGGCGTAGATCAAACGACAGGCTAATATAATTACTCGTTATTATTTCTAGAAGTAAATAATTTGAGAATAATCCAAATTGTATCTTAACTAACAAACATTCTATTGTCCAAAAATTTTGTATTCGAATATCAAATCGACATAAGATCTAAGGTATATTACTGACATATACGACTATTTCATGAAAATGTTACTAATATACCTTGGAGGAATATGTTGATGATTTCTTTTGTTATTAATCAGTAAATATACTACCAAATAACATGTTGATAACTTACGACCTATAACTGAGCTGCAATTAGCAAAAAACGTGATAAATTTGAATTTAACGCCCCAACCGAAGCCTCCACCTTAAACGGAGCGTTTTTCAAAAACCGCTCGTCTACACAAGAACAGTCACAATCACACAAATGATTTGGGAATTTCGGCCGCCCTCGGTTACCAGGTGTCACTACCGTCAGTTTATTACTTCAAATGCTATTCCATTGCGAGAACAGCCTGTATATGACATACACACACGCTGTATAAGCGCTGGGTTTAATTAAGATGTTTTATTACCCAGCATTTAATGTGTGTAACGTTGATTTCAAGATTTTCCTTATTTCTTTTTAACACTGAACTCGTTTTCGTAATTGCTGGTCCGAGCGATTGTCTTGTAATTTACCGTATTTAATTAACCGACAATTAAAACTGGGAGGTTATCTGTAATTTATACGTCATGTTGGTTATACGAGGACTTATTTGACCACATTGTGGTGAATGGTCGTGCTGGTAAGCAAAGCGAAGCCTAGGTTACCTATAGCTGGTACCTTACTCACATAAACACCAATAGATTCTTGGCAATCATTTTGCGGTGCTAGCCACTTAGATTGGTACTACGAAGTACCCGTACTACCTTTATAATTTCCTCACGATGTTTTCCATCACCGAAAGATTAAGCTCAATAAAGATCGCAAGAACTATTTAATTTTTTTTTGTGAAAACTTCAAAATAATTATCTATGCTAGTTCATAGGCCATTAGAATATTTTGACTACTCTAATAACATATATTGGTTATAAAGAGAGAGTGTGATATTTGCTGACTCTCAAGTGCAGCAGTCGAAACACCGGAAGGTGCTTGGCGATAGATTTTCAAGTTGAGGGTGGTAGCCAGCCAAACGGGAACTACAAAGTACCACCACCGCGTGCTATGGTTTCCTCACATGGTTTTAATTTTCTAATATTGCATTCACTAAATTAGAAGCTACATTGGTGCCGATTCTGTTGTTTACGAACAAAAATAAATTTAATCTCACTATATCTCTTTCTAATAGTAAATACCTATATAAGAAAGGGATGCAAGACATTTTAGTCCTGTCAGTTTAATCCGATCACACATTTCAACGTGAATTTAAGTGCGATCTTTATTGGTCACGACTATTTACCCGTACTATACGACGATATGGATTAAACTGACAGCATTAAAAATGTTCTATCTTTTTTCAATAAGGCTAAAATGAAAGAGAGGTGACTTGTCTAATATTAGTTAAGTTCGTAAACAACAGAATCAGCACCAATATCCCAGTACTTAAGTAGCTAAATACTAAAATAAAATAACTAAACCTAATAAATACTGATTGAAAAGGAAATACATTAAATACAGTCACATATCTAGTTTAAATCATTAATTAGTCACGTACGATGCGCCCGCGCAAGTAACCACAACTAACTACTCCGATTGCACAATAATGATTCGCTATTGGTTAATAAATCATATTAATCATCAAGTTTGAACTGGCACCAACCAGTCTGGAATATTCATAAGTATCTTTACTACCTACTTTCCGTTTCCGGTAGCGCGATAAATAGGTAAACGCAGCATACCTATGACCTACTTATTTAAAATGTAGAGTCATCGATTTTCGCTTCTAGCATTTGCATCGTGTTTTTAAATTAATTACTAACTTAATTGTTTAATGATTTTTGGTTTTAGTTAAATGTGATTTGACTGATAAAATTTACTACAGTGCGGCCATTCAGTAGTTGTTGCGTGACACATACACATCCTAACAAATTTTAATATTTATTAAAGTAATAAGCTAAGCCCTCCACAAGGTGGTACGACGATCTTGTGAGGGTGGCAGGAAACCGCTGGATGCGGGTAGCGCAAGACCGGCCATCGTGGAGATCCTTGGGGTAGGCCTTTGTAAAGCACTGGACGTTTTTCCGTTGATATGATGATGATGCGACGTAGGCATCTACCAGGGCAGGGAAATTTCAACCTACCTACCCTAGGTATGTAAAAGTGTAAAAAACCCAAAATATTTTAGGTCGCTTCCATATCAATGCAAAATTTATGATTTTAACGAAATAAAGTAATAAAATAAAATGTAAGTGGCAGTTGAGTCATTCTGAAACGTTATCGGCGCAGGCGCATGCTCGGAGACACGTGAGCACAAGTTAGCTATGAATCACATTATTTCATTAGTTTTGACTTTAATTGGGGTTCACTTTCACTGCGTGAAAGAAATCAATGGATTTACCTAGATAAAATGCTCTTTAAGAAGATTAAAAGTTTGTAAAAATAAAAAATGCATGACTTTACATTATGGAAAAACATCAAAAGATTTAGGCTATCACTATATTTTTTGATAGCTTTGCAGTTTATTACTATTGACAATAATTCCACACACTTCAAAATCGGCTTAAGCAATTAGAAGTTTTGCAATAAACAAATGGACAAACATACATACATAAAACATTACACTCTTTTCGAACAGTCGTCTAATACCGTTCCGCAAACTATCGCGTCTCAAGTCAGACTCGCGTTTTGTTTGTCTATGACGTCATTCGACAACGGTCAACTCGAAACTGTTGTCACACCACCCTTTATTATGTTGAAATAAAAGATTAAGTGTATTATTTTAACTAGAAAGCTGACACCATTTCTGGGCAAGTCGGTTATCGGCTGTTAGACATCGTACGATACGTCTGATAAAGTAGCTGATAACAGTGCTAGGTTATTGTGAATCTGTAGGCATAGTTGCCTATTTCGAAAATAGTGGTAACCTAGCCAGTACCCCTGGTGTTGCAAGAGTGTGCTTATTTTCTGCCTAATAAAAAAAACGAGTAAAATCAAATGATTTGTGTTTTCTCAATTTTCAGTTTTTCTCAACGAAACCGATAGTATTTTTGTACCTATTTAAAAGGAATTGATAAAAACATTCAGTTATTTTATATGCAATGCTAAAAAATACAATAAATATTAATACTTTTTAACAATTAAAGTCAGGGGTTAGGAATCTCTGAGTTTTCAGTAGGTACTTAAGTAGGTAGTCTTTTCAAATGTCAAACAAAGATATCTTATTCCTTGTAATTTTACTTAGTTTTGCATAATGTTTTATTACCTATAGGTAAGTAGTACATAAGTAAAAAAATATATCTCATGATACCTACTCATCCTGCTAATATTATAAAAGCGTTATAGGTACTTAAGGGGGATCGGCCAAAAAGCCCGCGAAAATCAAATTTTATTAGGTTTTTTTCAAATTTTATTAGGTCATATATTTGTTAAAATGTGATTTGCACCTCATTAATATGCCATTTGATTACTGTATGTACACATTATGCTATGTGATAGGACTGCTCCAACCGGCTTGTCAAACAACTGGTTTATGTCTTACAGCTGAAATTGCGAATACTATAATTTCCTTATATGGGCATAATGATCGAGTAGTGTCGGTAAAGCAGGACAGCAGGATAAGTCAGTCGAATGACACATGGAGCCACCGTGTCTGCGTGGTCGGGTAATGTTATAGGTATGCGTGCACTGATAACGCTGATAAGATAGGTATTATATATTGTCATGTTTCTTTTACCTAAATAATTTTCGCACGTTTTTCTTTTTTATGGAATTTAGGTGACTTTTATTGTTTCATAGCTAGCTACTGCCCCGTGGTTTTAGTAGGACGTTTGCAATTCACTTTGAATTGTTAATAATTTTTTATTCTACAGGGTTTTAAGCATGAAATGAAAGTTTCTGTATGAAAATGTCCACATTGCTAATTATAATAATTTAATCTATTTAATCCCAAGATTATTATCACTGCTTTAAAAACTTTTGTTTTTTTTTTCGGAGAAAATCCCCGTCCCTTTCTATAGCTATACAATAAACAAAGATGGATATATTTTATCTGTTAATCTTCTTGACGTCTCTAATTAGGTACAGGGTATAAAGTTTTTTTTTTTTTTTTTTACTATGTATAGTAAAAAAAAAAAAACCTGTGTTTGACCACAATCTCACCGTGGTCAGTGATGATGTGGCCGATGATGGTAATCACACAAAGCCTAGAAAGGAACTGGCTCTGAAGTGCTGCTGTCGGAACACACCGGAAGGTGCTTGGCGACAGATTTTCAACTTGAGGGTGGTAGCCAGCCAGGTGGGTATTACAAAGTACCCTACCACCGTGCTATGGTTTCCTCATGATGTTTTCCTTCACCGAAAGCTCAAGCTCATTGTAGGATTCGAACCCGGGACCTTCGTCTCGGCATCCGACGTCACTACCGTAGTTTATAATTACTGTTAATATCCTAAACCGAACTCGAGTTGTTCCCTGAAAACATTTAGGCAAATTACATGCGAGAGATTCGCGTCAGTCACGTCAGGTTAGGCCGTCCACGTGTGTTCGATTTTCCATTTCCGGTTGCACGCAAATAACGTTAAAAAACCGCTTGCCTGCATACGAATGCCTTTTGTCCGGATGAAAAATATCACTAAGTAACTAACTTCTACCGAAAAAAAAACAATTAGGTTTTTAATTACCTCATCGTTGCGTTAGTATTCTGAATTCTACTAAGGCACAGAATAGGTACTTCATATTAGGTATCTACCTGTTGAAAATTCCTTCATATTATAGCTAGATAATCTACAAGATATAGGTAGGTATCTCAAAACATTCATTGGATATGTAACATACAATTAAAAAAAAATATTTAACCGAAATTTCAAAGAACCTAAACCAGCCTCTAAAGATCGCCTTATCCCTTTACGCTATTGTAGCTAACTGCGTTTAACAATACCCGCGTCAGGCGAGCAAAAAAAAACAATTTTAATAACAAGGTAGGCATCCCGAAGCGTGAGTCAATCGTCGATAGGGCTGCGAGCTAGCGTGCGGTCACGATCCGCCGAACGACGGCCGACGCTTCACTCGCCTCAGTGAGGCGTGGCCACTCGCCGTGTGCAGTTGGCCCACTAACCACGCGCACCCGACGACGCACGCCAGCGCCCGACGCCACGACCCCCAACTTGACGCGCGAACGCAAAATGAACGCCGCCGAGGTGACCCAAAACTCAATCCTGCGCATAAGCGACGACAAAACACTACAGCTACTCGAACTGTACGAGAAGGAAGAATGCTTGTGGAACACTCATCTAGAAGACTACAGGCACAGAGACAAGAGAACTAAAGCCGCCGAAAGAATAGCCAAAACACTAAATATTAGATACTTCGAAGCTAAACATGTTATGATAAAATTCAAGAATCTTAGAAACTCGTACTGCCAGGAATTGAAGAAGATAGCGAATAGTGTGAATTCTGGAAGCGATGACGTAGAAGGGTACAGGCCTAAAGTGTTCTGGTTTTCTAAAATGGACTCGTTTCTGCGGCCTCACTTACAGCCGGCGCGGGGTTCCGTACATTCGAATACGGTGAGTTGTTTTTTTAATCGCTTCGAATCGAAAACTCGTCCTTTAGCCTTGTCGCCGGTGACTCACCACTTAACATAATAATAGTGTTGTTTACATAACAATTTGCTTGTTCCACAGCAACACGAGGAAATTAAAAAGGAGCCGGAGACTGAGGAGATTGAGGAGTGGGTGCCGATAGCTTACTCTGAGGATGTAGACCTCCCAGACACGAGCCAGTATTTGGAGCAGTCGTGCAGTGAAAACGATGAGGTTTTACTTGAAAGCCGTCCAGTGAAACGAAAATCTTGGGCTGCTCCCAGAAGTCCATCCAAACGGGCGAAGATTGAGGGAGAAATTGAGCAGAAAGTCATGTCGCAGACCTTGAGAGATATCTCCTCTCAAATGCACGTGCTTATGTCAAAGAATGACGATTATTTTGAGAATTTTGGCAGATATATAGCTTCTCTGCTGAGAGTCTTGCCTCCGCAGAAAGCTTTAGATTTGCAGCCGAGGATTGTCAGGATGGTTACCAGCTCTATTGACGTTGGGAACGAGGGTCGTGTCAGCCAGTCTGACTGTGGTAGCGCTACTGAATAATGTTACTTTGATTTTTAGTTTATAACAACGAAGTTTAAATTTAAAGTCGTTTTTTAAACTGACATTTTCTAATTCAGAATATGTGCATTTATTTTTAATCTCATTAGTCGTTTAAATGCGTTAGAGTAGTGTGAACTTTAGTATAGTGCTAATAAAAGTGATATTAGAGCAAGGTTATAATGAAAACTGTTCAATGTTTTTAGATATTCTATTTTTGTACTTAATTTGATACATTCCAATAAAGTTTTGGATAATAATTTGTGTTTACTTTAAAAAAAAATGATATGTCCAAGGGGTATAAACTTAATTATATTTTTTGTAGAATCTTATTTATTAAAAAAAAATACTTTACAATGACAGTTAAGTTGTTCCTAGCTTGTTATATATTTTCACAAGTTTTCCTCAGTGGGGTTATTTTTTTTTTATAAGGTATTATTGCAGTAAATTTATTTACTAATTATAACAAAAAATTATCTACAGATAAAATATTCTCCATTGCAATATTAACCTTAAGGAGCTTTGTTTAGGACCCATTTTTGCATAATCATACTAATTTTCTTCTACTGAAATAATTACAAAAGAAAATAACGATTAATTCTACATGCAGAACGAAGGTATATGTAACAAAGGTGATATATCAGGAAAAATGTTGTTGCCAAGATTTGCCTACGTGCCGAGTGTCAGTGATGAGCGAAAGGGACAGAAGACAGTTGACCTTGGTGTGAGAGAGACGGCCAATAAGGGTGAACGGACCGTGTGGGGTGATTATACAGTTACGGCACAGTGCATGCTTGAACAGTAAAACAACTTATACAGCAAGGCCAGTGTTACAAGGTCAAATAAATTGCCATGGATGTTGCTCTATTTTGTATTATGAAAAGTTACTTTTTATTTATTTTACTTTAATTTCATATTAGTATACCTAAGTAGATCTGATTCTATGAAGGCAAAAAAGATGGAGCATCTTGAGCTTCGTCCATTATTTATGGAGGTTAATATTTTAAAAAATATATTTAACTTTTGTATTTTAATTTTTCTTTGATGTCTGATAGTAAAAAATATTGAAAAGTTCGTTTACTGTTAACAAATGGACTGTATCACATAGCCACTACCTGCTGGATTCGCTCGATGTTTCAATAAGATTTATATTGCATCATTTTTTTATAACTCGTATGGCTTCGTAACCCAATTTTATTATTCTGGTTTTCCTTTATACATATAGGTAGCCATTCTCCGTGGTAGTGAAGTCGAAGCCGAGACGGTTCGCGTGTTCGAATCCTACAATGAGCTTGAGCTTTCGGTGAAGGAAAACGTCGTGAGGAAACAATAGCATGGTGGTACTTTGTAGCTCCCGCAAGGCTACCTCCCTCAGGTTGAAAATCTCTCGCCAAGCACCTTCCGGTGTGTTCCGACAGCTGCAGTTGAGAGCCAGTTCTATGCTAGGCTTTGTGTGCTTACCACTATCAACCACATCATCACTTTGTGGTCAAACAGGCCTATTCATATATGACAGGTTGAACGAGACATAGGATCACAGATTAATTAGGTACAGTCCATCAAATCGAATCGGAGAGTCAAAGAAGATTAAACCTTATTGCATCATAATTATAATACTTAATCTGTGTTTGTTGCGAAGGACAAGGAAGAACTCTCAGAAATTGCATAAAAACAGTTTCTATAAATTAGTATAATATTTTCTTGTAATTTTGAAGTCCGTCATATACTAAAAGTTAGTCCTATTGATTAATATTTTCACCCATCTGATTAAGTCTTTCATTAGCCATTACTACACATATTGGTGCCGATTCTGTAGTTTACGAACTTAATTAATATTAGACAAGTCACCTCTCTTTCATTTCAACCTTATTGAAAAAAGATAGAACATTTTTAATGCTGTCAGTTTAATCCATACCGTCGTAATGTACGGGTAAATAGTCGTGACCAATAAAGATCGCGCTTAAATTCACGTTGAAATGTGTGATCGGATTAAATTGACAGGACTAAAATATCTTGCATCCCTTTCTTATATTTACTATTAGAAAGAGATATAGTGAGATTAAATTTATATAGTTCGTAAACAACAGAATTGTAAAAAATACGTGTTCCAGGAAATTTTAAATCCATATTGCCCAAACCACGACCCCAAAGCGAACTAGCACAAGCCAATCACATGACCAATAATTATCGTAATTTATATATCGCTTCAAGAATTTCTAGAAAACTTTGCGTACGTGCGGCACAACGCGTGTACGTCCGTCTACATCTCACAATGATATTATTATCTTACTGACGCCTGTCGTGCATTTATTTTTAAAGATGACTGCGTTTTGAGACAAAAGAAAGTTAAGCTTTTGTGTTGCACAAGAGTTTTTTGCTACATTCTGTTGGAGGATGGGACGCCTGACGTCAATTAGGGATTTATGGAAGCTATGTCGCCAAGCATGTTTTTGAGAGCTAATTAGGATGTTGTCTGAGGAACTTGGGACCAACCTCACTTAAGAGATTGGAAAGTTTTAACAACTTTTGAACATGATCTATAAATTATTATCTGTAGCACTATTACGTCAAAGACTTTCTTAGTAGCAAAAATTGTTTGGAGGTATCAACGATACCATAAGAAGTTTCTAGAACTTAGTCATCTCAGGCTTTCCGCCCCAGAGTTTTACCTGGGAACTCCTATTTTAGCCCCGTTACTTATGCCAAATTTCAGCCCGATCGGTCCAGTGGTTTGAGCTGTGCGCTAATGTTCCCTTTGACACCTATTACGCTGCTAGTCGAGAGTTCGATTCTCATCCAGGACAAACATTTGTGTCTCTGAATATGTCTGTTTGTCCTGAATCTGGATGTATTTTTTATATATTTACAGAAAAAAGTATTATGTAGTATATATGGTTTCCATAGCACAAGCTCTACTTAGTTTAGGATCAGATAACCTGTGACGAATGTTTACGTCAGTCAGACACGTTTTCCTGTTATATATTTAGGCTAGCTTTCCGCCCCGTGGTTTCACCCGCGAGTCCCCATTACTCACTTCGGAGTTTGGAGTTGAATTTTTAAAAATCCTTTTTTAGCCTATGCCTACGTCATAACAGCTTTTTTATGCCAAATTTCCAGTGGTTTGAGATGTGCGTTGATCGATCAGTCAGTTAGTGTGTCAGTCAGCTAGTTCATTTCTTCTTTTACATATAAATAGATAGATTATTTGTAATCTCACTAGATCATCTATTTTTAATCCATGCCCTATCTTCAAAGGCTTTAAACTCTAATCGTCCGTCTGCTTTGACAACAATGATAATATTTTCATGTTTTTCACCATCAAACAAAGATTTGCCACACGTGTCACTCATATGAATCAAATTGTCTGTCAGTTTCCCGTTGTTCAAATAGCCAGCAACATCTAAGCCCTTCAGAATTTTCTAACGACAACAATCAACAAGCGTTCAAAAGATGAAAGAATCTTGTTATTGTAGCGGTTATATTAAAACTGGCATGTTTTTTGTCGTTATAATTAGTGTCACAAGCGGTAGAAAGAGGTTAGAAGCAAATAATGGTGAACAGAGCGGTATTCTTGATGCTATTCCTGTAGGGCGACCCTCGACAAGTCAGCACGTACGCGACTATGTTTGTTATGAATCTGTCGACTTTATGGCTTTGGTTTGCAATAAAGATTCTGGGTGTTCGTGTTTTGGTTTAGCTGATGCTCGTTATTTTAAGGTTAAGTTTAAGTACCAATTATTGTAATTATGTATTTAGAATCATTAATGAATTTTGAGTGGTTTTTTTCAGTGAAACGGTATTGATCTGTTGATTTGAAATTTGAATAAATATTTGTCAATACAACGTTTGATGATAAGTCTATGTATATTATCAAAAGAATAGCTTATCTGAGGTTTATCTAGCGATCGAAAAATGAGACCTAAGTGCATGTTCCGTCATCAAAACCAGTATAAGAATCAGGCAATACAAAAGAAGAATCTATTCAAATAAAACATGTATAATTATCATTATAACTGGAAAAATATATAAGAAAGATGATGAAATTTAACGAAGAATCAAATAATACATAAGATAACACCAAAACAAAAATGAAACAGGAAATGTTCGTTACAAATTAACTTATTAAAGAAGAAAAAGAAAATATTACGATAAAATTATCACCTAGATTAAGCATATTAAGTCAGAGAACATATCCTGCTGATAATAGTAAAACAATAACAAACAATATTGACGTGCAATCGCGACAAATCGAGGTCGCGGCTTATCTTACAAGAAAGCAAGACAATCAATAACAAACTGTATGTTAGTGTAATAAGAATCGTAATGAATGCAAATGTGTTTCAGTACGTTGATATGCGATAGTCTGAAAGTTACGTAAGGTATTATTTTTAGTGCCGGCGACGATGTGTCTAGTCACAAACCTCGTTATGTCACGAGTTCTTCAAAGACAATGTACGGACGTGAACTTATCAAATTTGAAACTGCAAATGTTACTACTGGCGTTCTATGGTTCCCTGGTACCTGTACTTAGCAATTTTGTTCGGTTTATTAAAAAAAACTGGACTAGTGCGAGTCTGACTCGCGCAGTCAGATCACTAATAGAAATTCTCCAACTGCAAATGTACCTAAAAGTTTGTAAATGATATACTTAACCACAAATTAGCAATTTTTCTATATATTATGCTGTGAGACTGCTTTTCGAGAAAACTGCTTTGACACAACAGACAGAAAGAGGGACAACGATGTGTTCAATTTTTACCTTTTGAGTTATGGAACCCTTAAAATGATTTTCCTTTCACATGACTTCCTCATTGCTAGATAGAATGTTTACAAAAAGTATCATGAGAACAAAGAATTTATTTAAAATAATCTTTTACCTTGTAAATGTAGATTGATGGATTTAGGTTTGAGTTCCACATGAAATAAACATGATCTAGTTTTAGTTCCTACTAATGGTCATTTCAAGGTTCAGTAAAACGTCTAGATTAGACAGGATGATGGAAGTCACCCGTAATATTGACTCATCCAACTAACACACTTCTTTAATGACTTTGATAACCACAAGGGGACTGACAAAGTTCAAAATTATAATTATCATTATCAGAAACACATTTCCCAGTCTCGTCGTAATTCCGTCAAGTCATTGAATCATCTATTCAATATGTATGTCCATGAATATTCTTTTCGAAAATTCTGAATGTAATATTTTAAATATTCCTCTACACTGCCAATGTCGCTTAGCGAAACTGTAATTTAAAAATTTCCATTCAGTATTAGTACGAAGCGATATAATACTGTGTACAAACATTCTATTCATAATTTTGGAGTAGTGTAAAAAATCTTATTACGGTATGACACCATTTTAAGAATAATAAATAACAGATAGATAAAATTAATAGCATCTTTAAGACTATTTCTGGTGATTTATTTGATGTTCGTTCCTATATGACTTATTTGAAAGATGTCCTAATAATTACATCAAATATACACAATACAGTCAAAACCCTTGAATATTAAAGTTATGTCCTTAATTTTTCCTATAACAGCTTCCAAGAATACATAAAAATAAGAAAAATACAACTACCCCAACCAGTTGGTAACAAAATAGGTCAATTTCAAGGAAAATTACAGAAAAATCCAGCACATTTTCCACATGTTCTCAATTAATGGATTTTCCTTGAGGCTAATTAGTCTAGACTTGCTGGGAAATGGTTCAGACTCTCGTGATGCAATGCCTACTTGCTATGAATCTGTGTCTGATGCAATGTAGCAAATTATTATACCAAGTCGGGGAGAGAAAGTTCAATTCTGACGAAAATTTCTGCTCTCGAGACGAATTTTGCGGAAGATTTATTGCAATATAGACAAACATCCTATATTCCTTAATATGGCAATAAATCTTTCCGTGAGAATCTGTGAATAAATTGATTTAAAAAGTAAAGGATGTAATATTTACCAATTAAAATTAGTGTCATTTTAGATTAGTAAATCAATGAATCCCGACAATGCATTACAAAGTACCTATTAGATGGCTAAGATATTCAAGAGAGCAAAAAATACAAAATCACCCATCGTCGCTATTACACGGAGCAAAAACAAAATGCATATCACAAAAAGTCGATAGTTTCATGATAATTTGATATGCATATCAGAAAATGAAAAGAATGAAAACATTCGGTTTGCATCAAACGAAAATTTATTGCAGCAGCAGCAAATTGAATGCAAACTTGCTGCAGTAAAAAATGCATACGTATAGAATGACGTCGGGTGGCGTGATCTAGCTGATGCACCACTTAACCTGCACCAAGTCATCGCTACATGTGCTTATGTTTAGACAACCACACTTGATGTCTTTTACAATGCTGCTAAAGTTACTAAAGCCAAATTAAACTCTAAAACAAAAGAAGCAATGAACAAAATACGAGAGAAGCAATCCTAATGGAATCTACTAGATATAACAGAAAAATAACTTTGTAATTGAAGCAGATAATGTAAGCCAAATAGCTTTCCGTTCCATTGCTGATTTACTCAATGATTCGCTTAATGATAGTGATAACTGAATACCAATGGAAATAGAATATAATTTAAACGTTGATAATGGTAACGTTTTAGCTGATTTATTGGTAGGTACAAACAGACGATCGTGTTTCGAGGCACGTAGACAAGCGCTCTAGATATTGATGAATGCAAAAAAATAAATGTAAAAAAATATGAAATTGCGTGCTGTTAATTGCAATTGATTTGAATCATGTGCTAATCTGAATTATTTATGATAATGCTACTTCAGTTTTATAATCATTTTCCTCATACTAGTACATTCATGGTATTTACATACGATTTAGAATGTTTTTAAATTAACCAAAGCTAATTAAAGATAAATTAAATAAATTCTTAGCAAGTGACATTTAAATGAAATAAAATTATTTGTAGAAAAAATTTAGTATCAAAGTAAAGATTTTAATTAAATTTTAGAGATAACATTTCTTGATTTAGGTATGGATGAATTATGATCTAGACGCAAAAAAACTGTGTCGGGAATAATAAATGGACTATGCGTCCGGTTTCTTTTGTACACACTAACAACACAATCTTAAAACTTATAAAATAAAACTCTGTATAATATTTATCCAATTATTTACATCTCAAGTGTAGGCAAAGACGATTCATACATCAAAAAATAGGGTTGGATGGAATTTTGGAAATACATTTTATGAACTATGTTTTCGGAATTAAATACTACCTTTACATTCGAATATACAAATGGTTAGCGCAAGACCGGCCATCGTGGAGATCCTAGGGGGAGGCCTTTGTCCAGCAGTGGACGTCTTTCGGCTGATATGATGATGATAGACACAAATTACAACAGACAAAAATATACTGAAACCTTAAGGTCAAAAGGCATTTTATGCGAATTTTGATGATTTCACTATCTTTGTCACTCATCACCACAAATTAACCGTCAAAATTAAGTACAGTCCTAAAAACTTCACAATCACCAACTCATTTATCTTCACCACCATCAGCTTCACCTAAAACTAAGGGATTCTCATCACCTATACCGGCTATAACTACAGTATACTGTCCAGCACTATACTTCTTCATCTCCTGTTCAAAAAGTATATTATTAATCGCTTGTTTTATCATCGATTGGGTCCTCTCATCATGTTTTCTTAAAGAATCAGCTATGTATTCACCAAAGCTATCACATTCATCTTTCTTTTTGGATAGTTCCGATCTGCGCAAAAGCTTTAAAGCTTCAATAAGCTTGCTGTCCAAGCTGCTGCTTACAACTGATTCCTTGACTATCCTCTTCTTGATGATAGGTCTTGTTATTCTTGCTTTGTGTGTTTTCTGTGTGTACTTTATTTTCTTGTTTGCTTTACTATATTCATGCACGGGTTCTTGTTTGATCAGGACTTGATGATCGTCATTATCATGGTCGTCATCTGATGATGAAATGTCGGAGTCTTGGAGCACTTGTCCAGAATCAGCTTTTGGATTCTGTTGAAAGAAATTTAAAGTTCTTAAAGTAAAGGAGTCTTCTCAGTTCAAGTGTATTCCGAACCGGTAGTAGAGTCTATTGTAAAACTGTAACTTCTGACATTCATAAGTGCCTTTTTAGGGCCGAAACTGAATAAATGATTTTTTGATTTTGATTTTGAAGTGTTAGTGACATAAAACACCCGCTTCCTGTTTCATAGTAAGCCGATTGTTTTCAGACTTTTTTTACTATGTACAGGCCTGTGTTTGACCACAATCTCACCGTGGACAGTGATGATGTGGACGATAGTGGTAAGCACACAAAGCCTAGAAGGGAACTGGCTCTCAAGTGCAGCTGTCGGTACACACCGGAAGGTGGGATCACGGACAAAATCGCGGGGAACAGCTAGTTCCATATTAACTGCGAGCAAAGTAAGCATCAATATACTGAATAGGTATAACAATTATCTGAATGCTATTATTATGTTTTGTTATAAATTTGGCACAGTTTTTGCCAATAATAAATCCAATTAATTCCAATATTTGTGTACCGGAAGTAGGTAAACCTAACAAGTTTAGTTGACCTACATACAATTTATCAAATGCAAATGTTGTGCGAGTTCATCTGGCAAAAATATTAGGTATTAATTAATTTATTATAAGCCAATATGATCACAGTAAGGCCGAGACTACACCAAAGCGGAGATATGTGTTTTCATACTAATGACAGACGAGCGTCCGCTCGGGTCTCTCCTCTCCGCTTCGGTGGAGTCTCGGCCTTATATAATGAATATAGCCTGTTTTTAACATTCAACGATAAAATATTACATAAGGAAAATAATGGAACCGACATGTTTTGATGTAAACATCACGTGAGTTATGCGATTTAGTTTATTAATTTAAATAATTTGTTTCACAATTTTGACTAGAAATACATATAATAAACTCATAATAATCATGCCAGTTCGGCCCATAGACAATGGGACACCCCTCTTTGTAATCAGGTATCCTTTGAAGATTTATAGCTCGTCAATAAAAAAAAACCCGACAAGTGCGAGTCTGACTCGCGCACCGATGGTTCCGTACAAATTTAACTTTGTAATTGAGTGTAACTAAAAATGTATACTTTTCGCAATTTGTGCTATAAGACGTTACTTTACTTCATACTAAATTTCAAGATTCTGAGTTCACGGGAAGTACCCTGTAGGTTTTGATTCCCTTACGAGTATCGAAAATTTCCAGCATAAACGGCTGCATCTTTTGATTGCGTTTCTTAGAAGTTTGATTTTTTCATAGCTCCAAGGGACAGTAGATCTGAGTATTTGATATGAATTTCAGCTTGATACCTCCACGCGTTCTTGAGAAAAAGGGGCTTGACAGACAGACAGACAGACGGACAACAGTGATCCTATAAGGGTTCCTTTTTTACCTTTTGAGGTACGGAACCCTAAAAAAGGGTACTTCCGCTCTATAAACAACAATGAATCTATATTTTAAACTATGGACAAGGTCGTCCGTTATCAATAAACAGATGGAAACTAAATTAGCTATAAACGTAGTTAAGGATAATAATCAATTTATTGTTATTGTTAATATTATCAGTCACGGGCACGCCCACACAGAGCGATTACAAGGTTTGTTATGAGACCTTTTCCATGGAAAAATACCGTTAGTTTCCATTGATATCAAAATATTATAAATCAATTACTAGCTGCCCCCTCGCGTTTCAGAGGTATCTTATGTTTTCTAGGGATAAAAAGTAGCCTATATGCTATTCCAGGGTATGATCTATCTATGTGCCAAGTTTCATCTAAATCCGTTCAGTAGTTTTTTAACATTCACCAAAATTAAACAAATTACCCAACGCAGTTCTCGTCGCGCTAGTTTCATAGTTTTACCAAAGATTAGAAGGAACTAATTATGGAAAAATAATGCTGACGTTTGAAGGGCACTTCTTTATAATAAAATACCCTCACACATTAAAAATGTACACTCATCAATTTGTAATTGCGAACAATAAGTCTCCTCAAACTTGAATGCATTAAATGTGTATTAAAACGACGAATTATTATGATTATTGTTTAAGTTAACCTGTTGTTCTCAAGTAAGTGAAATTGTATTTTTTTATTGAGAATAAATTCTTTAAACCTAACCTAACCTAGTTTTTACATGAAAGCAACAAAGATACATACATACTCACAAATTTTCGCATTCATATATTAGTAGGATAGGTAAGTACCTACTTTTTGTTAATAGATATAGATAGAACCACGAGTGTCTTGTCTATGGTTGAATTTCAATTCAATAAATCATCCCGATTTAATTGCTTTCAATCTCCTGTATCTTTAAACCTTGTATATGTCACCGGAAATATATGAAACATTGGAATTGTACACAATTCCTGTGTAGGTATTTCCCCTAGGAAATTATAATTCAATAATGAAACTAGGCAATATATAAAAACTTGAAAAAATAGGTTACGGTAATTTTTTTTATTTTGCATAAATGAGAAAGTATTCGCACAAAAGTACCTTTCACTTACAACCCCCCAAATACCGCTATCCTTACAAATATCCCAAATGTAACTCCGATAGATATTTAGGAAATGTATGGATATCCTAGGAAATGTATACAATGACGGATTAGATACTTTTCCGTTAACATATATACCTATAACCTATGCCGCCAATTAACAGCTTTTCTCCAAATTGTCTGATGATCAGTTCAGGAGTTCAGGTCAATATTGTTCTATGTATGTAGTAGTCTACGGGTGATATAAGCTAGTTGTCGACATTCAGCAGCAGAAAACCTAAGTCTATCTTTTGTCATAGATTATCTTTTGTCTTGTTCCCCTCTTACTTCTTTTTGTTTTTTTTTATTCTCGCTATTCCAATTTCTTGTTAATGGCTCCATCGATGGCCGATGACTTTGCCAATGTCATGGTTAGAAAAGGAAAGATTTATTTAAACCAATTTTACTCGCATTTTGGTTTAAATAAATCTTTGACTTGTTATTGCCGACAGCTGTCAGATTTGGGTGTTATTGCATGTTTTGTATTTTGTTATTTTAAATTATTATTTTAATTATGTTTTCTTTGTTTATGTAATTTTTATATTAGAGCGCTTCTCGGTGTCACTGTATGTTCGTGATGTCATAGATATAGGCCCTGACTGAAAACCAGCGCGAGGGTTGATATTTAGTTATCGATCTGAGCATTATGCTGAGTCAGGACCTATTCTTGACATCGCGCAACATTACATTATTGTTAGTTTTTTTTCTTTGTAGAGTTTTATTTTATTTTTTATTTTTCAATTTTGTACTGTTGTGTGTTGTCATGAATAAATGTTTTTTCTTTCTTTCTTTCGATACGAAAGTTTGTAAGTGTGTATTGTTACTTCTACACACTCAAACAGCTGGACTAATTTTGATGAAGTTTGGTATGGAGGTAGCTAGCACCCTGAATTAACACATAAGCTACTTTTTATCCCTCGGAAAAGCGAGTGCAACCGCAGGGCGGCTATTTAACTATAATTACCAAAATAACTTCAGAACTATTTTTGTTCTCCAAATGGTTCGGTAAAAATTTCATATAGGAATACAAGAACCATGTACTCCTCCCCCCGCAGCGAACTTTCGCCTTCTCGCGCCGATGCGAAGCGAAAATCGAATTCAGTTTCTTGCGCAAATCCGCGATATCGCATTCGAACAACTTCGCTAACTCCGACCACGCTTCGTACTTCGCCGTTTGTACTCGATACAAATCGTTTGTCGAGTCCCACAGTTCGCGTCTCTTTCTATATTCTTCGATCAATTGTATAGCCGACTCGTTCGTCCACTCGATGTCCGACATCTTCCCTCCCTCTCTCACGCAGTGTCAAGGTTAGACAATCTACAATCACACCGTACACGTTTATAGAGAATTAGTTGAACTATTTAAAATGAGAATTGTTATAATGCACAGGGCGAATGTGAATTCGGCACGCGTTCGCTCGTGCACGTCGCGAGCGGAGACTGCGGGCGGGCGAGAGGATGGGATGGGGTCCGTCGTTCGCTGTTCGGCGGCGCTCGGGCGCGTTCGGCATGGTTCGCTCGCTCGCTCTGTTGCATTCGGAATTCTG
This sequence comes from Tethea ocularis, assembly GCA_963555595.1. Lineage (NCBI taxonomy): Eukaryota > Metazoa > Arthropoda > Insecta > Lepidoptera > Drepanidae > Tethea > Tethea ocularis. The sequence continues at coordinate 415,439 of OY741970.1, read as the reverse complement.
TAGCCGTGCAATAAACTTGATATAGTTACCATCTCGGTAATACAGTAGCTATAGGACACATAATCACATTGCCATGACCATTTTGACCTTTCCATTGCACTTTTTAACATAAAATGGTTAATTTACATCGCGTGCATGATTCTGGCGACTGTATGTCTGGTAATTTGATTCTAGCCTACCTATTCGTATGAATGCTGGGTAGGTAAAACGGTCGGCCGTTATTGATTCACTGGTTAGGTACCTACCTAATTACTATGTGTAATGTTGTGTTAAATAACCATGACGAATTGAATTATTCGTATTATGTAGCTATTTTTCATAGCAACAAAGCTAAAAGTACAATGTATTTATTGAAATAATACCTTCAGTATTCTTTTATGTTTAAATGCGAGTGCGAGGATAAAATAACTTGGTCGTGCGTCTAATGTGAGTAATAGAAATCATTTTTGAAATTGGAACAACAAAAAAAATGTATAGTCGGTTCAGAAAGAGAGCCATCTTGGCCAAACTGTGAACTAACGTTCCTTTGTATATTACAACCATAATTAGAAGCTCGTTTCTTTCTGTCGGCATTTGAAATAATAAACTAATGAAATACTTACAGTTGTAATAGGAACAAAAGCTAATCAAAAAAGGTAATTAAGCTCAGCAGCGCCTTCCAATTCGACGGGTCTCTTTCTGAACAGACTCTAATGATTTATTTACACCGAATCGAACATCATCATAACATGACTTAATTATGTATTAATTTACGAATTTTAGATGAGAATTAAGTTTGGATATCTTTTTTTCTTATACAACAAAAAAGTCGGCAAACAAGCAGACGGCCCTCCTGATGGTAAGCGATTACCGTTGCCTATGGACGCTAGAGACACCCGGGACAGAGACCATATACTAATCCGCGCCCCGGGTACCACTCGCGCATTGCCGACCCTTCCCCCCACCCCGATGAGCTCTGGCGACCATACTCACGCGCAGGATCACAACCAGGTTATTTGGCTGCGGTATTCTGTAAGGTGGAGGTACTTCCCCAGTCGAGCTGCTCTTCAAGCGAAAAATCGCTATGCTCTACCTCTCTTACTGATCAGCAGATTGTACTAATATCAACGCAATGCAGTGATCACCCATCCAAATTTTCAAAATTACTTATTCTCTTTTCCCCCAATCATGTACCACATATAAATATAAACTTCAAGAACCCCAAGAGGGTAAGCATGCGGCACTTCTGAATGTTAACTGTAAACTTTCGCAAAATACCTAACAAGACAAAGAAAATCTCAATAAATTACCGATCATTTAACAAGACCTACCTTACAGACCAGAATCGTCGAGAACAAAGCTCAAAGAAAACTGGTTATTTCACTCATAACCGCCCATCATATCTTGACCTGCCGCCTCCTAACAATGGAGTAGTTTTAATACGTGTTTAGGGTTTAGTGGAAGGTCATGTTGTGTGGTTTCTCCCTCCCATTCAGCCAAGAGGCTTTGTCAATGGCTGAGAGGGTGTAAGAGGGTGCACCCCCTTGATATAAGCGGTTTGTTGTCGAAGGGCAGTATAGGGGTCGTGATTAAATTTAATGAAATTGTTTGGTATTTTTTGTTTGCTAATGATTTTTGGCCTACTCGTACCAAAAATTTAATTAAATCAATTACGAATAATAGAACTTACATCTTTCAAGGCTAGTGTTCTTGAGTATACGCTAAGCTCTAAGGCTATTTAAGCACCCCACATTTAGATAATTAAAAATACATTAAGAGTTTTTTGAAGAAGCAATATTGTATTTTTGTCATTTTGTTACTGACAATTTAATTTTTAATGCATAGCCTCATAGATACAAAAATATTTTTTATTTAAAGTAATTATTAAATTCATAGGTATTTCTTAGTTTTTGTTCTCAGTGATGACGTCGAATGACCTAGCGAAGGTGGTGGAAAATCTTGGATTTCATAAATGTGATAAAAACGATGATCAATTCCTAAGCAAGACCAAAAAAAATATGGGAAAATCCCTTTCTTACGCAATCCAAGAATTAAGTATTCATATCATAAAAAATCATAAACGAAATGTACGAATGTTTGATTTATCTGAATTATTCTGAATAGTTATTCAATAATACTTAAAGAGGGTGTTCCCAAAAATATAAAATCAATGTGCCATTTTGTTTTGATCGAGCGACAGTCGGTCGGTACGTAAACGCAAGTTAGATAAGTTGAGTTCGCGAGTGGAAGTCGTAACTTAGCTGTGGATTTCCGTGCCATTGTCCAAAACTGTCATAACTTAAAAACAATATGGGGCCGCCGCCGCTGAGGGAACGAAAGATTATGCCGAATACGCAAATAGTGACGGCGTTGGTAGTCGATGAAAGTATTTTATTTTATCGATATTTTTTTTATTGATTTGTCTTGTATTATCTGGGTTCGCACCAATAGAATTTTCTTTTGCAATCTTATTATTTAAATCTAGCTGTAAGTTTTCTATTAAAAATAAAATAATATAATAAAAGTTGAGCAAAATTACGTTCATTGATTTCGAAAAGACATTTGGAATCCACCCAGCATGTCCTCCTCCTAGATCCAAAAAACATATTTGAAAAATTCTAAAATACTGAAAACTCGGATGGTCTGTGGCCCGGGGGCTGCTATCATTTAAAGGAAAACCGTTTACCACATTGTTCCCCGACTAAAAAAACTTTATTTTTTGTAAAAAATACAGGTTCTGCTCCAACTAGAGTATTCAAGGAGGAGAGTCAACAATTATCGAAAATCCCAACACTATAAGCTTCAAGTGTAGATGTGTACATATCGGCAGCAACTTATCGTATGGCCATGAGATTATTCGTGGGGAAGCCGTTGCCGGGGCTCGGGGGTGGATACAGCCCCAGCCTATCTGCCGCTGCCGCTTCCATCCAACAATGAGGCGCATTTGTGACGTAAAATTTACGAGACACTTTTACGAGTGCAAAATAGGTGGGACCCGTTTTACGAGCCTGTATAATAAGGGAGCTGTGGTAGTATATGGAAAAATTTAAGATTAATTTTCTATGTTCAATGTTTTGTAGGTTAGGTACTGTTTGAAAAAGTCGACATAAAATATTCCTTAGTCTTCGTAACTATTGAAATAAAAAACCGGGCAAGAGTAAAATTGTTTTTGTACTATTTATCGTACCTACTGCATATTTTTGTCACCATATTGCATGATCATGTTTTTTTTTCGCCATATTGCATGATCATGTTTTTAAAACTGATTTATCTACATTTCACATATGCTACAAAAAAAGTGAAAAGTATGTTAGGCATAGTACAAAGGCAACATATTTCTACATCAGCGAGCCGGTGAACAGGCAGGGGCCGAGGGGCACCAATATGGTGTACCTATTACATCTGTGAATAGGGTAGGCCTAATTTGAGGAATTCTTATCCAAAGCACCCTTATTGTAAGCAATAAACGCTATGAGAAATAATAAAGGTTTTATTTCAGAAGGTACAGAAGACAAAAAAAGGTAATCCACCTGCTAACCCACGAATTTTTTTAATTGGATTAGTTAACTTAGCTCCGAAAAATACCTCCAAATAAAAAACTAAAATTAGCTAATAATAATAATTAGTGCTTTCGGTGAAGGAAAACATGGTGAAGAAACCATAGCACGGTGGTAGGGTACTTTGTAGTACCCGCCTGGCTGGCTACCACCCTCAAGTTGAAAATCTGTCGCCAAGCACCTTTCGGTGTGTTACGACAGCTGTACTTGAGAGCCCCTTCTAGGGTTTGTGCGCTCACCATCATCGGCCACATCATCACTGACCACGGTGAGATTGTGGTCAAACACAGGCCTATACGTAGTAAAAATAATTTTAAAAAGTAGTATTAATTTTAGTTTTCCAGACTATAGTCAAAGCAAGCGTGTAATATTGCAACCATACAAATAACTGTTGATCAAACTGTGTTATCACGGAAAATCTAATTTTATAGTCAGTAATATAGTGTTCTTTTGTTCTGTCGGTCAACAATGGCCTAAGACCTATAAACACAATTATCATAAAAAACCTATATCACCCTTGTAAAAAAGTTTCAGCACAGCACATCACATCACAATGGTGGTACGCGTCAGAAACTGTATCGAATTCGCATACAATAGACGTGTAGCGTAGCAACAGACGTTGTATCAAACCGCAGTAATACAACTCCAAAATTACCATGAAAATTTTGGATACTACACAAATAGAAACATTCATGATTTTTATTTGCTAATCTAGATAATGTTTTATGAATTTTATACATACTTACCTATAACTTAAAAAAAAACGGCAAGTGCGAGTCGGACTTGCACACGAAGGGTTCCGCGCCATTATCTATAAAAACGGCAAGAAAAATATGTCTGGTGTATGTTGTATCTAGGAATTATTCTGTTTTTTAGTATTTGTTGTTAGCGGCAACAGAAATACATCATCTGTGAAAATTTCAACTGTCTAACTATCACGGTTCATGAGATACAGCCTGGTGACAAACGGACATACAGCGTAGTCTTAGTAATAGGGTCCCGCCTTTGGGCACGGAACCCTAATAAAAATGAACTCTGTAAAATAAAACGAAATGTTTTGTTTACGAGGGAAATTATTGTAAGGTATTTCATTCTTTGATGCTGTCCAGACCCTCTATCTGTATAATCACCACCAGCTTCCCTACAGTACCCTTTCCCGTTTCTATTTGAGGATAGTAGAGACAATACTATGACCAATATTATGTTAGGTATTTTAAGGTTGGCAATACATCGGCAACTACATGTAGCGTGGACAGCGTGGTGCGGCTGACAGTACCTAGAGAGATATGAAAATTAGCCTTATGCCTTTGCAATTAAGTTCATCTGTTTAATCTATGATTCAGATGAACCTTATTGAAATGTCAATAAGGGTTATTTTCATCTCTGGCTACTGCACCAAGCGACAACGTAAATAGTGTGGTAGTGCAAATGTACACAGGTCGCGGAGATCACATACAATCAAGTGGACCGTCTGTCTGTTTGTCAACCTATTGGCCTAAAAAAACCTTCTCTTAATTTATTCCTACGTTCGCGTTATGCAAGAACTAATGCGTTGATTTGTTAGTCACTTAAACATACGTAAAATTGTTGATGGTGATGACCACTTTTCTTGTTGCTTGCTTGTTGTCATAAAAAAAAGTCAACTTGAATTCAAAATATATTTAAATATAATTCGAGTAGGTTTACTGAATTTGCAATGTACTTTACACTCACATGGGTTGCAGAGTAATAATATTTAATTATACACTGTGGCAACAGCAACACAAAGAGTTTTCGCATGGCAACCCTGATGTCCGTTACGCCCGAACTGCCGCAGTTCAAAATTACATTTTTAGAGATACGTCAGTTTTCGACATAAACCTTTACCAATTGGAACTCGTGGCAAATATGAACCTCGGTAAGGCAGCCCAAGCAAAATAAAATCAGTTGGCTGACGACGCAAACAATCGTGTCGTCGTTGCAAACGCGTTTTTGATAAGTTGCGCCGTATGAGAATTAAACAATACTAGCCGGAAAGGCAGAACGATTTTATCTTATCTTATGTGGTAGGTGTATCTATGTAAGCGACGCGATAAATGTTAGAATTTGAAAATTTGGTATTTACTAGAATAGAATATTTATTTCCTGAACATACGTGCTAAAATGAGTGATGTTACAAAATACCAGAGACTACCTACTAAGCAAAGTTCTGCCGTTAGACCTACAAACTGATGAATTGTAGTCTTGGATAGTTATTTTATATAAATTGAGATCCTAATTATAGTAAAAGTATAAAACGTATATAACAACAAAAATTATCGCAATAGGGTAGTTGACTGACATATCAAATCAGCTACTTTTTAATAAATGTCAAAACGATAGTTAATATGGAATTTTGTATGAAATATTACACTATGACGTCATAGTTTCATAGCATCAAATCATCTACTCTTAGTGGTTCCAGTGGTAATTAAAAATCATAAAAAGCATTAAATGTACAACATATTTGATGTTTCCACGTGTTTTTAGATGTTTTATGCATTGGTTAGTGTTTGGTCATTTATTTTTGATAGTGTCAACTACCCTATTTACTGTTTACTAAAGAGATTATACGATTTTTTCCTCGTGTTAATAATTTTATTTATAGTGGTTATAGAAAGGAAAATAACAATTAAATAATAACTGGTGAGGATAATAATTATTTCAAATTAATTAAAGCTGTTTGTAACTCGTTTAAAACGACATTGAAGATACGTTAATGTTGTTTACGAAATTGGAAATAACAATAAAGATTTTTTTTCCTCTGCAAAATTTTCTTTTGCAAAATTAGACTAAAATTTCACCTAACTGGTAACCGCAACAATATTTTTAACCGACAAACCAAAAACATCGTACCAATTTTTTTATAATTTTCCAAATTACTTTCGTTTAGTTGAAGAAAATAACTTAAACCAATACATCGTCTTATCAAACAATAACAAAATAATTGGCATGTGAAGCGCTAATAAACAATTAGCGATACTTTACAAGAATAAACTACCTACGGAACCAAAGTATTTAATGAGGAGTCCATTGACCGAGCCAGTTCAAATCGCGTGAGGTGTTTACTCTTGTGTCGAAAGTTTTGTGTACCATTTGCATACAGTTCCTGAGATATACCGCTTTACTTGTTAGGTAGTACGTTCTTTTTACTTTTTTAACAATTAAAATGTATGTTTGCTTTGTGGAGACGTGTCCGGTTTGAAAAAGGAATTGATGAAACAAAAAATATATTCTTAAGTAACTAGTCAGTGTGACTTCAAAATTGGTACCGTGAAACATGCCAACTTTGCCCACTTTTATCAAATATTTTCCTTTTGAATTCAATTTTTCTATGAAGACGTAAGTATTTTCCTTCATTAGCTACAACCGTAAGATTATGTGCATGTGTTAGTATAACTAAATTTAATACTATTCAACATTTAATGCTATATTTGTTCGATTTCGTTGGCGGGCGAAGTTATCTGGACTTTTAGCCAACTTTGCCCACATTGATTTTTGACGTAAATATGGTCTTTATGCAGATGACATAAAAACCAGTACAAGAAATTTTGGTAAAGATGGCGTTTACTTCATGAATGTAAACGACACTATGAAAAGTTTCTTACAAAAATGACTGGGCAATATTACCCTGACATTTTTTATCTTTTTCATACAATCTACATTTTACCTTTTAAATGTGCTAGGGTTGGCACATGGAAAGAATGTGTTTAGGTAAATAAAAAGAAAAACAGAAAAATTATTCACGCTTATTAGTATTTAATAAAATTTGAAATTTTTTGACTTTTTCGATAAAGAAGATACTTAGGTACTATGAAAGAGATCAAGTCAAGTCAAGTAACTCGTATCATGTGGTACAAGTATGTGGTAGATAAATTAAATTAATACTATTTTTCTTAATTTGAAGACATACATTACACACACACATACATACTTTAACCATAATTATGTAGAAGTTAACAAAAAAAAATCATGATAAGGTAGTTTTCCACTTTCAATTTATATCCTTAGGTAAAGTTATAACAGAAATCAATATTTTTGGGGTTATCTACTAGTGATTGATCTGAATCCACCCCGCAATAACAATATAAATCACATATTTTTCGATGGCACAATTGTTCATTTTACTAATTATAAACGTTCGGTTGGAGCGCGAAATTCAAATTTTATCACGTTTTTTGCAAATTGCAGCTCAGTTATAGGTCGTAAGTTATCAACATGTTATTTGCGACAAGAATGGTAGTATATTTACTGATTAATAACAAAAGAAATCATCAACATATTCCTCCAAGGTATATTAGTAACATTTTCATGAAATAGTCTTATATGTCAGTAATATTCCTTGGAGGAATATGTTGATGATTTCTTTTGTTTTGACGTGTTTAAAATTAAATAAACTCAGTAGCGGTAAAATAAAAATCGAGCGTTCGTAATGTGCCAACCCTAAGCGTTTTTTGATGGTGGGCAATGTTGTCAATCGTAGGTCAGAACATTACTAGATAACATTGCCCATCATTATAACTTTAGTTTTCAAGGACCTTACGCAATAACACTAGCATTAATGAACTCTACAAATAATTTACTATCACATGTTATAAATTAAACTAACCTGTGTTTTCGCCATCTCACAGAATTTACTTTCAAATTTGCACGAAAATTTGCCCGTAACAACACGCACCTCACTTGACGAGTTCCAACAAGTTACTGAGCAAAGATAGCAACAACCACCGTAGTCAATCTTGCCATACATATGACCTATTTTGCACCAAAGTCAATAAATGTTGCCATAACATTAAGATATTTTTGCACATCAAAGATATGCTTATAAAATGTTCTTCGGGCAAAGTTTCCCTTGGGGGCAATATTGGCATATTTCACGGTAATGTTTACAGAAGTCCAACAAGCATAGAAACGAACGTAAATACGAATCCAAATGGATCTTATTACATTATGAATTTGTTTCTATTAGACGAAAATAGAAAAAGAAAATAAAATTTATTAATAATATTTTTTTTAATGAAACCAATTTTATTATTTTTTCTTTACGCAATATCGTTCACTACCCCAACACTAGGTATTTAGTTTTAGTATGGTAACATTTTTAACTGTCAAATTACTGAATACAATTTAAAAGTCGAACTTTAGGTGATTATGCATAAAGCTAGATTATGCAGATATATTCAGGCTGCTTGCATTATATTCACATGGAGGCGCATGCTAAATCGTTAATACTTAGAGCTAGTAAGCCAATTATGCTGATACTTGTAAGTCTAGTCTAGGCTTTGGATCACACCGTATGGTTTGAAGGGTTTCCTAGATATTAGGTACCTATGCATTTTACTGCAGTTCAATAGTTTTTAATAAAATAAGTCTAGACTGCAACTGACTACCGAAACTAAGGCCCCTCGCCCACATGTAAGCGGCAGCGCGCTTTTTTCATACAAACAGGGCACCAGAGGCGCACAAGCGGCGTAGTATTGGATTTTGTATGGATAAACGCGCAGCGACGCCGCTACCACGACTCAGAAATGGGCGACGGGCCTAATCGGTAGGTGCGAGCCAATAAGTTTTCTACTTGAGGTTGGTAGGTTCAAATGAAGATCACAAATAAGGTGTTGCCAAGCAACTGGGCAAATTTAACAGGAACCTGTCAAATTTACAAACAAGTATGATAACTTAGTGCTAACGTGCTGCGTCAATATTTTGCAAGATAGTCGGCGCTTACGCATCCTACCTATCTCGCTGTTACGCAGGGTTGGCACCGCTTTTAAAATAAATTATGTTTCTTTTTAAATTCTTATTCGTTGTTTGTTAAAGCAGATGCAGGTATGTTTATTATCTGTAAGTATTTTCGTCGTCATTTACCGATTGATAGTGTTTTTTTTGTAGGTACTTGCCTGATTGAAAATCTGTCTTCAAGCTGCATAATTAATTCCTTTCTTTATGTTAACTACCATCGATCAAAACACACTTCATTACGCTAAAAAACGTAACAGTTATTTTTTGCATAAACATAGTGAAATGAATATTTTAAACTCTTCAGCCTTCGGAAAATCCATAAAAAAATTACACACAATTTATGTTAGTACTTAATGAGTCATTTATTCGTCCTTTACTTCTAATAGACCTTGTCAAGACAAAGGGCATAACAGGAAAACACTATGTCCTTTATATAAGCCTATTGCAGTTCTTTTTATTTTTAATTTACCTTAGAAACTAAGTAATACCTCATCGGTAAACTGGTGATAAAACAAAATGCGATTATTTTTTTCAATTATTAGGTTTTTTGCTGCACTACATAAATAAACGTACAAAGGTATTTTTAATTATTTGTATAATGGCTAATTAAAAAAAGTATCCATAGTGAGTGATGATGTAACCAAAGATATCTATTTACATTTTTTATTTTGTACATAAGACTTATAATTGACCACAATCTTTAATGATGAGTGGTGATATGTCCGATGATGGTAATTACATAAAACTAAACACGCGGATTAGTGCTTGGTGACAGATTTTTAACTTGAAGGTGGAGGCAGCCGGAGGAGTAGGTACTGAAGTGCTTTACCACCATGTTGTTTACTCACTTTTTCCTTCATCGAATCCTAGAACTTAAGTCGAAGGTTCTATCTACGGCTTTCGTCACTGCATTCGATGCCACAACCACTGAGCTATGTATAAAATTATTGCATCAAAACATTTTAACAAAACGTGAGAGGCAACCCTATTTTTAACCAGCATAGCGACACGTGATCCACTCTGTGCACATGGTGCAAAAAATGACAGTTAAGATTTTTTGCGCCAAAGTCAACAAAAATCTTGCAAACTGGAAACTGTTCTAAATATCTGGCAGATTCAAGATGTTTTAATTGCTTTCAAAAACTATTTTACTAAAAACAGTATGATAGATGTGTTGGAAATACGCCTCTTTTTTAGCACGCCGCAGAAAACAACTCAGCATTGTTTTCTGGTATAGACAAAAGTGCATCTCGTTTATCGTCAATTTTACGTAGCATTTCCCTGTCTAAGTTTTCAACAATACTGGCCGTACGATGCCTGTTCATTAATGCACCTGTATGTTCTGGATAATTTGTCAGTGCTAAGGTGTATAGTTGGTCAGCTTTCACAACATCCTTTTTAGTGTCTTCAAGAAACTCTCCATAGTGGTTTAGTTAACACTCAGCTGGAGTGGCATATTTAAAGTGGCGAATCAATTAAAATAAAGTTGAAAATCTGTTGCCAAGCACTTTTCGGTGTTCTGACAGCTGCATTTGATAGCCAATTCCCTTCTAGGCTTTGTGTGCTTACCACCATCGGCCACATCATCACTGACCACGGCGAGATTGTGGTTAAACACAGGCTTATACGTATGAAAAAAAATCTTAACATTTAATGCAAAAAAAGGTGTGTTATGTTTCCATGATTTGTTTGAACATTTCTTTATTCCAACATAACTTCTAAATGCTTGAAGCGATTTACATAACTGTAAACTCATAACTGTTTAGAACTATATCATACTATATATGTGTATAAAATCACTTCATGTTATTTTATTATTTAGCTTAAGGGCAGCCATACACGGGCATCTGCATAGTGAACAACAGTCTTCTATTTAAATACATGGAACCACTCAAGCAGTTGTGACTGCTTGGGGCCATCGGCAGCAGAGTGAAATTTCATCGCGCAGTCAAACAATTGCTACACAAACTGACTGCTCGGATGAGTAAACGATCGGGCCCATGTATGGTTGCCCTAAGAATGATATTTATATAAATAGTGGAAATATTAAAGTATCACTTAAAAAAATCTAATTAGACTCAGTTACAATAATTGCACGGAAACAATCATCCAAATTAACATATAGTATATTATATAGAGTACTTAGAAAAATGCATCCAATGGAAAATTATGGAAAATTGCCAGCATATAAATATAATTATATAAACTCATGACTCACCCTCTGCGATATCGGTTATAGTAGGTAACTAGTGGAAACTGCCGGTTAATTTGTTTGTAGATCAAAGCCACCGATTAGGGTAAGCGTCCACTATGCACTATAATGATGCTAGACGAGTTTTGCATTTGAATTTTACAATGAGTTTTATCTTGAGGAAAAGAGCTGAAAATGATTAGCAGTCTGGGGACCGAAGAGCATGTAGCTTTCTTACGCAACGTAACGTATACAGCGAGGAAATGCTGCTAGCATTTTCGGAACCGTGCCGAAGAGGCCTAATTTTTGAAATTTGTTTTTAATTAGTTATATGTCAAGATGGACGAATTGTAAAGAGAAATAAAATGATACTAAATGAATAAATGGGCGAAAATTGGTAACATAATATTTTCCACTTCATGGCTTTATCCACGCTATGGAATCGGCCATATAAGTCTGTGGAACGCTACAATATCACAAGTGATTTTAGTCTCAATTACAATGATATAGAGTATTAAATTGTACTGTCAAAATTAATTAATTTGACGTAAGCGTTTCTTGGATTTGTTCTTTCGATTCCTATCTGTACTTTAGCGCTATTTAATAATCTGTAGCTTTATCTTCGCTTCACCACTGGAAGGCCAGCTCGTGTAGTTATTATACAATGATCTCCACCATGACTGGTTTGTTTTTTGTTTGCACCATAATGTATGCATGAGTGGGCTCTCGGGCTCTCGGCTACAATTAAATGTGATGTGATTTAACTGGTGATACGAGACTTAGTGCCGTTTAATGATTCAATTCATAACTTGTGGTAGGAAGATGTACTTACGACGAGCTATACCTAATAACCATGAGTACTGGGCTTGTGGTTAATAATACAATTAGAATGAAATATAATATTTTAACCGACTTCAAAAAAGATGAGGTTCTCAATTCATCGGAATGTTCCCCGATAGCTCGAATACGCCTGGACCGATTTAGAAAATTCGTTTTTTCAAAGGGTTATAGTTCCATACCTATCAGGTCAATATCTGATGATGGGATCTAGGAGAAATCGAGAAAAATCTTAAAATTTTATAGGCACTTACAATGTCCAATAAACGATAGTTCGATTATGGTTTGTAACCAATAGAATTGCAGCAAATTGACGAGACGAAAATTTTGTGCAATTCTATTGGTTAATAATTTGACAAAGATGATCGAACTATAGTGTAGGCCGTTTTTCGTTTTTCGGAGTAGGCCTTCTGGCTTCCTAATAGTCTGTTAATCTATATCTACAGTAATAATAAAGCTGAAGAGTTTGTTTGTTTGAACGCACTAATCTCCAGAGTTATGGTCCGATTTGAAAAATTATTTCACTAATAGGAAGCTACATTATCCCCGAAGGTGCTAGATATATTATCCGGGGAACGCGAGTGGAACCGCGGGGAACAGTACACATATTATTATAATACTTGCTTTCCCACTGCGGTTTTACTCGTGATCGCCTATTTTGCTCCGTTAGGACGTCCCAACGTATTTTCAAAAAATCACAATCTTCTCAAAAAACTCATCCTTCAAATTTTATGTCTGTGTAGACTCCGAGTTGGTATGTCAATCAGTGATCAAGGGACTAGGTATTATCCTTATTACCTTGTTACTCATTTTAAGTGATGAACTTCCACTAGTGTCATGCAATTTGATTTTCCTTAAATAACGTGTAATACTCCGAGTCACCGTCTCTTTGGTTCTGTCAATAACAATTTTGACGTAAGTTTACTGCCATACCATAAAAGGCTTGGTAATAGTTTGGCTACACATTGGAAATCCCCCTCACAGTCAGGTGGAGGTGCCAGCTTGCCAGCCTTTTGCCAAAAAGTTTCAGCAGAATCTGCGACGCAGAGGACTGTCGTAGGGACTCCTGCCAGTGTTACAAGTGTCCTTAAATGAGTGACCATAATATCATAGGCTTCTTTAATTCTCAAGTTACGGGAATAAAAAGTAGCTTATATCTGTCTCAGTATTATAGCCTATCGCGTGCCAAATTTCATCGCGATTGGTTCAGTGCAATCATTTACAAAGTTGTGAATGATCACAATTCCTGTAAAAAAAAATGATTCTGAAACTTGAAAAACATTTAAGGGGCCATCCTTAAATTACGTGTGACGTCGTCCCCACCTCTTGGAGACGAGGCATCTTCGTGACGTCAGTTCTATAAATCAAAAGTAAACCAAACTTCAACTCAAACGAAAATCTTTTATATTACTTACCAACTCTAAACATCGTAGTCAATTTAATGCAAAAAAAAAAAAGTTTACTAAGAATATAGAATTTACTATTAAAAAAATATTTTACGTTTAAGTGTTATATTCAATAAAACCTTGACAGAAATTTAATGCATATTATTATTTTTAATTACAAGTAGATCCTCTAGTATATGATGCTGTGAAACTATGACGTCACAGTTCGGTATTTCAAAAAGAAAAAGTTGCTGATATACGTACCCTATTTACGGATAACACCTAATGTCTGTAAAATTCAAAATAACAAACCTTGATTTAAAATACATTTGCAATACTTAACTTATTGACTTAGTGAGTCAGCTTTGGAGGTCATGTTAGCACATTGTATTTTAATTATATGGAAATCCACATCGTATGATGTTTACCACACCCCCTGTGACGTAGTGGTGTCTTGGACCGGTTCACCACGTGGACACCTCGATAGGATCTTTAAGGAAAAATATTAGTAAGACCACCATTCCTTGAGGTAAAAGTAAATCGGATTTTTTTTAAAGTGACGTTTTTCCTTATATTAGGTGTTGTGTAAATACACGTGTCTTGGGACGGGTTGGATATGGGTCCAATATTTTTTGATAATCTAGCTGACGGACTAATTAGATTGTTTCAGTCCTCATCCCTATTGTAGGTGTTTTCTGAGCAAGCGTACTACGTCTTCGGCTTTTCTAGGCGAGTCTGTGTCCAAAAAAACATAAAAGTAAACAGAAATCATATCACCCGATGCGGGCTACTTGGTTGGGTGAGAACATGTGAGCTCAAGTTGGGATGTGCAAACAGATGTGAACGCTAAAATTAGCAACTGTTCTCTGCGCACACGACGCTTAAAACTGCTCCTAATGCAATGGAATATGGTTATTGTTGGCGCAGTTTAAATGTTATAAGAATAACTGTAATTTATGTCTGTTCATCATCTGGTATTTCTTCTTACGTCTTTCGTGTGCAGACTGTGTGCTTTTTCATATTATTTTTGTTGTTTGCTTTATTTAATAGAAAGTTACATAGTATAGTCTATATTAATTGTACTATTGTTTCTCATTTGTAAAATAAATGTGGAATATGTAGTACTTTAGCTTCGACGGGCCAGTTGGCGCAGTTGGTTAAGACACCACCTATTGCGCCGCAGGTCGTGGGTTCGATTCCCATCCAGGACAAACATTTGTGTGCATGCACATGTCTGTTTGTCCTGAGTCTGGGTGTAATTATCTATATAAGTATGTATTTACAAAAAAAAAGTAGTATATGTAGTATATCAGTTATCTGGTTTCCATAGTACAAGCTCTGCTTAGTTTGGGATCAGATAACCGTGTATGAAAAAATGTCCTAGGATATTTATTTATTTTTATTTAGCTACAAATTAGGGTGGGCCACAAATAAGGTAAAGAAAAATACGATATGGCTTATTTAAAAAAATGTTTAGGTATTCATAAGTTAGCAAATAGATAGGAATTTAGTTTTTAAAAATAATGATTATCTAAATGACTACCGTCACAAATGTGGCACTATTCTAAACGAGCACATAAATTTTCGAACACTCATTGAAATAAAGAGTAGAAGATTTGCTGACATCTCTTCTCTAACCTTAACTTTTAATTCAAGCAGTGTTTTGATGTGCACTTGACTCAAATCAATGACTCAGTGTCTCAGTGACTTAAATCACACTGATTTAACTCATGAAATTCTTATTCAACTTCAAAAAAATAATTACAAAAATCATTTAGTTACAATTTGTTAACGGTTTGTTGAAAATAAACAAATCGAGTTAAAGCCCACAAACACATATTTGTTCAACCTTTTCTATCCCACCATTTCGAGATACGCAAACAAACATAATGGACCGAATTCATTGACCTGAAAAATAAAAAATCCACAACATTTCGAGGTGTAAAAATGCCGCGTGTTTTTCAAATTATTTCCTTTATTTATTTACTCTTGGCACCATGTTATGAAAACTGAATATTTCGTTTACACAACCGTCACTCGTATGTCCGGCTGCTGAAATTCTCACCAAGTCACCGACTGTCGTGAGACACCGATTGTTCAGATGCACTCTTTTCTGGCTGGCTTGAAATGGAGCTGCCTCAACTAATTTTCATATATTAAAATTATTCAGCACATAAGACGAAACGCAAACTACATCATCCTTACTATAACTTACTAATTTATTATTTAAATAGGTGTTCCCCGGCTTCACTCGCGTTCCTGGGATAAGCTATAACCTTAGGGGATAATGTAGCTTTCTATGAGTGAAAGAATTGTTCGAATCTGACTGGTAGATCCAGAGATTAGCGCGTTCAAACAAACTCTTCAGCTTTATTATTAGTATATATATAGATATATAATTATTACACTTAAATCATTGTCGGTCGATACAACTGGACCTTAATCAACTACTTTAGTACTCCTAGAAGTCCTAGATGTAACTCCTCTATTAAATGTATTTTTTTTTTTTTTTTTCTTAGCCGTAATTTTGACTCTGAAACTATAGTATCTAGTTTTTGTATTTTATTATCAAATAAGATCATAAAACCTCATCACGATGTGATTCTTTTAGACAGTGATTGATTATGTATAATTTTATGTGTTCCAAACAATATTTTGATTTACTTAACGTGACTTCTTATCTGATAATGAACTTTATGATGACTAATTTTATTATGGTCTTTGTGAACAACATGGGTAATAAAGGTGATTGTGTACCCTATGGAGGTTTCATCATCATTATCCATAGATTTTGTTATTATCGTCTAAACTTCAACTCTAGTTTTTATTAATTCAGTTTTTATTTTCATTATGATTTTGATAACTTTTCCCGTTACTCTTTTTGGCTATTTAATTTAATGTTATTATTTCATCATTTATTTTATAATAAAATCCCAGAGTGACTTTCAGTTTCACCTGTAACAGATTTAATAAAATAATATAATCGTCCATATATTACAGTAACATAATTTACCTCGCGTGTGATTGATATAATTTTTGGAGTCTCCTTTCATATTCTACTTTAACTGGGCACATAGATAGATCATAAACCTGGAGGATACGATACTTTTGACAACATAAGATTCTAATGCCAAATCCAATGACCCAAGCTTTTGGTGAAGAAAAACATCAGAAAGGAACCATAGATAGAAGATCTACAAAAAAAGAAGCCTTATACGGAGAATATTCTGAGTACTTCCGAGTCCTTATCAGTTAGTTTCTATACATAAACTGTTTTGTGTGCCACCGTATCGCACCGTCGCGCGTGTTAACTCACCTATCCTGCGTACGCTCTCCGCGCTAAACGCTCTCTTGGATGCCAGTCCAGATTGTGACTTGTTTGCGGATGAATGGAAGAACATTTTGTCGGTGTGTCTGGCGTACTATGAGAGATGTGCATGAAGGTTGTGTCTTTGATTAGTTGTAAGTGGCCTGCGGCCGTAACTATCAGAGTAAAATAAATAAATAGTACATACCGTCTTTTGATACCCGTTTGGCTGGTAACCACCCTAAGTTGTTCATCACCAACTGCATTTGCCTCTAAGCTTTGTATGCTTACCATCTTCGTCCAAATCATCACTCACCATAGCAATATTGTGGCCCAATAACTTCCGTTCTTCAGATGATGCAAGAAGCCTTATTTTCTCGTATTGTCTGACGCAACCGATCGTCCACAGCAATCATTATACGGTATGTTTCCACTTACACATCTGTGAAAAAAACATGTTTATTGTTCGAGGAAAATTTACACTGTATTACCATTAAGGTGATGAAATATTTCAGCATTGAATTTTAATCGGTGTTTTTACAATTTTGTGTATGCTAATGATTTTTTATTGTTTTTGATGGTATCGAATGTGTTAATAGGACGTTAACAGGATAGTGTTTTACGCTACAGTACAAAAGTAATAATTACATGAAGATCTAAGTACATAAGGCATTTACTATGAAGCGCCACGCTTTGACAGAAGCAAAAATAAAGCAAAAAAAAAAATATAAATGCGAATGTTTCTGAGTGTGTGTTTGTTAATTCTTCACGCTCAAACGGCTGGACCAATTTTGTTGAAATTTGGTATGGAGGTAGCTGAAACCACAACACACAATTCACACAGGCTACTTTTGATCCCTCGGGAACTCGTGAAACGGCGGGGCTACCTATAGTTCTATGCTTATATTTTTACCAGCTCCATAGGACCGTAGACATTAAATATGTATTTTAACACACAAACAGATAAGCGATCCTATAAGGTTTTCTAGTTTCCTTTTCATGTATGAACCCTAAAAATGAATTAAAAAATCTCCAGTCTCATATGAACTCAATTCCTTTGAAATCCCAGTTACAATAGAGGCTAAAATAAATATAAATTGCGTTGTTATCGTGCATTGAACCAAAGTAAGCCGGTCAGAGCCGGTTACAGCCGGTTCGTACACGTCTCTTATCAATAACTAATACAAATTATGATTATTGCTTTGTTATACGATAACCAGTTGTGCCTTGACCTGATTGTTGGACAATTTGAAGTGTCGGGTGACTTCAGGACAATAGCCTAGTTTATTACAGTTTGGATGCTTTTAGGAAAACCGCCTCAGATGGTATGGACATGTAAAAAGACGCAGCGAAGACCATGTCGTACAAATTGCCCTCAATCTGCCGGAAGTAAAGCGAGGCAGAGGTCGCCCACCATCGACCTGGGAGATATCAAAGTAGCCCAATTGCCAGAGACAACCCAAGACAGACTACCTTGGCTCAGAAAAGTGAAGAGACCCAACCTCAATTAATAGGAACAGGCAGGGAAAAAGAAAAAGGATGCTTTTTAGGATGTATAATATGTCTTTATAGTACAATTTTATTTACCGAACTATAGTGAAATCGTTGAATATGTTGGATTTGCACAATTGTGTTATGGATGTTGTGACTGAAAAGTGTTTTTTTCAAATAATCTATACTAAATAAATAAAATTGAAACATCCGTCTGTTATTTCGATGTAGGTACTGATTTTTTTAAAGTTATTTATACCGGGTGGCAAAACTCAAACACGCTTTTTTAATTTATTGTCTGTCGCATCCGTTTTAACGGGACTTCGATGACTACTTTTAAATTTAATTACTTAAAAACATCGTAATAATTTTAGGCACTTAATATTCTAAAACTGTTGGTACACTTAATTTAAATTAATATGTCATCTTTATATAAATACATAATTATTTATTGTATTGTCTCATATTATATTTAAAATACACAAATGACAATAGCCTTAGCCCTAACAATTACCATATGACGGGCTGGAAACGAGTCCTACATAGATTTAATATAACAATAGATCAACAAACGGACAAACAATTGAAATGAAAGTAAGGAGCTGTGTCATTAACATAATCAGGCTTGCGACAACCAGACGGACGGACAGACAAAGGACAATACAATGAATTGGCTAATATAATAGGTACTGTGAGAATAGTCCGTTTGCGTTTAGGTAATGGGGTTGATGACCTCAGAGATAATTATTTTGTCAAATTTGTAAATTGAAAAAAATACTGACCTGTTTTTGAGGAGTAAATTTCGGTGACAATATCTCGTACGCGAAATGATTAAAATCATCATGAAAGTTGGAATGAACGAAGGTTTTCTATGCATTCTTTGTTGCAAAAGATTTGTAAAAAATATATGTTAAACTCATCGATACCACCATATGGATTCATGGTCTAATACAAAATTCAATAACTAAACCATTTTAAATTAAGTTTTTTTTTTTTTTGAAACGACTAAAGTTGGTAGCCTCTGATGGCTGCTCCAACCTACCGGAACAATCGGCGAGCGCTGAGGGCTCTCAGCCGGGTAACATTTAGGTAACCACGCCTGAGGGTACCCCCGAGTGGGGTTCGAACCTCGGCTCAGGGCGTTACCGGGGGAAGGGGAGGACTTAGTACGAGTTACGACTAATTGGGGGCGGTCGGATTACTAATGGCAGCTCGGACCGCTTGAACGGGACGAGACTGAGTGGGACGTCGCGGCGGTCCTCGCCGTCGAGGACGGTAGCGTAATGAGTTTTTTTTAATTATGTGTTTAGGACAAATAGATACTTTTTACTTATGGTATGTTGGCTAGTCATGTGGTTTGTTTTCACTATTTAAGCATTATAAATAACTCTTTACTGAAAATAAATCAAAATCAAAATCAAAAATCATTTATTCAGTTTAGGCCCTAATAAGGCACTTATGTATGTAAAAAGTTACAGTTTTACAGTAGACTCTACTACCGGTTCGGAATATGATACGCCATCGACTTTTCCCACTTTACTCGAGTAGTTTTTACACGTTTTTAGGGTTCCGTACCTCAAAATGATTAAACTAAGTAAACGACGAGGAATATATTAATAAAAAAATAAAAATTTTCGTTGGTAACTTTTTTATTGTAACCTATAAAATAAACTAGCACTATCAGTATGTAAGATAGGTACTTATACTAATTCCATATCAGAGATCAGTAGAGACGATACCTTTTACTTCCGATATAGTAAGTGTCGCTAATGCACTGCGCACACGCAACCTTAGTACTTCCTAAATCGTAACCTAACCTAGGAAGTGCGGATTCGAATCCGATGCAGGAAGTTGACGCTAAATACTGACTGAACACTGTCAACTGCCGGTTAAGGGGAAACTACTGCAAACTGGCTTGGATATATCGATGAGAAAAGATTTTTTTATATTGTCATATTTTTTATTCAGAATTATTACACAGCTAAACGTGCATCTCGTCAATAACTAAGCGGACACCACCTATCACGCCGCAAGTCGTGGGTTCGATTCCCATCTAGGGCAAACATTTCCTTTATATATTTAAATAGATTGAGAATGTCGCCTATTCCTGTATCTTTATGCTGGATATTCTGTTAAATATTTTATAGATCTATGAGTTTACAGGTTCCATGTTAATGAACATTTTCTCCAAAGTCATTTGTTTAGGTATCCAATCAAATGCGGTGTTACCAATCCTAAAAATGTGGATTGTTATAAAGTGGCAACACTGATTATAGGAAGTTGCTCGCCATTGCTAAAATGTGAAATAACGGTTATCTGATCCCAAACTAAGCAGAGCTTGTACTATGGACAACCAGATAACTGATATACTACAAATACTTACTATTTTCTTTTGTAAATACATACCTACATACTTATAAAGATAAATACACCCACCCATATATGTATAAATGTCCTTGATGGGAATTGAACACACGACGTGTGGCGCGATAGGTAGTGCCTTAACGAACTGCACCAACTGGCTTGTTTATATTACGATTTTTATGTTCCCAAAAATTTTTTTTTTTTTTTTTAATTGCAATATTTTTCAAACATGTTCTCCTTAACGAACCGAGTAAATAATTCGCAGACACATTGTCTCCACTCAACTAAGCCGATATTTAATCAACAAGCAAGCAAGCGACACTCGACTCGTAATAGCGCATGTCCTTATTGTCCACGCTTCTCGGTAATGTATGTATTTACTTTGCCTTCTATCTTGATACTCGTATGGATCGAATTCTAGTTTCAGGTGTCATATTTACATCGACAGATCTTGTGAGGGTCGCGGCAAACCGCTGGATGCGGGAGCGCAAGACCGGCCAACGTGGAGATCTTTGTGAGGCCTTTGTCCAGCAGTGGACATGATGATGATGATTTACTAGGCCAGGCCCTACGCTCTTCGTAACCGGACATGTGATCACACGCACAAGAGCTCCTACCCCGCAGTTTCACCCGCGTTCCGAGGGATCTTATATTTTCTTGGGATACAAAGTAGCCTATATATTATTACCTACAGGGTATCTATCTATGTGCCAAGTTTCATTCAAATCCGTTCAATAGTTTTTGCGTAAAGAGTTACAATCTTCACATCCATACAAAGTTTCACGTTTCATTAGTAGGATTATAGCTTAGGCCAGCAAGTCAGCACTTACTGTCGCGATGAAGCGTTTGCCTGCTTCTCCAACTTGCCAAAGAATTTTTAGAATCGAACCAGTAACTCTGGAGATTACCTCCTACATCCGAATATACAAACTTACCTCTCTATAATATTAGTGCATAGAAAAAAACTCTCAAGGGATGACTGTCTTTGGGTAATTTTGATGTCATCCAAAAAATCAGCCCAACTTCCCAATATTCTGAACTATGCGATTTCTACATTACTACTAACTACTTTACATCACATGACAAAACAATATCAAATTGTCTATATCTCATGCAAAAAGTATCAAGTCCGCAAACGACCTGTCTTCAAGTCAAGTGCCCTTGATAGAAATACAGTCTTTGTGATAAAAATACCTTTCGAGAGCATCTGAAGAGCTCTTGTTTCGGTTTTGTAGGGTGACATGTGCGAGATAAACACTGTCTGGACGTCATTCTCATCATTATCAGCTTCTTGAGACTGTAGACTACTTGTAGATATACTAATTAAGCAATCACTTTGTTGTGTTATGTTATATAATGTCATTTATTGCTACAACTTAGAGCGATATATACAAGTAATTCTATTGCAGCAAAGCTTCGATCAATCATATCAAAGGGACCAAGACTCAGCTTTATGCTGGAGACGAACTCTTGTTACGACCCATTTGTCTTGCACTGTTATATACATTTTGATTATAGGTAGCATTTCTTTTTTCATACTTTTATGTTACTTATGTACATTTGAATACTGTTTTCTTACGTTTTTATCATCTTTTTAACCGTTTAAGAGGATGTGCTATAATCGCAACACTTGGCAGACGGGTTGGCGATTGCAGTATGGTGTCACAGTGCTCAGAGATACGCTGTTGCCCGTACCCTAGTATACCTTCCCTGGGACGACTTCTATGCCCCCACGGGATGAGATGGGTAGGTGATATTCGTCGCCGTCACCACACAGCAAAGAAAACCAGAAGACGCAGCGTGGCATGGCCCTCCACATGCTGGACCAACTATTTTGTGAGGGTCGTGGAAGACCGCTGGATGATGGTAGCGGAAGACCGGCCATCGAGGAGATCCTTGGGGTAGGTCTTTATCCAGCAGTAGTCATCTTTCGGCTGATATGATGATGATAATGAACTTTAGACTCATGTTCATATTAATCCATCTCTTCTCTAGTCTTCAAAGCATTTATATTATCGTAGTCTTCAAATTCTGATTCAATCAGGATATATCGGAAAGTTTTCCATCTTAGTTGCTTCCCCTTAGATTCCTTTGTCTCTCTCTATCGTTACTCTACCAGCCAGCAAATCAGCCTTAACTGCAATTTATCAGTTGTACAATCAAATATCGATCGAGAATAATCTCCATCCATTAATTGAGTATCAATTGGTCGATCTATGTCAGATGTCAAGTGCAGTAAATTGATAGTTTGTCAATCTGTTAATTGTGCGTTGTGGATGTCATAGCAGCAATTACTGGCCGTTCTTTGATCTATGTCATGAATTTGCTCAATTGCTATAGTCTTTATGTGGGAACTGCACTTTTTGCTGGACTACCTATTTTAAGTCTCTTATTGTTGCAAAGCATATAGGGTTTCTAATTAATTTGAATTATTAGTCTGAAAAGTAATCTGAAATAATATTGATGTACTAGTCTCGTAGAACCGACGGCCGCTGGGGCAGAAGGGTTTCCGCCTTCGTCGTCCCTATTTCTTTAATTGATTTTGCGGAGTGAATCTTCTGTACCTGTAGGTACTATTATGTATTCTGTGCCCACAGATAGTATGAAGCAATATATGCGTGCTATCACCCACTACTAGCAATACCACGCCCAACTATCGCCATGTTCCCATGTTTATCGAAAGTGCGTAATCTCCTAGTTACTACGAAGGGAGCCGATTCTACCCGATCTATTTTCTCCACTCGCCTCTGACGTCGGCTCAGAGCTCACGTTTGTCCGCAAGCTTACATTGATCCGTATACTCTTGTACCGACAAAACCATAGACCAGAAAAACTCTAGAAATGCCACTCCTAAAAATCAGACATGGAGTTTGGCGTAGCTAAATCAAGTAAAAAACTCAATTACTTTCACACAAAAGGATTAATTATAAAATCTATTAACGAAGGTAAACCATTCTAGATTTAGGATATAAATTAGTCATACTAATTGTTTTTTTTTATATAGCGTCATGTCATGACGCAAAAACATACCGCCAATTAAGTGAGTCTAGATTTTTCTATTTTTTTGTAAATTAATTGCTTGGTGCATGCTACCTATTTATTTATACCTTTAATTCTATTTATAAAAAATAAACCTGTTACATACTATTTTGAACGTTTTCTGCTGTTCCTTACCTACATCGCAGAGTTATAAATACCTAAAACAAAAAACTTAAGCATTACTTAAAAAGAGGAAATCTTTGAAAAAAATTTGATAATGATGAATATATATAGGTATATGGGCTGTCAAAGCGGCCATATTGTAAACGTATGAACTTTTGCCGAGTTTTACATATTATTATTTACTAGCTAACTACCAGTTATACACGCATTCCTAGGATAAAAATAGCGTACATGCCATTCTATTATCTATCTATATGTCAAGTTTCTTCCAAATCCGTTCAGTAGTTTTTGCGTGAAAAGGTAACAAAGGTTTTCCCATCCTCACATCTTAACAAACTTTCATAATTATACTAGAAGTATAATATTCTGTGATGGCATGTCTACGTTCTTCATAGTTCGATGGTGGAGCCCAAGTGGAACGGATTGGGAAGGTTATTTGTTTGCTTTATTGTTTCCCTGTACTAGTGCAATAGGAAAATGGAATGGTTCCCGTTTGATGCGATTATGTGGCTTAATGCTGAAAGAATGGGATATTCAGACTGTTTATGTAAGAGTTTATCCATTGACGATTTTGTTGACAACACTTTAAGGTTCACTCCGCTAAAACCAGAGCGCCATAAGATTATTCATCTTATAGTGCCATGCATAAATCTTAAATTATCATGTCAGAGTCCACCAGCGGCATAACGTCGCACGGTTTTTTACCAACGGTATAATTTTTTTTTTAATTTTCGCGCTTAATGAAGTAAGCAAACACACATTATATGTTTGTCCTGGATGGGAATCGAACCCACGACACGAGCCGCGTGAACTATCAAGATGATGTCATCTTTCTCTCTCTAATTGCCTTACTCCTTTTGAGATTCGAGGAATCACAAAGAAATATTGATCGATTGCTTAATTAAGTCATAATTGAAAGAGCCTGAAGCCAAATACGTTTGATGGAGAGAATCTATGGAAGTTAAGTAGGTCAAAGTGGTGGAAAGTACCCGGGCAGGGTAGGGAGGGGAGGCCTCACTGAGCAAAGTAATGAATAAATAGCAGGTCAATTTAGGTAAACAGAGATGTAAACATGTTTACTTTATCTTTGGTAAGACCTAGGGATGTCACAACATCGACACAATATAGTAGTTGACATCGATTATGTTTAGATTATTGTGTCGAGTATATCCAAGGATTTTTTATTGTGTACAAAAAAATGATTAACCCCTACTTACAAGATTTTATAATGATTGCATTTAGAAATTCTCATTCTTTAGAAAAAAGAAAAAAAAATTTTTGCTAGGAAACTAATATCTGGAATACTGTATATACAACATTGAATAACTCTGTTTAACTTACTAACACGTTTGCAAATCCAAAAGTAATTATTATTGTATTTATTTATATGAGAGTACAATACGGTCAAATAGATTTGACACAAAAACAAGTAGGTAATGACAGACCATTTATGTAAACCGATGACTCATTAGCAAATAAACAGTCATTTAGATAGTATTGACGTCATTACAATGAAAGTAAATGACATTGCAGTTTATTTCATTTCTATTTTTACACGAGACTCCAAAAAAAATTAGTAATGTTTATATTTCTTAAATCTAAACATCTAAATGCTGGTTCCTATTTAGAAGTCGTAGGTCATATTATTAAGATCCTTCCATCATCCCTGGGGTACCAATTACAAGTCTTCACAATGTAACTTTTTTTTAAACAGATGTATTCTTTTCTTTAAGTTGACCTATAAAAATTTCGTTGTAAGTAGGTTATGTCGCCTGATTAATCTATCGATATTATTACGCCAACCCTAGTTAAATAAGATTGTTGATCGCAGATCAATCGAATACTAGCGACAGTAAAAGCAACAGGAAGTAAATTGAGGAAACAGCTCTGGTATATTTTATTCGCGACATCTACAAATAAAGTGTTCATGAATTTGTTGTTTTTTTATGAATGGCAATGGCAGAATAAAGTATTACCTTAGCATAAAAACTTATTATGAAAAAAAAACAGCGTGCTGCATTATTATAATTTCCGAGAATTTCGCCTACTAAATTCCGATTATAATTTTACTGTAGATATTGACTGTTTTAGGTAAGTGAGGTGTTGGTGTTCGAAATTCAAATTTGGCAATTTCATGGCGCGGCGCCATTATTATAAGATACTTTGGACGGCATTTTTGTGACATAATTATCTTGTGAAAAAAAATTGTTGTGAGTTTGTGCATAAGTGAATTTTAACTGAGCCTGCCGCCTGGGTTTTGCTGTTATAACCCATTGAGTGAACTTTGGATCGTGAACGTGAGTTTTCTTGTACTTACCTACATTAAATTTAAAATAAAAACCATATGAAATTTGTTACCAAATAAAATAGGATATTTTCATTCCAATTTACTTAATTTCGTTACTTTAAAAGTATAGAGCAATTTACGAACAATGGAAATTTATTTCAAGCTAGTTGTACCAAAATACACAAAGGAACGTTGTATGATAATGTGAAAATATTGGACAACATCTCTTTTATTATTTTCACTGCAAATACAGTCTTGCTACTATTGACATAAGATCTGATTATAGAAAAACATTGAACAAACAATGGTAATTTTATAAGTAGTAATTTAGTTTTGACGTTTGAAAAATTTGAAATTCGAATCCGAATACAAAAAACATGAGAAAGGTTTCCCTTGTCAGTCAAAAGTAAAAGATTCTTTTAATCAAGGGAACTGCTTCATCAAGAAATAGGCCTACATTCCAAGCAAAACGTTATTTTATAGGCCCCTAAAGAGGGTACATTTAATGGCTGTAACAATTAAGGCCTTGAGATGGAACGAAACTAAAGCTACAATTTCGTTGGTAGGTATCTGCTATAAAAGACTTTTACTTGAGTATCTTTTATCATGAAATAGCAAAATGCTTTTTATTTTTTCCTTAGAAATTGTTTTAAGGGGGAGGCTTCGGTTGGAGCGCGAAATTCAAATTTTGTCACGTTTTTTGTAAATTGCAGCTCAGTTATAGGTCGTAAATTATCAATATGTTATTTGCGAGAAGAATGGTAGTATATTTACTGATTAATAACAAAATAAATCATCAACATATTCCTCCAAGGTATATTACTGACATATACGACTATTTCATGAAAATGTTACTAATATACCTTGGAGGAATATGTTGATGATTAATTTAGTCATTAATCAGTAAATATACTACCATTCTTGTCGCAAACAAGATGTTGATAACTTACGACCTATAACTGAGCTGCAATTTGCAAAAAACGTGATAAAATTTGAATTTCGCGCTCCAACCGACGCCTCCACCTTAAGTATAAATCTTCCTAAAAAAAATCCATACATCATCGCTTAGGTTGTGGACTGAACTCCCCGCTGTCCCAAGAGACTATGCAAGCGTCTATAGGGAACGGTAACCGCTTACCATCAAGTGGGCCATATTATGCTTATTTCCACCACGTCATAAGCATGATACTGATCTATAAGCGGTAGGAACTGACTGACATAGTATTTACTTACCATTTTTTTTTGTGAACAGGTGGTAGCCACGGACGCTCAGGTTAAAGCGACGTGGTTTTACCAGC
Source organism: Tethea ocularis (assembly GCA_963555595.1). Taxonomy (NCBI): domain Eukaryota; kingdom Metazoa; phylum Arthropoda; class Insecta; order Lepidoptera; family Drepanidae; genus Tethea; species Tethea ocularis. The sequence continues at coordinate 387,824 of OY741970.1, read as the reverse complement.
GGAGTACAACATGGAGTTCTACAAGGTTGTGAAGAGATTTTTGCTGTATACCGAGTGATGCCATCAGGTAAGTTAGTGTTAATATTTGCGGCCGCAATGGCAGTATACAAGATGAACCAGACTCATCTTATCTCGTAAAAAAAAAGAAGTTTAATAATTTTTGATTTACAATAATTTACATTATTTTTCATTATGCGGACAGTAGAATTTGCTTGCTTATGACTTCCTGGCTAAAATATGACTACTCCATCTACAAGAAGTTTAAGTTTGCCTACTGACCTAGCCTAGGAACTTTCAAGGCCAGTCTGTCGGCTCCGTCATCACCTTTTATGATGAGTCATCATCCAAACATAACTCAACGTGCCCCTAGATTGATTGAAACTTGAATCCTCACCTAAATTGATTCCAGCTTACTAAAGTGTGCTAAAAGTAAATATTAAGCCACCCCCAATAGGTATTTTAACCTCAGATATAAAGGAACAAAAGTGAAGAATGGCGGTGAATCCATTAATTTCTTTGTGGCAAAGTTTTGTGGAAACTGTTCGTTCGGTGTATTCTGCTTTTTGTACTCGACCGTGACGCAAGGAAAGTTTTTCATGGTGTTTGTATGGTGTAAGGAGTAATCGAAGTGGCGAGACTGATTTTCTTTGTTCTGATGAAGACGAAATTGTTATAATCCTTTCAGTGAGGAAGAACATCGTTTGGAAACCATAGCGCCATCTATACCGGCAGTGCACTTGAGAGCCAGTTGCATTCTAGGCTAGAATGTAACAAAAATAAAGGTTAACGTTTCCTATGGGAATCTTTGTAGCTTTATTTCATTGAGATGGATTCCAGGCCTGTGCCCTCCACCGCCTTCATTCGTTGCTTGCACCACAAACCAATTTTGTGTGTTGCCGATAGGCGCGCGTTTAACTTGGGTATTTTATTGCTCAAGTCAGGCCATTGTGTCTACCCTATTATTACTAATATTAGGGGCACTGCTTTATCTTTTATAGACACATGGTATGGACAAGTTTGACAATCGTTCGTATGTGGGAAGTTTAGTATTGGTTACGGGCTACAAATTTTTCTTTGTTCAGAAACTTTTACTTAAACTTAAACACATGTGTTTTTTATTAGGGTTCCGTACCCAACGGGTAGAACGGGACCCTATTACGCTATTACTAAGACTTCGCTGTCTGTCACCGGGCTGTATCTCATAAACTGTGATAGTTAGACAGTTGAAATTTTCACAGATGATGTGTTTCTGTTGCCGCTATAACGACAAATACCTACTAAAAAACAGAATAAAATAAATATTTAAGGGGCTTCCATACAACAAACGTGGTATTTTGCCGTTTTTATAGATGATGGTATAGCCACAGATTTGTAAACAGTAGGACTATAGCACTCTCGATTATGACACCTTTCAAACGAAAAAAAATCCAGGCAGACATACGGACGGAACACTCTACAAACAAACTTATAACACCCCTCTTTTTCTTCGGAGGTTAAAAAGTAATTGTATGATATTGCTTTCAGCAACATGTCACTGAATATCCAAATTCGACTTAAAACTTAAGTGGGTTATAACTTAATAATAAATTTCATCATCACCCCAACAATTCCCCCAGCCCTCCCTGAAGGAAAAACAAAATTAAATCTCAAAATTCTATTATTTAATTTCACAGCGCGACTTCTAATATGACACCGATGAGTTTTCTGCTGACACACAAAAAGGGGTCGAGCCTTATCTTTTAACGGGCACAATTTTATCGTTCATTTTATGTAATTGGGTGTCCATAGTAAATATACGTCGACATGACAGGACCCTAGATATACCCATGGATATTTGGAACGATAAAATACATATTTCATATTTTTACTGTGCCGTTTTCTCCTGTTACCAGGTGAGGCAGAAATATTATGTAATTTCCGGATACCAAAAGTTCTCTTATGGATTTTTTAAATTAAGTTCTAGTGTTGCCATGAAATGTAATAGACAAACTACCATTTGCATTTAAAAGTGGTTGTCCACAGTTTTCAGCTGTAAGTAATGAAAAGGTCTAAGGTATACGTAGTACCCAGCGCTGTGTTGCTTCACTTGAGAGCCAGTTCCCTATAAAGTTTTCGTGAACTTACCTAATACTATTTTGCGCCAAAAATCCGCCATTTTGTTTTTAAGACGAATATACCTAACAATACCGTAACTGTAGAAACCCATCAAGCAGTTTGGAAGATACGAGGTAACAAATAAAATTACAAACATACCTTACCTACATAGGTACATATTCTACTAGATACACGCGAAAAACATAACCCTTCATTGGCAGTCGAGCAATAAAAAACTTAAAAGAATCAAAACTGTCCATGGCACCTTGTTTACGGCGTTACCCCGCTGAACAGCCAAGCTTCCTCTCTGGGCAATAGTCCAGAAGCCAAGAACATTTGCCTAGGACTTCCACGGTTGATTTTATAGTACCTGTATTTAACAAAGATATTAAACTAACCTGTTTCGGTCTTCGACCGGCATCAGAACAAGTCTTTCTTACGTAAACCTCAAATAAAAGCTTATATGGTAAAAGTCTTGATGTTTATGAGTTAGTCAGGCGACAATATGACGCCTGCTCACTTAATGTTCCTGGCAAAAACAAGTGCCTCCAAATTATACGGACCCTTTTAGCTCAGCAGTTATGTATGAGATTGTTTTTGTGACTATTTTTAGATTCCTTTTATGCAATACATGTTTTGGGATAATAAGCTGTATTTTGAGGAAGTTTTTTTTTGTTTGGGGATCGGAAATGTGGCGGCGTTTGATTTTTGAAAGAATGTTATTTGAATTTTTTGAACGACACGAATATTGCGTGCGTTTTTTTATTACGTAAATTTAAAGCCCCGTAATTTTGTGATTAGCGATTCAGGGTTATAGCTAGCTATAGATTATCTATGTATTCATTTTGCATTCAAAATATTATAGAACTGTACATTGGTTCCTTTGTGACAATCGTCTGTTATTTATTGTTATGTAAGGATTTAGGATAGATTAGAAAGTTTAATTTATTGATACATCTCAGGTGCGAATAACAAAATTTATTTCTATAGGTAATAAATTAAAATTCAAAGAATATCCGATAAAAAATCAAAAAGCGGCCCATCAACCTAAAGTGTATTCCGAACCGGTAGTCAACTGTAATGCTCACAAGTGCCTTATCGAAATTTAAATTGAATAAATGAGTTTATAACTATAATGGATGACATTGATTTCTATCTTCAAAAAACTAACAATACATGAAAAATTACTTTATATTTAATTTATGTAACCCTACATTTTTGTCATAATTTAAAAACACCTGTTAAAAATTTTCGTACTATGTTTTTACAGAAAATTTAACCGAAGAAAAAAATAACCGTGTTTCTGGTCACCCAGTTATTTTTGCTTGAATTATTCCGACATGTCCGGATAACCCTGAGTCCCTGACGTTTTGTGGAGACAATAAGCTCGGACAGGAGACTTGGTGAATTTCAATGAACCTATTTATTTTGGGTAGCCTTAAAATATAGCCACAGTTTAAGACAGCTTTGGCAGTTTACTTGTTTTTGTTTACGTCTAAAGTTATGTGAATGTTCCAAGTATTCCTAAATATCCTTTTGCTAAGCAGCTCCGAAAATTTTACATAGAAATTGTTTCGGAACTTACGTAACTACCTCATCTGGCAACACTGGGTTCTGGGTATTTTTGTTTGTACACACGGCCACAGATCAAGCTACACATTTTTGTTGCAAAATATCTCCTATTACAACCGCATAAGGTGCCGCAGTGTGTAGCTTGATCTGTGGCCGTGTGTACAGTACGATTGATAAATTTATTTTGTATGATTCTCTCAATATAAAGTCTCAATATATAGCAAAACATGTGGGACTGAGTAACTTTCGCAGTTATTATAATAGCACAGATAAAATAGTAGTTTTAAGCGCACAGACGTACTATTTTACAGATTAAAAATACGAGCAGGTGTTAATTTTACTCAATATTACAAAAAGCTGCGGATGAGCTAAGATAAAATAATTCTAAGACACTTACTATCATATTATTAGACAGACGTATCCTTTTTCATGGACAAACTTAACTTTTCAAAGAGACGACTCGCAAACGGAATGGTTTTCTGCTGAATTTCCCACTTATAATGTGATGATATGGAGCCAACAGTCCTCCAACTGCTCCACCTACTTTGTGCCAGCGTCATGTGTACAAAGCAAGGTAATTCATGCTAATGGCTCTTTGTCCCCCGTTCCACACAACTGGCCCCTCACAAGTGATCCCACTGTAGGGGTCGAATTAGTGCACTATACTGTCCACTGTCCGAATTGTTACGTCACGGACTGATGTTGTCCTACTGTTAGACTTAATGTCCACTTGCTGATTTATAGTATTACAGCTGATAATTCCTATAATATTTATTTATATAGCACACTATAGGTACTTCATATAAGCGAACTAATTAACTATCCTGTAAAGACAGACATATAGGTATATAGCGAGCTATTCGATGGGCGGGAAATACTATCAAGAGTACTGCTATTTATTACGTTGCGGGCGATCAGTTAGTATTCTTCATCGGTGACTGAGAGAATGCGTTTATGACAATAATGGGCTAATCTCGGAAATAGCGTATTCAATTTTGATGGGATTATGTCTAAGAAAATACTAATACCATTGAAATTTAGTAATCCATTTCCAAATTTAATATTTACAGTACAAAAGTACAGTTGTCAGAAAAACATTATAGTGATGGCCGCACTGCACCATACAGGTTGGCTAATTGACTTTATGTTAATTAGTAAATACAAGTTTTATTTTTAATAGATTTAATTATCAAAACTCTCAGAATTTATATTCAAAAGTCAAATACAGATAGAAAGTACAAAGATAGAACAATGGAACTTAAGTACACAGATACAAAATACAGCAAAGTTTTTTTATTCCAAAATATCAACCGTACATTATTAGCATATTACCCTCTGCGTGTAACACAGAAGGTAATAATGTTCAGATAGGTACGATTGAACGTATATTTATGGGATCCAACCCTCTAGTGCGGCGCGGAGTAACAGAGACCCACACTGACCTCAAGGGTCACAGCGACCGCTAAATTTTACGACACGCCCGGGAAAGGGACACGCATACCTTATTGATACGCGAGATTTTTGGATAAAAAGGATTTATTTATATACGATCGTGTATGTAAATAATTTTAATTTGATGAATAAAATTGAGATAATTTTAGTATTTTGCTGAAAATACGATAAAATAATAAGTGAATTTGACGAATGGCAATAAAAAATTTATATACAATGGCATCTAATTTTATAAATGCCCTGTAGAATTTTATAAAAGATTACTTGATTAATACAATCCATTAAATCTTTAAAGCAACTGACGTAATTTTGAAACATGAAAATTTGCATAAACACAGCTTTGAATCAACTTTGAATGGGTAGAGGACAGTCCCGGGAACGTCCCGGCCCTCCGGGACCTGTGTCCCGCTCCCTTGTCAGTGTAAGCTGATTGCGGAGTATTCCGTCATCTGTTAATGTATTCCAGAGTAATGAGCAGTGGTAGGGTTAATTTTAATCAATAGATATTGCGGCTTGCAATTTGTCTTAATTATTTAAATTTTAGTTGACTTTTATGGAAATTAAGTATTTTTTTTAATTCTGATAGGATTGTGTTTTGACTCGTTATGGAAAGATAGGTTGAAGGTGGTAAACACACAAAGCCTACCTACCCCTACCTACCCCTATCTTAAAAATTATCATGATAAGTAAAACAATAAAATAAAATCTACTCGTCATTTATTGTCCGGTAAGGTTGGAGCAGCCATCAGAGGCTACCAAATTTAGTCCTTTCAAAAAAAAAAAAAAAAATTATATGCTCTTAAAATTTTTTTTTTTTTTTTTTTTTCTTTTTTTTTTTTTCTACTCGTCACACGGTTATGGTTGATGGCGAGACACGCTCGTAAATTATTATCTATAGCATTATTATTATTAAAAACATACAATATCTATGATTGTAAAGACAGAAAACATTTAGAAAATATTAGTTCACATTTTGTAACGGCAGTATTAGATTTTTTTTTAATTTTTGTATACAATTCTCATGTTAATATTTCCGGATTTCTTAAAATCTTTATTCTCGGCTAGACAAAAATAGGTAAGAACCTTTAAGTAGATAGATAGGCAGTGGAAAATTTACTCAATTAGTCTTGGGCATTGCTATCTGCAAAAATAATGATTAGATTATATTAAATAGCGTTATCGTTATGGTTATCTTGAGACGGTTTATGTAATCATATCTATTGATAGGATGTTGATAAATGTAGGTCAAATTGTTATAAATAATACCTACTACTTATCTAGTCTCTATAATCTAGGTAGTAAATAATGATTTAATAAAAAGATGCAAAATCTTTGTAACAATACCGTTCAGCGATGTTTATTTTTACTAGAGGCGACGTTATCCGAGAAATGATGATTCTAGATTAAGTTTTTCTCGGCATTCTTTATTCCAAAAGATGTGTAAAAAATATATGTTTAACTAGAGAATATGTGACGAGGATTAGTTTTTTTTTTAATTTGAACTTTTCATTAGTAACGTCAGAAAAAAATCTTGAATATGCCCCTTTTTAAAATTGAGAATTGATTTTTCTCTTATTTGGTCCGTCCAAATAATTGGAAAATATTAACATACATTCTGAGATCCAATAGAAAGGGAATAGTTTTCATACTTAAAAAAAAACGCATAGTTTTTTTTTAATAACATACAACCGTATTTTTTTAACTAAAAATAACCTCTCCTGTCTCGCTTGTCTCCGTCAGCTTAATAAGGGACGGAGTCATTCGCGGAGAGCATCCTCATAATAGTAATTTCAAAACTAAACTATTTACGATGTAGCTAAGTGCAGGTGACAGTAGCCAGAGAGATATGAAAATGAGCTCTATTTCATTGCAATAAATTTAATCTGTTTAATATTCAGTGTGTGTAAATTAGGATGAACCTTATTGCAATGTCATATGGTTTCTTTCCCCATGGATTTTTCCCAAAAAATCTTTTATACTAACATTTAAAGAGTAAATATTTCTTAAAAATTACATTACAAAATCACGTAACAAGTCAAAAAGTCTTCTTCTAGTTATGTATTTTACAGTCGACTCCAAACATTTTTAAAATCCGAATAAAGAAAAGATTTTATCATAAACTAAAATCATAGTTGTGTGATGAAATATTGCATATGCATCGTGCACACACGCATATACATGGCATATCTGTGTGTGTTCGCCGGTTGTCGGTTGTCATCTCCCGTGCCCTCGCATTCAACGAGTTTCAACACTAACTTCCACTACGGACCTAGATTTATTTTTTGATTATTATAATAGCGTAAGTTTTGAGGTAGTGACGTATGACTCCTTGGGGCTTGGTAACTGAATGTTTTTTTACAGAATTTTACAAAAAAAAAATCTTTTATTGGTCTGAGATTATAGGTTCTAACACTTCTAACTGGACTTGTAACTTTATGGTACCTGAAAAAAATTGCTGTCAAGCATCTACTTCAATCTATCAGCAGCTTCACAAATGAGCCAGTTCCAATCTGGGTGTTGCAAGGTTACATATAGGTACACACAATAGGCCAAAAATTGAATGTAAGTATATTAAATGCATGAATTATTAGTTAAATATAGGTCAATGGTTAAGGGCTTGATAATGGCGGGTCGCCGTGTCAATTGCAACCAATCATATCAATTGATTTATTATTTCGGTTCAATTTTACTTAAATACTATTTATAACTCAATATTTCACACTTCATAATTACTTTTTTGCTTTAGAGCCTTGTATTTTCAATAAGTTAATAATCATCGCAAAATATTTTGTTTTATTTAACTATAAAAATTAAATGTTTATTTAAAAAAGTTTTATAAAAAAAGAAAGAAAAACTATTACAAAGTTCTACTTCGTAATTTCTTTTGGCATCAAGAACAAAATGCACTGCCCACTATCAATAAATACGCTCCACTTTCTACTATCTCACTCAATGGTACACGAAAATGCATTAAGGTCGCAATATCTCGCGCTAAGTGGAACGCACCAAGAGCGCTTAGCAACCGGCCCCACGCCCTTGCTCGCTCTAAACAGCCCTAGTTTGAATACAATCCTTCTACTATCCACATACACATCATACTAAACATAACCTTATCCCCTTACTTTAAAGCTCAAATTCACTAGATTAAGTTTCTACACTTGCAGCAACAAAAATTAAAGTTTATTGCTGGTGTAGAAGGTTGAATTTAGATCGTTACTGAATTTCAATGCATCAGATTCAATGTCAATTTCATAGAATGACGCGGCATTCGATTTTGCGATCTATGTTAATGTGATATAGTTGAAATTGATTCGCTGTGTGACAGTGCATGTTAGGCAGTACACCCACATGCAGGTACGTGTTTAGAGATTTAAAAAAAAGAAGGAAAGCAAAAAAAAAGTGAAGATTTACGTTTCGTTTTTATTTATAGCAAAAAAACCTTGAGTGTGGAGTCGTCTATCTAAATGACATGTGTATTAGATCAAGTATTGTTTTTTGGCTTCTGAGTTCAAAACTGAGTCCTTGACAAACAAAAGTCATATTTCTACATTCATGGGAAATAAGACCTTTTTTTTAAATCATTAGGTTTTTTTTCCAAATCAAGTCATCAAGTAGTCCAGGATCCGACTACATAATCTCGAATAAAAACGATGATATTCTATGCAAACATTATATCTTTCATAAACCGCTTTTTAATAATTTTATTCTTTTTTTTGTTTGTCATTATCTCCTTATTTATTTTGTAATGTAGTTATTATAAACTGTCAAATTAAATGAATATTATTATACTATTCCAGCAGGATTAAAAGTAGGCTAGCCTCTCCATACTATGGCTTTCTACGTGCCAAATTACATCGGGATCGATTCAGGAGTTTATTCGTTTATAGTATCGCATTTATAATATAAAATCGTTAGACAAGTTTGTTAATTAAACGGTTTACCGTTGTCTTAAAAAAAGATACGCAGGCAAAACCTCGCGGCGGATGCTAGTTTTCTTACAGTACTGAATAACAGTTATCTAATTAGTGTATGGAAGTATGGACCTAGTATTCAGTTACTATCGGCTAGTCTTGTTATGTACAACATAATATCAGACAGATACACGTACGTACGTATGTATATCACACAAAAACATGATAATCCTGATAGCTGCTATCAAAATTTTACGTTTATTAGCATGATTGACGTAAGTTATTAATTGCTGGTGTGTTTGTAAATTAATATTATCTAGATATCAAAATAAGATTTGGATTAAAAAAAATAGGATTATCATTTTCTATCAATACGTAGTAACTATTACATAATCTGTGGTTAAACTTGATTACAAATATCGCACTTAAGGGTAAACCTTCGGTTGGAGCGTTAAATTAAAATTTTATCACGTTTTTTGCTAATTGCAGCTCAGTTATAGGTCGTAAGTTATCAACATGTTATTTGCGACAAGAATGGTAGTATATTTACTGATGAATAATAAAAGAAATCATTAACATATTCCTCCAAGGTATATTACTGACATATACGACTATTTCATGAAAATTTTACTAATATACCTTGGCTGCAATTAGCAAAAAACATGATAAAATTTAAATTTAACGCCCCAACCGAAGCCTCCATCTTAAGTATGTCTAGTTTTTAAAGTTTTCACCGACTCCTTTCGAAACAAAAAAACAAAAATCCATTCTAAATAATACATGTATTGAATTATTGACAAGAATTATTTTTTTGTTAGTTTTGATGCAGGAGAATAATCTCGGAACTAATACTGATTACAAAAATTCTTCCGCTAATAAGAAATTACTGTAGGCTACTTTTCACTCCACGATAAAACTATTATATTCCTGTACTATAAAAAAATCTGCTTGTCCCTTGAATTTAAGTTTACAAAATAAGCATAAATAACCACCTACCTAAATCCAAGTGTCGTCATCCGGAAGTGACCGTAAAAAGCCGAAGTTTGCCGAAAAGGTGGTGTTATGGAAAATCAAAGGGATGTCCGGCGCGGGCGGCGCGACGGGTAACCAGGACGGTGATGAAGGGATGAACTCCATGTCTTGTGCCAAAGGGGGTGTCCATGCGTAAATCTGACGTCGCCGTATAACTTATATGCTTTTCAGAAACAGATTTTTGAATTTTAACTAATTTAATAATTACATACTATTGTCATTGACAAGCCAGTTGGCGCAGTTGGTTAAGACTCCACCTATCACGCCGCCGGTCAAGGGTTCGATTCCCATTCAGGACAAACATTTGTGTGATGTTTGTCCTATGTCTTGGTGTAATTTTATCTATATAAGTATGTATTAACAAAAAAAAAAGAAGTATTTTATATCAGTTATCTGGTTGTCCATAGTACAAGCTCTGCTTAGTTTGGGATCAGATAACCGTGTGTGAAAAGTATCCCAGATTTTTTTTTTTTTATGTTTTTACGCATTTCTTAATTCGTAGGTAATTTCTTTCAGTATAACATTTCTGCATACAAATAATTATGTTTAATTCTAGTACCAGTGCTGAATCCTTTATTATGGCACCTACTCTGAAATCTCAAATAAACTTTGTATGAAAATATTTGAAAATATAGAATTGAAAATAGCTATGTATCTTTGAATATTATTATTAGCTATAGAAATAGATATTGAAATTACAGTCGATCTTTTCAAAGATATTCAATGTAACCAAAAATCTAATGTTTATAAGCTGACGTCATGAGTTGAAAATAACACCTGTAATTTTATTGACCCAAAAATCTTTGCAAAAACTACACTGAATACACGAACAAAGGATGGGGATCCGGTACTTTTCCATGTTTGGATAGAGACGAAATAATATTTCCATCTCGCTTATCTAAAAAAGGGGCTAAATTATGACGTAATCATAGCTTGTACACCCCTGCAGGCAAACAAAGATGCATTTACTCGATAGTCTTTATTACAAAACCGGTAAAGGTCATTTTTGATCGCAGTGGCAGTAATAGATTGATGATGAAATCGTAGGGAGAGATTAGTGTAGGAGCTCGAGGACCAAAAAGTAACATTACCTATAAATTTTTATTACATTTTTTTTTACTTTATATGAAACTTTTTAAGCCAATCTTCTTAACGCTTGTTCTGAAAGGGGACCTAAGTCACAAAATATGAAACGAACGCGTAGTGCAAGGCAACAATAGTAGCCAATAAAGTCCGTTGAATCACCACATATTCTTCTACTATTGGGTATCCCACCCACGCACGACAACTAACAAGATTTTTTTTAATAATTTACAGTAAAACTTTTAGATTAACAAAATTTACAAATATCTATTAAGAACCGGAATAACTATAAAACTAAAACGATGAGAATGACGACAGAGCGCCGCGCGTCCGCATGTTATGTAAATAAGATAATCGCAATGGGATTTATTTGATTGCATGCGCGCTTCGCTATTTAATCGTCGAAGAACCAATAAAAAATAATTGCCCCCACAAAACTGTTTAATCGGTCCTTTGTTTTTGTTGTGTGGATTTTAAAACTTTGTATTTTATCAAATAAAAATTATTCAAGCTTTTTACTTTGTTTGTTTGCTTTTTATTTATTAAAATTGAACTGCAATCATCTGTATTATTGTACTGTAAGAGAATAATCAATAATAATTGAAATAACGATTATACAATATAAATTAACTGACAGTTAGGAAAAAACCGAATTGTAGTAGAAAAACAATAAACAAGTAAACTCCGTATTTTTTAATACCATACGATAAAAGGAGATAACGTAAAAACACTACTGCCTAGCTCCTGTACAAACGCACACTCTCATCCAACCCTTTACTCAAGAGAAATGTAGATTTATTTTATTTACCATCTCTGGCCGGTCCGACGCCGTCGTCCACGTGACGTGGTTTGGAATACTCCATAAATGTTTATGGGGCCCTGTATTGGGCCCAGTATAACTGATAACTGACCCATGGTCCTACTTTTATGCTTTTTAACATTATGTTCTTTCTTTTTCATACCTATAAGACGTGGGACGGTAATTGGGTTTTGAATATGGTTTTTTCGATACAGACATTTTGTGCTTTCAAAATGTTGTTCGTTTTTAAGGTTCCGTACCTGAAGCGTGCCAACGGAACCCTATTACTAAGAATACACTGTCCGTCGGTCAGCTGTATCTCATAAACCGCAATAGGAAGAAATCAGGATCAAATATAATAAAAATAAAATCAAGAATAAAGTCTTTTTGTATTTACCTACAAAAAATGTGATCTATTTTCGACGATTTTGGCTCGACATTAACAATCACTGTATCTCATGAACCGTAATATGAAGATAGTTGAAATATTCACAGACTGTGTATTTCTGTTGCCACAAAAAAAATTACACACATACAGCTAACCATTTAGAAAATCTTGGGTTGAAGCTAGGAACCGGTAACTCCAGAGATTAGCGATTTCAAACAAACTAACTCTTCAGCTTTATTATTATTAGTGAGTGCTAAATTTTTTATTGTCATAACTTATTATTGTAACGCTGTGGTAACGCTCAGATTATTTTAAAATGTTACCCCCGTAGCTTGGCAAGCGTAGACTAGTGAAGACTCGAGTCTTCATCCAATAATAATCGCGGATTAATTTCATCACGTCATATTTATGTGATTTCATTGGCCGAAGATAAATAGGTATCTAGATAGCGTTAATAAGATGTTGAAATCAATATTGATAAGTGTCCCAGCATTAACCTTTGACTCAGAATACCCTACATTAAAACTATATATACACCCTAGAGAAATGATAGGATAGAAAAAAGTTACACGGGAAACACCGTGGGGCAAAACCTACGGGAGATCCCCAGATGTTTTTCAAACATTTTGACGACGTCAAACCATCCTTGGGTTCTGTCAAAAGCAAAAGCCCAAAAATTAAAATAACAAAGCCTTTAAAATCGCACCCATAAAAAGTGCGTAACGTAACACAAAAAAAGGTTGATTGCGGTCACGCTACGGTTCCCGAGACCCGGTTCCCGTTCCCGGGCTCCGGGATCCGGGACTGCGTATCCCGCATGCGAAACTACCTGTACTTCTTAACAGGTACAGTGCAGGTTTATTTTATATTAGTTTTTATTACGTGACAGTTCAATAAAGATGCATGCATATGTATTGTATAACGCTTTTTTATAAACAAGATTTTTGTCGAGTTATTATGCAATTTTACACCAAAATGATTAATTCGTAATAAAATAAATTAGATGCAACACTAAAATGAATGAATAAATTTACTTAAGGTGGAGGCGTCGGTTACTGACATATACGACTATTTCATGAAAATGTTACTAATATACCTTGGAAGAATATGTTGATGATTTCTTTTGTTATTAATCAGTAAATATACTTCCATTCTTCTCGCAAATAACATGTTGATAACATACGACCTATAACTGAGCTGCAATTTGCAAAAAACGTGATAAAATTAGAATTTCGCGCTCCAACCGAACGTTTACCCTTAATAATTGTGTCTAAAAATGTGTTGTTGACGATAACATTTTAGTTTCAAGGCTATAATTTAAAAAGTAAAAATAAATAACGTACCCATCCATCCTTTTGTATTTTATGAATACAAAATTGGACTCTCATTTCCGTAGCATAATTAATTTTATAACTGACTTTGGAAGACTGAAGTTACCTCAGCATGGTACCTATGGAAGCAGTTTAGATGATCAGTCAGAGTAAACTAACTAGGTTTTTAAATTTAGAAAGTTAAGATAAAGAATAGAATATCCATTCAATAAGAGGTTTAACAGCAAAAGAATAAAGTCTAAACTAAATTGCACAATGAAACCTTACATAACATAGGCAGAATTACCCCATCTAATACTCCCATTTATTTTTAAGCCTAGCAACTACATTTTGAACCTACGCTAGTCTGACAAAGTAAAGGTAAACTTTCACAGGGGTTCGTCCAATCAATCGTGCTCGCTCGGCCATCTCCGCCAGCGCTCGGCTAACTCCGGCACAGCTGACGCGATCTGTTGCTATGTGCACTCGCTTGGGAGTCAAACGGACATTTGAAATATCGACATTCGATTTAATTCATGGCTTAATTTAGTGTTATTTTCGGCTAGATAGATTGTAGAATGGATGAGAAACCTTGCTATAGATTCGTAGAGATTTTTTTTTTTTTAATAAAATTTAAGGATATGGAATCTGTAACGCCTACCATGTATTATAATGTGAATAGTAAAGCGAATACAGCAGTAAAACATGGTAAGTTTGCATTAAAACTTACTGAAAATCGCCAAAAAACATGCGATTCAAACAAAGAACAACCAAAACAGTCCGAGAGGCTGCTAAGTGAACGCTACATCGGAGCCTACGTGACCGAAGAACGCACACAGACAAGCGTTGCCGCTCGTCGTACGCTCTCATACACGCACACTCGCGCACGCGCGGTTAAGTCTCCAACCAAACGCGATTCGACGTAAGCGACTTCGACCTTCACAAAGAAACAAGCACATCCGTCGCTTTTATTGCAATAGAGATAAAGTTGAGTATGAAAAATGTAAGTGGTAGCCGCTTTAGTCGGTTTCGTATTGGTAGATCTAATAGCCCCGTTGCGCTAGTGAGTGCATTTATGGCGGAGTGCATGTATCACCAACATTTCTCGCTATTTTTTTTAATGTGAAAACTGTGCTTTTAATTATAGGTTTCATGTGTGATCGACGATTGTTCTGATGTGAATTCAGTTTTTTATTGATTAGTTTCTTTATTGATTGTGTTTCGCTATACGGTGTAATGTAACTAAGCAGTCGTTTTTATTTAATTTGTAATATGAGTTAGTGACTAAAATTAACTTATTTGAATCTAAATTGCTTTATTGCGGCAAAAATATATAAAGAATATAATGAATATTAAGGGCATCCCTCTTTGAATGTTTAACAAATAATTTTGTAAATTTTAAAATCGTTTAAATTAAAACGCATGATGTAACAATAATCAATTCACATACGTCTCAGACACGCTAATCGAAATATTCCTTTGAATAGATACTTAAAATTGATTTGATAAATTAAAACGCAAAAAAAAATATAAGGCGTTAACCGTCTCTACGCGAAAAATAAAAATATTTTTTTATAGGTCTCGATAAAGAAGAATCTTCTCAAATAATATTAAACTGTAGGTACATAAACATAGAATAGAAAGTACAATAAACAAAAGATTAGCTCACAAATAAAGGAGAAAGTTCTGGGAAGGTTGCTCCAGAAAAAGGTTGACGATCCCTGTCAGCTCGTCCCGCTGAACGCGCTTGGCAACAGGCGAATGAAAGCATTCACTATGAAACATTGTAATTTCCACCTTAAGCTTCAGTAGTAAGGTTGATTTCACCATCAACCGCTTCAGTTATTGATCGCAGCCTATGCGAAAAAGTTCAGTACTTATCGCCTACAAACGATACATGTACTATTTTATTAATTGGCTTAAATTATTCAGTTGAACAGACAGTTCTATTACGTAAGTTATAAAGTTTAATTTCTAATGTTAGTAGATAGTAGTTGATGTGTGTTTTTTTTTTAATATCAATAAAGGATTCAGGGACAAAGGAAGTTTGCTGAGAAGCCAATAGCGTTATAATTTTATTTGTATCGTGTTTTTTTTATTAATCTTTATTTTATTGTCGCTTTATTTTTATGTTTTAGGCGTTTTGAATTTAATGGGCAATAAAAGTGATAAATTGTTATTTTTTTAATTAAGTTTGTAGAAGAGGTTTGCGCTAAAATAATTATTATTATAGAAATCTATTCTTTGGAGATCGTTTCATGCTATAACAAGAATATTATAATAAAATAATTATAAATCTCTTTAGACTTTAGGTGTAGGAATAACTTTACTGTTTTTAAGTTATCTTTACGCTAGTTTGAACTTTTAAAAATAACAATAACCAAGAATAGTATTTCGTTCATGGTTTGGTTATTCAAATCACCATTATTTATATAGGTAACCTGTATAGTCGATTTCAAACACTATATCATAAGCAAGTTTTTATTTCTTAGTAGGTATTTTAGCGACCCGCCCTGTTTCGCACTGTGTGCCGGCATCTTCAACAATTATCGTCATATTTCAACCAATTTATAGAAAACCTTAACAAATTATACACCTTAACAAATTATACACCTTAACCTTCCTCGTGAATCACTCTGTCTATTAGTGAAAACCGCATGAAAATCCGCTCAGTAGTTTTTGAGTTTATCTCTAACAGATAGACAGACGCGACTGGGGTCTTTATTAAGTACCTAAGGATTAAAAAGAAAAACAACTACTGACGGAGAGAGTGTAACATAAACCCATTTAAGTTGTTATACTTATGTACTAACATTAATTATTGTTACTGTTCTGTTTTTTTTTTACCTACTGCAATTTGGTCTACAAAAAACCTCAAAGACAACGTAAAGTGTTATTTTATCTGTTCACAAAACAAGGTTGACCTTTTCTGATTGATTTATTATTTCTTTTTCTATCGGTCTCATGATTGATGTAATAGAAAAAAAAATAATCTGCTGTTTTAATCGTGACTTCCAAGTTGATCAGTTTCACGAACTGAACCTGACCTTAAAAAGTTAAATTCTGTTGGAGCATAACCCTTCTTTAGATTTACTCTGGTCAGTTAAGTAGAATTTCCTAAACAAAGCTATTTAATGTATGTAAGTACTAGATTCCGCCCTGTGGTTTCACCCGCGTTCCCTAGGGATCTTATATTTGCCCGGGATATAAACTATCTGTGTTCCAAATTTCATCCAAATCCGTTCAGTAGTTTTTGCGTGAAATAGTAACAAACATCACAAACTTTCGCATTTAAAATATTATGAGGATTCCATTAGACGATGATACTCGTATAGCTCGAATACCGTGACTCTTTCTTACAAACATTGTTGAAAAAGGATAGAATATATTTCACGCTGTCAGAATTAGTGTTCGCCATTGTCGTGACCAATGAAGATGGTGATTAAATTCACGTAGGGCGGGTAATAGGGTAGTTGACTGACTTATCAAATCAGCTACTTTTTAATAAATGTCAAAACGATAGTTTATATGGAATTTTGTATGAAATATTACACTATGACGTCATAGTTTCATAGCATCAAATCATCTACTCTTAGTGGTTCCACTGGTAATTAAAATCATAAAAAGCATTAAATGTACGACATATTGATTGTTTTCACGTGTTTTTAGATGTTTTATGCATTGGTTAATGTTTGGTCATTTATTTTTGACAGTGTCAACAACCCTATTGGACTAATTTGACAGGACTAAATTTCTCGTATCCCTCTCATGTTTTTTGTTAAAAAGAGGTCATGGATTTGTAAATATTTCTATCGGTATTCCTATTTTCATCTTATACTGGCTGTCCCCGCGGTTTCCTTTGCGTTCCCGGGATAAAAAGCCTGTCAACTTCGGGGATAATGTTGCTCTATAAAGTGAAATATTTTTCGTTCAAACAAACTCTAAAGCTTTACTAATAGTAAGCAACTTTAGGTCGATGTTACCGAATAGAAAACGACCCAATCTTTACATAGTATAAAATGAAGTCGCTTCCACTGTCTGTTTGCTTAGATCTTTTAAACTACTCAACGGATTTTACTGCAGTTTTTAGCAATAGATAGAGTGATTCAAGAGGAAGGTTTATATGTATAATACATGCATATTATGGTACAAAAATGCCGAGAAATTCAAAGATTTGTACACCCGTGCGAAACGGGGGCTGGTCGCTAGTAAATTATAATCGGGCGTTTACCATGACTTGTCATAGGAAAAAGTCATAGTAAACGCCCGATTATTTATAGGACCATTTTCTTGTCGGTGAACGACGATAATGTAGCTTTTTGAAGGAATTTTCAAAAAGCTACATAATCTGTATTTCCGGAGATTAACACACGCAACGTCACAAAATTTTCACTACCTTTCCCAAAATTAATATAGACACCTATACCTACATTCTATAGATAGTACCTATAGATGGATTTCCTTGATCTTATAGGTGGGTGATGAATGTGGTCGAAGATGTATGCTCTCAAATGGTGTCAAAATTATGTTGAACTAGCTTCCGCGCACGGTTTCACCCGCGTTCCCGAAGAATCTCATGTTTTCCCGGGATAAACAGTGTATCCTATATGTTATTCCATAATCTATCTATGTGCCAAGTTTCATCCAAATCCGTTCAGTAGTTACAACCTGAAAGAGTAACAAACATACATCCATACTCACAAACTTTCGCATTTATAATTATAGTAGGATAAATATTTTTTTATTTCGTTCTTTTATTATTTTATTAATTTATCCAAACGTAAGCCTAATGCTAACAGCAAATGTCTTTATCTCACATAACAGTTGCTCCATTTAGAACTAGTCTCCGGCCATTTTCCTTATTTGGCCTTGCGCAGTTTCATCTCTCACAACTATTGCTTTTATGTTTTAACTGTATCTAAGACTGGGTTTAAATTAGGTTAGAAGTTATCTACTAATCTATTTCTATACTAGTTATAAAGCTGTGTTTGTTTGAACGCGCTAATCTTCGGAGTTACTGGTCCGATTTGAAAAATTCTTTCACTAATTGGAAGCTACATTATCCCCGAAGGTTATAGGCTACTTTTTTATCCCGAGAACGATAATTTTCTGAAAATAAAATATAGCCTATATTACTCAGTGATAATGTAGCATTTTAGTGGTGAAAGTTTTTTTTAAATCGGTCCAGTAGTTTTTGAGTTTATTCAGAACAAACAATATCAAATCTATTCTCTTTATAATTTTAGTATAGATTGAAAGTCCCTGACTGACATATCAAGGCATAGCCTGGACCACTGCTCCTACAGGCATGAGATGTATTCCTTGTGAAGTATAGGCATCCACTAAGGAAAGGTTGTTCAAAAATCTAAAGTAGGGGATCGCGGGTGAAGCCGCAGGGCAGAAAGCTACCTATAATAGGAAATATTCGTAGTATTTGAACAATTTCTTTCGATACTTATATTTTAGACACCAATATGTTAATTTTATAGTTTTTCCATCCACCTACGCATCTCTAAATCACGTCAATAGACACAAATCCAATGGGCAGTCACGCGAGTAAGTTTTTTTCTTCGGCTGCAACCGGTGCGTGGGGTGTGGGTTCGAATCCCTCGTTTATTACGGATTACTGATGCTGAGCCACTGAATTATGTATTATTCTTTTATCTAAATAGTTCGTGGTGTAATTGATTGGTGCTGTGAGTTTTATGGTGGATTCGACGCCATTTTTAACGACCATATTGTAAAGATTTAATTATTTTCCTTTTCATTGCCAATGTTACGTAAGGAGTGAAGTTTGGAATTGGAATTATCGGCCACGATTCAGTTGTTTTGTATATGTTAACGGAAAAGTATCTAATCCGTCATTGTATACATTTCCTAGGAAATCCATACATTTCCTTAATATCTATCGGAGTACTACATTCGGTATATTTGTAAGGATAGCGGTATTTGGGGGGTTGTAAGTGAAAGGTACTTTTGTGCGAATACTTGCTATTCTATGCAAAATAAAAAAAATAACCCCAACCTATTTTTTTCAATTGTTTCTATATATTTCCAAGTATCATTATTGTTATAATTTCCTAGGGGAAATACACAGGAATTGTATACAATATCTTTATTTCATACATTTCCGGTAACATATACAAAAGAACTAATATAATTCAATAACTAATTTTAATAAAACATAAGAAAGGTAAAAATAAATGAAGTCCTTTCAAATTAATGCGCACGAACAACATTACCCTCCTTCTGCGTCAGTCGGGTAATAATATATTTTTTTGAAATAATTGATTCGTCGAATAACACGTGTAAGTTGTTTTTATCAAAATATAATTGAGTGTTATTTTAATATCGGCGAGGTTCTCTCCAAAGTAGGTCATGGCAAGGCTTCCGTTTCCCGTTTCATAAATCCTTGGCATGTTTCAGGGAGGCTTCTCTTTTTTTTTGTTTAACAAAGGCTGCACACGTTTCTAAGATTATATCTGAAAAGTTTGTTTAATTTAAAGAAGTAAATGTTTTGGCATACGCGATGCCGCGGTTTCACCTGCGTTCCAGTAATAAACGTAGCAAAATCTGTTTATGAAACTAATATTCATTAAAAAGTGGATCCTGCAAGAAATAATATTTACTAAAATTTACCCAGATTAACATCATGAGCCAGCCTTCTTGGCACGCTACCGCTAGGCAGCGATTTGGGACAATTTTTTTACTTATAAGTAGGTAGTAAGAAGTTTTTTTTTTTTTTTTTTATGTACATAGTTAATGTTAGTTTAGTTTAGATTATATAGTTTTAATTTGTACGTATCCAATATTTTTTGATAATCTAACTGACGGACTAATTAGACTGTTTGTTGTTATCCCCCATTAAAAACAAAACCAACATCATGATAATTGCGACATTTATAAAACATTGTACATTTATAGTGCCGAGATTTTCTAATCGGCATACAAAAAAAACTTATCTTGCCGAAACCCGGGATTGAACCGGGGACCTTTAGATCTTCAGTCTAACGCTCTCCCAACTGAGCTATTTCGGCTATATAAAAACGTGCATAATATACCTACTCTTGTAATGCCAAGTTACTATACAATTTCACCTCATTTAAAAAAAAACATGCGCATCGTTCCCAAATCAAAGGTACGCAGATAGTCTATGGCATGGAAAGGGAAATAGCCTTCTTTTTATCCCGCGAGTGAACCTGCGGGGGATAACTAGTGGCTAGAAATATTATGAATGTTAGTTTGTGCGTTTGTTACCACTTCGCTCCGTAACTGCAGACGGGATGAACAATGGATACTGACTAGATCATAGTTACCCTAGAATAACTTTTAAGGGACAAGCCAGTTGGTGAAATTGGTTAAGACACTACCTGTAGCGCCGCTGGTCGTGGGTTCGATTCCCATCCAGGACAAACATTTGTGTGCATGAACATGTCTGTTTGTCCTGAGTCTGGGTGTAATTATCTATATAAGTATGTATTTACAAAAAAAAGTAGTATATGTAGTATATTAGTTATCTGGTTTCCATAGTACAAGCTCTGCTTAGTTTGGGATCAGTTAACCATATGTGAAGAATGTCCCAGGATATTTATTTATTTATTTTTTACTTTTATCCTTATCGCTTCGTCCGTGAGACAGTGACGTGTAGTTTTTTCGCGACCTAATACTTAGTCGAAAGCGCCGTGATTATTTTGGCGCTTACACGTTTCGTGTTTGCAACTAAGTGAAGTGCGGCCGGATGGCTGCACTTGAACGGAACGTAGTGGTTATGTGTGGCGTCTTCTCTAATACGTAGTAATATACAGTGTACCTACATCTATATTTCCTTTAAACTGTTTTTTTTTTCACATCCGTTGCGTACCTTCCGTTCAGTTTCTCATTATAAAATAAACAAGTTATTAGAATAAATAAATTCCCACTATAAATTAACAAAATAATAATAACCGGCAACGGAAATGTAATAAAACGTTTCATTTTCAATCTGTGGACGTCGTAAACCTTTGTGGGTGGGATGTATGTGTGTTTGTGCCCGTTGTAACTCGTAAACATCTCCGAAGTACAGTCGCATACGTAAACATGGAGGACTATTTGATAATGTTCAAGGAAACGAGACGTGGCTTATTTGACAAGTTTATGAGAAACGTAGGTACGTACAAACATAACTGTCAGAAAAAAGTGTTGTTTCCGGATTCATGTTTTTCCGTTTCTTTATTCCAATATAGGTACGTAATTTCTAAATGCTTGAACTGATTTCGACGTATATCGTATTATTTAACACGTAAATAATCAAAGGTTATTAGGTTGTTAGAATCTTTTACGAAACGCATTCTCTCACCACAATTCACAGCAAAAGCGTTTCGCTAAAGAGTAAATGAGATAGCTATATATTAACGTGACCGAATCGCATAGTAACAACGTACTCCGTCTACGGATTTATATTCTGTGACGCGCGCCAGAGACGGACACCCGAGCGTGCATGCAGGCAGTCGACACCCGAGCGTGCAGGGGCGACGACGCGACGCTACTTAACAAAATCAATAAAATGGTTCGTAATTACTGTGCTGTAGATGGTTGTAGAAGCAGACAACTAGACACAAATCTGTCATTTTTTAAATTGCCCAAAGAGGAGGAAAGGTACGTCTCTAATTTTGCGTTTTTTCACTGGAATAGCTATGTGTATTTAGTGTACGCGCTTGAACTGAATGCAATGCGTAAATAAATGTGTTAGATTAAATTTTACTTTTCGGTATGATTGATAAGAACGACCAGCACCGACTGCATTCAGCTGTATGTTTTTTTTGTTTGTTCACGCATAACTTTTATGTTTATGAACCGATTTAAATATTTTTTCTTGCATTGCGTTCAGTATAGCTTCAAGGTAGTCCAGTTTTAATTTGATTGTCTTTGAAGGATTATTTTTTCTTTTTGGTAAAAGTTTTTTTTCTTTATCTACAGACGCAAGAAATGGATTAAAGTAATAGGTAGACCTGATTTATTGACCAGTAAAACAAAACCGAGTAGCTATTTTGTTTGTTCGCGTCATTTTGACCAATCTATGATAAAATACATACCGCAGTTGAGGCCTGATGCTGTACCCAATATATTACTTCCAACTCCCCCGAGTACTTCTACCAGCACCAACAAAGATTCTAAAGAAGTATTGACACAAACAAACGAATCATTCATCAAGGTTTTATCAACGAAAATGTCCAATAAATTAGATACATTAGAAAATGAAGGTACACAGACGGCAGAGCTTTCGTCTGAGACACGAAGAAAACGAAAGCTTAGTGGTGAATTTGAGGACTATGAACAAAAGAGAATAAAGAATGAAGTAATTGAAATAAAACAAGAAGACGAGACAGAAGCATTTGAAAATTCCAGTTTCAAACATCTGGATGAAGCTACCGACACGTTCCTCGATCTCGAAGAGCAACTACCGATTTGACTTGCCTTCTAATAACCTTAAACCTGCAATCGGGCTACAAACCGTGCAGCCCAATTGCAGTTGGCGTGCAGTTCAAACGACTGCACGCTGACTGCAAGCTAGCTGCTCGGTCGACATGCAGTTGTTGCACGGTTTGTTTGCAGTTTTATTGCAGTCGTTCGAACTGCATTCAAACTGCAAATTTGCAGTTGAAATGCAGTCAGTCTGTATGGACCCTTATCGACCGCGATATGTAATTTGTATAATCATAACTGCACAGTTAGTGAAGGAGAAACCTAATGTCGACGAAACCAGAACCACTAACTATTTTAAGGGTTACAATTAATCCTTCGTCGTTTTATGGTGAGCTCAAAGTTCCACCGGCAGCGTGTATTAATTACAATGTCGAAGAGCTTGTAAAAACATATTTAAGTAAGTTTGTCAACGTTGTATTGAATCGTCCTAGAACCACTATGTTGGAAATTTGAAGAACAGTGGATTTTCCTACTATTTTCTACTGTTTCACAAGACTAAGTATTTAATAAAATGTTAATGTGATTCTAAATATTTTCTACTATAAGTAGAGTTTGATATTTAAAAAAATATAAGAGGTAAGAAAGATATGTATATATATATAGAAACAAACACAAATGATTACAAATTTAAAAATAATTACAAAGTTTCAAGTATTTTATTTAGTTAATGAATATTGTATTGCAACCCTAACGCAGAGTGACCTATTCTGTGGTCGTCGGAAGGTCACGCGGAAAGCGAAGCAATCTCATCACTGTGGTCATGTGCATAAGGTTAATTTCTCTTCATATTTCCTGCAAAAGATTTTTTTTATAGCGTAGGTATGAACCTATCCTACTTATATTATAAAATAAATGTACGCAAAAACTACTGAACGGATTTTAATGAAATTTGGCACATGGATACCCTGGTATAACATAATTATAGGCTCCTTTTTATCCCTGGAACGCAGGTGAAACAACGGGGTACAGCTAGTCTAAAATAAATCAAGATCTAGAATTCATGACAGAATAAAGAAACATACATGTATAGTATGACACAACTTAGATGAAGCATCAGCAAAATTCGTAAAATCGATCGTTCCCGAAAATAGTGCGCCTACAACATTACTCATGTGTTAAAAAATGATCTGCGAATATGATCTTGTTGAACGTTGAATGGCGCGATAATAAATGATTTTTATTAGTTGTGTAAATCAAATCAAAATCAAAAACTCATTTATTCAGTTTAGGCCCTAATAAGGCACTTATGAACGTCAACAGTTACAGTTTTACAATAGACTCTACTACCGGTTCGGAAGTGAAGTGTACGAAAACGATTTACCGATGCTACATCTAAGTTGTGTCATACTGTACCTTGAAAACATTACACCTTTTTATTCAGTGGTGTATTTTCATAACAAAAATATAATTTAAGCTGTTACTACGATACCTTATCAGGTATTCTGTGTGTAGGTACACTGTATGGGGTCATTCATTACCTTTATCACAAGCGTTCCGTAAATATTGTGAAAAACGCCCCAAAAGCGAGGGGAAACTATTCGGTACCCATTAACGGCTATCGTCCGGTGCTGTAGGTACGCGATAAGGACGGACAGACGGCTTTGTTCTACAGGTATCTTGAGTTATGTTTGTTCTTTGTAAATAGGTATATGTGGGAAGTAAATGGTGTCGGAGTGTTTATACCTATGTATAGATTTTAGGGTTCTATACAACACCCCAGTTTTTGACGGGTTCCCATCCAGGACAAATGTTTGTGTGCATGTCTTTGTCCTGAGTCTGGGTGTAATTATCTAAGTATTTATATGTTGTTAGGGAAATGATAGCTCAGTGGTAGTGACGTCGAATGCCGAGACGAAGGTCGCGGGTTCTAATCCTACAATGAGCTTGAGAGCTTTCGGTGAAGGAAAACATCGTGAGGAAACCAGAGCACGGTGCTTTTCTATTATCTATTTTAAAGTTTATTCCTAATTTTCTTCTAAAATTAAAATGTTGTTACTTACCTTCATTGAAATTTTCAATGTAAATGAAATTGCTCAGACCCTTTAAACTCTTTAAGTGAAAATATGATATAACCAAATCATAATATTCAAATTCAAAATATCACGAAGCCAAGGGGTACTGTATCATAAGAGTAAACAAAACTAACCCTAAATCTTTCCATTTCGCACTATCGCCAAACGACTATTGACAGCTGCCAATTTAAAACACCCATCAGCTTTTTAGATTGCGATTTTTATACGGTCCTACATAAAATTGATCGCAGCGCTTTTACGACGCGCTGCGGGAGAGCCAGGGGGCGAAAAATCGAGGGTGCGCTCTACTAAAGTTATATTCGCTATACCTTTACAATATTGAGTTATATTAGGTACATTGCCGGGTATTCATAGTATCAGATTTTGTTTTCGTTTCACAGCGAGCAGTGATATTGCTAATATGTTTTTGCTGATTTCGGATGTAGATTGTTTTTGTGTCAAGGGTGTGGCCAGATGATGTGTGACTGTAGTTACCGGTTTTTCGGTTTCTTTGTGTGATATGGTTTTGTTCTATGTGAAATTTCGTTTAGTTTAAGCAAATAAACTATATTCAAATTACTTATATTTTCTTTTTATTAAAGAAAACTACAAACCACAGACACACTACTCCCGTACGGTTTGTACTTTTTCCAGATTTGTTATAAATTGTAAAATTGTTTTTCTACATCATATAACATAATAATATGTCCGCCTGGCTGAATAACTAATATTGGATAACTTTTTCTTGAAAATGGGTGAAGCCCTTAAAGAAAGAAAATACAGAATATCAATTCTTTCTCGATAGGTGATAATGAAGCCGAAATTGTAGGCATACAACGCCAATAAGGGAAGTGGCACTCAAATGCAGCTGTTGGAATTTACTGGCAGTTTAACTTGAGGGTGGTTGATTAGCAATGGTTTCTTCGCTATTATTATTTTTAACATAAGCTCAAGTCATGTAGAATTCCTAGTACAACATTCCTATTGATCTAAAAAAGTTATACTTTTCTCTGGCCCCAATGCGAGAACATAAATTAATTTTATGATAACATAACGTTTAATCAAGTATCGGTTTTCGCTACTATTTGTGGGCGCACCCTAACGAACCGGCTGCGACACTTTATCGCGAGTTATATTAAGTCAACGTAAATGTGTCGTAAAGTAATACGTATTCATGTGATTCTTGTTTTGTGTTAGCGCCACAGCGCAGACGCAGCGCTGGGAGCTTTCTTTTATACCGCTCTTTATTGTTTTATCAGCATATATTTGTAATTCTGCCAACGTTCTGGTTCGTCGGCCTTATGTTTTGTACGTTCTTCTTTAGTTTTCGTGAATGAAATTTTTATATATCTCTAAAGAGTTTATCTGACGGGAATGGAATTGCTTCGCTGCAGTTCCCTCGAGTTGGTTGGGCCAAATCTTTAGGATCTGTTGACTGGATTACATGGGAAGTTTTCAAGTACAAAACTTACTTACATTTTACTTGGTTTCATGAGCCAAGTCAATTTTAAAGTGCATATAGGTATGTCGTGAATTTACCGAAAGTAACTTAGGTAAGTGGCTCTCAAGTGCCAGCTACCCAAAACACCTTTAGATTCATGTCGACAGATTTCCTTATTTCACAAAATCTTCAGATGGTATTTTTTTTTCAACGAAATGAAGTCATCAAGATTCGCCATTTCAAAAATAAATTAACACCAATCAAAACGTCATAACAAGGCATAGCTTTACTGCCAAAAACAAATTACAAAAACAATTATTAAAAACACTCGCCCTTCCAAATTACGAAATCGCTTAGCGAACAGCTGATTCCTTCATTTAGGTAGCACCCTTGACTTTGTCATCCATCACACGAATTTGAACCTTAACTTTGCAACTTAAAGTCTTAATTCCACTCGTGAACCGTTTGTAGGGGTGGTTCAGTCAGCTGACTGTCACATTTAAATTGAGAATGAAAATAAAATTCGTTGGAATTTCAGCATCTGTCGAATTGTGGAATCTATTGTAGACTGTATAACTTAAGAACATTATTCAAAATCCTTTGCGGCTATAATTTGGAATAAAAGAAGCTGTAAATGAATGCGTTTTGCTCTCTATTCTTTGTTCCAAGAGATTTGGAAAAAATATATGTTAAACCAGATAATATGTGACGGGGAATAGTTTTTTAAAAATTGGGATTATTCATTAGTAACGTCTGAAAAAAATCGTAAATATGCCCCTTTAAAACTAAAAATGCATTCTTATCTTATTTGGGCCAGCCAAATAATTTGAAAAATATTAACATACATTCTGAAATCCATTAGAAAGGGAATAGTTTTCTTACTTTAAAACAAAAACTTAGTTTCTCTTTAAATATCATAAAACCATATTTTTTACTAAAATTACGTCTCTCCTGTCTCGCTTGTCTCCATCAGTTTAGTAAGGGACGGAGACATACGCATCCTCTTAAGACGTAGGCATACGCTAAGAAAGGATATTCGAAAACTCAATCCCTAAGGGGGGAAACCGCGGGGTGGTAAGCTACTTAGGTAAAATGAATTTTAACTAATACACGCCACAATATGTAGACTAAATTAAGTATGAATAATAAAGCGTAAACTCTCTAGTTTACCCAAGTGAAGTTATGGTAGTACCACTACGTAACATTTCACATTTGGGGTCCTCCGACATTAATTGACATTTGGAGTGCTAATCTCTCAAGGGAGCACACCGCTGTAACGTGTATGTGTGTGTTATTGTATGCAGATGTATGTCTTCCAATAGTGTTGTTAGGGTATCTAGTATTTGTGTCGATAATATTATGTATTTTATTAATGATTTTGAGATACTAATTGTATTAAAGGTTAGATTATTTTGTATTGAAGTGTCTAGCCGTGAGGAAATGAAAATTGCAGCATAGCTTACTAATATAAATGTGAAAGTGTGTTTGTCCAACAAACTTTGTTGCTTTTTTCTTTCATGTAGTACCTAACGAAGCAATGCATCGGGAAAAATCGCGGGGCGGAAGCTATATTCTATGTTCTACTATAGAATATAACTCCAATGTGCTCATATGAGCAATATTTGTAACATAGCCACCTTTTCTATAACGTTAAAAAGTTGTTAAGGGTTACAAATTACGTGATTTTATTTTCCATTTAATTTAAACTTTATTTTATTTTTATTATTTGTTGTTTAAGCGGTAATAGTATCTAATACAAATTCTGTAAAAAAAACAAGTGTCTACCTATAACGGTTCATGAGATACAGCCCGACGGGCAACGGAGGCGTAGGCCTGTATAATAAATAGGGTTTCGTCCGATGGCACGAAGAAACCCGAAAAAACTATCGATAACACATAGTTAATAACAGCAACAACACTATCGCAATATCTAAACCGACCCCCGCTGTCATGGCGGCGATGATACTGACTACGTCGGCGCCTGCCACCGCGCCGCACTATGCAGAATTGTTATTTTAGACCCCATAACCAAGTAATACCCCATTTGGTTGTTGTTTTTAAAAAGTTTTTGCGAGAGACCCTGGTTTTTAGGGTATTTGTTTGTTTAGCAAACAATAGTCAAGTAGTCTTATTTTCGTGTACTTAAGTATTGCCTTCTTTCTTCAAGTCTTAAAATAGTTCTAAATACGAACTATGAATAATAAAACACAGAATAATCTCTGTTTTCCAAATTTAATTAGGTAAGTATCTTTAATTAGGTACTTACCGATTTACGGGGATTAAATGTATCGGTACAACCCTAATCGTTTTTCAAAGAGTAGGTAAGTATCTCATAAATATGTCATACTAATTCGTTTCGGTTGTAGGTATAAATTGGAGTTCTACCAATAACCTTGATTATTCGTTCGTCCGATTACTTACATAAAGCTTAGGCGCCCGCGGGTGGGATTAGGGGGAGCGAGGGATTTATAAATGCTTCACTATTATGATTATTTATTACTTTAAAATTACTATTGGTAAATTTAAAGTAATAAATAATCATAATCTAATAAAAATCAAATGGTATATTTAACTACATATTATAAAATAGGTATAAAACTAGTGAATATTTGTTATACTGTCTCAGTCAGATGAAGGAATTTAGAATAAACTTGTCTTAAACAATATGATACAATAAATATAGGAATTAACAATGACTTTACTTACACGCATTAATATGTAAAACTGTGTCCCTAATATGCACTGCATGTATGCATCCAGTGTCGTAGGACTCGTAGGTAAAAACATAATATCGAACACTGTGTGGTGCCATTTAGTATTCAGCATCCGCTCTTCAGCTTACTTATTCTATGACAACGATGTGACTTGATGTCCCAGCTGACAACCCTCTGAAGATAGGGAGTAACTCTCTAGGGGTAACACTTCCTACTTCATACGCCAACATAACTTTGCCGTATCATACTTTATATGTTCGCTTTACTCCTAATGAAAATAAGGTCGGAGGTCGTGAAGCAAGTTGTTGTGGAAAATTCGAATTTGGAAAACTCCTTTCCACGCAATCTTACGCTCAATGTCACTTTATCGTTATAATGGAGATTGAGTGGGACAGAGACGCGCGTATGTGTGCGAGGGAGATGGTGTTGATGAAATTCATGAAGTGTTATAGTTGTACATGTCGTAGAATTTGGCGGGTGTTATGGACTTCTGTTTCCATGAATATTGTTTATGTGATTTAGGCGGCGGCAGTGGCTTTGTCTTCATGTACATATTTTCTATTTCATTTCCCGGCAATATCATAAATTGGGGGAAGTATCGTGATTACCTATTCGGTATATAAATAAATAATATTAACTAAGTTTAAGAAATCACCGACACTCACTAGAAAATTGGTTATAATTTTCAAACGGCTGAGCGGATTGTCTTGAGACGTAGCTAAGAACAATCTCGATTAAGTCACCTTTCAAACAAAAAAAACTAAATCAACATCGGTCCATCCGTTAAGGAGCTATAAGGCCACAGACTGCCACGAAAAACTTTTAACACCCCGTCGTTTTTTGCGTCGGTGATTAAAAAGAAATATATGACACTTGCAAATAATGTGCAATGGCTATGTAGAAAGGGCTAAGTAACACGATTTCAATGGAACTTTAACTACTTATACTAAACCTAAAATACTGAAGCTTTTCGTGAAAGACCCAAAAGCCTTTACCTGAAATTAAGTCTGAATTAGAAATATCAAACAAAACATTGTTATTAATCATTACAGAACAAAACGCAAATTATCTGTACTAGCTATTCCCCGCGGCTTCACTCGCGTCCCCGGGATAAAAAGTAGCCTATAACCTTCAGGGATGATGTAGCTTCCTATTAGTGTAAGAATCTTTCAAATCGGTTCAGTAACTCCGGAGAATAGCGCGTTCAAACAAACAAACTCTTCAGCTTTACCCTACTATATACACTACCTATGGAAAGATTTTTCAAAAATCAACTTTCTGGGGAGAGAAATATAAGCGCAAAGCAGAATATCATCCATCTAATACCTATTTATAAACTATATCTCCGGTATGATCTATCTATATGCTACAATTTATCAAAATCCGTGGAGTACTTTTTGCGTGAAAGACAATCTTCACATCCCAACAAATTTTCACATTTAATAATAAGTACCTAGTAGTTTTTGTGTTACATTGTTTGTTTGTCCATACAGTCTCATATCAGAGTTAATGAAATTTTGTCTTTCAACTACTAAATTAATATAAACTTGTACTGTCACAAACTCCTAAATTCAGGGTACCGTAGTAAATAGTCGATTAAGTGCGTGTGTAATGGCCTGTGAGTCCGGCTGTGGTTCCGTATGACTCCACCGGGCACCGGGCACCACTCTGCGCTGACCACTTGGGAATTCTCGTAAAATTTAACTGCCCGTCACACCAACGCAAGTTTATTATTAAAAATAGAAGAAAGAAAAAACATTTTTAACTCATTATTTCTTAAATGGGTAGATAATTAAAGAAACTATAAAGTGTGGGTTCAAAAGGTTCCTGCCTCAGTAAACTACACACATTGCAGTGCAACGGTATTCTGACAGGGCCTATCATATCCTAAAATTAAATTACATAATTAGTATAAATTACATACTAAACTAATATTAAAATATATTGAAATATTAAACTAACATCCAAACATAATGGGTACGTATAAATGACACTCACCCGTCTATATAAATAATTTAAAATATGTAATAAGTATATGCAACTATAATATAAAATATTTTTATATAATACATAACATGGATAGTAGGCTAGAAAAATAGACACATAGAACAGTTTACATTGTGTCCTGAATATCATAAGATTAAATAACTTCGTCCCTATAATCACATCCTCCATAAGGATACTCTATTCTTTTTTGTCCTACCTAACAAACCATATACGTCAGTATACCCATTCACAAAAAAACCCATCTCCTTTTTTAATTTAAACACTGTCGAATAAAAAATCGATTGCAGTAGAATTTTATTGGTACGCTATTATTAAGAAAATAAATTATTCGAACCGAACCAGTAGCAATTTAGTATCGCTCGGGGCTCGGCCTGATCGCTACGGTGTAATTAATGACTAGTTTAATAGACGATAAAACAAAAATGTAGTGCACTAGTAATTGTTGGGCTAGGGATGGCACATACAAGCATTGTAGCGGATGTTACCGGTTAAGCAACTCTAATAGAGCGTTACAATGTGAAGTCCTCACTAACTAAAGGGTGATTTTGGTAGGGCATTGAAGTTGACGCTTCATCATGTCAGCCGAAAGACGTCCACTGCTGGACAAAGGCCTCCCCCTCAAGAAGGTTTTTGTATATAAACTGCACCCGTGCGAAGCCGATATGCTAAGATATAAAAATAAACGTTTTAGAGTAGAAGACATAACTAAAATATTACCTACCTACTTAGGTCCAAGTTCACCGACTAGAAAATGGTCCCAAAAATTATAATCGGGCGTATACCAAGAATTTTCGTAGGAGAAAGTCATCGTAAACGCCCGATTATAATTTTTAACGACGGAAAGGTTTTATATAAAAATATCTATTGCACAAAAAAAAAACAAATATACCAATTGATTCAAGAGACCTATCTAGACATATCAGTGTTGCATCATGTAATTTCATGTTATGGCTTATTCCATTCCACCCACCCCATCAATGTCTAAACATGTGTTTTTAAAAACCTGCTTACCTATCTATATGCTCTTCACACGTTCGTCTCCCTTCTCCTTTAGAAAAATTTAACTGATTTAAAATTTTGGTGTCCGAAAACAAAAGTGTTATAACTCACAAAAACCAAAAAAACGATATCGTATGCAAAATCAAAAATGTACACCACAAAGGCCGTAAAGACCTCTATTATTGAACTCACATTTTCTGTGAGCCCGTATCCTCTGCCTCGAGTGTGGATAAAAAATCTTGTTTTTGCCTCTTTGTTGGTAGGCATCAGGTTACGTGCTTTTTTTATTATTTTATCGGGTTTAAAGGACCGATTGTAAGATTTTGGTAAGTTTTTATGGTTTATATTTTTATGAGGACATTTTGGAATACTGCGGGCGGATATAAAAACTCTCCGTTTAAATTGGAAGTTTATGCTAAAATTACTTTATTTGAACAACTCTTTTTCGATCCTTTTTCTAAAACTACTTATAAAGATACATTTAAGGTAACTCCAAGGTAAAAATATAACAAAAAAAAACAGTCAACACAATGTTTTGAGCGCATTGTTACATGACATTAATCATTCTGAACAAGAAGACTAATAAAAATACATTGCCTAAACGTGAGCCATGTACAGTAGTTACAATAGCTCTGTCCCTGTTGCACAAGTATTGATAGAAAAGGACAGAGACAATAACTAAAGTGGCCTTCCGTGGTTGTCAGTCACGTAACCATAATTTGATTAAAATAAATCCCCACGCTCGTCTAAAACGACGAAATTAGCAATTTGTATTAGTGTTGGGCAGTAAAGAACGTAAATATAGAGTTACTGCTAGTTTCTGTACATAAAAATGATGAAAAACTCACGAAATGAGGCCAGTAGGATTGTATGTTTTTTTAACTATCCCATAGACTATTCTAATACAGGATGAGTGGTGCATGTTATATAAAATTATCCACTTGCTTTATTTTAATTTGTTTTTTGAGATATTTTTTTTAGAAGATCATGACGATAATATTTTATCTTCATCGTTATAATATTCGTTCCAACAAAAATAACATATGTGGTTAACAACTTCTAATCTATAAAAATAACTTGTGTTCTACTTCAAAACATATTTTGTGTATGATTTATTAAATGCAAACAATTTTGTATACAAGTAAACAATTTTAAGAGGAGTAAAACATAAATATTTCATAAATAGCTACCTAGTATACAAAAATATGTATAATAACATGTATACAAGTATGTACATGCTATGTTTCTTAAAAGTAAGAAGCATTTTTATAAAATTTTCTCACAAGTGCGACATTTTGGCTTTAATAACATTGTCGTATCCAATTTTATTCATTCTAAGGACGTAGCACATAAGGTTTACTATGACCTTGGATTCGGTTTGGGCAAAAAACTGGTTCCATTTTGTTTTTATCCGAAAATATATTTATACATAAGCTCTTTGTTAAAAGCCTCGACTTATTGCGTCATTTTAATCTAAACACCGTTTAAAATAATCGTTTGTATATAGGTCATAAATATTCAGTCATTTTTGACTACAGTTATTATTTAACGATAATATATACAAATTTGATCGTGATTTGTACCTGTTTGTGGGTGAAAAATTATTTATAGGCCTACTTATCAAAGCAATCGATTATGGATATGAAATAAATCTTCTAGTTTTGGACTATTACTTGTTGTTATGTCATACTTTTTTTAATCTTTCTTGATATTTTTATCAAGATGAAATTGTACTAGGTATATTATTATGTTTTTTACTCTTATTTGGCCCATCCAAATAACTTGACAATATTAAGGGACATTTTTTTTGAAAGGACTAAAGTTGGTAGCCTCTGATGGCTGCTCCAACCTTACCGGACAATCGGCGAGCGCAGAGAGCTCTCAGCCGGGTAACATTTAGGTAACCACGCCTGAGGGCACCCCCGAGTGGGGTACGAACCTCGGCTCAGGGCGTTACCGGGGGAAGGGGAGGACTTTGTACGAGTTACGACTAATTGGGACATTAAGGGACATTATAAAGGGACATTATAAAGGGAAATAGGGCTTAGTTTCTTTTTTAATAACAAAGCTCTATCTATCGTCTATTTTATTAAAAATGCGCCTGTCTCGCTTGTCTCGTCAGTTTAGTAAGGGACGGAATCATTTGCGGAGAGCATCCTCTTAAATAAACAAACATAACCATGTCATTGTGTAATGCGAGACTACAACTCGATCCAATCTAAGTTAATAGTAACAAAACAAACCATAAACAAACATAAATTATGTTAAAGTTTATCTCACAACAGTTCACAACATAAAAGCCACGGTCACAATAGAAGGTACGACCGACGCACGAGTCTCTCAAAGGGCAAGGGAGTGTTGCCGTCTCGCTCTGGCACACGCGATGAAACGATATCGCGCCAGTTTGAGCACCGAAAAAATATGACTGCCGAATTACGCTGTCGCTCTGAGTGGTGACCTGTTTTTAAACTTTTTAGAGTTAGGCAAGAAATAATTATGTAAGTAAATACGTTTGTTTTTGAATCAATAAACATTATTTTTACCAATATTGTTGAATATGAATTTTTTTTTAAATAAAAATCCTCGCACAATATTTAATGACTAAGATTGACTGAATGATAACATCAATGCAGAGAGCAAAACGCAGTTTCATTTTGCATACATGTTCCTTATATAACGTAAGCATCCAAAGGGATGGGGCGATGAGGGATTTTCAAAATTCTTCCTCTAAGGGGATCAAGGAAGTAATTGCGGGTTAAAAAGTTATTATACGTAATCCTATGTAATCCAAAAAATAATGTACGGAACTCATAAACTAGTTCTCAACTTACACTTGACTGTTTTTTTATGTGTAATCAGCTAATTGTTTTGCAGCCATAAAAATAACATTAAACGCGAGCTTCCTCGCTCAATGAGGCGATCACGTAAGTTTGTTGCAATCAGTTTCAATCAATTTCAATCTATAAATCGTTATAAATATGTCAATGTTGAAAATGTTTCCATGAGCAATGTAGCACTGTTTGTATATGGAGTTACCAAAACGTAAAAAATGTTATCAGAAAATCGCTATATTTAACCAATTTCAATCAAAAAATTATTGAAACTGATTGCAACAAAGTTACGTAATTGCACCCCTGGTGTCGATTAAGAAATACAATTCTTAAACAGTACCCAATTCACTTGAAAAACGAAAAAAATATATTTTTTTATTCAAATCGGGCTTCACAAGCACTTAATAAAATAAATTAATTCTCGAATACCGGTTTGGAAGGTAGCTTTTTATGAGAAGAGCTGGCAATAAATTCTTTGATTTATCTAGAAAATCATGTTTTTTTCAAATAAGCGTACAAAATATAAGCGCCACTTTTGCATTTTCATTGTATATATAATTTTATGCATCGCTAATGACACGCTTAACTGGATTAAAATTATCTTTTTGAATTAATTAAAATACTCGTACTAAATTATGAATTCTAGCGGTTAACAAGGGCGTAGGTAGATTTAGTATATTTTCATCATAAATTTAATCTCATTAATATTAAACAAGATAATAAATCATTCTGAAATGTTAAATAACTTGAGCTTTGTACAGTATTTGTGTATTTCAATATCAAAAAGGTTATGATGTCAGTTTAAAATGTTCTGTCGTTGAGAAAATGTTTTAAGTTAACCTTTTATTAATAATGCAAATTTTCTTTATTTTTCTAAAATACAGACTGCATTGAAATATATAAAAAAATAAGTTATACATTTTTACATGTCAGCTCAACTAATATTTCTTCAGTTGATTATTTGGTGCCGTGTTCGGAATATTGGTCTCGAGTTTTCGGGTCATTTAATTAAGTACCTATATAATTCAGATTTAGATATATATTTATGCACGTTAAATATAAAAGCTGTGTAAAATAAAGCTGTAATAAAGTTTTATGCTTCTCGAGATAAAACTTGATATGACGTCACGTTAAAAATAGACTCGCCTTTCTCCGATAAAACTGAGCAAGATTATAAAGTGAAAGTTACTAAACGGCTGCATTTATGTTTATTAATAATTCACGTTTTAATAATAATCACGGAAAATGTTTAAGGAAATTATTAACAATTATTTTTAAAATAAAAAAGTTATTAATCTGTTGCATGGAACGGGCTAGTGACTAGACAAGTGATTGCTCAAAAGTAGCGTATTTGATTCTAAATGAAAGCTTTTTTTCAATCTTGCTAGGCTCGTGTTTGCCACAATTTCATGAAGAGCTTGTTATCATTATAAGAGATAATATGGGAATAAGCTCTCAAGTGCAGCTGCAGGAACAAGTACTGATTAAACATAGGAGAAGCTCAAGTCACAATTTTAATAAAATAGTGTAAAAGAATATAATGTTGACAAAAAAAAATCTAAATGAAATAAAACCAGGTCAAATCAATATACAGGTTCGAACACCTCCACAAAAAACGGTATAACTTGTAAAATTTAATTTACAAGTTGTCAAATCACGTAGGAGTCCTATATTGAAATTTCAACAAATA
The DNA here is from genome assembly GCA_963555595.1 of Tethea ocularis. Taxonomy (NCBI): domain Eukaryota; kingdom Metazoa; phylum Arthropoda; class Insecta; order Lepidoptera; family Drepanidae; genus Tethea; species Tethea ocularis. The sequence continues at coordinate 351,027 of OY741970.1, read as the reverse complement.
TTTGTCTTCAAAGGCAATTAATTTAACGGTTTTGAAACAATAACTGTTCCGGGTCACAGTGTCGCTCAGAAACCAGTTACAATGTTAACTTTCCAAAAGATAAGCGATCTATTATGAAATAAAAGATGAATTTTATAAATATGTAAATTGTGAAACCTACACAAAAATGAGCGTAATAATCCAACCAGAAAAGACCTGTATCCGATTACAGATAAAATCAAAAGAGTTAGGCGTAATGTTTATAATTACTAGCTGTTCCTCGCGGTTTCACTCGCGTTCCCGGGATAAAATGTAGCCTATAACCTTCGGGGATAATGTAGTATCAACTGGAGGCTGGTAGCCAGTTACGAGTTGGTGGATCTTTTTTTTTTTAATTTATGTAATTACAGTTTTTGTTTTAAATATACATAAACTTCATACAATTATCACTTGGCCAGGGGGCTGCAAGTGCAAAGAGAAGCTACTACAACCATGTATTCTTGTCTTCCATGCAATGAGCCACCTTATAATAGGCCTTGTCGATCAACTTATGTTTAACATGCTCTTTGAACTTATTATAAGACATCTTAGTTACTTCATATGGGATTTTATTATAAAAGCGAATGCAGTTCCCGAGAAAAGACTTATTGAATCGCTAGTCTGAAACAAACAAACAATCAAATCTTTCCTCTTTATAATTATAGCAACACCATCGTCTCAGTCAATCCAGAAAGTGTACGTCGTACGCAAAGCCTATCAAATTACTGAACCTCCTTACACGCTGCTACATTGGATCGCTCCTCAAATCAATCATATTGAAGCCTGAACAACTCTCGCCCAGATTACCCAGACACCTGCCAATCAAGGATCAGCCAACATTCCAGCCCGTTTTAAAGGGTATCCGGAGGGTAACAGAGGTCTAAGGACCTGGTTTCGCTGAATCAGGACAGCTAGCAATTTTCCGCCAGGGTTCGGGGCTATTCAAACTTGTGATATTTGAAGTATGGTCTCTCGGAAGTTGCGAGTATTGTCGGTCGACATTAATTCTTCAGCTTTTTCGGGATCAGGCGTGAGGAGGTGGTTTTTAATGATTAAGGTTGTCAATTTGAGGAGTGACTTTTTTTGTTACGTCAGACATCATTATTTTTCTCTCCTTTCATTTTTTCATGATTGTAAGTAAATGTACCCTCTTATTCATAAACACTGTTTAACTAAATCAGTGTTTTATCATTGTTATATAGCTTTCGATCACCATACGTCACGTGTCAGATAAAGACTTTGGAATTTTAACTAATTTTAATTTTTGTATCAGATTTTTAAGTCTGAAATAAATCAAAAAAACAAACTAAACGTTTCGTAATTTTTACATGAATTACAAAAAAAAAGGATTGAATACAAACATTAGGTATCTAAAATTATCCCTTATGATGTTACCTATTTGTAAAACACTATCTACATTTTTAGTAATAAAACTGTAAGTATAGGAAAATTACATGACTTTTATGTAACATACAGAATATCTTCAAATCTCGATTATTATAATCACAAACAAAAAACTGATTAATTATTCAATAACAATAGATTACCATCAAACTTCTGTAAACACGCTCGTATTTTCCAAAGACTTGAGGAAAATAACAACAAATTTTGGTAAAGTAATTTAGTCCTTGTTTACAGAATTACCAATCTTAGATAATACACCTGTCAAGATAGAGAGTTCACGCGTCTAAAAGCCAAAAAAAAAAAAAAAAAATAAAGCTTGATCTACCCGCTCAGCGGTGACACTGTTTTTGTGCTATAAACTCGTATTGTGTCAAATTCTGTGCCGAATATGCTTCAGAATATATCGTTCCCCTACTTTTATGGGAATAATGCGACGCAGCGCGCTTGTCATACAGTAGACAAATCTGGTCTGTATTTCAGCGCAACACTATCTAGACAGGTTTATTATCTTTTTTTTTTACTATGTATAGGCCTGTGTTTGGCCACAATCTCACCGTGGTCAGTGATTATGTGGCCGATGATGGTAAGCACACAAAGCCTAGAAAGGAACTGGCTCTCAAGTGCAGTTGTCGGAACACACCGAAAGGTGCTTGGCGACAGATTTTCAACTTGAGGATGGTAGCCAGCCAGGCGGGCACTACAAAGTACCCTACCACCATGCTATGGTTTCCTCACGATGTTTTCCTTCACCGAAAGCTCAAGCTCATTGTAGGATTCGAACCCGGGACCTTCGTCTCGGCATCCGACGTCACTACCACTGAGCTATCATCGCCTTAAAAATCAAATCAGTATTATCTAAGTTACCAAATAGATAAAAAAAAATATAAAACCATAGCAACACATTATGTGTACTTCATAACACTGTCACACTGTCGCTATGTACATAAGTTTCATAGTCATACGCGTGGCTTATGATAAAAAATAAAAAAAAAAAACAGACTTACGTACTTTATCACCACAAACAAGTTCATCCATCAGTGGTTATCTGTATACAAATCTTAACGTGACACTTTATATTCTGTTCGTAGGCAATTAAAGTTTAAATTGGCGTGGCTTCCGCAATAATTTATCGAATTATGATGACTTACGAACCGCTTTGATGCAGTTTTATATAACTTTTTGGTAATTACTTTTTATCCTGTTTTATTGATAGTAGAATTTCTGTAATTATCAATGAGAGTACGTTTTATTGTTTACAATGTATGTGGCTCTTTTTGACTCATGTGTAGGTACTAACTACTACATCACTGTAAATGTTAGAAAACACTATTAAGTATATCTATATATAGTATATATGTTAACGGAAAAGTATCTAATCCGTCATTGTATACATTTCCTAGGAAATCCATACATTTCCTAAATATCTATCGGAGTATTACATTCGGTATATTTGTAAGGATAGCGGTATTTGGGGGGTTGTAAGTGAAAGATACTTTTGTGCGAATACTTGCTATTCTATGCAAAATAAAAAAAAAAACCCCAACCTATTTTTTTCAATAGTTTCTATATATTTCCAAGTATCATTATTGTTATAATTTCCTAGGGGAAATACACAGGAATTGTATACAATTCCTATATTTCATACATTTCCGGTAACATATATAATAATACTAAAGCTGAAGAGTTTGTTTGTTTGAACGCGCTAATCTCCGGAGACAGGTCCGATTTGAAAAATTCGTTCACTAATAGGAAGCTACATTATCTCCGAAGGTTATAGGCTACTTTTTATCCCGGGAACGCGAGTGTAACCGCGGGGAACAGCTAGAATTTCATATAGGTTCGTAGTTTCGGCCCGTGAAAGTAATGTAGGATGGAGAAAATAATAATAATTCCAAAGTATAATGACATTGTTTTCGAAAATACAGAATAACAATCGTTGTACAAATATTTTATTTTAAACATAATTATTTTACATTCCGACTACCGCCACACCTAACGAAATAAACGCAACCTAACAATTAAAAAGTTCATCAAATAAATCATAACCACCTTTATTAAATTAAAAAGTTTCGCGTAAAACGGAACCGGATGTACACGGGAGCGACAAAATGGCGTCAAGTCATTTATCATCATTAGGGAGACAGTCTAAGTTCATTATCGGAGATCCTTATGTCAATATGGTTATGTTAAACCCTCCCGATCAATATGTTGCTATGCTATGTATTGATAATTTAATGATATCTTAATTTCTATTGACTAGATATATTATTATTATTTATATGAATAATATTTCATGAAAACGTGACTTTTTACAACAAATTTAACTCCGTGACATATGTTGATGATTTATTTTGTTATTAATCAGTAATATACTACCATTCTTGTCGCAAAACACATGATGACAAACTTACGACCTATACATGAGCTGCAATTAGCAAAAAACGTAATAAAATTTGAATTTCGCGTTCCAACCTAAGGAATCACCTTAATAATATTTGCAATCAACGTGAAGCTAGGTTGCCAGTTCAGTGTCTTTCTTTCTTTCTTGAGGCATCTAAATGTGTAAAATGTAACGGAATCCTCAAAAAAATACACCGAACTAACCATTAAACGACTGAACTAATAGCCTAATATTAATTGAGGCTGCAAAGCCCAGGGTTGTCGACAAAGGTTCGGTAATGGCACCCAATGACGCTGTGCTTATGAAGTGACGGCTGACGTCACTGACAGGGCTGCCCCTAGCTTTTAACTTGGTGACATATCTGATGTAATTAAGGGTGGAAGAGTTGAAGACAGTGTCTATTAAGGTGACTGCGTCGGGCTAGCCGCGAAAATATTTACTTTTTTTACGTTTTAGATAATTGCGACAAGAATGGTTACATAGGTATTTATGGATTAATAACAAAAGAAATCATCAACATATTTTTCCAATATTTCATTAACTTGCCCTTTTACCATTTTACTCCGTGAAATATGTTGATGATTTCTTTTCTTATTAAACAGTCAATATTTTACCATTCTTGTCGCAAATCACATGTTGACAAATATTACTGAGCTACAATTAGCATAAAATGTAATAAAATTTCAATTTCGCGGCTAAACCGAAGCATTCATCAGTTTTTTTTTTTTTTTTTTTTTTAAAGGACTAAAGTTGGTAGCCTCTGATGGCTGCTCCAACCTTACCGGACAATATTCATCAGTTAGATAGACGAATACATTGTTTGTATACTTGTAATATCGAGGGATAATTTATCATTTATCTATATTATATTAATTTACAGTTGAGATAATTGTGACAAAGGCATTGCTGATGTTTTACTGTGAAGTACGTGGTCGTAGTATAAATATGATGAACAGTAGTACAACTTAACTTTTTAGTGCTCACATTGGATCTAAACTTAATGAATAACTTTAACAAAATAAATTAATTAACCCTTAAACAATACCCAACCTTTCCTGGAGAAACACCATTAGCCTGGGGATCAGGAGGACACCATTATATATTTTTTTGGTTCTTTAAAATAAAACATTATTTTATTACAATCAGATAAACGAAACCATGAGTCATGTGACAGTGGCTAGAGTGAATCGAAGATGAGCCTTATCTCTTTGCAATTAAATTCATCTATTTTTTTTTTTCATTAGGTATCTACGCTCGAGAGAACTCTATAACACAAAAAAAAACATTCTAAGTACTAATATTGCAAATGCGAAAGTTTGTGAGTATGGATGTATGGATGGATGTTTGTTACTCTTTCACGCAAACGGATTTGGATGAAATTTGGAACACATATAGTTTATAACCTAGATTAACACATAGGATACTTTTTATCCCGGTAAAACATGAGAACCTCGGGAACGCGGGTGAAACCGCGGGGCGGAAGCTAGTCCTACATAATGTTCGATGTTCTAGCATAGTAAATTTAGCTTTTTTAATACGTTGTAATACTGCATAGTATTATACCTACTACAATATTATATTGTAATTGAATCCAGACATAACCACTCATCGGGTGATAACGATCCATAACATGTGTTAGACCTCCTTCAACCGCACTTGGCTATCCATCACAAGCTGATATGAACCATAATCCCAAAGCAATCGTTCCAATTTACAGTACACCCAACAATTTATTTTTAGATTTGAAAAGACAAGTGGATGGTCTTATTAAAGTGCAAGCATTAATTAAAATGAAATTAGAACTCCCCGTGGTGATGGCGCATTGGATTTTGAACCTTATGATATAGAAATAGTACTTAGTGTTATTTCAGTTGGATTTGAAGATGAAGACAATAAAGAAAAATGGAAAGTGAATTTTAATATTAGGATAGTAGATAATGTTTCTGTGGAGCGAGTGTCAGATTCAAAATTAATGACAGTGCTTATGTTTGACATGTGTTTTAAAAGGGTTTTGAATTCAATAATTCCCATAACTACTTTATAAGAAATGTTGGTAGGAATAGTTTACTTATTATTTTTTGAGATGGCAACTTTAAAAAATCTGCGTGCATTTCTGACACCATAAAATTTATTCCAAAAGCGACTGATCCGTTTTCAATGAGACATTCATTAATCTACGCCTAAGAAAACATTAAGCCCTTCATGGTTAAGTTAGCCAGGTGGGTACTACGTGCTATGGTCTCCTCACGATATTTGATCCGTCTTTGAAAACTGAAGCTCATTGTAAAATTCCACCTTCACCTTCTACGCTTTCAATGACTGGCTTCATAGTTTACAAGCTTTAGTGTAATACCTTAAGATTTCAGATAATTTATGGTCCAATGTTGGTGTCATTAATCTAGCTATAATGCTTGGAGTACACACCTAAGCTGATTAAAACCTCGTCGGTAACCGGATGATCTCTCATAGTTGTTGCTAGGCAGACAATGCCATTGTATGGAAAACATGAGATCGGATTCTCGATTATTACCTTTTATTGAACACACGATTTCTAACTATATGGCCTAATGGAAAGCGGTTCTTATCCTAGTGTAAAGACGCTTGCAACACCAGGGGTTTCAATTATAAGTTCCTGAACCAGCAAAAATCACTTCATACCCTTTTCAAAAAATATCATGGTTCTTGCGGTGCAAATTTCGTTGGCCAATAAACAAATGTATTATGAATTGGTTATTACAATAAACCTCATATATATTTTAGTTCTATATATTGCTAATAGTAAATATTAAATATTAATGAAGTCAGAACAGCCAGATAATTAAAATCAAATCTTAGACGCTCTCTCATCTATTCACAAAGGCTCTGTCTTTGAATAATCAACAATATATCATCTGTCATAGAGATTAGTTTGATATATTATTATCATACTGTCAACAACTTATATGATAGTCTTTAATAATTAGGATCAATAATTACTTAGATGTCTCGGATTGCTTATCATTAAGTACAGACTTTGATTTCATCTTTTTAAATATCTGCATCTTTGTACATCGAAAGATCTTTGTTACTTCAGTTAATATCTGATCGATTGGCTTTTGCATAGCAGGTGCGGCTGACAAGCAGGCTGCTCTATGTACTGCTAAGAGGTCACGGCCGCCTATAGACATTATCAATACCTGAGGAATTTCCAATGTGTTACTCACTTGTTACAATGCCTAGAAGGCTACTTACTGGCTCTCAATTACAATGCTAGAACAGTGCTAGGTGCTTTGTGATAAATTAACAATTTAAAGGTCGTCGCAAGCTAGGCAAGTACTACCTAGCGATGTGCAAAGTCTCCTTACGAGCTTCTGTTACTTCATGTTTAGTTTAAGTTAAGGTTAAGTCTAAACTAAATTGAATTAGAATTATAAGATCCCATAATCATTCCCACCTAACTGCTTAACCCATCTTAGTCTTAAGTTACCAATGTGTGCATTTCAAATCATGCACCCATTACACTAATCTCATCAAAATCCTCATCAGAAACAATCAATTCTCAACTTTAATCTTAAATGTCACGGCACAAATTCACCTGCATTCACCATGTGTTTAGCTTTCCATAGATTCGTGTTTACAATGAATGTTTGCTAAAGGTCGGGACCCAAACAATAAGTAAATAATTTATGAGGATGCTGTGTGTACAGGACTGGGCTTTCGAAACCCTTGGTCTTACTTAAGTGGCGAGTCGTCTCGTGCATCTTCACCTATGTATATTTGATGGGATATCCTGTTATCTTTGTCTTGATTGAGAAGTAGCATGATTAAAACTTATGACTGATTCTTGACCCTAATTTATTTCGATAAGTTCGTTTTTTATCGTTTGTTTTCCTGTGTGTTAGAGTTTATTTCAAAATATCTTCTAAATCTTATATGCCTCGTAAAGCATGTTTAATTTATAGTATGTCATGAAAAACAAACTCTTTGAAATCTCGGATTAATCTTACTTATCTAGCTGTTATCAGTTGGCACTTTGTTTGCTGCATTTTTATCGCTATGGTCATTGAACTCATGTGCAAGATCAATAATGATAACATTACATCAGAATTATCATGCTTCCTTGGTGTTTCTTTAGTTTCTTAATTACCTACTCGCTTTCATATTAGAAATAATCAGTCTTTTGGTAGTATTCTTAGATTGTGTTAATTTATACGTTTGTTTTTTTTAACCTTCTCTTCTTTATTTTTGATTTGAGTTCTTCATTTCTAAATTTCCATCACTTTTCATGTGGTACCTTTCATACTTAATGACTGTTGAATTAGAAGCATCAGCATTATGTCTATTGGAGCTCAGAACTAAAATACCATTTGTTTGATTTGTGACTGACAAACCAATTAAAGGTTTTTAACATCATAATCAGTTGTTGCTTTTAATATTTCGCAATCATTATCATACAAAATGTATTCTTTATCACTTATTTTCCTACTTTTCTTCATCAGTTCAATATCCTCATCAATCAGGTGTGTACATCTAGGAGTTCCATTGTCATTAGGAAAATTTACGATAACATCACATTTCTCTATTTATATCATGTAGGTCTGTCTTGCGCCATTTTTTGTATAAACAAGCCTCTAGTACGTAGAATCAAAGCATATCGTCGCGGGGTCACCTTACACTAGAAATGTGTGTATTACCATTTAGTTAATCAGTTGCAAGTTTGTTTCTATCTTTATAAGACTTTCCTTGTTGGTACTTCTTTATTTTCGCTTTTAATTTCATATAATCACGTGAAACTTGGATTTCGTCATCCTTAACCTATCATTGTCACAGTTTCTTATCATCTGCCATCCGCTTCCGCTGATTCGTCAGCACTTTATCATAACTTGGGATCTGGAAGGATTTATTATTAAACTAAATATTTGCTAAGCATTAAAATTCGCTTAAACGTAAGTCGGTAACGGAGTACCTACATAATAAATTAGTATCTATATATCCCCCCCCCCCTTATGACAAAGTTTTTTAACCGTCTTCAAGAAAAGGGGGAGGTTCTCAATTTGGTTGTATAAAAGACTTTTTTACCTGAAATTAAGTTCATAACTTCGTAATGTTTACTTAGTGCTCAGTATCCTGAAATGTTGGAGATGATGATGATGTACTGACACTATCCGCAGTGTTAAGTCTAATATACCCAACTAAAATCACATGTATAGTACGTACAGCGTAGGTAGTAGTCAGTGCTGGACTGCTGGAACAAAAGGAAACTGAATAAATTGTGCAATTAATCCAACAGACTTACAGCACTGACACGATAATGACTATCGAGACATAGTCGCTGGTTTGTTCCACTTGGTACAAATGGAAATATTTAATGAAACAGTGTTTTCACCAGGAACATTTATAGCATATAGTGTCAAGACACAAGAACACAGAGACAGACAATACTTGAATATCGAACACTATGCTTTTATACAATACCAGTATCGCATATGGCCTCCAACAGGTACTAGATTAGAATTTTTAAATTCACAATTTTAAGCCATCCAACTGCTTGTACATTTATTTATTTAGCAGTGCTTGGCTATTTTCGACTAGACGGTGGTAGCTAACCAGACGGGTACCACAAAGTCAAACCCTAGGCATTTTTCACATACAGTTCTTTGCAGGGACAGCAATGGATTTTTCAATAATAAACTCTAAATTGTATAAAACAAAGAATGTTTCTACGTTTACTTCTAAACCACTCAATGGATTTTGATACGGTTTTCACTAATAGAAAAAGCGATAAACGAGGAAGGTTTGTGTATACTTATATCACCGTTTGATTATGAACACCGTTAGTTTATAATCTATCTCGCGAGATTGTAAACTGTCGATACATTGTGATCTGTACATACCATACAATATAACGTATACATTTTTGATAGTTCATTATCCAACCGTTTATCGTAACAAAAATGTTACGAGTTTTGTTGGCCCCCATTTTCAAAGTCAACAAAATAATAGGTACCTTGCAGGTGGAACGCCCTTTCTATAACTACATAATGAAAAAAATATTATTCGAGAAACTCTTAATCAACAGGTGGGAAATAAAGTCAAAAAAAAGTTAACCTTATCAAATAAATTGTTTCACTAAAGGGGGTGGACTCACGTGGCCCATAGCGGAGCGCAATTTCATTAGTGTTTTTTGTACAAGACAACTACAAAGTCTATAACAGTAAGGTCTAATTTCCTTTGACATTATTACAAGTAATTACTTCATAATGGTCGATTTGTCGTACACTCGGCTCAGGCGAATAAGCCCTTTGAGGCTGAAATATAAACGGAAACTTTTTGTTTATTTTCTTAGATTTTTTTTTTCGTCATTAGGTATTATTTTCTATTATATTCAAACCATGTTTCCAGACCGATTTTTACAAAAAAAGAGACTGTTTTTGACTTTATTTTTATAACCACCACTGAGCGGGCTTATCAGCCAACAATTGGCTGATATTCTTTATGGAGTTTAGACGCGCGAACTCTCTATCTAGACAGGTTTATTATTTAAATTATTATGATCAAATTTCTTAGAAAATCCGTCAAAACTGTAAACATGTTGAGTGATGGTATGAAATAATCGCGTATAATCAAATATTTACAAGATTACAATCGGTTGTTCTTGAAATTGTGTCGGATGTTTTCATGACTAGGTCTAACATGCGATGCTACTTGTACTGAATCTACTTACTGAGATACTAAGTTATTATCAATATTTTGTAGTGTACCTACTTATTTTTGAGTTTTTTAAATTAATTTTTATTAAAAAAAAAAAAAAAAAAAAAAAAGCGAATTATCACCACAGATTAGAAATTGTACTAAAACTAATTGATACTACTATAATCTTCTGTGTTTCAAATATGCTACCAAATCCTTTATAATATTTCTGCCAGTGTCAAGTCACGTTGTTTTTTTCTAGAAAAGTAAGCCTTTTAATTTTTTCTTACATCCTTTTTTATTTATGTGTTGAAATACTGTAATTTTTGTTTTTCATTTAAGCTAGTCGTGTCGTATGGCGCGCAAATAATAAAAAAAATTTCTTTCTTTCTTTCTTTTCTTTAAATATTAAAACAAACTTTTGAATACTAATGAATTTTTTTTTTAAAAACGCATGATTTATTCTTGCACATGATCAAGGTAGGCCATAGGTTAGTATTAAATAGCACTTCCTATATTTTGTCGGTGGTAGGGAACCATCGGCCACATCATCACTGACCAAGTAGTATAAAAAAAAATCATTTACACTACAATGATAGCTTATTCAAAATACAAGTATGTATGCATATTGTATGTAAAAATAAAGACAATATCTCATTTTTCTCAAGATTAATTTCAAGGAAAATTACCGAAAATGACTAATATCGAGATAGCACGCATCCGACTGAATTCTAAGTATAATATAATAAATCTGTAATATGTTATATATAACCTACTTCCCATAGGTACTATCTCATAATATCTTATCTGCAAGAGGATCGTCAACATGTCACGTAGGATCTCTACTAAGAAATATCCAAAAAATAAAAACCCCGCTTTTCTGATAAATGAATTTACATGTTGTCTCATTCTGTTAAATTGTTAAACTCTTAGGACTTTCATCACACACAGCTGAACGGACTTCAATTACCTAAGCTTGGAACATATAGATAACTACTTTATTTATATCCTGGGAACGTGGGTGAAGCCGGGGGAGACAGCTAAAAAGCTTCATATTTTTCAATTAATTTTAAAATGGATGTAGTACCTATATACCTTGAATCGATCAGCTATACGTATTTATTTTCAATGCAGTATAATATTATAAAGCGCTTACATATGAAAATAATTACTGTCTGCCTTTGAAAATAATTTTATATTCGCCTCACGAATTTTAAATAGTCAAAGCCGCTTATGAAAAAATGTAAAAGAGCTTATTATAAAATAGCTCATTACTTTGCCTATAAAAGGATGTCTAGAGATCTCTCAGGTTCTTGGAAGCGTGGGTACCTAATATATTGATGAGTACGTTCAATCGCTTTTTAATTGTCTGATTTTTTGTTGAGTTCTATTTTCGAAAATGTTTTTAAATTGTGTTTTCTGAATTCAAAATCATTCATGCATTTTTATAACATTGACTCTGATGTTTGTATATAAAAATTGGAAAGATTTTTACCGACTAATTACCTAGTACAATAGGGTAGTTGACAGTGTCAAAAATAAATGACCAAACACTAACCAATGCATAAAACATCTAAAAACACGTGGAAATATCAAATATGTTGTACATTTAATGCTTTTTATGATTTTTAATTACCAGAGGTGGTTCCACTGGTAATTAAAAATCATAAAAAGAGTACATGATTTGATGCTGTGAAACTATGACGTCATAATGTAATGTTTCATACAAAATTCCTTATAAACTATCGTTTTGACATTTATTAAAAAGTAGCTGATTTGATGTGTCAGTCAACTACCCTATTATGTAGGTATGTGAATTTCTTGTTTTAAATATGGTTTTTTATTAGTTTTCGATTTTCCAATAATCACCAAGTGAGAATGTAACAATAAAAATATAGGGACGGCCATTTATGTCGCATATTTTTTTCATACTTTGCAAATAAACTAAAACCTGGGTACTTCCCGTTGACCTAGAGGCTAGAATCATGAAATTTGTCAAGAAACAAGGTCATTTAATAGCCTATGTGTCTCTCCATGCTATAAATTGCGTGCCATTTTTTTTGAGGATTAACTCACGAGGTAACCTACAAATATACTTTCGCACATTTGAATTTTGTACCTAACACTATATTATCTCACTATTCGGTGACCATAACATCCTATGAACAAAAGCAAATAACTGAAAAAATCTAAAAATCTCGACATCCATCCAACACCAACGAAAATAAAACCAATATAATTAGCAATAAAGATCACATTGCGTTTCGCGTGGGAGTGATAACCATAAAACCCGAGGTTGGCCTCACTAGGGACCTCAACTCCATCTCGTTAGCGGCAACGGTACACCACTATTTAATTCGACTTTTTTTACAACCATGAGGATTTTATATCAATTATTTTTTGACGTCTCCGTTTAAGCTTGGGCAAAAATACTTTCGTATGATCATCGTGAAATTTGTGAACAGGTTCTATAATTATATGAGTTTTTGTGGATGCAGATTTTTTTTTTCAAAATGGCGGAGATATGGCTTTTGAAAACGACTCGCGAGGTCTACAGTTCACAGAGCCACTAGTATTAAAGGTTTCGAGTACATTGCTTGTCTTATCTTGTAAAAGAGAAGCCTGAAAGCCAATTCGAATAATCATTTTTAAAATGTTAAAAGATAAAAATATGGCGTTAACTTTGGGGTGACATTTTAACTTTTGTACTTTACAATTGCAGTTACAAATTTCCGTATTTTCAATGCTCATAATATATTTTCGGCTTTTGCGGAAGTCGGGCGACAAGCCCATTAAAAAAGGTCTGTTGTCCAGCTGTGTTTACTGAAAGTAACAATTTCTCAAAATGTCTAAAAATAAAGTTACACTGTTATTGTTACCACCCTTTGGTTGAAGCGTTCATCCTACCTACTAAAAAAAAGTAAAATGTAGTAGTAAGTTCTTTTATAAAATCTAAAAGTTAGTTCGTTCGTTGGTTTGTCCTTATTTCACACAGTAACGAATCAACGTGATGTTTATATGACTGCTCAAAAGAAGTGTAATGTTTTTAGGGTTCATCTAGGCATGTATGTAGGTTCATTACTCCACTGCCTATAATTAAATAACTTTTAAATGCCTGAACAGATTTGGATGCATGTGATATCGTTAGAATCAATAGGTACCTACTATCAAAACCAGTGGAAAGCAAGCCGTTTGAATCTTTTTAATTTTTATATTAATAATAATAATATGTTTATTCCGAAATGCACAAGTTCATACATATTAAAGAGAAACAAAAATAATGGATTAATTGCGACTTTATGACATAAAGACCACTTTTTTATCCTGGGGGTCTAAAACGGCCGCTCGAGCAATATTGCTGTGCAATTCATATCTTGAATTTACAGCAGAGCCAAATGCTTCTTAAATATTTTTTTGTGAAAATGCAAATAAAATAAATCAATTTAGACAAATTACACCATAATCTGCTGCTAAATTCGAGATATGAATTGCATAGCAATATTGCTCGAGCTGCCGTTTTAGCCCCCCTGGGAACGCGGAGCAAAATCTACTATTTTCATTAATGTAAATTACTCATCTCTGACAGGTTATAAAGAAGGATGCTTTTAGCATTGCGCCTGTTTTATAACCTTCTATAAATAAAAGTGACAGAGCATTTAAATAATGTCAATTAAAAATATTATTTAGTGCGGTCGTCAGGTTACTGCTCAGCAAATTTCCTTTTGTTAATATACGACATACAAATAAAATATATTTTATATAAAAAAGCGTCATAAACATGACACAAAGCAGAGGTGACAAAACCTCGAATATGACTTCCTAAATTAACATGTCCCTTAATTTCTATATTTGAACCCTCATAACGTGTATTTAAGGGTTTAAATTCAATGGCCACCGATTATTTAGGTGTATGTGCATCTGTGTACGAATACAAAGCTTTTTGAACCATAAAACCCAAGATTACGTGTATTTTACAGATGTTTAATAAAATTTAACACTGTAAAGTGAATCTTAGTGTAGTGATTTTAAACATATCGATAAATCGATTTAATAAAATACTAGTCGCCGCATAGTTTTGTCCAAGTTCCCTAAGGATCAGGATATTTACCAGAAGTAAAAAAAATCCTATATTTTTTTACAAAGTGTTGCTAATATATCTATGTCACATGACATATATATTTGTATTTTTTAATATAAACAAATGCGGTTTTTTTCCAGATGCCTAAAAACTAAGCAAGTGTAGATACCTAAAGAATAACTTTTATACAGGTTGTATTTGAATCTAAATACTCAAAATTGTCTATAAAAATATATTTTCTTAACATGCCTCACCAATAATAGTAGTTTATGATACTGTTGCATAATAGGGGTTATTAACTACGAGTGTGAGTTTAAGTACCGAGCCGTAGGCGAGGTTCTTAATAGTATCACACGAGTTTTTAATACCTAATTATGTGCAGTATCATACAGTACTTTATCTAAACTCATATAAATAATGTCATTTAAAAAAATTGAATTTCTAGCAACTTTGCAAAAAAAAAAAATGATATTTTTGTGACATTTTTGGTCAAAATGATATGTGTAGGCAAAAACAATAAAATATAATCATATACTTAATCAAATCCGTGTTGCCAACTCCCAAAAATTCTTACCTCTAAAGTTCAAGTTACAAAATTTGTGAAATTGTCATCGTCAAATTGAATTGATACTGATTGATTATACTATTGATAGGTCCAAAGTGTACTTTAATAGAAAAAAAGTTATTTTATAGCATTATCTTGGGAACAACAACTGTACTATAATGAATCATTATACACGGGTGTGCCTAAAGTGGCTCATTAAAGCACTGATTTTGATTTCATAATAAGAACATTACGATATGAGAGTAGATAAAATCCATAATCTATCGACAGATTTCAATATTGACACATCACTACAAGCGGTTTACGATTTCGAGGTCAATCGTAAAAGCCATAATTACGAACATCTGTTACTATGTGTAAAGGGACTTATTCTCTCATGGGGCTATTTTTGACATTGTTTATTTTATTACCAATCGTAAAGTTGCGAATCAAAAGACACTAACACTAGTGTATTGTGCTGTTAATTTTTTTAACAGGTCAGCAATGGTGAGAAAGCCAGATGTAAAAAGTAGGTACATTATTCAATTGCTGCTATAAATAATTTCTGGATCCCATAATGATGTCCTGAAATTGAAAAAAAAAAAGAGTTGTTAAAAATGTTTTATGAAAATAAGTGATGGTAGCTTATTTATATTTTTTTAAGAATGAACTTATCTTTAATAAAAAGCCTTTTAAATCCATTACCAAGAGGATCTCTTAAAATTTTAATGAAAATAAAAACTTCTCGCATTATACCGAAATTAATAGCGTGGAGAAAAAAAATCTACTTTTCATCTGCAGCATAACCCCACGATCCCTTCGTAGTCCTTAATTACAGTATAAAAATGCAAATATAGCCCACCACCTTGTCTTCCCGCCTCGGGCGATGCAATTTAAAAAAGCCAGTGTCAAAAATAAGAATATTCGTCCCTGATTTTAATAAAGCCGACCCCCGATTTGAACGCCCAATAAAGATTTCCGAAACGCGTTGGGAAATTGTTTTTTTTTGCGATTGTTTTTAAGGAAAACTCGTATTACTCGGTGCTGATTTCGTGAATGTGAAGTTCTTTTTTTAAATAAGTGTCTATAAACAGGTTTTTTTTAAAGAATATGATTGGAATTTTCTTTTAAGATCTTTTATACACTTGGCCAAATAAAGCCAAATATTTCGCTAGAATACAGTCTACGTTAAAATACAATTTATAACTCAGTCACATGATATATATTCAGTTATTAAAGAACCTATTAAGATCTCATCCAGGCTGGCTATTTCCGTCTAGCAATAACTGATCGCTCCAGTTTACCAATTGACGTCAATGATTATTCATGTTCGTGACAGAGCATGATTGATTAGTATCATCACTAAGGCTCGTGTCAACGCAAAACTATTCTCAATTATTATATACATTTTAGGCGTCAGTATGTCTGTTAAAACAAGGAATATTGCTGTTATTAGAAACCTGATAAAATCTAAAGAGCTAATGTTTTTTCTACACTATAATGGTTTATAAAAAACGCAACGCGTAATACAACTCCGTATGCGTACACATGCGGAACGCAAAAACGTGGTCACACCTCATAGAACAAACAATATTATCATTAAAAATACAAAGTATTTGCTCGCCCAACCCAACCGAGGGAGCTTGCCAATGTCACAGTTGCTATGTAAACAGTGATCAGTATCGGAATTCAGTACCTATTTATTTACAACAAATATACAAACTACATATAAAAAAATCCTCGAGGAGACCGTATTTTTTTAAATGTTGTGATACATTGATATGGTGTAATTTTTTCTCGTCATTAATCTGAAATGTATTTTGATATTTATATATTTTTTAAGAAACATGTCAAGATATTTTTTTATTTTGTTTTATTTTTGTCCAATTAGAAAATTTTAATCCCTTCGTTCCAAACTAAATACATAATTGTCATATCATTTTTAAGCACGATGGTTTGCACTCTATGACTTATTACCACCTTCAAGTTGAAAAACTGACGCCAAGTTCCTATAATCCTCTGGCTGCAGTACTTGAGGCCTAGTTCCTTTCTAGGATTATTAGGTCTGCCACCTTCCACACACTACTAATCATGTTAAGATAGTGTTCAAACTGAAGAATACACATTACAAAAATTACATCACATATTTATAGGCTTCATTATACATTCCAGATTTAACCTACCATCTTTAGCTGTCACTAATTAAAAAAAAAAAAAATAATCAAATGTAGCCATGGTGTTACTACAAGTAATTATACTGTGTCGTTATGCCAGTTGCCCACGCGCACGCCACGCGGCGCGCCACGCAGTCTCCGCGTGCAATCTATCTGCTCTGTACAATCTAATCAACAT
This sequence comes from Tethea ocularis, assembly GCA_963555595.1. NCBI lineage: Eukaryota > Metazoa > Arthropoda > Insecta > Lepidoptera > Drepanidae > Tethea > Tethea ocularis. The sequence goes on along the minus strand of OY741970.1, from coordinate 333,561 downwards.
AATATGTGTTCATTTTGCGGCTTCTGTTCTATACATTCTTTTAGTAGCAAAGTCGTATAATAGATCTGTTTACAGGCTTACGTTTTTTTTTATTGGACCTAAACTTAATTCAGGTCAAAGGAACAAAAATTATATGTACCTACTCAAAATATTTTCATTCCATTTTCACTAAATTTAAATGATAGCTCAGTGGTAGTGACGTCGGATGCCGAGGTCCCGGGTTCGAATCCTACAATGAACTTGAGCTTTCGGTGAAGGAAAACATCGTGAACAAACCATAGCACGGTGGTAGGGTACTTTGTAGTACCCGCCTGGCTGGCTACCACTCTCAAGTTGAAAATCTGTCGCCAAGCACCTTTCGGTGTGTTCCGACAGCAGCACTTGAGAGCCAGTTCCTTTCTAGGCTTTGTGTGCTTACCATCATCGGCCACATCATCACTGACCACGGTGAGATTGTGGTCAAACACAGGCCTATAGACAGTAAAAAAAAAAAAACAAAACAATAGGTACCTAAATAAGTTACTTCTTACATCATTCATTACTCTATGCTTTTAGTGCAACAAATCAACAAACTCCTATATACGCCGGCCTAATTAGAGAAGAAAAATAAATAACAATGATCAATAGAAGACCAAAAGCTATTAGAATTTCAAAATACATCCATCAGACTGACAGCTGTTTGTTTGTGTGTTTGTGTAAAAGTTAATTCTGTAATATAACGTGAGGCTAACATTCAAAATTAACATGTGTTTTTGTGTGATAAACGAAAATTTTAATTTCTACTGTCTTACTAATAAATAAATGTGAATGTTTGTTTGTGATTATTAAAAAAACAATTAAACATGTAATCTACCTACTGAGTTTCTTGCCGTTTCTTCTCAGCTGAAAGACTAGTTCCGAACCGGTGGTACCTTCAGTAAATTGACCTTCATAAGTGCCCTTCTGGGACCTAAACTGAATTTGACTATGTCTCAATCCGAAGGATTTAGATGAAACTTGACACATAAATATATATATACCCGGAAATAACATAGAATACATTTTTCTCCGCTTTGCGGCATGTCCATCACTACGATTTTAATCAATGTAAAGATCTCAAATATTTGCCGATTTTAGTAAAATTTTCCATTACATTGGAATTTACTGCCATTAAGTCTAATATCGTAAAGCTATAAAACTAGCACGATTATGTAATTTTCGCACATGTCTGTCTGTATGTATGTTTGTAGGCGTCCTTGTGAATTGTTATCTAATACTAAATAAACACGGAAAGGATCCTATCGCAAATATTAGCAACAAATATACCTATTATGTGTAATGTGTAGAGAATGAGAATTTGCTAGGTGGTACTTCTGGTTACCCACGCTTTTGATCTTTGTATTTAGGTATTCAATTCCAAAAAAAAAAAATAACTTCAGTAAATTTGACTTTCATAAGTGCCCTCGAATAAATGGCTTTGGCGTCTTTGAAAGAAGTAGTACCTACCTATTTTTTGAGGCTGTAAGCTATAAACAGATTCTCAGCATGATTTTACGCGTGGGCTAAAAATATATCATCCTTCATTGTTCAGCCCATGGTTTTATCATCGACTTGGCTTGTAAAAACTTTTTTTTATTGAATCTCTATGCTAATACACGTGTTACGTGTTATATAATCGGCGTGTTTCTGTTTATCATTCATTGAAATTAAACCATCAATCTTCTGCGGATACTTCGCAAAAAGTGACGCCTATACGTGAGCCGGGTTATAATTTACTTAATCAGATTTTAGATAGGTAATACGACACTGTATTAGAAACTTAAAGGATTTTACTACTACACATATCTTATGTATTTAAGGTGCTGTCATATCGTAAAATTACCGCCATTCTTAATGGAGGTGAAATCAAGCTAGTGCAACTCTTAAAAACGTAAAAAAACTAGGTATCCATTAAACATTTTAAGGATTTTTGAATGGACGGTTTAGAATTTGAAATCGTGTGATATATGTTTAATTAAAAGAAACACTGGCTTTAAAAGTAAATCCAAGCGGTATGTTTAAAGATTTTTTTATCTATCTAAGTATATCCAAATATGTTTTGAGTTCCGTCAAAAGCTACAGAAAGGTCTTGAGAATATCATACATATATTTTTTAATTAAAAATAAGTATCTTTAGAGGCGATATGATCGTTTAAAAAATCCCCTCTACTTCGTGGGGTGACAGCAACTTATAATAACTAGTATAGGAAGAAAAAACATTTATTTCTGACTGACTTTAATTAATGCTCAGAATTAACTGGTGGGTCTAAAACCATGATTTTGGTAGGGGTAGGGGCCGCAAATATTAATAATCATACAAAATTTCAGGAGTCTCAGTATTACAATACGAAGTTATGATAATTTGAAGTTTAGTGTCCTAAATCTCTTCCAAAAACATACTCGGAAACGTAGTGTAGATTTACATAGCGCATTGTTTTTTTAAGGTACATCTGAATTCTGATCGTTTGACTGAATGAATTAAACAATCTGATGAAGGTTCCTTAAGCTTTTCAGTTGCTATAGTTAAAGGGGTCCAAGGTTGGGATGGCATTAATAAAGGGCTATACAAAATTCACGAAATCATTCACATGAAAGAGCGCAGCGCTGAGGATCAAGACAAGCTTACCAAAGACCTTCTAAGGGTCGAAACGGAAATTGAAAAGACGCTTTATTTATTTGCCCTTTGCCTTATTAAATACTGCTTGATATTAATCCTAATACAAATGATTTTGAATTCTCAAAATTATCTGAAGATTTTTGATATTGGAATTTCTAAATATCGCAATCCCTGCTGATATTATAAATGTGAGAGTATGTTGTCCTTCTTTGACGAAGTAATGAAGGAATTAATTGATGATTTTTTTTATAGAGATAGTATTTGGGCCTTGTGAGGGTCGCGGAAACCGCTGGATACGGGTAGCGCAAGACCGGCCATCGTGGAGAGCTGCGGGGGAGGCCTTTATCCAGCAGTGGACGTCTTTCGGCTGATGTGATGTGATGGTGATGGTGAAAATGCCTAGTTTACTCTCAAGTCCACACAGTACCACATAGTAATCGATTTATATCCTGGGACATTCTTCACCACGGTTATCTGATCCCAAACTAAGCAGATTCTGTACTATAGAAACCAGACTACTGATACACTACATATACTACTTTTTTTGTAATTACATACATAAACTTATATAAATAATTACACCCAGATACAGGACAAACAGACATGTTCATGCACACAAATGTTTGTATATATACAGGTAGATATATAAATCATGGAAAGTGAGTTAATTATGCAAATATAACAATGATCTCGTGTACAGAAGAATAATGAACTAACTATGAAACTAGAGCTAGCTTGTATCAACAATGATAGAAGTATTTCTAATCTTTCTCCAATATAAGCAACGTAACTAATTCTATATGATCAACAATTAAATGTTCTTTACTAACTATGACTCATGCTATTCATAACAGTGATTTATGTATGTAAATATAAAGTTTATATTGCAACTTTGATTTATGGCTAATGATACTGTTATGTCGTCGTTTAATCGTGTAATAGAATGAAAGAGTTTCACGATTCTCTTGTGTCGTGCACATTGTGTGCGTGGTTATTCATTGAGTCAAGACTGAGACGTCATATTGTTTTTATGTCAATTGGTTGACATTCAGACAGTCTATCTGCTCCCGTAGCACCTACAGAAGACTCGAGTCTTCGACCAATAAAATTCGGATTAATTACATCACGTCATATTTATGTGATTTCATTGGCCGAAGAATCTTCTCTAAAGTCTTCTCTAGTTTACGCTTGCCATGCCACGGGGACTGATGGTATGTGGTAATAACAGCGTCTTTGAACATGAGCGTCTGTGGTAGGAAGCTCCTTCCTCCTGTTAGAGGCGCGGTGGTAAAATGTAGCCGTGGGCATCAGGTCAAACGATTCCTCAGAACACTGTCCGTTGTACAAGCGGGAGAACACACTTAAAGAGGTATAGTCGAACATTTGCAATTCCTGAGGGATTTGCGATAGATGCCAATATTAATAAGCCTCTTGCGCTCTTTCTGAAGAATTCCGCATGGTACACACGGCCACAGATCAAGCTACACATTTGTTGTTGCAAAATAGCACCTATTACAACCGCATAAGGTACCGCAGTGTGTAGCTTGATCTGTGGCCGTGTGTACCTTTAGGGCCATTAGAAAAACTATAGTCACACAGATATATATTTTGATAAAGTTTTTCGATGTCCGTGTTCGATGGTTTGGGGTTTCTGCAAACAAAGTCTGAATTATAATTAGTCACTTGCATATAATGAATACATTTAATAAAGACACTTTAAATGACTTTATTATTACAAATTCCAAAATTTTCCCAATAACCTTTTAGCGGACAAAACATATACATATTATTAGCAGCAATGTTGTAATGATAAGATTAAATATATTCAAATTAACATGATTGTATTAATAAATAAATACTTAACTAAATGAAGAAGTCGCTGTCAGAAGGCATCGTTCCCAGAATACTAGCGGCATTACCTCTCTGACCTAAGTATACGCCAGCATTCTGGTCACAAGCGAGATGCTTCGACCAGAGATGAAGACCAAAAGATCGTGGCCACTTGGCCTCCACGGACCCTAAACGGCTCAAAAACGTAGCTCGTATCCAAGCTACTATATTTATAAGCAGTTAAAAACTATTATTCAATAGTAGGTAATATTTTGATAGGTTGTTTGTGCTCAAACGTTATCAATATGCCCTTCAAAGTGACAAATATAAAAGTGTTTGTGTCGATTTCAAGGTTGCGAGCAAATATTTACTATTAGCACACCCGCTTGTACCTACTCGATACATTTCATGACATAACTGTTGATGTGCCCAAGTGTCTACAAATGGTCGTATTTGTTATTTGATAACAATGTTTTTAGCGCAAATTTCATAAAAGAAACTAATTAAAAACTAAAACTTAACTAATTTCAGTCACCTCTCTTTCATGTTAACCTTATTAAAAAAGATAGAACATTTTTAATGCTGTTAGTTTAATCCATGCCATCGTAATGTACGGGTAAATAGTGGTGACCAATAAAGGTGGCGCTTAAATTCACGTTGAAATAAGTGATCGGACTAATCTGACAGGACTAAAATATCTTGCATCCCTTTCTTATATTTCTTATTAGAATATAGTGAGAGTAAATTTATTTAGTTCGTAAACAAGAATCGGCACCAATATCTTCCCTTTACAAATCAAACAATTCATTTGCAACAACAAAATCCTAAAAAATATTTACTTCTAAAACGTCTTTGGATGGTTTATTTTTGATAATCGCTTGGATTTTTTTCTGTTCAAAGCTTTTGTTAGTTAATTCAATTCTATTTTAAGCTGTTCATTATTATTCTATGTGTCAGTTTCTGGATTAAAAATTGTGCGTGATATTTGTGTGACCGTGTCTTGGAGTCCTATATTGACATGCCCTTGGTTTACACGTGCCCCTGCGACAATGGGTGACGTAACGATATTGTATTGGTAATATTGATTGTATTTTCAAGCAGCATTACAATAAATTACAATTGAAAATCAAGAGTCTTGTTTTGATTACTAATAATGTGTTTTTTTGGAATTTATTTTTGAAACTCGTGTGATATTACTAAGAACTTCGCCTGCGGCTCTTAAACTCACACTCGTATTTTAATAACCCCTATTGTGCAACAGTATCATAAACTACTATTATTTGTGACAAAACAACCAAAAAAATACATGATGTTTCATATTTAGATACTCCAACACAACATAATGTTGGTTATTGTAGTAATGTACAAGTAAATTTATTCGCTGTATTATAGTACAGAAAGATATACATATTATGTTAATTATTGAATCTACCAAATCTATAACTAAGGCTCGCGCGGGGGTCAGTTAATTTTTTTTTTTTTTTTTTTTTTTACACACGGTTATCTGATCCCAAACTAAGCAGAGCTTGTACTATGGACAACCAGATAACTGATATACTACATATACTACTTTTTTTTTGTAAATACATACTTATATAGATAATTACACCCAGACTCAGGACAAACAGACATGTTCATGCACACAAATGCTTGTACTGGATGGGAATCGAACCCACGACCTGTGGCGCAATACGTGGTGTCTTAACCAACTGCGCCAACTGGCCCGTAATGAAGCCACGGCAAGAATACCAAAATACAGACAATGAACGGTTATCTCTGGTACCCATGATGTAGCATTACTAGTAATTATTCATCATATTGTAAACTAGCTGTTCCCCGCGGTTTCACCCACGTTCCAGGCATAAAAAGTAGCATATAAACCTTTGGGAATAATGTAGCTTCTTATTAGTGAAATAATTTTTCGTATCGGTCCAGTAACTCCGGAGATTAGCGCGTTCAAGCTTTATCATTAGTACAGATATCCAACATCATAGTCTACGTATTAAACTAAAAAAGACAGAAAAGTTTTTATTTCGTTGATGATATCTTTTCGAATATTTATTCAAAAAGATTGAGAAACGAATCAAAAATAGCATTTTCATTATAGCTACGTTAGTGAACTAGCGCAAAGTTCCACGAATAAACATCGTTAGTAATAATAGTATTTTCATCTAAATATCGGTACCCTGAAGTACAGAGCCAATTAACTTGAGTTACCCAGAGGCCCCTAGTAACGTTCCGAGAAATAATTAACGAAGGGAAACTGATATTGCTAGCAAATAACAAGTATTATTGATTCTAGAAATTATTAATAACATAACTTCGGTTGTTTACAGAGAATATTGAAATATGAAAATATAGTTTTATTATAGAATCTGTAATCTACAAAGGAAAGAATCCTTGCTGGAGGTACATGGTATTGTGCCTTATCAGGGCCTAAACTAAAATGAATTTGAGATCACTAAGTACATAGTATAAAACAAAGTCGCTTCCTATGTATGCTTAGATCTTTAAAACTACGCAACGGATTTTGATGAGGTTTTTTCTAATAGATAGAGTAATTCAAGAGGAATGTTTATATTTATAATACATGCACAGTTTAGTAGAGATAAGCCGGGCGAAGCCGGGGCGGGTCGCTAGTTTGAAAATATTCTAAATGTCATTTCAAATTATTAAACTAGTTATTTGATTTATCCTGTCACAGATATCTATAGCTTTTCTTATGTCAAGGAATCTATTTACCTGAATTTCGATTTGCTTTAAATATTTTTTTGACAACTTGATTACTTTTAAATTTTCAGTATTTTTGTATCATTGTTTGTCTTTTTAACATAAGTATTAGCTAGTTTATTGTTCTTTGTATGTATTTAAGCTAATTCATAATTATCATATTGTAAATTGATAAGTTTATTGGTAATTTTTTAGTACCCGCCAGTCTGGCTATGATTCTCAACATAAAAATCTGGTGCTAAGCACTATCGCCTGCATTTCTAGGTATCTAGTTCTCTTCTGAATTTTATGGTAATTGCTGGCTCTTCTTAGCAAAAGCAACCTTCCGAACCATGCGTTAGTTGTCTGACAATTCATAAGTGTCTGTGTTATAGATGAGATCTCGGTGGTTAATTTTGCCACATTTGCAGTTTCAAAGATGTTTCATATCTGAATTCGTATTAAGAACATTTCATCGACTTGTCATCTATCTTTCATTTCATATAATTTTACAGATTTGTATGGAGTTTCGTAATATAGCCCAATTTAAGGCGAAACAGATATGTTTCTGAGAATCAGTATGTTTCATAATTTCATTGTAAAGTCCGACATTTGGGGGCCTGGTCAGAGGCAATCAGCGTAAGTCCTTTTCACCTTTATTCAGATTAAAAGTATCTCTATTGCGCGTCGGCCATCTGACAGCGGAGGTCACTGATAGCTGATAGCTAGCTTACTTTGTTTTTCCAGATGAAATTTTCAAAATAAGTTTGCAGAAACAAAAGCGTTTAAATGCCGTCACACGGTTGTCCACTATAAAGGGAAATCTATTAAATCTGTGACATGCTTGTCGACGCCATGTTGGATAAGATTCGCCCCACCTTGATTTACAAACTGCATCATATGTCTTATCTAAGCTTATATCATACTGTGATGTACTTGTATTATGGTGTGTGAAGTAAATATTGATAGGGTACATAATAATATCTATCTGTCTGTCTGTGCGTTGCGTAACTTGTTATCACGTAGCAGCTGTGTCCCAATTTTATTTGTCCAATGAATTGCTGATATTAATATTCATAACAATATTATTGGTCTTCTGTGTGTATTCTTGTTATATTATGGTCGTTGATTCCCGCGTTTCTGGGGTAAAATGTAGCCTATTGTATATCACTCGGGGATAATGTAGAATTTTTAGAATCAGACCAGTAACTCCGGTGATTGCCCGAACATACAAATTTTACTTCTATTTAGATAATATTTAAGAATTGCCAAACTGAAGTGGCAGTGGGCGGGGCACAACGCTCATAGAACCGACGGCCGCTGGGGTAGAAAGGTTTTCGTGTGGCAACCACGAACCGGAAGACGCAGCGTGGGCAGGCCCCCCACAAGGTGGACCGTCGATCTTGTGAGGGTCGCGGGAAACCGCTGAATGGGGGTAGCGCAAGACCGGCCATGGTGGAGATCCTTAGGGGAGGCCTTTGTCCAGCAGTGGATGTTTTTCGGCTGACATGATGATGATTTTTTCATTATTGACAATTATTTCTCTGTAATTTCCTTTTATATATATCCTAACACTTACGAAGGAACTGGTTTTGCAGGTATGTTAATTCGTTTTGCATATTTGTTGTCATTTAGACTCTCTCATAATTTGAAACAATGTAGTTCTAGTCTAGTACCTATATAAGTACATGTGCTATATTTAACTACAATTGAATGCAATTGAGTGGCTGATGAGTTGTTAACGAGTAATCACGGCGCATGCGCATGATTAGCAACAATAATGCTACATGTACAAATTTCAAGCTTTAGGCAACATTTTGTGTTACCTGTGCCCGAGATAAAGTTACACTGGTCTCGCATAATGTGGTTTCAAAGGAGTTTCTGGTTGTAGAATGAGCTCTCCGCTGAGGGTTTCCCAACGTCGGCAACTCGCGTGGCAACCCTGGGGTTGCAAGCGTCTTATGTTATGGTAACCTCTTTCCATCAGGCCATCCGTAAGCTGCCGTACTAGTTTGAAAAAGGGTTATTCAAGGCGAGCTATGAAAAACGATCATGCTATTTGTCAATGGTTCTATTTACACATGCGTCGTGTCCAGTTAATAAGCCATATGGATAACACAGACTTCGTTGAAGAAGGCTCCTTCAAGGTTTTCAATGAAAATTATTTTATTTGCTTTTTCTGTAGGCGGAATTATAAAAACAAATTAGGTTTTAAAAAGTATTTTAACTTCAAATGAAATTAAAGAATTCAAGAAAAAAGATGCAGGCCAAAAATAACAAAGGCTTTTTTGTTTTTAACCTCAACACGAAAAAAGAACCATTTCTGTTTTATTAAAAGATGTTATTTTATCTCGAAAGTAAAAATCCTAAAACATCAAAATGTTTAAAAAATAAATTTAATCAAACCATTTTGATTGAAAAAAAGTTAATAAAAGCAACCTACTCGTGTACCCGAAATTGTCGAGGGATAGATAGGAACTGGTCCCGGGTATGGCCATCATTCCCGGGTCTCGGCACCCACGCAGCCCGAGACTTGTTTCTAGAGAAATAATACGGATAGGTGCAGCATCCGAAATGCGGTGCCTTGTTTAGTGCACTTTCTACTACTAATCAACTTGCTTGGTAACTTGATTCTTGATTGAGTTTTATGGTTGAAATAGCAAAAGTTAAAGTAGATTTAACTATAGTTGGTTATTTTATATATTTGTGATTGTTTTTTTAAAATGTAATTAAACTAATAGTGACGAAATATAAAGGAAAATGAAAAATATAATTGTTTCAATATTCATCATGCAGATATAATTAATATTTCATTAGAATTAAGTAGGTACGAGATCGTAAATGATTTGTAGGTATTAAAAGGCATGAGATTAGGATTAAGCAGATTTAAATGGCCTCTTTTACATTTCAGAAAAAATTAAGCTGTCCTTCTTAGTACTCAATTTCTTAATAAACGATTTAGTCGAGCTACTAGCTCAAGTAACTCTCCAGCATGAACGCGTCAATTTCCTCCAATTCATCGCAACTAAGTAACAAGTCGTAACTTAAGTTACCCAAGTCGATAAATTAACATCGAAAGAACGTTCCTTGTCTTTTAAGTTTAGTTTATGTTTGGACGATGCTGATGCCGCGCCTGCGCCGGTTCCGTGGAGCGCATACGATCACTAACACTAGTGATGTCTGTAATCATATTTTTTGTACTCGAGTTTTTACGTTTTATTTTTCCCCATATGAATGAAAGTAAAAGAGATTTTTTTTAATACTTTAGTATTTTTTTTATCCTTACGTATTTTAGGATTTTGCTGTTATAAGCAATTAAACAGACAGTTCTTTGTAAGTGTAAAAAAAAATCATAAACGATCACAATGTTACGTTATTCGAGATTTAAAAAAACTAAATACTTTTATTCAATAAAATTATTTCTGAAAAAAATGTGTGAGACGGAGAATGTAGGTATAAATATATGCATAGATATAAATGAGACACGTTCTGGGTTTCCCAAACACTTGAATAGTTAATTATTATGAGATAACTTACACCTGCTGACACTCAAATCAAGAACATGTACTCGAGTACTAGTACTCAACTATCATATTTGGAGCGAATTCGAATGACACGATAAGACGACTGGATTAACTACATCACTATGGTCACGACTTATTCGCTGCATTGTTAATATACAACGATTGTTGGAATCGGTTTGAATCGTATTTGTTGACAGTTTTTGTGACATTGATGTTTACATTATTTAGTAGAAAAGTTGGGTTTTCCGACACCTGTATTTTTTGGCTTGCATTAGCTTTATTTTCTAACTAAGAATTACCTTGATGTTCTAGCAGGAATGTAGGTATTCAGAAGTACAAATCATATTCAGAGGAGATCAGATCAGAATAGCTTAAATAATAGAAGAATAGTAGGAAAAATAATTTCATTAATTATTAATAAATAAAATAGTAGTTAACTATTTAGGTAGACGGTGTATAGAACAATTTCATTTTAAGATCCAAATCGGCTATAGCACTTACGCTTGGTCGAGTAACAATACTTGCCCATTCAAATGAGGCATAATTTTTTTCGCAATTAATGGAAAAAATTTAGGTACCTAAAGTAATTTATGTCGTCATACCAACAATTTAATTTGAAAGGGCATTTTAACAAAAGGGCACTCGTTATTTTAAACAATGAGTCAGACTCAGAGCGACAATTGAATCATTTTCAGTAATAAATGATAATATTGCATTGATATGCAAATAAGTGTAATACCTATCGTTTATTCAGTGTGCGAGTGTGAGTCAGTCACGATTTAAATATTTAAAGTTCAATTTTATATTTCAAGAAATTAAAGGATAAAAATACAAATTGTCTAAAGAAAACAAAAAAGACAAATATAAATTATTTTTATATAACTTGTCTCGTTTTATTTTAAAGGAGAACGGGCAGGTAGGTATGGTCGTCGGCCATTAGGTAGTGAAAATAGTGTCATATGAAAGTTATGAAAAGTACATCTTTTACTAAAGATGTATACTTTTTTAAATTTAGGAAATATATTTTTAATGAGCATTCAGACCTCGCAGCGGATATTTTTTTACAAATAAACAGTTTTTTTTAGTTACCAAATTATAACAAGTTCAAATAAACAATACTTACATATCTAATATATGTATCTTTAGGCAATAAGTATCCATAAATTATACGTGTATATTTAAGTAACGTAATTCGTATAGCACGTTACGTAATCGACGAATAAATCATTCATAGCTCGCCAAACTGCTTTTTTTCACCCATTGTTATACTTTGACCTCGATCCGTAATTACGGTTCATTATTATGTGATATCACATAAAAAATAAATAATTTTACTACTCAAGATGATTACATACTCACCAAATTAATTTTACTATCTAAAATACAAGCGAGATCACTTAAAACAATAAAGATAAAGTTGAAATTTCTCTGCTAGTATATATTATGAGCGATAAATAAATAGTTGTAAATGGTAACATTGTAGTAAATATTATTTATACAAGCGTATCTTCTCTTGATAACGAGTTTTAGCAACGGATATGAAAAAAATTAAATATATATCTGATCTATGTAATTATTACATTTATTTTATATTAATAAGTTTGTTTGTTAGTTTGTCCTTCGAACATCAACCTTCGAATTAATGCGAATCGAAGCGAATCCCAACGAAAACCATGGGGGGTTTTATTAATCAATATTTTTTGTCATAAAAAGTTGTTGAATGCCCTCGTGAACTCACGACATTTACTTGAGTTTGAAAAGTAATGAAATAAAAGTATTGTACCTACCTACATACTTACAAATTGTTTCCTTCGCAAAACGCTTGAGAACTTTCTACTTGTTATTTCTTTTGAACTAAAGTTTTATAATAGGTGCTTCAGTTTTATTGTATAGTCTTTATTTAATAATGTTCAAAGAAATAATATTTTGTTATAATAAATTTCAAGTGTTTACGTAACTTTTTTTTATTGAAAGAGTAGTCTTTAGGCAATGTTATTTTTACCGATGAAAGCTAAATTACATAAACTATAATTTTGTGTTTGTCACCTTTTGGACATCTTCATTTATTGTAACTTAGATTATAAAAAATACTTAATAACGAATAGCTCAAAATACAGGGTAGATACAGATAGAAAAAATATAACTGTTTAACATAGGCTTTTAGGGACTTTCCCGTAACGGGGGTAAAATAGGAAATCACAGGTAAACCGCGGGGCGGAGGGCTAGTTCAAAATAGAGACTGCTTCAAATTCAATGAGGTGTATTACGTACTCGAATTCAACAATATTGAGGCTATCAATCGAGCAATGTGTATGCATTGGTACATGCTATTATTTTATTATATCTACTTTTCAAGTTTTAATTGTGAAAACTGGGTTTGACAGCTGTTGTGAGCGAGATAGACATAAGCCTTCTGCCTTTATTAGAAAGAGATATATATTCTATTCCTTTATATCTAAAAATGTTCTATTACTTAAGTGGACGTGGAGTGAAATGAGCTGTATAAAGGAAGATACAAGGTTCATTTTTAAAAGTATAGGCATTAGTTATAAGACGTTCAAAATTTTCAATTAGCGGCAAGAAACTTGTATAACCGGTCGTGTTCGGAGGCTTGCCTCTCATTTCAGGGTCATCAACGACGAGTTAAAAACTAGTTTTAATTATTAAAAAATTGCGCGTCATTATTGGCGATATTTCCAATTTCAGGCACTTCCTCATTAGTCATAAAGAATTTTTAACACCTAATTAATTCTACTCATAATAATAACTAGTGATTCGCCCGGTTCCGCCCGGTTGAGATATATTTGCGTGGTGTTACCTATATATTTTTTTTAATTATAGGACAATTTCCATTTATTTTTTTAAAGTAGCTAATAATTAATACCGTATCAGTCAAAATAGCTTCACTAATAACGCATTATTTTTTATAACGTTTTGAAAGACTGGAATAATTTTCATCCACATGATGGACGGGCTAGTCTGTCTGTATATAGTAGATACCCATTTGTCAAGAATTTCCCAGGATATTATTGTTATCCTTACAACATAGACATGCTATCACAGACTTTTTTATATAGACTGACTATAGCCTTTCAACATTTTTACCTTTTGCTTTTTCTGTCTTCATCATAAAAAATATTCACAAATTTTCTAAAAAAAAAATCAAAAACATCTTCGTGAATTAGTCTGTATATATATTGATGAAAACCAAATGTAAATTTCAAAAGGCTTTTTTGACATTTGCTTTTACCTACAGACAGAAAAACGGGGCGGGGACTATATTCAATAATGGAGATGAACGTAAGTTTGTGTGTTTGTTACCACGTAGCTTCGTAAAGCCATAGACTAATATATTAAAGGATTTCCATGAAATATGTGTACAGTTTCTTTAGGTCACACGGATGAACCACGGAAGACATTAAGTTCATACATAAATTTTGTTTTTTTTTATTAATATATTCTGATGATGGAATATTAAATAAGATGCTACATAACATGGTCATAACAAATCCATTATTTTTTTTAAAACCTAATCATGTGCTAATATTTAATGGTCTGCTTTATCTTGTATAACCTATAAAACTAAAAATAGTTTTATTTTATGGTTGTTCCAAAATATTTATCAAGTGCTCATTCCGTTTTATTATCTTGTTATTCTTGAAATATTTTAAAATATAGCCTAAGTGTGTCATCATTAATTAATATTAAAATTGCAAAGCATGTAGGTAATCCGCTCACATTACGAGCTTCGGTATTTTTTGACACATAAAAATCTACAAGGTTATAACGAATAGGCATTTTCTTGGCCTCAACACTCCATCCAGGATAAATAGATTGACTAACAATTTTTGATGTGAATATTAAAAAATCTAAAATTAGGCAAACCCGCAGGACTTTAGTTAATAATAAAAACCAGTTACATCAAACCCGATTTGACAACCCTAGCTGTTGTTTTGCTACTGACTTACGCTTCTTTTTTTGAATACGTCTGTATGTGTGGAGCTCGTATTGAGTGTAATGTAATATAGACGCTGTATGTGTGTGTGAGTAACACGTCACTTGAGTGTTTATCACCTACTTGGTAAGTAAGTTGAGTTTCCACTCCTGACATGCAGTCTGCGAGGAGAGGACATAAGTGGCCATGGATCTTTATGTAGGATCCTAACTTATTGCTACGATTTTTGTTTACATGGCTGCTCCAAAAAATATGGTGACAGATTTTAAACTTGAGGGTGGTAGTCAACCAGACGGCTACCACAAAGTACCCTACCACTGTACTATGGTTTCCTCACTATGTACTCCTTTACTGAAATCAACCTCATTGTAGGATTCAAACCGGCGACTTTCGTCTTTGCATTCGATGGCACTACCACTGAGCTATCATTGTCTTAAATATTTTTTTATAATTCTTGAAAATTATGAAAGCCTGCAATGACAAATAAATTATCTAAAAATATGATATATTTTCGTACAATTTCCTTTAATTTAATTAATGTGAAATTTTTGATGTTTGTGTCACAAACACGCGTTAACGGCTGAACGAATGTTGATGAGACTTGGAATAAAAATTTATCATATCCCAGAATAAAAAAGTATTATTTTATCCCCAAACATTTACAAATTATAAGACCCCTCGGGAACAAGATTAAAAATGGGACGGAAGTTAATTAATTAAATTCTGTATTTGGTCACATCTGCATGAACAACCTGGCCTTCATCTCTTCAGGTCGTGCAAACAGACCTAGGAAACTAGGTCAAGGCATTTCAATTCGATACCTAGTCCTTCAACTTTCAAACCAGGCTTGGTTACATCTAGGAAAGCATGAACGCCTTATGATTCTATGCTAGAAAAATACGAAATCATCTTTATTATTCTACCTTCTTATTCTTATCAAATAATACTATTACCAAAGAATAAATAATATATAGGCTATTACTATGATGAAGCATGATCAGTTTTGAGACAATTTCGCTTGCAGCCAGTAATCATAGTTCGCCCTTTCCATTGTTGAGAATAAAACAATCTTTTGTAAAATCTTTTGTTTAGACTATTTTTATGACAAGCGCATTGTCTTGTTATATTGTGTGAGGCACAGGTAGCCGCTGGTCACTGCACACAAAATACACCCTTAAGGTGATCATGCTTCAACTTTTTTGATAGTACATACAAGTATTATAAAAAGTAAATTCAAAAACGACTGGTCCGATATTTATTTTTTCCACTAGAATGATTTATATTATCAAGGCTATATTTTATTTTCTGGAATCCCTACGAAAACTCCAATAATACCAAGGTGCAAAAACAATACACGGTTGCCGGGTGAAGCTGAGATGCGGGAGGCTATATCGAGCTTACTGCTCGAGAGCGAATGCTGCTTCAAAGGTAGGTATAGCGGGTACCTAACTGTTGTTTTATTGCACACGAGCGAGCTGACGTCGCGGTCGTGAGGTTGAGGATCATCAGATACTGAACCAACAACAACTGCAGACAATTCAAGCATTAGCTTATATTACATACCTACTTAGAGGTTTCATGACTAGATTTATGAAGTCACTATAAAAGATGTAGGAAGCTTATTTAACTTATTACACGATTGCACGAAAAAAAGAGTGTTGTTGTTGTGATTTTTTTACAAAGAATTTTCCGAACGTATCGATTTAGAAAAGTGGTGTATTTAAAAAATCCTTATGCCATGTTGTCTTTGAGTAAACCACCAGAATGACAAAAAAGACGATTTTTTTTCCATTTTGTAACGGCAAACGTGTATTTTTCGTCCTAAACGATCAGGTATTCCTGTCAGAAGTACCAATCTGCTTTGCAGCATAATTCCATGACGATTTCCTCTTTAGAACTGCCATAGTAATTTGTTCTTGCATTCTTTGTATCGTCCCAGAATTTTATAAATAAAACCCGTACATGCAAACCCTTTGATTTCAATTTAATCAAAAGATTAAGTTAAGCGAACGAAATTACGCAGTCGGGGACAAAGGAGCTACATTGTTCTGCTATTTGGAAATTGCTGGGCGGCCGCAAAGTGTAATTTGTTCAAAATGTACTAGAACTTGACACAGAAAGTCGCTGCCGCTGCAGAACTATGAAGACAGAGGTTTGATGTTTCTCCCCATGACATAACGTCGGCTTCCATGTTTGTTATTAGTTTCATTGTTAGGTGAATAGGGATGATGAGTGGGTAAAAAATAATTAATTCTATTTAGTCCGTCAGTTAGGTTATCAAAAAATATTGGATACGTATTTTTTACTTTATCAAATCAATAAAAACTTACAAAGATAGGTCGCATCAAAGTTCAGGAGTGGGGGTTTGTGACGTCACTTCTCTGTAAAAAGTGTACTAAAACGTGACGTCACGCGATATTTATACGCACTGTATCTTCGTTATTTTTTGTTTTCTGACGGACTAATTTTTTTTTTTTAGTCATCACCCCTATTGTCAATAGGAAGTCCAGGCCTATCATCAAAAATGTCTCAACTTGGGACTCGATGTGGACTTTGTAGGATAAATAATTATTATACTGTTTCTAACATAGGTTTACCGTTTTTAAATTCTATGGCAAATAAATATTTGCGCACAATAAAAAAAAATATCGCCCTTTTATGTGCCGCAGTAGAAATAGCTTTGTAAACGTAGTTTTTGAATGTAGTATAAAAATGGTCGAGACTCTCAAGACCAAAAATTACCCAAGAATTTGACCACATTTTTTTAAATTTCAAGATTTTATTTTAGCTACCACTTTGTCGACGTGATTAGTAATGATACCCTTGCCAAATGACTGCTGTATTGACAACCAAATTGCTTACATGGCCATTCATTTTTATACCTTATTGAGTCAGCATACCATAATCAGCGATCCAAATAGCTTAATTCCGCTTTATAGCTTATTGCCGAGCATCATATCAGCACCAAACATCCTCAACTAATATTATCAGAGTAATTACAACTAATAGCGGTTACTATAACCGTTAGGGGCCTGAGGCCGGGGCCGGGGGCCTGAGAGGAGGGGCTATTTCGGCTGTTCTGCACAAGTTTGCCGGATTCATCTAAGTTGGTATAAGTTAAACTAGTTAAGTTCAGAGCGCGCCCTGGGGATCGCATTCGTGATCTTGAAGAATTTTCTCATTGTTTTTTTGTTGGACTTGGTCATACCCCTTTTAGGGACCCGTAAGGAAGTCGGCATAATTGAGTCATAATATTTTAGAAATAATACTATTGCAGATTTGATAAGACACCTGTTACTGAAAATTTAGTCAACATCACGCAAAATATAGTTGAAAAATTTAAAATTTAAAAATAATGCTTAAATGTCTACGATGAAAGAATACGTCATCATAAATTGACTAAAATCTTGAAAGAAAGCTTACTAGCTCTCAAAGTTGTAGCTAGCAAAACACTTCTGTAGGTACCTAACGACAGATTTTCAACCTTAAGATAAGTGTAATACAAAGTATGATCCCTCACGATACCACTGAAAGCTACAACTCATCATAAGGTTCAATATACTTCGCCACGGTATTTGACGTCACCACTGAAAATCAAAGCCGTTTGGGCAAAAAGAAAAGGCATATAAAACATTCATATCCATATTTTTTTAGTCTACTTTGCTATTAGGTACCTGAATATATATTGCTGGGTACATAAGCATCCCTACAAAGACTCAAAGCCCGGGGCTCCTAGGACCACTTAACCTACTGTTATGAGGTCCATTTCTAATGTCGCCGCTCCGTGAATTGAGAACGTAAATTATTTGGTTGTATGTAATCATTGTTTGCACCCTTTGTTAGGATTAAGGCTAGCTTAACAAGTACGATGGTTGTGCTTATTTGAACCCTGATGTTAGAGTTTTATTTAGGTTTTAAAATTGCTGCTAGCTTACATAAAAAATATCGGGATCTTTCTGTTGAATTTTTCGAAATTTTGATTTCGAATCCTACTACTACCTATTTTAAATGCGAAAGTTTGTGTTTGTCTCTTTCACGTAAAATATACTGAACGGATTTGAATGAAACTTGGCACATAGATAGATCGTACCCCAGAATAATATATACGTTACTTTTTATCCTAGGAAAACATAAGATGGCAGGCGAAACCGCGGGGCAGCTAGTAACTTGTAATCCAAAAACCCGCCTATTTTACAGCTACTGTTGTTTTATAATTAATTATGGTCTTTCACGAACTTTATACCTACCGCTGGCTTTAATCTTCATAATAGAGAAAAAAAACGCAAAGTGATTAATAAATAATTAAAAGAACCCATTTCAAAGTAGCTCGTTTTTTTCCTCGTAAAGGCTTATAAGCAATTCCACTTATCTAACCATCGACAAAATTAATTGCTCCATACAAAAACAGTAACATTAACAATGGATCAATTTGGAAGAAAATAAAAACAAAATGGAACCGGACCGGATTCGACTTATGACCTTATCGCATTATGTTGGACATCACTCGTACGGACTGGGAACAAAGCGTGTAATCTCCGACGTGACTTGCTGGACCACCTGTTGTCTCCCTCGCACGTACTGCGTAGGGGAGAGAGGTAGCATACCGGTTAAAACCAGTTAAGGGCTCGTACGTAAATCGTGACGGGGTCCTATAAAGATTACTGATACTTTTTTCCCTCGTGGAATATTTTTTGGATTAAATTCTAAAAGTATTATAGTTTAGCCCCGATCCTGAGAAAAGTAGCGGAAAAATATATAGGTACGTGTTTATAGCACAATGACATTGTCACCACCGAGCGGGCGGAACAAGCTTGTCAGCCTGATATTTTTTTGGCGTTTAGATAGACGCGCGAACTCTCTATATAGACAGGTTTATTATCTAAACCTATATTCTATTTCGCGATAAGATCTATCTAAGTGCGAAGTATCAATCAAATCCGTTCAGTCGTTACAGAGCTGTAATTCACTAACCGAGGCGAAATTAACGAGTCTTTAACATCAGCGTAAGGTTGCTCGTTGGCTAGCTGAAGAGTTGGTTTGTTTGAACGCGCTAATCTCTGGGGTTACTGATCCGATTTGGAAAATTATTTCACTGATAGGAAGCTACATTAACCTAGAAGGTGAGGCTATTTTTTATTCCGGTAACGCGAGTGATACCGCGGCGGAGAGCTAGTAAAATATAACCTTGATGTCTACTCGGCTAGAGTTGAATTCGTGTTTTCTGGGTAAACATGCTACATCATTGGTCTCGACTTAATTTCTAGAAGGATATCAATTGTCTGGTTTTCATAGAGACCTGCTGCTTCAGGTCTGCTTAGTTTGGAAGCAGATAGCCATGTGTGAAGAAACTCCCTGGATGTTATAATTAGGTACTCTATATAATACACCATCACATACTAAGACAGGCCAGTTGGCGCAATTGGTTAAGACGCCCACCTATCACGCCGCTGGTCGTGGGTTCGATTCCCATCCAGGACAAACATTTGTGTGCATGAACATGTCTGTTTGTCCTGAGTCTGGTTGTAATTATCTAAAGTATGTATTTACAAAAAAAAGTAGTATATGTAGTATATCAGTTATCTGGTTTCCATAGTACAAGCTCTGCTTAGTTTGGGATCAGTTAACCGTGTGTGAAGAATGTCCCAGGATATTTATTTATACACATGAACGCATTTATGATACCTTGCTAATATTAAAGATTCAAAATAAACAATGATTTCATTAAAATATAAAGGTTATACAAATTTATATTTATGATGCCATGAGTGTTTAGCATATAGAAATTATGCATAATGTTTGTGGGTGCGATCTGAATATAGACCCAGCGTTATAACATGCAAATGTGAAGCAGCTTTATTATAACAGTGCGCTTTACTGTAGCGCTTTTAAAGTGCTTGATTACGAGGTCTCTATGTATGTAGGTATGCATTGTCAAAAATAACTAATTAAAAAGAACTATCGACCTGCCTCGCCTTCGCACTAATCACTCGGTCTATTGGTAAGAACTGCATGAAAATCCGTTTAGTAGTTTTTGAGTTTATCGCGAAGACAGACAGTTGCGATAAGTGTATCAAAGTTAAAAAAAAGAAAATAATCTCGTAACCTAGGGTACGAAAACATCAGCGTCTGATCTGATGATTCAATCTTTTCGAAACGTAGGCCCAAAACAAAAACAATTGATTGCTAAAGAAAGTAGCATTATTTAGTGTTAAGTCATTTTTAAAATGAACAATCACTCATCAAAAGTCTGCCTTCTAAACGCAAACATAAGATCTATAATGCTTTACTACTTAATCGTAGTTGAGTAACATAAAGGAAACCATCTCGTGGTATCAGGGACAGTGCCTGCAAGCGTAATAAATAAAGGCTTAACAAAGTAAAATATCTTGCGTGTTTATATGGGATCTCATCTCGTAAATGGTTTTTCTCGTCTCGTTCTTTTGTTTACGATTATTGCCGGAATCGTGGATGAGATATTGTTATTGTACAGGCTTATATACTCGATACTATTCAAATTTATACGAAAGCATCCGCCTATCCTGTCATATTGGGAAGTTGTGTCAATCCGTTATACGTAGAAATTGTGCTGAGAGACTTAAAGCTGGCTTAATCGTTATTTATACCCTATTTCAACATTCACACTGTGTCTACATTGGCACCTTTCGTAACACGCCCCTTTTAGTACTTTGCGACAGATTTTAAACTTGACAAGACAGTTATTATGGTATGGTAGAGTCGTTTGTATTGTCGACGTTCATAAGTGCCTTATCAGGGCCTAAACGTTTTGAGTTTGAGTTCTACAAAGTACCCATCGCCATCTCACGATGTTCTTCTTTAGCGAAAGTTCAAGAAAGATTCGATTCCAAGATCTGACTGATTTATTCAACTGAAATTGGACTACCTTTAATTGGGTCATATTTTCTGCATGCATCAGACTAAAATCATACGTTTGCAAATTAATGATGGTATTATCACCTACGCATAGAAAACCTACATGAGCCACTGCAGTGCTCATCAAATGATAGTCAGAGTCTTCTCCTCCAGCTCAAAAATTATTTATTCAGTTATGGCACTTACTTATGAACGTCAAAAGTTACAATTGATTCTACCACCGGTTCTACATACACATACGATTTTTTGTAACTATTGTTAGTGCCATAATAAGACCTAAATTGTAAACCCAAACGAGATTTTTGTTTGAGTTTACTTCTCCTGCATCTTGGGGTTAATTTTAGTAGCTTTGGTGATCAGCTAACTGAAATTCATGCCCAAAAACTAAAGCGAAGTAAACAGAGCACTCAATAATAGCAATTTTAAAATTTATTACAGTTCCTTTATTCCATATTGCAATCCATTAAACTTTGTTAAAAACAACAATGTCTTACACAAACAAGCGGAGCTTCCTTTCGCAAATGTTTGCTCGCAAAGTTGTGAAGAAATAAATTGATTTTTCAGTTAATACAAAGTGCAAAGTGTATATAGGGTAGGTATATATGAAGTTTCGTAACTTTTTATTGTTTCGTTTCAACCGGACGCGAAGGCAGGATATTGAAACGAGAAAAAAACATATCGAATAATAAATTGGTTTAAGGCGCGTATGAACGGCTTTGGGATGGCTTTGAGTTATTGCTTTTATATGAAAATAAGGTAACGACAAAGTTTTTACCTGAAAAGGATTTATTTTAAGCTCTACCTAAAGGATATATATGCCTACAATATTTACCTACCTATCGAAGGGTCCGTGTTGGTTAACAAATTTTAAGGGACCAACTAATTTAAAAAGAATCAGCTAGACTAAATTATTTATAATATTTTCTATACTAAAAAATATAAAGCACTAGCCTGTACCCTGCGGTTTCACCTTTTTTCTCGAGATGAAAAGTAGCCTATAACCTTATCCATATTATAAGTCTCATCGCGATCCGTCCAGCAGGTTTGATGTGAAAAGGTAACAGACAGACAGAGTTATTTTCTCGTTTATAACATCCATCACCATCGCTTCTACGAGCGATGTGCCCACTACCTCTTCAGTTTGGAAATTCTTCAGGTTATGTCGGTTACTTTGGCTCGCCTCATCATTTCTGATTCAATCTCGCAGGGAAACTCTATTATGTAAGTGTAAGACAGATATTTTATAACTTCGATCGTGACTATCAGTTATTGTTCTAACCCTTCATATAACCTACGGGTTATCTCTAAAACATCTACTCTCGACTCGGTCCTTCGAGCCGTCCGTTCTGACGTATTTTTTCTTTTTATCTTGTCATCGTATTTCACGAGTAAACACGACTTGGCCTTAAGTTGCGCCCGCGCCCGGTAGCGGACCGGTTACGAAGCTCTTTTTACTTTTCTTGTCTTTTTTATATGTATATGTTTTTTGTTATTTCTGTTCGTCTCCCGCAGAATTAATAGCCATGGTTTTATCGTTTATCTTATTGTTTATGGTTGGTGTACACTTGGGTGTAAGCGAACGTCCGCTCGGCTACAATGGAAAATAATGTTACACCATGCTTATTTAATGATGGATTTGATACATAATGTAACTCTCCATACTATATACACTAGGCTTGCAGCTCTGTCAGCTCCCTTTTTATAGCATAAAACTCAGTAACTGCGTAAAAATCCGTAGCGGTAAGCCATAATGGTAACGACAGATCGGACAGAGCGAGAGATGAGAGACGATTAGATAGACGATACATTTTTTAATAAAATAATTATAATTCTATTATGTATTTATTAGTAAGATCCTGTAAATGGCTCACCTAGCTATAATCTGTAATCGTAGTTTTATAGGCTTTTGGTCCCCTAACAAATTGAATTCAACATTTCAGATTTTAACTTGTGCTTATTTTTTTTTAATTTTGTTACTATACGCGGACAACGAACGACTTTTTATTGTTGATGATACGCTCTATATGGACGACTCTAGTGTGCGCATGCCTTTATCGTATACATCGCAAGTTTTATTGTACGTTTTCGAGCCTCCATCAATTTGAATTCGAAAGCTCGTTTTTGGAGTTCCTCAAAAAATAAAAAAGGTAATTTTAATTTTTGTAAAGCTCTATGTAATTTTGTAGTAGATACCTATTTGTTATTAATGTGTGACTATTATGCATTGTATTGTATGATCGTTTGTTTAACGTTTTACAGTTGTTTGTTGAATAGAATAGATTCACATCAGTTTTATTCTGAGTTATTATGTACATACCCTACCCTAATAAGACTGATGTTATGATTTTGAATGAAAAAAAAAAAATTTCGTTACGGACGGCCAAACGTAAACAAAAATTGCTCATTATTCTAAATAGTTACTTTTAAAAAATAATAAAGTAATTAAATATTTTAATAATAATACGGTTCGGAAGGTAGCTTTTACTGAGAAGAACCGGCAATAAACTGTATAAAATAATATAATACCAAACATTAGTTTTTCATTAACTAATAGGTACGTAAGGTAGAATAAAATTTATTAAATATTCCACGGGACCACAGCGATATTGCCGAAGCTTATGCGAATCCTGTCGTGTTTTTTACATAAAATAAATGTTCTCATGCATGAATTGTTGCTAAATCGCATTTCATCAGTCATCGACGATTATCAACGATGTTGTATGAACGAGGGATGACACAGATCGATCGGTTACCCAACTGCGACGGCAAATTTTGAGTTCAAGTTTTGATGTTTTAATTTTTTCATTAAGTGATGATGCGACTGAAGGTGACAAGAATGACAAAACCAATGGTACTTACAAACCCGGCTTCCGAGTTTTTTTTTTGTTTGACCACAATCTCAGGGTGATCAGTGATGATGTGGCCGATGGTGGTAAGCATACAAACCCTAGAAAGGTACTGGCTCTCAAGTGCAGCTGGCGATAGATTTTCAACTTGAGGGTAACCACCCAGCCAGGCGGGTACCTACTACTACCTATTTTCCTTCACCGAAAGCTCAAGCTCATCGTCAAAATCAAAGGCACTTATGAACGTTACAAACTCAGCAAGGCTTATTTATATATTTTTTTTTTATTGCGGGATTCAAACCCGTGGCCTCCGTCTCGGAATTCGACTTCACTTACTGAGCTATCATCGCCTTATAATAAAATCGCCAGTTACGGTTTCCTCACGTCATTTTTCTTAAGGTACACACACCCATCAACATTCCAGCCGCGACTATTGTGCTTAACCTAAAATAAATTCCAGGGGGAGACTCCCCTTACAATGTATAATGCAAATCTTAAGAGGCCTATCCACACTAAGCCTTAACGAGAGAAATAAATGAGCACGCTCCGTTCGTCTTGCCTTCACTAGATAAAACCGTAATCCGGCTGTAACCGGAATTATCCGGTTCACGGCGGAACACTGCCACCGCGCCGACTTAGCGAAATTACACTCTAGGGGCCTACTATCTCTGTCTAACAGCCTGGGTGAGAGAGAGATGACAAACTTTTGATGCACAGATATGTTTTCTACAATGTAGTGCTATGTTAATTATAAAAAGGAAATTCTGGGGGATGTTAGATTAAACTAGCGGAATATCAGCAGCTGTGTATTTTGCTATTTCAGAATCTGTCCCATGGTGTAATAAGTAGAAAACATTATTTTTGTTAATTTGTTTGGATGAAGGAAGTAATCTTCGGAATTAATGATACGATTCTGAAAATTCTTTCTAGAAAGCTATGAGTATGCTATGATACCTTTCATCTCAATAAAGCGGTAAATCTCAATATACGCTTCAATTTAAATCTAGTTGAGTACCTATTAGATTACTCGAGTACAAAACATTGTTGTCTTTTATTATCAAATTACATCATTTGACAGCTTCAAAATTTAAATATACTACATAGGTATATTAACGACAATGGTGTCGATTCTGTTGTTTACGAACTAAATAAATTTAATATCACTATATCTCTTTCTAATAGTAAATATAAGAAAGGGATGCAAGATATTTTAGTCCTGTCAGTTTAATCCGATCACACATTTCAACATGAATTTAAGCGCGATCTTTATTGGTCACGACTATTTACTCGTACATTACGACGGTATGGATTAAACTGACAGCATTAAAAATGTTCTATCTTTTTTCAATAAGGTTAAAATGAAAGAGAGGTGACTTGTCTAATATTAGTTAAGTTCGTAAACAACAGAATCGGCACCAATACCTAAATATATATTAAAACCTGGTCAAGTGCGGAGTTCTAGTAATACCCTTTGAGTTCGGAACCCTAAAAAACTAATCCTAACCTTTAATTTACTTAATGCTAAACTAAAATGAAGCTACGTAAATAGACGTGGCTTTCTTTAACACGTCAACTCTAAATCGTGGTGGCCATAAAAGGCAACATAAGACTACACTCGAGGGTAAGGACAAAGGGCTTGTTGTGTGGCACAGCCCTTATAAGATAACACGTAACCACTATATAGAGAGATATGCAGATGTGACACTCCTTATTATGCGTAATTAAATTATACCTATACCTAATTATTAATTTCTAATAAATGATTTCAATTGCACTTTGCAAATTGCCATCTTGGCATTGTATATATATAAACGCATTGGTAAAGCCTATAAGGTATAGTTAATGGCGAGGGTAACCCCTTACCATAAGATGGACCGCCTACCTCCTTATTAACCTACTGACATAAAAGAAAATAAAACAGAATGGTAAATAAAATAAGCAATCTGACTAGCTTGAACTTAGTCGATCTTATTGGCCATGATTTTCCCTGTAAATTACAGTGTATAGATTAATTTGACAGCTTTAAATATTTTCTATCCTGCTTCAACAATGTTTGTAAGAGAGAAGACGTGTTTGAAACTAGTCAGAATAAGCGCGAATCTCCTTCTATACAATAACTAGTACACTAGCTTTATAATGAGAGATGAAAAGGTAAATGCTCCCTCTTGGTTTCACCCGCGATCCCTTATTTTCAAAAATCCTTTCTTAGCAAGTAGTTTGAGCTGTGCATTGATAGATCAGTCAGTCACGCTTTCCTTTTAATCTCCTATACTAATAAAGCTGACGAGTTTATTTGTTTGTTTGAACGCGCTAATCTCCGGCGTTACTGGTCCGATTTGAAAAATTCTTTCACTAATAGGAAGCTACATTATCCCCGAAGGTTATAGGCTACGTTTCATCTCGGGAACGCGAGTGAAACCGCGTAGAGCAGCTAGTAATTCATAAGATACAAGATAGATGGTATGATGATTAGGTGTAGAATAAGGCTATCCCTCTGTATTGCATAGTCTGTGGTGTAGATAGTGGTCGCGAGACACAGCCTCGCAGGTGGAGCGTGTAAACACGGTGCGTTCGGCAAACATAACCCTACCCATTTTTATCTCAACGACGTTGTTTGTTCTATGTAGGTACACATATGGACAAAAAATATATGAGAGTACATTTCTTTTCGGGTAGGTTTTAGAGAATTCGGAACTTTCGAAATTTAAACTTAAAAGACGTAATTTGACAGTTCAACTCATACAATTGAACTGTCAAATGACAACTATAATATCGTTTCAGTATTCGGCTGTATGTGTCAGTGATCAGTCAGGATCTTCGAATTTTATGTATCTTTTCATAATATAAAATGGAGTTGCTTCCGCTGTCTGTTCGCTTAGATCTTTTAAACTACTCAACGGATTTTAATGCAGTTTCAGCAATGGATAGAGTGATTCAAGGGGAAGGTTTATATGTAGGTATAATACATGCACATTATAGTACAGAAAATCCGAGAAAAGCCGTGCGAAGCCGGTTTGGGTCACTAGTGTTTGATATTGGCGTTTTATAAAATCGGTAAAGCAGAAATTCACTGGTCGGCACATGACACGCAAATGATAGGAAAGAATTGATTATAAGAGTCCGAAGACAGTCACAGACAGACAGTCTGTCTATACCTATAGTTTATTGGACTGGTAATCAGTCTGAAAAATAATACTGTACATTGACATGACACAAAATCTGAACGAAGTCTTCCTCAAACGAAAATGAAGGCCATAATTTAATACAGGCCTCACACACATCATAGTTTACCTATCGATTGTCATCGAGCGACATGCCCGAAGGTGTAAGCACACAAAGCCTAGAAAGGAACTGGCTCTCAAGTGCAGCTGTCGTCACACCAGTTGGTGCTTACCGATTTTCAACTTAGTGTGTACGACCACAACCCGCCCAAAGTTATCTAGAACAGGGCTTTGTCTCTAGCACAGATAACATGTTCAAACGAACCTAGCCGCTTTGTGATGATGTATCCAACCTGAACATGGGTATCCTAGCACAAATAACCTGAAGCCTTCTACAAACACTAGGGCTTGTTGATTTTTGAGTACTTTGTAGAGCATAATCTTGTGTTGAAATATAGGTAATGTTAGGCGTGTTCTAGATTAAAATCCTTTGAATTGCCTACTTATAGTTATTTTGGGTTACTTATCTGTTTGTGTGTCGAAATCCTTTTTAAGCAACCATAATTACAACATGTATAAGCGCTTTTATGTATTATCTAACTAATATTATAAATAGAAAAGATTTGGTATTTTGTAATGGATTAACTCAAAAAAGACTTACCTGAGTTAAATACTTCTTTCATCTATAGAAAGCTATATTATTAGAGAGTAATATCGGCTGTATTTTATTTTCAGAAAAAATAGAGATCCCTACGTAAATTACAATAATGTATTCTAAGGTATAAAAGATTTGCCTATAAAAGTGATTATTCGGCGTGCGCTGCGAAAACTATTGATGATACTCTACATAAAATAATGTACTACATGTTTCTAGTCTAAAATATAAAAAAGGAAAGCGTGACTACTGAATAACAGATTTATCAAAGAACAGTTCAAACCACTGGACGGATCGGAAAACAGATAGGCAGCTGTCATGACGTAGGTAGGCATCCTAAGCTAAGAAAGGATTTTAAAAATTTCAACCCCTAGGTGGTAAAATAAATGCGGGCAAAACCGCAGGGCGGAGAACTATGTAATAAATAAAACTAAATACCTAGTTTATAATACCTACATGTAAGTATTAAAAATAATGTGAGTCATTTGTACGCAATAAAGAAATCAATTTTATGGGACACGTCAAGAAACAAAAAAATGAAATGACACTTATAAATATAACGGTAAAGTTCAAAACAACTTAATTTTATTAAAGCCGATGACTCACAAACAAACAATCATACAAGACAATTTATAACACGTGCGTGTAAAGTAATTATTTGACCATTTAGTTTGCATGTGAAATAAACCTTAACACGATTGTAATAAGATTATAAATAACGTTTAAGACGTTGTGACATAATTTGTTTTAGTGCCATCTTTTCGTGTCGTTAATGTAAACTGTATTGGTATGTAATAAAGTTGTTTTTAGCGTAAATTTGAGGTAATATAACAGTGTTGTGCCACATGCAATGAACTTATTTAGAAACCGAAGCTTTGTCTTTGTATGAAGAGTTATTGCAATGTTATGTCTTAGTATAGATTAATAAATGGACTTATTTTTTTTTGTTTTAATCCAGTGTTCGTTGGAGTGAATCATAAAGTGTTAATTATTATTATCCTGGGATATTATTCACACATGAATATATGATCCCAAATTAAGCAGTGCTCAAAATGTTGACCGCATTTTTTAAAAGATGTTCGTGAACTTTTAAGAAGACTGACATACACTCTTCTGAAGAGATAACAGCATTGGGTTCTTCAAAAAGGGTGTGAAAAGATTATTTCTGTATCAACCACGCGCGGGTGATACCCTGGTGTTGCAAGCGTCTATAGGCTACGACAACCACTTACCATCAGATGAGGCGTATGCTACCTTAGTATTATAAAAAAGATACAACTCAGAAAACAAAGAAACAGATACTATCGATAAAACATACTATTACGTAATATGGCCAACTAAATAACGCATAGCGTAATGAAATAATACCATTTAACATGGCTTAGCAAGGCCTTCGGTTAAGGCCTGTAAGCTGACACTGAAGTCCTACGAGCGACCTTCACCCCCCCTCCCCCCACCCCGGGTCAAGGCTCACGATGCAGTCGATCCAATTACTGATTTCGTCAGTTTGACGTAATACCACCAACGAACGATAACGCTGAAGGCTTCTTTCAATGTCAATTTTTACGTAGGTAATACAGTTTTTTCCATATATCCTAATCATCCTGTATCGGTATTAGGCATTGGTAGGTAGGTACAAACTAAACTAGTAATAGTCACGTCTCCTCTCTTTCTCATTATTAGAAAAAGAGAAACCATTTTATTTTAATATTTTTATCTTTATGCCATCGACTTTTAAAGCGAATTAAAATAAAATTTATAATTAAAAAGGTGGCGATTAAATTCACGTCGGAACAAGCAATCGGACTTATTTGACAGAAATACATTTCTCTTATCCCTCTCTTAGGTATGTGTATTTTTAGAAAGAGATAGTGAGATTAAATAAGTTTATCATGTAACAGAATCGAGAGGACCTGTTAATTATGAGCTGATCACAGAAACACATATTCTTTTATGGACGGAATCTTAAGTAAACGATACCTAAGAAAATACCAAACCCTTCTTCTACTAATTAAAATAACAAACCAATGCATAAAACCTTCTATGTTCATATTTCACTCATGTATTATTTGTCTTCATTAAAAAAAAATCGTTAAACAGAAAAAACACGTATCCACTTACTTCAATAAAATGGAAAGTTTCCAAAAAATTATTTTCATGATAATCATCTGAAGCTTCCACTGATGATGCAAACACCGGTAATGGCTCCACAGCACCACTAATTGGCTTATTGGAATAATCTATCAACCACCAGTTTCATAAGAGCCTTTCGTTTGTATTCATTACCCTGGGAAGATCAACATTTAGTGATTACAGGGGAGGTGAAGGAGGTCAGGATGTACTGGTGATAGTCAGTTGTCTCCGAGCGATGAACCGCTGAACTTGACATGCCCAAGGCTAAACCTGAATACGAGTGACGTAAATCATCCATTGTAGCTGACTACTGACTGGTTTATTTAAACGTTGCTTTTCTGGGAGTGTAGGTACTGTTTGATGACAGAGTAATGACGCGTGGAAATTGAAATAATTTCGATGATCCATTCGTAGAAATAATCATTACGAGTAATTGGTAATTGATGGCTCTACTAGTTGATGATGCGTATCCGAAGATACATTAAGCTATAATTTAGGATGAGTATATTCTATTGTAAATCCATTAATAGGTATATGGATCCATTTGGGAAAACTTCTCTAAGCATTTTAGTTATTGTATTAGGCCACAGAACACGCTATACACAATCATTTAATGCAATGCAGTTTTATTGCAACCAAATAAATGAGTCTCAGACACGAAGTTATTTTTTGTAATTAAAGTTGCTACAAATGGTAAGAAATCATTAACTTGGCTTCGAGTATTTTTATTGGCAACAACAACCTGATCAGGAACTAAATGAAGATGGTCTTATTGCTTATTTGTAATTCATTAATAATTAACAAAGAAGAGATCATAAGTACTTACGTGGACAATGGGAAATAGTAAATCTGACTATTTGTCGGTAGTAGTATATCTGACTGAATAGTATATCTGTAACCGTAGTACTTTGAAACAATAGGAAAAAGTATGTTTCAAAGTCCCTGGAATTAATGGACACAATGGAATTACATTAAATGTATTTGCCATAGCTTTTGCTCTTCATCTATGAGCAGCTTTGCGATCCGTAGATTGAAAAACTGGAAACTATACCGAGAGTTGTCCTTGAAAAGTGGAAATGATGAATATGAAAGAAGACATAAAAAACAATATTAACAACAACATCAATGAGAAGTTCAAAATGTTAGAAAATAAAAACGCAATTATGGAACAAAAACTAGAAACACAAAAGATGGCAATAGATAATATTGAGAGATTTATGAGAAGGAAAAACCTACTATTTTTTGGAGTGGAGGAATCCAAAAAAAGCTACCAAGATTTGGAGAACAAAGTGCTGGATATCATAAACAATAAAATAAACATCAAATGTGATAATACTGCCATAGAATCTGTAAGAAGGCTAGGGAAAAAAGGAGAGAAGGTTAGACCCATCGTATTAACATGTCTCACCATGGGATTAAAAATACAAATACAAAAAAATAAAAAAAGGTTAAATACAACCTCATACTACATAAAAGAAGACTTTCCGCCAGATGTAATGAACAAGCGAAAAGAGCTTCAATCGAACTGGGAAAAGAAAAAGAACAGGGGAAAACAGCCTTTATAAGATACTAGCTGTCCCCCGCGGTTCCACCCGCGTTTCCAAATAAAAAGTAGCCTATGCAACCTGATCTAGATAAGGCAACATAATAATTGTCCATGGGAAAAACAGTTTTCACTTAAATATATTCCAATATGCTTAAAAGTTTGTCCATGTGCTTTATTTATATTGACTTCAGACGATAGGTAGGTAATTTCACAGGAAATTGTATCTGTGTAATCTGTGGGTATCATCAGAATGCGAGGTATCAGTACTGTTTGCCCAACTGCTGGCTCAGTCAAAACCAATCGCTACTATGACAGAAATCTAGAAATTTTACTTGAAGTCTGGTACCATTACATAAATTTGGTGGTCTAATATCTATTTAACATGCATTGTCCTGAATGACTGTCTGACGGATCAACGCATAGCCTAAACCGCTGATCGTAGAGACCTGAAATTTAGAGGGTGTGTTCTTCGTATGAAGTAGGCATCCTATAAGAAAGGATCTTCCGAAATTCTTAGGGGTTTTTAAAACTGGGACAAAGTTTGTATGGAACAACGTAATTCCTTGGTCCAATCTACTTCAAATTTTGCATAAACATTCTTTAAGATAATTGATGGAAGACGTGTTTTGTATTTTATTGAAACTCATCGCCTATCGGGGTTAAAAAAGGATAGAAAGTTATTATGGGGGTGATTTGCATCGAAGTTGATATCAATACTGCTTTTGAACTCACATAAAAGCTTGGTGCAATGCAATGCATATGACGAACAATTGGGATGAATTTGCTGTTATGTCTCATGAGCGTCTTGGCAACAATCATGGGACAAAAGAAAAGTATAAATTAGATGTTACAACACTCTACATTTCTGCGAGTTAGTTGCAGCCGGTCAAATATACCCATTTATATTTGAAGTATATCGAAATGGAAACCAGTATGCCAAATTTGGTACAGAAGACCAACCCATCAAAAGGTTACGTTTTTCCCAAGATCTTTCTTATGGTCACTTTGAGGCCTACGCTGATGCCGATGGTGATAATAACACTGATCAGCGTCCAATAGCCAATCTAAATATATAAACTTTTAACAAAAATTTGAACCGATATCATGGTACCGCAGATTTATTTCGCTTACTTCAAAACTATCATATTAGAGTTCCTAAATAGTTATTTTCTGCTTTTTAGTGCCTTTGAAGGCGGTTCTATTTTTTGTTAAAAGTTTTTTTATTTTTCAATTTTGAATTTCTTATGTGTAATCAATGACTCTCAAGGTCACTGACCTAGGATAAGCATATTAGCGTTGTAGTTTCCATCATCGTTCCTATAACATTTAAAGAACTATCCCCTAACTCCTAACCATTAAGGAGTTGTACCTTCCATCATCAGCTCAGCAACATAAGATGATGACTACCAGACGCAAATATCTGAATAGCTTTAGAAAGCATGATGAAAAACATTGTAAGTGCCTATAAAATTTAAAGAGTTCCCTCGATTTGTCCAGGATCCTATCATCAGATCCTGACTTGGTGACCATGGGACTACTTGTGAAGTATACCCTTTCAAACAAAAAATATTTTTCCAAATCGGTCCAGGCGTTCGAGTATTCGGGGAACATACAAAAAAAAATGATTCCGACGAATTGATAACCTCCGCTTGAAGTTGGTTAATTGACTGACTGACTGACTGACTGATCGCGGGTGATATCGCGTGTGATATCGCGGGTGGAAAGCTATTTAGCATTCTATATTAAAGTTGAAAAGTTTATGAAAAACATTGTAAGTGCCTATAAAATTTGAAGAGTTCCCTCGATTTGTCTAGGATCCTATCATCAGATCCTGACTTGGTGATCATGGGACCACTTATGAAGTATATCCTTTCAAACAAAAAATAATTTTTTTAATCGGTCCAGGCGTTCGAGTATTCGGGGAACATACAAAAAAAAAGATTTCAACGAATTGATAACCTCCGCTTGAAGTTGGTTAATTGACTGACTGATCGCGGGGGGCATCGCGGATGGAAAGCTATTTAGCATTAAATAATAAAGCTGAAAAGTTTGTTTGTTTGTTTGAACGCGCGAATCTCCGGAGTTACTGGTCCGATTCGAAAACTACGCTGTCCGCTGGTAGTTTAACCATTATTTTGTCGTTGATGGCGTCAACGCTTATATTTCTGGCAGCTAATTAAATTAAATTGCCCTCTCACACATCCATTAATGTTTTTTTTGGTCGATATTGGCTATATCCGGATATAATCTACAGATCAGGTCTTCAATGTTGGTCACGATTTTACCAAGGTCTTTGTCAATAGCTATTTTTTTATCTGATTCAGGTACTTTCCCATCCCCGATTAAATGGAGCTTTAGTGGGAAATCTGTGCTTCCTCTACCCAAGTGACTCCTCATTTTGGTATACAGTTTCAATAATTCAACAGACTTTCTTAATGAGGAAGATTTTAAGCATGATTTAATAATATCTGCTCTAGTTTCCCTAACAGGCAACGTTTATCTGAAATCACCAGAAAACATCAAAGTTATTCCACCCATGGCTATTTGTGCATTTTAAAATTCTGAGAGTTCTATCTAAAGCCTCTAGATGAGCTCTATGAGTCATGTGCACTCATCCCATATTATTAGGTTTGCATCTTGTAAAACCTTGCCCAATGGTCCATTTTTAAGTATAGAGCGTACGCTGTCTTTTTCAAGAAATACCGTAAGGGTCTGTTTAGAAGTGAAATGAGCCGTCCTTCTACCTGTCAATAGTGTAGCAGCAATAAATATCTGATGATGCAACAGCAATGGCTAATTTTGTTGACTTCAAAACTATCAGATTAGAGTTCTTACATAGTTATTTTATACTTATTAGTGCCTTTGTGGTTTTTTTTTGTTAAAAGTATTTCATTTTTCATTTTTTAGTTTCTTATGTGTAATCAATGACTCTCAAGGTCACTGACCTAGGATAAGCATATTAGCGTTGTACTTTCCATCATCGTTCCTATAATATTTAAAGATTTATCCCCTAACTCCTACCCGTTAAGGAGTTGTACCTTCCATCATCAGCTCAGCAACATGTGACGACTACCAGACGCAAATATCTGAATAGATTTAGAAAATATATGAAAAACATTGTTAGTGCCTATAAAATTTGAAGAGTTCCCTCGATTTCTTCAAGATCCCATCATCAGACCCTGACTTGGTGACCATGTGACCACCTGTATGTATAGTTTCCAAATCGGGTCAGGCATCTTCGAGTAATCGAGGAACATACATAAAAAAAGATTCCGAAAATTGATAACCTCGTCTTGATGACATTTAAAAATAACAAAAAACTGTTACCTAGGCGACCGCTGTCATCCATTGACAACCGCGTCGCATCGCTCACCCATGCTATACATGCTCCCGCTTAACGTTCTTTTTATCATTGCTCAGCTCCTGAGGGTCGTAGCGTGATGTTCTATAGCCTATAACCTTCCTTAATAAATGGGCTTTCAATTGCAAAAAGGTTTTTCCATATCCCACTGGCAGATCCAGAGATTAGCGCGTTCAAACAAACAAACAAACAAACAAACAAACAAACAAACTCTTCAGCTTTATTATTAGTACTAGCTGTCCCCCGCGGTTCCACCCGCGTTTCCAAATAAAAAGTAGCCTATGCAACCTGATCTAGATAAGGCAACATAATAATTGTCCATGGGAAAAACAGTTTTCACTTAAATATATTCCAATATGCTTAAAAGTTTGTCCATGTGCTTTATTTATATTGACTTCAGACGATAGGTAGGTAATTTCACAGGAAATTGTATCTGTGTAATCTGTGGGTATCATCAGAATGCGAGGTATCAGTACTGTTTGCCCAACTGCTGGCTCAGTCAAAACCAATCGCTACTATGACAGAAATCTAGAAATTTTACTTGAAGTCTGGTACCATTACATAAATTTGGTGGTCTAATATCTATTTAACATGCATTGTCCTGAATGACTGTCTGACGGATCAACGCATAGCCTAAACCGCTGATCGTAGAGACCTGAAATTTAGAGGGTGTGTTCTTCGTATGAAGTAGGCATCCTATAAGAAAGGATCTTCCGAAATTCTTAGGGGTTTTTAAAACTGGGACAAAGTTTGTATGGAACAACGTAATTCCTTGGTCCAATCTACTTCAAATTTTGCATAAACATTCTTTAAGATAATTGATGGAAGACGTGTTTTGTATTTTATTGAAACTCATCGCCTATCGGGGTTAAAAAAGGATAGAAAGTTATTATGGGGGTGATTTGCATCGAAGTTGATATCAATACTGCTTTTGAACTCACATAAAAGCTTGGTGCAATGCAATGCATATGACGAACAATTGGGATGAATTTGCTGTTATGTCTCATGAGCGTCTTGGCAACAATCATGGGACAAAAGAAAAGTATAAATTAGATGTTACAACACTCTACATTTCTGCGAGTTAGTTGCAGCCGGTCAAATATACCCATTTATATTTGAAGTATATCGAAATGGAAACCAGTATGCCAAATTTGGTACAGAAGACCAACCCATCAAAAGGTTACGTTTTTCCCAAGATCTTTCTTATGGTCACTTTGAGGCCTACGCTGATGCCGATGGTGATAATAACACTGATCAGCGTCCAATAGCCAATCTAAATATATAAACTTTTAACAAAAATTTGAACCGATATCATGGTACCGCAGATTTATTTCGCTTACTTCAAAACTATCATATTAGAGTTCCTAAATAGTTATTTTCTGCTTTTTAGTGCCTTTGAAGGCGGTTCTATTTTTTGTTAAAAGTTTTTTTATTTTTCAATTTTGAATTTCTTATGTGTAATCAATGACTCTCAAGGTCACTGACCTAGGATAAGCATATTAGCGTTGTAGTTTCCATCATCGTTCCTATAACATTTAAAGAACTATCCCCTAACTCCTAACCATTAAGGAGTTGTACCTTCCATCATCAGCTCAGCAACATAAGATGATGACTACCAGACGCAAATATCTGAATAGCTTTAGAAAGCATGATGAAAAACATTGTAAGTGCCTATAAAATTTAAAGAGTTCCCTCGATTTGTCCAGGATCCTATCATCAGATCCTGACTTGGTGACCATGGGACTACTTGTGAAGTATACCCTTTCAAACAAAAAATATTTTTCCAAATCGGTCCAGGCGTTCGAGTATTCGGGGAACATACAAAAAAAAATGATTCCGACGAATTGATAACCTCCGCTTGAAGTTGGTTAATTGACTGACTGACTGACTGACTGATCGCGGGTGATATCGCGTGTGATATCGCGGGTGGAAAGCTATTTAGCATTCTATATTAAAGTTGAAAAGTTTATGAAAAACATTGTAAGTGCCTATAAAATTTGAAGAGTTCCCTCGATTTGTCTAGGATCCTATCATCAGATCCTGACTTGGTGATCATGGGACCACTTATGAAGTATATCCTTTCAAACAAAAAATAATTTTTTTAATCGGTCCAGGCGTTCGAGTATTCGGGGAACATACAAAAAAAAAGATTTCAACGAATTGATAACCTCCGCTTGAAGTTGGTTAATTGACTGACTGATCGCGGGGGGCATCGCGGATGGAAAGCTATTTAGCATTAAATAATAAAGCTGAAAAGTTTGTTTGTTTGTTTGAACGCGCGAATCTCCGGAGTTACTGGTCCGATTCGAAAACTACGCTGTCCGCTGGTAGTTTAACCATTATTTTGTCGTTGATGGCGTCAACGCTTATATTTCTGGCAGCTAATTAAATTAAATTGCCCTCTCACACATCCATTAATGTTTTTTTTGGTCGATATTGGCTATATCCGGATATAATCTACAGATCAGGTCTTCAATGTTGGTCACGATTTTACCAAGGTCTTTGTCAATAGCTATTTTTTTATCTGATTCAGGTACTTTCCCATCCCCGATTAAATGGAGCTTTAGTGGGAAATCTGTGCTTCCTCTACCCAAGTGACTCCTCATTTTGGTATACAGTTTCAATAATTCAACAGACTTTCTTAATGAGGAAGATTTTAAGCATGATTTAATAATATCTGCTCTAGTTTCCCTAACAGGCAACGTTTATCTGAAATCACCAGAAAACATCAAAGTTATTCCACCCATGGCTATTTGTGCATTTTAAAATTCTGAGAGTTCTATCTAAAGCCTCTAGATGAGCTCTATGAGTCATGTGCACTCATCCCATATTATTAGGTTTGCATCTTGTAAAACCTTGCCCAATGGTCCATTTTTAAGTATAGAGCGTACGCTGTCTTTTTCAAGAAATACCGTAAGGGTCTGTTTAGAAGTGAAATGAGCCGTCCTTCTACCTGTCAATAGTGTAGCAGCAATAAATATCTGATGATGCAACAGCAATGGCTAATTTTGTTGACTTCAAAACTATCAGATTAGAGTTCTTACATAGTTATTTTATACTTATTAGTGCCTTTGTGGTTTTTTTTTGTTAAAAGTATTTCATTTTTCATTTTTTAGTTTCTTATGTGTAATCAATGACTCTCAAGGTCACTGACCTAGGATAAGCATATTAGCGTTGTACTTTCCATCATCGTTCCTATAATATTTAAAGATTTATCCCCTAACTCCTACCCGTTAAGGAGTTGTACCTTCCATCATCAGCTCAGCAACATGTGACGACTACCAGACGCAAATATCTGAATAGATTTAGAAAATATATGAAAAACATTGTTAGTGCCTATAAAATTTGAAGAGTTCCCTCGATTTCTTCAAGATCCCATCATCAGACCCTGACTTGGTGACCATGTGACCACCTGTATGTATAGTTTCCAAATCGGGTCAGGCATCTTCGAGTAATCGAGGAACATACATAAAAAAAGATTCCGAAAATTGATAACCTCGTCTTGATGACATTTAAAAATAACAAAAAACTGTTACCTAGGCGACCGCTGTCATCCATTGACAACCGCGTCGCATCGCTCACCCATGCTATACATGCTCCCGCTTAACGTTCTTTTTATCATTGCTCAGCTCCTGAGGGTCGTAGCGTGATGTTCTATAGCCTATAACCTTCCTTAATAAATGGGCTTTCAATTGCAAAAAGGTTTTTCCATATCCCACTGGCAGATCCAGAGATTAGCGCGTTCAAACAAACAAACAAACAAACAAACAAACAAACAAACTCTTCAGCTTTATTATTAGTATAGATAGATGACAAACTGGTAATCCTTGACAAGAAGGACACTCAAACGGAGCAACAACAACCAACCAATAAAAAAAGAAACCTATCACAATCTCCTGAAACATCAAATAATTATCATAAAAACGGCAACAATAACGAAAAACAACCTACGAAAATAATTAAACCAAACAACATGAAAAACTTCATCATAAAAAAACCTACCCTTCTACAACCTATGGAGAGCTCGTCTCACATGCAGAACCCTAACTATACGAAAGAAAATACAGATTAACAACTAACGGCCCCTCTCGATCTTCTTCCAACCCGGCTGGTCACCGTGGAAGAACATGACCACAACCCTCCAAACAACATTTCAACAAGATTAAAATATAAAAACGAAATTAACAACTTGAAAATTGCTACATATAATGCTAGATCACTTTCAACTACAGATAAATACACAGAATTAATGCACGCTATCCGAAACATAAACATAGATATACTTGGCCTAGCAGAAGTAAGAAGAATGGGATGCAAAATAGAAGAACACAACGACCACATATTTTGCTACATGGGTGAAACACCTGGTTTACATGGTGTAGGATTTCTCATTAAAAAAATACACAAGAAGAATATTACTAATTTCCACGGACTATCAGAAAGAGTTGCGCTACTCCAGTTAAAATTTCACGACACTGACTTATCTATTATTCAAGCATATGCCCCGACAAAGGACTCGAAAGAGGAAGACATTGAAATGTTCTACCAAACACTACAAGACGCTCACAATATGTTGGGAAACTGTAAAAACATCTTGGTAATAGGAGATTTCAACGCTAAGATAGGACAACCGAAAAGTACTGAAAGCCTAATCATGGGAAAACATGGGTACGGAACAAGAAACCAAAGAGGAGAAAGGTTGATCCAATATGCCCTTGAATACAAACTATCCGTCATGAATACGTACTTCAAAAAGAAAAAGCAACTAAGATGGACTTGGATATCGCCAAATGAAAAAATAAAAAACGAAATCGACTTCATTATGTCCAATTTCCCCCGAAATGTCACAAATATAGAAGTATTAAATAATGTAGAGTTCCCGTCAGATCACCGTATAGTAAGAGCAACATTACTTCTGAAAAACCCCAAAAAGAATAGAACATTTTTTGAAAACTCAACAAACACACTTAAAAAAGAAAAAGAAATAGAAAAATATCTGTCGAACTTGAAAACTAACATCTCTGAGTTGTCTATCACCGAAAATGAAGACATACAAGAAACTTATGATAAATTCGAACTCTGCATAAAAAACAGCCTGAAACAGGATACAAGAAACAAAAACAAAGATTACAGCTGCTATTTTTTCACCGATCTGACAAAACTATTGATTCAAAGACGAACCGAACTTATAAAAACCAAAAACAAATCGAAAGAAAAGAAAAAAGAACTATCAGATCTATTTAAAAGAACTAACAAATCAATAAGAAAGGACTACAAGAAACATAGGACAAGAATAATAGAAACAAGCTTAATACACTATAGAAGTGCGAAAAGAGCGTTCAAACAATTGAATACCTATACTGACTGGATCAAAAGCTTAAAAGATGGATCAAACGAAACAAAATCAAGAGTAGACTTAATATCCTGCGCTACCAACTTTTACAAAGCTCTATACGCCAACAATAAACCACCGAACTCGACATCTGTCACCGAAACAAACTTGTCAGACATAATGACGAATGATACAGTTATTATAAAAGAAGAAGAAGTCACAAAGAGCATCAAGAAACTAAAACGGGAAAAGAGCTCTGGCCCTGACGGCTTAAAGAACGAGGTACTTATAACGGGAAGGATATTACTTACCAAACTACTAACATACATACTTAATAGGATCCTAAATACAGGAAAAATACCCGAACAATGGCATAAGTCAGATATTATACTGCTGTATAAAAAAGGGAACCCACTCGAAATAGCCAACTACCGCCCAATAAGCCTGCTCTCAAACGTGTACAAACTCTTCACTTCAATAATACAAGATAAAATAAGCCCTCAAATAGACAGTATGCAACCTGTAGAGCAAGCGGGCTTTCGTTCTGGATTTTCGACCATGGACCACATCCATACGCTTGAACAAGTTGTGGAAAAGTACACGGAATACAACAAGAACCTCTATATAGGCTTCATCGACTACACCAAAGCCTTTGACAGTCTCTATCATGAATCTATCTGGCAAACTCTACAAAACTGCAATATAAACCCAACAATTACGAGAACCCTAAAAAACATTTATCAGAACAGTGTGAGCAGAGTCAAACTAGAAACTCGAGGTGAAGAGATCAGAATTGCTAGAGGTGTCAGGCAGGGTGACCCACTATCTCCGAAATTATTTATAGCTGTCCTGCAGTCCATATTTAAAAAACTAAATTGGGCCTCCGAGGGCATTCAAATCAATAACTCACGTCTGAGTCATCTAAGATTTGCAGATGATATCGCTGTCTTTGCCGAAACCCACCTGAAGTTAGAAAAAATGATACATCAACTTAATATAGAGAGCAAACAGGCTGGTTTACATATGAACCTAAGCAAAACAAAAGTAATGACAAATGGCATAAAAGGAAAAATCACGCTAGACTGCGAGGAACTAGAGTATGTAGAGCAGTATATATATTTAGGAAAACAAGTATCCTTTTGTAAAACAAATAACGAAGACGAGATCAACAGAAGAATCACATCCAGTTGGAACAAATACTGGGCTCACAAGGAAATACTAAAAGGCAACTACGATCTACATCTGAAAAAGACTGTTATGGAGACGTGCATTCTACCTTGCTTGACCTATGGCTGCCAGACCTGGACCTTTACAAAAAGCATGAAAAACAAAATAACAACTTGTCAAAGGGCTATGGAAAGAAGCACCTTAAGCTTAAGGAAGATTAACAAAGTAAAAAGTCAAGAAATCAGAAAAAAGACCAAACTGACAGATGCTTTACATCACACATTAAAATTAAAATGGAATTGGGCCGGCCATATAGCGAGATATACAGACAAGAGATGGACACTCATATGCACTAAATGGACAGGTCCACTTGGAAAAAGGAACGTGGGAAGGCCACAAAAACGATGGATAGACGATATCGTAACGGTTGCAGGAAAAAATTGGATGAAGACAGCACAAGATAGGAAAAAATGGAAGGAATTGGAGGAGGCTTATACCCTATCAAGGGATTCCTGTAAATAAAATAAGAACTAAACTAATATTTATCAAATTGCAATATGTACTAACACTAGAGTCATTTACTAACACTAGGTTATAAGAATTGTAAAGTGGTTTATGGGAAATAAAAAAGCTATATTATTATTATTATTATTATTTATTAGGCCACAGAACACGCTATACACAATCATTTAATGCAATGCAGTTTTATTGCAACCAAATAAATGAGTCTCAGACACGAAGTTATTTTTTGTAATTAAAGTTGCTACAAATGGTAAGAAATCATTAACTTGGCTTCGAGTATTTTTATTGGCAACAACAACCTGATCAGGAACTAAATGAAGATGGTCTTATTGCTTATTTGTAATTCATTAATAATTAACAAAGAAGAGATCATAAGTACTTACGTGGACAATGGGAAATAGTAAATCTGACTATTTGTCGGTAGTAGTATATCTGACTGAATAGTATATCTGTAACCGTAGTACTTTGAAACAATAGGAAAAAGTATGTTTCAAAGTCCCTGGAATTAATGGACACAATGGAATTACATTAAATGTATTTGCCATAGCTTTTGCTCTTCATCTATGAGCAGCTTTGCGATCCGTAGATTGAAAAACTGGAAACTATACCGAGAGTTGTCCTGATTTATTGTCGCTGTTTAGTGAAACTAATACCCTGTTCATAATGATACCATGTTTAGTCAGCCATCGTCAGCCATATTTTGACATAAACCTTCATTAAGCCACAAGATTGTATGCAGTTGATCGTTTTCTGGATCATGCCTATTTCTGCTGGCAGTTTCTCCTACAACATTGAAAGATGAAAACATTTAATCTGCAAAATTCATAGGAACATTAATTTCGATCTTCATTTCTACGATTACTGTATTATTAAATTAGACACTATTGTATAGAAGTAACTTGCAAATGGTTCGTTGAAAATCAACAGTCCTTGAAATATTGGTTCAAGTGAATAATAATCTTAGACTTTTTATCATCATATGTTAATTAGTTTTATTAACACGTTAAGCACCAGTCAAATAAACACTTGAATAAAACCACTCTCCAGTGGTGCTAGAGATAAGGAGGAGATATGAATACTAGTAACATGAAGTCTCAATTTAAAAAAATATCAATTCGTTAGTCGTGAAGGTGTCGAGTTAAGAGAGGCTTTTTTTAGAACCACCAATGACATCAGCGTTGCTCCAGCAGTCGTGTGTGTGAATATATTACCTCACAATAGTCGAGCAAAAAACATGATCGGTGCGATAGGTGCCTTTATTTTAACCGACATAGAATTCATATGGATACAAAAAATACCAGCTCTAATGATAAAGAATTTTCAGCAGTATCAAAAAGACCTGAAAGTTCGATTACATACATAGTGATGCTAAGCGCTCAAAGCGTAAAGATTGGATTGGAATAGGGATCTTTGTTTATTCTTTTCTTGCCGCCTTCGTTCATTTCACTTAGTGATGGAAAACAATGGCCAAAACCTTCTTTTGATTGTATTTGGCCGTCAACTGACTCCACTAAAAGAGTTATGACGAGCTGAGGATACAGCAGCCAGAAAATGCCTACTTACTCCGATTTTGAAGACAGCAAGGTTAAAAATCACAAACCCCATATTGCGACGGAAGCGAGTTCTGGATTGCGATGTCGACGGATCCTGGAACCTTGTGGTTCGGTGGAAAAATGAGGATGGAGGATTTTTTTTTAGTTGTTCCTGCGCACCTCTCCAAGATACTTCTTAGTAGCTTTCTTTCTTTGCACCATGAGATCCCAATTGTTTGAAAGTAAGTTTCAAACAGTATGTTAAACAGAAATTAATCGACAAGGCCTACTATAAGGTGGCTCATTACGTTGAAGACAAGAATACATGGTCGTAGTAGCTTCTCTCTGCACTTGCGGCCCCCTCCACAAGTGACAATTGTATGAACTTTATGTATATTTGGAACAGGAACTGTAATTACATAAATTTAAAAAAGAAAGATCTACAAAAAAAATGTAGCCTTGCTGAGATTCTTGCCGGAGTCTTCTCAGTTCAAGTGTATTCCGAACCGGTAGTAGAGTCTATTGTAATGATTGTAACTATCGACGTTCATAAGTGCCTTACCAGGGCCTAAATTGAATAAATGAGTTTTTTATTTTTTTATTTTGAACAGGGAACTTTACGCCTATGTTCAGTTCTAGGCTCGTTAAATTCGTCTCAATTAGCCTGCGTTTGACCATTTCACCGTGATCAGTGATGGTGGTAACTATTAATGCAGTCTGGCCTTATATTCCTTTATTGTAGTGTCTTGGGCTAAAATTGAAATCGTGAAGCGTCCTGTTGTTGATTATTTCCATTGCTTTGTACTACATTATCAGTATGTAAGTAAACACGAGCGAGGCGTCGACAAGTCTGTTTGTTTGTGAGTCACTACACCTCAAGGTTGGTAGGTAATACAACACTCCGCTGTAGGTACTCGGCTTACACAAAGAGCATGTGTGCTAGATATACTTATTACACGTATGTATACTATGATATAATACTCATGTTGATAATTTATGTGAATTGTTCCTATG
The DNA here is from genome assembly GCA_963555595.1 of Tethea ocularis. Classification (NCBI taxonomy): domain Eukaryota; kingdom Metazoa; phylum Arthropoda; class Insecta; order Lepidoptera; family Drepanidae; genus Tethea; species Tethea ocularis. Next base: position 288,748 of record OY741970.1, on the reverse strand, counting down.
TTTTTGTCTTTATTAGGTACTAGCGACCCGCCCCAGCTTCGCACGGATCTTTGAATTTCTCGGCTTTTATGTACTATTATATGCATGTATTATATATACAAACCTTCCTCTTGAATCACTCTATCCATTGCTGAAACTGCATTAAAATCCGTTGAGTAGTTTAAAAGATCTAAGCGAACAGACAGCGGTAGCGACTTCATTATTTTTATACTATGTAAAGATAATGTAAATCAAATTCACTTCTTAGTTCTTAGTATGTTTAGATTGAAACTCAACTCGTAAGTCAATTTCGATTCACTTCCCAGTATTCAATCAATTGATCTGTTTGGGAATGATCACAATTGATTTAAGGTGGAGGCGTCGGTTGGAGCGCGAAATTCAAATTTTATCACGTTTTTTGCAAATTACAGCTCAGTTATGGGTCGTAAGTTATCAACATCTTGTTTGCGACAAGAATGGTAGAATATTTACTGATTAATGACAAAATTAATCATCGACATATTCCTCCAAGGTATATTAGTAACATTTTCATGAAATAGTCGTATATGTCATTTATTGAAATATGGAACATAAGCAAAGTTTATTAGAGTAAAGATAAAAAATAAATTTTACAATGCTATAAAATAATAATGACTTTTAAAGGAGACGGTTCAATTGTTGATGTAGATAATTACTAAATGGGAGCCCACACAGATTCTACAACGAGTTAAAGTTAGTTCTATAAATAAACTATCAGTCTATTAGCAAAATTTATTTTATAAGCGGGACGTTGTGTCCCTCACATCATACCAGTCAGAGCCGTCTGATCTAGGTCTATTCCAGACTTAACTAGATATCTAGATCATTCACTTTCATTTATGAATAGGCTTTAATTCATGGCGTTAAGGTTGCATTTATCTCTGCAATGATTTGTTGAGTGCGGTTAAAAGTTTTTTACCAACAGTCATCCGCAATAAAGTTATTAAGAGGAAGCTCTCTGCGTATATCTCCGTCCCTTACTAATCTGACGGAGACAAGCGAGACAAGAGAGATGTAATTTTAGTAAAAAATATGGTTTTATGTTATTTAAAAAGAAACTAAGCCTAAAGGCTAAAGCCTAAGATTTCAGAATGTATGTTAATATTTTTCAAGTTATTTAGATGGTCCAAATAAGAGCAGAATACATTCTTAGTTTTAGAAAGGGGCATATGTTACGATGTTTTTCTGACGTTACTAATGAAAAATCCTAAATTAAAAAAAAACTATTCCCCGTCGCTTATTCTCTAGTTTAACACATATTTTTACCAAATCTCTTCGAACAAAGAATATACAGAGAAAAACGCATTTTAGAATCATCATTTCACGTATAGCATCGCTTTAAGTGTACTATACTCTACAGATACTGACGTGTTATAATAATAACATGGAAGTAATAATAGTTATGTAAATAAACCACTCTCATTATTAGAGCATTATTGTAGAAAACTTTACTATAAACTTGACTTTAACTATCTATATACGTATAAAGATAATAGGCTAGATGACAGTGTTAAAAATAAATGACCAAACACTAACCAATGCATAAAACATCTGAAACATGCGGAAACATCAAATATGTTGTACATTTAATGCTTTCTATGATTTTTAATTACCAGTAGAACCACTAAGAGTAGATCATTTGATGCTGTGAAACGATGACGTCATAGCTTAGTATTTCATACAATATTGCATGTAACCGATCGTTTTGACATTTATTAAAAAGTTGCTGATTTGATATGCCAGGAAACTACCCTATTGCATTATTATTTAACTACAAACGACTGTACTAGTCATTTTCGGTACAATCTAGAAAAATCATTGGTACAAAAGTTTTTAAAGTGTTTTTATCTAGTGTTTAAAAAACTTAATTAGCTTTAACAAAAAATCTAGACCCAGAAATAGAATGTTCTACAAATCTAGAATGACAAAACTTAATTGTTTATGTCATTTAATTTTGATGGTGTAGATTTGAAATAACTAATTGATTTTTGTCCATTCAAATCCTGACCGTATCCTTTATTTATTTTTTTGTATTTTCATAATTATATGTAGTAAACTGAGGTAGTAAATTACATATTAAATGAACCTAAGAGACCTAAGAGGAATGTCCCAGAACTAAATGAAACAATAAACGTTCACGATTATCCATGGTTCACTTAGGCTAAGTACAATTGATTCTATAAACAGCTCGGAATACACTGAGAACTCTCCAGTAAAAAACTGAACATGTTTTTTTTTTGTAGATCTACACATGCGCTAAATTATCTTAGTAGTCTAGAAGGCAGATTTGAAAGTCAAAACTGCCTCTATCCGACTCAAATTATTAACAATAGAAATACAAAAAGTTACAACGCCAATTTTTGACAAAAGCGACCAATATCGACATAGTACTTTGAAATTTTTTAAATTGCCGAACGTGACTAACCCTCAAGTAGTTTTGAGAAGAATAAAAAATAATAATGATTGTTACTTTTTTAGGGTTCCTTACATCAAAGGAAAAACGGAACTCTTGTTGGATCACTCGTGTGTCTGTCTGTCTGTCTGTCCGTCTGTCATAGCCAATTTGCTACGAAACTTGAGATCGAATTGAAATTTGATACACATACGTAAGTCGGTGACCCAAACACGGTTCTATAGATTACAGAAAAATATGTAAGAATTAGGTATATGGTGTTTAAAGTAACATAGGAAATTATATTTACGGAACCCTCGATGCGCGAGCCAGACTTGCCCTTATCCAGTTTTTTATATAGACTGACTTGCTGTTTTGAGTTAAAAATTGATAATATTTAAAATGTCCGAATTTAAACTACATCGTGTAGGTTGGCTGCATTGAACATTTTTAAAAGACGATCAATTTTATTATATTGCTGCCTAGTTTTTGACAATGCTTTTAGTATGAAGTGCAAAAAATAGCTTTTACAGTAGAATACGGAACAAAAAATCTAGTTCACGATAATAATACCTAGCTACCTAATTCATTTCGTCAAAATTTGGCTCTAAATGTTCTGCATTTTCAAGCTATAAGTACTCAATTATTGAATAAAAAGTAAAGATTTATCAATAAATAGTTTCAATTATTTTATATATATATGAAAGTTTGGATGTTTGTGACTCAATCACGCATCAATCAACCACAACAACAACAGAATTTGATGAAACTGTGCACATAGATAGATAATTGTGTTGTTTAGGTGGTACAGTCAATTGTATTATCGACATTAATAAGTGCCTTATCAGGGCCAAAACTGAATAAATGAGTTTTGAGTTTGTATTTGAGTTTGAATAAACTTAGTGATCATTATTAAAATTAGTTGCGTTTTTTTGCATCAATTTTAATCCAATCTCGATAAACGGGTTATCTTTTTTAGTTAAAATGTACAAACAAACTGTACAACTTATAAATATGACAGTGTTTATAACAATGAACGCAATCCAAGATAAAAAAGCAGTAAAAATTACATAAAACTGGTAATTATCAAAAAGATATGTTGTTAAGTGCAGCTTCCACAAGTCGTTACACTAATTGTAGTACTTACTGTACTGAGTACATACTGTGGTTCAGTTAAGCGCAAGCCACACAGACATGAAGTGTGGCGCGGGCTTTGCCGTTCCATTCAAATTTAAAATAAAACATTGAAATAAGGCGCAATTTAAAACACCCTATTTATTAATTCACTTTCTTCGGTTAATAGTACATAAAACCATCAATGCGTATTAGCTTCGTGACAGGCTGCTGAGAGAGTCAAGCTACTGTTATGACAAATTCTAGTCATAAATGATTAAGCAAATCAATTTGCACTTTATTACCATATATACATAATTTTGTTTTAAATAAAAAGGCAAGGCCCGGGCCTTGTCCGCTTACAACAACGTCATATCTGTTTGGCCCGCTCTTTAGTAACGCGCATCCTGTAGTTAACTGCTCGGTTAATACCAACATTTTAACTAACTGTAATCGTGGTTCAATTAACAAACTTCCTTTAGGTACTTGTTATTTTTAATTTAACTGAGAACTATGCTCGCTTTTTAAACATATTGATTGATATTTTACTATCTCAAAAATGGCGACTGCAAGCCGCTTGGCAACCGCTATGACTAATAAATAGATTTTCGACCAGTCATTCTAGTTAGGGTTGTTGAAATGATTTTCGTAATTGACAAATATTAGTTCAAGGTAAAAAAAGAAGGAAGGTGTTTGAACTAGATCTTGACATTTCTAGTATAAAATAAAATTTGAAATAAATAATAAATAAAATGACTAGCTATCCGCACCGCGGTTACACCCGTGATCCCTTATTTTACCACCTTAAGGATTGAATTTTTAAAAATAAATCTTTTTTGCGGATGCCTACGTCATCTGTTTGCCAAATTTCAACCCGATCCGAGATCATGTTTATGTATTACCTAAGTGCCCTACAATAAAAGTTCCTTAGCAGATTATTTAAAGCGGGACAGCCCTATTTATTTCACAACTCAGTAGCGATATTTTTTTGTACCGAACGTTTACGGTATCGCATTTTGTTGAAAAAAATCGATTGCAAAGTACAGTAGACAGGTACACTATAATAAGTGACATATTGAGGTAGCCAAAACGATTAACAAAAGTTTTAATTAAAATAAACGAGGACATAAATACTTTGAAAGACTGACAATTAAACGGCACCTATATTTTTCTTGTAAGAAAAAAATACCTTGCTTATTTGCAAGTAATACCCCGCCCTGGCTTCGCATGGGTGCAATCTTAGATGAAGAAATTCCCATAATAGTAAATTTTTTCCCAACTTGTTTGGATGATTGCCGAAATATTATATTTATTTACAGATTTTAGGATAACTATATATACCTATAAATCTTTCGGGAAAAAAACACAATTTTTGCATACTGTGACGCTACATGATTTTATGATACTAATTTGTTTAAATGTTCTGAGGGTACCTGGTGAATTCAAATAGCAAAAAATATAAAAAAAAATATCGAAATCTTTAAATACATTTCTGACAAAGTCTAACGATGTTGCAAACATTTTATTAACATTAAATACCCACGTGATATGCCATATAAAGAAACATAGTTATATAAGCCATGCTAAGTGTATGTATAACTTGTAACCTTAGAGAATACATAACTAAAGTATAGAGCGCGCACAACGATGTGGGAACAGTAGGCACAAGTGAGAACAAAACGACGTCCCCGCCGCGAGCGCTTGTAGTCGTAGCCGAGTACTAGGAAAGTGCGTTACTCGAGAGATTTTTTTCAAATTTGTGTACTAAAATGGTGAAATGTGCAGTTCGACCTTGTAAAAACGATACTAGAAAACACACAAAATTGAAATCTAGTATCACATTTCATCGGTAAGTCGATTATTATACTTATTTTTATGAAAACTAATCCGGAATCGCGGGGTTGAAGGAGACGTGGGAGGCGGGAACGCACAGCTTCGCCCGCGCACCGCACTCCCGCCGATGATTTAGAGATGGGACGTGCGTGACCAACGTTGTAGTCGATATAAGATATAATGTTTACTATACATACACTTCACACATATCCACTCATTTTACTTACCATTCAAGCTAACTAATAACTCATAAGCATGATGATGACGCGTAAGACCTCTGTCCGTCAGGCAGAAGAGAAACTCCAGCTTACTCTTCAAGAACTTAAGTCATCTAAGGCTATGTGTGACCGACTATTATCAGAAAATGAAGATAATGAGAAGGAAGTGTTGGAACTAATAAATTGTAATAAAAAGTTAAAGGCTGAGATGGCAGAGAATTATGCCCGGAGCTTAGTTATTGAAAAGCAATGTGACCGCCTTCAGCGAGTTGTTGATGGGTTCGACCAGTGCAGCCATGAGTTTGATAATGCCCTCAGGCGCATTGCTGCATTGGAGTTGGAATTATGTGATGCTAGGAAATACATTTGCCACCTAGAACTTACTAACCAAATAACCAGTCATTATTCGATTAATTGATTGAGTCGGCCCGGGCATGGTTTCTGGTTCCTCAGTCTCAAATGTTGTGCCCACTGTCACTATAGATTTAACATGTAATGATTCAAATGTCTCAAACAGTACCATTGTGGTCAGATGGTCACTTTCAATATACCTAGAACTAAGGTGATAAAAAAAGATATTAAGTGAGTACCTATGAGTGAAAATCGTTTGGAAAAATTTAGGATTAATATCCTGAGTAAATTACCATACTTACCTTATAATAATGATGCAAATGACCTCTATAATGAAATTTTTAATCTAACCAAAACAGAGTTTAATACAACATTTAAATCAAAAAATGTAAAACAAAAAACCCACAGTGTATTTAATGATTGGGCGACGGTGGGAATTCATAAAAGCAGGCAAAGATTGTAATGACCTATATGGCGAAAGGCAGTATAATCATAGTCCTGTTTTTGCGGATTGAAGGCGGTACTGATGACTTTAAGTTTTCAAGTGTTACCTCTAGTGATATTATTAAAACATTCAGATCTCTAGACTTAAAAAAGACTGTTGACCTATGGGGAATTTCTGTCAAACTTGTTAACTCTATAATTGATTGTATTGCGCCATATTTGGCTATTACCTTTAATAAGTGTATTGAATGTGGTTTATTTCCTGAACTAATGAAGTATAGTAAAGTAGTTCCCTTATTTAAAGCCAGTAGTACCGCGGACCCCACTAATTATCGACCAATTTCTATACTACCGACACTTAGTAAAGTTTTTGAGAAAATCATTCTTAATCAATTAATGATACATTTTAATAGTAATAGACTGCTTCACAGTAATCAATTCGGTTTTACAAGGGGTCGCTCAACAACCGATGCTGGTGTTGAGCTTGTTCAACATATTTTTGACGCCTGGGAAAATTCACGTGATACTTTCGGTGTTTTTTGTGATTTATCCAAGGCCTTTGACTGTGTCCATCATGAATTGCTCATCAAGAAATTACACCACTACGGTATTAGAGATACTGCACTCAGTCTTTTGAATTCATACTTGAGTGATAGGATTCAGAAGATTGATGTTAATGGCAAAGTTTCCCCTGGGTCCTTAGTTTCTATGGGCGTTCCACAAGGTTCTATTCTTGGACCTTTTCTTTTTCTAGTTTATATCAACGATTTGCCTTATCTTGTAGAAAAGAAAAATGAAATAGTATTGTTTGCTGATGATACTTCACTTCTTTACAAAGTGAAACGACATGATTTTAATTCTGACGATGTGAACAATGCTCTTTCAGTAGTTGTTGATTGGTTTACAGATAATAATTTGATGCTCAATGAGAAAAAGACTAAATGTATTAGATTCAGTCTAACGAATGTAAAACACTCCGATGCCAATATTGTTATTAAGGGCGAAAATCTGGAGCTCGCTAAAAGTACTGTATTTCTAGGTATTACATTAGACGATAAGCTACAATGGGGTCCTCACATTCATAATTTAGTGAATAGACTTAGTTCTGCAGCTTATGCAGTGAAGAAAATTCGATTTCTCACTGATGAATTATCGGCAAAATTAGTATACTTCAGTTATTTTCATAGTTTGATGTCTTACGGCATCCTCCTCTGGAGTAGCGGTGCCGACATCAATAGAATTTTTATTCTGAAGAAGAGGGCTATTCGTGCTATATATAATTTAAGTCCCAGAGACTCCCTACGAAATAAATTTAAAACTATAAATATAATGACAGTGTCGTCACAGTACATATATGAAAACTTAATTTATGTTTGGAAAAACATTCATAACTTTTCCAAAAATAGCGATACTCATAGTTTAAACACTAGAAATAAGGATAAACTTGCTATACCTGTAACTCGTTTGAGCAAAGTTAGGGATTGTTTTAAGGGGCAATGTATACGCTTCTTTAACAAAGTACCCAAAGAAATTCAAGAATTGTCCGTGTTAAAATTAAGCTAATTAAAGATAAGTTGTACAAAAAAGGGTACTATAAAGTTTCTGATTTTATAAAGGACAAGAACGCATTTCAATGAGTTGTTCGCTTCACATGCTATTTATTGTTATTATAACTTTTGTTATTATTATTGTCATATTGTTAATTTTAATATTTTATTTTATTTTCTTTAGTTTTTTATATACATATTTTTTATTTTTACAAATTTGACGATTAAAAATACTTGCAATAAGTTCATTTAATAAAGACACTTTCGAATTTGAATTTATAGCGTTAACTTAAAGTACATAATTATATAATGTCACATCGACGTCGTCACGACGATATCACGTCTACACTGCTAAATTGATTTTGAAGATTTTAGTAGGTAATGGAGGTAAATTAAATAAAATAAATATAGTGAGAGATACGTTTTTGTAATAAGTAAGTTCGTAGGTATATGCCGGATGGCTAGCCCTGGTGTCAGAGTTATTAGGCCGCCTGAAGGTCTCTGACATGGCTAAACGGGACCTACAATTTAACGTGTCACCCGAGCCACAGTAGCGCTCAGTTGGAAATTGCCACCCACAGTCACCCATCCAAATAAATAAATAAATATCCTCGGACATTCTTCACACATAGTTAACTGATCCCAAACTAAGCAGAGCTTGTACTATGGAAACCAGATAACTGATATATACTACTTTTTTTTTGTAAATACATACTTATATAGATAATGACACCTAGACACAGGACAAACAGGCATGTTCATACACACAAATGTTTGTCCTGGATGGGAATCGAACCCATGCCCAGCGGCTTGATAGGTGGTGTCTTAACCAACTGCGCCAACTGGCTTGTCAAATAATGGCTGACTGTATATTTTTGTAATGAAAATACAGGGTCCTACAAATATAGTATAAAATATGTAAATTATAAACTAACCCAATATACTGAACAACTTTCCTAAGAAAGGATCGAAATATAAAAAAAAAATATCGGCCAACTACGAGTCGGACTCGTGCACGGAGGGTTCCGTACTGTATGGGAGCCCCCCTTCGATATTTATTTTATTTTAATTTTATTATTTATTATTGAAGTGAATATAAAACTAAATATTCTGTGAAAATTTCAAGCATGTACCTGTTACAATTATTAATATAAATCGAAAAACGTCTAAAAATCAGGTTTGTTGTATGGGAGCCTCCTTTAAATATTTATTTTATTCTATTTTAAGTATTTGTTGTTATAGCGGCAACAGAAATACATAATCTGTGAAAATTTCAGCTGCCTAGCTATCATGGTTCATGAGATACAGCCCGGTGACAGACAGACGGACATCGAAGTCTTAGTAATAGGGTTCCGTTTTGCCCTTTGGGTACGGAACCCTAAAAACGATTGTTTTCTTATTTTTCAGATTTCCAAAAGACCGAAACTTGATGAACAAATGGATTGCCGCTTTAAAACAAACAAATTTTGAGCCAAACATATGGAATAAAGTTTGTTCAGTACACTTTCTTGATTCCAATTTCTATGAAACAAAAAAAGGACTACGCAAGTTAAAAAGTACAGCTGTCCCATCGCTGTTTCTTGGTCCATCAACACCTTCTGATCATAATTCAGCGTCAGCAGTGTCGTAAGTCTTACGTAGAAAAACTTAAACCTGCCCTGGCACTAACTCTATAAAACTAAAATACCTGCTTATACTTTTAGATGTTATCGCACTAAATATATTTGTACTTTTTTGTACCGCGCTGAACCTGCATCTATCGACTACAAAATGAGTTTGCGTTGCCCGCGTGCCCATCCCTAGTAATCGCCAACATACATGTATAAGTGGCTATACTTCATCTGCCTACGACGCGCACTGGGCGTCTAGTGCGGTGCTAGCGCTCTATACTTTAGTTATGTATTCTCTAAGCTTGTAACATAGTGCAAAAACCAAGTTGGTCGAGTAATGTGTAGGTACCAATATGAGTAACGCTACCACGCCATCTGAATAACACTTTTGGTAGACATAAGGTTTGTACGTCAGTAGTAAAGCTACGTTATAATTTTATTGAGCTATTGAATACGTCATACAGAATTTTAAAAATAGAAATCTAGCATGGGGTTCTTCAAGAAGGGTGTGTAGAGATTCTTGCAGTCTTGTTCATTTGCAAAATTAGTAGAAAAAAATATATTACGAAACGCTTAAAAAATTGATTCGACGCTCTATAGCTCAACATCACCAAAATAATGTGAACGTCACCATTACTTTATAGAAGATCATACATACCAACTTATAGATTTTTATTGTTTAGCCCTAATTTCACATGGCAATTTGAATTTGACACTTTGCTTACCACCATCAGACACATCATCCCTGACCACGGTGAGATTAAGGACATACATAGGCTTCATCATGTCAGCCGAAAGACGTCCACTGCTGGACAAAAGCCTCCTCCAAAGATCTCCACTATATGCACAGGCTTATTACATAGTAAAAAATGGACAAAATATTTTAATAGTGACAAAGTTTTACTCAATACGTGGTTTTCAATTTGTGTTGCCAGTGATGACTTACGGAGCAGAGACGTGGTCGCTTACGATGGGCCTTATAAGAAGGCTCAAGGTCACCCAAAGAGCAATGGAGAGGGCTACGCTCGGAGTTTCCCTGCGAGATCGGATCAGAAATACCAACATAGCCCGAAGAATTGCCAAACTTAAGTGGCAGTGGTTGGGCACATCGCTCGTAGAACCAACGGCCGCTGGGGCAGAAAGGTTCTCGAGTGGCGACCACGAACCGGAAGACGCAGCGTGGGCAGGCCCCACACAAGGTGGACCGACGATCTTGTTAGGGTCGCGGGAAACCGCTGGATGCGGGTAGCGCAAGACCGGCCATCGTGGAGATCCTTGGGGGAGGCCTTTGTCCAGCAGTGGACGTCTTTCGGGTGATATGATGATGATGATGAATATTATTTTTAAATAACTTGAGATCCTAAGATGAGATTTATTTGTGCCTTCCGAGTTAAATTCAAATACAGCTGTTTCCCAAGTTGCCGATTTTGTATCGCCTAGCATCCGCTTTAGCTACATCACTTGACTCTACACGTGTCTATCCAAGACTTGTTTACGCTTTAATCTAGCATCGCGTTGCTACGTCGCGGGTACTCCTGCCTTATTCACTAAAACAACTCCAAAGCAATACCTCACGTAACAAAACACGGTAGAGTTTAATTTAGAGCGGCATAAAGTGGTAGTTGCAATTTTCTCGAGTGATTTGTGTTATTTGCTGGAGGCACACCGCTGTAAGGCGAAGTGAAGCAGTCAAGTTTTATTATTGAAATCCGCTTTGTTTGTTCGTCACTGTTGGTTTATGAGGCGCTAAAAGTACGTCCGTCCGTCCGTCCGTGCATCCTATGTATATTACTACTGGTTTCGACACGAGATCTTTTAGTAGGTTCCTCAAGAATAGATGGTGTTTGAGCACGCGAAATACACATAAGTGCTGTGAATTGACTATTTGCTGCTACTTATTAGAGGCACTTTATGAGACATTGCCCGCAGTTATTGCAAGTGTCTAATTTTAATGTCTCCAAAAACTTATAACTGACAAGTAAGAAAGTTTCGGGACGCAAAAAGCAAGAATTCTTGCTTGTAAAATAGTCAGGTCAATCACGGAGAAACTCTCAAATGAATCTATATTTTATTTCTATGTCAGTAGGTTGACAAGCAGGCAGGCGGTCCACCTGATGGTAAGTGGTTACCGTCACCTATCGCCATTTGCAATACCAGAGATACTTAATGCCAATGTGTTGCCGATCTGTTACAGTGGCGAGACGGCAACTGGCTCTCAAGTGCAATTGCCGGAACACATCGGTAGGTGCTTGGCGACAGATTTTCAACTTTAGGGTGGTAGCCAGCTAGACGGGTACTACAAAGTGGTAAGGTACCACAATGCTATGGTTTCCTCACGTATCTTAAATAATCTTCATATGAATAATAATTATTATGATACTAACAATAATCTATCGAAACGTTTTTACAAAGACGATGGACCAAAACGAAATGGCTAGGTACCTACATTAAAGTTGATGCGTAAACAGCTTCGTCTTATAGGTATACCCATCGGTAAATACCTACAGATTCAAGAGATATAGACAAAAACTAATTCAATAGGCTCGAGGCGGCCGAACATTTTTTTCTTTGGCACAAAAAGTTTGGCCGGCCACGTTAGGCATAGGTACCTGCTTGCATACTGAGCAGATAATACTTTTTATAATAATAATAGAACCGCCTCTTGAAATGTGGTGAAGGATTGACGTCATTCGATTTGGCATCAATAGACAATTATCTTTTTTAAAAAAATAAATCTTTAGACAGCTTTCTTTACCGAAATGGATTTGCACTGTTTGAGATTCCTACCGTGGACGCTCAAGTTGAGAAATTAGCTCCTTGTCATGGTTTCTCCAAGAGAATATAGCGAGGTTCTTCTAGGAGTAATCCTAGAAGAACCCCATGGATATTCACATAGGTTCTGGCAACGTACAAATGACTCTCCCAAGTTTTGCAAGCGTCTATAGGGCACGGTTGCACAGCGTCAGATTAGTTTCTTTGTAATATTCATCTGCTCTTTACTGTAATAAAAAGCATTTCACATCATCAATCTATTTTACTAACTTGCTCCGTCTCCGTCAAGATCTTGGCTTGTGACACCAAAAGTCGCAATTCTGACGTTTTGCTCATTAGACGTTCTGCTATATAGGGATTTAGATAGGTGGACGTTTTGCTATTAGTAATGCGGAAGGACAATTTGACATTGTCAATAATAACCGTAATGCTGAGATAATGGCTGCAGAGTACCTACGACAATATCAAGAGACATGATTGAAATTTAATAAGCGATTAATAATGTAATTGATAAACAAACCAAACTCTCAGCCAGAGAAGCTTGTAAGAAATATGTGAAAAATTATGCACGTAAAATCAATATGCTGCTTTATTGATTTTTTAAATTGGTCTTCAGTTTTATAGATGTATGACCTTCGCGTAAAGACGATAATTGCTTGCATTAAGTCAGATATAATTATAGTTATGTTAATGACGATAATAGTACAAAATTCTAAAAGGTTGTAAAGGTGAATAATTCGTAAGATGGAGAAATATCATAAATCAATTTGGTACTCGTCTTTAAAGAGAGACTATAATTTTCTATTTACGAACAGGATATTATAAGTAGGTACTTTTACATTCGAAATTATAGTCCACAACAAAAACTAACAGGCGATTATTATTAAAGGAAATGTTCCATCATTACGCCATCTTGCAAAGAGAAAAACACTCACGGAACTCGCAAAAAACACGTCTTTGAATCTGGCACTCTCAGTAAATTCGAATGAACTTTAATACCAAGAGACTCAAAGTCGCGATTGCTTTGTGCCTGAATTTAATGAACGGTAACATTTAATGTTGCAAAATAATAATACTTGTTCCACTCGGAGTAGGCACTGGTCCCATGACATAATGCCGCAAAAAACGCAGTGGAGTCAAGGTTTTTGCCAAATCACGGGCGGTGCAAAAAAATTGTAACCATGGCAACAGATTGCGAGCTAAAAATAGTGTAGGCAGCAAAGAGCCGTGTCGAAAGGTGAAGTCGCCATTCTAGTAGTTTGAGCTACCGTAGTGTGAACACTCTTTGCCTAAACACTGCATTTTAGCTCAGGGAATATTTGGATTTACTTATTAATCTGCAATGCTATTGTTGTCGTGATTCTTGGATGAGCTTTTAATGATTGGAAACCATATTATGAAGCACTAATCGGTATGTTCTTTACCCTCATGGTTGTCATCTTGGCCCTCATCATCAGCTACTGTAGATTGCAGATATACACAAGCCTAATAATCAAAATTCAAGAGATAAATTACGAATTTATAATTTCTTAGGCATTAACAGACCAATGTTTCTGCTTCCACTAAAAATGAGTATTTATCTACAGAGACTAATTATATAATTTGTCTAATTTGAAGTCTAGTCAGACTAGCAATAAAATGAATGAATTAAAGAATTTTTAGAATCTAACCAGTAACTCCGGGGATTACACTTACAAACTTTACCTCATCATAATATTAATGTGTTTATGTTTTCCCGGGATAAGGTAGCCAATATGTTATTCTAGGGTATGATCTATCTATGTGCCAAGTTTCATCCAAATCCGTTCAGTAGTTTTTGCGTGAAAGAGTAACAATCATCCATACATACAAACTTTCGCATTTTTATAATATTAGCAGGATTGTTGTTGTTTCACGCCCGATTACAATATTCAATCTACAATGATTTTAGGATTATAGATTGATATTTGACATTATATTTCTCATCTCATCCACTATATAAAGTACCTTTACCTAATCCAATTAATTCATCCCGCACAATCAGAATAATTTAAAAACGGACACGTGGAAGCAATCGGAATGATTTATACATTAATGGAGGACAAACAAACAATCAAACGCACGTATTATCAAAGCGCTTTATTGTCTATAATGAGATAGTTTAATTTGTAATCGTATACCGAACGACTATTTATCTTGTAGGTATTTAGCGACAGGACGTCGCCTTGGAGTGATTTGAATAATAATTAAGTTTGCTACTCAGTGTTACGATGGGTGTCCATGTGATGGACGAAGTGAACTGATCACTCGCTTCTATGAACTCATTATCTTAATTTAGATTAGAAACATACCTACATCTATTTCAACCAACCTAGATAAGATATCTACGCTTTAGTAATCTCAAAGAATTTTATGATAAAGATTGGATATGAAATCTTTTTTTCAGTTTGAATTCTCCTCTGGTAACACCCTGAGCCTAGGTTCCTATCGTACCCGATTCGAGGATGCCCTCAGACATGGTTAGCTAAATGGTGCCCGGTTGCTTTGCGCTCGTCGATTTGATGTTGATGAAGCTATTAGAAGCTACCAACTTTAGTGCTTTCAAAAATGTCTTTCGCTAACAAAGCACCTTTCTTGGTCATGTCATCAGTATGTTTATCTACTCTCATATCGAATGTTCTTATTATGAAATCAAAATCAGTACTTTAATGACCCACTTTAGGCACACCCGTGTATAATGATTCATTATAGTACAGTTGTGTTCCCAAGATAATGCTATAAAATAACTTTTTTTCTATTAATGTACACTTTGGACCTATCAATAGTATAATCAATCGGTATCAATTCAATTTGACGATGACAATGTGACTAATTTTTGACTTGAACTTTAGAGGTAAGAATTTTTGGGAGTTGGCAATACGGATTTAATTAGGTATATGATTATTGCGTCTGTTTATTGTATACAAATATCATTTTGACCAAAAATGTCACAAAAATAGCATTTTTTTTTTTTGAAAGTTGGTAGAAAAATACTATCGATTTTTCTTTTTTTTTTAATTACATTATTTATATGAGTTTAGATAAAGTACTGTATGATACTGTACATAATTAGGTATTAAAAACTCGTGTGATACTATTAAGAACCTCGCCTACGGCTCAGTAATTAAACTCACACTCGTATTTAATAACCCCTATTATGCAACAGTATCATAAACTACTATTATCCCATTCTTTGGAAACTTTCTGTGATATATTTGTTTACGCGTTAGATTTAGGTTATTTATATTTATTACGTAACTATCATATATTAATTCTCATTCCTTAAGTGTATTCTATACCTAACAAGTACAGCATTGTAAACGCGAGATCCGTATCTCGGTTCGGACGAAGTAAGTTCAGTAGATCGCAAGCGCAGATAGATAGACACACTCTACAATGGAACAATGATTTAAAGCATGCTCAGAATATCATAACCAGTTTAATTTCAAACTTGTTTACTTTACTTTTGGATTGGAAAATTTTCAAAGTATTACAGGATAGTTGCGAGGATCGGGGGAAACCGCTGGATGCGGGTAGCGCATGACCTTGGATCCTTTGTCCAGCAGTGGATGTCTTTCGGCTGACATGATGATGATGATACATGTAAAACACTAGCACTGCTAATGGCCCATCTGAAAGATCACCAAAAAAAATAAAACTTTTCATACATTTCGACGGATTGATGATATTTTGTATGAAATGTCTAAGTCTTTCTAGATTCTAACGTCCAAAGGCGAGGACTGACTTATCTGGTCTATACCACTCTCCAGATTACAAACTACAAGTATGTGACCACTATAAGGCAAAATCTTGTGTGACCAGCGGCTATCTGTGCCTGAGACGAAACAAGCAGACAATGCGCTTGTCATAAATGTAGTCAAAACAAATGGTTTTTACAAGAAAGGGATTTTATTCACAATGAACAGCTAAGATTACGCACGTGATTAATGTATAGATTGTATTTTGGAAACAATTATATGGAAACTATAACTCAGGTAGTAACCTCAGTAGTACTGAGAACGACCTTATACTAAAGTCTCTCAAATCAATAGTGATGATTTGCCCAAAGGTGGTAAGCAAAAGAACCTCTCAAGTGCAGCTGGTGGAACTCACCGGTTGATACTAGACGAAGGATTTTTCATCATCATCATCATCATATCAGCCGATAGACGTCCACTGCTGGACAAAGGCCTCCCCCAAGGATCTTCACGATGGCCGGTCTTGCGCTACCCGCATCCAGCGGTTTCCCGCGACCCTAACAAGATCGTCGGTCCACCTTGTGGGGGGCCTGCCCACGCTGCGTCTTCCGGTTCGGGTCGCCACTCGAGAACTTTTCTGCCCCAGCGGCCGTCGGTTCTACGAGCGATGTGCCCCGCCCACTGCCACTTAAGTTTGGCAATTCTTCGGGCTATGTCGGTAACTTTGGTTCATTGGTTAAGGATTTTTACCTTGATGTTAATAGCCTAAGTTAGCCCTACCACCTTGCTATAGTCTCCTCATGATGTTTTCCTTCGATAGCTCAAGCTCATAGAAGAAGCCACGACCTTCGATACAGCATTTGACGTCATCAGCACTAAATTTCTATCATCTCTTCAAAATGGATTGGAGATGATTCATGCCTGGATAATCTCGTTGTCCAGGGGCGTGTTAAGAGGTCGCTCGCCTATACGTTGGACTGATCAGATGAAATCCCTGACAAATAAAGCTATAACTGTGTGTGCTTGAACAGCTATACGTAGATATAGACTCTTGGATACGCAGCACTAGTAGTGTCTATGACTACTCTGGGGTATACCTTCGGTTGGAGCGCGAAATTCAAATTTTATCAAGTTTTTTGCTAATTGCAGTTCAGTTATAGGCCTTAAGTTATCAACATGTTATTTGCGAGAAGAATGATAGTATATTTACTGATTAATAACAAAAGAAATGATCAACATATTCCTCCAAGGTATATTACTGACATATACGACTATTTCATGAAAATATTACTAATATACCTTGGAGGAATATGTTGATGATTTCTTTTGTTATTGATCAGTAAATATACTACCATTCGCGCTCCAACCGAACGTTCCCCCTTAAGAACAAGTGATTAAGAACAAGAAGAAATCTTCAAAATTCTAAAGACATGACAAAGACACTTACTACTGCCGTAACTTCTGTATCATCTGAGGATGAATATTCCATGTTCTATGAGATATAATTCTATATGTAGTTATAGTATATAAGTTAATTATACTTAAGTAGATCGCAATTTAATTAATACAAGCACGCACACTTCAAGTAGTCATGTTTTTGTGTACGATATTAAGTTCACGACCTCTCAGCCCAATTATTTCGGCCTCTTACGTGGGTACTGTGGAAAAGTTAATTATCTGAATTGGGGGTCAACACACTTCAGTTTTCTCCTTGGCGATAAAACTTTATGTACGTTTGGAGAAAAATCTTGGACGTCGAAAGATTATACAACAGTCAGGAGAATCTAAATTGGGCATTGGCCCCAATTCTGTTATTTGGAAACTAAATTAATTCAATCAGTCTTATCTTTTTCTAACAAAAAACATAAGGAAGGTATAAAATAATCAACTTTTAACAAAAACAGTAAAACCTGTAATAGATAGTATGAAATCAAGTCGCTTCCGTTGTCTGTTCGCTTAGATCTTTTAAACTACTCAACGGATTTAATGTAGAGTGATTAAAGAGGAAGGTTTATATTACAATACATGCATATTATAGTACAGAAAAGCCGAGAAATTCAAAGATTTGTACACCCGTGCAAAGCTGGGGTAGGACAATAAAATGGGATCACCTTGAAACTATACTGAACTGAACGGAAAATCTGTTATTAAAATCTGTTATTGATATTAGTTTAGTTAGTTTTAAAAAAAAAGAATCCGCACCAATGTCATCACAATCATGGCAACAATCTCTTCATGGTATGTTACGATGTGATGTGGCCAAAGATTAAGCCTATATAGAAGGGAACTGGCCCTCAAGGGCAGCAACAGGGCCAATACACAGCAATAGGTGCGATTTTTTCTTCGACCAATTAAATAAGTACTCGTCAAAATCCCTTTCCGCTAAAAAAAGCTAACCTTTGTTACCTAGTTTTTATCTCGAATTGATGTTCATAAAAAATCCGAGAATAATACTTTGAATGTTGAGTTAATAAATCATTATAAGTTTGAAATCGAATCACGATAGATATACGATACTGACGGTAACATTTCCATGATCACTAATTGGAAATGTGATACGACAGTGGCGAGGAGTTGGGGCTACATTGTTCATCGTTCTCAATTAGGAAGACTGAATGTAGCCTGAGGTTATACTGAAATAGACTCAGTTGTGGGTAAGGTTCGTTCTTAGATAATAAACCTAACTAGATAGTGTTGCGCTGCAATCACAACAAAAGAACGAGGCAGATTTGTCTACTGTTTGACAAGCGCGCTGCGTTCTTGATTATCTATACTAATAACATAGCTGAAGTGTTTGTTTGAACGCGCTAATCTCCGGAGCTGCAAAATTCTTTCACTTATTATCCCCAAAGGATAGGCTAACTTCTAGGCCTTTTATCCCGGGACCGCGAGTGGAACCGCGGGGAACAGCTAGTGAGGAATTTCCGATGTGATAAACAATTAAGTTATGCGTAAACAAATATTAAAAAAATCAACTGAACTCAAAACCTCCTCCTTTTTTGAAGTCAATAAAAAATATATAGGTAAACAAATATTTGGTTTTTACATTGTATCATCGTTCCTACAACAATAAAAGCCGCAACAATTAAAAAAGTTGCTTCTAGATATACCTACCACCTCATTATTTCATCCAGACCCATTTTCATCTGGTTCAAAATCTTATTAAGTACCAAAAAATGCTTATGTTTTATTTTTAGCAATACTATCTAATTTAATGATGAATATCTGTTTTAACCTCTTCACCCGTAGTTTCCATGTTTCCAACCTCATCATGACGTGTCGTGACCACGTCCAGTAATGATGGTACCGTCGTGTTGTCTTTGATGTATGGAATACAAATCATCTATTGTACCTATTCTATTGTCCACTAACGAACGTGCTATCAATCGATTCGATCTCGTTATGTAACCGCTTGTTTATTTAGCCCTATCACTTAAATTACGATTGCGACCGATTGCACAATTTTCGTCTCAGTAAGATCCAGCAAATTGTTGTTTTTGATTATTTAGAATATCATTCTTATTTCTGCTTCAGTAAATCAATAAGAATTAATAGGTACCTACTTCCCCATAGTTAGACTAATGACCTGCCCTTGGCTTTGTCTGGGACTCGAGTAGGTACTGATTTTTAACATAAACCTGACAAACATCATCTAAATTATGGTTTACTCAAAATCTAATCCATCGTCTTAAAAACTAGGGAAACTTTTTAGTCTACCACTCCATACAATGCAACATAATAACTACACTTGAAAAGCACTGAATAATATTTGTCAAATACACTTTCGAATTGCTAAAACAACCAACCAATTGCAAGCAACCAGTAGCATTTTACACAATAAGCGCATGCGCGGGCGCAGGGGCTCGGGCGCGGCGCGTGTCGACTGTTCTCTCCGGTTCGCCGAGCGGGAGAAATGCGCCGATAACGTTCTGTTAACCAAGGTTGAGGCTACGTGCATTTATTGATTAGCTGATAAACTATACAACTAACCATTATAGCTTCAGGGTCAATGTCAAAGAGTTCGTTGATAAAGGGATTTAATTATCATTATACATGTCCACTGTTAGATATAATGTAGATATATCTTCCCAAATATCTGCCATATCGTCCGATCTTCAGATCTTCGCATCCATCTTCTGCCTGGTATTCTTCAGGTCATGGTCCCACCTGATGAGCCCACACTGTGCCTACCTGGAGTTCTGTTTGCAGGTTAAAAGTTTCTCTAAAAACTCTGAGTACAATTTAATAATCAAATGTGGTGATAATATAGAAATAATAATTCTGTACTCTAGAGCAAAAGGTATATGCCGAAAAACATTGTTAATCAGTGCACGGAAAATCGTTAATATTTCGTCATTGAAAGTTTTTTTTTATCAATTTACTGATCAAACTAAATCTAAGTTGCCAGACTAGAACCAGGAACAAGGGAACCAGGAACTAGAATCAATAAATCATTTTTCCTCGTCATCATATCAGCCGAAAGAAGTCCACTGCTGGACACAGGCCTCCCCCAAAGATCCCCACGAAGGTTGGTACTGCGCTACCCGCATCCAGCGGTTTCTCGGCGACCCTCACACGATCCTCGGTCCACCTTGTAGGGGGTTGTTAAACACATTAGCTGATATTTCACAAAACACGGTTCTTCTTCCGTTACCTTCCTTCTTCCGGTCAACATTTTAAATATCAACGACCATCATGCTAAACAAAATACTCTTTTGCATAATTACAATTTTTTTTTCATGGTTCAGATCACTAATTTGAGCTGCAAGTGAATCTCTGCCCGCAATCTAGCAGAACATCAGACATGGTTAAATGGTGAAGAATTTCTACTTATTCCCACATAAAAAAACAATAGTCTTATTGTCTGTTGGTACGTTTCCATTGTGCTAGTGTGCTCGGTAAGCTACACGCTGCGCTGTGAATACATTTAAACTTTTTGCCTCCTCATTGTGATTGTTACTATGGAGCTCGGCTCTAGACAATCGTTGATAAATGCGTCTCCACTGTAATTAAAATTATTCTTAAGAGATTCCCTGCTTCTTTGATTAATAGCTTACTCGGATTTAACATCGAAAGCCATCCTTTAAACGGATATATAAAGGATGTATTAAGGGCTACGAGAAATGGGAAATATCATCGAAAATATCATCAGCACATTTTTTTTTCGCCGTTTTGAGCATGCGAATTACTTTTTGAGTGTTTCCAATTTTGGGTGCAATCACTAGACGCTCAAAGCCAAAATTTAATTTTGGTAGGTACTTAAATGAATTTAAATGTCTCGTCGATTCAATGAGTTCATGTTTATAAATAGTTATATGGTTTCTTTTTTAAATGTCAATCATGTTATAGTGATTAGATACCCTGATTACTCAAGCTTTCGAGGTTGATCTAAATATTGGCAAAGCAAAACAATGAAACAATGTAATCACGTTTGTCAACTTATTATAATCAAGTGCGCTTAAATTGTGTTAGACTAGCTTCCGGCCCGCGGTTTCACCCGTGATCTTTGTTTTCCCGAGATAAAAAGTAGCCTATATGTTATTCCAGGGTATGATCCATCTATGTGCCAAGTTTCATCCAATTCCGTTCAGTAGTTTTTGCGTGAAAGTGTAACAAACACACATCCTAACAGACTTTCACATTAGGATAATAACTCAAATATGTTAATTTCTTATTCTATCAGACCTTTTTTTTTTTTCGTGGGGAAATCCTCATAGGATACCCAGCCGCCCCGGGGGGAGCAACCAGGTTATGCCGGACTCGTACCGGCTAAAACCCCAGGGTGGTCGCCATCTGCGCTGTAGAGGAGGGCGGATTCTCGTACAGAACGCATACTCACTCCCCCTCCACGCGCGGCGCTAGATAGCCCGTCCCGGGGGAAGTGTGATACTTCCCCCCAGCACCCTCGCTGTGCTATCGCACGATGGATCTTGACCACGACGACCCATCGTCCTCCTTGGGATCGCTTCTGGACGCACAGGGCCCCCGCCCCGATTGCCCACGACCCCAAAGGTCCCCGATTAGTCGCCTTTTACGACAGGCAGGGGAACACCGTAGCTGTTATTCTGAGCCCCAGCTACAGGGCAGTATTCCTATCAGACCTAGGCTATAAGTACGTGCCTAATGCTGGATTGGCGGATATGGTCGCCTGAACTATATATACTGTGGTGAAAATACGATCATTTCATCGTTTTGCAATTTCTCGCCTGTCATTGCAAAACCTTATACTATGTAGGTTTGGTTGAACACTTCTCTCATTTTGACATTTGTAGGTCTATTTTAAATCTTACCTCTATAGTTGGATGTGTTTTGATTTATCAGTGACTAGCTTCTGCCCCGCATTCCCGAGGGATAAAAAGTATCCTATGTGTTGATCCAGGGTGTCAGCTACCTCCATACCAAATTTCATCAAAATTGGTCCAGCCGTTTGAGCGTGAAGAAGTAAAAAACATACTTTCTCACAAACTTTCGCATTTATACTTAAATATCTTGCATATTTTTGTCATGAATCATGATGATAGCCCTACAGTTGTAACTGATGACAGACTTTGGGTTATAGTCTGCAATTTCTATATCCTAAAGCCTCAAAAGATTGTTGATTGTCTTAAAAACATTATCGATTTTCCTTTGCAACTCTTCGTATCAGCAAATCGAATCGCAGTAGTACCTATCGATGGACAAATCGATTATGCGTCGCGATAATGGCAATTATGTCATCCGGGGTTAATTCAAGGAGACATGTAACTTGAATAATAATCCTTGTATTTACCTATATTGAGAGGCTCATTGTAATGATGACGTGTAGGCACTGGCGTAGCTACCGGAGGGCTAGGCGGGGCAGTGCCCCGGGGCCCCCAAATCCTCTTAATGATTTTTTTTTATTGATTAGCTAATTGAACTAGTGAACATTTTCGCACCTTCGCAATCTGAATAAAATAGGTTGAAACAAATACTATAATCAAGGCAACTCATTTAAAAAAATACAGAGAAATTCCCGACAAGTTTTAAATTCTATTTACACCCCAGGGGGGCCCAGTTTTATTTTGCCCCAGGGCCCTTTGTCACCTAGCTACGCCACTGCGTGTAGGTACTTATATTGCTATGTAATATTTTTTTTAAGGTTCAAAAGGAAAAAACGGAATCCTTATAGGATCACTTTGATACTGTTTATGGTGTAAATTTTCAACACTCTCAAGGTAATCAAAACCTACAGGGTACTTTCCGAGAAACCAGAATCTTGAAATTTGGTACGAAGCAACATCTTATAGCACAGATATAGGAAAAATTGCGAAAAGCATACATTTTTAGTTACATCATATAATCAAAATATTTTTATAGATAGATAATGGTACGGAACCCTTCGTGCGCGAGTCCGGCTCGCACTTGGCCGGTTTTTTTTATTATTGTTCTCTGCCTATTTGATATTATCTACGTAAGGACTAACTACTTCAGGATGTATAAGAAACTCTCGCATATAAACTCAAAACTCATTTATTCAGGCAGGCAGGCGTCAGAAGTCTCGAGACACACCGGCAAAAACTGAGCAACGCTTCTATGGTGCTACATTTGGAAAAAAATAGATTTTTGTTTGCCTCTATCTTAATTAATACAAGGTTTGGGGATTCGAGTTTTTATTGAGGATCCTGTAAGAATGAAAACACGTTTGATAGACATTTTCTCGATCAAGTTTAATTCCAAAGTAGCCTCTAAAAAAAAATAGTTATAGAATTGTACATGATTCATTATTCTTTAAATCGGTAAGAACAGAATTTATATAAATAGCAAGTTTTTTTTATAAACACTATATTTGGTTTGGTACTTACGTCGTTTATTCCGAGCTGAATGCAGACACGTACCTGAGAGCACTATCAGATCAGGGCTCTGTCACTTTGTGTGTAGGTCACACTGAGTGTGCAAACTCACTCAGTATGGCTGTCGCGCTCCTGGCGTGCGTACGTATGTTTTCGTTTCGCGCTCTTTCGACAGGTCGCTCGCGTCGCGTAGGTACCTACCTAACCTACTCGTACGATCATAAGAATAGTACTTCGTGTTTGTGAACTGACTGATTGATTTGTGCTGCTGATTTATTGATAATATTAGTGAAAATGACAAGCCGGGTAAACTGTTGCGTGTATGGATGTTTAAATACATTTAGTAAATGTAAAAAGACATTGTCTTTTTTTAATTTACCAACTGATTGTGAAAGGTAAGTTAATTGAATTTTTATTTTGTTATTTAGGTAACAATTATGTAAAATGAAGCTCATAGGGGCTCATAGTTCAGTCACAGTAATATTTACTGTGGTTCAGTGCAGTAGACGTTAATAACAAGAAGTTAGGTAGGTATAGGTAGGTTCAAACAGAGGAAACAGAGGCTCGAGCAAAGTACAGTGTGCAAAAAAGTTTTCGTTTCTATTTTATACATTTTACGAAAATTTTCAAAATTATGGGTCTTACTACAAAACGGTGTTTTTAGTAATAATAATAGTTTCAATCTGTTAGGTACTATTATTAATTATTATTATATTACGTGTTATTTTTTATTTCAGGCGAAACCAATGGTTAAAATTAATTGGTAGAACTGATTTATTAAAAAAAGACAATATAAAGAGTTACCGTGTCTGCTCTCAGCATTTCGAAGAGTCAATGATGTCTGAGGTGCATATGAGAAAATTACTACCGCATGCTGTACCAACTAAATGTCTTCCTACGGAAAGTACGGACGCTCAACCTCAGTCGAGTACTTCAAAAAATGAATCAAATGCTTCCGATGTATCGACACAAACTAAAGATTCATACGTTAATGTAATATCTGTTATCGAAATCAAAGACGCTAATAAAACTGAAGCTGAAACACAAACTGAGGAGCCACAAGAAGAAAAAAATATACAAACAACTGCAGTTCTTTCAGAAAACACACCAAGGAAGAGGAAATTACATACTAACTTACAAGAGTCTGAAAGAAAAAAAAGGAGGTTAGAAATTGAGTTAAAAAAGGAATTAGAGGCTAAAAATTCACATTCTCTTTCTCCACTCGGCGACGATGATGATATTACGAAAAGGTTCCAACAACTTTTGAGATGGCAGAACGGAATAAAAAACAAATACAAGGGCAATCGTTATAACACTGAATTTAATTTTTTTGCACTATATTTACACTTTTCTAGTCCACAAACGTACCGAAGTTTGAAATCAGTTTTAAATTTACCTAGTGAAAGCACATTATCCAGATTTAAATTAAATATTCGATCTGAACTAGATGAGAGAATTTTTAATGCCATTTCAAAAAAACTACAATCTTTGACCTGATGCAGCTAAATACAATATGAATCGATGAAATGATATTAAAACGACATTTGTATTATAAATTATGATATAAAATACGATAAAGTAATCGGACTTCATAATATAAATGGCAATGTAACGAATGAAACAGAGTCGAATGCTTATGTTGTCATGCTTCGAGGGATTGCTGTTAATTGGAAGCAACCTATTGCATTGTTAGCTAGTGCCAAACATTATGAAGAGCTAGAAGACTGGATGAATGCAGTCATTTTCTGTAGAAGTGCGATGTAGGCTGCAATGATATTCACGGCATAGCGCCATCTATGTTTTATAATTTGAGCATATGTCTGAGGTCAAACGATGAAGGTCATCGGCGAATCTTAAAGCCTTAATTGGGCTGATTTTGTACACTCAATCCCGGAAATTGTAACAATAGTGAATAAGAAATTATAATGTAATATTCCTAATGAAATAGGGATGTTAATTCGGTAAAAATAATTAAATCTGTTTAGTCTGTCAGTTAGGCCATCAAAAATAATTGGATACGTATTTTTTCTTTTATCAAATCTATAAAAAATTATGTACAAAATAAGTCGCATCAAAGTTCAGGAGTGGTTGTGACGTCATCTCTCTGTAAAAAGTGTACTAAGACGTGATGTCACGTGAAATTTTAACGCACTGTATCTTCGTTATTTTTTGTTTTAGGAACTAAAGAAAAAACATGTGTCCAATATTTTTTGGTAATCTAACTGACGGACTAATTAGATTTTTTAGTCATCACCCCTATTGAGGACCTCTTAGATGTAAAAAATGGAGTATTTAATAGTAGTTACATGATTTTCTGTTCTAATGGCTCCATTTCCAAACCTTTTTAAGAATGTTTAGCTTTTTCACATTAGTTATATCACTAGTTTCCACGGTGGGATTATGGCTTAGCACAAGCCTAGGCTGTTCATAGAAACAATATCTACCAAACAGAGTATTTCATCCTAGAAAATTAATTTCCATCACAAATAAGCCTCTCTCAAGGTGAACCTTTACCTTATTACTTAAAACCAGACAAAGACGATTTAGACTAAGCAGGATTCTCAATCTTTTGAGGCTTTATCCAGATTATTCTACCATTTATCAAAAATTTACTATATACCTTAAAACAGAATTTACCAAATATTGTTAAAAGTTATATAAATGTGCAAATATATTTTATCATTGTTACCTTCAGCGACAAGGCTCACCGGAAATATAATCGCGTGCTAAAGGACGTCTGCGTGCGCCTGCGCCGCTTCCTCCACATTATCGCCGTTGCTACGGGGAACTGGCTTATACTTACTCTTATTAGTGACATAAATATGTATAATACATTATAGTAGTATTGTATTACTGTTGCATCACCTTCTTTGCGGAATTGTGATTCTTATCACCGCCAGTGATTACATTTGGGTTTAAATAATAAATAAATAAATATCCTGGGACATTCTTCACACATGGTTAACTGATCCCAAACTAAGCAGAGCTTGTACTATGGAAACTCAGGACTCAGGACTCAGACTCAGGATAAACAGACATGTTCATGCACACAAATGTTTGTCCTGGATGGGAATCGAACCCACGACCAGCGGCGCTACAGGTGGCGTCTTAATCAACTGTGCCAACTGGCTTGTCGTGTTTGGGGTACTTATTTGAAGCTCAGTGGCGCCTAGCTTCCGGCCCGCGGTTTCACCCGCGTTCCCGAGGGATCTTATGTTTTCCCGGGATAAAAAGTATCCTATGTGTTAATCTAGGTTATAAACTATCTGTGTTCCAAATTTCATCCAAATCCGTGCAGTCGTTTTTGCGTGAAAAGATGTTAGAAGCACATTTGCATCCAAAATAACAAAGAAATATACCTAAAATAACTTTGGTGCACCCTATTAAAATGAATCATTGTATGTAGCCTAATTGGCAAAAAAACGAGACCAATTTTAACCAAAGCTGAACAATGACAAGTATCTAATACTTCAGAATAATGCAGTTTAATGATTTTAGGCCGCGGACATGAGACAATGGAAAAAACGAGGTTTTACTTTTAAAGGTGACTTTACATAAAGACACTTTTTTGTTTACGATACGACAACGATACGATGTTTTTACACGACTGTTTTCATTTCAGGGTTCATGTAGGTATGTGAGTTTCTGTAGGATAACTTTTGAATGCCAAAACAGATTTGGATGTATTCTTCTTTGGTTAGATGGCGACTGTAGCCATTAGCACAATTCCGCAAATGTCACGTTAGTTAAAGATATACGAAGGGGACTCTTTATGAAAAAATATGTTCAGATTTGGATGTATGGGGTATCGTTAGAATCCTTAACATCGTCCCGAGTGACACTAGTAAAAGTGATAAAAAGAGAGATAAAAATTAGCCAATGTTAATCACGGGTATCAGCTACCTTCATATCAAATTTCATAAAAATTGGTCCAGCCAGCCGTTTGAGCGTGAAGAAGTAAGAAGTTAATTTAACTAACAACTAATTCAACTATTGCTCAAATACTCGTTAACTCTGATCTTGTTAATATAATTTAAAATTATTCTAAGTAACTAAAACAGATAACACAAAAAATATTGTACTACCTATTAAAAAAATTACACTAAATACGGTCCTCATTTACCAGGTACAGACATAAAGACGTAAATATCGTATATTATAAAATTTCTAAAACAATTCCGTATGCAGTTCTTGTTACAAATAAAACATGTCCATTAAAAAAACTGATGTGTTAATTTATTTTTTGCGTCAGTTTTTACGTGATTGCCGCGCGGCTAGCGGGCGGCAGCGGCGAGCGGGGTGCGGGGGCGGCAGACGACAATCTGTCAACGATATCTTTTATATAGATAGATAGACAGACAAACAGATATGCTAATTGTAGCCTATTTTGTCGCCAATAAGATTTATGAGCTTGTTTGGTTGTTTTTAAATAGGTAGCCTACTAGCCTATGTTAACTAAAGTCTAAATGTACTTAAGGTGGAGGCGTCGGTTGGAGCGCGAAATTCAAATTTTATCACGGTTTTTGCAAATTGCAACTCAGTTATAGGTCGTAAGTTATCAACATATTATTCTGAGTATTCATCTATCTATATAAGAAAACTGACTGGCTGACTCACTCACTCACTGACTGACTGGCTGACTCACTCACTCACTGACTGACTGACTCACTCACTCACTGACTGACTGACTGACTCACTCACTCACTGATCGATCAACGCACAACCCAAACCACTAGACGAATCGGGCTGAAATTTGGCATATAGATATTATGACGTACACACGGCCACAGATCAAGCTATACACCGCGGCACCTTATGCGGTTGTAATAGGCGCTATTTTGCAACAAAAATGTGTAGCTTGATCTGTGGCCGTGTGTACCTAGCCATCCGCTAAGAAAGGATTTATGCAAATTCAACCCCTAAAGGGGTAAAATAGGGGATCGCGGGTGAAACCGCAGGGCGGAAAGCTAGTTTATCATGTTTTATTACGTTCAATTATTATACAGTTACTGGCATGGCAACACCAGTTATATTTCAGCATTCATAATATCGAAAATTTAATTTTTTAAGTAGTAGGTTTATTTTTTGTGAAAAATTCAGAAAGGAATCAAGAGGCCGATTTTGATAAAAACTAAAACTAACAATACTTACTTACTTGAATTTCCAAAATATAGATTTTACTTGCGGACAAAAAAACACGAATTTATTTTTGGTCCATCTCATAGGGTCGCTTAAAAAGATCAATTTCTGGGAGGTAATGTTATATGGAAAATTAATAGTTTTTTTTACGAATGCATTAATAATGATTTAATTTTCAGACCGAATGTGGCGCTACATGTCGCCGATAGCAGCCAAGAAAACTGTGAAAAACCATTTGACGTATTACCCAGCCTTGAAATAAATTTACACAGTGTCATGTAAGTACCTACCTACCTATCTACTTTTTTTTTTTTTTTTGAAAGGACTAAGTTGGTAGCCTCAGATGGCTGCATCAACATTACCGGACAAATCGGCGAGCGCAGAGGGCTCTCAGCCGGTAATATTTAGGTAACAACGCATGAGGGCACCCCCGAATGGGATACGAACCTCGGCTCAGGGCGTTACCGGGGGCTCAGGGCGTTACCGGGGCCCTATCTACTTACAACATACACTTTTAACGTTTTAACTAAATAAATTAATGTTCGATATTCTTTTTTTTTTTTAGTAAAACAGAAGACCCATTACTACCTAATGACGAGGGCACAGATAACATAAATTGCGATGATTCAATCATCCAAGAAAACGAGTAAGTACATATATAACTTAGCTATAGCTAAACATATCTGTATATAGTATACCTACCTACAAAGTACCACATAGATGGTAGGTACTACAGTTACTGAAAACCTCGTACCTATAATGGCAACACCATTAACTTTTAATTGGGCAATAAATGTTGAACCAGAGTTCTAATAACAAGTGGGTTTGATGAACTATCATGGGTGACAGATGATGTTGATGTGAGGATGCGGTGGGATTAAATTAATTAATTAATAATACCTCCTCTAATTTTGGAGGCAACAATATGGATCAGTACCTATCTAAACCTCTTTTTGGCTTAGTTAGGTCTATACCTAACTAAATGTGCTGTTAAAACTATCATAGCCTGTCACTAGTGTAGGTAGTCCGCCTTGTCCGAGCTTGACCATCTACCTAACATTTATGTTTATAAGTAAAAAAATAAGGACAAGCTTTTATGCAGCGCCATCGTCAGACCAATGATTTATTGTATTGTCATATTTGGCATCGGACTTTGACGTGTACCAAATTTCAGATCAGTTGAACACCGGGACGTAAGTAAAAATTTACTTATATGATTGGATTTAAACATAGTACCTTACCTACTTAAAAATATAGGTTATAAACATAGGTACCTATATACATAAAAGCTTGCAAAATGCGGCCTCTTCTAGGCCTTGTTTGCCACCTTGGGCGCACCATCACTACCCACGGTGTAATTGCGAACATATATTCATAAGCCTCATCAAAGCGAAAAACAGACTTGATAAAATTTTCCGCTGATTATTTTCCTCCAATACCTACCTAGGTACTTCAGTCTAACAAAATAATTGTCTAACTAAACGTTATAAGTTGCTATAAGTAATTTACATACTGATGTTCTTACAAGGAAACAAGCTCACGGCAAACAACACTTAGCATTGTCTTTTTTTATGTGATATAGATTACATACCTTCGTGTGAATGCAAAGTAGCCTGCCCTAGCTTCCTAATGATAATTCATCGCCTATAGGACATAAAAAACCTATTTACATAACCAGAAGTCGACCACAGCAAGTCAAAAACGAAACAGAAAACCTGTAGCAAAAAATTTAGTAAAACCTTCTAAGAAATTGACAATAATTTGTAAGAAGGAGTCTTCATGATGTCACGCACTGCCGCGCGCGGTCGCCTGGCGACAGACTGTCTAGCGACGACACCGATAGGGACGCACGTACACAATCCTTGTACATAAGACAAGGATGGCACTCCTATAGCAACAGGCTTACGTCACTCCTATCGCGACATCTCTTTCTATCCAACAGCATTGCGTAAAGCAGAGTGGGATGGTGATATTGACCGTTGTTGTAAAGCCATGTCCTTCAAACGCCTTCATTGCTTTGAAAGAGGTACTTACCTAATTACATGTAATTATCGCAAATGCGATACCTACATGGAAAAAGATAATATGAGTGATTATTGCAGTCGGCCATTCAAGACACGAATAAAAAAGGGTAGAGTTGAAATATACTGAAAGTGATTTTATCATACACTTAATTAAGAGTTAAAATCTTTGTCCTTTACAATGAAGTAAGTGGAGAAAGTCCTGGACGTATCGAGCTAAACTTTGCCAGATTATGACGTAGTGAAAATATTTTAATTTAGACTCAGATACATATGTACCATCAACAAAGTTGAAGCATGATCAGTTTTGAGACCTTTTCGCTTGCAGCCAGTAATCATAGTTCGCCCTGTCCATTGTTGACAATAAAACGGTCTCTTGTAAAATCTTTTGTCTAGACTATTTACTGACAATGACAATCTACTATTTTATGACAAGCGCATTGTCTGGTTATATTGTGTGAGACACAGGTAGCGGCTGTTCACTGCACACAAAATACACCTTTAAGGTGATCATGCTTCAACTTTGTCGATAGTACAATCATATATTAAATAATATTATTTTCAATTGCTGTGCCCTACAGAGTGCATGTGAACATTCATTCCTCCGTGATGTGAACTGTTTTAACATATTCTACCTACACATGCTATGCAATGCAATAAAGTAGTTTGAATATTCAAATAAGCTAATATAAGGTAGAAGATAACGGATGAAACCGCGGGGAAAAGCTAGTTGCTAAAAAAATATGCAAGTATTTTATTATTTTTAGGGTTCCTTCATGCAAGTTCAATTCAGAGTACCTTATTTCTCGGACTCGCATCATAATTTCTGAATGCTTGTACCGATTTAGACGTGTGTAGTTAGAATCCTTGTCGTCTTAGGTAACATAGGATGCCTACCAACATCGTTCAAAAACAAGATCACAATTTCTCATTTTGTAATGACAGCAAAGATTTTTTAACTTCAGACTATCAAATGTATTTGTCGCGTAATGAATGGAAACCTTTATACTGCAGATTACCGTTTTATGTTCTAAGTACCTACTTACATGGGATAATGTAAAACATATGAGTAAGCCACCTGCTGGCATATTGCTCTATAATTCCCTTTATCCCTAACGGTCAGACTCACAAATGCCACATAAAATTTTACCATAACTTCACAACATTAATGCTTAAAGTAGAATACGTACGATTAACAGCTGATTGTGTAGCTATTTGTCATTATTTTTTGCCGACATTTTAACGTTTTCTGTTTGACAGGTTCGAAAAGTATTCTGCAGTCTATTTTGAACTCTTGCTAATGGTAAAAACGGTGAAATTGCATTGTAAACTATTATTTTATGGTTTTTCGTTTGAAAAAGTTTACACAATGCATTTATCAAATCGTGACCGTTTGTATCGATCACGTATAGTTAAAAAAAATACATACATTTTTAACCAAAAGTTTATCAGGTAGGTATTTTTATACCATAGGTTATAGTGGATCAGTTTTTAACCAAAAATGGCGATGATCCTCAGTGGTAGTGTAGTGACGTCGAATGCCTCATGGGTTCGAACCCTGCAATGAGCCAGAAGTTCCGTCGTTCCGTTCCAGAACAGGACTTTAGCTTGGATGGATACCACCCTCGCCAGCTAAGCATCTACCGGTTATTCCGACAGCTGTACTTGAGAGTCAGTTCCCTTCTAGGCTACGTGTGATCATCCATCCAGTTTATTTTTCACTGAATGAATGAATTATTACCCAAATGGCTTCAAACTGGGCGAGGTTAGCATTTAACGCACAAATAGCGATCACATCGCATGTGCACCTCATTTCGCGATCGCTGAACCCGTGACCTAAAAAAACACGGCTCTGTGCGTATGCGCACATCTCCCTGTATCGCCGTCTCGCTCCGATTCGCGCGCCGTACGTCTTGCATCTCTTTCGCGACCAGAGTTTATCTTAGGAAATGTTCTAATGTGTTTACGCATGTATATTTGGATGGTAGTTTAGATTGTTGCATCCATTATTTTTTCTACTGCTTTTTTAGGAGAGTGAAATGTCGAAGGTGATTAACTTGGAATAATATTAACTAATTGTACTAATTTCGTGTAGGTACCTACTGTTCTGTTTGACCACAATCTCGCCGTGGTCTATCACAGACCACGGCGAGATTGTGGTCAAATGATGATATAAGATGGTGGTAAGCACACGAAGCCTAGAAAGGAACTGGCTCTTAAGTGCAGCTGTCGGATCGGAAACCACCATCAAATTGAAAATCTATTACCGAACATATTAATGTTATAATTGAGAACCAGACCACACCAGCTAACGATCTCTACCCGCGCGAGAATTGGCCTCCAGAATCTCTCATTATGTAGTTTTCACCGAAAATTAAACTAAATTGTTGTATTGAAAATTTTAAAACACTATATTTATAGAAAGAAAAGCAACTATTACTAGTTGCTTTACCAATGCTTACCACCTTTGAGACTGCTGCTGCGGGTAGCGCAAGTCCGGCCATTGTGAAGATCCTTGAGAGAGACCTTTGTCCAGCAGTGGACAACATTAGATGCACCAGCAGCAGAACAAAATTACATAAATTCAAAAGAATGATTCACAAAAAAAAGAAGCCTTGCTGAATTTCTTGCCGGAGTGTTGGCCCTTTAGGCCTCCAGCGCCAACAAAGGAGCGTTATCGCCCACTTTGAGAAAGACTGGTGTAAAGGATCAAATAAACTTATTCTCCGGAAACTTAACTTTAATCTTTAATTAGAATTCTGTCTTTATCACTGGAGTCGTCTCGTCATCCGGCACTATTATAGTGGCACTGTTTGATTGTGAGCTCTCACCATATATCACTTTGAGTCTCTCTTCGGCTAAATACCGATTGATAAAACTTTGGCACTTAATAGCATTAGGTAACGGTAAGCAGCGCAGCTGATATGCCACGTGCTTACAAAATATGTCGAATTCGTCTTCTTTAGTGGGTGTCGATGGTAAATCTGAATTTCTTGATGGTTCAGGTGCTACCTCGTTTTCAGTCACCTTTGGTGCGTATACTGCTTCTTCGTGTAATGGATCATGGTGATCTATCATAACGACCGTATCGTCAGAAATGTTTTCTTGCTTATATACGTAGGTTGGTGGGCTGTCGGCATTGTTTTGGTCGACATCGATTTGCTGGAAAAATAACAATTTGTGAGTGTATTCTTTAAAGCATAAACGGGTAGGAAGGCTTGGAGGTAGCTGGCCGTTAATTTCTAGATTAAGGGGGTAGATAATAAAACATGACATAGTGTCGTTTGGGCAAAAACTCGGTATTATAAACACCGATAGTTTTATGAACTATGTTAAATTGGATAAGTTAATATACTATCAGTCTATATATAAACAAAATAATAATACCCTTTTTAACCTCCTTAAAAAAAGGAGTAGGTTCTCAATTCGGTTGTATGTTTTATTATGTTTGTTGCACGCATAACTTTATTTTAATAACTATTTTTGCGTTGGATTCTGTCTGTATAGCTCCAACGTGGTCCCATATTAATTTAAAGGAGGTTTTATTCTTTAATCTCTTCCATCGAGACAATAGTTAAAAAAGTATAAAGGAGTTGGACGAGTGAATGTTTTTTAATAAAAATAACCAGTTTATAAATAGGGTTATCAAGTAAACTCGCTCAAAAGCAATCAGTCGACGTTGCCTAGCAACTGCAATGCCAAGTAGCAACAGCACTATACTGGCTACTGACTGGCATACTGACTTATTCGGCCAGTGCTCGACTTTGGTCAATTATTGCCCTTGACAGTGACACACACATTCGCTGTCATTTAAATGAAATTAATAATTTAATCATGAAAAGCGCCGGTCTATGGCGAATTTGCATTGTGCAAACCTAAAATGACGGTTTCGTTAGTTAAATACCTAGCTGTTTATTTTTGAGGAATGGAACTAGTTGTAGATGTGGGGCGGTAGAGTCTCAGTCAGTAGGTACCTCTCTATTGTCTGTAATTGTTAAAAAAAATGGGCCAACTCGAAGGGTTCCGTATCTTCGTAAATTGTGAAAACTGTCTATCTATAACGATTCATGATTACAATAAATACAATGATTGTCAAGGTCGAGTAAAAACATTGAAATAATCACGTTTTACAAAAAACTTATATTTTTTACCTTAATTTTATTTTTATTATTTGCTATTTTAGCCGCAACAATATATACATATTCTGTGAACATTTCAGCTGTTTATTACCTATTTATTATACGGTTCAGGAGATACAGTCCGCTGACTGACAAACGGACGGACGGGCAGCTGAGGGTTGGTAATAGGGTTCCATTAGCACTCTTTGGGTACGGAACCCTAAATACAATACAACTGTCGCTTTTAGTCACAACCCCACTGAAAGTGAGCTTATCATTCTGACATAATAATATAGTTAATGACATTTCCAGTCATAGACAAATAGATCAAAGTAGTAGAGTATATGTTAACGGAAAAGTATCTAATCCGTCATTGTATACATTTTCTAGGAAATCCATACATTTCCTAAATATCTATCGGAGTATTACATTCGGGATATTTGTAAGGATAGCGGTATTTGGGGGGTTGTAAGTGAAATTTATTTTTGTGCGAATACTTTCAAATTTATGCAAAATAAAAAAAATAACCCCAACCTATTTTTTTCAATAGAATTTATATATTTCCTAGTATCATTATTGAAATAAAATTTCCTAGGAGAAATACACAGGAATTGTGTACAATTCCTATGTTTCATACATTTCCGGTGACATATACAATTTATCGGGATGGTCTCAGGGAGAATAAATCACCGATATTAAATAACATGCTTTAATCATGCACACTCCACAGTAATTAGTACAGACAGGCACTTATGATATTAAATCGTGTAAGAGAACATCAATAATCTTATGTTTTTAGTTTTAGTTGGTAAGCGTCACTTTCAAACCATGAAAATTATAGTAACCGTCTTTGGTGTTGACAGCGTAGGGAAAATATTTTCGGACCATGCTGCCAACTGTCGATGTGGCTAACGCCACAAATTCTTCTATGTACTTACCTACCTGTTCTTATCGTATCGTATTATGGTAGGTACCTATATATTATGTCAGGCACACTTGAGTGTAGGCATGAAAAAATAAAATATCCCTACCTTGTCGGTTCGGCCCTTCTGTTTCTTGTCTTCAACGATTTTTCTTAAAAACTTATCCGCAAACGGATACCATGAGAGAGTCGGCTTAAACACCTTGCCGCTTCCATCATTCTTACTTTTCTCTATTCTATTCAGAAGTTTACAATAAATCGTTCTAACATTCTTTATCTTCATTCTCAACTCCAAGGAGGTCATTTTCAAATTCAACTTTTTTATCATCGCTTCTATTGCGGCTTCTCGAGCGTTTTCGTTTTTGTAATTGGCATTTTTGGGATCCCACAAACACGAATGCTTCTCGTATTGCTCGAGTAATAATAGGATGTGATGTTTACTCATGTTGCGTTATCGAGCGGGGCGGGCGGGCGGCGCGGGGAGGGGACGCGGCACGGCGCGAGTGACGGGTCGCGCGACTTGTGCGGGCGAGGGGTCGACCCTGACTGACTGGTGAGCGAGTCGATCGATTCAGTTGCCTCATTCCCTCGCGTCTCGCGCGCCACTCGCTCCACGTAGCATACCTATTGCAAACCACATCTCTCTCTTGCAATAGAAAGCCTTGAAACTTGCAAGTTTCTTTGGTCCCTATCGAGTTTTGTCAACAATTACAAAGCATTAACATCAGTCGATCGAATTTAGGAAACTCCTTTTGACATTACGAATGCGTCAAATAAGGTTGCAAAATCATATACTTTATTACGACGCAATAAGGTACTTCTTAGATTAGATGGAGTGTAGGCACTTAGTGTTTTCATGTTGTAGGATCCCACATGACCCGAGCACCTCTAGCAAGTGGATCGAGGCGACCGGCCGCGAGACCTGGTTCCCTACCAAGCACAGCACCATCTGCTCGGCGCATTTCCTCGACAGGGACTACAACGCGACCACCAGCGCCAAGTCCCGTCGCCTGTTCCCGGAAGCCGCACCCTCCTACCTACCTAGCATTGTATGTACCTAAATGTTCATGGGGATAAAATAAATTAGGTACTTTCCGGGCCAGTTTATCTCCAAAACGGCTGGACCTATTTTGACGGGACTTTTACTGGCTTATGTTATAATTTTTAAAAAAAAATTAATTAGTGTTCCGCCTGAACGCGGGGTCCGAGGGGGACAGCTGTAATTAGTAAAATAAGGTGGTGTGTTTGCAGGCTTCTAATGTAGGGTTGCCATCCGTCCGGGTTTCCCCGGATTTGCCCGGGAGCGTCCGGGTGGGGTTTCATTCAGCCATTTTTAAAGTTACCGGTCGCAAGAATAAATACATAAGTAGACTGAGAACAATTATAGCATTTTTTTATTTTCCTGAGTAACTTTAACTGACAAGTCCAGACATGTATAAAGCTCCAAAATCCGGAATTTCCACACTTGTTGTCCTGGTTAGCGGATTTTAGTGATGGCAACCCTAGTTCTGCCTGAACGCTAGGTGCGAGGGGGACAGCTGTAATGGTAGTAAAATGGTGGTGTGTTTGCATGTTTCTAACGTAATATTGTGTTGCAGAGACCGGCGGAAGCGTCGAGCTCGCAGTCGAGTCTCCCGGGTGATGACGTGCACATTAAAGTGGAACCGGATGATGACAGTGATGATAGTGTAAGTAACTGACTGCTGACAAGCAGCCAGGCGGTCCACCTGATGGTAAGTGGTTACCGTCGCCTATCGCCGTTTGCAATACCAGAGGTAATTGTCAATGTGTTGCCGACCTGTTACAATGCCGAGAAGGCAACTGGCCCTCAAGTTGCAATTGCCATGATGGATTTTGGCAATTCAGATGCCGTAACGTTTAGGTCTCCATAAGTCACCAGGGGATGACTGTATATCGTGGGACATTGTTCACACAAGGTTATCTGATTCCAAACTAAGCAGAGCTTGTACTATGGAAACCAGATAACTGATATACTACCTATACATATACTACTTCTTTTTTTGTAAATACATACTTAAATTGATAATTACCAGACACAAGACAAACGTTCATGCACACAAATGTTTGTCTTGGATGGGAATCGAACCCATGACCAGCGGCGTGATAGGTGGTGTCTTAACCAACTCAAATAAGGATCCTAACAATACCTAGCAAACACCCATGAAGCTTTTATCAGAATAAATTTGGCTTGAATCGATTTGGGAACCGAGTACCTACCTCGTCGGTATGTTTTTGATATTTAGAATTAACTTAATTTTTATTAGAGCAATATTTTGCACCATTACAACATTAAAAACCTGTACTTCTTTATCATATTTAAACGGGAAGCAAGTATTGTATGACATCCACCCTTATCCCTTTGAAATAAGGACTAATTTATCGTGTTACTAATTTCAGTTGATCATTGAGATATCATTGAAGGATGATCAGAAGCCAGCTGTACAAAATGAAGAGGTGAGTGACCCTGGCTATCAGATAAGTTATATCTGTTAAGTCTAAGAGTCTGGATTTTACCACCTCCATGTGGTCCACCTGATGTTAAGCGGTCACCGCCGCCTTGCTGAGCTTGAAGAGCTCTTTAGGGACTTTTTGGAGAACCCCATAATATCAGCGCCGAAGGAAAACCGTAATGGGGATCGTATCACTGACCACTACCTGTACGCCATGACGCTGATTACCGCCTCCAAATTCACGCGCCCTAGGCCGGAGCCGGCCCTGTCCACAATAGAATTCCGCGCTTCCTTAATCCGGCACTGACTAGATATGCCGCAGTGCTTTGTTTGTCTCTATTTGTACCAAATACTATTGCAATTTCAACTTTATCACATGTTGAAATGCAGGAGTGTTTTATAGAAATGGTTATGAAAAGGATATTTAATATGATACCTACTCATCATCAGTGAATAAAATTTAATAGAACCCTTTGTTACAGAACGCAAGGAACCCAGTATTCTCGTTTGATCGTTTAAAATACATAAACAAATTAAAATTGGATCTGACTCGGGCGCACAAAGCTTTAAAAGTCAGAGATCGGCAAATTAAATCTCTGACAAATAAACTACTACTGAGAAACAAGAAGATTGAGAAGTTGGAGAAGATTATCAGTGATATGAAGGACCAACTGCCCAGTCGTGATGAGAAGAAAGTAAGCGTGCTAGTACCACGTTTCTAGCACCAAAAGTTGTGGGTGAAAGTTCCCATTGAAAAGTCAGGATGTGACAGTGGCCTCGATTCTGTTGGTTACAAACTAAGCAACTTTAATCTCATTATATCTCTTTCTAACAAACAATATAAGGAAGGGATGAAATATATTTTAGTCCTGTCAGATTAGCCCGATCACTTATTTCAACGAGAATTTAAGCGCGATCTATATTGGTCACGACCATTTACCCGTACATTACGATGACATGGACTAATCCGACAGTACTAAAAATTTTTGCTATTTATCAATAAGGCTTATGAAAGAGAAACAACAGAATCAGCATTAGTGATAAGCTTAAAAAATTTCTTTAAATATGTAGTAAAACAAATCTGAGGGCTTACTCCGAAAAACGATACACGATAGTTCGATCATCGTTGTCAAATTATTAACCAATAGAATTGCACAAAAGTTACATTTCGTCAATTTGCTGCAATTATATTGGTTAATAATTTTGCAACGATAATCCAAGAATCGTTTTTCCGAGTAGGCTCCCTCAATAAAATACGGAGATATATTTCCACTTACGCGGGTGGAAGCAGCCGTGGGAAAAAGTCAGTAAAAATTACTATAATAATTTGACACATGTTTTGAAAGAACATTAGCAAAGTATAGCTTCGGAAAAATTTCACACGCGGCAACATCTGAGGACGTGTGATGTGATGGAACAGACCTTTTTAACAGAAGCTAATTAAGATAATTATAGATCGTGCGACAATCCAAAAAATAAACATGCCTACGCCACAGCCTAGTAAAGCACGTACTAATACCAGTGTGTTCCGTAATGCCGCTTGAGAGCCAGTTCACTCTATGCTATGTGTGCTTACCACCTACGGCCACATTATCACTAACCAGCGATTGTGGTCAAACACAGGCCAAAAAACACATTTTTTAATCTTTTTCGTAAATTGAGCTAGTAAGAAAACTGTTCTAACTCATTGTTTTACAAAAAATATTTATGTTTGCATTAAGATCGAAATCAAGGGTTCAAAAATAGCTAGCCATGCATTAATAATACAGAAAAACCTGACTATTATTAGGGATCACCTTGACTCCACAAATAGTTCCTTTCTAGATACAAAACTCGATTATTACCGTTTTTGTTGAAACAGTATTTCCTGTATCAGTAACTGTTATGTTATTGCGTTTACATCGAGCACGTACGTTGATGTAATCGACTATTTTGTAGTTTTTGTAGGCCTGAGGCCGGCGCAGGCGCAAGTGTAGCGGTAACTAATAGTTACAACTTAATAAATTAACCTTTTTATCAACGTTTTTTAGCTTGCAATATATATTTTTTTAATTTATTTATGATATCGTTTAAAAAAAATACTGTTTACATATAACGGTTGCTTAAACTTGTACAAAGGTACGTAAATTAATTAAAAATATAAATCATCGACCAATTAGGTATCTGTCAATATTGATGAGTTACAAAGAACAAGTTATTGAAATGTGCACTCATTAATAAATAAATCGGACAAATACGAGTTAAACTCGCGTGGAGAGGGTTCCGTACATGTTTAACTAAGTTCCATTAACTATTTTTAAATCTAACCCAAATTTGTTGATGGTAACTATAATATATATTTTTTTTTTTTTTTTGGATATCGTGTTTTCTAAAAATGAAACCTAGCTACATCGATTTATCGCCCCCGAAACCCCCTGCATACCAAATTTCATGAAAATCGTTGGAGCCGTTTCCGAGATTCAGATTATATATATATCCATAAATTGCAGGTTTAAAGGTATTAGATAGACTTCTTATAGGTTTTCCTGTAATCTTTAGGTAAAGAACTATTATCTGAATTTTTTTCAAAATGTTTGGCCCAGTAGTTTTGGAAGGGGGGGGGGGAAATTTTCGCCAATTTTTCGCCTATTTTATTAAATAACTTCAAAACTATTTATATTAAAATTCTAATAAAAATATATTTGAGATTCTCACAACAAGCCCTTTCATTTGATATGTTACACAATATTGTCTGCAAAACATTTTTTTAAATTTTCTAATTTACCCCCCAAAATTAGCCCCCATGTTTGAAATTCATTTATTGACGTAACACGTCTATGTTTGGGTTACCGACATAAATATGTGTACCAACTTTCAACTCAATCCAGTCCAATATTTTCGGACAGACAGACGGACAGACGCACGAGTGATCCTATAAGGGTTCCGTTTTTTTTTTCGGAACCCTAAAAAATAAAGTACGAGCATAACTACAAGCAAAAGGCGACTTTATTCAAAGGTAATGTGTCCTAACCTTGAGTGGTGGAAGCGTGTGAATGGCACAAGCTTTCCCGTATTCGCTAACATTTTTTGCATTGTGTTGTGCTGCTCTCATTTGGCATACCTCAAGCTGGGCCAGGAACTGAAGTGCTGAGTGAGTGATCTCATAGTCTGCCAGAATATATGCGTTGACAAATATACTTACAATATTGAATTGCGTAAATATGAAAACATTTTCCGTTATTTAAAAATCTAGAACTTTCTGATGGACTTCTTGGTTAATGAGAATGATTCTATGTCAAATAATATTTTGTGAAGATATTGTGTTGGCCACATCAACACTTGTAGTGTAGGTGACATTGGATTCAAACAAAAACTTTTCGTTCCTTAAGCACTACTTTGATATTGAATCAGCGTTCAACTAGGTATTTTTGAATATAAAGTTTTGCGTCAAACACAAAAAACACATTCCTCACTATACTGCAGTATATTAAAATCGACCAGAACTAAATTTAGCTATGTCTAAGAGTCTCCTGGTCAAGTCTAGGTGACCTACCGCAAGGTTGCTCACTACACATACTCGCTCCAACATACTGTTTGTAAATATTAAAGATGTAGTCACGTGTTGGATAGCTTGCTGACGACATTTGCCATGTCGCGTCGTTAGTTGTTTCTATGTAGGTAGTAGAGCAAATCTTGAAGACGAAGGATTATTAGATAATTTTTATTTTTTTATGAACAATCATTAAAAATAAACATACAGCCGAAATGAGAACCTCCTCCTTTATATAAGAAAATATTAAGTAAACATAAACTGATATACTACCTACCTGTTGGGGATTTCATTAGTTTTATATTGTAATAAAAGTCTTCTCTAATTAAACTTGTTATAATTTTACGGACACATCTTAATTGCATATTCATCGCAGCACAGACCAGAAGAAAAAAACATAGATAAAAAATATTTTTCTTTTTTTAATCCTTAACTATCTATGGCTTGGAAGATAGGACATTGCTCCACATTCATCACTCTCCCTCAATGTTCTATCTTTCAACTCCTACATTACACAATTACACAAATACACAACTCTAAATCACCTTAAAACCAATCACTCACATAACTAAACTTTAACTTCTCAACAATACAGTTTTTATAATCAAAGAAAAAACTTGTGAGTCTTATATTATCATTATAAAAACATAACACAACTTTATGTTGCTCAATACTTACTAAAACTTATAAACTACTCACATCTTAAACTCAATTAGTATTGACACTTTTAACTAGGTAAATAAAATTAATATAGGTAACAGTGAATATCATTCAACATTAACTCTGCTCCATAACCACACAATACATTATGAAACCCTACTACTTTCCTACTAAATATAATCCCATACATTTAACTAAGTTAATAAACTGAATTTTAGGTAATGGTTTAGTTAAAATATCTGCAATTTGTTCCTTAGTTGAAACATATTTTACACATATTATACCTTCTTCCACTTTCTGCTTAATAAAGTTATACTTCACATCAAGATGCTTTACTCGTTTCTGATCTGGATTTTTAACAATTTTTATAGTGCTAGTATTATCTTCATAAATAGTAACGTTTTTAACACTAATATTTAAATCAACTAATAACTTGATAAGCCAACATGCTTCCATAGAAGCTTCACAAAGAGATACCAACTCAGCCTCAGTGGTACTTAGAGCAACAACAGGTTGCTTTCTAGATTTCCATATAATAGTATTATTATATAATTTAAATAAATAACCTGAGGTTGACCTTCTCCCTGTTGTGTCCCTAGCAAAATCTGAATCTGCATAACCAATCAAAACATTATTCATATCAGAATTACTGTTACTATAAACCAAATTATACTCCACAGTTTGTTTAATATATCTTAACAGTCTCTTCAAGGCTTTAAATAATTTTTCACATGGTTGAGACTGAAATCTACTAAGGTAACACACAGCAGTGGCAATATCCGGTCTTGACCCTATCATAGCATACATTAATGAACCAACTAAAGATCTACATTTATATTCCCAACTAAAGTCTACTTCATTACTATCAATATTTAAAATAAAATTTTGATCCATTGGTGTGTCACAACCCTTACAATCTTGCATATTATATTTCTTTAAAACTCCCAAAAGGTATTTAGATTGATTAATATGAACTTCCCCTGGTAACTTGTTTATAGAAATCCCCAAATATTTTAAATTATTACTTCCCATATCTTTCATCCTGAATTTAGTACATAAAAACTGTTTTAACATATTAATTTCCTTTAAATCTCTCCCTATAATAAGCAAATCGTCCACATACAATAATAAATACAAATCCCCTTTCATATACAAACAGTAATCATTTTGTGACCTTTTAAAACCATACTCTATAATTGTTTCATTAAATTTTTCATACCAATATTTAGGCGACTTTTTCAAACCATATAATGACTTTAATAACTTTAATGCATGACCTTCAGGTACTACTAACCCCTCGGGTGGTTTCAAATAAACATCTTCCTTAATGTCTCCGTACAAAAATGCTCCTTTTACATCCATCTGGCTAATATGTAAATCCTTGTGTACAACTATTGACAATAAAATTCTTAAAGTTTGGAGTTTCAATACAGGTGAATATGTGTCCTCTATTTTATCATGTTGTTTAAATCCACGAACTACAAGTCTTGCTTTATATATTTCTTGATCTGCAAGTTCCTTTTTAGTAAATATCCATTTACAATCAATCAATTTGTTCTTTTCCTTTATAGGTACTATTTTCCAAGTCTTACTCTCATTTATCACTTTCAACTCTTCTTTTACAGCTTTATTCCATAACCTTTCATCTTCTCTTCCTTCAATATCTTTGTAGCTTAAAGGTATATTTTCACCATTTGTCAATAGTGCATATAATGTTTCTCGATTGTCATCCTCTAAATTCATTTCATAATCTTCCTGCCACTTTGGTTTCCTTCTCTGTCGATTTTCTCTCCCTGACTTTATGCTCACTTCATTATTCGTATTTTCTTCCCTTTCAGAGATCCTTTTTTCATTTACCTTTTCCTTAATACTTTCCTCTTCATCTTCACTATAAAATTCTTCATCAGTAATTTCACTTTTCCTTTCATTGTCATTATTTACTTTTCTTGGTATATCATTGTCTGGTATGTGTACATTATTATAGCCATTATCCTTTCTTTTCCTCTCATCGAATATAACATTTCTAGCTACTACTGTCCTATTACTCTCTTCATCATACAACCTATAACCTGAAGTACTATATCCTACCATTATCATTTTCTTACTGTGATTGTCTAATTTTTGCCTTAATTGATGTGGGAT
Organism: Tethea ocularis; assembly: GCA_963555595.1. Lineage (NCBI taxonomy): Eukaryota > Metazoa > Arthropoda > Insecta > Lepidoptera > Drepanidae > Tethea > Tethea ocularis. The sequence continues at coordinate 243,921 of OY741970.1, read as the reverse complement.
ATGATTGTATGCAATGCTCCCAAATGTACGCATTGATGAAACATCCGGTCTCTTTCCTGTCCACAATTCACTGGGTGTCTTATCTCTTCCCACTGTTGGGCTTCTATTTGTTACATAAGCCGAAAACAACACAGCATCACCCCAAAACCCTTTGTCCAATCCTGAATCTAATAAAATTGTCCTAGCCTTATCCATTATCGTCCTATTCATTCTTTCTGCCACACCATTCATCTCAGGATTGTAAGCAACGGTGTATTGAATCATTATACCACTCTCATCACAAAATTGTTGTAATTCTTTTGAAGTATATTCACCACCATTATCTGATCTAAGTTTAAGTAAGTTAGCATTGAAATAATTTGTAACATAATAATAATAACTTTTAAATTTATCACATACTTCAGACTTTTCTTTTAAGAGATATATCATAGTAAAATGTGTATAGTCATCAATAAATGTTAAGAAATATCTATAGCCTTCCCTTGATACAGGCGATATAGGTCCACACACATCTGTGTGTACCAATTCCAACGGTGCTTTAGCTCTATATCCTAACCGATTAAATGGTTGTCTTGCCATTTTACTTAATACACATGGTTCACACAGCGAATTCTCATTTATTGATTCCAGTTTCTCACTTAATCCATATACTAAATTTTTATTAAAAAGCAAATTTAAATTCTTTAATCCTAAATGTCCAAAACGTCTATGCCACAGCTGCACTACCTCTTCATCATTTTTATTTGACACAAAATTACATGAATTAAAATTTGGTTCCATTTCAATAGTGTACAATGACCCTTCACTATTTCCTATCATAATTAAATCATTAAAATAATAAACTCTAACCTTACTTTGTGAAAATTCAACATGCATATTATGGTTTCCTAATTTAGATACAGACAGCAAATTTTTTCTCAGTTCCGGTACATAATATACATTTTTAATAGTACAGTTTATTGACTTTTTACCTACAAAACATTTCGCTCTTATATTACCAATACCTACTGCATTTAATACAACACCGGCCTTTGCCGCAGCAATGATCTTTGGAACTGTCAAGTCTACATACTCTGTAAATAAGTCTTTTCTATTTATTAAATGATCTGATGATCCTGAGTCTACATACCAAATTAATTTATTATTCTCTTTATTATTTGCCCGAAGCTCCTCGTTACTTCTGCCTGCCATGAATGTCATATCATTTTCTTTTTCTGCTGCAAATACATGATTATTATTTCCTCTACCTTGTCCTGTCCCTCTCCATCCATGTCCTCGTCTGTTACTTGGTCCTTGTCCTCTTCTATAATTCCATCCTTGTCCTCTTACTTGTGAAAATCCTATTCCTTGTCCTCTTGAAAATCTTTGACCTCGTCCTTGTGAAAAACCAAATCCTCTTCCTTTTGAAAATCCTTGCCCTTGTCCTCGTGAAAATCCTTGTCTATCTTCATATTCTGTACCTTGTCCTTCATTAAATCTGCTTCTACACTGGTTTTGTTTATGTCCAGGCTGATTACAATTATAACATAAGAAAGCATTACTATAGTTTTGTCCTTTATTTATATTATTATCTTTTTGCCTCTTTTCTTCTTCTCCTAATAGTCTTTCTTTTACAAAATCCAGTTTTATTTCGGTCATTGTTTCTAATGTTGTAACGACTACTTCGTATGACTTCGGCATTGACAGTAAAATGTAATTTATTTTTTCTTCGTCCGACAAGATGGCTCCCGCATCGGCCAGTTCAAAGAACATGCCCTCCATGCAGCTAAAATGTTTTGCCAATGACGTTTTTTCATTAAACATTGTTTCTCCAAGTTTTCTTCTTAAAAATAGTTTCCCTTGCGTACCTTTTTTCATGAAGTTATCTTCCAGACGTTTAACCATATTATACGCTGTATTTTCGTTTCGAATGTATTCCAAATGTGTGTCCGCCATTCCACCTATGATTATATTTTTTGCCTTCGCTTCCAACTTTTTGTTTTCGGGCCGACTTGCAAACGCGGCACTCGTAATCGCTTCCACGCATTCATATTCCGTCAATAAACTTTTTATTCTGAATATCCAAGTCGCAAACCCCGTCCCATCAAATTGTTTTATATTGTACGTTTTGCACTCCGCCATGTTGATCACGTATAATTTTCAACGCAATAATTATGTCCATCAGCATTAAACACTTTCTTTGTTTTACAACCACGCTCTGCTACCACTGTTGGGGATTTCATTAGTTTTATATTGTAATAAAAGTCTTCTCTAATTAAACTTGTTATAATTTTACGGACACATCTTAATTGCATATTCATCGCAGCACAGACCAGAAGAAAAAAACATAGATAAAAAATATTTTTCTTTTTTTAATCCTTAACTATCTATGGCTTGGAAGATAGGACATTGCTCCACATTCATCACTACCGAGTAAATTTATTTACTCTCAAGTTATGGATTCTGTATTTATGAACCATTTTGTAAAATATAGGTATTCCTTTGTCAATACAAATATTGGGATTCAGTCGATTTATGTATATTAATGTTATTAACATGGTATATTTTATATTCAACCCTATATCCTCGTGGAGAAAACGCAGATTACAAAAATACCTTATGCCATTATCATCAATTCAATTCAGTTACTGTCACACGAACAAAAAGCAAATGATAATAGAAATACCATTTTACCCAACTTTACCCAATGGGGAGAATTCGTAGGCCACTTTAATAAAAAAACAGATTACCCATTATAGACTGTATTACTTCAGCATAAGGATGTTGAAAGATGCACTCCAAAATTTGTGTCCAAGCATGTTTCCTTACGTACTGCAAAGTTATTATTGGAAACTGCGATAAAGCAAAATGAAATTTATTACGTTCGTGATAAGGTCGTTTAGAGTTTCATTGAATCCGAGATATTCGATAACGTTCCTAATTTCCGTCCCTTGAGGACCGGATTCGAGTAAATCGTCGTTTTTTGGCGGAACTCGGGTTTATTTATAGACTCAGCTAAATGTAAACGTTACTTTATTATTATAAAACGTAATAAATAGACAATGAATAAGGAAAATTGAAAAAAATACATCAATGTATGAAAATTTGTATTATTTAAAGACATAATATTCCATTGCCCAAAGACTTGCTTTCATGACAAAGAGAAATCTTTACCAACACTATAAACGTGAAGGGTTTGTTTGAAACTGCTAATCTCAGGTCCGTTTTAAAAAATCTCTGTGTATTAGAAAGGAAAGTATTGAGAATGAGCTCCATTGCATTTTAGCGCGTTTGAAACGGGAAAACGCGTACTCATAAAAATGGGTCGTAAAAAATAAAATACTTTTGGTCGAATAAAAAAAAAAGGCCGTTACAAGGTAGTTACAGTTGTACATGTTTTAAATAGTCCAAAATAATTGATGTCATTTCAATGAGACATATTTTGACCGTTCTTTTTGGATAGTTCAGGTAGGTAGTCAAAATCTCCCTGATTGAAATGGATTTTCACAATACTTACATTATATACAGTCGATGTAATTTCGTCGTTATATCTGGAAGTCGTTACAGGCAAGTTTTCACAGTCACTTTGCGATGCACTAACGGTTCCTGCACAAACTTTGCCTACTACAATATCGTGTCGTTGACGAAATCGGTATATCCAGCTTTCCGAACACTCAAAATCCATTTTCCCGTACAGTCTGGCAAAGTGATTAGCCTTTTCTTGCAGCAGAGGACCGCTCAAAGGTACTTTTTGGCTAATTTGAGCTTTGCACCACACTAGAAGGTCATCTTCGACATCCTGATGCGTCGGCTTGCGGTTTTTCTTAATTTTTAAAGATTTGGATTCAAAGCATTCTAATATTTTATCACGATTTTTCCACATCGTAGATATTGTTGAATGAGAAATTTTGTATTCTTTGCACAAAACAGCATTATTTTCACCATGTTTCAATTTTGAAATTATTTCTGCCTTTTCTTTAATAGTGAATGCGCGTCTAGGTGCCATACTTATTCAAAAGTTTACTAAACACAGTTGTTAATCAGAATATCAATTTGTAACTGAACCATAAATTTAACTGTCAAACGTACATACTTACACACCTAGCTAATATCTATAAACATAAGTTAAAGGTCATCACAGTTGCCGACCATCGTGTGTGGATGTAAATAAAAGATACAATAAATTATTAATTAAAAACAGTCGCTATACCCGAACTCGACGTTACATCCAAGGTTACGCTACAGCCACATTAATTTTGCACTAAAGTATGCTTTAAATTTAAGGATTTAGAATGAACGTCGCTATAGCTAAATGGTCGCTACAACCAAGGTCGTAATAAATGAAATCCACTCTACTTATGCCATACTCGCGTATTGTTAACCGGAACATAACCGTGCGCTTCACTGCACGTTCGGTTTCAAACTGGTGTCGTTTCGTTTAGCCGTCAACAACCAGCGGACGACGAGATCGCTTTGGTTACATGCTTACGTTCTGTCTCCACACTCGGCTATTCGTATTTGTGTAAACAAACTTGATAAATACTAAACAAGTGTGTAGGCAGCATTAGGTTGACGCCTGGTTAACGGTGCGGCGAAAGGCGATACGGTGACGATCCCTTTCCGAGTGATAAGTGCTGACTCCCTTAATCAGTTCAAGCAACCAGAAGTTATGATGAAAGAAACGGACGCACACAACATACGTGAACCCTGAAAACATTACATTGTCATGTAAAAAAATACAATCTAATCGGATTAGCTGTTAGCGTTTTAGTCGAAAAATTACATTAAATCAACATCGAAATAAAATGGTTAAATTGACGTTTATATAATCAAAATATTTTATATAATTATTTACAGTAAGTAAATGCAATATTTACAATATTCATAACTTTATAAAACAAAATTATTTAAATTGGTCAACATTTATGTTTTTAGTAAAATTTTATTTCGTAATTTAGTAAGGTTTATGCATCGGCCTCCATTAGCGGCAGTCAGCAGTAGGGCGGGGGTCGCCGCGCCGCTCGGTCGCTCGCTCGCCGCGCCCGCCTCGAGCCGAGCCACCCACCGCCGCCGCCGGGATGCCGAGCTGTGTCGTCAAACACTGCAAAACCTACACCTCGAAAAACAAAAGAAAACATGGCGTCACATTCTATAGGTATGTATAATAACTAATTAGAAAGATCATTTTCAATTCGTCTACTTTTTGCTTTGTTTTGTATGCTTAATTTTGAGTTTTATGTGTGCATTGTGTTTTTCAGATTAGAATCCTCAGAAAATTCTAAGCTGGGGCTGGGTGGGGTTTATGTCCAGCTTCTTTCTACTGGATGAAGAATGTATTAAATGAGTACCCAACTAATTAATTGACTAGCTAGATACATACATCACTCGCTAATTTATCATTAAAAATAAAAATTATTTACGCATATTATCGCTATAAGCTCACTAGAAGTGACATCAGCATTACTAACTACGCTTCCAGAATACTAATTTTATTTTATTTTTTTGCTAATTCACTCTAATTCTTTTTTCATTCGATAAATTTATTGTTTCTTTTTTCTTTTCATCCGATCAGGTTTCCAAAAGACCCTAGTAGAGCTGAGAAATGGATAGAAATAATAAGGGTGGTCAGGAACGACCCGGATTGGAAGATGCACGAGAGTCACAGGGTGTGCTCGAAGCACTTCGACAAGGAGACCGACTTCGCTCCCACCAAGTGCGGGTACATGAAGCTGATGAAGGATGTAGTTCCTCATCTGCAGCTGGAGCCTGAACCTGAGGTTGCACTTATCACATTATTATATTCTGACACATGACTATCTGATCCCAAACTAAGCAGAACTTGTACTATGGAAACCAGTAAACTGATATACTAGATTTTATGCTTATATGTAATAGATATTGCACTCGGACTCAGGTCAAACAGACATGTCTATAATACATATATCTGTCCTGGGTTTCCTCAGAAAATAAACCAAATTGAGAAGTATTTCCAGACATTGTAGGAGATAACTTCTGGGGTATCAAAACTAGGTCTATGATGTTTTAAACAGAATTCGCCCACATTTTCCAAAATAATTTACTCAGATCCGGCCCAGATAAGGCACTTATATATGACTGTACCAACACCGTTTCGTAATACACTTAGATGACCAAACTACATATTTTTGAATTTTCCAGCCTCCACCAGACCACCCACCAACGCCAGAGCCAGAGCCTCTACCTCCTGAAGAGGAGGACGTTGCAGAACTCAAGAACTTTCTAGACGACGACTCAGTACTTGGCTTTGATTTAAATGTTTTCACCGATATGTTCGACTCGCCCAAGGAGAAGAAATTCATTCAAGAAATCAAAAGACTACAAAAATCTAGACAGAAATGCAGGAACAAACTACGTTTACTCATGAGAACGAACTCGAGATTGAAAACTAAAAATGGATACCTATCAAAGGCACTTAGATATTTAACTAAGAGATATAGAAGAATAGTTAAGGATAAGAAGATAAAAACACGAAGTGTTGAAGTGAATACGACTGATGATATATTTTTCTTGCTATAAGTTGTTGTTACGTTACAATGATTTTTTACTATTCGTTGTTGCGATATTTTTTTTACACTCTATGTTAAGTTTTATATAAGCTAAGTTTTTTACAGTTAAATATTAAGTTAAGTTTCATTGCTACTCATGAAGAATCTTACGATCTCAATTATTTTATAAAAAAAGATTATTTTAAAAGAAGTGAAAATATAAAACAAGCGTCAATGAAGGGCTCTTCCAGATCAGCGTTAGGTCCGGGAGTGGTGTGCGGACGCTAAAATCAATAACTACCTACCACCGTCGAGGCTCAGTGAATACTGTCTTGTATTATGTTCGGCTTTATCTGGTAGGTAGGTATTATCATTGTTGTGCCAAATACGCGATGATAAGCGATATATAGTCATAAAAGTAGATCTTAAGGAATTAAATAATTATTTATTTTGATTTGTGTCATATACAATTAATTTACTAGGTACCTACTAAAAAAAATGCATTACTTTATTAATATGTAATTGCATTATTTTATTTTTAACTGAAACTACGAGAAGAAAAGTGCAATAAATGCGATACGATGGATCTTTGAAAAGATTTATTTATATTTTCCTATTTCCTATTTAAGTACCTACTCCTATTGACTCCTACCTTTTATAATTAAATTAAATAAAAGGAAATTATATTTGATTTAATAATTTAATTAAAGTTTTGATGTCCTTGACTAATTAATAAGTTCGCGATCGAAGTCAGGTCGGGTGCTTGGCGTGGCGTCATCGAGTACCTACATAACAAACGATGCTGAATCAAATACATAATTGACTCGTTGTAGATATTGAGTAAACATGTCGCTCGTCAAATGTCGGGCTGAGCTCGGCTCGGCTGGCTGCCGTTGCCGAGTGCGCGGGCTGGCAACCTCGCGCGCAGGCTGACAACGCGCGCCTGCATAGACTATATACAATTCAGATGAGACTATGAGGCTTCAATGCTATCGTCGAGAAACAGGTATAAAACGATGTGGATACATGGATACGTACGAATACAAGCTTAAGTTCTGAAACATTTTGTATTATTTAGTTTAGTGTGAAAATTATAGTATCTAGGGATACCTAGTTAGATATATTTTTTCTTCATCATAGGGTAGGTACAACACAACCAAAAAAATAAATAAATAGGTACCTATAATAAATGTGTGAATGTGTGGATGTGTAAATGTATGTGACACAATTCGCATCAATACTAAACGGATTTGATGAAACTTTGGAAATAGATAGATCATAAACTGGAATAACATATAGCCCATATAGGGTACTTTTTATTATGGGAAACTAGAATCATAAGATCTTTCTGAAACACGAATGAAACCGCGAGTCCTTTTTCAACTTTTATCTAAATTGATTTCTGCCTATCTACGCATCTGTAACCTATTACCAACAAGCCATCTATGTTAAGCCACGGCACACACTGAGTGCGATGAGCGATACGACTATCTAACTTTTTCCCAGAGCGGCAACGCCGCGCATCGCTCCCTCTCGCTCAGTATAGCTTCGGCGTCGCTTCGGGTGGTCGCGTTTTTTCGCCGCAATGAACTCAAGCAAATATAGAGAGAAATTAATTGACGAAGTGAAGAAATTCCCGGTGTTATACGACACGCGGCACGAGAACCATCGCGATATTGACGTCAGGGATCGGTGCTGGCTGGAAATATCGGAGCGACTCGGTGCTAACAGTGAGTACCTAACTAAGATTTTATTCGCTCTTGCCATAAAGGTATTGACACACTGCATTGCAGTGGATGGTGGTGTTTTGTCACGTCTCGGTAACGTTACCTACAACATTACACGTCATACGTAATGTTATCTATTCCGTATTCTGTCTTCATAGCTACTTACTCCCCTCGAGTTCAGTACACTCTCGGTACACAACAGTCGCGAATGCGCTACAGTGACGGACGAACGACGTGATTGTTTTGTAAGCAATAACCGTGCGATTTGTGAATATATTTTGATTGAAATAACTTCAGGTATACTTAATATGGCAAAGAGCAATTATAGACTATATTGTGCTGTTTTTGGTTGCATGAATTCTTCAATAACACACCCAGAGATAACATTTTTTAAATTACCGGAAAACTCCGAAAGGTAAGTCAAAATATTTTTTATATACCTAGTATCTACGTAAGTTGTTTCTTTTTTTAATAGGTAGGTATATTTGATATTTTTTACTTTAGCAGCGAAAATAAAATGTAATTTTGAGTGGCTCCAAGCTGTATGTAGGTAATGAGGATATTAATAAACTGAGATGAAAAAAGATATTATAATTATTCGTTAGCTATTTCTATTTTGGTTGAGTAAGATACAGGTGTCAAAGTTTGTACGGATTGGAGTTTGGTAACCTTCGGCGACCACAGCTTTTTTTTACCCCGAATAAAGGGAAATCATTTTTTTTTCAGGCGCCTTGAATGGCTGCATCTGATCTGTAGAAATGATTTAGAAAACAAACCTAACTTTGCTGCCTACCGGATTTGTGAAAAACATTTCAATGTAGACGACATACGACAATCAGCAAATCGAAAACTTTTAAAAAAGAATGCTCTTCCATTATTGATGCTGCCGAGCTCATCGTGTAGCGTTCCAGGAGGTTCCCGGAAAGAAGACAAGCAAACTCAAACTGCTCTTTCGATTGGAGCGGAAAATAGTACACAGACTGAAAATGCAGCGAATGAAAAAACCTTGAGTTTCTCTTGCAACACTCCAAGAAAAAGAAAATTGAAGGCTGAACTCTTCCAATGCAAAAAGAAAATAAAACTACTGGAAACTAAAAATAAAACACTGGAGAAAGCACTTTCCATCAACTTTGCGATAAAGTTTTGACCAACAAATAACAAATATAATATTTACAATCACAAGACTAGAAAAACCAAGTACCGAGGTAGATGAAAACAAAATACTGTAGGCGCGCAGCCCCATTGCATATTTACTTGTCGCGTCTGTAGAGGTAATTATTTCAAGGGCCGAGTGACAATACTGAATAGGTAACATTACCGTGGTTGTGTGTTGTACTATTGACGATTATGTGTATTATAAACCGGTCGCGGCATGTTGTTTTTATTCTTGTTTGTTATTTTATTTATTCAATTAGCCAAAACACAGGCAAAGGTATAGTGGCATACAGCCTTCCTGCCAAAAAACTCATTTCAAATACTTATTAAAAAAATATGGGTCGTTTATTTTGGAATTATATTAAACTAGCTGACCCGGCAGCCGTTGTCCTGCCCTGAGAACAAAAATAAAACTGGGACCTACTCCTACCTACCTCTACCTGTCCCTACCTACCTATACCTACCCCTACCTAACTACCTACCTACCCCTACCTACCTTACCTACCCCTACCTGCCCCTACATATCCTATGTCCTTCTCCTGGTTCTAAGCTACCTCCCCACCAATTTTCAGCCAAATCAGTTCAGCCGTTCTTGAGTTATAAATAGTGTAACTAACACGACTTTCTTTTATATATATAGATTTAATCATGTTAAAAATATAAGTGGTACTGTCAGGTGAGCTCCTGAAACGTGAATGGAAGATCCTGCGAGACTCGATGCGGCAGGCACTCAAGCGCAGCAAGAAGGGCGCCACCACGAAGGCGGGCGTGCCCTGCAAGAAGTGGCGCTTCCAGAGCCGCATGGCCTTCGTGCTGCCCTACATGACCATGAGAAGGTACCTGTATATTTTAATTTTTAGGGTTCCGTACCTCAAAAGGAATCCAATTCAGAATTAGAAATTGTCCTTCAATCGAATGATCTGTACGGAACCGTCGGTGTGCGAGACTCACACTTGTCCAGTTTTTTTTAAGTTACTTATACAAAAATATATCAGCCTAACAGTAGTTTTTCGGCAGTTATATTAGGTAGGTACCTACCTATTAACAGACGACCGAACACGGTGGCAAAATCAACCCCCTATACTTACTTATCTAGACTTATAATAGGGGAATGCGGGAGAAACCGCGGGCTGGAATATTGGTACGTCATACGAATACGAGTGTGTGTGTGAGTAATGTTGTTGTCTCGCTCGATGCGTTCGCTCTATACGCACACTCTGGGTGACTTCACTTTCTCCTGAGAAACTCCGTTCAGATTTAATTGTAAAGACATGTCAAATAACACCATAACATCCTAATAACTCCTGTTTATTCCAGAAACGAAAGAGTATCAAAAGAGGACGTGAAAATAGTTGAAGCTGAAATCCAATCGGACCCTGAATCAGAAGTGTGGGACCCCGGGAACTCGGAGCAGGACTCCCTGGATCTCTTCTTCGCCAGCGTCTGCCAGAGCACCAAGAGACTTCCCAAGAAGTACCAGAACCATATGAAGAGACAGGTGCTGGACTCGCTGTTGAGGATCGAAGAGGATTGTCTGAATGAACATGGGGATACTAAGGATGTGAAGAACTTCTAGATTTAATCATCATCACATAGTTCCTTGATTTAAATTTAGGAAGGAAGGACTTGCGTTTTAGCATTTTTTTATCACAATCTCTTCATATTCGGTGATGATGTGGCCGAATAATCACACAAAGCCTAGAAGGGAACTGCCCCTCAAATGCAACTGTCAGAGTAAGGCTGCCTATCCATTGGAGCGGAGCGGAGCTAGGAAAATTTAACTAAGCTCCGCTCCAGTGGACAGGCAGCCTAAAACGGTAGGTGCTTGGTTATACATTTTTAACTTGAAGGTGGTAGCTCTACCGTGCTAGGGTTAGGTTACCTCACGATGTTTTTTTTCACCGAAAGCCTTCGTCAAAAAATAGAGTAGGTACCAAAAATATTTGCTTCGATTCTTTTATTTACAAACTAAACTTATTTTAATATAAGTATATATATCTTTCTAACAATAATGTAAGGAAGGGATAAAATAAATTTAGTCCTGTCAAATTAGTCCGACGGCTTGTTTTCAACGTGAATTAAGGCGCGATCTTAATTGGTCACGACTATTTCAATCAAATAAATAACAATGGCTTTAATTTGACACCAATAGGTAAATAGAGGGGTGAAAGGCCATTTGTTTTAAGCGACATTCAGGAACCCTGACGGCTCATCTGACGCAGAAAAAATCGTTGATTCCGAATATGTATATAACTCAATATCGGCCAAAATGTCGCTTAAAACAATTAGCCTTTCACCCTTCGATATGTTCTATATTAGAATTAGTTTCTTTTGAAAATAACAGAATCGACACCGTTATGTAGAGGTATCAAATGTTAAGAATTATATGTAGGAAATGTACATAAATTATTTTAATTTAAAAAAAAAATATTTTCAAGTTTATCTGGTTATGGTGATATTTTAAGTATTTTTTAAACATCGAATTTGTATGCAATAATAAAATAAAATTAGCATTTCTTTATAACTTTAATGGATATGTCTGTATATTTTGTGGTTTTAAATAATTAAAAGAAACGTTGGTGCAATTAATTGTCATAATTCGTTAATTTATACTTTTTGTTTATGTATTTATTTTTCTTTTAACAATTATATTTTTTTAAGGAACTGAACTATAATTTTAGATCTTTTTAACTACGCAATGAGGAGACAAAGGAGTAGTAGGCATGGTCAGGGGCGGATTTGCAGTCTTAGCCGCCCTAGGCCCGTGTAGTACCAGCCGCCCCTTTAACAAGGGCGTCGTCTAAAATCTGCCGCCCCTAGGCCGTGGCCTATACGGCCTATTTACAAATCCAGGACTGGACTGGTCATAGACTTTTTCCTTGTATTTCAAGCGCGACCACTTTATGGCAACATTTTGTGTGCAGACGTCCACTAGGTAGGTACGTAGGTACCTCTGGAAGTAGTTAAATGTCTGATGCTTCACTCATACACAGAACAATAAGCTCCCACTCGTCTCAATTTCCCGACATTTCATTGTTTTCACATAATAATTTGCTGTAAATAAACCCAACAAACAAATTCTAGGAAACCATTTAGATTTTCATAAAACTTGTTTACTTAAACATAAATTATATGAATAGGATTAACTACGTTCTTCGGACAGATCATTATTTGGAAATGGACCGCTGGTTTTAAACAATTTCCTAGAATTTAGTCTGAAAATATTTCAAACTATTATTATAAATCCGAAAGTTATGACAGGTACCTAGGTATAGAAAAAAAACTTTTGTATTATGAAAATGGAGGTAAAGCGTACCCGAAAGATAATATGGTAGGATAATCTGTGCTAGGTTAGGTATTGTATATGAATCATGCATAAAATTAATCTACACTAATACCACAGAGTATGTATATCTAATACTATAAAGAAAATTCATTTCAATTTTTTTGTTTGTAATTAATATACTCTTAGAAACTACTGTATTGGTTTTTAAACGAAAATGTTTATAATCAATAAAAAAAAGAACGTTTGTATTGAACGAATCTCTTTCCGCATCCCTTCTTTTCTCGCATGCAATGACTCACATATGGGTATCTCGCTCACACACGCGAGTGCAAGAACGTCAAGTGTCAAACTGGCAAATCCTGTCAATTTTTTGCATAACCCATTTGCACGTCGCAAACCGTGTCACAGAAATCCAACGAGATCGATAAAAATCAGAAATCCAATTTTCTTGCACGTCGCTTACCGTGTCACAGCATGTCAGACGATGCTGTCAAAAAGCCGTGTGTGAATTTATTTATAGTGAAACTCTTTATAATTTAGGCGTGACGCTCAACGGAGTTGGTGGATAATTGTTTATTAGGTACCTACCCTAACTTTCATTCAAAACTATCGTCAAGAATACAAACAAAGGTGATGTAAGTGAAGTGCAGTGCAGTGAACATTTGTGACAATTAGAGCAAAGGAGAAGATTTTGCCGCGCGCTGTCCGTGAGAGGCGAGAGCCGGCCGCAACAATGGCGACGTTTTGAACGAAAATTGAACCTTTGGTTGAACGTTACCGAACTAAAATACCTACCTACATCAAGTAAGTGCATGTTCCTTCATTTTTGCAGCCTGTGAACTTCTCATCTACTCCAAAGTACTTAGTATTAATAGTACAAGTTAGTAATATTTATTACTAGCTGTAGCCCGCGACTTCACTCGCGTTCCCGGGATAAAAAGTAGCCTTTAAATAACCTTCGGCCATAATGTAGCTTCCTAGGCTATTAGTGAAATAACTCCGGAGATTACATCCTACATACGAACTTTTAAACTAACTTTACATGTTAAAATATTACTGGATCAATTTCAAAAAAAGTTTGTAGTAGGCTAGTAGGTACTCGCCTCGGTTGGCTGGCTACCGTTTTTTTTTGTACTACTAAGGTAGCAAGCAAGCCTACGGCCCACCTGATGGTAAATGGTTACCGTCGCCTATCGCCATTTGCAATACCAGAGATATTGCCAATGTGTTGCTGACCTGTTACAATACCGAGAAAGCAAACTGGCTCTCAAGTGCAATTGCCGGAACACACCGGTAGGTGCTTGGCGACAAATTTTCAACTTGAGGGTGGTAGCCAGCCAGGCGGGTACTACAAAGTACCCTACCACCGTGCTATGGTTTCCTCACGATGTTTTCCTTCACCGAAAGCTCAAGCTCATTGTAGGATTCGAACCCAAGACCTTTGTCGCGGCATCCGACGTCACTACCACTGAGCTATCATCGCCTTTAAAGTTTCAATTTGAAGTTTCGCTGAGCACCTACCGATGTATTCCAGCGCTGGTAGGTATTATTACTAATGTCAGCAAGCGACGGTTTTTGACGTAAGAGATATAATTCGCCAATTTATTTATTATTGTTTAGGGAGACAACAATAGGGTAGTTTACTGACATATCAAATCAGCTACTTTTTAATAAATGTCAAAACGATAGTTTATATGGAATTTTGTATGAAATACTAACCTAATGACGTCATAGTTTCAAAGCATCAAATGATCTACTCTTAATGGTTCTACTGGTAATTAAAAATCATAAAGAGCATTAAATGTACAACATATTTGATTTTTCCACGTGTTTTTAGATGTTTTATGCATTGGTTAGTGTTTAGTCATTTATTTTTAACACTGTAAACTAGCCTATTGCGCTATAAATAATAGGGACACGCTCCAATATGATTGTTGCTGAGGTCGTGAATCATCGGTAGTTTCCGTCGCTCATCGGAATTACGGCCGTAGGCGAAGCTACCCTTCGTAGTAAAATGTCGTTTGATCACACAACCCGACTTCCGAATAACATAAAGGCATAGGGGACCTTTTGTCGAAGTCGTGTTTAAGCTAAAAATAGATCTGAAAATATTTAAGGCGATGATAGCTCAGTGGTAGTGACGTCGGATGCCGAGACGAAGGTCTCGGGTTCGAATCCTACAATGAGCTTGAGCTTTCGGTGAAGGAAAACATTGTGAGGAAACCATAGCACGGTGGTAGGGTACTTTGTAGTACCCGCCTGGCTGGCTTAAGTTAAGTTGAAAATCTGTCGCCAAGCAACTTTCAGTGTGTTCCGACAGCTGCACTTGAAGCCAGTTCCTTTCTAGGCTTTGTGGGCTTACCATCATCGGCCACATCATCACTGAACACGGTGAGATTGTGGTCAAACACAGGCCTATACATAGTAAAAAAAAAAAAAAAAAAATATTAACTAATAACTGTTACTCGCATTCCTGGGATAAAAGTAGCCTTTAGCACTAGGGGATAATGTAGCTTCCTAATGGTGAAAGATTTTTTAGAATCTCATACATCCGAATGTACAAACATTACCTCTTTAATATATACTAGCTGTGTGTAGCAAATACCTTATATGGAGAAGGGCATGGGCTATTTTTTATCCCAGGAATGAACCCGCTGGGGACAGGTAGTTAAACCATGATTACATTGACTAGTACTTTAAAGCGTGGGCCATTGCCGTGGGGTGGGCCTAAGCAAAGATTCCGACCCTCGGAAATGAAGGGCAAAGCACACAAAGTTCTCCCTCTAGGTATATCAGCCCTCGTTTGGCATTGGCACTGGCACTTGGCAAACATCATAGCCAGAGATATGAACTTACTCGACCATTGACCACTATCAAACTTTATGATAACTATGCTTTGTCACATTTCGCCACTGAGGTATATTACTACGTATAGAGAAGCTATCTTAAACAAAGGTCATGGCTCCATTTTGTTAATATTCACTGCAGCGCTGAAACAATAATTAGTTGTATAAACCATAGTTTATACACGTAGCGCTAGAACGCATTTAAGGTGAATCGGCCGAGAAGCACGCGATTTTTTTTTTTTAGTTTTTTTCAAATTACAGCTCAGTAATAGGTTGTATATTTGTAAAAATGTGATTTGCGCCTCATTAATATGCCAATTGATTACCGTATGTATACATTATGCTTTTTAAACTATTCAAATCCATACATTGGTTCCTTTTCGATAAATAACGCGCAGGAACCAATGTACAGTTCTATAATATTTTGGATGCAAAAATAATACATAGATAGATCTATGGCCATATCTCAGTGTCGCGAATAACATTTTGAAAAATAAATGACCTATTACTGAGCTGCAATTTGAAAAAATCCTAAAAAACAAATAATTTCGCGGGCTTTTTGGCACATCCCCCTTAAGGTGTAGTTTTTTCGCGACCAAAAAGTCATGAAAATCACGGCGCTTACGTGTTTCGTGTGAAGTGAAGTGCGGCCGGATGGCTGCACATGAACGGTACATAGTGGTTATATGTGGCGGGCGTCTTCTCTATACGTAGTACACCTCAGTGCATTTCGTATAATTTGTATTCCTATAGAAATTACTAACTATGTACGTTGTTGATTGATGACAGCCAGAGAGATATGAAAATAAACCAATTGATCTATCTTCAACCACCTGACATCTCATCGCCACTTACTGAATAATATCCCGTTTCACGATCGCGAACACAGACGTAACTCGTCCCCATTAATAACTGGAAAATAAATCAATTAGACGAACCCCTTCACGTCCGTCCATCTGAGTGGAATGGACGTTTTGATAATTAGGAGCAGGGGGCGCTGCGAACACCGGAGGCGAATGTATAATTTCAAGTTGCTTCAGATAGGTGCTTCAATCAATCTGCATTTATTTACTCTCTAGATTAAGTCGAGCGTTGTCTTCTTACGAGTAAATATATTTATAGATGCAGTATATAATATATAGGTGACAACTACACAAAACTTATAACCAAGAGTGTAGCGACCTCTGTTAGCTACATAGTTCACACGCCGATGGATAGATGGCGCCACCATAATATACAGACAACCTACATCGCGCTAGTGAAGTTTATTCGCACATTAAAATATATACCAGAATCCAACATGTACAGTCGGACTGCGGTCGGTTTCAATTGAGGATAACTAATTGATTCAGGCGTGACCTTGCGGAAATCCATTATAAGATTAGATGGAAGACAAATATTTAGTAACTAATTCCGCTGGATATATCCTTCTCTGTCAAGTCCAAAACAAGGTTAAGTTCCCTTCATCTTCAATTGAGGAGTCATCCACTACATAAAACATTTCAGAAACTCTTAAAGAGTCCGTGAAATGTTTTAGGAGAAAGGACTGTAGAACTTAATTTTTTTACCCTATTGCCATCAAACAAGAAGTAGTCCTTACCTATGACAGGCCAGTTGGTTATGACAACCTATCGTGCCTCAGGTCGTAGGTTCGATTCCCATCCAGGGCAAATATTTGTGTCTCTTTGTTCTGAGTCTGGGTGTAATTATCTAAGTATGTATTTACAAAAAAAAGTAGTTTATGTAGTATATCAGCTATCTGGTTTCAAAGCTCTGCTTAGTTTGAGCAAACAGAAAAACAAAAAAAAGTTATAGATTATTTAACTTTTTTTTCGTTTTTTTTTTGGGTTTTCCTTTTAGGTATAGTGGATGATTCCTCCTATTTATCTTTTTTTTACTAAGGGACTAGAGAGACTAAACGATAGTAATTTTTGTTTAACTTGCTTACTTGGTAATGTTAATGAACAGTAGAATTATAATGAAATGCTTCGAGAATGCTTAACTGCTTTAATTCATTCCATCTGATCTTCAAAAAATCCTAATTTCTTGATAGCCGCTGTGTACAATTCTATTAAATCCTCCACCGTGTAGATGATGTCCAGGTGCTTCCTCGTGAAGTGCTGGTAGTACATCAACTCTCTCCAAAGCTCAACATCAGCCACCTCCATCTTCTCCAGCATCGTGTACATCCCGTGCATTTCCTCCACCCAATCGTCTAGTGTGCATATGATAAACGCTAAGCGCATTCTCTCGTCTTTCGCGTACTTCTTCACAGCTGGCTCCATGTCCTTGAGCCTCTGCTGCGTCAGGTATATCACTTGTGTCATCATCGATTTCACTTTCAGTTTAAAGTTAGTCGGGTCGTTGGGATATTTGTCGTATCTCCTGGCAGGTGGGCGTGTCGCGTTACCGGCCGCGCTGCGAGCTCGCGAGCGGAATCGTTTGTCGCGGGATAGTTCTGCAACTATCTTCTTGACGTCCACGTTGTTAGTTAGTTCTGCCATTTGTTTGAGCCGCCTTGCTATTTCTTTGTCTTCTCCAATGAAATGTTCGTCCCGTAACGCTATGAGAGGTCGAGACTGCTCTGTGGGCATCAAGTGAACACCTGCGGAGCAGTTTTTGTGAGTATAGATTTTTGGATGACTTACAACAAATGTTTTATGTGCAGAATATGGACTGTTAAAATAATCTTACAATGATCATGAAGTCGCGGGGAACAGCAAGTTATCTATACGTGTGCCAAATGACATGTACCTACCTTACATACAGACGAACATAGCGAAACTATAGCTTTATTTAAAATAGCTGTTCCTTGTGGTTTCACTCGCGTTCCCGGGATAAAAAGTAGCCTATAACCTTCGGGGATAATGTAGCTTCTTATTAGTGACAGAATTTTTCGAATCGGACCATTTACTTCGGAGATTAGCGCCTTCAAACAAACAAACTCTTCAGCATTATTATTAGTATTAGATAGATTATAATAAATAAACAAACTTACATAGCACAATAACACGATACATGTCTTGTGATGACTGTTATACCAGACGATGTGGCAACTAGTAAAGTACCTACATAACAATAAAACTTTTAATTGTCTGATAATTTTAATGGCGAACGAAGCGTTTGTATTACTAACTGTTAATTTGTTTTGTGCCATTAAATATTCATTGCAATATAAAGCATAACCTATAAATGTTTTACCACCATTTTTGATTTATTTGTCTGTGAGATAAATTTGCAGGATTATATTTTTTATTACATTTTTAGAGTGGAAGTTGCTCTGAAGTCAACGTAGACTTTGTTAACATGGCGTCTTCAAGAATGCAGACGTTCCATATCATCATTATCATCAGCCCAAGGGTGTCCAGGAAACATAGGCCTCCCCCACTGATTTCCACTATAAACGGTTTTGGGTCCTAGTTACTCCTCCCGACGTCGGCCTACCACAGAACTGTAGGAGATCGTCCCATCCATGTACTCAAGAACTATTCTTTCTTAACGGTTTAAAGCTTCGATGTGGCCTGCCCATTGCCACTTCAACGTGCTGGCCGAATCTAGGAGCTATAACCATAACTTGTTTTTCTTTAAAAACGTCCTTGTTTTGAACCCTTTGCTTCGGCTCTGAGCTTATTTATGCAGCCAGCAGGAAAAGCCCAAGTCTCTGTTCCATTTGTCATCACTGGTGAAAGACTTTCTTCAGGCCCTGAGGTATACTGAACGTGTAGATATAGGGGTTTTTGTATTTGACAATACAAATAGGTAGGTACGTTCGATTGTATCGTATTACGATCCTTAATCCATAACGATTAAGTGTGTCGCCACGTGAAGCACTCAAATGTTACGTTTTACATCATGTAAACACTGTGTAAGCGATAAGCAGTCGCCATAGCAAAAATGGTTACGAGTGTCCGCCCATTTCATTCATACGGTTTCCTTATAATAGCCCCGAGACGGCTAACATAGCGAGCAACCCTGTAGCTAGGTACCTACGCATCCCCAACCTTACCTAATCCCCTACTAAGCAAAACGTTATATTCCAAGTTGTTCCACATGACAACATAAAATCTTCATGTCACGTAGCAAAAATTAAAAATAAATCTGTTCTCGGTTCACATTCACGAGGCTCGAGCAGCCCCCGCCTCGAGCCGAGCGCCCCCACGGCTGCCCCGAGCTCGCCCTCACCCCCGCCCCCCGCCCTCGCCCCTCAGGTGCCATCGATCGAACCCCGCCCAGCAACAACTAGCCAGCTTTATCTCACACAGGGATATAGCTCCATAATTCATTGAGTGACGCACACACAAGGAAGATGACAGTTATGTGATACAATTATGATGTGGTCAATCAGATTTCATTTATTATACGATGCTTTAATATTCAAGACCTGTATGAGTTATCAAAATGCAACATTCCTTAGTGTTTGTGACAATAGTCTCGAGATACCGAGCTATGTTTTTTTTAAATATAATTAAATCGTCAATAGTCGAGCATAGGTGCTGGTGGTAAGCGGTTACCGTAGTCTACAGAAGCTTGTAATACCCGGGGCGTCTCAGAACAATAATCATGGCGTTACCGACCCTTCACTCCTCCCTACTGAACTCTGAATATGATGATTTTCTGATGAAATAAAAATAAACTAAAAACTAAACAATGAAAAGATCGCTGTCAGAAGGCACCGTTCCCAGAATACGAGATGAATGAAGTCTTTGATATTGTTCAAAATCAAAATCAAAAACTCATTTATTAAGTTTAGGCCCTAATAAGGCACTTATGAACGTCAACAGTTACAGTTTTACAATAGACTCTACTACCGGTTCGGTGTTCCACTAGCTAGCGTTGATGTTATAGGTTCAACGATTTTTTCATAATGTAGGTCGACACAATATTGAAGTTGATCATTGGTTCGATTCCTATCCAGGGCAATTTGTGTGACTATGATAGACATATATAAGAAAAACAGTATAATAATTATGTAGTAATTAATATCAGTTATCTAGTTTCCATAAGCTTTGCTTAGTATGGGATCAGTTAAATTGTGAAGAATGAATAGACAAATAATCTAATCAATTTCGCAATTCGAATTTCGAACACAATAAATTCAAGGTCTTGAAAGTTTTGCAACCAACCCCGTTCCAATTTCGAACTCACATCACAGTGAAAAAGAGCTGAGCTGTGTAGCTCTCTCATGCTCCCCTTGCTGCCCCCCAGGACGGCCTAGGGGCGTGCAGTATGCACAGTGTGAGGTGGTTGGTATAAGCAAGTAGGTGCGATATAAATAGACGTCCTCGCTCACTGCCAAGGTCGGCGCAGATCGATACAGCGCGGGGTGGCTAGGGGGGCGAGCGCTGGAGCTGCGATGAGACTGTGGAGGTGTGCTGTACGCTTTAATAAGCAAGCACTTGTGAATCGTAGGTATTTTGTAGGTACGCTTGTTCGATAATCAAATTTAAATTTTGATTCTAAATTCAAATGTTTCTCTCGATCGATATCAAGTTTATATCTAGGGATTAAATAAGTTAGATTGAGTGGAAATTCGTTGGTAGCAGATTTAAATGGAAGATAAAACCCAAGGATTTTTGCTACACAAATATTTCCTAGATATTGCCATTATTATTGTCCTATTTACCTAACACGTCATGAACATCAATATCAAAGCAAAAGCAGGGAATATCTCGCCTGCTCTGTTACTCTGTTAGTGACACGCTAGCTAGCCACCGACACTTGTACACCTAAGGCTACAGAGGGCGCTGTTTCTAGCCCCTTTCTGTTTGTACCTGCCCCCATGTCATTTGCTAAGTTGTCAGCCCCTTTTATATACCGTCATTATTCTTGACTTTTAAGTCTACTTTGTTCTAATGACTGGTGTATTACTTTGCGATTGGTTACTGCGTGAGTCTTGTGCCGCAGGTCTTGGATTTGAATCCATCAATGAGCGTCAACAAAACGTAAGAAAACCACAATACTGTGATAAAAGTGAGACACTTTTTTCGCGACATCAAAGTAAGCACCATCTTTTTTAAATGCAAGCAAATATCAGCATGAATGAATGCCAAGTACAATTCTACCTCTCAAAACAATTTTTCAACTTATGCAGAGGCCAAATGCAACTTTCTCACAACTCCTAAGAGAAACATAAGAACCTTTTTCAATAATAAAATAACTCGGTAGATTCAACAAAGAACCAAACAATAGAATCCATGGAACAGAACAATTTATAACCCCAATTATAATACTTATTTCCAATAATAACTCAATACAATTCCTTTTGGAACAAAGGGAATCTCACCAAAGAAAATAGAAAGGGAACATACCTACCAGAACAGCTGATCTGTTACTAAGGGAAGAAAGAGAACGCGTCTGCCGACCAGTCATCAAACTGATCACCCGACCGATATGTCATCACTGCGCATGGTAGCCGTATCGACTACCCACCGACGAGCCTATTCAACGAAAATGAACCTTATGGTGACTAAGTAAGAATGAAGGTTAATTACATGCCGTTCTATAATCCGCTAGTAGAATAATTAACAAGCTGGGAAAAGCGAATATAGTATCTATTACAAGGCTATAGGTTAGATAAAGGTTGTTTAGCAGTTGCTACGGCATCCTTCTAATTATAAAACGATACACTTTATGTAACTGTGGGATCAAAATCCTTTATAGCTAGTTACTAAAATTGGCGATAAAATTGATCTATCATTTCGATAGATATAAAGACAGAAAATATTTAATTTGGCAAGAAACAAACAAATTGGAATCTTACTTATATTATAAAAGCGAAAGTTTGTGAGTATGTTTGTTACTTGTTCATGCTCAAACGGCTGGACCAATTTTGATGAAATTTGGCATGGAGGTAGTTGACACCCTGACATGTGCAGCTGCCGGAGCACATTTGGAGACAGACTTTTATAACTTGAAGACTGCTATCTTCAAGTTCTCTGCTCAAGAGAGATCTGCTTTTTGTGTGTGATGTTGATGTTTCCTGAGTGATGATCTGACCGAAGAAAGTAAGCTCAGAAAGCTTAGAACCACCAGCTTTTATTAGTATAAGTATTTGGCTTACACGTGGATGGAGATGGAAATGGAAATAATAATTTAATAAACGACATTCCAAACTTTGAATCAAGGTATTCTGAGAAATTTAACAAAACGTCTTTTTGGCAATTAGTGAAATTTGGAAACGTTTCGTGGAACGAGCTCCATTAACTAACATCTCTCGATGGAGACGTGAATAACTGAAATTGTGAAATTATAACTTTTCAGACGGTTACGTAATAACCTTTTGTAAATTATTTTCGTTCACAATCCCCTTTTAAATCATAAATACTGAACACATACGACGAACATACGACCCAAACTTACCTACGATCCTGAATGGTCATATACATGTAAGCCGACCGTCTTTCTGTCCTGACTAACATTAAAATGTCACTTGTTATATAAATTTAGAACAATACATGAAAAGGCTTCTAGGGCTAAGTTTTGCATAGGTTGCGTTGGGTTGCCTGAGCTCCTGAATTAAAATTTTCATTTTTTGTTCAAAAAAGAATTTTAGCCACTCCAATTAAATCTAAAATTTCTTTGGCAAACAGATTTATTCATCAAATAACTAACTGTCCACTGTTTTACCCACGTTCTCGGAATAAAAAGTAAATCTAGATATTGAATAATCTATGCTGAAATTCAAGGCGATTCGTTGCTCCGTTTTTGCGTGAAAGCAAACACACTGTCACATTTATAATAATTTGTAAGGAAGTAAGGGTTAGTGAGATATCAGATGTTACATATACGCGACTACTGTAATGCTCGCTCGTTTTTTTTTTAAAGAATTATTTAATAAATATAAAAATTTGCATGCTATTATAGCCTAACATGAAGATCTATTTAACAAAAGTAAGAACTATGTTTAAACCGTGTTTAAAGCAAATTATCTTTATCTTATCAACATGTAAACATTAAATAGTAATGATATACACACGTGATACCATACAACATTGTAACATCTTCAGCATGCACACATCGGCAATAAAATTAGCTGCTATACCACTCATATAGAGCTAATACAAACGAACATAATAATCACGGGCCTAACACCTTCCGCTCTTACGTAATACAAATATAATAATCCATCTTACTAAAAATCAACTCTATCGTCAACAAATACGATCTATTTTTCATAGCCACCAGTGTTGCTATGTCAATCCGAATTTTAAACTAAAATATTGCAGTAATAAAGCACACATTTAATCGGTAAGTTAATTTGACAGGTGACATGAGTCGGGGTGTCGACAGGCAGCGGTTGGCGAGTGTCGCGGTGTCAGACACGATGGGATATTTGACAGACGCGCGTGCGCAACTTGTGGCCATAGAGAAAATAGGACTAGAGAGCAAAGATTCGTAGTTCGGTACGTAGCAATTGTTTTCTCCCTCACTCGTATCGCAAATAGATGAGAGGTCCGTTATTCACGTGTTCTCCAGAATAATCTTCTGTATTTTTTTAACAGCATAGATTCAGCACCCAGATCTTCCCTGTTGTTTCATGTTCTTCCTAATAGGTTAAGATCTTAAAAGCAACAGTTTTAATATAGTTAAGTCTAACTACTCTGGTTTCATGTATATTCTGTGCCCTGATACCTGATTATTAGCAAATAAGATGTTATTCATAATTATAATGGACGTTTTGATATTCAACAGAAGCTTCTGATAAATGTGCCTTCCGTATATTTCTGGAAGATAAGACAGACTGACACTACAAGGCCGGAGTGAGGGCGTTAATAAAGTATATTACTTTAATAAGTTACATTATAAAGACATTATTGTATTTACCTATGGCATTAGTTAGGTACTTTATGAAAGTTTTCGATTTAGTCGATACCTACACTCAATGTAAATTTTTCATTTCATTGCTATTCTTGAAACTAAAATGTGCATTCCTGAATGTAATATATGATATACCTATTATGAAATCATACAAACAAACAAACCAATAAATAAAGCGTGTTATGATTATCGTTAGGTTGGGTACACACCGTGAGTCGGCTAGCGGGGGCGGGGGCAGGGGCGGTAATAAATAACGCCTCAAATTAATTTATCAACGAGCTCACGCCCCGCGCACAGATCTGCAATTTTGCTGATGAATAATGGTGGTTTTTTTGAGATAATTAAAAAGCGGTGTCGGAATGAATTATAAGCGAATAATAACTAGATATATACACAAACACAATCCTATTCTACCAACATTATAAATGCGAAAGTTTGTGAGTATGGATGTATGTATAGATGAGGAAAACGATAGAAAACGATGACGGAAATGTCCCAGGATATTTATTTTTACACTAGCTACTCCCTGTGGTTTCACTCATAGTCCCGGGATGAGACTCAAAGCTCAGTGGAATTGTAGTACCCGCTTATCTGCTACTACCCTCATGTAGCTCCTTTTCATAAAGAAATTGTCTGTCCGCTAGTTGATTTTGAGAGCTCTGCTATCTTATCACTTTCGGCCACTCATCACAATACCATGATGAGTTTAAGGACATACATAAACCTGTCCACAGATTAAAGAAGTATTATTCTCATTTAATGGGTAATAATTAGTGCTTGTTTTGTTGGACTTAAAAGTGGTGTCTAGTTTAATTGCTAACTACATAAATCAAACAAACACTCATTTATAGCTTTAGAATTAGACATCAAAGACTTTTTACAAAATTGTTTATTTTCTTTTTTTTTTTGGAAAGGACTAACGTTGGTAGCCTCTGATGGCTGCACCAACCTTGCCGGACAATAAAATTGTTTAGTTTGTCTACATGTTCGCCTGCTTTACCAAATTAATAGGTTATCCGTATCTACCTTCTATGTAAGAGAAAGTGTTAAAACAGTTATTTAAAAGAAACGACTATCTTCAAATTGCGCTATAATAACGCTAATAAACACCGTTAGGCGACTTATGTTTACAAATGCAGTAGATTTAAAATTATTGCACTATATTTTTCTCCATGATTTAAGCTCTGCCAAATGTCATCATAGGGGGGATAAACCTTAGTAATTCCATTCTTGCCCTAAAAAATCAAAAACATTAAATTACAGTACCACCCTACATAAATAACTTTTGATTTATTATCTACATATGAATCTATATAGGTACCTATAGCTCTTGGATTTATTTGTTAATGTTCTCATTGCGAGCGTGATGTCATCGCTGCTCATTTGACATTTCCCTGACCGTGAACCTGTCAGCTGTCACCTGTCACCGCACGTCACCCGCCCATTTCACGGAATCGCTTTAAATATAATGCGGGTAGGTTGCGTTGTGTAGACTCGCCTCTTGTTGCCAACTCGGAGTTTTTTTTTTATGTATAATGACCGCTAACGAGCTGCGAATGATTATGGTGATTAAGTAACCGTTAACTACAGATGAGGTAACTACTACATTTAACTATCAGTTACGTAAGTGCTAACATTTTTATTAAAAAGCGAATGGTAATTGCAACGTATCCGTTCTGTAAACTGTGTGTCAATTATTATTATTTTAATTCGTAAAAAAGCTGTTGAATCGTCTTGAATTCTTGTATCCAAAATAAAAAAAAAAACAGTCAGAAAATGTCTCGTACAAATCTTTTGGTGGGCCGCAGTAATATGAAAGCAATTGGAGATGGCCTCGGAGAGCAATTGGGTGCATTGCGAAATAGCTGGAACTTTCAGTCCATTGGAAACAGAGAGGTGTATAGATGTTGTAATAAAGCTTATTGGAGTTGGCGCGCTGCCCGCTGCAGCCGCTGCACGGTCGCGGTGCACCCGGTGTTGCCGAACTAAATTAAATGGGACATACAGTATTGCAATTATACACTTTTTAGTAGCGATATAGACAAAGAAATGGGGCTGTACGAAGCCCACTTCACATCTGTCACCTACAACCTGTCTGTATAATCCGGCAGTAGTTCTTGAAAGTAGTTTTTTGCTCGAGATCTGTAAAATTCATGTCTTTGAACAAAATTAATGTGTTTCTAAAAGTGGTTGCAACTCTATTGTATATCTGTCTTCGGTGTAAGGGCGTGAACTTAGATTTTGAGATGAACGTTATTAGGTATTTTTCCGCAGGGTTGCTAGGGCATAATGCATGCTATAAATTGGTAGCATTGAAGTGAATATCGAGTGAGACGCGGTGGCATGCCCCGATGGTCATTTCAGAGGATTCCGTTTTCTCTTCTCGAATGAATATGAAAAGAAATATCAATCGCTTCGACCCCAATTTCAAAGAAATCGTTCGTCGGGATCACGCGCTGAAAAAGCCCCGATCCCCGGCCGGATGTCAAATATCGCACCGAAATTACTTTCCCTTTATAAATAAACCCTCGCAAATTGGGAGCGAGTCTATTCTTCAAGTTTTTCAGCGGTGTTGACTTTGTACCGGCATTACCGAGCCGTAGCCGAGCATGTGCGAGGACGGCCGACCTTCGTCCCTAATGGAGGACCAAATTTAGTTCTCCGCTGTAATGGAATCGTGGAAGTTGCTCAGAACCGGGCCCCCTCTGCCTCCACAATTATGCAAATTTCACCCCTAATTTCATGCTCTCTACTGTCTCGGGATACACCGGCTTCTAAATTAGAACGGAGAGATTAGATAAGGTTATTCAGTAATAAAGCGGAATTAAGTGCGGCATTAAGTCACAGTTTAATCGAGTCGACGAAACTTGTTGATAATAAAAGTGCGATGTGGCAGCCCTGCGCCGTGGCTGCGGCCGGACCCGTGTTTGGATTTATTTTAAACTTCAAAAGAGTTTCTGAGAAGTTCTCGTCTCACTCGCCTTGACAACGAAACTGAAGACGGAAATAACTGGAAAGAAACTGATAATTAGAGATCCCTGTAATGTAATGTCGCCGTGAACTTGCTTACAGTGGTGCGATGAAGCAAGGGGGGACCGGGGGAGGTGTGGAGGAGGGAGGGGGGGACTGTCGTGGACCGTCGCCAGCGCCGGCCTGTCTGCGGCATCGCCACAGGCTTAGGTCAGGTTCATATTATGCTAAGCTCTTTCCTTAGAAATTGTTCTCCCTGAATATTGTAATATCCCATGGTAGGCATGATCATTAAGTGACAGTTTTAAAAATACGAAGAACAATATACCTCCTTGCCCTTTATTAATCTTCACTAATCGTGGCAATTAAACTTGTTTAAAAACCGACAGGTAATTAAGGATAAAAATTGAACGGGATCCTTTACCATCTGCGGACGACATCTACGGAAATAATTTAAGGGTCGTAAAAAATAGCGATGCTCAATATACCCGAACAAATACAAATGTATCTTTAGGAGTTTTAACACAAAATTAATTACTGCAATAAAATTAACAAAACAAAAACGCTCGGGTCGAGAGTCTACATCGGTCTTTACATGTCTTTGATGATAGGATTGCTGGCGTAAATCCAATCTTAGCTCGGATAGATTTGGGTTCAGAACAGTTTGAAGGGATGGATGTAGATGATGCAAGAGCCAGTAATACTCATGAGCTGGTGAAGATGGTGCCAACACACGTGTTCCATATAAGTGACAGTGCCGCATCATTATTCTTACAGACATTTGCATGTATAATTGCTGAGATGACTTAATTGATAGTCATTATGTCTTTACCAAATAAAGAATGTCTCTTAGTGCATACAACATCTATTTCTGCTCAAGCTTGTAGATCTTGAACACGTTTTTCGCTATGGTCATTATATTGCTGATTTCATGCGCAAGAGCATTTATGTTACTTAAATATTCATTTTTAAACCAACATGCCTAGTTAATGTTTTTTGTTTAAGGGTGAACCTTCGGTTGGAGCGCGAAATTCAAATTTTATCACGTTTTTTGCAAATTGCAGCTCTTTTATAGGTCGTAAGTTATCAACATGTTATTTGCGAGAAGAATGGTAGTATATTTACTGATTAATAACAAAAGAAATCATCAACATATTCCTCCAAGGTATATTACTGACATATACGACTATTTCATGAAAATGTTACTAATATACCTTGGAGGAATATGTTGATGATTTCTTTTGTTATTAATCAGTAAATATACTACCATTCTTCTCGCATATAACATGTTGATAACTTACGACCTACAAAAGAGCTGCAATTTGCAAAAAACGTGATAAAATTTGAATTTCGCGCTCCAACTGACGCCTCTACCTTAACTAGCGATTTCTCATGGCTGCACTCGCGTTTTTGGGATGAAAAGTAGCCTCTCTCACTCGGGGATAATGTAGGTCCTATTAGAGAAAGAATTTCTAGAATCAGTTCAGTTTTCCGTTTTTTATGTTAGGTATAGATATAGATTACTATATATATACTGACAATATGATTTATGTAAATGTTTGTTTGTAACTCAACCACACCGTGATGGTCAGGATTAGGCACATAGACAGATCATACCTTGGAATTAAACGAAGAATATAACTATGAGATCCCACGGGAACTTGGGTAATAACATCTATAAATTAGTAACTAATAGACTAAAGCTTCCTCGCTTCTTTTGGAATTAATTTACATATTTTAAATTATAATGAATGTGACTTATGTTCTTGTATTTCTATTATAATTAGTATATTTTACGATATGGTTTTACTTATTGTATGCCTAGCTTTTCGCCCCGCGGTTTTTAGCCCTTTAGGAGTCGATTTTCAAAACTCCTTCTGCTATCCTTGGTGCAGCGGTTTAGGCTAGGTACCTATACGTTGTTTTGTCACTCGGCTATCAGTCAGCCAATTAGAATTTTATATAAACAGATTTTCAGTGAGCACCTATTGCATTTTGCAATCCTATATAGTAATTTTGGCAACATCATCGTAAAATTCCACCTCCGTCAGTGGGAGCACTTCCCTCGCCCCTAAAATATAATATCTATACGTTTGACGAGTGCTGTTCGTGTTATAATCGTTAAACCCGTGTTGATTCCAAATCCGAGTGCAATTTTCGTAATAACAGCTTCGGAATATTCTGGCATCATGTTTTATGAGCCAGCTGCCAGATTGTGATCTGTTGGCAGGACCGGCGAGGGATTAATCCCGGTTTAACTTCTCGCTACATTAAATCTTAGCGTTTGGACGCGGATTTACTGCAGTTTACGTCTTAGTGGTGTACTCGTACATTAACATGTCTTATTGAGTGGAATGTCAACAATCTTCGTCTCAAATTTGCGATTAACGCTCTATTTCGACTTATAAATTAGTGAAATATAAAGGGTGAAAAGAAACATGGCTCGGAATTTTCTCTCGTTGTCTTGAGACAACATTTTATA
The DNA here is from genome assembly GCA_963555595.1 of Tethea ocularis. Taxonomy (NCBI): domain Eukaryota; kingdom Metazoa; phylum Arthropoda; class Insecta; order Lepidoptera; family Drepanidae; genus Tethea; species Tethea ocularis. Next base: position 214,135 of record OY741970.1, on the reverse strand, counting down.
AAACGTGTAGTGCTGATATCATCGGTGCAACATAGCAATTTATCTTTGAACGCTTTAGAATCTTCTGCATCATCATTTGTTAATGTCTGGTTTATTTTGTTTTATACTGTTATGTATTCTTCAAGATCCTCTTTTAGCATTTTATTAGGTTCATCTTGCTTTGATTTAATAATACACGTTGTAGTTATAGTTTTTGTAAGCTGTATTGCAGGATTCAATTTTGTTTAACATAAAGACCATTATAAAATATTAACTGTCCGTCCATCGCGGTTTATATGCATTTTGGTTAGTGATGAAGTATCCTATATCATCTCCGGCCCACAAACTGTCTCTATGTAACACGTTGATTAGTTGATTTAGTGCTACGTTAAAGACTAGTCATTAATTAGTTACAGCCCCGTGGTTTCACCCGCGATCTCATTTCTTCCTGGGATAAAAAGTATCCTATATATTATTCTAGGGTATGATCTATTGATATGATCTATTTTTTTCTAATCCATTCAGTGGTTGATGCGTGATTGAGTACCAAACGTTCAAGCATCTAAACATGCAAACTTTCACATTTACAGTAAGATGTCTATTTAATTTATTCATTGTGATCTTTGTGTTGAAATATTAATAGCTCCATTACGTCGATGTTACATTATATTCAAAACTGAAACGTGTTGTATCTCCCACAGGGTTCAGGGGCAGTCGTCGCTCGACAGATGTCAGGGCTGCGGGTTCTATTCCCGGCGGTGATCGCTCTTTGTTGTAAGGTGCGCGCGCGCTGTCACAACCGAGAGTTTGTTACGCTATATGATTTTGTTCGTCAACTCTGGCTTTACATGTTGCTATGTCTTTAGTTTTATTTATATCATTTGTTTTAATGTTTTTTTCAAAATCAGTACCAACATTGACATATAAATTGGTTTTGATACCCTAAGGATAGGGAAGATTAAAAATATCTATAGGAATAATCAGTCAGGGGCTTTGAATTTTATATCACTATCACTACATAGTATAAAACAAATTTTCGTCGCTTCCCGCTGTCTGTCCCTATGTATGCTTAGATCTTTAAAACTACGCAACGGATTTTGATACGGTTTTTTTTAATAGGTAGAGTGATTCAAGAGGAAGGTTTATATTATTATGTATAATACATGCATATTATAGTACAGAAAAGTCGAGAAATTCAAAGATGTACACCCGTGCGAAGCTGGGGCGGTCGCTAGTTTACAAATAAAAAAGCCTAGCATATCGGACATCATTAACACTTCCACAGTCCCAGGTCTCCAAGGAGAGCAACTCAAGTTTTTCCTTAATAAAAACTGCTTGATAGTCTAGTTTCATCAACATTAATTAACCAGAAACATTTACACTGAGATGTTTATCAAACAGCAACTGATTTAAACACGAGATTATGTATGTAAAATTATTATTTTTTGTTTTTTGTTCAGTTTGTATGCTTCGCCTTATATGTCTGTATCACAATCACAGCTAATTATAATAAGGCTGCTTTTCCACTAGGGATGTGCTATGCAGCTATGATGTGAGGATGTGTGAAAACTATGTGACCGTTTCCACTGATGCTAAGCTATGTGCAATATGAAGATGCGCCTACTGGTAGGTACTCTGCTTTTCACATAGCTACACCTACGATATAGCATAGCACGCCTCCATCCATATAAAAAACATAGCTTAGTAGAACCCGTTTCTACCAGTGCTATGCTACGTGGACCGATGAATATCATAGGTGGATATCAAACGCATCGATAACAACATAGCATAGCACATCTCTGGTGGAAAAGCACCCTAATATACCAGATCTATGATAGCCACGTGGGAATTTAAATCAGTTTTTTGTTCTGTTGTTTTTCAACATCATGGTTAAAGACCGGGTCACTTCTTGTTAGCTCATTCAAGCAAGATGTGAGTGGTGCGACTAGTTCCATTAAATCCGGGATTATGTTCTAATCATAAATTTCTTGTTTTTTTTTTTTTTTTGTGATTCCAGTGTCAAGTTGTTTGTTATGGTTAACAACTTTGTGGCCAATTCATAGAATTACTATTGTTTCTGTAATAAATAGTATGAACAGGTAGCCTGTCTGCCTGCTTTTCAGGCTTCTGACATAAAAATAAGTCCCAAAAACATGTCCAAACTTTTAATGTAAAAACATTCCTTCCTCAAATGTGTTTCATTATTTCATTTGTAGCAGTAAAAACTGTCATCGTACAAAGCGATTTAAATCTGTTTTTGGCAGCAAATTGAAATCTCTTTTTATACATACAGACCAGAATCAGAGAATTTTAGAAAATGTTTATTCGGCTTAAAACATAAATTAATTATCTTATTCTTAGCACTAAGACGCTGTAAGGGTAAAGTCTTCTACATGGACGTATTTATATACATTGTTGCTAACCGACGAAGTGTGAACCAATTTCCACATGGCAATTGGAAGCTTGCCTTTTGCGTCAAGCACCGTCGGGCGCGCCAGATAGTCTAGCTAAATGTACTCCTTGGACCGACTTCAACATGGTTACGTGACGACCACCTGCAATAGCAATTTCAACCCTAATACTGAAGCACCAAAATTTAGTTTGCATAACCATCGATGTGAGGTACACACCTGTGTGCAAATTTCAACCGTGATAATGTAACTTTATGGTGGAAAATGATTTTAAGGCAGGATTTTCGCGTGCGTCTTCGCTGTAAATAAGGTATGACGCAAAGCGGCAATTTAAGGATGCCACAGAAACTCAATATATTTTAAAACATAATATGAAATGTCGTGCGCTCGATATTGGAAGCAATCTGTCTGAAAGCATTGTTTGGAGTTTTGTCGGTGTTGCCATACTGCGGTTACCGTTTATTGCTAGTTTAGCATTTTGAGAGTTTCGCTGTGTTAGTGTTTCCAGTCCGTAGAATAGGTTCGGAGAGGGTGCCAGCCAACTCCGCTTAGAAACAGTCGAAGGGTTCGCACAAATTTATTTGGAGCTTTAAAATTACGATGAGGCTGCAAGCCCACTTATAGAGCCGAGAGTGATAATTCACCAGCTTAAAAGCTTTATAATAATAGTAGAAAGTAGATTTTGTAACAAAATAATTTAACCATTTAAGCTTAAACGAGTTGCTGAAGCAGCTGACTTGGTAGTCCATTCCTCTGAGTTATTAACTATGATATAATAGCTTTCTATTATTTAAGAGTTTGCTTTAGATATTAAAGCGAGTGTACACAACAAAGGTTTAGCGTAATTGCAAGTAACGTTAGGTAGTATTTACTCATAAATGTGTGCCAACTCTTAATAACTTAATGTTACGGAGGCGATGTGTAATTTGTACTTATTAACATAATGAGGGACACGAATAAATTGTAACAGGCGAATAAATTATACTGTAGACGAGTTTAATCTACGAGAATAATAACACGGCATTTTTTTATGCTTAGCTATTTTTATTTTTGGAACAAAAAAATATTAAAACCTTATGTCTATCTACCCGCGTTTTTAAAGTAGCTTATATCCTTCTCCATATTATAGACTATCTGCGTGACAAATCATCATCATTGGATCTGCGGTTTAAGTGTGAAAAGGTAACAAACAGATACATTTACCCGCGTTCCGGGATAAAAAGAAGCCTATATGTTACCTTCCGCTCCGACCCATAACTTATCTCTAGGCCAAATCACTTTGATCCGTTGCTAAAAGAAGGACAAATACAAATTCAAACTTTCACATCCTTACCTACATATTAAAAATCAAAGTCCCCCGTCTGTCTGCCCGTCGGTTCGCGATAAACTCAAAAACTACTGAACGGATATAAAGTACAACGTTTGTATGAGAGAAAATTTTTTGAAAAGAGAAATTCGTATTTTTGTTTTGCATTTTTGTTTAAAAATCACCCGAGTGACGCCGGGCACGAACAGCTAGTTTATAATAATAGCTAGGATTAGTATGGATTTACATTTATAGTGAATCCTGATTTATGGGATTTATTCGGCAATAAGTGTATGAAATTTAAGTTATGTGTTAAATAATTTAATATTCCTCAGTTTAACAATTATAAATCGAACTTAGCACTAACTTAAATAAACCGAGTAACATTCTATATTAATCTAGTTGAGATAGCACTATCACTTTCGAGAGCTCTGTAAATACCTATCTAAATTGGTCGGATCAATCCTGGTAAGGTCAAGGAAAACCAGCTTTAAACTCACTGACATAAGGTACAATTATGTTCGGTGAATGAGTGGTAATAATCAGCAGGGTGGATTTGACAAGGGAGCAGAGTTGTTTCGTAATTTGTGTTCAAACAGATCGTACGCCTTTGTCAAAGTTTGTAATGGTTGCTTTATCGTTTATTAATAGATTGAGTGATGGCTACTGTTCAGAGTTGTTGTTTCTAGTGATGTTTTGTAATGCTACAAGTTCGTTTTGTGAGGTTTGAAACACTGGGAAATTATTAAGGAAAAGACACAGTTAAAAAATAGAAAGGTTATGAAAAATAAGGTAGATTGTGTTGCGCAAATAAAGTCTTGTGTTTATTGTTCTTACGTAACTTTATCATCATCTTCATGTCAGTTGTAAGACGTCCACTGCTGGACAAAGGCCTCCCCCAAGGATCTCCACGATGGCCGGTCTTGCGCTACCCGCATCCTGTTTCTCGTACCCTTACAAAATTGTCGGACCACCTTGTAGGGGCCTGCTTACGCTGCGTCTTCCGACATGACTTGAGTTAAAAAATAGATAGGACTTGCTGCCAAAACTGTGAAACGTTTACTAAAAGATTCATCATCATTTTTATCCAACAACTTCCACCTTAAAGCATTTTTTTTTCGTGGGGAAATCCTCAGTAGGATACCCGACCCTAACTAAGCTGCACCGCGCAGCGCTGTCAGTTTTGCTCATGTCATGTCTAAGTTTTTATACTACTAAGGTAGCAAGCAAGCATACGGCCCACCTGATGGTAAGTGGTTGCCGTCGCCTATCGCCATTTGCAATACCAGAGGTATTACTAATGTGTTGCTGATCTGTTACAATGCCGAGAAGGCAATCTGGCTCTCAAGTGCAATTGCCGGAACACACCGATAGGTGCTTGGCGACAAATTTTCAACTTGAGGGTGGTAGCCAGCCAGGCGGGTACTACAAAGTACCCTACCACCGTGCTATGGTTTCCTCACGATGTTTTCCTTCACCGAAAGCTCAAGCTCATTGTAGGATTCGAACCAGGGACCTACGTCTCGGCATCCGACGTCACTACCACTGAGCTATCATCGCCTTATCATTATTCAGGCAGGAGACGCGTGTTTCTTATTGACTTCAGAAGCAGTTAGGTATTATTCCAATTTAAAAAGTGATTATTCCAGTTATAATCTGGATATAGTCCACACATACAAATAAGCCTAAAAAATGTATTATTCCTAAACGTTCCATTGAAATTGGTCGTTAAAGCACCATCCATCATAAACCAACTGAAGCATGGAATTAAGATGATTACGTACCGAAATAAACTGAAGATGAATGAGGGAAACTGATCGGGAATGCTTGAGGGAATAGCAGGCCCCAGCCCAGGCCCGGCCCCGGCCTTTGTGTAGGTAATCTAGGATTACAGCCGATCGAAGTAATCCGCGAGATATTGCGATGAATGGCGGCCGGTGGCCCTGCCAGGTGGACCGAGGGTCGCCAATGCCTCTTTTATGAGCCTCCGTGGTCCCCGGAGGGAGGTTTAAGGGCTTTTCTTCAGGTGTTTTGTTTTGTTTGAGAATTTCGTTTTGTTTGAATTGTCGGGTACGATGAAGGAGAATTTTTTTCGTAATCCCTTAAAGTTGTGCGCTTTTTTGTGGTGGTGAGCTGGAACCTGTATCTGTGTCTGGTGTTTTATTTTGTGAATACTCTTCGCAATTTGAATTCAAAGTAAATCAAGATATGTCGAGTTCTAATCTTAAATCAGTCAGTTCATTCTGTTCACAGATGTCAGAATGTCAGGACGTCTCAGTAGACTGTATTCAAACGTGGCCTAATTCTTGCAAAGGCACCTCAGCGACTTACACACGTCCTTCAACAGCTAACCTCCACGAAAAATTCATAAAAACAAAATGGCTATTAATAATTTAAATTAGACGTCCAGTTTGAAATATTATTTCCCATTTTACAGACGCTTTGAAACGGAATTGAAATTCTTTTTTCGTTTTAAAAATCATTAATTATTATGATTAAGTATCGAAGACCTGGAGACCACTCTTAGGATAAGTGCCAAATTGATGCTTCTATGAGACAAATTTTGCAAAACTCAAGTCAAAACTAGAGTGTATAAATCAAATAACTATTGGGATATAAATACATAGAAACAGCTTAAGGTAACAACAATTTTTTTGCTACTATATTTTTCCTTACTGAATTCTAAACTTCAAAGCTCTTTGGCATTAGACTTATTTTTAAATGTAATCCACACGACGATCTACACGTGGGCCTATTCAATAGATTAAATTTAAAACTAAAAGCTGAATAGAGAGATGCTAGCAGAACTTTTCTTGTAACACATATTTGCGTCATACGTCAAGCTAAACGTCAAGCCAGACTGTTCGCCAGATAAATATAAAGGCGTCTTGAACTTGACACTGGAGATTTACAACTATTTCTAAGAAATTTGTAATGAAAAATTATTTTCAGCAGTCTGCAACGGACATTCCTTTGGTTTCTTATTTAGATTATATTTGTTTAGTAAATTCTAGTCTTATTTTACCATTCCTTTTGTCTGTGAAAAATTACTATTTTAAGCTTACCTTTCTAACTGGTTAGCCTTTATCTTCTGCTTTACCTACAGCGCTAACTTCAACAATTCTATTCAACTTAATTGAAGCATCTTTAATTTAATTATTATCATACTCAAAATATAAATTCTTACTTTATAAAGGCTCATTCATATAAGAAACAGAAGATTTATTCCTATCTCTTTCTAAAAACAGAATTTAGCATGGAGTTTATATTACCGTAAAGTATATGATTTTTTTTTTTTGAAAGGGCTAAAGTTGGTAGCCTCTGATAGCTGCTCCAACCTTACCGGACAATCGGCGAGCGCAGAGAGCTCTCAGCCGGGTAACATTTAGGTAACCACGCCTGAGGGCACCCCCGAGTGGGGTACGAACCTCGGCTCAGGGCGTTACCGGGGGAAGGGGAGGACTTTGTACGAGTTACGACTAATTGGGATAGTATATGACCTCACATACTATGTCTAATCACTGTCTAATTAGTAGTTTAAAGTGCTTATATCTTCCTTGTATCTTGGCTCATTTGGTTATCTTTTTTACTGTATTTTCATATTTTGTTAACAATTCGATAAAAAAAAACATGCATATTCCTTATTATGTTATTCCAGTAAGCAACTAATTCTCTTTAGAATTTGACGAAATATGCCACACCTTTACACATTGATTCCTTAATAACGTTATGTATTAATAGATGGCAGGTTGCCAGCATCCCATGTAATATCTCATGGTGCGACATCTCTCTCGTATTGTGACAGTAACATGCTTCAATTACTGAGTCAGGATGGCGATGAAACTAGTTCGTAATTTTATTGCAGCCCTCAGAATCTGTCGCTGGAGGGATTTCGCCTTTTTACGAGATACTATAATAGGGTTTGAGTGATGTCCTTGTCCCAGAAGCAACTTTAATAAAAATAAATTTAGAGATGGGTAATCGATACTCATTTTATTTTCGTGGAAAGTTCTTAAAAGTTAATAACGGTTCGATTTAGAGAATTAGATGATCATTTCAAGGCGATAGCTCAGTGGTAGTGACGTCGAATGCAGTGGCCAAAGTCACAAGTTCGAATCCTACAATGAGTTTAAGCTTACGGTGAGGAGACCATTTCACTGGGTGGTAGAATACTTTGTAGTATCCACCCAGCTATCTGGCTACCACTCTCAAGTTTAAAATCTGTCGCCTAGCACATATGTATTCCGTCAGCTGCACTTAACAGTTCCCTTCTAGGGTTTGTAGGGTTTGTGTACTTACCACGTACAATATATAAAACACTGGCATTTCAAATGTCCATAGGTCGATGACCACTTTCCATCAGGCGGATCGTCTGCCTGTTTGTCAACATGTTGTAATAAGAAAGTCATCATCACTAACAACTGCCTCTCCTATCCCCTAACAATCTCCACATGGCTTCTTTTTCACGAGATAAGAAACTACCCCCACGGTTTCACTCGCGTTTCCAGGATAAAAAGTAGTTTGTGTCCTTTTCCATATGATAGACTATCTGCGTCCCAAATTTCAAGACATAGGATACTTTTTATCCTGGGTATGCGGGTGAAACCGCGGGGGACAGTTAGTTTATAATATTAGTATGGATTTCAAGGATATCGTCACATAAGTAAGTTACACACGGCACGTATGAGATATTAGTGAATGTTCTCTCCGCACTTCCTCCTACAGGAATAGTCTCATTTTCCTGTTACGCAAGAACACCCCACGGAGCAGAGCTGAGTGGACCAGAGAGACGGAGACGAACACTAATAACGTCGTCTTCGTCTCGCACTCAATTGCGGAAATTAGCGTCACAGCTCGTGATTTCTCGCAAGAAAAAACGTGTTATTGATTTGACATATTGCGCTTTATTCAAATTTCCTTGGTGTATTTTTCTTTGCTTCTGTGATTGGTTTCTGGATTCTGATGTTATTAAAGGGATCTGAAAAGATTGTCGTTTTATATCCGTTTGTATGTTGTAGATTTGATACTTACATTTACACTACTTGATATATTTATATTAACGTAAAATAAACTGTAAGTAGTTTCAAATTCAATATTACGAAATTGCAATACGAGTGAGGCGATGCTATACGTGATATGATGCGTTTTTCTCTCTATTCTTTGTTCCAAGAGATTTGGAAAAAATATATGTTAAACTAGAGAATATGTGACGGGGAATAGTTTTTAAAAAATTGGGATTTTTCATTAGTAACGTCAGAAAAAAATTGTAATTATGCCCCTTTTTAAAACTAAGAATGCATTCTTCTCTTATCTGGGCCATCCAAATAACTTGAAAAATATTAACATACATTCTGAAATCCATTAGAAACGGCATAATTTTCTTACTTTAAAAAAAAAGGCGTACCTAGTCTCTTTTTAAATAACATAAAACCATATTTTTTACTAAAATGACGTCTCTCCTATCTCCCTTGTCCCAGTTAATTGCCTACCTATCATTACGAGTATTGTAAAGTGGAAATAAATAAATATCTTATTTGAGTAATTAAAAAAAAAAAACTTTCAAAAAATACAAATTCAATGTCTATATTCCTAACCAACGTTTTCACCCAACTCTATCCACAAACCACAAACATGTTTGTAGCCAAAGTAAATTCTCATCAAATGGTTTGGCAAACATTACGTCGTGTAGAGATAACGCAGAGAAGTACCGAAACATACAAGCCTATTTATATATGCATCACCGTATCGAACGACAGTAATTCCATCAGCCATCAGGCGTCCCGGGACTGATAGCCGGTCCCGGGGCCCGGGACTTGTAATTAGTATTCAGCAACTGCAGCCATGGCTTGATTAGTTTAGTTATCAAAAGGAGACATAATTACAGTAGTATGTATGTAAAGATTATTTAAATCTAATAACATTGATGTGTTTTGATTATTTATTGATAAAAGTTTTGCGTCAAAATGGATGACTACTTCTTCCACTGCTGGTGCTGGAGTGCGAGTCATTGTAACCTAAATGAATAAGGAAAACGCTAAGGTTCTAGTTTCCCGTAAAAAAACAATCAGCAATTTTATAGCTCCCGAAACTTTGTTTCGCCCCAAATCCGTTCTAAAACGCATTGGGTCTTATCAATTGGGGCTTTTATTGGAGGCGCATCTAAAGATACTGGCGTCGTAAAACGTCCCGGCTTCGTCCCGCTCCCGGCTCGGTGCGGAGCGGCGTTTTATCCGTCTTTAATCAGTAGGTTTCGGCAGTAAATTGAATTATCGCCGCTCCCCGTGATATATCGACTATAAAATGGTGGCGCCTGAACGTCTATGCGATGATCCTTTAAACGCGACTTGCTGCCGGTTGTCAAAAACTATGTACAGGACAATTGTAGCTTTTGACGTTTATCGGTGCCACTACTAGGCCTATATGAGCTTTAGGTTTTAGAACTGTCATTATCCATATTTATCAAGTAAATTTTAATGCATTGTAGTTATTCTTGAAATCTATGTACTTAAATGTAAGTTTTTACCGTTGACTCTATTGTAAATAATATTTTTAAAGTCGATGAAGAAGGTTACTAAATGTTTATTTAACTAAATCACGTGATATTTGAACAGATTTTGGTGAAAGATAAATAGATTACCTTTAAAACATAGCTTACTTTTTATCCCAAGAAAACAATAATACGTCCTTCCAGAACGGAAACATATTATTTCATGAAACCTTTAAAATATTTAATAGTTACATTAATTTATTTAAGACAGAAACTTACAAATGTAGTAGCAGAGTGAGTTCCCGAAATGTCATAAACATTGACAGTAACAATTGCGCAACAGTTGCTCAACAGCAATCTAGTTAAGCAATGAGGGCCCGAAGGGCGTGTAGCGAAAATTTAATTTAACCGTTCATTGTATTGTCAAGTACCTACCGACCAAGTTAGTTTAATTTCGGCCATTACAGCAGATAAATAATTTGATTTAATGTTATTACAAGTCATTACTCGTTCGAAAGTACTATTGTAATGCGATTTGCTAACGTGTTAATTGTGTTTACTTTGATTCTCGTTTTGTTTTATCACCCGACAAGCTGTTACCCGCGACTTCGTCCGCATTTACATGATAGCTAGTATAATATAGCAAAAAAGCTTATTATGGAGCTAAACTAATAAAGCATACTTTCGAAGGTCGGGAGAACTCTCAAGATGCAGTTGGCGTATTTTGTGATCTTTCCAAGGCATTTGATTGCATAGATCATCACACCCTAGTTTTAAAACTTCAACACTATGGAGTTCGTGGAGTGGCACTAGATCTCAGATTGAATATGAATTTTCAGATCCCTTACTGAGGAGGGTTTTCTAGAGGTATGCTTCCATACAACTGCAGCCATCTCTAGTTGGTGGAAAGTCTCACACAGTGATATCATCGTCAACTTTCAGCTATGGTTGTGTACCACTAGAAGCCAGAAGAATGCTACTTACACCGCCTATTACATTACCATGCTCATGATGTTCTCTTTCACTGGAACCTCCAGTTCAATTGTTGGGTTCAAAACCAAAACCCTGTACTAATTCGACGTCATTACACTGAGTTACACACTCTATGGGTATAGGTACATGACTTGCAAGAAGCTTACTCTCTTTGCGAAATAAATCTATAGTTTTGTACCTACTCTTTTTATTTGCTACAGTCGCAAATAATTATCTTTCAAAGGAAGCCGCTGAATAGTATGTAACAAGGATTTTGTATTTTGCAGAAATTGGCTTCCCTTTCGAAGTTTAGTTCAGTAAATGACATGACACAAGTGTGGGCCAAGGTTGACATAATCGTAACTATTGATTACGTTTGCTTCACGCCTACGGATTGGGTTATTCTGAATTTGCAGTTCAGTCTTCCTTTAGTGATTTGAAATTAAAGGACAATGATAAAACACGAATTACAATAGGTGTGTTGCGACACCTATTAGCTATTAAAGTTCACACATCGATGGATAGATGGCGCAATGAAGTTCTATATCGCGCTGATGAAGTTTATTCGGCAATCGACAAATCAAGATTCCAACATTTACAGTTGGACCGCGGTCCCCAGCCACGATGACTCAGCCTGGCAGAAGGTCTTCCATTTTTAATGTAGGAGTTACCGACCTTGCTTCTCCATAGGTGGAGAATAGGCATTTTTTTGAGTAAGCGTGTAACATCCTTCGCTTTGACATTACTCATCACAGAGTAAGTCTGAGGACAAATGCATGCTTATCGTATTTTAAAATTAGCAGTTCCAAAAATACCATCCTTATTTCCAACTTTTCCGCTGGGGTTGTCTAATAAAATTACTAATCTTAATCTTGACACTTACAAACACAACAAAAAAGAGTTAGTCAAATAGATATAGGTTTTTATACAAGAAAGTCGGCAAACAAGAATACGGCCCGCCTGATGGTAAGCGGCTCTGGCGACCTTACTCACGCGCAGGAACACAACAAAGTTATTTGGCTGCTGTATTCTGTAAGGTGGAGGTACTTCCCCAGTCGAGCTGCTCTTCAAGCGAAAAATCGCTATGCTCTACCTCTCTTAATAGGTACCTAAGTGCAGCCCTTCTGAAGTGATGCGCTTATATACATTCGGCAATTGAATTTTATTAATATTAGATATTCTTTTCCACTTGTTTAGGATCGTCTTACTTATTTACAAAGTGAATAGTAGTTTCCATGAATAATGGTTCATAAAATTTTGCAGAATCCCCACCTGGCACGTACCCAAGTGTCCCACTATGAGCGGTGATGAGTGCGCGGGATCCCCGTCACTAACTGTCTCCGTGATTACAAATTGAACACACGATCACATGTGCGCATGCGCAGGTAATCACCTCTGGCCAGGTGAAGGTGACCACGCTCATCAACTAGTATCCGTCGAGGCTATTTTTAAAATTTAATGTTTTCCACAAACCACGATTTGCACATTTTACCTAAAATTAATGATTTTTTTTTCGGTTCTGTTATTCGTATTTGATACCTCGATTATTTGTTTGGGTTTTTATAAAATCTCGTTCTATCTTTTTAAATTCTAATGTAGCAAAAAAATTGCCTTAAATGTCTACTCTCAACTCAAATATGTTTAATGGTCGACCTATAATTTCCAATCAATTCCAAATCGCGTCTGTGTCCTACCTGATAAATGTCTGCTAATACAAAAAGCTCAATGCGCAATCCGTATGTCATCGAGATAAATACCTCCTGGTAGCCAGCCAGGCCAGGGGGGGTGGGGAGGAGCTACCGTCCATGATGGATGTGCAGAGGAAATTGATCAGGCATCGGAAATGGACGCGATCACGAATGGCGCCGGCCGCGATAATTCATTTCTGTTCGATTCGCCACGGGAATAAGGGATCATTCATTTTTATTCACGCTAGAGCCTTGGTCCTATACGAGAGATCGTTTTCATATTGTTTTGTACGTTTTTATTGTCCCGGTTCGGTAGCTCGCTTCAGACAAAGTGGGACCACAGATTTTGTTCGGGGTCTATTTTTGAGAATTTCTACTATTTAGAATGTTACCTACCTACTACCAAATCAAGCGACTTGGTTTTAAGTACGTCTCCTATTTTAGTATTTCTGCAAATGTGACCTACAAAAGCAAACATGACGATGTTTTCATCAAATTTATAAAATACGTTGTCGTAAATCCACGAAGTTCACGTACATAATCGTCCCCATTGCAGCCACCCTCGACGTCGGCATTCCTCCAGCGAGCAAATGTATGTCTTCAAATGTCATCTCGAGATGGGAATGTGTTGTGCTATGTAGTCTGTAGCTGAATGATTGAATGGTTTGTTTGTGTGTTTACTGATTTATGTTGTAGGTAATCAATTGCTAGGTTAGGATTTTGATTGACTTCTTAAAAAATTTAACAAACTAATGAGGTTCCTAATGTGTTCAAGAAATTATGCAGAGTATTTTTAATAATTATAAATATAATAATAATGAAGTTATATTACATCTCTTTACTTGTATTTAAATGAGGCTGTACAGACAGGCGGCTTTGCCGGAGGAAGAAAGAAAAAATAGGAGAGTGACGTAATGGCGCGCGAGCATTAAGTGTAATTGTTTTGTAAATGCGCGCGAGAGAGCACAAAAAAGGCGTCATTATTTTCGCGCCATTAAATCGCAAATGGAACCGAACGAAGCCGAGCTCAGCCGAATGAAATCTGAAGGGCTCATTCGCCGCTCCACCCCTCTAGAATAGAATATTGAATGAGAATAATAACACGATTATTTGAAAACTTTAATTCTATTGTAATCTACCGGTGTATTTCGGCTGTCCCTCTTGAGAGCCAGTTATCTTCTAGGCTTTATATCGATAGGATATTGGCAATCCCCCTATTCTTAGAAGAATTTAAGTATTGTTGATACTTAAATTAAAACTAATTTATTCTGTTTAGGTCCTGATTATTTAAGGCACTTATAAGTATAGAAAGTTAAAATTGTCTCTACCACCATGTTACCTTACTTACCATACCATTAAGTGTACCACGTACCTACCTCGCTGGGTTCTCGCAGACTTCTCCGGAACCGGCGCTATCTTGGATCATCAAAGTCATGGCGACATTCGCAGCATAAATCAGAACCTACGCCAGGATTGGGCCAGGCAGAACAGTTATCATAAAGTATTTGCAGATAAATAAATTGCGATTATAAGGTCTCTGAAATAATAATATCCATCGGATCGGTTGAATAATAATGAGTCCAACCCCACAAAGCTGCATCTGACGAGCCAATGGCCCGTGAGCACGCGGCGCGGATGTGTCGTCGAGGGGACCTCACTTGTGTATCTACTCATGTATGTTGTAGGAGCATTGTTAAATCGGACTATTGTTAATATGCCTGCTTATTTTGACTCGATTGCCCCAAAAAAAGATTCATAGGGTACCTAACCTCAAAATATAAAAATAAAACGATCACATTATGCATAATTTTGTTTTTTTATTTTTTTTATTTGAATCAGACTTGTGTGTACTACCTATATCGAAATGGCCTATAACACTGAGATATGCCAAGCTATAGCATAGCTAAAAAAAATAACCAACAGGTTGTGTTACATTTCCTGCGCGTGCTACCAATTTACATAAAAATATAATCAGCTTACTTATTCCAATTTTAGCCAGAATATGTAAACAAAAGTCAAGTTAGCGAGTGTGTGTGTGTGTGTGTGGACACAGTACGAAACGTAGTGAACTTTGATATAGCACCAAGTTTCCATCATTAATATTAATGAGCGCGGAGGAAGTATTCAGCGGCGCGTCTCGTCTCCTTTTCCTGAAACTTGACAACTTGTGCAGATATGTTACAAGCAACTTTGTCGGTGAAAATCTTAATGGTACTTGTTTTGAATATTTCTGTTTATAATTTTAGCAGTTTTATTTTGCATAAAAGAATTAAGCATATTTTTTTTTATATTACTTCCTTACCGGTAAGGACTTTGTCAATCGTATGACATAAATAAATAAAATATAGTAACCTCAACAAATTCCTATTTCAACACCCTATTTGAGACTTACTGACATAAATACAAAGGTGAGGTTCCGTTGTCAGGAGCAGCGTCGCCAGTGTCACTGGGGTACTCATCACCGCTCATTGACGTCACTGGTTTACGTAAACCGCCCGACATTTCACGAGCCTTCAAAAGGCCATTGACCTAGTTACCGGGGAGGCAATATTTTCCACCCGTTGTTGCTATGGCCTATTTCACTTTAGGTGAATGTTATTGTTTGTTTTTTTTTTGTTCTTTTTTAAGACAAAATTGTGAGAATTTCATCATCATGGTGAACTGGCTGGACCGAGTTTGGTAGCATTGATTCTATTTATTTTTAATATTAATGCCTGTGTTTGACCAAAATCTGACAGTGGTCAGTGATGATGTGGACGAAGGTACTAATTACACAGGCTAGAAAGAAACTGGCTCTCAAGTGCAGCTATGTCGAAGTAGTCAGACGGAACACTCCGGTAGGTGCTTGGTGGATTTTCAACCTGAGAGTGGTAAACAGAAAGTATATATCCATCACAATGCTATGGTTTTTCAATGTTTTCCTTTACTGAAAGCTCAAGTTCATTGTAGGATTCGAACTTGCGACCTTCATCACGGTATTCGACGTCACTGCTACTGAACTATCATCGCATCTAACATGATTGGTATTTAGATCTTTAACAAAGTAGAATGCAAAAACCTTTGTGGTTATTATGAATGATTTTTCCATAATTTATGTTATAATTTTTTTTTTTTACTATTTGACCATTATCAATCATCATTTGATCATCGGAGCCTAAGCCTGCGCCCGCGCCGGCGGAACTATGAACTTACAGCGTAGGGGCACAGAGAAAGTAAATGGAAAATTCAACCCTTTTACATCATTATATGTCCTAAAACCATGAATTAGGTAGGAATTTATTCACACAAATGTTTCAAGCCAGTGATTTCTAGAAAGTTAACCTTCCAAGTCCTGTCCTGATCGATTCATTAATCATATACAAAAACTGACTTTTGTTACGTTTTGTCAGTCACGAAAGTTGGCCTTTAAACTTATATCTCGTAGATCAAACAATAACTCACAACGCTGATATGACGCGGAGATCAGGTCCTGAATAGTTGGAAATTGCACCTAATGATGGCACGGGCCTGACCTGGGCCATTGACGTTATAGCTACACTAGAGAGGTCAATCGCTAAAGTATTTGTACTCTTTGATATTTATACTAATGTCACTTGATATTTTAGAGACATACGAAAATTAAGGCTGAGATCTATAGAGCGTACTTAGACTTTGCTCAGACTTTACCGTACAAAGTCGGTATTTAAAATGCAATCTTCGAATCTCTCTGAGTGTGTGCTAAGCAAAGTCTAAGTGCACAAAATCAACGACTTACCAAAAACTTGGCTACAAAT
Organism: Tethea ocularis; assembly: GCA_963555595.1. Lineage (NCBI taxonomy): Eukaryota > Metazoa > Arthropoda > Insecta > Lepidoptera > Drepanidae > Tethea > Tethea ocularis. The sequence goes on along the minus strand of OY741970.1, from coordinate 197,519 downwards.
TAAAACACATAAACATTTACTTTATTAATATTTAGGTTTATACCCTAAGTAAAGTCTGAGCAGAGCGAAGTCTAAGCACGCTCTATAGATCTCAGCCTTAGACTGCCCAATCGAAAATGATTGTTTGTGGTAAGGTGACCAAGGCTAGCTTGTAAGTTGCAGCTTTCAAAAGAGATTTTCAACTTGAGTTTACGGTATATATTATGGTTCCCTCAAGATGTTTTTATTCACCGAAAACTGAATTCGATTTTAGGAAACGCACCCAAAGCCATCGCCACGGCAACGTCAAATGAATAATACCCCAAGTTGAAGCGAAATTAAGCCAAACATTTTCTTTGGGCTGTCGACTCTAGCTAAGTCTTATATCTCCATGGGCTGACCGAAGCAATATATCAAACACAGCTCGCTATCGTGTTGAATTAACGCTCTTTACAATATTGCGCACCATTGTTATTTTGAGTTCATCGAGCGACTATTATTCTGCTAATATTTACGTCCAAAGGCGGACATGGATTAAAGCTTTATTGATGTGACCAAAAAACCAATGATTGCCAGCCCAGGTGTAACGTAAGTAGGTGCCTCCGTGAATAGCTCGTCATTTCCTCCACGTTATAGAGAAAATCCCAATTATCGGCTATATCTGGAGTGAGGTTTCCGCTGGTTCCACCTCATTGGCTCCCTCCGCCACATGTCACTTGAACTCTTCGCTGATTAACTAACTTAACTTCTACCTCTTAAAAAAATATCCTAACCTTTATTGCAACTGAATAAAAAACATTTTGGCATGACATCACGTTAACCAACTGTAAACGTTGCTTTATTTGCACAATTCGATTCCGCACCACTCGGAAAAATGACTTCCTATCTCAATTTTAATTTTAAGATTAAGAAATAGAGTTCATTTTCACGTGTTTTTTCGCCGTATCGAAAGTCGCTTGAAAAAAGTTGATTTTTAGCCGTACCTCCTATGCTATTGGGTCGATTTTGGCTCGTTGGAATCAGATCAGGGCATTATTGTTTTTTGCTTTCGCCGCGCTCCGGTACAAAGTTGAAGACGTATCTCCTATTACATTGAAAAACAAAGCTTGTCTTGATCTAATGAACTGAGATGCGATCTGTTTCTATGCGTTGTGTTGTGTGCTTTGCATGTGTGTGTGTTGGCGAGTGGTGTTCGAGGTCGTCGCACTCACCAGCTCTGTTGTAACGTGTTTTCATTTCGTGTGCTTGTTGCCGACCAATCTTATTAGCAGTGCACACTAATGCTGTTATAACTATAACACCATTATAGCTCCGTAGTGGTGCTAACGCGTCGTTTACACTACAATTGGGACTGCTTTATCCTGCTGCTCTGTCGCGCAATAAATGCAGTATTTTGACCCCGTTCGTTCTATTATAAGAAAGACATAATGAAGATTGATTTATTTCATACTATTCTTTGTTTGTTAGCATGCTTTACAATTGCTAAGTTTCTTAGTCTATACAAACCTACCTACAATCATTATGTAGGTAGTTTTATTTAACAGAGCTATAAATAGATACGTTACACTAGTCTACATGTCGTTCTGGAATTACTTACGCATCTGTTGTCTTCTACTGTTTTTGTAGTGTTGTGTGCTGTCTAGAATAAAAATGTATTTCTTTTCTTTCTCTTTCCCTCATGCAGCCTGCATTGTTTGTGTTATTTTGAATGAAGTAGTTTTTTTTTTTTTTTTTTATTTCATTTAGTTAGTTATTAGATGTCTCTGTAGTTTATTAGCTAAACTTGTTTTTTATTATGTGGTAGGTAGGTATACATCTTTCGAACAAAAACTAAGAAAAGTCCTATACCTAAAATTCGTACGATTGCTTCAATTTATCGCGAATTTAGTCGATGACTATTTCCCAGTAGACAATGACATAATACAAAGTCAGTTTTTGAATATTCTCTATTCTTTTTCAATTTTTTTTGTAAGGAAGAGAGGCGAAATACTTCAGAATCTAAAAGGACAGTTTCAGTCGTTGCTATATGGTCTTATAAATACTAGCAATAGGTACTAATAATAAATTAATTATTTTATTCCCACGTAAAGAATACGTACAGTAAAAAAAACCTCGGTTTCCAGACCAAGTAGCCATCCACTCCTGAGCTAGGATTGAACCTGTGTTTCAGCGAATAGAGTAGTCCGTACTTTTAATAACCTATGGCCATTTTGTAAACGTCAGAAAAGTAACCCAAAACATTATTTGCACTCGTTAGTCATGTGACGATGACGTAAAGGGTTCAACGACCTATGTTTTATGAAACCGATGGGAAAGTTTATGGTGAAACATGTGGCTTACTTGTTTCAGCGATATTCTAAATGTGCTCTTTCTTGGTAAATTTGTTCAGTTTTGATACAAGTAACGCCATCTATTGAGAGCGCGAGTAAATACTTACGCGAGAAGTTATCTGTCCGCTGTTTATTTTAAAGAATCCCCCGACCAGAGTTTAATTAAATGAATTAATTTATTTTTTGTCGCTCAAGTAATCAAATTATCCCCGCTATGGTTTTCCCAAGGGAGTACTCTATAGCGTGGTGTTCTTCAAAAATGGTGTAAAGATATTTTTGGTGTTTCACCAATGCGCGTGCGATACCCCCGGTGTTGCAAGCGTCTTTGGCTACGGTAACCGCTTACCATCAGGCTTATTTGCTACCTTAGTAGGTAATGTAGGTATATACCAGGTGATTTTGATATATATGTCACCGGAAATGTATGAAATATAGGAATTGTATACAATTCCTGTGTATTTCCCCTAGGAAATTATAATTCAATAATGATACTTGGAAATATATAGAAACTATTGAAAAAAATAGGTTGGGGTTATTTTTTTTATTTTGCATAGAATAGCAAGTATTCGCACAAAAGTACCTTTCATTTACAACCCCCCAAATACCGCTATCCTTACAAATATACCGAATGTAGTACTCCGATAGATATTTAGGAAATGTATGGATTTCCTAGGAAATGTATACAATGACGGACTAGATACTTTTCCGTTAACATATACATAGGTTGGTTTGCCCACAACCTCACCAAGTCTATGATGTAGCTATTACCACCTTCGGTAATCACAAGGAACTGGCTCTCAAGTGTAGCTTTAAAGTACCGTGTCGAAGATAACGATTTAATTATCAAATTAATAAAAAGCTTAATAATTTCCCTAAGACCATGTTATTTTCTTAAATGAAAAATGTTTCGTCGTAACATAAAGAGGCTTATTACGTAATTGTGTGGTTCTCGTAATCCGGATGATGACGGGCGAGATCAAACAATTGAGTTAACCGAGCCTCTTTCATCTTGGGGTAATTTTTTCCAAAACATTTTCCTGTAGCAGCCACGGCTCATGTCATTAAGTAGATACACACATCGGTGAACACTCGGGTCTTGGTACCCAAGTGGCTTACGGAACTAAAACTAATCACATAATTATTACAGGAACATTTTTTAATCACCGTCCAAATTTTCAGGGATTATTGTACTCATAATTATGAACAACTTTTACTAACCAATCCTGAAATCACAGAAAGACGTCCACTGCTGGACAAATGCTTCCCCCTAGGATCTCCAAGATGGCCGGTCTTGCGCGACCCTCACGACTACTCACGAGATAGTCGGTCCACTTGGGAAAAATATTGAGCACTATATATAAATGTTAATAATTTCAACTAAAAAAACTCTTCAAACTTTTGTGCTCAATGAAAATACCCAGGTGGGTACATAACATTGTTTTGGCCTCTTGAAAAGAAGCTAAGACTTCTGAAGCTAAGTTAATGTATTGTAATTAGTTGCGACAGCGAACACAACAATGTGCTCTTGAGAACACCAACCAGTACCGGCGTTAGGGTATGGCGCGGTAGGCCGATCGCCCAGGGCGCCAGATGTAAAGGGGCGCCAGGCCCACCTATATTTTCGGTCGCTCATGAGCGAGTCCCGCTATCTCGAGTCTAAATAAATAAATAAATTCTCAAGTCTAAAGATAAAATAGCTATAATGGCTTAAAATCCCTTTTGTTGGCGGGAGAAGGGCGAGGGGGGGGGGTATCACATCTCGCCCAGGGCGCTGGTAGAGCTAAAACTGGCACTGACACCTACCAGCCTATTCCGTGCTATTACCCAGTAATGCGCGCTAAAACGTCATATATACAACATAAAATATATAATGAGTAGGTTTTACTTAGAGCCGGGATGCCGGGGGACGCAGGGGAGGCACTGGAGGGGGCTAGGGAGGGATGTATCCATCAAATTAGAGAGCAAATCATCTTCCAGCCAAGTGTAAGACTAACCGAAACTGGCTCCGCTGTGCGTAGTGATGGGGCGATATCGATGGAATGAAACAAGAAATTAGAGTCAGCCTATATGCGTAATTTATTGTGATAACAATTATTTTTGTTTGGGTCCCTGTCCTATCATCGTCAAATTCCAAAGAAGTAAACTAAGTACTAGATTGGTTCAGATATGTCAGACAAAAAGAAAATGTACACACGGCCACAGATCAAGCTACACATTTTTGTTGCAAAATAGCTCCTATTACAACCGCATAAGGTGCCGCAGTGTGTAGCTTGACCTGTGGCCGTGTGTACCTACTTATGTGTAAACAATATAGAACTAAGTACAGTTATCGAGCAGAGATACAAAGAAGTACCCTGAATACCAAAAACACGAATTTTGAGAAATGCTATAAAATTGGAGATTCAGAGAGATCAAAGATTTGATGCTTTACTAAAAGGAAAAATAAAGTAGTATCGACACAAACCCCGCACTAAAGCATCGCAGCAGGCACTATATTAAACGAAAAATGGTAAGTCTGTCTGACGCTGCGCACGCAAGAAGTCAATTACGGCTGAAAAAACATGACGCCGAAACAAAAAGGGGCCGGCAACGGCAGCGTCGTAAATTACCGCATTGAACAACGCAACGCACCGTGTGCCGAAGACGGCATTGTTATTTGCCGAAATTGCCGAGTTTCCTGAAGGGAATGATAGGTGCCTCCATTATGTAGATTCTTTACAAATATCCTGATATGTGGGATATGCCGGCGACTCCGGAGAGCGATGCGATGCGCCGCGTACCGTTCATATCAATCACATTTGCAGATGACCTTTTTGTCTCCCTCGATGTGATTTGTTTGATTGTGTGACGATGCGGTGACGTGTGTGGGGGGGGGGGAGGGCTCACAATGAAATCCAAGGATGTGATGACTTATGTTACGAGAAAGTAGGTACTATTTTCATTGGTTCTATCAGGAAAATGCGCTCTGACCCAGTTAAATTGTTTCCTGGAAAAATCTAGCAATCTCTCTGGTCCACATGAGAACACCAGCTGCATCACGTATCTATTTCGTCCGTTTTATTATTAACTATTAACTAGCGGCCTGCCCTGTCTTCACCCGGGTAGTGTTCATCCCTCTTGTCAAAAATACTTACTTTATGGTTAACACGTAAACCTTCCTGAAGACATTCTCTAAACATTGGTCCAAACTGCATCAACACTTACTACATAGTTAGTCGACGTGCAAGCAGTACTACCGAAAGTACTGCTATGCTATTAAAAATTCGCTATTGTTAATTCTAAAAATTCTATGCTAAAATGGATGAATTCTCAATCACATAGCTTACAGCTTGTTGTAGGGTAAGCTATTTATCTCTTTGAATCGCCCGTACCTATATCTACCTACCTATACATACTACGCAGGCAGGCTACGAGGTAAGCTAATTATCGTAAAGAGCCTAGCCCAGCCTAGCCTAGCCTAGCCTAGCCTAGGTTTGCTACAGCTCCCAATAACCAAGGACAATAGTCCATTGTGGGCAAAGCCGTGTTTTGACTGTCAACGTTCATAACGAGGTATTTGCTACATTGATGGTGGAAGCCACAGATATAGAGTAAGCTAGATATCGCTTCATAATGATATTTGTACGACGTGATAGGGAGTGAGGTGATGAAGATCCAAGTGGGAATTGTATGAAGTTTATCTAATACCTTTATACGAGCAAAGCTCGGTCAACCAGGTACTGTATATTTAAAACAAAAACTGTAATTACATAAGTTCAAAAAAAAAGAAGCCTTGCTGAGTTTCTTGCCGGAGTCTTCTCAGTTCAAGTGTATTCCGAAGCAGTAGTAGAGTCTATTGTAAAACTGTAATTGTTGACATTCATAATAAGTGCCTTATTAGGGCCTCAACTGAATAAATGAGTTTTAATTTTGAATGAGCATGCCTTTTATTTACTACCCTAAATCATCATCAGTGACATAGTACCCACAATAATTGTACAAATTTGGCATTGCAGGCTCTTCAACGACAGTCGGCAACACATTGGCAAATTCCACTGGCATGGCGGCGATGACTGCAGAATATTTTCAACATGAATTGCCACTGGCTGTCACTGGCGTCACTGAATTCGCAAACTAAAATAGGAGTGCAGTAAGTTTTTTTTTACCTAATACTAAGGTAGCTAAACATACAATGTCAAATTTTCCGGGGCCCTTTACCGCCCACTGTAGGCCTCCAGCGTATCTCACACGCGCGTTACCGATCCTGCAAAAATCTCTTCACACCCTTCTTGAATTCCACAACAGTAAAATCAAAATCAAAAACTCATTTATTCAGTTTAGGCCCTAATAAGGCACTTATGAACGTCAACAGTTACAGTTTTACAATAGACTCTACTACCGGTTCGGAATACACTTGAACTGAGAAGACTACGGAATAAGTACGCGGTAGAGAAGCTCCTTCAGGTTGGTAGACTTATTTGACGGTCACACTAGGACGGACGGCTTGCGGCATCTAGCCTACTCTGTGCGTGGTTATCTTTGTTCTATCGTATCTTGGGTAGCATTTGTTTTTTAGTAATTATGAAGTTAGTTACAAGGTGTTGAGCGAAGGTTAACAATAATTTTAGTTATTTTTATGTTTATTTGCTAAGCCGTAATTAGGGTTCGTACATTTTAGTGAAAGTTATAGTCAAAGTCAACTTAACTATTACCATGCTTTGACCAAATGTTGTCGAGGACCGATCTCCATCGGTCGGTTATGGTTACGGTTAAATTTGCTTTGTTTTGCTTTCTTTCGGCGGTTAAAGTTAACTATAACCGCAAACTTTGACTATAACTTTAACTAAAATGTACGAGCAATCGGCCCTTAGTATTTTAAATATTAATAGCTACAGTCTAGATTCTAGACTAAGTTCATAAAACATAACACAAAGGAGTAAAGAGGCTACATGTCCTATTCATTCGATTTCACACAACATTCATTTTTTGAAAATCGAAATAAATTGACAGTCTAATGTAAGAGTCTTTCACTGCCTTATAATCTACTTTCACTGCAAATGAAATTCAACTTTACAAATCACATTTTAAAATACAAAATAAAACGGCAGTAGCAGCAAACAAAGCAAATTACTTTTAACACGAGTTTATACTCTATTTACAGATAACGAAGTCTCAGATTTGATTGCTAAATGTGTTTATACGAATGGGTGAAAGTTGCCCTTTATTGAGTATTGTACTTGTGACCTATGAGCTGATACATTCATTCAACAATACCATAATAAAAGTGTTGTGTCTACTGGTCGATATTGTTGAAGCCTCTATAGTTTGATCATCGTTATACGAGTGGCTAACTCAGCAACAAACGGCGGCACAGTCTAACCCCATTATCATTTCGACTCAGTTTTGTTTGTTTGTTTGTATTAAGAGGAGCTCTCCGCGAATGTATCCGTCCCTTACTAAACTGAAGGAACAAGCGAGACAGGAGAGCCGCAATTTTAGTAAAAAATACGGTTTTATGTTATTTAAACAATAATTAATTTTAAAGTTAGAAAACTATTCCCTTTCTAATGGATTTTAGAATGTATGTTAATTTTGTCAAGTTATTTGGTTGTCCAAATAAGAGAAAAATGCATATCTATATCTATACTAATAATAAAGCTGAAGAGTTTGTTTGTTTGAACGCGCTAATCGGGAGGGAATTATTTCACTAATAGGGAGCTACATTATCTCTGATGGTTATAGGCTACTTTTTATCCCGGGAACGCGAGCGAAACCGCGGGGAACAGCTAGTCTAACTATATGTATACAGGGTGACGAGACCCCGCCCCGACTCGGGCTGTCGTCGCAATGATTGCTTAACGTATTTGATTCTAATTTCCCGTCGGCCAATTCACTCGCACACGGCAATTCGTTTAATGTCTCCATTTCCCTTTAAAATGTAAAATTATAGTCATTATATTCCGTGTAAATATGGCTGCCCAAATGATTCCCACCAAATGGTGGTATTAACGATTTATGTTAACAGCCTCAAAGTATACGTCGCGCAGATTAAATACGTACCTTTTTACAACACTAAAGAAAGGGAATACCTAATGCCTTTGGGTTCGTGTATGTTTGTTTGTTTCTTTCCCTCAATCTTCTCAATACATACGCTTTAGAACTGTGTGTATGAAAAACATTAAGTCTTACTACACTACTTAAATAAAAATGGAAACGGTCAAATGCGTGTCGGACTTCGCGCATTTAAGGTTCCGTACCAAATGTAGAATTGTTTGTAATAGGAAAAAAATGTATTTGTTAGTAGAATACACGCAATAATAAACATTATCACCAAATGTCAAGTTTATGGGTCGATGGGAAGTAAAAAAATTCTTTGGGTCTAAATTTTGTGACAGACGGACACGTGAGTGACAGCAATAGGGCTTCGTATGTTCTCGTTTTTAGATCGGCTGTCAAACTTCGTGCACGCCACACACATCCACACTGATGAGAATTTCATGTAATATCCAGCAATCTCTGTACCTACTCGTCTGATACGGAGGTAGGTACGAATTATCAGTCATTATTCGCATTTTGGGCAGGATCGTAAATTTTTATGTTTCGTTTTGATAATAATAACTTAATTCTGCTTAACATACAGGGTGAACACAATATTTAGGTGCGTCCAAAGTGGGTGACAGACCACCACATCACATTATTTGTAATGACAAAATAAAAGCTTTATACGGTAGTTGCGGTTCGAATTACGATACTTTCCAGAAAACCAGTTTTTTTTTTGTATCTGTTCGTTCTTGCTAATCTCCATAAAGGCTGGACTGATTTTAAAGGCATTTTAGCAGATAGCCATGTCATGCCGCGGTTCTATGCTAGATGTGATAAGGAGCAAATTAAGTGACTCTTATTTTTGAAAAAGAATTAGGGTTCCTCGCATAAAAAACCCGGGAATACTGGTGAAACCGTGGGAGACAATTAGTTAACATTAAATAACGTCGTAACGTATGTAACCTAGACTTGGGTACCTATCACTCGGGTCTGCACTCTAGGCGACAATGGTTCACCAGTTATGGCTGTTTGTGGACCCAAGATATACGACTTGCGGTCACCAATGCATTTCCATTTATGTACCTGCTTACCTACCTGCTTATAGCATAGCTTGAAATTACTATATTGCTATACCTATGTAGGTATTACATTTATGTCAATTATTTTCAAAATTTTAGTTAGGTATACTACCTATTGTTTAAGTATAAATCTGTGCAAAAAATGGTCTCTTTCTCCCACTAAATATAATGTAGGCCAGGCAGGCCTGACCGGGTTAGTAGACATTTCTGCTCAAGATGAATTAATTCACTTTACGCCCTCAGAAGAATTACGCCCGATTCTTAAATTAGTTTGATGCGATAAATATCAAAATATTTACCGTAATAATGATTTTTATTTTTGATAAATTTGAAATGCAAAAATATAATCGAAGCGAGCAATAAATCGTTTCGGCTGAGCGCTCGTCGGATAGCTCGTTAGAAGTAATGAAGCAACAACAATCATTTGCGCTCGGCTCGTCGTCGCCCGCTCGGGCGCTCGACGCTCGGCGGTCGCATAACGATTCATTAGCGTCAAATTTACGTTTAAGCACATCACTATTTGCTATTTTATTGTTGGAAAAATTTGGAGAAATAAATAGCGATCACTTATTTTAAGCAGTTATTTTTTATTGTTTAATTACTTATTTAGATGTACCACCTATTGAATGGTTTTTCTGTTTGAATTAAAAAGAGTCTACTCCGAGAAACGATACACGGCTCACAGAAAAACTGACATGACGTGTAATTGGTGCAATTCTATTGGTTAAATTTCAAAACGAGAACAATAATTATTGCCATGAAGTTTATTACAAGTTCAGAAGACGATTGGTATCCTATAGTAAGGCTTATAGGTAGTAATTTGTTCATTTCAACAAACAACATGACGAAAAGATCGATCTATCTCCAGTAATCTCGCGCGCGGACCGCTTTAATGTGGGCATCAAAGGTCAAACGATCATCGAGAACTACTCCGAGATATTTGGCTTGCCTTTCCCAGGGGATTGGTTCACCGAATAGAGTAACTGCCTTTGGAGGGGTGGGGGTACCTCGATGGTAGGGTCTGTAGAATAGGACCGCCTGGCTTTTGACAGGGTTGATTTCGATCCTCCATTTCCGAAACCAGGCGCCTAGGGCGTTAGTCGCGGTTTGGAGGTTGTGAACAATGACTGAGGGGGATTTACTAGAGCAGTAGACCGCGGTGTCGTCCGCAAAAAGAGCTAACTGCACTTTGTCGATCTTTGGCATATCACTCGTGTAGAGTGAGAATAACAAGGGATGAGTAGTGTACCTACTTAATAAAGTAGGTAATAATGAAATGACCAAGTAATTAGCCTCAACGCATCGCGGTCAGCTGTAACCGCGGCGCCGCCATATTGACAAGATGGAGGCGAGCAGTCTGGCTGGATGCGTTAACCCGCCATAATGATTATTTAACTATTTGTTGCTTCTAGATTACTAATCAATGCTTACTTGAATTTATGTCCCGAAGTACCATCGTCGGCCCAGGAACCTGGAGTACCTACTACCCTACTAGTAAGTCAGTCAAAATTTTCCATCTTTGAATTCTACGGACGTAAAGGGATCTTACTTCAATCAATGGAATAAAGATTAAATATTCTTGAGACTTGACTTTAATATTTTTTCTCCAAAATCCGGGCCTATGTTTACTAAGAGATTAGACTCTGAATTACCTACTACAAATACAATATAGTTAGGGAATTATTATTTATCTGTGGTCCTTCTTCTACATAGTTAACCAAAATGAAACAGCAGACTCTATATCTACTTAAATGTAAAGGTTCATACTTCATACTTATTTAAGATGCGTAATAAAAGCTTTTTATAGAAAGCAACATTCCCTACCTCCATATTTATCATGTTTTTCATGTAATAACGTATCCTCACACGCCATAACCGACAATTTCACTCTTCAATCTTCATTAATTAAACTGTGCTTTTAAAGGATACGTCATGTTTGGTTCGCTCTATAAATAACTCCACGCGTTTATTGTGATGTTTATAAATGGCTATAAAAGTGACAGTTATAGCACTTTAAGCTGCAGTGTCGTATATTGTTATGGCCTTCAGTGACTGTTCGGTCGCTGGCGGTCGCTGGCCGGTCACTAGCTGTTGCAAACGGGTGCACTTCAGTTGCTAATATTGTAAAATTGAATTTGACATCAATTTATTGCCAAGGTAACTGCTTACCATCAGGTTGTTTGCTGCCTTGGTAGCATAACACACTATAAAGATATGAAATGGGCTTCCCAATGGTTTCTCGTTACGATATTCCCTACATCGTCCGTCAAAAAGAGCATTTTTAGGTCACCAACACATCTCCAATTCCCCTGAGTAATATTCAGGGTGTGTCTGCTTGCGTGTCATGAGAATGAGGTCGGATAATAATAATCTGTTCAGATTAAATGCATCTAATGTCAATATACGACAGCTTTAAAAACATTGTTAGACTTTTAGGCGGAAACTTGCGGAATGAAGTTGCGATTTATTTTGATAAAATCGTGTATTTAGATCAATACAAGTGCACCAGTGAAGTGAAATTAAATGGTTAGGTGTATAGTGTTATTTTCAAGTAATCTCGAAAAGTCTGTGAAAAGTTTTAGTAGAACGCACCATTAAACTAAAAATAATAAACCTCACATAAACTGAGTGACTGTGAGACTGACTGTGATATACTAATAAAGTTTTATTTCAGGCACAGTTTCACCCATACATATCACCAAAACAATCATAGTACAGTATGACACAACTTAGATGTAGCATCGGCAAATCGTTTTCGTACACTTCACTTCCGATTTACACAACTAATAAAAATCATTCAATAACTTTCAACAAGATCATTTTCGCCAATCATTTTTTAACACATGAGTAATGTTGTAGGCGCGCTCTTTTCAGGAACGATAGATTTTACGAATTTTGCTGATGCTTCATCTAAGTTGTGTCATACTATACTACAATGATAAAACTATTACTGGTGTCATTTCTTATTTCCATCCAAATAGGCTGAGATCCAGTGTCAGATATGAAAATTGACGAGAATCAAATACCTACATGAAGAATATAGAATAATACATTGCTCAACTTGACACTGGCTGAATACACAAAAGTGTGATGCCAAAAATAATTAAAAAAAAGAACATTACTTCACGGAGTTTCTTACTGTCGTCGTGGTAAATAGCTTCAACCTTCACCTCCTGCCTCCTAGCGCCTAAGTAGATTAAATAGCTTTATATAGCTAGCTATTATGATCATCAACTGCATCGCATCTGTTATTATTTGGTCTTATTAGACCTCCAGTCGAAAGTTTAGGTGGAATTGAGCTGGCGCGCTTTAGGTCCAAGGCACTTACGAGCATAGATTAATATGTATATATTAATATGTATATTATTTGGTGTTATTAGACCTCCAGAAAGTTTAGGTGGAATTGAGCTGGCGCGCTTTAGGTCCAAGGCACTTACGAGCATAGATTAATATGTATATATTAATATGTATATTATTTGGTGTTATTAGACCTCCAGTCGAAAGTTTTGGTGGAATTGAGCTGGCGCGCTTTAGGTCCAAGGCACTTACGAGCATAGATTAATATGTATATATTAATATGTATATTATTTGGTCTTATTAGACCTCCAGTCGAAAGTTTAGGTGGAATTGAGCTGGCGCGCTTTAGGTCCAAGGCACTTACGAGCATAGATTAATATGTATATATTAATATGTATATTATTTGGTGTTATTAGACCTCCAGTCGAAAGTTTTGGTGGAATTGAGCTGGCGCGCTTTAGGTCCAAGGCACTTACGAGCATAGATTAATATGTATATATTAATATGTATATTATTTGGTCTTATTAGACCTCCAGTCGAAAGTTTAGGTGGAATTGAGCTGGCGCGCTTTAGGTCCAAGGCACTTACGAGCATAGATTAATATGTATATTATTTGGTGTTATTAGACCTCCAGTCGAAAGTTTAGGTGGAATTGAGCTGGCGCGCTTTAGGTCCAAGGCACTTACGAGCATAGATTAATATGAATATATTAATATGTATATTATTTGGTGTTATTAGACCTCCAGTCGAAAGTTTAGGTGGAATTGAGCTGGCGCGCTTTAGGTCCAAGGCACTTACGAGCATAGATTAATATGTATATATTAATATGTATATTATTTGGTCTTATTAGACCTCCAGTCGAAAGTTTTGGTGGAATTGAGCTGGCGCGCTTTAGGTCCAAGGCACTTACGAGCATAGATTAATATGTATATAGGATATAGATAGGTATCTCACGTCAGAAACTATGTCTTACAAAGTGGCGCCTGTCGGTGTTGATAGTTGAACCTATAGTACTATACAAATATACCATGTATATGGCTAGACATATTATATGGATCTTTTTATTTCAATTTTTCCGTACACTGTGTAGGAATCTTTTCGATATTACTTCGCAATAATATTATGCAAAACATATCTCAACAATTACTTCGTTGTGTATGGTGTATAACAGAGGAAAAAGTATAAAATGCCTGTGCGCATCAAAACGCTGCAGACATCTTCGATTTAACATCTTGCCTAACAGAACAATGCCATAGTCAAATCAGATTAGAATATATTGATAAAATTTGTTATATTAGCGAAATTTATTATACTGACATCGCTTCATCAACAATAATTTAAATTGTATTTCTCCATAATTACTTTTTATTTTAATATAGTTTCAATAAGAAAAAAAAAATCATTTATCACCTTAAACGATTTATAGAAATTGCAATATTTCAATAGCTTCTACTCTAATTTTTTTCAATTACGTGCGATAGATGGCGCTAAGTGAAAACGGTTCCAGCAGATTTGTTCTAAGAGAATATACCATGCTTACGAGTAGCAATATAGTGGGTCCATAAAGTGGTCCGTATTTAGCAGTGGGTCCGTGCTCACGCTCACATCTGCATATGTGTTAGGAGTGCGAGCGTCTGTTTAGCATACCAGATTGGCAACCCTGCTTTTCCTTCCAAAGCATATAGACCGAACTAGAAACCGCTTTCGTTTTTTTTCTTAATAAAATGAAATATTGAGTTGTTTTTTAACCGTCAGTAGTAACTCTTAAAAAATAAAGAACTGAATTAGGGGTAAAAACAAGAAAAAACACTTATTTACCCTTATCCTACTCAATAATGATTTCTATTTCTACTACATTTCCGCCCTGCAGTTTATCTCCTTAGGGGTTGAAAATCCTTAGAGTTTAGGTTATCCGTTGTCTGTTAGTCAGTATGTCGATCACGGCGACACTGTAACTGCAGAGTTTCTACCTTATTAAACAGTTTATATGTTGTAATTAAATTATTATTTTTTTCAATTGCCCATGCGGCTTCTGTTCCATCCTGTAATCTATGTTAACTGACCATACGGACTGGGTGAAATCTACCGCTTATCGGGTAAAAACTCATTCCGACCATATTCCGACTCCAAAATGGCTGGCACGGGCACAAACGACCGTTGAACGATGTTCGTTGTGAACTTTGTGCAACGTAAGTTTTTGGCTTGGAGAAACTGCTTTCCAAAATTATTAATATAGCCATTGTTTGTAATAATAATCTGAATCGGTTACATCATCACTTAATACGGTCTTATTGTGGTCAAACGATACCTGAGAATATTTTTTTATAGTAGTTTATGATACTGTTGCATAATAGGGGTTATTAACTACGAGTGTGAGTTTAAGTACCAAGCCGTAGGCGAGGTTCTTAATAGTATCACACGAGTTTTTAATACCTAATTATGTGCAGTATCATACAGTACTTTATATAAACTCATATAAATAATGTTATTTAAAAAAATTGAATTTCTACCAACTTTGCAAAAAAAAAAAAAAAACTATTTTTATGTCATTTTTGGTCAAAATGATATATGTAAGCAAAAACAATAAAATAAACAGACACAATAATCATATACCTAATCAAATCCGTGTTGCCAACTCCCAAAAATTCTTACATCAAAATTTCAAGTCAACAAATTAGTCACATCGTCATCGTCAAATTGAATTGATACTGATTGATTATACTATTGATAGGTCCAAAGTGTACTTTAATAGAAAAAAAGTTATTTTATAGCATTATCTTGGGAACACAACTGTACTATAATGAATCATTATACACGGGTGTGCCTAAAGTGGGTCATTAAAGTACTGATTTTGATTTCATAATAAGAACATAACGATATGAGAGTAGATAAAAATAATTATATTATCGCTTGTTAAAAAAAGCTGAATAACTGTGTTATAAGGAAGATATAACGTTAATAGTTTTTGGAAATCTTCAGGACCACATTAACGCCACAAGTCGAAAATGTCAATGTCCCGGGATAGATTTTATTTTAATAATAATGTAACTACCTGACCCCTGCGGTTGCACTCGCGTTCCCGGGAAAAAGTAGCGAGAATAGTCAAACAGTCAGTCTTTCATCGCGATTGGTTCAGAGGTTTAGTGTAGGAGTAGTAATGTGGATTTTCTTTCGTAGAAAAGGGAAGATCATCCACCAGGCGCCGGGGACCGCGCCCACCGCCGATGCGTGGTACCTTATACATATAATTATATGTCAATGTCTGACCAAACTTCGTCATCGCGATGTAGTAACTTTATGCGCCATCTATCCATCGCTCTGTGAACTATAAGGCGATGATAGCTCAGTGGTAGTGACGTCGGATGCCGCGACGAAAGTCGTGGGTTTGAATCCTACAATGAGTTTGAGCTTTCGGTGAAAACATCGTGAGGAAACCATAGCACGGTGGTAGGGTACTTTGTAGTGCCCCTCTGGCTGGCTACCACACTCGAGTTGAAAATTTGTCGCCCAGCACCTACCGGTGTATTCCAGCAATTGCACTTGAGAGCCAGTTTGTCTTCTCGTCTATTATAATATCTTTGGTATTGCAAATGACGATAGGCGACGGTAACCACTTACCATGAGGTGGGACGTATACTTGCTTGCTACCTTAATAATATAAAAAAAAAACTATGCTATGAGCATATAATCTATGAGTTTCGCCACAAGGTAATACACATTTACTTTGGCATTTTTATTTAGTGTATTATTTTGTTAAAGTGAGAATCACATTTCTCACTTTAAAACGTGTCGTTGAAATAGTGGAGGCACTATCACTCGGCTCCCAGAGGATGGGCCAGACAGAGTCCTAATACCCTCTCAGTGTCAACTTACGCTAAAGGACTCCTCATACAATATGCACCGAGACAGGGTCTGCATGCATAATCTCGAGTAGCTGCCTCGCACATTACCTAAGGACGTTGCATTTTATTCTGAGATGGAAATAAACGTTATTATAAGAGAGCTTTATTATTCCATACAAATTTTGAAACAAAATTTTAGTAATTTATAAAATAGTTTCCGCCTTGCGGTCTCACTCGCAAAAAATTAAAAATAAAAAACTTTTAACAAAAAATAGAACCGTCTTCAAAATCATGAGTATATAGGAACTCTAATCTGACATTGTTTTGAAGTCATCGAAAGTGTAGGTCATGGTCCATGAAAAATGTCATGGTAGATTTTTGTTTCACTGCCATCAAAACTGTCAGATTAGAGTTCCTACATAGTTATTTCATGCTTTTTAGTGCTTTTGAAGGCAGTTCAATTTTTTGTTAAAAGTTTTTTATTTTTAAATTTTCAGTTTTTTATGTTTTGTCACTTTGAGATCAGATAACCTTGTGAATTTTTCTAATCGGACCACATCACGCTCAAACGGCTGGACTAATTTCGATAAAATTTGGTATGGAGGTAGCTTACACCGTGGATAACACAGAAGCTATTTTTCATCCCGGGAAAACATAAGATTCCTCGGTAACGTACAAGTTAATACTTAGATTAAAATCCATAGACCCAGCTGTGCAATCTCATTCCAATATGAACCTTATTTACATAATTACTTATCTATACGCCTAATGACGCCAGGTCGATAGAAACAATGAAACGCATGAAATATTAAAGCCCCTGTTTTTGTGCACAGAGGAGGACATTAGGAAGCCATCGGATATATTTGCTGACAGCTTTCAAGTACCCCACGTCATCGTTCAAGTAAGGGGAGCCGTGCCGTAATTACTGCAGAGCAAATGTTATGTGTTTGCCGTTTGACGAATGGAATATGTATTGAATGGTTGCTATCGAAACGACCGACGCAGTTAATATGGCTGAGGTTGCTAATCGGAGATATAAAAAAAAATTAAAGAAACATGTAAATGGTTTTTTTAAGAGCTATTCAATGATATCCCACTGATTCCCACTCGGGGACTAAGTGGAGAAAATATTTATTTAATCAGTTAAGTACCTGTACATGTTCAGGATGTATGATAGTAGGACCTACATGACATACTAGTCTATATATTTTTTTCTTTTTAATTTTGTCATCGTTCTAATTGTCTAAATTATGTGTGCGACATAGACCTTATAGTTTTCTAGTAAAATGGCTGTGACATACAGACAGATGCACATCACCACGGTATAATTAATAAATACTCTGCTAATCACGGTACCCTAAAAATAGGGTCCATTTTACAAAAGATAACCTTTAGCAATTCTCAGAAGCGATTTTAAATTAATAAACAGAGGCGATCGCAAGCTCTCGAATTATTATTTATTCGTGATTTGAAAGAGTCATTTCGGGATTGAAAGAAATTCGAGTTTCGTGGAAGATTCCTTCCATCGGCGGCTCATCGACGGAACATAATGGCGACTTACGTTTCCGAGATATTATGACGTCACAAGCTGGAGGTAACTCTTCAAATATTTAGTAGGAATTTAGTGGTGTATGCACTTATCACATTTGTTATGTGCAAACTCTTTTTCAGTGTTTTTATCACTAAGATGATGAGGGATTGTTTTTTATGCTCCACATTGACGGGGCATTTATGGTATTTGGCTGTAACCACAGGTCGTGGGTTCGATTTCCATCCAAGACATACAGTGCATGCAGACATGACATGTCTGGTTGTCCCGAATCTGAATCGAATTCCGGTCGAATATTTTTATAATTTACTAGCTGTTCCGCGCGGTTTCACTCGCGTTCCCGGGATAAAAAGTATAACCTTCGGGAATAATGTATCTTCCTATTAGTGAAATATTTTTTCAAATCGGTTCAGTAGTTTCGGAGCCTATTCAATGCAAACAAACAAAAAACAATCAAATCTTTCCTCTTTATAATATTATTATTATAGGATAGATTATAGAAGTATAGATATAATATCATAAATGTGAAAGTTTGTGAGTATGGATGTTTGTTACTCTTTCACGCAAAAACTAGATTCCGCCCCGCGGTTTCACCCGCATTTAACTATTTGTGTCAATACAAATAGTTAAATGTGGTATGTACATTTTTTCCGACGTACAACACCGCCCGTCTCTCCTCGCTTACTGTAATATGTAGGTACCATCAACAAAGTTGAAGCATGATCAGTTTTGAGACCTTTTCACTTGCAGCCAGTAATCATAGTTCGCCCTGTCCATTTGTCCTTGACAATAAAACGGCCTCTTGTAAAATCTTTTGTCTAGACAATGACAATCTACTATTTTATGACAAGCGCATTGTCTGGTTATATTATATTGTGTGAGACACAGGTAGCGGCTGTTCACTGCACACAAAATACACCCTTAAGGTGATCATGCTTCAACTTTGTCGATAGTACATATCGCTCGCTTTTATTCATTGTCACAAATGTTTCTCTTGTTATTTGGTTCAACATAAAGTTATCGACGCTCCTCCAGTTACCCCCCCCCCCTCGGGTAGGTACAATATACACGCACCTTATCTATCGAACAGCGAACAATTCAGCAAAATGGCGACATCAAACGGGTATCTTCTGTCACGTAGTAAAATCGGGTCTTCAATTATTTATTACATGTATTACGTTTTATCGATTTTTCAGTCGATTAGTTGTCATATTTCTGAACGTAGTTTAATTTGGAATTTATTAATTGACTATACCTTTTTATAGTAGTTGGAGTTGTAGCCAATTATCCATTTTTCATTGTTATTAGCATTTCTTTATTAATACTCAATTAATCATTATTTGTAATTCGATAAATACTTAAATTTTATCAAATCGATTAATCGATTTGCTTGCGGCACAAAGTAAAGTTATTCCCGTGGCAACATTTTTTTCCTTACTGAGGCAACACTGATGGGGCTGTCAGCTTATTAATTAAATTTGCTTTGTTTTTTTTCCCACATTACCAATTAAATCTACATTGTTTATTTCGCTTATTATCTAAATTTGGTAATAATTATTGTTTTGGAAAGTGCTAGATTTCATGTTCATTTATCAAATTTAGAGTTCAGTGTGTTTTTGACGTATTCCCGTCCATATTTCATTAGTTCAGTGTTTGTTGGCTTAGTGTTTTTGACCGGTATTTCGGAGTTTTTCGACCGATTAGGGGACTTCTTCGAGTTGTGTACACCCTTTTCGTAATTAGGTCAAGATCATTAGTTCAACGGAACATTCTTGCTTTTCGCTCCCGGCGTCCCGGCGTATACGCATCTAAAGGTCGAATGTCAATGACCTGACCTTTTTTTGTGAGTATTCTCTTTGGGAAGCTTAGTTCCATCATTAAATCAGTGTCTCGTCATTTATTATTCGGTTTTCTACAGAATTTCGGCTGATTAGCCTTAGCTGACGCGGCCGATGACAGCCGCGTGGCGTGGCCAGCCAGGGTCATCTTAAACCTCCTTTCCCTCCGGAGTCGACATGATCCACCTTTACTAAGCGTGGTTCTTTTCCTCCATAAGGTATTTATGGTGTTTTTTTTTAATTATTTTAGTTGGTTAGGGTTTATTAACTTTTGTCCGAGTAGGTCCGGACAAGTAGGCAGGCACATGGCAGACAACTTATGTTGTACTGACCGTGGATGCTTTCTAGGGTTTGCTCTGCCCAACCTTCAGTTGTGGCAGAGTATTTCAATTTATTTCTGTCCCTATTGTTATTAATTTTCCCTGGGAATAGGATGCCCAAGAACCGAGCACATGGTTGACATCTGCGACCAGTGTCCATCCTTATGTATGCTCTGGCTTTGTAGACACACCACCCTAATGTCGACAATATTGGTGTCCATTCCAGGAGGTGTTCGGTGGGGGCCTATTTTTGCCTCGAAGAGCTGTTCGGTGGGGGCCTATTTTTGCCTCGAGGAGCTGTTCGGTGGGGGCCTATTTTTGCCTCGAGTTGCTGTTTGGTTGGGGCCTAGGAGATGCTGTTCGGTGGGGGCATATTTTTGCCTCGAGACGGTGTTCGGTGGGGGCCTATTTTAGCCTCGAGATGCTGTTCGGTGGGGGCCTATTTTTGCCTCGAGTTGATGTTCGGTGGGGGCATAGCTTTGCCTCGAGTTGGTGTTCGGTGGGGGCCTAGATTGGCCTCGAGTAGGTGTTCGGTGGGGGCATAGTTTTGCCTCGAGATGGTGTTCGGTGGGGGCATAGTTTTGCCTCGAGTTGATGTTCGGTGGGGCCGTATCGGCTCGTATCACTTTATAAATATCGTATCGTATAAATAACTACTACAATAATGTAACCCTTTAATTACGGGAAAGCAGCCGTTCCTGCTTTTGGCGCCCTTGAATTTAAATATAATTTAAAATAAGTAATGCAATTCATCTCAGGTTGCCCACATTAGTCTCCTTCTGAGAAGCTGTGGCATACTACCATTTTTATATTATCCTACTACCATTTTTATAACCTTACAAAATATAATATAATATATTTCAGTAAAAGAACTAAGCCAGTAATTAACCTTTGTTTCATTTATTGCTGGGGGTTAACGCATCGGAATACTAAGGGGGGGGGGGTTAAAATCCGTTACGTTACACTTCGTTTTCGCACAACGATCGAGCTGAGCGAAAAACCTGTCCATTATGATGACACGTTGAGTCGCTGTCGCTGACAACTCGAATAAAATATAAAAATAATTTCCAATAGATACGCAACGCAAGGCCCTTTGTTATTTTCCTTTGCCATTAAAAATTCATGTTTAATAGTCACTTTCTGTAAAAAGTACTTATGTTTATTTTGAAATATATATTGTAAATATGTACATAGCTTCCTCTCCGCGGTTTCACACGCGATTGGTATACAGACGGTCTATGATATGGAGAAGGACATAGGCTACTGTTTTATCCCGGGAACGCGGGTGAAACCGCGGGGACCAGCTAGTTACCTATAACTAGGTCCCGGAAGCGCGAATGCCCGCTCGCCGTTCTCTTTTCATATAACCTTATTTGTTTCCAAGTCAATAACAAGGGATAAGGGTCAATTACAATATGTTGGATCTTTATTGACACACTAACGTTCCGCCCCGCCGTCCTACCCCCTATTTTACCCCCGTAGGGGTTCGAAATTTCTTTCTTAGCTATATATTCCTTTCCTAAAACGAAACTGGAGACTAAAGTAAGTATTTGTGAGAAGTTTCCAAAATTCATGATACCAAAATAAGCATAATAAGAATCGACTAACAAAGCTTTAGTTATATTCGTAAAGGTACTCATATGCAAATCAGCACAATGCTCCTCTTTATTCAATAGGTAGGTATTCATTGAAAAACGCACGAAACATGTATTTACCATGACAATACATCCATCCAGGTACCCAACAAGCGCACGTGAATTAATACACTCGACTCGGTGCAATTAGGCAAATTACCGACGGACAGACAAACAGACACGCCTCGAGCGAGCACGCATACCTGTTGGTACCTTACGTATAAGGTACATGCCATGCTGATAATAAATTGTATTTATGACTAGCTGTTCCCAGCGGCTTCATTCGCGTTCCCGGGATTAAAGTAGTCTATAACCTTCGAGGATGATGTTCATTCCTTAATAAGAATCGGACCAGGAACTCCGGAGATTAGCGCGTTCAAACAAACTCATCAGCTTTATTATTAGTATATAGATACGTCCCAATTTAGAAATCTCCAAATTCGAGTATTCGCGACTCGCTAAAAACATTATAAAAGTGAACTAAATGAATCAAAATGTTTGCTGTATTTTTTTTTATACAACGAACAAGCGGCCTAACTCGATTATACTATGATATTTACTGTAATCGTATTTTTATTGACATCTTAGGTACTCTGTGGCCAGTGGCGTAGCGTGGCCCTGCGGGGCCCCGTATAAAAAAATGTTTGGGGGCCCTTATGAATGGTAAAGATTATTAAGAAAAAAAAAAAGTTTGCATAAAATTAAAGTTTTTTTTTTTACAAACAATTCAAATTAAATATACACTCTCCTTGCCTTTTTTTCGGCAAACTGATTTATTAAATCATTTATAGCTGATGATGACTTTGGTTTTTCTAATGTTTTTGCCTCTATGACGCACGTCGGGGGCCTCTGTGACCCGGGGCCCCGTATAATTGATACGGCAGATACGGCGGTAGCTACGCCCCTGTCTGTGGCTTAAGTCAACCCAGTTGACATTGGGATTCTATCAATACTACACACTACTAAATCAGTTCAAGGCTTAAGAAACCATGTTAGAATAAAGGAACGGACATACTTGAACCCTGTCTCAAGTGGTGTCCCTTCCACCGTAGTAAATAGACATATCGTCAAATTTTGGTCAAAAGATAACCCCCAATCGATCGGTCCAACTAGTATAGCAAATTGGGATCGCTATAGGTATTTTACCGCACACTGAGTGGGTAAGGCTTCTCATAATAGCAGTTCTACAAAGAGGTACCTACAGTATGACACAACTTAGATGTAGCATCGGCAAATCGTATATCTACACTACACTTCCGATTTACACAACTAATCAAAATCATTCATTATCGCGCCATTCAACGTTCAACAAGATCATTTTCGCCTAAAGTACTATTAAACATGGGTTTACTGGGTACTATGGGTACTATTAAACAATGTTGTAGGCGCACTCTTTTCGGGAATGATCGATTTTACGAATTTTGCCGATGCTTCATCTAAGTTGTGTCATACTATAGATAGGTATTGTGGAGTGACAGCCGCCAGCAAGTCACGCCCTCATCTCCAAATGATATCTTCAATTGTGTTCAATTCAATAATGAGGACTGAGAGAAAGCCACCTTTATACTCTGTGGTTGCGTCGAGTTCTGTGCGTGAAAGGTTTTGATACGAGAAAATTGTGTAATTTAAATAATAAATGTAAGTCAAAGGTTATGGCCCCATGGTGGGCGCCATAAAAGCTTAAAGGGTATAAATTTATCAAAATTTTGATACAACTTTAGCCTTTAAAATAAATAATCAAAACGTCTATTTCTCTTCAAACAAGTAAAAAAGTCGGCCAAGAAAAAGGTGTAGGTACCAATTTAGTCTCCTAGTTAATAAAATGTCAGGTTTATACTTAGGTACTTGGAATCACTGAACAACTAAAAAAAACAACAATATGCATCTTATGCCCGCCTTAGACGTTCAAATTATTTGATCAAATAAAATACGAAAATTATTTTTTCATGCCATTTGACCACTCATTCAATTTTATAAAATTTTCCCAGACATTCATGCCAATTTGATAAAACTGTTTGATTATAGATCGGTATCGTTAAAGATTATTTTATTCGAACAGTTTAATAAGTTGTGTTATTGTAACAGTTTAATTTGTTACATGAACGTCTATGGACGGCATTATCATGTTCATTCACATTTTTTTATTTCTACCCTCTTTCCTAACTTGCGTGCGATATGTGTCAACATACAGAGATGTCATTTACCGAAGAATATTGAAAGGCGGAGGTGGTCGTCGCGCGCGCACCCGCCCTCTCATATTTAATAATCTATTAAAATCTTCTTAATCCGATACTGTTCAAAAGTGAAAAAGTACTGTTTGTGTGTGTTTCGTGTAGACAGTTCACGGTGTGCGTATATTTTAGTGAATTTGATGGAAAACATGCAGAGATATCTCATCATACCTGTATGTGAGTACTGCATGATTTTTTCTCTTTATGACTACGCCTCTTTTCGACACCTTTTACAATATTGTAGTCATATTTTCCGTGTTCATACTTTGTTCTAGTGTTTTGTTAATTTAAAGATTATTTTGCGTCAAGAATATGTTTATCAGATAATCTAGGTATTTTAAACAACTAGAATAAATTCAAAAACACAGTCCACTATTCCGCGCCTTGTAAGGTTTTATTCCAATGTTTATAATCGTCGCCTTAAATATCGACTAATTTAATATTGATTCTAGTGCCCTTATACTGTAATGAATTACAAAGCTTTATTGCTATCACAGCTATATCAATTTAAAGAACAATGAGCAAACCCTATCGCGTGACACAAACTCGAAATCCTCACAACCTCGAGTCACTCGTCGGCTTTGCTCGCCGGTCGGTAATTGGCCACCGCACCGCGCTCCTGAATAGCAAGCAACTAAACACAATAACAAGCTCAATTATGTATAACTAAACAAGCTAGGTGTGTTGTCCGCACGCAATTTAACCCATTAGTGAGCGTATAATGACGAATGTGAATTTATCTGTGCATTACATCACGAGCAATTGTGTCGTTTGAGGCATTACAGGCGGCCAACTCGTGCCGGTCACGGTAGGGCGTGGGCTACACTGGACGTATCACTCTCTACCAATAGCTATCACAAATGAGTGATAGATAAATAAGTTGTGCCAAGCTGGAATATCATATCGTATTAATACTAATATTATGAATGCGGAAATTTGTGTATGTATGGTACCACTCAGCTCCGTAACAGCTGAACGGATATAAACGA
This sequence comes from Tethea ocularis, assembly GCA_963555595.1. Lineage (NCBI taxonomy): Eukaryota > Metazoa > Arthropoda > Insecta > Lepidoptera > Drepanidae > Tethea > Tethea ocularis. Next base: position 172,410 of record OY741970.1, on the reverse strand, counting down.
AATTGGAATATACCTAGAAAGATAAGAAATACCTTTTGACGTTTATCTGTATTATTTATTTTGCAATTAACCAAAGATTTAGTTAAACCTTAGTCTGATGTAGTAAGGCTTATTTTGCTTCTTTGACATTATAAAACGTGAGATGGTATATTTCTTAGATTCGTTGGCTTTGTCTTCTCACTTCATCCACCATGACACCTATGTGAGAATGTGCAAAATAACTCCTATTCTATAATCTGAGACCGTATTTCTCGGGCCACTTTCTAAAGGGTTCCCGAAAGCGTATTGGATCATTAATCTGCTAAAAGTTTATTTTTTTAACGTGATGTGATGTGATACAGCAGTGTATCCTCAGCCTATGTAGACACACCTCGGGTCGCGCGCGGTCAGCACAGAATTTTCCACGACCTATCCTCAGAGTACGTCTTGTTAATTAATTAATCATCATCGGCCACATCATCACTGACCACGGTGAGATTGTGGTCAAACACAGGCCTATATATAGGAAAAAAATAAATAATGAAATATACTCTATTGTATATACGGAGAAGCGTCATGTAGTCAATATCCTCTAGAAAAATCTCACGCTTTTTCGAGCTATATTCAAATATGGCGCGCAGCGTTTAGCGCTTTTTAAACTCACAGGTGGCAACACTGACGCTCATATGCCGGGTCGTCAGCTGATTCAAAACTGTCAGTTCAACTTCTTTCAAATCGTATTTAAGACCTGTTCGAGGCCTATAATATCATTGTAATTATTATATCCTAGCTAACCCTCGCGGTTTCACCTGCGTTCTCTTGAAAAAGTAGCCTATAATTTTAGTCCAGTGTATGATCTATCAACGTGCCTAGTTGAATCTAAATTCATTCAGTAGTTTTTGCGTTAAAGAGTAACAAACGTCTTCTTATACCTACTCCAAGTATAATATTACTAAAGATGAAAATAATACCAACCGGGAACTTGTTACCAGTAACCACATATACCTGAGTGCCAAATACTATACAATTCCCAACAGCGATGAAAAAATTGTAATCAACCTTGAATCAACGCTGTGAAATGGATTTTGCTAATATCATTGAGGGGACAAGGGGTCGCATCGTGTGATGAAAACGCTATTACCATGCGAGGGCCAACACCAGGCCTCGCATCGCATGCAACACTAATCATGATAAAATAGACCCTATTCTCCTTGTAATAAGATTACTAACATGCAAGCATTTTAGTAATAAAGTAATTTCTGCAATTGATGTAATAGAAGCAGTATTAATGTCGAGTTGTTAGTTGGTTTGGTACCTACTCGTTACGTGTAAATGATGGACTTGCTAAATTACAGCGCATTAAAATATTAAGCCTTCAACTAGTCGGACATCGTAACACGTACGCTGAGAAACTGTGTTGTTTTTTAGTTTGAATTTAGAACACATTACTTCTTTTTTTGAAATTATAATATTTGATCGTGGTCGCTCACAATCTGCCACATGACGTCATGATTGTACTAATTGTGCCGCGGCCGACATGGACAGTCATAGAATGGCAGAAGTTTCATATAATTACTACAACCGAAATGCAGTAAAAGTATCTATAGTATACTGTAAGTATAACATATTTTTTTTATTTTGGCATCACACTTCGTGTATTTTGCCAGTGTCAAGTTGAGCAATGTAGGTATTTTTGTATTCTTCATGTATTAAATTCTCTTCAATCGTCAAGTTTCAAAGTTCAAGTCATGATAAATCTTCGTCGAGTCAGTTTAGTTAGGTTTTAGTACAATGGTAGCCGTTCTACTAAAACTTTTCATGGACTTCAAGCTGTCTCAAGACAGCTTGAAAAGCCACGATACACGTAATCATTTCATTTCACTTCACTGGTGCACTTGTATTGATCTTTATTGGACAAAATACCACCGATAATATTCAATAAAACTCAAAATACACGATTTTATGAAAATAAAACGAAAACGCAACGTCACTTCGCAAGTTCCCGCCAAAAAGTCCTATAACATAATTATGAACAAAATAGGGCTCATTAGATACAAGAATGGTCATATGTCTTTGAAAAACAAAGCATTATCTTCCTTATTTTTTTATACACCATGCATTCCATTGGCAAGTAAAAAATTTGAATTTAGATTCTTTTAGATTTGTTTTTGAATTTGGAATGTGACTTGAACGCTCGATGCAAGCTCGTCAGTGCGCGTTAACCGTTATCAGGTATTGAGGAGTCCCCTGATTGCCCTTCATATTCTCTCCTAGAGGCGAGGACACGAGGTGGCGCGCTCCACATGTTTTTTTATTACGTAAGCTGTGTGTGTCCATTGACAATTTCAATATTTTTTTATTTTTAACTATAAAGCGACAAATAATATTATTATTGGTTGAATAGTTAACTCAATAAAATACTAATAATTCCTAAACGTTCTTTCGAAAAGCAATAGTTGTCTGGAAAACACTAACGATTTATTAGCAATATAACTAATTAAACTATTTACCTACAACTCTGTGATATTCAGAGAAAAAAATATTTTGAAAAATACTCGCTGTACGAACTAAACCTACAAAATTGTATCGTGTGAACCAATGGAAACAGTAGCAAAGTCTATCGAAAAAGGGGTGCGAGTGTGCTGACAGATAACTAGGTAATTTCACCCCTTCCATCGTGTGTGCCCCTCGGCACCACTGCTTACTCTGCGACATAATAACATTGCGTTTTATCGCACAATCGCATCGCACAGGAGGCTGATCAAAATTTCAATCACCATCTTTAAATTGTGTTATGGTCGTAAAGTGCCAGCTACCAACACCCTTCTATAGTTTCGTGTTCGATATTCAAAAATTTAAAATCAGAATTTTTATATGAAGTTGAAACTGGCCAGTGCGGTTATTTCGACACATTTTGCAGCTTCATAATTAGATGTTTCATCTGAAGTAAATTCGTATTAAGAACATTTCATCGACCTGTCATCTATCTTTCATTTCATCTAATTTGACAGATTTGTATGGAGTTTCGTAATATAGCACAATTTAAGGCGAAACAGATATGTTTCTGCGAATCCGTCAGTTATTATTATGTGATAATATATTTCGTCGTAAATTTATGGAATAAAAAGAAGCCTTGCTGAGTTTCTGTAACTGAGGAGGACTCTCCTCAGTTTAGGTGTAAGGAACCGGTGGTAGAATTAATAGTAACTTTCCACGTTGATAAGTGCCTTATCTGAGTTAGAGGAGGTTATTCTTTGAGTGTAATAATATAAAGTACCTGTAGGTACCAGTGGCGAAGGGTCCATACAAGCCGATTCCCATCGGCTTACCTTTTAGCAATCCCAGTCCCACAGATTCATCGTTTCAAAGCCACTTTTATATAAAACAAGCTGATCCGGCAGACGTTGTCCTGCCCTGAGAACAAAAATAAAACTGGGACCTACCTACCTACCCCTACCTACCTACCTACCCCTACCTAACTACCTACCCCTAACCTAACTACCTACCCCTATCTACCTTACCTACCTACCCTACCTACCCCTACCTATCTACCTACCCCTACCTATCTACCTACCCCTACCTAACTACCTACCCCTACCTAACTACCTACCCCTACCTAACTACCTACCCCTACCTAACTACCTACCCCTACCTACCTTACCTACCTACCCTACCTACCTCTACCTACCCCTACCTATCTACCTACCCCTACCTATCTACCTACCCCTACCTAACTACCTACCCCTACCTAACTACCTACCCCTACCTACCTTACCTACCTACCCTACCTACCTCTACCTACCCCTACCTATCTACCTACCCCTACCTATCTACCTACCCCTACCTAACTACCTACCCCTACCTAACTACCTACCCCTACCTACCTTACCTACCTCTACCTACCCTTACCTACCTTACCTACCTACCCTACCTACCCCTACCTACCTTACCTACCTACCCTACCTACCCCTACCTACCCCTACCTACTTATCCTATGTCCTTCTCCTGGCTCTAAACTACCTCCCTGCCAATTTTCAGCTAAATCGGTTCAGCCGTTCTTGAGTTATAAGTGGAGTAACTAACACGACTTTCTTTTATATATATAGATACACTGTAATTAAGTATATAATTATCGGTGTTTTTGAACGGCTTACCCTCGCCATAATTTCACCCCTCGCCACTGGTAGCTAACTTTCATTTATTTTTTTTTAATGGAAAAAATCTATAATTTAACCAAAATTATGGACACGTCACTGTCACATAATAAATAACAGTACCTACCTAGTAATGTCTATAACATTATATACGTCATATATTCTAGTGTGGTGGTGGGTGGGTATCTATAGACTCGGGGAGCGTGTGCAGCCATAATCCAATTTGCACAACATTCATAATTTCATAAAACGTGTTATCAAATAACGGGGCTGTGCTGTTCTATGAACGACGGCTTGCCAGATCACCCCCACTCCCACTCCCCATCACCACCTAGCTTTAAGTACATTAATATATTATTTTATAAGTAGAAAACATAATAATTATATTAGAAGTAAATTAGATTTAAAATGACTGAGATCTTTTTAATTTGTTATTGTTGTTTAAATTCAATTAGCCAAAAGGCAGGCAAAGGTACATAACCATACAGCCTTGTCTTATTTGAAATCAAGTTTTTCATATTATGAAGTTATGGAGTATACCCAGATAACTGATATTATATTTTTCTCAGTTTGAGTTTATGTGGAACCCAGTGCCGGTTTTAGCTCTACCAGCACCCTGGGCGAGATGTGATAACCCCCCCTCCTTCTCCCACCAACAAAACGGATTTAAAGCCATTATAGCCATTTTATCTTATCTAGACTTGAGAATTTATTTATTTATTTAGACTCTAGATAGCAGGACTCGCACATGAGCGACCGGATATAAAGGTGGGCCTGGCGCCCCTTTACATCTGGCGCCCTGGGCGATCGCCCTACCGCGCCCTACCCTAACGCCGGTACTGGTGGAACCGGTGGTAGAGTCTATTGTAATAATTGTAACTATCGACATTCATAAGTGCCTTAACAGGGCCTAAACTGAATAAATGAGTTTTGATTTACATACATACCTACTATTTCTATACTTGGACCAGGTTTTTTAGGACCATGATATTTCTCGTTTATCCTAAGAAATATAGTTAGGTATACATATATATGCCTTTATATTTTGTCGCCTAACTAGAGCGAGTTGTGTTTAATAGCTTCTGAAGTCTGTAGTTAGTTGATAAGTGAACATTTGTTACCCGGACAGACAGACACTGTTTATGTGATAACTTCGTATGTGTACAGTACGATGTGATCAGGACAGTCGGCAGATAACCTTACACTAAATAACGTATTATAAATTATATAATACATTGATTATTCTAAGTAACTTACAAAATAGTTTGCAAAATAAATAATAAGATTTTTTTTTGTTCAGTAGTGAAAAATATTTAATTCTGTTTAGTCCGTCAGTTAGGTTATGAAAAAATATTGGATACCTACGTATTTTTATTTTATCGTATCAATTAAAAACAGGATGTGACGTCATCACTGTGTAAAAAGTACTGCCCTTTTTACAGAGACGTGACGTCACGCGAAATTTAAACTGTCTCTTCCTTATTTTTGTATTCGGAACTAAAAAAAAATGTGTCCAATAATTTTTGGTAATCTAACTGACGACGGACTAATTAGATTTTTTTATTCATCATCTATTACATATTATATTACATTTCGGTGACCTCTTGTAGACTTCTGAATAACAAAAACTATTATTCCAATGAATTAGGTAGGTATGTTTTTTTTCAAATTAAATTATTTCCTCGTTCACGTTCGGAAAAAACGAATGAACTTATATAAATCTATCAAAATAATACAAAAATCATACATAATAAAACATTCATCAACAGGTAATTTATAGACTGGTAGCTATTGCGCTCGGCTGCAAGTAAGTTAGCTTGCCTAATGGCGCGTCACGTTTGAGATATTTCACTCAACTGATCAATAACAATATCCGAAGATAGAGCGGGGAATGGTAGCAGAGCTGAGGCTACAGAGCCGTTATATACGAATATTAATCACGGCCGAATTTAATAACATCGCGCCGCTGACAAATGTGCCCCTGGAAATATTGCGATGGCCGCGGTGCTGCGTTCACTGCCACTGCGCACTCGCCCGCCCGCTACTCGCCTGTCTACTCTACTCACTAGTCGAGCAAGACTACGGCTGTCAACTCTCCTTATCCCCACATTATATACCTAGTTACTACATAAGACTTAGTTTATGTCTTTTCGAGTCTCGCCTCGGTCTGCACAAAATGCAAGGCATAACCAGAATATAACCTATCTGGTGATAGTCTGGACTCGGGACATCACTAAATTAATTCTAATACTTTGGGCATTACTACTGCAACCATATTTTTTTTATTAAAGCGTTTTGTAGTAACCCTAATGTAACTTAAATTAGAGTTGCTATTTACTTATAGCTAGTTGTAGATCGCTCGGTATGTTTAGTATACGTGTAGACGTTTTTCAATTAAACTGATTATTTTAGCAGGTTTTAATTTAAACCTGGCAAGTAACAATAATTTACTAAAATGTTAAATAGTAAAATAACTAACAGTTACAAACGCTCCACAAGTTCCAGTAAAAGAACAAAACGAGCGCTTCTCGGCTGAAAATGAAAATGAAACAACGTCATAAATAACCCCGCCCTCTCCCCTCCTCGTCTCGCTTCACCCCCGCCCGCCTACTGCCGAGGAGGGCCTCCTCACAACTCTTCACAAGTTCTGGTCCGCATCTTATTTCCTACCAGCCTCTGACAACCGCTGCCAACTCCATAACCCTCCACTTTGAACAAAGTTTTTGATGCGCACTTCCGGACTTGTTATGTTTACATTTAGGGTTAACTCTTGCTTAAAAAAAAATAAGTAAAATAGAACACTGACATGGACGATATCATTGTAAACATGAAAAATATTGGTGAAGTTCCACCCAACCCAAATAGAAGGTATAAACAGGTTTCTTAAGCTACCTTATCGTCTCAGTTCAAACGCGCCCGTGCCGTGCCGTGACGTGACGCGTCCGTGGAAGTTGGAATCCAACCCACACAAGCACACGGCCGCCGTCGCCGCGCCCCGCGCTCTCTCACGACACGATCCGCCTCGCCCGCCCGAGGCCCGAGGCCCGCCCCGCATACACGGCACGGCCGCGGCACGGCACGGTCGCATTACTCCGTCGCGGCACTCCACCGAGCGCGCCTTAAAATGCCTAAAGACTTCAAAGACATAGACAACGACTTACTCATCGAGCTGGTAAAGGCTCGCCCCGTGATCTGGGACAAGACGCTCGCGCTACACAAGGATCGGTTCGAAACGACGCAAGCTTGGCATGAAGTGTTCAAGGAGCTGAAAAGTGATTATAATAAATTGAATGATGAAAAAAAGAAGTTGTTCGGTAAGTACATCTGAATTATTTATTTTGTAATTATGTATGTTTTGTGATAAATGCGCCTTTTTATTAGGCGGCAAGACTGAATTATGTTTAATATAAATTGCTGGTTGTTTGTTGGAGCGTCGCGCGGTGCAGTGATAAAGCGGCCGATTCCAATGCCAGCACGACTCGGAGTGACTCGGCTCGCCTCGGCTATGCTCGCCGTCCGTGCTGCGTGCGTGCGATGCGATGCGACTGCGCGTCTGACTGAACTGAACCCATCGACTGAACCAAACCGACCGGACGAACCGGAACCGACCTAAACTAATTGACCGACAATTTCCGAACTGTCGTACACAGATACAGTACACACAATAAGTACGCGGGCGCGCAGGCGCAGCGCAGGCGACCAATACACTAACTTTGTAGACATTTTCGTGGTTCCTCTATTAGCAAGGGATTATTATTATTCTATTCTCGGTGTCTATTAACTAGCTCGCTAGAGTTTTTGCGAACTCGTTTTAAAGTTTTGATTCTACCTATATAAAAATAAAAATCAATTGCCAAAATTGATGTAGGTTCATCACTTCAAAACGGCTGCACCTGTTTGGCTAATACCCTAATTATATAATTTTTTTTTTAAGTATCGCCAAGTCGAAGAAAATGTTAGAACAAGGTTGTAAAAAAAATTGTAGGTTGGAAAATACTCCGGAAAAGTCGGATAGATATTTCGATAGTATTTTTGTATGAAAATAACTTGTTCACAGGCAAAGAAGCGATGAAGAAATGGGTGAACATTCGCGACGCATTCAACAAGTCCCGCAAGAAGGAGACCGTAAGCAACGGCCCGGTTAATAAATACGTGTACGCTGATCAGCTGCAATTCCTGACCAAACTGCCTCTCCACCAATCCAAGGAAGACAGCATATCCACCAGCTCCACCAACGATAACTGTGACAATGTTGACTCGGACGATGGGGACTATAGAAAACAGCTCCTGGAGCCAGTTACCAAGAGACTTAAGGTAGAGGTCGATGAGCCCGCTCCCCAGGTGTACTTTGACGGCGGGACGCTGACTGTCGGCCACCTGGAGGACCGGCACGTGTCGTTCTTCAAAGGCATCATTCCGAGCTTATACTCTTTCACAGATGACGAATCCATACAGTTCCAGATGGGTGTGCTGCAGCTCATTACGGACATTAAGCAGAACAGGTACCAAACGAATCCGTAGTGGAGGATGTCTCCAACTGTGAAATAGAAAAAAAATGGTATAAACAATTGTCGTTGATGGATGACTGAGTTTGACTGAAATAAAGGTTGTTTTTGATCGCATTTACAATGTTACGTTAGCACTAAGAATGTTATATTGTAAATATACTTTATGCTTTAAATTATTAATTGGATTTATTTATAAAACATAATACTGCCCCATTATACAGGGTCCCTCTGTATTAATTTGTTTTGCGTAACACTTTCTGAATACACAAATATAAAAACAAGAAACGCACTGTATGTAACTGAAAGAGATGTTTCTCATTTAATGTGAATAGGTCTTAAAAATGATAATTGATTTAAAACCTGATATTAAACTGTTAAAAATTTATTTTAACAGTTTTTCGATACTTTTGAAGAGATAAAATCTCTTCATGGGATTAAGTGGCTGTTTTAATGCTCCCATTGTCGGGCCGTAGGTATGTCACTCTATCCTACAGTATGAAACTAAGATAGGTAAAAGGTTGTAAAATATATCAAGAGATATCACCAGAATAGGTATCACAAATTTTAGACTTTTCTAAGTATAAAGTAGGTAGGTAAATACATAGTTTGAATATAATTCAATAAAACTTTATTTTGGAAATTTATGATTTCGGGATTAGACGTATTACAGAATCCTGTTGTAATGGATGGTCATACGTGCACTTGCCCGGTTTGTACTATAATATGTCAGTTCATACTTAAAAATCAAAATAAATGAATATCAAATAACTGTTTGACATTTGCACTCGTTGAAGAGTTTTGCAATTCGTAACTACCTGTCATGTTCACTTTAATTTTATGAATTCCAAACGTCATTCCAATAAAAACACGTTCTGAATTCGAATATCTCCGCCATTCATCTTGCAATATTTACAAAGGACATTTCGAATTTGGAACGCGTACGTGGACACTTTAAATATCATTTCTCACAATAAAAACATATTGTAAAAACAATTTTGACGATGCAAAACGAGACGAGTTAACAATCGTCTTGGAGTTAATTAATTTGACCTACAGCGGAGAATGTCACGTACGTTCCTCATAAATAATGACGAGGTGGCAACCCTGTCCATCCCGATCAGGGAACACCGAGTGCATACGTGACCACCGCTAGTTTATAATCTATCTCGCGATTGTAAACTGTCGATATATTGTGAACTGTACCTTACTGATATGCCAGTATAATTTATCGGTTTGACATGGGTGGATTATGAAGTATCGTTAATTAATACATATATTTTAAGCTGTATGGTACAGTTCACAATCTCTCTAGATATATTATAAACTAACGGTGACATATAAATTATTTCCTACTTTCAGTTTTGAAAATGTACTTACTTGAGGCGCGAACTCAACTCACACTTTATGAGGAAACTTAGCGGTGTATATTTAATTAAAACTTCCGTCGTCCGTTACTCATAAATCGCGGCGATATCATCTTATCTGAGCTCATTGTAAACTTAAAGCTTGTTAAGTAAAGTCGGCGCTCCTAAATATTCATAAGTGAATCTCTGAAAGTTTCCATCCGTTTTTTGGATCGATCGGAACTCGGTGTTGGCAACTAAGTTACAGAGTTGGGGGTGTCGATAAGTGAATTTATTAATGATGGATCTTTTTTATATAATTTTGATTATCGAAACTGACTCCTTGCTGAAAATTTTTCGGAAGAAGCCTTGTTGAGTTTCTTGCCGGAGTGTTCTCAGTTTAAGTGTATGTGAAACCAGTGGTAGTCTATTGTAATAATAGGGTAGTTGACTGACATATCAAATCGGCTACTTTTTAATAAATGTCAAAACGATCGTTTATATGGAATTTTGTATGAAATATTACACTATGACGTCATAGTTTCACAGCATCAAATCATCTACTCTTAGGGGTTCTACTGGTAATTAAAAATGCATTAAATGTACAACATATTTGATGTTTCCACGTGTTTGTAGATGTTTTATGCATTGGTTAGTGTTTGGTCATTTATTTTTGACGGTGTCAACTACCCTATTGTAACTATAGACATTCATAAGTGCCTTATAGGGGCCTAAACTGAATAAATGAGTTTTGAATTTTCAGTTCCAGGATAAACATTTCAATTAGGTAGATACTTCTTTCTCACCTAATTAATAAAGAAATAATTAATCTAAATTGATGAACTCATAACATAATTTTATATAAGATATACCTAAGGGTAGGGTACAGTAGGCCGAAAGGGCATTGAAATAGGAAATACATTTTTTTTTGAAAGGACTAAAGTTGGTAGCCTCTGATGGCTGCTCCAACCTTACCGGACAATCGGCGAGCGCAGAGAGCTCTCAGCCGGGTAACATTTAGGTAACCACGCCTGAGGGCACCCCCGAGTGGGGTACGAACCTCGGCTCAGGGCGTTACCGGGGGAAGGGGAGGACTTTGTACGAGTTACGACTAATTGGGGAGGAAATACATACTTAAACAACATATATTCAAGAATGGAAAACAACTCTTAACTATTTCCACAAAAAATCAGATTTGATTAAAAATACGCTTCGATATAAGTCTGTATAATAGGTACTTATGCCTACTAAAATAGATATCTCTTGCCCCTTCACTTGAGAGTGCTAGTAAATGCTTTTCAAATTATCATAACGTCATAATGGTAATGCAAGGATCCTGAAATTTTAATAGTGATACTATCCCCCAGTATTCGGCCTATACATAATAGATAGGTACTCAACCAAAATCATTATGTAAAGCCCACAATACACACACAATAGCCACAATGTTAGAGCCACGCGCCACGGGCCACGGGCTGCCAACGTTGATTGAAATTGTCATTCTCATTTCAAAATGTCACAGTTCAACAGCATTGAACATCTGAGCGGCCACTATATCCACGTGTGCATACGCTGACATTATGCCCTTCACTCACGTCCTGATTTCGTACCAAATGTACAGATTGGGTCAACATCTCGTCATGCCTCTTACTATAATGTAATAGCACCTAGTAATATTAAAAAGGGTAAAGTTTGTTTGTTTGGTCAAAGAAGGCAATCCTTGGAGCTGATCTGACTAGTCCGATTCAGAAAATTCTTTCACTAAAATAAATCTAGGTATATTATTAAGTAGCTAGTAATCACCCTGATGGTAGGCAGATGACCTACTAATTAAAAAAAAATAAAAAATAATTATTATTTCAAAGTGGTATTCAAAAAAAATTGTCATACTTCCGAAAGTGATAATAACAAAATATTCTTTCAATAAATATTTAGTCTAGAATTTAAGTAAATAAAATTATTGCATTTGGCCCTCACACATTATGTTCGTTCTAAATTAATATATATCTTATTCATGTGTAAATTGGGTGCAATATTGTAAATGTCGTGATTTGCACGCATTAGTTGTCGTGGGCTATATTTGTACAATTGATACCAGCTGATGTCATTGAACTCATTGCCTCAAGCAGGGCTGTCACAATTTCATTCCAATTACTTTGATATTCATTTTCGCTACCAGGCTCCATACATAGTAGTTGGAATTAAAGCCATTTATTCAGTTTAGGCCTTAGGAGGGTCCAAGCTACTGAAGATTTACTATATCAGCACGATATCGAAGCTTAGCTTATGAATTAGCTCAGATCGAAGCTGACGAAGCCCGTAAAAGTAAACAACACACTACACACAACCGATCACGCTACCGTCCTCGACGGCGAGGACCGCCGTGACGTCCCACTCAGTCTCGTCCCGTTCAAGCGGCCCGAGCTGCCTACAGTAATCCGACCGCCCCCAATTAGTCCGAACTTGTACTAAGTCCTCCCCTTCCCCCGGTAACGCCCTGAGCCGAGGTTCGTACCCCACTCGGGGGTGCCCTCAGGCGTGGTTACTTAAATGTTACCCGGCTGAGAGCTCTCTGCGCTCGCCGATTGTCCGGTAAGGTTGGAGCAGCCATCAGAGGCTACCAACTTTAGTCCTTTCAAATATCTATGGTTTCTAGGATTCGAATCCACGACCTTCGTCACGGCATTCGAAGTGACTACCACTGAGCTATCATCGCTGTAACATTAATTCTATTTTATCAAATTTTGTTAAAAGGTATCAACCCTAATGTGGTAGGTAGATATAGGTATTCTGTGCAAACGGTGCGCGTGCGCTTCTGGATGGACTAGTGAACGCATCATCTGTTAGGTAGGTACACTTGTGTTTGTAAGAACACGTGCAGCGTATTCATAAACATCCCACGACACGCTGTAGGGGAGCGAGGGTGCTACCTACCTACCAGTCGTAAACGAGACATTTCATTTTCACCATTATCATTAGTTTAGGAGCTATAAACAACATTATTTGGTTAATAAATAAGTAGATATCATTTATCCTCGGGCATTCGTCACACGCGATCATCTGATCCCATTCCATAGAGGTGCCCAACCAAGTAAAGTTTGTTCTATGGATGGATACCAGATAAATTAAATTTATTTTGTTTAATATTTTTTTTTTTAATTTCTCACTCACTGTACCTATAACGGAACCTACCCCACAAATTGCTTATAAACCGAGGGATATCTAGCTATTAAAAAAAAAACATTAATAACTATTCGTTATTTTTTGATAAATCATTTCCATTATATGTAGCCATTTCATTATAATATGTAGCTAGGTACCCTAACTAGTATTTGTAATTTAATTATTAAAGCAAAATTCATGTTCAATGTGTAAGTTCAAATCAAACATTTGTAATACTTCAGACCTATTTAAAAAAAACGTATTTATATGTTAAATTAGTAATTTTTTGTAATAACTTGATTTGGTTCTGATTTCCGCAGAAGCGCCTGAAGGCACGATTACCTAACGCCATACAAAATAGAATCACCCCTTGGCAGGTTTTTTCACCGTTAAAGGTTCACGTAATTCGAACTCAAACAAAGGGCGGAAAACCTTCTTGAAAAGGTAATTCCCAATCTTTTGATGTCCCTTACCTAGCCTAGATAATGCCAATTTTAGGGATTTTACACATGTTTTGTTTACGAAAAATAATTTTGAAAAACAAATTGTTTTAACAGTTTATTAGCATTAATATACTTTTTTTTATTAGATGGGACGAGATTGCAATTTTCGTCCCATCACTGCGTTTGAGAGAGCAAGTAAAGACATTAATCAGAGCCTAGCTGTTTTCAAAATAATTTGTTATTGAACCATAAATCTCTTAAATAGGCTGGACTTGGTCTCTTACGTTATTTATTGCCTTTTTCATTAATCTGTAGGCTCGTGGATTGAAATATATTTTTATAATGTCGAAAATTTCCATTTGAAATGAAGCACTGTTTACCTACTTAATATAAATTATGCAGTTACCAAAAGTAATCAGAAAACCGTTATATTTAACCAGTTTCATAGAGAAACTAATTTGAAATTGCAACAAAGTTTTTTTTTTACTATATATAGGCCTGTGTTTGATTGACCACAATCTCACGGTAGTCAGTGATGATGTGGCCGATGATGGTAAGCACACAAAGCCTAGAAAGGAACTGGCTCTCAAGCACAGCTGTCGGAACACACCGAAAGGTGCTTGGCGACAGATTTTCAACTTGAGGGTGGTAGCCAGCCAGGCGGGTACTACAAAGTTCCCTACCACCGTGCTATGGTTTCCTTCACCGAAAGCTCAAGCTCATTGTAGGATTCGAACCCGGGACCTTCGTCTTGGCATCCGACGTCACTACCACTGAGCTATAATCGCCTTAAATTTAAGTTATGTTCTAATTCTTATTTATGGACTGTGGATAAACTATGTAACATTATTATATATTTATTTACCTTATATTGCCCTTTACCTCGTGTTCAATAACAGTTAGCAATGTTCCTTCTCTGCCATTCGCATAATATTCAATGCTGTTTATCTATCAAGTATTTCCTCAATAATCTCGCACATTTTCGATAACTACCTACATCGAGTTACGTTTCTATCACACCGCGACCTAACAACACTCCCTCCGCCCCGTGACCGTCGCATTACTTACATAAACCGCAATAAAAAACTGTCTAACGATTCTACGTTACGTTTTTCCCTTACATAGTCAATCGAAACAATGAATTTGCTTCGGTTACTATGAAATGTAGGTAGGTAGGTACTGGCGCGTCCAGCAACCAGTAAATACGACTCAAGTACACTTGAATTGATTCGAACGAGAATAAAACCACCGTTTTACGATGTTTACACGACTGTTAGTTCGATTTTATTGAGATGCAAATTGCTCAGTGCTTGGAATAGATTGGCAGGCTACTCTAGCATCGATATTACATTAGATTCGGCCTTTTAAACCGACTTCAAAAAGGGATTTCTCAATTTATCTAACATCTAGTAGTAGGTGCTTACGAACATTCAATTCATTTCAATTAAAAATGTGAAAGTCTCTGTTTGTTTGTTGCCTTTTCACGCCTAAACTAATGAACCGATTGCGATGAAATGTGGCACGCAGATAGTCTATGATATGGAGAAGGACATATGCTACACTTGGAACTTTTATCCTGGGAACGCGAGTAGGGCAGCTAGTTTAGTACATCTAAATGGTTCACAACATGAGCCCTACAAGGGCACTGCCAAATTACATTGTTATTATGCTTATTTAATCAAAAGTTCTCAATTATGTCAAAATTAATTATGATTATGTGTATAAACCGAGTAAATTAAGAAAAATTGTATCCGATTCAGGTAATTATGAAGCTCCAATGGTAAAACTATATGGTAAAACTTGGTATCAGATGGCCGAGCGTGATTAATTTTTCACCATAATTAACATGCAATGCAATATCACACAGCAGAATCTGTCTCACAAAATAAATCTACAACTTGTTTAATATTCAGCTGATTTTATCCAAAAAAAATACCCGCAAAATACTGTAACATAGCATCTTCACGTTACTGCACGGTGTGACAAGAAGACGGTTTATTTTTACAAGATGCAACGTGACGTCATAGTCACTGACCTTTCGCACGTGCATCCTAATGGACGCGTCCAGTTTTTGTTTTCGTTAATGCAAACATGAGGATATTATTTTAAACCTTCGTAAAATAAAACAATCAGATTTAACCTTCATATTGCGTATTAGCAACGTTTATAAGTACTCGTAGACGTGACTCAGTCGAACCGGTCGGTACTGTATGCCCTCTTTTTTTTTATAAAATCCACAATGCAATGCAATACCTACCTGCTGAGTGCATACATAGTCGGCATAGATGCCATTAGAATCTAGTATTTTACTCTGATATAAAATGATACCAAAGCTGCTCTAGCTCTTATGGACAGGAAAATAAGCAGGTTTTTTACGTGTTCTTTTATAATTTTCTATCGCGTTCAGCAAAATTATTATTAAAAGGTTTAGAAGTTGATTTCTCACCGTCAATTACCTTTATGTCAATCAATATTATTTTGACATCCATAGCAGGACATTGCTTTTCCATTTTCCATTTCCAACACTAACCTACTGAAGCTTTTTTAACTGAATACTGTTATTGTGTTTGTCCTTAAATACATACAATTTAATGCAAAGAAGATTTTAATTCTCTCCGATCGCCTACAAAGTTAAGTAACTCTGAAAAGGGTGTGAAAATAGGTATATTGATACTTAGATTTTACTCATTGCTCAATATAGAGTAAAATCTGGTTAGGCCAGCACCAGAGCATGAGATCTTTAAGGGTACACCTTCGGTTGGAGCGCGAAATTCAAATTTTATCACGTTTTTTTGCAAATTGCAGCTCAGTTATTGCGAGAAATTCTTCTCCGGTAGTATATTTACTGATTAATAACAAAAGAAATTATCAACATATTCCTCCAAGGTAAATTACTGACATATACGACTATTTCATGAAAATGTTACTAATATACCTTGGAAGATTATGTTGATGATTTATTTTGTTATTATTCAGTAAATATACTACCATTCTTGTCACAAATAAAATGTTGATAACTTACGACCTATAATAACTGAGCTGCAATTTGCAAAAAACGTGATAAAATTTGAATTTCGCGCTCCACCTTAATGCATATGTATCTATCTCGTCACACCTGGGTAGAGCTGAGCAAGATCAGATAGCATCAACAATAAGCGAGATACAACACTTTCCTGTCCGGGACGGCCCAGAGTGCCTGGACGGCCCGGCCCGAGAAAACAGCCTTCAGAACGTGTTCTGAATACCTACGACTGATACTACAACCAGTGAAGTGGCTTCATAAATACACGCCCACACTTTTTAGGTGCTTAAGTGTGTGCTTAGCTAGGTCATAAACACCGAGGCTAAATAATCAGTCATTTGACAGCGTAAAGAATAAATTTTAATGATCAAACCACTCAGTTAATTTGATAATGACGTCACAATCAAATCATTTTATAAAAACTCCAGTTCCATAATCTATGATATTGACAGAAGAAAGACTCATGAATTGGATAGTTTGGAGGTCCCAAAGTCCCAACTCAACATCTCTAATCACTATACGACATTCTGAAAAAACTCAAACTCAAAACTCATTTATTCAGTTTAGGCCCTGATAAGGCACTTATGACCACCGGTTCCACATACACTTGAACTGAAAAAAAAACATGCAACCGAATTGAGAACCTGCTCCTTTTTTTGATGTCGGTTAAAAATGGAAAAGTTAAGTCATTTCTATAATGTAAATTCGAAATATTTTTTAGACGTTAAAGAGATACTCTAAATAGAGACTCTAAAGTTAAATTCAATATCTCAGTTCAACAACAAATTGTTACTTTATCCTCGTCCCATCCGATCTGTCGTGCTTCGTCGGATGTACATCGAATAGTCTAGATTCTCTGCATCTATACCAAGTGTATACAGATATAATAATAAGTATATATAGCATGCATTTAGTTTAATGTGAGTAAGTGTGCGACGCGGTAGACCGGGCGGCGGCGGCGGCGGCCTCGCGCTCTACACTCTATCAGACCAGACAGTTTACATTATCGTTTTATTTACTCCATATAGCACCAACCTCCTGAATATGGCGACCTGGTGCCACAGACAAACCCTGGCAGGTGCTGCAACGCCATGTACCTACGTACAGCTACTTGATTTTTACGAGAGTCACTCAAAAAACGATGGAAATCTTTCATTAATGGTATGGCGAAACGTGGTTTGACATTTCAATAAACGCTTTAGTGATAAATTCTAAGATCTGGCCGCGACATACACATTAGTTCTCATGCAAGATTGAGCTTATCGGATACTTAGGGATACCTATGATGATCCTATGATCAAAACAACTTGTAAAAACCAGGTTTTTTGGTGAATCTCTTACAAAAGCTCTCTGTCAAAGCATCTGGAAGTATTGCAATATCACTGCATTAGGTACCTCGTAAAGTTGAAAATCTGTCGCCAAGCACTTATTGTTGTGTTCCGACAGCTGTAGGTACTTGAGAGCCAGTTCCCTTCTAGGCTACGTGTGCTTACCATCATCGGCCAAATCATCACTGACCACGTTGAGATTTTGGTCAAGACAGTTTTTTTACTTTTTTTTAAATTTTTACCTTTTCAACATTACAGTCACTCGCTCACCTGCATACTTAAAAATACTTACTCAACCCTACAATAGGGGTAATTCAACGTTCAATAAGCATTACAATACCCGCATATTCAACCCTTCAGTAGGTACCCGAATCACGAAGGCGCCCGAGTCTACCCGATTCCTATGTCTGTAATTCTGTATAGTCGCGGTCCGCCGGCCGGTGTCACCTTGCCCCAGCCTCCCCCCCCCTACTGCCCCCTCCCTCCCCCTCCCCCTGCAGTCAGGTGCACACGGGTGCAATTACCGGGCGCGTCGGTGTGCACGCGGCACAACACGCACTGTTGCTAAGCGCTACCACAGTAGCGTTACCCCCGCCCGCGCGGTAACAAATTGCATGCTAATTGAATTATTTCATGTGGGAATTTAGTAGTGTGTAGCTTTTGAACCCCGGAATGATTTATGTGCATAATGAACGTGTTTCCATTGTTGTATTAAATTACAAACAACTCTTGTGACAGACAGAGAGGTAGATAGATTTGGTTAATTATGTCCACCAATACATTGGTAAGTCAGACCAATGAATGAACAATCGTCAATGCTGGGTAAAAAATGATTCGCAAAACTATTTTCCGCCCCGCATTTTTACCCCCATTCTTGATTATCATCATATCAGCCGAAAGGCGTCCACTTTGGGTGACCTTGAGCCTTCTTATAAGGCCCATCGTAAGCGACCACGTCTCTGCTCCGTAAGTCATCACTGGCAACACACACTGGTCGAAGACTTTCGACTTGAGATACTGCGGCATTTGAGACGAGAAGATATTACGTAGCTTACCGAACGCTGCCCAGCCGAGTTGGATTCGACGATTGACCTCTTTCTCGAAGTTGGACCAGTTACCCCCATTCCCGGGATAAAAATGTTGCCATGTTAATCTCCGCCCCATAACCTCTATACCTAAAATCTCTATACCAAAATTCACGTCACGCACGTCTGAAATAAGGACAAACCAACAAACACTTTCTCATTATAATACACTAGCTGTCCCCCGCGGTTTCTCTCGCATCCCGGGATAATAAGTAACCTTCGGGATAATGTAGCTTCCTATTAGTGAAAGATTTTTTCTAATCAGACGAGTAATTCCGGAGATTAGCGCGTTCAAACAAACAAATAAACTCTTCAGCTCTTTTATTAGTATAGATAGATTGTATAAAATACCTAACGATAATGATATGATGACCAGGGACTCGAGTAGGTACTCATTATACCTACATTATACATAACCAGCGAACAAAGCAACAAGCAAGCAAGCAACATTACGTAACGTAAACAACACGACACACAAACACACTATCCAATAACACCTACACACCTACCTATACGTACCTATACCTACCTATACATACATATACCTACCTATACCTACAGGATGATTTCGATTGGATATAAGTATTATTTCTTTTATTTTATCCTACTAATTATATATATTACCTATAAATGCGAAAGTTTGTGAATATGGATGGATGTTTATTACTATTTCACGCAAAAACTACGGAACGGATTTGGATGAAATTTGGAACACAGATAGTATATAACCTAAATTAACACATAGGATACTTTTTATTCCGGGAAAACATAAGATCCTTCGGGAACGCTGGTGAATCCGCGGGACGGAATCTAGTTTATTCGACTTCGAATTCGACTCGAATGTGTTGAGACGAAGTCAGTTAGAAGGTCATCATTTAATCTGTAGCAAAAGCCTGTACCCTAAAACGTAGTGATGGGACGAGATAGCTATTTTAGTACTCGAGGTATTGGTGCCGATTCTGTTGTTTACGAACTTAACTAATATTAGACAAGTCACCTCTCTTTCATTAAAAAGATAGAACATTTTTAATGCTGTCAGTTTAATCCATGCCGTCGTAATGTACGGGTAAATAGTCGTGACCAATAAAGATCGCGCTTAAATTCACGTTGAAATGTGTGATCGGATTAAACTGACAGGACTAAAATATCTTGCATCCCTTTCTTATATTTACTATTAGAAAGAGATATAGTGAGATTAAATTTATTTTAGTTCGTAAACAACAGAATCGGCACCATTGTCAGTAACTATACTAAGCTAAGCTATAAATAAGTAGGTACTCAGACTTACGTTTATCGAATAGTAATGTTTTGGAAATATTTATGACATACTAGCGACCCGCCCCGGCTTCCCCAGCTTTTCTGTAGTATAATATGCATGTATTATACATATAAACCTTCCTCTTGAATCACTCTATCTATTAAAAACCGCATCAAAATCCGTTGCGTAGTTTTAATGATCTAAGCATACATAAGGGAAGCGACTTACTATGTAGTGATTTCAATGCCCTTTCGGTCTGCTATAATATATACCTTGCCAAAATCACGTGTTATGTTCTAATTATTAAAGCTCGTTGTTAGCTATGCTATATAATGGTGTATTGCCTTTATCGGACATGACAAGTCGGCCACACTCTAGTGACACAGTTCTTCACAAAAGGATCTAATACTTAGATATCACAATTAGCTGGAGGCCGTGTCGTAGCGTCGCCTCACTAAGGAATATAAATAGAACTGGTATCTTACATCGATATCAAAAGATTCCATAAAGGACGAGACTGAATTTTTTCATCCTTTTTTCTGTATAGGCTTGTGATTGACTACAATCTCATGGTAGTCGGTGATGATGTGGCCGAAGATAAATTTCTCCAGCTAGGCGATAGATTTTCAACTTGAGGGTGGTAGAGTACTACAAAATACTCTACCACTGTACTATAGTTTCTCCACGATGTTTTGCTTCACTGACAGCTGAAGGTCATTGTAGGATTCGAACCCGCGACCTTCTCCTCGGCATTCGAAGTAGCTAGTAGCTACTCTCAACTATGATAGTTTAAACAATTGGGTGTCACCAAGGGGTGCAAAACGCTTTGGAAACTTTTTTACGAATATGGTTTTTGCTAAAGAAAAATTGGGAATGGTTCTGGAAAAATGGAGTGGAAACAGACTGAAAAACTTTTTCATATGTAATTTTTTTAACATTGTACCCCGTATTTTTAATGCTGTTGCCCCGTTCAATGAGAGATCGGATCTGGTAACCCGAGTCACAACTGTATAAGTACGTCGTGTTATCTACTAACGTATCTGAACTGTCTGTGGTCCGGTATGGTACAGGTGTTCCCTGGATCCTCCTCGTGTAATCCTCTCTTTACGAGCCATTAAAAGGTAGCAAGCAGTAACAACACTCGCGTTATTAAACCATTCACCTCCCCCCCCCCACGCCGGAACTCGACTCCCAGGAATACTAATGAAAGCAATAAGAGTTTGAAGCTTTACAACTTGAACGTATAAATTAAACTTAAGGAGACTCAACACAGGTTGAAACAACGATCATTTCAACTTACAACTCGTGAAAACTTTACGCACTTTGAATAATAATCGAATTACAAAGTGAGTCGAGTAGATATTACCTTAATTTAATTTTTGATTGAATGTAATTTTGCAGAATTAGTTTTTGATTTTGTTAACGAAATATTTGAGAATTTTGCCATTAAGTAACTAAATTAGCTTTTTTCAAAGTATTTACCTCGTAAGTATTGGGATTCTTGTTGTCTTTGAACGTCGAAAGTTATAGTTAACTCTACCACCGGTTTGGATTCCCCGGCAAGAAGGCTTCTCAACAAGGCTTCTTGTCCCATTAAATGAGATCGGTGCCATATTACCAAATCTTATTGCGATCCAACTCACCCTGAACTGATTCGTTTTTAGTGTCAGAAAACGTCAGAAAATGGTGATATTTGAAAGAAAAACAAACCAATTTAGGTCAAGTTGAAACGCTGTTAAAGTTGATAATACATCCACTGGTACCCTTCCTCGTGTGCAACACAGCAGGAACCAACATGCAGTACATCACTCACACAAACTTGATCATACATATGTAATGTACATACATCGCACACTCATTGGAACAGCACTGAAGAAGTACTCCATTAAGACTGTATACACTCCGTTATCTAAAATAGCACAAAAGGTCCGGACGGCGAAGGATGTAATACCATTCCAAACACCTGGAGTATATAAGATCGACTGCAGCTGTGGTAGTTCATACATCGGACAGACAAAGAGAACTATCGCTGAAAGAGTGAAAGAACATATCGCTGCAGTAAAGAACTGTCAGGTCAATAAATCAGCGATTGCCGATCACTTATTAGAGTCTGGACCAAACCACTGGATTGAGCTGCATGACCCAAAAATCCTTTCCACCGATCGTTATTTCTATCCTAGAATTATTCGAGAAGCGATTGAGATTAAAAAATATCCTAATTTCAACCGGGAAGATGGTTTTAAGTTATCTGCTGCGTGGAATCCAGTGATAAGTAAGTGTTCGCGCCGTCGCGGCGCCGTGAGTTGCGTTCGAGTGACGGCGAGGTGTGTTGATACAATTAGTACGGTGTGCCGTGATCGTGACAGTTATATTTTACAAGACCAATTGCGGGTAGTTGGAGACAACTCTCGCCAACCAACATGTTGACCCGCTGTTCCAGTCCACTCGTGACCACGATCAATGCAACTTGATCGAAACGTCGAGGTTAGTCAAAATTATATTTTGATAATATTCTATGCGCGAATAGACCCGTTACATTACTATAAACATGCATCTCACACTCACACGAACTCAACATGCAAATTCACTCTAACGTCTCATTTAAACATACTATTGGAAAGGCTTCTATTTGATTTATAGGGTTGACCCTCCCCCCTACCCGTCGCCCCGGCCATTATTATCGTTTACCCCAAAATCAACCTTAATCTGATGCAGCTTAAGTTGAACGTGCTATAAAAGCTCGGGTATGATAAGCAAGTAGGTATTTCCTGGGAATAAGTGAGTTTCGGCTTCCCGAGGGACAAAAAGGTTCGGCTGACAATAGATTCTTTAAACAGCCCAAATGACGTCACGTTTCAATTTATACCCGAGTGTGTCGGTGGTATTTGGGTCCTGTTCTTGTTGCACAACACTCTCATACTGTTGCTGGCTTCTTCACAGCGGAGGAAGAGTGACGTAATTTGTTGCTATATGGCATATCCTAAAGTATTCCCTGTCGCCCATAGCAGTACTCTTGGTGGTATAAACGCCTCACCTCTCGCTTCGTGTGCCAGACAACACAACGTAGCTCTCAGCTCAAATAGCTCGTATGAAGTGTCTAAACTATGCTATGGGTATGATGGCTAATCTATTTCTTCAACCCCTATTATCAGTTTTTATGATCATAATTACGATTTTGTGATCCGTCTTCGTAATCTCCTGCACCTATTAACCACAGAATAACAAACCAAGATTAGCGATTTAGAAAAAAAAAGGTTTCTACGTCATAAAGCTTTTGCACTTAGTGTCAATCTATACCAGTGATCTATACTAATATTAAAGCTGAAGAGTTTGTTTGTTTGAATGCGATAACCTCTGGAGTTACTGGTCCAATTTGAAAAATTCTTTCACTAATAGGAAGCTACATTATCCCCAAAGGTTATAGGCTACTTTTTATCCCGGGAACGCGAGTCAAGCCGCGGGGAACAGCTAGTTCTAAATATAATGTAAAGTAATCACCAAAATTGATTAGTGTCGAGTCGTCACCACGACAGGAGGCGGGGTCAGTGATACACATGCGTTAATTAACTAGGAGATAAGATATCTGTCAAACAGTGTATTGATTCAATAATGGCGCGAGACATCAACAACCCGGCCCGAAGCAATCAAGACACTAGACTAAACATTAATCTAGCTCCTCTATCCTATAATATACACATCACATAGTCGATCTTTTTTTATCGATGAAAAGTTACATCTCAGTACTATAGAATTTGCTACAACCTCTACTTTCAAAATGTCACAATTTTTATTTGTGGTCATCGTTGATAGACCAATTTACTCCCATCCGATTGATAAAGTAATTCAAAATTCATATATATTTTCCAATTTAGTAATAGGACAAAAAAAAATACAGTTGGATCTCTCTTAAAAAAACAAGCATAATTATTGTTTCACATATCTGTTACACGTTTATAATAATAAATACCTAATTACAAGTGTACATATCCTATCCGTTCGACCGATAAGCCATATCAATATACTGTCTCATCGCAACTATCGATAACATGCATTGGCCGATAAGCGTATACATCACTAGCGTCCCTACGTCCCTGCGTCTGAGTCTATAAACACGGCTCCGTAGGTAATGGAGCTCACGGAAGCGCGCTGTAAACTAAACATAAAGGCATTAATACCGACGGAACATCTACAAAATGGTAGCAGATGAAAGCATTGTAACTCAAAGAATAACTACCAGGAGGGTAATAACACTCATTCCAATCATGGCCCTACGTACGAACACTGTGAAGCTTTGCTGGCTCATTAAATCTATCGAATCAATGCCCGAGCGACTCGAGTAGAGTCGTTTCTTTAGTTTGTTGTAGGTCAGGGTACTTTTTATTTATTTTTCAAGCTTACATTTTGCATAATGTAATATTAATGTAGCCAAATTTGCACAAAGATAGTCACCTAGCTTTTTTATAACAAACAGACGGTCCACTTGATATGTGTTCACTATCTCGCGGTCTAGTGGCTGTCTATGGATATTAGCAATACCATGGGGATCTTAAGTACTTTGACACTGAAGTCTTCGTTCTATTCAGTCGCCTAATGCCATGAACAATAATATACTGTGCTAACCTGGCATCCTGAATTCTACATCTGAAAATCATAGCTTGAGCTGCCTCGGGGCTTTCACAAACCAAATTATAATTGAAGGTTGTTGGGCATCTGTATCTGTTTACGGCAGCATCACCAACGTTTCTGGAAACCTATAGTACTCGGGGATAATGTAGCTTCCTATTTGTGAAAGAATTTTTAGAATCAGACCAGTAACTCCGGAGATTACCTCCTACATACGAACATACAAACTTTACCTCTAAATATTAGTGTAGAAGAATCTTAGAATAATAATAGTCATATTAACTTATGGGAGTGTTTGCGTAAAACTACACACCATGGGAATCCAAATGTAGACGTGCCCGACGTGGGAGACATTGCGGACTGCGTACATGGAGTAGATACTTAGGTAGGTAGGTATGTATAGTATCGTTCCAATAATACATTTTATCGACTTCGTAACCATATTCTGAGTATAAATATTCTGTTCTGTTCTAAAACGTTATATGGGTGTGGGCAGGTGCGAACTACTACCACTGCGCTGCTATTATTTTGTAAATAAGTATTAAATTCAAATAATTATTTAAGTATGTAATGTGGAAGGTACCTACATACTTTATAAATGTAAACATTAGATCTGTACTAAGTCATATTTCTACAAGCTACAAAGTTAAGCTATAATGTTTCAAAATTACAAGAACCCAAAAATTTGCAATTTTTGATCAAAATGGACTTATCTTGACGTGATCTTGACACTGATTTTTTTAATTTTACACGATATCGTAGCGTTTCCTAACCTCGGGTCGCGACCCAAATTCGGGGTGGTATTGGCACGGGTCGCGGGAATTCTCTAAGGTCCATGTTCACCGACTAGAAAACGGTCCGATAAATATAATGGGGCGTTCACCATCAATTATCTGTTATTATTATCACTGCTGATAAATAAAAAAAATGGGTCGCGGACTTCAAATATATTTCTATACTTTGGGGTCGTCAGTCAAAAAGTTTAAGAACCACTGCGGGCACTGCGCTAGAGGTTTGGGAAACGTAAAGAATTTCCCTCATCAAAAAGTTTAAGGCGATCATAGCTCAGTGGTAGTGACGTCGGACGCCGAGACGAAGGTCCCGGGTTCGAATCCTACAATGAGCTTGAGCTTTCGGTTAAGGAAAACATCGTGAGGAAACCATAGCACGGTGGTAGGGAACTTTGTAGTACCCGCCTGGCTGGCTACCACCCTCAAGTTGAAAATCTGTCGCCAAGCACCTTTCGGTGTGTTCCGACAGCTGCACTTGAGAGCCAGTTCCTTTCTAGGCTTTGTGTGCTTACCATCATCGGCCGCATCATCACTGACTACGGTGAGATTGTGGCAAAACACAGGCCTATACATAGTAAAAAAAAAAAAAAAGTTGTACTTTATTGTTTAATACGTTATTGAATGAAACATTCACTACGACACTACAAGTGATTGAAATAGCAACAATAATAAACGCCAAAATCACGCGGACGGCCATAGATATATCATACCCCGGAATAACATATAGGATACTTTTTATTCCCGTAAAACATAATAATATGATCCCTCGGGAACGCGGGTGAAACCACGGGGCGGAAGCTAGTGTTCTATAAAACCACGGATATTCACGGAATACTCTTGGTGTTAATTAAGAAATTACGGATATCAATTCCACAATCAATCATTATTTTTTATTATATACTTACCTGGATTAACGATAACATGACCCGCCCTTGTAAAATTCAAAACGTTTGAAAGTATTTACTAAGCGCCACTTACGTAGTAACTATTTAGTAATCTGTGGCGCCACAAAGCTCGATCTCACACACACAACGCATGTGTGTGTGTGTACTACGTACGTACTTACAGAACTGATGAGATATTACGAGTAGGTACTGATTGCACAAAAACTATTAATACATTTAATTGTGTTCAAATATTGAAATTTTATTTTATTTTTATTTATTTGGGAAACTTACAGCTAGTACATATAATATAGTAAATAAAGGATATAAAGGATAAATATCAGAGGGCCATTTACATGCTTACTCTTATTTTGCATTTTTAACGATTTCTATAAAATTAAACCTGTATAATGTATTTGTAACACATTTATTTTTAATTACTAAGACATCAAAATCGTTAATATTTTTAGTACCTACGTTTAATTAATAATTATACGTAATCATAATAATTATTATAAAAACGTACACTTATGTTATGGTCCAAGTGATAATATGGGCATTATGGTTTTTCAACAAGCATTTGACGATTGTCTTCAGTAGTTTTCCACTCATATCCTATATCAAGAAGTATACGCCGTAATGTCTCCAAACATCCGTCAAAATTAATCTTTTCAGCAAGCACCGTTTTCAGAGCTTTTAATGTTGGATATTGTTGATGCTCTGTATAAAAGTTACTGATGGTACGCCTTATTACCCCCTTGTCAAATTCATCGATGTCACGCTTTAAGCGTTTGCGAGGTTTTTTGTTTTTATGCGGTGAACTCATTGGTGTGCCCGTTGCGTCACATTTCGCTTTTTCTTTGAGGATTCTTGTTATAGTCCTCTCACTAACTCCCACAGCTTTTGAAGTTCTCCATCTTGCGTCTGTCAAGCGCTCCACTCCATTTGCAGCCTCATACTTCATATGTTGGTATACTTTAGCGATCAGTTCTCTTGCCTAAAATATATAGAAAAGATTTTACATTAATATACCTACTTAAAAGTCAGTAGTAAACAATATTTCACAAACAAACAAAATTACCTGACTCTCCATAACTTTCTTTCTTTTTTTTTCCATGACTAGGTAACTTGTTTTGCAATCAGTACTTTCGTGTCACTGAGCGACGTAGAATCAATAATTTAGGACTTTCTCAGACCGCTGCCGGCCTGCTACTGAACACGAATACTTACAACTACATACAAACTCTTTCGTATGTATGTGACTACACACATTGAAACACTAATTTGGAGGGGCGCGCCGTGTTATCGTAGTTTATCTAGCCGCACATTGGCGGACGGGACGGCAAACGATTTATCAATTGAATGTAATAGTTATCCAATGGTAATAAGGTATATATTTCAATGCGCAGGGCCTAAAGCGGACTACTCACACACCTGCCGCATGGGTAAACTAGGATGACCTTGATTGTGATGTGTATAGGCAAACAGGGGCAATTTTCTAGATTGGGCATCCTTGGTTGGTCCCTGCCGCCGCCCTGCACTGCACGTTGGCGCGTGTGAAGCGCGATGGGGGCAATTTCTCAATCAGTTGGTCTGTCAATTATCGGTAATCAATTCTTCACCCAGATCTCCTTTTCCTTTTTTTTGCTATCACGAGAGTCAAGGGTAAATCGATCTTTGTATTATTCGATAATACCACATTAGAAAGTCTATATTTCTATTGTGATAATACTGGGGCCATTCACAACGTGTGTGTTTAGCTCAACTTATACTCGAACACTACATAATAATTATGAATGTGTGTGGACAATTTCGATTACCGCGAGCGCGAATGCCGAGCGCACTAGATCGCCCCTACGGCTGGTGTGTGAGTAGCCCGCTTTATGATTCGCTCACACCGAGGAGTTTTATTAGTATTACAATAAGGTTGATAATCTTATGGCGGCTTGCACAGCGAGGCGGCACGACCGGCGGCGTAATACGGGAGAGATTTAGTGTTTAGCAGCTTATAAGCTTTAAAAATTGAGTTGAATTTCATAATAATGTAGATGTCCTCTATTTTGGGTAGATTTATTGACGGGAAAATATAGAAATTGTATCGGTTTTTTGACGGAAAATACCAACAATCATAACGGAATTTTGATTGTTGGCAACAATTGGGCTTCGCGGCGGCGCGCGGCGTCGACTTCGATGCCTAGGTTTCGCGATTTCACCACTTTCGCCTCCGGGCGCACTCTTTCGCGTCCCTCATCGCGGTTCGAGGAGATTTTTCCTCGATGTGTGCGAAGCTTTAATGAAATATCAACAGATGAATCACGTGCCGTTTCGAGTACATATGCCTATTATATTAAGTATGATAAAATGCCTGTTCGTGTATACCTATAGGTAGATGTATAATATGTAGTTCAGTAGGTAACAGCCGGTGCTGGCCTTGCGGTGTGTCAGGGTCGCGCGGGACGGCCGCATGCGACATGCCGCCATCACGAGGCACTACGAGGCGACGAGGCTGCCTCGAGATGTGTGCCTCACAACCAATAAAAAAGATTTCTTTCACTATTGATACATAACATAGTAGAATTTAATTTTATTGGGTAACTAATATCGGCGATAATTGCAACTTTCGATGTTTGTAAGTGCTCATATCAGGGCCTAAACTGGACAAATGAGTTTTGAATTTGAGTTGTAAAATTATTTAAAGCTCAGTTATTTGATAATATCGTGGGTGCATCGGCGAAAGTATAGATAGTCTATCTATAGGTAGGTACTTACGCCAAAGCATCCTAAGCTAAGCTTCATAAAAAATAAGCTATTAATATTAAATCACGGTAAGTATTATTAAAGGATTACCAATAGTAGGTAATTGCTTCGGGGGTACTTGGAAGCAATTAGTATGATAATTACTTCCACGTTTTATTAATTACTTCCCATTTACTACGCTAAATACTGTTAATTGATTCTCTCAAGGTCCTGGAAATCTAGGATTATCGCCTTTTGCTTTTCTGTAGCTAATCTTATCTCTCATCTAGGCTTTGTGTGCTTACATACCTACTATCTGTTGAGTGAGATACTATATTCTATTGTGAGGTTATGTTGAAACATGAGCCTGTATTTGAAGGTGGGATCGATTTTTTTCGATCGAGGGTTTTCATCTAGTACATAATATATGTACTAGATGAAAACCCGGCTGAAATATACTCGATATTTCTGTAGTTATCGGTATATCGTATAGTTCTCATGGTATATTAAAGGCAAAGCAAGGCATATATTCGTTTAGCATCGTTCATTGTGTTTAATAAATACTATTTTCCGTATATAAAAAGTACTCTCTGATCACAATGCAAAACTAAATTAACACTGAAAAATTTACATTTCTTTCGACTTTCGTTTTGGCATCACACTTTGTGTATTTTGCCAGTGTCAAGTTGAGCATTGTATTTTATATTCTTCATGTATTTTTATTTGTTGTCAAGTAAATTTGAATTCAGGTTAACAAATCATTTTCAAGACATTTGAGACAACTTGAAAAGCCTACCTACTTACTATGCACGTAATCATTTCGTTTCACTTCACTGGTGCACTTGTATTGATCTTTATTGGACAAAACTCAAAATACATGATTTTATGAAAATAAAATGAAAACGTAACGTTCGCAAGTTCCCACCAAAAAGTCCAAAATGTACAATATAATTTTATTACGAAAAGAACTTCAAAATGTCATCCAGTGTCAGTGACGTTTCGCTAGAGTCGTCAATATGGCGACTGTAATTGTCTGTCAGCACAATTGGAATTTAACAAAATAATCGACAATCCGAATTTTGCGGATATATGTTGTCGACTCGAAATCATTATTTTTATATATTTTATTATTCAGGTAAGGTTTCGATCGAGTCTACCGTACGTACCCCTTGACGAAATTATTAATATAGTATAAAAAGGATGGGTACGGCGGCCTCTTTCCCATATAATCTTTAGGGAACCAATATAGACATAAAATGTATTAAAAGGTCGTATATTGAACCTTCAATTTATACTTGAAAAACCCTAATTTCTCTTCTGAAAATATGTAGGTACCGTAGATAAGAATTATTCATACCACTTATTATATTCCAATCCAATCTCACCATTTTTATTTTTAATATTCTATATTTATTTAATCTAATTTGTATCCTGTCATATTAATTAAAGTCTATAAAAAAATGATACCTACTAGGTAGAAAGAAAGAATAAAATGTTATAAGTAATGATGCAATACTGTTGGTACACTCTCGCAGTGCACAGTCCAACCGGTCCGCTGATTACCAGCAGTGTTTTCGTATTCACTTGCCACGAGCAGCCGCGGCCAACCGCCCCGCGCCGAGTCACGGGCGTGAAGCGATAAGTGGCGCAAACAAACAAACTGACTGAACCAGCGCACTGCTCCGCTGCCGACTAACTTTATAGTACTATCTACCTATACATCCTATATACGATGTCGTGCCAACATGGTAGTTAACAACAAATTCGATGATTTTATTAGATTTTGGTAATTCTTGAAGAGTTCTTAGTTAGATTCTATTGTTTACCTATATAAAAACAGGTCATGCTACGTTACGTACCTACGCACACACTACGATTACGATGAATATTTATACTGTCGGATATGTGATTCCTAAAATGTTACGAGTTCGAGATAAAATGGGAACGAGCGAAACGAAAAGGAGAAAATCACAAATGTGAATACAAAAAAATTCTAAGCACCAGCAAGAGCATTGCGCGGCAGCAGCCGGCTGTTCCGTGCAATTTTTCTGTAAGACATGTTCGAATTGTTCGATAAACCATTGCAATATTTCCATTAAACGAGTATACTAGTGGGAGCAAAGGATGGTGAACAAATATTAGGTGCGTGTGCTTATCAGCAGATCCTCCCGCAATGTGCGGGTGCGGGTGCAGAACAAGTGCTTGTTCGCGAGGTCTGAATACAAATAGAGGGACGTATTTAAGCCGGGATTTTCAATCGCTGCACGACGACGCGCGACGCAGCGACGTTCGAGCATTTTAAGTAGGCGTGTGTCATCCAACATGTAGATGAAACAGCTCCGACGATGGGGTGCCGGTGCCTTGGAACTCGGAACCCCTCCTTCGTGTTACATTTAAATATGTTTCTTTCACCTTTGTCCCGAGTTTAATATAAACTTGGTGAGATTTGCTCACATCACAACGTTGGTTTTGGTTTCTTAATTAAGTAGTAGAGTCAACATTATGTTTGCTCTCTTTCTCTGTAGCCCTAGCTGTGTTGAGTACGTGTTGGGTCTGAAGATAAGCTCGTGTAGGTATATCTACCATTTAATTTTAATTTCGAATGTTAAAAATGTATTCGTTGTCTTCCCAACGAACCAATATAGTAGAAAATATAGTCTGATTAAAGAAAGCAGGTTAAGAGAAGAGAAAGCTCTCATACGGAACACGTTTGTAATCCTCGACGACAACAAGGCGACATTTCCAAGGAGTATAGAGATTAGAGCGACAAAAACAATGAAGGTTATTTAAAAATATACTTATAAATAGGTATATCGTAATAAAACAAATAGATTCGCCAAAATAGCAGCGACCTTGGCGCACCGGATTTGGCGAAAATTAATTCAAATTAAGCAAGACACGCACGCCGCGAGCCGCACGCTTACCGGCTTACATCGTTTCCGCTATGCTATGACAAAATAACACGTTTAGCAAACAGTGGAACAGTTGACTTACCCCAGTAGGTAAGTACACCAACCAGATAGCCAGAAATTAGGAGACAAGTTATTTACAAAGTCAACAATAGGTAGACAAAATCGAACGGTAATTTAAAAAAAAAATTGTGTTACCACCTTATTACTTATGTACCTACTTACCGCATTTCTGCAAATAAATTAATAAGTCCATGTGAATCTGAATCAAACACATCGAAAATGTAATTGAGATAATATAGAAAGTTCGTTGATCGTGACTTGGAACACCTCGCTGTACAAAATGCCGGCTTTTTGAATTTAAAGTGCTACCGATCAAGGGGCATACAGTAGGTACACACCCCTCAACGTAGTGAACTTTGGCTCTTATTATTTTATTATTACTATTCCGACTTGTTTCGTTGCCAATCGAGTACCCTACCTATAGTACCTACTCTACATCATATAGTAAGTAGCAACTGGTATTTAATTTTGAGAATTTGACAACTACTGTCAGTGCACAATCATCATGCGAACTATTCACTTGGCACGAGATAAATTTCAAGGTAGGTAGTATTTTATTTGATATCAAAATCAAATACTCATTTATTAAGTTTAGCCCCTGATAAGACACTTATGAACGTCGATAGTTATGTATATACCCTATTTGTTTTAGGAAATCTGGGAACTCCAACAACGAAAGGCAACATAATATTGGCACTAATAAAACTTAGCAGGAAACTAACAAAACAATCTTTAGAATTCATTGTCATAAAGACATAGCTTCTACAGTTTTGGATTTACGTAAGGTTTTGTTTCCTAATAGATAAGATAGGCCAGCGATTTTAAATCTTTTTAGTAGGTAGGTACGCGACCGTTACAGCTTAAAAATATTTGTAATTTGAAAGATTTTTTTTGGGACACTCTGCAAGGAAGTACGTATTATATGTAGAGAGCACAGAAACATGCCGGTAAACACAGTGTTTACGGAATCAAAATGATGTTGAAACACATAAAAAAATAAACTTGTAAAGGAAACCAATATGTAATGGAAAATAGAACATTTATTATTTCTTATTCCTGTAGGTTGGTATTCAATATGAATAATTCTGTTCGTAAACTTTTCACAACAAAATGACGCATGTTCGGATTTGAATCATTTCAAAGACATAATTTAATTCGTTTAATTCTTGTGTTTTTTTTAACTAAGTACTTCTTAAAACTTAGACGTATATGCATAAATAAAAATATATTACGAACTACAGGCTACAGGTTGTTTTTAAAATAGTATATAGGTTCCTATATCTTAGCCTATAACGTCAACTCTCCGGTTTTGTTGAGCAAGAGAGAGGACATCACCTAAATCATTTTGACTTATTTCTATGAGTGGGTATCTTAGAACTTAGCACGTTTATATAAAATTATAAAACTGTTTTCACGTCCTGTACATTAAATATTTTTAGACTAGGTTTCAAATGCATACCTATATATTGTAGCTTCAATACTCTATCTACCTATCTAACCTCTCGTAAGGAACTGACAGATTGAGTGAACGTTCGTCGATCACCGACATTCCACTATGTAAGCTACTCGTCCGGTAGTATGCGGAACTCGTGCACTTTATCCAGGACGCCAAGCTTGTGGTCCTCGTCATCGCTCCTGGCGTCGACGTCGGCGGCGCTGGTGAGGTTGATGGCGTTGCTCTGCTCGTCCACGCCGCTATGCCTCTCCTCCTCGTCCAGTATCTTATGCAGGAAGTTGAGGCACTGTCGTCGGAACAGCCTCTGCTTCCTGGTGGGCAGCTCCTGGTAGTCGTTGTATATGCCTCGGAAGAAGTGGAAGTAGGCGGAGTTCTCGTCCGGCTCGAACGTGTGCGAGCTGGAGGTGTCGTCCAGCTGCG
Organism: Tethea ocularis; assembly: GCA_963555595.1. Lineage (NCBI taxonomy): Eukaryota > Metazoa > Arthropoda > Insecta > Lepidoptera > Drepanidae > Tethea > Tethea ocularis. Next base: position 138,246 of record OY741970.1, on the reverse strand, counting down.
GCGGCTCGAAGTCCTGCGCGTGCGCACTCAGCGAGAACCACGGGCTGTGTATGAAGGGCTTGATGTCCACCGTCTCCGCCGCCCCCGCCCCCGCTCCCGCCCCCGACCCCGACCCCTCGCTGATGCTCAGGAATGACGTCGGCGTGTACGAGGAGTACGGTGACGATCGCCTGCGGATGAGAGCCACGTGTTAGTTATTACGTCCTCCTGGTATTGCAAATGTCCATAGGCGGCGGTGACCATTTACCATCAGGTGGACCGTCAGCCTGATTGTCTACCAGTTGACATAAAAAAAAAACACACATCACCGAAAGTTACAGGTGTAGCGTGTTGCTGTTCAACATCTGATTAAGTGTGATAAAGAGCAGATATCAGCTGTACTCGCGGATGCGACAAATATATGGAATCCCACTAGGGTGTAGTACTACCATCTCCTCGACCCTACGGCTTATTTGATATGTCCATATCACTGTAGGAGTGGAAATCGGTGGGGTGGTACCACTAGTTGGTGGGTACGAGTTATGTGTAGTGTGGTATGGGGTGTGGTGTGGTGTGGTGTGGTGTGTGGTGTGGTATGTGGTGTGGTGTGGTGTGGTGTGGTATGGGGTGCGGTGTGGTGTGACTCACGTGTCGGTGGCCATGTGCTCGCGCAGGAACTGCAGCTCGTCGGCGAGGTACCACTTGGAGACCATGCGGCCCTTGCCGGTGCGCGCGCCGTGCATCTCGTTGCGGAGGTGCCGCGAGTACGAGTTGCGGATGTGGGACCACTTGCGCCGCACATCCGCCACTGCCAACATTTAACAACAAACCACTATCATATGTATGTAGTAGTAGGTAGCAAGTGTGTTGGGCTATATTGTACCATTATCTACCGAGTAAGGAATTGCTTATAGCATCTTATAGTTAACGTATTTATGTAGGTATAAACTTGTCCATATGAAACACTTTGTCATATATGCATCTAGGGTTGCCATCTGTCCGGGTTTCCCCGGATTTGTCCTGGTTTAGAGGGCGTCCGGGCGTGGTTTCCTTTGTAGTCCGAGTTTTAAGGTTTACTGGTCGCAAAAATAGATACAAAAGTTGATTTATAACAATTATTTATTTAACTGCTATAAGTATATAAAAGCTCCAAAATCCGGGGTTTTAACACTTGTTGTCCTAGTTAGCGGATTTTAGAGATGGCAACCCTATCTGCATCGAATCTCATTGTTTATGGACACATTCACTTTCCCTTTCTAGTGAAAGTGATGATACTAGGTAGGTAGTACGTCCTGCCGAAAGAAAAATGTCTTATCCGTCGCCTCTATTAATACCTCTGGTATTGCAAATGGCAATAGGCGACGGTAACCACTTACCATCAGGTGGGCCGCGCCTGCCTGCTTGTCAACCTTATGACAAAAAAACTGACGGACATTCATACAAACATTAATATTCTATTATAATGACTTAAAAGAATTGTCTCTACATTTTCAACTGAAAGCACAAGTAGGTACCACTTTCTATTGTCCCTAGTTTACCCCTGGTAAAGGGGAGGGAATTTCCAAAATACTTTCCTTAGTGGGTGTCTAGTGCGTCGTTCGTCATAAAATATGATTAAAAAACTATTCTAAACTCAAACTGAAAACTCATTTATTCAGTTTACACCCTTGAACTTGAGAAGACTCCGCCAAGAAACTCAACTTCTATCTTTCGCCTCGTGGCATTCCTTACAAACATAGAGAGACCCTACTGTATCCCATCTATAACTACCATAAAAATATATAGTGAGAAGTTTTTCTGGTATTTATGGTTTCGAACCTTAAAAAAACAGAACCCTTCGTGGTTGTCTGTCTATATGTCAAGACCCTTTTTGTAAGGAATGCGTAGAAATATCAAGCTGAAATAAATAGTTTGAGCTTTATAAAGTTTCTAAGTCGACGCAATAAAACAAAATATACGGCCGTTTATGTCGCATATTTTGATACTTTGCTAGTAAATCATGTAAAATACTTCCAGTTGACCTAGAATCATGAAATTTGCCAAAAGAGAGAAATGTTTTAAATACATCACTGTAAGTATTATCCGTGTAGTTACATTTCCGTAGTGTACCTACTAGTCATACATAGGTATGTATGCCAGGCCCGTATACATCGCGTCGCGTCGCGTCGCTACTATACTATCAGCTGTTGTTCAAACATGTACCGAGCGAAACGCTCGCTGGCTAAATATCAACACGATAAGACGAGGCGGCGGCGGCGGCGGCGGCGGGCGCGGGCGAGCGATAACAAACATCTAGCGTAGATATAAATAAAACAAGTGGAGTTACCGGTGCAGCCCATCTCCTCGGCGACCTCCTGCCACAGCCGCTTAACCGTGGTGTAGTAGCTGGCGACGGGCATGTTGTTGCGCGCGTACAGCAGCCGGCGCGCCTTCACCAGCCGGATCATCTTGCGGTCGTCGGCCTGCGACGAGTCCACCATGCGGCCCACCTCCGCGCTCGCCGCCGCCGCCGTCAGCACGCCCTCCTCCATCTCCACTTGGAGCAGCTGCTGCGACTTCGGCATGCTCCCAATTTTAGTATCTACCCGAAAATAATCTCACCGAACTTATTATTCGCGTGAAAAATGTAAACTACACGTCACGCCGCAACGGACGCGCGAAGCGAACACGTCGACGCGCATGGCGGCAGACAGACACGCGCAGCGAGAAGCGAGCCTGCAAACACGCCGGTCTCGCTCGCTCCCGCGTGCGGTAGGGCGCGCGAGAGCGGCCCGGACGTAGAAACACGTGAAAAAGCAAGAGCGCAGACGCTCGGTCCGTCCGTCGGGCTGTTACTTTTATAAATTCCACATCGTCGGTTATCGATTCGGCTCGGACGGCGCGGCGGCCGCGGCCCCGGGCTCGCTGGGTGCTCGCTAGCCGTCCGCGTCCGTACCGTAAGTAGTTAATGTTTTTTCTAGCGCATCACATTTTATTTTCGGAAAATATTGATTGATTAAACACCTTGTTTACCTACTTGTAGGTATCAACATTTTTAAGCAGTTTTATGACTCATACCTACACGCTGGTAGCGAGCGGGGCATAAATAATGTTTTATCAACAGTGTCCTGACCTCGATTATCGAAGCTTACAATCATACACAGAGTCGCAACACTGTCGGTTCAGTAGGGGCCATCCCCGCCCTGTGGCTCGTCCACACAGCAATGTATATCGAGCGCTATCTCGACCACGTTTGTCGGATGGGTCGCATCGCTCGGTGTGCCGGGAAAGCCTAGGATTCAAGAGCAATTCTTTTTTACTGCCGCCAGCGCACTGTCGATCTTATGAAGCAGTAAAACAGTAGTTAAACCCGCGGCCCCGCCTGTCGGGTGATCCCTCCGTAAGTGGAGCCGTGCTTTATGTGAACGAACACTACTGCTTCATTCATGATAAAGATTGGGGTAACATTATAGGTGTTACGGGCATGTTATGCTCTACTATGGCTCCGCCGTGGCGCTACTTTTCACCCTATGTCATGCTGGATGACCAATATTTTAAAGGGTCGAACTCGAAACTTGAAGGTCGTCAATTTCGTGATCGTGTTATTGCAAATTGAAATACTTAATTCCATTTCAAACACCATTAGATATTTAACCGGTGTGAAGTGAAGCAGCTGTTAGAACCAACAGCCAACTCAAATATATCTTAGGTATATTATTGTTAACTCTGCAAATATTTTAAAGTGATTTGCATTTATTGAAGTAGGTACAAAGAAGCTCGAACGGTGCTCGGTGTGCCTCGAGCCGCTCCCGCCCGGCTGCGGCCGGCTGGCCCCGGTGCGCGCCAGCCGGGGGTTATTTTTTGTGACCGTCAAACTTTAGTTACGTAGCCGGAGGGAGGGGCCCGAGCTCGCCCGATGACGCCCGACGACGGCCGACCTCACTAAACGTACGGGAATGGAATGCAGGGGGTGATGGCTCCAAACAATGCAAACGATCTTTTAGGAAATATTGTTTTTTTATTACTGTAAATTACGACGAAGTGTCTTAAGTTCTAATAAATGCAAAGTATCTTGCAATAATTTATTCACATTGTGAAATATGTCATAGCCCAGGTGAGCGTAATGAACCATGCGGATGACAGAATAATAGGTATGGACTTAGTTAAATTATCTAATCGATATTGGGCGACGACAGGTCGGCGATACACTGGACACCGCGTTTATAAATCGAAAATGTCTCGGAATTATCGTTACTTAAACCTAAATAACGTCCGTCACTGGCACCGAAGCACTGTGAAGTCATTCGCACTCGCTGTCGTCATCCTCGTCGTCGTCGTCCTCGTCTTGGCTCTTTTTGGCGGGTTTCTTGAGCTTGGCGGGCGCGCGCGTGGGCTTCCTGCTGCGCTTCCTCTTGGCGGCGGGCGGGTCGGGCTCGCCGTCCCCGCCGGCCGCGTCGGTGTACGTCTCCAGGTCCTTGGTGTACTGCACCTTGGCGGCCGCCGCCTTGCGCTCCCACTCGCTCTTGTCCTTCATGGCGCGCCACAGCTCGCCCGCCTTCTTGGCGATCTCCGTCACCTTGAGCCCCGGGTGCTCCGCCTTGATCTCCTCGCGGGCGCTGTTCAGCCACAGGAGGTACGCCGACATCGGCCTTTTTGGTTTGTCCGTCATTTTGAATTTATCTGTCGACAAAAACATTTAGAAATTGTACTCACAAATTATTTTAATGGGTCTATAGGTGAAAATATAAAGCGATTTAATATGATTATCAAATCTAATTTACAAATCTTTTACACGTACTACTTAATATATCGAAAGACGAACGAAGTAGTTAAACGCAAGAAAGAAACCCTAAATATACGCGACACCGTTTCAAACGTAACGGTTACTTATCGCGCGCGTCATACCATACACACATACACGACACAACAGCAATGTACATACATACTATACTATACTATAGGTACTACTTATAAAACGACATGAATGTGGTGTGATACTAAAGCACGCAACTACATAGTGACATACGCTAAAAGCAGTCAAACGATGAAATATTCACAAGTAATACAAAACATTCTTACCTTAAATAGTGTTAACGTAATAACAAAACTAAATAATAATGTCTGGCGGTTGTCGCGACGGGTGGCAAGCGATCGGTCCCCACTGAGGCGAGGCTGGCGGCCGACTGGCACAGAGTATACAGCGCGCGAGTAGCTCCGCCTCGCCCGTCCGCTCTGTGCCACAGACGCCACAGTGCATCGCATCCATCGCATCCATCGCACCCATCGCACCCATCGCACCGCACACCGCGCGACACCCGCCACAGATAAACAAACAACACACGAAATGGCGGGTTCCGATATTTATACTTTTTGTTGTGATAATTTTTAAATCGTTTATATGTCTAAAAATAGTTACGCGTACCGGGTGTTAGGTTGCTTCTTAGCACATTGTAGTTACAATCGGCATACCTTATGTGCGAGCTAGGATCTTGGATTGCACAATAGGCTCGGATTTATGAATTACGCTTATTATTATTAAAACATCCACCCCTCGTTAATCATAGCCGTGCGTGATCCCTAATCTTATGTCTCAAATAGGTGTAAATTAATTGAAAAGACGGGTAGGCAGGTTCTTGTCCACTTTAATAATTAATTACCGCATAAAGTTGTACATTATAGGTGTTTTACGGCAGTTTTTAAAAAACCTCTTATCTTTACAACGATCCTGAAACTTAGGCAATAAATTCGCACTTACATAAAGGAGGCAAAGTTTAGAGGAGGTTTAAAATGGGGACGCAGAGGAGAGGGTAGGGCGGAAAGCCGTAAAACTGACATCGTGCCGGTTTCGCATGATTCCTGGCGGAATGAACGAATCAGTTTTTTTTATCGTAAATTGGCATCATTTTTACGAGCGGGTCTCAATCTCGCGCCGCGTCGCACCCCCCGCGCCCCTCCCGCACCGCGAGTACCGCGCTCAGATTAACTAATTTAAATGTGGGAAATTATTTTAAAGGTCGCAGGTAGGTGGCTCGGGTGGGAGCAACCCTTGATGCTATACAAGAATATTTGTTTTTAACTAGCCACCCCTTCAGCGCATATTACGCATAATGGGGCAGGTTTTGCAATTGAAAATTATTACTAATCAGTTCATGTGTATTACGAACCGGTGGTAGAGTCATTAGTAACTGTCGACGTTCATACGTGCCTTAAATGAATTTTGAGTTTGAGTTTTACTTTTAGAATAGTGCACCAAAAGCAATTTGAAGCTGTAACTTATCAAATTAGCTGCTAAGCTATCACAGAACTATGATTTGTTCGGTCGCTGCTGTAATGGGTTATCGTTTAGGAATAATAATAATAAATAATAGGTAAGTACCTACCTAGCAAAAAAAGATAATAGTTGTGTTGTGAGTGCGCCGACGCGGGCGCAGTAGGTACGTTAGCAACTTTATTTGAATAGTAAACACTAAACACGTCAGCTAGGTCATTCGTTACGTAATCAGCAGACATCGCACCGAATTACCTAAAGTTGTACAGTATGACACAACTTAGATGTAGCATCGGCAAATCGTTTTGGTACACTTCACTTCCGATTAACACAACTAATAAAAATCATTCATTATCGCGCCATTCAACGTTCAACAAGATCATTTTCGCCGATCATTTTTTAATACATGAGTAATGTTGTAGGCGCACTCTTTTCGGGAACGATCGATTTTACGAATTTTGCCGATGCTTCATCTAAGTTGTGTCATACTATACCTACATATCTACAGTTCATTCACTCCCACTTCCAATATTTTTCTTTCGGTATAGGTACGCAAAAGTTTTACATTGATGGGTCATAAAGAGTGAGTGAGAAAGGAATAGTTTTTTTTTTGGAAAAAGTCATAACTTCAATCTGTTGTCGAACCAGTTCCTGGAATTATATTTTTTTAATTGTAGTTAAGGGGCGGCCTTCCCATCTGCGAGCACGTACCTAACCTACCTATAACCAAAATATTTTTTTTCCAAAATCAAAGTAAGTCTTTAAGTATAATTAGATACAACTAATGTTCATGTGAGTAGGTAGGTATAAGTACATTTAGGTACTAGGTACATATATATTTGATCGACTTATAACAATTCACTTCCACGTTTCGATAGATCGTCTATAGGTAAGTAGATGTGGACATAGGAACGATTTCAACGAATCCTTAGGTATGTTCTTGTTTAAGTCGTCTGCTGCAGCCGCGGCCGGTGGCTCAGACTCGCCCGTCTAACTCAGACATCGTTTATTATGTTGAAACCCTGTTCGTGGCTATTATGAACGTTAAAATTGACTACCACCACTGAGGTATCCCTTACAACGTATAATATACCTCATTGTCTACCACCGGTTCGGAAAACACTTAAACTGATAAGACTTGGGTACTAGAAGCTCAGCTAGACATTTTTTAAAGTAGGTATGATATTAAAATAGCCTGTGAGTGGAGTGGAATAGGGTAGTTGACTGACACATCAAATCAGCTACTTTTTAATAAATGTCAAAACGATAGTTTATGAGGAATTTTGTATGAAATATTACATTATGACGTCATAGTTTCACAGCATCAAATCATCTACTCTTAGTGGTTCCACTGGTAATTAATAGTAGTTTATGATACTGTTGCATAATAGGGGTTATTAAACACGAGTGTGAGTTTAAGTACCGAGCCGTAGGCGAGGTTCTTAATAGTATCACACGAGTTTTTAATACCTAATTATGTGCAGTATCATACAGTACTTTATCTAAACTCATCTAATAATGTAATTTAAAGGTAAAAAATCGATAATATTTTGTCATAGGCTTTCATGACTCACGGGTATCGATTATTCGTCATTTCCATTGCCGCCTCCACAATTTCAGATCCAAGTTTATTTCACCTTAGTATCACTGCTATTTTACTATCATTTTTGGCCAAAATAAAATATTATGCAAAAAAATCAATAAAATAAACAAACATTAATCATCATGGCGCCCAAATCCGTGTTGGGAAAAACTCCCTACCGCATTCGCGACCATAGAGTAAATTTGCATCTAAAATTGAATTGATACTGATTGATTCCTAATACCTAGTTTACAAAGAGAATATAATACTACGTTTAATTGTTTAGTCATGTCTGGCCACTTATAATGTTTTTTTTCTGTATTATTTCGTTTGACAAGTTGACTGACAGTAATTGAAGTATTAAAACCCAAAAAACATTATAAGTGGCCAGACATGTCCAAATACTTGTACTTTAATGAAAAAAAGTTATTTTATATCATTATCTTGGGAAGAAAACTGTGCTATAATATAACTTTTTAATTTCATTATACACGGGTGTGCTTAAAGTGGGTCATTAAAGTACTGTTTTTGATTTCATAATAAGAACATTACGATATGAGAGTAGATAAAAATCATAAAAAGCATTAAATGTACAACATATTTGATATTTCCACGTGTTTGTAGATGTTTTATGCATTGGTTAGTGTTTGGTCATTTATTTTTGACAGTGTCAACTACCCTATTGAAGCTAACACATCTTCCGTTCTTGAGTTCTACGAAATCAGAAACTTTCTAGTAGTAGAGTACTAGATGTACCCTTTACTTCTACTCTACATAACTTCTGTTTAGCTAACTTTTTTCATGTCCTACCTAGGTATACACAGATAGTTTATTTGAGTAACTAACTTGTTGAAGAATCCTTGCTGAGTTTCTGCCGGAGACTTCTCAGTTAAAGTGTATTACGAACCGGTGGTAGAGTCATTTGTACTGTCGACGTTCATAAGTGCCTTATCAGGGCCTAAACTGAAGAAATGAGTTAGAACCAGCATCAGCTGTGCGACTGTGAACAAATACGCAACGAGTTGTCGTTCTCTGAATATCCTCACCTATTTGTTTGAGATATTTTGAAAGTACCTAGCTATGGTGGTGTGGTGGTCGGGCCTACTTTGGACCCCGGACCGAACCGATTAAGCACGTTTCTTTCCTTTCTCAAAACCCCTTAATCCATTTTGCTGCCCGTCTCCCCGTCCCCCCGGCTGGAGCCCCTCGCCCCTCGCCCCCGGCCCCGGGATGACACGTAACTCTATCTTGATTTAGTGAGCAATTAAGCGGCTCGCACCCAATTTTTTTTCCCTTACGTTGTCGTCTAGTAAATATAGTGGTGCGCGCGGCGGCGGCGGCTTATTATTTTGGCCCATAAAACTAAAAACGGCGCTCGGTTCCGCCTCTGAAAGTTTTAATTTTCCAAATAGGAAACATCTGGCGCGTTGTCATTAGCTCGTATACATTATACGGTGCTGCGGCTGCGCTCGCCGCGCGCGGGCTAGCCGCTAGCCAGCCATGTCCAGGGAAACCGATGCTGGCCACACCTCACTTCACCTACCATCCCTCAGGAATTATCCTACGCGTATATTTAAATAATCTATAATAGGTTTTTACTTTGACTCGCGGAAATCCTCATGACCAGAATATTTAGTTGATAAAAACCTGCATGTAAAAGTGTTTGTCAACCACCTGACGCCGACGCGACTATTTCAAGTTGCAGCGAGAATTTGTACGAGGTTTGTACGAGGTTGCCATCGGTTCAGTTTCCACGAATCCCCATTAGATACAGTTCAAGTAATGTTTACGTGAAGTGAAGGTGCCGTCTCGCACACTACACTACAGTCTACGCTCACTCTGCAGTAGACGCTACGAACATGTTTTCATTTGACAGAAAACAGCTGTTGCATCTTCCCTACTATATACCTATCTGCTAACGGTCACATTCCTAGTTGACGGCTGAGTCGCCCGTCTGATACAGAGCAGGTAGCACTTATTGCGAGGGTTTAGATGTCATATTGGCATGCCACGTTTGTCTGGTAGTCCGCATGGACATCAGCTGATCGTCACCGTCAGCGCACGCGCACAGGATGCGTTTTATTTGAAACGCTGATGCCGAAAGATAAACGTATAGGCAATAATGGGCATACATTAGTAAGTAGGTACCTACTCGCATCATTTCATTAGCTAAGCATTACCTGAGCACTCGTTAGAATGATATTGAAGGAATGAATTCGCGCTTAAATTCACGTTGAAATATGTGATCGGACTAAACTGACAGTACTAAAATAATTTGCATCCCTTTCTTATATTTACTATTAGAAAGAGATATAGTGAGATTAAATTTAGTTAGATAGTTCGTGAACAACAGAATCGGCACCATTGTCTGGTTGATGATGACTCAGCCTAGTCGTGCTGCTGTGCATGATGATAAAACAACCAACAAGTACTTATAGTATGACACAACTTAGACGAAGCATCGGCAAACTTCGTAAAATCGATCGTTCTCGAAAAGAGTGCGCCTACAACATTACTCATGTGTTAAAAAATGATCGGCGAAAATGATCTTGTTGAACGTTGAATGGCGCGATACTGAATTATTTTTATTTGTTGTGTAAATCGGAAGTGAAGTGTACGAAAACGATTCGCCGATGCTACATCTAAGTTGTGTCATACTGTACCTAAGAGCCGGCCGGCGCGGCGGCACAGATTACTGAATAGTTACTAGGTAACCGGCGGGCACCATGCGGGACTTGATTGATACAATTAACAATTTATACAAAAATCTTTATTATTATTAATACTTAATTTTATGTATACACATATATATAACTATAGAGATCTTCATGTTTAATCAAGATTCATTTGAAATAACTAGTACCTACCTAACTATTTTACTAGCTATGTATATCTATCTACTTGTAGGTGCTTAATTATACATATCTATTAACCATTTCAGTCTATTTTAAAACAATCGCTTCGTAGATTTGATTGTTATTTTTACATATTTATGTTACTATATTTATGTATGTACTTATATTTTGAACGTCAGGTTAGGGCTATCATTTACTTGTACATAATATGCGATATAAAGTATACAAACATTACTTGTCTAGTGCATCCCTAGCCGTCTCTGCATCTGACTAATTTTGTCTTGGGATTCTGGAAAACTTTGACCAGACCCAGAATCGAGGAAGACGTGTACTGATGACGTGTCCGTCCCATGTCGCACACGTTTGGAAAATATTCTTCGTATTTATTAAAATTATCAACATGACACGAGCGAGTACATACCCATCTACCTGCTATATGATATGGTACAAACAAAACGCAACAGAGCTAACTCCAGCCACGGAATAGATACCTACTTCTCGGAGCGTGATAGATTGTTTGTTGCAATATTAATAATCTATCTGCCTACTTACTAGCCGTTCAAATAAAACAACTAATGATGGTCTGACTTGATACAATACAAGGCGCGCGGCGTGAAGCGCGAAGGGAGATACCGCCAACTTCAAGTGAACGGCTTGTAATTTACCACAGGTACCTATAACATTCTAATTTATAATAAATATAAGCGATTTTTGCCATCTAAGGCGATGATAGCTCAGTGGTAGTGACGTCGGATGCCGCGACGAAGGTCGTGGGTTCGAATCCTACAATGAGCTTGAGCTTTCGGTGAAGGAAAACATCGTGAGGAAACCATAGCACGGTGGTAGGGTACTTTGTAGTACCCGCCTGGCTGGCTACCACCCTCTAGTTGAAAATTTGTGGCCAAGCACCTACCGGTGTGTTCCGGCAATTGCACTTGAGAGCCAGTTTGCCTTCTCGGTATTACAATACCGAGTTACAGGTCAGCAACACATTGGCAATATCTCTGGTATTGCAAATGGCGATAGGCGACGGTAACCACTTACCATCAGGTGGGCCGTATGCTTGCTTGCTACCATAGTAGTATAAAAAGTAAAAAAAAAATCTAGTTTTAAATGGGATCAAAGACATGATAATTATTTTTTTTATAAAAACTGTACCTATCTACTTATAATTATTACACATAATTTTATTTCTTATAATGTAGGGGCGTCGGACCTACCCCTACCACTCGTACCGTACGTATCACTATTAGAATTTAGATTTTTCTAAAATACTGGTGATCGGTAACCTAAACTCACATTTTGCTCTCGTCATCGATCGAGAAACTGATCGAACGCGACACTAAAAACAAATATATTAGCAAACTAATTAAATCGCAAAGCGTCTCTTTCCAAAATAGCATAGTTCATCATTATCACACGAATCAGTTATCTGCACTGTTGACTCACGCACGAGCCACGCTATGCACACGCTACCCTCCCCTCTCCCTCTCCCTCTCCCTCTCCCTCTCCCTCTCCCTCTCCCTCACCCTCAGCTAGGAGCAGTGCTGGAGGCGGTGGCGGTGGCGGTGGCGGCGGCGAACTGCCGGTAGCCCTCGAACAGCCGGCACAGCCACGGGTAGTAGCGGGCTCAGGACTTGACTTCGTCGTCGCCGTCGGCGTCACCGTCACCGTCCGCGTCACCGTCGGCGTCCCCGTCGGCGTCGGCCGCGTCGCTGGTGGTGGAGCTGCCGGCGCCGCGGGCCCACAGGGTGGCGTAGCTCTGCTGGTCGGCCAGCAGCGCCTCCTCGGCGCCCACCACCGCCTCGAACACCAGCCGCTTGATCTTGATCTGCGTGGGGAAGGGGAAGCGCTTCGTGGACTGGCACATGCTGTTGAAGAAGATGTCGAGCGGGTCGGGCGGCGCGGGCGCGGGGGCGGGCGCGGGCGTGTGGGCGTGGGCGGCGTGGGGGGCGGGGGCGGGCCGGTCCCGGTCCCGGTCCCGGCGTCGGCGCTTGGCGGCCTCGTGGGCCTCGCACAGGTAGTCGAGCTTGCGGTCGATGACGGCGAGCCGCTCGCAACTCTTGCGCTTGGGCTCGGAGTCGGGCTCGGAGTCGGAGTCGTCGGAGGAGCGGTGGGCGAGGCCGTTCTCGTGGGGCGCGGCGGGCGGCGGGTCGGTCGGCTTCTTGCGGTTGCTCATGTACGGCTGCAGGAACTGCATCAGCCCCATGTACTTCCAGGGGTAGTTCTTCTTGACCGGGTTGCCGGGGTCCTTGGCCAGCATCTCGCTCTGCCGCTTGAGCGCGTCGCGGTAGCTGTCGCGCAGCTTCTTCCATTTCAACTTCACTTCTTTCACTGCCAACAAAATGTAACGTACGGATGTGATTTCATATTAAACGTACCTACATATACATTTTATGCTTCAATGTAATTCGATCGAGCACGCATACACTGCCAAATAAATTTCTATAAAACTTGAAGCTCTTTATTCAATTTTCAAGTAGGATGCCGATATTAGGAATTTGGGAACTACGAGTACCTATCCTAATATCGGCTGCTATGTTTGTATTCGGGCGAAAACAGTGAATTTAAAAGTTTCCTGATATTTATCCTTTACAGTACCTAGGTAACGCAAGATTCAATGAAATTTCAAGGACTATAATATATTATAACAGGTTATCTTAAACTATGTATAAACATAATAAATTAACTGCATTATACATTTTTTGGTTAAAGGATTTAAAGCTGCATCCCATCGCATCGTAAATATTGTAGGTAAGTACAATGAATGTCTCGAGCACGCGCATCGGCCCGCCGCCGCCGCCGAGCTGTGTAAATAAAGCTCATAATGTAACAATAGGTAGATGCAAGGGGGCAAGGGGGCACGGGGGGGGGGATGGGGCGCGGGGGGCGCTCGAGACTCGCTCGCTCGAGTGGCTCGACGGAGACACAAGGAGGGACACTCACCCGACGACAGATCGGTCTCCTTCATGACTTCGGTCCAAGCGGCGTCCTTGAGCTCCTGGTCGCGGTACTCGATGGCGGTGGTGTTCCACAGGCAGGGATACTTGCGCACGGTCTCGATGAAGTGATCCATGGTTGGCTGGGGCATGGGGCTGGGCGGCGGCACGGCGGCGGCGGCGGCGGGCTCGCGCGGCGTACTGAGCCGGGCTGCGGGCTGAGGCTGGGCTGGCGGCGGCGGCGGCGGCGGCGGCGCGGTGCGGGCTGGGGGCTGGGGGCCGGCGCGGCTGGCGGCGCGGCGCGGGCGGGGGGCGAGCCGGCCGGCCTGGCGCCGCGCTGTCCCGCTCACATCACGTCACACCTGCCACACGCCGCCGCAAGCCGCCGCAAGCCGCCCGGCATCGACACCGTGATCCCACGCTAAACGCAACCCCATATTCCGATCCTTCGGAACTCGCCGGCTAGTCATTTTACTTCGCATTCGTATTACAAATTAATGCAACCGAGGTTTAGATAGATTTCCCAACGTAGACAATAATATTTAAAATCGAAGCTGCCGAATTTAAGTAGGTATACCCGTAGGCGCTTCGTAGCCGAGGACCTTAGATAAAACTAATGAGTTTACTACTAGCGACACATTTCAAACGATTGAAGCGCTCGATCGGACATAAATGGAGTTTGCATCGACGACCTACACCCGCAACGCACACAATCGGCAAAATGAAATATATACGTTCCTACCGACCAAAATGGCAATCTGATAAGTGTTAATACGAGGATATGCGTCTATGTAACTAATATTGTGGCGTAGACTACTAGCAGATAGTTTCAAGCGAAATATATAAAAAATAGATCTTTTACAAAACATTCAGTTGATCATTTCAGATTACAAAATAAAAGGCTGATCAATTATTTAATATCGTTAGAAATAAGTTTATTCGGAACTATAATATGTAAACAACTTAGTGTCTGCTAAGTGCCTATAATTATCTGACGTTTAAGTTTGTACATTAGCCGCTAGGGCGAGGCGAGAGCGGTGGCGGCTCGTGACCATAGATAATAAATTCAGCTCCTAGCCACTCCTACTAGCCGCTCGCAACGCTACAGAGAACACCGCGCCACGTCGGCCCGGGCGCGCGGGCGGCCGCGGCGCTGGGAGACTGTGCCGTGTGTGGGCCAAATCCAAAACAGACAAATAAATAAAAAAGATTCTACTTCTTTCTCAGGAAGTTTCATTTCCGTCGTCGACGATACCGCTTTTACATTTTGTTCCCAAGTTTCGTAAATAATATTTTCGCCACATTTGAACCCTTGCGCTGCCAGCATAGCGCAACCTCACACCGACACGAGTGACCACTACGAGTACTACGAGGGCGACCACTAACTATCCACATTACACCTAAATAAATACAATGTTACTTGTAGATATAGATATATTATAACTTTTGAACCAGGACGCGACAAAATCTGATATTCGAGGACAAATTAGGGACAAAATAGCGACAGACTTGGAATTCAGATCCGTGATGGTGGCTCTGCCAGAAAGTGCCACACATAATTGAAATAAAGTGAAATAATCAAAACGAAACATTAAATAAAAAATCAAAATCTAGTTACATAAAAACAAATAATAATATTTTTTGGATAAACTTCTGTTTAGTTGTTGTGTGACATGAACTTGTTTTAATGTGATTTCTGAGCTTGCATCTTCTTTACCAGTTCGGCTACCCTAGGACTAATATTGTTACTCAAAGCTACGCGCAAATCACCAACTTTTAAACGATTCCTCGCCTTGTTTTTAATTTCCAGTAAAGCAGAAAATCCTTGTTCATACAAATACGCGACCGCTAAGCCGTTACCGCCCGCCAAATTTAAAATCATTAGCGGACCATATTTTAGCTTCTGGGGACCACTGGTTGGGAACCCTTGATTTAGAGCATTGGAGTAAGTTAACCTCGCTAGACGATCACCAGGTTAACGGCTTCTATTTTGTAAGGGAACACCTTCAGTTTTCACACAGTGCAAGATGACGAGGAAATTCTATCTTACCTATGATTGTTGTTACACATTTTTTGGTTTTTGAATTTATGGATTGCAGTGTCGAGGGAGTTACTGGCGTATGGCGGCCGAAACAGCCTGACTGACAATGGTGTCACATGTGTATTTTTGTTTTCCACCTTCCCACGACGGTGACTGCAGTCATGCATGGCTGATTACCAACCTCACTAAAATATATGTACTATAGAAATAGGTATTACAGTTTCGCTTTACTCGCTATGGCAATGCACCATTTAGGATTTCACGGAGAGGATGCGATGGATGAGCCAACGCCGAGCCCCAAACACGAGGACATTAATCATTATAGATGAGGATATCACGTGTCTTAATTGTCTCCATTATCGTGCAATTAATCATCGCATCGCGCCCTTTCTACATAATTATACACGAGCATTGTGCTAACTAACTAGAGCTACGTAACGTAGGATAGGTACGATACGCGCCCCGCCCCGCCCCACCCCACCCCACCCCGCCCGCACCAGGTACATTAATCATCCAGATTAATATCCGATCACACTAAATACAGATGGGTAGATGCTCCGTCGATATCTATGCTACATTCAGAATGTATTTCTCGGAGATATACATGTAGATGGCTGATTGATTCAAGGGAGGCAGCGGGGTAGGTACCAATCTCAGAATGCAAGCGAGCTTTGTAGCGCGATTGTCGGAAATGCGGTGTCGAACGAGGGATGCTTACAATTTAATTAAGTGTCCAATAAATTAGCGGGTGATTGTTTGTCTCCTCGACGAGGGTGGTCGGTCGGAATAGCGTTTGGCTGTGCAATGGAAGCGTCGGGCACAGGGGCAGGTACAGGGGACAAGCACAGGGGACAGGTACAGGGGACAAGCACAGGGGACAGGTACAGGGGACAAGCACAGGGGACAGGTACAGGGGACAAGCACAGGGGACAAGCACAGGGGACAGGTACAGGGGACAAGCACAGGGGACAGGTACAGGGGACAAGCACAGGGGACAGGTACAGGGGACAAGCACAGGGGACAGGTACAGGGGACAGGCCTGAGATTTTACACGCGCCCTGCCCTGCTTGAACGGGGACACTACCAGTCCCAAATACTAATAAATGCACCTAAAATATTTTGATGCACCTCTGTTTATTTGCGTTACGTGCATCTTGTCTTTTCATCTTTCAAAGTATGATTGTTCTATTTATTTACCACCATCTGCAAGACTATCATACTTTGTGCAAATAAATATATTTATTCTTGTAATTGGTGTCTGGGTTGCTTGTCTTGGTTTTGCATATAAACTTGTACCGGCTCCAAACTCTTGTTAGTGTCCTGCCTGCCTGAGGACTATGCCAAAATCTACGGCGCATGCTATTTTTGATACATACATATTCATAAACCGTAACTTCCAGTCGTCCTTTGTTTATAATGAAACCA
Source organism: Tethea ocularis (assembly GCA_963555595.1). NCBI lineage: Eukaryota > Metazoa > Arthropoda > Insecta > Lepidoptera > Drepanidae > Tethea > Tethea ocularis. Next base: position 121,178 of record OY741970.1, on the reverse strand, counting down.
CCCTCGCCCCCGCCCCCTCGAGACACCCGCGCCCGCTTAGCAACAGTCAAAATCAGCTGGAGCCATTACCATTACCACAGGTATTGCATTGCGCAACTCGGCCCTACCGAGAAGCCGGTATCTCTGTATCCTTCCCACCCCACGGTTTTATATAATCATCTCTCTCTCGTACAGTTTCAATACAGACACGCCTTCTTCGCCTGTTTGTGTTATGAAATATCATTCAAATTCGCCGACTGATAACTTGAACGACTAATTAATGAAAGTAACTTTGTTCAATGAAGTCGTGTGAACTGGCGGAGCGACCAAGTATTGGTATTGTACGAGTATTTCAGTGCTGGAAGTAGCCGGCCGGCGAGGCGCACAGCTGTTTATGGATCGCTGTCCCCTCGTCCCCCGTCACCCCCTGCACCCCCGCCCCCCATTCACACCCCGCCACGCGGCTGTAGCGCTACAGATAAAGCTAGAGCTGGATATTGCTAATTTTTAAGTTGCGTTTTTTGTTGACACAATAATCCTTTTCGCCGCCTGACACTCGGTGACCACTCAGCACACGGCAGTCGGCACAAGGGTGACTCAGCTCGGCACTCGGCACTCGGCACTCGGCACTAGGCTACTCGAAATATTGTAGTGATATCACAGTACCACTGCATGAATGACATACATTTTGAGAAAAACATGAAAGACATGTTAATAAAAAACAATACTTTAGAAGATTTTTTTACAGAAAAACATATACCGGTAAATCTCAAGAAAATTAAAAATTATTTGCAATATGAGGCCACATGCAGGTATGTACCCACCATATTAACCTATTAATATGTGTATTTATCTATTGTATGTGATAAATAAATGTTTGAATTAGAATTAAATAATATTTTCAATGTGCTGTGTAGTGGCGCCCCTAGTGGTGAAACACAGGCAGTTGTATCACCTCTATGTACACATCTATGTAGGTAGGTACTTTCAAGTGTGCTCTGTATCAGCCAGCCAGCATCAGCTACTGACCCGCCTCCTGTGCTATTAGCATTGACTTACTTATATATGTATACTTCTCCCTTCAATACCTACTAGATAACCTTCATGGACATCATTTAGAGCACAAGCTACACCGCTGGTGGTCAGCACACGTAAGTGACGGGCACAGGAGGGAACTAACTCTTAAGTGTACACACAGGAGTCTCATTACATACAAGTCTCAACCCTTGAGAGCAGCAGCAGTAGTAAGTGGGGTGGGCGCATACTACAAACAACAATGAGGTTGGGCTTATCCTTATGACGATTATATATTACACATGATTATCTCACAAAAAAATAATAGGAACCAAAAAGGTTTGGCCATAGCTGGCCCATACTAAAAGCAGCTATACAGTACACCGCCATCTTTGATTATCTCTGGTAACAAATTGTGTGCGTCAGTAGGTAGCAACATTATAGCTTTACTGAATATATTAGTTCCTATAAATGCCGATAGAGGGAACCTGTATTTTCTAATTTCTGATGTGAAGGAAGCGCTACCTACTTGACAAGATGTAACTGCTCTCAGATATCAACTTTGCAGATAAATTACAATTATTTTGGAATTTTCCACTTTATTGTATTGAGTGTTCTTAGAACGTTTTCCATCATCTAAGTCAATTTTAAAGTTCGCGACTGTACACACGGCCACAGATCAAGATTTTTGTTGCAAAATAGCGCCTATTACAACCGCATAAGGTGCCGCAGTGTGTAGCTTGATCTGTGGCCGTGTGTATCTAGTTACAAGAAATTATGTTCTGGAACATACCGACTAGAAAATACAGTAGAGTGGAATCATATAGTTTCTGAATGATGTAACTGGACTCTGTAATGCATCAGCTTTATTGGTGGTAGATGAAACCGCTGTGTTCTGGCACCTGCACTTGACAACTCATTTCCTGCTTCACTTTGTATGCTTACCTCGCCACACTCCACGGAGAGGTCGTTGAACACTCATATCTAGTAAGTATATACAGGGTTACAGCTTAAGTCGAACTAGATCCGTTAAGGGCGTGACATATTTCACTATAGAACACCCTACCCCAAATTTAAACGTTTTAGAAGAATTAAAATCGACATTTAACTTTCATTTTTTTATTAACTTTTTGAACTTTCAATCGTCCAGAAAAACGTATTTAGTTAACCTACGTAGGATTTTGGTTATTAAATTCATAGAGCATCTTAATTCGCATGTAAAAAATCAATAATAATAAGATGCACTAACTTCAAAATATTGTAATTAATGGCAAAAAATCGGAAATTTTAATTAAAAAAATTAAATGTCTATTTTCTTGAAAACGTTTAGGTTTGGGGTAGGGTAATCTACAGTGAAATATGTTACAAAAGATGGGTACTACACGCCCTTAACGGATCTAGGTCGACTTAACCTGTAACCCTGTATATATAGCTTATGTTTACAATAAAATATAGCCATCATATAAAGTGTTTGTTTTTATTTTAAATACTTTCGCTTGTTGTTTAGTAGACAGGCAGGGTCTGTAGAAGCCAATACTGCCACTGCCGGGTAACATTCAAGCAGCGCCGACCAAACCACGCTAGCTCTTACATTGTTGTGTTTAACATTATACATTGCATACTTAATGCATAATAATAATAAATTCTGGAGAGATGCTTGCCAATGGCTGTTATAGCGAATTGTAGGACAAATAGGAGGTAAGCTAAAACATACAATAGTCGAAAATAGTCCTACAAATATTATGTAGGTACCTATAGCTTCACAGCATCACTCCAGAAAAGCAATCTTACGTTGCAAACCATTCCTTGGATTCAAAATGAATTCGTTTAAGTACATTGAATATATTATAACCTTATAGGTGTATCTTTATCGATCTCGCGTTCCCGGGATAAAAAGTTGCCTATAACCTTCAGGAATAATGTAGCTTCCTATTAGTAAAAGAATTTGTCAAATCGGTTCAGTAGTTTCAGAGCCTATTCAATGCAAACAATCAAATCTTTCATCTTTATAATAATATAATATATATATATATTAGTATAGATAAAATGAGTTCATCTTGTACTGTTCGTAACATGCGATATATTAAGATATACTATATTATGTAAAAACAATAAATAACAAGAGTACATAGTGTAGCGACAGACACGCGGCGTCTCCTAGGTACTGCACGCAGTACATACAAGCACCAACAATATCGTTTTTTAATGCTCCGTCGTGATTGTCTTATTTTACCTTTTTGAATAGAATTTTGTAATGTTAAAATGACACATTAAAAAATTGTACTTCAATATGAATTCTGGTGGAATCCATTTGGATGTAGTTCATGCTAATAAACAGTAGTGGTTGTAATATCAAGCCGTGTCGTAACGTCTTACGTATATGCATATATCATTAATTCAACAAAATAAAAATAAATTAATACAATGAGGAATAACAACAAAAAAATCTAATTAGTCCGTCAGTTAGATTATCAAAAAAATATTGGATACGTATTTTTTATTTTATCAAATCAATAAGAAATTACAAAGATAAGTCCCATCAAAGTGCATGATTGGGGCTCGTGACGTCATTGTACAACTACTTTTTAGTACACTTTTTGCAGACCGGAAAATTTTAACGCACTGTATCTTCGTTATTTTTCGGATCAAAATAAAAAATACGTATCCAATATTTTTTGATAATCTAACTGACGGACTAATTAGATTTTTTTGTTTTTGTTCCTCATTGCACTGGGAACAACTCAGCTCCGACTCTACACAGGCTACCTACCCAGTAGGCATTCACTCAACGATACACAATATGACTGATGTAAATATACCTATGTATACCTAGTATATAATAATAAATATATTTCTCGACGATATCTCAATATAAATTATATCACCTGTAGAGCGAGTAACACTCACGCACGTTCAGTAGGTACCATCAACAAAGTTGAAGCAGGTACCGTTTTGAAACCTTTTTGCTAAAATAACAAATCGTATGTTGTAAAATAATTTGTTTAGACATTTTTTTTATAACCAGCACATTTATATTGTGTAAGGTACAGGCCAGGTATCAGCTGGTCATTGCACGTATAATACACCATAGAGGTGATAATGCTTCAACTTTGTTACGTTGCAGCACACACAGTACGCTACACTACACTACGTATAGTTATGTTTGTACTGCGTCCATGCAGCTGGAGGTTGTTGGACTGATAATCTTTGGTACTGCGTATATCATTTACACTAATTCAATACTGAATACGTTACCCTACATTACACTACACTACAATACAATACAATACAATATAATACAATAACAGAAGGTCCACTCCGCAACAGAGTCAGCTCGTCGAGACACTCAAGTGCAACACACCAGCATAATGTTCGTATAGGATTTATTATTTTACACAAACAATAATTATTAAATATCAAAATGCATACGTTATAGTAGTTTATGATACTGTTGCATAATAGGGGTTATTAACTACGAGTGTGAGTTTAAGTACCAAGCCGTAGGCGAGGTTCTTAATAGTATCACACGAGTTTTTAATACCTAATTATGTGCAGTATCATACAGTACTTTATCTAAACTCATATAAATAATGCAATTTAAGAAAATAGACAGATCGATAGTATTTTTCTACAAACTGAACTTTTCAATGACCCACTTTAGGCACACCCGTGTATAATGATTCATTATAGTACAGTTGTTGTTCCCAAGATAATGCTATAAAATAACTTTTTTTCTATTAAAGTGCACTTTGGACCTATCAATAGTATAATCAATCAGTATCAATTCAATTTGAGGATGACAATGTCACAAATTTTGTAACTTGAACTTTAGAGGTAAGAATATTTGGGAGTTGGCAACACGGATTTGATTAAGTATATGATTATTGTGTCTGTTTATTTTATTGTTTTTGCCTACACATATCATTTTGACCAAAAATGTCACAAATTTTTTTTTTTTTTTTTGCAAAGTTGGTAGAAATTCAATTTTTTTAAATGACATTATTTATATGAGTTTAGATAAAGTACTGTATGATACTGCACATAATTAGGTATTAAAAACTCGTGTGATACTATTAAGAACCTCGCCTACGGCTCGGTACTTAAACTCACACTCGTGTTTAATAACCCCTATTATGCAACAGTATCATAAACTACTATAGGATGATTTTTGGTTGATCTAGCGTTTGAAATAATAAATTATCCTGGGACATTCTTCATACATGATTAACTGATCCCAAACTAAGCAGATCTTGTACTATGGAAACCAGATAACTGATATACTACATATACTACTTTTTTTTTGTAAATACATACTTATATAGATAATTACACCCAGACTCAGGACAAACAGACATGTTCATGCACACAAATGTTTGTCCCACCACCAGCGGCGCTACAGGTGGTGTCTTAACCAATTGCGCCAATTGGCTAGTCAATAAATCAGATCATTAACACATAAAGTTATACATACAAAATATTATTTCTAACACATTTATGTAACGCTGCGTGTATGGAGGGAGTGGACCTTGTCTATCAACTGCCTTATCTATCTGTCAATGTTGACAATTGCACCGTTCGATAAATAATAACAATAATTAGTTGATAACAGTAACCGCAACAAATCCAGCGACCGCCATCATGTGCGAGTTCCAACTTCTCACGCCGCCGCCAGATGACACCACCACACGTCGCCACATGTGACCACACGCCGCCACATGTGACCACACGGAGACGCACGATTGTCACGAGTAGATAGTCATCAGGATCATCTGAAACATCATCACAGCGCAGCGGGTTTGTATCCGGTGTACTCAAAACTCTAGTACACCGAAAAACAATCACAAAGAGTGAGCTATGTCGTATTGAACAGGACGTTGTTTTGGTCAGCAACGAGCGACTAATAGTGTACATGATGGTGGTGGTAAAAAAAAACTTTTTTTTTTTATGAGAAAATCTTGTAAATAATAAATTGCAGTCATGAAGGGGCGCGGCTGGACCTCGGCACTATGAAATCTCGCCTCGAAATGACTCAATGCTTTTACGGTAATTAATGGAATGTAGGGTATTTTTGGAAAGAGGATTTTTTTGTACTACCATCCCGGTGTCGCTCGTTGTGGACCGAAACGACAACTTGCTACAACAAATGAGCGTCACATGTATTCTGGCAGCTGCACGAGGTTATCTAGGTCTAGCAGCGACGGTTGCCGACACGACATGTCGTCTACTGTGTAGTGTACCCTAGTGTCCGGTCTAGGCGGCCGCAGGTGGCGCGACATTGTACGGGGGTCGGACGTACCTCTTCCAGGGAGAGAGGATTGGACTTCAGCTTCGAGTCGAGGCTGCGGTACCGCTCTGGAAATATAAATAAATAAATTGTTTATTTTGACAACTACGTAATAATATGAGGAGATGGTCTATGTCGGTATAGGGTGGTAGGTGTGTGTGGTATCGGGGGCGGCGCATCCCGCCAAGGGAACACGTTCTAGGAATGTTTTAAATACATTAGCAAATACCTTCGGTATCGCAAACGGCGATAGGCGACGGTAACCACCTACTATCGAGTGGACCGCCTGCATGCTCGACAACCTTTTGACGTAAAAAAAACAGTATTTAGTATTGAATAATATGTACCGTGTGCCAGGTATAGGTGAGCGAGCGCCATCACGTAGTCGTCGTGCGAGAGCGTGCGCGTGCGCGCGTGCGAGTAGCGCGCCACCACCGCCTCCACCACCTTGTTGCTGCACGCCACCCCGCCGCGCCGCAGCGCCGCGCGCGCCCGGTACGCGCTCACCCCGCCGCCGCCCCCGCCCCCACCGCACCACCCCCCCTGCGCCTCCGCCGCGTACGCCGCCCGCCAGCGCCGCACCACGCGCACGAGCGCGGGCAGGTCGCGCGCCGGCAGCGCGCCGCGCACGCGCCCGTCGCGCAGCGCCACCAGCGTGCGGCACAGCGCCGCCGGGGGCCGCGCCGCCAGCCCCGCGCGCCACACGCGCCGCAGCACCGCCTCCACCTCCGCCGCCTCCACCTCCGCTTCCGCATCCACCTCCACGCCCACACCCCCGCCCACGCCCAGCAGCCGCGCCGCCGACGCGCGCACGCTCATCTGACGGTACATGCGATACTAGCTAGGAGGTCCACAGACGAGCATCTTATCTGACACCATTGTAGCGTAACGTAGACGACCCTTTTCGTACGTGGACGTGGATACTACGTTCGACCTCAAATATATTTTATCTACTCTCATATCGTAAAGTTCTAATTATGAAATCAAAAACAGTACTTTAATGACCCAGTTTATGCACACCCGTCTATAATGAAATTAAAAAAATATATTATAGTACAGTTTTCTTCCCAAGATAATGCTATAAAATAACTTTTTTTCATTAAAGTACAAGTATTTGGACATGTCTGGCCACTTATAATGTTTTTTGGGTTTTAATACTTCAATTACTATCAGTCAACTTGTCAAACGAAATAATAAAGAAAAAAACATTATAAGTGGCAAGACATCAGGACTAAACAATTATAATTTTAGATGCAAATTTACTTTGTCTGTGGTCGCGTATGCGGTAGAGATCTCAACTTAGGAGTTTTTCCCCACACGAATTCGGGCGCCATGATGAAATGTTTGTTTATTTTATTGATTTTTTTGCATACATATTTTATTTTGGCCAAAAATGATAGAAAAATAGCAGTGATACTAAGGTGAAATAAACTTGGATCTGAAATTGTGGAGGAGGCAGTGAAAATGACGAATAATCGATACCCGTAAGTCATGAAAACCTATGACAAAATATTATCGATTTTTTACCTTTTAATTATATTATTTATATGAGTTTAGATAAAGTACTGTATGATACTGCACATAATTAGGTATTAAAAACTCGTGTGATACTATTAAGAACCTCGCCTACGGCTCGGTACTTAAACTCACACTCGTAGTTAATAACCCCTATTATGCAACAGTATCATAAACTACTATTATAGCATTATCTTGGGAACACAACTGTACTATAATGAATCATTATACACGGGTGTGCCTAAAGTGGTTCATTAAAGTACTGATTTTGATTTCATAATAAGAACATTACGATATGAGAGTAGATAAACATACTATTATTAACTTTACGCTAGTGCGTGGTAGCACGAGCAAGTGTAGAATGATATCGTTACCGAGGACGAGTATCGTGCCCTCGCACCTGCTCGTTAGCGCGAGGTACAAGGAGACGACGTCAGCGCGGCACACTCACCGGCACCGGCCGCCCCTCCTCCGGGAACTCCGCAGATATGTCGTGTAGTATAGTGTTGTCCTCGTTCACCTCCCTGCGGATGCGGACACCACTGCACGTTACTCACTATATCACATTACTACCCATACCATTTCGCAGTGTGTATAATTAATAGGTAGGGGTGGGTACCAGACGTGGGTGTGCTCGTCGGTGAATATCCTGAGCAGGAAGGCGGCGTCGGTGTGCGCGCGCTGCGTGTGCGGCACCACCAGGTACTGGCCCGCGTCCCCCTCACCCTCCCCCTCCCCCTCGCCCTCGCCCGCCGGCAGCGTGAAGAACGTGGCCACCTCGCGCGCGCGGGACCAGTGCGTCACGTCCAGCAGCCGCTGCAACCGACGCGGGAGTGAGCGCGGGTGAGCCGCATAGACGCGAGCTCGCGGGGTGGGGTGGGTATTACCAGGGAGCGCAGGTCGTACTGTGCGGCGGAGCGGTCCCCGGGTGCGGGCGCGGGCGGCACGCGGTAGACGGCGAACCCGACGGCGTGCGGCTCGGCAGCGGCCCCCGGCCGGTAGTGCTGCGTGACGGACACGACGAGGTGGCACTTGCCTGCGCGGGCGGAGTGGGGCACGTCGACGCGGAACTGCGGGTTGGCGTGCGCGGTGCGGCACGAGGGGGGCCCGCCCGCGTTGTAGCCGGCCCGCCAGCGCCGCCGCGCCACCACCGCGCGCCACGGCCGCCGCCCGCGCAGCGCCGGCTCCGACACCCAGTCGTCGGGGCCCACGTGCACCAGCACCACCGACCCGAACCGCCGACTGAACTCCGCGAACGACATCCTGTCCGACGTTTACCAGAAATTACCGACGTGACCCGAGTGGACCGTGGGGCCGTGGGGCCGTGGGAGCCACTGACGATACGACACGACCACGCCACGGTCCTCGTGCACGACCATCGTGTTCAATACATTACACCGTCGTCGCCGCCGGCGAGACGAAGGTCGCAGGTTCGAATCCTACGTTGACTTAGAATTTTCGGTGAAGGAAAACAATCGTAGAACGGTGGTAGAGTACATTATAGTACTCGTCTGGTTGGCTACTATGTTAGAGTTGAGAATCTGTCACCGGTGTGTTCCGATAGGTGTTGTACTCGAGAGCCCTCTAGACTTTGTATATTTACCGCCATCGGCCACACCAGCACCATCACCGAGTACGGCGAGATCGTGGTCAAACACGAGACTATATAAATACATTGTAGAGAGAAACGAGGAACCGCTTCGATTTATTACGAATTCCATAAGGAGCGGTCTGACCGGTGATGGACTTATCGGCATTACCGTGGATGGTACCAGTGTGACACCCACAGTAGATGCCCTGTGATAAGGCAACAGGACCGACCAGAACTCCCCGTGGTCGAGCGTGCGGTCGAGCAGGTCCCGGTCGGGGTCGGCGAGCGCGCGCCAGCTGGCACCGCCCGGGGCCCAGGCGGTGGAGGGGGCCCGGCCGCCGGGCGCCCGCAGCCGCAGCAGCGTGTGGGCGTGGGGCGCGGCGCGCACGTGGGCCAGGCCGCACACGAGGTGCGCGCCGGCCACCACCAGCGTGGAGCGCGGCACGGCCGAGTGCAGCACCTGCAGCGTGAGCGCCGGCGGCGTGGCGGCCAGCGGGAACTGCTGCACCACGCCGCCCGACACGTCCTGCAGCGCCTGCCACGCCGGCACCGAGCGCGACCACGCGTACCCGCCGTACAACCTGACCGACCACCAACCAACCATTTAGTTTCAGAATTAAACTTCATTGAGATATTCAAACGATGCCTGAGCACTGAGTATTGATGCACTAACTTGGCGTACGCCTTCTCGAGCAGCGGCAGGGTGAAGTCGGCGGCAGTAGTGGTAGCGGCGTGCGACAGGGTGGACGCGGATGTGGCGGCGGATGTGGCGGCGGATGTGGCGGCGGATGTGGCGGCGGATGTGGCGGCGGGCGCGGAGGCGAGCAGACGGCCGCCGCGCGTGGGCAGCCGGTCGTCCACCACCACCTCGCGCCACACGCCGAACACCCAGAACATGAACCTGCATCACCACCATCCACACGCCATCACTATTAGATTCACCGTTTTTTAAATATTGAATATAATTTTATTTTCGTTCAGTTCAATAGTTTTTTTAAACGAGAAATCATGTCTCTTCACAGCTGTCAAGAAACCACGCGCTCTCGTGTGGCGTCGGGGAATGTTCAATGGGCGGCTTCGACACATAGTTGCGTTAGCTACATCGAGTGAGCCCCCCCCCCCCATTCACACGCTGCATGAAGTACTTTCATTCATGTATTTGTATTCATGGTTTGTGTTTGTCAATAAAATATTTTTACTACATAGTCGACGACCTAATGGACGTCAGTTGCTTTCGTGTATTTGAGATATTACAGGTGAGCTCAGTGATGAGGAGCTAGCTACTCTAAGCTCAACGTGATAGATAGCTGTGACACGACATGTTGGTACGAGTGGGTATACTGAGTGCAAGTGAAAACGTAATGAATACGAAAACATAGATTACTTAAGTACGTTGAAAAACTGCAAATAAAGTAGTGGAAAGGTGATAGCACTAACTTGTAGTGTATGGTGTATGGTGTATGGTGTATGGTGTATGGTGTATGGTGTAGGGTGTAGGGTGTACCTGAATGCGCCGGTGTAGTGTTGTCGGAAGGATTGCGCAGGCGTGACGCGCGCCAGCAGCCGCGGCGTCATCGCCAGCGCCGCGGTCGCCTCGCACAGCGCCGCGCTGCCCACCGCGCCCACCTGCACCTCCCACCGCCTGCACACGCACACACACACACTACATCACACACACACACTACATCACACACACACACACGCTACGTCACACTCCCCACTCACCCGGGCTCGCCCTCCGCCCCCAGGAACGTGGGCCGCGCGCACATCTCCTGTAACAGACGCAGACGTTGTCCCGTCTCGTTATTCATGTCCGCCTGAAGCTTAGACTGCACCCAAACATTTTAGCGGAGGCCGAAATTGAACGAGTCGTTCCGAGCGCGCGACACGGCGACGACTTTTTTGCTGAATATTTTAGGTTTTTCAAGCCCCCGGTTAGGTTACGGCCGAAGGTTGTAGTGTAGCGGTAGCCGATTAGTCGGCCGCATTTTTTCATTTTGTTTATTCATTCGATTTACCAACGTTTATTTTTATTACACGATATCTTATAGTACTAAATATTAGCGTTTTACATTTATGTATTTATATATCGTCCTGTACCTACATTTAGTAATATTTTGGTACTGTAGGTAATACGAGTATAACACAGTAACAGAAACAAGTAGGTAAATCCATACCTTGTTCCAAAATGTTTAAAAGTTAGTTTCTTTTAGCTTTTGTTACTTTGTTGAGCTTATGTGCTATTCCCTCTCTCATATTGTTATCTTCGTTGCTTTCTTTTAAGTTAATTTAGAGCACTCGTCGGAATTGGCGAGGTGAGGGGCGGTGAGGCGAGGCGAGGCTACGGTTCGTGAGCGTCAATTAGTCTAAATAGAACCGTGAGTTGAGCGAGCCTACACCGAGCAGCGCGCGCCCTAAGGAGCGTAAGTAGCCTACTAGTGTAGGTGCCGACAGCGGCAGCGACTAGCGCCGGCGCTGCTCTACATACATTGTTGTTATAGAGTCGATCCCTATGTCTGATCCACATTGGCATCTACCTGTGTCTAGCCACCTAGCCACCTAGCCACCTAGCCGAGCCGCTTATACGTAGCTCCCTGACGTGGGACGTTTCCCGGCTGTCGCAGATCGCAGATTCTCCAAGCTAGTGTCGCGCGCGTCCGTTCAATAAATATAAGTGCTTCGAGCATTTCTCTCTACTTTCAATATTGTACAAGAAAGCGCTTCGGTAAACATTTACAAATAACTACCTACCTCCTACCTAGACTTTCATCACAACTATTCGTAGATAGCTTAATAAGTACCTACATTTTTTACACTTCATGGAAAATGTTCAAAACATTATACATAAGTAAGTACCCTGAAAATAAAAAAAAATGGTTTTGGCAGAGTTTGTAACGCGCGAGTGGCGCGTGAGCCGGGCTGTATGTTTGTGTGATAGTTATGAAAGAAACGTAGCTCGCAATGAATACCATTCGCCGGTGCTGCCTATAATGTAATCGAATAGAATTCTACTGTTGTAGCAACTTTAACCTTCTTCCGACTATCTAAGGTTTCATTCTCCTAAACGCATAAGATAGAGGTCGGCCTCCGTGAGTAGCTCATCAAATGTTTCGCATCAAAGATAATATCTAAGTGATCAGTACCGTGATCTAACGCTTTTGGTGAACGAAAACATAGTGAGGAAACCGCAGCGTGGTGAGTGCCGCACGATCCTGTAGTCGGCAAGTTATCGTCGAGCACCTACCGGTGAGTAACCGTTCGCCAGCTGCACTTGAGAGCTAGTTCCCTTCACACAATAGAAGTGGTCACTGACCATGGTGAGATGTTGGGCGAACACAGAGCCTACTACACTACATGTATATGTATAGGTAGCAACAAAAACAAGAATGTGCTAAATGTGAATCGAGCATGATCGTGTGAACACGGCGGCCGCACTTTTACCGAGTGTCTGTTTGTCTGCACTCTGCCTACTTTCCAAAATACTGAATGGAGCCACACCGCATGGTACACTTTGTTAAACCGTCAGGTCTGCTCAAGATAGTTATACTTCTGAATGACATCAATGCCTACAGTCACGGACCCCGTCCCATCCCGTCCCGGGGAAACAGACAATTAAGCATGACCTTACCGTTGTTTAAGTTCAAAGTAACAGTACCATTTTAAAAAAAGCCATCAAGGAATAACTGTCTTACATTGAATGGTCGTAGTTCCCGTAACTCTGGCTGGAAGGAAGCTGGTAACGTTAACGAGTTCATAGCACTCGCACGCGCACGCTCACTGCGCAATGCGCGCGGTAGGTATATATATATATATATAACTAGGTCACACCACACAGGTACGTACTACACTACACTACATATGATAGGTAGGTACCTCTACGACATTCGTTAGGTACATACATACTTCATCGATGGTCGCATCATTTTCAAGACAAAGACTTGATTTAGAAAAGGCTGAGCCTAATTTTTCTGTAAGTAGTCTAAGCGAGGTGACCTATAATATCAGAATGTTAGAATACTGATTGTTGAAAAGTTGTTTGCGGTCAAGGTATGAAAGTAATGCAAGTTAGTGAAAGGTCGCTGAAATTGAGGAGTGTGACGTCATCTGGGAATGTCATCGCTCGGAGCCGAGCCGAGTCGGCACAATACTATGTTGACCTCCATTCATTGATTGTTTACGTTTACACTGATCGCCGCGACGCTTGCTGTTGTCAAGGTGAGACGCTGAGCGGAGTCGTCTCGCGCTCGAACTGGGGGGCTAAAACGACCGCTCGACCAATATTGCTATGCAATTCATATCTCGAATTTATAGCAGAGTCAAATGTTTTTTTTTTTTTATATTTTTTGGTGAAAATGCAAATCATTTTAATCAATTAATTTACAATTTAGACAAATTCCACCATAATCTGGCGTAAATTTGAGATATGAATTGCATAGCAATATTGGTCGAGCGGCCGTTTTAGCCCCCCTGGTTTCGCACTGAGCAGTGAGCGTCAGTTGACAAGGTAACCGCGTTGCGTTGATACTGTGCTGCAGCGCGGCGCGGCTGATGACGTCACGCGCCGCCCGCCCTCACTCCGAGTTCCGACCGTCAACTACAATTGACAATGAATATTTCAAACATACTACATAATACTTCATTATTATACAACTACTAAGTAGGTATATATAGCGAGTGCGATTACGTAAGTAGGTATACTCTCTAGGTATTACTGGTATTACACCTCGACCTCCTTTAAACGTCGACGTTGACAAATCAACTTCATGGTTTAACTATAACTATTGACTCCCCTACTACTACGAGCGCATCTAATGCCGGCCATAGACGTCCAAATTATTTGATTAAATAGAAACACGAATTAGTTCTTCATGTCATTTGACAACTCATTACTTGAACTTTGAAACTTGACGATTGACGAGAATTTAATACATGAAGAATATAAAAATACGTAAATTGCTCAACTTGACACTGGCAAAATACACTAAATGCCCCAAAAAGAAAAAAAAAAGAAAATCCCTAGTAGGGAGTGTAGTGTGGGTGACGCAACTAGTGCATAATGATGGCATCGCTATTAATATGAAGTGTAGGAATAGTAGGTAGGTGTAAGTAGGTAGGTAGGTAGGTATCGATAGAAGCGGCGCGGTCGGCGCGGCCCGCGGACGTGCAATGACCACTAATCGATATCGACGGATGTGAACATCACGCGCACGCGCACGCGCACGCGCATCGGCACCGACACTGTCAATTGAACCCGTTTATATTTTTCTATTTATTTACATCTCATTTCGCTTATCAACAATTACTTCAATACTAATTTTATTTTAATTATTTACTTTACACAAGTCGGGTAATGTTACGAGTTACTAGGTACTTTGAGGACGTGCCTATATTGGTGATCACGCACGATAATATTATCGATATTTCAATCAACAACTTAGAGAGATATCTTCAATCCTGAAGCGCCTAGCGTAGCTAGTATATGGTATGCTTATAGCGCGCCGGCACTAAGGCGTGCTCTACACGACGGGTTCTGCACTGGTCGGTAGGTACCAGTGGCAATCCCAGTCCCACATTTTCATCATTTCAAAGCCACTTTTATGATGCTTAAAGTACACTAACTGTAGCTTACCCTCGCCACTGGTACAGGCAGGGGCAAGCCCTTTCCACCATTACAAACGTTACAACATTGAAGTTACCTACCTACTTGCAATTCTTGCAATTAAACTATAACCGCTATAATGAGTCGAGTCCAGGCAGGGCGAGGCGAGGGTGTGCGAGAGCGCGTTGATGTCTTTTTTATGATCGGCTCGTGCGGCGCGGCGTGCTCTTAGCAGCAATTTAAATGATTACTCTCTCAGATTACCCTTAGCTTAGCGCACTATAGGTATATCACACACAATATGAGGGATCAACATGCAATCTACGGATTACGTAGATTGTTGAATACTTACATATGTAGGCATATATGTAGAGAAAAATATAATTTTCTTAAATTTAAATATTCCCGCGCATTAAGCGCTATCGTGGTAGTCGGTAGATAGCAGACTATTAATATTTTTATAATCTGTTGTCGATGAAGCATCTAACGGGCTTTGTGAGAAAATAATTAAATATAATTTTGGATTGAAATCAATATTGTGAACAATTAACATTAAATGTAGTTTCTTTTCTTACAGGTAAAGTTTTGATACTAAAATCATTTATGTAAATTACATGTGTACCTAAAATAACAATAAATCTTTTCTTACAGAGAAACTCAATTGTGTTTGATTCGCTGTGTCCTCCAAATCACTATGTATTAAGAAAAACAGTATCTTATAGGTATATATATAATATAATTAATTAAATGACTATATATGTTAGTAGGTATCTCATTGTCAAATTTAGTATTAGAGCAGAGTTCGCGGATACCTACAAATTTATTCATTTTATGTATACTCTATAGTCTGTAATTACCTATGTAACTAGACTAGGAGCCACGTTACGGGCGCGCGCACGCACCGGGCCGGGGTCAGCGACCGATACCTACTCAATACCGTTCCTAGATCACGCAATCCATCTAAGCAATGCTATCGACCCTTTTAAAATAATGTTATGGTATACCTACCTACCTACCTACCTATACAGGTGTGTGCGTGTGTGCGTGTGTGCGTGTGTGCGGCACGCCAATACGATATACTTTACTTAATTATGATAATCTGTGTCGAATGGAGTGAAATAGTCAGTCCGTAGGTATGTATGTACGAGTATGTAGTTCGTACGTCCAGAGCATTCGAGTGATGTCGTGGGGAGGTCGTGCCGTGATCGTGAAGGTAAGCGTGCCCGAGCCCGAGCCCGAGCCCGAGCCCGAGCCCGAGCCCGAGCCCGAGCCCGAGCCCGGCCGGGAGGCGAGGTCGTGGTCCAGCGGCCCGGCGACGCGCGACCTACCGCAGTACCGCTATACTATACAACTAGTACTAAACTCGAAAAAAGCCAAGCTCGCCGCTACTTATTGTTAGTCATTTATTACCCTCTAGTCCATTTTTGATGATCGGTCAACAGAATGTGTGACTCGATGGAGGAAATGTATGTCGGCTATAAAATGTACCTAAGTTGTGAAATGGAAGGCTGGATATTAATCACTCAAATTAGAAAAAGAAAAAGTGGCTCATATTTTATCGGAGCACTACAATAAATTCCATATTGTAAGTACCTATTGTATTGTATTGTATTGCTAAACCTTGCATTTCCAAACTCGTCAAGGTGTAACTGGTCGCCTGAAACGGCGGCGGCGACTCGTCACGCGTTTCATTTCATCCAACTTGCAAACGAACGGTGACAAGGCTGCATGCAGGCTATACTCGTACGTATGTAGGTATGTAGGTATGTACCAAACAATGTCAACACATGTACCTACCTAACAATGATATGGCCATGAACACAAACAAACAAACAAACAGGTGCGTCGGTTATTGTGTGCGAGCGAAGTGGGCCGTCAACACGTGACTGTACTCAGGTGTGCTGCAACCTAACTAACTAACTATGTAGTCTACTCATACAAGGGATGCCCCCCTGTCGAATCCATTTGATGGAAACATGTTCTGCTGCAATAGCTAAGCGAGTATGTGTTGGATGGTCATCATCATGTCACCCGAAACACGTCCACTGCTAGACAAAGGTTTCCACGATGGCCGGAGTAGCGCTACCCGCATCCAGCGGTGTCCCGCGACCCTCACTAGATCGTCGGTCCACCTCGTGGGAGGCCTTGCCCACGCTGACCCCGACTGATGAAGTTGGGTGGTCATTACTGGCGAGTGGCGAGTGGCGCTATGTACTGTACTATACTGTATTGTACTATACTGTAATATGTGTCCTATTGATAACGTGGGTACTACTGAATGATGCACGCGTCGCTCGATCCTACTGCACGATACACATTAGCATGTGAGGGCAGCGCTTGTTATTTATTATTAGGAGCAGCCTAGGTGACTATGCTATGTCTATCGCAATATACATTGAACTCGTTCGAAGCGCCACGTGCAGGTATGTACGCCACGAGTAGGTAGTGCGTACGTCACCGACCGACCGACACTAGTCTAGCCGTGATGAGCAGTCGATGCTACCCGATGTCGGGTACGTATCGCATCGCATCGCATCGCATCGGCGGCGCGGGTCGCGAGAGGGTAATCATCATTTCCAACGTAATACTAGATGCAAACATATTATGCAGGTATATAGGTACCTACTATATGTAGAGTTGGACAGAGAATAAATATTTCAAAAACGATTACAAGAAGTAATCTCCTCTCTCGTTGAAGAGTTTGATCACGGTTAACAACAGTTCACCAGTCGCTCCGTTCGATCCTCGCCTCGAGTCAAGTGTGATGAATATTGAGTAGAGCAGTGTGGGCTGGGTACTCACGTGGGGCCTCATCCAGATGACGTTCTTGGCGAGGCGTTTCAGCGCGCGCTGCGGCGGGAACTCCTCGTCCTCCCACAGCGGCAGCGGGCCGGCTCCGGCCGACCACTCCGAGCCGGAGCCGGAGCCGGTGCCGCTCCAGTACCGTCCTCGGCTGCAACACACGCGACATCAACCTCTCGCCTACCTATCACTCGCACTCTACTCACTCTAGACACTCTCTGATCAGATACTATAAGACTAAATTTACACTTTGATGAAGAATCAAAGAGATCTTCGAAGCGAACCGGCTCTCAAGCGTAGCTGCGGGAATACTCCGATAGGCGAAGAATTCCAATTTGAAGTTTGTAGCAAAATACAAATGTGAGTACTACACGTACTTACCGTGTTAGTGCCCTGGTTTCCTCCCGAATTTAAGCAGCTAAAGTTCAAGATCATTACCGGATTCAAATTTCAACCCCAGTGAACTTCTCTATGGCATTTGACATAGACAAGTTAATGTAATATATTGTATTTGAATAGTATGAGTGGTAGTGAGTGGTAGTGGGTGGTAATGGGTGGTAGTGGGTGGTAGGTAGAAGCGACAGGGTAGGGTAGGGTAGGGTAGGGTAGGGTAGGGTAGAGTGCAGTGCAGTGCAGCGGTACGTACCTGGAGAGCGTGGAGCGCGGCTGGTGCCCCCCCCCCGCGCCGCCATCTGCAACCAACCACAACCACAGCCTTGTTAGTGCCTAGCTATACACCTGACTACTATACTATACTATACCACCCAC
The DNA here is from genome assembly GCA_963555595.1 of Tethea ocularis. NCBI lineage: Eukaryota > Metazoa > Arthropoda > Insecta > Lepidoptera > Drepanidae > Tethea > Tethea ocularis. The sequence goes on along the minus strand of OY741970.1, from coordinate 102,626 downwards.
CTAGCCTAGCCTAGCCTAGCCTAGCCTAGCCTAGCCAGACTACGAGTACTATATAGTCTACAGATACCGGCGGAGGGTTATTTATATTTTGGTTTCGGAAGACTAATAAGAAGGGTTGAACTCAATGTTTTCTTTTTAATATTGATAGATTTGTGTGTTGTTGAGTGTTGAGTGCGTCGCCTTCGGTGTCGGTAGCCCGGTAGGTAGGTAGGTAGGTAGGTAGGTACCGGGTACCGTACGCTCACAGGAACGGTACACGCGACGTGCGGGAATGTCGCGCGCGCCACTACTTACCTCTTGTCTTGTCTACTATACTCTAGATACCTACTGTATCGCACCGCACCTACTGTCCACGTCCACGTCCACGTCCACGTCCACGTCCACGTCCACGTCCGCGTCGTGGCTCATCGTGTCTGGTGCACTCGTGGTGTCATACACCAAGTGCATATCGACACCATATAATTAGTGGACACAATATCATGAAGTCAAGCTCTCACTGCTCTCACTTGACACCTGGCGTCAGCTCGCGCCACTATCTATCAATATCTGTCTCCATGCACCTACCGCGACAGATACGTTCCCACTCGAGAAACAGTTTCCTTCTGGGGTTTCTGTGCTTACCACCTTCGGCTACACCATCAACCATCACGGTGAGTCTGTGATTAACATGGCCGTTTAGTACGTAGAAAATTGCTCATGGATGAAAATTAGGCTCCTCGTACACAATACGAGGTGATTCCAGTCAAGTGATGCGTACGATGCCTTCTCCTATAGGGTACATGGCATAGTCTATTGGTAGTAGGTGAAGTGAGAGTGGTATATAGGTACTTACTGGCGTTTCCATGAGTGTTGGAGTGATGAGTGTACCCGTTGAGGTGCGGGTGCGGGTGCGGGTGCGGGTGCGCGGGTTCGCGCGTGCGCATGAACTTCTTCATGGCGCCAGCGAGGGAGCGGGGGCGGAGGCGGGGGCGGGAGGGGGAGGGGGCGCCCGCATCGCTGTCGGCGTCGACGGCGGCGGCGGCGTCGGCTCGATGACGACGGTGAACGTCGACACCTGTCTTCACACTCACTTTAGACTTGTTCGCATCACATCGCAATCATCATTATTATAGGATCACTTGGATGATGTCGCGTCGGCGTCGGCGTCGCCCCGCTCGCTCGCTAGCCGCTTATTAATGCACTACCTACTATATATACTATAGAGGGAACCACTGTGAAGATAATAGAGTTATCAGTAAATGCGAACTTAATAGTTTCTCAGCATTATAAACTACTAGCTTCCGCCCCGCCGTGTCACCCGCGTTCCCGTGATATCTTATGTTTTCCCGGGATAAAAAGTAGCCTATATTATATTAGTTATTCCAGGGTATGATCTATCTATGTGCCACATTTCATCCAAATCCGTTCAGTAGTTTTTCCGTGAAAGAGTAACAAACAACCATACTCACAAACGTTAGCATTTATAATATTAGCAGGACTGAGCGCGTCCAGTTGTTATATTATGTTGATCTCTTTAATTTATTTAGGATCAAAATAACTTTTAACAAAAAATATAACTGTTTTCAAAAACAATAAAAGTATAAAATAACAACGTGTATGTAGGCTAGGATGCTAGGAACTCAAATCTGACACTGTTTTGAAGTCAGCGAAATTTATTAAGCTCGTCTTTCATGTTTCATGGAAAATAGCAATAGGTAGGTGTACGCTAACGCAGTTTTTTTTTCACTGTTCGAAACTAGATTAGAGTTCCTATACAGGGTGATTTTTTTAAGTGAGCGTGGTAGAAGTTTAATAAACCTAACAAAAATAATCTAGATTTCGTAAGAAAAATAATTTTCCATTAATTTTCCATACAACATTACTTCGCAGAAATTGATAAATAATATGTATGGAGCAATAATACAGGCTGTGTTTTTTTTTTTCAAAATCAATGATTACGATTCCCGGCAAGACAAATATTCTTTTTTCAAAATCCAAGTACTATACAGTTTTAGTTTTTATCAAAATCGATTTTTAACCGACTACAGAAAAGGAGGAGGTTCTTAATTCGTCCGAACTTCTTGAACGTCCGTCGATACTTGCTTGCTAACCACTTACAAAGATCATGTAGGTAACCTATACCTGGAAGTGGCTCCCTACTCCCTGCGCATGTGACGACTTCATGATTTTTAAATTATAGATCTGGCGTCCTTTATATCTTTAGGTATTTCATTGTATACTTTGTAATAATTTAATTCAATTGTATAATTTGTTATATTATTATTAATATATTTTTTATTAGTAATATTAAAAAATCTATACCTTACGTTACGTAACACCTAACCGTTAGGGAGATATACCTCCCATCATCAGGTCAGCAACATGAGATGATGATTATTCGACGCAAATATCTGAATAGCGTTAGAAAGTACCTATATGAAGTAGGTAGGTACGTACCTAAATTGGGTTATATATTATAAAATTTGAAGAGTTCCTTAGATTTCTCCAGGATGCCATCATTAGATTCTGATCTGATGACTATCGGATCACCTGGGATGTATAGGTACCCTTTTAAACGAAAAAGAATTTTCTGAATCGGTCAAGGAGTATATCGGTCAATAAATACTTAATCGGGGAAGTGCATTAAAAAAGATTCCGACGAATTGAGAACTTCCTCCCTTTTGAAGTCGGTTAAAAATAATAATTAATTAAAATACTTACATACCTCCAGCAATATTGATATACATTACATTATAAAATGGGTATATAATAAACACTCGACCATAATCAACTTTTAACAAAAACAGAAAAACCTTCAATTTCAGACAATAAAATTAAAATGGGATCAACTTGGAGCTATACTGAAATGAACCCAACCAAAAAAATAATTATTAAAATCATTTGAAAAATAACAAGATACAACCCGAATTGAGAAGCCCCTCCTTTTTTTCTCAATCGGTTAAAACTCACTTAGAATATAATAATAATACGTTTAGATGAACATACCTTCAATAAGGAGTGCGCGGTCTGATACAACACAACGCAGGCGGCGGCGGCGGCGTACTCTCAGTAAGTAGGTAGGTAGGTAGGTATACCTAGTGAGCGGGGACTGGACTGTCACAAGTTGACAACACAGTGCAGCTGGTGCCGGCTTCCCAGTCACCACGACACAGGCACTCGCCACCAGTATCACTCCACTCCACTCCACACCACTCCGCACCACGTACACGTGCTCCCGCGCCGCCCGTCGCGCGATCACTGATCACTGTCCCCCCACCTGCCCCACCTGCCCACAGCACTGTACTGTACTGTACTGTACTCTATGTAGTGTAGGTAGCCACTAGCCACTAGCCAGCCATCAATCATATCTACTTATGACATGCCTCTTCCACACCACACTACAACATCTACATATCGTAAAATAATTTAAAAAATAAGAAAAATATGTACTAAATACAAATTATGTAAATATTTATCTTTTATTGTTCAACGCTGTTCTATTTTTGTGTGTTAAATTATTTGTAAAAAAACCTTTATTTTATTTTTTTTGTAATTAAATTCGTTAAATAAAATTGTATAATATTTATGCACTTAATTTACTATTACGAAACTAGTTTTATTTGTTTCATGTAGGTATGTATCTCTTTACTTTGTAACACACTGTGTCTACATTTATTTCAAACTTTCACGTCTCATTCTCTTTGCAGGTTTTTTTTTTGTGAAAGGACAAAAGTTGGTAGCCTCTGGTGGCTTCATCGACCTTACCGGACAAATCGGCGAGCGCAGATGGCTCTCAAACAATTTAGTCTTTTCTCATTATTTGTATGTGCATGTACATAAATAACTCAATAACCAAACAATTCTACAAGTATATTGGTGGCCAAGATTGCACCGTTTCTATTTTACATTACCGCTATTTAAATCAGCCCAGTAAGTAACTACCGCGGGCTCATCAGCGGGAGACTTCATATCACCATAGGTTAATAATATCAAGGAGTGACCGGGATTGAGAAATGACGTACCTCTAACACACTACGACTGACCTTTGTTAGGAGTTCGCCGGTTTCTAGAAGCTTCCCTTGTCACATACAAGTCCAGGCACAGATATTAGCGCGATAAACAAACAAACAAATAAACTCTTCACCTTTATTATTAGTATAGATAGATATAGACGGATATGGCAACACTACTCATCAGGATCTCACCTGTAGTGATAGTTGTTAAGAAATAGACAAATAAACAAATAAATATTTAGGTCAGTGGGTATATACATACATACATATAATGTACTTACTCGATCACCGGGGATATTGTAAATAAAACATAAATTTTCAATCAATTTATTTATTAATGAGCTACAATACAATAAATTGACTACGACAAATACTAATCAATAAGAGAGTATTATCGTTCGTTCACAAACATACATACATCATATCCTATCTATGTATGTATATGGAAGTACCTAACAAACTAGTTACATACGAGGACGATTACTACATTAGAAAAATAATTACATTCAGATCGAGATAAGTACGTACAAGACTTATAAAGTAGAGGCAGGCTGCGCTCTCACGCGACGCAGTACGACGATCCTTCTCCAACTGATAGAGTACCTCATCCAACACTAGGCCTCGTGTGAGTATAGTCTAACGATACGAGCGTCTACTCGAATAGGCGGAATTAAACAGCAACACTAGGTAGGTAACGTACGTGATATTGACGGTAAGCGTAAATACAAACAAACAAACAAACAAACAAACAAACAAACAAACAAACAACCCGTAGTAGCGTACTTAGTGTATCTATTGGAATGTTAACGAAAGTCTCCTCTCTCCTCCTCTCCTCTCGTCAGCCGCGAGCGCCGTCCTGCATCCGCGGCGTGGGGACCCGCGCGGGCGCACAGGGGGCTCGTACGGTCGGCTACATCACATCACCGGCTTCTCACGTTCAGGAAGGGTAAAGGTGTAAGCCGAGAGATCACGCACGAAGGGAACGACTCGGCCACTAATCAAAACTTACTCTACTAACATCCTTTAAAGAGCGGTATCTTACATTACCCCCCCCCCCTCGGAGCTCACTCGGAGTCCGAGTCGTTAGCTCCGCGGAAGCACCGCTCCATCTCCTCGCGGTGCTCGATGTCGTCCTGCAGCTCGTGCTGCTCCTGGAGCTCGTGCTGCTCCACGTGCTCCTGGTGCTCGTAATGGTCGTGGTGGTCGTGCCGTTCATGGTGGTCGTGGTCGTCGGGCCCGTAGTCGTCGGCGTGTCGGTCGGCCTCGGCGGCGCCGGCCTCGCAGCACGCGTCGCGGCCCTGCGCACACGCCGTGCTGTACATGCCGGGTGGTGGGGCTGGTGGGGGTGTGGTGGGGGTGTGGGGGCGGGGTGTAGGTCACCTGGCGGCGGTCGGGCGGCGCGACGCGGTGGCTCTCCGGCAGCAGGTGGTAGGAGCAGGAGGGGCGCCAGCGCTGCAGCAGCAGCAGGCAGGGCGGCAGCTCCAGGTCGATGGTGCCGCACGAGGCGGAGAGCGCGGGCAGGGCGGCGCGCGGCGGCGGCGGGCGGCCGCGCCCCACGCCGCGGCGGGGCACCGTGCCGCCGGGGGCCGCGGGCGCGGGCGCGGGCGCGAGGGCCGGCCCGGCGAGCAGCGCGCGCGAGTTGAACTCGAGCGTCTGGCTGGCGCGCGCGTGGTCGTGGCGCCGGCAGCCGCGCCACCACCAGACGGCGGCGGCGCTGGTGCCGGAGGCGGGGCCGAGGCCGAGGCCGGGGCCGGCGGCCGCGTGCGCCGCCGCCGCCTGCGCGGCCGCCTCCAGCACGCGCTCGTGGTCCAGGTCGGCGGGGCGCACGCCGCGCTGCATCATGACGGGCCGCCAGCGCGCGCCCGGCCCCACCGCCTGCGCGTACACGCTCACGTTGGCGTACCCGGGCTCGGGGCGCACCTGCAGCCGCATGCGGTGCTGGTGCATGGCCTGCGCGCGCACCTGCGCGTGCGTGAGGGCGGGGGGCGGCGGCGAGGGCGGCGGTGGCGGCGAGGCGGGGGCGCGGCATCAGGCGGGGCGGTCGACGACGGCGACGCCGGCGTAGGAGCGGGCGAGCGACATGGGCGCGGGCAGCAGCGTCCACTTGTCGGCGGCGGGGTCGAACACCTCGACGGAGGCGAGGTTGGCGGCGCCGTCGTCCCCGCCGAGCACGTACAGCTTGGCGTCGAGCGCGACGACGGCGGCGTTGCGGCGCGCGGTGTGCATGGGCGGCGCGGCGGCCCAGCCCTCGCCCTCGCGGTACCGCTCCACGGAGCGGCGCACCGCGGGCCCGTCGTGCCCGCCCACCGCGTACAGCGCGCCCTCCACCACGCCCACGCCGCACCCGGAGCGCCGCGCCGACATCTCGCACACGCCCTCCCACGTGTCCGAGCTCGGGTCGTACCTGACACCACACCGCACTTGATATATAACTCCTCGCAGGACAGCGGGCGCAGTACTCTCAGAGGCCACGGACGAGGCATATATATTAGAGATGGCACCTCTCGACGGTGTGCAGGCACTGCCTGGAGGCGCCGTCGTAGCCGCCCACGGCGTACAGGCGGCCGGCCAGCACGGCCACGCCCACCGAGGAGCGGCGCGACGACATGGACGCGATGGGGCGCCACACGCCCTCGCGCGGGTCCAGCGCCTCGGCCGAGCTGAGCCCCGAGGCGCCGTCGAACCCGCCCACCGCGTACACCACGCCGCCGAGGGCCGCCACGCCCAGCGTGGAGCGGCGCGCGCACAGCGGCGGGCCCGGCGACCACGCGTCCCGCGCGATGTCGTACACGTCCACGCTGCGCACGCGCAACGTGCCGTTGAACCCGCCCACCGCGTACAGCCGGCCCTGCACCACGGCCAGGCCGGCGCGGCAGCGGCGCGACGGCAGCTCGGCGCCGGCCCGCCAGCGGCCGCACTCGGCGTGGTAGGCCTCCACGTCGCGCACCGCCTTGGGCGCCTGGCCGCCCACCACCAGCAGCAGCTTGGGCGAGCGCGGCGGGCGGCGGGGGCGGGCGCGCGCGCACCCCGCCGCCGCCAGCGCGCGCCGCTCGGGCCGCATCAGGTGGAAGGCCAGCGCCTCGATCACCAGGTCCTTCACGCGCAGCCCCGCGCTCGCCAGCGGCTCGGCCTGCGCGCGCGCCACCAGCGCGTCCTGCGCCAGCAGCGGCAGCCGCACGTGCTCCAGCAGCGCGCCCAGCTGCGGCTGACGCTCCTACGCACACCCCACATACACCACCAGAAACGCGTATAGTACCTATTTATTTAATTTTAAATGTGTGATAGTGATATGATGAGCGAGAAAAACTTATTAACATAATTTACTGTTTATTTTAAATGAATTACTCGTATCCCCCAGACTAGACCGGGCCGGGCCGGATGGATCCCCGAGACTCACCTCAGGCTCGTGCTGCATCCAGCGCACCACGGCGTCCAGGATCACCTCCTCGCTCGGCACCTACACACACGCAAATATACTTCTTTACTGTCCTAAATTTAAATGACTCATCATCATCAGACAGCGACGAATCGTTTGACGACAAGAGGCGCTGTTGAGACTGGGGATATAAGTATGGATGTCGAAGGCGTTTGTGACATTCATCGTTCTAGCCGTGTACGGAGGGTACATATCGAATGTATCAAAAAAAATATATAAACAAATAATACATACTTTAAAAACGTGATCACTTATTTGCAAAATAAGTGAAACATCTAAGCATCTATTTTACGAATGTATTTGATTATTAAAATTTACAAGTTATTGCGTTGGCAGAAAGATATTTTTCGCCTAAAGTACTAATAAACATGGGTAATTTTGTAGGCGCATTCTTTTCGGGAATGATAGATTTTACGAATTTAGTCGAAGCTTCATCTAAGTTGTGTCATACTGTAGTAGATGAGTGGGTAGGTGGGTAGGTGGGTAGGTGGGTAGGTGGGTAGGTAGGTAGGTATTGTTTACCGTGATGCGGTCGCTGTCGAGCAGACTAGCGAGCGTGGCGGGCGCGAGCGCGAGGAACTCCTCGGTGTCGAGCACCTCGACGAAGTGGTCGTCGATGTAGCGCGCGGCCGCGAGCGCGAGGTCGGTGCAGGCGTGCAGGTCGGCGAAGGCGCGGATGCCGAGCGCGTTGTCCGGCGACAGCGCGCCCGCCAGGAACGCGCAGCACGCGTCGCGCACGCCGCCCACCTGCACCAGCGACGCCCCCGACAGCAGCGCCTGCACGTTCTGCTCCGTGATGGTCAGCGACGCGGGCGTGTACACGTACTCCACGATCGCCTCCAGCGCGCCCGCCTCCACCGACCCGATCGTCACCGTCTGTCGCGTGCGCTCCTCGAACTGCGTGAACATGGCGTGGAAGTACGGCGACGCCGCCGCCAGCACCGCGCGGTGCGCCCACACCTCGGCCGCCGCCTCGCCCTCGCCCCCGCCCGCGCCCCCGCCCCCGCCCTCGTCGGCGTCGGGGCGCGCCTGCAGCCGCACGTCGCACAGCGTGGCGTCGCGCCGCAGCCGCGCCAGCCCCGCCAGCAGCGCGGCGGCGTGCCGCCCCTCGGCCGCGCCCGCCGCCGCGGCCGCGCCCCCGCCGCCGCCCCCCGCCGCGCCCTCGCCCGGCCGCTGCGAGGACTCGTCCAGCGAGGACTGCGACGCGCACCGCACTATCATGCTACGCCACACCGACCGCGACGGTTAACATCCACGCCTCCACGCCACCATCGATAAGGTTCACCGAATTTCACTTGGATTATACCAAACAAATACAATAATATAGGCAGCAGCATTATGACGCGAAGCTTCCTATCCTAGATCAAGCATGGGGACCAAACTACGACGGCGTCATACTTACCGTGACATATTAATACGGGTGAATTTTTTAAGTGGACGTGTGGATCCAATTCCTAAAGTACATAATTCTTTCACTAATAGGAAGCTACATTATCCCCGAAGGTTATAGGCTACTTTTTATCCCGGGAACGCGAGTGAAACCGCGGGGAACAGCTAGTATTAAATATTACCGTACCATTATCTATAAATACGGCAAAAAAAACATATCTGTTGTATGGGATCCCCGTTAAAAATATATTATATTCTTATGACGTATTAAAAAAAACTACTTACTAGATCTCGTTCAAACTAATATTAATGGAACCCTTATAGAATCACTCGTGCGTCTGTCTGTCTGTCTGTCCGTCCGAAAATATTGGACTGGATTGTATTGAAAGTTGGTGACAGACGTGTTACGTAAATAAATGAATTTCAAACATGGGGGCTAATTTTGGGGGGTAAATTAGTAAATTTTAAAAAAAAAGTTTTGCAGACAATATTGTGTAACATATCAAATGAAAGGGCTTGTTGTGAGGATCTCAAATATATTTTTATTAGAATTTTAATATAAATAGTTTTGAAGTTATTTAAGAAAATAGGCGAAAAATTGGCGAAAATTATTTCCAAAACTACTGGGCCAAACATTTTGAAAAAAATTCAGATAATAGTTCTTTACCTAAAGATTACAGGAAAACCTATAAGCAGTCTATCTAATACCTTTAAACCTGCAATTTATGGATATATAAATATAATCTGTTTCTCGGAAACGGCACCAACGATTTTCATGAAATTTGGTATGCAGGGGGCTTCCGGGGCGATAAATCGATGTAGCTAGGTTTCATTTTTAGAAAACACGATTTCCAAAAAAAAAAAAATTTTATAGTTACCATCAACAAATTTCGGTCAGATTTAAAAATATTTATGGAACTTAGTTAAACATGTACGGAACCCTCTCAAAGTGTCAGTGTCACTTTCAAAGTGGTAAAATGTGTCTAAAAAAAATATATGATGTACATTACCATCCAAACTTCCATTTTTTTTTTCGGAACCCTAAAAATGATATTAGAAACCTCAATATCATTTTTGAAGACCTATCCATAGATAACACAAACTCAACATTTTTTTTCATCAAACCCATACGTTTGATGAAAAAAAATGTTGAGTTTCAGTTCTAAGTATGGGGAACCCCCAAAAATTTATTGTTTTTTTTCTATTTTTGTGTGAAAATCTTAATTCGGTTCACAGAATACATCTACTTACCAAGTTTCAACAGTATAGTTCTTATAGTTTCGGAAAAAAGTTGCGAATGCGATGACGAATCCATAAGGGTTCCGTTTTTTGCCATTTGGCTACGGAACCCTAAAAAACGAAACCCTTATAGGATCTCTTTGTTGTCCGTCTGTCTGTCTGTCAAGATCCTTTTTCTCAGGAACGCGTGGAGGTATCAAGCTGAAATTCATATCAAATACTCAGGTCTACTGTCCCTTGGAGCTGCGAGAAAATCAAACTTCTAAGCCAACGCAATCAAAAAATACAACCATTTATGCTGCAAATTTTCGACACTCGCAAGGGATTCAAAACCTACAGGGTACTTCCCTTGAACTCAGAATCTTGAAATTTGGTACGAAGCAACGTCTTATAGATAGAGATAAAGGAAAAAAATCCAAAAGCATAAATTTTTAATTACACTAAATTACAAAGTTTGTACGGAACCCTCGGTGCGCGAGTCAGACTCGCACTTGTCAGGTTTTTTTTTCAATGAGTTTGAGTCCCGGAAAGGCTAATTATTATTTTTTTAATTCCAAGTATACAGTTTTAGTTTTTATCAAAATCGCCCCTGAGACTCTTTCAGCTTTTCTGTATACTTTAGGATTTGGTCCACGCCCATTTAAAAAATCACCTGTATATGAAACTATAAAATATGCAATGGTTGTTTTTATTCAAATGTATTCAATGGTAAATAGATTTCTACCAAAGGAAATTCGGTGAAAGGTAGGTATTTCAATGAAGTGATTAATCTGATCCTGATCCACATAATAGTGACTATTAGTAAGTTACTAAATGTTATTTTTGTTGTATATATTGTAATTTTAAGCTGCTAACAATACATGCTTTGCTTCATATTATGTGCCTTGGTATTCAAGTATAAAGTTTTGGTTTATTTTATTTGGACTTTAGCAAAGGCCTCCAAACTTAATGATCAAGGTATATGTTACGCTCAATGACCGAAAACGCTACGCGTTGTGGTCATAGTAAAACATCCACATCGCGAAATTCGTGTTATGGCTCTAATGAAAAAGCTCACGACGCCTTGTGGCAATCACAGAAAGACCACATAGCGAAATTCGTGACGTGGCTGACATGCTATTCGGCCACATCGCGTTGTGGAAATGGAGAAAATCCATGAAGCGTATGGAACCATATTTTGATTACGACGCACCGTGCTTTGCGATATGGGTCCTACTAGTCTTGAAAAGTTATGGTAGATTTCATTACGAAATATTTCATACAATTATTTATGAGTGGAGGTGGAGGCGTCGGTTGGAGCGCGAAATTCAAATTTTATCACGTTTTTTGCAAATTACAGCTCAGTTATAGGTCGTATGTTATCAAGATGTTATTTGCGAGAAGAATGGAAGTATATTTACTGATTAATAACACAAGAAATCATCAACATATTCCTCCAAGGTATATGACTGACATATACGACAATTTCATGAAAATGTTACTAATATACCTTGGAAGAATATATTGATGATTAATACGTGACAAAAAACGTGATAAAATTTGAATTTCGCGCTCCAACCGAACGTAATAAAAATATTTAACACAAACATAAATGAATTTATATTTTGTTTGTTTTTACTCAATAAACTTTACTATTATTATTACATTTATTCATGGTATACCTTATTAATTACATTTTTAAATATAATTATAAAAAAATACATTTAAAAATATAAAAAACAGTACCCCACCGGCATCGGGAACAGGGTCCAAGGTACCAATGGTCAAGGCTCCATAGAGAGGAACCTCCTCACAATTGCTGTCTCCAGGAGCACTGCCTTCTGGATCTGGCCCTTGACCCAACTGTCTAACATTATTATTATTAATTGAATGCTCAGATGTGGATGTTTTACTATGACCACAACGCGTTGTGAGCTATTTATTCGCTCAATGAGCGTTTTCGGTCATTGAGCGTAACATATATAAAAGAAAGAATAAAAAGAAGAATTGTCTTCGTCCAGAATAGGATAATAAGAATTAAAATATAATAATTAAAGTAAAAAAAAATAACCTATCATAGAAAGATATCCAAATATATAGAAAATACCAAATGGTATCTAAATATCACATTGTTAGGTAGGTAGGTGTACGTAGGGGTGTATAGGTAGGGGTAGGTAGGAGGGGTAGGTAGGTGGGGTAGGTAGGTAGGAGTAGGTAGGTAGGAGTAGATAGGTAGGAGTAGGTAGGTGGGGTAGATAGGTAGGAGTAGGTAGGTCCCAGTTTTTTTTAACTTCAGGGCAGGACAACATCTGCCGAGCCAACTAGTAATATATAAAAATATTTATTGAAATCAATCATAATAAGTAAATAATTAATACTATTAATTTGTACTGAAAGTAGCAAACAGTAAGTGTCCTAATTAACTATTTCTAATTCTATGATCATTAAATGAAGAGAGAATTACCTTATTACATGTACACATAATATGTATAATATGTATAATATGTGTAACTAAATAAGATATAAAAGCATGCCAAACAAATATTAATGTGATATTATATATCTATATTATGTAATAACAATAAATTTAACCTGTATCTTCCTCTATCTCCATCTCCCTCGGCTGCACTGTTTTCCCCATTCAACCTGTATCATACAATAACAAATAACACCTGCATGAGATACGGCGCACAGTGGGAAGGCAGAGGATTTAAAAAGTATCAATTATATTTAATTGTTATCCAATTGAAATAAGGTATATATATATTTTAACCAGCCATGCTCTAGAGAAAATGCTGAGGCCAATCACCAAACATTTAATGCACTGAGCACTAGTGAGCACAGACCATTAGTCTCCTAAGACCATATAGCTTGAAACCTTAAGGTAGATGTTCTTACTGATCCATCTTGGGACCAGTATATTATGGTGCTTTGCAATATAAATTAGTAAGGAGTATAGGGAAATAGCTAAAATAAGTAATTCTTAGTAGTAAAATTAAATAACTACCTATTGACCAAACCATATCTTTGGAAATGGAAGGGAGTAAAAGTGGCAAACATTGGAAAGCTTAGACAATTTTTGAACTTGCTATTCAAAATTAAGTGATTAAGTCATAAGTGAGTTTGCTAATCTGTTTTATCCCTGTGGATAAGCAACACCTTATTTGTCAGAAATAGGCCAGCTCTAAGCTTAATAAATGATTAAGAATGATATGATTTCCTAATAGTTAACTGAGTGGATTAGATATTTATCCATATGGAGTACTCACAGTGCTCGGTCGCGGTCACCATCCGCGTTTTCCTCCATTGGACGCTCCCTCGATCACCTGCCGCCAGGGCCTTAGCTCTCACTGCAGCTGCAACACCTGCCGAACTGAGCTGACTTACGCAGAGTAGACAAGGTTCTGCTTCTCCCCTACTAAGAGGAGACCACAATCGCGATAGACCACTTTATATATATATATTAGAACTACATACAACCAACACTAAACACAACACCACACACAAAACTGTTCTGCTTTCATGTCATGTCAATGCACTTACAAACACTTCTCAGTTTTCATCCATTTACAATTTAAACGACTTAACAGTAGTAAAATGTCGCAAAATGATCACCAAACATTGCAATCGTTTTCGTTTGCAGTTATTTAGTTCTCAATAGATTGAACATTTAGTTCAAGATTTAGTTGATTGCAAAATAAATCCAATTGCAAAAACAAATTGATTTGATACTTTTGATTAGTGTTGCCAGCCAGCTCATATCAAAAGTTACCGAGACGTAAGATATTATATAAAATAGTAACCTTTAATATTTTTATCCAGTGGAAAGGTATTAAAAGTTTTTTTGTTTTCCATTTTATCTTGCATTCTACCAGTTTTTCTAAATACTTGAAATTAACGTAGATGGTCTGCAGTTTAATGTTTACGAATATTTCGTAATAGGGTAGAGGTATTTTGATAAAATGAAACGGCAGTGTTAGACGGTCAAAGCCAAACTGGTTTATTCCACAAACTCTACGCTACCTCGACCTCGCACTTAACTTGTTTACATTAAGGGGGAACGTTCGGTTGATTAACATATTCCTCCAAGGTATATTAGTAACATTTTCAATATACCTTGGAGGCATATGTTGATGATTTCTTTTGTTATTAATCAGTAAATATACTACCAGTCTTCTCGCAAATAACATGTTGATAATTTACGGCCTATAACTGAGCTGCAATTTGCAAACAGTAAAGTTGTACATTTAATCTTTTTATGATTTTTAATTACCAGTGAAACCACTAAGAGTGCTGTGATTGATGCTGTGAAATTATGACGTCATAGTGTAATATTTCATACAAAATTCCATATAAACTATCGTTTTGACATTTATTAAAAAGTAGCTGATTTGATATGTCAGTCAACTACTCTATATTAACTGACTGACTACGTGACTGACAATGACTTGGAAAATGTTTATTAATTTTTACTGTAAGAAATAATAAGTTGTATGGTACCTATTATATGGTATTATTTATGGTAGTACAGTTGGCAACACTTACTGAACTTTTTTTCTAAGCCAATCACGTCCAAGGAAGGTCTGTGAGTGAAATGATTTCAGTCAGTCAGTCATCCATCATTCATTCCGTTCGGGTCCGACCGAGCCGGTGCGGCTTCCGGTTTGGAAGTGTGTGTGCGTGTGTAGGTGTAGCAGATATTTTGTTTTGATGACACGACGCATAAGATAAAAGTTTACTTGATTAAAGTTTGTAACTTTTAAATGTCGGTTTATTTGTGTAGTCGTCGAATGTTTTATAATGATGAATGTGGTCGGTATAGTTTTAGTATTATTTCCGTATGTGGCACAAGTATACTCGGAAGGCGATGCGAACGGAGATGGTGAGGGCGAGTCGGCGCTAGCGCAGCTGAGGCTGTTCGAGGCGGCGGCCTCGTTCAGCGTGGAGAGCGCGGTTCTGCTGAACGACGTGGCCGTGGCCGTGCGCGACAAGGAGCTCGGCTACAAGATCAAGGCGAGCCTGCACGTCGCGCCGCTCTGGATTCACCACCACCGCCAGTACCTCCTCAAGTTTGATGTACGTAATCAACCCTACCCTACCCTATCTAATCATTCTCGCACCTCAAACTACCCACACTTAACATAGTATTAGTATATGCTAATTGTCTGAATGAGGAATACCAACAAAAAAATCTAATTAGATTTTAAATAAATCTAATTTTTGATAATCTAACTGACGGACAGTTAGATTATCAAAAAATATTGGATACGTATTTTTTTATTTTGATCCGAAAACAAAAAATAACGAAGATACAGTGAGTTTATATTTTCCGGTCTGCAAAAAGTGTACTAAAAAGTAGTTGTACAATGACGTCACGAGCCCCAATCATGCACTTTGATGGGACTTATCTTTGTAATTTCTAATGGATTTGATAAAATAAAAAATATGTATCCAATAACTGACTAATAACTGACGGACTAATTAGATTTTTTTGTTGGTATTCCTCATTCAAAGCAAGTTATACAATTTGTATGCTAAAGTTGTATATCAGGTATCCATAGTATAGTATGTACTAGTCATGCTTGGGCAATAAGGAGACGGTCTCGTGCTGATAATATCCCACCTAGGGTATTTATTTATGATTAGTGATTAATTAATAATACTTAATGATTGTTGCAGTTACACTCTCCAAAACTTTATCTGCGGGGGAAGCACATCAGTGCAGAATTCCTTCCTCACGTGTCTATATGGGACTCGCACAGTGAGTCTACATTCTATGCTCACTGGAACCAGGGCTCCATCGAAGCAGTTTACTTGGACCCCGAGGAGCCACTCGACATTCTTAATTATAAAAAGTCACTGGTCAGCTTGTTTCAGGTAATTATTTTATCATACTCTCGGATAATAAGTTTCACTAGTGCAATGATGATTTAAACAATTAACTGGATGGTGCCAAATCCTGCTCATTTTCAGTTTCAACCTACGGATGGAGAGTATAACGAGACAGATATATCGGGCACATGTGATATAATCTACGAAACAATCTCAATAAATGTTTTCCGGAAGATAAAGGTTAGTACTGGAGCGTGGGGGTACCTACCGCCACCCATGCGTGTGAATAGCGCATCACACTAAACTCAATAACCAAAATTTTAGAAATAGAACTCTAAAAACATGATACCTAAATGATTTTATAAATGGAAAAATAATCGGTGTAACATTGTCAGTAAAGTATGTGAATGAATGCATGCATGATGAGGTCGGGTCGTATATGGTAGTTGATTGACATATCAAATCAGCTACTTTTTAATAAATGTCAAAATGATAGTTTATATGGAATTTTGTATGAAATATCACACTATGACGTCATAGTTTCATAGCATCAAATCATCTACTCTTAGTGGTTCCGTAATTAAAAATCATAAAAAGCATTAAATGTACAACATATTTGGTATTTCCACGTGTTTTTAGATGTTTTATGCATTGGTTAGTGTTTGGTCATTTATTTTGGATAGTGTCAACTACCCTATTGTATGTGATGGTGATGTGTAGAGGAGGTGCTCCAGCGACGCGGCCGTGTCGTCCGCCCGCCGCGCCACGCGCTACACGCTGGAGGGGCGGGGGCGGGGGCGGGGGCGGGGGCTGGGCGCGCTCTACGCCGACGAGCTGGTCACCCTGGGGGAGGAGGGGGTGGGGCTGGGGCTGAAGGCGCGCAGCTGGGTCACGATGCAGCGACTGCAGCCGGCGGCTGCCGCGCCCGCCGTCCTGGCCGGCGAGCTGAGCGCCGCGCTGGCCGCGCTGCCGGCGAGCCTGCGCCCGCAGCCGCTGGCGCTCGCGCCGCCGCCGCCGCCGCCGCCCAGCCACGCGCGCGGCGACATCGATCACAC
Organism: Tethea ocularis; assembly: GCA_963555595.1. Lineage (NCBI taxonomy): Eukaryota > Metazoa > Arthropoda > Insecta > Lepidoptera > Drepanidae > Tethea > Tethea ocularis. The sequence goes on along the minus strand of OY741970.1, from coordinate 85,704 downwards.
GGTACGTACCTTCAATTCATATCCGTGAAACCCTTTAAATTAAACGTTGATTTTACATAATAACGGTACGCGATTACAAGTTGTCGATTCGCTTTGTGCGGTCGGTTGGAAACCACACGTTCGAAAACTACTTAGAACAAATTGTCAAAATTTGCGTATGCCCCTCGAGAAATCGAGAAAATGAGCGATCTTCCGCCTACACTTGAGAGCCTACTTGACGACTCATTTATACATAAATAGAAACGATTATTCATTAAAAAATCCTACTATAATACTCGTATAGATGAATACCTAAGTGATAAAATATTTTTTTCGAATCGGGCCAGTAACACCAGAAAATAGCGCGTTCAAACAAACACTTTTCAGCTTTATTATTAGCTTTGCTTAGCGGTGCCCGACAGGATCCTTATTGTAGCTAGTGTTACTTGTTATTATTATTATCTCATTAAGATGATGTATTATATAATGTAGTGGTGTATACCTGCTGGTAACGCAACGTACGGCCCGATAAAGAATGAGATCCCGTACGATGCCGAGTATGATGCCCTTGCATGCATCTTACACATATCCTAGACGTTAGCGAGGTAGCGAGCGAGGTGAGGTGAGAGGTCGGTAGTCTAGTCTAGTACCTACCTACCTACTCGCCATCGTTCGCAATTTAATTCTGTATCGAGCCATGAAAAGTAGTGTCGCGGGCGAGGCGCCGGGTCACAGGTCGCCGCTTATCAACGTCGCGTCACCCTGAGATAGCGAGCGCTCTCAAATAAACTATTACAATTTGGGGTCGATAAGTGCAACGCGCTCGGCTCCACGACGAAACTCGATAATGATGCTGCTGATAGACGATTACTTCATTTTACGAGCGATGATACATTGTGAATTTATTTTTACATAATGTCAAATAATGTACGCTAGCAAAATCGTTCACGTCGACTTAACGCCGCGTGCAAAATCAATCAGTTTTATGTCGTATGCCCGCCAGTGAACACATTATGACATATTCAAAAACTAATAAAAAAAAATTTCGTTAGAAAATATGCCTAGTGCATTACGATATTGTATTTTCGTAGAATATTCTCGAACATTATGGCAGTATTAAATGCCATCTGTCGTTCACTAGCGGCTGTTTCTTCTCTTTTTTATTAGTGATATGTCAAGTTTTATCATCTTGTGTTATCGATAGTATTTTAGGCAGTGGTCCGACCGCCGACGATGAACGATAAACGAATAGAACTAGAAACTATAAACGAGTTGGCGATCAGCGTTGGCGGCAGCGAGTGTGTAGTTTCGATAGGTTTGTCGCCGAGCTATAAGCGAGTGTGCAAGTGCGACGAGCGACGTCCTGTGCAAACCAATGCCTGTAAAGAAATGATCAAGCGAGCGAGCATCGCTGAACGAGTATCGCTGAGCGAGTTTATTTTTGAAAGATCGTCGCTCAGCGACAAAACTAGTAAAGCGAGTCGTCGTCGGCACTGTGAACAGTCAGAGAGCAACTTTTAATATATTATGCATCTCTTTCGTCTACACGGAGTGTACATTTATTGTGCGTTTTTTGAGAGAGAAAATCGCCGATAGTCGTTTGCTCGCCGGCGGTCGGACCACTGCCTTGAGACGTAACGGAAAATGAAAATAAATTTTCATTTTCCGTTACGTCGTCGACTCTACTCGTCTACTCGCACAGGACGATAAGTCGCTCGAGGCGGCGATGGCGGAGGACGAGGAGGCGCTCGCGGGCGAGGAGGCGGGCGAGGCGGGCCACGCCGCCACCGCCGCCGCCTACCTGCGCCTCGTGCCCGCCCTGCGCGCCGCCTCGCGCGAGCGCCTCGCCCGCCTGCTCGAGCGCCACGCCGGCCACCGCCTGCTGCCGGCCCTGTGCCGCGCGCTCGGGCTCGCCGCCGCGCCCGCCGCGCACCACGCCGCCGCGCACCTGCTGCGCCTGCACGCCGCCGACCCGCTCGACCCGCTCGCGCGCCTCTACCTGCACGCCGTCGCGCTCGCCGCCGCGCCCCACGCGCTCGTCGTGCGCGACCTGCTGCGCCTGGCCGGGGACGCGCGCTCTCCACCCGTGGCGCGCGCCGCGCTGCACGCCGCCGCCGCCGCCGCGAGGCGCCTGTCCGACGACGACCCCGGCGCCGCGGAGCTGCGCCGCCTCGTGCGCGACCGGGCCGCGCGCTCGCTCGCGCGCTGCGCAGACGAGCCGTGCCGCGCGGCCCGCCTGCACGCGCTCGCCAACCTGGCGCACGCCGACCCCGACACCGTCGACCTGCTGCTCGAGCACGCGGAGCGCGGCGCGTCGGCGGCCGTGGACGCGCTCGAGGCGCTGCCGCCGGAGGCGCTGCCGCCGGAGGCGCTCCCGGCGCGCCGGCTGCGGCGCCTGGGCGCGGTGGCGCTGAGCGCGAGGGCGCCGCTCGAGGTGCGCGCGGCGGCGCTCGACCTGGTGGTGCGGCGCGGCGCGGCTCGCGTCGGCTCGCTGGCGTGGCTGGCGCGCGCGCTGGCCGCGGGGACGAGCGCGCGCGACGGGGAGCTGCGGCGCGTGCTGTGGGGGCGGCTGGAGGAGCTGGGGGCGGCGCGCGAGCTGGCGGCGCTGCTGGAGGCGTCGGCGGCGGGGTGGGGCGCGCGCGCGGCGGCCGGCACGTCGAGCGTGGTGGGGCGCGAGGCGTGGGCGGCGGGCGGGTGGCGCACCTCGCTGGACTCGGTGCAGGTGGCGGAGCGAGGCGCGCTGCGGCGCGGCCGGGTGCGCCTCGAGGCGCGAGGCCCCGCCCGAGGCGACCTCCCGGTGCCCCTCATGGAGGTGAGCGCGCCGAGTTTGTTTGAATGTCGTCGTCGTTCGAGCTGTGTATCATTTTGAGATGTTTTTTTGTATTTTGAAAGTTGTCGTTCCGGACACTAGGATTGTCAAAGCTTATACGTATATAAATAAAGTAGGAACACCGTGTACCATGCAGGTGGAGGTGTGGACGCGCGGGCTGGACGCGCTGGCGGGCGGCGCGGCGGAGGCGGATAGTGAGAGTGAGGGGGAGGAGATGGCGGGCGGGGTGTCGGTGGGCGTGGGGGGCTCGCGGCTGTCGGCGATGAATCTGTTCACGGGGCGCGCGGAGCTGCTGGGGCACGTGTGGGCGGGCACGGGCAGCACGGCGACGCCGGTGTCGCGCGCGGTGTGGCCGCTGCGCGCGGCGGAGGGGGCGGAGGGGGCGGTGGTGCCGCTGGCGGGCGGGTGCGCGGTGGAGGCGGGCACGCGGGCGGCGGCGGCGCTGGCGCTGGACGGGGCGGCGCACGCGTCGCTGTGGTGGCGGAGCGCGCACGCGGCGCTGCAGCTGCGCGCCGGCGCGTGCCTGGAGACGCGCGCCGCGGTGCGCACGGCGTGGGGCGACGTGGAGGCGCGCGCCGCCTCGCGGGTGGACGTGCGCCTGCGCATCGCCGCCGACCTCGACTTCTACGGGGAGGTGGCGCTGTGCGCTCGCGTCCAGCTCGACCCCTATCGCACGCAGTACGTATCGTCCGAGGGTGAGTGGGGGTGGGGGTGGTGGTGGGGGTGGCTACAATGTACAGTGTCGTGTATGTGTGCAGGCGCAACGTGACGCTGCGGTCGGAGCAGGGCGTGCCGCGCGGGCGGCGGGTGCGCGTGGAGCGGCGGCGCGGCGAGGACACGGCCCGCGCGGGCCGCTCGCTGGCGCTGGGCCGCCCCAACGACGCCGTGTGCCGCACGCTGCGCGCCGCCGACGCCGACGCCGACGCCGACGCCGACGCCGACGCCGACGCGGGCGCCCTCTAGCCCGCTACACTCTCCACGTGCCAAAGATCTGATACCTGTACTATTGTTAACCTGTTGTAATCTTATGTTCGTACCTATAAACATTTTGTCGATAGATTATATAAATTTTGTAGTAGATATTAAATTATTGGTTATTTTTGTACCGTTTTTTTTATTAATTCTGTTAACGACACACCCCTGTTTGCATTTGTTGTGATACCCTTACGAGGACTTACGCTGCCGCCGAACAAACCCTCAAATCACATCAAAAACTCATTTATTCAGTTTAGGCCCTGGTAAGGCACCTATGAACGTCGATCGAGAAGACTCCGGCAAGAAACTTAGCAAGGCTGCATGTTTTTCTTTGTGGGTCTTTCTCGTTTTAAATTTATGTAATTACAGTTCCTATTCCAAATATACATAAAGTTCATACAATTGTCGCTTGGCCAGGGGGCCGCAAGTGTAGAGAGAAGCTACTACAACCATGTATTCTTGTCTTCAACGTAATGAGTCACCTTATAGTAGGCCTTGTCGATTAATTTCTGTTTAACATCTTAGTTACTTCAAATGGGATTTTATTATAAAAACGAATAAGGGTGATCGTTATATTATGAAGCAGAATATAAAATTTAGGTATTAAATTCGCTCGTTCGAATAAGACGCGTGTACGTGATTCTTGCGCGAGTTGAATGAACTTGTCTGTCCGTCCGAAAATATTGGACTGGATTGAGTTGAAAATTGGTACACATATGTAAGTCGATGACCCAAACATGGACGTGTTCCTTTCTAGTATAGGAAAGAATAAGCTCTAAGCGGTTCATCTTCTAAATTGAATCTCGGAAACGGCTCCAACGATTTTCATGAAATTTAGTATAGGGAGGAAGGGAGCTTCGGGGGCGTAAAATCGATCTAGCTAGGTTTCATATTTAGAAAACGTCGTTTTATTCGTATTATCAGGCAATGAAAAACTGTTACAATAGAATACGAAGGTAAATTTCGCAATCATTTATAAGACAAAAATAGCTCAGGTGAGAAGTCGGGTGGTCACGAAGTCCGTTGACCCCGGTTCGAATCCAGACGTCTCCTTATATTAATTTATCTTTTTTTCATCTATTTTTTTGTATCTATTATCTGCTATTGTACTAGTTTGTTGAATCGGATTCTATGAAAACTGTTGTATTAGACTTTTATTTATTGACTAGCTGTCCCCCGCGGTTCCACCCGCGTTTCCAAATAAAAAGTAGCCTATGCAACCTGATCTAGATAAGGCAACATAATAATTGTCCATGGGAAAAACAGTTTTCTCTTAAATATATTCCAACATGCTTAAAAGTTTCTCCTTGTGCTTTATTTATATTGACTTCAGACGATAGGTAGGTAATTTCACAGGAAATTGTACCTATTCCTTTAAATCTATATGGTAAATCTGTGGGTATCATCGGAATGCGAGGTATCAGTACTGTTTGCCCAACTGCTGGCTCAGTCAAAACCAATCGCTACTATGACAGAAATCTAGAAATTTTACTTGAAGTCTGGTACCATTACATAAATTTGGTGGTCTAATATCTATTTAACATGCATTGTCCTGAATGACTGTCTGACGGATCAACGCATAGCCTAAACCGCTGATCGTAGAGACCTGAAATTTAGAGGGTGTGTTCTTCGTATGAAGTAGGCATCCTATAAGAAAGGATCTTCCGAAATCCTTAGGGGTTGAAAAACTGGGACAAAGTTTGTATGGAACAACGTGATTCCTTGGTCCAATCTACTTCAAATTGAAACTCATCGCCTAACGGGGTTAAAAAGGGTAGAAAGTTGTTTTGGTGGTGATTTGCATCGAAGTTGATATCAATACTGCTTTGAGTTCTGAGTGAGTCATAAAAGCTTGGTGCAATGCAATGCATATGACGAACAATTGGGATCAATTTGCTGTTATGTCTCATGACCATCTTGGCAACAATCATGGGACAAAAGAAAAGTATAAATTAGATGTTACAACACTCTACATTTCTGCGTGTTAGTTGCAGCCGGTTAAATATACCCATTTGTATTTGAAGTATATCGAAATGGAAACCAGTATGCCAAATTTGGTACAGAAGACCAACCCATCAAAAGATTGCGTTTTTCCCAAGATCTTTCTTATGGTCACTTTGATGCTTACGCTGATGCCGATGGTGATAATAACATTGATCAGCGTCCAATAGCCAATCTAAATATATAAAACTTTTAACAAAAATTAGAACCGATATCATGGTACCGCAGATTTATTTCGCTTACTTCAAAACTATCATATTAGAGTTCCTAAATAGTTATTTTCTGCTTTTTAGTGCCTTTGAAGGCGGTTCTATTTTTTGTTAAAAGTTTTTTATTTTTCAATTTTGAATTTCTTATGTGTAATCAATGACTCTCAATGTCACTGACCTAGGATAAGCATATTAGCGTTGTAGTTTCCATCATCGTTCCTATAACATTTAAAGAATTATCCCCTAACTCCTAACCATTAAGGAGTTGTACCGTCCATCATCAGCTCAGCAACATAAGATGATGACTACTAAAGAAATAACTTTAGAAAGTATGATGAAAAACATTGTAAGTGCCTATAAAATTTAAAGAGTTCCCTCGATTTGTCCAGGATCCTATCATCAGATACTGACTTGGTGACCATGGGACTACTTGTGAAGTATACCCTTTCAAACAAAAAATATTTTTCCAAATCGGTCCAGGCGTTCGAGTATTCGGGGAACATACAAAAAAAATGATTCCGACGAATTGATAACCTCCGCTTGAAGTTGGTTAATTGACTGACTGACTGACTGACTGATCGCGGGTGATATCGCGTGTGATATCGCGGGTGGAAAGATATTTAGCATTCTATATTAAAGCTGAAAAGTTTATGAAAAACATTGTAAGTGCCTATAAAATTTGAAGAGTTCCCTCGATTTGTCTAGGATCCTATCATCAGACCTGACTTGGTGACCATGGGACTACTTGTGAAGTATATCCTTTCAAACAAAAAATAATTTTCCTAATCGGTCCAGGCGTTCGAGTATTCGGGGAACATACAAAAAAAAAAGAGTTCAACGAATTGATAACCTCCGCTTGAAGTTGGTTAATTGACTGACTGATCGCGGGTGACATCGCGGGTGGAAAGCTATTTAGCATTAAATAATAAAGCTGAAAAGTTTGTTTGTTTGTTTGAACGCGCAAATCTCCGGAGTTACTGGTCCGATTCGAAAACTATGCTGTCGGCTGGTAGTTTAGCCATTATTTTGTCGTTGAAATCATCAACGCTTATATTTCTGGCAGCTAATTAAATTAAATTGCCCTCTCACACATCCATTAATGTTTTTTTTGGTCGATATTGGCTATATCCGGATATACTCTACAGATCAGGTCTTCAATGTTGGTCACGATTTTACCAAGGTCTTTGTCAATAGCTATTTTTTTATCTGATTCAGGTACTTTCCCATCCCCGATTAAATGGAGCTTTATTGGGAAATCTGTGCTTCCTCTACCCAAGTTACTCCTCATTTTGGTATACAGTTTCAATAATTCAACAGACTTTCATAATGAGGAAGATTTTAAGCAAGATTTAATAATATCTGCTCTAGTTTCCCTAACAGGCAACGTTTATCTGAAATCACCAGAAAACATCAAAGTTATTCCACCCATGGCTATTTGTGCATTTTATAATTCTGAGAGTTCTATCTAAAGCCTCTAGATGAGCTCTATGAGTCATGTGTACTCATCCCATATTATTAGGTTTGCATCTTGTAAAACCTTGCCCAATGGTCCATTTTTACGTATAGAGTCTTGAAAAAGACAGCGTACGTCTTTTTCAAGAAATACCGTAAGGGTCTGTTTAGAAGTGAAATGAGCCGTCCTTCTACCTGTCAATAGTGTAGCAGCAATAAATATCTGATGATGCAACAGCAATGGCTAATTTCGTTGACTTCAAAACTATCAGATTAGAGTTCTTACATAGTTATTTTATACTTATTAGTGCCTTTTGTGGTTTTTTTTTTTGTTAAAAGTATTTTATTTTTCATTTTTTAGTTTCTTATGTGTAATCAATGTCTCTCAAGGTCACTGACCTAGGATAAGCATATTAGCGTTGTACTTTCCATCATCCTTTCCTATAATATTTAAAGATTTATCCCCTAACTCCTACCCGTTAAGGAGTTGTACTTTCCATCATCAGCTCAGCAACATCTGACGACTACCACACGCAAATATCTGAATAGTTTTAGAAAATATATGAAAAACAATGTTAGTGCTTATAAAATTTGAAGAGTTCCCTCGATTTCTTCAAGATCCCATCATCAGACCCTGACTTGGTGACCATGTGACCACCTGTATGTATAGTTTCCAAATCGGGTCAGGCATCTTCGAGTAATCGAGGAACATACATAAAAAAAGATTCCGACGAATTGATAACCTCGTCTTGATGACAGTTAAAAATAACAAAAAACTGTTACCTAGGCGACCGCTGTCATCCATTGACAACCGCGTCGCATCGCTCACCCATGCTATACATGCTCCCGCTTAACGTTCTTTTTATCATTGCTCAGCTCCTGAGGGTCGTAGTGTGATGTTCTATAGCCTATAACCTTCCTTAATAAATGGTCTTTCAATTGCAAAAAGGTTTTTCCATATCCCACTGGCAGATCCCGAGATTAGCGCGTTCAAACAAACAAACAAACAAACAAACAAACAAACAAACAAACAAACTCTTCAGCTTTATTATTAGTACTAGCTGTCCCCCGCGGTTCCACCTGCGTTTCCAAATAAAAAGTAGCCTATGCAACCTGATCTAGATAAGGCAACATAATAATTGTCCATGGGAAAAACAGTTTTCTCTTAAATATATTCCAACATGCTTAAAAGTTTGTCCTTGTGCTTTATTTATATTGACTTCAGACGATAGGTAGGTAATTTCACAGGAAATGGTACCTATTCGTTTAAATCTATATGGTAAATCTGTGGGTATCATCGGAATGCGAGGTATCAGTACTGTTTGCCCAACTGCTGGCTCAGTCAAAACCAATCGCTACTATGACAGAAATCTAGAAATTTTACTTGAAGTCTGGTACCATTACATAAATTTGGTGGTCTAATATCTATTTAACATGCATTGTCCTGAATGACTGTCTGACGCATCAACGCATAGCCTAAACCGCTGATCGTAGAGACCTGAAATTTAGAGGGTGTGTTCTTCGTATGAAGTAGGCATCCTATAAGAAAGGATCTTCCGAAATCCTTAGGGGTTGAAAAACTGGGACAAAGTTTGTATGGAACAACGTGATTCCTTGGTCCAATCTACTTCAAATTTTGCATAAACATTCTTTAAGATAATTGATGGAAGACGTGTTTTGTATTTTATTGAAACTCATCGCCTATCGGGGTTAAAAAAGGGTAGAAAGTTATTTTGGGGGTGACTTGCATCGAAGTTGATATCAATACTGCTTTTGAACTCACATAAAAGCTTGGTGCAATGCATATGACGAACAATTGGGATGAATTTGCTGTTATGTCTCATGACCGTCTTGGCAACAATCATGGGACAAAAGAAAAGTATAAATTAGATGTTACAACACTCTACATTTCTGCGAGTTAGTTGCAGCCGGTCAAATATATCCATTTGTATTTGAAGTATATCGAAATGGAAACCAGTATGCCAAATTTGGTACAGAAGACCAACCCATCAAAAGGTTACGTTTTTCCCAAGATCTTTCTTATGGTCACTTTGATGCCTACGCTGATGCCGATGGTGATAATAACACTGATCAGCGTCCAATAGCCAATCTAAATATATAAAACTTTTAACAAAAATTTGAACCGATATCATGGTACCGCAGATTTATTTCGCTTACTTCAAAACTATCATATTAGAGTTCCTAAATAGTTATTTTCTGCTTTTTAGTGCCTTTGAAGGCGGTTCTATTTTTTGTTAAAAGTTTTTTATTTTTCAATTTTGAATTTCTTATGTGTAATCAATGACTCTCAAGGTCACTGACCTAGGATAAGCATATTAGCGTTGTAGTTTCCATCATCGTTCCTATATCATTTAAAGAATTATCCCCTAACTCCTAACCTAAGGAGTTGTACGTTCCATCATCAGCTCAGCAACATAAGATGAGACGCAAATATCTGAATAGCTTTAGAAAGTATGATGAAAAACATTGTAAGTGCCTATAAAATTTAAAGAGTTCCCTCGATTTGTCCAGGATCCTATCATCAGATCCTGACTTGGTGACCATGGGACTACTTGTGAAGTATACCCTTTCAAACAAAAAATATTTTTCCAAATCGGTCCAGGCGTTCGAGTATTCGGGGAACATACAAAAAAAATGATTCCGACGAATTGATAACCTCCGATTGAAGTTGGTTAATTGACTGACTGACTGACTGACTGATCGCGGGTGATATCGCGTGTGATATCGCGGGTGGAAAGCTATTTAGCATTCTATATTAAAGCTGAAAAGTTTATGAAAAACATTGTAAGTGCCTATAAAATTTGAAGAGTTCCCTCGATTTGTCTAGGATCCTATCATCAGATCCTGACTTGGTGATCATGGGACCACTTGTGAAGTATATCCTTTCAAACAAAAAATAATTTTCCTAATCGGTCCAGGCGGTCGAGTATTCGGGGAACATACAAAAAAAAGATTTCAACGAATTGATAACCTCCGCTTGAAGTTGGTTAATTGACTGACTGATCGCGGGTGGCATCGCGGGTGGAAAGCTATTTAGCATTAAATAATAAAGCTGAAAAGTTTGTTTGTTTGTTTGAACGCGCGAATCTCCGGAGTTACTGGTCCGATTCGAAAACTACGCTTTCGGCTGGTAGTTTAGCCATTATTTTGTCGTTGATGGCGTCAACGCTTATATTTCTGGCAGCTAATTAAATTAAATTGCCCTCTCACACATCCATTTTTGGTCGATATTGGCTATATCCGGATATACTCTACAGATCAGGTCTTCAATGTTGGTCACGATTTTACCAAGGTCTTTGTCAATTGCTATTTTTTTATCTGATTCAGGTACTTTCCCATCCCCGATTAAATGGAGCTTTATTGGGAAATCTGTGCTTCCTCTACCCAAGTGACTCCTCATTTTGGTATACAGTTTCAATAATTCAACAGACTTTCATAATGAGGAAGATTTTAAGCAAGATTTAATAATATCTGCTCTAGTTCCCCTAACAGGCAACGTTTATCTGAAATCACCAGAAAACATCAAAGTTATTCCACCCATGGCTATTTGTGCATTTTATAATTCTGAGAGTTCTATCTAAAGCCTCTAGATGAGCTCTATGAGTCATGTGCACTCATCCCATATTATTAGGTTTGCATCTTGTAAAACCTTGCCCAATGGTCCATTTTTACGTATAGAGCGTACGCTGTCTTTTTCAAAAAATACCGTAAGGGTCTGTTTAGAAGTGAAATGAGCCGTCCTTCTACCTGTCAATAGTGTAGCAGCAATAAATATCTGATGATGCAACAGCAATGGCCTATTTCGTTGACTTCAAAACTATCAGATTAGAGTTCTTACATAGTTATTTTATACTTATTAGTGCCTATGTGGTTTTTTTTTTGTTAAAAGTATTTTATTTTTCATTTTTTTAGTTTCTTATGTGTAATCAATGACTCTCAAGGTCACTGACCTAGGATAAGCATATTAGCGTTGTACTTTCCATCATCGTTCCTATAATATTTAAAGATTTATCCCCTAACTCCTACCCGTTAAGGAGTTGTACCTTCCATCATCAGCTCAGCAACATGTGACGACTACCAGACGCAAATATCTGAATAGTTTTAGAAAATATATGAAAAACATTGTTAGTGCCTATAAAATTTGAAGAGTTCCCTCGATTTCTTCAAGATCCCATCATCAGACCCTGACTTGAAGACCATGTGACCACATGTATGTATAGTTTCCAAATCGGGTCAGGCATCTTCGAGTAATCGAGGAACATACATAAAAAAAGATTCCGACGAATTGATAACCTCGTCTTGATGACAGTTAAAAATAACAAAAAACTGTTACCTAGGCGACCGCTGTCATCCATTGACAACCGCGTCGCATCGCTCTCCCATGCTATACATGCTCCCGCTTAACGTTCTTTTTATCATTGCTCAGCTCCTGAGGGTCGTAGCGTGATGTTCTATAGCCTATAACCTTCCTTAATAAATGGGCTTTCAATTGCAAAAAGGTTTTTCCATATCCCACTGGCACATCCAGAGATTAGCGCGTTCAAACAAACAAACAAACAAACAAACAAACAAACTCTTCAGCTTTATTATTAGTATAGATAGATAGATAGATGTTATGTCAGTTCATCAATCAGAATACAATGTGATAAAAGAAATACAAATTCAAATGTTTGATTAGCCAGTTACATACAACATACTCCCCCGTAATCAAAACAACATTATAAATATATACCTACTAGCTGTCCCCCGCGGTTCCACCCGCGTTTCCAAATAAAAAGTAGCCTATGCAACCTGATCTAGATAAGGCAACATAATAATTGTCCATGGGAACCAGTTTTCTCTTAAATATATTCCAACATACTTAAAAGTTTGTCCTTGTGCTTTATTTATATTGACTTCAGACGATAGGTAGGTAATTTCACAGGAAATTGTACCAATTCGTTTAAATCTATATGGTAAATCTGTGGGTATCATCGGAATGCGAGGTATCAGTACTGTTTGCCCAACTGCTGGCTCAGTCAAAACCAATCGCTACTATGACAGAAATCTAGAAATTTTACTTGAAGTCTGGTACCATTACATAAATTTGGTGGTCTAATATCTATTTAACATGCATTGTCCTGAATGACTGTCTGACGGATCAACGCATAGCCTAAACCGCTGATCGTAGAGACCTGAAACTTAGAGGGTGTGTTCTTCGTATGAAGTAGGCATCCTATAAGAAAGGATCTTCCGAAATCCTTAGGGGTTGAAAAACTGGGACAAAGTTTGTATGGAACAACGTGATTCCTTGGTCCAATCTACTTCAAATTTTGCATAAACATTCTTTAAGATAATTGATGGAAGACGTGTTTTGTATTTTATTGAAACTCATCGCCTATCGGGGTTAAAAAAGGGTAGAAAGTTATTTTGGTGGTGATTTGCATCGAAGTTGATATCAATACTGCTTTTGAACTCACATAAAAGCTTGGTGCAATGCAATGCAATGCATATGACGAACAATTGGGATGAATTTTCTGATATGTCTCATGACCGTCTTGGCAACAATCATGGGACAAAAGAAAAGTATAAATTAGATGTTACAACACTCTTCATTTCTGCGAGTTAGTTGCAGCCGGTCAAATATACCCATTTGTATTTGAAGTATATCGAAATGGAAACCAGTATGCCAAATTTGGTACAGAAGACCAACCCATCAAAAGGTTACGTTTTTCCCAAGATCTTTCTTATGGTCACTTTGATGCCTACGCTGATGCCGATTGTGATAATAACACTGATCAGCGTCCAATAGCCAATCTAAATATATAAAACTTTTAACAAAAATTAGAACCGATATCATGGTACCGCAGATTTATATCGCTTACTTCAAAACGATCATATTAGAGTTCCTAAATAGTTATTTTCTGCATTTTAGTGCCTTTGAAGGCGGTTCTATTTTTTGTTAAAAGTGTTTTATTTTTCAATTTTGAATTTCTTATGTGTAATCAATGACTCTCAAGGTCACTGACCTAGGATAAGCATATTAGCGTTGTAGTTTCCATCATCGTTCCTATAACATTTAAAGAATTATCCCCTAACTCCTAACCATTAAGGAGTTGTACCTTCCATCATCAGCTCAGCAACATAAGATGATGACTACCAGACGCAAATATCTGAATAGCTTTAGAAAGTATGATGAAAAACATTGTAAGTGCCTATAAAATTTAAAGAGTTCCCTCGATTTGTCCAGGATCCTATCATCAGATCCTGACTTGGTGACCATGGGACTACTTGTGAAGTATCCCTTTCAAACAAAAAATATTTTTCCAAATCGGTCCAGGCGTTCGAGTATTCGGGGAACATACAAAAAAAATGATTCCGACGAATTGATAACCTCCGCTTGAAGTTGGTTAATTGACTGACTGACTGACTGACTGATCGCGGGTGATATCGCGTGTGATATCGCGGGTGGAAAGCTATTTAGCATTCTATATTATAGCTGAAAAGTTTATGAAAAACATTGTAAGTGCCTATAAAATTTGAAGAGTTCCTTCGATTTGTCTAGGATCCTATCATCAGATCCTGACTTGGTGACCATGGGACTACTTGTGAAGTATATCCTTTCAAACAAAAAATAATTTTCCTAATCGGTCCAGGCGTTCGAGTATTCGGGGAACATACAAAAAAAAGATTTCAACGAATTGATAGCCTCCGCTTGAAGTTGGTTAATTGACTGACTGATCGCGGGTGGCATCGCGGGTGGAAAGCTATTTAGCATTAAATAATAAAGCTGAAAAGTTTGTTTGTTTTTTTGAACGCGCGAATCTCCGGAGTTTCTGGTCCGATTCGAAAACTACGCTGTCGGCTGGTAGTTTAGCCATTAATTTGTCGTTGATGGCGTCAACGCTTATATTTCTGGCAGCTAATTAAATTAAATTGCCCTCTCACACATCCGTTAATGTTTTGTTTGGTCGATATTGGCTATATCCGGATATACTCTACAGATCAGGTCTTCAATGTTGGTCACGATTTTACCTCTCTGCTTCCTCTACCCAAGTGACTCCTCATTTTGGTATACAGTTTCAATAATTCAACAGACTTTCATAATGAGGAAGATTTTAAGCAAGATTTAATAATATCTGCTCTAGTTTCCCTAACAGGCAACGTTTATCTGAAATCACCAGAAAACATCAAAGTTATTCCACCCATGGCTATTTGTGCATTTTATAATTCTGAGAGTTCTATCTAAAGCCTCTAGATGAGCTCTATGAGTCATGTGCACTCATCCCATATTATTAGGTTTGCATCTTGTAAAACCTTGCCCAATGGTCCATTTTTACGTATAGAGCGTACGCTGTCTTTTTCAAGAAATACCGTAAGGGTCTGTTTAGAAGTGAAATGAGCCGTCCTTCTACCTGTCAATAGTGTAGCAGCAATAAATATCTGATGATGCAACAGCAATGGCCAATTTCGTTTACTTCAAAACTATCAGATTAGAGTTCTTACATAGTTATTTTATACTTATTAGTGCCTTTGTGGTTTTTTTTTTGTTAAAATTATTTTATTATTCATTTTTTAGTTTCTTATGTGTAATCAATGACTCTCAAGGTCACTGACCTAGGATAAGCATATTAGCGTTGTACTTTCCATTATCGTTCCTATAATATTTAAAGATTTATCCCCTAACTCCTACCCGTTAAGGAGTTGTACCTTCCATCATCAGCTCAGCAACATGTGATGACTACCAGACGCAAATATCTGAATAGTTTTAGAAAATATATGAAAAACATTGTTAGTGCCTATAAAATTTGAAGAGTTCCCTCGATTTCTTCAAGATCCCATCATCAGACCCTGACTTGGTGACCATGTGACCACCTGTATGTATAGTTTCCAAATCGGGTCAGACATAAAAAAAGATTCCGACGAATTGATAACCTCGTCTTGATGACAGTTAAAAATAACAAAAAACTGTTACCTAGGCGACCGCTGTCATCCATTGACAACCGCGTCGCATCGCTCACCCATGCTATACATGCTCCCGCTTAACGTTCTTTTTATCATTGCTCAGCTCCTGAGGGTCGTAGCGTGATGTTCTATAGCCTATAACCTTCCTTAATAAATGGGCTTTCAATTGCAAAAAGGTTTTTCCATATCCCACTGGCAGATCCAGAGATTAGCGCGTTCAAACAAACAAACAAACAAACAAACAAACAAACAAACAAACAAACTCTTCAGCTTTATTATTAGTATATAGATACCTTTTACACATTTCTGATGCTTTATACGCGTCAATGGCTTAGTGAGCACATCTGCCCACATCTCCAAAGTAGGAGTATAGACTACGTTAATAATATTTTTACCTAATAAATTACGAATATAATGGAATCTAGTATCTATGTGCTTTGTTCTATTGTGGTGGACTGGATTCGTTGCCAACTTCTGGGCAGACTGTGAATCATTGTAAATAAATCAAATCAAATCAAAAACTCATTTATTCAGTTTAGGCCCTAATAAGGCACTTATGAACGTCAACAGTTACAGTTTTACAATAGACTCTACTACCGGTTCGGAATACACTTGAACTGAGAAGACTCCGGCAAGAAACTCAGCAAGGCGTTTTTTTTTGGTGGATCTTTTATTTTTTAATTTATGTATGTAATTACAGTTTTTGTCTTAAATATACATAAACTTCATACAATTATCACTTGTGGAGGGCGCCGCAAGTGCAGAGAGAAGCTACTACAACCATGTATTCTTGTCTTCTATGTAATGAGCCACCTTATAGTAGGCCTTGTCGATAAGGACAACAATTGACTCACCAGTAAGTTCACCCATCAATCGCTGGAGAAATTCAGCCTCTCTACCCGCACTTGACAAACTCATGTATTCCGCTTCGCTAGAAGACAGGGCGATGGTGGTTTGCTTTCTACTTTCCCATGAAACTGCTCCTCCAGCCACAGAAAAGTAGAACCCGGTGTACGATCGACGATCCATAGGACAATTGGCCCAATCTGCATCCGCGTAGCCAATTAGACTGCCACCATCTTTCCTGTAAATTATGCCATAATCCATAGTGCCTTTTAAATATTGCAATACACGTTTCGCCGCCTTCCAATGATTCTTATCATATTTAGTATTAAATTGACTCAAATATGATGTCGCAAAGGCAATGTCTGGACGAGTATTAACAGCCAGAAAATTCAGTGATCCTATCAACTGCTGATACGGATAATATGATAATGAAGATTCACTTACAATATTCTTTTCACTTGGCAGCAACTTTTTAGTTTCCAACGGCGTAGGCACGGCCTTACAATCCGACATGTTAAACTTTTGCAGCAAATCACGAATGTAACTTTCTTGCGATATTTTAATCTCATTAGGTTTACAATGTATATTTAATCCTAAATAATAACTTAATTCGCCTATCACTTTCAGACTAAAATAATTCTTTAAGTCAGATATGACAGTATTGAGCATTTTATTTGCTTTATAGAAAATGACAATGTCATCAACATGGAAAGCGAGTATTATTAACTCGTTACTAAACTTTTTAGTATAAATACATGCTTCCGAAGGAGTTTGATTAAATCCTATGCATTGTAAAATTTCGGTCGGAGAAGAAAGTCGGAGAAAGAGAACTGTCAGAAAGCATTGATCTAACTTTCTCCATAATAGAACGATTAGTTCTTTCTGCAATAGAATTTTGCTGAGGGCTATAGGGAACCGTTGTTTGGTGTTGAATTCCTTCACTTTGTAAATAGTTCGAAAATTCAGCATTAACATATTCTTTCCCATTGTCGGTCTTCAGAACCTTAATCTTTGCTCCTGTTTCCCGCTCTACAGAGGACTGACTTACGAAATTTATCCTTTACTACCGCTTTTGAAGAAATAAAGAATACAAAAGTCATACGAGAAAAATCATCTATAAAAAATAAAATATATTTATTGCCTTGAAATGACGTTTCAGGCAGGGGTCCACAAATATCTGAATGAATAAGTTCCAGAACAGTAGTTGATCTTTTATGTGAAACTTTCTTAAAGGGTTTCCTACTCTGTTTACCTTCAATGCAGGGGATACATGGTTCCTTATCGACATTAGAGTAATCCACGCCTACTGCGTGTCCCTTCCTCAGTTGATCCATTCCGATGCGGCATAAATGACCTAGTCGTCTGTGCCAGAGCTTGAAGCTAGAAACATCAGAGTGAGTATCAAAAGCGGATAATTGAGTCGTTGGTGTTCAGGCAATTAGGGTTGATTCTTGCCTGTTGATATTTTATAGAAGGAAAACGACGTGTTTCTTGAATTTGTGTTTATTGGCAACTGACAGCTCTCTTAACTTACTTTTAATAAATATTATACGTGGACTGTATCAATAATAGGTAGCTAGACCTCTTTATAAGTATATAGATTAAACATTCCGCCCACCAAGAACATAGTTCTTTACTCATACGATAAGAATATATCTCAAATTAAACCTTGAAATTATCAAATCTCAATGTTATTTAAACAACAAACAAAACAACAACTAAAACATTCTCTACTAATGCAATAAAGTAATAATTACTGAGTATGGTGAAATCAAAACAAATGAATACTAAAGAAAAAATATACTTATAGTTTAAGTAAGTATTTTTCTAACCTAATTATAATAAGCAATTCACCCGCCCACCGTGATATATGCAAATAAACATTATGCCTACATATAACAATAACAAAATAATCTTCCTCTTATCTCAAAAGTAACAAATAAAGTTTACTTTGTTATTACACAAAGCTTACTAACTGGACGCTTATATATTCCTGACTTACATTTAACTGTCACAACTCGAGTAACATTATCTGGTCCAGTATGTTTTTGAATTATTTTACCTAATATCCACTTAGCAGGTGGGATATTATCTTCTTTTAAAATAACAATATCACCAATTTCAGGTTCAGTACATTTTGTGTTCCATTTATATCTCTGACTAGCTGTCCCCCGCGGTTCCACCTGCGTTTCCAAATAAAAAGTAGCCTATGCAACCTGATCTAGATAAGGCAACATAATAATTGTCCATGGGAAAAACAGTTTTCTCTTAAATATATTCCAACATGCTTAAAAGTTTGTCCTTGTGCTTTATTTATATTGACTTCAGACGATAGGTAGGTAATTTCACAGGAAATGGTACCTATTCGTTTAAATCTATATGGTAAATCTGTGGGTATCATCGGAATGCGAGGTATCAGTACTGTTTGCCCAACTGCTGGCTCAGTCAAAACCAATCGCTACTATGACAGAAATCTAGAAATTTTACTTGAAGTCTGGTACCATTACATAAATTTGGTGGTCTAATATCTATTTAACATGCATTGTCCTGAATGACTGTCTGACGCATCAACGCATAGCCTAAACCGCTGATCGTAGAGACCTGAAATTTAGAGGGTGTGTTCTTCGTATGAAGTAGGCATCCTATAAGAAAGGATCTTCCGAAATCCTTAGGGGTTGAAAAACTGGGACAAAGTTTGTATGGAACAACGTGATTCCTTGGTCCAATCTACTTCAAATTTTGCATAAACATTCTTTAAGATAATTGATGGAAGACGTGTTTTGTATTTTATTGAAACTCATCGCCTATCGGGGTTAAAAAAGGGTAGAAAGTTATTTTGGGGGTGACTTGCATCGAAGTTGATATCAATACTGCTTTTGAACTCACATAAAAGCTTGGTGCAATGCATATGACGAACAATTGGGATGAATTTGCTGTTATGTCTCATGACCGTCTTGGCAACAATCATGGGACAAAAGAAAAGTATAAATTAGATGTTACAACACTCTACATTTCTGCGAGTTAGTTGCAGCCGGTCAAATATAACCATTTGTATTTGAAGTATATCGAAATGGAAACCAGTATGCCAAATTTGGTACAGAAGACCAACCCATCAAAAGGTTACGTTTTTCCCAAGATCTTTCTTATGGTCACTTTGATGCCTACGCTGATGCCGATGGTGATAATAACACTGATCAGCGTCCAATAGCCAATCTAAATATATAAAACTTTTAACAAAAATTTGAACCGATATCATGGTACCGCAGATTTATTTCGCTTACTTCAAAACTATCATATTAGAGTTCCTAAATAGTTATTTTCTGCTTTTTAGTGCCTTTGAAGGCGGTTCTATTTTTTGTTAAAAGTTTTTTATTTTTCAATTTTGAATTTCTTATGTGTAATCAATGACTCTCAAGGTCACTGACCTAGGATAAGCATATTAGCGTTGTAGTTTCCATCATCGTTCCTATATCATTTAAAGAATTATCCCCTAACTCCTAACCTAAGGAGTTGTACGTTCCATCATCAGCTCAGCAACATAAGATGAGACGCAAATATCTGAATAGCTTTAGAAAGTATGATGAAAAACATTGTAAGTGCCTATAAAATTTAAAGAGTTCCCTCGATTTGTCCAGGATCCTATCATCAGATCCTGACTTGGTGACCATGGGACTACTTGTGAAGTATACCCTTTCAAACAAAAAATATTTTTCCAAATCGGTCCAGGCGTTCGAGTATTCGGGGAACATACAAAAAAAATGATTCCGACGAATTGATAACCTCCGATTGAAGTTGGTTAATTGACTGACTGACTGACTGACTGATCGCGGGTGATATCGCGTGTGATATCGCGGGTGGAAAGCTATTTAGCATTCTATATTAAAGCTGAAAAGTTTATGAAAAACATTGTAAGTGCCTATAAAATTTGAAGAGTTCCCTCGATTTGTCTAGGATCCTATCATCAGATCCTGACTTGGTGATCATGGGACCACTTGTGAAGTATATCCTTTCAAACAAAAAATAATTTTCCTAATCGGTCTAGGCGGTCGAGTATTCGGGGAACATACAAAAAAAAGATTTCAACGAATTGATAACCTCCGCTTGAAGTTGGTTAATTGACTGACTGATCGCGGGTGGCATCGCGGGTGGAAAGCTATTTAGCATTAAATAATAAAGCTGAAAAGTTTGTTTGTTTGTTTGAACGCGCGAATCTCCGGAGTTACTGGTCCGATTCGAAAACTACGCTTTCGGCTGGTAGTTTAGCCATTATTTTGTCGTTGATGGCGTCAACGCTTATATTTCTGGCAGCTAATTAAATTAAATTGCCCTCTCACACATCCATTTTTGGTCGATATTGGCTATATCCGGATATACTCTACAGATCAGGTCTTCAATGTTGGTCACGATTTTACCAAGGTCTTTGTCAATTGCTATTTTTTTATCTGATTCAGGTACTTTCCCATCCCCGATTAAATGGAGCTTTATTGGGAAATCTGTGCTTCCTCTACCCAAGTGACTCCTCATTTTGGTATACAGTTTCAATAATTCAACAGACTTTCATAATGAGGAAGATTTTAAGCAAGATTTAATAATATCTGCTCTAGTTCCCCTAACAGGCAACGTTTATCTGAAATCACCAGAAAACATCAAAGTTATTCCACCCATGGCTATTTGTGCATTTTATAATTCTGAGAGTTCTATCTAAAGCCTCTAGATGAGCTCTATGAGTCATGTGCACTCATCCCATATTATTAGGTTTGCATCTTGTAAAACCTTGCCCAATGGTCCATTTTTACGTATAGAGCGTACGCTGTCTTTTTCAAAAAATACCGTAAGGGTCTGTTTAGAAGTGAAATGAGCCGTCCTTCTACCTGTCAATAGTGTAGCAGCAATAAATATCTGATGATGCAACAGCAATGGCCTATTTCGTTGACTTCAAAACTATCAGATTAGAGTTCTTACATAGTTATTTTATACTTATTAGTGCCTATGTGGTTTTTTTTTTGTTAAAAGTATTTTATTTTTCATTTTTTTAGTTTCTTATGTGTAATCAATGACTCTCAAGGTCACTGACCTAGGATAAGCATATTAGCGTTGTACTTTCCATCATCGTTCCTATAATATTTAAAGATTTATCCCCTAACTCCTACCCGTTAAGGAGTTGTACCTTCCATCATCAGCTCAGCAACATGTGACGACTACCAGACGCAAATATCTGAATAGTTTTAGAAAATATATGAAAAACATTGTTAGTGCCTATAAAATTTGAAGAGTTCCCTCGATTTCTTCAAGATCCCATCATCAGACCCTGACTTGAAGACCATGTGACCACATGTATGTATAGTTTCCAAATCGGGTCAGGCATCTTCGAGTAATCGAGGAACATACATAAAAAAAGATTCCGACGAATTGATAACCTCGTCTTGATGACAGTTAAAAATAACAAAAAACTGTTACCTAGGCGACCGCTGTCATCCATTGACAACCGCGTCGCATCGCTCTCCCATGCTATACATGCTCCCGCTTAACGTTCTTTTTATCATTGCTCAGCTCCTGAGGGTCGTAGCGTGATGTTCTATAGCCTATAACCTTCCTTAATAAATGGGCTTTCAATTGCAAAAAGGTTTTTCCATATCCCACTGGCACATCCAGAGATTAGCGCGTTCAAACAAACAAACAAACAAACAAACAAACAAACTCTTCAGCTTTATTATTAGTATAGATATAGATTAAGATTAACTAAGTACTCTTTATACCATCTCTTCCAAAAATCACTTACAATTTTTTGCGTTAAGCGCCATCTATCTAAACCAATCACCTTACAATTAGTATAATCATCATCAGCTATGATTAACAGAGGTTCTCCTACTAAAAAGTGACCTGGTGTCGAGGGGAGAGGATCGTTCGGATCGTCATTTAGTAATGAGAGAGGCCGTGAATTTAAGCAAGCTTCTACTTGCGCCAAGATCGTCGCTATCTCCTCATAAGTAAATTTATGATCACCGACTACTTTACGCAAATGTGATTTAGTACTACGCACTCCTGATAGCTTAATAAATATCATTAAAGTTTCACTAATTTCTTTTGATGTAGTATATTTATGTAAAATTGATCTTTTCTCATTAGGTATTCTTAGCTTTAAGAATCTTCTACAGTATGATAGAACTCGTAATAGTCTCGATAATGATGAAAATCTTGACAAAATAAAATCTTCGTCAGCGTTTGACAAAACAGTCATAACCTGGACTCTTTCCTCCTCCTGTGTATCTTCCACAATTGAATTTTGTATTTGTATCTTAGTCTCTGCCAACCAGTCTGGTCCATTCCACCATAAAGAGTGAACTGACAAGTTACTAGGTTGCAAACCTCGCGAAGCGCAGTCCGCAGGGTTTGATTCAGAAGGTACATGACTCCATTGTTCAAAATCTAAAATATTTAGTATTGTAGACACTCTATTACTTACAAAGGTAGTCCAGCGAGCTGCACCTCCCTTTAGCCATGCAAGAACTATGGTGGAGTCTGTCCAACCATATAAATTCTCCTTAGGTATTTCCATTACTTGCGATACTTCGAATATAAGCTTCGCTGCCAAAGCAGCACCGCACAACTCCAATCTGGGGATTGTAATTTCTTTTTCTATTGGTGCAACCTTAGTTTTTGCAGTAACCAAATGCACATGAACACATCCCGTCTCATCAATGACTCGTATATACACTGCCGCTGCATATGCTAACTTTGAAGCGTCTGAAAAAACATGTAATTCTGCTTTAGAGTTGTTTGTAATATCTAACCATCTTGGTATAGTTAGCTGTTTTAAATTAACCAACTCATCTCTGTAAATCAGCCACTGTTTCAACAAATCTTCTGATAAGTAATCGTCCCACTCTAGACCCGATTTCCATAGTTTCTGGATTAATATTTTAGCAATAACAATTACAGGAGCTATCCAACCTAAAGGATCATATAATCTTGCTACATCAGATAGTACTTGTCTCTTAGTAACTTGCTTATTAGGTTCAGATAATTTAAGCGTATATTCAAAATTATCCGTTTCTCTGTTCCAACTTACTCCGAGAATCTTTATAGATTTATTTAATTTCATAGTATTTGACTCATTGACTTTCCCTATTTTTTCCATTATTTGTTTACAGTTACTATTCCATTTTTGTAGTTCGAATCCTCCTGATTTCATTAATTCGTTCATTTCATCGTATATGTTTAATGCTTCAGTTATATTTTCTCCTCCAGAAATCACATCGTCGACGTACATATCTTCTTTTGTTATTCTCGCAGCTAATGAATATTTATTTTCTTCTAAATCAGCAAGCCTTTGCAAAGATTTGACTGCCAAATATGGCGCACTTGCAGTGCCAAAAGTAAGTCGTAATAACTTATAATCTTGTATGGGTTCTGATCCATCTGAATTAAACCTCCAAACAATACGTTGAAAATCTGTATCTTGGTCAGCCACACGAACCATTCTATACATTTTGACAATGTCTGCAACAAGACATACTCTATGTCTTCTCCATCTCATTAATATATGTCTCAAATCTTGTTGTAACTTTGGTCCAACAAGTAGGTCATCATTTAGAGAAACATTATTGTCACCCTTACTAGACGCATAGAATACTACTCTCACTTTTGTTGTCTCTCTATCTTCTTTCACCACAGCATGATGAGGAAGATAAACAGCCTTTTGATTCTTAAGTTCATTCTCTTCAACTCTTCTCATGTGATTTAAACTCAAATATTCATGCATAACTTTGTTATACTCTTCTCTCAATTTAGGATCTCTCAATAGTTTTCTCTCTAGAATGTTGAATCTCTTTATAGCAATATCCTTTGAGTTTCCATACTGACTCTTAGGATCATCTGTTGTAAAGGGTAATCTCACTACAAATCTCCCTTCTTCATCTCTCGTTGTGGTAGAATCAAAAAAATCTTCGCATAAATTCTCACCTTTAGTCATCTCATTTTGTACTATGTTCGGCTCATTCTCAATTTCCCAAAATTTCTTCAGTAAATCATCTTCCTTAATTTGTACATGCATACTTGTTAGATTAGCTTTTGTAATATCCTCTTTTTCTCTTACCATTTTTCCAGACAATATCCATCCAAAGACAGTATTTTGTGCTATTAAACTCCCTTCAGATTGTTTGAGTATTCCATCCAACATTATTTCGCCGTACACATCTGCACCAAGTAGGATATCGATCTTGCCCGGTGCTGCATATGTAGGATCAGCTAAAGGTAAATTCCCAATCTCTGTCCATTCAGGTACAATAAGTTTAGTTGCTGGAAGTAAAGAGGTTAAAGAATGTAACACATAAGCATTAACATGGATTGAATTTTCAGGATTATGACGTGATTCTACTTTAATTGAAACCGTGTGTTTGATTCTCATACGACCATCTCCTAACCCCGACACCCAACCACTTACCGGTTTACGGGTAAGTCCTAGTAATTGTGTAGTAGCCTCAGTAATAAACGAGGCTTGAGAGCCTTGATCTAATAAAGCCCTTATAATTAATTTACAACCAGACATATTAAATACCTTAACTCTAGCCGTCGCTAACAGCACACTGCTAGGTTGCAGCTCTCCTCTAGAAAACATAGTAGTTAAGTGGGTATCACCTCGTGGTAGTGATGTGGTTACAGTTGCTTTCTCTCGATGGTGTGGTACGCTAGATGACGGTACTGCTGCCGTCTCGCTCACTGGTCTCGTTTCTTCGGTGGTCTCATTATTCTCTCGCTCAAAATGTAACATACTGTGATGTCTTCTTCCGCATTTTCTGCAACTCATTGGTTTTCGACATTTAATTACTGCATGCGTAGGTGACAGACAGTTAAAACATAATCTATTATGTTGTACAAAATCTTGTCTATCTTTTGTGTTCAGAAGCTCGAACTGTTTACATTGGTAAATGTAATGGTTTTCATGGCACATTGCACATTCGACTTCACTTAAGTTCGGCTTATTCTCACTTGATGTGTTATGAAATGATTTAGCTTTAATAACAGGCTTACCTGACTGTAACGGGCGTATTACATTTGTGTCGATCATTTCTAGCGTTCTAAATCTAGTTTCTAAATAACCTCTTAGTTGGTCCCAGGAAGGTATATCATTGCTGATCGTACTAAGATGTTGTTCCCACAATTTCATAGATTCTGAATCTAATTTTGACACGACTAGAAACACAATAATAGTATCCCAGCTGCTCGTACTAATGCCCATATTCTGTAATGACTTCAGACAGGTAGATGTAGTGTCTAATAATTGCTTAATTGCATTCGCTGACTCTGTATGTATTTTCTTTGATGCAAATAAATTTCTCATTACAGCATTACAGTTATATCTTTTATTGTCATAACGTTGAATTAATAGATTCCATGCCTCTTGATAATTAGCTTCAGTAATCGAAAAATTGCGTAATAAATTTTGTGCTTCTCCAGTTAAATTTCCTTTTAAATAATGCAATTTTTGAACTGACGTAATTTTCTTATTGTTGTGTATTATCGATGAAAACATATCAAAGAATGTTTGCCACTCTTCATATTTACCACTGAATATAGGTAGATTCATTCGAGGTAGTTTAACATCAAAATTATTGTTCTCTGTAACAACCGGTAACGAAATTGAACTAGATTGTTGTGTACTCGATGGCAAAAATGATTGCAATGTTTCTCGTAAACTTGTTTTGTATTGTACGTAAAGCTCTTCAAAATTCTCATAATTATTCTCTGTGAAATAAGCTTCTTTTTTCTCTTTTGATGCAGAAACAATCTTTTTATGTCCATCTTTGAACTCCTTAAACTGTTCTTCTAGTACCTCTAATCTTGTTTCTAAATATGGTTGTTTTATTCTTTCATTCGGTGTTTTTCTATAATTCCTTTCTGATTTCTTTAAATTCTCAAACAATTCGTTTTGTAATAATTGTAATTTCTCGATGGTTGCCATGGTTACTCGAAAATAACGAAAATTTTCAATGAATTCCAATAAACAGAATTAAGTTCGGTTCACTCGTAGAATTATAAATTTAGATTAAAAACACTATAGTTTTAATACTCGTAGCTCATTTTGTAATGTTTTTATAACTAATTAATAATAACCGATTTTATACTCGCTCATAGTCGTCGCTCGAAAATCCGGTTCGTTTTGGACCATATGTTCAGGCAATTAGGGTTGATTCTTGTCTGTTGATATTTTATAGAAGGAAAACGACGTGTTTCTTGAATTTGTGTTTATTGGCAACTGACAGCTCTCTTAACTTACTTTTAATAAATATTATACGTGGACTGTATCAATAATAGGTAGCTAGACCTCTTTATAAGTATATAGATTAAACAGTTGGGTTAACCGTACAATCTAAAGAATACAGTCCACCACAAATAGAAGCATGTAAAATTACATCACCTGTATAAGTAAAAGTATCAGAATCATAAAAATTACAACCAGTTCTATCAAAAACTACGCTAAAACCTTTATCTACCGCCTTCTTCACTGAAATAAGATTAGTGTTTAAATTCGGTACGTGAACCACATCAGTAATCTTCTTTATATCAGTATTTTTACCGCAACTGGTAATAGAAATATCTCCAACGCCTTTACTGGGCAGTACATCTCCATTTGCAATAGTCACAGTCCCAATAGACGAAACTTTCATATTCTCCATCCAATCAGCTCGTGAAGTCATGTGCGCGGAAGCTCCAGAATCAATAAACCATTTGTCATGCTCTAATCTGTCATTGACATTCAGTGCTCATAGAGAATTCTTGTGATTTACGGGTTTCTTATTCTTCTTATGGGGACAGTCTGGACGCTTATGTAATAGGTTTCTTCGATTTGGATGTAGAAGGTTTGATCTGTTTTATTCGGCTACGAAGAGCAGTAACTGAGTTATCTACAGTTAGCTTATTCATTTCGTTCAATTCGATCAATTTGGTCTTTATCAATTCCACGGTAATATCTATGTTGGAATTTTCCAAAGCCATTACCAAAGGTGCATATTGAGGACTTAAACCTCCTAGAAGAATCGCAGCTATTGAAGCATCTTCTATAACTTTGCCTATATCGGCTAAATCTTGTACAGTTGACATGAAAGCATTTATATACATCTCTATATTGGAATTAAAATCATCAAGGCAGTACCTGTACAGTTTCCGTTCGAGACTTATACGTCGCCCTAAGCCTTTATCCTCGTAAGCTGATGAAAGAGCATCCCAAGCTTCCTTGGCAGTCTTGCATGACCTTACATGAGTAATTGCCATACCATCTATTGTGAGACATATTTTCGATAACGCCTTTTGATCGTTACGTGATTTCTTCTCAGCAGAAATATCGTTATCTTGAGGATATCCGATGATCGTCTCCCATAATTCTTCATGTATAAGATACATACGTATTTTGAATTTCCATATGGAATAACCGTCTCTATTAATGAGTGGTTTTATACTGGAAATATAATTATTCGTCATATTTATATGCACAGCTGTTCAATGTCAGAAATAAAAATAATATGAAAATATTTTCGTGAAATTATTAAAAATTTTCACAGATTTTCATAATTTATATATACACTTAATGGAAAAACTTTGCTATTCACTATATAGTAAAGAATATGCAGTTTTTATAAGTATAACTCAGTTAAAATAGAGTATTCGTGCTGATAACGAATGTTGTATAAGACTTTTATTTATTGAAGTTATATCATTCATCAATCAGAATACAATGTGGTAAAAGAAATACAAATTCAAATGTTTGATTAGTCAGTTACATACAACAAAAACACAGGAATTATCTAGATTGTATAGGTTTATAGCTCCGGTTGTCTAAACCGTTGTGGTTTTTTGGAGCTATTTTAATATTTAATTTATATACCAATTATTAAATCGATAATAATAAAATTCCCATTCCCATTCCCATTCCCATTCCCATTCCCATTCCCATTCCCATTCCCATTCCCATTCCCATTCCCATTCCCATTCCCATTCCCATTCCCATTCCCATTCCCATTCCCATTCCCATTCCCATTCCCATTCCCATTCCCATTCCCATTCCCATTTCCTGATTTTTTCTGCCACCTTTCTGATCTCTTCCTTACTTCGGCAGCGGTTAGGTTAGGTTAGGTTAGGTTAGGTTAGAAGGACTTCCCTGCGGACCACCAGCAACAGTGCCCGCCGCGACTACCAGCACTGTAGGCGCAGGCGGCACACGGCGGAAGAGGAGGAGGGGCTCCATAGGGCCCTCAAAGAGGCAAAGGGGGCCCTGATAGTGGCGATCGCCAAGGCCAAGGACGAAGCACACTGCTCGTTCTTGGCCACCCTGGACAGGGATCCGTGGGGGCGGCCGTACAAGATGGTGCGCAATAAACTGCGCACCTCCCCTCCCATGGATTCCATGGAGCCCGACCTCCTCCAAAGAGTGGTCAGAGGGCTGTTCCCGCCCTCCCCGATATTCTCTCCCCCGACGATGCCCGATCCCATTGCGGAGCCTGAGGCCGAACTCGCCGTCGCACCTATAAGCGACGACGAGTTTGATAGAGTGACGGACCGACTCAGGGGCTGCAAGAAAGCCCCGGGTCCAGACGGGGTCCCTGGTCGCGTCCTCACCGTCGCCCTGGAACACCTCGGGAGCCGCTTCAGGCAGATCATGGACGACTGCCTGAAGGAGGGTAGGTTCCCGAGGGTGTGGAAAGAGGGGCGGCTCTGCCTCCTCCGCAAAGAGGGTCGGCCTGCTGACTGCCCGTCCGCCTATCGCCCCATAGTGCTGCTGGATGAGGCCGGGAAAACGTTTGAACGTATCCTGGCCCACCGGATCCAGCAGCACCTGGAGACCGCCGGCCCGAACGTCTCTGATAGACAGTTCGGGTTCCGAGGAGGACGGTCCACGCTCGACGCGATAAAGTACCTCAGGGACTTTTGCGAGGATGCGTCGAGCAGGGGGGAGGGTGTAGTCGCGGTGTCTCTAGACATCGCGAACGCGTTCGGCACCCTCCCCTATGGGGTGATAAGTGGGGCACTTCGGTATCACGGAGTGCCCCACTACCTAAGAAGGGTCGTGGAGAGCTACCTTACCGAGAGGGTAGTTCTCTACGAAAAAAAGGACGGGCAGAGGGGGGAGAGGAGGATGGCCTGCGGCGTGCCCCAGGGTTCCGTACTCGGCCCCTTGCTCTGGAACCTGGGGTACGACCGGGCCATCAGAGGAGAAACACTCCCGCACACAATCACCGTCTGTTATGCAGACGATACGATGGTGGCTGTGCGCGGGAAAGATGGGCTGGAGACCCTCCGCGAGGCGGAGGCAGTGGCCGAGCTGATGATCAGAGGGATCGAGCAGCTCGGCCTAAAGGTGGCCCTCCCGAAGACTGACGCCATGGTCTTCGGGGGACGCGGGAGGGCATGGAGGCTGCCTGCGGGTGCGGCGCTCTCACTTGGAGGAGAGACGGTCCGGGTTGAGCCCCACATCAAGTATTTGGGGCTCACATTGGACCGCAAGTGGGATTTCGGGGAGCACTTCAGGAGACTTGCTCCCCGAATCAGAGGCGCCGCCCAAGCGCTGGGCAGACTCCTGCCCAACATAGGGGGGCCAGGCTCCTCGTGCCGGCGGCTGTTCGCCGGCGTGGTGAGGAGCATGGCCCTGTATGGGGCCCCAATATGGGCGGACAGGTTGTCCGCCCGAAACAGGGCCCTTCTGAGGGGACCACAGCGGGCCGTGGCCCAGAGGATGGCCAGGGCCTACGGCTCGGTGGCCCACGCGGCGGCCTGCCTCCTCGCCTGCACCCCTCCGTGGGAGCTGGATGCTGAGGTGCAGGCGGAAACCTACGCCGTTAGGTCCAGGGCTCGGGCAAGAGGTGAACGCCCGGACCCTGAGGAGGTAGAGGCCTCCCGTCGTATGACGGCGCGCCGGCTGCGCGAGAGGTGGAAGTCCATCTTGGAGGACGCCCCGTACGGGACTCGTACCGTGGGGGCGATCCTCCCAGTGATGGACCAATGGTGTAAGAGGGCAGCCGGCGCACTGACGTACCGGCTAGTGCAGGTGTTGACCGGACACGGCTGTTTCGGTCACCACCTGCACAACATTAGGAGGGAGCCGAGCCCACGGTGCCATGAGTGCGGAGATCCCGACGACACGGCTGAGCACACCTTTCAGGTGTGCAGTCGTTGGGATGTGGAGAGAGGCCTCATGGCACGGGCAATCCAGCGGGTGGACCTCTCGCTGCATAGCGTCGTTTCTGCGATGCTCAGCAGCGAGGGGTCCTGGGAGGCAGTGGTCTCCTTCTGCGAGATTGTTATCTCGCAGAAGGAGGAGGCGGAGCGGGGGCGCGAGGACGATCCTCTCGCGCACCCCCTCCGGCGTAGGCGGCCGGGGTTGAGGCGGAGGCAGTTTGCCGCGCGCCTTAACCCTTAGTGACTGCGGGCGGAGGATGAGAGACCTCCGCCTGCCGTGACAAGTCACTCGGCGGTCTGGGGGGTGGCCATGCGTATTCGGCCATCCCCCCCATTGACGCGGGAAGCCCTGGCAGAGGCCGGGGCGACCGGTGGGCACCGTGGAGAATGCTTAGAGCGGGTTCCACGGTGCCCGAGTAACCGGAGTGCGAGGGTACGCCAAGGTGGTTTTTAGTGGGTAAACCTCTCTACCCCTTCTCATAATGAGAAGGGGAGATGAGGGAGTCCCACATATCCTCCCCGCCGCTCCCAAGGCGGGGGGTCGAATGCGTAATGCATTTTCCACCTTGTAAAACAAAAAAAAAAAAAAAGGTTAGAAGGACTTTCACGGTCGCCCTGGGACACCTCGGGAGTCGCCTCAGGCAGCTCATGGATGACTGCCTGAAGGAGGGACGGTTCCCGAGGGTGTGGAAGGAGGGGCGGCTCTGCCTCCTCCGCAAAGATGGTCGGCCTGCGGACTGCCCGTCCGCCTATCGCCCCATAGTGTTGCTGGATGAGGCCGGGAAAACGTTTGAACGTATCCTGGCCCACCGGATCCAGCAGCACCTTGAGACCGCCGGCCCGGACGTGTCTGATAGACAGTTCGGGTTCCGAGGAGGACGGTCCACGCTCGACGCGATAAAGTCCCTCAGGGACTTCTGCGACGACGCGTCGAGCAGGGGAGAGGGTGTGGTCGCGGTGTCTCTAGACATCGCGAACGCGTTCGGCACCCTCCCCTATGGGGTGATAAGTGGGGCACTTCAGTATCATGGAGTGCCCCACTACCTGAGAAGGATCGTAGAGAACTACCTTACCGAGAGGGTAGTTCTCTACGAAAATAAGGACGGGCAGAGGGGGGAGAGGAGGATGGCCTGCGGCGTGCCCCAGGGTTCCGTACTCGGCCCCTTGCTCTGGAACCTGGGGTACGACCGGGCCATCAGAGGGGAGACCCTCCCGCGCACAATCACCGTCTGCTATGCAGACGACACGATGGTGGCTGTGCGCGGGAAAGATGGGTGGGAGACCCTCCGCGATGCGGAGGAAGCGGCCGAGCTGATGATCCGGGGGATCGAGCAGCTCGGCCTAAAGGTGGCCCTCCCGAAGACCGACGCTACGGTCTTCGGGGGGCGAGGGAGGGCATGGAGGCTGCCTGCGGGCGCGGCGCTCTCACTTCCAGGAGGGACGGTCCAGGTAGAGCCCCACATTAAATATCTGGGGCTTACATTGGACCGGAAGTGGGATTTCGGGGAGCACTTCAGAAGACTTGCTCCCCGAATCAGGGGCGCCGCGCAAGCGCTGGGCAGACTCCTGCCCAACATTGGGGGGCCAGGCTCCTCGTGCCGGCGGCTGTTCGCCGGCGTGGTGAGGAGCATGGCCCTGTATGGGGCCCCGATATGGGCGGATAGGTTGTCCGCCCGAAACAGGGCCCTTCTGAGGGGGCCACAGCGGGCCGTGGCCCAGCGGATGGCCAGGGCCTACGGCTCAGTGGCCCACGCGGCGGCCTGCCTCCTCGCCTGCACCCCTCCGTGGGAGTTGGACGCGAGATGGCCGCCCCCAAAAGGTGAGGGCCCCTAAGGCCCCCAAGGCGCCCAAGGCGCCCGCGCCGACCGCCCCGGCTTTGCCACCGGTGGCGCCCGTGGAGGAGGGACCGGGCCAGCCGGAGGCTGAAAGCTGGGCAACGGTCACCCGCAGGGGGAAGGGGAAAGGCAAGGGCAAGGCCTCGCTTGCCCCCCCAGCCCCAGCGGCCCCGGCGAAAAAGGCAGCGCCTAAACCGAAGGCGCTGCTTGCACCCAAGACGGCGGCGGTGGCGGTCACTCTTCGGAAGGACCTAACCACCGCCACAACGATGCGGGAGACCATGGCTAAGGCCATTAATAGCCTTAGCCTGGAGGAGGTGGGCCTCCAGCATGTCAGGGTGCGGAACTCGATGACGGGGGGTCGAATCATCGAGGTTCCTGGGGCCGATAGTGCCGATAGAGGGCGGGCGGCAGACGCTCTTGCAGCCAGGCTGCAAGAAATAGTGGGGGATGTCGCCATCGTCAGCCGCCCACAAAAAATGGCCGCTGTCCAGATAGGTGGTCTGGACGAGTCGGCTTCCAAAGAGAAGCTGACGGCGGCCATCGTCAAAGCGGGGGGCTGTGATGAGGCCCACATAAAGGTGGGGGGCATCCGTGTCCTCTACGACGGCACTGGATCAGCTCTCGTCCAGTGCCCAGTGGAGACGGCACAGGGCCTCATAAAGCGGGGTAAAATCCAGGTGGGGTGGGCTGAGGCCACCGTCACCGTGGCTGGGCCGACACCCATGCGTTGTTACAGATGCATGTGTGTTGGCCACACGCGGGAGTTGTGCCCCTCAAGCGTCGACCGGAGCAATACCTGCTACCGGTGCGGTGCGGAGGGGCACTTCCGCAGGGAGTGCACGGGGGAGAAGGAGTGGTGCGCAGTGTGCCACCACGCCAAACTCCCGGCCAGCCACACGATGGGGGGGTCGAGATGCTTCCCCCCCGAGGTCAGGGGCAAATCGATGCGGACGGAGCCCACCCGCCCCACCCGCCCCACCCCAGCAGGAACGGCCACCGGCCAAAATGAGGAGAACCGCATGGACGTCTAAATGCCAGCACACCAGCACTTGGACGTCCTGCAGGTCAACGCCAACCACTCCGCCAGGGCACAGGATCTCCTGATGCAACACATGGCGGAGTGGGGAATTGGCGTCGCGGTGGTCGCAGAGCCCTACTTCGTCCCCCCCCTTCCTTACTGGGCAGGGGCGACGGACGGAGTAGTGGCAATATCGGTTCCGGCACATGGGGATTTCCCCCCTCTCTCGAGGATCGAAGGCGGCCCGGGTTACGTGGCGGCCAGATGGGGGAGTGACACCGTGATAGTGGCGGTGTACTTCTCCCCCAACAAGCCGTTACGCGCCTTCGAGCGCTTCCTGGGGGTCCTGAACGGGGTAGTTGGTAGAGCTGCCCCGTCACAGGTGATGGTCATGGGGGATCTCAACGCCAAAAGTTCGGCGTGGGGTTCCTCAGTCACGGACCCCCGAGGGACCGCCCTCGAGGACTGGGCGACGGCAACAGGACTAATCATCCTGAACCGGGGCAGCGTCAACACATGCGTGCGGCGGCGGGGGGGGTCAGTCGTGGACGTCACGTTCGCGACCCCCGCCATAGCCGCGCGCGTCACTGATTGGCGCGTCCTGGAGGACGTCGAGACCCTCTCTGATCACCTGTACATCAGAATGAGGGTCTCCAATGGCGTTCTGCCGTCGCCCACCCCAGGGGGGGGAACAAGAGGCCGGGGCCGAAGAGGGTTCCCCAGGTGGGCCCTGACCCACCTGGGCCACCTGGCCACAGCGGGCCGTGGCCCAGAGGATGGCCAGGGCCTACGGCTCGGTGGCCCACGCGGCGGCCTGCCTCCTCGCCTGCACCCCCCCGTGGGAGTTGGACGCCGAGGTGCAGGCGGAAACCTACTTAGTTAGGTCCAGGGCTCGGGCAAGAGGGGAACGCCCGGACCCTGAGGAGGTAGAGGCCTCCCGCCGTATGACGGCGCGCCGGCTGCGCGAAAGGTGGAAGTCCATCCTGGAGGACGCCCCGTACGGGACTCGTACCGTGGGGGCGATCCTCCCAGTGATGGACCAATGGTGTAAGAGGGCAGCCGGCGCACTGACGTACCGGCTAGTGCAGGTGTTGACCGGACACGGCTGTTTCGGTCACCACCTGCACAACATTAGGAGGGAGCCGAGCCCACGGTGCCATGAGTGCGGAGATCCCGACGACACGGCAGAGCACACCTTGCAGGTGTGCAGTCGTTGGGATGCGGAGCGGGGCCTCATGGCACGGGCGATCCAGCGGGTGGACCTCTCGCTGCACAGCGTCGTCTCTGCGATGCTCAGCAGCGAGGGGTCCTGGGAGGCAGTGGTCTCCTTCTGCGAGATTGTTATCTCGCAGAAGGAGGAGGCGGAGCGGGGCCGCGAGGATAATCCTCTCGCGCACCCCCTCCGGCGTAGGCGGCCGGGGTTGAGGCGGCGGCAGTTTGCCGCGCGCCTTAACCCTTAGTGACTGCGGGCGGAGGATGGGAGACCTCCGCCTGCCGTGACAAGTCACTCGGCGGTCTGGGGGGTGGCCATGCGTATTCGGCCATCCCCCCCATTGACGCGGGAAGCCCTGGCAGAGGCCGGGGCGACCGGTGGGCACCGTGGAGAATGCTTAGAGCGGGTTCCACGGTGCCCGAGTAACCGGAGTGCGAGGGTACGCCAAGGTGGTTTTTAGTGGGTAAACCTCTCTACCCCTTCTCATAATGAGAAGGGGAGATGAGGGAGTCCCACATATCCTCCCCGCCGCTCCCAAGGCGGGGGGTCGAATGCGTAATGCATTTTCCACCTTGTAAAACAAAAAAAAAAAAAAAAAAAAAAAAAAAAAAAAAAAAAAAAAAAAAAAAAAAAAAAAAAAAAAAAAAAAAAAAGGTTAGGTTAGGTTAGGTTAGGTTAGGTTAGGTTAGGTTAGGTTAGGTTGGGCGGCTCTGCCTCCTCCGCAAAGATGGTCGGCCTGCGGACTGCCCGTCCGCCTATCGCCCCATAGTGTTGCTGGATGAGGCCGGGAAAACGTTTGAACGTATCCTGGCCCACCGGATCCAGCAGCACCTTGAGACCGCCGGCCCGGACGTGTCTGATAGACAGTTCGGGTTCCGAGGAGGACGGTCCACGCTCGACGCGATAAAGTCCCTCAGGGACTTCTGCGACGACGCGTCGAGCAGGGGAGAGGGTGTGGTCGCGGTGTCTCTAGACATCGCGAACGCGTTCGGCACCCTCCCCTATGGGGTGATAAGTGGGGCACTTCAGTATCATGGAGTGCCCCACTACCTGAGAAGGATCGTAGAGAACTACCTTACCGAGAGGGTAGTTCTCTACGAAAATAAGGACGGGCAGAGGGGGGAGAGAAGGATGGCCTGCGGCGTGCCCCAGGGTTCCGTACTCGGCCCCTTGCTCTGGAACCTGGGGTACGACCGGGCCATCAGAGGGGAGACCCTCCCGCGCACAATCACCGTCTGCTATGCAGACGACACGATGGTGGCTGTGCGCGGGAAAGATGGGTGGGAGACCCTCCGCGAGGCGGAGGAAGCGGCCGAGCTGATGATCCGGGGGATCGAGCAGCTCGGCCTAAAGGTGGCCCTCCCGAAGACCGACGCTACGGTCTTCGGGGGGCGAGGGAGGGCATGGAGGCTGCCTGCGGGCGCGGCGCTCTCACTTCCAGGAGGGACGGTCCAGGTAGAGCCCCACATTAAATATCTGGGGCTTACATTGGACCGGAAGTGGGATTTCGGGGAGCACTTCAGAAGACTTGCTCCCCGAATCAGGGGCGCCGCGCAAGCGCTGGGCAGACTCCTGCCCAACATTGGGGGGCCAGGCTCCTCGTGCCGGCGGCTGTT
This sequence comes from Tethea ocularis, assembly GCA_963555595.1. NCBI lineage: Eukaryota > Metazoa > Arthropoda > Insecta > Lepidoptera > Drepanidae > Tethea > Tethea ocularis. Next base: position 49,593 of record OY741970.1, on the reverse strand, counting down.
CGCCGGCGTGGTGAGGAGCATGGCCCTGTATGGGGCCCCGATATGGGCGGACAGGTTGTCCGCCCGAAACAGGGCCCTTCTGAGGGGGCCACAGCGGGCCGTGGCCCAGAGGATGGCCAGGGCCTACGGCTCAGTGGCCCACGCGGCGGCCTGCCTCCTCGCCTGCACCCCCCCGTGGGAGTTGGACGCCGAGGTGCAGGCGGAAACCTACTTAGTTAGGTCCAGGGCTCGGGCAAGAGGGGAACGCCCGGACCCTGAGGAGGTAGAGGCCTCCCGCCGTATGACGGCGCGCCGGCTGCGCGAAAGGTGGAAGTCCATCCTGGAGGACTCCCCGTACGGGACTCGTACCGTGGGGGCGATCCTCCCAGTGATGGACCAATGGTGTAAGAGGGCAGCCGGCGCACTGACGTACCGGCTAGTGCAGGTGTTGACCGGACACGGCTGTTTCGGTCACCACCTGCACAACATTAGGAGGGAGCCGAGCCCACGGTGCCATGAGTGCGGAGATCCCGACGACACGGCTGAGCACACCTTTCAGGAGTGCAGTCGTTGGGATGTGGAGAGAGGCCTCATGGCACGGGCAATCCAGCGGGTGGACCTCTCGCTGCATAGCGTCGTTTCTGCGATGCTCAGCAGCGAGGGGTCCTGGGAGGCAGTGGTCTCCTTCTGCGAGATTGTTATCTCGCAGAAGGAGGAGGCGGAGCGGGGGCGCGAGGACGATCCTCTCGCGCACCCCCTCCGGCGTAGGCGGCCGGGGTTGAGGCGGAGGCAGTTTGCCGCGCGCCTTAACCCTTAGTGACTGCGGGCGGAGGATGGGAGACCTCCGCCTGCCGTGACAAGTCACTCGGCGGTCTGGGGGGTGGCCATGCGTATTCGGCCATCCCCCCCATTGACGCGGGAAGCCCTGGCAGAGGCCGGGGCGACCGGTGGGCACCGTGGAGAATGCTTAGAGCGGGTTCCACGGTGCCCGAGTAACCGGAATGCGAGGGTACGCCAAGGTGGTTTTTAGTGGGTAAACTTCTCTACCCCTTCTCATAATGAGAAGGGGAGATGAGGGAGTCCCACATATCCTCCCCGCCGCTCCCAAGGCGGGGGGTCGAATGCGTAATGCATTTTCCACCTTGTCAAAAAAAAAAAAAAAAAAAAAAAAAAAAAAAAAGGTTAGGTTAGGTTAGGTTAGGTTAGGTTAGGTTAGGTTAGGTTAGGTTAGGTTCCCCCCCGACTGTGTTGCCACCTTGCCGTGGTGGGGGGGCTTGCGTGTCTCAATGATCCCCGAGGCTATACCGGAGGGCCACCCATACCGGGCAGGCTCGGGGTGAGAGACCAGACGAAGAGCAACACGTCCCTTCCTATCCTTTCCCTCGTTCCACTTCCCATCCTTAAGGGTACGTCCGCTCCCAGTGCATCTCTCGTCAAGAGAGACGACTGAGGAGGCCGACTGCCCTATCCTTCCTACTTTCCTTCCCATTTTTCCTTATTTGTTTTCCGCGTGGAGGGAGCGGCGGGTTCGGAGTGCACTCACACTGCCTCCGAGAAAAAGCCTTTTTCAAGGCTCCCGCCGGTCAAACCGTAATCCACAAAGATGGCAGGAGGCCTACGTGGACCGGGGGCCTTGGCTTAACCGCCTGGGTCGCGAGGAAGAAAACCTCTATAAAAAATTACCCGAATCTCAAGCGGCGCCGCACCGCGAGGGGATGTATGGCCGGACGGTATTCCGGTCGTTAGTGCGTGTCCCCACACTGGCACCTGTCGCCCCCAGTGTGGGTTAAACCCTAGACCTTCCTGAGGTACGGGATCTCTGCCCAGGTCGAATTTATTTCTCCCATTCTCGTGGGTTTTAATATGAATATTAATAATAATAAAACAAATAAGACGGAAGATGAAGAGGAGGTTAGGAAGAAGGAGACGGAGATTGTGAGGAGTTTGCGAGTGCGAGAGTGTAGCGTGCTCATGTCAAGATTATCTGACACGGATACAGACAGCAGTATGATAAGTGTCGAGTCTCTCGACATGCATCATACTGCAGAGACGGAGAGGCGGCGGGTTGCTTTCTTAAAGCGCCCCGCTAGTGAGGGAGAGGAGGGAAGTTTCTTGGTTTCACCGCTCAGGGGAGCGGCACATAAATCCAAGAGAGGCAGGGGCCGCCCGCCTACAACAGGCCAATATGTTGGCTTGGCGGAGGCCAAGGCGCAGTTGAATGCTGCTAAGGCTAAAGAGCTGCGTCTCGAGGCGGAGGAAAGGGTGGTCGGCATGGCGAAGACTCTTCAGGAGTCCAGAGCCACATGCCGCCTCAGCCTTATACCCCCAACTACTACCGAAGTGGGCGACGCAGAGACAATGGCGGCGCTTAACAAGTTAGTGATGGACTCCGCAGATATGGTTGCAAATGTGGCTACGACGTCCAAAAACTTGAAGGGCACGTCGGTGAAGGTCCTCAAGGATGCAGCTGCCACAATAAAGGAGGCGGCCGCAAGTTTGAGGGCTCGCACGATAACTGAGGAGATGGCCAAACTCGAAGCGGCCAATTCGCGGCTTTCTAGCCAACTAGCGGAGTTGCAGGCGGAAGTTCGACAGCGACCGGTGGCTGTGTCCGAGCCCTCGGTAAGGGAAATGCTGGAGGAGATCTCGCGCTCTAGCATTGCACAGTTTGGTGCGATGCTTAACGCGAGATTTGAGGGCATCGAGAGCCGCTTGCTCCCGGAGCCGCGACTCAGGCCGCCTCTGGCGGCTGATAGTAAGAGGGAGGCTGCGGCCGCTGCGGCTTCTACGCGGGCTGCAACTCCCGCATCTACTGCGCAGACTAAGCCGAGGACATCGCCGCAGTCCTCTACTTCGGCGGCACCCGGTGCCCCTGATGCATCGTGGCCGGCACTCCCGAAGCCGGCTGCTCGGCCACAACCCACCCCTCTCGCCCAGCCAGCAAAGGCAGGCAAAGGGAAGGGAAAGGGCAAAACTTCGGCGGTAAAGAACGTGCCGACACCAGTCCAGCCGAGCCCGTCAACGTCGGTGCCGCCACCTCCACCACCGCTGTTGGAGGGGTGGACGACGGTGACGAAGAAACGAAGTAAAAAGAAGGCTGGGGAAAAAGCAGGGAGTACTGCCCCCCCCAGCCTTCCTAAAAAGGCGGTAGCAAAACTTCGCCCCCCCCGTACGGCGGCGATCACCGTCACCCTTCTACCGGGTGCAGAGGAGAAAGGCGCGACCTACAGGTCCGTCCTTGCCGAGGCTCGTAGGCTCATTGACTACGATAGCCTCGGTATAGAGGATATGCGCTCGAGGACCACGGCCACAGGGGCCCGCATTTTCGAAATTAATGGGAATGCGGGCTCTGAGAAGGCCGACTCCCTAGCATCCAAGCTGAGGGAGGTTCTGAGCGAGGACCTGGTGCGCATCTCGCGCCCGGTGAGGAGAGTCGACATTCGAGTTTCCGAACTCGACGACTCAGTGACCGAGTCGGAGGTGGTAGCCGCCATCTCAAAAGAAGGAGGGTGTGCTGCTGACGATATCAGGGCTGGCGTCCTTGGCCCCCGCGGCTCACTGTGGTTGAGCTGCCCCATTGCAGCCGCAAAAAAGGTGATTGACGCCGGCCGTGTAAAAGTAGGCTGGGTGATGGCGAAGGTCACGCTCCTCGAGGCGAGACCGATGAGGTGTTATCGGTGCCTCGAGGGCGGCCACTTCGCCGTCAGGTGCGTAGGTGAGGATCGCAGTGGTCTCTGTTACCGCTGCGGAAAGCCAGGGCATTTGGCGAGGAATTGCCAGGCCGAGCCCTCATGCTTTATCTGCTCGGCGGCAGGCAAACCGTCGGCTCACCCACTTGGTGGAGTTGGGTGCGCTGATGGTGCCAGGCCTAGGGCCAAAAGGAAGAGAGGTAAGGCAAGGAACGCCAAAAAAGTTCCTGAGCCGACCCAGCGCCCAGCCCGCGCAGAGCAGGAGCCCATGCAGACTGGTCATTAATGCCCCTCTGGCCCATACTGCAGGCGAACATCAACAGGAGGAGGATGCCTCCTATGCTGCCTACCGGTCCACGTGCAGGGCCTTTCAGGTGGCGATTGCGCGGGCCAAAGAGGTGGCATGGGAGGAATGGCTGGAGATCCTCGACAGGGATCCATGGGGAAGGCCGTATAGGGTGGTGAGGAAAAAGCTCCGCCCCTGGGCCCCCCCCCTGACGAGCACTCTCCAGCCAGAGTTCCTCGAGGAGGTGGTTGGCGCCCTCTTCCCGCAGCGAGGTGAATGGGTGCCTCCTGCGATGGCCTCCAGCGTGTTGCGAGCTGCCGAGGAGGATGCTCCCCCCGCACCGGTGTCGGAGGGGGAACTCGGGGCGGCCATTCTGAGATTAAAGTCAAAGAAGGCCGCCCCAGGCCCGGATGGTGTGCCCGGGAGCGCACTCGCAATCGCGCTGGAGGAAATTGGTGAGAGGGTGGGGTCCCTATTTACCGCGTGCATGGAGCGGGGCCGGTTCCCCCGTAAGTGGAAAACGGGCAAACTGGTCCTGCTCCGCAAAGAGGGCCGCCCGGCGGAGCAGCCATCGGCGTATCGTCCGATCGTGTTGCTCGACGAGGTGAGCAAATTGTTCGAGCGGGTGCTCGCGGCTCGCCTCGTCGAGTCCATGGATCCGGGCCTTGCCGATGAGCAGTTTGGCTTCCGCCGGGGCCGATCGACCCTCGATGCAATAGCGCGGGTCAGGGACCTCTCCGAGGAGGCTGTCTCCCAGGGTGGCGTGATGTTTGCGGTGTCTCTCGACATCCGCAACGCTTTCAACACGCTGCCCTGGGAGACTGTGAAGAGTGCTCTGCAGTACCACGGCGTGCCGCGGTATCTGCAGAGGGTCGTGGCCGACTACTTTGTCGGGAGAGCGGTAGTCTTCCCGACGAAGTACGGCTCCGGGAGGAGGGAGATGTCGTGCGGTGTTCCTCAGGGGTCGGTTCTTGGTCCACTCCTGTGGAACATCGGCTACGACTGGGTGCTGCGCGGGTCCATGCTGCGGGGGGTCGACGTAACATGCTACGCCGACGATACCCTCGTGTCGGCCCGCGGCGGCACCTATCGCGAGGCATCCCTCCTCGCCACGGCGGGCGTGGCCCAGGTGGTGGCGCGGATCCGCGCCCTGGGACTAGAGGTGGCCTTAGATAAGTCTGAGGCCCTCGTGTTCCATGGGCCCCGGCGTGCGCCACCTCCTGGGGCCACGATAATGGTGGGAGGAACTTCCATCGCTGTTGGGTCGACGATGAAGTACCTAGGACTCGTCCTCGACAGTCGATGGAAGTTCGAAGAGCATTTCCGGCGGTTGGCCCCCAAATTGATGGCCACTGCCGGATCCCTCTGTAGGGTTCTCCCCAATGTGGGGGCCCCGAGAAGAGCTTCCCGACGCCTGTACGCTGGTGTGGTACGCTCCATGGCGCTCTACGGGGCGCCAATATGGGCAGGGGCCATGAGCGCCCGAAACTTGGCAGTGCTGCGACGTCCGCAGCGCGCCATGGCGCTCAGGGTAGCCCGGGCGTACCGCACCGTGTCGTGCGTCGGAGCGTGCGTGCTCGCCGGTACACCGCCGTGGGACCTCGAAGCTGAGGTGCTCGCCGCGGTGTACTGGCGAAGAAAAGAGGCCGAGGCCGAGGGTGGCCGCCCTCATGCGAGGGAGATCGAGCGCTGGAGGGAGGACGCTCGAGATGTTCTCCTCCAGCGTTGGGCGGCCCGCCTCGGCGAAGCAGTGGTGAGCCGGGAGTTGGTGGCCGCCGTCCGGCCGATCTTGAGAGAGTGGCTGGAACGGCGGCACGGGGCTCTCTCCTTCCACCTGACACAGATGCTCACCGGGCACGGTTGCTTCGGTGGCTACCTGTGCCGGGTGGCGGGTAGAGAGCCCACAGAGGAGTGCCACCACTGCGTGGCTATAGTGGCGGACACGGCGCAGCACACGCGCGAGACGTGCCCAGCTTGGGCAGTGCCTCGCGCCGCCTTGTCCGCGGTGGTGGGAAGGGACTTGTCGCTGCCGGCCTTGATTCAATCCATGGTCGACAGCGACGAGTCCTGGCAGGCGGCCGCAGCCTTCTGCGGCGAAGTAATGTCGCAGAAGGAGGCGGCGGAGCGGGAGCGGGAAGATGACATCGACTCGCTCCCGATTCGCCGCCGGAGGCGTGGGGGGCGGCGTCGGGCCTTCGCGGGCCGGATGCCGCCCTAACGGGGACCTGTCAGCAGTGGATCGGGGGATCCGCCGCAGACAATAAAGGTCCCATGCTGGAGGCGCCCGTGTGTTCCGGGCGCCACAGCGGAGGGGGGCGGGGTTCAAACTGGTTTTTGTATGTAACAGTTTGAGCCCCGCCCCGAAGAGGAGAGCTCCCCGCGTGGGGGAGCGACGCCGTCGACGGGGCAGGCGGTCGAAAGACCTACGAGGAATGTCCCGCGGCCCCGCCGGCAAAAGGCGAGAGAAGGAACACCCCAGGGTTTTAGTCAGTAAGAGTCTGACATAACCCGGCCATTCCCCCCGGAGCGGTCGGGTATCCATGAGGATTTCCCTGGGTCACAAAAAAAAAAAAAAAGGTTAGGTTAGGTTAGGTTAGGTTAGGTTAGGTTAGGTTAGGTTAGGTTAGGTTAGGTTAGGTTAGGTTAGGTTAGGTTAGGTTAGGTTCTCCCCCGACTGTGTTGCCACCTTGCCGTGGTGGGGGAGCTAGCGTGTTTCTGTGATCCCCGAGGCTATACCGGAGGGCCACCCATACCGGGCAGGCTCGGGGTGAGAGACCAGACGAAGAGCAACACGTCCCTTCCTATCCTTTCCCTCGTTCCACTTCCCATCCTAAAGGGTATGTCCGCTTCGCTGATGAGGCCGACTGCCCTATCCTTCCTACTTTCCTTCCCCTTTTTCCGTATTTCCTTTTCCGCGTGGAGGGAGCGGCGGGTACGGAGTGCACTCACACTGCCTCCGAGAAAAAGCCTTTTTCAAGGCTCCCGCCGGTCAAACCGTAATCCACAAAGATGGCAGGAGGCCTACGTGGACCGGGGGCCTTGGCTTAACCGCCTGGGTCGCGAGGAAGAAAACCTCTATAAAAAATTACCCGAATCTCAAGCGGCGCCGCACCGCGAGGAGATGTATGGCCGGACGGTATTCCGGTCGTTAGTGCGTGTCCCCACACTGGCACCTGTCGCCCCCAGTGTGGGTTACCCCATAGACCTTCCTGTGGTACGGGATCTCTGCCCAGGTCGAACTTTATTTCTCCCATACTCGTGGGTTTATTATGGAAAATGACACAAACAACAAAATGGAGGAAGGAGTGAGAAGAGAGAGTGAGGAGACGGAGAAAAAAGAGGAGAAGATGGAAGTCGTGGCTGAGGCAAGTTTGCCGCCACGCAAACTTCGCGTGCCGCTTGTGCGGCTGTCACGTGTGCCGAATCTGGCGCACTTATCGCGCGTGTCACGTTTGTCGGAGTCCGACTCGGACTCGAGCCTCACCAGTCTGGTGACGGTCCCTTCAGCCGAGTCCTCCGACAACGAAGACGGACGGCGGGCTGCCAAAAGGCCCGCTGCTACAGAAGAGGGGAAGATGGAGCTGCCCAAAGGTGCAGCTCACAAAGAGAAGAGGGGGCGAGGCCGCCCGCCCACAACGGGCGAATACTCGGGTCTCGCTAAGGCCAAGGCGGAGCTCAACGCTTTGAGAGCAGAGGAGCTTCGTCTGGATGCCGAAGAAGGAGTGGCGGAAGCGGCGCGAGCTTTCCGGCAGTCGAAACATGACTGCCGCCGCGGACTTAACCCGCCTACGCCCAGTGAAGTGGCCCAGGAGACAACGGCAGCACTGTACCAACTGGTTTTGGATGCAGCGTCGATGGTGGAAACCGTAGCCACGACGTCCCGCAACCTCAAGGGGACGTCGGTGAAGGCGCTTAAGGATGCGGCTTCCACCATCAAGGAGGCGACGGGCGGCATTAAGGTCCGCACCATTACAGAGGAGGTGGCCAAGCTGGAGGCCGCGAACCAGCTGCTCTCTGCACAACTGGTGAGCCTTCGGCAAGAAGTGGCTGAGCTGCGGAGCCAACCGACACAAGTGCCGGCCGACTCCACGCTAAAAGAGATGCTGGCGGAGACCTCGCGTCAATTTGGCAATATGCTAAACGCGAGGTTTGCCGGAATAGAGGACCGCCTCCTCCCAGAGCCCAGATTGAGGCCTCCGCTCGCGGCGGATAAAAGGAGGGAGACAGCTGCCGCAACTCTATCGCAGCCTTCAGGGTCCGGGGAGCTTGCCACTCCTCGCCGGGCGAAGGAGCTGCCAACGATCTCCCCCCCTATCGCCAAGCCTCCAAAAGGCAAAGGCCGGGGGAAAAAATCAATGGCGGCCCAAGAAAAGGAGGAGCTCCACAAGAAGATCCCAATCGATGCGGCGTCAGCCCCAGCCCCACCCCCTCCACTTATATCTGGGTGGAGCGAGGTGGCCGCCCGGGGGACCAAGGGCTTGTCTAAGGGCCCCGCCAAACACCCAGTCAAGGGTCCGGCCAGTCACGGGGCAAAGGGCCCAGTCACAGGTCCCCCCAACTATACGACGGAGCCGGGCAAGGCAAAATCAAAGAAGGCTGCCAAAAAGAAGCCGGCGGCAAGGCTCCGTCCGCCGCGCACGTCTGCAGTAATTATTACCCTGCAGCCGGCCGCCGTTGAGAAAGGGGCCACGTACGGCTCAGTTATATCCGAGGCTCGGAACATCATCGATTATCCGAGCCTTGGAATAGAGGAGCTGCGGTCAAGGACGACCGTAACTGGCGCCCGCATGATGGAGATCATTGGGGAGGGGGGCACTGAAAAGGCGGACGCCTTGGCCGCAGAGTTGAAGAGGGTGTTGAGCCCGGAAGTGGCCCGGATCACACGCCCTACAAGGAGAGTCGACGTTCGTGTTTCGGGTCTCGACGACTCCATCACTGTGGAGGAAGTGGTAACTGCTGTCGCCGTGCTGGGAGGGAGTGCTGCGGACGATATTCGGCCTGGCAAAATAAATGGTGGCTCAATATTTTTGAGCTGCCCGGTGGCTGCCGCCAAGGTCGTGGTCGATGCTGGCCGACTGAAGGTGGGCTGGACGACAGCACGCGTAACGCTGCTTGACTCCAGACCCATGAGGTGCTTCAGGTGCCTTGAGGTCGGCCACGTCGGCTGCAAATGCACGTCGGAGGTGGACCGCAGTGGTATCTGTTACCGCTGCGGCCAGCTGGGCCACCGGGCGAATGAATGCCGGGCCGAGCCGAACTGCGCAATCTGCGCAGCGGCCGGCAAGCCAGCGGCGCATCCGATAGGCGGTGGTAGCGACTGCAACAACCGCCGCCGTAAGTCCGGGCCAAAACGCCAAAGAAAGCGGGCAAAGAAGGCAAGGAAGGCGAGGGGGAAAGCCCCGCAGCCAGCCCAGCAGGAGCCGATGGAGACCACCCAATAAATGCGTCTCTCCTTACTGCAGGCCAATGTTAACCACTCTGCCAGAGCTCAGGACCTACTAGCCCAGACCCTGGTAGAGTGGAAAATAAAGGTGGCCGTGGTCGCTGAGCCCTATTTCGTCCCCGCCCGGGATGACTGGGTTGGGGACCGCGAGGGTTTGGTGGCCATTGTCGCCCCGACTGCCACCGGCGCCCCGCCTATCGAACGGGTGGTGAGGGGTCGGTGTTGTGTGCTGGCAGTCGTGGGCGACATTGTAGTAATAGGGGTGTATTTCTCGCCCAACCGGATTCTTGCCGACTTCGAGCAGTTCCTAGTCGAGGTCGGCACACTGGTTGGGCAGATTGCCCCCTACCCCGTGCTTGTAGCCGGGGACTTCAACGCGAAATCTACCGCGTGGGGTTCCCCGGCGACGGACGCACGGGGGGAGATATTGGAGGAGTGGGCGGTCTCCATGGGCTTGGCCGTCCTTAACACGGGTTCGGAGGACACGTGCGTGCGGCAACAGGGTGGCTCGATCGTAGACGTGACTTTTGCGTCTGCCACCCTGGCGCGCCGTGTCCAAGGCTGGAGAGTTGTTGTGAGCGTGGAGACACTATCGGATCATCGTTATATCCGATTCGATGTCTCCGCGCTCCCCACTGACCCACCGAGAGATGCCCGGCCCCGTGGGGCGGACGGCCCCCGCTGGGTTCTCAGGAGGCTAGACAGGGAGAGGGCTAAAGAGGCGGCCATCATCGAGGACTGGGTGTCTGGACCCGTCATCGGTGAGGACGTGGAGGTGGAGGCGGGGCTCCTCGGCTCGTCGCTGAATCGCATATGTGACGCGGCGATGCCGAGGGCTAAACCACTCCCTCCGCGGTGTCGGGTGTATTGGTGGAGCGAAGAACTCCACCAAATGCGAGTAACGTGCGGAAGAGCTCGCCGCCGATACACTCGATGCAGGAGAAGACGGGTCCGTGACGCCCAGGAGGAAAGTGACTCCTACGCCGCCTATAGAAGCGAGTGCGAGAGCCTGCAAGTGGCGATCGCACGCGCCAAGGATGCGGCGTGGGAGGAATGGCTCAAGATCCTCGAGGATGACCCCTGGGGCAGGCCTTACAAGGCCGTACGGCAAAAACTGCGGCCCTGGGCCCCCCCCCTGACCAGCACCCTGGAGGAAGCCTTCCTAGGTGACGTGGTCCGCACCCTCTTCCCTTCACAGGAAGAATGGGTGCCACCGATGGCCCAAGTTCCGGCGCGAGATGCCGAGGATGAAACCCCGGCACCGGAAGTGTCGGAGGGTGAACTCGGGGCGGCCGTTTTAAGACTCCGGTCGAAGAGGACCGCCCCGGGCCCAGACGGCGTGCCGGGGACCGTCTTGGTGATCGCGCTGGGAGAGTTGGGAGGAAGGGTGAGGTCCCTATTCTCCGCGTGCTTGCGGCAGTGTCGTTTCCCACAGCGGTGGAAGACGGGCAAGCTCGTCTTGATTCACAAGGACGGGCGCCCGGCCGGACAGCCGTCGGCGTATCGGCCGATCGTGTTGCTCGACGAGGTGAGCAAGCTCTTTGAGCGCGTGATCGCGGCTCGCCTCGTCGAGTGCATGGATCCGGGCTTAGCCGACGTGCAGTTCGGTTTTCGCCGCGGCCGATCCACCCTGGACGCGATAGCGCGGGTGCGGGAGCTCGCCGAGGAGGCAACGTCCCGGGGTGGCGTGTTGTTTGCGGTGTCGCTTGACATCCGTAACGCCTTTAACACGCTGCCCTGGGAGGCGGTGTTGTGGGGACTGCGGTACCATGGGGTGCCGCAGTACCTCCAGAAGGTCGTGGCCGACTACTTCGTCGGGAGAGCTGTTGTCTTCCCGACGAAGCACGGCTCCGGGAGGAGGGACATGGCGTGCGGTGTTCCACAGGGATCGGTTCTTGGTCCGCTCCTGTGGAACATCGGATACGACTGGGTGCTGCGCGGGGCCACGTTGCCGGGGGTCGGCGTCACCTGCTACGCTGACGATACCCTGGTGACGGCCCGCGGCAGCACCTACAGAGAGGCGTCCCTCCTCGCCACGGCGGGAGTGGCCCAGGTGGTCGGCAGGATCCGCAGATTGGGGCTCGAGGTGGCCCTCGACAAGTCGGAGGCCCTGGTATTTCACGGGCCCCGACGTGGGCCACCGCCGGGAGCTGCCATCGTGGTGGGTGGAACCTCCATCGCCGTCGGGTCCTCGATGAAGTATCTTGGACTCGTTCTCGACGGCCGATGGAGGTTTGAGGAGCATTTCCGGCGGTTGGCCCCAAAGTTAATGGCCACTGCCGGAGCCCTGGGGCGGATTCTGCCAAACGTGGGTGGGCCGAGACGGGCGTGCCGACGCCTCTACAGCGGTGTGGTGCGCTCCATGGCGCTCTACGGGGCGCCAATATGGGCGGGGGCCCTGAGCGCCCGTAATCTGGCCGTGCTGCGTCGTCCGCAGCGCGCCATGGCGCTCAGGATGGTCCGAGCGTACCGCACCGTTTCGTGCGTCGGCGCTTGCGTGCTCGCCGGTACGCCGCCGTGGGACCTCGAAGCCGAGGTACTCGCCGCGGTGTACCGGCGAACCAAGGAGGAGATCCGAGGCGGGGGCCGTCCGCACCCGCGGGAGATCGCCCACTGGAGGGAAGATGCGCGTCGCGATCTCCTCCGGAAGTGGAAGGCCCGCCTCGAGAACCCCGAGGTGAGCCACGAGGTGGTGGCCGCCGTTCGGCCCATACTGTCAACATGGCTCGAACGGGAGCACGGGGCTCTCTCCTTCCACCTGACACAGATGATCACCGGGCACGGCTGCTTCGGTCGATACCTGTGCCGGGTGGCGGGCAGAGAGCCCACGGAGATGTGCCACCACTGCGTGGCTGGTGTCGCGGACACGGCGCAACACACGCGCGAGGCGTGCCCCGCTTGGGCGATCCCTCGCGCCGCCCTGTCCGCGACAGTAGGAGGTGACCTCTCGCTGCCGGCCCTTTTAAGGGCCATGGTTGGCAGTGAGGAGGCCTGGGAGGCGACCGCGACCTTCTGTGTCGAAGTCATGACACAGAAGGAGGCGGCGGAAAGGGTGCGAGAAGACGACGCAGACTCGCTCCCCATCCGCCGCCGTAGACGCGGTGGGCGGCGTCGGGCCTTTGCAGCCCGTCTGCCGCCCTAGCGCCGGGGACCGTGGGTGGGTGATCGGGGGGTCACCACCTGCATAGGGTCCCGTGCTGGAGACGCCCAAGTGTTCCTGGGCGCCTCCAGCGGAAGGAGTGGGGCGGGAACTTAAACCCGCCCCGAGAAGGGCTCGAGTCGAGCGACGCCAGCGGGGCATGCGGTTGTGGGCCACGAGACCCGCAGCCCCGCAAAACGGCGAGAGAAGGAACACCCCAGGGTTTTAGTCAGTAAGAGTCTGACATAACCCGGCCACTCCCCCCGGAGAGGTCGGGTATCCATGAGGATTTCCCTGGGTCACCAAAAAAAAAAAAAAAAAAAAAAAAAGGTTAGGTTAGGTTAGGTTAGGTTAGGTTAGGTTTTTTTTTTTTTTTTTTTTTTTTTCCCAGAGCAAGTACTCCCTTGCCCTGGGGAGTGTATTATTGAGATCACAAGCTATTTACTACTACGTGCATCTCATACATTAATGTTGTTGTAGTTAACATTTGAATTTGGTATTTACACGCTATTTCTTTATTTCTTTAGTTTTTGTTTTAATTTCAATTAGTTGAGTAGAATATTATAAGTAATTATAGTTATTATAGTTATAATGAAGAATTAAGTTAATTAATACATATAAATAAAAATTGTAACATAATTATTAAACTTGGTTTCTATTTTTTTTTTTTTTTTTTTTTTTTTTTTTTTTTTTTTTTTTTTTTTTTTTTTTTTTTTTTTTTTTTTTTTTTTTTCCCATATTATTATTTAGTGATTAATTATTTCAATTTATTTTAAGTATTATTAAAGCTTTTTAATTTCTTAATTATGTAATTAATATGGTTAAGGAATGCTTCTTTAGTGGATTCTTTAGTGATTATTTGTTGCAGGTCATACGGATTGATCTTAAGGTTGTCGGCCACAATATTTAGGTCTAGACGCGTTCTCTGGAAACGGGGGCATTGTTTTATTAGGTGTTCGTTAGTCTGTATTGTTTGATTGTCGCACGGACAGAAGTTATCATTAGTGATTTTAAATCTATGTAAATATTGTTTGTTATATCCATGTCCCGTGAGAATTTGAGTTACCGCAAATGAGGGCTTTATGTGTTCTAATATTTTATGTCGATCTGTAAGCGTTGGACACCATTCCTTAAGTATGGGGCCCTTAGTATTTGAGGAATAAATTTCCTCTGCAGTTTTTAAACTATGAGACTTGTTTATGCTTTTTATATAACTAATGGGGAATTTGTTATGTGAAGATGCACAGTGGCTTTCGGCAGCGCTCTTAGCCGCAATATCAGCCTCCTCATTCCCTTCGATTCCCGTGTGTGCCCTTATCCATATGAATTGTACATCCATTTCGTGTTGGAGAATTGTTTTGTGTATATGGTTAGGTTAGGTTAGGTTAGGTTAGGTTAGGTTTTTTTTTTTTTTTTTTTTTTTTTTTTTTTTTAATAATATTCATTTGTCCCTCTGATTTTCTTTCAGAGCCCTTCTTTGCGGTTTGTCTTTAGTCTCTTGTTTTGAGTTCATTTCATTGATATATCCCCCCTGTTTTTGCCCCCAATTCTCAACATTTGTTTATTTTATTCACACAATTTATTAACATTCACACACTTTTGCATACTGTCATTCTTATTTCTTGCGCGCTTTCACACTTACAATACTACTTTTTCCCATTTTCTATATTTCGATATCTTTATTTCTCGCATTCTTCATCTTCATCCCTTTCCGTTTATTCTATTCCATTCGGTGCTTAATTTAACTTACTGGTATTTTCCAAAATTTCTTAGTATCTTTTCATTATTTTATGTTCTATCTTATATACTTCAGTATATAACTGTAACATAACTTTCGCTACATATTTAAATTGCTGCATTTTGTTTTCTCTCAAGAGAGATTGGCTCACAGTCGCTCCCAAGCGCTCGGTCCTGTCCCTTGTTCTTTGAATTTTACATTTTGTCTTGGTTTTTAACTTTATATATTTCTTATTAGAATCTATTATTGTTGTAATTTTGAAAATGTTTGGTTTAGCTTCCAACTGGTCCAGTTTCTCATGAAGCTGGATCCAGTTGGCCTTTTTTGAGATATGTGTTCTAGTCTTTGGTTAGGTTAGGTTAGGTTAGGTTAGGTTAGGTTAGGTTAGGTTAGGTTAGGTTAGGTTAGGTTAGGTTAGGTTAGGTTAATGAGGAGAACCGCATGGATGTCTAAATGCCAGCACACCAGCACTTAGACATCCTGCAGGTGAACGCCAACCACTCCGCCAAAGCACAGGACCTCCTGATGCAACACATGGCGGAGTGGGGAATTGGCGTCGCGGTGGTGGCAGAGCCCTACTTCGTCCCCCCCCTTCCTTACTGGGCAGGGGCGACGGACGGAGTAGTGGCAATATCGGTTCCGGCACATGGGGATTTCCCCCCTCTCTCGAGGATCGAAGGCGGTCCGGGTTACGTGGCGGCCAGGTGGGGGAGCGACACCGTGATAGTGGCGGTGTACTTCTCCCCCAACAAGCCGTTACGCGCCTTCGAGCGCTTCCTGGGGGTCCTGAACGGGGTAGTTGGTAGAGCTGCCCCGTCACAGGTGATGGTCATGGGGGACCTTAACGCCAAGAGTTCGGCGTGGGGTTCCCCAGTCACGGACCCCCGAGGGACCGCCCTCGAGGACTGGGCGACGGCAACGGGACTAATCATCCTGAACCGGGGCAGCGTCAACACATGCGTGCGGCGGCGGGGGGGGTCAGTCGTGGACGTAACGTTCGCGACCCCCGCCATAACCGCGCGCGTCACTGATTGGCGCGTCCTGGAGGACGTTGAGACCCTCTCTGATCATCTTTATATCAGAATGAGGGTCTCCAATGGCGTCCTGCCGTCGCCCACCCCAGGGGGGGGAACAAGAGGCCGGGGCCGAAGGTTCCCCAGGTGGGCCCTGACCCACCTGGATAGGGAAAGGGCGGACGAGGCGGCGATGGAGGAGGCTTGGTGTGCAGCCCCTCCCGCCACCCTCGGAGTCGACATGAGGGCGGCTCGGTTCCGCGCCGCACTACAGAGGGTGTGCGACGCGGCAATGCCCCGGGCCGGACGCCTGTCCGCCCGAAAAAAGGTGTACTGGTGGTCCGCAGAAATAGCGGCTCTGCGGACCGCCAGCAACTGTGCCCGCCGCGACTACCAGCATTGTAGGCGCAGGCGGCACACAGAGGAGGAGGAGGATGGGTTCCATAGGGCCCTCAAAGAAGCAAAGGGGGCCCTGATAGTGGCGATCGCCGTGGCCAAGGACGAAGCACACAGCTTGTTCTTGGCCACCCTGGACAGGGATCCGTGGGGGCGACCGTATAAGATGGTGCGCAACAAGCTGCGCACCTCCCCCCCCATGGATTCAATGGAGCCCGACCTCCTCGGTAGGGTATTGGAGGGGCTGTTCCCGCCCGCCCCAACATTCTCCCCCCCGACGATGGCCATTGCGGAGCATGAGGCCGAACTCGCCGTCGCACCTATAAGCGACGACGAGTTCGAAAGAGTGACGGACCGACTCAGGGGCTGCAGGAAAGCCCCGGGTCCAGACGGGGTCCCTGGTCGCGTCCTCACCGTCGCCCTGGGACACCTCGGGAGCCGCTTCAGGCAGATCATGGACGACTGCCTGAAGGAGGGAAGGTTCCCGAGGGTGTGGAAGGAGGGGCGGCTCTGCCTCCTCCGCAAAGAGGGTCGGCCTGCGGACTGCCCGTCCGCCTATCGCCCCATAGTGTTGCTGGATGAGGCCGGGAAAACGTTTGAACGTATCCTGGCCCACCGGATCCAGCAGCACCTTGAGACCGCCGGCCCGGACGTGTCTGATAGACAGTTCGGGTTCCGAGGAGGACGGTCCACGCTCGACGCGATAAAGTCCCTCAGGGACTTCTGCGACGACGCGTCGAGCAGGGGAGAGGGTGTGGTCGCGGTGTCTCTAGACATCGCGAACGCGTTCGGCACCCTCCCCTATGGGGTGATAAGTGGGGCACTTCAGTATCATGGAGTGCCCCACTACCTGAGAAGGATCGTAGAGAACTACCTTACCGAGAGGGTAGTTCTCTACGAAAATAAGGACGGGCAGAGGGGGGAGAGAAGGATGGCCTGCGGCGTGCCCCAGGGCTCCGTACTCGGCCCCTTGCTCTGGAACCTGGGGTACGACCGGGCCATCAGAGGGGAGACACTCCCGCGCACAATCACCGTCTGCTATGCAGACGACACGATGGTGGCTGTGCGCGGGAAAGATGGGTGGGAGACCCTCCGCGATGCGGAGGAAGCGGCCGAGCTGATGATCCGGGGGATCGAGCAGCTCGGCCTAAAGGTGGCCCTCCCGAAGACCGACGCTACGGTCTTCGGGGGGCGAGGGAGGGCATGGAGGCTGCCTGCGGGCGCGGCGCTCTCACTTCCAGGAGGGACGGTCCAGGTAGAGCCCCACATTAAATATCTGGGGCTTACATTGGACCGGAAGTGGGATTTCGGGGAGCACTTCAGAAGACTTGCTCCCCGAATCAGGGGCGCCGCGCAAGCGCTGGGCAGACTCCTGCCCAACATTGGGGGGCCAGGCTCCTCTTGCCGGCGGCTGTTTGCCGGCGTGGTGAGGAGCATGGCCCTGTATGGGGCCCCAATATGGGCGGACAGGTTGTCCGCCCGAAACAGGGCCCTGCTGAGGGGGCCACAGCGGGCCGTGGCCCAGAGAATGGCCAGGGCCTACGGCTCAGTGGCCCATGCGGCGGCCTGCCTCCTCGCCTGCACCCCTCCGTGGGAGTTGGACGCCGAGGTGCAGGCGGAAACCTACGCGGTTAGGTCCAGGGCCCGGGCAAGAGGTGAACGCCCGGACCCTGAGGAGGTAGAGGCCTCCCGCCGTATGACGGCGCGCCGGCTGCGAGAAAGGTGGAAGTCCATCCTGGAGGACGCCCCGTACGGGACACGTACCGTGGGGGCGATCCTCCCAGTGATGGACGAATGGTTGGAGAGGGCAGCCGGCGCGCTAACGTATCGGCTGGTGCAGGTGTTGACCGGACACGGCTGTTTCGGTCATCACCTGCACAACATCAGGAGGGAGCCGAGCCCACGGTGCCATGAGTGCGGTGATCCCGACGACACGGCTGAGCACACCTTTCAGGTGTGCAGTCGTTGGGATGTGGAGAGAGGCCTCATGGCACGGGCGATCCAGCGGGTGGACCTCTCGCTGCATAGCGTCGTCTCTGCGATGCTCAGCAGCGAGGGGTCCTGGGAGGCGGTGGTCTCCTTCTGCGAGATAATCGTCTCGCAGAAGGAGGAGGCGGAGCGGGAGCGCGAGGACGATCCTCTCGCGCACCCCCTCCGGCGTAGGCGGCCGGGGTTGAGGCGGCGGCAGTTTGCCGCGCGCCTTTACCCTTAGTGACTGCGGGCGGAGGATGGGAGACCTCCGCCTGCCGTGACAAGTCACTCGGCGGTCTGGGGGGTGGCCATGCGTATTCGGCCATCCCCCCTTTGACGCGGGAAGCCCTGGCAGAGGCCGGGGCGACCGGTGGGCATCGTGGAGAATGCTTAGTGCGGGTTCCACGGTGCCCGAGTAACCGGAGTGCGAGGGTACGCCAAGGTGGTTTTTAGTGGGTAAACCTCTCTACCCCTTCTCATAATGAGAAGGGGAGATGAGGGAGTCCCACATATCCTCCCCGCCGCTCCCAAGGCGGGGGGTCGAATGCGTAATGCATTTTCCACCTTGTAAAACAAAAAAAAAAAAAAAAAAAAAAAAAAAAAAAAGGTTAGGTTAGGTTAGGTTAGGTTAGGTTAGGTTAGGTTAGGTTAGGTTAGGTTTTTTTTTTTTTTTTTTTTTTTTTTTTTTTTTTTTTTTTTTTTTTCATGTCCTGCCGGATCACCAGTCCCCGCTAAGGATACGGGCGGCTGGGTCCATTTGCTAAATTTCCTTGGGAGTAATTTTTATAAATTGAGTAATCATGAGTTCTTTTTAAAATGGTGCCAAGATGATGGGTTTTATATATATTTCGATATAATAGATATATTTTTTTTTTTTATTTTTTTTTTTTTTTTTTTTTTTTTTTTTTTTTTTTTTTTTTTTTTTTTTTTTTTTTTTTTTTTTTTTATATATATATAGTTATAAATAAATAAATATTCTGTTTATAAATTTGATCGATCTAATTTTGTTTATTATGTGTTATTGAATTTTTTCAAGCTGTTGACTATTTTGTGGATGTATTTTGTGAATGATTCTGTGGCTGATTCTTTTTTGTTGATTTCTTTAATATTATATGGTTCTATTCTTAAATTATTGCATAATGCTTCATGGTCGTATCTGTCAGTGGTAAATTTTGGACATTCTTTTATTAGGTGGTTGATCACCTAATAAAATGTGGATTACAAAGATCCAAAAATAAAATATCAGTGCAAGCTTATGTTCTTAGAACTATCACTTCTTATCTTCCTAGTAAAAAGGTGATTGCATTCGAGTGGCCAGAATTAACAGAGCTTCAATTGGCTGATCCTCAATATCACACACCTAACAAAATTGACATCTTGTTAGGTGCTGAAGTTTACAGTAAAGTTCTTAACGAAGGTGTGAAAAGAGATTCTAGCGGATCGTTGATCGCACAATCTACGTCACTGGGTTGGATTCTGTCAGGGGTAGTAAAGACTTCGAACGAAGTCTCATCGAAGGTAGTGACACTCCATACTGCAGTTGATGAAAATATCTTATTAAGACAATTTTGGGAAATGGAAAACGACAATCAGTGTCCTACATCTAAAAGATATTTATCAGATGAAGAAAAAAAATGTGATAGTTCTAAGAACATAAGCCGCCCACCGCGCGATTTTCGCGCCCTCTAGTGTTATGTTATAAATAAATAAAACCACATAGAAGATAGTGAATGCAATGTATTAAAAATAAAATCAAAAAGTACTTATGATATTGGTGAGAACGAAACCATAGCGCGATGTAATTAACAACTAGCGCCATCTAGTTCACTTACATATAAACACCGTGAACATAAGCCGCCCACCAAGAACGACTGTTCTTAACTTAATTTACTACATAAGGCAAAAAAAACTTACAAATATAATAAATCGTCATAACTTAAATTTACCGTATAAACATATTAATCAGTTGAAGGTAAAACACAAACTTTAGAGACAGGTCTCTTAAAACATGAATTTTTACATCGCAATGTAACCACACGGGTAATATTGTCGGCGCCGGGGTGTTTTTGAATAACACGTCCCATCAGCCATCTGGCTGGGGGTAAATCGGGTTCTTTGACTAGAACTACATCACCTAGTTTGGGTTCAGGAATCACACGTGACCATTTGTATCGCTGCATTAAACGAGCTAAATACTCTTGCGTCCAGCGACGCCAAAAATTCTGCAATAAGCGTTGACATAACTGCCATCGTTTCAAAGAACTAATTTTAGTAGCCTCATAGTTATGATCAGGCGGCAAGACTAAAGGTTCGCCGATTAGAAAATGTCCTGGTGTCAAAGGCATGGGGTCACCCTGATCTTCTACATAAGAAATTGGTCTTGAATTGAGACAACTCTCAATTTGAGAGAGCAA
The DNA here is from genome assembly GCA_963555595.1 of Tethea ocularis. Classification (NCBI taxonomy): domain Eukaryota; kingdom Metazoa; phylum Arthropoda; class Insecta; order Lepidoptera; family Drepanidae; genus Tethea; species Tethea ocularis. Next base: position 29,525 of record OY741970.1, on the reverse strand, counting down.
CGTAGTCATCTCTTCAAACGTCAAAGTATTATTTCCAATTATACGATGGAGATGGTATTTAGTAGATTTAATACCTGCCTCCCATAATCCGCCAAAATTTGGGGCTCGTGGTGGGATGAAATGCCACTGAGTACCATTTGTCGCCAACCAATCAGAAACATCCGATAAAAAATTTGACTTCGCTGCATTAAATAATTCCTTTAGATCTCTAGCAGCCCCTATAAAATTAGAACCATTGTCACTATACAAATCACTACAATGACCACGCCTTGCAACAAATCTTCTAAAGGCTGATAAGAACCCATCTGATGACATATCACTTACTGCCTCTAAATGTATGGCCTTTGTTGACATACAAATAAACAAACAGATATATCCTTTATAGGATTTATTACCACGACCTTTAGATACTCTAATATTTATTGGCCCAGCATAGTCTACGCCGCTGTGTAGGAATGTTTTGGTTATAGAAACTCGGGACGGCGGGAGTTGACCCATCATTTGATGGTTTTTAGTAATTCTATAGCGTATACAGATTACACACTTTCTATAGTGATGTTTTATTAAGTTCTGCATTCCAATAATCCAGTATTTTGCACGCAAGTAATTGAACATTAATTGTGGCCCACCATGTAAAGTTTTAAGGTGGGCTTCTGCCACTAATAATTTTGTTAAGAAAGACCCATGATGAATTATTATCGGATGCTTAAAATCATCTTCAATTTGTGCACACTGAATCCGCCCACCAACCCGAATTATTCCTAACTCATCTAAGAATGGACATAGTGAAGAAAGTTTTGAGTTTTTCTTAACTTCCTTTCCTATTTTCAAATTCACTAGTTCTTCTCGAAATTCTTGAAATTGACTTCTTTTTAACATTATATTCAAAGATTCACTAATTTCCCTTTTTAATAAATATAAATGCTTTACTTTCTCTTCTTTCTTTTTCAGGACACGCCTGCAATAAGCCACTACTCTCAACAATTTATTCAGTGATGAATATTTTGACCAAATGTCATTGTTGTCTTGGTCTATTATTGTCGCTAAATTAACAGATTTTTCTTCCAGATGTGTTTCTTCTCTATTTTGTCGTTTAATAATGATTTCTTTTTCTTTCAGCCATTTTGGACCATCTTTCCAGAGAAGTTCCTGCTCTATGTTTTTCGTACCCCGTGATGCACAATCTGCTGGATTATCTTTTGAAGATACGTGTAACCACTGATGGGGTTCCAGCGAAGATAAAATTTCAGAAACTCTATTTGCGACAAATACTTTCCATTTATTAGGTTGACTATTCAACCATGCCAATACCACAGATGAATCTGTCCAAGCGTAGATGTGCCTTTTATCACAGCCCATAACTTCAGCTACTTCAATCAACAGCCGTGTTAAAAGTACTGCACCGCACAACTCCAGTCGTGGAATCGAGACTTGCTTTATTGGTGCAACCTTTGTCTTAGAAGTAATTAATGAAGTGTGGACTCCACCATCTTTTTTTATTACTCTCAAGTATACAACAGCTGCAAACGCTTCTGAAGATGCATCGCAAAACCCATGCAATTCTTGGATTATATCATCTTCACTCGTATGAATCCATCTAGGTATTTTGAATTTAGCTAGTTGGCCTAAGTTGCTTCTGTAGTTTAGCCATTCTCTCAGTAAGTTAGGTGTTAGTTCTTCATCCCATCCAATACCAGAGAGCCATATTTTTTGAATAAAGATTTTAGCTACGATGATAACTGGTGCTAACCAGCCGAGTGGATCAAATAGCCGCGCGATATCAGATATAACACTTCTTTTGGTAATAGGTTGTTTCATAGTTGGTAGTTGTACTAAATATGTAAACTCGTCGCGTTCCCGATTCCAGGTAAGGCCAAGAATTTTTGTCACCTCATCTATTCTCACCTGTAAGTTGGTATTTATTCCTTTTTCATGTTCCTTGCAAACCATTTTCATTAACTCTTCACAGTTACTTGTCCACTTTTGAAGTTCAAACCCTGCCCCTTTCAATAATATGGTTAATTCCTTGTAAATTTGTATCCCTTCTTCTACAGACCGACAACCCGTCATCAGATCATCGATATAAAAATCATTTAAAACCACATTTACAGCTTTCGCAAATTGTCCTCCATCGTCATGAGCAACTTGCTGCAAACATTTTACAGCGAGGTAAGGAGCTGCTGACGTTCCAAATGTTACTGTGAGTAGTCGTAGATGTTGTAAGTCTTCATTAGAATTAGCACGCCAAACTAACCGTTGAAAATCCACATGTTTTTTGTTAACTTTTACCTGTCGGTACATTTTAACAATATCGGCTGCTAAACATATGGGATGCCGGCGCCATCGCATAATTATATGGCGTAAATCAGCTTGTAATGTAGGACCTACCAACAAATCATTATTTAAAGAAGTGTTATTTGATCCTGTACAAGATGCATCAAAGACAACTCTTACCTTTGTGGTACTTTTGTCCTCTCGAATCACAGCATGATGAGGTAAGTAGACTACACCCGGCCTAAAGCGCTGATCCTTTGGTATAACTTCCATATGCCCAAGTTTTAAATATTCCTCAATTACAGCTGCATATTGAATTTTCAGTTCTGAATTCTTCGTCAACCTTCTCTCTAACTGAAGAAATCTTTTCACTGCCTGCTGTTCATGATTATCATATTTGCATTTAGGATCTTCCTCTTTAAATGGCAAATTTACTATATATCTTCCGGTGTCATCTCTTTCCGTTGTAGAAGCAAATATTTCTTCACATTTTTTTTCTTCATCTGATAAATATCTTTTAGATGTAGGACACTGATTGTCGTTTTCCATTTCCCAAAATTGTCTTAATAAGATATTTTCATCAACTGCAGTATGGAGTGTCACTACCTTCGATGAGACTTCGTTCGAAGTCTTTACTACCCCTGACAGAATCCAACCCAGTGACGTAGATTGTGCGATCAACGATCCGCTAGAATCTCTTTTCACACCTTCGTTAAGAACTTTACTGTAAACTTCAGCACCTAACAAGATGTCAATTTTGTTAGGTGTGTGATATTGAGGATCAGCCAATTGAAGCTCTGTTAATTCTGGCCACTCGAATGCAATCACCTTTTTACTAGGAAGATAAGAAGTGATAGTTCTAAGAACATAAGCTTGCACTGATATTTTAACATTTGGATTTACTCTTGAACGTATATTTAAAGTGACCATGGCATTACATGTAACGTCTTTGTTTCCATTCAATACTGAAATCAGTCCTTTGACAGGAATCTTTTTTAGTCCCAAGTACTGAGTCGTGGCCTCAGTAATAAAAGATGCTTGGGACCCCTGATCCAGTAACGCCCTTAAGATTCGGCTATGACCATTGTCACTATCTGCTTGCACTAGCGCAGTGGCTAATATAACCTGTTTATAAGGAAGAACCTTAGAAGCTGAAAAATGTGATGTAACAGGTTGGTTTTCTGATGATTGGTTTTCAGATTCTGAATTATTTTCAGCCCTAACGTGAGCCACAACATCAGCCGAGTTTGTGCTACTTGGTTCACCCGTTGCGAACAACTGATCAGAATGACCCGATTCCACTTGATCACCATCAGGATAATGATGTAACAAAGTATGATGTTTACTCTTACAGATGCGACATGATAAAAAACTCATGCAAACTTTGGCCGAGTGATTTCTGCCCAGACAATTAAAACAGATACGGTTTTGTTCTACAAAATTACGGCGATTGGTTACATCTTCCTTAACAAATAATTTACATTGTGCTAACTTGTGAGGTTCATTACAAAATTGACATTGAATTTGTGTTGCATGTAATATTTTAAGTTTGTTATTATTTGATACATTTTGAGATTTACTACATGATGATTTCGAATCAAGAAACTCCAAAGCTCGATATCTATTTGTTAAAAAATCTTTAAATTGGTCAAATGTAGGTAATTCATCCGAAGCAATACTATTAGTAACATTTAGTTCCCATTGTTTCCTTGACTCTGGGTCCAATTTTAACGTAAGCAAATGAATAATTAATATATCCCAATTTGTCACATCAATTCCTATATTAGTTAATGAACTTAAACAGTCAGATGTATTATCAATTAAATCTTTTAGGAAACTTGCTGACTCAAAAGTAGCATTCTTCTGACTTAAAAATCGACTTATAATACAATGAGATACATACTTTTTATTATTATAACGAGAATCTAACAAATTCCAACATCTAGAATAGTTGTCGTTAGAAATAGCTATATTTCTGATCAATTGCTCGGCTTCACCTGTTAGATAACCTTTTAAGTAGTGTAACTTTTGCACACTATCAATATCATTATTATTATGAATTAATGAAACGTATAAATCCCTAAATGTTGGCCATTCTGTGTATTTACCAGAAAATGTCGGTATTATAATTTTAGGTAGTTTTATATGAGCCTTAGTTTTTTCACGAACCTCTGAACTCGACGTTTTTACATCTACACAGTCATGTTTTACAAATGTGTCTAACATTCCTTTTAAATCAGATTTAAAATCAATATACAATTCTTCAACAGTATCAAAAGTATCATTCACAACATAACTGCTTTTCTTAAAACTTTCACCAAAATTTCCTTTAAGTAATTCCTTATGTGTTATTGTGAATGATTTCCAAGCTTCTTCTAATGTTTCTAATCGCGATTCTACATGCTGCTTTGTTTTTCTATCTTTCGGAGTTTTCTTATAATTAGACTTATTCTTATTTATTCTTTCATAAATATGCTCTTGAATACTTAGCAAACTATCCATTTTAAGAAAGAAAATTATATTATAAAACTAATGAAATACTAAAATACAAGTGTTTTTAAACTATGTAATTCTGGGAAAAATCGGGCATAGGATCCCCGTCTCTGCCAAATTTACGAAATTATTCTAAGTCCTAAAGATAGGAAATTAATCGAAGTTAAATTTACTAATTTTTTTTTTTTCAACTTTTTAAAATCCTTTTTCTTTCAATTATATTGAGTTCCTTTTAATATTATTATAATTATAATTGGTGATAAAAATGTACTCACAATTTTCCACTTTACATTCACTTCACTTATCACCTGCTGGCACCATCCCACTCAATAGCTCCTTCTTCTCCGCATCTCCGTATCTCCGCCTTCTTCAGCACCCAACGCCTAGTTAGTTCACCAACTCGTAGCGCACACGCCTCACACTGCGTTACAAAGAGCAGCACACTAACGGCACACTGCCGTTTTTACGCCCCGAGCAGCGATCCACTGCCCATAGGTGCGTAAGTGGGTTTTTGGTACCCTTCGCCAGAATCCGGCTCGAAGGACCAAATGATCACACCACTACCTGATAATCGCGATTTTCGCGCCCTCTAGTGTTATGTTATAAATAAATAAAACCACATAGAAGATAGTGAATGCAATGTATTAAAAATAAAATCAAAAAGTACTTATGATATTGGTGAGAACGAAACCATAGCGCGATGTAATTAACAACTAGCGCCATCTAGTTCACTTACATATAAACACCGTGAACAGTGGTCTATTGTTTGGGTGCTATTGTTATCACATGGGCATTGGTCGTTTTCTGTTATTTTAAATTTATTTAGATATTGTTTGTGAAAGCCGTGCCCAGTGAGTATTTGTGTTAATTCGAAAGTGATTTTCATATGGCCTCTCATTTCTTTAATGGCATTTATGTCGGGCAGCCATTGTTTTAGTGGTTGTCCAGTTGGTGATGTGGTGTATGCTACGTTGCTTTCTCTATCTGTTTCTATTTTTCTTTTATATTTATAGTGGCTTAGTGGAAACTTATCATATTGCGGTGCTTTGTGTAGTGTTGCTGCAATTTTGGCTTCTCGATCGGCTTCTTCATTCCCTTCTATGCCACTATGTGCTTTGACCCATATTAGAGTGATTTCTCCATTTTTGTTTTCAATATTCCTTATCTGTTGTTGTATTTCATGTACTATGTTGTTCAAACTGTTGATATTTTTGATTTCTTGTAGTGCTGATTTGGAGTCTGTTAGAATTATTGTTTTGTTTATGTTTTTAGTGTTGCTGTAGGTGCATGCTTTTTCTATAGCTAGACATTCGGCCTGAAAAACGGAGCAGCTGCTGTGTAGTTTTAAGCGTTGTGTTGTTTTCTTGCCATTAGGGTGGTATATTACTAATGCCGCTCCCACTTGATCATCGTGTTTGCTTCCGTCAGTGAAGATTTTTGTCACGTCAGGTGCGTTTATCAGATCTATTACTTCGTCTCCTATTTCAGTGATTATTTTGGCTTCAGTTCTTAAGTGTGGATGTGGCAGTTTTGATGGATGGATGAGTTTGTCTAGCTTTATATCGTCTGGTAGGTAAATGGAGGTCTCTTTTCGTTTGGTATTTTGAATATCTGCTGTCTCGTTAACTTTAATGTCTAGGGGTGTTAGATCGGCTAGTGCTATTGCTGCGGTAGTAGAAACTGTATGGAAACCTCTAATTATTTTTATTGCGAAGGCTCTTTGTAGTTTTCTGAGTGCATACTTTACTTTTTCGTATTTTGTGGATTGACTCCATATTTCAGCGGCATATGTGACTATTGGCTCTATTACATGTTGATATATAATTTCTACATTGGCCGATTGCACGCCCCATGTCGGACGTACAAATTTGCTTATTTTTTGGTATATTTTGTGTGCTTTACCTATTGCGTATTCTACATGTTTGATGAATTTAAAGTTTTTATCAATTATTACTCCCAGCAGCTTAAATTGGTCATCGAATTTTAATTTGATTTGGTCTATTGTGATATTTGCAGTTTTTGCCTTTGGGGTGTTGGTGATCATGTGAGTTTTTTCCGGACTGAAAGCAAGTTTGTTTTGTTTTCCCCATTCTGATATCGTTTTTAGGACAGATTTTGAGACGTATTCAATTTCGTGTGTGCTTTTGCCAGTGACTATTAGTAACACATCATCAGCATATGCTTGTAAGTGGCAGTCTTCAGAGATGGGGGTATCTAGTAGGTTATCCATGATGAGATTCCAGAACAATGGCCCAAGGACCGAACCTTGGATGCAACCTCGTGATTGTATTTTGGAGACTGAGGCATCTGAGTAATTTAATGTAACTTTTCTATTAATTAAGTAGCTAATGATGATTTTATATATATTTGCGGGGCATTTGATGTGGTGGAGTCTGTCCATGATGGCCGGCCACCATGCATGGTCAAAAGCCCCTTTTATGTCGAGTGATATAGCTATTGCGAGTTTCTTTTCTCTTTTGGCTCTTTCCATTCTGTCGATGACTGCATGTAGTGCATCTGTGGTCGTGGTCTGTTGTTTGAATCCGTATTGTCTACTGTTTAAGTTTCCCGTGGCGTACATGTGGTATGTGAGGCGTTTTGATATTAACTTTTCTAATAGCTTTCCAAAGACGTTAATCAGGCCAATAGGACGGTAAGAATTTATGTCGTTGTAGTTGGTTTTATTTGGTTTTGGGATGGTTTTTATGAAAGCAGTTTTCCACTGAGAGGGGAAGTATGATATGTTAAAGCATCTATTAATGAGTTTCGTAAATAAGGAGGGGTAACAAAGAATGAATTGGCGACATATATCAGATGTTAAGTGGTCTGTTCCAGGAGCTTTTCGGGGGTTCATCTCATCTATTGCTTCTATTATTTCTCTTTCTGTGAATTCGAGGTCGTTAGGTGTGTTTGGGATTGTGCTTGTTCTTAGTCTGATTGTTTTTTGTTGATCATTGTCTTCTGTGTCGTCTGGAAAAAAAATTGTTTACTAGTTCTTGCGCTGTTTCTATGCTGGTGTTGGTGTGTTGATTATTATTTATTTGGAGTGTTGAAGGTGGCTTTGGTTGTGGGGCGTTTTTTAGCAGTCTATTTGTTAAGGACCATACATCCTCCTTCCCCTGTTTGTTGCAAAATTCCCGGAAGTTTTCTGTAGATGCTTTACTTAGAGCTGTGGAATATTCTTTGCGGGCCTCTTGTTGTTCTTTTATTATATTAGTTAGGTCCTTCCTTCCTCTTTTAAGGTCTCGCTGTCGGTGGTGAAGGTGAATTACCTTTTGTTTAAGGTTTTCTAATTCGGTACTCCACCACGGTATCTTGTGTTTCGGAACTTTCTTTCTTAGCGTTTTGTCGCATGCTCTTGTGATGGATACTACTATATTTCCTATGAATATATCTATATCTTTGCTGTCTAACTCTTCAGGATTTATTTGGTCTAACTTGTCTTTGATTATTTCTTGTTTTATGGCTTTAGTAGTTTCTTCCCAGTTGACTGTTTGTGTGTTGTAACGAAAGGTGGTAGTGCTTACTCTTCTGTTTAATGTATTTCTGCCTAGGTCGATGCGGAAGGCTATGGCATGGTGGTCTGAAGTGGGTATTGCGTCATGATTTACGTGCCAGTCTTTAATGTTTCTGCACAGGTTGTTGGATGTGAGTGTTAGATCTATGATGGATGTTCTGGTTGTCCCGTGAGTGGTGGTTTCAAATGTGGGTTCATTGCCGATGTTACATACGTCCAGGTCATTAGTTGTGATAAGGTTAATGATCTCTTTTCCTCTTTTATTAGAACAGTTTGAGCCCCAAGCCTCGTGCCATCCATTTAAGTCTCCGCATATAAGGTGGCTGGAGTTTGTTGTGTTATTTTTAAGGAATATTTCTAGTTGTGTCATAGTACCACACTCATCTGCATTTGGTTCGACATAAACACTGCATAAATATAATCGACTAGTTTTAAGAGAGAGCTGTACTATACACATATTAGGTGTAGAATGTTTTACAATTCCGAGTGTAGCCGCTAGTCCTGTTTTAACCGCTATACATGCCTTGGTGGTTTGGTTACCGGGAAATTGATATATATCGTAGCCGTCTATTTTATTTAGCGCGTTTGATTTTCCGGTGTATGGTTCGGTGATAAAAACTATTTTTATTTCTTGTTTGATAATATATTGAGTCATTTCTTTGGTTGCAGCGTATCCGCGTCCCAGATTACACTGAAGAGCGGAAATTGAGATATTGTTGGAGTTCATGGTTGGAGAGTGCCGTAGTCTGTCGAGTCTTCTACCTTGTTCTTGACGGCTTGGAGGCGAGGGCAGAGTTTGTGGCTGTTGGCTGGGTGGTTGGTGTCGATGTTAGAGCTTGTTTTGTTTTTGTAACTAAGGCAGTTAAAGCAATTACTTTTGTTCGGCTGGTCTCTGTGAGGGCAGGTATTGATTTGGTGCTCTTCTGAGGCACAGTGGGCGCAAGGATGGATGGTAGCTGAGCACTTGTTACCTGTGTGGCCAAATAGTAAGCACTTGCGGCACTGAACGAAACGCGAGAACGCTTCAATATGGACCCGTTGATGGTCCACTGCCACTCTCTCCAAGTTCAGTAAGGAGACGTATTGGTCCGGGCGCACTTCCACCACAGCGTTGTAAAGTGTTTCGTTCCTGTTGGAGGTGAGGAAGCACAGTCGGAGTGCTTCAGTGGGGATTGAGTTTTGGTAACTGATAATTTGAATTAATTCCTCTTTTGCCGTCTTTTTGGTAATTCCCTTGAGAATCACTAGAGGAGGACGCCTTTTGGCGCCTTCGGCCTGCAGTTGTTTGGTATTATTGACCGCGTTAATAATTTCTTTACACTGACGATCGTTATCAAATTCGACCAGTACTCGGCCCTTGGTTACCGGTATTACCTTACTTGGTGCGAATTTACGATCCTTGAAAGTTATCTGGCTCTTCCAAGTGTTGATGACTTGTTCAGTTTCGGTGGGATTTGTTGCGGAGATAACAATGGCAGGTTTCTGGGGGAGAATTTTAGGGGGGGTTGCTTGTGTGACAGACGCATAAGAGGCTTTTTGCTTTGCTAATTCGATAGTAAGTTTTTCAATTTGGCCGCTGACACCGGTGAGGATGTCTTGTTTAAAGGTTTGGAGTACGTCACTAGGTGTAGATGATAATGAAGAGGCAGGAGGTGCTTCGGTGATAAGAGTTTTGCGTATGTTTTCGGCTGCTTCAAGAATAACCTTTTTATTCTTAGTTGTGACACTCTTCCCTTCGTTAACGGCTTCTATAATAGTCGCAGTGAACTGAAAGATTTTAGCGGTAAAATCCAAATTTTCAGAATTTTCGGTGGTGTTAGTGTTTACTGCAATGTTCGGCTGTTCGGGGGTACCCATTTTGCGGGTTTACATGTGAGCCCGGTAGTACGAGAACCCAGGAAAAAATAAAAGTAAAATATATTCCAAAGAAAATTCAGTCTAAGACTGTCGCTGGACACCTAAACCTATGAGTAAGCGCCTAATGGATGTATGTAGGGGGTTTCAAAACGCCTGAATAACAATAAAATGAAATAAAAATTTCTACCGTCCTAACGTAGTAAATCAATACCGGGTGGGCGGGTGGGCAATTTTTTGTTAGGTACTTAACTTTGAAAAATTGATAATAAAATAAGTAGTGGACGTGGAATGCCGCAAGAGGTGTCGGCAGACGCGGATCGGCGAGAGGAGCTCGGCCAAACCCGAAAAAAGGTTAGTGTTAATATAAAAATTTACTGAAAACTGAAAATTACTGAAAATTGTTGAAAATTTGACTTTAATTTGTTTGTAACTTTGCAGGTATACGTAGCAGAGGGCTTCGAGAGGTGTCCAGAGACGAGGATCGGCGAGGGAAGCTCGACCAGACCGGAAAAAAGGTAGGTACCAAGGAAAATTTTTAAGAAAATTTAAATTTTATGTGTTTTTTACTGGTTATTTGAAAATTTAAAACTATTTTTATATGAAAACGTCTGAAACTACTCTAGGGATACTATAGGAGGTCCGAAGACACTATTGATGGCAGAAAACCGCGGCGCGAAAGGTGAATTTTTGACAAAAATATCGATGTTTTCCCTGTTGCGTGAAGCGCTTAAGAAGACTTTTTTGTTAGGTACTTAACTTTGAAAAATTGATAATAAAATAAGTAGTGGACGTGGAATGCCGCAAGAGGTGTCGGCAGACGCGGATCGGCGAGAGGAGCTCGGCCAAACCCGAAAAAAGGTTAGTGTTAATATAAAAATTTACTGAAAACTGAAAATTACTGAAAATTGTTGAAAATTTGACTTTAATTTGTTTGTAACTTTGCAGGTATACGTAGCAGAGGGCTTCGAGAGGTGTCCAGAGACGAGGATCGGCGAGGGAAGCTCGACCAGACCGGAAAAAAGGTAGGTACCAAGGAAAATTTTTAAGAAAATTTAAATTTTATGTGTTTTTTACTGGTTATTTGAAAATTTAAAACTATTTTTATATGAAAACGTCTGAAACTACTCTAGGGATACTATAGGAGGTCCGAAGACACTATTGATGGCAGAAAACCGCGGCGCGAAAGGTGAATTTTTGACAAAAATATCGATGTTTTCCCTGTTGCGTGAAGCGCTTAAGAAGACTTTTTTGTTAGGTACTTAACTTTGAAAAATTGATAATAAAATAAGTAGTGGACGTGGAATGCCGCAAGAGGTGTCGGCAGACGCGGATCGGCGAGAGGAGCTCGGCCAAACCCGAAAAAAGGTTAGTGTTAATATAAAAATTTACTGAAAACTGAAAATTACTGAAAATTGTTGAAAATTTGACTTTAATTTGTTTGTAACTTTGCAGGTATACGTAGCAGAGGGCTTCGAGAGGTGTCCAGAGACGAGGATCGGCGAGGGAAGCTCGACCAGACCGGAAAAAAGGTAGGTACCAAGGAAAATTTTTAAGAAAATTTAAATTTTATGTGTTTTTTACTGGTTATTTGAAAATTTAAAACTATTTTTATATGAAAACGTCTGAAACTACTCTAGGGATACTATAGGAGGTCCGAAGACACTATTGATGGCAGAAAACCGCGGCGCGAAAGGTGAATTTTTGACAAAAATATCGATGTTTTCCCTGTTGCGTGAAGCGCTTAAGAAGACTTTTTTGTTAGGTACTTAACTTTGAAAAATTGATAATAAAATAAGTAGTGGACGTGGAATGCCGCAAGAGGTGTCGGCAGACGCGGATCGGCGAGAGGAGCTCGGCCAAACCCGAAAAAAGGTTAGTGTTAATATAAAAATTTACTGAAAACTGAAAATTACTGAAAATTGTTGAAAATTTGACTTTAATTTGTTTGTAACTTTGCAGGTATACGTAGCAGAGGGCTTCGAGAGGTGTCCAGAGACGAGGATCGGCGAGGGAAGCTCGACCAGACCGGAAAAAAGGTAGGTACCAAGGAAAATTTTTAAGAAAATTTAAATTTTATGTGTTTTTTACTGGTTATTTGAAAATTTAAAACTATTTTTATATGAAAACGTCTGAAACTACTCTAGGGATACTATAGGAGGTCCGAAGACACTATTGATGGCAGAAAACCGCGGCGCGAAAGGTGAATTTTTGACAAAAATATCGATGTTTTCCCTGTTGCGTGAAGCGCTTAAGAAGACTTTTTTGTTAGGTACTTAACTTTGAAAAATTGATAATAAAATAAGTAGTGGACGTGGAATGCCGCAAGAGGTGTCGGCAGACGCGGATCGGCGAGAGGAGCTCGGCCAAACCCGAAAAAAGGTTAGTGTTAATATAAAAATTTACTGAAAACTGAAAATTACTGAAAATTGTTGAAAATTTGACTTTAATTTGTTTGTAACTTTGCAGGTATACGTAGCAGAGGGCTTCGAGAGGTGTCCAGAGACGAGGATCGGCGAGGGAAGCTCGACCAGACCGGAAAAAAGGTAGGTACCAAGGAAAATTTTTAAGAAAATTTAAATTTTATGTGTTTTTTACTGGTTATTTGAAAATTTAAAACTATTTTTATATGAAAACGTCTGAAACTACTCTAGGGATACTATAGGAGGTCCGAAGACACTATTGATGGCAGAAAACCGCGGCGCGAAAGGTGAATTTTTGACAAAAATATCGATGTTTTCCCTGTTGCGTGAAGCGCTTAAGAAGACTTTTTTGTTAGGTACTTAACTTTGAAAAATTGATAATAAAATAAGTAGTGGACGTGGAATGCCGCAAGAGGTGTCGGCAGACGCGGATCGGCGAGAGGAGCTCGGCCAAACCCGAAAAAAGGTTAGTGTTAATATAAAAATTTACTGAAAACTGAAAATTACTGAAAATTGTTGAAAATTTGACTTTAATTTGTTTGTAACTTTGCAGGTATACGTAGCAGAGGGCTTCGAGAGGTGTCCAGAGACGAGGATCGGCGAGGGAAGCTCGACCAGACCGGAAAAAAGGTAGGTACCAAGGAAAATTTTTAAGAAAATTTAAATTTTATGTGTTTTTTACTGGTTATTTGAAAATTTAAAACTATTTTTATATGAAAACGTCTGAAACTACTCTAGGGATACTATAGGAGGTCCGAAGACACTATTGATGGCAGAAAACCGCGGCGCGAAAGGTGAATTTTTGACAAAAATATCGATGTTTTCCCTGTTGCGTGAAGCGCTTAAGAAGACTTTTTTGTTAGGTACTTAACTTTGAAAAATTGATAATAAAATAAGTAGTGGACGTGGAATGCCGCAAGAGGTGTCGGCAGACGCGGATCGGCGAGAGGAGCTCGGCCAAACCCGAAAAAAGGTTAGTGTTAATATAAAAATTTACTGAAAACTGAAAATTACTGAAAATTGTTGAAAATTTGACTTTAATTTGTTTGTAACTTTGCAGGTATACGTAGCAGAGGGCTTCGAGAGGTGTCCAGAGACGAGGATCGGCGAGGGAAGCTCGACCAGACCGGAAAAAAGGTAGGTACCAAGGAAAATTTTTAAGAAAATTTAAATTTTATGTGTTTTTTACTGGTTATTTGAAAATTTAAAACTATTTTTATATGAAAACGTCTGAAACTACTCTAGGGATACTATAGGAGGTCCGAAGACACTATTGATGGCAGAAAACCGCGGCGCGAAAGGTGAATTTTTGACAAAAATATCGATGTTTTCCCTGTTGCGTGAAGCGCTTAAGAAGACTTTTTTGTTAGGTACTTAACTTTGAAAAATTGATAATAAAATAAGTAGTGGACGTGGAATGCCGCAAGAGGTGTCGGCAGACGCGGATCGGCGAGAGGAGCTCGGCCAAACCCGAAAAAAGGTTAGTGTTAATATAAAAATTTACTGAAAACTGAAAATTACTGAAAATTGTTGAAAATTTGACTTTAATTTGTTTGTAACTTTGCAGGTATACGTAGCAGAGGGCTTCGAGAGGTGTCCAGAGACGAGGATCGGCGAGGGAAGCTCGACCAGACCGGAAAAAAGGTAGGTACCAAGGAAAATTTTTAAGAAAATTTAAATTTTATGTGTTTTTTACTGGTTATTTGAAAATTTAAAACTATTTTTATATGAAAACGTCTGAAACTACTCTAGGGATACTATAGGAGGTCCGAAGACACTATTGATGGCAGAAAACCGCGGCGCGAAAGGTGAATTTTTGACAAAAATATCGATGTTTTCCCTGTTGCGTGAAGCGCTTAAGAAGACTTTTTTGTTAGGTACTTAACTTTGAAAAATTGATAATAAAATAAGTAGTGGACGTGGAATGCCGCAAGAGGTGTCGGCAGACGCGGATCGGCGAGAGGAGCTCGGCCAAACCCGAAAAAAGGTTAGTGTTAATATAAAAATTTACTGAAAACTGAAAATTACTGAAAATTGTTGAAAATTTGACTTTAATTTGTTTGTAACTTTGCAGGTATACGTAGCAGAGGGCTTCGAGAGGTGTCCAGAGACGAGGATCGGCGAGGGAAGCTCGACCAGACCGGAAAAAAGGTAGGTACCAAGGAAAATTTTTAAGAAAATTTAAATTTTATGTGTTTTTTACTGGTTATTTGAAAATTTAAAACTATTTTTATATGAAAACGTCTGAAACTACTCTAGGGATACTATAGGAGGTCCGAAGACACTATTGATGGCAGAAAACCGCGGCGCGAAAGGTGAATTTTTGACAAAAATATCGATGTTTTCCCTGTTGCGTGAAGCGCTTAAGAAGACTTTTTTGTTAGGTACTTAACTTTGAAAAATTGATAATAAAATAAGTAGTGGACGTGGAATGCCGCAAGAGGTGTCGGCAGACGCGGATCGGCGAGAGGAGCTCGGCCAAACCCGAAAAAAGGTTAGTGTTAATATAAAAATTTACTGAAAACTGAAAATTACTGAAAATTGTTGAAAATTTGACTTTAATTTGTTTGTAACTTTGCAGGTATACGTAGCAGAGGGCTTCGAGAGGTGTCCAGAGACGAGGATCGGCGAGGGAAGCTCGACCAGACCGGAAAAAAGGTAGGTACCAAGGAAAATTTTTAAGAAAATTTAAATTTTATGTGTTTTTTACTGGTTATTTGAAAATTTAAAACTATTTTTATATGAAAACGTCTGAAACTACTCTAGGGATACTATAGGAGGTCCGAAGACACTATTGATGGCAGAAAACCGCGGCGCGAAAGGTGAATTTTTGACAAAAATATCGATGTTTTCCCTGTTGCGTGAAGCGCTTAAGAAGACTTTTTTGTTAGGTACTTAACTTTGAAAAATTGATAATAAAATAAGTAGTGGACGTGGAATGCCGCAAGAGGTGTCGGCAGACGCGGATCGGCGAGAGGAGCTCGGCCAAACCCGAAAAAAGGTTAGTGTTAATATAAAAATTTACTGAAAACTGAAAATTACTGAAAATTGTTGAAAATTTGACTTTAATTTGTTTGTAACTTTGCAGGTATACGTAGCAGAGGGCTTCGAGAGGTGTCCAGAGACGAGGATCGGCGAGGGAAGCTCGACCAGACCGGAAAAAAGGTAGGTACCAAGGAAAATTTTTAAGAAAATTTAAATTTTATGTGTTTTTTACTGGTTATTTGAAAATTTAAAACTATTTTTATATGAAAACGTCTGAAACTACTCTAGGGATACTATAGGAGGTCCGAAGACACTATTGATGGCAGAAAACCGCGGCGCGAAAGGTGAATTTTTGACAAAAATATCGATGTTTTCCCTGTTGCGTGAAGCGCTTAAGAAGACTTTTTTGTTAGGTACTTAACTTTGAAAAATTGATAATAAAATAAGTAGTGGACGTGGAATGCCGCAAGAGGTGTCGGCAGACGCGGATCGGCGAGAGGAGCTCGGCCAAACCCGAAAAAAGGTTAGTGTTAATATAAAAATTTACTGAAAACTGAAAATTACTGAAAATTGTTGAAAATTTGACTTTAATTTGTTTGTAACTTTGCAGGTATACGTAGCAGAGGGCTTCGAGAGGTGTCCAGAGACGAGGATCGGCGAGGGAAGCTCGACCAGACCGGAAAAAAGGTAGGTACCAAGGAAAATTTTTAAGAAAATTTAAATTTTATGTGTTTTTTACTGGTTATTTGAAAATTTAAAACTATTTTTATATGAAAACGTCTGAAACTACTCTAGGGATACTATAGGAGGTCCGAAGACACTATTGATGGCAGAAAACCGCGGCGCGAAAGGTGAATTTTTGACAAAAATATCGATGTTTTCCCTGTTGCGTGAAGCGCTTAAGAAGACTTTTTTGTTAGGTACTTAACTTTGAAAAATTGATAATAAAATAAGTAGTGGACGTGGAATGCCGCAAGAGGTGTCGGCAGACGCGGATCGGCGAGAGGAGCTCGGCCAAACCCGAAAAAAGGTTAGTGTTAATATAAAAATTTACTGAAAACTGAAAATTACTGAAAATTGTTGAAAATTTGACTTTAATTTGTTTGTAACTTTGCAGGTATACGTAGCAGAGGGCTTCGAGAGGTGTCCAGAGACGAGGATCGGCGAGGGAAGCTCGACCAGACCGGAAAAAAGGTAGGTACCAAGGAAAATTTTTAAGAAAATTTAAATTTTATGTGTTTTTTACTGGTTATTTGAAAATTTAAAACTATTTTTATATGAAAACGTCTGAAACTACTCTAGGGATACTATAGGAGGTCCGAAGACACTATTGATGGCAGAAAACCGCGGCGCGAAAGGTGAATTTTTGACAAAAATATCGATGTTTTCCCTGTTGCGTGAAGCGCTTAAGAAGACTTTTTTGTTAGGTACTTAACTTTGAAAAATTGATAATAAAATAAGTAGTGGACGTGGAATGCCGCAAGAGGTGTCGGCAGACGCGGATCGGCGAGAGGAGCTCGGCCAAACCCGAAAAAAGGTTAGTGTTAATATAAAAATTTACTGAAAACTGAAAATTACTGAAAATTGTTGAAAATTTGACTTTAATTTGTTTGTAACTTTGCAGGTATACGTAGCAGAGGGCTTCGAGAGGTGTCCAGAGACGAGGATCGGCGAGGGAAGCTCGACCAGACCGGAAAAAAGGTAGGTACCAAGGAAAATTTTTAAGAAAATTTAAATTTTATGTGTTTTTTACTGGTTATTTGAAAATTTAAAACTATTTTTATATGAAAACGTCTGAAACTACTCTAGGGATACTATAGGAGGTCCGAAGACACTATTGATGGCAGAAAACCGCGGCGCGAAAGGTGAATTTTTGACAAAAATATCGATGTTTTCCCTGTTGCGTGAAGCGCTTAAGAAGACTTTTTTGTTAGGTACTTAACTTTGAAAAATTGATAATAAAATAAGTAGTGGACGTGGAATGCCGCAAGAGGTGTCGGCAGACGCGGATCGGCGAGAGGAGCTCGGCCAAACCCGAAAAAAGGTTAGTGTTAATATAAAAATTTACTGAAAACTGAAAATTACTGAAAATTGTTGAAAATTTGACTTTAATTTGTTTGTAACTTTGCAGGTATACGTAGCAGAGGGCTTCGAGAGGTGTCCAGAGACGAGGATCGGCGAGGGAAGCTCGACCAGACCGGAAAAAAGGTAGGTACCAAGGAAAATTTTTAAGAAAATTTAAATTTTATGTGTTTTTTACTGGTTATTTGAAAATTTAAAACTATTTTTATATGAAAACGTCTGAAACTACTCTAGGGATACTATAGGAGGTCCGAAGACACTATTGATGGCAGAAAACCGCGGCGCGAAAGGTGAATTTTTGACAAAAATATCGATGTTTTCCCTGTTGCGTGAAGCGCTTAAGAAGACTTTTTTGTTAGGTACTTAACTTTGAAAAATTGATAATAAAATAAGTAGTGGACGTGGAATGCCGCAAGAGGTGTCGGCAGACGCGGATCGGCGAGAGGAGCTCGGCCAAACCCGAAAAAAGGTTAGTGTTAATATAAAAATTTACTGAAAACTGAAAATTACTGAAAATTGTTGAAAATTTGACTTTAATTTGTTTGTAACTTTGCAGGTATACGTAGCAGAGGGCTTCGAGAGGTGTCCAGAGACGAGGATCGGCGAGGGAAGCTCGACCAGACCGGAAAAAAGGTAGGTACCAAGGAAAATTTTTAAGAAAATTTAAATTTTATGTGTTTTTTACTGGTTATTTGAAAATTTAAAACTATTTTTATATGAAAACGTCTGAAACTACTCTAGGGATACTATAGGAGGTCCGAAGACACTATTGATGGCAGAAAACCGCGGCGCGAAAGGTGAATTTTTGACAAAAATATCGATGTTTTCCCTGTTGCGTGAAGCGCTTAAGAAGACTTTTTTGTTAGGTACTTAACTTTGAAAAATTGATAATAAAATAAGTAGTGGACGTGGAATGCCGCAAGAGGTGTCGGCAGACGCGGATCGGCGAGAGGAGCTCGGCCAAACCCGAAAAAAGGTTAGTGTTAATATAAAAATTTACTGAAAACTGAAAATTACTGAAAATTGTTGAAAATTTGACTTTAATTTGTTTGTAACTTTGCAGGTATACGTAGCAGAGGGCTTCGAGAGGTGTCCAGAGACGAGGATCGGCGAGGGAAGCTCGACCAGACCGGAAAAAAGGTAGGTACCAAGGAAAATTTTTAAGAAAATTTAAATTTTATGTGTTTTTTACTGGTTATTTGAAAATTTAAAACTATTTTTATATGAAAACGTCTGAAACTACTCTAGGGATACTATAGGAGGTCCGAAGACACTATTGATGGCAGAAAACCGCGGCGCGAAAGGTGAATTTTTGACAAAAATATCGATGTTTTCCCTGTTGCGTGAAGCGCTTAAGAAGACTTTTTTGTTAGGTACTTAACTTTGAAAAATTGATAATAAAATAAGTAGTGGACGTGGAATGCCGCAAGAGGTGTCGGCAGACGCGGATCGGCGAGAGGAGCTCGGCCAAACCCGAAAAAAGGTTAGTGTTAATATAAAAATTTACTGAAAACTGAAAATTACTGAAAATTGTTGAAAATTTGACTTTAATTTGTTTGTAACTTTGCAGGTATACGTAGCAGAGGGCTTCGAGAGGTGTCCAGAGACGAGGATCGGCGAGGGAAGCTCGACCAGACCGGAAAAAAGGTAGGTACCAAGGAAAATTTTTAAGAAAATTTAAATTTTATGTGTTTTTTACTGGTTATTTGAAAATTTAAAACTATTTTTATATGAAAACGTCTGAAACTACTCTAGGGATACTATAGGAGGTCCGAAGACACTATTGATGGCAGAAAACCGCGGCGCGAAAGGTGAATTTTTGACAAAAATATCGATGTTTTCCCTGTTGCGTGAAGCGCTTAAGAAGACTTTTTTGTTAGGTACTTAACTTTGAAAAATTGATAATAAAATAAGTAGTGGACGTGGAATGCCGCAAGAGGTGTCGGCAGACGCGGATCGGCGAGAGGAGCTCGGCCAAACCCGAAAAAAGGTTAGTGTTAATATAAAAATTTACTGAAAACTGAAAATTACTGAAAATTGTTGAAAATTTGACTTTAATTTGTTTGTAACTTTGCAGGTATACGTAGCAGAGGGCTTCGAGAGGTGTCCAGAGACGAGGATCGGCGAGGGAAGCTCGACCAGACCGGAAAAAAGGTAGGTACCAAGGAAAATTTTTAAGAAAATTTAAATTTTATGTGTTTTTTACTGGTTATTTGAAAATTTAAAACTATTTTTATATGAAAACGTCTGAAACTACTCTAGGGATACTATAGGAGGTCCGAAGACACTATTGATGGCAGAAAACCGCGGCGCGAAAGGTGAATTTTTGACAAAAATATCGATGTTTTCCCTGTTGCGTGAAGCGCTTAAGAAGACTTTTTTGTTAGGTACTTAACTTTGAAAAATTGATAATAAAATAAGTAGTGGACGTGGAATGCCGCAAGAGGTGTCGGCAGACGCGGATCGGCGAGAGGAGCTCGGCCAAACCCGAAAAAAGGTTAGTGTTAATATAAAAATTTACTGAAAACTGAAAATTACTGAAAATTGTTGAAAATTTGACTTTAATTTGTTTGTAACTTTGCAGGTATACGTAGCAGAGGGCTTCGAGAGGTGTCCAGAGACGAGGATCGGCGAGGGAAGCTCGACCAGACCGGAAAAAAGGTAGGTACCAAGGAAAATTTTTAAGAAAATTTAAATTTTATGTGTTTTTTACTGGTTATTTGAAAATTTAAAACTATTTTTATATGAAAACGTCTGAAACTACTCTAGGGATACTATAGGAGGTCCGAAGACACTATTGATGGCAGAAAACCGCGGCGCGAAAGGTGAATTTTTGACAAAAATATCGATGTTTTCCCTGTTGCGTGAAGCGCTTAAGAAGACTTTTTTGTTAGGTACTTAACTTTGAAAAATTGATAATAAAATAAGTAGTGGACGTGGAATGCCGCAAGAGGTGTCGGCAGACGCGGATCGGCGAGAGGAGCTCGGCCAAACCCGAAAAAAGGTTAGTGTTAATATAAAAATTTACTGAAAACTGAAAATTACTGAAAATTGTTGAAAATTTGACTTTAATTTGTTTGTAACTTTGCAGGTATACGTAGCAGAGGGCTTCGAGAGGTGTCCAGAGACGAGGATCGGCGAGGGAAGCTCGACCAGACCGGAAAAAAGGTAGGTACCAAGGAAAATTTTTAAGAAAATTTAAATTTTATGTGTTTTTTACTGGTTATTTGAAAATTTAAAACTATTTTTATATGAAAACGTCTGAAACTACTCTAGGGATACTATAGGAGGTCCGAAGACACTATTGATGGCAGAAAACCGCGGCGCGAAAGGTGAATTTTTGACAAAAATATCGATGTTTTCCCTGTTGCGTGAAGCGCTTAAGAAGACTTTTTTGTTAGGTACTTAACTTTGAAAAATTGATAATAAAATAAGTAGTGGACGTGGAATGCCGCAAGAGGTGTCGGCAGACGCGGATCGGCGAGAGGAGCTCGGCCAAACCCGAAAAAAGGTTAGTGTTAATATAAAAATTTACTGAAAACTGAAAATTACTGAAAATTGTTGAAAATTTGACTTTAATTTGTTTGTAACTTTGCAGGTATACGTAGCAGAGGGCTTCGAGAGGTGTCCAGAGACGAGGATCGGCGAGGGAAGCTCGACCAGACCGGAAAAAAGGTAGGTACCAAGGAAAATTTTTAAGAAAATTTAAATTTTATGTGTTTTTTACTGGTTATTTGAAAATTTAAAACTATTTTTATATGAAAACGTCTGAAACTACTCTAGGGATACTATAGGAGGTCCGAAGACACTATTGATGGCAGAAAACCGCGGCGCGAAAGGTGAATTTTTGACAAAAATATCGATGTTTTCCCTGTTGCGTGAAGCGCTTAAGAAGACTTTTTTGTTAGGTACTTAACTTTGAAAAATTGATAATAAAATAAGTAGTGGACGTGGAATGCCGCAAGAGGTGTCGGCAGACGCGGATCGGCGAGAGGAGCTCGGCCAAACCCGAAAAAAGGTTAGTGTTAATATAAAAATTTACTGAAAACTGAAAATTACTGAAAATTGTTGAAAATTTGACTTTAATTTGTTTGTAACTTTGCAGGTATACGTAGCAGAGGGCTTCGAGAGGTGTCCAGAGACGAGGATCGGCGAGGGAAGCTCGACCAGACCGGAAAAAAGGTAGGTACCAAGGAAAATTTTTAAGAAAATTTAAATTTTATGTGTTTTTTACTGGTTATTTGAAAATTTAAAACTATTTTTATATGAAAACGTCTGAAACTACTCTAGGGATACTATAGGAGGTCCGAAGACACTATTGATGGCAGAAAACCGCGGCGCGAAAGGTGAATTTTTGACAAAAATATCGATGTTTTCCCTGTTGCGTGAAGCGCTTAAGAAGACTTTTTTGTTAGGTACTTAACTTTGAAAAATTGATAATAAAATAAGTAGTGGACGTGGAATGCCGCAAGAGGTGTCGGCAGACGCGGATCGGCGAGAGGAGCTCGGCCAAACCCGAAAAAAGGTTAGTGTTAATATAAAAATTTACTGAAAACTGAAAATTACTGAAAATTGTTGAAAATTTGACTTTAATTTGTTTGTAACTTTGCAGGTATACGTAGCAGAGGGCTTCGAGAGGTGTCCAGAGACGAGGATCGGCGAGGGAAGCTCGACCAGACCGGAAAAAAGGTAGGTACCAAGGAAAATTTTTAAGAAAATTTAAATTTTATGTGTTTTTTACTGGTTATTTGAAAATTTAAAACTATTTTTATATGAAAACGTCTGAAACTACTCTAGGGATACTATAGGAGGTCCGAAGACACTATTGATGGCAGAAAACCGCGGCGCGAAAGGTGAATTTTTGACAAAAATATCGATGTTTTCCCTGTTGCGTGAAGCGCTTAAGAAGACTTTTTTGTTAGGTACTTAACTTTGAAAAATTGATAATAAAATAAGTAGTGGACGTGGAATGCCGCAAGAGGTGTCGGCAGACGCGGATCGGCGAGAGGAGCTCGGCCAAACCCGAAAAAAGGTTAGTGTTAATATAAAAATTTACTGAAAACTGAAAATTACTGAAAATTGTTGAAAATTTGACTTTAATTTGTTTGTAACTTTGCAGGTATACGTAGCAGAGGGCTTCGAGAGGTGTCCAGAGACGAGGATCGGCGAGGGAAGCTCGACCAGACCGGAAAAAAGGTAGGTACCAAGGAAAATTTTTAAGAAAATTTAAATTTTATGTGTTTTTTACTGGTTATTTGAAAATTTAAAACTATTTTTATATGAAAACGTCTGAAACTACTCTAGGGATACTATAGGAGGTCCGAAGACACTATTGATGGCAGAAAACCGCGGCGCGAAAGGTGAATTTTTGACAAAAATATCGATGTTTTCCCTGTTGCGTGAAGCGCTTAAGAAGACTTTTTTGTTAGGTACTTAACTTTGAAAAATTGATAATAAAATAAGTAGTGGACGTGGAATGCCGCAAGAGGTGTCGGCAGACGCGGATCGGCGAGAGGAGCTCGGCCAAACCCGAAAAAAGGTTAGTGTTAATATAAAAATTTACTGAAAACTGAAAATTACTGAAAATTGTTGAAAATTTGACTTTAATTTGTTTGTAACTTTGCAGGTATACGTAGCAGAGGGCTTCGAGAGGTGTCCAGAGACGAGGATCGGCGAGGGAAGCTCGACCAGACCGGAAAAAAGGTAGGTACCAAGGAAAATTTTTAAGAAAATTTAAATTTTATGTGTTTTTTACTGGTTATTTGAAAATTTAAAACTATTTTTATATGAAAACGTCTGAAACTACTCTAGGGATACTATAGGAGGTCCGAAGACACTATTGATGGCAGAAAACCGCGGCGCGAAAGGTGAATTTTTGACAAAAATATCGATGTTTTCCCTGTTGCGTGAAGCGCTTAAGAAGACTTTTTTGTTAGGTACTTAACTTTGAAAAATTGATAATAAAATAAGTAGTGGACGTGGAATGCCGCAAGAGGTGTCGGCAGACGCGGATCGGCGAGAGGAGCTCGGCCAAACCCGAAAAAAGGTTAGTGTTAATATAAAAATTTACTGAAAACTGAAAATTACTGAAAATTGTTGAAAATTTGACTTTAATTTGTTTGTAACTTTGCAGGTATACGTAGCAGAGGGCTTCGAGAGGTGTCCAGAGACGAGGATCGGCGAGGGAAGCTCGACCAGACCGGAAAAAAGGTAGGTACCAAGGAAAATTTTTAAGAAAATTTAAATTTTATGTGTTTTTTACTGGTTATTTGAAAATTTAAAACTATTTTTATATGAAAACGTCTGAAACTACTCTAGGGATACTATAGGAGGTCCGAAGACACTATTGATGGCAGAAAACCGCGGCGCGAAAGGTGAATTTTTGACAAAAATATCGATGTTTTCCCTGTTGCGTGAAGCGCTTAAGAAGACTTTTTTGTTAGGTACTTAACTTTGAAAAATTGATAATAAAATAAGTAGTGGACGTGGAATGCCGCAAGAGGTGTCGGCAGACGCGGATCGGCGAGAGGAGCTCGGCCAAACCCGAAAAAAGGTTAGTGTTAATATAAAAATTTACTGAAAACTGAAAATTACTGAAAATTGTTGAAAATTTGACTTTAATTTGTTTGTAACTTTGCAGGTATACGTAGCAGAGGGCTTCGAGAGGTGTCCAGAGACGAGGATCGGCGAGGGAAGCTCGACCAGACCGGAAAAAAGGTAGGTACCAAGGAAAATTTTTAAGAAAATTTAAATTTTATGTGTTTTTTACTGGTTATTTGAAAATTTAAAACTATTTTTATATGAAAACGTCTGAAACTACTCTAGGGATACTATAGGAGGTCCGAAGACACTATTGATGGCAGAAAACCGCGGCGCGAAAGGTGAATTTTTGACAAAAATATCGATGTTTTCCCTGTTGCGTGAAGCGCTTAAGAAGACTTTTTTGTTAGGTACTTAACTTTGAAAAATTGATAATAAAATAAGTAGTGGACGTGGAATGCCGCAAGAGGTGTCGGCAGACGCGGATCGGCGAGAGGAGCTCGGCCAAACCCGAAAAAAGGTTAGTGTTAATATAAAAATTTACTGAAAACTGAAAATTACTGAAAATTGTTGAAAATTTGACTTTAATTTGTTTGTAACTTTGCAGGTATACGTAGCAGAGGGCTTCGAGAGGTGTCCAGAGACGAGGATCGGCGAGGGAAGCTCGACCAGACCGGAAAAAAGGTAGGTACCAAGGAAAATTTTTAAGAAAATTTAAATTTTATGTGTTTTTTACTGGTTATTTGAAAATTTAAAACTATTTTTATATGAAAACGTCTGAAACTACTCTAGGGATACTATAGGAGGTCCGAAGACACTATTGATGGCAGAAAACCGCGGCGCGAAAGGTGAATTTTTGACAAAAATATCGATGTTTTCCCTGTTGCGTGAAGCGCTTAAGAAGACTTTTTTGTTAGGTACTTAACTTTGAAAAATTGATAATAAAATAAGTAGTGGACGTGGAATGCCGCAAGAGGTGTCGGCAGACGCGGATCGGCGAGAGGAGCTCGGCCAAACCCGAAAAAAGGTTAGTGTTAATATAAAAATTTACTGAAAACTGAAAATTACTGAAAATTGTTGAAAATTTGACTTTAATTTGTTTGTAACTTTGCAGGTATACGTAGCAGAGGGCTTCGAGAGGTGTCCAGAGACGAGGATCGGCGAGGGAAGCTCGACCAGACCGGAAAAAAGGTAGGTACCAAGGAAAATTTTTAAGAAAATTTAAATTTTATGTGTTTTTTACTGGTTATTTGAAAATTTAAAACTATTTTTATATGAAAACGTCTGAAACTACTCTAGGGATACTATAGGAGGTCCGAAGACACTATTGATGGCAGAAAACCGCGGCGCGAAAGGTGAATTTTTGACAAAAATATCGATGTTTTCCCTGTTGCGTGAAGCGCTTAAGAAGACTTTTTTGTTAGGTACTTAACTTTGAAAAATTGATAATAAAATAAGTAGTGGACGTGGAATGCCGCAAGAGGTGTCGGCAGACGCGGATCGGCGAGAGGAGCTCGGCCAAACCCGAAAAAAGGTTAGTGTTAATATAAAAATTTACTGAAAACTGAAAATTACTGAAAATTGTTGAAAATTTGACTTTAATTTGTTTGTAACTTTGCAGGTATACGTAGCAGAGGGCTTCGAGAGGTGTCCAGAGACGAGGATCGGCGAGGGAAGCTCGACCAGACCGGAAAAAAGGTAGGTACCAAGGAAAATTTTTAAGAAAATTTAAATTTTATGTGTTTTTTACTGGTTATTTGAAAATTTAAAACTATTTTTATATGAAAACGTCTGAAACTACTCTAGGGATACTATAGGAGGTCCGAAGACACTATTGATGGCAGAAAACCGCGGCGCGAAAGGTGAATTTTTGACAAAAATATCGATGTTTTCCCTGTTGCGTGAAGCGCTTAAGAAGACTTTTTTGTTAGGTACTTAACTTTGAAAAATTGATAATAAAATAAGTAGTGGACGTGGAATGCCGCAAGAGGTGTCGGCAGACGCGGATCGGCGAGAGGAGCTCGGCCAAACCCGAAAAAAGGTTAGTGTTAATATAAAAATTTACTGAAAACTGAAAATTACTGAAAATTGTTGAAAATTTGACTTTAATTTGTTTGTAACTTTGCAGGTATACGTAGCAGAGGGCTTCGAGAGGTGTCCAGAGACGAGGATCGGCGAGGGAAGCTCGACCAGACCGGAAAAAAGGTAGGTACCAAGGAAAATTTTTAAGAAAATTTAAATTTTATGTGTTTTTTACTGGTTATTTGAAAATTTAAAACTATTTTTATATGAAAACGTCTGAAACTACTCTAGGGATACTATAGGAGGTCCGAAGACACTATTGATGGCAGAAAACCGCGGCGCGAAAGGTGAATTTTTGACAAAAATATCGATGTTTTCCCTGTTGCGTGAAGCGCTTAAGAAGACTTTTTTGTTAGGTACTTAACTTTGAAAAATTGATAATAAAATAAGTAGTGGACGTGGAATGCCGCAAGAGGTGTCGGCAGACGCGGATCGGCGAGAGGAGCTCGGCCAAACCCGAAAAAAGGTTAGTGTTAATATAAAAATTTACTGAAAACTGAAAATTACTGAAAATTGTTGAAAATTTGACTTTAATTTGTTTGTAACTTTGCAGGTATACGTAGCAGAGGGCTTCGAGAGGTGTCCAGAGACGAGGATCGGCGAGGGAAGCTCGACCAGACCGGAAAAAAGGTAGGTACCAAGGAAAATTTTTAAGAAAATTTAAATTTTATGTGTTTTTTACTGGTTATTTGAAAATTTAAAACTATTTTTATATGAAAACGTCTGAAACTACTCTAGGGATACTATAGGAGGTCCGAAGACACTATTGATGGCAGAAAACCGCGGCGCGAAAGGTGAATTTTTGACAAAAATATCGATGTTTTCCCTGTTGCGTGAAGCGCTTAAGAAGACTTTTTTGTTAGGTACTTAACTTTGAAAAATTGATAATAAAATAAGTAGTGGACGTGGAATGCCGCAAGAGGTGTCGGCAGACGCGGATCGGCGAGAGGAGCTCGGCCAAACCCGAAAAAAGGTTAGTGTTAATATAAAAATTTACTGAAAACTGAAAATTACTGAAAATTGTTGAAAATTTGACTTTAATTTGTTTGTAACTTTGCAGGTATACGTAGCAGAGGGCTTCGAGAGGTGTCCAGAGACGAGGATCGGCGAGGGAAGCTCGACCAGACCGGAAAAAAGGTAGGTACCAAGGAAAATTTTTAAGAAAATTTAAATTTTATGTGTTTTTTACTGGTTATTTGAAAATTTAAAACTATTTTTATATGAAAACGTCTGAAACTACTCTAGGGATACTATAGGAGGTCCGAAGACACTATTGATGGCAGAAAACCGCGGCGCGAAAGGTGAATTTTTGACAAAAATATCGATGTTTTCCCTGTTGCGTGAAGCGCTTAAGAAGACTTTTTTGTTAGGTACTTAACTTTGAAAAATTGATAATAAAATAAGTAGTGGACGTGGAATGCCGCAAGAGGTGTCGGCAGACGCGGATCGGCGAGAGGAGCTCGGCCAAACCCGAAAAAAGGTTAGTGTTAATATAAAAATTTACTGAAAACTGAAAATTACTGAAAATTGTTGAAAATTTGACTTTAATTTGTTTGTAACTTTGCAGTATACGTAGCAGAGGGCTTCGAGAGGTGTCCAGAGACGAGGATCGGCGAGGGAAGCTCGACCAGACCGGAAAAAAGGTAGGTACCAAGGAAAATTTTTAAGAAAATTTAAATTTTATGTGTTTTTTACTGGTTATTTGAAAATTTAAAACTATTTTTATATGAAAACGTCTGAAACTACTCTAGGGATACTATAGGAGGTCCGAAGACACTATTGATGGCAGAAAACCGCGGCGCGAAAGGTGAATTTTTGACAAAAATATCGATGTTTTCCCTGTTGCGTGAAGCGCTTAAGAAGACTTTTTTGTTAGGTACTTAACTTTGAAAAATTGATAATAAAATAAGTAGTGGACGTGGAATGCCGCAAGAGGTGTCGGCAGACGCGGATCGGCGAGAGGAGCTCGGCCAAACCCGAAAAAAGGTTAGTGTTAATATAAAAATTTACTGAAAACTGAAAATTACTGAAAATTGTTGAAAATTTGACTTTAATTTGTTTGTAACTTTGCAGGTATACGTAGCAGAGGGCTTCGAGAGGTGTCCAGAGACGAGGATCGGCGAGGGAAGCTCGACCAGACCGGAAAAAAGGTAGGTACCAAGGAAAATTTTTAAGAAAATTTAAATTTTATGTGTTTTTTACTGGTTATTTGAAAATTTAAAACTATTTTTATATGAAAACGTCTGAAACTACTCTAGGGATACTATAGGAGGTCCGAAGACACTATTGATGGCAGAAAACCGCGGCGCGAAAGGTGAATTTTTGACAAAAATATCGATGTTTTCCCTGTTGCGTGAAGCGCTTAAGAAGACTTTTTTGTTAGGTACTTAACTTTGAAAAATTGATAATAAAATAAGTAGTGGACGTGGAATGCCGCAAGAGGTGTCGGCAGACGCGGATCGGCGAGAGGAGCTCGGCCAAACCCGAAAAAAGGTTAGTGTTAATATAAAAATTTACTGAAAACTGAAAATTACTGAAAATTGTTGAAAATTTGACTTTAATTTGTTTGTAACTTTGCAGGTATACGTAGCAGAGGGCTTCGAGAGGTGTCCAGAGACGAGGATCGGCGAGGGAAGCTCGACCAGACCGGAAAAAAGGTAGGTACCAAGGAAAATTTTTAAGAAAATTTAAATTTTATGTGTTTTTTACTGGTTATTTGAAAATTTAAAACTATTTTTATATGAAAACGTCTGAAACTACTACTCAGTCGCCAGGATACTATAGGAGGTCGAAGACACTATTGATGGCAGAAAACCGCGGCGCGAAAGGTGAATTTTTGACAAAAATATCGATGTTTTCCCTGTTGCGTGAAGCGCTTAAGAAGACTTTTTTGTTAGGTACTTAACTTTGAAAAATTGATAATAAAATAAGTAGTGGACGTGGAATGCCGCAAGAGGTGTCGGCAGACGCGGATCGGCGAGAGGAGCTCGGCCAAACCCGAAAAAAGGTTAGTGTTAATATAAAAATTTACTGAAAACTGAAAATTACTGAAAATTGTTGAAAATTTGACTTTAATTTGTTTGTAACTTTGCAGGTATACGTAGCAGAGGGCTTCGAGAGGTGTCCAGAGACGAGGATCGGCGAGGAAGCTCGACCAGACCGGAAAAAAGGTAGGTACCAAGGAAAATTTTTAAGAAAAATTTAAATTTTTATGTGTTTTTTACTGGTTATTTGAAAATTTAAAACTATTTTTATATGAAAACGTCTGAAACTAC